>CAMAPE010000005.1:27830000-30437500 GCA_945859875.1 Cuscuta europaea
ATTAATGTAGAAATAAACACCTCTAACCATTCTGATGCTCCAGCGGGCTCCCATGCAGCCAACCCACCATTTTTACTCTGCGATGTTGTTGAATAAAATAAAATGGAGGATATCCGTGACCAAACAATTGGAAACATATGTAATTTAAGTTACCGCTGAAATTTATTGTGTGACCAATCAAATTATATTTACCATAAAACGTAATGGTAGCATGTTGGATTCATGAATTTAAGTTGAAACATAGTCACACTTCTAGGTCTTATGGTTATTAGAATTATTATATATTTCGAGCCTCAACATTTAAAACTAACATACATATTTAGAACAAACTACTTATTACATAACTTTGATATTTATAATAAATGTAATTTATGATCATTCAATTACTTTAGAGTGAGTTTATTTGATCCTAGTCATGCACTTAAATTTAATTTCGGCATGTATGGTTTACTCAGTGCACACATTAACATACGTAGTATTTAGCTTTGACTAACATCTCACCTAACGAAAATATTGTTGCTTTTACACGCTTTCGTTTTTTATTGTTACTATTGCTGGTGGAAATTTTTGCTATTAGTTGTTGCTGTCATTTTTTGTTAGTATATTATTTTTGTGTTTATTTAAAAAATATTCAACTTAGTTTTTCAAAAAAAATAATGTTCAAATCTTTTGTCGTAGGAATATAAAACACCATTTTTATGTTGTTGTACATATATAATTCATCCCATTTCCCCTTTTATTTGATCAATTCCAAATTTGTTGTTTCTTTGTCTCTTCACCAATTTGATACCTTTTAATTCAATCGAAAAAATAAAACCTTGATGTTTTCTCGTATGTATACATATAAGTCTTTACATTTTTCATGAAGATATACACTCTTAAAGTCTGAAAAAGATTCTTCAAATGCAAGTCTATGTTTACAACTGTGGTATGAATATAACTGCTTTGTACATTAATTTTAAACTTCATAGGTTCCTCCACACATTTTTCAAACACTAAGTGTACATGCATTCCCTCCATTGTTGGAATTGACTATTGGGAATGCATTTGTAATTGGACCATTTATCAATTTTGAAAATGCATTTGCAATTTGACCATTTATCAAATTTGAAAATATAAATGTAGTAACTTATGTACAATTCACAATTCGATCCTTACCTGTAATGAAAGTAGTATATTAACTGCATCATAAAATCGTTCACGTTCCAAATGCTTGCCAAAACGTTCAGGGCACATTGTAGAGAAGATAAGGCAACACTGCAAATATATTTGTAATTGAGGAAGATTAGAATTATTTTATAGTAGATGAATCTTATTTTGATGATAATATAAATAGATACCCTTAGCCCTTCAGCTGTGCAATCTGAAACTTGCCATCCATGATCTTGATCTGAAAAGGTCCATGACCCTTTAGAAATGTGCCTATGCATTCTCCTAAAATCACCGGAAGGATTATCCTTGACCTATCCGAAAATTGTACATGTTTGGTCATAATTATTGAAATAAAAACTACACCACAAAAAAGAAAGGAAAATTCTTGAAATAGGAGTAAAAAAGTTTGAAAATTCCAAAATAGGATTGTCATGTTTTTATTCCCAAAATAGGAGTAATTACTGCAATGTTTGTAAAATAATGCCATTTTAAAAGTCTGGTACTACAAAAATATGGCAGTAATTAGTTCTATTTTGGAAATAAAAACACGATAGTTCTATTTTGGAATAGACAAACATGTTAGTCCCATTTAAGGTAATTTCCCCGAAAGAACCAAAATATCATCTTTATCGGATGAAGCCACATTTTTAGGATTTTGAGCCTCATACCTGAGATTTTTTAATGAAATCGTGTCCTTTTCGAAGAGTATCTTCAATTTCATCAGTTAACCCACTTGCTAATAATGCTTGAATAGCAAAACCAGTATCCCACTGTTGACTACCAAAGCTCTGGAGTTCAACATCAACCAACAAAGTGGACCTTGCTTATTCAAGTTTATTATGAATTGACATAAAAAAGAGTTAAAAGAGAGAAGGATTTATTGAATCCATGTCATGGTTATAAACCTGCATTTTCATTCCATCTTCAGCGACCCATAAATAATCAGGGATCCTAGCAAGATGTTTTTTGAAATATTCACCGTTTGGATCCTCAACCCAACAAGCAAGCATACAGAGAACCTACTTTTACAGTTCATGTTAAAAACCCCACTTGTAAAAGTTCTACATGATTGAGATAATGAAATATTATATAATGTTGCTAAGGCTAATATACAACTATGGTTATGCTTACTTACCTTTTCCACACACCCAATTGTGATGTATCTACTGTTCTCATCTTCATAATGAATGTGTTTAATGGTAACTTCAAGAGCTTTTTGTCTCAACTTGTTAAGAGGCCAACGAGTAAGTAAAGGCTCAGTAAGTATGTAACAACTATCCCAAATTAAGTCTTGTATTAAGGGATGAGGGTAATAGAGATCCTCCTGTTAGAAAAAGTATGTTTCAACATAATATGAAAAATAAAAAATAATTTGTATGACAAAGTTGACTTGTAAAACAATAACCTTTGCACATAAATGTCGTATTTTCCTCCAATTGATTTCATTGTATGACTCATCATATAACTCTTCCCGCAATTGTAAAATGAGAGGTGTAATTGGGCCAACAAACTTCTTTCCATATAAATATGACATGGGCATGTAAACCATTCGACAGTAACACCACATCTTCCCTGAATTTGAGAAACAAATTGTTTAGTTGAACTTAAGATTGATGCCATGAAACTAGCTTTCACATTGCTGATCGTGAATGCTTGCAATTTCACTTTTTTTTTCAAACTTGATTTCACACATATTGCTAATTATTGTTGCGAGTTTAAGCTAGTTTACTACTTTAGAGTTTGGACCACCATTAATACACTAAAAATCTACCAGGCCACAACAATCTAATAATACATTTCCAAAAACATATCTTTTAATCACCATTATAAAACTTTCTACCTACCTAGATGCATAGGAAGAAAAGAAGGAAGTAGCCAAAATTCAGGAGGCATAGGATTAGTTCCTGTCCAGTCAAATACTCCAAGTATCTAAGGATATAATAGAGAATTGTCAGCAAGAGATTGGAAAAACTAATCAAATGTTAATAAGTAGTTTTAAAAATAGAAATATAGTCCTACCGAGAGCCAAGTCTTCCCCCAAGAAGGGATGGATTTGACGCTTCCATGATCAAGAATCCATTTTCTTGCCCTACAACATGCATTGTTCTCACCACCATCTGGACCCTCTCCAAGAATGCGCATACAAATGTAGCTCAAGGTAGTGCAGAACATAGTGCTATGGCCTTCTATGTGAAGCCCCCACCCACCATCTTCATTCTAAATCATGCAAAATGTTTTTCTCAATGTAAATGCACTTATATTAATAAATGCTATATTTTAGAAGAGAAAATGTAGTTTCCAGAATGAAATTTATAGATACCTGGTGACAGTATATGTATCGAAGAATCTCTTTACGATGTTCTGATGAGAAAACCGTATTAAGGTGGCCGGTGATGTACATACACATGACCTTACAGTTTTTGTCCAAAAGAGGGTAACCGATGAGAATGAGCATTTCATCAAACACTTCAAAAGTAGGGAAGCAACGAACTAACCAATGGTGGAAGAAAGAACAAGGGACCGGCATTTTCTGCAGGCCAGTGACCATCGGTTGCTTGCAGAGCAGAGAATAAATGGACTGCTCTTCTCAATGCAGCAGTTGTTGTTTCATGGGTGATTTCTTCTCCATCTTTCACTTTCACGAGTGAGATTGTCTGCTTGAAATTCTTCTCTCTAAGAAACTGTAAATTTATAAACAATAAATTTAGACCAAATTTAAAGGTCATGTCAATGGAATATGAAATCATTTCTGGATGACCATTAATATTTAATACTATTGTATTACCCCCATTCTTTTTTAATTGCAATAGTTTGACTTTCACGTTTGCTAATGCACAATTTTGATTGTAATTATATTTAATTATATATTAATAAATATTATCAAACTTTAATATTTTGGAATTTCACATTAAGATAAATTTAATAGTATTTTAAATATTTTAATTTGATAATATATATTAGTAGAAAATCATCGTCAAAATAATGTGTGTGAATAGTGTAAAATTGAAAGTGTGGCAACTATTAAAGAATGTAAGAAGTAATTCATAATATTCCAAACTAAAAACTATGTCAAATACGAAGCATTATGATAGGAATGCGATAAAAATAGTACAAGTATTATGAATGAGACTTATATACTAAGCACGTCAATTTACTCCCTAAGAGAAAGTGATGATGTGATCTGGATGCACAATTTGCATCCATCTCATAATAATGTTCTTTATTAATATAAGATGAATGAATGCAATCCACCCACCTCATCCACATATTATGTTTCTTATTATGTACATTGAGGCATGTACAAAGTTATAAATAGAGCTTTGAAATTAAAAACTGGATGAGAGATGGAAGTTACCAATATGAGATTCTTATTTTTCCTATCAAATGCCTCACACACACACACACACACACACACATTTGTGAGCTATATAGATGGTTTCAATTTAAGGTAAAAAAGACTACAATATTAAAACATATCAAATACTACGTATTACTCAGTATTTTACAATTCTAAAGTATATGTAAAGCAATTCCAAAAGCGATTAAAAAAACATTCCTTTACATTTCACTACTTTGTGTTTTTCTTTGTCTTATCTTGAGAACTTTTTTTCTCAAACAACACATAGAAGAAAGACTCATCTTGCAATTATGAAAGAGGTCCACAATTCCACATTTGATATCACGTTTTTCATTCCCCTACATGCACGATGAACATATGAGATGACATTAAGGGTAACTTGAGTTGCATCACATATTGTTGTTCAAATTAGACTTTGCACGCTGTTTTTAAAATTCTTTGTTTTTGCACCCCAACCCCGTGTGAAAAGACAAAAATGTCCCTTGATAAGGAATATGTTGAAGGCCAACATTAACACAAAATTATGTAGTGAACTTGTTATAGTTGATGATCATGTATACTGTCAATATCCTTTTTCAATTTTCATCCTTCATTTTGTGGCCGAAGGAACCAAGCTGAAAATGGATAGCAAAAGAAAATTCGATGCATAAGAAGTGATAATAAAATATTACTCCCTCCGTCCCGTAATTAAGTTACCACTTTCTTTTTTATGCAGTCCCTAAATTAAGTTCACACTTCCTTACTTTCCATATTTGACAAATTATTTACATCAAAACAGGGTCAAACAATGCAAAACAGTATCCAAACAGCGCAAAACAGTGCACTCCACAATAAAGTCAAATTTATTTTCTTAAAATGTGTGAAGTGAAACCGGGAACTTAATTGGGGGAGGGAGAGAGTATTAAAGCTTGATGCTTCACACATGAATGAGTTCATGACTTCATGATATCATTAACGTACTTATATCTCTATTATTAGTATATACATGAAAATAATGTAGGTGTATTGTAGTGACTATTGATACTTAGTGTTAAATCTTATTTTGTTTGAGTTGTGTGTTTCAATATTCCAAACATTAGCCCGAGACAACTTCGGCGTTGGGTACGAACGTACCATGCCAATGATATTGCCTTATTAATGTCACGTAATGCCAAAATATGGCAATACAATTTTAAAATTGCAATAATTTATTCCTATTTTATGAAATTATATAGCACCCTTATTTTCGAATAGTCAATGTTTTTACTCTTATTTAAGGAAATTTCTCAATACTACAAAAAATTTGTATATAAAATATAATGATTAAAATATGACTAAAAAAAGATGGTTGATGAAATGATATTTTTAATGCAGGAGTGAGCATAGTAATAATTGTAATAAGCATGACTATGTTCAATTTCAAACTCTCATTATCATGCCGGTGTAAACATAGTGAATATTATCAATTTGTTCTCCGTCATAATTAATCTTTTCTAAATATTTTAGGAAAATCTGTATATAACACTAAAGTAAATATTAAATATGTTGATTAACATATGTATCCCTGTAATATCTACTTGTGAGACAACTATATTTTTTTTAAGTTTTTGTAACATTCATCCATTAAGTAAAGATAAATAGATATTCCCAATTTAAGAAATCCATACTAACTAACAATAAAACCATTTTCATTCAATGCAAAAATATCAAAACACACTTTTAGATTTCTAGCTTGTAAGATTTTTTTTTGTATTACATTGATTCACTTTCTAATTAATTAATTATTATAACACATTGTTTTTGTTTTTAATTTTTTTCACACAAGGAAAAACTTGTGAGATATAGAGTATATTTTTTATATTGATCTCATTTATTTAAAAATGTGTGGTGTGATTTTCAACAATTTCAATCTATATATGTTTATATATATATATATATATATATATATATATATATATATATATATATATATATACACACACACACATTAAATCGATCTATAATTTCAATTGTGTCCTTTTCAACAATTTGAATCTATATATGTATATACGCATTAAATCTATAATTTCAGTGGTGTCATTTGACACACAAGCCAAAGAGTGGCTCCATCCTGACGGAGAGACTAATAAAAACTACTCCTCCCTTCGTTCTTATATTATCTCTTCCTTTGACAATGCACACAAATTAAGATAACGAGTTTTGTGTGGTGGAGAATTGTGCAGAGTAGTGAGAAATGTGTAAGAACGTGTAAGAATGGTTGTGAACCACATATTCTTAGACAAAAAGGGAAAAATATGAGAAAAGTTTGGGACGGACGAAAAATGAAAGTTTGAAGATAATATACGGATGAAGGGAATAGTATATAAGATCTTGGGCTACTCCTCCTTATATGATGAAGTTTATGAGGTTGACTTTTGAGATTGTTCTTGTATTTGATTTCTGTTGTATTAAAAACACTTTGTACATAATAGCATATATAATGCTAGAATTCTCACATAGATTTAATGAAACACAAACTCTAGTCAAATTTGTTGATAAAAAGAACATTGCAAAATTAAAGAAGAAAGACGAAAAGGTTGTAAGTATATTAAATTTATGTTACCTGATTTCTCCAAAGAAGATCACAACTAGGCTTGACCTTATATCGGTTGTTCCAAAACTCCCGGCGGGCGGCTTCCATCTCCGCGAGTTCTTCCGGCGTTCCGGCAGTAGGGTCGAACTCCCATGTTTGCCGGCCCACGAAATTGTTGGTGCTATCCAAGTACGGATCGTTTCCACCCTCTCCAATCCTAAGCTTCCACATTTCTTTGTCTTTATTGTTTCAAATTAATTATGCCAGCAAATTAATTAATTACCCAAGAGCGATTTTTCCTGTGCATCGTCATTTTTGGTGGTAAACATCATAATTAATATATAAGTTAATGATTAAATAATTCTATAGTTAATTGAAGTATATGCATGCATGCATTGGGAGCAGGGGCGGAAGTGATCCGAACGGGTTTGAAAAAAATTAAACAGAATATTTTACGTTAAAAATTAAGGCATTTATAAATTGGGAGTGCACCAGGGTTTAGGTTGATCCTCCCCGAGCTCCGAGCTCCGCTCCCGATTGGGAGAGGTTGTAGGAATGATTAAAAGCAGTGTTTTCAACAAGTTTTTCTATTTAATTTAAGCACTTTAAATCAAATGCAGTAAGTGACAATAAATGTTTTAAAATGCTTTTCACTTTCTCAATTACGCAAATAAGGCTCAAATCGAAGAAACCATCTTTTATTTTATTTAAATCACTTGGTTTTTCATATAATCTTTAAAATAAATGACTTATTAAAATAGAAAGAGAACGCAAATAAGGCTCAAATCTAACTAACAAATGCAACTATATTGAATTAGTTGACTGGCTAACCTCTTAACAGTAGCCTGGTGCTGGTGATAGACAACCAATTAGGGTTCATAAGAAGGACACAAGAACGGAGGGATTTTGGTACATTATTATGTCTTGAACAATGCAGCAAAAGGATGTGAGTTATTTAAATATAGGAGGGTTGATATGGAACTTTGTGATGTGGTATTTGGAACTTTGGAAGACTATTTGCTACCACTAAATGTGAAATGAAGAAAAAAGAAAGAAAAAAGATACTTATATTTGATAATATCGATCTGTACTTAAAATTACATCAAATCCCATTTTAATTGGTATCTAACAAGAGAATATTATCCGAAATAGAACTAAAACAGTTTGAAAATTCAAAAATAGGACTTCATGTTTTTATTCCCAAAATAGGACTAATTACTGCCATGTTTTGCCAGTACCTGACTTAAAACATGGCAGTATTTTCTAGACATGAGAGTAATTAGTCATATTTTGGGAATAAAAAACATGGGAGTCGTATTTTGGAATTTTCAAACTGTTTTAGTCATATTTCAAGAATTTTCCCCAAATCAAATATTTATATTGAATTTAGAGATTTATCCATAGATATTGAGAACATAAAACGCATGGATGAAATGTGACTGAAATTACTGTAAGCTTACTACAATGATCATTATAATGTAAATTTGAAAATAATCATAGTCATTGAAGTTATTAGTATAGGCACTATAAGTGGTATAAACAGTATCTCGTATATTTCATCTGATGTCTTACTTTTAGTTGTATATTTATCATTATTTCGAATGTTCATAAAAAGAAGTCACATGAAAAGTTAGTAAATCTCATTTTAGGCTCGAGTCTTCATTTGATTGTAACTATATATACGGATAAAAATGGGAATGTAGTAATAGTTTATATTAATTAGGATTGTTGTGTGTTTTGGCCAGTGTTGTTTTATTATAAATATATCTGTCAGAGATTCAGGTTCTTATTGGAGCACTCTTTCTCATTTTCTCACATGGTATCAAACCTGACCTAATTTTCTCCCTCTCTCTCTAATATTTTTTTCAGCCTCACTCATCATTCTCCCTATGGAGTCGGCTGCCGCAGTGGACTCAACCACCACCGGCCCTTCCGCTGCAGCCGAGATCCCCCCGGCGCTGGAATTCATGACAACGACTCAGTCTTCCTCCCTTCCAATTTCCGCAAATTTTTCCGGTGGCATAATTAATTCTCCGTTGTTACGGCCCTCGTCGTCAAGTCTCTTTGCAAATTTCTCTCCGCCGCCAGTCTTTTCTACGGCCAAGCCCTACGACCTCATTCAGTCTGTGCCGCCGCGCTATCCGCCGCAACCAGCCATGGTGCGCACCCCGGCGCCTGCCTCTTCTCGACCGCCGCATGCATCACCATTTTTGGCTCCACTTTTTCCGGTACTTCGAGAATTATTCGGCCGGCTGAGCACCCGGGTTTTGGCTCCCCTATGTCGGCCCTTGCTCAGTCCGCGTCGCATATTACCACGGTCTCTCAAATTGTTACAATTAAGTTGAAGGCCGTTGAAGATTATCTCACCTGACGCACTCTGTTCGAATCTTTCGTGGTTTCTCAAGGTTTGTTTGGCATTGTTGACGGCTCCATTCAGTTACCTCCGATGTATACTGTTGATTTTGCTAATCGTCAAGTTCCCAATTCCGAGTACTATTATTGGCTACGTGTAGATCAAACAATCTGTTGTTGGTTGTTTGCTACCTTAACTCGGGATGTTTTAGCTGATGTGCATGAATTAAAACATTTTTCTGCTATCTCAGCTAGACTTCAGACTAGATTTATATCTGCCAGTTTACCCCGGTGCATGGAACTTAAATGATTATTTTCCAATATAAAGAAGAAAGAAACTCACTCTATGGAGAGTTATTTGAGGGAAATCAAGAATTTAGTGGATGCTCTTGCCGCAATTAATTCTCCTGTGTCAGATAAAGAGCTTTTGCAATCTATTTTGGCTGGCTTGGGACCGGAATATCGACCTCTTGTCACTACTGTTTCTTTATTCCCGGAGCAATTTCCCTTTGACATCTTACAACCCCGTCTCTTGGAAGAAGAGCAGTGTGTTCTGTATGAGCGTCAGCAACAAATTTCGCCCGGTCATCAAGCGTTTGTAGCCGCTGCCGCAGGTGCACAACAACCAGGCGGTTATCCTAACTGCAGAAGGGGAGGCCGCGGAAGGGGTGGTCGCGGCAGATCAGGCCGTGGGCGTGGCAGGGGTGCTTGCATCCCATTTTTCTATGAAGGATCTGGGTGATCTCCATTATTTTGGGGGTCCAATCTCTTAGAAGCTCAAAAGGTGTTTTTCTATCTCAGCAAAAATATGTGTCTGACATCCTTCTCCGTTTTCACTTACACACTCTCAAGTCTGTTCGTACCCCACTTGCCACTCGCACAACTCTCTCCCTCAGAGATGGCGAACTCCTCGCTGATGCTACTGAGTATAAGAAGTATGGTAGGTGCATTGCAGTATTTAAATTTGACAAGACCTGACATTACTTATGTAGTTCATTTAGTGTCTCAGTTCATGCATGCCCCCTCGCACTACTCACTTGCTTAGCTTGCTGTCAAGCGCATTTTCCATTATTTACAGGGCACTATTGATCATGGATTATGGCTTCAATTTTCTGCACACCCCATTCGTATTTTGGCTTATTCTGATGCTGATTGGGCATGTTAATCCCAAAATACTAACAATCATACAACCATAACAGTGATAAAGAAGCAGATAGAAAGAAATCGACAAGATTGAACGTGAATCTGGTATACCGTATGAACTGTCCGCTGCTCTCCCTGGAGAAGGAGAGCAGCGGCAACCCTACTCTTTCTATCTTTACGCCTCTGCGTCTCTAAGCCTCTTTCGATCGTTAGGGTTCCCGTAAGTTAGCCTCCTTTTATAGGAGAAGCTGGCTAACTTACGGGTTACAAGGAAGCCCACGGGCTGATACACATTTGTGGCCCGTATTACACGATTAATTAATAACTACACAAATACAAAGATAACTAACTAGATTGAACACCATAAAATATTCCCAACAATCTCCCCCTTGGTGATCAATCGTGTTGAATCAGCATTGCAGCGCAGATATCTTTGTCTTTGTTGTTATTGAGCTTCCTTTGTCTTTGAACTTGACTTCTGAGGAAGGCTATCTGAAGAAATCCTTGCAATCTCCCCTTTGATGTCTTCTTGACAATTTGATCTTTGATGCCGGGGGTTGAGGGACCTTCAGTATCTTGCATGTAGTCCTTGCCTTCCAGAAGTTGCTCTTGATCAGCTTGGATGAAGTCCGGTGACGCCTCTAGAATGAATATTCTTTGGAGAAACAGGAGACGCCCATGGAATTCATCTTCAGGACACGAGTATTTGACCTCTGTCTCCTCCACAATGTAGTCTTTTTTTTTTGACTATTTGGAATGAATGCTTTAGAGGAGAACTTGTCGGTGGCACAGCGGAACATAATGATGGTTGATTTGTGAGTGTAGCTGACCATTTGATTTGAGTTGCGGAGATAGTAGAGAGGGTGTTGAATTTTGTGATGGAGGAGTGAAGTGTCCCAGAATGATTTGTTCAGTGTTAACAGCATGTGGACCACTCTCCCCCTCACGACGATCCGATGAATCGGGACGTCATGCTTTTATTCTTTTATTCTGCGGAAATAAAAACATGAAAAACAAGCAGAATCTAAAGAAGATAACGTAGCCCCACGGGGTCGTGAAGACGCCCGTTATCATCACTATAGAGATAAACTCTAAAGCAATGGCCTGACAATGTTGGTGACTCTTATGTTGCAACAGCAGGACTTCCTTCCAATTATTGGTCTACATCTGTAATAGATGAGTCCTATGGAAGTTCTCGCAAGTCTTGAAGACTAGCAACTGACTCTAAAATGTGTTTGTGTCCTAGAAAATTTCAAAACATTTGGGAAGTGAGTAACTAGACACGACGTGATCAATGAAAATTCAGTGGCATGGGGCTGAGGCCACTGTAGTCAGTATTACTTGCCTCGGAAGGAGACAGTAATGAGAGATGCGGTTCCCCGTGAACTATGATTAAACACCTGTCTGTTGGGAGACAAGTGAGTGGTCTAGGGTAGGGTTGTGCAAGCGCCGTTTGGACAAAATGCAGCGACTTCTACCCGGGATCTGAATAAATTCAGTCCTGAACCTATGGGGATAGTCCAGAGTATTTTAGTGGCTAGGAGCAAATGTTCAATTCATAGCAGGCAATTGAGGTAGCAGACTCATCATTGATAATTGTTTTTCTTCTCACTTGAGCCTTCTGCTTCCTAATGCTCATAATGTTCACTCACTCACTCGCTCACTTACGCACTTACGCTCGGCTTTGTCCCTTGGGTAGGCTTAGTTGGGTTTACTAAGCCATAGGGACATGTTCTCTCATTACTTTCTTCATTTTCTCTCTGTGCTCCCCCTCAACTGGAGCACCCGGTATGCTTTGTCATTGTTAGGCACCGGGGAGGATAACATTGAACACTCCCCCTAGAATGTTGCATCCGTTGAGAGATTCCTTGCTTTGTCGGTGTAGGGCGCCAGGAGGAGAAAACTGAAACTCCCCCTCAGAATGTGCAAGGATTGATTGCTCACAGCTTGTCATACTCGCCATGTGTGTGGAGCAATCTAAACATGTACCACACATGACGGTTTCCCTGAGCTCACCATGTAGAATTTCAGCATATTGATGAACACATAATGTTGATGAGTCAGGGGAGGCTTCAGCGGTTGATTGTTGATTGTTGTAAGATGACCGTTGACGCGAGGTTGATTGAATTATCTACGATTTTCAGACCTTTACATTGAAGTTTAGAAAAGTTTTGACCTCAGGGTTGACAATGAAAGAATTTGAACAGATTTGCCTAAGTTTTGGCCCGGACATCGGTGATTTACAATGTTTGTCGGAAAACTAACGTTTTGGCCCTCAAAGACTGCGAGTGAGGGCGCGTGAGATTGGGTTTTGGGGCGTATCCCCATAATTAATGTAGATCTTTGCGTTAGCTTTCCAACAAAAAAAAGTTTGCTCAAATCGGATCACCGAGTCAAAAGTTATGGCCAAAACAGTGCGGTGTCGCAGAAAATCTCCAATTTTGAGTTTTTGAGGAAAATCTTCGAGGTTGAGGTTCTCGATGTTGAATTTCGAGAGCAGGTGAATTTAAACAAAATTCTAAGGCAAAAACTCGAAATCCAAATCAGGAGATTTTAATTTCCAGTGTGCCTTGAAGAGTAATGACGAAATCCTCCTGCAAAACAGACCTCAGAATGACGAAATCTTCAGAATTTCAAAATGTTTGGAACCTCGAAAACTTTGGAGTTTCGAAAAATCTCATAATCTCGAAAACTTGCTGTTTGAAAAACATCAGAACATCGAAAACTCCTGAAACATTTATATAAGCAGGGAATCATTCAGAGATCCTTATAATGTAAAGCTTCGATGAACTGCAAAGGATGTCAAGATTCGAATTATGAGTTCCAAGAAACTGCAAACTTTGAAAGATTCAAAACATCGAGAAATTCCGAAAATTCTGAAATTTTTTAGAATGTCGAAATCCAAAACATCGAGTTCCTAAAACTCGAAATAAATTCCAAAACTCGCAATTCCAAAACTCTCAAATTTTAAAAACTCGAGGTTTAAAACTCGATGTCATGACCGCGAGTTTACAAACTCGAGTTCATGACCGCGAGTTTACAAACTCTCGTTCATGACCGCGAGTTTACAAACTCTCGTTCATGACCGCGAGTTTACAAACTCTCGTTCATGACCGCGAGTTTACAAACTCGAGTTCATGACCGCGAGTTTACAAACTCGAGTTCATGACCGCGAGTTTACAAACTCGAGTTCATGACCGCGAGTTTACAAACTCGAGTTCATGACCGCGAGTTTACAAACTCTCGTTCATGACCGCGAGTTTACAAACTCGAGTTCATGACCGCGAGTTTACAAACTCTCGGTTTTAAAAACTGTCGAATTTTGAGAATCTGAAAACTGTTCTGAATAGCCCTGAAGGTCGCGATCCCTCCTGTATCTGTTTCAAGTCAAAATCGTTTCTGCAGCAGTGTTAAAAGCATAAACTCGAGTTTTCAATGAGAGTTTTTCGAAAATGAAAATTTGCAGAAAACGAAAAAGAAGATATGCTGTATAATCGGTTTTGAAGAAAAAGAGAAGAAAAACAGAGCATTCTTCGTTAGATCCAAGAAAATCGCAGATACATTCAACCTGTTTCACGCCTCGGCTCTGATACCAAATGTTAATCCCAAAATACTAACAATCATACAACCATAACAGTGATAAAGAAGCAGATAGAAAGAAATCGACAAGATTGAACGTGAATCTGGTATACCGTATGAACTGTCCGCTGCTCTCCCTGGAGAAGGAGAGCAGCGACAACCCTACTCTTTCTATCTTTACGCCTCTGCGTCTCTAAGCCTCTTTCGATCGTTAGGGTTCCCGTAAGTTAGCCTCCTTTTATAGGAGAAGCTGGCTAACTTACGGGTTACAAGGAAGCCCACGGGCTGATACACATTTGTGGCCCGTATTACACGATTAATTAATAACTACACAAATACAAAGATAACTAACTAGATTGAACACCATAAAATATTCCCAACAGGGCAGGATGTCCGGATAGTTCTCGTTCTACTACAGGTTTTGCTATTTTCTTGGGGCCTAATCTTGTCTCTTGGAAGTCCAAGAAACAGCCAACTGTTTCTAAGTCATCTACGGAGGCAGAATATAGAGCTATTGCTTACACATCCACTCGGTCCTCTTCGAGCTCGATTTGCCTGTTCGTGTTCCCGTCTAGCTATTTTGTGATAATATATCTGCCTCTTATCTGACAGCTTATCCAGTTCAGCATGCTCGCAGCAAGCACATTCATATTGATTATCATTTTGTATGTGAGAGAGTTGCTCATGGTGATTTGGTCGTATAGTATGTTCCTACACATCTCCGGCTAGCGGATATATTTACTAAAAGTTTATCTAGTCAGCAATTTCATTTTTTAAAAGACAACCTGCACGTTTGTGTCTCTCGCACAGTTTGAGGGGGTGTAATACTTTATATTAATCGGGATTATTGTGTGTTTTGACTACTACTATTTTATTATAAATATACCTGTCAGGGCTCCTATTGGAGTACCGTTCCCATTATTCTCACATGTAGGGGTGGGAGAAATCATATCGAACCCTGAATAGCCGGCTTGAAAAACGTTAGTTCACGGTCCGCTTTTTATTTCTTGATGGTCTTGGTTAAATTATAAAAAGAACCCGATCGAACTCCAAAATTCAGACTCGATCACTAGTGGTCCCTAAATTCTATAATCCAGCCCGAATTGGTCAAAAATCGAAATAGTGATCTTTATTAATTAATTATAAAATTAATGTATTATGCTAACATTAATTATACATATGTATCTTAGACTGAATATTAGGATAAATTACATTGTTGAAATTTGAATTGTTAGTGTTTTGAAAGACTATTATTTGTCTTATACTATGTATCATATACTCCCTCCGTCCCAAAATTATCGTCCCGTTTGGTTTTCCACACAGATTAAGAAAATGGCACTGTAGCGACACTGTTTGGCACTGTAGCGACACTGTTTTGCACTGTTTTGCACTGTTTGACACTGTTTGGTATATATTTGTTTACCAAATAAGAAAGTTTTAGAAACGGGACAATTATTTCGGGACGAACAGAAAAGGAAAGCGGGACAATAATTTTGGGACGGAGGGAGTAGTATATTATTTGTGATATGTATGTGTGAGTAAGTTAAATTAAAAATAGAGTTGAATATATTACAAAAGAATACTGAATATTGTGTGATGATTACTCGTACGTACTTTAACGGCCTCTACACTAACCCGGCTACTAAAAATCCGACTCAAACAAAATATAACGAGTCTTAGGTTGTTTGGGTCTTTGATTTTCATAACCTGAAATCTTATGGATAATTTTCAGTTTTAGAAAAAAACCCGACCTTGAACAGACCGATCCCAGATTTATTGAAATCGAAAATTCAAATTTTCACCGTGCAAGAGGTATACTCCCCCGCCCCAGTAGTTTCTCTCTCGTATACTACGTATTTAGTTAGGAAGTGAATATATTATATTATATTATTAACATATATTGAGAAAGTGAATATAATATATTATTAACATCACCTCTTGCATCTATGTGTTGTTTTTCACCTTTTGTAACATCACCGCAATCCTGTCCGTTAATAAATCAAATTTCTTACCTTATATACATATTTTAACTAATCAATTCAGTTTTTTCCTGCAATGCAGAACTGTCAATATTAACCCAACATAGTTTTTATTTATTAAAACCTTACTTTTTACAAATATGAATTATTATTTTTTCAAAATTTTTTCCGTGAATAATTATGATTTAAAAAGTCAAACATTCTGATGTAAAAATAAAAGAATTTGGATTTTTTGTGACCTAGTTTTGAAAAAAATAACTAAAAGATGTAAATAAATATTTTTAATCATGAGATCTTAATTATAGTACTTAGATTTACTTAAGAAAAAATTTGAGTGTAAGAACATCAGAACTGTGAAGAGTGAAATACACTTAGTGTAGAAGTGTATTGGTGAGGATTGATTTTTTGTAATAGTTGAGTGTGAGAGTTTGCTCCTCCTATTGTAATTATGTTCTTGATATTGAATAGAAGAATTTTCCAATCCCAACAAGTGGTATCAGAGCGAGGTTGAGTTTCCAAGTCAGTGTATGGAAACTCAACCTCGCTCTGATACCACTGTTTTCTCATTTTCAGATAAATTTCTACAGGTTAGAAAATCGTGATTTTTCAAGTTGCTTGGAATCAGGATCTGATCATACCGTTAGATTCTTCTCGGCGAGACGAGAAATCTGGTATTTTTGGGGATTTTTTTGGGCAACGGAAGAGGCCGTACGCGCCGCCGGAAAACTGCCTGCATCATCACTGCGTCATCACGCAGTCCAGAGGAAGAAGACGATCCACGTCAGCTGCCACGTCATCGCCACGTTGGACCACGTCAGCGACACGTGGTGCCGAGTCATCCGCCACGTCATCCACCCGAGCCGTCCGCTGTGAGCCACGTCAGACGCCACGTGGCTACACGTCATCGCCACGTCGGCGAGGGAGCAGAGCCACGTCATTTGCCTGCTGGGCTGCAGGCTGGGCTGCTGCCTGAACTGGACCGAACCGGTTCGTGCTTTTGGAGGCCGGTTCACCCGTTTTCAGACCAGTTTTGGACGAGGTCAGACCGGTTCTTACCATTTTCGGCCATTCCGGATCCAACGGTGAGCTCCGTTTGTCCAAATTCGGCTTCGAAAATAAGGTACGAGATATATAGAGCGTTTTATTATGGATAAATCATCGTCGGACACCATGATTGCGCTCACATCCACAAACTACAATATGTGGAAGCCTCGGATGGAGGATTTTCTAAATTTGAGGGATTTAGCAGATCCTCTTGATAATAATGGTGTGAAACCGGATAAAAAGACGGATGAAGAATGGACAAAAATGAATCGAAAAATTGTCGCACAAATTCGACAATGGATAGATCATAGTGTGTTCCACCATGTTGCTCAAGAACAAAGTGCTTACACACTATGGGAGAAGCTTGGTAGCATGTATCAAGCAAAAACCGCCCGAAATAAGACGTTACTAATGAGGAGATTAGTAAACCACAAATTACGTGGGGGTATTTCGGTGTCAGAACACACCAGTCAATTCCAGGATCTTGTGAATCAGTTGAGCACCACCGGATGAGTTCTCAAAGATGAAGAGCAGGCGAAACTACTCTTGAGCTCTCTACCCGACAGCTGGGAGACTCTTGTTGTCACTCTCAGTAATTCTGCTCCAAATGGGAAGGTGACTATGCAGATGGTCACAGATGCCCTGATGAATGAAGAAGCCCGAAGGAAGGAAGCCGGGACGGAACAATCATATGTCCTCATATCAGAAACTAACAGACGAGGGGGAGGCAGAAATGGAGGAAGAAGTCGAGGTAGAGGTCAAGGTCAAAGTAGAGGAAATTCTCAAGTTCGCGGAAGATCACAAGAGAGAGGTATGTCCTTTGAAAACAATACTTGGTTCGAAGGATATTGCAATTACTGTAGTAATTATGGACATAGGAAAAGAGATTGTAGAAAGTTTCTACGAGAGAAGCCACAGACGAGTCAAAATACTAGCCAAGAAGATGATGAGACCATGGTTAGTTTGTCATCAGACGTGTGTCTTGTTACACATGGTGAACAAGAATGTTTACACGTAGGCACTCATGATGTTGAGTGGGTGATTGATACAGCCGCATCATTTCACGCCACTCCACACCAGAACTTATTCACAACTTATAAGTCAGGAGACTTTGAAGCTGTGAAGATGGGAAACACCAGTTTCTCGAAGATTGTTGGCATTGGTGATGTGCACATAATAACCAATGTCGGATGCGCACTTGTGTTGAAAGATGTTCGACACGTTCCGGATCTTAGATTGAATCTTATCTCCGGTACAACTCTGGATCAACAAGGATATCTTAACCGATTCAAAGAAGGTATGTGGAAGCTATGTAAAGGTTCCTTGGTTGTTGCAAGAGGCCATATTTGTGGCACTCTTTATAAAACTCATGCAAAGTTGTGTCATCCGAGTCTCAATGCTGTTGAAGAAGAGATATCACCAAACTTGTGGCACCGGAGGTTAGGTCACTTGAGCGTGAAGGGATTGACAACTCTTGCAAAGAAGGAAGTCATTTCCATGGGCAAAGGTGTTGCCCTAGATTCATGCGAGCACTGTCTATTTGGGAAACAACACAAGGTTTCCTTCAGTTCTACCAAGAAGAACCATACAGAGTTACTCAGTCTTGTCCACTCTGATGTATGTGGACCCATTGAAGAGGAGTCACTTGGAGGAAGCAGATACTTCGTGACATTCATTGATGATGCATCACGAAAGGTATGGGCCTACTGTTTAAATCGTAAGGATCAAATGTTTGATCGATTCAAATCATTTCATGCCATGGTAGAAAGAGAAACAGGGAAGAAGCTGAAGTGTCTGCGTTCAGACAATGGAGGAGAGTACACTTCCCGAGAATTCTCAGCATATTGTGCCGCATATGGAATCAGACATGAGAAGACGGTTCCACGAACTCCGCAACACAATGGTGTAGCCGAAAGAATGAATCGGACCATTATGGAGAAAGTTCGTTGCATGTTGAGTCTGGCTAAGCTACCTAAGCCATTTTGGGGTGAAGCTGTGCTGACAGCTTGTTATCTTATAAACAGGTCACCTTCTGTTCCTTTAAACTTTGAAGTGCCAGAGAAGAAATGGTCAGGAAGAGATGTTTCTTACTCTCACTTAAAAGTGTTCGGGTGCAAGGCATTTGCACATGTGTCCAAGGAGTTGAGACAGAAGCTTGATCTCAAGTCAAACCCATGTATCTTCATCGGCTATGGAGATGAAGAATTCAGATACCGGTTGTGGGATCCCGAAGTGAAGAAAGTTATTCGAAGCAGAGATGTTGTATTTCATGAAAACGAGTTTCATAGGTGTGCTCCAATAATCCGCCAACAACATACTCCAGAAGACGAAGTGCCTGTATCATCAAACATTCCTCTCAGCGACGAGGAGATGCACGATTCTACTGAACATGAGAGTGATGGTTCAGCAGGTGATGATGATACTCACAGTGATGATATTCCTCAGCAGGGGGAGCCTTCATCTGAAGACAAATCTGAAGGTATTCATGTTCGACGTTCTATGCGAGGCATAGTTCCACAAAGAAAATACTCCACATCCGAATGGATACTTGTTGCCAGCGAGGGGGAGCCAGCGAGCACCGCAGGAACGAGAGAAATAAAGAAAAAGGTGGAGGGGGATATTTGTAGGTATCTTCCACCTTCTTTCTTGGAAGTTGCCAAGAGACACCTTAACATGGAGGTGTGAAGAGTGAAATACACTTAGTGTAGAAGTGTATTGGTGATGATTGATTTTTTGTAATAGTTGAGTGTGAGAGTTTGCTCCTCCTATTGTAATTCTGTTCTTGATATTGAATAGAAGAATTTTCCAATCCCAACAAGAACATGTAGCAGTTGAAACTTCATAATTTTTTTTGAACTTTTGATATAAACAATTGGTGTCATATAGAAGATAATAAAAAATATGAATTTTGATATATTTTTTTATAAAACTCAGAGCACAAATAAGAAAGTTATATACCATTTTAAAGAAAAAAAAGTATTAGTTTTTCATGGGTCCCATGTTAGTCCTTTTTCCTGCGTGCATCAGAATCCTCCATGCCCCAACTCTTTCCCATGAGAGTTACGCTCTCATAATCACGGTGTCTATAAACTACCTTAAATTCGGATCTGATCACAATCAGTCTCATTGGTACTGGCTCTGAAGGATAAATCCAACAGGACTTACATCATCCGCTCCTTCCGGGCAGCTCCTCCCACCGCACGAATCCACTGTGCCTTCATTACCATCCCCTTAGTGGGAATTGAACTCAAGACCTCTCACAAAGGAGAGTCTTGGAGGTGAATAGTCATCCATTGAATTGCTATCACCCAATGGTGCTAGGTATCCATTTTAACATCTCCATAATCCATATACTCCCTTCGTCCCTCAATACTTTGCCAAGTTTGATCGGCATGAGGATTGATAAAGTAAAAACTGTGTGGTTGAGGTTTGTGCAAGGAGAGTGGCAAAGTTAGTGGACATCCAAAAAATGAAAGTTGACAAAATTATAAGGGATGGAGGGAGTATGTTTTTTTATCAAGGGTTGTAGCACCCATGGGAGTCAATACCTTCCAATTAGCTTTTTGACTCCATGAAATGCAGATAGGGTAAGATCGAGTGGGCATACGGATATTTGAGATACTCACAAAATTTGAGTAAAGTATAATTTGATATATTGATATCTTTTGATTAGTGATTATAGTCTAATTTAGATTTTCTCAATTCACTACCCGATCAATGTTGGGAATAAGGTGTAATGTTTTTTTTTTAATTTAGAAAATTTCAATATATGAATATATGCCGTAATATACAATTATTCAGGCATAACAAAGTTTTGGTATACCAAAATTTGGATACAAACCATACTTAACCTACAATTTTGGTACATTTTTTTTTGTTTCGCCACGTAGTACTTAATTTCGAACCCACGTCACCCTAGATGTGCTTAATTATTCGAAAAGTATTGTTTATATTAGTTTCATATTATTATTATTTTCTAACAAATCCTTTTTATTAGTATAACATATTTGCAAATTGCAAATCCCCTTTAACTAATGAAACTATATCTGCCTTATTTTCGTTTTTCTTATTTGGGTTAATAGGTTATCTAATTCGTAGTATGAAATTATTATTATATATCCAGAAAAAGAACCGAAACAACGTGTTTTTACTTGAATTGGATGGCTTAAAAACTACTCGAACTAGATTTTTAGTTCTCTAAAAAAACTTTGATTAATCACGGACATGCATGCATTTATGTATCCGGCGACGTTCATGCTTGAAAATCAGGCTCTCCCTCTATCTTTGATTAACTTTAGAAGGAGATTTTAAAACTTAATCAATACTATAGTGGAAAAAAACTGCTTTGAAATGAAAGTTTAGCCTATCTTTAAATGTTTAATAACTTTCATTTGAAATAACTAGTCAAATTAAAGAAGAGGTGCATGTATTTTTTTCTTCCACATTTTGATGGGAGCATTCTAATCTTCACATGATGAACAGGGCCACACGTATTTTCATTGAAAACAATAAATGGAAGGAAAAATAGCCCTAACTAGAATCACAATCCCAAAATACACTTATCTTTCTATTATACCCTTATCAAAATTTAATAGGAAAATCATATTTTAATTTGTAATAAAAATATAAAAATAATAAAAGAAATACTTTGATTTATAATACAATCATAAAAGTTATAAAAAAAATTAAAAAATATTTTTTAAAAATATTAAAAATTTGAAAAAAATTTAAAAACTGAAAATATAAATTAAAATAAATAAAACACATAAAGAGTATAAAAAAGTATGGAGGCCTTTCCAATTAGTGTCACCTCTGATCGGCAAAAAAAGTCATTTTGTGTAAACATGCAATTTTCCCCCCTGAAAAATACCATGAAGAATGTCATTTGTACTCTTTGAAAATGTCAAGTTTTTCTCTAAAACTGTTCATCAAGACGGCATTACCGACACATGTTGGCATTTTTCTCTGGTGGTCGGAGATGAAGGGGCTAGGTGGTTGTTGATGCGGCAGTATATGCATGCATATTTTTATTCTTATTTTTAACATTTTAAATTTTTATTAATTTTTTTAAGTTTTTCAATTTATTTTTTTGTTTAGTTTTATTTAATATTTATTTGGGGATTTTCCTTGAAGATTACTCCAAAAATATTACGGCATATATTCATATATTGAAATTTTCTCTAAATTATTAAGATCGATTTCCAAAAATGTGGTCACTTTTACATTTGGACAAATATTTGACTAAAATGAAGTGACATTCAAATATTAATGTCACTGCCCCATTTTCACGTCATTGTCGGAAGTCACTGTTGGCATCGCCTGTGTCAATGCGGCTGCCATCGCCCGTGTCACTTCCGCAACCATCGCTCATGTCATTGCCGCCGTCGCCGCCGACCACAGTGACAACTGACAACGTTAAAGTGACACCACCGATGGCCACAGTGACATCGTCGCAGGTCATAGTGACACCGCCCCCGACCACAGTGACACCGCCACAAATCACAGTGACACTGACGCATGAAAAAATGCATGCATGCATACATACATACATACATACATACATACATACATACATACATACATACATATATATACATACATACATACATATATATATATATATATATATATATATATATATATATATATATATATATATATATATATATATATATATATATAGAGCGAATCAGGTGAGAAGTGCTCTTAGGTTGAAAACTGCGAAGTGTAACTAATAGACTAAAAACACGAACTTTTAACCAATAAATCATAATTTATAGACCTCCTCGAAAATAATTACGAACATGCCACCACAAAAATAACTCCAGAGACCTTCAATTGTTTTTTTACGCGGTGACAGTTCCGTAAATACGATGTAGAGCTTTATAAGTTATGATTTATTGGTTATAAGTTCCTATATTCAGTCTATAAGTTTGCTGCGTTCTAAGATTAGATGCAAATCCAAGGGCTGAGATTACTTCTCACTTGTCATTTTAAGAGAGAGAGAGAGAGAGAGAGAGAGAGAGAGAGAGGGAGAGAGAGAAAAAAGATTAGGTGAGAAGTAATCTCAGCCCTTGGATTTGCATCTAATCTTACAACACAGCAAACTTATAAACTGAATATAGGAACTTATAACCAATAAATCATAACTTATAAAGTTCTCCATCGTAATTACAGAAATGCCACCGCGTCAAAAAATTTCCAAGGTCTCCAGACTTATTTTTTTGCGGTGGCATGTTCGTAATTATTTCGAGGGGTCTATAAGTTGTGATTTATTGGTTAAAAGTTCCTGTTTTCAGTCTATAAGTTAGCCTCGCAGTTCTCAGCCTAAGGGCACTTCTCACCTGATCCGCTCCCTATATATATAAATATATAATTATCCACTTAAATTTGAGCGAAAAGTCTACAACAATATCATGTGGTTGTAAGCATTTAGATTTAAGGATATGTGATTTATTTTCAGACAAATTGGGGTATGTGATATTGTAATACTTGAGATTAGTTTAAAAGAAGGAATTTTATCAATTCATGACCCGAAAGATAGATGAATTATCAATTTAGGACCTGAAAGATGATATCTATTGATATAAGACCCGAATGATGAAAAACTATCAATCTAGGACCTAAAATTTCCTAAGTTTTGATTTGTTAATTTTTTATTAATTCCATTGCTAATTTTTGATAAACTTTTCTTCACAAAAGTTTATTAGTTTCACAAAACTAAACAATATTTAAAAAATTTAAGATAAAAAAATTATTAAAATTGCGGACAACTTAGGTCCTAAATTGATAATTTTCAATCATTCAAGTCCTAAATTGATAGTTTTCCATCATTCGGGTCCTATATCGATACATTTCATCTTTCAGGTCCCGGATTGATAATTCATCTATCTTTCGGGTCTTGAATTGATAAAATTCCTTTTAAACAAGACGCGTTTCCTTTTAAAGAGTTCATATGCTAAGAACTCCAAGTTCAGTGTGCTTACATGGGAGTAGTCTTGAGATGAGTGACCTCTGACTAATTAACCCGTGCAATCATATTTAACTTGGACTTTTAAATATGCTTACAAGAATTAAAATTTAATTTTGAAAAGAATTAAAATTTGAGTTTTGTGAGTGACAACATGTCATTAGATTTTAATAATTTTATTCTTTATTGTCTTTAAGTTTTGCACCACATAAGCAATACTTAATGCGGTTAATTTTAATTAATTTTTAATTTTTGTCACAAAATAACTTTCATTAATTAATAAAAGTAATCATTAATCAATTAAAAGTTTCATACGAAAGATAACTCAATGGGCTACAAATCATATGAAGACACTAACCTGAATATGAGAGGATCAAGGTGAAAACAGACGAGGAAGTCAGATAATCGCTATTGAGATTTGAGGATGTGACCTTCCACCATTTCATTGATATCTTTTGATTGGATGATCTAATTCCAATTTTTCAAATTGTGGTGGATAAAGGATTTCATTAGCTGTAAATTTGCTAAAGGAAGCATAGCTAAATTTGGACGGGAATGACCAGAATTCACCCCAAAAAGCCCAATTTCAGCCACTTTTCACTTTTTTGCATTTAAACAGCCTATTAACCCAGTTTTAGGTTGTAGACTGAGTTTAGAGACAAGTCTAGGAACGAATTCCTTCTTGTTTTTCAGCATGAGATCTTCAATATTGTGGGATTGTTTGTGAGTTCTTTCTCTCTTTAAATTAATGACAATTAATTCTTATTTTCTCAATTCTATTGTTAATTCAATTATAAATTGTGAGTAAATTTAATTAGGGACTTGGGATTGATGAAGGCGTGTTAATCATGATCTAGGGTTTAATTCTTGATGGATTAATTGCATGATTATTGTTTAATTTGTGTTTGAATAATTTAATTGACATCTTTCGTAATCTTGAATGGCCACTAGAATTATAATTGCACATAGAATAATTTAAGAGAGATCTATATTATTCTAGGACACCTTCACACACACACACACCTAATTGCTCGCTAAGAGATTAGCACGGTTAGGGAGCCGTACGCTCGCTTGTTTGGCAATAGTTTAGAAACTTGTCACGTGAGAGATCAACTCGGTTCTCTAAATTATTGTATGTACTCTGCGGCGTGAGAGCGATAAGAACTTAGTATTGACCTACGTTGCTCAATTAAATAGTTTTCATGTGAATAAGTCTGATCAAGCCCGAAATCTAATTGCCCCGGAATCAATCTATGTTCCCTTCTTGTCATTAACTCAAAAGAGCTTTTTAATTTAGACTTATTTTCTGTCGCTTTTAATTCTAAAAGTTCATCTCGCACATTCGCATTATTTTAATCGCTGATTTTTTTTAATACTTAATTCCTTTTTTCCGTTCCTGTGGAAACGATACTCATACTTATATCTTATATTCCTACACGTATTTTAAGTGAGAGAAAACTCTCATCAGATAGGAGGGCAAGGGACTTCTTATTATCGAGTTATTTTTTCTTACTAATCATAATTTGGTTTATTTGTGTCACTTTATTACTTTATTTTTCGGAACATTAGGTGTATATGCATGTCTCAATTTTGTGGTCTCTTGCTAGGATAGGTTGGAGTATCAAGACTTTTAATTCTGATATATTATTTAAAACTCTCGCATTTTCAACGAAAAAATTTCCTCAATTTATGGTAAACTGTTATATGCTTCATCAAGGAGTCAGAGTATCTTCATGTTGTTATGGGTGTAGAAGGGGAAAGGTCAAAGGTGTCTAGTTGTGAGAGTAATGTAAGGTTTATGAAAAGAAGTTTTTTATGTGGTGTAAAATGTGCTAGGTTCCCTACATTAAGATTCCCACGGGGGTGGGGGGTGGGGCATAGCTCACCTGGTGGAAAGGGGAAGGAGAGATCACGAGTTCAACTCTTTGCAAATACTTGAACTGGAACCCTACTCTCTTTCTACCAATGTGTGATCAAAACTCAAATTACATTATCCCAAATAATTGTTCGGCTGGTTTTGGGGAGTCCTAAGGGATGGATGGACGAATTTGGACCATTTATATCCTTCATAATTTTATGAGTTTCAAATAAACTCCTCCATACAAATAAATGGTTTCCTCCCAAGTTCAAAGTAAAAAAAAGTGCCACGCATATAATATTTTTCTTAAAAACCTCCCCACAATCAAATCCGGCTCCGTGAGAATCCTCCATGTCTGTTTTGCCAATATGGCTATATTAAACTCTTGAATCCATCGAAAACCCATACCCCCCACGCGCTTTTTTAGGCTTGAATAAATATCCCCATTCTTTCCGCCTCCCCCTTTCACAGAAATTATGTTCCACCAATAAGAATTCGTCAAGAAATTCTGTTCCACCTATAACAATTCATCAAAACTTCCTGCTTATTACAAAGCTCGCCTGGTAACAGAGAAATTTTCATAACGCAAGTAGGCATAGCTTGTATGACAGTTTTGAGGAGAACCTCCCTACCCGCCGTGAACATAATTCTACTATTGCAACTCTGCGGTTTACTACCCTCTGCCTAATATAATCAGAAATTTCCCTTTTCCATTTACCAATGCTGGCAAACCTAATATTTCTTATTCCTCCACCTTGCCCACCCCCAACATGTCAGATCATCTCTTGTGTTAACTACTCTGAACATTAGCACTAAAAACATTTTTGATTTTTTCTACTCCAGGGGGGTCTGAGGGAGGGGGGCTGAGGGTCTGGAGTAATAGGGCTGAAACTCACTCCATTGAATTATCAAAATTAATTACATGTCCTGAGGCTTCCTTGTAAGTTGTAAATGTGAAGAGTTTCCTCGACAACCTTTGCCTCATCATGAGTGGCCTTGCAAAACAACAAGCTATTATATGCACAAGTAAATACGAGATTTTCGGAGCCCCTCAACACCTCAACTTATTGACACGCCGTTCAATCTGCCAAATACTCCATCCGTCCCATAAAATTCTCCCAACTTTCCCTTTTGGGTCGTCCCAATTTTTTTTCCCAACTTTCCCTTTTTGGACAATTTGTGTGGCTCACATTCATTTCACTTTTTTCTTACACAACTACAACCATACATTCCACTTAATTTGCGAGCCAAGTCAAACTTGGAAGAATTTATTGGGACGGAGGTAGTACCTTTTTCCCTCCGTACAAATGAGCTTAAACTCTCGGCTACGAGAATAAACAAATAAAGAGAAAACGGATCTCCCATTCTAAGTTCTCTTGAAGGCCGAACAGGATCCAACTCCGCATCGCCTAACTGAATCGTATACAAAGCTGAACAAGCACATTACATCAGAAGCCTCGCCCATCTCTCCACAAACCCCAATGTGTATACATCATCAAACCCTTCCTATTTATACATCACTCCCTGTTGAGATCTTAATTAATTGGAAAGTGCATGTAACTTGCGAGTATAATGCACTTATTATTAAAAAAGAGACGTGGCAATTATTGGATGTGGTAGGGATTTGAAGTGGAGTAATTTTTTTAACTAATAAAGCACTGCAGGAAGGAACGATATTAAGTTTTGCCTTTAATTAAAATGAGTTCTCATCAATATATAATAAAAAACAAAGATAACATCCTTCAAAAGTAAGAGAGTAAATGTGTATATAGAATTCATGGCTTAAAGTAAAGCAAAAAATTATAGTTTATATAAGAACTAACTTGGCAAATCCCTTACTATAATGGTGTGCAATTATGCGGACTTAAAAATGGTTAGATCTTTGTGGATGATGGTAAAGACATGCACTTCCGGTACTCTGCTAAAGCCCATATAGGAAAGATGTCTCTATATGTTGCATAGTGTAACATGCAGTTCCTCATAAAAACTCCTACCATTTCCTGTAGAAAAATGAAGAATTTAAATTCAGATCATATTTACGACAACTTAACCTTTCTTGAGATTACATCTCATGATTGGGGGTAAGTGGTGAACTGGTGATTTTTTAGGTTACCTGCTGCGGAAAGTCACCATTTTCCATTTGAGAGTTTATTATAAGCTTTGCTGCAGCATGGAGCGGCCTTAGATCTCTATTCGACTATCACAATGCAAAGAGTAGGTAATTAAATGATGTATAATGCTTTTTAATTGCTATTGTTACATATAAGAATTTTACCAAGTTATCAGCAAAAGAAGACATTACCTGGCCAGAATAGATCAGGCCCAACATGGCCCATGAAGTTTGTACCAAATTTGAGTGATTTTCTTCAAGTTGTCGATATATCTGTTTTAAAAAAATGTAATTGGTATCTCATTTTTCAAAGTATATTTCTTTCTTTAAAAAAGAGAATAGTGTGTAATGTGATCCGCGCGACCAAATGTTACCTTTTCGGGACAAGAGCGGGAACTTTCTCCCCAACCACCATCATCCCTCTGCGTACTTAGCAAAAAATCAACACCTTTACAGACAGACGCACAATTGTTATACGTTTTTCCTGCTGCAGCTAGGCCTCGAAGGGCTAACCAAGAGCCATATGTGAAGCATATGCCCCAATTTCCATACCTAAGCTTGATATAATATCATATCATATGAGAAGAAAACAGTACATGCTATTTGCTTCTCCAAGACATTAAGGGATTAATTAATTAATATACCATGAACCATCAGGTCTTTGCACATTTTCAATGTACTTTGTAGCATTGGTGATGAAATTTTCTATCTCTTTCGTTCGGTGGTCAGGGTACAATTTCTTGAAAAGGACGAGGGCTTGAATTGATGAAGCGGTACACTCCACATACCTAGATGAAAATAATTCTAATATATTTGCATATCTGAATTGGAGAATACAATCAATCATATCAATTTTAATTACAAATAGATAAATCTTACGTACTCATGCTCAATAACAACGTCAGCGAGAAATTCTGTTGGGTTTAGCATCTGTGTATATAAACCGAAAGAAGCTAAGTAAGAAATAAACACATCACACAACCCACCAAACAATGCCATTATATCACCATTATTATATCAATGTAAGAAGAATTAAGTACCTCCAACCATTCTGGTGCTCCAGTGGGCTCCCATGCCGGCAAACCACCATTTTTGCTCTGCCATGTTGTTGAATGAATTAAAATGGAGGATATCCATGACCAAACAATTGAAACCATATGTAACTTACTATTGAAATTTATTGTGTGACCAATCAAATTATATTTTTCCATAGAAACGTATTGGTAACATGATGAATGCTTGAATTTAAGTTAAAACACAGTCACACTTCTAGGTCTTATGATTATTAATTAGATTATACTACGTAATATATTTCGAGGCTCAACTTATTAGAACTAACATATATTTCATATACTTACAAACTCACATACATATTTCGTTAATTACTACTGACTCATGTGCTCTAATTTAATCTCGTCGAGTATGTCCTACTGAGCGCACGCATTAACATATTTTGCTTCAGCTAACATCTCACTTGACGAAAATATTGTTGCTATTTAACACAATTTCCTTTTAATTTTATTTTTTATTGTTATTATTACTAATGGAAATTTTGCTATAAGTTAGTTGTTGCTATCATTTTTATTAGTATATTCTTTTTGTATTTATTTGTAAAATATTCAATTTATCTTTTCAAAATATATAATGGTCATGAGTCTTTTAGAAACAACTACATTTTCCCTCTAAAAACGAGAGTTTCTCTCTTTAGGGTGGATTTCCGCCGCTAGGGTTTTTCCTTCGCTATCGTTTGTAACGAGGAGCGGCCGCTGTAGGCGGGCTTAGGCGTACATGGTTTCTTCTTCCGGCATCAATTGTGCGGCTATTTTGGTTTTTTTTTGCTTTGGCAAGATTAAGCGGAGGGAAGAGAATGCTTGGTCTCCAGCGACCGAAGGTTATGCAGGGACGGAAGACAAATGCTTGGTCTCTGGCGGCCAAAGGTCGTGGACGAAGCGTGGGGCTAGAGGCTGGAACAGATCTGGATTCGAAGTCATTCATGATAGGCGGTGACAGAGGGGGCTTGGTAGAGAACATGATGAACAAGAGGCAAGGCGAGGAAGCGGCTACAGTACTGCTAGATCGTCCCCCGCCAGAACCACCTCCATGGAGTGCAGGAGAGTCTAGGGTTTGGAAGCAACATTTTAATTTTACTGTTTGCTTGCTATTTATTTTTCACGATCAGACTCTTTATTTTTCTGTTGGTTACTTTTATTGCTGTAAGACTCTTGCATTAGGATTTGGTGATGGGAGGCCTGCTTTAACCGTCGTTGACTCATTCGCCAATTATAGGATCAACGAGTCATATTGCTTTTTGAAGGTGATTGACACTAAGTCTGGTTCGAGGGCTGGTGGTTGACCGGTTGCATGTGGTCTTTTTGTCGTTTTACCCCCTATCTGAATGTTGTGATATCAATTTAAGCCATTTGTTTTGATGATAAAAAAATATAATGGTCAACTCTTTTATCATAGGAATATAAGAAAATCCATGTTTTTGTAGTTGTATATAATTCGCCCTTTTTTCCTTTTTATTTTATCAATTCCTAATTTTGTTGTTTCTTTGTCTCTTCACCCATTTGATACCTTTTAAATCAATCGAAAAATACAGCCTTGATATTTTCTCGACTTTATACAAATAAGTCCTTACAGTTTTTCATATAGATATACACTCTTAGAGTTTGAATTTAACGATGTATTTCAAAAAGATTCATCAAATACAACTCTAAGAGTACGACTGTGGTATGGTACATATATGACTAATATGTACCTTAATTTGAAACTTCACGGGCGCATTCAAACATTTTCAAACACTAAGAGTGTATTTGTACTCCCTCTATTGTTGGAATTGAGAATGTATTTGCAATTCAAAACTTGGACTATATAGAGCGTCAATTCATTTTTTGAAATAAAAAATATAGTAACTTATGTAAAACTCACAATTCGATCCTTACCTGTAATGAAAGTAGTATATTAACTGCATCATATAATCGTTCAAGTTCCAAATGCTTGCCAAAATGTTGAGGGCACATTGTAGAGAAGATAAGGCAACACTGTAAATATATTTGTAATTGTGGAAGATTAGAAAGGTTTTATAGTATATGGTTCTTATCTTGAGAATAATATAATATGATACCATTAGCCCTTCAGCAGTACAATCTGAAACTTGCCATCCATGATCTTGATCCGAAAAGGTCCATGACCCTTTAGAAATGTGCCTATGCATTCTCCTAAAATCACCTGAAGGATTGTCCTTAACCTATACGAAAATTGTATATGTTTGGTCATAATTGTTGAAATAAAAACTACACCATGCATGAAAAAGAAACAACATATCATCTTTATTAAATGAAGCCACATTTTTAGGACTTCTAGCCTCGTACCTGAGATTTTTTAATGAAATCATGCCCTTTTCGAAGAGTATCTTCAATTTCATCAGTTAACCCACTGGCTAACAATGCTTGAATAGCCAATCCAGTATCCCACAGTTGACTGCCAAAGCTCTAGAGTTCAACATCAACCAACAAATCAGACCTCGCTTTTTAGATTTTATTAAGAATTGTCATAAAAAAGAGTTAAGAGAGGAGGGATTACATGCATTTTCATTCCATCTTCAGCAACCCATAGGTAATCAGGGATCCTAGCAAGATGTTTCTTAACATATTGACCGTTTGGATCCTCAACCCAACAAGCAAGCATACAGAGAATCTGCTTGTACAGTTCATGTTAAAAATCTCACTTGTAAAGTTTAAAATGAATGAGAAAATGAAATATTGAATAATGTTGCATGGGTTAATATACGGCTAAGATAATGCTTACTTACCTTTTCCACACACCCAATTGTGATGTATCTACTGTTTTCATCTTCATAATGAATGTGTTTCATGGTAACTTCAAGAGCTTTTTGCCTCAACTTGTTAAGAGGCCAACGAGTAAGAAAAGGCTCAGTAAGTAAGTAACAACTATCCCAAATGAAGTCTTGTATTAAGGGATGAGGATAATAGAGATCCTCCTGTTAGAAAAAAGTATGTTTCAGCATATTATGAAAAAATTAAAAAAAATAATTTGTATGATATAGTTCACTTGTAAAAAATAACCTTTGCACATAGATGGCGCATTTTCCTCCAATTGATTTCCTTGTACGACTCATCATACAACTCTTCCCTCAATTGTAAAATGAGAGGTGTTATAGGTCCAACAAATTTCTTTCCGTATAAATACGACATGGGCATGTAAACCATTCGACAGTAACAAAACATCTTCCCTGAATTTGAGAAAACAATATTGTTTAGTTGAACTTAAAAATTGATGCTATAAAACTAGCTTTCACATTGCATATCGTGAATGGTTCCGATTTCACTTTTTTCTAAACTGGAGTTTAAACATATTTCTCATTATTCTTGTCAGTTTCAGCTAGTTTACTATGGAGTTTGGACCACCATTAATAATACACTAAAAAGCTATCAAACTACACATTTCCAAAAGCATAACATTTTGTTACCCACATGACCATAACCAAGGCAATAAATGTTCTATAGTTTAATCACCATTATAAAATTAAACTTTCTGCCTACCTAGATGTATAGGAAGAGAAGAAGGAAGTAGCCAAAATTCAGGAGGCATAGGGTTAGTTCCTGCCCAGTCAAATACTCCAAGTATCTAAACATAGAATAGAGAATTGTCAGCAAGAGATTAGAAAAACTAATCAAATGTTAATAAGTAGTTCAAAAAAAAATATAGTCCTACCGAGAGCCAAGTCTTCCCCCAAGAAGGAATAGATTTAACGCTTCCATGATCAAGAATCCATTTTCTTGCCTTACAACATGCATTGTTCTCACCACCATTTGGCCCCTCTCCAAGAATGCGAATACAAATGTAGCTCAAGGTGGTGCAAAACATAGTGCTATGGCCTTCTATGTGAAGCCCCCATCCACCATCTTCATTCTATATCAGGAAAAATGCTTTTCACAGTGTAAATGCACTTATATTCATAAATGCTAAATTTCAGAAGAGAAAGTGTAGTTTTCAGAACGAAATCTAAGTATACCTGGTGACAGTATATGTATCGAAGAATCTCTTTGCGGTGTTCTGATGAGAAAAGTGTATTAAGGTGGCCGGTGATGTACATACACATGATCTGATAGTTTTTGTCAAGAAAAGGGTAAATGATCAGAATGAGCATTTCATCAAACACTTCAAGGGTGGGGGAAGAAACAAACTAACCAATGGTGGAAGATAGAACAAGGGACCACTATTTTCAGCAGGCCAGTGACCATCACTGGCTTGCAGGGCAGAGAATAATTGGACTGCTCTTTTCAAGGCAATAGTTGTCGTTTCATGGGTGATTTCTTCTCCATCTTTCACCTTCACGAGTGAGATTGTTTGTTTGAAATTCTTCTCTCTGAGAAACTACAAAAAATTAAAAAGTAAGTTCTGACAACATATAAAGGCTGTGTCAATGGAATATGAAATCATTTGTAGACAATCATTAATAGTTCATACATTCCAAAGTAAAAACTATGTCAAAAACACACTTATGTGATGTTCTTTTAACCATTGGCCTAGCTTGTTGGAGTTTAGTTACTCAGCTCCACTGTGAAATAATAGAACAACCACCTTGTTGCCCAAAAGAAGGCTCAATCTCACTATTGTATAGCTATGCACAATGTTGGGTGTGTTTCGGAAAAATGAAGAAATATTAATTAAATAAAATTAATTAATAAACAAAATAGCTTAAAGAAAACAGAAAATAAGATGGAGCAGATTTTAGCCAGAGCTTGTGCTACGCACGATGTCCTTAAAACGTATTCGTCGCCTCCCACGGTGCTAGGAGCGTTGCAACGACCGTTTCCCAGGATACGGTGGCTAACGAACGATCGTTTGAGCACACAAACGAAGGTCCCGGCGAACTGGAACAATAGCAGAACACTAGGAAATTTGGGAGTAGCTGGAAGAGTTTTTAGCTCAAGAATACGTGAGGAATGTATTGTGCGTTGTCAAAACCGTGTGTTTGTTGCAAAGCACCTGCCAGCTATTTATAGGAGGATTTGTTGTGTGTTAAATGGGGTGTTAATGGACCTGAACGTTGGACATCAATGACCAGTCTGTTGGGCATTGAATCGTCCATAAACTGTCCATTTAACGCAGCATTAAAAGAGAAGAACGTTGGACATTAATTGTTGTAACGGAAGAAGACCTTTTGTTGCGAACAGAAGACCTCGGGGGTCTCTGTTGCGAACAGAAGACCTCGAGGGTCTCCGTCACGAACAGAAGACCTCAAGGTTTTCGGACGACATTCGTGTCCGCAGGTCGCCCGCGCACACGAGTCGCGGTTTTTCTTCTCCATTTCGGGATTTGATCGGCACCCCCCCCTGCGCGTAAGAGAGAGCCTTTACCCTTAGGAATCTTAACTCCTTAAAAGAGGCTTCCCTTTATAAGGGGGTGAAAATCCCTTGAGTTTTTCGGTGTGGGATAAAACACACCAGAAACTCATCATTTTCCCAGTTTTTCCATTTCAACGAGTGAACTTCGAGAATCAATTTCTCATTCACCCGTTATCCGTTTTGAGTGTACCATATATCGAATTGTAGCCCTTAACAAGGACAATCCGAAACCACTTTGACCCGACCCAAATCGGAAGTGGACCCCACTCAAATAATTGCCCCAAAATGACCATTTAATGCAATTTTCAACACATTTTTCCAACAATCCCCCACATGAATGAAAATTGATTTTCGAGACTTAAAAGACACGAAGATAGGAGGACACGTTGTGTTCACCAGATGATCCTTGCATACGGAGAGGTAGGTTTTATTCTTTGAACCTTCCGTTGTAGAGACACGTTTATTTACTGCCTGTCTAGTAGACTCGATATCCTTGAACTATAGATAAATCTTACTCCCTCCGTCCTTAAATAAACATCTCACTTTCCTTTTCAGTCCGTCAGTAAAAATATTTCATTTCCTTATTTGATAAACAAAACAGTGCAAAACAATGTAAAACGGGGGTCATTTTCTTAAATTGTGTGTAATTCAAAGGGAAGCTTTAAAACGGACAAAGTATAAAAATTCCTATAAATTTAAAAACTAATGCAGTAATAATATAAAAAATGGTATAAGTGTAAAAATAGATAAATAATTTATAAACGTTAAAATAAAAAAAATCAGAAAACTGAAAAAATAAAGTTAAAATGTAAGAAATATAAATTAAAAATGTAAAAACCTATTGATATATGTAGAATATACAAATGATATAAAAAAAGTCGAAAATATTGATTTTAACATTCTTAAAATTTTCAAATTTTTATCTATTTTTTTCAAATTCTAATAATGTTTTTAGATTTTTTAATACAAAAATCTGCTATTACAAGTCAAAAATGGATTGAATTGTCAAACTGATCGACGTATTTTAAAGTAAGTGTACTTATATGATGATTTTTTTAGTGTAGGATCTTAAGTGATGATTGAAAATAATAGAAGAACTTATTTAATTTGACGCTTTTCCCATTAATTTTTTGGCCAATTTCTTTATATATGAATAATAATAATAATCACTTAACGTGCAAACCCACACCTCACTTATTGTTAAAAAGAATATTGCAAGGTGACAACTTCGGTACCAATTTAAAAAATGGGTATCGTATCTACCATTCACTTGATTGGTCCACATCATTATATCATTTTTAATTTAGATTTAAATAATTCAACTGTGACATTCTCATTGGTTCATATGGACAAAGGTATAGTACCTTAGGGGTATCATAGAATCTACCGTATTGCAAAAGACAAATGAAGAAAAAGAAGAAAAGGCAAAGAAAGGTTGTGTATTAATTAAATTTATGTTACCTGATTTCTCCAAAGAAGATCACTACTAGGCTTGACCTTATATCGGTTGTTCCAAAACTCCCGGCGGGCGGCTTCCATCTCCGCGAGTTCTTCCGGCGTTCCGGCGGTAGGGTCGAACTCCCATGTTTGCCGGCCCACGAAATTGTTGGTGCTATCCAAGTACGGATCGTTTCCACCCTCTCCGATCCTAAGCTTCCACATTTCTTTGTCTTTATTGTTTCAAATTAATTAATTACCCAAAAGCGATTTTTCCTGTGCATCGTCATTTTTGGTGGTAAACATCATAATGAATAATAATAACTTAATAAGTGCATGACTAAATAATTCTATAGTTAATTTAAGTAAAAGAATCTATAGTTTTTTATAGTTAATTGATGTATATGCATTAATGCATGGATGCATACATTAAGCGAGGTTGGAGGAACGGTTACAAAAATGGTGACAACTATGATACTCATTTGAAAAAATTGGGTACCGTACTAATCATATATTCACTTGATTGGTTCGAATCATTATATCATTTTTAATTTATATTTAAATAATTTTATTACAACATTCTAATTGATCAATATGGACAAAAGTGTGGCACTTTTAAGATATGTTTGGTAGTTTGAAGGGAAGGGGAAGACTTTGAAGGTATATAGTTGGGGGGAAAGAGAGAGGAAGGTGTGGAAACCATTCATTGTATTTGAGAGTAATAAATTTGGAAAAAGGGAGTCTTTGAATGAATTATACTTAAAATCACTTCGAAATTAAATATCACGAATTCAAATAATTGAACTCATTATTTTTAAATTGAGCTTAAATTATCATTCTGTTAATTATCCTTCAAAATCCTTCAAATTGAGGGAACTTAAAAATTGACCATTTAGGATGTTTTCTTGTGGAATGAAATTTGTTGGTCGGTCTAGTCTAGTCTGAACTTATATGGTCTTGTCTGGTAAATGTCTGGTCTCTGTGTATTTTATAACTGTCCATGTCTGGTCTGATTTGTTCAAATCTGATTTGATCTGATCTATTTAAGTCTGATCTTGTTTGGTACTGAAATCAATCCAAAAGATTACATTCTTAGAGGATTTTCGAGGGTAACATAAGCCCTCCAAAACCATCCCCTCCAATTTTGTAAACTCCCAAACATACCTTTAGGATACCCTAGAATCCTCCTAAAAACTTACCGGATAAATTAAAGACTGCTTTTTTTCTTTTGAAAAGGAAAAGTAGTGCTTTCAACAAGTTTTTTGTAGTTAATTAATTACGCACTTCTAACCTAATTCCACAATATATAGTTTGTTTTTACCAAAATGGCCAAGTGTATAACTTTTATTTTCTTAAAATCACTTAGATTTTCATATAATCATTAAAATAAATATAATGACTTCTTATAATAGAAATAAATGCAAACACGGCTCAAAAAATGCAACTACTAGCTAGCTAGTAGTTTATCTCACAAAAGTAACATGTTGAATAAGTTGATTGGCTAACCTCTTTATTGTAGCCTGGAGATAGACAACCAATTAATTAATTAAGATTCATAACGAGGACATGCACAAGAACGGAGGGATTTTGGCAATCACACACATACTATGTCTAGCTCTAGAACAATGCAGCAAAAAAATGAGAGTTAATTAAAGATATATAGGAGGGACGTTGATATGGAATGAGAGTAAACGTATAAGGACTAGGAAGTTTGTGATGTGATATTTGATCATAAATGGAAAACTACTTCTTTTCAATAAATGTAAAATGAAGAAAGAAAGAAAGAAAGAAAAGAATACTTGTTTGATAATTGTACTTAAAAATGTAAAAAATTCCATCAAACCCAATTCTCATTGTTACCTACCGAATCTAATCTTTATATTTAGAGATTTATCCTTAGATATTAAGAAAATAAAATATATGGATGACATGTGACTAAAGTTACTCTAATTAAACATACTAGCTTGATCACTATAACATAAAATTGAAAATAACCAAAATCGCTAATTCACTAAAGTATACATAAAAAGTTAATTTTTGTTCGATGCCTTAATTTTAGTCATATATTCATCATTATTTCAAATATCATTGATTTCTCATTCCAAAGCTATGATGGTTGGCAGTGTAACTATTAATATAAAGCCAGTCATGAAACTATCAGTCATGAAAGTTAAGATCAGATCAAAAGGATTCAGACAGATTAGAAACATTCAAATTAGATCAAATCAGAAAGATTCAGATAAGATCAGGTCAGATCTTAAAAAATTCAGATCAGAAACATTCAGATTAGACGAAGAGAACAACTTCTTAGTTGTGGTTCATGTTGTTGGTAATTTATACTTACCCAATGAATTTCTTCTTAAATGTGTTCTATTTATTCCAAAGTTCCGGTGCAACTTACGTACTTTCGGCTAGTAGCCTAAGAAGTGATCTAAAGTATACACTCACATTTTTCCCAAACTTCTGTATTTTGTAGGCTTAACCTTGAGGAAGCTGATTGGTGTGGGTCTCTACTATCTAGAGTCTCCGAGCGGTGAACCAGTGGCAATGTGAGTCACTATTACCTCTGATTTATGGCATCAACGTATGGGAAACTACATCACACCGGTTTTCTCAAAGGCCTTATATAGTGCAAAGATCTTTACGGTCCGCACATAAGAGCTAAGCAAACTATTCTATCTTTTCCTAATGTACATAACGTAACCACCACTAGGACAACTCGTTGTTTAATTTTGAACTAATATATTGTGACATCTCGGGAGGCTATAAATGTTACTCTACTTCTGGTGTGCGATAATTCATATCCATTGATGACGACACACTTGAGGTGTTTGCATTTTTAAACTAACTAATATTAATTAATTCTTACTTCAAAGATTGATTTGGAGCCATAAGGAAAATAATAGCAACAACTAAATGATGGTGTGCAATATCGGTCGTCTAAGGGAGTTTGAACTGTTCTCCTATCAATCTTCTTTGCATGAGATGAGACCCGAAATATAAATCTGAAGTTTCTGAACTTCTAATTCAATTTTGCAACACAATTAACAGTACTCAATTTGAGCAAAAGGTGAAACGCATACATGCTAATAATAGCGTGGAATTTCAAACTAACAATTTATTTGATTATTATAGACTCACTGAGATATTATTGGAGACATCATGCATAGACACATCATAACAAAATTTAGTTATCGAACGAAAGCATATGGAGACATCTTAGAAATTGTAAATGCACTCCATTTTCAGTCTGGGTTACCTATATATCAATTTTTTTGTGGGGATGCATTTCGATTGTTGTTTACATTATAAATAGGTTTTCATCACCCATTGTTAATAATAAAGTCCTTGTGAAATTTTATTTTGAAAAATTCCTAGCTACCTATTATCATTTAGTTAAGAGTATTTGGCATGGGTACGTGTTTGGTATACGCTCATGATAATAAAGAAAAAATAAATTCAGCGTAAATGGTATCTCTTGTATTTTAATTTATTGGGTACCTATATGGGCAGAAGACATATCGAGTATTCGATTTGTAGAAGCACTCGATCAGTATATACATCTAGGGACATAACCTTTTTTGAGTAAAATTTTCCATTAAAAATGTGAGCAATCAAGAAATCGAATGGGGAAATTCCCCAAATAGGATTAAATGAAACTTAAATTGCAAGAATAGGAGTATATATTATAAATCATGAAAAAATAATAAGATTGTAAAAAATACGAAGTAAAAAACATGAAAATAAATATTAAACAAATTAATAAAAATAGAAAAAAATTATATAAATATAAAAAGTTAAAAATAAAAATAGAAAATAAAAGGTAAAAAAATAAAAAAATAAAATTATGCAGGCATCTGCCGCCGCCTCCGAGTGCCACCGACTCCGACCCTCAAAAAAATGTCAACATGCATAGGTTATGCCATGTTGATGACAGTTTCAGATCAATATTTGACATTTTTTAATAGTAATATGTCATTTTCGTGGCTTTGTCGGAGGTAACAGTGCGTGGAGGTGGCAAGAAAGGCCTCCATATTTTTTTAAAAATAAATGTGTTTTTTTTATCTATTTATTTTTTATTTTTTCAGTATTTCTATTTTTAAAATTTTGTATTTAATTTTTACGATTTTATTATGAAATAGAATATTTTTTTTGTTTTTATGACAAATAAAAATATGAATTTCTTATTATTAAGTCATTGATAAGTGTAAAATAGAACGATAGAGTATATACTTTCTCCTATTTGGAGAAAATAAACATTATAAATTGTGGTTGTGCATTTAGGATTACTTTACTTCTGTTTAGGACAATTCCCCAATTGGAATTTGGAACTAGTGATATCTACATTACCAATTTTAAAAATGGAGTATCATAAACATCATTTATTTGTGTGTGCCTTAAATAAATGGGGCATAGACGTATTTACTCCCTCGTCCTTAAACTATTAAATACAGCACTAAGTGGACAGCTGCATGGAAGGAAAACAGCCACATGAGATACTCCCTCCGTCCCTTATAACTTTGCCAACTTTCCTTTTTTGTATGTCCCACTAACTTTGCCACTTTCCCCTTTAAGTAAAGAATTTGTGGTTCTAGCCCGTTCTCTTTCCTCTGCACAAATCTTAACCACACATTTTTTACTTTATTATTCTCCGTGCCGGTCAAACCTGGCAAAGTTATTAGGGACGGAGGGAGTATCATTTATGTACGTCGTCAATGACCGGAATCAAGGGTTCACCGACATAACCTAAGGGCTTAGTAGTTTCATTTTTTTTTTATAATCCAGGTGTCGGGGTTTACGCTCCCATAATCCTGGAGTCTATGAACTACCCTCTAAAGCCCCTAGACAGTTAAGTCCGGATCTGATCACAGTCAGCCTCGTCAGTACTGACTCCAAAGGACGAATCCAGCAGGACTTACATCACCTTTCAGGTTGTTCCTCCCACCACACGAACCCGCTACCTTCATTACCATTCTCTCCCTTCTCAGCCGCTGAGCAACTCCGTGAAGGTAGGAAGAATCATTGGGAGCAAGACCTCCCTCCTCTCCCCTAAATGTGCCTAGCGGGATTCGAACCCGAGACCTCCGCTAGGACACGGTAACCTTCCACCCAGTGAGCTGGAATGATTGGTTGGGCTTAGTAGTTTCACATTAGTGGCTATGTGATTACGCTTTTTAGAAATGTAACAATCCCATTTTTTTTCAAACTCACGAACCAAACACATGTATCTCACGTTTCGGATATCAAATTTCGGCCTGTATAAGAGATTACATCGAACCAAACGTGCCCTTATGGGATACTTCTTATATAAAAAATTCTACTTTTGTAATGTTTATTTTATCTTAATTTAATAGATAATCAGTACTCGATTTTGTAAAATACCAAACGATATTAAATATCAGACACACTAGTTAAACAACTTTTAGATCAATAATATGAAGTGAATCCAAAATATAAATGTTTGTGTGACATTAAATTACACAATTCATTTATTTCTTACTTTCTAAAAAGAATTTATTGCCTATACATTAAACTTTAAACTTATTTTAGCATTAATATAAATATACAATAGTATTATTTAGCAACATTATTATATTCTAATAATAATATTCATGCGGTTAAACATGACATATATTTTTAAAAAAGGTATTGATGAATGTGTACATTTTAGGGTCTTTTTATATTAAAATAATTTGAAAAAATTTAATTACCCTTTTTATTATCAAATCAGGCCATGGTATGAAGAGAGTTGAGGAGCAGACCAGGTACAAACTTGCTCCCAAATGCAGCACCAACTTCTTCACCACTGCATGTGAGTCCCAATTCAAACTCAAGGGCCCACATCGGAAAAGATATACAGTATGGAGGAGCTGCCTCCCTAAACTTCTTCCCACCTACACACTACTGCTGGAAATTTTGCAGCTCATTTTGACAGTTTTAGAATATTAAGAATTTAAGATACAATACCCACTGGCCCCATTTTTCTACCGGTGCACAACTGCAGACTCCATGTATTGATTGCCGAGTTTTTTCCAAAACTAGAGTAGTTAGGTTCCACAACTGCAGACTCTATGTATTGATTGCCGAATACTTTTAAACTTATTTACCAACTAGGGTATTTTTTTGTCACATCATCCAAACTGTCACGTTAGGGATGCCACATAATTGGTAGTGATTTCGTGTCATCAAATTTGTGTGTGTTTTACTTAGCAAAAAAACATGTCACTAGGTGGGAGTTGAACCCACGATGACTCATGTACTTCATAGTAATGCAAGAACCATATAAGTTTGGTTCAAACTCTCATTTAAATAAGTTTAACATATAACATAATACAGATTTTAAGTTCTGAGATTTACTTTTTTAACTCGTGCATTACTCAAATAATTAAAGAATTTGTGAAATTTTTAATTGGAGATATTCAATAAAAAATAAAAACTCAATTTAAAATTATGATAAAAACGTAATTGGATATATGTAATTATAAAAAAATTATATATTATATGTTCGAGTTCAAATAAGATGCTCAATATCGAGCTACACAAATAATGAGAAATTTAAAAATATAAATAAATAAATAAATTAATAAATAAATAAATTAATAAATAAATAAATAAATAAATAAATAAATACAAGTATTGATGAATTAATAAATAAATAAATTTATTTATTTAATTCATTTATAATTTTATTTATTTATTTATTTATTTATTTATTTATTTATTTTTCATTTATTTACAATAAATAAATAAATAAATAAATATATAAATTTATTTTTTAATTCATTAATACGTTTATTAATTTATTCATTTATTCATGTATCCATTCATTCATTCATTTTTTTATTTTATTTTATTTATTTATTTAATTATTTTTTAATTTCTCATTATATGTTTTGCTCGATTTCGAGCATCTTATTTGAACTCAAACATATAAAATACAATTGTTTTTATAATTACATATATCCAATTAATTTTTTATCATAATTTTTAATTGGCCTTTTGTTTTATAATTGAATATCTCAAATTAAAAGTCACTAATTCTTTAATTATTTGAGAACGAAGTAATATACTTCGTATCCTAAAGGAACGAGTAATGCACGAGTTAAAAAGTACATCTCAAAACTTAGTCTATATTATCCTATATGTTAAAGATATTTAAATGATAGCATATACCAAATGAGCATTGTGGTTCGGTGGTTCTCGCACTACTATGAAGTGGATGAGAGGTCGTGGGCTCATCTCTCACTAGTGACATATTATTTATTTACTAAATAAAACACACAAATTTGATGACATGGAATGATCAGCAACTATGTGGCATCTGTGACGTGGCAGGTTGGATGACGTAGCAAAACAATACCCTCATTTGGGAAATAAGTTTAAAAGTACCCTCATTTGGGAAATAAGTTTTAGAACTACCCCAATTTGGGAATAAACTCATTGATTGTACCTAATTGATGAAGTGATTGTAATCGTGCACACTCCCAAATTAAAGCATATTGATTTGAAAAATACTAAACTTACCCCAAAATGGAGAACCTACACTTTTAAGTGAGGGAAATTTCCTAGGATATTACTAAAACTCAATGAGTTTCCCAATCTATGACCTAACTAGTTTTTAGACTTTTGTATGACCAAAAATCTAAATAAATAAATTTCGTTTATCTATTTACTTTTTATCTTGAAATTTTATGTGTGAGAAATTGAGGTTGTTAAAGGGGTACTTGAGCATTTCCAGAGACCTAGGTTTCTTTCGGACTCCGTCACCGGCCGACGACTGATTGGTGACACAAGAAAGAAGAAAGAAGAAGAAAAACGGTGGGTGGGCAGTTGTTATACCGTGGGAGCAGTCCCCCGTGAGCATGCTGCTCCCACAGACAAAAATACGCGTGTTACTGTTCATGCGTGAACAGTAATTTATTTTTTGTTTTTCCAGTGTCCAGTAGCAGAGTAATGTAACTCGCGTGTAAAGAAATGTAACTCACGCTGATCAGAAATGTAACTGCAGGCAAGTCCAAATGTAACTTGTCTAATACGAACTATAAGAAATAAAGCATTGATTTCCTTGAAACAAGGAGTCTAATTGCTCAATTACTTTACGTAAATAGTGAATATGTTTTGTTTTTAATATTAAGACCATAAATAATTTTTTCCCTTAAAATCAGTTATTTTTTGCCAAAAAATCATTTTTTTGCAAAAAAAAAATCATTTTTCCGCCATTTTTTTCCCTTGCAAAAAACTCGTTTTTTTGTTTCAATAGCATGTGTTTACTTAAATAGTGAATATGTTCTGCCAAAAAATATTTTTTTTTAAATCACTTTTTTGCTAAAGAAATCATTTTTTGCCTTGTTTGGCAAAAAATGATTTTTTTTGTTTCAATAGTAGAGCTTTATGTTGCGATGTAACTTATGTTATAGAAAATGTAACTCACGTTGATGAAAAATCTAACTTAGTTCAATGTAAAATGTAACTTGTTAAGGTAAGTCCAAATGTAACTCGTGTAAAGGAAGATGCAACTCACGCATAAAAAGATGTAACCTGCGCATAAGAAGATGTAACTTCATATACTATCAAATGTAAACAATGAAAACATGAAGTCTAATTGATTAAATTTTTTTAACGTAAATAGTTAGTATGTTTTGTTTTTTGTATTAAGGCCATAAAAATGTTTCAAAGAAAAATAATATTTTTTGCCACAAATATTAATTTTTTTGCCGAAAAATCATTTTTTCCAAAAAAAATCATTTTTGTTTGCAAAAAAAAATTATTTTTTGGTTTCAATGGATGGATTTATTTCGTGATGTAACTCGTGTTATGAAAACATGTAACTCATGCTAAAAAATCTAAATTAGGTGTATGCAAAATATAGCTTGTTGAGACAAGTCTAAATGTAACTCGTGTATAAGAAGATGTAACTCATGGACAACAAGATATAATTCGCCTATAAAAAGATGTAACTTCATATAATATCACATGTAATTCCATAAATTGGCTATAAACATAACTCACACATATGAAAAACGTAATATAATTCATGTTTTATGAAATTTAAATCGAAAAAACAAATTTTATGTCTTAAAAAAACTAAAAACATATCAAAGAGATAAGAAATATATTTTTTTTATAAAGAGATAAAGAAATATATTATAGAAAAAAAATTATGAACATGAAGATAAAGAATTTTTTTAGATGAATTATTATGTATTGATAAAGAATAAAAAATAGATTCAATTATAATTTAAGATGAAGATAAAGAAAGTAGGATTGCAATTAAATATATTTTTAGTATTTTAATTTGATGGAAAAAGAAAAGAATTGAACAAAAGAAAAAAAAGAAAAGCAAAGGAAAATGAAATAACAAAGTTGGAGACAAAGGAAGTAGGAAAAGGAAAGCAACGTAACTTTCCTAAAAGTGGGATCGACACACCATGCAAGAGGTGGGCCGATCCCACGGTATAATTTGCGTTGGGTGGGGGATTGGAAGAAGATGGAGGAAGGGGTGGGCTAAAGTTTGTCAGTGCCTCTATCATACATCCGGATGTATGTACACTCGGCCCAATCAAAGAAGACAGCGCAATAACTAATAAAGGCCAAAAATAATTCAGTGGCATTTTTGTAATTTAAGCGAAAAATCACAGCTTCCGCTAAATGAGCAATAGTGTACTGATGGATAGTCTACCCGGGGGTATATATCCGAAGGGTTATTGCGGGGAATAAATTAGAGAGAAGTTAGAGCAAGTAAGTAAAAGTAGAGAGAGAGTGTATTCAGTGTGTTATCACTTTTCAGCGTGGTTACAAATGGGGAAAGGGGGTGCTATTTATAGTAGCAATAAATGCCGGGCAGGGACACGTGTCAAGCGCTCATTGGCCGAGGGGTCACCTCAACTGGTTGGCGCTGGCAGCCGCATGTGGCCGCATTTAATGCGGCTGTTGGATGGGACGTCTGTGCGGGGTACGGTGATCTGTACGCATGTGAGGCAGATATCTTGTCGAGTGAGATGCCTTCGGCTATAGAGCAGTAACCGAGGGCTCTCCCACCTGATGGCACCCTGGTGCCGAGGGCTCACAGTGCCGAGGGCTACTGTTTTCGCCGTTCTCTCCCAGTTTCCTAATTTGCTCGAGAAACCCGCTCTGTGATAATTTGGAGCCTTCGGCCAAGGGGGCGAAGGCACCCCTGTGCATTGTGCGGACTGCTTGGTACTCTGGGCGCTGTGATTTGGGCCTGTTGGGCCTTTTGGGCCTGTTGGGCCTTTGCTGGAGTAGTAGGAGTCTTTGGGCCGGGGGTTCCCGGGCCATATACTCCATCAGGAGTCCCTCACTCCTTTTGCCGAAAGGTACTTGAGGGAAAAGGAGTAATTTGTGCTTGCCTTTTGATGTTGTCCTGTCGTGATCTCTGAAGTTGGTGAGGAGTTGTTGCTTTTATGTCCCTGCCGAAGGCAGTCCCTCAGTTACCCACATGTCGGGACTTGAGGGCTTGCTTTGTTGTTTGTTGGAATTTCACAGATTTTGTAATTTAATGATTTTCCCGAGGGGGTCCTCCAGTCCCCCACTCCTTGAGGCACTTGTAAAGTGGTGAAAAGGAGTAAAGTAGTTACGTTGCTGTTTGTGGGCCGAAGGCTGACGCTTTTCGTTTCATTTTGGGGGGATGCCTCGTTAAAAACCTCATTAGGAAAAACCCTTTGGGAAAAAATCCTAATGAGGGAAAAAGAGTGCACCGAATTCCCCCAATGATGAATCGAAAATGTCAAACCTTGGTACAAAGTGGGGAATGACGGGAATGCCGAAGGCTCTCTCCTCTGAGGGCTCCTGTGTTGATTAGCCGAAGGCTTGCTGTTGCTGCCCTGGTGGTGCCGAAGGGGAGCCCCTCAATCCAGGGATCGAGGGCCTGCCAGATGAGGGCAGCAGTGAAGTTGTTACCGGGGGGTCCACTGTTTGTTGATGAGGTGGTGATGAAGATACCCGAGGGCCATGGGCCATCCGTCAATGAGGCACTCCCCGGGGGCTACCCGGTTTTGCAGTGTTGAGGGGAAAACCCCGAGGGGTGCCCTGATATGCAGCCCTAGGGATCTGAAGGAGTGATCCCGAAGGCGTGTGTACTGTGCTGTGTGGGGCACGACCCGGGGGCAATTCTGGGTGAGTGCACCCGGAGGCTATCCTTGATGAAGTGGAGTGAAGTAGAAAACCCGGGGGCTTCCAGAATATAGCCGTTGGAAATATAGCCGTTGGAATATGTAACGACAGGATATAGCCGTTGGGGGGGGTGGCATACGTGGCGTGTGATGGCTGGCTGTTCGTGGGCGGTGTCACCGGTTGGGTGAAACGGCGGTGTGTAATGATGGCGGTCCGTCCGGAGGCCCGAATCCAGGCCCAAGCCCGGATTCATCGCCTATAAATACCTCCGTGTGCGAAAAACTTGTTAGCGAAGCTCTGCCAATTTTTCTAGAGAGAGAAACAGCAGCCCTCGGTTGAATCCTCTGTTCTTAAGGTCAGTTCTCCAGTTACCCTTCACCTCTTAGCTACCTGTACTGCGCCCTTAGGCTAGGAGATAGAACATTTAGAAAACAGTAGTTGTACGAGCCCTCGAACTAGAGTCAGAATGTCGTCCCAGAGTGATTCTCAAGATATCTCGAGGACGCCCTCAATGGAGGACGAAGGCATCTCCGACGTGGAGTCAAGCAGTGGTCAACCCTCGGATGGTGGTGATGCAGCCCTGGCCCGGGAGGTCCAGAAGGAACTCATTGCGGAGGTTGAAGCCGAGGGCTTCGAGCAGGAGTGCGATGATGAAGACTTAGCCCTCGCATGGCAGACAGCAGAGGATGAGGCACAGAATGAGAGCTCGAAGGTTACGATTGCTGTTCTCCCCCCTCGGGGTTCCGGGGAGGCCAGTAGCTCGAGGCCGTTGGATCCGACACCTCTGAGGGCGGTTTCCGGTTTGAAGAAGAAGAAGGCCGCTACCAAGAAGAAGGAGAGGGCCGTCGATCAAGGAAAGCCCGTAGACATGCCCGAGGGGTACAGTTGGCTGAACACTGAGGCCCTCGAGATCAGGTCGAAGGCCGACAGGGCAGATCTGTACGTGACTCAGCTGCACGTGGGGCCCTCGGCCGAAGTGGTGGAGCCAGGTCCCGACGACGTGTTGTCCAGGGCGCCCGAGGGGTGTATTGCTATTCACGTCCTTTCGGTTTCCATGGGACTGAGGTTCCCTATGCACCCATTCCTCCGGGAATATTTGTGGTTTGTTGGCTTGGTCCCCTGCCAACTCACGCCCAACAACCACTCCTACATTGCGGGGTTCCTCCAGCTCTGCAAGTCCCGAGGGGTGAAACCCAGCCTGGATCTATTCTTCCAGAGTTTTAATCTGTGCCGGGGGGCACGAAAACGGCGAGGGGTACGCCAACCTGCAGCAGATTGCCCGCTTCAAACTATTCTCCGATGCTCCTTCTTCCAACAAAGGATGGAGGGAACGTTGGTGCTACGTGAAGTTGGATGAGAGCCCATTCCCGAGGGAGCTACGTGACCGATTCCGAAGGCACGAAAAGATCAGGAATGCCGCTCTCGAGAAAGACGGCCTAAAGCTGGCCAAGTTCCCGGAGGGGAAAAACAAGAACGTGGCGATCAAAGACTGCACCCTCGAGGAGGATTTATACACCCTCGGGTTCTGGAGGTACCGCTTCATAGGGGAGACCGATGAAAAGTACCCTCCCTTCAACAAGGTGTTTTCTTGGATGTTTTCGTCCCTTCGCTTAGACCCGTCGGACTAACCCTTTGTCTCCTTTGTGCAGGTATCCCCGTCTCTATGGTGAATGTAAAGGGCCTTGCCCGTTTGAAGAAACAAGACCCGAAGGGGTCGGGACAGGGCATCCAGAAGCCCGCCACTGCCCTCTTTAAGAAAGCCGAGGGCGATGCCGCTGCCGGTAAGAGGAAGGCAGTGATCAAGGGGTCCCCCCGGCTACCAAGAAGCCGAAGAAGGGGGATGTCGCTGAGAAGGAGCCCTCAGTCATTATTGCTGATGAGCACCCCGCCTCCGGGGTGCAGGTGGAGAAGCTGCCGGGTGGAACGCCGGCGGGGGCAGAGGAGTTGCTGCCTGAGATCCTCCAAGTCGCGTTCCCGAGGGGTATGTCTTTGGCCAGCGGCGCTGTCGACCTGGGGGCCATCCTGAGGGGTATGACCCCTGAGACGGATAGGGCTGCCCTCGGGGCCTACAATGATGCGGCCCTCGAGGACCACATTCTCCGCTCCTCCCTCTCTGTAAGTGTTTACCTGGCTTTCTCCATCTTCTCCTTTGATTATTTTTGTGTAATTGCCTTTAACTGTTTTTGTTGTTGTTCTGCAGGCTTGATTAGCCCTCGGCGAACAGGCTCGGAGGCTTCAAGAATGGCGCCTCCACAGAGCGGAGCAAGACGCCAGAATGAGGGAGTGCCTCCTCAAGAACCAAGAGGCGGTGAAGCTGGGGGCCCAGCTAGAAGAGGAGCTCCGGCAGATGAGCTTGAAATTGGAGGCTGCAGAGAAAGGCAAGGCTGATGCTGAGGCCGCTGCCAGGAGAGCTGCTAAAGAGGCCGAGGACTCCAAAGCGCTAGCTGTCGCCAAGGCTCAGGAGGAGGCCGTGGAGGTCTTTGTCGCCGAGGGTTGGAGAGCCGAGGGGCGCAAGATGTGGGTGTCCTCGGTCGTGGAGGCCTGCGTTGAAGAATGGGCCGAGGGCCCTGGGTGGGAATGGATGGCCCGGAAGGGCAGAGAGTACTATGAAGCCGGCGAATTCTTCACCCAGGCCCTCATCTACCGGAGGATGGCCCGGCATTTGGGCATTGAGCAAAAGGACTTCTCCCCCTCGGCGTATGGCCTTCCTCCCTTGCAGCCTGATGTCCGTGAGCCGCTCCCGGAAGGTGTTCAGAGGCCCGACCTTGAGGACACGGTGTTGAAGAATGAGGCCGAGGACGACGCTGTCGAGACCGGAGCGGAGGCATCATCGAGGCCGGCTGCAGAGGGCGCCCCAGTGAACGATGCTGTTGTAGTTGTAGAATGACTTTGTACTTAGAAATCTTTGAACATGTTTTGTAATGAACAACATTGTTCCTTCGGCTTCGGCCCGTTTGTAAATCTCACACTTACTTTGTTTTTGATGAATGTATGTCTTCTTTCGATTGTAGCTTGCCCTTGGAAGCCTTCGGTAGTTGGGCACCCTCTGCTGGATATGCAACCGAGGGTTCAGCAGCAATTAGGACTTAGAAAATCTTCTAAGTGTAGCACACCATAGGGCCTTCGGGTGTTTGCCGTAACCCAAATCCTAGGCCTTAGAAAATTTCTAAGTGTAGATTTCCCCTTGGGAGCCTTCGGGATATGGCGTCCCTTCCTGATGTGTGAATGTTGGACCGAGGGCCCAACGCACAGGACTTAGAGATCTTTGCAAGTGTAGTATGTCATGTAGCCTTCGGCTATTGTGGAGCCCCAACGGAAATATTGAATAGGCCGGGGGCTAATTCTTTAGGACTTAGAAGATCTTCTTGAGTGTTGATTCCTTGTGTATTGTAGCCCTCGATTGAGATGAGGGTGAAATATGTAGGACTTAGAAAATCTTCTAAGTGTAGAGCTTCCCTTGGGAGCCTTCGGGAGATGGCATCCCTTCATGATGTATGAGTAGTTGACCGGGGGGAAATATGCAGGACTTAGAAAATCTTCTAAGTGTAGAGTTTCCCTTGGGAGCCTTCGGGAGATGGCATCCCTTCATGATGTATGAGTAGCTTACTGGGGAAAAGCATGTAGTACTTAGAAAATCTTCTAAGTGTAGAGTTTCCCTTGGGAGCCTTCGGGAGATGGCATCCCTTCATGATGTATGAGTAGCTTACCGGGGAAAAGCATGTAGTACTTAGAAAATCTTCTAAGTGTAGAGTTTCCCTTGGGAGCCTTCGGGAGATGGCATCCCTTCATGATGTATGAGTAGCTTACCGGGGAAAAGCATGTAGTACTTAGAAAATCTTCTAAGTGTAGAGTTTCCCTTGGGAGCCTTCGGGAGATGGCATCCCTTCATGATGTATGAGTAGCTGTCAGGGGGGGGGGGATATGTGGGACTTAGAAAATCTTCTAAGTGCAAAATCTCCTTTGGGAGCCTTCGGGAGATGGCGTCCCTCCTTGATGTATGGCCTTCGACTGTCATATTCCTCTAGTTGCAATACTGACTGAGCCGGGGGCCCATTTTTAGGACATAGAAATTTTCTTTGTTTGCCAGTGTTGTTGTATCGCATAGCCTTCGGCTATTGTATTCCCCTGGCCGTAGTGTTGATTGAGCCGGGGGTCCAATTCCCCTTGTTGTTGTTTCTTTGTGTAGCCTTCGGGTGATAGGTGCCTTTTGATTCTACATTACTTTGCGAGATGCCCGGGGGCTGCTCCTTCAGGGCTTAGAATTTGTTCTAAGCATAAATTGATGTTGAGTCCTGTTGTTGTGAAGAAAGCCAATGAGGAGTATGTGCCCTCGGCATACACTTTAAAAGTTGTAGAATTTGACCCTTGTCATGGGGAAAGGGCCCTCGGTATTTGTGCATAACAGATGCCTTCGGTTCCTGATTGAAGTACCGTTTAGTGAACCTTGGATAGTCCAGTCCCTTTGTATTGTTGAAGCCTTCGGTGTTTTTGTGACCGGAGGTGACCAGGTAGTGGACTTAGCCGTTTCCTGTTGATATTTCTTTGAGTAGTATCCTTCGGGAAATAGGAGTCTTCAATTACCGGAGGTGTTCCCGTGGGGAGCCCTCGGCATGTTTGCGATTTGTTGGAGTGTACTCTTTGATTTCTCGCTGAGTCTACTCCCCTTCACCCCCCCCCCTTTTTTTTTGTGGTTGGTGGTGAAGGGAAGGCATCAAGAAACTTGGTTTCTTGGTAAGGCTGGGCCTATTAGGAGACCATCAGAATACACCAATGGCTCTCCTCCCTCGGGTTAACCTTCCGAGTGCCGAGGGGATCGAGGGACGTTTCCTGGGCACAAGATATGGTGGTCCGTAACCTGCCTCCCCTTGGGGGATGGCGCGGAAAGCGCCTCATTTTTGAAAGTCGTCCCCTCGGCGCTAGACATAGTCTGTGGCCTGCCACACCCTTGGGGTGGTGGCGCGGGGAGCGTTTCGGTTTGGAAGTCGAATCCTGGGCATTTCTCATGCCTGTCATACCCTGGGGGTAATGACGCGGATAGCGTTCCGTTTTTGAAAGTCGAATCCTGGGCATTTCTCATGCCTGTCATACCCTGGGGGTAGTGACGCGGAAAGCGTTTCAAGGAAGGGTTTTCATTTGCACACTAGTTGCAAATGGCCGGGGGCACTACGTGTCGCCGGCACCGATGGTGGCGCGTTCGGTATATGCGTCCCCGTGGGGTACGGCTTTTAGAAACAACACTTGGTGTTAGTTTCGATGTGTAGCCCCCGGTACTCTGTACCGAGGGGTCTTCTGTAGGAACACTTGGTGTTCTCTTTGTTGTAGTTGATGTAGGCGTCTACCCTCGGTACTTGGTACCGAAGGGTCTTCAATTGAAACACTTGGTGTTTCCCAACAGATGTTTGGAAGTTGATAGGAGAGTATATCCCTGGCACTGGGTGCCGAGGGGTCTTCTTTGATGATATTCGATGATGGAGGTGTACCCTCGGCACTGGGTGCCGAAGGGTCTTCTGTAGGAACACTTGGTGTTCTCATCTTTTCTTTTTTGATGTTGAAGGGGGGGATGTACCCTCGGCACTTGGTGCCGAAGGGAGATTATATGGCGTTCTTTGTTGTTGGTGATAGGAGTTCCCTCCCTCGGTACTTGGTACCGAGGGGTCTTGACTGAAAACACGTGGTGTTTTCACTGATGTTGTAGGTGTTGATGGCGGCCGCCCTCGGCACTTGGTGCCGGGGGGGGGGGGGGGGGGGGGTTTCTCGTGGTGAGGCCTGGGGCCTGTAGTCGGTATGAGGGCTTGATGTCTTGAATGTATCTTCATTCTTCGAAATTTGAGGCCTCGGGCCATAGGATAGTACATTCACTAGTTATGAGGGCTTGGCCGCTCTTACATTATTGATAAAATTTAACTAAATGGTGTACATTCCAGTGCCTAGGGACCTCTTTCCCATTGGGGCGTTTGAGCTTGTAGGTCCCGGGTTTGATGATGGCTGCTATGATGTAGGGGCCTTCGAATTTTGGTGCCATTTTTCCCCCCTCGGTTGGTTGGCTGGCTTCCCTCCTCCGGAGGACATAGTCCCCCACTTGAAATTCCCTGGTTCGAACTTTGGCGTCGATGTAGCTTTTAACTTGCCTTCGGTAGTTTTCTGCCCGGATGAAGGCCTGCTTCCGGCGTTCTGAAATGAGGTGGAGGTCGAGGGCCATGTTGCTGTCGTTGACCTCGGGGTCGTATTGGATCACCCTTCGGGTAGGAAGGGTGACTTCCGTAGGAGCTTTGGCTTCAAAACCGTAGCATAGGGAGAAGGGTGTTTCACCTGTAGCTCGCCGAGGGGTGGTGAGGTAGGCCCAGAGGATGTTGTGAAGTTCTTCCACCCAGCCACCACCCTCGGCCTCCAGCTTCTTTTTGAGGCCCTCGAGCAAGGTCCGGTTGGCATTCTCTACCTGCCCGTTGCCTTGAGGGTAGGCAACGGAGGAGAAGGTGTGTTTGATGCCCCATGCCTCCAGAAGGGCACAGAAGGGGGCTGCCTCAAATTGTGTTCCATTGTCGGAGATGATCTGCTGGGGGACGCCAAACCTTGTGAGGATGTTCTTGAGGACGAAGTGACGGCACTTCGCCTCTGTGATGCTGGCGAGGGGTTCAGCCTCCACCCACTTGGTAAAATAGTCGACGGCCACAATGATGTATCTGTTGTTGGAGGTACCCCTCGGCAGAGGGCCCCCACAAGGTCTATCCCCCATCGAGAAAATGGGACAGATGTGCTGATGGGGGCATAGTTGACCGCTGGCCTGCCGCGGGCTTTCTGGAAATGTTGACATGCGGTGCACCTCCGGGCAAGGTCAGCACGATCCCTGGCCATGGTTGGCCAGAAGTAGCCTTGGAGAATGAGCCTTCGGGACATGGAGAAGGGTCCCTGGTGAGCTGAGCAAGTGCCACTGTGCACTTTCTCCATTGCGACCTCGGCTTCATCTGGATGAAGGCACCGAAGTAGCGTGCCATTGTAAGATCGTTTGTAGAGCCTTCCATCTTCGATGGTGTAGCTGGGAGCCCTCAGCTTTGCCAGTTTAGCGCGGGCCTCATTCTCGGGTAGCTGCCCTGTGGAGATGAAGGCGGTGATATCTGAAATCCAATCCTCCTGACGTTGTTGTATGTTCATCACGGGGCTTGCATGGATGCTTGAGAGGCTGAGTTCCTCGATTTTGGCAATCTTGGAGATGTGCTCGGGGGAGTCTGCCGAGAGTTTAGATAATATGTCGGCCTCGGAGTTCTGAGCCCTCGGTATTTGAGTGAGAGAGTGTGCCTCAAATACCTTAAGCAACTCCTTGGCCGCTTCCTTGTACTGTTTCATTCTTCCTTCCTTTGCCTCATATTCTTCGGAGATTTGGCCAACGACCAACTTGGAGTCGCATTTGATGTGGATCTGCCGAGCCCTCATGTTGGCAGCCAGCCGAAGGCCACATAGGAGGGCTTCATATTCGGCCTCATTGTTGGAGACTTTGAAGGAGAAGCGGATTGCATAGTAGGCCCTGAAGCCCTCGGGAGTAATGAGGACTACCCCTCCCCCGCATGCTTTGGTCGCGGAGGAGCCGTCAGTGTAGAGGGTCCACCAGTCGTCCGAGGTGGCCGAGGGCTCCTCGTCCGTGGATGCTCTTGCGGTACACTCCGTCACAAAGTCCGCCAGGGCTTGGCCCTTGATGGCAGGCCTCGGACGGATGTCAATGTTGTACTGGCTCAAGAATATAGCCCATTTCACCATGCGGGAGGAGCTGGTGGGGCTCCTCATGAGGGCGCCGAGGGGTTGATGGGTGAGGACCTGAACCGGGTGAGCCTGAAAGTAGTGGCCCAACTTCTTGACAGTCCAAACGATGGCTAATACCGTTTTTTCCACAGGGGAGTACCTGAGCTCGGCCTCCCTTAGGGTCTTGCTAACATAGAAGATGGCATGTTGGATGCCGTCTTCCTCCCGGATGAGCACAGAGCTGATGGCCGCCGGGCTAACCCCAAGGTAGAGGTAGAGGGTCTCCCCTACCTTAGGTTTGGAGAGCACAGGAGGTGAAGATAGATATCGTTTGAGCCCGTCGAAAGCCTCCTGGCATTCCGGCGTCCATAGAAAGCCAGCCGTCTTCCTCATGATCTGGAAGAAGGGTAGAGATTTCTCCGCCGATTTAGATAGAAAACGGTTGAGGGCTGCCAGGCGGCCCGTCAACCGTTGGACTTCCTTCACATTGCGTGGGGGCTCCATATTGATGATGGCCTGGATCTTCTCGGGGTTGGCCTCAATACCCCTTCGGCTCACCATGTAGCCTAAGAATTTGCCCCCTTGGACGTCGAAGGTGCACTTCTTCGGGTTTAGCCGAAGGTTGAATTTTTGCATGATGGCGAAGATTTCCCGGAGGTCGTCAGCATGGCTGGAAGATTGCTTGCTCTTGACGATCATGTCGTCGACATAGGCCTCCATGGTGCGCCCTAGGACGGCTTGAAAGACCCGGGCCACCATCCGGGTGTAAGTGGCCCCCGAGTTCTTTAGGCCGAAGGCCATCACTAGGTAGCAGAAGATGCCCTCGGGAGTCATGAAGGCAGTTTTTTCGGCGTCCTCCTCGTGCATGAAAATTTGATGATACCCTCGGAAGGCATCGAGGAAGGACATGATCTCACACCCTGCGGTCTCATCCACCAATTGATCAATGTTTGGTAGGGGGAATGGATCCATAGGGCATGCTTTGTTGAGATCGGTGTAGTCCACGCACATGCGGAAGGTAGGGGGCTTCTGTGCGAGGACTACATTTGCTAGCCATGAGGGGTATTTCACCTCCTTGATGTGTTTAATTGAGAGGAGCATGGCGACCTCCTTCTTCACGAATTCCCTCCTCTCGGCGGAGAGGGGTCTTCTTCGTTGTTGCACTGCTTTTGCCGAGGGGTCCACCGAGAGGCGGTGGGTGATGACCCTTCGGCTAATTCCCGGCATGTCCTCCGGCCCCCATGCAAAGACAGTGGAGTAGGCGCGGAGGGCGTCGGTGATACCGGTCTTCAAATCTTCAGGGAGCTGGGCTCCAATCTTCACGACTCTCTCCGGCTGGGCCGGATCGAGCGCAAAGTCTTCTACGTCCTCGGCCGGTTCAGCCCTCGGCCTTCTTTCCTCCTGGTCGACGGCTCCGGTGATGGTGTCAACACGGAGTTCCGTCTTGCTTACCTTCTTAGTGACCTGAAGATAGCAGGCACGGGCAATTTTTTGGTTCCCCCGGGAGTAGCCAATGCCCCCCTCGGCGGGAAACTTGAGGCAGAGGTGCCTCATGGAGATGATGGCTTCGAGGTCCTCGAGGGCTGGCCGGCCGAGGATGATGTTGTGGGCGCAGTCAATGTTGACGACGACGAACTCCACCTCGAGCTGGGCTCTATGGAGCCCGTCGCCGAAGATCACCGGGAGGGTTATTACCCCCTCGGAATCAATAGTATCGCCGGTGAAACCGGCAAGAGGGGTCTTAATGGGCCGAAGGGACCCCCTCTCCAGATGCAGCTCCCTGAAGGTGCTGAGGTACATTACATTGACGGAGCTGCCCGTGTCAACGTAAGTTCGGTGAATGATGGTGTCGTTGGTCTCCGTTCGAATCACCAAGGCATCCCTGTGAGGAGAAGAAGTAGGAGGGAGATCTGCGTTGGTGAAGTTGATGGGTTCCTCCCTCAATCGCTTTACCGGGGGCATATGAGTGACTTCCCCTACGTAAAGCGATTGAGCCCACTTCTTTCGCTGGCTGGTGGAATCGCCCCCTGTGTTGCCACCGGTGATCATGAGGATGTGGCGTTTTTTCTCCTGGTAGTGGGGGTATTCCTCCTCCTCTTCTTCCAAGTTTCCAATCTCCCTTTTCTTGCCGAGGGGGATGGTATTCGGGTTTACCCAAGCGTTCACCTTCGTGTGATGCCCTCGGGGAGGCCCCTGATGAGAAGGTCCCTCCTGCCGAGGGCTCTGGACAAATTGGGACAGGTGCCCCGCCTGTATTAATCTCTCGATGGCCGTCTTCAGCTGATGGCAGTCATCGGTCCTGTGCCCCTGGTGCCGATGGAAGCGACAGTAGGGGAACTGAGGGTTGATAGCGTGTACCTCCGGGGGTGCGCGAGAATCGCGTTCAACGAGGCCCCTCTCCTCTGCAAAATCGAGGATGATGCTGACGGGGTGCGTCAATGGGGTCCGAGGGCGGTCCAGGAGAATGGGCTGGGCCTAAGTCTTAGGGTTGCTCCTATAACCTCCCCCGGGCTTGGCTTGGCCTTGCCGAGGGCGGTCATCAGAGGGTCCCGAAGCCTTGGGGCAATTTGGAGGAGCCCCCGGCCCTCGGTTGTGCTTGTTGTCAGCCCTCGGGGGCTGCTGGTCCGGATGCTGGTGATACTTCTCCACCTCCTCGGCCTCAGCATATCGGTCCCCCCGCTGCAAGGCGCTTATGTAGTCGCGGGGGGGTTTAATGATGAGGCTCCTTGAAAAGTTGCCGGTGCGGAGGACGGTTTGTAGGAGGGCCAGGAGGGTCCCGTCATCAGCACCGTCGACCTTGTCGGCCTCCGTCCTCCAGCGCTCCAGGAAATCCCGAAGGGTCTCATCCTTCTTCTGGCGTATTGTTAGGAGGTGGGAGAAGTGCTTCCTTGTGCGACGCCTCCCGGCAAATTGTGTCAAGAACCGCTGGGCGAGTTCTTGCCATGAATCAATACAGCCCTCGGGCAGCCTGTTGAACCATTCGTATGCTGGTCCCTCTAAGGTGGAGAGGAACCAACGACACAAATATTCGTCTGACGCCCCCACCATCATCATGCTGTTCTGGTACTTGCTGTAATGTTCCTGGGGGTCCGTTTTCCCGCTGTAGGGCTGTATGTGTTGACCTCGGTATTTCTCCGGGATCTGGGCCGCCAATACCCTTGGGGTGAATGGCGTCCGAGTCCGGAGCTGGATGACGGGTTCCCCGGAGCCCTCAGCCACCTTCTTCTGTAACTCCTCCATTTTGGCCATCATGGCCTCGTATTTGAGATCTGAGTGAGGGGTGGAGGTGGTGGCGTGAGCTTTGTTAGACTCCATATCGTCAAGCCGGCGCTGGAGGGCCGCAATAATCTCGTCCCGGGGGTCCCTCGGGAGGGTCTCCGCCCCCTGCGAACGAACCCGGGCCGAGTGGGCCTGGTTGATTTGGTGCCGAGCATCATCGGCATGAAGGGGTGCCTTGCCTTTGTCCCGAGGGGGACGCTCCTCGTCTGCCCTCGAAACAGATCCCCCGCTTTCCTGGGGCCTTTGGAGTGCGTTCCCCCCGAGGCGGTCTTGGACCCCTCGGCGGTCTGGCCCTCCTCCGAGCCGGTTGAGGGCGGAAGTACGGGGCCTCTCCCTGTTGTCATTATGGCGGTCCCGGGACTGAACTTCCTGGGAGGATGTTTCTTGGGCCACCACCCCTTCGTCGTTTCTCACCCGAGGGGTGGGATTTCCGAAGGGGTGTGGCAGAGGGGGAAGTATGATGTTTTCCCCGATCTGAGGGTGAGCTGGGGCCAGGGTGCCGAAGGCACCCGGGTTCTGGGTGAGCGTTTGGATGAAGGCGGAGAGCGCCGATTGTACGTCGATGGTGAGAACCGGAGGGCTGACTTGGTCATCGCTCCGGTTTTTCTTCTTGGCCTCGATGCCGAGGCGGGCATCAGGGGCGTTTTGTTGGATCTGAAGGCGTAGGTCGACAGCCGCCTGTTCCAGCCCAGCGATGACACCGCCCTCGGGAGCCCTGTGAGAGGCTTCGGGGGCGTTGACGTCGCCGAGGGCCAGGTTCTTGTCTTCTACGTTCTTTGAGTTGGCACGTGTTGTCCTCACCATTTTAATAGAGGGCTAATGTTTTGTGTTTGGTCGAGGGGGAGGGTTTCTTACTCGATTGTTCAAGCTCTCAATGAGAGCACCAAATGATGGATAGTCTACCCGGGGGTATATATCCGAAGGGTTATTGCGGGGAATAAATTAGAGAGAAGTCAGAGCAAGTAAGTAAAAGTAGAGAGAGAGTGTATTCAGTGTGTTATCACTTTTCAGCGTGGTTACAAATGGGGAAAGGGGGTGCTATTTATAGTAGCAATAAATGCCGGGCAGGGACACGTGTCAAACGCTCATTGGTCGAGGGGTCACCTCAACTGGTTGGCGCTGGCAGCCGCATGTGGCCGCATTTAATGTGGCTGTTGGATGGGACGTCTGTGCGGGGTACGGTGATCTGTACGCATGTGAGGCAGATATCTTGTCGAGTGAGATGCCTTCGGCTATAGAGCAGTAACCGAGGGCTCTCCCACCCGATGGCACCCTGGTGCCGAGGGCTCACAGTGCCGAGGGCTACTGTTTTCGCCGTTCTCTCCCAGTTTCCTAATTTGCTCGAGAAACCCGCTCTGTGATAATTTGGAGCCTTCGGCCAAGGGGCCGAAGGCACCCCTGTGCGTTGTGCGGACTGCTTGGTACTCTGGGCGCTGTGATTTGGGCCTGTTGGGCCTTTTGGGCCTTTTGGGCCTTTGCTGGAGTAGTAGGAGTCTGTGGGCCGGGGGTTCCCGGGCCATATACTCCATCATGTACTTTTAATGAGCATCAGACATATTTTATTGAGTATTTAAGAGACTAACAATGAGTATCACGATCCCTGCTTCATATCTTCTAATTCTTTTTTCTTTTTCTTATTTTTTCTTTTATAAAAACTTATTAAATTATATCTACAATGCACTCTTATTAATTTCAATAGGTGAGTCTAATGTAATATGATACTTTTCAAATATGCATTGATATAACAATTCAAAAATAAGCATAACATCAGTACCAAACGAGCATACATAACTTACAAAGTTGAAAATCGTAAAGTTTGTTAGTTGAACATCACGACATTTTAATTGAGTATCAAACATCCGCTATTGACATGAAAATCACGATTTCTGGTGAATGAGCATTAATGAACTTTTAATGAGCATCAGACCTATTATGTTGAGTATTAGGAGTAATATTCGGAATTGTGATAGGATCTCTGCTTCGTAACTTCTAATTCACTTTCTTTTTGTTATTTTTTCTTTCATAAAAATTTATTACATTATATTTATAATCAACTCCTATGAAATTCAATATGTGAATCTAATGTAGAATAGTACTTTTAAAAATGCATTGATATGACATTTACAAACTGATCACAAGATCAGTACCAGATGAGCAAACGTAACTTGCAAAACTCGCATTGATATGAAAATTGTAAGGTTTGTTAGTTGAACATCACAACATTTTCATTGAGTAACAAACTTCATCGATTGAGATCGATGGAAATCACGATTTCTGTTAAATGCGCATTAATGAATTTTTAATGAGCACAAAATCTATACAAATGAGCATATGTAACTTACAAGATGAACATTGATATGAAAATAGTAAGTTTTGTTCGTTGAGCATCAAGACATTTTTAGTGAGCATCAAACCTCCGTTATTGAGTATTAGAATCGTGCGGTTGAGTATCATGATTTGTGGTCTTGTGTCTATAATCAACTTCTATGTGAATCTAATGTAATATGAGACTTTTGAAATATGCATTGATATAACTTTTTAAAATGAGCATAACAGAGGTACTAAATGATCATACATAACTTACAAAATGAGTTTTCAAAAATCCAAAAGCTCATTTGTGTATGTTCGTTCTATTTAGTCGTTTTACTCATTTGAGTTTAAAATAAAATATATATTTTATAATATTTTATATTATACATTTTCATAATAATAGAATATAACATTAAAGTAGAAGATTACTAAAAAACAAAAACAAAAGAGATAGGAGAACAAACAATAAAAAACAATAAAAGAAAGGAGAATAAAAAAATTTAAAAAGAAAGCACAAACATTAAAGTAGCTAGAAAGGAGAAAGGAGAATAAAACGGATCAGCTCACTCACGTTAAGGGCAAGGGCAGCGCAGGGAGCATGCATGCGACGGGAAAAAACGGAAGCAGCTCAGCTCAGTTCAGCTTAATAATTATCCTCAAACTTGCTATCAATAACAAAAAAAAATCAGGTGTACATGTACAGTAGCGGACCCAGAGATTTGTCAGAGCAGGGGCACACTAGTAGTGAAATTCTTGGCCGGAAGCGGGACACTTATTTTACTCTAATTACTAGTAGTGAAATTACTGGTCGAAAGCGGGGGCACTTGCCCCCCTAGGCCCCTCCCTAGGTCCTCCACTGTACATGTACACCCGATTGTAGGACATAAATTGCGGAAGTTTGCTGGAGAAAGGGGCGTGACCAGGCTAAACTTGCAAGTGTACAAGTGTCGATATAGTAATAAATTCCGGTAAAATACTGGGTCAAATCAACAAGAAAACGTTATTTAATTTAGTGTGAGAGTAGATGACTTTAAATAAATAAATGAGTAAAGTGTAAGGATTTTGATTTGTGTTTTTGTTAAAGGAAATTACTCGTAGTATGCTGTCATTATAGATAGAATATTCACTATATATTATGTACTGAGCTAATGGGCCCAAGAAGTCCAACCCTTGTATAAACCTAATTCTCCTCTATTTAAAGAGGATCTACCTATTGGAATAATACACCTCTCTAACTTTCCTAAAGCAGGTTATTAGGTCCATTTTTCCGCTGCCCAAACTCAACATTTTTCCCTCGATCGACGCTCCTCTGCCAAACCTACCCACACGGCAGTAGCAATCTTGCACAAAGAAAATAAAAGAGCAGCCACGCACTACTAGAAGAGCAGCCCATCACCACATTTGTTAAGGCTACTGCGCAAATCTACCCAGGCAGCGAGGTAGAGATCTCCCGACCCAGGCTACTGCGAATTTTTGAGGTATTTATTTTTAACTCAAAATCTTTGCAGAATGTTATGTACATGATTTATTGCATTATGTTTGCTATTGTGTTAAACATCATTGATTTTTTTTTTTGAGATTAAGTTGTCATTTTTTTTAATGCACACCAAGTGTTTGATGTTATGCCTCATTCATTTTTTTTGGAGATAGATGCAATTTTTTATTATAATTTCGTAATGCTATATGTTATAATCATATAGTTGGAATCAATATCATATTATGCATCCTTCTCCCTTTTATACATCCATGTGATCATTTTTTCGTAAAGCAATATCTCATATACATATAGTTGGAATCAAAGATGACACGAATTAATCTTATTTTCATGCATTTTATATGATTATACTTTTCGTAAAGCTATATATTAAACATATATAGTTGGAATTAAGATCATATTATGCATTTTTTATACATATTATGTGATTATATTTTTCCGTAATGCTATATGTCACTTACATATAGTTGGAACCATAATCACGTAAGATTTTTTTTATACTCATAAATTATCTCTAGGGCAAAATACATATGTTTAATTTCCCGTAAATCTATATGTTATACTCATATAGTTAGATTTCATGTAGTCCTATTATTAAACATTTTTTTTAGAATACACTGACATGTTTATATTTCTGTAATTCTATATGTCATATACATATAGTTGGAATAACAATCATGCAGTCATATTTTTACTTGTCATGTAAATAACATAAATTAAAGTCTACTTTCCGAACAAAAAATCCATTTATTGTCATACAAATAATTCTAAATGTATTTGGCAAATTTTTTTTAGTATTTTTTTTATAACATACTTCGAAATTTCATAACAAATTTTTTTAGTGTTATATATTCTATTCTTTTATAGAATATTTTCAAGAATGAGAAAAAAACTTTACTTACTGAGCAAATTACCATATATAACTAAGCATCACATAAGTAAAGTTTTTTTCTCATTCCCGTTCAATTATATTAAACATTTTTCTAAACAATAAATTCCAAATAGAATTCACTTTACACTGTTCATGGTTAATGTATGTATCATAGTAGAACCATAACCATACGTGTTCATGATATCTTCCTGTATCTTATGCATGGTATTATTCCGTAATGCATACACATCATCCGCCTATATGTATTTTTTTTAACATATATGCATATTAGATTACCAATATCTTTTGGGACTAAGGCTTGGATGTTGTTGTTGTTATGCATATTAGATTACTAATATATTATTAAATTCGTTTTTACAAATTAATTTTGGATAATTAAAATTCGATAATTAATTATTTTTTATAAATCAAAGTTTGTTTAAAAAAAATCGAAATTTTGTCAAAATATACTATTTAAGTTCGAAAAAATCGATAATTATATTTCGTTTTTAGATCCATTTTTTTATAATTAAAATATATGGCAAAATAGTTTTTCAATAATTCGACAATATAAATAATATTACTAAAAGGATTATTAAATTCGTTCTTTTTTTTTCAAAAAAAAAGATATATCTAACCCATTCATTAGACCAATATTAATACTTTCTATATGAAACACACCATATAACATCTGATAAAAGTCTCTATGATTTTTTTTTATTAGGGAGATGAACATATATCTCCTCTCTTCGATGCATTATAAAATATTGTCTACAAAGAGACATACCCCATGACATTATTTTATGTGATAAAGAATTTTCACACAAACAATCGCATTTTTTTATTCATTTTTTAGCGATAAATGGTAGTGAATAACACTCATACAATTTTATATTTTAAGATGACTGATCTAACTCGACCCGAGTTTGACATCCTGGACTCAGAAGGACTTGAGTACCATCGCTGGGTTTCTGACATAGAAACCACTTTTGTGGATAAAGACTATTCCGCCACGCTTGCCGATCCCGAAAGTTTAAAAGACAACGCACCGTCTGAAAAAATAAAGGCTGTTGCGTTAATGTTCCTTAGACGCCATATTGACCCAAGCTCACACTGGGAATATTTACAATTGAAAACCCCCAAAGAACTGTGGGATGCACTAAAGGTTCGTTTTGGGAACATACATGACACATTGCTCCCTGAACTGACAGTGCAATGGAATGAAATCCGCTTAGTTGACTACAAAAAGATCAACGATTTTAATAAGGACATGTTACGTCTCAAAGCGTGCCTTAATTTATGTGGTAAACCAATCACATAAGATGAAATGATTGATAAGACCCTCTCCACTTTCCCTGCCTCAACACTTATACTAGCGAACCAGTATAGGTTGGAGCATAATAACAAAAGAATAACCACATTTAATCAATTAATTAATTTGCTCCAAGTTGTTGAAAGACAAAATCAAGTTCTCTTGATTAACAATGCCAGACCAATTGGGACAAAGAAAATTCCCGAGGTCAACTATGGCAAAGCAAACATTGGAAAGCACCCTAGTGGAAGAGGAGAGGGCCGTACTCGTGGAAGGGGGCGCAACAATCGCGTCGGGCTTGAAGGCCGAGGTACGGGTCGTGGAGGATCTTCCAAAGTGTGGAAGAGAGATACATGCGTCGGGACCAGTGGTCAAACTAACAAGGCCCATAATGCACCATCAAAACCTCCAGTCAAACTAGACCGAGTTGGGGAAGAACCATGTTACAGATGCGGAGTTTCAGGTCATTGGTATAAGAATTGCCAAGCCAGTAATAGAGTTGTTGCTGCCTACAAGAAATACCGAGAATCCAAAGAACATGAATCTCAGTTTGTGTCAAACGAAGGAAATGAGGTTGATGTTAACCTCACAGTGGCGGATTTTGGTGTTAAAAATAACACAACCCATTCAGTCGATGCACCGGACTTTGATTAATTTTTCCCCCTATCCCACTAGACATTTAAACACATTATGTTTTTTTCATTCCTTTTCATTTCCTGCTTATGGACATTACATGCTTATCATTATTTTAATAATTGGATTCAATTTTTGAAATCCAAATATATAGCAACAATTATCTAATGCATGTTTACACATGAATGACTCGAGGAGAACTCGAATGTTTAGTCGATAGTGACACAACCCACACTATCCTTAGACATAGGCAACTTTTTATTCAATTAGTAGCCTATAAATCCTCTGTGACTACGATGATTGGATCATCAAACGTAATACAAGGGCGAGGCACCGCCAAATTTATGCTACCTAACGGTACCACATTCCACATCACAGACGCTCTATATGCACCCAGAGCTACTTGAACATTATTAAGTTTTAAAGATATACAGGATAATGGTTTCCACGTTGAAACTCATAGTGAGAATGGGATATAATACCTATATATTACCTCTAGTAAAAGCGGAAGAAAACGCATATTAGAAAAATTAATAAGTCAATCTAGTGGACTCTATGTCACTACTATTCGAATCTTCGAATCATATGCGGTCTCCAACAATGAAATGTTGGATATAGACTTGTATAGGCTTTGGCATGATCGTCTTGGTCACCCTGGTCGGGACATGATGATTCGAATGCTCAAGAATTCACACGGACACCCTTTCTTTCGAGAAAGGAATAAAGAAGGGCGAAAAATCAACACAGTACAAACTGTTAACCATGCGGCTCCTCCACAAGGACAATTATCTTCTAAAGCACAAGAAGAACAAGCCCATGCTTCCCTAACTATGTCCACACTACAAAACTCATTTTGCAAAGCCCGCTCTTTAGCAAAAACAGGATCGAGACCATCCTATGCTAAGGACACAAAACAAAACATCTCATTCTTACAAACAATTCAAGGAGACATATGTGGACCGATCCATCCAGAATGTGGACCATTTAGATACTTTATGGTTCTGGTGGACGCATCGACCCGTTGGTCGCATGTTACCTTATTGCCCACAAGAAATGCTGCATTTGCAAAACTCCTAGCACAAATAATTCGCTTAAGGGCTCACCACCCCGATCATCCTATAAAGTCCATCAGACTTGATAACGCTAGAGAGTTTACATCAAAGACATTTGATGACTATTGCATGTCTATCGGGATCGTCATAGAGCATCATGTTCCCCATGTACACACACAAAATGGTCTCGTAGAAGCTACTATTAAAAGATTACAAACGATAGCTAGGGCTTTGGTTATGCGCACCAACTTGCCTATATATGCATGGGGATATGCAATATTACATGCAGCCTTACTTATTCGCTTTAGGCCCACTGCGAACCAACCATTCTCTGCGTACCAGTTGGTAACTGGATATGAGCCTGACATTTCACACTTATGCATATTTGGTTCTGCAGTCTATGTGCCAATTGCGCCACCACAGCACACCAAAATGGATCCTCAAAGGCGATTAGGTATATACGTTGGATACGAATCCCCAACAATAATCCGCTATCTAGAACCTTTGACAGGCGATCTTTTCACCGCAAGATTTGTGGATTGTCACTTTGATGAGACAACATTCCCGTCGTTAGGGGGAGATAAGAAAAAGGATTTTTCCAAAGAACGACGTGAATTATCCTAGTGTGTTCCTACACTGTCTCATTTTGATCCCCGCACCTCACACTGTGAAAGTGAAGTGAAAAGAATAACAGACCTACAAAATGTAGCAGACTCAATGCCTGATGCATTTTCTGATATTGCAAAAGTGACAAGATCACACATAGCAGCTGCAAATGTGCCTGCAAGGTTAGAAGTCCCCAAGGGAGGGCACAGTGCCATAGTAGGAGGCACTGCAACCACACTTAGTGGAGGTGTGGTTGAGGCTGTGGCTCCTTAAAGGAAGAGAGGAAGACCACTTGGTTCGATTGATACTCATCCAAGGAAGAAGAGGACGAGTACGGCAAAACCTAATCCATTAATCATCGATGAACAACATCCATCCCATGAGATTATCTTCGATTTCAATTATGTCCACGAATCATTACTGGAGGACGCTCCGATGATCGAATGATTCTAGAAAACAAGGAAATCTCTATGGATTATGAAAATGCACATGTGCTAATGGAAAGATCTTCCATACACATCGATGATATATTTACATTTATAGTTGCTCAAGAGATTATAGAGCACGATGATATCGAACCTCGCTCGGTGGCAGAATGCCAACAAAGAGTCGATTGGCCTAAATGGAAAGAAGCAATCCAGGCTGAATTAGATTCCCTGACAAAACGACAGGTATTTGGTCCGGTAGTGCTAACCCCATCAAGTGTAAAGCCTGTAGGACATAAATGGGTATTTGTCAGAAAGCGTAATGAGAAGAATGAAGTCTTAAGGTACAAGGCTTGCCTAGTGGTGCAAGGTTTCTCACAATGCCCTGGGAATGACTACGAGGAGACCTACTCTCCCGTAATGGACGTTATCACGTTCCGATACCTAGTCAGCTTAGCAGTTTCTGAAGGATTGGAAATGCAATTGATGGATGTGGTTACTGCATATCTCTATGGGGATCTTGATTCAGAGATAAATATGAAAGTACCCGACGGACTTTCACTACCTCAATCAAGTGACTCTAAACCACGGAGTGCGTTTGCAATAAAATTGAAACGGTCACTTTACAGGTGTGCATCTTTTTGGTTACAGGTGTTCCCTATACCTCAAGCCATCCTTGACAGAATGGTTTCACTTTGTCGTATTTTCTTTTGGGGGTGCAAATTTTCCAGGGTCGCTTGGGCTGATATGTGTCTCCCAAAAGAGGAGGGGGGCTTGGGCATTAGGCATACCAAAATATGGAATAATGCTCTTCTTTCGAAGACCTTGTGGGATATTCATCTCAAGCGTGATACTTTATGGGTAAAGTGGGTGCATGGGGTCTACTTTAAGGGTAGAAGTGTGGGAATTCTCCCCACACACCAGGGACTCCCAACTGATGAAAAAGTTTGGGCTGATCCGAGACCTCCTTGTTTCTAAATTTGACTCTATTGGGAGCACAATTAATGCCCTCTCCAAGCTAGTTATTAATGGGAAATTGTGCTCCTCTAAAATTTATGACCTCATTAGAATTAAGAGCACTACACATGTGTGGATGCCTTTCATTTGGAAAGCCTATATACCTCCTAAATTTTCATTTATTGCTTGGCTTGCTTTCCGCAATCGTCTGACAACTTATGATAACCTTAGTAGGTTTGAGGTGATTAACATCTGTCCGTTTTGTAAGGGTGAACCGGAGATGGTAGCACACCTATACTTTGGTTGTCAATTCACAGGGCATGTATGGAGCAAAGTGAGAGCATGGATTGGGATACCTAGGCAGATGACTACCCTGGATAGCTCGGTGAAGTGGATCAAGAAGGACCATGCTGGTGCTGAAGTCAAAGCTAAAGCTGCCCGTATTGCATTTATCTACACCATATACTGGATATGGAGGGTGCGGAATGCAACCAGATTTGATGATGTCAAAGCTCATGAGGAGAAAGTTTTTGCTAGGATCCAATACATGGTGTATAAGATCCTTTATAGTATTTACCCTCATGAACTTATTATGTTTTGATTTGTAATGTGTGGTGCGGCTCCTTGCCCTTTTTGTCTGATTTGGGAATGATTGTATAGCCCACAGGTCATGGCATATCCCTCGTTGGGATAGCCCCATTTTTGCTCCCCTTTTTTTGAGGTACTTGTACATAAACTCTTTGGATAATATATAATTATCCTTTATCCAAAAAAATTGAAACACTCACTTTAGGGATTAAAACAATCCAGGTGGATCTGGTATACCCGCCTAAGTGACTACTTGATTAGGAAGGGATACAAGAACAATGAGCTTTGCCCCTGCTTATTCATAAAGAAAACGAGTTTTGGATTACCAATCATAGAGCAGTATATGTCGACGACATGAACATAATCGGCACTCTTGACGAAATAAGAGAAACCGCAAGCTATTTGAAATCCGAGTTTGAGATGAATGACCTTGGGAAAACTCGATTTTGTCTAGGTCTTGAATTAGAACATCGAGTTTGTGGAGTATTAATCCACCAGTCTGTGTATATCCAAAAGGTACTCAGGCGATTTAACATGGATAAAGCGCACCCTGCTAGCACTCCCATGGTGGGCCGAAGTCTAGATCCTAAAAAGGACTCATTTCGTCCAAAGGAAGATGACGAGGAGGCATTAGGAGCTGAAATTCCATACCTAAGTGCAATAGGTGCATTATTGTACTTAGCACAATGCACTCGGCCCGATATAGCATTCTCAGTGAACTTGTTAGCTAGATTTAGCTCTGCGCCTACGCAGCGTCACTGGAACGGTATCAAGAATATCTTTAGATATCTTAAAGGGACCAGTGACTTGGGACTGTTCTTTCCGTACGGAGAGACGAAGAAAATCACAAATGGAGTTGTGGCCACAAAGGACAAAACGGTCACCCCCTGAAAACCCCAAATGATGTCTTGGTAGGTTTTGCTGATGCTGGGTACCTCTTCGACCCTCACAAAGGACGTTCCCAAACTGGCTATGTTTTCACAATCGGGAACACGGCGATATCCTGGAGATCAACTAAGCAAACCCTTGTGGCTACCACTTCGAACCACTTAGAGATCATTGCTCTACATGAGGCGGTCCGTGAGTGTGTATGGTTAAGAGCTATCATTACACACATTCGAGGAACTAGTGGTTTAAAGTCTACCACTGAAGAGCTAACCTGCATCTACGAGGATAATGCAGCCTGTATCGAACAAATGAAATTAGGACACATCAAGGGTGACAATACAAAACACATATCTCCTACGTTCTTCTACAATCAGCAACAACAGGCCTTCCTCAAGATCCAAGTAAATCAAATAAGTTCGGAAGAAAACGTAGCAGACTTGTTTACCAAGTCATTGCCCAAGGCCACATTTGAAAAACATGTGAAAAACATTGGAATGCGTAAGCTTTCTGAAATCCCTTGATTAATGTAAATATCAGGGGGGGGGGGGGGGTGTAGACTTCAAGGGGAGTCTTACACCGTCACGTTATACTCTTTTCCATAAACCAAGCTTTATTTTTCTCCCATTGGGTTTTTGTTACTTGGTAAGGTTTTTAACGAGGTAATCGTGAGTATCGATCAAAGTAAAGAATCCAAAAGGACTCAATGAACGAAGTCCAATAAACTCTAGTCTCTCGTCAAGATTTATTTTTCCAACATGATTTTTTTGTTACTTGACAAAGATTCCACAAGGCAACAGGGAGTGCAACATTCTATCTACAACTCAGCACAAGGGGAGTGTTAAAGGAAATTACTCGTAGTGTGCTGTCATTATAGATAGAATATTCACTAGTATATTATGTACTGAGCTAATGGGCCTAAGAACCCAACCCTTGTATAAACCTAATTCTCCTCTATTTAAAGAGGGTCTACCTATTGGAATAATACACCTCTCTCACTTCCCTAGAACAGTTTTATATTTTTTGCTTTTCACTTTTTGTTCAAGAAGATAATCGTTAACTAATTTTCAATTTAAGATGATTGATAACAACAACTAAGGCTTCGAGGAATCACTTAAATGCTTTAATAGGGTTGAATATTAGTTCTTTGCCAATAATTATGAATACGATGTCGCTAATATATTCTCGACTCCGGTTAAGTCAGTGAGAGCGTGGTTATCGTTACGTGTAAGTCTCGTTACGGCTTACATTCATCTACCGATAACCCCGTTGAATATCAAGACATCACACCTGTATCATATAAGACCGAATATATTTCTATTCTCGGTTCTATATATGTTTATCCTTTAATGTTCGTAGTTTTGACTTCAACGTTAATTGCAAGTATAAACTAAATTTAACATACTTCTATGTTGTACACCATAGTCATAAACAATCAATATATAAAAGATAAATCACAATTTATTGATTTAGAACTTTTATCAAACACCTAGTGGGCATAGAAGTTCATCCCTTGGCTTAAGAAATTAGCTACTAATGCTCATATTAATTACAAAAGTGTAACTAAGAACAAGGAAATACAATAACATACAAGAAAAATTACCTAGAACCAATTGTAGAGGAGAGAAATGGCTTCTTCTCCAACTCTTCCAGATAATACAAAAATAAAATATAAAAACTGAAATTTAAGCTCCAAAGATGGAATGATGATCTTGTTTGATGAATCGAGGGATTTATATAGGCTAAAGATTGACATCTTTTAGTCTATTCGAGTCGAACAATTAGGCATGGAAGAAATATTTGATCAGATCATAAGGAAGGTGGATTTTTCCCATAAAAATATGGTTGCACGTCTCTATGTTTTGTGAAGAATCAGACTTAACCGGCGCCGGTTTCAGGCCCGACCGATGCCGGTTTTCCTTCGGCGCTGGGAAAATACATAAAATTGATATAACCGGCGCTGGTTTTAAGGGTAGACCGGCGCCGGTTTTTCCTTGTTGTGCAATATTTTTTGTTTCACTCCGTTTTACGCCCGTAATTGATCCCAAAATGCCTGTTCTCGGTCCCTTTTGACCGTTGACACCCGTTTCTCTATCTTTTGGCACCTTTGTGCGGTTTTGCTCAATTTGGGATTTTTCCCTGTTTCAGCTTTGAATATTTGTACAGATAATCATAATTACTTATATAAAATATAGGTATTTATTGTGCTTATGAGGGCGGAACACAGGTTGAAGGAGAAAGAACATGGAGGATGTTGGGCCCAAAGCCTACTCAATATTCGGGCCAATAAAATATTTGTTCAGCAACAAGGATAAGCCTGTTAATGGAGCGGGCTAATGCGGTCAGATAAAAACGGATAAATGAGGGAATTTGAAATAGAGAAGGGGATAAAACAATGCAGTCCTAATCTAAGGGAGAAGACTTCTACTTAGTCGAGTAGTTGAGTTGGCTAATGTGAGATGGGTAGAATAAGTATATGAGAGGGATATCATGTAAAGCACGATCATACACAATCATTCTTTCATTCAAGTTATTCGAAATATTCATTATATTCAATTGCTATTTTTATTCTTAGTCGGATCATTGTCAATTCAAACTTGCTCGATTCCCATTCAATTTGTATTTTTAGAATAGTTTATTTTGGCATAAACGATTTCGCGACGTCTGTGGGAAATTCGTGCAAAAGAAAAGTGATCATGGCCGAAACAAAAATTCTCTGCTAATAGAGTTCCACGAGCAACTGGAGGCCGCCAAGGAGGAAATCCGGCGTGAAATGGCTCAACGGATCTCCTGTATTCAACGAGAAAACGATGTGTTGCGCTCTCAAGTCCAAATGGTGGCATCTATAGCTTCCAACTCAAGATTCAACCGGAGGGGTGATGTCATGGCAGCGACGACGAGACTGGAATTGGGCTCTACCCCAATTTTGACTGAACCATTTGCCAATACGACAGAGTCATTATCTCTCACATTCGGTCTGTCACTGACCGGTGATCCTCAATCCCGGTCATCTTGCAAGTCATACCTCATGAGCCTCTCGTTTCAAAGATGACTCCACCCCCTCATATCCCGATGTGCTTCTTTCCGAAGTCGTTAAGAAGCAAACCCGTGACGGCAGGTCTACATTCAATCAATAAAAGCATGCTAACTTCAACTACCATGTCGACTCCGACAGAACCATTTATCCCTCGTTCGGGGACGGGGATAATTGGAGAAGTGGGACCGTAAACTCGATCTGTTCCTTTTCCAAATCTTAGACGGAATGTATTCCACAACCTGTTTACAGAACCTCAAAGGCGACGAGTTCCAGAACGTGTCTAGATCCATGGTCCGAGGCAGGAGGAACCTGAAGTTATCGTCATCACATAACCAACTAGACATGTGGTCACCCAAGAGGTTACACCACATATCCCGACAGTGAGACAAATTCAGGCGGATCCGATAGAGCCCATATTCGACATCTTGGACTAGGTAAAGGAGATGCGAGATAAAAACAACGGCATTCCTGGAGTACCATCGCCAATGGATATTGCCTCGCAGACATGTTACGTAGACTCCCCCTTTGGTCGACATATCACTGATGTCGAGATCCCAAGGAAGTTCACTGCCCCATCAATGAAGTTGTTCTATGGAACTTCCGATCCTTTGGAACACATCGCACAGTACGAGCTGTGAATGTTAGCCATTTTAGTCAGGCCAGAACAACGGGAAGCTTGCATGTGTAGGGCATTCAGGACGACATTGACAGGATCAACGTTGACATGGTTCGTGAATTTGCCCAATGAAGGAATCAACTCATTCGCAGAAATCGTCAACCTGTTCAACCAACAATTTGCAAGTAGTCGGATTCTCAAAAAACAAACCAGTGACCCATACTGACTGATCCAATGACGAAATGAATCTTTGAGGGAATAGTTACATCGATTCAACAAGGAAAAGGTGTCAATCCCCATGTGCGACATCTCGACAGCCGTTAAAGCATTCTGAAGAGGACTATTGGAGGGTTTGACGTGATATCGAGAGTTGGCCAAATACCTATGCTGAGCTTTTGAAGACATCCAAGCCAATACGTTGGTGTTCATTCGGATCGAAGAAGACCAACAATCATGTCAACGGTTTGATGGTTACGAAGGAGGTCAATGGAAATCAAGTTCGTCAGGAAAACATGACTACAGGATCAGGAAGCGCTACGCAAAGACTGAAGATCGACTGGTGGCAACAATGACTAGTTGGCTCGATGATCCCAATTTTCTGTCATCCATTCCAGAGTATTGCTTTAGTGTCGACGTCTCTGGACTCATCAACTCATTGGACAAGTTTAGAGAGAAGGTTCGCTGGCCCAAAAAGTCCAAGAAACCTAGTGGGCGATGGGATCCCAGCAAAAGGCGTGACTTTCATGACAACATTGGACACAACACAGAGGACTACGTCGCGTTGAGAAAGGAAGATGTTTGCCTCTTGAGGAATGGCTACCTCACGGAGATAATGTCCGAGCATATCAAGTCCCTTTTGCGTCGAGATCAGAAGTCGTTAACCATCGAGCAACAACCCCCATCACCTTTTGCCCCCCATAAGGTAATTACTTTTATTAATGGTGGATCTGATTTATATAGACTAACCTATTCCACAGCAAAAAGACACGCTTGGGAATATTCCTGAGACAAGTCGTTGCAGGTCTGTCGAGTAGCCAAATGAATGGAGAACGGGAAGAATGTGCCAATCACTTTTGATGAGACAGACATGCCTGATTCCTCTGAAGTTCACCATGACGCTCTAGTTATCTCTCTACGCATGGCGAACTACAAAGTTAAGCGGGTCCTTGTCGAAAATGGGAGCACTGTCAACATTACCACCATGAAGATGCTTGAACAAATGGGATTTAAGGAAGAGGATGTGGCAACATCTGGATCGACTTTATTTGGATTCAACAAGGAGCCAAGGCGCGCAATAGGTAACATATCCCTTCCTGTTTATGCACATGGCCTTAACATGCAGGTAAAATTTGACGTGGTACGAGACTTACTCGCATACAACATGATACTGGGGACGCCATGGCTACATAAAATGGGGGCAATCCCGCCAACTTATCATCAGGTCATCAAATTTCCTATGCCTTGGGGGTGCAGTCCATTCAGGGCGACAGGTCAACCGCCAAGTCGTGCTACTAGACTGCCTTCAAACCAACCGCAGCCCCGACGACGTCAGCATAGCAATTAAAGGGTGACTCCATTCTGGAAGAGGAAGATGACAGAAAGACTGAAGAAATCGCAATCGATCAAGAGTGTTGAGCATGTGGTTTTGTTGATGACTAACCATGCAGGTAGAACAATGGACATAACCGCTCATAGTTTCTTTAGGAAATGAGGACAGAACAATTCATAGTTCTTGCATCAATTAGTTATGTGTGAACAATTGGGTGGAATTAATATGCTTGCACCTATTTGACTATCAATTATTATGCTTTACTTATACGGATGTATGAATTAATTGATAATATTTTGTCACCAATTTTAATAGGCCATTTACATGTCAAGATCATTATTTTAAGCTAGAATATTTTCATGCATGACTATTCTATATGTAGGTAGCATGAGTTATTTGATCTCTTTCCATACATGATTAGATATTCACTTATTAATGACTTGGCATATATGGCTTAATATTATATGTAAAGGATCTTTGCGTGAATTAATATGTGGTGACTTAAGAATAGACCGTAGCATACTTATGTTTGTTAAGTGAGTAATTTATTCCCATGCTATATGTTGGTATTTATTTTTGGTAAAATTATCTTTGTTTGAAATATGATCCACATGTGTATGAATGAGTCCGTAGCACTTAAAAGAAAGAATCTCCAAAAGGAAGGACATTCAAACTGTTAGTCCCCTAGATTTTGATAAACAGTTATTGATGATGCCAAAAGCTCTTCTGTGTTCCTCCCCTCTTTTGTAGCACTAAGAAGTCAAGATATTGTATCTATCTCCAATCAAGTGCTAGTGAAATATTATCTAAAAAGTGTCTCATCCGAACTATCAAGTTAACAAATAAATATAACTGGAAAAACATAAAAAGCAATAAGGTAATATTCTATTATCTTAAAAAGGATTTCTCATAAATCCAACCAGTTAAATTTATTTGTTACAACAAATATTTCGAACAAAAAAAATATTTATTAGAACTGGAATACAAAATGCAATAAGGTAATAATTTTTACCTTAATAGGATTTGTTATCCTACCAGTTAAATACTTGGTTTATGTTCGGAATAAGGGATGGGCTATACACAATCAAGAGTGACCAAAAGTCAAAAGAAAAATATTTGTATTAAGTAAATTATACCGGCAAAGTCAAAATGCAATAAGGTAATTCTTACCTTAAAAGGATATTTAAATCCTACCGGTATATATATACTTTATCACAAATTAAATTCGTCACAAAAAGGAAAAGACACATGGTGGACATTAGAAGCTGATTTGTATTCTGAAGTGACACATAAATGTACAATTTGCTGATACAAATAAAATATTACCGGAAAAGTGAAAAATGCAATAAGGTAATATTTATTTACCTTAATAGGATATTTTAGATCCTACCGGTATATTTTATCTATACACAAATTTTCTTGGTCACAATAAGAGAAAGGCCCGAAAAATCATACACTGAATATGTATGATTGGAAGACAAAACTATATCTGCCTTAAATGCTAAAACAGGTACATGGACCTACACGCATGGGACGCACACCCTCAAAAGATGCCTGGCGATTATTGGAGACAGAAACATCCTCCATAAATACTGCAGCACAAGAGACAAAAGTACTGCTCGTACTCGCCAGAAGTTCAACGGTAGAGATCAATTTATCCTAACCAACAGATAAGATTGATCAGCCAAAAAGCCTATAAATAGAGGCTGAAACGAAAGTTTCTAACCAAGCATGAGCATCCTAAGTAGAGAGATATTTCACTGAGCAAGAAGTGCTATTCTATCCACGAATCTCTGCTTAGACTCTTGCTTCACTAAACTTCTCAGTATCAAGTATTCATTGCCAAAATCCTAGAAGTTTAGTTCCTGGTTGGAGGTTAGAACTTTCTTGTAACCACAATCAGAAATTGTTGTAAACACTTCAGGAGAACAGTTGTTCCCGGCCTGAGTGTAGTTAGATAGGTTAGGAGTACCTTTTGATCCCCACTGGATCAATTGAGAAAAACCTAAAGGATTGAGTAGCTTGGAGTGGTGTTGTACTCCTCGTGAAACACCTTCAATCTAGGCCAGAGTTGTCAAGGCTAGATTGACACTAAGTGTATTGGGCTTAATACATTAGTGAAATCCATTTGAAATAGGATGGGACTGCATGTAGGAGGATTACACCACCTCTGAACCAGGATATATCGTGTGTTGATTTCCTTAGTCAACAAAGCACACACCCAACACTTCTCGTATAAGAAATTGTAGTTTGCCAGCAGCATTTTAAGCAGTTGTCTTAACTGACCCAACTGCTTATCCTACTGCTTAATCACTCACCTTTTCTTGAGATAACCTTTTCACGAGAGCTTCGCAACATCACTGTCTAAAGGTACACTTTGCCAGAAATCACTTCTCTTACTGAACCTGGTGGCTCAGCATTTCCCTGGTTTCACTCAACTGCTGAGACTTCTGCTCAGGCAAAAACACCTTAAATTCTCAAGCTCAGTATCCAATCAGGAAGCCCTCATCACACTATACAAGGTCACATAATCACTAGAAGAGTCGCTCAATCAGATTCTAGGAATTCACTCTTCAAGTATAGCAGAGACCTCGGCAGTCCCCTGGTGACCACCCAACTGCTGAGCCCTGTGCTCATACAAACTTATTTCCTGTGAACATCTCAAGTATCATCACAGTCTCATAACATCTCTAGTAAGAAGGCAGTCTGAACCAAGCTACGAATCCCAGTTTATAATACAAGCAGGTGACTCAGCAGTTTACTCAGTACCACCCAACTGCTGAGACCACTGCTGAAATACAGTTGTAGCTTCCTTTCAACTAAAGGATAGTGTCCCACTGCCCTCATCATCCTAAACAATATTCCATCATCATTTTTATCATGCAGTCTGTATTTGTCTAGCAGTTACCTCAGCAGTTCCCTACTACCTAGCCAACTGCTAAGCCAACTGCCAAGCCAACTGCTAGCTATCTAAGTCCAATCTTCCCCAAATCAGAAAGTGGTTAAAACATCCATTATATAAAGGGTAAAGACTTCCGCTGTGCATCTATTAATCTCTCAAAAGATTATAGATCAACTCCTCTAGAGGGAAATCTTTGTAAAGGTCGAAAAGATTTAAAAGTCTATTCACCCCCCCCCCCCCCCTCTAGACTTTTATCCTATCCGGGACCATCAAGTGGTATCAGAGCAGAGTGTTCCTAGAGTCAGTTTCTAACTAATTTGAACTAAAGATCCAAACCACTCAACTCCCCAAACACTTTCTGAAATGGACAAACGGTTGTCAACAGATTCTTTGCCTAACCAAAACATGTATGATGACTGGAGAACCAAGGATGTCTGGGATGAGCTCTCAATGATTCAATCAGTTGATGATCAAAAAGGCTCAAGTGATGAAAGCAGTTCATCAGGAGATAAAGAAGAGACTCTGATTTGTCTCTATGGAATGCACCATGTTGAAAACTTCTCCAATGACTGCTCTATGGTCGGAACTACAAGCAATGATAATGATGAGGTATTATCTAGTTCTTCAAACAGCTCATTTCACTCTAGCTGTTCCAGTGTTGACATGGAAGCTCCACTCCTTCAATTTGAAAACTTTCAAAAGGATCACCTTCTTTTAATGAACGAAAACTGTAGACTTCAAGTTAATCTAATAGTAGCCCAAGCTCAAATGGGTGAAGTGATAAAGAGAAATGATTTTCTTGAACTCGAAAACTTCAGTTTAAAAGAAAGGTTGAGCTCCCTCACTACCCCTATTAGTGAGGAAATCCATCACAACTGGAAGAACACAGGATTGGGATTCACACCCTTATCCAAGCCATTTGAAGACTCTCCCAAATACTCTCCTATCACAAAACCCACCACAAATCCACAAGACACAAGGAATTCAAACCACGAACAACCTTACTCTCAAACTCTGTCAAAGAAAAGGACTCAGTCCTCCTCCAGACCAAAATCCAAACTTCCCTACAATTTCAACTTCCTGAATAACCAACCAAATCAAAGACTTGGTTGGCAACCAATCAAAAAGACCAACAACTTATCTCAGAAAAAGCTGACCACTTCTAATGCTCATATTCACCCCCTCACTCAAGGAATAATAATCACAATCATATAGCCTTTTCTCATGGAAACATAAATCCAAATGGCTACAGACCCATCAACTCAAACTCAAATGGTCCTAAATTGGTATGGATGCCCAAACGCATTCAAGGGAAGATGCCCACAAACTTATGGGCTGTTACTCAAAACCGATAAAAACGGGAAGGTGCTGGAGTAGCCAACATTGAAAAGATTTATCTTCAAGCTACTCCATGCACATGATAGGTCACATCACTATCCAATCAGGAAGCCCTCATCACACTATACAAGGTCACATAATCACTAGAAGAGTCGCTCTATCAGATTCCAGGAATTCACTCTTCAAGTATAGTAGAGACCTCGGCAGTCCCCTGGTGACCACCCAACTGCTGAGCCCTGTGCTCATACAAACTTATTTCCTGTGAACATCTCAAGTATCATCACAGTCTCATAACATCTCTAGTAAGAAGGCAGTCTGAACCAAGCTACGAATCCCAGTTTATAATACAAGCAGGTGACTCAGCAGTTTACTCAGTACCACCCAACTGCTGAGACCACTGCTGAAATACAGCTGTAGCTTCCTTTCAACTAAAGGATAGTGTCCCACTGCCCTCATCATCCTAAACAATATTCCATCATCATTTTTATCATGCAGTCTGTATTTGTCTAGCAGTTACCTCAGCAGTTCCCTACTACCTAGCCAACTGCTAAGCCAACTGCCAAGCCAACTGCTAGCTATCTAAGTCCAATCTTCCCCAAATCAGAAAGTGGTTAAAACATCCATTATATAAAGGGTAAAGACTTCCGCTGTGCATCTATTAATCTCTCAAAAGATTATAGATCAACTCCTCTAGAGGGAAATCTTTGTAAAGGTCGAAAAGATTTAAAAGTCTATTCACCCCCCCCCCCCCCCCTCTAGACTTTTATCCTATCCGGGACCATCAAGTGGTATCAGAGCAGAGTGTTCCTAGAGTCAGTTTCTAACTAATTTGAACTAAAGATCCAAACCACTCAACTCCCCAAACACTTTCTGAAATGGACAAACGGTTGTCAACAGATTCTTTGCCTAACCAAAACATGTATGATGACTGGAGAACCAAGGATGTCTGGGATGAGCTCTCAATGATTCAATCAGTTGATGATCAAAAAGGCTCAAGTGATGAAAGCAGTTCATCAGGAGATAAAGAAGAGACTCTGATTTGTCTCTATGGAATGCACCATGTTGAAAACTTCTCCAATGACTGCTCTATGGTCGGAACTACAAGCAATGATAATGATGAGGTATTATCTAGTTCTTCAAACAGCTCATTTCACTCTAGCTGTTCCAGTGTTGACATGGAAGCTCCACTCCTTCAATTTGAAAACTTTCAAAAGGATCACCTTCTTTTAATGAACGAAAACTGTAGACTTCAAGTTAATCTAATAGTAGCCCAAGCTCAAATGGGTGAAGTGATAAAGAGAAATGATTTTCTTGAACTCGAAAACTTCAGTTTAAAAGAAAGGTTGAGCTCCCTCACTACCCCTATTAGTGAGGAAATCCATCACAACTGGAAGAACACAGGATTGGGATTCACACCCTTATCCAAGCCATTTGAAGACTCTCCCAAATACTCTCCTATCACAAAACCCACCACAAATCCACAAGACACAAGGAATTCAAACCACGAACAACCTCACTCTCAAACTCTATCAAAGAAAAGGACTCAGTCCTCCTCCAGACCAAAATCCAAACTTCCCTACAATTTCAACTTCCTGAATAACCAACCAAATCAAAGACTTGGTTGGCAACCAATCAAAAAGACCAACAACTTATCTCAGAAAAAGCTGACCACTTCTAATGCTCATATTCACCCCCTCACTCAAGGAATAATAATCACAATCATATAGCCTTTTCTCATGGAAACATAAATCCAAATGGCTACAGACCCATCAACTCAAACTCAAATGGTCCTAAATTGGTATGGATGCCCAAACGCATTCAAGGGAAGATGCCCACAAACTTATGGGCTGTTACTCAAAACCGATAAAAACGGGAAGGTGCTGGAGTAGCCAACATTGAAAAGATTTATCTTCAAGCTACTCCATGCACATGATAGTTAGCAGGGGGCTACTATCAAGTTATGAGATCTGGAAGAAGGACCCAATTTAACAAATTGGGAATGGGAAGAAAACCGGAGAAACAAAGGAGCTGGAAGATCCAAATCAAATGCGAACTCTCAATCCAACCTAGGATTGAAGTTCAAATTCAAGAAGCACAAGTCAGTTCCAAGATAATGTTCACACTATGACATTCTCCATGGACATCTGCTTGGATGCCCAGAACAAAGTTGTGCTAACTGGTAAAGGAATAAGAAGAAGCATGATATTGATTGGAGTTTACAAAAGAAGGAATCTGCTCTCCAAAAGCGGATTCATACATGAGTTGAAAATAGCACCACATCATAGCCATCTCAAGCTCAAAAACCATCAAGTGGTACCATCAGGTGGTATCATCAAGTGATATCTCCATCTCAATTACAGAACTCAATAATTAATTGAGCAAACCATGCAAGGGCTATTTCTTGAAGAACACTGGAAAGGCTCCAAGCGGCCCTCCCAGAAAAGAAGCTAAAAGACTACTGAACTCTGAAATCAGCAGTTGACTCAAGTAAGCAGACCACTGCCAGCAGAGGACTACAATGGGAGATCACTGCCAGTAGTTGACTCATTCTAAATCAACTGTCCAGACGCTTCAGCTGAACTAAGCACAAAGGCTTAAAAAGATCCTAATCTTCACTCTACCAGATGATAAAGGAGGATGAGCAGGTATCTCAAATAAACCACATTGGTTGAACCTACATCCTCCTCAGAAAATTATTGGTAACTGGAGAAGCCCTACCGAACTCTGACTGCACACAAGCTATGAAAGAAGTACTCAAAGGACATTTCCTGAAAGCTTGTGTCCAGATCCTATCATCATCAAGTGAAAGGAACAAAAAGGGTCTCCAAAAACGAAGGAAGGCATCATTGTTGAGGATAAAGCAAAACTCGTGGCCTAAGGGTACTACAAAGAAGGACTAGATTTTGATAAAACCCTTGCCCAAAGTTGCCCCAGTAACGTCATACTATCAGAATCAAAGTTGCTTCTCTATCTAACCTAAAGACCCAAGAAGATCTCTGTTCAAAGCTCTCAGATAAGGTTCTCTGATGAGGCTCTCTGATCAAAGTTCTCTGATGAGGTTCTCTGTTGAGGTTCTCTGTTAAGGTTCTCTGATGAGGTTCTCTGCTGAAATTATCTCTGAGGAGAATCTCTGGTAACTCTTGAACAGAACACCCCAACCTCTGATAAAGTATTCTGATCTCATCAGAAATGCTCCAAAAGTACTCAACGTATTATGGGCCATTACAACATCATCTATCCAACATCCTTAACAATGAGCTGCCCCTAAACAAATTCACATACTGAATGTGCCTTCATCAAAACGGTCTACTAAGGAAAGGAGGACTACGTGGAGCAGTCCCCTTGATTTGAAATTATTAGAGATGAAGCATTCAAACTTAATCATTCTCTGGAGTCAGGCAAACTCCAAAAAGAATGGTTAAAAACACTCTCTAAACATTTTGTGAACAATGGGTTCACAAAAGACAAAGTAGACAACATGCTATTCAAAGCATGAATCCACAAGGTCTCTACATCAACCAAGCTATTGAATTGAACAAGATTCAAAACATCACGACAAGAGCTTGAAATGATCATCAAAGCAAAGGAATCACCCTGCACCCATTCAGGGGGGACTCAAGTCATAAATTGAGGGGGAATTCCTAGGCAACTGCTGAGGGGGAACACATACCCCAACTTTTATGAAAAGTCACTTGCTCATCTACTAAAATTCCGAGCAAAAAACTAAGCAGGTGACTGACTCTCACAACAGAGAATGACTACCAAATGAGCCCACAAGATGATTGAGCTACAAAGAAATGATTTCTGAAATACTACTCCCAAGAGTATTCTATGCCTCACTTGGAAACTAGTTAACTCCAATTGACAAAATCCAGAAACCAGATGACTTGACTAACTGTGAGGATCAGGTGGGATTTGTCCAATAAAAATAAATCAATATGGCAGAGATCGTCCAAAGTTCTCGATAACAGAAGGAGACGTTCAAGCGGAGAATTAGTCATGAATGACCAGAAACTCTAGAAAGAAGAAAAGGAGTAAGTATCCGAGCAAATGGTTCAGTAGTTGACTGCATCCTAGCAAGCTGTGGGCTCAGCAGGTGACTGACTACTAGATCACTGCTACCTGAACAAAGGAAAGAAGTGGATGCATATCTTTTCAAGAAGAAGGGAAGGATTAAGAAGGAAAGCAAACAGAGGTAAAGACACTGGTTCAAGATTTTGTGCAGGTAACTGCCAGCAGGTGGCTGCCTCTCGAGCAGGGCACTAATTCAGGCCAGCAGTTGGCTCAATTCCTGCATCCTCCGTCAAACAAACGAGCAGAGGGCTCCTCCCCTTCTCCAGCAGTTGACTTACACCCCTAGAGTAACCAGAAGCAGACCTCATCAAAGTCAAGCAATGGAAGAAAAAGAAGCTGATTTAAAACTCTGGGACCATCAAAGTCAAGCACGGCCTTTCCAAGAAAAAATAGAAAAACATCAAGCTGTCTCTCAAAGTATCAACTTTGGACTCACAAAAGCTCATGAAACGCCAACATTTGGTTTCAAAGATATTGAGATCTCCTCAAAGAAGCAAATCCAGAAAAGAAGGTCCAAAGATGCATTAACTAAGGGGGGATGAATACAAAAGGGGCCACCTCATCAAGGGAGGAAAGAGGATGTCAAATGATGAGATCATGACTCAAATCAAATGAACCTGCTACCACCAAATCTCGAAGTCATGATCATCAAAGGTCGAGAGGAACAACAAGCTCAAAACTGCTCGAAATATCAACTACCCATTCAAAAAGGTACGATATTGATCCATAAAACTCGGCAGTAAACTCATATATGGATTGAAAAAGGGGATACTACTTACAAAGATCGTCAGTACCCCGAATTTTTGATTACTGTCGAAAAATTAGCCATAAACAAGCTAAAAGAGTATCCTAGAATTCTCCATTTCTGAGCTAACAAAGCATGCTAAAAGAAGTGTCAAAACTATTCCAAAATCCGGTAATCAAAGATGCTCTCTCAACCTCCTCATTAATGAAGCTCTGAGAGAATATTTAATAAATGATCTCTCACCCTCGGATCAAGACATTTATTGTCTTAAAAGAAGAGCTAGCCGTAACAACATTAATGAAAGAATAAACACGCTTCGATTACCACCCATTTCAGAATATGAAGAGACATCACACTTCATATAAATTCCTCTCATCCTTAACCACACATCTCATTCAAATAATCCTTCTTCGGACCTCTGGATATTCATCTCAAACTCTCCTTCGTAAAAGTTCCAAAATGAATCCCTCCTTCAGAATGCCCCAAGAACCATTCCTTGAGCTGACACTAGCCCAACCATCCTCCTCTCAACAACCTATCCTGACTCCACGACAACAAATTCAACTTGAAAATATGGAGTCACAAGCCTTATTCCTCATAGAAAAGGCTGCTCTTGACAATCAGGTCAGAAGAGTCTTCAGGTGGAGGGAATGGAGAATGGCCCCAATGGAGTTGCTTTCTCAAGTAGCTGCGCGTGTCATACAAGAAGAACAATTCGTTCTTCACTGGCTCCAAGTTCCAAGCGTCATAGAAGCTCTATCCTTACCCACCATTCGTCGTGTTTACTACGAAAAACTGGACAACCTCAGGGAAGCAAACAATCTCCGGAGGAGAAGAACCCCAAACCCTGTCCCTGGGGAGACATCCAACAGACAAAGAAGAAGGACAAAATAAATGGGTCATGCTGCCAAAAGAGGGGGAAGAAAGAAGTCAAATATTTTTAATTGATTTTCTTTATTTTGACTTATATTCTTTTGGCATCATCACTAAAGGGGGAAATTGTTAGTCCCCTAGATTTTGATAAACAGTTATTGATGATGCCAAAAGCTCTTCTGTGTTCCTCCCCTCTTTTGTAGCACTAAGAAGTCAAGATATTGTATCTATCTCCAACCAAGTGCTAGTGAAATATTATCCAAAAAGTGTCTCATCCGAACTATCAAGTTAACAAATAAATATAACTGGAAAAACATAAAAAGCAATAAGGTAATATACTATTATCTTAAAAAGGATTTCTCATAAATCCAACCAGTTAAATTTATTTGTTACATCAAATATTTCGAACAAAAAAACTATTTATTAGAACTGGAATACAAAATGCAATAAGATAATAATTTTTACCTTAATAGGATTTGTTATCCTACCAGTTAAATACTTGGTTTATGTTCGGAATAAGGGATGGGCTATACACAATCAAGAGTGACCAAAAGTCAAAAGAAAAATATTTGTATTAAGTAAATTATACCGGCAAAGTCAAAATGAAATAAGGTAATTCTTACCTTAAAAGGATATTTAAATCCTACCGGTATATATATACTTTATCACAAATTAAATTCGTCACAAAAAGGAAAAGACACATGGTGGACTTTAGAAGCTGATTTGTATTCTGATGTGACACATAAATGTACAATTTGCTGATACAAATAAAATATTACCGGAAAAGTGAAAAATGCAATAAAGTAATATTTATTTACCTTAATAGGATATTTTAGATCCTACCGGTATATTTTATCTATACACAAATTTTCTTGGTCACAATAAGAGAAAGGCCCGAAAAATCATACACTGAATATGTATGATTGGAAGACAAAACTATACCTGCCTTAAATGCTAAAATAGGTGCATGGACCTACACGCATGGGACGCACACCCTCAAAAGATGCCTGGCGATTATTGGAGACAGAAACATCCTCCATAAATACTGCAACACAAGAGACAAAAGTACTGCTCGTACTCGCCAGAAGTTCAACGGTAGAGATCAATTTATCCTAACCAACAGATAAGATTGATCAGCCAAAAAGCCTATAAATAGAGGCTGAAACGAAAGTTTCTAACCAAGAATGAGCATCCTAAGTAGAGAGATATTTCACTGAGCAAGAAGTGCTATTCTATCCACGAATCTCTGTTTAGACTCTTGCTTCACTAAACTTCTCAGTATTAAGTATTCATTGCCAAAATCCTAGAAGTTTAGTTCCTAGTTGGAGGTTAGAACTTTCTTGTAACCACAATCAGAAATTGTTGTAAACACTTCAGGAGGACAGTTGTTCCCGGCCTGAGTGTAGTTAGATAGGTTAGGAGTACCTTTTGATCCCCACTGGATCAATTGAGAAAAACCTAAAGGATTGAGTAGCTTGGAGTGGTGTTGTACTCCTCGTGAAACACCTTCAATCTAGGCCAGAGTTGTCAAGGCTAGATTGGCACTAAGTGTATTGGGCTTAATACATTAGTCAAATCAATTTGAAATAGGATGGGACTGGATGTAGGAGGATTACACCACCTCTGAACCAGGATATATCGTGTGTTGATTTCCTTAGTCAACAAAGCACACACCCAACACTTCTCATATAAGAAATTGTAGTTTGCCAGCAGCATTTTAAGCAGTTGTCTTAACTGACCCAACTGCTTATCCTACTGCTTAATCACTCACCTTTTCTTGAGATAACCTTTTCACGAGAGCTTCGCAACATCACTGTCTAAAGGTACACTTTGCCAGAAATCACTTCTCTTACTGAACCAGGTGGCTCAGCAGTTCCCTGGTTTCACTCAACTGCTGAGACCTCTGCTCAGGCAAAAACACCTTAAATTCTCAAGCTCAGTATCCAATCAGGAAGCCCTCATCACACTATACAAGGTCACATAATCACTAGAAGAGTCGCTCAATCAGATTCTAGGAATTCACTCTTCAAGTATAGCAGAGACCTCGGCAGTCCCCTAGTGACCACCCAACTGCTGAGCCCTCTGCTCATACAAACTTACTTCCTGTGAACATCTCAAGTATCATCACAGTCTCATAACATCTCTAGTAAGAAGGCAGTCTGAACCAAGCTACGAATCCCAGTTTATAATACAAGCAGGTGACTCAGCAGTTTACTCAGTACCACCCAACTGCTGAGACCACTGCTGAAATACAGTTGTAGCTTCCTTTCAACTAAAGGATAGTGTCCCACTGCCCTCATCATCCTAAACAATATTCCATCATCATTTTTATCATACAGTCTGTATTTGTCTAGCAGTTGCCTCAGCAGTTCCCTACTACCTAGCCAACTGCTAAGCCAACTGCCAAGCCAACTGCTACCTATCTAAGTCGAATCTTCCCCAAATCAGAAAGTGGTTAAAACATCCATTATATAAAGGGTAAAGACTTCCGTTGTGCATCTATTAATCTCTCAAAAGATTATAGATCAACTCCTCTAGAGGGAAATCTTTGTAAAGGTCGAAAAGATTTAAAAGTCTATTCACCCCCCCCCCCCCCCCCCCCCCCCTCTAGACTTTTATCCTATCCGGGACCATCACAAATTACAACAAGGTAAGTACCACTCTTGGTAACTCGGCCATCGAAGGAAAGAAAGCCTCAACGGATCTACTCCAAGCAGCATATATATGTCGATATCAAGAAGAAGAATAAGAAGAAGGGTGCTTGACCGAGATAGAATTTGAGACACATATTCTGTAACACCCCTAAATTTCCCGCCCAAAACATTGATATATTTAAAAGAAATACTTTATTCATTCATCAAAGAGTTGAAGAAATACAGCGGAAGTCTAAAAGGGAAATGAGTGTTACCGCCACATTCGGTCATCTCTTAACCGAATGCACAGGCAACTCAAAGTAAAACAATAAAAACTAATGTAATAATAAGTAAATGATTGTTTTATGACTAGATTTAACTAAGGCATCTTCTAATTCGCACTCAAGCTCGAGCAATCCGTCAATCCACATAGGTATCCAACTCATCACCTGATAAAATTTAAGGGAGAAGAGAGAGACAAGAAAAATAACAAAAATTAGCTTTAGAGCTAAGTAAGTACTACCCAACCCCGTAAAATAATCAGGTTTGGCTAAAAATAGATTTTTATATAATAATATATAAAAATACTCACACCATCAAAATTCTTTTCACTTTGATTTTTCTCAAACTACTTCTTTACAAAAATGCTCAACTTCTCTTTAAAACTTCATAATAACTCTTCTCTTTGATTTCCTCAAAAAAATCACTTCTTCTCTAACTTCCTAGTAATTTAGAAGGGCGGTGCTTAACCTTTCGGTAGAGCCCGGTGGACCGTGGTTACAGACGGCCACCCCGAACAAGTGCCGGTACCACAACTGCTCTGTTGGAAATGAAACGACTACCTTAAGTGTGCACACCCCCTAAAAGGGATTCCAAGCCCTCCGAGTAGTAAGTCATCCCGAGTGGTCGGAACCCAACCACCCCAACTCTAAAATTCTTGAATGATTAGGGACTACTACTATAACTTCTTCTTAAAAGGGATCATAGATCCAAATCTCACTTAAAAGGGATCATAGATCCAAATCTTGCTTAAAAGGGATCATAGATCCAAACTGTACTTCTTGGTAGTAGTAGCTCTAATCACCCTCCACATTTATCCGGATGTGGAAAAACCGACACCTCGGATTACTCCCGAGATGCTATCTTCTTATGAAAATGTAAATTTTATCTTTGCTTAACAATACTTCAAAAATACTTCTTAATTTCTCTAAAAAGTCTCGAAGGTATTTAAAAATATTTAATACCCCAAAAGTACTTGATTTATACTTCTTAACTACCATATATATAATATCTTTGCAAAATCACATACACAAAATTCACAATTCACACTTAATCACATAATGCATATAATAAGCATATAATACGAGGAAACAATTTTGGATTGGCAGAGAAACTTACCTTAAGTCCTGATGCTCCTAGTTATCCTCCTCTAATCCGGTCTCTAGATAATCACCTTTTTAATTAAGATGATATAATTAGTCATTAATTCAATAATTTTAGCCGATTTTCTCCTTTTTATTCTTTTATTCGAATTAATTAATTTAATTAATTAATTATTCGAGTTAATCACTTTTTATTAATCAAATACCTTATTAATTTTCCGTATTTTATTCCAACATCATTTTTAGTCCAGAATATTATTTTCAAACTCAGTGATTTATTTATATTAATATTTCCTTATTTAATTACTTAACTAGTTTTATATGGCCCAATTAAATTAAATAGATTAAGAATCGACTTTATAAATTAAAAATCGTCTATAACTATATTTTGGGTCTATATTCGACCTAGGTTGTCCAGATATTTATTTTATAATTATTTCCCATAATTATTCCTTTATTTTCATATATCTATTAACCAGTTTAATTACAATTAAATATACTAAACCTTAATATTTATTAATTATAAATGGTCCATAAGGTCCTAGTTAGTCATATACTTATCCTAGTTTACTCCAATATTTATTTCATAATTATTTTCGCTATTTAGTTAATTATTTACTAAGTGTGTATAAACTGGCCCAATTACCATTAAATCCATTAAAAATAGCTAAAAAATTTATTTTTCAATTCTGGTTGGTCCGAATATGTATATTTATACTAGGTATTTAATTTATATTTTTCCAGATTTTATTTATGTTATTTACTATTTTATTTTTAATTTTTATTGCAACTGGGCCGAACTGGGCCAAATTTTATTTTCTGGCCCAATCCAGAAAAAGGCCCAAAAAAATTCTGGCAGTCATCTTCCTCACTACCTCGCCGGAAAACGGGAAAAACAGGGGGGGGGGGGGGGGGGGGGGGGGGGGGGAGAACTTACTCCGTTTGGACGAGCGAACGGCCGAAAATGGTGGTAGCAGGGCGGCGAAGGTCAGAGGTGGTACGGCGGCGGCGGCAGCTCCTCCTTCTTCTCCGTTTTCCGTCGAAATGTTTTTTCTCCGGCGAAACTCCGGCGAGGCTTTTCTCCCTCGTTTCACGACCGTTTTCGACGATTCTTTTTCCGTTAGATTCGTATTACGAAGGGGAAGGTTTGGGAAGTATTTTCGCGGCTTGGTTCTGGCTAAAACGATGGGTCGCAATTTTTTTTATATATATATATATATACGTATATATGTATGTATATTTCGTAGCTTTTTGGGATGAAGAAAACGTAGGTTCTGGTCTATTATTTATAGGGAAAGATGAGGGTTTTAGGCTGAGATGTTGGAGTTGGAGTTAAATTTTTTTTTTTTTTTTTTTGAAGTTGCCGGCCAAAGCTACCGGGAATAGTTTTACCTCCCGTAGGAGTTTACTTAATACTATATACGTAGTAGTAGTAATATAATAGTAGGAATATACTATTCTAGTAGTTCATTTAGGAGTATAGTAATTATATTTAGGTATATATTAGTTATACGTAGGTTTACGTATGTAATATTATGTATGTTATATTACTATTACTACGTACGTATATCTATATATATATATATATATATATATATATATATATATATATTAAGATTATTTTATTTATTTAGTTTATCTTTTGTATATTATACAATCTAAAATAGTTCTAAAAATTAATTTTATACTAAAATGTAACTTCTTTTATCGGGCCATTTTTATCTGATTAAAAAACATCGTGAACTTGGAAATTTTATCTGATTAGAATGTTATGACTGTTGAATTTTTGTCTGACTCAATTAATAATTAAAATGTTATTTTCGTAATATTTTATCTGATTAATAATTTTTTTTTTATTTAAATTTTTGAAGTGTCACATATTCACTGAAGAAATACTGAAGTTCAAGGCTCCTGAAACTGCTCACATAGAGTTCTATATCTAGTTCCTACTTTCCCTTCTTTTCTTTGTAATGGGGTTTTGAGGATTGACTAACTGTAGCATTCTCGGGTTGGTAGTTGTGTGGTGATAGCTTTGTTGTAAAGCTGAGAGACTCTCTACTCGCAAGGTAGAGTAACATAGCTCTTCCTAGATAGGATAGAGTTTAGGTGGCTCAAGGGTATACTAGGAGAGTTTCATTCTCTTGTAACCATTTAAAGGCTTTTAGCGAAGTTGTTAAAATTCCTCCGAGGGAGGTTGAGGTTTTTTTAATCCCTTTTGAGCCAAGGGATTTTTCCTCACACAGGTTTTTAGTCAACAACTTGCTTTACTCACACAGGTTTGTCACTTAATCTATACAAATGTGGCAACCAAGTATAGGTTTATGAATAAATACAACTTCTAAATGATATTATGTTTGTGATGCAACCGTGATCTTTCTTTATTCAGTGACCAAATAACTTACTGACGATTGATGCAATGATAATATGTGCGTTATCAAATACTAGTATATTGGATGTGTCTATATGTTATATGCGTTGGTTCTATGATTTTATAATATATCCCCAAATTGTTCTGCATTTAATTGCCCTGTTTGAGTTGATTCCTTGTTGTTTGACCTATAAATATTTCGTGAACATGGCTTGAGCAGTACACTATTGGCCTTGTGGAGTTATAATGACTTAGTGTATTATTTGTGAATTTATGATGACTAGAGTATTCTCATATCTTGGATTGTAGTATTATTTGTAAATTTTTCAGTGTGCATGCATATGTTCTTTGAATTAGTACGTTAAATATTTTGCTCAATGATAATAATCATCAATATCTTAAATATGTTGTTCGATAGTTATGATCTTGGATTGAAGTATTACTCTTGATTTTTTTCTCAATGTTTGCGTATGTTGTTTATATATGTTTGTTGAATATGCTGTTGGTATGTAATAATTATCTCGTGAGATGGGTAGGACATCGGTAAAGGATGATAATGGATTGTCTCAAGAATACAACAATGGAGTTGATCAATTCTTACAAATTACAATTTGATATGCTTAACTGGAAAAAAACGTAGACAACTTAGGTGTTTGTATTACTTGTTGCAACATGGAATTTCATATGCTGGTTTTCTTGGAAACACACCTTGTTTGGAATAGGTATAGAAAGACTTGAAAAGCTCCAACCTTTTGTCCCCCCACAATCAATATTTCATGATCAAAATGAATTTGGTGACATGTTAGGTGAAATATATGAACAAATAGAAGGTATCTCAAAGAGTTTTAAGGATGTAATTTAAGATGATGAGAAACAATTATACTCAACTTCAAGTTATACAAGGCTTTGAGGGTTAATGTTGTTGTATAGTATAAGAGGAAAATATGGATGGTCTCATTAAAGGTTCACGACTTTTTTAGAAACTCTTTCTAGCATACTACCCATTGATAGCATCATTCCTAAGTCAATGTTTGAAGCTAAACATTAAAAATAATGAACATCTTGTGTTTGGATTACCAAAAAATACATGCTTGTCGCAATAACTTCATACTTTTCATGAGCAACACAATGATCTTGAAAAATGCCTCACGTGCAGAGAGCCTAGGTGGAAAGAGAAAAAGAATGGAGTCATAACAACTAGCAGTAGAATTCCTCAGAAAGTCTTGTGGTATTTTCCTCCAATACCATATCTCAAATGTTCCAGTCTCCTAAAATAGTTGAAGACATGACATAGCATGCAAACCATCGCACTAAAGATGGAAAATTGTGTCATCCTGCCGACGCTCAAGCTTGGCATCACATTGATAAAATGTGACTTGATTTTAGTAAAGATCCTATGAAACTTGGGTTGGTTCTTTCAAGTGATGGAGTTAATTCGCACAGTTCACTCAGTTTTTCCTATAATTATTGGCATGTTCAATTAGTCAATTATAATCTTCCCTCGGATTGATCATGAAACGAAAATTCATGATGTTATCTTTATTAATGTTGTCTCTATTAATTTATGATCCTAAACTTCCTGAGAATGATATTGATCTCTATATAAAACCCTTTGATTGATGACTTTCAAGTTAAGGGTTATATTGATGTGGGCCATAAGCGAATTTCGTGCTTAGTAGGGTAATGTGCCTGAGAGGACGATGAAGGGGTACTATGGTTGCCCCGTTTCTGGGATGGACACCCGTTCAATGTGACTGAAATTTAGTGAGAAATGTGTACACATGAGCCATCATCGCTTTTTACCGGAAAAACATAGGTTTAGAGAGTTTAAGAAAGTCTTCAATAATAAAAAAGAGAGAGGGACCCAAGCAACTCTCTTTGGTGAAGGTGTTCTGAAGTTAGTTGAAGGAATAAATTACAAAAGCAGGAAGCGCAAGGATCGGAAACGAAAGAGGAAGTATGATCACAATAATGACGATAATAGACTGTTCAAGCGCAAATCAATTTCTTATATTTAGAGTATTGGCTGCATTTTTAAGTTCGTCATATCTTAGATGTGATGCACATTGAAAAGAATGTGTGTGAGAGCATCTATGGTACGCTTCTCTATCAGTCGAGCAAGACAAAAGATGGACCCAAAGCTCGAAATGACATTGCTCATTTGAAGATCAAGAAAAACTTAATTCCTTGAGAGAATTCCAAACCAATGCCTCCTGCACCTTACACCCTAACCAGATTATACAAACAAAGATGTTGGTCCGATCTCAATTAAATCAGTATAGAAGGTCTAGAGGGGGTGAATAGATTGTCTTGGATCTCTCTTTTCTGTTGAGACAGAATTTGTTCATCTAACATAGTTGGCACGAATATGGATAGATTTGGTCTAGTAGCGGAATCGGTAAATCTTTGGTCATGTAGCTTGGAAACACTATGGCATATTTCCCTTCTATTTCTCTAGAACGAGATCTGCTAGAGCACAGAGTCCACGCTCTTGAGTAAACAGATTTATCTAATTACGTAATATTAAAAACCAGTAAGTATACCACAATAGGGATTTTATGGTGGTTCAACTAAGGAACAACATGTTCCTCTAGTCCATTGTTCCAATAAACACTCATAAACTTTCTGTTACAACACTTAATCCCCTCTCTCCTAAGAAGCTTTCTACGTCTTGTTCAAGAGTAGTCACTGTGTCACCCGGGTTGCAAATAGCTTCCTGATTAACCATTTCACCCGACTCCAAAAAGTATCACCACTTCACTCCGATTATTTTGGCGCCCCGTCTTTTGCAAAAAGTAATCCTTTGTAGAAATAACAAAGTGTATCCACCAACTTCTCTGTAGAAGATATGTTGTTGTAGCTTTCGGAGGTGGTTGAAGAACGAGGACGAACTTATGTTGAGAGTTGGATAGAAGATATGATATGTAAATCTAGCAAGCACTCGTTTGAATTCTTGTGTTGAGTGTGAAGTTTTTTGCTCTTAAGAATTTGCTAGTTGGTTTTCATATTTCATCCATTTTTCAAAGTGTATCTTTTATATTGTGTCAGATCCAAGATTCACGGTTATCCTTCTATTTTGGGATATGTAATAGTATTCTCCAGAGCGGTGTAGTCAATTATATGCCTTTAATATTACAATGGGAAGATGGCATTAAATGCTCATTTAATGCGCTCTTCGTATGTTCTTTCATTAACTCAACATCAGTTTGGACCGTTAGTTTTCTTAATGATTTAACGAACCAGATGCTCTGCGTGAAGCCTTCTTTGGTTGTAGATGTCTCTGGTCTAGCCACATCTGTTCATTACATATTTGCCTGGATGTCTCTGTCTTTGGTTAGACTTGCACGCTGAAATATGGCAGTCCACTAAACGCTTATACTTTTGCAAGTGAAAATGCTAATACATTTATTTTGTCTATAGGAGGTACTCTAAATTCCTATTTACACAACATCATCGAAATCTAAATACATATTATTCCTTGCAAAAGATTCAGTGAAACCATACTTCAAATAAAAGTACATGAAGGTTATTCAATTCGTATGATCCAAAAGGCATAGTTTCGTATGATGGAACAAACACTTCCCTTAGCCATTCAGAGCATGTCACTAGCATAAAATGTTACGTAAGTGATAACCAATATATGTTATTCTTTAACAGATTATGTGAGAATGTCCTAGATCCTTATTCACTTGACGAACTAGAGTCCAATCACCGCATCACCATGTGTTGTATTGAGCATAATGTTTCCATCATTTTTTATATATGCTTCATTGACGGTCCATCTCGTTGCCCAAGTGCGTTTTTATAGCCCAATTTACCTCAATTGGATGTACCATTTTGAGAGAAGTGTCGTGCATTCTTAAAAGGGTTTGTCCGCAATAATTTCCATCCCGATGGATGCATTGTCGAATGTTATGCGATAGTGGAAGGGCTTCAGTTTTGTAACCAGTATATTTCCAATCATGACCCAATTGAAAGTCCCCTAGAATGTGGGGACACTAAAATAGTTGATTGTTCTGCTTGAGCAATCACATCGTACCATCTATTTAACATGCTCTAAGTTCAATTGTACATACTCTAAGGGTATGTTTGGTTCAAGGAATGTCAGATTATCATGGGAATGTCAGATTGTTGGGTATGTTATATTGATGGGAATGTATTAAATTAATTCCCATTTGTGTTTGGTTAAATCAAGGGAATGTGTCATAATTTATTTGGTTGAAGAATATCTTATATTGCAGATATAATGAATTATTTTTATACCATTTAAATCTATAACTCTTATAACACAAATACCTTAAAAATTTAAATGTTAAGGCAAAAAATTATGCAAATATAGATTCGAATATAATTGAGGGTATAATTAGGCAAAAACTTTCAATTATGCAAGAATAGGCATTCGAATATAATTAATACTATGTCTGTCCCAACTAAAATGTTGTTACACAATTTACAATGATCGACTCACCATGAAACTAACCGATCTCTGACAATAATAAGATTAATTTTAGTAAATAAAATTTACATATTTAGACACTACATTAAAAGTTTTATAAAGTCACAAAAAATTAAATTTGATAACAACTGAATATGTAAAGAAATTAAATGAAAAGAGATATTTAATTGAGGGTATTTTCAGAAGAAAATTAAATCACCCCGGGAATGTGAGATAATCTAAGACATGGATGGGTTTAACATTCCCCTCCATATAACATTCCCGGGAATGTAATTTTTTTTATTTTTCTTCAAACCCATGAACCAAACAAGGGTATCTAACATTCCGTGCATCACATTCCGGCCTTCATGTGAGATTACCCCCAACCAAACGGACCCTAAGAGTCTAAGCTCTCTATTCTTTTTTCCAGTTTTGTACGATTTCTGTATACTACATTATCTAATTGTTTCTGTTAAAAACAATAGGGGGCATATGTTGGAGTTGAAATTGAACTATGATGGTTGTATTCATTGCTCTAAAACTTGTTAGACGCTAGTCAGGCGGTTGAGGGGCGCCTAGCGCCTAGGCGGTCGACTAGATCGATTTTTTGCCGACTAGGCTGATTTGTCCTCTACAGTTAGGGTCGATCAATCGGTATGACTAGACCGCTTTTTAGAATAGTGGTTGTATTGAAATAGAGCATTGTCAAATATTTGGTAAATGATTTGAAGAGAAGGTTACTCATTATAAACTTATTGGTTATTAGGTTCTTAATGATGTTGCAAATGGAATCAAAGTTGATAAAATTGATCGATGGCTAGCTAAAACCAAACACTACAGTGACAACTTATTCAGGGTACATCGTAAATGGATTTAGTTTTGCTACAAATGAACAATACTTAAATCGTGTTACACAAAATACTGGGATTAGTCTTGTACCACACTTGAATTAGGACCCGTTTACTTTCGACTTAATGAGTTGAATAGATATGATGACTTATTCGCTCAGCTATATAATTGTGTTTACTTACGACTTAATATTAAATGTGACTTATTCGCTCAGACTTTTTTGACTTAATAGATTCAACTCACTTTTAGTTGTCCTTACCGTTCAGACATCTTCCATTTAATTATCGCTCCCTTTTAACCCTGGCTTCTCCTTCAATATTTCATCCCTTGCACCAGCCTTCATCGTCAGCCTTCTTCATCACCTGATTTCAATGCCGACATCAAATCCTTCTCCACCCTTCTTCATCACCTGATTTTAGTGCCAGGCTTCTTCATCACCTTTGGGTGAGTGCTTCAGCGAACGTCCGAGGTAAGGGTTGGGAAGGATCTGTGGGTACTTATTTGGTGGCTTACCGATCCACCGTCTGCCCAGAGCCTAATTCGGTGATTTCCTATCTCTGACTCTGAAGACTGAAGTCTGAATCTGTCTTCGAATCCCCGAGACCCCGATTCACTAATTACTATCAACCTATCGGGTTAACGTGATCCCTAATTGAGCAATTCTGTATATTCTATCAATCTTCCGTCAATTACTTATCTAAATTAATTTGTTACAGCTTTGCTCAGTTGCTCTTTACCGACTTAACTTTTCATGGCTTTGTAGCTTTTACTCTTTATGAATTATGAGCTTTTTAAATTATTTTATTTCAGACATTTATTCCCAATACTCTTATACTCCGTATTTAATAAACTGGCAAGGGACTTTCTCAAAAAAAAAACTGGCAGGGGATCGGAGTGGGGGAAGTGGGGGACTAAGGACTGCTAGTTTAATTGTTTAAGAGTTAAAACTTTCTGCTATTTATGTCTTTAGACTTTAGTTTTAGACTTTATTGTGTATAAAAGACTTTCTGTTATTCACATTGATCACTATATGGCCGTTTCCATTGTTCTGTTGAGAATGGGTAACCCCATTCTGCAGAGTTGTACAAGTCATAGCCATTTGCATTCCAATCCTTCCGGGTTGAGGTGATTCTTCACTGTACTCAACATCATCATTGTATCCATTTATCAGAAAATCTGAACAATTATTCCAATAAATCTAGTGAAGAGGATCTTTAATAATAGTGTTGTGATTGTTTTATACTTTCATATTAGGAGATGAGTCATTGTGCATCTTTTTTGTAGTCATATTGTAGATTCAAACACTGAAGGAGGACAAGTTGAAGATCCAGAACGTGAAGAAGAAGAAATGGATGGAAACACAATGGGCTAATTTAGTAGAGTAGAAGTATATTGTCTAAAATATTGTATACATGTAGTTATAAAATTGGAAGCTTGGACTGATTGTAGTGCTTGTATTCGGATTATTAAGACTTGAATTCTTATTCTATTAAGTTTGAATGGATGCTTGATTAAAAAATATGGTTTGTTATCATTGTAGTTTTTAGTTTTTAGTTAAATTTGAAATATGCCTGATTTTAGTTTTTAACTTGTTAATTTGCACTACGTATTATCTTTTGAATTTAATATGTTGTCATAGTATTTTTGAATTTTTGTCATCGTATTTTGTGATTTTAATATGTTATCATTGTAGTTTCATATTATATTATATGTTTTGCACTTAGAATGTCAACTGGAATAGCAAAAGTAAACATAATATATGTTCAACACTTATCATAGATAGAACTCAGAAGGGTAAATTAGTCATTTGATCTAATTCAGACTACACATTCAGCACTCAAAGTAAACAACTTGTTATTCTACTGTGACTTAATCCAGACAAACATCTTAATCCAGACAGGACTTGATGAAAAAACAAGTAATCAGCCCCTTACTTTGGTGTTATTACTGAAATCTCGGTCCTTCACTATCTTATTATTAAGAGGGTCGTTTCCAAGTGTGATTGGGTATATATTAGGCATGTGGAAAAGGATGAGTCTGAGTTCACAAAATAAGATAGGTCATAAAATGATTGTTTCATTTTAGTTGTGCATGCCAGACAGGGATGGATTCGGGCCGGGTCGGGCCCGGTCGGGCCGCCGGTTCAAGAAAAGTGGGCCCGGGACCGGCCTGAGGGTTGGACGGGTCCGGTTCGGGCCGGGCCACCCGCCCGGGTCACGGGTCGGGTCCGGTTCGGGCCGGGCCGGTTAATTTTTTTTTTATAATTTATATTTTATAGTTTATAGTTTTATACGAGTATTAAAAACAAACTTCAATTGCATTTATTTGAAATGAAATAGGAACTACATTTGAAAATTAAAACAAACTTTAAGAGATAAACATTTTGAAAATTGTAATCAATCGGAACTTCCCGCACCTCCCGATCCTTTGGCTTTGTCACATGATTTCATATGCTTGATTGCCATCCCGAATCCGCCTGAAGCCCCCATGATATATTTTTTTTCGCACCATTTGCAAAACGCGTACCACATCCCGGTCTTCGGGTCCTTCTGCTTATCAAAATTATACCGTATAATGGCATTTTGATTTTCCATCTTAACTTCTTGGAGAAGAGAATTAGAGAGTAGATATATAATATATTGGAGAATAAGAGAATTAGAGAGTGGAGGGTTAAGAATAGGATTTAGGAAGAATTGGAGAAGAGATATGAAAAAATGTTTAAGAGTAGGAGTATTTATAGGTTTTTTACCCCCCACCCCCCCCCACCCCCCCCACCCCCTACCAGCCAACCCCCCCGGACCCCCCCTTTACCCCACCCAACGGCTATATAGCCGTTTGGGTTGTCCCCAGCCCCACCCCCAAGGCCCCAACGGCTAGTAGCCAAACCAAACAAAAAAAAGTTTTTTTTTTAAAAATAGACCCGGACCCGGGCCCGACCCGGCCGGGCCGGGTCACAAAAATCCAGAACCGAGCCCGCCCCCGCCCCTTCCCATCGGTTCGGGTCCATACCCGGTCCCGGACCGCCCGACCGGGCCGGTCCCGGGCCCACACAGTACCGGGCCGGGCCGGGTCACGGGCCGGGTGGCCCGAACCGAATTCATCCCTAATGCCAGACAAGTTTTTTATATAAATGGTCACCTTCATCCAAGAAAATCAATCGCTTGTTAGTAGATCGAAGGGTTAATAAGCTATAGATGCTGGATGTCATGAATTGAAATGGTTATTTAATAAGCTATAGATGCTGGATGTCATGAATTGAAATGGTTATGCATGAACCCCTAACTTCACAATACCCAACACATTTTCTTGATTTGGAAACACCGGATGATGGAATTTATGTTAGAGTAAACTGGGATGCCAATTGAGAATCCAATGGGTCAAAATGGGAATGAACTCATTGCTGCATTTTAGCAAGTATTAAATTTACAAAATTTTGTGGTTCATTTTTTATTTGTTTTTCAATTTTGTATTATATGTGATTCATTTCAAAGGAAATAACTTAACTCTTATGCATGGTCATTTTATGTATGTAGGATAAACTGATAAAGTTTGAAATGAAGTTGCAATGAAAATATGGACCCATTTTGATATGAATGAATTGGACAGGAGACCGCTTGGGTGGCAAAACACAAAGAAGAAGACGTTGAAGAAATGTGGTGAACTGGTGATGATAGAGTGGTGGTGGAAGTTGATGAGCTCGGTGTTCTTGCAGGTAAAGGCTGGACAGAACTGTCCAATTACCTTGGGATTTTAGTCAGGGGCCATGAGTCCATAATGTACGAAGACTGGAGAAGTGTTCCACTTCAAGTGAAAGACAACTTCTAGGAGCATATTCAAGTATAAGAAACTGCAGTTGTGTTGAATACTTGAATCTATTAGTTCAGATAGGCCAAGGCCCTGCACTGAGGTCTCATTATAAGCCCAGCTCCGGGCGAGCGAGAAGGCCCGTAATGCGCCAGGCTGAGGCGCTCCAGTGAGGCGCTGCAGTCGATATCCCAGAGTTCCAGCAAGGCGTTTATCACAAAAGTATAATATAACAAGGTATCATAAATATCTATGATGCCGAAGTATCATAAATTTTTCTGATGTATTAGTATCAAAAGCTGTTATATTGTATGTATATCGCTTCATGAGACGATCAAACAAAACATTGGTGCCATATTCTATTTAGTGTCACTGGCTGCTACTTTTCCCGACATTTTTTCAGTGTCACAAAAATTTAGTGTCAATATAGGCTCATTTTCTACTAATGTATGGGAAGTTAAAATTAGAGACTGCAACAACCAAAAAAATGGAAAAAAAATCCATGAATCAGTAGAAATGGACAAGGCAATACAGAAAAGAACCCACACTTTGATGAATAAGGAGCTTGAAAATCATGTTAAATAATTTAATAAATTGAATGTCAAATGTAAGACAAATATAAAGAGCCTCAAGTAATGCTTAAGACATATGAATGATCTAATACGGGGTACCTTAAATCTAGTAGATAAAAAAACGTTTCAACTATCTATTTTGCCCAAAGAAAACCAAATGTCATCTGATTTTCAATTTTCAGCTCTTCTCTCCATAAATATCCCACCCTATAAAAAACTCATTACCACTCATATAGTGTGGTCTTATTAGGGTGAATCGTTCTTTTTAGGTACATTCTCCACTTCCCTTTCCTCCAACAACCTGCCAGCCTCCTCATCATCAGTCTGAGGGGGCTTCTTCTGTGACTCCTTGGCCTTAAGTGCCTGTAGTTTTGAGTGATTGTAGTATGCCACACCCAAGAAAGCTAATCCATAACCAAAGAGGTTGATTGGAGTGACAGTGTCCTTAATCACAGACCAGGAAAACGCAATCAACAACCAATCCTTAACCACTCCAGCAACATTCATGGTTAAAGCAGACGTCTTCCCCACAAGCAAGAACACAGCAAGGTTCAGAGCAAAAGCACATAAAGAATTGGTCCCAAAGATGACATAATCTAAATGGAAGCTGGAATTCTCCCTTAAAAGCGGGTACTCAACAAAAACCCATGGAACAAACAAGAAAACCAAACAACATGGCGCCACATAATAAAGGGAAGTAATAGGGTTAAGAGTGATACCCTTCGAAGTGAGCAGGATCTGAATCATGACTAACCTGGTTGCCTCAAATGCCACAGCGCCTAATTGCAGAATCACTCCCCACGCGTCCAATTTAGCCTCGCCGTATGCGGCAATCGCGACACCTACCGAAATCGATATCATATTCGTCATTGTCTCGGACTTGAAAGCGTCCTTCTTAAACAGAACTCCGATGGAGTACACGGCCACCGGCATCAGAGCCTTGAGCATCTGGATGAAGGAGACGGAGAGATAAATGTAAGCGGAATTGGAGAGCCAGAGCGAAAAGGAATAGAGGAGGCCGATAGGAACGACGGATTTGAAGTATAAATCCCATGACATTGAAACCGGCTCGACGAGCTTGATGACCCGGACGAGAGCGTAGGCCAAGGACGAGCAGAAAGCCATGTGGATCAAGGTAAGCGAGATCGGATACGGCCAATTGTACATCTTGTGATCGAGGATGTACTTATTGTAGACGATGACGGTGAAGGAAAGGAAGATCCATATGGCGACATAGGAGTATGAAAGCAGGATCTTCTTCACTACACCCTCGCTCAGAGCTCCCCCTTTTCCCATCGGAGCACAACAATTACGGATCAGGACGATCAATTACCAGATCGGGACTCCTCCGTTACTCGGCAGTGCTGCGGCGGCGGCGGGTGGTGAGGATAGTAGGGAATGTGGGGTGTAGTCGCAAAAGCGTTACTTGAAGTGAGAACACTTCCGTTAGCAAAGGCAACAAATTTGTCGTTGGATTTTCCTTTTAATGCTCATATTAGTATTTCAATTCTTTTTGTTGTCACAATATTTGTAGTTGGATTTTCCTTTTGGTTCTTTTAATTCATCCCTAAATCCTTATATATTTGAATTGAATTATGTGTCAAAAGAGGAAAATCACATTGACAGCATAGTAATAGTAAAAGAAGTAATTACATATTTATGATTAAAATAAAGATTATTTACAAAAATGTGAATAATGATCATAGTAGTAACTAATTTATACTAACTCTTTAAACTTAAATAAACATTACACTATATTATACGTAGTAATAATTTTAATTTATATTTGTGTAACTAAATTTTATATTAGTAATATTTTTGGGAAAAAATTCATATTACTTTCGTCCCCAAAAGATTGATACATTTTGACTTTTCTTGGTCAATGATGGTAAAGTTTAGACAATGATTTGAGGTATTATATTTGTTGGTAATTTATAAATTTTATACTTTTATGTAAGATTTTTTAATAAAGAATATGTTCATATAATTTTCATATTTTAAATAATTTGTATCAAAAAATATTATTGGTCTAACTTAATCATCATTTACAAAAAAAATCAAAATGTATCAATCTTTTTGGGACTGATGGAGTAATATTAAGTGCGAATTCTCAAATACAAAGTTAAATATGAGTTATTATGTGTATTTAGACAAAGATACCTTTACAAGCCTACTGCCAACACATGTTGTCGTCGGTCTGTAAAGCATCGCTGCTGGTCACCAGACATCTGTCATTACCATATTGGCACGGTCAAAATCGCCAAAAACCTTCATCAGCCTTTTGTCGATCGCTGCTGCCACCGCCACTGAACATCCCGGTCACCAACGGACTAACCCGATTATATTAATTATATATATTAGGCATGGAAATGTAACGTGTAGTCTTTTTTAGAAAATAAAAACTTTGAATCATATTTATACAAATATATCTATTTAGTCCCATGTAGGACAATTTCTCTAATAATAATGGAACATGATGTAGTCTTCATATTTCTATGAGTAATAGCTGTGATTTTATATACTAAACCTTCTTGTTATCTCACTTGTTACCCGTCCGGTTTATGATTTCATTCCTCCATACTCCCTAAATTAGTTCGATTTCGCAGTTATACCAATTATCCTTTGAGGCGATCATTGGGTGTGAAAATTACCCAATTAGATGCCAAACAGCTATGATCACATGCATACTTGTGCTTGCCCCACCTTGTTGTCTCTAAGTAATTTTAAAAACTTCATGAAATTATTGTTTATTCAGTAATTCACCTACTTTTTTCTAGACAGATTGCGCAGTTGGTATAATAAAAACTACTATTGGAGAAAACTATATTAAATTGCGGCGTAGGACATTTTTTTAAAAGGAAATCGTCAAACTAAATAAATGTTTGCACTTACAATCATCCAATCATTCTTCCAAAAGACTCCATAAAGACTCAAACATGCCTCACGAATCCGCGATTAGATTCTGGAACGGTCACCTTTAAAGAAGTAGCGCGAATCACCAACCACCAAATGGACAACATAAAGTTTTTTTATCTTCAAGATCATCGTACTCTTTCTCACTACAAAAATCTTAAAGTCCCTGATTAGACATAGAAAAGTTCACACATAATAGTGTGAAACACTTTTCACTAAACATACGGGAGCTTCGAGGCAAATAACGACCTGAAGCATCTCAAGAACGACACCAACACAATCAAATCAAAACCAAGGTGAAAAGGTTAACAAAGAACTAAAACATTAAATAAAAATAGAGCAAGAAAACGCAAGTGACCAATCCAACCTTGAAGCATATCTTCCAAACCCTACTCACACGTCCACTACAAGGTGGCGGTTCAGGAAGGGGACAGACTATAAAAACTTCATCTTCCTTGTTCATCTAATCATCCAGTCCCAAAGTCAATAACATTAAATCTGTAGCCCATGAGTTGATCCTCTCCTCTTGCCTTTGAACTGTTCCATCGTCTGTCATCCTTAACGCCCTTGACTTATCGACCAAAGAAGTGTCATAACAAAACTCCAAGAGATTCGTTATATCTTCCCAAGGAGTTGATCTTCTCCTCTTCCCAAGGAATTATCGCCTTTGAACTCTTCCATTATATCTACCATGTTCTTATTCTATGGATACATCTCAATCAAGTTCATTGTCCTTATGAACTATGGAGCCAAAGTAATGAAACACATTCCTGACTGGTATGTCCTTATCATTTAGGGTAATCCACTTTTACCACTACTTTTACCTCCACCAAACTAAACCTAATTATAGTAATCACTAAAAATTACTATTATAATCACTTTGTATGAGAGGTCACATTTTTATTCATCATCTTCATTTTAGTATTATACATATAATTGTTTCTTATTAATAGTTTTTCATAGTAGGCGGAACCAAACACATATGTACTTACAATGACCTGTAATCAGCTAATCATAACTTGTCACATATTTGGGGTGGGAGGAGCCACGCTGGATGCAGAAGAGGGGGTGGCAGTGGAGGAGGACGGTCGTGGCCATCCACGAGGACCACTGCATCAGTTTCCGCTTCGGGACACGAAGTTCGGGTATAGGAATACAGAAAGAGATGGTGGAGCTTAGCTGGGACCCTCTGCCGATTGTGTCGCTGGTCTCAAAGGTAATAATCTTTACCATTCGGTCGCCACTCTCTTCGGCCCTACTGTGACACCTTATGAGGGTGTAATACATTTCCTTACATTCCCACAAAAAATAAAAAAAAAAAAACATTCCCATCTAAGTATCCATTCAAACCTCCAATGTTTGTTTTCAAAACTCGCATCTACCATTGCAACGTTCCTGCTGGCCTTGTTAGTTTGGTCATTTTGGGAGATGGTTGGAGTCAAGCTTTAACAATTTCGAAGTTGCTACTTGCTCTCGGATCTATGTTTATGACACCGGACACATATAATGTCATTGTTCCTGGTATTGCTCAGTTGTATCACCCGACACATAATGTCTTTGTTCCTGGTATTGCTGAGTTGTAGTTGGTTATTAGAGCACGACATGATGATATCGATGACACAGTTAAAATTGGGTGGGACTTGTCGGGATCAGAATACTATATGCATACCTCTTACTCCATCTCGGCCTATTGCTTCTCCAACTAATTATTGTTCCAAAAGGTGGAATCACCCACCCCAGAAGCCCCCCACCCCGACCCGACAGGATGGTGGGGAGGTTAGTCACGATGACTCAGTCAGCAGAATGGCAGTAGGCTCATACAACCGTGCGCACCAGAGGCCCAACCTTATTTCAGGTTCTGTGACCTTCACCCGGTCACTGCGAGGATTCGAACCTTAGTCCATTGTTCCAAATCTCCCACCAAATCTCCAACTAATTATGTTGTTATGGAACGTGTACAAGATTAGCGTAAAACCCCTGTTTCCCCGAGACTGTGAAGTGAATAGGGGGTCTTTTCACCAGCCTGATTGTCATATGTATCAATATCAGGTTATTTCACATGAATAGGGGATCTTTTCACCAGCCCTAGGACGTATTTTTTTTACTAGACTGTGGGTTCAACTGATTTCTCTCGAAGCGCCCATTTCACAAAGGCTAGCAGTGTCATCATTGTTTTGCCAGGCTAGATGATTAAAATCACAATTCAAGGTAAACAAACAAAAAAAGCTTTTCATAGTATAAAAATGAGTCTCATGATGGTTCTAAATGTTTTCATGGGTTGATTCATTTTGATGTTGTTACAAACATGAGGATTCTGGGCCAAAAGTCAAGACATGTCTATAACGTGACAAACTACATGAATCAGATTGATGAATATCGTTAATTCTCGTGTTTTTTAATATGTATTGGACATATGCTCTCGCACATTGCGTGCAAAGTAGCTACTCTGTCGTATTTAAATGATGGCGTTAAAGAAGACCACAACTTCATTCTAATAAGGAATACAAGTACCCTTGCTGACTTGGAGAATGCAACTAATAAATAAAATTGGTGAAGAGAAATGCAAAAGGAAATACAGAAAATAACTAACAGTTGGATCAAAATAAGAGTTCCAAGATAATACTCGTATTAACTAATGAAGTATATTAAGTCTTAATTCTAAGATATATTTAAAAAAGCCTCAAGTCAAGCTTAAGAGATACTGTATGGATTTAAGTAAAATCGAATGCCTTAAATTTAGATAGACAAAAGAAAAAGTAGAAGCAGGAGCTTCGCCTATGTGTTATAAGATCTTCATTTTTTCCCCTCTTATCTCAATAGACCTCACCTTATCAAAACCCAGGAGCATTAATATTAATATAGTGTTAACTCCTCAACGTGATTCATTCTATTTAGTTATGGTCTCCCCTTCCCTTTCTTCCAACAACCTGCCAGCCTCCTCATCATCAGGCTGAGAAGGCTTCTTCTGTGCCTCCTTGGCCTTAAGTGCCTGTAGTTTTGAGTGATTGTAGTATGCCACACCCAAGAAAGCCAATCCATACCCAAAGAGGTTGATTGGGGTAACAGTATCTTTAATCACAGACCAGGAAAATGCAATCAACAACCAATCCTTAACCACTCCAGCAACATTCATGGTTAAAGCAGAAGTCTTCCCGACAAGCAAGAACACAGCAAGGTTGAGAGCAAATGCACACAAAGAATTGGTCCCAAAGATGACATAATCCAAACGGAAGCTGGAATTTTCCCTTAAGACCGGATACTCAACAAAAACCCATGGAACAAACAAGAAAACCAAACAACATGGCGCCACATAATAAAGGGAAGTAATAGGGTTAAGCGTGATACCCTTCGAAGTGAGCAGGATCTGAATCATGACTAACCTGGTAGCCTCAAATGCCACAGCGCCTAATTGCAGAATCACTCCCCAAGTGTCAAATTTAGCCTCGCCGTATGCGGCAATCGCGACACCTACAGAAATTGATATCATGTTCGTCATTGTCTCTGACTTGAAAGCGTCCTTTTTAAACAGCACTCCGATGGAGTACACGGCGACCGGCATCAGAGCCTTGAGCATCTGGATGAAGGAGACGGAGAGATAAATGTAAGCGGAATTGGAGAGCCAGAGCGAAAAGGAATAGAGCAGGCCGATAGGAACGACGGATTTGAAGTACAGATCCCATGACATTGAAACCGGCTCGACGAGCTTGATGACCCGGACGAGGACGTAGGCCAAGGACGAACAGAAAGCCATGTGGATCATAGTGAGCGAGATCGGATACGGCCAGTTGTACATCTTGTGATCGAGGATGTACTTATTGTAGACGATGACGGTGAAGGAGAGGAAGATCCAGATGGCGACATAGGAGTATGAAAGCAGGATCTTCTTCACCACACCCTCGCTCAAAGCTCCTCCTTTTCCCATCGGATAACGGATCAGAACGATCAATTACCAGATCTGGACTCTTTCGTTAGCCGGTAGTGTTGCGGCGGCGGACGGTGGTGAGGATAGTAGGGAATATGAGGTGTAGTCGGAAAAGCGTTACTTGAAGTGGGGTGGTCTTTCAGTTAGGAAAGGCAACAAATTTCTGGGTATATTATTATTAGGGGTTAGGGCAAAAGGCAAGCACGTATCTTCCTTCCTTGAAATTTTCAACGCTCATAGTAATAATATTTTAAATTTTCTAATCCCTGATATGATTTATTTTGTAAATAATTTCAAAAAGTATATTTGATATGATTACTTTTTGAAATTGGGAGGTTCAAATCTAGTTAGAGGAAAATGTTCTTTTATTATTTTTTTTAACCATCCCTTGTTCCAAAAAGGTGGAATCTCCCACCCAAGGAGCCCCCACCCCGACCCGACAGGATGGTGTGAAGGTTAGTCACGGTGACTCAGTCAGGAAAATGGCCGTAGGTTCATACACCCGTGCGCATCAGAGATCCAGCCTTATTTCAGGTTCTGTGACCTCCACCCGGTTGCTGCGGGGATTCGAACTTTGATCCATTGTTCCAAATCTCCCACCACTCGACCAACTGAGCTACCCGTGTAGGTATTTTTTTTTAACCATCCCTTTTACTGTTGTTAGTCCCTCAACTTTTTAAAATCATTTTGTTAGTATGCAATTTATTTTTACCTATTGAGGAAGTGGATGAAATAAAATATTTTATAAATTGAGATGTTTTTTTAATTCTCCAAATATACACGGTATGTTTCGGCTAGGTTTGCGAAGCATGCCATGGAGACTTTCAACCATCACACATAAATTAGGAGATATCATCTTAAAATAATTAATATAATTATAATAATAATAACAACGAGAACAAAAATAATGATAAAATATAGAAATTTTATCGATACGGGACCTGAAAGATAGATGGACTATCAATTCGGAATCTGAAAGATGAAATGTATCGGTATAGGACCCGAATGATGAAAAACTATCAATCTAGGACCCGAATGATTGACAACTATCAATTTAGGACCTAAATTTTAATAAATTTTATTATTATTTGTATTTTAAAAAAAATTAAATAATATTTAGTTTTATTAAACTAATAAACTTTTGTGAAGAAAATTTCACCAAGTATTAGCAATGGAATTAATAAAAAAATAAATAAATCAAAACCTATGAAATGTTAGGTCCTAGATTGATAGTTTTTCATCTTTCGAGTCTGTTGAGGGTAAGTCCCGCAGATCCGAAAGCCCAACACGAACTTTGGATATATCAGGAATGGCCCAGAATCAAAGTGTATAAGAAAATATAAGATCTGAACTAACTAAAACTCGAAAGCCCACTTGTATTACTTAACCAATCTGATTACAAAGGATTTCCCGATCGGTAAGTCGGAAACTATGCTTTAATACAAGAATTAAGAGTAAATGATGCTATTCTAGAGCTTGAGTATTGAAAATCTAACCCTTACAATGACTTGAAACCTTCTATTTATACTAATGGAGAGCATGGGCTGCCTCTTGCTGATTGGCCGTTGTTCCACCGACTTGGTCATCCATGCTTCCACTTGCTGATGTCACAGTCTGGCATTAACTGCACCTGGCCACTTGCTGGTTGGCCGTTGCTCGAACGGGATGTTGGTCCGTACTGAAGAAGCTGTAAAATTGGCCCAAGTATAATATATAGTCCGAACCTCGTTCGGTATGTCTTCTTATTGGGCCAACCTTTATTTGGGCCGAACCCTGTTCGGTATGTTCTTACTGGATCTTTTCATCATAGAGTGATGGGCCTGTTACTTGGGCCGGATACCTTGGGCCTTCTCGATCTGGATATTGGGCCTCTAGGTCAATATCCCAACACAAGTCCCCCACTTCCGATGTCTCGAACGAAGTGAGTGCATCAGGAAGTATACCAATGTCATAATACCTCGAATGGCGATCGGGGTACAGAAGTAATCAGTTCCCCATGCTGCGATTTGACGGCTGCCGCTTCATTTCCCCATATTCATCATGATAACCGTCGTTTAGTCTTTTCATTAGACGCGTGTCTAGCTTAAATGCCCCTAGTGATGTGTCGCTCTCTGATTGGTTCTCGACACGGCGGTTTCAAGGCTATAAATTAGCCCTTAACTCCTCAATTCCGGGTTTCGACTCTGCAATTCCTTGGCCTTCGTTGTTTCCTCTGCAAATTTCCCCCTACTTCCCTTGCTCAGGTAACTTCCCAACCTTGGATTCCCCATCTTCATTTCTGGCTTCGATCGAGATGAGCCCCATAGAGCATTCTTCTGATTCGGAGATGGCCTCTCATGGAGATGACCGTGACACCGCCATTGTAGATGCCATCCCAGTTCCGTTTGCCGGTGTTTCTACTGTGACGGCGGCGAATACCAGGGCTGAGGCGGAGGACCTCCCTAGCACTTCTTCTTCCTCCAGTGAGGATTCTGATGACACCAAGTCCGAGGACGAAATAGCCTCCATGGCGGCCGGACGTCCCAACGATGTTCCTCGCCACACTCTTGACCTAAAATTGATTAGGGAGAGGAGGCAAAAATTGACCTCCCATAATAGGGCCGAAATTCCGGCCCTTATCCCTGACCCGGTGGATTTCCGTTTACAAGCCGGGCTTCACCCAATGCGTCATAGGCCCGGAATGACCATAGTCCACTTTGACTCAATTAGGGCCGGCCTTAGATTTCCGCTACACCCTTTCTTCATTTCTTTCTTCAATTTCTACGAAATTGTACCAGCCCAGATTATGCCGAACTCTTATCGAGCAATGGCGGGTTTCATTTGTCGTTGCAAAGATGCCGGCGCCCGACCAACCCTAGAGCTCTTCCACCAGTTTTTCAAAGTAGCCCCTCAACAAACCCATGGCTATTTGGCCACTAGTGCCCGAACGGGACACATCCTGTTCAAAGGAAACCCAACTTCGATCAAAGGGTGGAAAGACCGGTTTTTCTTCGTGTCCATCCCGGACGGTCTGATTCCCCGCAAGTGGAATGCCTTTCCCCGCAAAACCCCTGATCCTGTCCTCACTGAAGAAATCTACAAGGACGTGCTTGCTGTGGAGAAGGATAAATGCATGGACATCATGAATTACCTGACCCCCGAACGACTTATAACAGCCGGGATAGGTACTGCCCGTTCTCTTGGGTTTACTTGTTTTGATAAACCAAGTGCCTTGGTCCGGGCGGTCCTTCCCGTGCGAGAAACGTTCTTTTATTCTTTTTTCTAGTTTCTCACACGCTAGGGCCGCTCGATACTAACATTGTTCTTTGTCTTTTTTCAGCACCCAACCCAGATCTTCTCATGGATGATAGCAGAGTCATCGCAGCCGGTGGGGGCGGAAAGCGGAAAAAATCCCGGAAGAACCCCCAACCTACTCCCACCATTGTTCCCGCTCAGGAGGCTGCCCCTTCCCAACCGCTCCCAGAACCTCAGCCAATTCAGCAGGTCCACCAGGATCAACTAGAGCCCATGCTGCTTGATGACCGGTTCGGTTCTGACCAACTGCACCAATTTTCCCAGCATTTCGACTCCGTTCGGGGGGAATCCTCGAATGCTGGTGAGACCCATACCGACCACATTACGGGTCAGGTCGAGCGGATCTCTCTATCCGACCCTGTTCATGAGGTTTTAGAGAGGGCTGGATCTACAGCGAGCCAGATCTGGTCTACCTCCTCCTGGTTCAACAACTTTTCCCTTCCTCAGTTGCCGGTCGAGCAATCTGAAGAATGTCTGGCTCTAACTGCTCTGAAGGTATATTGTCTTTTGTGCTTTGTCTTTATTTTATTCTCTGTAACCAACACTAATTCTCGAATGGTATTCTGTAGATGGGCTTGTACACCCTTCAGATGCGGGAGGCCCGCCTGGCCAAAGAGCGGGAACTGATTGTTGCCCAGTCTTCTGCTGAGCAACATGCTGCTGCTGCCATCGCCTCTCTGGAGGCCGAACGGAAAACCTTTGCGGAGGAAAAGCAGAGGCTGGATGCTGAAATCGGTACCCTTCGGGTCCAACTCGTAGCTTCCCAGGCGAAGGTCCTTGCCGCTGAGGCCGCACGGGTTAGATTCGAAGAAATGCCATCCAGCATCCCGGACGGTCCCTATGAAGTGAACGTGGATCTGTCCGTCGTCCGGGACATGTTTAAATCCTCTGATGAATTCTCCATCATCAAGGATGAGCATGCAAGGGCCCAAATCCCGTTCGCCTTTGGGGCGTATTTGAAGGATTTCCCCAAAGGCGCCGGTCGGCTATCGGCTGGGGTGGCCCTCTTGGATAAGGACCCGGAGGCCAAAAAATGGAACGACTCCATTGTCTCCGATCTTTATGGCAAAATTGGCCAGGTCTTGCTGCGTCCCTTCGTCACTCAGCTTCAAAATCAACTGGGGAGGCCGGTTCAGGCTTCTGATCTCCCCACAGATGACATCATCCAGGCGCAGTTCGAGAAATATCTGCGAGCCCAGCAACGGGAAGCTGATCGAGCTGTGGGAAAAGAGCCTGAACCCCCATCTGATGATGATGAGGATGAGGATGAAGAGGGAGATGACATGGCCCCCTGTCAATAATTCATATGTACTTTTTCATTACTTGTTGTAATTTTCCTTTTCTCTAAATAGCTTGTACTTCCCGGTCAGTAGAACCGATGAATATATATCCCTCTTTTGCCTGAAACTTCATGTACTGTCTTTTCTGTCTTTAATGCATGATTTACTCGTCATTCGGGATTCAGCCTGTTTTGTAGGACTTAGCAATTTCTTAATTTATTTCTTGCTTAAATATTCTTAATGCCGTTGATCGCCGTTCGGGCATTAGACAGTTCTGATAATTTATTTAAGGAAAAAACCCCTTCCCCCTGGTACTCAGCCGTTCGGGCTTCATACCAAATTTTAGGACTTGGCACATTCTTGCTTCAGATAATCTCTTACAACTTGATAGCCGGTCGGGCTTTAGTTCAATCCTTAGGCTATCTTTTTATGATGTTGATAGCCGGTCGGGCTTCAGGTCAATTTTTAGGACTTAGCAGTTTTCTTCCAGATAACCTTTTACAATACTGTTGGCCGGTCGGGCTTCAGGCTGATATTTAGGACTTAGCATTTTTCTCCCAGATAACCTTTTACAATACTGTTGGCCGGTCGGGCTTCAGGCTGATATTTAGGACTTAGCATTTTTCTAAACAGCAAGCCCCTGTGATTTTTGCTAATCCTCTGTAAGCTCGTCCGGGGTACGTGCACAAAAAAAAATGAAACATAAATGCCCCAATTTAATCGTAACCACCAAATGCCACGTGTTGCTCATGGATTAGGGAGTTGTGCGGTACTTTCCCTATTTATAGAGAGGTGCTTCCCCTAATTTCTCCTGCTGTTTTCTCATTTTTCTTTCAAACTTTCTCTCTCTAGAATTCCTTTGCATACTCTCAAGCCTTCTCTCTCTAGAGTTCCCAAGTTTCCTCCAACGTTTTTATGTACTACTCCTCTAGCTCAGAATCTGAAGAGATGCCTTTGATCCGCAAAAGCAAAACATCCGCTGGTAACCAGGCCGAAGGCTCTTCGTCCCAAACACCCAAACCCGCCAATACTCAGGTCAGCAAAAATACCGAACAGCCGCAGGAGGATGGATGTCTGTCGGGAGATGACCTCCAGGTTTACAACAAGGGGATGCCCGAGCGGCCACCCCGCATTGCCCTACATTTCAATCGCATACGCAAACACAAACAACGTCTCCCAGAAGATGTTGAACGACAACTTAGCCAGTTGTTGCCCCCACCAAGAGAATACTATGTCGGATTCATTCGGCACCCTATGAGGCACAAACCGGGGCACGTGCTAGTGCACCTTGATGCTCTGATTGCCGGACTTCGGTTCCCTCTCCACTCATTCATAGTGGAGTTCTTACGCCGGGTTGCTGTACTGCCCGCTCAGTTCGTGCCCAGCACTTACTGTACTCTGACAGGCTTCATTATCCGGTGCCACGAGTTGAGGATCACCCCGAGCGTCGATCTGTTCCTTTATCATTACTGCTATCAGCCCTACTGGACGACCGGGTACTTGAAGCTGGTAGCCCGTTCTGACCGTCAGCTGTTCACAGAGAACGTTACCCCGCAGGCTGACTGGGAAGAGCGGTTTTTGTTCGTTCGGGTAGGTGATTCTTTGCCATTCCCGGACAGGTGGAACGCATACCCTGTTCGGGATTCCCTGCCCAGGGTGGATGCCGTTCTACGCTCCCAGGCTGAGTCTTTGCGAATGGGAGGGACCATAAGTCTTCGCAGCTTTGTCACTGCCTCGAGCATGTTATCTGCTGGAATTGGTAAGCATAGTAGGGTTTTAACCCGATCATCCTTCGCTCTCATAATTTAACTTTCTTATTTTTTACTTCTCCTTCTTGTAGGTGTGATATCTCCCATACCCGTCCGACGTTCTATCTCTTCTGCTAAAGGGAAGGAGAAGATGATAGCCGATCGTGATTCGGCGGAGCAAACCCGCAAAAAGCGCAAAGGAAATGATGGCGATCACCTGATCCCGATCGACCATGTGGTTGACTTGACCGGGCCGGAGGTCGAGCCCAAAAGATCGGTGCCTGCCAACAAACCAACTCCGGATTTTACTGCCACACCGATCGATGATCGGATGTTTGTTGAGTTCTCAAATATGGGGCCCAGATCAGAAGGGAGGTATCTGTTCGGGTTGATGCCATCTTCTATGTGGTGTCATACTGCGATCAAAGTTCCCCCGAGCTTCACTAACTTGACTCACTGGTCGAACCTTTTCGAAGCAGGTCACCAGGAAACACTCAAGGTACATTTCAGTCCGACCCATACCTTTCTATTATTCATGCTTTACCTTTTCTGACTTTCATTGTAACCTTGTTTTCAGGCTGGCGTGTATTATCACAAAGCCTTTCTTGCTGCTGAGAAGGAGATGAAAGCCCTGGCCAGTGATCGGGATGACGGCCAGGTCCTTCTTTCCGCCGCTCGGATGTTAGCGACCGACCTCCAGGAGCAGGCCAAAGAGGGTGAGAAGGCAAAAGCTGCCCTGGCCGAGATGCAGGAGACGTCCCGTCGCCGCGACCGGGAGCTCAAAGAACTCCGGGCCAAGGTGCGGGCTGCTAAATCTGCTGGCATTAAATTTGATAAGGTTGTCGGAGATCATCTGCCCGAACCCTACACGGTCAATACCTCTCAGATTGCTCAGCAATCGGTAGTGGATTTCCAACGGGGCAAGGCGCTGAACCTCGCTCTGGAGAACATGGCCCGGCAATTCCTAGGTCCTCATCTTGGCCAATTTTTGCGTGAGAGCTCAGATCCCATCAAGGCGGGGATCGACCTCCTGGACAGCACGTCGGAAGGGAAATCTTTCTTGGATGTCCTGACCGAGAAAACCGTAAAGCAAAGTCAGGACCTGCTTCTGGATAGGAATCTTGAACTGATCTTAGAGCGTTTCCCCAAGCCGTTCGATCCTGATGAACTAGGCTTCGATGATCTGTTCGGGAATACGTACGATCGCGTCATGGAGAAAAGATCCAAAGCAGCGCCTGACGATGCAGTGCAGGCAGGGAGCTCTCAGCCTACGTCCTCCCCGAACGGCGATCCTCCAGTAGTGTAGCCTTTCCTTATCTGTTGTCTCCTTCCTTGTATATTTGTTCTTCTTGTATATTCCGGCTAGTAACGCCGAAGAATAAACTGGACTTTTTTCCTTTGTCTGTTGTACTTTTTCTATTCCTTTGATTTTTTGTCCACAATCTTTTCTACATGGCCGAACCTCATTCGGCTTATGTATCTTTATAACTGACACCTTTCCCGAAACCGTTTTGATCCCTTTTCCTGTTCGTGGCGCACGGGTTCAAAACTCTTAGCTGAGGTGAATTCCTCCAAGCCATTTTTGATCGTGACCACAGGGTCAAACTCTCAGCTGGGATAGGGGCTCCCTCCAAACTGTTAACCCGTTTGACGTTCGGTCATCCGGAATGACTTCACGCGTTAACAAGCTGAGGTGAGACTCTCTTCATACTTGTTCTGACACCTTTTCTGAACCCGTTTTGATCCCTTTTCTTGTTCGTGACGCACGGGTTCAAAACTCTTAGCTGAGGTGAATTCCTCCAAGCCGTTTTGATCGTGACCACAGGGTCAAACTCTCGGCTGGGATAGGGGCTCCCTCCAAACTGTTAACCTGTTCGTCATTCGGTCATCCAGAATGAGTTCATGTGTTAACAAGCTGAGGTGAGACTCTCTTCATAATTGTTCTGACACCTTTTCCGAACCCGTTTTGATCCCTTTTCCTGTTCGTGACGCACGGGTTCAAAACTCTTAGCTGAGGTGAATTCCTCCAAGCCGTTTTGATCGTGACCACAGGGTCAAACTCTCAGCTGGGATAGGGGCTCCCTCCAAACTGTTAACTCGTTCGTCATTCAGTCATCCAGAATGATTTCATGCGTTAACAAGCTGAGGTGAGGCTCTCTCCCTTCCAAACCCATAATTCCGATGCATTCCGAACCGTTCTCTCTGGCTCGTATCATCCATATTAGGGGTCTGAGGTAACCCTTTTCGAACTGTAAGCAAGATCACCGAATTTGGGTCATTCCTTACTTATAGCTAAAAGGGCGACTAGCTTCCAAGTCAAGTTTTATGACTGAGGCGAGATTTTTAAAAACCATAGTTCTGATTCCCCGGGCGACAATCCGTACCTTATCCGAACGTCGCTCGGTTAATCCATATCTTACAGTCTTGACACCATCTCCAAGCCGTTTTGATCCCTTTGCCCGTACGTAATTACAGGGTCGACTTTGGCTAAGTTGACGACTCAGCTCCCTCCAAGCTGTTAACCCGTTCGTCATTCGGTCATCCAGAATGATTCCACGTGTTAACAGGCTGAGGTGAGAATCACTGTCCTTCGAACTCCAGGCCATTTTGATCCCTTCATCCATGCGTAATTACAGGGTCAAAACTCTTGCTGAAATGTATGGCTCCCTCCAAACTGCTAATATGTTCGTCATTCGGTTTTCCAGAATCGATTCTCATATTAACCGCTGAGGTGAGACTATCTGAGCGTCAAACTCCCAGTCGTTGGCTGAGAATGACTTTCCTTCCATGCTGTTAACTCGTTCGTCATTCGGTCATCCGGAATGATTGAGTTAACCATGGGCACCGATTTTCTGAGCCTCAATTCTTCAAGCCGTTTTTGATCCCTTTATTCTTACATAAATCTAGGGTCAAAAACTCTCTAAACTGAGAATTGATTTTCCTTCCATGGAATTAACCCGTTCGTCATTCGGTCATCCGGAATGATTGAGTTAACCACGGGCACCGATTTTCTGAGCCTCAATTCTTCAAGCCGTTTTTTATCCCTTTATTCTTTCGTAATTCTAGGGTCAAAAACTCTCTAAACTGAGAATTGATTTTCCTTCCATGTTGTTAACCCGTTCGTCATTCGGTTATCCGGAATGATCGAGTTAACCATGGGCTGAGTTTGTGGAAGTTGTGTCTCCCTCTCTATTTTCTTTTTTCTTTTTTTTTAGAGGTGGCAACAACCGTTTTACTGATAAAATCTCCTCAAATGCTCCACATTCCAAGTTCCTGCCGGTCGGCCTTCGGTATTTTGTAGGCCAAACGTTCCTGAAGCATACTTCTTATATACTTGGTAGGGGCCTTCCCAATTTTGTGCCATTTTACCCCCTTCGAGCGGTTTGCTTTTCTCTCTCTTTCTTAGCACCAGGTCCCCTACCTCGATTGAACGAACTTTAACCTGTTTATCAAAGTATCTTCTTGTGGCCCTGTGATACTCTTCCATTCGTGCCGCTGCCAGATCCCTTCTTTCTTCTATGAAATGCAATTCAGCCCGTAAGTTATCTTCATTCTTTTCTGGGCTGTAATGCACCGTTCGGTGTGTGGGAACTAGGATCTCCGTTGGTACTTTGGCTTGAAAACCATAGGCAAGGGCAAATGGAGTCTCTCCCGTGGCCGTTCGGGGTGTGGTCCTGTAAGTCCACAGAATGTAATTCAACTGATCAGGCCACGATGAGGAGTATTCTTCCAGCTTCTTCATGCCATCCATGATAGTTCGGTTCATATTTTCTACCTGGCCATTTGCCTGAGGGTATGCGACGGACGCTCTGGAATGCTTGATCCCCCATTTGACCAGGTAGTTCTCAAAATTTCGGCTCACGAACTGCCTTCCATTGTCAGTTATGATCTGTTCAGGGATCCCGAACCGGCAAATGATATTTTTCCAGACAAACTTCTGGCATTTAACATCTGTGATGCTGGCCAGTGGCTCGGCCTCTACCCATTTGGTGAAGTAATCTATCCCCACAATGATGTACTTGTTGTTTCCAGGTGCAGTAGGTAGAGGACCTAACAGGTCTATTCCCCATCTTGCGAATGGAAGGGCCACCGTCATTGGAGTGTAGAAAGTGGCAGGCCGTCCGGGAACCGGTGCGTATAATTGGCATACCTTACATTTCCTAGTGTGCGCGAAGCAGTCCTGTTGGATAGTTGGCCAATAATACCCTTGCAAGATGATTTTTCTAGCCAGTGTCTTGGGCCCTTGGTGGCTGGAACAGATACCTTCATGAATCTCTTGCATTACAGCTGCCGCTAGATCGGGTGGGAGGCATTTCAGATACGCCCCCCCAAATGTCTTTTTGTACAACTGCCCGTCCACCAATTCAAACATGGAAGCCCTCCTCTGGATGCATTTTATTTGATAAGCAGGATTTTTATCTTGTGGGAGGGTTCCGTCTTTTAGGTAGTTGGTCATATCCACGACCCAGCTCGGGATGGCATAAGATATGGCCTCGATCTGGAGCACCATGATTGTTGGGGTTGCCAATGTTTCCCGATGGGCAAAACGTTGGATATGAGCCGGGATCTCCTGTGCCCGATCATCGAACGCTGCATGCTCTAATTTGGACAGGATATCTGCTTCAGTATTTTCGATTCTGGATATCTGGTCGAGCACCACCTGTTCAAATTTACGTATCTGCTCCTCGACCATTTCCTTGTAGGCCTTCATCCTTTCTTCTTTGGCCTCAGCCGTGCCATTCACTTGATGTACCACCAGTTGACTGTCCGATCGGACTTTTAACCGATCGGCGCCTAGGGCCCTTGCATACTTTAAGCCAGCAATGAGAGCCTCATATTCAGCCTCATTGTTGGTCACCTTGAAATCAAAATGAATGGAATAATATGCTTTGAACCCCTCGGGCGATGTGATCACAGCTCCGGCTCCACAACCTTTGGCACTAGATGCTCCATCCACATACATTTCCCACCACTTATCCAGCCCGTTGTTCTCTGAATCTTTTTCTGAGGGCCGGGCGGTACATTCTGCAATGAAATCTGCCAGGGCCTGCCCTTTGATAGTAGGCCGGGGTTTGAAATCTACCTCGTATTGCCCGATCAGGAGACTCCACTTGGTAATGCGCCCACTTGCCATAGGATTTCTCAAGATGGTGGCTAATGACTGGGTAGTATATACAGTTACCGGGTGGGTCTGGAAATACGGGGCCAGACGTTTAATGGCAGCTATCAGGGCCAATACATTCTTCTCTAGCAAGGTGTACCTGGTTTCCGGGCCGTTCAACGCCTTGCTCACAAAATAGATTGGCCGTTGAACGCCATCTTCTTCTTTCAACAGTACTGTGCTTACGGCCAAGTCAGCTACAACAAGGTACATATACAGATGTTCCCCTGGTTCGGGTTTTGTCAAGACCAGGGGGGAAGACAGATATGTCTTGAAATCCTCAAAGGCCGTTTGGCATTCGGCCGTCCATTCGAAATGGTTGGCTTTCTTCATGATTTGGAAGAACGGGATAGCTCGATCGGCCAGTTTTGACAGGAATCTGCTCAGGGCTGCTAGCCGACCGGTCAACCTCTGCACTTCCTTGAGATTCCTCGGAGCCTCCATGTCCACAATGGCCTTTACTTTTTCTGGATTGGGCTCAATCCCCTTCTCGCTCATCATGTACCCCAAAAATTTGCCTCCTCTTACAGCAAACGCACATTTCTTGGGATTCAGCCTCATATTCACCTTTTGCATTATCCCGAACACCTTTTCTATGTCCAGGACGTGGTTTTCCTTCTTTTTGCTCTTGATCAGGATGTCATCAACGTAGGCTTCCATTGTGACACCCAGCACATCTTTGAACAGCATCCCGATCATCCTCTGGAAGGTTTCCATCGCGTTCTTTAATCCGAATGGCATGACGATGTAGCAGAACACGCCATCCGAAGTAACGAACGCCGTTTTCTCTGCATCGGCCGGGTGCATGAATATCTGATGATAACCCCGGAAAGCATCCATGAAGCTCAGTAACTCACACCCAGCAGTCTCATCCACTAGCAGATCGATCCTCGGCACTGGGTAGGGATCCATGGGGCACGCTTTATTCAGATCAGAGTAATCCACGCACATTCTCCAGGTAGATTGTTTTGGGGCTAGAACCACATTGGATAGCCATTCTACGTGGATTACCGGACGGATATGCTTTATCCTTAGCAAAGTGGCCACTTCCTTCTTGGTGAATTCCCGCCGTTCGGTCGCTTGATACCGTTTCTTCTGTTGGACCGGTTTTGCATCAGACCGAACGGCAAGTTTGTGACATATTATTTCTGGATCAATGCCGGGCATATCTTCTGGCCCCCGGGCAAATAGCACCTGAAACTTTTTGAGGACGGCAATCACGCCATCCCGGATATCAGCCTCCAGATCTACCCCGATAGCAACCTTACGGTTCGGGGGGAAGTCGAGGTCGATTTGTTCAAGAAGGGTGGCGGGCTCCGGGTGTGCCTCGAACTCCGTTCGGTGGGTTTCCACCTCAATTGTATTCACCCGCATCCCACGAGTGTTCATCTGTTTCAGGGCCTCCCGATAACATGTCCGGGCTGTTGTTGGGTCAGTTCTGGCCACCCCTACCCCAGTGTCTGTAGGGAATTTGATGCATGAGTGGCGGACAGAGGCTATTGCCTCCAGATCTTCCAATCCTGGTCGGCCCAATATGGCATTATGGGAACACTTTATATCTACCACCACGAACGTCATTCGGAGTGACGCTCTGTGGGTTTCATCCCCAATTTCAACCATCAATTGGATGGTCCCTTCCGCCTCGATGCAGTTACCGGTAAAACTCGCCAGTGGAGTTCGCAGGTGGGTCAGTTGGCTCCTTTGTAGACCCATTTTCTCGAATGATTGTAGATACAATACATTCACACTGCTCCCAGTATCGACCAACACTCGGCGGATTAAAGCATTGTCAATACACATGCTCACCACCAGTTCATCCCTGTGGGGGCTTGGAGAGTTGGGTAGATCAGCTGGCCCGAACGTGATCGGGTCTGTCCTTCCTTTATTTTGGGGGGGAGCGGAGACGGATCCCACATAAAGACTCCGCTCGAACCTTTTCCGTTCGGCGTTCGAATCTCCGGTCTCCCCGCCCCCAAATATGACCTTGACCTCCATTCGAGGCTTCTTTCCGGGGCCTCCCGAGCCCTCTGGCTCATCCCTGGGAGGAACATACACATCATTCTGAGGCTGGGCGTCACGTTGAGCATCCCGGCGCCAGCTGTTAGGTTTCTGTAAGGAATAAATGTATTTAGATTTTGATGATGCTAGGTTTATTAGAATTTGAAAGTACCCCATTAGAAATTGTGTATTAGAATTTCTTTTGTAAGTTTTAGCTTAGTCTGCCTGCCAGAGTTCCATCTTGCCTCTACCAGAGTTGCTCCCAGAGTTGCTCACCAGAGAAGCCATCAGAAACTGGTTATCAGGAAGATACCAAAGTTGGCAACAGAGACGGACTTCAGAGATTGGACCAGAGAACCTCTTCAGACTCTGCTAAATCCACCAGATTCCGGAAGCCCTTCCAACGGTCGTTAAACTAACGGGAAATCCCCTAACGGTTACAAACCTTTCAACGGAAGCATGACACTGTACACGCATTAAATGCACATTTAATGATGTACGTACGAAGAGATATTTAAAGCTGATGATCGACCATGCGAGTATCTTTACGCCCCCAAAATAGCAAGTCGGAGGACCAAACGGTCAAGTCAACAGTACATGCATTTAATGAAGCTGTCTTCTACACTCCAACGGGAAGACTGCTCCCAGTATAAAAGATACACTCTGAAGAACTAAGAAAAACAACTTTGCCAAGATAAATTTGCGTAAACAACCTTCTTGAGATTAAAACTTCATTCTCAGACAAGAAAAGGCTCTAGTTGGAAGATATACTTTCCTATCCTTTATCCAACTAGCAAACTGCAAAGTTACTCAGTTCTTCAACACTTCGAAAGCTTCATATACCTATCCTTTGTGAAGAAGCAACGTTGGAGAAAACTGATTTTATATCAAAGACTTCTTGAAAAAGAAGGGACGTCTCAAACTAGCTGGAGTAAGTGAAGTGGGGATACTTCAAGAGACTCAGTGAAACGAGATCAGCCATCAGGAAGCAGGACTGCATCCCGGGTGGCAACTAGACTTGAAGAAGACGAGGAGTGCTTCTTAAGCTCTAGGGACTAAGGCGTTGTAAACTGTTGTTTTTACAAGCTTAGTGGAACAGTGGACTAGAGGAACAAGTTGTTCCTTGAACCACTATAAAAACCCCGGTGTCATTTACTTTAAGCTCCTGCACTTAAGATTCTACTGACTAACTCTTAAGGTTGGACTCTGTGTCCAGCAGATCTTCCTTCAGAGTTATCAGAAAGGCACCTTGCCTTAGTTTTCTTCTAGAGGCTACCCGGACAGAAACTTATCCGCTGCCTGGTCTAGTTCTGCCATCAGAACTTGACCATCTCTGTCACCAGATTTGGACCATCTCTGTGAAGTCAGACTTGACTTGGAGAAAAGTTTAAATTCCTAAAACAGTCTATTCACCCCCCCCCCTCTAGACTGTTTCCATTACAAACGGGACCAACAGTTTCCTGGCCGGTTTTAACGTGCCCATTGCATTCGGATCTTTGTTCACATATTTGCCCAGATGGCCCCTTCGGATCAGATCCTCAATTGCTGTTTGCAGGGTCCTGCAGGCATTGGTGGCATGACCCTTTCTGTTGTGATATTTACAGAAAGCATTGTCATCCGTTCCCATGAACTGTCCAGAATCAGTCGGGATGGGAATATTGTCCCTCTCGTTCTGATAGATGGCCGCTATTGATAGGACCAGGGGTGTAAATCTCCCTTGTTTGGGAGGTAAAGTGGCCGCTGGGCTAGGACCCAGCCGATCGGCCAGTCTGATCGGGGCAGCAGGCGTAATGACCTTATCCCTGATCATTATTTCTTCTTCTAGGGCGGCATGCTTGCGAGCCCTATCTAATACTTCGGCGTACGCCGTACCCGGATTCTTCTTCAATTCTTTGTACAACTCCCCCGTTCGGAGAGCATTCGTGAACAGGGTAATGGCGGTATCATCCGTCATGCTTCCCACCGTTAAAGTTTCATCCCTCCACCTTTTCAGGAATTGGTTGAGGGTCTCCTTGGCGTTTTGCTTCACGCTGGTCAAATAGCTGAAGTGCCGTTTGGGATTGGCACTGGAAGCAAATTGAGCCAAGAATAACGCTGATAACTCGGCAAAGTTATTGATTGACCCGGGCTGTAGTGTCCCGAACCATTCCTGGGCAGGCCCCCTGAGTGTGTTGAAAAACAAACGGCAAATGGCAGCCTCGGGTGCTCCTAGCAGCATAAGTCCGCCTTGGTAACTCCTCAGATGTACGTGGGGATCTCCCACCCCATCATAAATTTGGCCGGTCGGGGGCTTGGCACCCCCTTGGATATTCGCGTACATGAGCTCCCTAGTAAACGGGGAAGTAATCCCCAGCTGAACTGGTGCAGGTTGTACAGGTACCCTGTTCATCTGGTCCCGCATTTCATTCATTTGCCTCCTCATCTCGGCCATCTCTTCCTCCTGGGCCGTCAAAGGGGGCGGTGGCGGAACCCTCATATCCGCACAGTCCCGGTCCCAATGCCGCTGAGGGGTCCTCGCATTTTCCCGCTCGGCATACTGGAAATGATGACCGACGGGAGTTGGTCCTCTAGCTTGCGACCTGACCGGGGTTCGGTCACTGGGACTGGGATGCGCTGCTGGTGGGGCGCTACGGCGGTTATCCCGATGGGTATGTGAGCGGGATGACGCTGTGGTCGTTTCCGCGCGTGGAGTTTCTCCTGTAAAGCCGGAAACTCCCTCTTCTTCGTTCGCCATGTGCTGCATGAGTTGGGCCATGTCACGCATGGCCTGGGGATTTCTCCTCAGAGATTCGGGAATCACAAAATCCCCAGTAACACGAGGATATGATCCTCGACTGGATTGTCCCTGTGGGTTTTGACTCCCCGGGGTGTGACTCCTCCCGTGACGGTGTGAACCGTCGTTTGTATGATAGGAATTGATTCTGACCATTTTTAGAAATAGAGGTTTTTTGGATGTTTAGAAAGTGAAACTTTTTGCAAGTTCCCACAGACGGCGCCAATGTTGAGGGTAAGTCCCGCAGATCCGAAAGCCCAACACGAACTTTGGATATATCAGGAATGGCCCAGAATCAAAGTGTATAAGAAAATATAAGATCTGAACTAACTAAAACTCGAAAGCCCACTTGTATTACTTAACCAATCTGATTACAAAGGATTTCCCGATCGGTAAGTCGGAAACTATGCTTTAATACAAGAATTAAGAGCAAATGATGCTATTCTAGAGCTTGAGTATTGAAAATCTAACCCTTACAATGACTTGAAACCTTCTATTTATACTAATGGAGAGCATGGGCTGCCTCTTGCTGATTGGCCGTTGTTCCACCGACTTGGTCATCCATGCTTCCACTTGCTGATGTCACAGTCTGGCATTAACTGCACCTGGCCACTTGCTGGTTGGCCGTTGCTCGAACGGGATGTTGGTCCGTACTGAAGAAGCTGTAAAATTGGCCCAAGTATAATATATAGTCCGGACCTCGTTCGGTATGTCTTCTTATTGGGCCAACCTTTATTTGGGCCGAACCCCGTTCGGTATGTCTCCTTACTGGATCTTTTCATCATAGAGTGATGGGCCTGTTACTTGGGCCGGATACCTCGGGCCTTCTCGATCTGGGTATTGGGCCTCTAGGTCAATATCCCAACAGAGTCCTATACCGATAATTTCATCTTTCAGGTTCCAGATTGATAGTCCGTCTATCTTTCAGGTCCCGGATTGATAGAATTCCTAAAATATACAATGACAATAATAATAATCATTATCATAGTCGGAATAAGAAAACAATAGAAAAGCAATATGACTATATGTATTCATATATTTTATATTGGATTAATATAACATTACTTCAGATATTATAAAAGAATTGTTTCCAAATATTATTTATGTCAAGTATCTTGTAGTTTGATGACATCACTATGACATTGCCAAAGAGAAGGTCACAAGGTTGAAACTCCTCCCATTCCAAAGATATTGACATTTTTTTTACTCCAGAGGGCGTCTGGGGGAGGGGGCTGGGAGAGCCTGGAGTAATCTAGGCTGAAACTGACTTCATTGAGTTTCGAACCTGAGACCTCCCATAAAGAAGAGTGAGTCGGCGACCAGCTGGGCTGGACCGCTTCCTCAAAAATATTGACATTTAACAAAGAGCGAATATTATAATAGAAATGTGAGTACATCCAAAATTGTATAATTAAACTTTGAAAACATCACTTTTTGAAATACAAAATTAAAGTTTGGTTATGGTTTTGGCCTTTTCGTTAAATAAAAGATATATATTTTAAAATGTTAGATTTGATTTTCGGCTATTGGGTAATTCTCTTTCGATCAAACAATATCAAAAGGTCTAAAACTAGGGGTGAACATGTCGATTTTCGGTTCGGTTTTTATCGGTTTTGCTTTGATTCACTTTGGAATGGATTGGAAGATTAATACCAAACAAAAACATGTTATGGTTTGGTTTGGTTCGGTTCGGTTTAGTTCATTACTTCATTTAATTCAAATCTGATTTGTTGTTTTTGAATAACATATGAAGGTTGAGAGAATTCCCTAAATAAGAGTAAAAATGTTTTGAAAATCCAAAATAGGAGTATCATGTTTTTTATTCTTTGAATAGAAGTACTTTTCTGCCAAATTTGGCATTACTAGGCTTTAAAACATGGTATTTTTTCCAAACTTGACAGATTACTCATATTCAGGGAATAAAAAACATGATACTCCTATTTTGGAATTTCAAAACGTCTTTGCTCCTATTTAGAGCAATTTCTAATGAAGGTTTTACTGAATTTATTTAGTTTGGTTCGGTTTTTCTCGGTTCCAATGCAGTTCGATTTAATATGTTGTGGAAGAAATACTACCAAACTCAAACCAAATTCCATATGATATAGTTTCAGTTCGGTGTAGTTCGAATTTGTATGGGTTGATTCGGTCAAACCAAACCAGTATGCACACCCTTAACCAAAATCATTCTAACCATTAAATACTAGTGTAAAGCCCGGGGCGATGCTCCCGGAGCGCATCAATTTGATACGAGTTAAGACGAAAAATGCTAATAGATATTGTGAATTATTCATAGGATCCAAAGTTTATTTTACTAAATTTTAATTATGAACTAATCACAACTAATTATAGATTTATATATGTTAAATGACTATTAAATTATGCATCATCATATAGTACTCCGTATATATTTACTCTTAAACAGTATCAAGGTTTTAAAATATCATTGTGGTTACTGCGGTTTTGACTATTGCAATGCGTATTGCGGCCGACGCAATGTGAATTAATTAACTTTACGTTCAAACGAAAAAAGAAAAAAAGTTAAATTAGCCTGATGGTGAATTAACTTTATGATTGCGGTTAAAACATTTTGGCCTGATGGAGTATGATACTACCTTGTTCCGGTTATGTAGCGGTTTCCCCCCTGAATCGAAAGCTCACCGCCATGGCAGACCGATGCGGTTGTAATATTGCGACTGCAACACGTGTTGCTATCCTCAATTTAAAACCATGGTCTGTATTTCTTTTATGCCAGGTTTCATTACTCAGCTGAGTCAACTCCCTCCAGCCTATTTTGCCAGACATAATTTATTTTTTGTGCCTAAAAAATATGAAAATTTTTAAATTACCATTGATTTTTTATTTCTCATTTTATTTTTTATCTATCATTCCATTCACTACTTGTTTTTGGATGTATACTTTTTTTTTTACTTTTTACATTTTCAAAATGTAAAAGAACCACTTTATCCTTGTTTTTTAAACATGCGCCAAATCAAAATGTATCTTACAATGAGAAGGAAGCAATATGTGTTCTCGGAAAGTTGACATTCATTCCAAGCATTCTTTATAATAGAATAAGTGTTTGTTATTGTGATGATTTAGTCAAGATTTAAGCTTTGCAACTGTTGACATATAAAAAATCTTAAATTTGTCTCACATCAGCACAAAATTAATTTCAGTAATATAAACTCTTTTGTACGTTTAATTTTGTGTTTTATAATGCCTTTAGTACATTTGAAGTCTTGAGTTGGGGTTTAGATTAATTATATTGAATTGGGGTTTTCTTTAGTTGATGTTATCATGTTGGTGCAAATTGTATTATTGAGTCTTTTCCATTTATGTAAAAAACTTGAAGATTTGATCTGTCTTATTTTATGAATTTGATTGGTCTTGGAGCTTTATTATAATTGAATGTAGTTGATGGAGTATATGTGTTTGAGCCCCCGGACCCACATACTCGGAAGAACAGAAAGCACAAGACACAGAGTGGCGCCCTCGTCGGCCAAGGGACCCCCGTCGGCCGAAAAGGTGCCAACTCAGATTATGGTCCTGAAGCCAAGGAACCCGGGTGCCCTCGTCGGCCGTGCCCTCGTCGGCCACGCCCTCGTCGGCCACGAAGACTCCACAGAACCGGATTCTACACTTACTCATTTGTACAGCCCATTAGTGGCTTTGTATTCGGCCCAGTAGCGGTCCAGTTGTAAATGGGCCTCCCAAGCCCAAGGCTTGGGAGCCCAGCCCATATTTTCTCTATAAATACTCCCCTTGGGAGTAGTTGTAGGGGTTCAGAATTCATTAATACCAAGCAAATATACTACTTCTCTCTCTAGCTCTCACTTCTCTCTAGATATACTCTATCATTTGGTGCTCTCGTTGAGAGCTAGAACAATCAAGTTAGCACCCTTCGTCGCTACCAAGCACGGCTAACCACTGATCATGGGGAGAACTAAATCAAACCGCAACCTCGTCAGCAAGGCCATCCCTGAGGACCAAGAGCCCAGGGAGCACGATGAGGACGCCACGGCCGACCAGGTCGGCGGAGGGGACCTCTTCCAGGAGGCCTTCAACCTCACAACGGACCTCCGCAACCAACTCAACGGCGGAGCCCCTGATGCCCGCCTCGGCTTGGATAAGAAGCGAGCTGAGAAGACGGATCACGCCCCGGCCCAGCCTATGGCCGCGGCCTCTCCGTCCGTGGATCCACAGGTCCAGGCCGCGCTGTCGGCCATCATCGCCAGCCTGGCTCAGAACCCCACCGTCCTCAGCGCACTCTTGCCAAGGACCGGGGGGGACGTCACTCAACCTCCTCAGCCCCAACCGTTGGCCGTCCAGATAGGCAACGATGAGGGGGTGGTGCCCCAGGACACGACGTCGTCCCACTCCCACCCTGCTTCCCCTCTTCGGCCTGGGCAGACCCCAACGCGTGGAAAAGCCTCTGCCTTCAACAGGCTAGGTGACACGCGCCGTCGTCCGGTTTCGGAGAGGATGGCGGGACGGATTGGTGAGCCTCGTCCTGGCTCGCCGAGGGAAAGCTTGGGGTCTGTGTCCCGGACAGCGGACCAGCCCCGCCCGGACAAGGGCAAGGGCAAGGGGAAGTTGCACGAAGACGACGTGCGCCACCGGATCAATGCGGCTCACGACGAGCGCATGAGGAACCAGCCGGGCGCCGCTGCGGCCGCCAGGGACCCCCGAGATGAAGTCATCGCCCAGCTGGAAAGGAGGCTTGCTCAGATGGAAGCCAAGCAATCGGCCAACATCCCTACGGCCGGCGCCTCCAACGACCCCGGCCTCAACGCGCTCATGAACAAGGTTAGCGCCCTGGAGAGGGAGTTGGCCGAGGGGCGAGGTGACCCCATCATCCAGGTCAGGACCAGGACCCCTTTCACCAACAGGGTCCTCTCGGCCCCCATCCCGGAGAAGTACAGGGGGAACGCCATCAAGTCCTACGACGGCCGATCAGACCCCCAGGAGCACTTCAGCCGTTACCAGAACAACATGCTGATGGTGAACGCGTCCGATGAATACCTCTGCCGTTGGTTCCTCTCTACTCTCGAGGGGCCAGCGTACGAGTGGTTCAACGCGCTCCCCGAAGGAAGCATCGACTCGTGGCAGGATCTTGCCCAATGCTTCCTCACTCACTTTGCCGGGAGGAAGCGTGCGAAGAAGTATTTCACCCACCTCCTCTCCGTCAAGTAGCAGCACGAGGAGTCCCTCCGGTCATTCATTGATCGGTGGACGAGGGAAACCGAGGAGGTCGAGGGGGCCGATGAGCGCACCCTCCTCGCTTTGTACCAGGGAGCCCTCCGCAGCTCCCCGTACGCTAGGAGCCTTATCACCGACCCCCCGAGGTCGTACGCCAAGGCGCTCCAGCGCGGAGGCTTGTACGCCGACGCTGACGAGCTCCATAATCACAAGAAAGAGGGGGGCCATCCCTCCAAGAAGACAAATCCTTCGCCGGCCCGGGGTCCGTCCCCGGCCGGGCAGGGTGCCCAGGGCCGTCACGGCTCTGGTGGACAGAGTAAGAAAGATCGCCACTGGCGTCCGAGGTTGGAACGGCCGGGGGTCTCCCTCACTCACTCGGTCGGCACCATCCTCGATTATGCCGAGAAGCACGGCCTCATCGAGCAAGCTCCTCGGCCGGCCGAGGAGATCCTTTCCATCCAGCAGGGCGGCACATACTGCCGGTTCCACAAGAACTCGTCGCACAACACCGACGATTTCATCACACTGAAGAAGGCCATCGAGCGCCTTATTCGCCAGGGGGAACTCTCCCAATTTGTTAAAGGTGGCCCACACAAAAACACATGGGTAAACACCGGCAAACATGGGGGCGAACCCTCTGCGAAGAAGCGGGAGATTGGTAGGCTCAGCGACGACGAGGACTTCGAAGAGCCCCCGCCAAAGAAGAATCACATTCACCTCATCGTAGGTGGAAACACTGGGGGGGACTCCGCCACTCAGAGAAAGAAATGGGCCCAATCCCTCTACATTGGGGAGGTGTCCCACGTTCCCCCCCAGCCGAAGAAGCAGCGGACGGAGGCGATCACCTTCACCGGCAAGGATTTGCCTCCGGGTACAGAATCACACAGGGACGCCCTCGTCATCCGGTGTGAGATCGGTGACTCCATCATCCACCGCACTTACATCGATACGGGGAGCTCCGTCAACGTGATGTACTTGGATACCTTCAGGCAGCTGAAGCTGGACAGGGCTCTCCTGAAGCCGATCAAGACACCGTTATCCGGCTTCACCGGGGACTCTATCGACGCCGAGGGCACGATAGTCCTCCCCGTGGAGGTCGGTGACGGCCCCCACCGCGCCAGGATTGACATGGAGTTCATGGTGGTCCACCTTCAGTGCGCCCACAACCTGATCTTGGGGCGGCCAGCGCTGGAGGACTTGGAGGCCATCATCTCCATGAAGCACTTATGTCTGAAGTTCCCCACCAATGACGGCATCGGCTACGCCAGAGGAAACCAGAGGATAGCCAGGGCGTGTTACCTCAAACTGACGAGGCCGGCCGAAAGGGAAGGACAGAGGATAGACACCATCACGGCCGCCGTCGCCACGGACGAGGAGAGGCCACATGTGGAGCCGGCCGAGGAGGTCGAGGAAATCCCTCTGGATACCTCCCGGCCGGAGCGGGTTCTCAGAGTCGGGAAGCAACTCCCCCAGGACCAACGAGACGCCATCCTCCTCGTCCTACGGTCATACGCCGTTGTCTTCGCGTGGGGCCCGGACGATATGCCAGGCATCAGCCGCCAGGTGATCACTCACCGACTGACCGTCGATCCGGCCTCCGCGCCTGTCAAACAGAAGCGACGCTACTTGTCCGCCGACAGGCGGGACTTCGTCAAAGGGGAGGTCGCCATGCTCCTCTCAATCAAACACATTAAAGAGGTGAAGTACCGGACATGGTTGGCCAACGTCGTCCTCGCCCAGAAACCGCCGACGTTCAGGATGTGCGTTGATTACACTGACCTGAACAAGGCATGCCCCATGGACCCGTTCCCTCTCCCCAACATTGATCAGCTGGTGGATGAGACGGCGGGGTGCGAGTTGATGTCGTTCCTCGACGCTTTCAGGGGGTACCACCAAATCTCCATGCATGAAGATGACGCTGAGAAGACGGCATTCATGACCCCAGAGGGAATCTTCTGCTACCTCGTCATGGCCTTCGGACTCAAAAACTCCGGCGCCACCTACACTAGGATGGTGGCCAAGATCTTCAGGGCGGTCCTTGGCCGGACGATGGAGGCGTACGTCGACGACATGATCGTCAAGAGCAGACGGGCCACCTCCCACGCCGACGACCTCCGGGAAATCTTTGAAATAATGAAGGAGTTCAGGCTCCGCCTCAACCCCAAGAAGTGCGCCTTCGGCGTCCAGGGCGGCAAGTTCCTCGGCTACATGGTCAGCCGGAGAGGCATCGAGATAAACCCGGAGAAGACGCAGGCTATCATCAACATGGAGCCGCCCCGCAACGTCAAGGAGGTACAGCGACTGACGGGGCGCCTGGCGGCCTTAAACCGGTTCCTCTCCAGGTCAGCCGAGAGGGCACTCCCCTTCTTTCAGATCATGCGTAAAGCCAGCAGCTTCAAGTGGACGACGGAGTGCCAGGAAGCATTCGACGAATTGAAAAGGTACATATCGTCCCCACCCGTGCTCTCCAAGCCCAAAGCCGGCGAAACCCTCTTCTTGTACTTAGGGGTGAGCACGTCGGCCATCAGCTCCGTGCTCATCCGTGAGGACGAAGGGGTGCAAAAGGCCATCTTCTACATCAGCAAGACACTCAGGGAGGCCGAGCTCAGGTACTCCCCCATTGAGAAGACGGTGCTGGCCATCGTCCATACGGTGAAGAAGCTGGGACACTACTTCCAGGCCCACGCCGTCCATGTACTGACCCAGCAGCCTCTTGGCGCACTCATGAGGAGCCCCACCAGCTCCTCTAGGATGGTGAAATGGGCGATCTTCCTCAGCCAGTTTCAAATTGAGATCAAGCCAAGGCCATCTATCAAAGGGAAAGCCTTGGCCGACTTCGTCACCGAATGCACAGCAAGGGAGACGACCGTCACCAACCCCGGGCCGGAACCGGACGACACATGGATCCTATTCACTGACGGCTCGTCGGCCGCGAAATCATGCGGTGGCGGCGTCGTCCTCATATCCCCTGAAGGATTCAGAGCTTACTATGTCATCCGCTTCAACTTCAGGGTATCCAACAACGAAGCCGAGTATGAGGCCCTCCTCAGCGGTCTCAGACTCGCCGCCGGCCTCAAGGCCAAGCACCTCAAAATCAAGTGCGACTCCAAACTGGTAGTGGGCCAGGTGGAGGGATCGTACGAAGCAAAGGAAGGCCGGATGAAGCAGTACAAACAAGCGGCGGAGGAGCTGCTGAAGGCGTTCGAAACCCACGAGATCACACAGATCCCAAGGGCCGAGAACGCCGAAGCCGACATCCTCTCCAAACTCAGCTCGGACACCCCGGAGCACATCTCCCAGCTGGCCAAGATCGAGGAGTTGAGCATGTCCAGCATCCATGCCAGCCCCGTCTTGTGCGTCCAACAGCGACCAGAGGACTGGATCTCCGACATCGTCACCTTCATCACAACAGGGGAGCTACCCCCGGACGAGGAGAGGGCCAAACTTGCCAAACTCAGGGCCCCAAGCTACGCCATCAAAGATGGCAAACTCTACAAACGATCCTACAATGGCACTCTCCTTCGGTGCCTCCACCAGGATGAGGCCGACATAGCCATGGAAGAAGTTCATTGTGGCGTCTGCTCCTCGCACCAGGGCCCTTTCAGCATGTCCCGACGTCTCGTCGTCCAGGGCTTCTTCTGGCCGACGATGGCACGAGACTGCGCTGACCTGGCCAGGAAGTATACCACATGCCAGGTACTCCAGAAGGCCCCTGGTCGGCCGGCCGTCAACTACGCCCCTGTCAGCACTGCAATTCCATTCTCTAGATGGGGGATTGACCTGGTCGGCCCCCTGCCCAGAGCCGCCGGGAACAACCGCTACATCATCGTCGCCGTCGACTACTTCACCAAGTGGGTCGAGGCGGAACCCCTGGCCAGCATCACGGGGGCCAGGTGCCAAAAATTTGTTTACAAGAACATCATCACACGCTTCGGCGTCCCCCAGGAGATTATATCAGACAACGGCACCCAATTCGAGGCAGCCCCTTTCCAGGAGCTCCTCCGGGAGTTTGGGGTGAGGCACCGTTTCTCCTCCGTTGCTTACCCTCAGGGCAACGGGCAGGTCGAGAACGCCAACTGAACAATCATGGAGGGGCTGAAGAAGAAACTCCAGGCCGCAGGGGGTAGTTGGGTCGATGAGCTTCCCAACATCCTGTGGTGCTACAGAACCACGCCGAGGAGGGCGACAGGTGAAACACCTTTCGCCCTATGCTACGGTTTTGAGGCAAAGGCGCCCACGGAAGTTGCCATCCCCAGCCGACGGGTGGAACAGTACGAGCCTGACGCCAACGAAGAAAGCATGAAGATTGACCTGCACCTGGTCGATGAGAGGCGTGAGCAAGCTTACGTCCGAGCAGAGAACTACCGGCGTCAAGTAAAATCATACTATGACGCCAAGGTACGTTCCCGGGAATTTCAGGTGGGGGACTACGTCCTCTGCCGAAGGGAAGCAAGCCAGCCGACAGAGGGTGGCAAGCTAGCATTGAAGTACGAAGGGCCCTACATCGTCAGTGCCATGGTCAAACCCGACACCTACAAGCTTAAACGCCCGAATGGGTCCGATGTACCACGAACGTGGAATGTACACCATCTGGTGAAGTTTTATTAGTAATCCGAAGGAGGTGCAGACGGCGAAGCCCTCACCCCTTAACGGGTTACTGGTAGAACGCCACCCTTGGCCTCGAGCCACTTATGAATAAAATCATGTTCCTCCTGATTTCTTCTCTGGAATTTAAAGTAAAACATTAGCAGGTGCCCCCGTTGGCCACCTTAGAGCGAAAGGCTCAGGTATGGCCGACGTGGCCCCTTGCATTTGCAGCCTATGAGCGACAAGCTCCGGCACTCCATTGTATTTTGTATCAGCGAAGGGCTCAGGCCTAGCTGAGAGAGCACATCGTCCTGGCCCCGTAAGCCTAGAAGTGAAGCGCTCAGGTATGGCCGACGATGTCCCCAGGACGAGGGGCCCGCAAACGGCCCACGTCTTGAAACGGGAAGCTCACCGCGTCGTCCACCTCGGCTCGGGTCGCTCACCTCGGCTCAGATCGCAGGACGACAGGCCTGAAATCATGGCCGAGGTGACGAAATCCCAAAACTCAGGGATGGGCAACGACAGCCGTTGGAAACCGACCAAAAGTCTAGCCCGCGTCATAAATAGGCGACGGGACCCGCCCTGAGATCACGGACGTTATAAACGAAGTCCGAACCGGCCGAAGGACGAGCACACCCTTCGGCCGAAGCCTGAAAGAAGGATACTCCCCGAAAACAAAAAAAAACAAAATATATATATATACAAGGGAAAAAAGAGGGAAGCCGACGGCCGTGCACACCAGCCGGCCTCGAGCAATGAAAAATAAAATCCCCACAATTCAGGCCCAATTTGGCCAAGTACATATCAGTTGAACACAAGTGTAGTAACACTGACAGGTAACATGGACGACACATCCACGCACTACAAGGGAATGATCAAGGCCGAAACACACGCCTATAAAACCCTAACCGCATCGGTTGGGTGACACGCGAGGGGTGACCTTCATCGGCCACAGTCCTTTGAAGCACCAACGTTTGGTATGAAACAAAGAATCACAATCCTGAGGATGACCAGGACGAAGCGGGCACTTATCACACCCGCGGAAGAATCAAGCAATCAAGAAACAATCCTTACTTGCTACAGCATCCCGGATAGCCGTTACAGGCACGGGAACCCAGGCCGTTGGTCAAGCGAAAGCTCTTTGGGAATTTGTTCAAGTGTCTGCTAAACACTTAGAGGAAATTCTGAAGGAAAAGTTCCTCAAGAAGGAACTATGCCTTAGCCGATGAAGGTAGGGCCTTCTCTTGGGGAAAGCAAGGGGCACCCCCATCGGCCACAAAGCTAGACCCTGGCCGAGGATGGTAGGGCCACCTCCCAGCCGGCAGCGGCACCACAAAGACGGAACTATGTCTTACATTTATACTTAGAAAATTCTCTAAGTACTTAGATGGAGGAACTCCAGACGAAGCGGGTACCTGTATACTCCAAAGTCGTTAGCTACCTATGTCTTGCATTTGTACTTAGAGGAATTTCTATGTTCAAGGAACAAAGTTCAAACTACCCAAGGCAAGGAACGAAGACATACAAGGCCGAAGGGGACAGCAACCTGTGTGCCCTTATCGGCCACAACACATGGACCCAAGCCGACCACCCTGATCAGATCAGGAACAAGGGAACACAACGGCCACAAAGGACACTGGGCCGACAACATCAACATCGGTTCAACACTTAGGAAATTTCTTAAAGCACCTGTTAACAGTGCAAGGGGGTTCAACATCAAGACGATGAGAACACCCACCCACTCGAGGTTCGGATACTTAGTAGAATTTCCTAAGTCCTAACTCCAAAGTACTTAGACAGAACAGTGAACGAGACGACGACGCAGACAGCAAGTACTACGAAAACATTTTCATTCAACATAAATGAGTACAAGGAGGGCTTCTAGGCCGTTACATAGCTGAAAGAAAGATAAAACTACAAAGGATCAGAACTCTGGAGGGGCTTCAGAGTCCTTCTCGGCCTCAGCTCCCCCCTCGGCCGGGACAACAGACGTACCGGCAGGGGCACCCGACGTCACAGTATCTTCAAACATGCTCCGCTCATACGCCCAGTCATCGCTGATACGTGAGCTCTCAATAGGGAGCTGCCGCTCGGCCACCTGAAGCTCCAACTCTGCCTCAGGATGCTTCATTAACCGAGGCAGCTCAAGGCCGACGGCCCACTCCTTGGACACACCGATATCCAGGAAACGCCGTTGCAGCCTCCTATACAACAACCGTTGCATCCGGTATCGGCCAAGGTCATAGAAGACTTTCATCTCCTTCTCCCAATAGGCCTGGCCGTCGGGGGATTGGTTCACCCAGTCAACGAGTCTGGCCGCCACGACCTCAAAACAGAAGGGAAGACGGCCCTCGTCCTTCCAACCGACTTCAAGAAACTTCTGCACAGCGGCATCAGCGGCTTTCTCCTCGGCAGCGCTGAGAGCCAGCTCTGCACTGGCCTTGCCCTTCTCGGCCTCCTCTGTGCGCTGGAGGGCCTCGTCGCGGGCACGCTCCACGTCGGCCAAACGCTGGAGAGCCCCTTCCTTCTCAGCGGCCAACTGGTCGGCCTCGTCGGCCCTCTTCTTAAGGCTCTCAACCTCAAGACGCAGCCTCTCTAAGCTGCCTAACGCCTCATCGGTTGAGGCAACCTTCTACTCGAATTGCCTCAGACGAGCAATCTCTTTTTGTTGCCTCCTGTTGTTCTCCATCAACATGAAGGCACCCTGCAGTAAAAAATGAGTTAGACAACTTTGCAACAAAAATGGGGAAGAAACTAAGACGAAGCGGGCACAGTTACTTACTTGGACGACGTGGTCCATCCCACCATCGTACATCTTCACGTGGCCGAGCTTCTTCAGATAAGCCCGGTCTTCGTCAGGGATAGCCTGAGAAATCACCTCGTGGCCGTCAACGATTTCATTGAACAGCCCCCCTTTGACGGGGTACTCCACCTCGAGCTTATAGGTCCCTCTGACCAGCTCTCGGCCGGACCCTTTCTTCCGGGCGGCCGTTGCGGGAACAGGAACAGTGGAAAGAGTGGTGGACGACGGGCCTGAAGGGTGGTCCACCAAAGCATCAGGGTTTGAACCCTCTCCGTCCCCAGAAGGAACAACCGACGTCCCAGCATCGCCGGCAGAAGAAGCCCTCTTTGACTTCTTGGGAGGCTTCATTCCCACCTCCGTCAACTTCTTCTGGCCCTCTTCGGCCTGCCTCTTCTTCTTCGGCTGTACCGGCGGCTTGCCGCAGCGGTAGCCCCAGGTTGTTGGGCCTTCAGCTCCTCGGCCGCTTTGAGTTGGGCCCTCTTCATGAATGACATGCGATCCATCACAAAACCTGCATCACAAAAAAAAACACTAAGGGTTAGAAAGCAGAATACAAAAGTACGACGAGGAAGCACGTCAGAAGGGACTTACCATCGGCCTCAGCTGGCACCCCCGGATCGGGACCATCAACCTCCTCATAGGACGTGGTCATCTTCGGCCACAACTCCACATCATCGTCAAGATCACCATACACAAAATACCGTACAAAGCCGAGGGCGGCCATTCTGTACTCGGTAATATATGTCTTCACACTCCTCGGCCCTCCCTCCAGGAAAGCCTCAACCTGAGCGTCCAGGATGGAGCTCCTCGGCGCATCATGAAGATTAAAACGGCCGGTGTGGCCGACAGAGGGAAACTCTGTTCCCCCCTCGCCCAACGACACGAACACAAACTTCCCCTTCCATCCATGGATGGACGTCGGCAGGTCTGTGAAACTCCTCTTCTTGGGAAGTTGCTGAAGGGTGGCATACGACGCACAGTTCTGATGACTCCCATGGCCTATCTGATATAAGTTCATGAACAGCGCCGTCGTCGGCCTGAAATCCAATTCAGCACACCGCAGGAGGAAGCCGACGATGAGCGAGTAGCTATTCGGCGTCAACAAGGCCGGAGGGAGCCCCACCATATCCAGGTACTCAGTGATAAAGGGATGAAGCGGGAACCTAAGTCCTTTAGCAAAACTCATCGGGTACACTCCGAAGTAGCCCGGGGGGGGGGGGGGGGGATTGAGGACATGGTCCATCGGCCTGGGGGCCCTAACCCTACCATACGGCCCCACATACATTTGGGCGACCAGGTATTCCCCCGCATTACTCTCCGGCCTGATAACGTAGATGTTCGTCAAGTCAAGGTTAGAAAAGGCCGACCCTCTCTTCGGCCTCCTCACCCTCCTCGGCGGCGCAACGCCCTTCACAGCAGACACAGGTTTCGGGCAGGGGATGGCAGCCGACGTGGACGCCCCATCAGCAGTTCGGGAGACCCCTGCTTCCTCACCCCCAGACGATGACGCGGACCCCTCGTCTGCACGGTCCTCCTCGGCCGGCTCCCCGGTCCGGAACGAACTCAGATTCTCAAGCTCCTCACAGAACTCCTCGACCAGCTCATAATCAAGGGACTGGGCAGAGGGCTCGTCGTCATAGAGATAGTACTCTTCGTTGAAGTTTTTCATCTTAAACACTATCTCGGATATACTGCAGCCTACTTCAAGATCTAAGGATATTCAAGGGCCTAACACTAGATCACTAGCCTAGGAAGCAAAACATGCAAAGTACAGAGAGGATTTCGATGAACACTAACCTTGAACACGAAGAACACGAAGAACAAGCTTGAGAGTTTATCTCTCTTGAAATCCGGCCAGCACTTCGACAAACTCAGAATGCAAATGAGTTTTCTCGTCGGAGGGGGAGGGGTATTTATAGAACCCCCCACCCAACGGTCACTACACGTGGCACCCTCCCAATGGCCACATCAACGGCCACCAATGAGAGGCCACCACGTCACCAACGGGACAAGCTACACATCAAGAACCCACCGGCAAAACAGACTCTACGGCCTATACGCTTGCCGGCTTCACAAGTGCCAGCAAGCGCCCACAACGGCCTATTTACTTGCCAAATTCACAAATGCCAACAATAGGGAGATGACAACGGCCAGGAACATAATGGACGGCCACAGGACCAAAGGAACAAAGAACCCACAGCCATCGGCTCCTCGTAACGACCCTTGATGATAACTCTTTACAAGCGATCTGCGCACAAGGGTTCTCCCACAGGGTTACCTTGGCCAGAAAATCGCCATAAGGGTTGGATTCAGGGGCACTACGGAGAGGCCGCTTCGGCCTGGGACTCAAGCAACTCCTTCACCCCTCACACTCTTCGGCCTGAAGCAGTGGGGGACTGGGGGACTACACCGGCCTCAACAAAAATGTAACCACAAAGCATGGCCACATCGGCCATGTACCACAAAGCATGGCCTCGTCGGCCAAAGGCACATAACGTCATCAGCAACGGCCAACTGGACACCTAAGTCAAGGACACTCATCGTCCTCCGCCAACAGTTAATCATGATGGGCTCTTTGGCCAAGAACAGGAAAGCCAATCAGCGACGGCCAAAAGGAGCGCAAACACCCTCATCGGCCACCCAAAGGAAAGGACGCCATCGTCCTCAAAGCAAGGTTCAACCTCAGTGACCTCATCGGCTTGAACGTAAAACTTCAACCATCGACGTCCAAGAAAGGGAAAGCATGCCTTCAACGGCCACCATTGAAGTAGGACACTTATCGTCCCCAAATGAACACATCAAGGAAACAACGGCCTCCCCGCCCACAGCGAGGAGCAGGTAACGGCCAAGGCACAGAACAGGATCACCAAAATGGAAACAACACCAACGCCGCAACAGCTGACGGCCTGGGAATGCCCGCGTCGGCCAAAAGCACTAAAGCACGAGAATCTACTCTCCTTCACTTCGTCTACGTCTCAGCTTAGAGAGTGGGAGACTCCTGATGGAGTATATGGGTCTGAGCCCCCGGACCCACATACTCGGAAGAACAGAAAGCACAAGACACAGAGTGGCGCCCTCGTTGGCCAAGGGACCCCCGTCGGCCGAAAAGGTGCCAACTCAGATTATGGTCCTGAAGCCAAGGAACCCGAGTGCCCTCGTCGGCCGTGCCCTCGTCGGCCACGCCCTCGTCGGCCACGAAGACTCCACAGAACCGGATTCTACACTTACTCATTTGTACAGCCCATTAGTGGCTTTGTATTCGGCCCAGTAGCGGTCCAGTTGTAAATGGGCCTCCCAAGCCCAAGGCTTGGGAGTCGAGCTCGTATTTTCTCTATAAATACTCCCCTTGGGAGTAGTTGTAGGGGTTCAGAATTCATTAATACCAAGCAAATATACTACTTCTCTCTCTAGCTCTCACTTCTTTCTAGATATACTCTATCAGTAGTAGATTTAACATTTTTTATAACTGATGATAAACATAAAATGTAGATTTTTAGTCCAGGGTGTTACACCCGGGTGTTACTTTAGTATGATCATCAATATTTAGTGTAACATGGTCACTTTCCTTTTTGGGACGTCCTATTTACTCGTTTACGTTTCCTTTTTAGGAAACTCCTTTTACATTAAATGTCCTAACTACCCTTCACTACTCATTCACTTTTTACATTTGTGAGGATATCTTTACTTCTTCCCAAAAGTCAAAGGGCATGCAATACATTTGTTCTTCTATTAATTGAGCTCTTAAAATACCGTGTCAAAAGCAAACATCAAGTTCTATCGAGCACAGGGGAGTATTTGCTAAGTTATATTTGTGACTTGATGTTACACAATAATAGTTGATGTTACTAAATAGCTAGTTTGGTCTTCTAATGCACTAAAAATGAAATTAGTAATGAAGTATTTAGAAAGATGACTAAAAGAAGCTTATCGCTGAAAAAATGAATTTAATAAATTTGACATCTAAAAATAGCATTTTAAAGAGAGTAGACTCCTATTAGATATGTACGTATTTAATTTTTTATTGTGGATATGTATTTAATAAAAAAAAATTAAAAGTAACGATAACATGTTTCTAGCATGTGGGGATTATATATAGTGTGAAGTTTAAGCATTTAATTAATTAGTAGAGTACACTTAGGAGCAGTAGCGGAGCCAGAAAAATGGTTCAGGGGGTCGAAACTCTACCTATCTTTAGAATGAAAATGGTGGATCGTTTTTAAACAATGTCGGAGTTGAATATTTCATATGCAGTTTAGATAAATAGACACTCGATGCAATAAGATAGATTGTTTTTGTTCTGTTTCCGAGTCGTGTCATGTAAGTATTGAGTGAATTATACCCTATTTTTTAATCTATAGTATGCATCAAAGTTTTGCTGATTTTACGTTTAGGTAGTGCTGATTTTCCATAAGTCATAACTTTTTACTCGTAATGAGTTACGAGGGCCATAATATATCAAACCGAAGATATTTCAGAGCTCTATACTCTTAAACTTTCAGTGGGGTCGGCTGATCACCCTGACCGCCCCTTCGCTCCGCCCCTGCTTAGGAGTCCGGCCCTAGCTAGTTTATCTCGTAGCATTTAATGAATGAATTACTTAATGCTTTAGGCCTTGTTTGGTTCAAAGGAGGGGAGGGAAGGGGAGAGTCAAGGAGGGAAGGGAAGGGGAAGGAAGGATTTTGATAAAAAATTGTGACTGGTTGGAGAAAATAAGAGGAAAGGTTTAATGAAAATATTTCCGCAATTTACTTTTATTTGATAGCTTACTTAAAAAAATAGATACATGTCTAACTATTGTGAATATTACTCCTATGGTCATGAGTCATAATTTTATTTTATTTGATTTTTTACTTTTTTAATTTTATAATTTTTCATTTTTCAGTTTGGAATTTCTAATTTTTTCTTTTTTATTTTTTAAATTTTTTTATTTTTAATTTTTAAAATTTTTATTTTATAATTTTTATATTTTTTAATTTTTCAAATTTGTAATTTTTAAATTTTTTAATCTTTAAATTTTTTAATTTTTTAATTTTTTAGTTTTTCAAAACTTTTTGTTTTTTACCTTTTTATATTACGTAGTATAACGTTTTGTTCATTCACGGAGATGGATAGTTTGTAGTTATCAACACGTTTCCTCCGAAATGCCCCGATTTGGGGGGTTTAGAATGGGAGAAAGTGGAAGATTTGGAAAGCCTTCCATTTTCCTCCCCTTCCCCCTATTTCCTTCAACCAAACACACACAAATCCCCCACTTTCCTCCCCTCCCCTCCCCTCCGAAACCCTCCAACCAAACAGGGCCTTAAAGTATTAATAATTATTAATTATTATTCGCATTAACCAATAAGAAAGCGACACCTCAGCTTTATAAAACTCAGGTTTACTGTATATAACTATAAATTGCATACGTAAAATATATTGTTTTCTTTTAGTAAAAACTGAAACGTATGTCTAGTTTTAGAGTACCACAATTGTGAGACTAGTGACATCATTGCACCACTTATGTCTAAAACAGGTAGTATATTTTTTTCATAAATTTGATACTGGAAACGTTCTACAGCTTTTCAGAAGTGGAGAGTCCAGAATCTCCACCAATGTATAAACAAAGACTAGCCCAAATAGAGGCAACATAGAAAGTAAGGTAGAAATTCTTCTGCTTGTGCTACATTAGGAGATGATCATTGTTCATAAACACAGAATCAGAAGAAGAAAAAACACAAAAGTAAACAACATTCAACCACATTTTCAAAAACAATACGGAAAATGGAAACTAATAATCCAATCTTTTAGCGGTCTTCTTACAATTGACCTACCTTTTGATTATTCAGGAATAATCAAATCTTTTCACCTCATCTTCATTCAATGGTCTTTGACCGGTTGATGACCTGTTATTCCAAAATATTATGTGACTATAAGGTGAGATTTATGATATAATATATTGTAAAGATAAGAAAATAACTTGGAATAACAGGTCATCAACCGGTCAGGGACCATTGAATGAAGATGGGGTGCAAACGTTGGATTATTCCTGAATAATCAGAAGGTGAGACTATTATAAAAGGACTCCTAAAAAGATTGGATTATTAGTTTCCATTATGCCAAAACAATACTACGTACTAAACTCTTTTTTTGCAGTCAATTCAAACATCTAGACTATTCAAGGCCGTAACAATCTCATCATTTAAAAAAACCAAAACAACAGGAGTTAATTATCAAAATAGGACTAAAAGTCATTCACTTTTCACAAATAGGACCAAAAAATGAACTATGTTTGCATAGGACTAATTATGTGTACCTTGGACAATTATACCCTTATAGCTATTAAAATGTTTTAATTCCTAATAAATTAATAAAAAATAATAAAAATTCGTAAAAAGTACTAAAAAATTAAGAAAAACATTTCGATATTAAAAATTTAATTAATTTCTTTTTTCAAAAAATTAAAAAAATTAAAAAAAAATTAAAAAAAAAACTCAAAAAAAAAAAAATCGCCGCCGCCTCTGCCGTCTCAGTACCACCACCTACAGTCACCAGGGCAAAAAAATGCCAAGTTCATTACGAATGACATATTTATGGCAGGAAAAAATGAAAATGTTGGCATTCAAAAAGAGAAATATGCCATTTTTTTGGCATTTTCAGAAAAAAATTGCATTTTTCTGGGAAAATGACATTTTTTTCATCGCCCGGAGGTGGTGGTACTGGGAGGTAGTACAGGCGGTGGGAAAGGCATCCATATTTTTTTAAAATTTTTTACGGAGTTTTACTAGTTTTTATTAATTTTTTTAAAAATAAATTTAAAAAAAAGTTTTTGAATTTTTTATTTTATAACAATTTTATAAATTTTTTAATTATATTTCTACGAATTTTTGATTTTTTTCGAATTTATTATGAATTAAACATTTAATTATGGTTTTTGACTTTTTTAATTCATATTTAACGGAAGGGTAAGAATGGAATGCAAAAATAGGTATGTTTCCAATAGGACTTGCTATGTTTTTATTCCAAAATAGGACCATATGAGTCCTATTGGAAACATACCTATTTTTGCATTCCATTCTTACCCTTAAACGTTTATTTATATTGCAGAAGAACACTAAACAAGCATTAGTGTTAAACGTGTGGGTATCATATAAAGCTACAAGCTAACTAACATCAAGAGATTATGCATATTTGTATAATAAAAAGAATGCTCAACAAACAACTGCAACTCACTGTTTGTTCGCCATGAACTTAACAACTGCAGATTCGTATAAAAGCCCTCTCTGATCATGAATTAACCACTCTCAGGTTCAAATTGCCGAACTGAACCTTCTTAAATCCGTTTAAGCTAGGCACTAATCTTCCTGGTTGATGAATCTCTTGCTACTACGTATATCTTTTTTTTTTTTGAGCTTGACCGAGATGGGGCCTGTTGATCGAGGGAGCTATTGGGTGATGGAATTGATCCGTAGCCTGCCATGCTCCTTTCCCTTTTGTCATTTGTTTTGGCTAGGGGGGATTTTACGCTGTTGTGTCATTTGCCCCTTGTGATTGCATGTAACACTTGGCCGAAGATGTAGTTGGGACACTATCTGAGTTGCATGCTGTTGGCCGTCAGACTGTTGTCTCACAGAGAGGCATGTAATTTGGTGACGGTGGCACCATGTTGGATGTGGGGTATTTTCTAAAAATACGGGAATCTTAAAGAGACATAGCCAAATTAAGGGCCTTTTGGACCTGTTTCTAAGAAAGCGGGAAACAGTAACCATGTCTGATATGTCAGAGGGTTGAAATAAAAGTCTGATTTTTTAATGGGATTTGCAAACATCATGCCGAGTTGTTCCGTTAGTGCATGAGATTTAACAAATGACACTTTATTGCTCCTATTTTTAAAAAATTGTAATTTCGGGAATAAAAATATAAAGTCCTATATTGTAATTTTAAAACCTTTTTCCTCTTTTTAGAGCAATTTTCTTTTTAGAATCTGCTAACGCTAAAATTGGCTTAATCTATTGAATTTCTCAAAACTAATGAAGTTATGGTTGAAGCAAATGAATTGCCTGAATCTACTAATGTATGAAAACAATTACGTAGTATATTTGAAATATTCTTTTTAATAAAACTAAGAAAAAACAATATGAAAAATTAATAAAATATATTTGAAATATAATTTTTGATAAATTAGCAGAATCAACCAATGCAGCCGATTCAGACAAAACTTTATAAATTTCAACAGAATCAGTCGATTTAGCCGATTTCAGTGTTACCAAATGGGCTCTTAGTATTTTACTAATAATAAAATTAACTAATATTATTCTATATTCGTAAATAAATTAACTAATTAGAGAAACGAATTTACTAATAGAGAAACGAATTTACTAAGTATGGGAGTAATAATTTACTGAAATAAAGAAGCTAACTAAAATGTAAAATCTTAATCTTAACCAAATAATACGTAGTATTCCAGGTTGCAGACTAAAAAACAAGACTTTGGGTCTGACATGTGTACCAGCGTTGCAGACTATAAGGAGCGAGAAATGGAAATTCCCGTATTTTCGTCCATGAAAAGAAATCTTTGTGTTTTTGGAACAACAACGGAAAACTCCCGCTTATCCGTCATTCTCTCGTTGGATGTGTATATTGAATGTGTCATTTTGCTCCTAGGCTGAGGGGCATGTTGCCCCAGGCAGGCCCGAGGGGTATGTTGGCCCAACTAGGGCTGAGGAACTCACTTGATATATTCTAGCTCTTAATAAAAGCACCAAATGATAGATTATTAATCTAGAGAGAAGGAAGAGATAGAGAGATAAAGTGATATGTATAAGAGAAATTACCCAAAATAAGACTAAAAATGTTTGTATATTCAAAAATATGACTATCATATTTTTATTCCCAAAATAGAACTAATTACTGCCATGTTTTGGCAGTACCAGACTGTCGAGGTTTAGTCCCGTAGATCCGGATGCCCAACACACGCTTTGGATATTAAGGATGTGGAAAATAGGTCGAAGGTAAATAAAAATATAAAAGCTGAGTAATATTGCGCTCAAAAGCTCACTTGTATTAAGTAATTCATTGATTACACAAGAAACTTCCCGAACGTCACGTCGGAACGGTGATTAATACAAGAACAAGAGTGAGAAAGCTATTCTAGGCCTTGACTATCAAAATGCTAACCCGTTACAATGTAATTAATACCCCTATTTATACTAAAAAGTAGGGTTGGGTCCGAAAAATCGAAAACCGAAAACCGAATCAAATCATACCGAACCGTAGCCAAATAAAACCGAACCGCTAACAAACCGAAACCGAATGTAAAAAACCAAACCGAACCGTAGTTGTTTGGTTCGGTTATGGTTTTTACCCTTCAAAACCGAACCGAACCGAACAAACCGAACTAGTTAAAATATACGGAGTAAAATTTATTTGTCCATTGTTAAGCATTAATCCTAACTAATCCTAATATCATTAATAGTTTTTTGTTTTCTTGTGCTAGAGAAATAATGTTTGTTATGTTTAGTTTAGTTTGTGAATTCATTTACACATTCATTGCACGTAATAATGTAGCTATACTGATAATATGTTTTTACTTGTTATTAGTATTAATTAACTTTTATTTTTATTTAACTAAAAGAACTCGTGTTGATGAAACAATAAATATTTATCTCAACTATATCACATATAACGTATATACTCATGAACTTTTTTTGAACTAGTCACAAACAATGTAAATTAATAATATATACTTTTATCTCTCTCGCATACTCATATAATTCATGACATATTTATTTATTCATTTATTTTCATTTTTATTTTATTTGTTGTAGTGTGCTTTCATTCTTTATGTAATATAGGTTTGATCCCTCAAAGTATTATATCATTTTTAAATCAAATGATAATTTTTTGGTAAAAAACCGAAAAAAACGAAACCGAATCGAAACAAACCAAACCAATCAAACCGTGGTTCCAAGTTTTGGAGTGTAGAACCGAACCGAAACCAAACTGAACTTTTTACTTTGATTCTATATTTGGTTTTAGGTCAAAACCGAACCGCAAGAACCGAACCCACCCCTACTAAAAAGGGGTAGGTGGGGGGTGTGGGGTGCTCCACGCTGATTGGTTGCTAATCCAGCCGTTTGAACGCCCATGCTCCCACTTGTTGATATCATACTCTAGCATTTAATGCACCTTGCCACTTGCAGGCTGCCCGTTCGGGCAGCGGAATGGCAGTCCTGACTCCTGTCTAGTGTCTTGTCAATCTATCCCAAGCATAACATGTGATTCGTTCCCCGTTCAGGATATTCGGGTGACCTTTTGTGGACCCCCTTGTTTCACGTTCGGGGTAAAGTCTTCCTGGACCCGTTCTCCCTAGTGGTCTTTGGGTCGGGTATTGGGCCTTCGGCCCAATATCTCAACACGAGTCCCCCACTTCCGATGTCTCAAATGGTAGTGAGTGCATAAGGAAGTAGAACTTTTATGCCGAGTATTGATCGGGAGCTAGATCTCGTTGGTTCCCAATGTCATGAGTTAGTACCTTATTTTGGCTGTCATTTGATTTTACCGGTAATCGTCATGATTACTGGCCTTTGTTCCTCCGCGTGACAGGTGTCTTTTCAAACGCTTCTGGTGACGTGTCTCCTTCTGGTTGGTCGATGAATCGGCGCTTGTCAGGCTATAGGTAGGCCTTTGGTCCTCCGGTTCTGGGTTTCGAATTTTCAGATCCTTCGTGCTTTTGTTCTACCTTCTCTCTAGGACTCTTCAAACTCCGAGCTTTTTTCACTTCATGTTCGGTCAACATGTCTTCTCGACCACATTCTTCCAGCTTGGATTCGGAGTCAGCCTCTCAAGGGGAGGTTCAAGACGCCGCTGCACAGGACGCCACAACTGTCCCCTTTGTTGATGTTGCCAGTAATGCGACTGCGGGGGCGGTTGATGAAGATTCTACACACGACTCTACTTCTTCCGGTGACGACTCTGATGGCACGATGTCCGGTGATGAAATTACCTCAATGGCGGCTGGTCCCCGAGGTGATGTTCCTCGTTATAGGGTTGATCTAATATTACTCAGGGAGAGGAGGCAGAAATTGACTTCTCACAATAGGGCTCAAATTCGGGCCCTAATTTCGGACTTGATGGATTTCCATCTTCGGGCTGGGCTTCACCCAATGCGCCACCTCCCTGGGATGGTGGTGGTCCATTTAGACTCAGTGAAAGCTGGGCTTAGATTTCCCTTGCACCCATTTTTTGTGTCCTTCTTCAAATTCTATGAGGTAGTACCGGCCCAAATCATGAATTCCTATGGGGTGATGGCCGGCTTCATTTGCCGTTGTGTAGATGCCAAGGTTACGCCCACTCTGGAACTGTTTCATCAATTTTTAAGGTGGCCCCTCAACAAACACACGGGTACTTGGCCACAACTGCCCGAACGGGGCATATATTATTTAAGGGCAACCTAACTTCAAACAAGGGATGGAAAGACCATTTTTCTTCGTTTCCATCCCTGACGGCCTAATCCCGAACAGGTGGAATGCCTTCCCTCGTAAATCTCCAGATCCGCTTCATACCGAGAAGATTTGCAATGATGTTTTTGCGGTGGAGGAGGGCAAAACCTGCAACATTATGGAGTACCTGACTCCTTATCAGCTACTCAAAGCCGGGATAGGTACTGCCCGTATTCCTGGGTTTACTTGACTGAAAACCAAGTGCCATGGGTCGGGCGGTCCTTCCCGTCCGAGAAACGTCCCTCTTTAGTTTTCCTCGTGACCAGACCGCTCGGTACTAACTTTCGTCTTTGTTATTTTTCAGCTCCCAACCCAGACGCTCCCATGGATGACAATCGTGTGCTTGCTGCCGGTGGAGTAGGAAAGAGGAAGAAGGCTAAGAAGAATAGTCATCCCAAATCTTCCACTGCTGCTCCTCAGAACACCGATCAGCCCCAGCCTGCTCAGGTCGCTCAGCCCATTCAGCAGGTTTCCCTTGAAGAAGTCTTTGATGATGATATGCTGATAGACAACCCGTTCGGGTCAGACCTGCTGCATCATCTTTCTGATGCATTCCAGGCTGCTCAGGATGTGAGCATGGGGGTCGATGTTGCTACTGCTGCCGATGTTGCTTGACAGATCAGGCGGATCTCTCTGGAAGATCCGGTCCACAAGACCTTAGAGAAGGTCGACTCCTCTGCGAGCTAGATCTGGACTACTTTCGCCTTTTTCAACAATTTTTCCTTGCCTAATCTCCGGGTTGATCGAGCAGAGGAATGTGTTGCCTTAACGGCTCTGAAGGTACTTTGTTTCCCCTGTACTTTTTTCATACATTACCATGCATTCCTCATCTCATCTTTTATTCCCGAACGACTTGTAGATGGGGTTGTACAGCTTGCAGCTGAGGGAGGCCCACTTGGCTAAGGAATGGGAATTGATCATTGCTCAAACTTCTGCCGAGCAGGCTGCTGCTGCCGCCCTTACAACCATTGAGGCTGAACGGAAAGCCTTTCCTGAAGAGAAGCAGAGGCTCGAGAATGAGTTGGGTGGGCTTCGGGTTCAACTGGCCGTTTCCTAAGCTTAAGTCTTTGCTGCTGAGGCCGCTCAGATTAAGTTCAAAGAGACGGCCCACTGCATCTTGGACGGTCCCACTGAGGTGAATGTGGATCTGGCCGCCGTTCGGGAGGTGTTCAAATCTTCTGATGAGTTTTTCACCATCAAGGAGGAGTACGCCATGCAGCAACTGCCAGCTAAATTTGGGGCTTATCTTGAGAAGTTCACCCAGGGTGCTGAACGGCGTAGGGAAGGAGTGAAACTTCTTGACAAGGATCCCCGGGGCAAGCATTGGAACAACTCTCTGGCTGCGGATCTCTACGCCATGGGCTGCCAGCATATCTTACGGCCCTTTGTGGCCCAATTGCAGCAACAGCTTGGGAGGGCGATCGAGGTTTCTGATCTTCCGCAGGTTCCCATCGTCGTAGCTCAGTTTGGGAAGTACGGATGGGACATGCAACGAGCGGCCGATCGTGAGGCTGGAAAGGAGCCTGAACCCCCTACCCCCTCTAACTCGGAGGATGAAGAAGATGAAGAGGAAGGTGGGGAGGAAACTCTCGGGCAGTAGTTTAGGTTTTTTATTATTGAAACTTTTGCTGACTCATGACCACTGTACTTCCCGGGCGGTAGATCCGATGAATACAAACTAACCCTTTTTCTCAACTGCTTTCTTCATTTTATTTTCATCATTTTTCGCTTTGTCTTCCGGGATTCGACTAGTTTTATAGGACTTAGTCGCTTCTCGTGTTTTTTGATCGTTCTGCAATCTTCCTCGTTCAGGTAATTATTCGTGTGGGGTGGTTTTCGTCTGATTGTGTCCCTTGACTCCTTCATGTTTACCTTCGCCACTTTTTCTACGAAGGTACGGATTGGTCCCTGGTCGTGATTCGGCATTGGTGCATCTTTCTTTAATCATCACCATGTTTCTCGTTCAGGATTCTTTGGTTGCTTGAAAACACCATTATTGCTCGCAACTACTGTCGCCACGTGTCCCATATGCATTAGGGTTTTGGGCGGCACTTTCTTTTATAAGAATAGAGGTGCTTCCTTCTCATTTTTCTTGTTGTTTCTTTAATCTCTTCTAGCTTTTCATAAGCTTTCTCTTTCTAGAATTCTTAGGTTCTTGGTAGCGTTTTTTCCTCCTTTTATGTTCTTCTCCTCCAGCTCTTCAGAAGAAGAAGATATGCCGCTCATTCATCGTCCTAGGGAAAAAAATAACAATACTAACAAGGCGGGGGGTTCCTCATCACAAGTGTCTGATTCTACCAACTCCTCTGTATCCCGTCACTTCCACTTCCATTGCATAAGGAGGCTGCGCCAATGCCTTCCTGAAGACGTTGAACGGTGGATTCGCCAATTCCAGTCCCTCCTAGGAAATTTTATGCGGGTTTTATTAAGCACCCCATGAGGCACCGATCGGAACACATGCTGGTGCATCTAGATGCTCTGGCAGCCGGGTTTCGCTTCCCTTTACATCCGTTTATTGTAGATTTATTGCATCGGGTCTCTGTACTTCTGAACCAATTTGTGCCTAGCACCTACCGAATTCTGACCGGCTTCATCATCCGGTGTCATGATCTGGGGATTCTCCCTAATGTTGACTTGTTTTTACATCATTACAGCTATCAACCCTACTGGACTACCGGGTACTTGAGGTTGCTTGCTCACCCCGATCGTCAGTTATTCACAGATAATCCTACTGCTCCCAAAAAATGGGAAGATCGGTTCTTCTTCGTTCATGTGGGTAACCCGCTTCCATTCCCCCGACCGGTGGAATATTTACCCGGTCAATTATATTGCACCTGTTCTGGATGTTGTCCTCCTTTGCCAGTACGATCCGCTTCGTCTGGGGTGTTCGCAGAATCTAGGGGCCTATGTCACCCCTTCCAAGATTCTAGTTGCGGGCATTCGTAAGACTTTGTTTCATTTGGACCGTCCGGCTTGTCTGCCCCTCGATTCTGGTACTTACCTTAATTTTACTTTGTGTAGGTGTAATCCCTTCGGCTGAGGCCAAGCATCCCACACCTGCCTCCACTTCAACGGTCCCCACTGGGAAGGGGAAAGAGAAACTGACCGTTGAAGCCCAGGGTGAAACCGAACAAGCTGGAAGAGGCGTTGTGCTGACGGTGGTAGCAACCTTATCCCGGACGATCATGTGGTTGATCTGACCGATCCGGAGACTGAGTCCAAGAAGTCTACTCCTACGCCCACCAAATCTAGGGATTCGGCCTTTGCCAATATGCCGATCGACGATCGGATGATTGTGGAATTTTCTAACATGGGACCTCGCGCAAAAGGGAGGTACCTGTTCGGGCAGACACCAGCTTCCATGTGGTGCAACACTTCCTAGAAGGCTTCCCAAAGCCTTACCAACTTGACTCACTGGTCCGACTTGGTCAAAGCGGGTCATCTTGAGGCTCTCAAGGTATTAATTTATTTCATATTGCCTCTCGTATTTCCTTATACCTTGTTTAATCATGGTTGCCATTCTTCAGGCTGGAGTCTATTACCACCGGGCCTTTCTGGCTGCCGAGCGGGAGATGATGCTCTTGGCTCACGATCAGGATGAGGGCAAGACCGTCCTTGATGCTACTTGTAAGCAGATTGCGGATTTGCAAGATCGTGCCAGCAAAGGCGAAAGAGCAATGGCCGAGCTGGCCGAAATGGAGGAGAGGATCCGTCATCGCGATCGGACAATCAAGGATCTTAAGGCCCAGGTGAAGGTGGCTGAAACGGTTGGGATGAAATTTTAGAAGGCTGAGGGAGAACCCCCCCCCCCCCCCCCCCCCCCCCGCTCTGTATACGGCTGATGTCTCCAAGATCACCAAACAAGCGGTGAATGACTTCCAATGAGGGAAAGGACTGAGCGTTGCCCTTGAAGAGACCGTTCGACGGTTTTTGGGGCCTCATCTTGGTCAGTATTTGTGTGCCAGCAAGGATCCTATCGTGGAGGGAATCAAACTCCTGGATAAGACGCCGGAGGGAAAACCCTTTGTAGATGCTTTGACCAAGGAAATGGTGACAAAGAGCCAGGATCTGTTGGTTGATAGAAACCTTGATCTGATCATGGAGCATTTCCCAAGCCGTTCGACCCTGATGAGTTTGGGTTTGACGACCTGTTTGGACACACGTACGATTGGGTTGTGGAGAAGAGGAAGAAAGCAGCCTCTCAGGATTCCACTCAGCCCGTATCTTCCCCGGCCAGGGATCCACCGATAGCATAATCTTTTATTCTTGCCTTTTCTTGTATTTCCCGGTCGGTAGTGCCGAAGAATAAAGATCTACTTTCAGACTATTTTCCCGACCATGCTAGTTCCTGTTTTTTCCATCTTTCAAACCCATAGTTCCGATGCCAATCCGTTCGGTTTTCTCCGATCCGGATCATCCATACTAAGGGTTTGAGATGTCCACTTTCAAACTATAAGTAGGATCCCCAGTTCGGGTCATTTCCTGCCTATAGCTAAAATGGAGACTCACCTCCAAATCATTTGCTTATATTCCACCCTCCGATCCCATGTCGTCCATGTTCGTCGAAGCTAATGACTGAGACGAGATTTAAAAACCATAGTTCTGATCCCCCGTTCGGGTAATCCGTGTTACCGAATGGCACTCGGTTCGTCCATACTTATGGTTTTGACATCACCTCCAAGCCGTTTTAATCCTTCTATTTGTTTTTTTGGAGCGTAGGGTCAAAACTTTAGCTAAGATGATGGCTCCCTCCAGGCCATGGCATTGATCCCCATTCGGTCATCCATAATGGTTTTCAATGTTAATGGTCGAAGTGAGACTTTTTTGGAAGTTATGTCTCCCTCTCTTCTTTTTTTATACAAGAGGTGGCAACATCCGTTTTTGTTGATAGAATTTCCTCAGGTGCTCAACGTTCTAGGTTCCTAACGAACGGCCTTCGGTGGTTTTGAGGCTGAACTTCCCTGAAGCGTACTTCTTCCGAACTTGATACGGGCCTTCCCAATTTTTGCCAATTTTCCTCTTTCGAGCGGCTTGCTCTTTTCCCTTTTCCTAAGAACGAAGTCTCCTACTTCGATCGAATGGATTTTGACCTGCTTATCGAAGTATCTCTGGGTGGCTCTCTAGTATTTTTCGATCCTTCTTGCCGCAAGATCCCTCCTTTCCTCAATAATATGCAGTTCTGCCTGCAGAGTGTCTTCATTGCATTCGGGATCAAAATGTATCGTTTGGTGTGTGGGCACTAGAACTTCCGTTGGGACTTTGGCCTGAAAACCATATGCTAGCGCGAACGGTGTTTCCCCAGTAGCTGTCGTTGGGGTCGTTCGGTAAGTCCATATGATATAGTTTAGCTGATCGAGCCATGAGGAGAAGCAATGTTCAAACTTCTTCTTTATTCCGTCCATGCTCGTCCTGTTCATATTTTCCACCTGGCCATTTACCTTGGGGTAGGCCATCGATTCCCTAGAGTGCTTGATCCCCCACTTGGTTAGATATTGTACGAAACACTTACTCACGAACTCCCTGCCATTATCGGTGATGATTTGCTCTGGGAGGCCGAATCGGCAAATGATGTTCTGCCAAACAAACTTCTGACTCTGAAAGTCCGTGATGCTAGCCAGAGGTTCGGCCTCCACCCATTTGGTGAAATAATCAATCCCCACGATGATGTACTTCTTCCTCACAGGTGTTGTAGGTAGGGGCCCTAGCAAGTCGATCCCCCACCTAGCGAATGGCAATGCCATAGTCATTGGTGAATAAAAACTTGCTGGCCGACCGGGAACAGGAGCATACTGCTGGAATACTTTACATTTCCTGGTGTGAGCGAAGCAATCCTGCTGAATGGTCGGCCAGAAGTATCCTTGCAGGATGATCTTCCTTGCCAGTGTCTTCGGTCCTCGGATGCTCGATCAAATTCCCTCGTGTATTACCTCCATCACAGCTGCCGAAAGACCGGGCGAGAGGCATTTTAGGTATGGCCCCCCGAACGTTTTTTATAGTTTCCCATCCACCAGTTCAAACATCGCTGCCCTCCTCTCAATGCATGTAATATTATATGTTGAATTCTTATCTTCTGGGAGAGTCCCGTCCTTCAGGTAGTTTGTCATGTCTGTGACCACAACTAGGAACGACATAAGAAATAGCCTCCACTTGAAGAACCATGGTCGCGGGTGTCGTCAAGGTTTCCCGGTGGGCAAACCGTTGGATGTGCACTGGGATCATCTGTGCCCGATCATCAAGTGCTGCACTTTCTAGCTTTGACAAGATATCCGCTTCAGCATTTTCTATTCTGGAGACTTGATCGAGCACCACCTGTTCAAATTTATTAATCTGCTCTTCAACCATCTCCTTATATGCCTTCATTCTTTCTTCCATAGCTTCAGCAGCTCCGTTCACTTGACTCACCACCAACTAGCTGTCCGACCAAATCTTTACTCGATCGGCACCCAGGGCCTTGGCGTATTTTAAACCTGCAATAAGGGCCTCGTATTCGGCCTCATTGTTAGTTACTTTGAAATCATAATGAATGGAATAGTACGCCTTGAACCCCTCAGGTGATGTGATTACAGCTCCACCACCACAGCCTTTTGTACATGAAGCACCATCCACGTACATCTCCCAGCAATTGTCCAGGACGTTGTTGTTTGACTCAGTCTCTGAAGGCCGAGCGATACATTCTGCTATGAAATCTGCTAAGGTCTGACCTTTGATGGTAGGTCGAGGTTTGAAATCCACCTCGTACTGCCCGATCAGGAGAGCCCACTTCGTAATGCGCCCGCTGGCCATTGGGTTTCTCAGAATGGTGGCAAGCGGCTGAGTTGTATACACAGTCACTGTATGAGCTTGAAAATAGGGTGCAAGGCGTTTGATGGGAGCATTCGGGATCGGAGAATCTTGGCGAATCTCAATTGCAGCACAGAGGAAATGATAGGGATCTGGAGACTGTTCGCGTTTGGACTGGTTGTGCTCGTGCGGTATGTTGGCCAAGAGATGGAGGCAAATCACGGGCAGATCAGAGTGTTGAAGGAAGAAGATGAAGGGATGAAGATCCACCGCCCTCCTGAAGCGCCGCCATGTTGGAAATCACAAAATTGAAGGAAAAGGTAAAAATCGTCGATAGTGCAACGAGGAAAAGAACGGTGTCTCATTTGGGAATGCATTAGTTCATTCATTTCACTTGTTTGTTATTCCATATAGCTTTTTGGATCGTATGACTCTTTAGTTAAGACTATTTAGGGTGTGTTTGGGAGTTTGAGGGTGAGGGAAGAGGAAGACTTTGAAGGAGAGTGGAGAGAAGGGAAGGGGAGGGAGATGGAAGGGATTCTCTCCTCTTGTTTGGGAGTTACAAATTTCAAAAGAGAAGGATTTTGGAGAACATATAATTAAAATGACACATGTACTCCTTTCTCATTGTATAAACGTTATAATACATTTAATGCTAATTTTTTTTATTGTTTAGATTACTAGTTGCTTTGATTTTTTTTTTCTTGAAAAATTGTTTCAATATTTACATATATAAATATCATAAGGAGCAAGTTTGGTAATACCAAATTCGAAATAAAAAATTTATGAACATAACAAAATCGGTTTATTATTATATAATTCAGCGCACAAAATAAAAAATTGCGTATTTAATGAAAAAATGACTAGTAAGCTAATAAGTAAAAAACGTCAGAATTTTGTTTTTTTTTTAAATAAAGATTTCAGGGAAAGTAATAAAAGAAATGGCATGTAAACTTCAACGGTTAAATAATTGAGACAGCTTAGTGGGTTCGTATAGCTAGTCAGGCGTATAGTAGACCTTCAAAACCTCCCGATTTGGAGGAACTAAAAAATGGGGGTTTAGGAGGATTATAAAATACCTTCAAACACTTTCCTTCCATTTTAAAAAACTCCCAAACACAAAATGGGGGGTCATTGACCCTCACATCCCTTCCCCTCCCCTCCAAAATCAAACTCCCAATCACACCCTTAAGGATCGTATGATAGTAGCGTATAAGCTACATGTGAATAAAACTATTTTTATTATTTAGAACTTAATATTCACAAGGGATTGCGCATTTCAGCATAAACATTGCTAAAAACTAACTCATGAACACAAAAAGAAACATTTTTAAATTTCAGTCCTAAATGACTAAATCTAACAAAATCTCAACGTGTTACTCTCTAAAACTAATGAAAATAAGTAAGTAGATGAATACTGTAATAATATTTGTATTATTAATAATAAATATCCATTATTTACCAAAATATTAGATGTATTTTTTCTTAAAACATTACTTATTTAGAAATTGGGTTTTTCAATCCGGTTCCGGTTTTGAACCAGTTAAACCAATCTCGGTTTCGATTAAAATCGTTATATGTCCTATCCGATTTCCGATTTCTATTTTTCTGCAAATTAAAACCAGTTCTGGTTCAGTTCGATACGGTGCGGTCCGTTGTGTTAGCTTTTGACACTACTACAAATTTGACTTTTTGTAACACATTGATTGCAACATTTTTATTTTTGTTGCATATGACATTTAAAGTTAAAACAATGCAACACATATTTTTAATTGTTGCAAAAGCATCACAGTGATATAATTATGCAACACGTACTCTAAAATGTTACGTATTATCAAGTGTTATGTAACATTTTCTTTTCTAAGTGTTGCTTAAAAAATAAATAAATTTATAAATTACTACGTAAAGTATGTTTTCTAGAATTGGTGACCAATTTTAAAATTTGTTAGATGACATATCTCAAAAATATTTACTTTGTTTAAATTAATTAAATAAATATATTAAGTTAACATTCTTTAGAAATTAGAATGTTTTTAATTGGATTAATTAAATTCCGTGACCTTGTTTGTTTAATGGTTGTCGAGTCGTCTGATCTGAACTAGCCTATTTGTATTATATATTTGCTGAAGTCGCATATATTTTAGTATGATTTGATCAAGTACATCATGTTTAAGGTTGATCTGATCTGATTTAAGACTAAGAGTCTCTTTGGTAACACTGAAATTGGTCAAATCAGCCGATTCTGCTGAAATTTATGAAGTTCTGGTTGAAATGATTAATTCTGCTATTTTTTTAAAAAAATTATTTTAAAATATTTTTATTAATAAAATTAAGAAAAAAATATATGAAAAATAACTAAAAATGACATACTACTTGAACTTCAATCAATGCAATTAGAAAAAATAACTTCACCGTGCTTATTTAGATTATTTAACAATTCAGTGTGCGAAATCAAAAGTTATGTATTTAATGATAAAGGTAACTGACAAGATTGATAAAAAGGAAAAAAGTAGCCGCAAAACGGCCTCTAAAATTCCAATTAAAAACATTTTTGGGCTATATTTTTTTGGGAAAATTCCCGAAAATATGAGTAAAAAAGTTTGAAAATTCTAAAATAGAACTGTCAAGTTTTTATTTCTAAAATAGAAGTAATTACTGCCAAGTTTGGAAAATATTGTCATGTTTAAAGTCTCGTACTGCCAAAACATGACAATAATTGGTCCTATTTTGGGAATTAAAATATGATAGTCCTATTTTGGAATATACAAAGGGTTTTAGACCTATTTCGGTAATTTCTGAGTCGTGATTAAGTATTTATGAGTCGTGATTTTTCCATATTGTTTGTTAATGTTTTACAATGCTCATTTTGACAATATACAGGACACCTTCTTCATCCGGTACCCTCTTCATCCAGAGTATATTTATGGTAGATCCTTATTGGTTGTACCATGTGCAATGTTTTCGATTTTCTGGACAACATGGTGTGATGGGTTGAAGGGGTCAAGAGCATTGAAAAATTGTTGGATTATTTGAATCATCCTACATGTGGTGAAGTTTTGGAAATCTTTTTTGAAGTCATTAAATTACATCTTTTGCGTATTTATGTCTTAGTTTTATGTCCTTGGAAACCAAGGCTTGGTGGTATAAATATATGTTGAGTAATTGTTACACCCATAAGAAAAGAGCATATTTGACCTGAGATACAACGTTTTAAATATGGCATAGTAAAAAAATATAAGCCATAAATTAAATGATACTTGTGGACTATAATTTCTCTCTTTTTATCAATTCAACTTGCAGTCTATTCCTGAGGACAAAATTGAGCATATTTGACCTGAGATACCACTTGCAGTATATTCTTGTGCATTTCAATTGTAAATAAGGGTTTGCAAATTAATATATGAAGTAAAAAATACATGGATTGGACTATCATCTTTTAATGAACTTTGTTCTCGGTCTGAACATAGTATTACCTACTCCGTATTACATTAAAGAAATACTCCGTATTAAGAGAGCCTTAGTAGTAAACTTGGGAAAACCATTTCAAGAATTTTAAGAATTGCTAAGCATGGTTAATATCTGACCAATATGATTTTGCGTTTGTGATTGATATTTGCTGCACATATTAATGTTGTGGGAGCTTCACCGATTAATCATCATGATATGCTTAGGGCATTCTGAGCAGCTGCAGTGAGCTTTTTGAGCAATGTGGTCAGTCCATTTGATTGGGTAGCTGCTTCCAAGGTCCCAAGTCCCAACACAAGGATCTTCCTTCATGACTCTCTATCCCAAAACACCATCTGTGCATACTTGATTACAGTTGTACCAGAGCCATGGATGGATATTCTGACTGCATGCTCAATTCTGCCAACGTACATGGACAAGTTGAAGCCATTTTGATCGCGAATAAGACAAAGTGATGAAATTAGTAATTATGCTACGAGTATTAGTTAGCGTGACTAACTAGACAATCACTTATGGAGATGGTGTTAGAAAGTTTGTTATGTATGTGTCAGATATTTGAATATTTCCTTGCACGAGTTTTATTATTTTTGTGTGATTATGTTAATACGAGTTTTAACATTTTTGTGTGTTTATGTTATTATTATTATCTACGTGTTGAGAAGAAATGTAAAAGTTGAACTCGATTAAAATCACCTCAAATTTTTACGAAATATGAAGCGTGTAATTATATATATGCTACATAATGTTAATAAATATGTTGTATTAACTATAAAACATTGTTGCGTTTCTAAAACGTTGTTACCTAAAACCTGATATAAGTGTTGCATTTATTAACTTGAATGTTGCAGAAAGATTTAATTAACACGTTACATAATTATAATAAAATTGTTGCCTAAAATTGAGTCCTAAGCGTTGCATTTTACTAAAAAAGTGTTGCCTAATATGCTAGTTTAAGTGTTACAAAATAGTGTTGCGTTTGAGGTACTTATGCAACATATATATATATAATGTTGCTTAATATGATGATAAATGTTGCATATAGCTTTATGCAACGACACCTGATGTAGTACCTATCAAAGTGTTGCTTTACCCATTTTGTAACACTTTAGCTATGTAATGCAACATTTTTCAAATGTTACAAAATGTCTATTTTGTTGTAGTGTGAACCGTCTCACTTGCCCCCAACTCTAACAGTCTAACCCTACCCCCATCCCAGCCTGCCTCAACACTCCCCCATGCCCACCCTTCCCTAAATGTACCCCTGGACCCAATATTTGCTCACCACTAGGGGTCGGTTACCAAATATTTTCTCTCATACCTTTATTGTACCAAAACTTTCGGTATAATTTTTTTTTATACTGTTACCATACCGAAAATTCGGTATACTGCATTTTGATATACCGGAGTTTTGGTTCGGTAATGGTACGATATCGATAAATTATCATGTATGTCTCTCAATACAACAAATTATCATAGACAAATGAAATATACAAAACCGGTGTTACTAGCGACATATTTAATCCATTATTAAAATGCTACAAAATATAAATAATAATTTATTGGTGTCATACTCAATATTGAACAATAATTATTATGAGTATATTTAAGCAGTTCAACATGCCACGTATTAAAAAATAACACATTCTCATAAAATAACTTAAATAATATAGATATAATTAAATCAATAGTGATCTCTATCAAAAAAATAAAAATTATTCAAACAACATGGATATAAAATCATTTATCCCTAATATCATGTTGTGTATTAGTCATTTTTATAATTTTTAAAAAATATTTAAATATGATTTTATGTATAATGGTATACCGGTAAACCTTTTATTTTCAAGACATATATCGATAACATACTGAAGTAACTAGGTGCGGTACCATACAATACCGAAAATGTCGATATACCTAATTCTTCGATAGATCCGGTATTTTTTGATATGTTAAATGTGGTATATCGAAATTTTGGTATTCCCCCCAGCCCTACTCACCATTGCCGCACTAGCCCCGGAGAGAGAAGACGAAGATGGTGTACAATGTTTGATGGAGTTATAGCCCATGGACGGTGAAGAAGAAGACAATGTGCCTCGAACCGAGCTGACGACAACATATGACGCCTTATTTTTATCATTCTTTTTATGAACAAAGAATACAAATATGTTTAAGTCTTAAAAAATCTCCCATAGCATTGGGACAATTAGGTGTGGTTGTTATGAAAAGTGAAATTGTGGTTAGTATTAAATTGATAAAATGTGAATATAATAAGAATGAATTGTAACAATCCAAATATTGTATGAGACAAATTGAGTAACATGGACGAAAAAAGTAATCAAATAGAACAACGATGGGAGTAAAAAATGGAACAACGATAAGAGTAGATGGAGTAGTAATTAGGCACAAATATTATTTAATTCAGATCTGTATTTTTATGTGAGGTCTTTAATACGTAATACTTGGTAGTACTTGGTATTCCATATTTTTTAATTAAGTGTCTTGTGTAATAGTTATGTCTTACGGGGCACCGATACTTCAGCTTGATGTCGTATCCGCATATTCGATATTGATACCCATCGATACGCGTCCTCTACGTACGTATGCAAATTATACCCTATGTTATTATTACTTATAAATATACCCCATATCCGTACCCATGGGCGGAGCTAGGAGTGGGCCAACCTAGGCCATGGCCCACCCCAAATTTTAAAAATGGCTTAATTTTTAAGTTAAAACATTTCGTGTAATTTTTTTTCTAAAAATATTCTTTGTACCGCCCCAATCCGGCTCAGTGTCCTGGCTGCGCCTCAGCCCGTACCCGTATCCTATAATTTTTTAAATTGCCGTATCGCTTCTCATATGGGCTTGTCAGTATCCGTGCAACATGGGTATACGTATGTCACTTTCTAATAATTGGTTTGGTTATTCATAAAGAACGATGCACCCTCTCTTGAAGACATTCCAGGGGTAGCCGACTAGCGGGGTAGTTGGTAATAAAATCTAGATTGAGTTCCAACCATAATATTTGAAAGGTTGTTGTCAATAGTTTTATTGTGAAAGGTTGTTCATAATTTGATAGTGAGGACTGAGGAATTGAATATTTGAATTCCGATATACGGATTATACTTTCTTAAATTTTATTTAGAAAACAAAAATCAGCTTTTGATCCCTATTACTATCTCATGTAGTAGGGGGTTTTGGAACTGATTCTGCTTCTGCTTTTTTTTTTAAAGCAGAAGCAGAATCAGAATCATTTTTCAGAAACTGGTCACCCTCAACTTCTAAAAAAACTGATTCTAGGAGTAAATTAGAGCACCAGAATCACTTCTGAACTTTCAACCAAACACTCCAACTTCTGCTTCTGCTCTCTAAGAGAGCAGAAGCAGTTTTAAGAATCAGATCCAAACACCCTCATAATATCAATGTCTTTGATTTTGACCTTTTTATACGGAGTACATAAATGACATAACTATCATCTCCTCTCTCGTATATCAATATAATTCAACATACATTTTTAATACATTATGAATTATTGATAGTGATTCTTGCACTTAAATTATATATACATAAAGGGAGAATTATCTCTGAATAATTAATTTCCCTTCCAATTATGCATTAAAGACATTTATGAGTTATAATATCTTCTTCTCTCTTATGAATACAATTCCATATTCTCATTTCCTCTGTCTTAAAAAATTTTGTCATTTTTAAAATTTGACCAATTATTTAAGTTTATTGAAAATTATTTATACTATAAAAATTATATGAAAAATGTTCTATGTCAAAAGTACTTTAAAGAGTATAAAATTTATAACTTCCATAATATTATACTAATCAAAATCATGGTTCAAATTTTTTGAAATGTCAGTTTTTTAAGACCGAGGTATTATTATCATTCTTTATTTATTAAGCTCAAGTACTAAACATGATTCTATATTTCATCACTCTTGTAGTAATTATTATTATTATTTATACATAAAAGGAAGAATTATCTCTCAATAATTTATTTCCTTCCCAAGTATGCATCAAGGACATTTATGATTTATAATATCTTCCTCTCTCTTATTAATACAATTCCATATTCTTACTCTCTTTATTAGGGCATCCTCATTGGGAGAATTATTACGAGATTAATAGGATTATTTGCTACAATAATCTGGGTTCAAAATATGAATCCGGATTATTTTAAGATTATTTGAAAAGTATATGTAATATAGATAAATGCAAGACAGAGAAAAAACAGATTATTTGAAGATGATGATTGAGAGACATAAACGAATTTTGAGATTATTTTATAATTAGTTACATAACAATATTTAAATGGTAAGAATCATATAAAAAATTGATTATTAAAGATCATGAATGAAGATGCTCTTATTATCATTCTTTATTTATTAAGCTCAAGAGCTAAACATGATTCTCTATTTCATCATTATTGTAGTTATAGGGAAATTTCCCAAAATAAGAGTAAAAACGTTTGAAAATTTCAAAATAGGATTGACATATTTTTAATCCCTAAATAGGTGTAATTACTGCCATGTTTGAAGTCTGGTACTGCCAAAACATGGTAGTAATTACTTTTATTTAGAAAATAAAATCATAATAATCATATTTTGGAATAAACAAACGTTTTTAGTCTTATTTAGGATAATTTCTCATAGTAATATAGTCATTATAACTTATGTTCAATTTTACACATAATAAACTATAAGACTATACTACAGTAACTATTAGTTTCAATGATATTTTTTCAAACACTTCATATTTAGACTGGAAATTAAAATTGGACCTGTAAGAACTAATGATACGAAGAGAGAGGAGCGAAGACGGGAAAACCCTAATTGTCGCCTCCTCTTTTCGTCCATTCTTCTTTCTTTCAATATTTTTTACATCAATCATGGAAAAAATTTAATTCAATCACTATTTTCAGCTATATTTATATGTTTACTTCAGAGGATTGTCTAGAGAGATTATTATTCAATAGCAGAGTGTCACTTGTCAGATGTACATTCCCAATTGGGTTTGGTGTTCTTGTGTGCTAGTAAAAGTTTTGTAATGTACTTGCTTCTTCATCAATCATGAATTGGGATTTCTGGTACAATGCTAAGGCTCTTGTTACAATCAATAATAATTCAATTATTTTCTATCCAAAAAAGTAATGATATTTGACAAATTCGGTGACTGGCGGTGCCTTCCAGTCTTCCACAACCGACACAATAACATCACCAAACAATTAATTTTCACCTTACTCCCAACTTTGCACCACACTCATTGATCACATCCTCAACTCCCAAAGTGGCAATACAGGAGAGCGCTGCACACAAGAAGCATTGGTCAGCAGACAATGCACCTAAGAATTTGTTCTACGGCGGTGGCTATCAAGAAACAGAAGCTGTGAGTGATTGCTGGTAATGGTAATGGAAGTTACAAATCCACTGAAGAAAACTACATGGGTTATTCCTCTAGTCTTAACCTCTTCGGTCATCATCTTCTTCTTGACACTCTTATCTGCAAATACATTTCAAGGGAACCTGGCAAAGACCGGTAAGGCTCCGGACTTGGTCGAACCCAAGCTGCGCCCATCCGACACCCCGCCCAGCCCGAGAATACCCAGACTGGCCTACTTGATCTCTGGATCAAATGGGGATGGGGAGAGGTTGAAGAGGACATTGAAGGCTCTTTATCACCCACTGAACCAGTATGTGCTTCACCTGGATTTGGAAGCACCTGCTGAGGAGAGGGTGGAGCTGGTGAGGTTTGTAAGGAGTGAGGCTTTGTTTGTGGAGGTTGGGAATGTGAGAGTTATTGAAAAATCTAACTTGGTCACTTACAGAGGCCCTACTATGGTCACTAACACTCTTCATGCTGCTGCTGTTTTGCTTAAACATGGAGGTGATTGGGATTGGTTTATCAATTTGAGTGCCTCTGATTACCCTTTGGTCACTCAAGATGGTATGTACCATACTGTATCTTTTCTGGCAACTCATTCTTTTTTTTGATTCTGGGTACTCGTTTTATTATATGTCAACAGATCATTAGGATTCATCTGATTGCATTTTATAGGTAGATGTGTTTATATAACATTTATTGAGTATATGATCAGATATGACGATTTCAAAATAGTAGAAGAACTCATTTGACCCTTTTCTAATTGGTTTTTGAACCACAATGTCAGCTTGATCAGATATGTACTGATTGTTGTAATTCTGGTACTTTGATTCATTGCCATTTTCCTTAAGTTTATTCCCACATCAATTACTTAGTGTCCGTTTGGAAAAAGAAAAATGCAACGGAAAGAAAAATTGGAAGAACATGACTGAAATATAAGCAATGTTCTTACCCATTTCAATTGTCTTATGCAGATATGCTTCACACTCTGTCTACCATTCCAAGGGATCTTAATTTTATCGACCATACCAGTGACATGGGATGGAAGGAGTACGTAGCTCAATTAGCCCTTTGATAAAACTGATGCAATTTTTCTTCTAAGTTCGAATTTGAATTTGTCTGGCATGGGATGGTCCATTTATAGATTGCATTATGCATTTTATAGGGAATATAGAGCCAAGCCTTTAATAGTTGATCCAGCTTTCTATAGCCAGAACAAATCAGATCTCATCTGGCTCACAGAAAAAAGAAGTGTGCCATCTGCCTATAAACTTTTCCAAGGTGCATGTTTTATCTGTGTTTTCAATTGAAGAGTTTATCACAAATAACAAACTTATTTGTGATGATTGAACGCCTCATACTCGTTTTGTATTTTCTCCCAGGCTCTGCTTGGATGATGCTATCTCGACCGTTTGTAGAATACTGTATTTGGGGGTGGGACAACCTCCCAAGGATATTGTTGATGTATTACGCCAACTTTGTTTCGTCTCCTGAAGGGTATTTCCATACTGTGATATGCAACGCAGACAAATTCAAGAACACCACTGTGAACCATGACCTGCATTTCATATCATGGGACAACCCCCCGCAACAGCACCCCCATTACATCACTTCCGACGACTACCCGAAAATGGTGGAGAGCAATGCACCATTTGCCAGAAAGTTTGACAGGAATGGCACACTGCTTGATCAGATTGACTCCGAATTTCTGGGTCGCAAACCTGGTGGTTATGTGCCTGGTAGTTGGTTTGATGGAGGGGATGCAAATACAAATGCCTCAGTTTACACTACTGCAAATATAACGTTGTTGAGACCTGGGCCGGGTGCCAAGAGGCTCAAGAATCTCATATCCGCGCTGTTGACTGATAACAAGCACTGCATCTAGTGCCAGACAGAAGTAAGTTTATAAAGGACTATAGGCTTACTCTTCGTTGAGCATTGTATTGCTTTGAGAATTGATTTATGCCCGAAAAAGGCACTGATGAAATAATCATGGCCTGGTTCATGACCACACTTCTAGGAAGGATAAAGTAGGCACAGAAATATGTATAAGCTTTTTTTAATATCTTCCTACAAAAGAGCTAATGTAAACGGATTTTTTCGTTTAACATTGCTGTTATATGTTACAGTACAGACTGTATCAGTAAATATACACTCCCTCCGTTTCAGTTTCTTTGACACAGTTTGACTTGTCAAGAATTAAGGAATTTTTTTTTACTGAGGGGTAAATTTTACGGAAGAGTACAATGTATGAACACTTTTTGGCACTGTTTGAACACTGTTTGACACTGTTTGGCACTGTTTTTCACTGTTTTGTTAAAGATTTGTTTACTAAATAAGGAAATAAGGAAGTGTGTTAATCTTTTTGAAACAACCAAAAAAGGAAAGTGTGTCAAAGAAACTGAAACGGAGGGAGTATATATCTACTTTGTGTTGGAAAATAAAAGGTTAGAAATTCAATTTTGTTTACTAATAAAATTACCAAACAGGCCTTTAAAGGAAGGTAAGATGGCATCTATTCTGTGAGATGTCTTTGTGTTGGCTTCATTGTGATGATATTTTGCATACACATTGATTATGAACAGCATTGGGAAATCCTTTGATTGCAATCTTCTACATACATTTCTCATATAATAAATGCTTCTGTCTGTGCCTCAGGAATGAGTCCACTCTCTTCAATTATAATAATGTTAGATTAGATGGATTCAGTTGTGCATAATGGGCTATTATTATATATGGGCCCAATTCTGTATGTGTTATAGTTAGGGGTGGATCTGGTACCTTTCTGGTTGGTACCATTCTGTGTAATAAAGTAACAAGTAGAACCAGAACTTTAACCTGGTGTATTGGTTCTGATTAATTGGTCAACTCTGGTTTTGACTTTTTAATCTATTTTTTAAAAAATAAGGAAGCTAAGTTGGAACTAGCCGGATCCTATTTTGGAAGGATGGGACTGGTTGGGGTTCAATTTGGATGTTAGTTTCACATTGGGGAAATCAAACTTTGATTTCCAATAATAAACCAAATTGTATTGGTTCAGTTCCAGGACCAAACCGGGACTTATATGTAGTACTACGGACTACCTCTGTCCCGGTTTAAGGGTCCCATTGCAAAATGATACAGTTTGACAATCATTGAATAAGACCCATATACTCTTATTTTGGGATGTTCTAATCAAGTTATTCTTTTACTGGGACTACAAAAATCTTACTTGGAAATAAAACATACCAATCTTACTTGGAAATAAAACATACCGAGTATTTAGGTATATGTTTTAATCCTATATTAAACCATTCCTTTTCATTCTTCTGTGCCTCACTGGCCTTAGTTTTGAGTGAATGTAGTATGCCACACTAAAAAAAGCCAATCCATACCCAAAGAAGGTTATTGGAGTAACATTATCCTTAATCACAAACCAGGAAAACGCAATCAACAGCCAATCCTTAACCACTCCAGCAACATTCATGGTTAAAGCGGAAGTCTTCCCCACAAGCAAGAACACAGCAAGGTTCAGAGCAAATGCACACAAAGAATAGGTCCCAAAGATGACATGATCTAAATGAAAGCTGGAATTCTCCCATAAAACCGGATACTAAGAAAAACCCATGGAACAAACAAGAAAACCAAACAATATAGCGCCACATAATAAAGGGAAATAATAAGGTTAAGCCTGATACCGTTTTAAGTGAGCAGAATTTGAATCGAGACTAACCTGGTTGCCTTAAATGCCAAGGCGCCTAATTGTAGAATCAAACCCAAGTGTCGAATTTAGCCTCTCCGTTTGCGGCAATCGCGACAGCTACCGAAATCGATGTCATATTCGTCATTGTCTATGACTTGAAAGCGTCCTTCGTACACAAAGGAAAATGCTATGTGTACACAACATTGTACACACCACCCTACACATCATAAAAAGGCCACCCCCTCCCTTTTCAAACCCATATAACCCCACCCACTCTCCTCCACTCTCCTAAACGAAAATGCCAATTTTTTTTCATTTGTTTGTCATCCCTTGTCTCTCTCAACTCATGATTGAGGTTGTCTTTGATTACGAGCGGCAGGAAGCGAGTAAGATGTATGGCGGCGGCGACGAACATGGCCTTGGCTGGACATGGGAGGATATATTCGGGCCGAGTCCCGGGGACACGCCATCTGCAATGGAAGCTTTCTCCCTGCCCTTTCTTTGTAGTAAGCTCTCCTTCTCCCTTTCTTTATTTTCTTTTCGTTCTTCTCGAAGAGCTCCTCTCTTTTTCCCTCTTTTTTTCATTCTTCTCCAACACCACATCCATATATATACAGACAACTTCTCATCCTTTAGTTTCTCTATCGATCTCTTTTCCATTTTTCGACCCACCTATTACCCCAAGTGTCGAATAACCATATAAAACGCAGTTAACTTCCAAAATACATTTGACAGCCTTCCCGAGTTCAATTTTAGCTGATTGTTTTTTGTGAATAAACTAGATTTGATGAATAACATGCCATAAAAATTTCATCAAAAAATTTCACCGGAAAGGAGCAAAAACGCCGCCGTCCGGGCGGCGGTTCTGGCCCGGAATACCTGACCTGAGTATTTCTCTCTCTCTCTCTATATATATATATATATATTTATTTATATATATATATATAATAAAAATTGGTTTCAATGTAAAATTGATCGTAATTGACCAATTACTTTTTGTAAATAGTGAATAAGTTTTTTTAATATTAGGACTATAAAAATGATATAGTTAAAAAAAACATTTTTTTATCATTAGCCAGGTTTTATTTCGTAGTGTAACTCACGTACATTAAGATGTAACTCACGAATAAACAGATGTAACTCGTGCATAAGAAGATGTAAGTTCATATAATATTAAATGCAAACAATAAAAACAAGGAATTTAATATTTTTCAATTAATTTATGTAAATAGTGAATATGTTTTGTTTTTAATATTAGGGCCATAAAAATGTTTTAAGGAGAAAAAAATTCCAAAAAAAAAATTGCCAAAAAAAAATTACAAAAAAAAAGATTTTTTTGTTTCAATAGCATGAGTTTATTTTGTGATATAACTCGTGTTATTAAAAATATAACTCACATTGATGGAAAATTTACTTAGGTGTCTGCAAAATGTAAATTGTTGAGGCAAATACAAATGTAACTCATGCATAGAAAGATGTAACTCACCCATAAACAGATGTAACTTGTGGACAAGAAAATGTAAATTCATATACTATCAAATGTAACTTCATAAATTGTAACATAACTCACACATATGAAAAATGTAATCTCATGTTTTATCAGATTTAATTCGAAATAAATAAACTTAATGTCTTAAAAAAACTACAAACATATAAAAGAGATAAAAAATATATTATAAAAGAAGTGTATGAATATGAAAAATATTTTACAAAAAAGGTGTGTAAATGAAAAAATGTTACACCAAGAATAAATTTGGTAGTACTAATTTTACGTGGATTAAGAAATTTAGTAATAAGTTGGTAATGAAAAAAGTGATATTTTTGTCTCGTAAAATTTTGTTAATAATATACATGTCATTTTTATCTAGGCATAACTAGACATATTTTTGTCTGGTAAAACTTTGTTAATAATATACATGTCATTTTTCTCACTATAATAAATACTCGGTATTGTTTATAAAATGTTGAATCATAACTGATATGCGTCTTCTTGGGTTGGATGAAAATATGACTTTGGAGAGAGCAAAATAAGGGCATACATTTGTGTGGACGATTGACCTATTGTCTCTCTTTTCTCTTTTTCTTTTATCGTTTATCTTCTTTATCTTTTTTTTGTTCTTATGTTATTTTTATCTTCTAGCTTTTATGCTCTTTTATCTTTTTATCTTTTATCTTTTATCTTTCTTATATTCTTATGTTATTGATATCTTCTTCTTCTTCTTCTTCATCATCTTCCTCTTCCTCTTTCTCTTCCTCTTCTTCTTAGCTTCTTGTTTGTCTTTTCTGTTTGGCATCGATATTATGGAACGATTCATGTTAGTCGACCCTCAAATCTTTTGGGATTAAGGCTTGGATGTGATCTCTTAAATGTAATGACTAAAATAAATTACTACGTATTACAAAACTATGCTATTTTTTAGAGGATGAGACTATACTAAAATATTTATTGATCATATTTTAACTCCGCCATGAGATCATTTTTTTGTATCATGTCTGTCCCAAGCTAAGATAAAGGAGGAGGGTGCCGTGGTAGGCGCGTGACGACCAACATTATCACTTGGTCATATGATATGACATGAATCGAAATATGTGTAGGGAGGCCGGACTGTATAGTTCCCTATTACTATCGGAGTGCACCAAGGATCTGTTCTGAGTCCTTTCTTATTTTCTATAGTCATGAATGAACTTACGAAGTCAATTCAAGAATATATACCGTGGTGTGTGTTGTTTGCCAGTGATATTGTATTGATTTATGAGACATAATCCAGTGTTAAAGCGAAGTTGGAAGTATGGCGATAAACATTGGATACCAATGGTTTCAGACTGAATCAAAAGCGAGGCTGAGTATATGGAGTGCAAGTATGGTGGAGGTTGAAGTAGTAGCAATAGTGGGATTACTCTTGATGGTAAAGAAATATCAGTGTGTGATATGTTCCGTTATTTGAGCTCCATAAATCAGAAGGATGATGAATTAGATGGAGATTTATGTCATAGAATCAAAGTTGAGTGGATGAAATGAAAGAGTGCATTAGGATTTCGATCTATGCGATCGAGGTATGTCGACTAGACTGAAGGGTAAATTTTACCGAACAATAATTAGGCATGCATTAATGTATGACGTAGAGTGTTGGGCAGTGAAGCAATGCCAAATTCAAAAGATGAGTGTGGCGGAGATTCGTATGTTGTGTTGGATGTGTGGACATACCAGAAAAGACCGTTTGAGGAATGAGATAATTAGACAAAATGTGGGAGTAGCACCTATAGAAGATAAGATGCAGGAGTCTCGTTTGCGCTGGTTTGGACATGTGTGTAGAAGACCGAGTGATGCACCTGTTAGACGACTTGAGATGTGGGGAGAAGTGATGGAGAACAGAGGGAGCGGAAGACCCAAACAGACTTGGATTAGAGGAATCAGAACTCATATGCGTCTTCTTGGTTGGATGAGAGTATGACTTTGGAGAGAGCAAAGTGGAGATGATATGCGCACATCCGTGTGGATGTTTGATGTTTTTTCTACATTTACTCTCTCTTTTCTTTTATCGTTTATCATTTTTATCTTTTTTTGAATTAATGTTAATTAATTAATTAATTACGAAAATAATGCTGGAAAAAAAGTATTTACCGATCTACTGTTGGGTTTAACTATGATCAAGGAAAGTCGCCCAATGGTTGGGCGACTTATAAGACACCAAACCATTTGGCGACTTATAAGTCGTCCAACCATTGGACGACTTTCCCTTCCATATGAACGCAGCCCAGCAGCTATTGCCAGCCACACACGATCGTGCCTGCAAGGGTAGGCACGATCGTGCCTAATTCCGAAAACATAATTTCATCATTTTTTTGCCCCAGCTCAACCCAAACTCATCTGTTTGCTATAAATTAATAAGGTCTCCCTTCTCCTGTTTAAGTGTTACGAGCCAGTTACAACACATTATAAAATATACAACACACCTTTTCACAAACACATACATAACACCTACTCTCAACAACATACAAAACACCTTGTAAAGACCCTTTACAGATCGAATACAAAACCTTAGATTCATAACCGGTAAAACACAGTACAATTATCCAATATTCATAACAAGTAATCATCTAATATTCATACTCGAACACATCAAGACAACATACAAGAGTTTAGAAGAGAAAATACATAAAATGTTGTAAATTGTTCCTACAACATCTACTGTCACTAGTAAAAAAATGGCTTATAGTGACATTAAATTAGTGTCACTAAACGATTTAGTGACACTCTGAAAGTGTCACAGAAAAGTGGGGCTAGTGACGCTAAATTTAGTGTCACCGTTAACAAGTCACTTTTGTGTCACAAAATTATGACATATAAACATCATAAAGAACTGTGATATATATGTAACAAGGATTTCTGTGATACCAATGCATCATATTTTTTAGTGATATATACATACACTACAAGAAAAAGGCCTCATAGTGACACCAAATTAATGTCACCAAAAGTTTCTGTGACACTAAAAAAGTGTCAATATACATGATTCATTAGTATATATATTTTTATATATATTTTATATTAGTATATATATTAATACAAATAAACCAAAACATTAACATTAACCAAAATCTCAAACATTTTATTTATATCTCAAGATTTCATATGAATGTACATGATTCATAGGGGCATACCCCGAAAATCATAAATGTAATTAAGTACAACTCAAAAAACAAAAAAAAATATAATTATAGCTAGAATTGAGATAAAACACAGTCTATAGGACATAAAACAATCTTTAAGTGCCAAGCCCCGACAATGGCATTCTTATGGAAGTAATCAACAACACGTGCTCCCTTTTCCTCATGGTTTCTTCAAGGCAGTCCTGAGACTTGATCAGCTTCAAAAGCCACGCATGTAGAAGCAAGCCTTCAAGAAACATATGTCCCCAGACATCATATATGAACAAGTGCCATTTTCAGTATATGTACTCGTATTATTTATGGGGAGGAAAAAGGGGACTTAATCTAAATAAAATAAAATCACAAACTCAGACCTTCCTCCATTTTGAGTTCAACAATCGAGTAAAGCTCATTATTCAAGAAAGAATGCAGATAGTTGCACTGCCTTAGGTCAGGGAAATCCAGTTCTGGGAATTAAATACTTGAACACCCCTCATAGGTATCTCATCATCAGCCTTTATTTGATTGCCCATAACTCATATGTGGTGACGTTCTCCCTGTAGTAGTCCTTTAGCAAGTCATCCAACCTATAACATTTTTCCTGAAAATTAAATAGAAATATCAAGACAAAAGTGATCATTAGAAAGCAGACATTCTTTTTGAAATTAGTCCGTGTCGTCCTGGGGTTTTTTTTATTGGCTTCTGGTGATCATTGGGTGTGATGTATACTCCGCTTGGAAGTATTGTTGTTCATCCTCTTTGACTTCACTTGTAGTTATTTTTGTGATTGTGTTTCTGCTATTTCGTCGTTTGACTTGGGTAAATCCGTCAAAGACTTCCACTTCAGCTATTTGACGACCTGAAACTAAAAGGGTTAGTGACTGACTGTCCTCAGAGAAAGTTTCATCACCGGACAGTTGGGATGCAAGCGTAGTAATTGTATTCTCAAGTGTAGGATCAGAGACGGTCTCATCATTTCCTGGTCGGTTCTCAAAGGAAACATCAGAATGATGAACACCCACGGTTACCTCCACAGTACGGGTAGCCACCTGGGGTTCATCATTATCAAGGTCCACTTCCAGTGATGCAGCATTGTAAACTGCAATCTGAGCATCACAAATAACAGGAGGGACAAAATCCATATAAGCACCATTCGGTGCTGCTGTACCTAGGTTTGCACTCATATGTGGTTGCAAAAATCAAGGACATTTTAAATCTTAAAACCCCTGAAACAATCTTAAATAAAACGCTTCTTACATAAATCGATTCGCAGATGAACAGTAAAAGTCGCGAAATTCCGGTTCGATTTTGAGTCTGTGGCCGTAATTCATGATTCCAAATTCAAATCCAGTCTCGAAAATGAACTTAGGGGTGAAAATCGACCAAGAAACAACAAGAATCCGGAGTCAAAGCATGAAGTATCCATGGATTAGAACTGTGTAACCTGTACGGATGGGAAGAACTGGAACGCAAGTGTACCCAGGAGAGAAACAACTCTCAACTTCCCTCCGACGCTTGCGGTTCTCCTCCTCTAGACGCCTCGGTGTGTCCATTTCATCTTCCGTCATTCTGGCCGAGCTAAACCCGGGTTTCGAGCATGTAGTGTTCGATTGCAACTGTTTGGCCGGGGTTGGAATCTCTTACCACCGCTGCAAAGCTCGGCCCGAAGTGCCGGCCTCTATCCGGAGCCCCTCCGCCGGCGACATCGGAATACTGCACAGGCGTCGGGAGATGGACACTCGACGAAGCTTAGAGGAAGAAGGAGCTTCTGAGGTTGAGAGTTATGAGAGTGAGCTGCGCTCCAGTAGGTCAAGGGTTAGGGTTAAAATTTATAAAATAAAACTCATTTCAAAAAAAAATATTTTAACAAATCATGAATATGACCCCGTTTTTTCACCTTGAGTGTCACTATTAAATGGTGATGTTATTGTATCAGAAATTAGTGATACTTATATGTAAACTTTCAGTTATGTCGTCAGATTTTGACACTAAATAAAATAGTGTCACTAACTGTAACACCGACCCCGAGCATATTTACTTTTAGTAAATTATGTAATAAACCTTGAAAGATGATTTATGAATTTGCGTAATTGTAAATTTTTATTATTTCTTTTACGTGAATAGTAAATTGCATGTGGGGCCCACAGCGGGACGGGGACCGCCCGATAATTCCTGAACCACATATTATATTAATCTTGGTCTAGATAATATGTATATGGTGGTGGATATTTTATTTGGACCATAAGAAAGGCATGGGGTTTGACCGGTTGGTCAAACGGGGCCCAATTACCGGTATTGGTAATTTAACGGATAACAGCCCGAAATGAGTTTCGGAGACTCCTAAATTAATGTTGGGGAATGTACATCTATTCTAAAGGCCCATAATTATTAGGAACACGTGATATATTTTATTTGGCCCGATAAAATAAAATATAATTAAAACGGACCGAGAAATACAACTTTCGGGGCCGATTATACATACCGGGACATAACGGGATGACCTCCCACACAAGTGGGGGCCACCCCACGTTTTTAGGAGTGCTGATGGACTGAGTGATAAGAAGAGGGGAGCAAATAAGTGTTGTAGGAAATTGGCCGGATAAACCTGCAAAAAAGCGTTAGAAAAATAATATAGCTCGAGTCGCGTAAACGCTGTCCTCAAGAAAGTATTTCGGACTAGCGAAAACCTTTCCCCAAGATAAAACGAGCTCTTCGGCGTAAGCCGGTAACAGAACAACGAGAGTCAAATAATATAATTAATCCAGCAGTATGTGATTGAACAAAAATTTTGTGAGTAAAACTTTGTTATGTATGAACACATCTGAGTAAATCATAGGGAGCATCTTCTTCCTCCTTTTAAGAAAATCATATATATGCTCCACTGTTTCAATTTATGCAAAAGTGGCAAGAGTTGAAAATCTCATTTTCACTAAATGAAATAGGTAATAAAAATTTAGCTAAGCACCCCCACAATTTTAAATATTTAAAAACAGGTGCATAGCCCTTCTAGAATTCATAGAGAGATAATTTATATCTCAACCTTTAATTGTACACAATGATTTTATCAAAAACTCGCCTTTAAATTTAAATAAGATAAAATTTAGTTTATCTCGAAAAATCATCTATAAATATGACAATGATTTTTATATAAATTCTTCAATTATATCATAATTTTCTAGAGCAGCTCCCATATCACTAAATATCAATCTTAAGATATTTAGGAGTTTCATAAATCAAACAAAAATAAAGAACAACAAAAAATTACCATGTAAAACGTCACATCTATTATATCACACAACACAATAATTAACACAATGTAAGTACGCAGAAGCATCATCATGCAACATTTTGGAAATACTAAGCACAAAAAGTCCATTCTTACAATGGCCAATTCCCACAAAAACGTCATTTTTGGTCATAACAGAATTGTCACAACCAAAAGAAACTTTAACCCCAACTTTTCCCAAGAGAGAAACGGAAATCAAATTAGTCCGAATCTTGGGCACATGAAGCACATCATTTAGTGATAAAGATTTCCCTGATGTGAGCTTCAGAAAAACTTTTCCTTTTCCATGCACCTTAACGGTTTTAGAGTCCGCTAGGTACACGAGTTCTTCACCATCTCCTATAATAGTATAGGAGGTAAGAGCATTTTTGTTTCTACAAATATGCTTGGTAGCCCCGGAGTCTACCACTCATTCACATCATTAGTTTTACAACTTTTGAGAAACAACCACAATAAAATAATCATCACTACAAACCAAGTTTAAACTTGATTTTGGTGGGTTGTTGTTTTCCATAGTTGTCATTTTACCACTAAATAAAAGAATAACATTTTTCTTAAAAATTGGTGTTAAAGTATGGCTTATTGTAAGAAAAAATGTGAAGAGAGTAAGACTTACACGTAGAAGACTTTTGTGTGCGTTTATCTGATTAATACGGCTCCCCATGCGGGTGTATCACAACCTACTTCGCATCACATATGTAGATATAACATAGCCCCGACGAGTGCGGCGGCAACGCTTTGTGAGATCATATGTGCAGGCATATCCGACGCAAACTACTTTCTTGAGATTGTTGTAGGAAATTGGCCGGATAAACCTGCAAAAAAGCGTTAGAAAAATAATATAGCTCGAGTCGCGTAAACGCTGTCCTCAAGAAAGTATTTCCGACTAGCGAAAACCTTTCCCCAAGATAAAACGAGCTCTTCGGCGTAAGCCGGTAACAGAACAACGAGAGTCAAATAATATAATTAATCCAGCAGTATGTGATTGAACAAAAATTTTGTGAGTAAAACTTTGTTATGTATGAACACATCTGAGTAAATCATAGGGAGCATCTTCTTCCTCCTCTTCGTACTATCCATGTAGTACATATATACTCCCAACTCCTCAAAATAAAGGAACCGTTCAAAATTTTGGCAGCATTAATATGGTAATAAATAGGATTAATATAATAACAGTAATAAAAAAGATTCTTAACCGATGGACATAAGAAGAACCGTTGTTGCTTCCAGGAGAAAATGAATTTGTTCATTAACCATATTAATTAATAGTCAACAAACTATCCCAAGTGTTGTAACGTTCAAACATAATTATTATAATTATAATTTTATTATGTATAAGAGATGTATAAGATTTATTATTAAATTAGTGTGTGAAAAATAATTAAAGGAAATAACATTTTATTCATTTGAAATACTCTCAATTTTTCCAACAATAAGTGTGCTGGTACGCACAATCAATGGGAGGAGGCCTCTTAGAAACAAATGAACATGCTCCATGTCCCACTTTTGGCATCTCTTCTAATTGATTGAGGGGAGATGCCTCCCCCCTACCTTGTGTCATTCGGCCAGCACAAAGCAAGAGAAGCCCAAGGGAAAGCAAAGCTCTAGTTGGAGGAAGAGAGAAGCTAGGAAAATCCACAAGAAATAGCTTGTGTTTAAGGTAAGAACATAACTATTGTTCTTTAACTAGTTTTATGGTGTATGATTTTTAAGAAATCATATGGTGGATTACACATGATGTTGTACACGTTTAAAAGTGTAGAATATTGATATAAAGTGGTGATATTTAACTTAGAAGAGTTGGTGAATCGATAGGAGTCGAAATCGCCGGAAACCGCCACTTTAAGGGAGCTGCCCGTTTCTGCAGAACACGAAAGTCGCCCGGCTTTCGTGAAAGCCGCCCGGCTTTTGCCCAGCAGCTCAGTTTTACACCTTCAATCGGCCTAGAACGGGGATTGATCGAGGGGCTTAGCAAAGGCAACTATTTCAGCACTTCATAAGGTGAGGATGACTGACTATATTGCTTATAATTAGTGAGTTAATTTCATGAGATTACCGAAGGTAATTAAATGTGTTTTTATGGATTATTAATGATTAATAATGCCTAAAAATGAAAAGACTAAATGTCTAAAGAAAAAGGGAGCATGATATACAAATTTAAGAGTAAATTGTGTATGTTCATGTGTTATGAGTATGTTGCCTTGAAAGTGGAATTTATTATGAAACATATGTTGAAATATACTTTTTCTTCATATTAGAATATATGAGTGATTAAAAGTGATATTTTGAACATTGAGATAAATGATATTTTCAAAGGAAAATCAGTTGGAATCGTCTATATGACTACGAGTTGAGAACTTGGTTTGTTGATATTAACTTGACTAGTATTAAGATACTAGTTGGACATTAAAATGAAATGTTGTTAAGATTGATCCTAAGGTTGGATTGTGAAATGTTATGCCTTAAGTAGTCTTAAGAGATACTTTAAGGTAGGAAAGTATGAACTCTAAGTTATACTAGGGGTAGGCCTTAAGGGATACCCAAGTTAATGCAAATATTAATTGATCCTAAGTATAGGATTGGCCTACGGGTGTGTTCGGTAGTCCTTGTGGATAGCCGGTCGAATTATGGAAATAGTAAGGACCATGGCCCTTCCCGACTCTAGAGAGCGGGGTTGGATAGCATGGACTTACATCGTGATCACGGGTTAGGGTGGAATCCGAATCGGAGACCTAACTAGGTTCCGGTAGCGGTAACATATAAGATAGGACCCCGAAGGGCCTTACCTTCCTACGGGATGATGGGTACGAGTCCAGGGGCGGGATGTTGGAGTCCGAACCGGGAGCCTCATGAGGTCTCGGACAGCGGTAGCAAGTCCCGTAGAAATAATAAGACCCAAGGGTTGGGTTGTGCAAATGATAAATGAAAAGAAACATATAAGAAGGGCCGTGTGCCGACAGATAAATAAATTCACTTATTATAAAGATAATAAGTGGGAAATATAAATTGTTATTTATATTATGATATCACCCTATTTTGAGGGTCTTGGAAATTAAAACGTTGATTATACTTAGTATAGTTGCTATTGTACTTGTCAAATATTTCCAAGTACTGACCTCCCCTTCACGGGGGAGGCCACCTCACAGTTTCAGGTAGGACGTGAAGGTTGCTACCGGTGCCCGTTGCTCGGGATATTCAGAGGAGAAGACGTGGTTCGTGCTTCTTCTGTTTTCTGATTTCAAAACAATTATAATAGTGCTCATGGATATTATTTTGAATAACTATTTGGGGGCTTGCATGCCCATGTTTGCCAAAGTGTGGCTAAGACACTTTTATTAAATGCTTCCGCTGTTTTAAATGAATGTTTTACATTATGTTTGTTTATGGATGTACTATGTGTGAATGATATTCATGACGCCTTGTATAGTATGGATGAGTTGGACTACGGTTGACTATTCGTACTGTACGGCGGGTTGTTGACGTGTCCGGCTAGGCCCGGGGCGTGACACTAACGAAGTGTCACTGTAAGGCAGTTTTCTAGTAGTGTGTACAAGAAAAACTACAATACAAAAGGCAAACTACAAGTTCTCATGGTCATCTTGATCATCGTGGTCATGGAGATGTTCTTGTTGATGTCTACGCCTACGCCGTTGTCGTGGTTGAAGAACCACTATCTCATTCCGCGTCTAGGATGATGAAGCCGCCGTTGCACTAGACGTCGATGGCATCTCCTGAGATGGGGGCATGTGTATAAGATGGCCGTAGTCGACTCGCCCCAACACATCTGAACACAAGGAGGCAATGCGTGTCAGAGTCTGTCCATACATGTCCACATCATGAGTATCATTCACTGTGGCAGTAACCCACTGATGTATACGCTGCAAAGCTCGTGTCTGAAATATGAAACACAATTACAATTACATTGAAATACGTATTAAATAAATAAAATGACTTACTTTACTAATTAGTAATATACTCACCGTAAGATGCAAAGCCAAGGAGCTAGACTGATAATGATGAGTAGGGAGTTTGAACGAAGGAGACACAAACAAACGAGTGACGCTGTAATACCATCCCATGTAGTCTCCTGAAACAGATGGGACAAATGTCGGTGTCCCAGTCACAACTAGTACTTGTGGCCTTCTGTCACTCTCATTTTACTGGTTTCACGCCTATTAACAAAATACGCATTAACCCGGTAAAAGGAAACCTGGACCAAAGCAGTGATGGGCAAATATCTAGCATTTTTCATCACGCTATTGAAAACCTCTGCCAGATTAGAAGTGATGGTACCGTATCTGTATCCGCCATCATGGTGCAATGACCACATTTCCGGGGGAATGTTCCCCAGAAATTGTCGTGCCTCCAATCTCATTTCACCTATCTTCTTGAACCCACTGTCAAACTTCTTTTTCTGATGTTGCCGTGCGGTCCAGACAAAAAGATTTTTTAGATGAATGTCTTTGAAATGAGTGTGCACATTCGATGCAAGCACTGCAAGTTTATTTTGCCAGAATTTAATTTTTATTTAAATTTTTTATACATGTTTAATTCCTTGTTAATGTTCCATTTATTTACTATGTTGTTGAATGCAAAAATAATGTTTGGTAGCTAAATTTGTTTTGGGCATGAATTGAATAAAGAAATATGGATTGACTTGTTAGCTGAAAATTAGGGGTTAAAATTAACTAATTGGACTAGTTATTCAAATTGATGAAATAGTAATTAATAATTGTTAGCCATCTTCATTAATTAAATTTTGGAAAATTATTTCTAACTTGTCTATGAGATTAGAAAATAATTTGAGCCAACCATATTCAAGCACATTAATAAGGCCTAGAAATAGGAAATTTTAATGAAAGGGATTTACATCTTGTCTATGAGAAATAAATTCATATTGCTTAAATAATGAGTTTAATTAGTTAATGAATTTGGCTATTTTTATCAATTAAAATATTAGAGAATTATTTCTGTCTTGTCTATGAGATTAGAATTTAATTCAAGCCAACCATTTTTGAATACTTTAATGAAACCTAGAAATAGGATAAATTAATGAAAGTAATTTCTATTCTTGTCTATGAGAAAAGAAATTATTAGTCCAATTTTAGTTTTTAATTCCCCTAATTATTAGGTCCAAGAATATATCCATTTCTAATTACTCAATTCATTGCCCTTCTTTGATCAATCCAATTAGAGTTTAGTACTATATCCATATTAGTTTATTTTGAGTCATCATTAGTAATTGCATAATTTAATTTACTTTCCTTTTCAAAAACTAGTTTAGAAAATCAATCAAAAGTTTTAATTTGGAAAGCTTCCAATAATTTCCGATAACGTGTGACTGGACTTAAAATCAAGAAACTCCTCTGCCATTCCTCAAGAAACACGATACTCGGGGAAAAACCGAAAGGTTAGACTCCATTTTACTACAACGCCGCGTAAGCGGTTATCAAAAACCCTAAGTTCAAAATGAGATGAAATGGAGTTTGATTTACCTACAAGAAAGAAGAAAGAGTGTTGAAGATGAAGATAGAGGTTTGCTGGAGTGCGGTCGCCGGAGATGGAGGTTCGCCGGAGTTGGAAATGGCTCAGTCGTCCTTTTTCCTTCGTCCTTTGTTGCTACGGCTTGGGGGATTTGGGGTTTGGGTTTACGTCATTCTGTTTTGTGGCTGACAGATATTTTTACTTAAAGGAAAGTCGCCCAATGGTTGGACGACTTATAAGTCGCCAAACCGTTTGGCGACTTATAAGTCGCCCAACCGTTGGGCGACTTACCCCGGTCATGGTTAACCCAACAGTATATTGGTAAATACTTTTAACTCAACCTCATTTTCGTAAATAATTAAATAATTAACATTAATACGGAAAGAAACTCGTTATTTTTATCTTCTAGCTTTTTATGTTCTTTTATCTTTTATTATATTCTTATGTTATTGTTATCTCATATTTATTTATCTTTATTTTATCCGTTTATCTTACTTGTTTCCCCCCTCCTTGTCCGTCTTTCTGTTTGACATCAATATAAATACCCCGTAAGTTTTATGTAGAAGGGGTGTCCCCAACTAAGACTTGAATGGATTTTAAAAGAATAAATTTTAAAATCCAAGAGATTCCACAAGATTTGTGGTGAAATGTTTTTATATGTAGAAATCAATCAAAATTCATTAAAATCTATCCAAATAAGTAATAATAGAAAATAGAAATCTATGAAATGTTCGAGACCACCTTTATTTCTATTTTTACACATAAATCTAAATTGGAATTCTAAACTCCAATGAAATTTGGAGAATCTATTGGGCATCATAAGTCTATTTGAGGGATTCCGTGACTGACGGTGCCATTCACAGCCAAAGCAATAGCATCACCAAAAATTTCTTTTCCCTTCTCCCAACTTTACACCAAAGTCGCAGTACACGAGATCACTACACACAAGAAGCATTGGTCAACAGACAATGCACCTAATAATTTGTTCTAACTTCTAAGGCAGTGGGAATCAAGAAACAGATGATGTGAGTGATTGCTGGCAATGGTAATGGAAGTTACAAATCCACTGAAGAAAACTACATGGGTTATTCCTCTAGTCTTAACCTCTTCGGTCATCATCTTCTTCTTGACACTCTTATCTGCAAATACATTTCAAGGGAACCTGGCAAAGACCGGTAAGGCTCCGGACTTGGTCGAACCCAAGCTGCGCCCATCCGACACCCCGCCCAGCCCGAGAATACCCAGACTGGCCTACTTGATCTCTGGATCAAATGGGGATGGGGAGAGGTTGAAGAGGACATTGAAGGCTCTTTATCACCCACTGAACCAGTATGTGCTTCACCTGGATTTGGAAGCACCTGCTGAGGAGAGGGTGGAGCTGGTGAGGTTTGTAAGGAGTGAGGCTTTGTTTGTGGAGGTTGGGAATGTGAGAGTTATTGAAAAATCTAACTTGGTCACTTACAGAGGCCCTACTATGGTCACTAACACTCTTCATGCTGCTGCTGTTTTGCTTAAACATGGAGGTGATTGGGATTGGTTTATCAATTTGAGTGCCTCTGATTACCCTTTGGTCACTCAAGATGGTATGTACCATACTGTATCTTTTCTGGCAACTCATTCTTTTTTTTTGATTCTGGGTATTCGTTTTATTATATGTCAACAGATCATTAGGATTCATCTGATTGCATTTTATAGGTAGATGTGTTTATATAACATTTATTGAGTATATGATCAGATATGACGATTTCAAAATAGTAGAAGAACTCATTTCACCCTTTTCTGATTTGTTTTTGAACCACAATGTCAGCTTGATCAGATAAGTACTGATTGTTGTAATTCTGGTACTTTGATTCATTGCCATTTTCCTTAAGTTTATTCCCACATCAATTACTTAGGGTCCGTTTGGAAAAAGAAAAATGCAACGGAAAGAAAATTTGGAAGAACATGACTGAAATATAAGCAATGTTCTTACCCATTTCAATTGTCTTATGCAGATATGCTTCACACTCTGTCTACCATTCCAAGGGATCTTAATTTTATCGACCATACCAGTGACATAGGATGGAAGGAGTACGTAGCTCAATTAGCCCTTTGATAAAACTGATGCAATTTTTCTTCTAAGTTCGAATTTGAATTTGTCTGGCATGGGGTGGTCCATTTATAGATTGCATTATGCATTTTATAGGGAATATAGAGCCAAGCCTTTAATAGTTGATCCAGCTTTCTATAGCCAGAACAAATCAGATCTCCTCTGGCTCACAGAAAAAAGAAGTGTGCCATCTGCCTATAAACTTTTCCAAGGTGCATTTTTTATCTGTGTTTTCAATTGAAGAGTTTATCACAAATAACAAACTTATTGCCTCATACTCGTTTTGTATTTTTCCCAGGCTCTGCTTGGATGATGCTATCTCGACCGTTTGTAGAATACTGTATTTGGGGGTGGGACAACCTCCCAAGGATATTGTTGATGTATTACGCCAACTTTGTTTCGTCCCCTGAAGGGTATTTCCATACTGTGATATGCAACGCAGACAAATTCAAGAACACCACTGTGAACCATGACCTGCATTTCATATCATGGGACAACCCCCCGCAACAGCACCCCCATTACATCACTTCCGACGACTACCCGAAAATGGTGGAGAGCAATGCACCATTTGCCAGAAAGTTTGACAGGAATGGCACACTGCTTGATCAGATTGACTCCGAATTTCTGGGTCGCAAACCTGGTGGTTATGTGCCTGGTAGTTGGTTTGATGGAGGGGACGCAAATACAAATGCCTCAGTTTACACTACTGCAAATATAACGTTGTTGAGACCTGGGCCGGGTGCCAAGAGGCTCAATAATCTCATATCCGCGCTGTTGACTGATAAGGATTTTGACAACAAGCACTGCGTCTAGTGCCAGACAGAAGTAAGTTTATAAAGGACTATAGGCTTACTCGTCATTGAGGCATTGAGCAATGTATTGCTTTGAGAATTGATTTATGCCCGAAGAAAGCACCGATGAAATAATCATGGCCTGGTTCATGACCACACTTCTAGGAAGGATATATAGGCACAGAAATATGTACAAGCTTTTTTTTATTATCTTTCTACATTAGAGCTAATGTAAACGGATTTTTTCGTTTAACATTGCAGTTATATATTACAGTACAGACTGTATCAGTAAAAATATATATATCATGGTACTTTGTGTTGGAAAATAAAAGGTTAGAAATTCAATTTTGTTTACTAATAAAATTGCCAGGTTAAAGCGGAGGTCTTCCCCACAAGCAAGAACATAGCAAGGTTCAGAGCAAATGCACACAAAGAATTGGTCCCAAAGATGACATGATCTAAATGGAAGCTGGAATTCTCCCATAAAACCGGGTACTAAGAAAAACCCATGGAACAAACAAGAAAACCAAACAATATAGTGCCACATAATAAAGGGAAATAATAAGGTTAAGCCTGATACCCTTCTAAGTGGACAGAAACTGAATCGAGACTAACCTGGTTGCCTTAAATGCCAAGGCGCCTAATTGTAGAATCACACCCCAAGTGTCGAATTTAGCCTCTCCGTTTGCGGCAATCGCGACAGCTACCGAAATCGATGTCATATTCGTCATTGTCTCCGACTTGAAAGCGTCCTTCGTAAACAAAACTCCGATAGGAACGACAGATTTGAAGTACATATGCATTGACAGAAACCGGCGCGACGAGCTTGATGACCCGGACGAGCTTCACAACGACAGATTTGAACCGTCAGACTTTCTAGGGATAAAACACCGATGAACGGTAGAGCGAGTGAACAATAATTTTTTATTTTTTACTTCAGTACCAGGTGATCTAACTCCCGTTAAAAAAATGCAACTCACGTTTATAAGGAATGTAACTAGAGTCAACTTGAAATGTAAGTTGTCTATAATGAAGTATAAGAAAAAACTATATTGATTTCAATGTAAACAATGAAAAGTTGATTCTAATTACCCAATTACTTTTGTAAATAACGAATATGTTTTATTTTTAATAGTAGGGCCATAAAAATGATATAGTTAAATAGAATATATATATAGAGAGTAGTCTTCCAGTCATGAATTCCTAATCGGAACCGCCGTCCGGACGGCGGCTTTTGGGGACCTTCTCGGTGGAGCTTTTTGATGAAATTTTTATGACATGTTTTTCATCAAGTCTAGTTTATCCACAAAAAATTCAGCTAAAAAATCAATCGAGAAGGCCGTCAAATGATTTTTGAAAGATAACTGCGCCAGAATAAACATATAAAACGCAGTTAACTTCCAAAATTCATTTGACGGCCTTCCCGAATTCATTTTTAGCTGATTGTTTTTGTGGATAACCTAGACTTGATGAATAACAAGCCATAAAAATTTCGTCAAAAAATTTCACCGGAAAGGCGGCCAAACGCCGCCGTCCGGGCGGCGGTTCAGGTCCGGAATACCTGACCTGAATATTTCTCTCTCTCTCTCTCTCTCTCTCTCTCTCTATATATATATATATATATATATATATAGTAAACATTGGTTTCATTGTAAAATTGATCCTAATTGACCAATTACTTTTTGTAAATAGTGAATAAGTTTTTTAATATTAGGGCTATAAAAATGATATAGTTAAAAAATCATTTTTTTATCATTAGCCAGATTTTATTTCGTAGTGTAATTCATGTACATTAAGATGTAACTCACGAATAAACATATGTAACTCGTGCATAAGAAAATGTAAGTTCATATAATATTAAATGCAAACAATTAAAACAAGGAGTTTAATATTTTTCAATTAATTTATGTAAATAGTGAATATGTTTTGTTTTTAATATTAGGGCCATAAAAATGTTTTAAGGAGAAAAAAATTCCAAAAAAAAAATTGCCAAAAAAAAATCTAAAAAAAATATATTTTGTTTCAATAGCATGAGTGTATTTTGTGATGTAACTCGTGTTATTAAAAATATAACTCGCGTTGATGGAAAATTTACTTAGGTGTATGCAAAATGTAAATTGTTGAGGCAAATCCAAATGTAACTCATGCATAGAAAGATGTAACACAACCATAAACAGATGTAACTTGTGGACAAGAAAATGTAACTTCATATACTATCAAATGTAACTTCATAAATTGTAACATAACTCACACATATGAAAAATGTAATATCATGTTTTATCAGATTTAATTCGAAATAAATAAACTTAATGTCTTAAAAAAACTACAAACATATAAAAGAGATGAAAATATATTATAAAAGAAGTGTATGAATATGAAAACTATTTTACAAAAAAAGTGTGTAAATGAAAAAATATTACACCAAAAATAAATTTGGTAGTACTAATTTTACGTGGATTAAGAAATTTAGTAATAAGTTGGTAATGAAAAAAGTGATATTTTTGTCTCGTAAAAATTTGTTAATAATATACATGTCATTTTTATCTAAGCATAACTAGACATATTTTTGTCAGGTAAAACTTTGTTAATAATATACATGTCATTTTTCTTACTATAATAAATACTCGGTATTGTTTATAAAATGTTGAATCATAACTGATATGCGTCTTCTTGGGTTGGATGAAAATATGACTTTGGAGAGAGCAAAATAAGGGCGTACATTTGTGTGGACGATTGACCTATTGTCTCTCTTTTTTCTTTTTCTTTTATCGTTTATCTTCTTTATCTTTTTTTGTTCTTATATTATTTTTATCTTCTAGCTTTTATGCTCTTTTATCTTTTTATCTTTTATCTTTTATCATTCTTATATTCTTATGTTATTGTTATCTTCTTCTTCATCATCTTCCTCTTCCTCTTCCTCTTCCTCTTTCTCTTCCTCTTCTTCTTAGCTTCTTGATTGTCTTTTCTGTTTGGCATCGATATTATGGAACGATTCATGTTAGTCGACCCTCAAATCTTTTGGGATTAAGGATTGGATGTGATCTCTTAAATGTAATCACTAAAATAAGTTACTACGTATTACAAAACTATGCTATTTTTTTAGAGGATGAGACTATACTAAAATATTTATCGATCATATTTTAACTCCGTCATGAGATCATTTTTTGGTATCATGTTTGTCCCAAGCTTAGATAAAGGAGGAGGGTGTCGTGGTAGGCGCGTGAAGACCAACAATATCACTTGGTCACATGACATGTCATGAATCGAAATATGTGTAGGGAGGACTGTATAGTTCCCTATTACTATCGAAGTGCACCAAGGATCTGTTCTGAGTCCTTTCTTATTTTCTATAGTCATGAATGAACTTACGAAGTCAATTCAAGATTATATACCGTGGTGCGTGCTGTTTGTCAACGATATTGTATTGATTTATGAGACATAATCTGGTGTTAAAGCGAAGTTGGAAGTATGGCAATAAACATTGGAGACCAATGGTTTCAGATTGAATCAAAGCGAGGCTTAGTATATGGAGTGCAAGTATGGTGGAGGTAGAAGTAGTAGCAATAGTGGGATTACTCTTGATGGTAAAGAAATATCAGTGTGTGATATGTTCCATTATTTGAGCTCCATAAATCAGAAGGATGGTGAATTTGATGGAGATTTATGTCATAGAATCGGAGTTGAGTGGATGAAATCGAAGAGTGAATTAGAATTTCGATCTATGCGATCGAGGTATGCCGACTAGACTGAAGGGTAAATTTTACCGAACAACAATTAGGCATGCATTAATGTATGACGTAGAGTGTTGGGCAGTGAAGCAATGCCACATTCAAAAGATGAGTGTGGTAGAGATTCGTATGTTGCGTTGGATGTGTCGACATACCAGAAAAGACCGTTTGAGGAATGAGATAATCAGACAAAAGGTGGGAGTAGCACCTATAGAAGATAAGATGCGGGAGTCTCGTTTCGGTGGTTTGGACATGTGTGTAGAAGACCGAGTGATGCACCTGTTAGACGACTTGAGCAGTGGGGAGAAGTGATGGAGAACAGAGGGAGCGGAAGACCCAAAAAAACTTGGATTAGAGGAATCAGAACTGATATGCGTCTTCTTGGTTGGATGAGAGTATGACTTTGGAGAGAGCAAAGTGGAGATGATATGCACACATCCGTGTGGACGTTTTATGTTTTTTCTACATTTACTCTCTCTTTTCTTTTATCGTTTATCTTTTTTATCTTTTTTTCGAATTAATGTTAATTAATTAATTAATTACGAAAATAATGCTGAAAAAAAAAGTATTTACCGATCTATTGCTGGGTTTAACCATGGTCAGGGAAAGTCGCCCAATGGTTGGGCGACTTATAAGTCGCCCAACCATTGGATGACTTTCCCTTCCATATGAACGCAGCCCAGCAGCTACTACCAGCCACGCACGATCGTGCCTGCAAGGGTAGGCACGATCGTGCCTAATTCCGAAAACATAATTTCAGCATTTTTTTGCCCCAGCTCAACCCAAATTCATATGTTTACTATAAATTAATAAGGTCACCCTTCTCCTGTTTAAGTGTTACGAGCCAGTTACAACACATTATAAAACATACAACACACATGTTCACAAACACATACATAACACCTACTCTCAACAACATACAAAACACCTTGTAAAGATCCTTTACAAATCGAATACAAAACCTTAGATTCATAACCCGGTAAAACACAGTACAATCATCCAATATTCATAACAAGTAATCATCTAATATTCATACTCGAACACATCAAGACAACATACAAGAGTTTAGAAGAGAAAATATGTAAAATGTTGTAAATTGTTCCTAAAACATCTACTGTACAAGAAAAACTGCAATACAAAAGGCAAACTACAAGTTCTCATGGTCATCTTGATCATCTTGGTCATGGAGATGTTGTTGTTGATGTCTACGCCTACGCCGGGGTCGTGGTTGAAGAACCACTCTCTCATGCTGCATCTAGGATGATGAAGCCGTTGCTGCACTAGACGTCGATGGCATCTCCTGAGATGGGGGCATGTGTATAAGATGGTCGTAGTCGACTCGCCCCAACACATCTGAACACAAGGAGGCAATGCCTGTCAGAGTCTGTCCATACATGTCCACATCATGAGTATCACTCACTGTGACAGTAGCCCGCTGATGTATACGCTGCAAAGCTCGTGTCTGAAATATGAAACACAATTACAATTACATTGAAATACATACAAGTATTAAATAAATAAAATGACTTACTTTACTAATTAGTAATATACTCACCGTAAGATGCAAAGCCAAGGAGCTAGGCTGATAATGATGAGTAGGGAGTCTGAACGAAGGAGACACAAACAAACGAGTGATGCTGTAATACCATCCCATGTAGTCTCCTGAAACAGATGGGATAAATGTCGGTGTCCCAGTCACAACTAGTACTCGTGGCCTTGTGTTACTCTCATTTTACTGGTTTCACACCTATTAACAAAATACGCATTAACCCGGTAAAAGGAAACCTGGACCAAAGCGGTGATGGGCAAATATCTAGCATTTTTCATCACGCTATTGAAAACCTCTGCCAGATTAGAATTGATGGTACCGTATATGTACCCGCCATCATGGTGCAATGACCTCATTTCCGGTGGAATGTTCCCTAGAAATTGTTGTGCCTCCAATCTCATTTCACCTATCTTCTTGAAGCCACCGTCAAACTTCTTTTTCTGATGTTGTCGTGCGGTCCAGACAAAAAGATTTTTTAGATGAATGTCTTTGAAATGAGTGTGCACATTCGATGCAAGATGGCGGATACATAGCCTATGATGCGCATAAGGCTCCTCCCAAGTACTGCCCACCTCATTCATTGCCCTGACAATACATCCATGCCCATCAACAATGACACACAACTCCCTATTAGTGACAACCTGCCTAATACATGCCATAAACCAGGCCAACTATCCCCATTCTCAGATTCAACAACTGCAAAGGCCAATGGAAATATTTGGTTGTTCGCATCACAACCCATGGCCACGAGCAATGTACCCTTATACTTTCCATACAAGTGTGTGCCATCAATAGTAAGTACGGGTCGACAATGCTTAAAATCATGTATTGATGCCTTGAATGCCCAAAAAACTCTTTGAAACTGCATATAAGATGTGGGAGTATTATGGGGTGGGTACCACTGCTCAATAGTTCCAGGATTTGAATGTTGGAGCGCTGTCATGAAACGGGGCAATTCAGAATATGACTTCTCCCAACCGCCAAATATTTCTGCTATGGCCTTTTGCTTCCCCATTCATGTTCTCCGGTATGATACCGTATACCCATACTTTTCCTTCAGCATTTCAATGATAGTATGCACTTTAAGGGAAGGATCAGTGCGAACAATGTCAATCACATCTTTAGAGATGAAATCTGAAGTCAAAGCCACGTGATCAGTAGTGTCGGTGTTCCCAACATACGTATCAAAATGAGGTCCAGGATAACGCACAATTGTGAATGTGTCAAGGTTGCCTTTGTTCTTTGTGGTGCGTATTCTCCAGGGGAAATTACATCCTTTCTTCCTTTTGCATTGTGCCACCCATTTGTGTTTATCGGACTCTATCACCCGATAAAGTTGGTTCCGTTTGATAGAATACAAGCTCACCATATTGATGACTTGTTCTTTGTTGTCAAAATGTTGACCGACCTCAAACTCACCTTAGGGGGTAAACCTTTTCTCACCGGATCCACTCATCCACGCATCAGTAAAGCCTTCAGGGAGATCATACATTCTAGTAAAGTGGCTAGACGGGACAATTGCCGTGACCGTATCACCACCATCTTCATCAGATTCTGTCATGTCATCACCATTGATGTTGTCGTGAACATCATCATCACTTCCCTGCCCATCCACAAATGATGCACCGTTGTGCAAATACCTACCATCTTCCTGTATAACCATGTCCAATACAGGAGCATTTGAGGAGTTCCCTACATTCACACCTGCATTGACATAATGCCTAGATACAACAGCATTTGATGTTGATGGAGTACCATAAGCGTCACATATGGATTCATCAATGTATATCTCCAGCGTCGACATGTCCTCCATCTGAACTATGCCCCACATATTTGTTATAGCTAGTCATCAATGAGGGGCATAAGCATGTACTTTCCTCCGTTCATGGGAAATTTCATTTTCAAATGCAAAGAACGACTAGGATGAATCATTGTGGCTGCATGTATTTTTTGAAGGATCTCGAGCATGCAAGCACCACGAGAAACCATGACAAATGTGGTTCTACAACCTTCATGGCATATTTGCCTAGCATCCTCATAATAGTTCCCTCCCCAATGACACCCGATTGGGAAGCTTGAGAAATCCATATTCTAATAACAATTCATTGTCCAACTATCATGAGTAGACATCAGTATACACAATTTATACACATTCAAATTTTCAATAGAAAAAACTACCAAAATTCTAATATATCCAAAAGTCATAATTCACAAACAACTCACATTTAAATATGAAAATACCCAAATTTTGATATCTACATTCAAGTCTACATTTCAATACCCAAATTTACAATCAATTTAAAATCAAATTTCAACATTTCATACATATCCACATTTCACAACAACTCAATTCACAATCAATTCATAATCTAAAAATTCGAAAAATTTAACATTCAAAACCCTAAGTTCAAAATGAGATGAAATGGAGTTTGATTTACCAACAAGAAAGAAGAAAGAGTGTTGAAGATGAAGATAGAGGTTTGCCGAAGTGGGGTCGCCGGAGATGGAGGTTCGCCGGAGTTGGAAATGGCTTGGTCATCCTTCGTCCTTCGTCGCTGCGGCTTGGGGGATTTGGGGCTTGGGTTTACGTCGTTCTGTTTTGTGGCTGACAAATATTTTTACTTAAGGGAAAGTCGCCCAATGGTTGGCCGACTTATAAGTCGCCAAACCGTTTGGCAACTTATAAGTCGCCCAACTGTTGGGCGACTTACCCCAACCATGGTTAACCCATCAGTATATTGGTAAATACTTTTAACCCAACCCTATTTTCGTAAATAATTAATTAATTAACATTAATACGGAAAAAACTCGTTATTTTTATCTTCTAGCTTTTTATGTTCTTTTATCTTTTATTATATTTTTATGTTATTGTTATCTCATATTTATTTATCTTTATTTTATCCGTTTATCTTATTTGTTTTCCCCCTCCTTGTCCGTCTCTCTGTTTGACAACAATATTATAGATCATTTCATGTTAGCCGACCTCAAATTATTTTGGGATTAAGACTTGAATGTTGTTGTATTTATTAATCATATTTTTATAGATAGTACTAATGTAAATAAGTTCTATTTTAAATTGGATTTTGCCAAAACAAGAAGTTTATTTGAAATTGGGTCTGTATGATACTAAATAAATACCCCGTAAGTTTTATGTAGAAAGGGTGTCTCAAACTAGGACTTGAATGAATTTTAAAAGAATAAATTTTGAAATCGAAGAGATTCCACCAGATTTGTGTTAGAATGTTTTTATATGTAGAAATCAATCAAAATTCTTTAAAATTCATCCAAATAAGTAAGAACAAAAATCTATGGAACGTTTGAAAACACCTTTATTTCCATTTATTTCGCATAAAGCTAAATTGGAGTTCTAAACTCCAATGAAATTTGGAGAATCTATTGGGCATCATAAGTCTATTTGACGGATTCCGTGACTGACGGTGCCATTCACAGCCAAAGCAATAGCATCACCAAAAATTTCTTTTCCCTTCTCCCAACTTTACACCAAAGTCGCAGTACACGAGATCACTACACACAAGAAGCATTGGTCAACAGACAATGCACCTAATAATTTGTTCTAACTTCTAAGGCAGTGGGAATCAAGAAACAGATGATGTGAGTGATTGCTGGCAATGGTAATGGAAGTTTCAAGTCCACTGAAGAAAACTAAATGGGTTTTTCCTCTAGTCTTAACCTCTTCGATCATCATATTCTTCTTGACACTCTTTTCTGCAAATCCATTTCAAAGGAACTTGGCAAAGACCCGTAAAGCTCCGGACTTTGTCGAATCCAAGCTGCGCCCATCCCACACCCAGCCCAGCTCGAGAATACCCAGACTGGCCTACTTGATCTCTGGATCAAATGGGGATGGGGAGAGGTTGAAGAGGACATTGAAGGCTCTTTATCACCCACTGAACCAGTATGTGCTTCACCTGGACTTGGAAGCACCTGCTGAGGAGAGGGTGGAGCTGGTGAGGTTTGTAAGGAGTGAGGCTTTGTTTATGGAGGTTGGGAATGTAAGGGTTGTTGAAAAGTCTAACTTAGTCACTTACAGAGGCCCTACTATGGTCACTAACACTCTTCATGCTGCTGCTATTTTGCTCAAACATGGAGGTGATTGGGATTGGTTTATCAATTTGAGTGCCTCTGATTACCCTTTGATCACTCAAGATGGTATGTACTGTTTTTTTGGCAACTCATTCTTTCTTTGATCCTGGGTACTTGTTTTATTATCAGTTACGGGGTATTATTCTGTTCTTAAGTTCTTTCTACTATTTTCTCTGTATTCTTGCAGGAGAAAATAAAGTTGGGATTTTTCTGCTATTTATTGATTTCAGTCCATTACCCCCAATTTTCTTTCATTTTGGGGATAAATGACCCTTACTTGCTATAATTAGTATTGGCATTGGCAGTGAACAAATAATGCTAGTTGTTGGGAAAAAATCTATGCTACTTAATAGTTACTATTTGCTGCGTTACTTTTTATATTTCAATCAGAATAAAGACATAAATAAGGGAAAAGTATAGCATTAATTAGTTTTTGAACCACAATGTTTGCTTGATCAGTTTATGTTACTGATTCTTGTAATTCTGGTACTTTGATTCATTATCTGAAAAATAAAATATTAATCATTGTGTTACCTTAATTTTATTCCCACATCGCTTACTTAGGGCGTGTTTGGAAAACGGAAAATGCTATAGAAAGAACATATTTGGAAGAACATGCAGGAGAAGTTCAGAAGGAAAGAAAATGCCGAGGAAAAGAAGACATTGTTTCAAACTCAGAGAATTCATTTTTAATATTTGTTTCTATTTATTTTTATTCAATCATTTCTATCTTATAAATGGTAGGCAATATAAAGTTATATTCACATGTAAATATTCCATATTAATCAGTCATATTTCTTTTTCCTTTGCATTTTTTAGGTAAATAAGAAAAACTTTCCTTAGAAGTTTCTTTCAAATGCCTAGCGTTTTCTGGGATCCAAACATACCCTAAATGTACCACATTGTCTGAAAGACGAGCAATGTTCTTACCCATTTCATTTGTCTTATGCAGATATGCTTCACACTCTTTCTACCATTCCAAGGCATCTTAATTTTATCGAGCATACCAGTGACATTGGATGGAAAGAGTACGTAGCTCAATTTTCCCTTAAATAAAAATGATGTAATTTTTCTTGCAAGTTTAAATTTGATTTGGTCCTGCATGGGGTGGTTCATTTATAGATTGCATTATGCATTTTATAGGGAACTAAGAGCCAAGCCTTTAGTAATTGATCCAGCTTTCTATAGCCAGAACAAATCAGATCTCCTCTCGCTCACAGTAAAAAGAAGTTTGCCTTCTGCCTATAAACTTTTCACAGGTGCATGTTTTATCTTTGTTTTCAATTGAATTACATTGAAGAGTTATCACAAACCAACTAAATATTAGATAACAAACTCATATAAAAATATTGGATTAATCTTCTCATGAGGTTGAGTTTTTTGGATCAAGCTCAAAGTCTTATAATTTTACAGTAACCGAATTAATTGCAATGATGTTGGGCCCTTCGAATAAAATACTGTCTATATGGGGTGTCGGGCCACAGGGGTATGCTTCTTTATGAAATATACTTCAATGGTCTGTACAAGGTGTTGGTCAATGAAGGTTGTGTGTCCAAATGAGATGAAAAAAACAATAAGGTATGTAGTCCAAAAGATTATAGTGAATTTGTATCTTTATATTTAGCCAGTGATTTAACATGCTCGCAAGATCGTGCCTCGTTGGTGTATATCTGCATACCTGTAATTTTACAGAAATGACACGTTGCTTAATAAGATTGACTCTGAATTTCTTGGTCGCAAACCTGGTGGTTATGTGCGTGGTAGTTGGTTTGATGGAGGAGACGCAAATACAAATGCCTCAGTTTACACTACTGTAAATATAATCTCAGTTGAATCCGTTGTGCATTTGAACTTAATGGGATCTGATATCTGTAAATCTTAAAAAGTTTTGGAGTTAAAAAGATAGTGGTGTGAAATATTATCAGTAAGTGCTTTTTATTTGGCTAGTCTAGTTGAACAAATATTTGCTACATTGTGATAATTGAACTATTCACACTTGTTTTCTATTTCCTCCCAGGCTCTGCTTGGATGATGCTATCTCGGCCCTTTGTGGAATACTGTATTTGGGGGTGGGACAACCTCCCAAGGATATTGTTGATGTATTACGCCAACTTTGTTTCGTCCCCTGAAGGGTATTTCCATACAGTGATATGCAATGCAGACAAATTCAAGAACACCACTGTGAACCATGACTTGCACTATATATCATGGGACAACCCCCCGAAACAACACCCGCGTTACATCACTCACGATGACTACCCAAAAATGGTGGAGAGCAATGCACCATTTGCCAGAAAATTTTACAGGAATGACACGTTGCTTGATAAGATTGACTCTGAATTTCTTGGTCGCAAACCTGGTGGTTATGTGCCTGGTAGTTGGTTTGATGGAGGGGACGCAAATACAAATGCCTCAGTTTACACTACTGTAAATATAACATTGTTGAGACCTGGGCCTGGTGCCAAGAGACTCAATAATCTCATATCTGCGCTGTTGACGGACAAGGATTTTGACAGTAAGCACTGTGTCTAGTGCCTGACAGAAGTAACTCAAGTAAGTTAATATAGCCTTACTCGTCATTGAGCAATGTATCACTTTGATCATTGATTTATGCCCGATAAAGGCACTTATGAAATAATCATGGCCTGGTTCATGATCACTCTGCTAGTTAGGATAAAGTAGGAACAAAAATTTGTATACGCTTTTTTTAAATATCTTTATACGATAGAGCTTTTTAAACGGGTTTTCCCGTTTAGCATTGCTGTTATATACTCCACATCTTACAGTACAGACTGTATCAGTAGAAAAATAGATGTGATGGTACTTTGTGTTGGGAATTAAAAGGTTAGATATTCAATTTTGTTTACTAATAAAATTGCCAAACAGGCCTTGAGAGGCAGCTATGATGGCATCTATTCTGTAAGAGGATGTCTTTGTGTTGGCTTCATTATGATGATAATTTGCATAAACACTGATGATTTACAGCATTGGGAATCCTTTTATTGCAATCTTCTACATGAAGTTCTCATACAAATGCTTCTGCTGTGCCTCAGAAATGAATCCACACTCTTCAATTCTAATAATGATAGATTAGATGGATTTAGACATTTAGTTGTGCATAATGGACTATTATTATTATATTATGGAGCCGAATTATGTTGTACTTAGGTTGCCCTCGATCCAGAGGGTGAAAAGCCAATTTTGTGGTTTTCACCACAAATATGTTGCAAACCGTGTATTTAAGGGTGTAAAAGTGGGTTGGGAATTAAGGGTGTAATGTGGTAAAGGGTCAAATGGGCCCTTGTACCCGTTCAGAATGCTCAATTCGCCCTCTAAACTGTAAAAAGCTCCAATTCACCCTCTAAACTCGATAAAAAAGTTCAAATCTCATTTTTTGCAGGTAAAGGTCTGGTCACCGCCACGTAACTTGGTCAGATGCCAACTGTGCATCCACGTGGCAATTTAAGGGGTCAAATAGGCCCCTGAACCTGACAGAGTTGTTCAATTCACCCCCTCAACCGCTAAAAAGTGTCAAAATTCCTATTAAAAAATTAAATATTAAAAAAATAAAAATAAAATAATATTCTAGTTCATAATATAAAATATAGATGTCTATTTATAATGTAATAAGAAAATATTTATATTTTTCGTCAAATTAAATATATAAAAAAATTTAATGAAATACATTATTTTTAAGTACATAGTATAAAAGTGTAATAACTATTTTCATATTTTACTTTTTTATGGTATAATTTTTTGTATTGCGTATATAATTAGTATGAAGTATAGTACTCTGCATATAATTCTAGAATAAAATAATACTTCTAGCATGTGTGTGTATAATTTTACATATAAATAGAAAACATATTAAAAATGGAGTTTTTTCCAAATTAATGTTGAATACAAAAATATTTACCAAATTGATGTTGAGTTAAAAGTTATTCCCAAAGTAATGCTAAGCCCAACTCAGGTTAACAAAATCGCACTTAGATGTACGAAGAAGAGGCTATGCACACCCGCACGGGTAGCTCAGTTGGTTCAGTGGTGGGAAATTTGGACCAAGTGACCAAGGTTCGAAACCCGCAGCGGCCGTGTGGAGGTCACAGAACCTGAAATAAGGCTGGGTCTCTGGTGCGCACGGGAAAAAGGCCTACCATCATTGGGCCGACTGAGTCACCGTGATTAACATCCTCCCAAAAATCCTGTCGAGTCGGGGTATGGGGGGCTCGTGGGGTGGGAGATTCCACCTTTTGGACCAAGAGGCTACTCACAAAATTGGAGAAGAATCCCTCGTGGGCCCCAACAAAATAGAAAATCCCATTTTTCTTAAAAATGTCGTTTCTTTTTTATTTTTACTCTATTTGTTATAAAAAAAATATATCAAAATAAATAATTTTTTATTAGCTTTCATATGACACCAGTATTGTATATATAAAAATTAAAAATAAAATTGAGATTTAAAAAAATTTATTTTTGAAAGTGTTATAATTTTTTTTATTTGTACTCCGATTATTTTAAAAAATTTATCAAAATTCGTAACATTTTATTATCTTTCATATGACAGTAATATTTCATATGCAAGGATAAAAAAATAGGTTAGCACTTTAAAAAATCTTTTTTTAGAGTGTTATACCTATTTTTTGTATTCTATGGTCTAAAAAAACATAACGAAATACATAAATTCTTATAACTACCTCCGTATCAGTTTCTTTTTTGATAAAAGAAACTCACACAAAAAGCAGCTAGAGTACAAGTATAGTACAACTATATTTCCGCTACAATTTTGTAAAGTGTTATTTTATTTGTACTCTAATTGTTACAAATAATATATAAGAATTGTGCCAGACTTAAATGAGACATAAAATGGAACGGAGGCAATAACATTTTATATGTACTCTAATTGTTACAAATAATATATAAAAATTCATAACTTTTTATTACGTTTCATATGAAATCAATATTGCATGATTAAAAATAAAACCTTTCTAATACATTGTACCTCATTTGATTAGAATTTAGAGTTTTTTAGTCTCATATGAAATCTCATTTGTTAGAAATAATTTTTTAACATAAAATATTTGTTTCATATGAAATCTAAAATAGTTATGAATTTTGATATATTATTTGTAACAATTAGGGTACAAATAAAAAAAAGTTATAAGATTTTAAAAAATTAAATTTTTTAAGTGCTAAATTATTTTTTTAATATGTAGGATAGTGGCACTGTGGCACATGAAAGATAATGGGTGCATTAGTTTTTCGGCGGCTAGGCTGAAACATCGTTTTTTTTTCAACATCAAAAGGCTGTAAAATGCAGCGTTTATGCTAAAAAACGGTGAAATATAAAAATAAGAAGTTATTTTTATATTTTTGATATATTGTTTTGGATTTTGATATATTGTTTTGGATCACCGGAGTACAAAAAAGTACTCCGTATAAGACTAAAAAAATTAGAGTGTTAATTTTTTTTTAAATTTTTTACCTATGAAATATTAGTTTCATATGAAAGATCATAAAAATATATGAATTTTGATATATTTTTTAAAATAATCACTATCCAAATAAAAATATTATAACGCTTTAAAAATGGAATTTTTCTAAATTGCTAATTTTTTTTATTTATTTTTATATATGCAATATTGGTGTCATTTGAAAGATATTAAAAGAATATGAATTTTGGTATATTTTTTATAATAATACGAGTACGAATAAAAAAGTTTGATCATTTTTTTAAAAAATGGGGTTTTTCATTTTGTTGGGTCCCATGATTGCCTCTTCTCCATTGTTGTCCTCCGCACCATGCTTTTCATTTTTTTTTTATAATTCAGTTATCGGGGCTTACGCTCTCATAATCCTGGAGTCTATGAACTACCCTCCAAAGCTCCTAGACAGTTAAATCCGGATCTGATCACAGTCAGTCTCGTCAGTACTGACTCCAAAGGACGAATCCAGGAGGGCTTGCATCACCTTTCAGACTGCTCCTCCCACCACACGAACTCGCTACCTTCATTACCATCGTCTCCCTTCTCAGCCGCTGAGCAACTCTGTGAAGGTAGGAAGAATCATTGGGAGCAAGACCTCCCTCATCTCCCCTTGGTGGGAATTGAACCCAAGACCTCCCACAAAGGATAGACTTGGGGGTGGATGATCATCCATTGGAGTATTGGACTACACTCATCTTCCCGCGAACCATGATTTTCATCACAAAGAGTGACGATTTTGTTAACTTGAGTTAACAAAACATTGTTTTGGGAAATACTTTTAACTCAATATCAATTTGGTAAATATTTTTCTTTTCAACATTAATCTGGGGAAGAACTCTTAAAAATGTTAAAAAATATCATATGAAAAATACAAATCTAAAATATAAACATAATATAAATTGTAAAATACAAAACCTAAAATATGTTTTATAATACCAGTTATTACATATAATACATAAAATACAAATTTAATATTAATTTGTAAAAACATGTACTACCTCCGTCCCGGAATTATCTCCTTATTTGACTAAGCACGAGTTTTAAGATAGTGGAAAATGTGTGATAGAGAGTTGTGCAGAGGAAAGAGAAATGTGTAAGAATGGTTGTGAACCACAAATTCTTTGCCAAAAAAGGAAAGAGAAAATAAATTTGGGACGGACCGAAAAGGAAACAATGAAGATAATTTCGGGACGGAGGGAGTAATGTTTATTTTTCTTAACAAAAATAGATTTAAAATACAGTATAAAATAGTTTTAATGAATTTATTTTAGTATATTTTTAATGAATTTACCGCAAGTATAAATATATCCCTATTATATATTTTAATATATGTTTATATTTTGTACTTTCGATTTGTATCTTATTTTATATTTTAATTTCCTATTTTTTAATTTCTTATTCTTTTTTTTGCAATTCTTACACTTTTTAACGGTTTAGAGGGAAAATTGAACAACTCTGTCAGGTCTAGGGGCCTATTTGACCCTTAAATTACCACGTGGGATGCATGGTTGGCAATCTGATCGGATGACGTGGCGATGACAGGACTTTCACCTGCAAAAAAATGAGATTTGAACTTTTTGTCAAGTTCAGGGGGTGAAATGGAGCTTTTTAGAGTTCAGGGGATGAATTGAGCATTCCGGACGGGTATAGGGGGCCTATTTGACCCTTTAGCCTAAATATTTTTCACTTCAATTTTCATGAAATTATTTTTGGTATCATGTATGTCCCAAGCTAGGATAAAAGAGGACGGTGTTGTGGTAGGCATGTGACGACCAACAATATAACTTAGTCACATAAATGACATGAAAAGAAATGTGAATATAACTACAACTAGGTCGTCGTCCGTAAGCGACAAACCATTCCTCCGTCTAGGGTGGTGTCAAATATGCAAGGTCATGATGGATGTTGATGTGGTGCATGTGAAGAAGAAAAGGCAAGGTGCTAGATTACGTTTTGTGGCATGGAATGTTGGCTCTCTTATGGGAAGATCATTTGAGGTAATCGAGGTTATGAGGAAGAGGAATATCAGCATTATGTGTGTGCAACAAACTAAGTGTGTTGAAGAAAAAGGTACATGAGATTTATCGCGGAGGGTTTAAAATTGTATTATTCGGGAGAGAGAAGATGATATATGGAGTGTGCATTATTGTGGCACGTGATTATGTTGAGGGTTTGATGAAAGTCGATCTTTAGGAAGAGCAACCACATCATGAGCATTAAATTTGTAATAAGAGATGAACTCATGTCTGTGGTAAATGCCTATACACCAAAAGTGAGGTTGAATGTCTCTATCACTCAACAATTTCGATAAGATCTTGAGAAAGTTGTGCGACGAGTGCCAAGGGAGAGAGAAGTTGGTCGTAGGAGGCGACCTCAATGGGCATGTGGGCCCAAACCGTGATGGTTTTGAGATCAAGAATATTCTAAAGTACTTGAGAAGAACTAAGGATGTATTTTTGGTCTATGGCGGTGAAGATCAACTCATTGTAAATGGTTACACAGATGTTGGGTTCCAATCCGATAAGGATGATTTCGAATTTCAGATCGCAGTCAGGATTTGTGTTTTGCCTCAATGGTGAAGCTGTGAGTTGGAAGAGTTCTAAAAAAGACACGGTGGCTAATTCTACGTACAATAGAAGCTGAGTACATTGCTGCTTTAGAAGCAACAAAAGAAGCGATATGGATAAGGAAATTCATCATTGAGCTCGGTGTCATTCCTTGTATTGTTGGACCAATGGACTTATATTGTGATAACAATGGAGCCATTGCACAAGCCAATGAACCTAGATCACACCAGAAATCAAAGCATGTACTCAGACGCTATCATCTCATTCGAGAGATAGTCAATAGAGGTGACGTCAAGATATGCAAAGTACCGACAGATGCAAATGTGGCTGACCCGCTCACCAAGCCACTACCACAAGCAAATCATGAACATCATACTAGTGCATTAGGCATTCGTTTTGTTCACGATTGGTCCTAGTGCAAGTGGGTGACTGTTGGAAGTACGCCCTAGGACAATCATAGATTATGATTTGTCAATGAATATTTAATGCTCATTAATTAATAAAGTCACAAACTCATTTTGTGTTAATTAGTATTGTGAGTTTTTCTTATTAATATTTAGTCCCTGAATATTATGTTTAGTAGCTAATTAAGTACGTTACTTAATTATGGAATGCTACACTTTAAAATAAGCATAATATTCTATGTGTCCCCGGTCTAATATTATTATTTGGGACATTAATAATTAATAGACCAGTATGCGGATTAACTGATGGCTATATTCCACTTGTCATGGGTATAGAGATATCAAGTTAATAACATAGATGTTTGTTACTGAACAAGTTCATTAGACAGACCCAACTCGAGGACACTGCTAGGTTATAAGTCATCCGTGTTGTCCTCAATAATGATGAGCTGTTATATTCTTATACTTGAGATAATCATGATTACTTACATGTGAATTAATATGTATAAACACCATTAAATGTTTATTATCTTTAAATGGGTAATTATAAGGGTGGTGATTGTACATATTATGAACCATGTAGTAGTATGTGAATTATCAAGATAGTTTTTGTCACTCTCGTATAGCGAGAGAAATATATCTATTGGGCTCCTTGACAAGTAAGATTAATTAGCATGGTCATGCTCAAATGAGGTGTCATTGTTCAAGATTAATCTTACTTGGTAATCAAGAAATATTCATTGAGAATAACAAAGATGACACGACCTAACCTTGTCTCAATTAAGATATCGTTTGACAAAAGAGAATTAACATTACAAATTAATCATTAAAAGGTTATGTCAGATTTAATTGACATTTATGTATTTTGGATAGTCATAATGCCTTATTAGAGTCCGCTTTATGATTTGTGAGGCTTGAATTAATTTTCTAGCTCACTGTCAACGATATATAAACCTACAGGGTCACACACCTATGTGATTTGGATCATTAATATTTGTTAATAACATTGAAATAGCCTGATTACCCAATTTGAAATAGGTTTTCGAATGGTATTGGGCTAGGTTCACCGCGTTCTACAATAAACTTTTACTTTCCTTTTTGGCATAAAATTTGTAATTCACAACAATTCTCGCACATTTTTTTCTCTTTTGCACAACTTTCCACTACACAATACTCACTATCTTAATCACCGTGTCATTTGTACTATGGAATGAAGTAAATTTAGGGACAGAGGGAATATGATCTTAATGCAATATTCATGTATCCTAACGTGCTCCGTCGTAGGCGACTCTATTCAATATTTTGAAAAATATTAACAATATAAATAACTATATGCTATTGTTGATTGTTGGTGAATAAGTTGCAAATGATAGTTGAAATGGCATTGCCATCAACCAGATGCGTGTACAACCTTCTCTGGTGATATGTAAATTAAACTATTAATCGTGAACTCCATTTGAATGGGCGTCCAATAACATTATTGAGAAATATTGATCAAGTTGTCAGGTCCGTCTCTAAGACTTTTAATGCCCCAGATAAAGAATGAGTAATGAGATGAAATATATTTTATATATATGTATATTTATGTATATAACAAACTTTCATGTATAATACAATTATTAAACAATAATTAATAAATTTAAAGAATTAAATATCACAACTATTTGAAACAGGACCCCGTATAATACAGTTATAAAATATAATTATCTAAGTAACTCATGAGGAAGAAATCAAAGATTCAGATTTCAGTATGTAAGTTTTATTTAGCCATTCGCTTATAAAATCTGAACGGAATTACAGTCTGACCGACTCCATTTGAGGTGATTTTGGTTAGAATGTTTTGATGTAATTTTGTGAATATGTTCTATATCAAGTATAGATTATGTCCACCAAATTTCACATTAAAATTCAATCGGAAAGTCACTTAAATAAATTATTGAAAAATACTGCGCCAAAATATATATAAAAAACGAATTGAAACAAATCAAACCAATTAAATCATGATTGAAAACCAAAGTGAATTTAATGGAACTTTTAAATTTAGTTTTGTACTCCCTCCGTCCGAAGAAAATCCACTTTTGGTCCCATGACTATTATGTCACTTCCACATTACTCCCTTGACTTTCAATTTAACCAAATCTAGTATGTGACCTTTTCCCCTTCACCACTCGTCGTCCTTCCGACCACAACTCCGGCAAATTTTAACCGGAAACTCATTTATGTAGAAATATTGGGGTCATTTTAGTAATTGTATGTTGCTAAAACGGATACCTACAAAATTAACTTCAATTAATGTTGTGTTAATACGCCAGCTTCCTTCATTCTCAAAATCGAAGTCTTCTCCGATTTTCCAAACTTCCGTCAACCTGGAAAATCCCCAACCATCGTTCGAACAATGAGGGCCCGTCCGGACCGTCGGAGTGAAGGAGAAGGAACAAGTGCGACGTTTGCCAACAAATGTTGGTGATAAAGGTAAGAGGCTGAACTTTTTTTAAAAAAAAAGTGGAAGAAAGTAATGAATTCAAGGCTGAAATGAGGTGTATATAATTGGTGTTTGCACATGTTACGTTCTTCCACTCTTTAAAAAAACCCTCTTTTTTAGCCTCAACATAAAACCCCTAACATGTGCAAACACCAATTATATACACCTAATTTCAGCCTTGTATTCATTACTTTCTTCCACTCTTTTTAAAAAAATTTAGCCTCTTACCTTTATCACAAGCATTTGTTGGCGAACGTTTTTCAGCACTTGTTCCTTCTCTTTCACTCCGACGGTCCGGATGGGTCCTCATTGTCCGAACGATGGTTGGTGAATTTTCAGGCTTACGGAAGTTTGTGAAATTGGAGAAGACTTCACTTTTGAGAATGAAGGAAGCCGACGTATTAACTCAGCATTAATTGAAGTTAATTTTGTAGGTAGCCGTTTTAACAACATACAATTACTAAAATGCCCCAAATATTTCTACATAATTAAATGAGTTTCTGGTTAAAATTTGCCGGAGTTGTGCTCGGAAGGACGACGGGTGGTGAAGGGGAAAAAGTCACGGACTAGATTTGGTTAAATTGAAAGTCAAGAAAGTAATGTGGAAGTGGCATAATAGTCATGGGACCAAATTAAAAGTGGAATTTTTCCCCTCCGTCCCCTATCATTGTTCATTTTTTCATTTTTGAATGTTCTCCTATTATTGTCTCCAGGGCCGGTCCTGAGGAAATGAAGGCCCTGTGCAAAAATAATAATTGGGCCTTGTTTTCAAAGTTTCAACACAAGTTAAAAAAACTTAACCGAAACCGCACCGACTCAAACGAGACCCGAAAGTCGGGACTCGAACATAAATCAGTTTAATGAAGGTTTTTTTAGTTATAAAATCGGTTCAAACCGAACCGAACCGATTTTTATTAAGAGGTATTTTAATTATTTATTTTGTAGAACAAATAGGTAATATAAAACTTGTACGTCCGTATTTCAACAATTAGTTGATTTGGTCCGGTGGTTGATGTTTAGAAATCAGCGTACATGCTTTTATTTTCACCTGGGTTCAAATCCCGCGTGTCTCGCTTCTTTTCTTTTTTGTTTCTAAAGCTTAAGATTCTCACACCGGTGGAAACGAGGAATTTACTACTCCTTCGTTCCTATATACACGCTCCTCCTTTGCAGATGAGGAATACACGAAGTGACGAACCATGCTTGCTTCAAAGCCTTGCCCTAGTCCACCTAAGTAATATTGGGACAAGAGGGAGTGACACGCAAATTAATAAAAAGTGATTTATGTGGTTGATATTGAGTTGATAAAGTAAGAATGATTTAGAGCCACACAAACTTTACCAAATTTGGTATGAGACAATCTTAATGGGACGAACCGATAAGGTAAAATGGGACAATCATAGCGGGGCGGAAGTAGTAGTATACTGCTACAAAAAAAAATTGGGCCCTACCAATTTTTTGGGCCCTGTGCGGTTGGACACCCTGCACACCATCTCATGTCATATTTGGCAACGTTTGTGTGACTATAATTCTTTCTTACTTTATTTTCACTTTATTATCAACCACACAGTTTCACTTTTTTTAAAAATCACGTCACTCTCTTCCGCCTCAATATTAGGGGATGAAGGTAGTATTGTTTTTGGGTCAAATTGTCGAGTGCAATTTTGTTCACCCCTCTAAGGAGGGTGAATATCATCCTCTTCTCTTATTTGTTGCCATGTGACTTTCCATCCTTTTTTACTCTAAATTAATTTAATTTTTTATTTATTATTCAAGTTTTATAAAAAAATAAAATCAGATTTAATAACTTTTCAAGATTTTTCCAATGATATCAATATTGTATATAAAAAAATTGGATAAAAAATCATTTTTTATAAATATTCATTTTTAGCTTGGATTTTTTTAAAAAAATTATATGCAATATTGGTACCATACGAAAGATCTTTAAAAAATAAAATTTCAAATATATTTTTTAAAAGAATTAGATTAAAAGTGAAAAAGTTAAAACAATTACTTAGTTAAGAATTACATTTGAGAGGGTGAGCACATTTGAACTCCAAATTATCCATGAGATCAAGACTTCAAAAGAAAACCCAAAAGGTTGGAACTGTCCATTCCATTTCAGATAGACCATCCGGGGAGTTGAGTATTCATCCTCTCAATCTGCTGCAAAATGGAATGTGCTCTCGTTTCAGCCTCAGCAATTCTCCCTCTAAGTAAGCATTTCTATTTCACCGCTTTCTCTTTTTTCATTTCCGACATTTATCAAGACTGTATAATTTATGGGTTTCTTCTGATTCTCTTAGTTTCGGTTCTTGAAAATATGTCTCAGTTCTGGAGTTCAGACTCGAGATATAGACCTTAAAGAACACCAATGATTGCAACTTTATTATACTCCGTCTGTTCTTATTCTTTTGTTGTCAAGAGTTCATCTTTGTACCTCGCTTGAGCAGCTAAAGATGTTGGTGTAGTCTCAATGACATGTCAGAGCTCATTATTTGGTAATTCATATAATGGTTTTATTGTGAGAAGAAATTTAAGTTCAGCTGGCATAAGAAGCCCTCTCACTGTCACCTCAGTGGTAAGTGTTTTCTTCTTTTATTATCACTCGAAATATATAATCCTTATTTTTTTATTTTTTTTATCTATTCTTACTTGTATTGTTTTCATTTTTTGCTCTCCCTTTTCAATTTTCATTATACCCATTGAGGCTCTTTTTTGGCAGTTCAGGAGGAAAACCAAGAAGCAGACCATTGTGCCTGACCCAGATTATCGTATCCCGGTTGTGCTTCTAGGTTTGAATTGAATACAGTCTGGTGTTCATTTGTATAACATCCAAGTCTTAGTCTCAAAAGAGTTCCGTTGGCCATTGTTCATTTGTCTGTAGGGCTAAAATTCCAAACGATTGACACTATTGATTTTTTTGTCTTATAATATTGTATTGCTATTCTGATATACAAATGACCATGAACATGAGTAAAACTTCATTCATGTGCACACATATGAATAAGGGTGTAGCCATGAGTAAAATTGGGGTGGTCGGTACAAAGAATTTTTTCATAGAAAGACTTACACTAAAAATACAAGCAATTTTCAAATTTGGAGTGGGCCGGGACCCCATCTGGATCCTACCTCCTCCCCAGCATATGAATGTTCTAGTGCTTTACAGAGTACTAAATATAGGACTCATTAGTCCTAAAAAGGATTGGAAGTAGTTAATTCTTCTTCATTATGAGTGAAAGATTCTTATTTTTCAAGAAAAATAGGTATTTCAAGAAATGTGATACTTACTTCGTTCTTTTTTAGTTGCAGCGTTCCCATTTCCACGCTTGCCAATGCACGATTTTGACCATCATTATATTTAATTCTGTATTAGTAAAAAATAACAATAAAAATCGCATTATGAAAATTTGTAATGAGACAAATTCAACAATATTTTTCAAAAAAATAATTCTCATACATTGATAAACAAAATTTAGTCAAAGTAGAGCAGTTGAATAGTGTAAACATATCCATGTTGCAATTAAAAAGAAATGGAGGATAGTATGTTCTAGTCATATATACGGAATTTGCATCTTTTTTATATGCATGTTTGTGTGAAATCCCATATTTGTTCTTGTTCCTACAAGGCAGGTTTTGTATCTTATTTCGAATTATTATATGAGCAGGTACAGCTGGCTGTTTGATATATACAAATAATTTACTAGCAGCTGCTCCTGCAGGTCTTCTTGGATTACTCTTGTTATTCCAGGTAACCTAGGTCTTTTCTGATGTTATATATGAAATGTCTAGAGATTGGCCATAGACTTGTTCACATTATACTTCCTTTTCATTTGGTCCATGCTACACTAATACAAAAAAGATGGAAATGGTTTTTCCATATGCAGACAACAAGAGTTAGATTCGTCTTTGATGATGAGGCTCTGGTATGTCCTCCTTCATCATGCTTTTACTTTTAAGGGGGAATCAGGGGGTTCACCCCAGATTTTCAAATAAAATTGAGTTTGCACCCCCTTTTTAATTTCTAACATTTGCGCCCCATTTATTCTTCCCAATTGGAGCGTGCGCTCCATGATTAACAAAATTTCTTTGGGCTGCAAATATTAATGATTTCAAAAATGGGGTGCAATGTCCAGTTTGGATGAAAAAGTGAGGTGCGAACTCCACTTTTCACTTAAGTCAAATAAACTAATAAGCCTGTTGTTTACTGGTAACTGAAAGTTACTCTATCTCAACAAAAAGTTTCATCAACGAGATCTTGGATGCTATATTTTTCACCAATGTGCCACAAAATATGGTCACAGGAGGTTAAAGTGGGGAGGCAGCTAGAGGAGTCTGGCGAAAATGTTTTTGTAGGTGGAAAGAACCGCTGGAAGTAAGCAGTAGTGTAGAGTCTTGTGATCTTTCTAATAAATTCTAATCGCATCAATTTACAACCTTACAATCCTACATTCCTACTTTTTTATTATCAGATACTCGTCGTTTGTGAATTGGGAGCTTTGGTGGCCAAACTTCCCCGTTTTAGTTTATTTCAAAGAGAGACAGACTAAGCCTGAAGGCCAAGTGCACTTTTTCCCTGTAATCTTTGTAAGTATCTTAACTTCGTTCCTTAGAATAAGAAGAATTCACTGAAAATAAGAGTAGAACATTGGCCATGTGCACAAATAGTAATATCCTAGTTTTTGCTAAAAACAGGACCTTTTATTTAGTCTCGAAGAAACAATTGTAGTCCTATTTGAAAAAAATGTTTTATGTTAAAAAAACAAACGGAAGGCCATCTTATTATGCGGGATGAAGCGGACTTCACTGGTTAACCACTTTGTTTATCGACAGTAGAACGGAAAGCAGCTCTACAATGTAATGGTCGAAAGATGTGGCATTTCTAAGACTAGCGGCCCCAAATAGGCAGTACGAGTTCTAAGAACACTTGGGACAAGGAAGGGGAGGACACGTGCTTGGAGAAATCGTTGATCCATATAATTCTGTGCCAACGAACTATGATGGTTCATGCATTCCACCATAAACAAAACTGTTCAGCCAAATGTGTATGTGTGTTACAATATGGTGTAAATTTTATTTTGCTGGATGTTATCAATTTAATTGGCATATTGTCAGGACATGAGAAATGTTGTTGTTATTGTTAGTCAGGACATGAGAAATGTTGTTATTGTTATATTGTCAGGACTTGAGAAAATGGTTTCATTACATAATATGCAACTAATGGCCATTCTGTTTCTCCATGGAATACTCCATTTGTTCACTTTTAATTGATCCACTTCATCGGTTTGCGGAGCGGGAGATTTTTCGGGAGGGGGCAGTATGAAGGCTAAGAATTATTGTGTAATTGCTCAAAATATAATAAAAAACAATAAAAGGGTAATACGTTAGCACAAATTAGTTTATTACATATTGCTTGACTCGTATCTATAATCTAGGTAGATCAATCATACGAGTTTTAATTTATTCAAAATGTTGTACAATAACTTCATGTTGGAAAAACATGATTCCCGGTCTTTTCCAGGATCATGAGCTCATAGACTCTTGCACACAACACACTTATCCACATACTCATATTACAAAGACCCAATCTCACAATATCATTTTCTATTACCCGCACTCACTCTTTGTATCTGGGAATATTTGACTCTACCTAACTTGATCACATACACTTCATCAAGTGATATCTTTGAGTCTTCTTCTTTCGCAAGAAGGCTCTCACTTTCCTCTCTCAAGGAGACTCTCACTCTCAATCACTCAAGAGCTCTCCTTAAGGTTCTCATAGAAATAGGAAACTTCTCTATACTGATCTCATCAAAGTTTCTCTAGAACTTTTTTAATACACCACTACACATATAGATTAAAAGTATTCACAAGCTTTCTTTAATCTTGTTAAAGGATTTAGAGAACTTCACAATTCTTTAAAAAATGTTCTAAAGGCTTTCAGTCTTTCACACACTTCCACACGATTTTAGTGAGTTCCACAATTCTCTAGAAAACTCCACATTATTATTCTAGAACATTCAATACTTCTCTACACACATATATAGAAGCTTAGACGTCTATGTAAATTATAAATTTCTCATAAATTTCTCCACTAAGGAGGGAATCCAACACAGTCTCAAGAATGTTTTGATCTTTTCGTTGTAAGAAATGTGACAACATATCCATCAAACTCATTACTTTCTTTCTCAATATAACCACGGAAAGTCAACTCGTGTGTCATTAAAGGTCTAAAACAATGCACACTGCAATCAAATGAGTGTAGTATGCTGCAGTCAATACTTGTATCCCTAGAGACACATACGTTTCCTGAAAGACTTTGCCTTTTATTTTAACACTTCATCTAAAATTAATCTTAATTGGTATTGATTTTTTAAAAGAAGAAGAGATGCATTAAATATATTTTAAGTAGTAGTACTAATTTTTTTGCCCGAAGCGGGTGCGCTTGCCCCCTCATGCCCCTCCCAAGCTCCTCCACTACACTTCATTATTGAAGTTTATTACTCACTTAGTTTCTTACCATGTGATTCTTATATCCTTTTGGGTTTTTTCGTTCCCTAGTTTGGAAAATATTTTCATATCAAAATAAATAAAATACTCTAATCTTTCATCTTCTTTTTCATACTTTTTTATGATTTCATTTTCTTTCCTTATCTTTTTTCTGATTTCATTTTCTTTAGGGGAAGATGGTCAAATAAACCCTTCTATTATTTTCAATTCATCACTTAAGCCCCTGTATTAAAAAGTATTAAATAAGTACGCTTACTATAAAAAATTGATCAATTTGGCCAATTATTTAGTTTTTGACCTGTAATAGTAGGTTTTTTATATTAAAAGTCTAAAAAATTATTAAAAATTGAAAAAATATAGATAAGAAATGTGAAAAATTTTCAGAATGTCAAAGTCAATATTTTTTAAATTATTTTTATATTCTACACCTATTTAAAAGGTTTTTACAATTTATATTTTATATAATTTACATTTTCACTTTATTTTTTTAGTTTAGTTATTTTATACTTTTTTAACGTTTTTGAAATATTTATCTATTTTTCAATTTATGCTATTGTTTATATTATTATTACATTATTTTTCAAATTTATATGGATTTTTATAAGATTTATCAATAGCCCTAATTTTTTCTTTTTTGAAAATAACCGCTATAGCACGTCAAAATGGTGTGATTGTATTTAAAAAGTAAGTGTAATTATATAATGGTTTTTTTAGTAAAAGGGCTTAAATGATGGGTTGAGAATAGTAGAATTAAAGTGTATAATTCACTATAATTCACTTTTTCCTTTTCTTTACTGTAATTCACTACACGTATAATTATTGACAAATATGCCTGCCTAACTATTGTCAAACCATCACTTAAATCTAACTACTAATTAAAGTGTCACATTAGGGCGTTTAGTAATTTTTTAGGACGTTTAGTATTTTATAACAATCAGATGTGTCTTGATCGAAACAGAACTTGTGACTACTTAGCGACTCTCGGTTTACGTTTACGTGGACTGGGTTATTTACCAAATGTGAAAGTTTTCCATGTTATTTCCATATCTTAAGACAGGTCTTCATTTATTCCGGTTGTGTATTGCAAATGTGGTCAAAATTTCCTTTGAGCATGACACAATTAAGAAAGTAGTTGTGAGTACTTCGGTTGTCACTAATGGAAGGTACCAGTGAACCGTAACCTTCTTGCAGCTATAATATGTTGAATTATCTTTTCCATGGATACTAGCTATATAGTGAATATAAATGGACGTGGGAAAGAGGATGTCAATTCTTTGCTTGAAAGATGACATTGTATTTAAAGAAGGCCAAAATCCAAGATTATATAGGAAGAGTTGAAACAATTCATTCGAGACTTAAGATATGAAACAATTGATTTGAGATTTATAGAGCAGTACAATCTTGAATTGAGGAAAAGAAGAAGCTTAAATCCATAAGTGTAATGTTAATAGTTGTTGTAGTAGCAATGACTATGTTAATATGTGTACCTCAGGAGAAGTAATAATGTAGTTTGTGCAATTGCAATGTAATTTGTACCTCGAGTAATGATGCAAATGTATGCAATTGTAATGTGTTCTACAAGAAGTGATGTAGTTTTAAGGGATATCTTAATTTGTGAGTTTATTGGAATGAAATGATATGTATGAAGTTTGGTAATTACATTTTGTGTGAAATGACCTTTGTGTATTGCAATGAAGTAATATGATAGTTTGATACTGTTTGAAAACATTCTTGTAAAGGAATGATATGAATATATGATCAATGTTCACGTAAGGGAAGAGTACTTTCCAAACAAAGTGATTGATTAACCTAATTATGTGAAAGGATCATGTGATCAAGCCAAATGCCATAAGTTTTTTTTTACTTGTTGTTGTTCCAAAAAGGTGGAATCTCCCACCCCAGAAGCCCCCATACCCCGACCCGTCAGAATGGTGGAGGAGTAAGTCACAGTGGCTCAGTCGGCCCAATGGTGGTAGACCTTAAACCCGTGTGCACCAGAGATCCAGCCCAGCACGCATGAGTTGTAACCTCCACACGGCCGCTGCGGGTTTCGATCAACTGGTTATTTTCCACCACCGGACCAACTGAGCTACCCGTGCAGGTATAAGTTTTTTTACTTATGTGTGTGTGTGTCAATGTGTGTATGGTTCACTTGTTTCTAGGTCATAAGATTAGGCTTACTACTTTGTACAGTGATTGTGTATAAGTGCAGATACTGTGGCATGTATGAACTCCAGATAGCATGATAGGGGTGACACCAACTTGTGAAGTGATCACTTTCATGAAGATATCAATTAACCCAAAAACTTTACTCCTAAATTGCATAATAGCCCTACTCAACAAGTACAAATGAACATAAAAATTGCGTTCATCATGAACAAGGATGCAGCTACACATTTCATTTTTCTTTTTTGTGGGGGAAGAAATACATAACCCAGCTTCATATTGTGTTCTAGACTGCTGAAACAAACAATCAAGCTGCATTATCATCCTTTCCACAGTTGATATGATAGCTGATTTCGATGGTGATTTGCATTGAAACTGATGAATGATATCTACACAAGAAATTCAAGACTTCGTGGAAGCTCACAATTTAACAAAAGAACCAATGAAGCTTAACTTTTTAATGGAAAAAAAGAAGACAGTACATATGCTCTCATTCCAAGAGTCAAAGATGATCAACCTGCAAAGCAATTCTAAAACACCAATCCTTATATCCTCCCACTTTGATCAATGTCGGCTATTCTCTAAGCTATGTCATCAAGCAGTCAGGAAACCCCCACTCTCCCATAAAGCAATTGTTTAGCATCAAAGTGAGTTTCATAAACCACCAGTAGCTTTTGAATAATTGCCTCACCAAGAAACTGTTGCATGGCTACATCCAATTAACCAAAAAGAAAAAGTCGAATGAAACTGCATCAGTCTGTCTTTGTACAGTGAGCATCAGTTCCAACCTTTGTGCAATGGTTGTACCCAATGGTATGTAAAAAGTCTCTAATCTCCGTTGCACTGCTATTGCTTGCTTGTAATAAACGTTCATCTTCCTCGTAGATCAGGTATGGGGCCTCACCTGCCTTTCTTGACAGTAATTTTGAGGCACCCTTGAGAACATGATACTCCCATCCCTGGACGTCTATTTTGACCAGCACAACAGACTCTGACTCCATAACCATGGCATCTAGAGGAACTGTCTTTACTTCAACTGCAATCTCTTCATTTGACTTGAATGCTAACTTTGCGCCACTAGCTGACACCGCACTATTATCAAGCCGGCCAACCAGCTATAAAAATCATTCGTAATGTAATGAATGACACATCGGCATTATAAATAAATCATAAAAAAAGCTAAAAGGACCATAAAAGTGACAAACAAGTACAGTTCCAAATCAAGGAACATGTTTGTGACACAAACTTCTCTGAAATAATGGACAAATATATGACTTTTACACGCAGTGACCATTTCACAGTAACTGTAATAAGTTAATAACAATGGTGATGTTTAATTTTATACTACAGTGGCTTTAATGGCCATGTAGTCATATTTAGGTCCATGGTTCTATTTTAGTTATATATTCAGAATAACGCCAATTTGTGTTCAATTTTCCTGAAAAGATGTGTTGCAAGACAATTTAGAGGCTTCAAATACAGACCTTCAAGCTACAAGTACTACTTAACTAGTTAATTATAACTGATCCCGCACAGCAATACAGCATCATGCAATAGGTAACTAGGCCAAGGAAGTAAGACGTAAATAGGGAAAGAATGTGAATTTTTATCTAAGATTAGTAAAGCATCTAGACATCTGTATAAAGCAATGTTGTAAAAATCATTAGGAGCGGGCCAGGTGATAGGCAGGAGCCAAGTGCATAGTAAGGATAGGTTGGGGTTAGCCGGTTAGGCTGTATCTAAAATCTAAATAGAAATAAGTGGAGGTGAGATCTAGGTGTTCAAGGATGATAAAAAAGATCTATCCGTTCATGGGCATCCTAATGCTTAGGCTGAGATTAATATGGTTAAGTGGGGGGTTTTACAGTGATGGTAAAAAGAAGGAAAATTTAATAATCCCACAAAACATGTTTTTCAAAACATTCTAGCATTACTGCACGACTGCAAGTCTGTAGCAAATGAACTAAAAGCCATAAAGGATCACTATAACACCCATTAGAAACAACAGGACATACCATCACTGCCACAAGGATTCAATTTCAGAATGCCTAATTCCATATGTAGCAAAGCTTAACTTAGCAGTAAGCCTGTAACTATAACCACCAGGCCTGTCCCTTGAGGAGTTCACACTGATCATATGGATGGGGTTTTATTAGTAAGAGACCCATTTTTTAAATAAATTAGACCCATTACTGTCTATAACTAATTAACTATACCTATTGGCTATTACCCATATAACCATGTGAAATTGTGAACACCCTAATTTCCTCAAAACTTCAAATTGTCTCAAAATAGAAATGTATGATTCTTTTGAGTAAGTAGAGTGGCATAATTGTTCAGTTTGGTCTTATTGCTTTGTTTCAAGATTTGAGGATGATAAGAAATGTTCATCAATCATTGTATATTTATACATAAAGAGAACTATTCTCATATAGATATAGACTGAGATGAAAATAATATTTTAGTAATTTCCTATCAGATTATAGTAACATTGAATATAGTAACATACCTTGTGAAAGGTGATGTTTCCTAATCGATCAGAAGCTGCAGCTTCGTAGACTTCTACCAACTCCCCAACTCTATTGAAGTAAACCCCTTCACAGATCTTCTGCAAGTTCTCAAAAACAGGCTCAAAGGCAAGAACTTTAAACCCCATAACAGCAGCTGCAAATGTGGCCATTCCCACATTAGCCCCCACGTCGACAAAAATCCCATTTCTGCCATCCTCCTTCATTTTCTCCAACAACCGTTGCACAGTCTCAGATATGTCAGGCTTCCTAAAAGGCTTTCCTTTCAGTGTCCTGTTGATATTCTTGTGTGGCTTTTCTGGTAAATTTCCGAAGTCTGAGAGGGAGAAGAGGAATGGGAATTTGAGACCTTCCACTACATTCGCAATCACAGGGTGCGCTTGAGGTGAAGAGTAGCAATCAAACGGCTTTAGCGAGCGCTCAAAGATCGGATTTTTGACAGATTTGAGAGTTCTTGGATATTGGTTTTGGGTTTGAGAGGCAAGGTAGAAGAAGATGAAGAGGAGGAGGGTGGTGGAAAGGAAGAGGAGAAGATTCTTTGGGTCGAGAATCTTGGTGGATTGGTTTCTTCTCAAACCATTTGCCATGGAAACTAAAAAAACTTGTTGGACTTTTTAATGGGGCAAATCTTTGGTTCCTGTTGCTTCTTTCCCCCAAATAATGCAGGAAATAGTTTGAGGGAACTGCAAGATTGGATCTTGATCCTTGGTAAAAATACTGATACGGATTAGTGATTACGTCTTGTGAGGTACCGGAAGTACCGGAAGTATTACTTTTCTTTGCTTGATTTCTTGAGGGTGGCTAACAGAGAAGAATTGTTGTTTTTGTTCAGCAAATGCGAGTTTTTTAGTTTTTACTTTTACCGGAGCAAACTAGTTAAAAGTGTTCTAAATGACATTTACATTAGTAATGCAATTTTCTCAGACAAAAATATGATTAGTTATGTTTTTTTGAACAAAAATATGACTAGTCACTGGACATCGAGTAATTTTACAAGAATCACCATAGTTATTACAAAGTGACAAATCACTGATAGATAATGAATCTGATAGAGTATATTCTCATATACCTCAGGGGTATCATAATCGACGACATTCACTTCACGAATCCATCGAGGAACATGAAAATACTAAGTCCACATCTGGGACCGACCATGACCCTGACCACCGAGGTCGGGAAAATACCAAGCTCGGGAATCAATCAGACTTAGCAAGCAGCGTGGCCAGCCGAGCCCGACCCTGACCCCCCGAGGTCAGGAAAACACCAGGCTCGGGAATCAACCAAACTCCACAAGGTATGAGCCCGACCTCGAACGCTCCGAGCTCGGCATCAGTCCTGACCTCAGGCATCAAACGCAAGGTCAACCACAGTCAAGCAACAGAGTCAACGATCTCAAAGATAGAGCCTTAAGCAGGAGGCATCTTCTCAAGTATCAAGCTTGGGCCTACAGATACCGGCCCCGCATATATTGACCTCGCAGGCACTAAACCCGACTTCGGAGGCCAACACAAAGTCAACCAGCGCGGGAGCCAGGTAGTCAATCACCCCTGGGGTAGAACCAGAAACAAAGAACGAATTTTCTAGCGAAGGACCTCGAGTCTCCAATCACTGACCTCGATGAGCTCAAGATCAGATCAAAGCATTATGGACTTAGACAAATCCGCAAGGACCAGCATCGCAATGAGGCATTGCCACGTCATTCCCAGCAACGGAAAAGATTCCGGAGTGCACACGCATAACCACACGGGTACTCTGGTAGCACTCAGTTAGGATTAGCTCCAATCAGCCAGCTGTCCAGGAGTCTCTCTCCAATCACCTTTACACGTGGCTGCTCCCCATCGACTTAAACTGCTAGTTTGTTAGAATAGATTGGACATGTGTCCTCTTCTCATTAGATCAACATCTTTTTACTTGGGCACCAAGTATTGCCTATTCTAGTATAAATATCACCTTCCAGCTTGTGGAAAGGGATCGCATTCTCAATTCTCTTACTGTTATTCTGCCGGATTACCTACCTATGTTTTCCGATCAGTTCTCTCTCTCATTTTACTTGGATTCCGACTAGCCCCAGTCCGGTGATCCATCATTTTTGGTGCTTTCATTGAGAGTTGAACTGTGAACAGGTCAGATCCTCCCACTGTCTCCTAGATCTACAGTAACTTCTCCTCCTTGACAATGGCTGCAAAGAGAATTGCGAGAAATAGACGTGTTGCTGCCGCCGCCGCCCAAACTGAGCCCTCGCTGGAAGCTACTGCAACTTCCAGCCAGGAGGGCTGCTAGGGTAAAGCAAGCCGCTGAGGCTTCCCCTGATCTGCGTAGCCAGATCCAGTGTGCTTCCCCAAATCTTTGTCAACAGATCTCACTGAATCGCGATGCAGCGGCAATGCCATCCGCACAGGTGATCCCACAATTCCAGAGTCTTCTGATGGTGGATCCCTCTGCGGTGGTTGGCGCCCTCATCTCGGGATTGCAGCAGGCACTCCCTGCGCTGCGATCCCAGACAGCAATTGATGTGGCTCCTCACACCACCAGACCCGTCTCCCCGGTGAATTCCAGATCCCGGTCTCTGAGAGTGGGCACCATTGACGCCCCTCTAGTTGTGGAGAGACCAGCAGAGATGGTCTATCAATCTCCCCCTCGCCAGAGGGCTACTCCGGGGATCAACTCTTCCCCGATCCGCCAGGTGGTTTCTGCAACACCTGTGAACGATGTGCCTCTAGCACAGCAGGCGGGAACTTCTCGCCCCGCTGCGACACAACAGAGGATGGCGCCACTGCCACCTCCCGCATTGCCATCAAAATACACGGCACACCGAGTTGACTACGGATGCCACAATGATGAAGGCGTTTATGCCGTCACTACTAAGGACTCCTCACAGTCCTTCTCCCTGCAGGAGCAACAATAGGATGACAACCCCAATCCCTGGGTGGAGGTGGGAAGGCGTCCCATCTTCTCCAGATTGGGGGACAAATCTATGGCGAATCAGCGCCTATCTGTCAACATCCGGGGGATTAACCGGGCGAATTCCCCAGTTCTCAACATCCCCCGGCAGCAACAGCAACAACAACCTGGGAGAAGGACTCCATAGCGTGTACCCTCTTTGGAGAGGCTAGGGGGCAATCATTCCCTTATATTCCCCCCCCCCCCCCCCCCCCCACGCTACCAGCAGATGCCTCCCCCCCCCCCCCAAGGCAGCGGCGCGCTTCTCCCCCGTGCCAACAACAACCAAAACCCCTGCGCCAGCCAAGGCTCTCACCACCAAGGCGGTAGGTGGAATCTCCACCACAGCGCCAGCGCCAGGTGGACCCAAGGGAGGAACAGATCCGCCTCCTAACACAAAAGGTTAATGAGCTACGGGATGCAGCAATCATAGCATCACCGCCACCGCCTCCTCAGCACACGACGCATGACGCCCAACTGGAAGCGCTGGCACTCCAGGTCCAGCAATTGCAGGCTCAAGTCAACCATGAGCCTGTCCCGGTGAGGATAAGGAATGCTACTCCTTTTACCACCCGGATCATGCAGGCCCCTATACCCCCAAAGTGTAAGGGGCCCAACATTCAACTCTATGGGGGTAAATCTGACCCCAGGAGCACTACACTCGCTACCAGTCCAACATGTATATGTTGGGCGCTAGCGATGAGTACATATGCAAGATGTTTCCCTCCACTTTAGAGGGAGAGGCATACGAGTGGTTCAACGACCTGCCTGACGAGTCCATTGACTCATGGAGGGAGCTGGCCACACGCTTCCTCACCCATTTTGCCGCCATGGCAAAGACGAAGAGGCACTTCTCCTACTTGCTATCTGTCAAGCAGGGAAGAGATGAGCCACTGAGCAAGTTCCTGGAGCACTGGAACGAAGAGACCTCCAAGGTTTATGGGGCGGACGACAACACCCGTTTGTCCATGCTGCAGGAGGTCTTGTGGTCCGGAGCTTTCTCCAGGAGCCTTATCATAGATCCCCAGCGGGACTATGAGCGGGCGCTCCACCGCGAGCAGAACTATGCCTTAGCGGAGGAAGTGCACAGCCGTAAAAGGGCACAGGGAAATGCTGTCAAGCCCTAAAAGCAGGAGCAGAAGCAGCAGGAAAAGCCAAAGCAACCGCGGGAGGACCTCGCGATGACAGCGACAGAAACCAGGGCAGGGGCAATTTCAGAAGCAGATGCCCCTGGACTGGCCCCAAGCTGATGGCACCTGAGGTTCTGACACCACTAACCCATTCTATCAGCCACATTCTGGAGGCCGCTGATCAGGAAGGGTTAGTGGTTCGGGACCCACGGATAAACGAAATCCAGCCAGGGGACAAGTCAGGCCCCTACTGCAAGTTCCACAGATTCCATGGCCATACAACAGATGAATGCCATACTGTGAAGTTGGAGATTGAGAAATTGATCGGTTGAGGCTACCTGACACAGTTTGTGCGGAAGCCAGAATCCGGCCAGAAGCGTGGCCATGAGCGCAGGACCAGGGATGAGGAACGGGAACCAGACCGTTCCCTCAGGAAGAAGGACATTGGACTGATCTCCGACGATAATTCGGCCGAGGATAACAGGCGTAATCATAGGCGCCTACATGAGGTCTGGATGATCGTCGGATGAAACACAGGCGGTGATACCGCCTCACAGAGGAAGAAATGGAATAACAAGCTCTATGTGGGGGAGATCACAAATCCCCCACCCGCTTCCATGAGATCAAGGTCGGACGTGATCTCGTTCACCGACCGTGATCTACCAGACTTCCCTTCTCCTCAAAGGGATGCTTTGGTGCTGAAATGCGAGGTGGACGTGGCCATCATCCACCGCGCCTACGTTGATACCGGATCCTCTGTCAACATCATGTACATTCAGACATTCCATGAGCTGGACCTCCACTTCAACTCCCTGAGGCCCATCCGAACTCCCCTCTCCGGATTTACCGATGACTCCATAGACGCTGATGTGAGTTTTTTTGTACTTAAAATAGATCGTAATATAGTGGTGTAAGTACGAGTATCGTCTCCACATGGACGGACAAAAGGGAATCAAGAATTAATTAAATTCAGCGATTAAAAAATAAAAAAAAATGCGTCGTGCGAGATTGGTTGGTTGAATTGAAATTAAACTAAAGCGAATGAGCGATTAAAATAAAAGGTTGGGTTCTTCTTAATTAATGACGAAGGGAACATGGATTGATTCCGGGGTAATCAGATTTCTGGCAGATCAGGCTTAATTACATGAAATTAATTTAATTAGCCTAGCTAATCAATACTAAGTTCTTACCGTTCTCGCGGCGTAGAATACAATAATTTAGGGGACCAGGCTGATCTCTCATGCGATAGGATCCTAAATTATTGCCAAGACGAGCGAGCTTACGACCCCTTAATCGCTACTAATCTCTTAGTGAATGATTAAGTGTGTGTGAATGTGTATTAGAATAAACTAGATCTCTCTTAATTTATTCTACAAGCAATTGTAATTCTAGCGACCGTTCTAGGTTACAAGAGATATCAGTTAAATTATTCAAACATAAATTAAACGATATTCATGCAATTAATCCATCACGAATCTAGCCATACATCATGCTTAACCCCTTCATCAATCCCAAATCCCTAATTAAAACTACTCCCGACTCATAATTGAAGAATCAAGAGAATTGGGAAGAATAGAAATAATTGTCATTAATTAAAAAGATGGAACTTACAAAGAATCCCAAAAGATTCATGAACACGGCTTTAAACCTCTCTAAATTTCGTGCTATGCATTCTCTCTATGTTCCCCCTCAAAACAGGGGTTTACAAGATATTTAAATAGGAAAAACGGAGCAATTCGGGTTGAATTAGGACTGAAACGGGGCACGCACGGCACCCACGCACGCGTGTGTGGCGTCCGTGCGTCCGACAGATTTGCGCGTAAAAAACGTTGGACGCACGCGTGCATCCCTCCCCACGCACGCATGCGTGGCTTCCAGTGAGTTTTCCGGCTTTTAGTCCGAGTTTGACAAAACATCCTTCATGAAAGTTGTAGAGAATGACGTCCTCTATCCATCACAACTTGCCGAATCGGATTTTAATCATTCAATCAAGAGATATGAATAAAATGGTGGAAGGTCTCATTCTGAAATTGCAACAGGGATCATTTGACTGCATCGTCTGTTTTCACCTTCTTCCTCTCAGATTCTCGCAATGGTGTCTTCATATGATTTGTAGCCCTTGAAGTTAGCTTTCATATTAAACTTGAATCGTGTCCTTTGGATGCTTCTACGAATATATATGCTTGAACGATTGATATAAGGTCATTCTGAACGTCGTTTTCAAGCTCTATTTGTCTTCTTTTGACCCCGTAGCCAATCCTAGAGCTCTTTTGTCATCAAATCTTCATTATGAACCTCCCGGTGACCTCCAAAGCTCTGAATTCACTCTCAAACACTTCTTAAGTCGTCCCGATCACTTCTCAAGCGCCGATACCGGGCCCTAAAAGACCTGATTTCAACTCTAAAACTACCAAAGCTCTATCCAACACCCGACTAACGTGACTTGAGATAAAATTGACACTTATGATGCCTTAAAGCTAGGAAAACTATCAAAATACGATCCCAACACGCATCAAATGTGTATTGTAATATGCACTTATCAGACGTCGAGGGCACTATCGAGCTCACCCTTAGATTCAGGGACGGATCTCACCACTCTAAATTTCCTGTGGAGTTCGTGGTGGTGAGACTCGAGTATGCTCACAATGTTATACTCGAAAGGCCAGCATTGGAGGACCTGGAGGCAGCAGATTCCATGCGGCACCTCTGCATGCAGTATCCTACTGAGTCTGGGGTCGGCTACTGTAGAGGAAGCCAAAAGATAGCCCGATCCTGCTACATGAAGATGACTAAATGGATGGCCGCCAGGGACATGCGCACCAATACCATATTTCAGGCTGCACTTCAAGAGGAAACTCCCGGGGCCGAGCCCATGGATACACTAGAAACAGTTATCCTGGACCAGGCCAATCCAGAAAGAGCTGTTCAGATCGGGACAAATTTGAAGGCAGGACTGAGGCAAGCAATAATCTTTGTTCTTGTTAAATACAAAGTCATTTTCGACCTAGGCCCTGATGAGATGCCGCGGATAAGTCATGACATAATCACTCACAAGCTATCTGTGGATCCCAACACGACGTCTGTCAAACAGCGTAAGCGGTGCATGTCTACGGACAGACGAGAATTCGTCAAGGCTGAGGTGACTATGCTCCTTAGCATAAATCATATCGCTCAAGTTGAATACCCGGATTGGCTAGCGAATGTTGTCTTGGCACCCAAGCCACCAACATTTTGTATGAGTGTCAATTATACCGACCTCAACAAAGTTTGCCTGATGGATCCATTCCCACTGCCGAACATCGATCAACTTGTCGATGAGACAGCCGGCTGCAAGTTCAGGAGCTTCCTGGACGCCTTCTGAGGCTATCACCAGATTTTCATGCACGAGTCCGACGCCCAGAAAATGACATGTATGACGTCAGAAGGCATTTTCTGCTACCTAGTCATGGCGTTTGGGCTCAAGAACTCAGGCGCCACCTACACTCGTATGGTGGCCAGAGTCTTCAAAGCTATGCTCGACAGAACAATGGAAGCATATGTGCATGACATGATAGTCAAAAGCCGCAAAGCTAGCACACATGTTGAGGATTTGGAGGAGATCTTCAAAATCATGGACAAAATCAACCTCCGACTGAACCCTAAGAAGTGCACATTTGCAGTTCAAGGGGGCAAATTCCTGGGCTATATGATAAGCCAATGTACGTGGGATTGAGCCAAGCCCGGAGAAGGTGCAGGCCATACTCAATATGGAGTCACCCCAAAATGTCAAAGAGGTCCAGAGGTTAACTGGGAAATTGGCAGCCCTCAACCGGTTCCTTTCGAAATTGGCTGAGCGTGCACTGCCTTTCTTACAAATCATGAGGAAGTCTGCGAAATTTCAGCGGACTCCCGAGTGCCAGACAGCATTCAATGACCTCAAGCGATATCTTCTCTCCGCCAGTATTATCAAAACCTGAGCATGGGGAAACACTGTACCTCTACTTTGGCGTCAGCCACGGGGCCGTGAGCTCGGTCCTAATTCACGAGGAAGATGGAGCTCAAAAGCTCATCTACTACATAAGCAAAACTTTGCGCGACGCCGAGCTCCGGTACTCCCCAGTAGAGAAGACTATACTTGCAGTGGTGTGGACCGTGAAGCGCCTAGCTCACTATTTTCAAGCTCATGCAATCCACGTTCTCACCCACCAACCGCTGCGACAGCTAATGCGAAGCCCAACGAGCTCAGCCAGGATGGTCAAATGGGCTGTTTTCCTGAGCCAATACCAAATCGAGATAAAACTGAGGCCAGCCATCAAAGTCCAAGCACTCGCCGACTTCATGGGCACTGCCAGAGATCTCACCCCTGGTCACCTCAACAGACAAGGACAGCTGGTGGACACTGCTCACTGATGGCTCTTCAGCAGCCAAAGCCTGTGGGGGGGGGGGGTCGTACTCATCACTCCCGAGGGCTTCCGAGCTTATTATGCTATACGCTTTGCATTCAAAGTCTCCAACAACAAGGCAGAATATGAAGCCTTGTTATCTGGCCTACGCCTTGCAGCTAATATGCAGGCGGGAAAGCTGAGGATCAAATGTGATTTGAGGCTCGTGGCCGGGCAAATCAATGGCTCCTGTGAAACAAAGGAGGCCCGGATGAAAGAATATAAAGCTGTTGCACTGGAACTCCTGGGAACATTCCAGTTGTACAAGATCTTGCAGATACCGCGGGCACAAAATCAAGAAGCTGACATTTTGTCCAAACTGAGCTCGGACACACCTGAGTATATCTCCAAAATAGCTCAGGTGGAAGAACTGTCAACTCCGAGCATACAGCAGACCCTCATCCATCAGGTGCAAGCCACCTCGAGGGACTTGGCAACCCACCCGAAGGAATACATCGACAATGGGCAACTGCCTAAGGGTGAGGCCGAGGTCAGGCTAGTCAAACTCCGAGAATACTCTCCTACGATGTCTCAATGACAATGAGGCCAAGCTGGCCACAGAGGAGGTGCACGCCGGGGTCTGCTCTGCACATCAGGCCCCCCACACGATGTCGAGAAAACTCCTTTTGCAGGGGTATTTCTAGCCCACTATGGCGAAAGACTGCGCTCGGATGGCGCGCACCTGTAATGCATGTCAACAATTCCAGAACGCCTCGGGACGTCCAGCAGTGAACTATGCTCCCATCAACACAACAATTTCATTTTCCAGATGAGGCATGGATCTTGTTGGACAGCTTCCTCGGGGTACAAGCAACTGCAGGTATATCATAGTCGCCATTGACTATTTCACCAAGTGGATAGAAGCGAAACCACTGACCAGCATAACCGAGGCGCAGTGCAGGAGTTTTGTCCACAAAAACATCCTCACTCGCTTCGGAGTACCACAACAGCTCATCACGGACAATGGTACTCAGTTTGAGGCCAGAAGTTTCCAAGATATGTTGGTCAGTTGGGGGATCAAACACACCGCAACCTCTGTCGCCTACCCACACTGTAATGGGCAGGTTAAAAACGCCAACTGTACCATCCTGACGGACTTGAAAAAGAAGCTCACAGACGAGGGATGAGGCTGGGTGGAAGAGCTGCACAACATTCTGTGGGCCTACAGAAGATCAGACTCACGAAGGGGTGGGAACACCAAACAGGCAAGTATTACCTTAAGAGAAGAATTGGCAGCTTCTAGGGCCACCTCCCTCGTGATCGTCATTCCCAGGATATGTTCATCACTATGTGGCCGGATCTGAGACAGAAAATCCATCCCATGGACCGTGCAACCAACAATGTTGTGTTCCTCATTCATGTCGTAGGAAAACTTCTGCACGTGGGGATCCCCATACCTACGGCAATTTGAGAACCTAGGACGTTTAGCCTCGGGGCGCTGGGAAGGACCAGCTTCCTCGGCCCCATGAGGAACACCCCCTTCACTAGAGACTGCATCAGTCCCCGGAGTAGACTCACTACCTTTCTAAGACAGGCGAGATTGCTTGTGCTGTAGGGTCTCACCATTACCCCCCTCATCTTCACTCTCGCTCTCCACGATCACTATATCTGGTTAGGAGGAGGGGATCACGGTGGCAGGCTCGGCGGTTGTCTGGGAACAGCATCAGGGGCATCCACATCCATATCGGCTACCCCAACATCTTCCATGGCAGCAACGTCCTTCTGGCCAGGAGGAGATGTCTTTAAGAAGGGGCTCAGGGCGGCACCCTGATTAACATCTTGGGGAGGAACAATGCCCTCTGCAGGTGCATCACCGGCACCAGCTTCATCTGCAGTGACCTGCACCTCATCCTCAGGGGGGCCACCGGCTGTGGTCCTGGCCTCATCATCAGCAAAGGCACCACCCACACCACCATCAGCCAGGGATTCCTGTGTTGACTCTGCGTGATCCTCGTCACTTTCCTCAGAAGAGGAGGAGGACCCACTGGGGGAGGACCTAGACTGTTTCTTCTGCACAAAGTTCTTTTGAACACTTTCCAAAAGAGCAAATATGTTTGGGCAACCTGCAACCGGCAAATAACTCAACATCAGCAAGGCCACAAGATGGGTCACACAAATTACATAACAGGGTGGAAGCCACTATAAAAGGAAACCATACCAGGAACAGCGGTGCCGGGCTCGGCCTGATTGATATTTCGCCTCGAGGGAGAAGTCCTTTCCTCTTGTTCATCTTCTCCCTGAGGGGCAGTAGCCATCTCATCCTCACCATCCTCAGAATCTTGAGGCGCAACAACACCAAAGTTGGGCACATGCCCCTCAATTGCTGGAGCTGTTGGGTTCGGGACTACGTCTTCTCCCTCCCCACCACTTACGACAGGCACGACATCAATGGCCATCTCCACGTCACCCAGCACTGTTACGGGTGAAAAATTGGTGCACTTCAGATCCTCCCTGATCCTTTTCTTAGTAACGAACTTCTCGATTTCATATTGGCTGGGTTTCAAGTACTTCTTCACATCATCGACATATTCACCCAAATCACCCGCATTGTGCTTCCGGGCAAGCACTGACTCCCGGGTCAGAACCGAGATATCCGTGGAAAAAGGTGATACCGCCGATACTGTTTGGCGAGTGGCGCAGACATAAAAGAATCTGCCTTTCCACCCGCGATATGAGGTTGGGGCGTTGATGAACCCACTGCGGCCCCCCAACCTGGGCTACAGAGGCATAGCCCTGGTTTCCCTTTGAGGGATTACGGCCGATGTTAAACAAATGACTGAACAGACCCACGCTGGGGGTAATGTCCAAACCCAGACAACGTAGGAGATAAACAGCAATATAATAAAACCCGTTGGGTGTAAGCTGGCAAGGAAGCAGACCAACCCAATCCAAGTACTCAGCATAAAAAGGGTGCAGAGGGAACCTGAAACCATGCCTAACGGCATCGTAGTAAGCGACGAAAAACCCTAACGGGCAAGAAGAGGGCAGCTCGCCCGCATCTGGCCTCATAACGACCACATTGGGCACACACAGACGTCTCGCTTCCTCCCACTCCCTGTCAGAGAGGGAACAAGGAACCACAGACTCGGCAAAGCTGTCCAAAGCGAAAAATTCAGTATTGTCCTTGAGATTTTTCTTGACAGGCAACTTGCGCCCTGGACACGCATTCAGCGGCACATCATCAAGCGCGGAGGTCGCGTCCTCGACCTCATCGTTAAAACCTGCGTCCCTCAGGGCAACATCGTCATCGTACCCCAGGGGTAGGTTATTGCTAGCCCTATCTCCGGTGTTAGCGGAAACACTACGGGAAGACATTCTTCAAACCTGCAGAAAAGCACGTACATGCAGAAAATCAAAATCCGGGGTTAAGGACCTATAATCCGACCCCCAAACAAAAATTAAACGCTCGAATCAGCATCAACATGCGATTCCGAGTCCAGAGGTACCAACCTCAGTCACAATGGGGGACTGTAGACCCCCCCATTGCTCGCAACACCAGTTTGACGGAAAACCCCTCATTCTGGGTTGTCCGACTAGCCTATGACAAACTGAGCATAAACAAGCAGAGTCCGGAGACCAATCTGATATAGGAAGTTGACGGAGGAAACTGAAAGTACGGTAGCACTAGCTGGAGAAGAAAAGCTCTGAATTTGCTTGGAAACTCTGAAAACTCGAATGCAAAGGAAGCGCAAAGGAGAAAGGCAAAAGCTTTCGCCTTTTATGCTTCCCCTCAAAATTGAACGAGAAGCTTACACGTGGCACACTACCTTCCAACCGCCCAAAAACTGAAAGGTTTTTCCAAAAGCCGTGCAAAAAGCGCAATGATGGTGTCGTACAATCATTGCAAACGACATGTCTCACATTAAATGCTGAGAAGCGGTTACTAATTAAAAAGGCTGCAAAGGAATATGTAAAGATTCCTATTTGTACACATCAACATTACTACACGCCAAAAATTCTCCTAAGTCCACCAAGTATTAAAGACAACTGCCTCATCCCTCTCAAACTCATACTCTTTTACACTTAGAAAATATTCTAAGTCCACAAGAGTGGGGGACTCGTAAGTGGGGGACTCGGGAACGATATCAAAAAACAAGACTACAACGAGCCCAGAACAACACAACAATCTCGGGATCAACATCAGACAGGTATATCTCGAAAAATACACTCTGCAAACACACATTGAATTCTTTACAATTTTTTGCAAATAAATCTTATAAACCCACGGTCAGGGTCGTGGACGTAGCAACTAACCCATGAAGCAGGTTTGGAACGCAAAAGGCACGAAGCTCGAGCTCGGGCATACTTGCAGCGGGGTGTCACTTTCCTCTCCGGACTTCATGGCAAAGCGGAGTATACTCTTTTTCCTCCGTTAGGATTTTTTCCCACATGGTTTTTCCTCAGCGGAGTTTTTAATGAGGTACCCCTTTGTTATGACCACGGAGAGCAGCACCCCTGCCGGGCGCGCAAGCCCAGGAAAATGAAGACTTACTCTCTGTCACCTCAAGTGTCACTTTCACTTCGGAGAGTGGGGGACTCATGATGGAGTATATTCCCATATACCCCAGGGGTATCATAATCGACTACATTCACTTCACGGATCCATCGAGGAACATGAAAATACTAAGTCCACATCTAGGACCGACCATGACCCCGACCGCCGAGGTCGGGAAAATACCAAGCTCGGGAATCAATCAGACTTAGCAAGCAGTGAGGCCAGCCGAGCCCGACCCCGACCCCCCGAGGTCGGGAAAACACCAGGCTCAGGAATCAACCAAACTCCACAAGGTATGATCCCGACCTCGAACGCTCCGAGCTCGGCACCAGTCCCGACCTCAGGCATCAAACACAAGGTCAACCAAAGTCAAGCAACAGAGTCAACGATCTCAAAGATAGAGCCTTAAGTAGGAGGCATCTCCTCAAGTATCAAGCTTGGACCTACAGATACCAACCCCGCATATACTGACCTCGCATGCACTAAACCCGACTTCGGAGGCCAACACAAAGTCAACCAGCGCTGGAGCCAGGTAGTCAATCACCCCTGGGGTAGAACAAAAAACAAAGAACGAATTTTCTAGCGAAGGAGCCCGAGTCTCCAATCACTGACCTCGATGAACTCAAGGTTAGATCAAAGCATTATGGACTTAGACAAATCCGCAAGGACCAACATCGCAAGGAGGCATTGCCACGTCATTCCCAGCAACGGAAAAGATTCCAAAGTGCACACGCATAACCACACGGGTATTCTGGTAGCATTCAGTTAGGATTAGCTTCAATCAGCCAACTGTCCAGGAGTCTCTCTCCAATCACCTTTACACGTGGCTGCTCCCCATCGACTTAGACTGTTAGTTTGTTAGAATAGATTGGACACATGTCCTCTTCTCATTAGATCAACATATTTTTACTTCGGCACCAAGTATTGCCTATTCTAGTATAAATATCACCTTCCAGCTTGTGGAAAGGGATCGCATTCTCAATTCTCTTACTGTTATTCTGTCGGATTACCTACCTGTGCTTTTCGATCAGTTCTCTCTCTCATTTTACTTGGATTCCGACTACCCCCGGTCCGGTGATCCATCAGAATCACTGAGAGCTAGTTACTGAATATGTCACTTTTTTGAATTTTTTTAAATTAAGTCATATTTTTTTATCTTTTGTATTTAATTTAGTACTACATACGTCCCACTAACATTGGGAAAAGAGGTGACACAATTATTAAGAAAAGAGAATTTATGTGGTTGATATTGAATTGACAAAGTAAGAAAGATTTAGAACCCTACAAATTTTACCAAATTTGATATGGGACAATCTTAGTGAGATTTCTCAAAAAGGTAAAATGAGACAACCTTAGCGGAACATAAAGAGTAATAATCATGAAAAGGCCTTCTTCAAGTAATTAAAGAATATAACTTCGTATTGAAAATTGAATTTGAGATATTCAATTAAAAAATAAAAAACCAATAGAAAATTATTATGGAAAATTTAATTTGATACTCCATGTGTTTCAAAATACTTGACACACTTTCCTTTTTTTAAACGTTTCAAAATGAATGCCACGCTTCCCATTTGGTAAATAAATCTATATCAATATTGTACAAAACAGTGTCAAACAATGTCAAATAGTGTCAAAACATCACTCTACAGTAAAATTTACCCTCAGTAATTTTTTTTCTTAAATTTTGTGAAATCCAAGTGTGTCAAAGATTTTGAAACTGAGGGAGTATATTCAAGTAAAAAATAAAAACACAATTAAAAATTATAATGAAAAATGTAATATGAGATATGCAATTAAAATATAACTCGACGCTAAATAAATAAAAAATGTCATTTTGGCCCTACTCCATCTATAATGTTATTCCGCATATTAAGACTCTATTTGGTAACACAGAAATTGAACGAATTAACTATTTTTTCCGAAAATGATAAAGTTCTGACATAAATGGATAAATTGAGTAAATTTGTTGAATTATGAAAAACTACATACTCCGTATTACGAGATGAATTTTATGGAACAGAATGAATAAGGGGGTGTTTGGAACTGATTCTGCTTCTGCTTCTTTTTTAAAGCAGAAGCAGAATCAGAATCAGTTTTCAGAAGTTGGTACCCCTCAGCTTCTAAAAAAACTGATTCTAGGAGTAAATTAGAGCACCAGAATCACTTCTACATTTTCACCCAAACACTCCAACTTCTGCTTCTGCTCCCTCAATGGGACTAAAAACTTTTGTATATTCCAAAATAGGATTATCATGTTTTTATTCCCAAAATAGGACTAATTACTGTCATGTTTTGGCAGTACCAGACTTTAAACATGACAATATTTTCCAAACTTGGCGGTAATTACTCCTATTTTGGGAATAAAAATATGACAGTCCTATTTTGGAAATTTCAAACTTTTTTACTCCTATTTCGGGAATTTTTCCTCTAAAAAACTGCTTCCTGGAGTAAATTAGAGCATCATACTTCTGCACTTTTAACCAAACACTTCAACTTCTGCTTCTGCTCCCTGAAGTAACAGAAGCAATTTTAAGGATGTTTTTACTTGGAATGTTGTCAGTCACAGACCAGATCAGATCAGTTCAGATCATACCAGATTTTTATAGTTATAAAATACACAGAGACCCGACATTTACCATACCAGACCAGATCAATTAAGACCAAACCATATTTAATCCGAACAGACCAAACCAACAAATTTTAGTTCAAGTAAAAACATCCTAAGAATCATATCTAAACACCCCTAATTAGCATTAGTTTTTTGAACTATCAAATGGAGTAGAAATTTGCATAAGAGCATCTCTAATGCTACAATGTGCACGGTGCACATGTGCAATGAGGGAGATAGACACAAAAAAATAAATTTATGACATTTCTCTCTCATTCTTTCCACGTTTTTATGTGTTTTTGGTAAGTTTTTTCAATAATGTCAATCACAATGCCTACATGTAGACATTGTAGAGAAGAACTTACAAAAAATATATAAAACTGTTCAAATAAGGAGAGAAATATTTTATTCAAAACATGCCAAAAATATATAAAAACAATTTTGCATATTGAATGGAACTAGGGGTGGGCACGGGACGGAACGAGACGGGAATTAGACTATCCCGGTCCCGAACCCGATTTAGGATAACGGGACAGGACAGGACGGGACAAGATGTTGTCCCGCTATTGTCCCTTTTAAAACGGTACCGGAACAGAACGAGACGGTTCGGGACATCCCAAAAAATTGCAGCGAAAAAATAAAGCTCCAAAAAGAAACTTCATGACAAAAACTACAACACTAAAAATGCAACACATACAAAAATTTACGATAAATGCAACATAAAATATAGTAGATTAATAGGATAGTTGCACGAAACAAACCGTAATAACAACAATAACTCCAACACATACAATACTACTAAGAAACTACAAAAATAAATAAAAAGACAAACAATATTATTAGAAGTAAAACCTGTGAAGTATACGTGCGTTTCTTTTTAGTATGTAGAAGATAGTTCATACTTGATATAATTTAGACTCCTTTAGGTGTTTTACATATTAGATAACTAATACCTAATTAATATTCATTAGTATTTGAATTGATGGTAGACTCATGACTAACCCACAACTATATACAATTTTGAATTCGGAACAACGGGACGGAACGAGACATATTTTATTTGTCTCGATCCCATTTTGTTTTGAAACGGTTCGGGACCGGAACGAGACAAAAATAGTTTGTCCTGAATTTAACTAGACAATTTCGGAACGGAACAACGCACCAACCGGATAGGGGCTTTTGCCCACCCCTAAATGGAACTACTCTTCCTAGATAATCGTCAACATGAACCCACGAAGTGAATCAAAGGATTCAAAGCATTACAACAAAAATGAAAACCATACACCAGTCTCTACAAGACTACAACCTGAAGTGCAACAAATGAGCATCTAAAATGCAGCCACCTGTGCGCGTTGCATGCCATTAAGACCCCAAATTCTTTGACCATCTCCTTCCTTCGGCCAGTTACAATTTACCGCTCAAAAGCTGGCGAGACTCTGTAAGAAACAAGTTTTGGCATTCAAATTTGGATACCCATTCAAATTCTCTGCTGCACCTGCATCAAACTTTTTTGGCTCTGCTCAATGCAGAAAGTATTCCAAGAATTATGGGCTTCAGTGCCTTGTCGACCACCCGAATCCGAAAATCTCCGTCTTCTTCCAGAAAGGCTTCTCCGAGATCACCGACGGAATGACCGGAAGAGCAGTTCATGCAATATGCGTAAAGGAGTCCCATTTAGACATTTTCCACCATAATACTCTGATCAAAATGTACTCGAAGTTTGGGAGAGTTGAGTGTGCCCGTCTCGTGTTCGACCAGATGCTTGAGAGAAATGAAGCGTCTTGGAATAACATTATCTCTGGGTACGTTCTTACAGGCGGGTATTGTGATGCAGTAAGACTATTCATTGAGATGTGGGGTGTAGGGGTTGAGGTAAATGAATATACTTTTGCTAGTGTATTGACTGCATTGAGTAGGTCTGAGAGTATGTGTCTTGAAGGATATCAAGTTCATGGTGTACTCTTGAAGTGCGGTTTATTGTATAATGTTTTTGTGGGAACTTCTGTGTTGCATTTTTATGGTGTCTATGGTCCTACTTCTGATGCTGCAAACGTTTTTGAGGAAATGCCTATGAAGAATGTGGTGACTTGGACTTCTTTGATGGTTGCATGCTCTAATAATGGAAATACGGAGGAAGTTATAAGTTTATATAAGAGAATGAAGAGTGAAGGGACCAGTTGTAATCAGAACACCTATACTGTAGTGATTAGTTCGTGTAGTTATCTTGAAGGTGATTGTGTGGGTCATCAAATGCTAGGCCATGTCGTAAAATCAGGGTTTGAGGATAATGTTTCAGTGGCTAACGCTCTAATTTCGATGTTTGGTAATTTTAACTTTGTAGAAGAGGCTTATCGTGTTTTTGAAGGCATGACTGAACATGACACTATATCTTGGAATTCAATCATATCTGTTCTGGCACATAATCAACTCTGTGAGGAAGCATTTAGATGTTTCTTTTTTATGCGTTGTCAACACGATGATATAGATTCAACTACACTTTCCTCCCTTTTGTCAGCCTGTGGTTCTGTAGATAATATAAATCAAGGTAGAACAATGCATGGTTTGGTGATCAAACTGGGATGGAATTCAAATATATGTATTTGTAACACTCTTCTTTCAATGTATGCGGATGCTTTACAATGTTCAGATGCTGAAAAATTGTTCCACAACATGCAAGAGAAGGATTTAATTTCTTGGAATTCTATGATGGCTGGGTATGTTTTGATAGGTGACTTCTTCAAAGTCTTAAACTCTCTTACTGAATTGCTTCGCATGGGAAAGTCAGTAAGCTATGTGACTTTTGCTAGTGCGCTGGCTGCATGTTCTAATGCTGATTATCTAACTGAAGGGAAGATATTGCATGGACTTGTTATGACATCTGGGTTGCAAGACAATTTGATAGTTGGAAATGCATTAGTCACCATGTATGGGAAGCATGTTATGATGGTGGAGGCTGAAAAAGTATTCTTTAAGATGCCAGTAAAAGAGTTGGTTACTTGGAATGCATTAATTGGTGGCTATGCTGCTGGTCATCAAACCAACGATGTGGTAAGAATTTTTAAATGGATGAGAGAGTGCAGTGTGACCACAAACTACATTACAATAATAAATGCACTTGGCTCCTGCTCATCTCCTGTTGATCTCCTGAGTGCTGGAATGCCGTTGCATGGGCATATAGTTCTAACTGGTTTCGAGGAAGATGAGTACGTGCGGAACTCACTCATAACTATGTATGCCGAATGTGGGGATCTCAAGTCAAGCAACTTTATCTTTACTCAGGTGGCTTACAAGTCTTTTGTGACTTGGAATGTCATGGTTTCTGCAAATGCCCACCATGGCCTCTGGGAAGAGGCTTTGAAGCTTCTTCTTGATATGCAGAGGGCTAACGTGGAGTTAGATCAATTTAGCCTTTCTTCTTCCCTTTCAGCTGCAGCAAACCTGGGGAGTCTGGAGGAAGGCCAACAACTTCATTGCTTGGCTGCTAAACTTGGTTTTGACTCATACCATTACATAAAAAATGCTACGATGGATATGTATGGGAAGTGTGGTGAACTCAAATATGTGCTCGAAATCCTCCCTAAACCAAATACCCGATCACGCTTGTCTTGGAACATTTTGATGTCTACATTAGCCAGACATGGACTTTTTCGTGAAGCCAGGGAAGCCTTCCATGAAATGCTCAAGCATGGTGCAAAGCCTGATCATGTTACTTTTGTCTCTCTTCTGTCTGCATGTAGTCATGGGGGCTTAGTGGATGAGGGTCTCAAGCATTTTGCTTCAATGACTACCGGTTTTGGGGTCCCAGTTGCTATAGAGCACTGTGTGTGCATGGTTGATATGCTCGGAAGATCAGGAAGACTTGCTGAAGCAGAGGCGTTTATCAAAGAAATGCCGGTGCCTCCAAATGACTTTGTTTGGCGGAGTTTGTTGGCAGCATGTAGGATGCATGGGCATGCCGACCTGGCAAAAAAAGCTACCGACTTTCTTCTGACATCTAATCCAATGGATGACTCTGCTCATGTTCTGTATTCCAATGTCTGTGCGAATTCTGGGAAATGGCAGGATGTCCAGCTCGTTAGAGCCAATATGGAATTAAGCAGCATCAAGAAGCAGCCGTCTTGCAGTTGGGTTAAAATGAAAGACAAAATTTACACTTTTGGTATCAGAGGCGGATCCTACTCATTGTCTGAGCAGATATATGACAAACTGGGGGAGTTGAGGAAAAAACTTCAAGAAGTTGGATATGTCCCTGATACAAGTTTCGCTTTGCATGACACGGATGAGGAACAGAAGGAACACAATCTCTGGTGCCATAGCGAGAAACTTGCCCTTGCGTATTCTTTGGTTACTACCCCAGAAGGTTCAAAGCTTCGGATTTTCAAGAATCTACGAGTTTGTGGTGATTGTCATTCCGTCTTTAAACTTGTAAGCAGCTTAGTCAGGAGAGAAATCATATTGAAGGATCCTTATCGGTTTCATCATTTTAGTGGTGGCAAGTGTTCTTGTGGTGATTATTGGTAACCATGTCTACGATGTTATGGTGAGTGGTGACTTGCCAAACTTATCCAAGAATCAACCAAAAGATATGAATGAAAAACATTCTATAAGCACTGGAAGTTTCTTATGTGGGTAAGTTTTATTCATAGTAATGACAGAACTCCATCTAGAATTTACAATAGCTTGAGTTGATTGAAGTTTGTTGCCCTTCATATACTCACTTGTCAAAAATTAAATGAAACATATGGATTTAATGAGTAAGGAAATTTAAGGATGAATATTTGAGATCAGAAGTTTTACAATGATGGCTAATGGCATTATAAAACTACTGTGGTTATAAGTTATATCTTTCAAATTTTGGGAGAATTATATATAAAGTTTTAGGTTAATGGTTGAAAAAGGTTAAACCTTCACCCCAATTACAAAATTCAATTTCAGCCCTGCATGAACCTGTAAGCTTCCAGACCTCTGTCTCTGCACCTAAGAAAATTTATTCACAAACACTAAATATTCTCTGATACCACTTTGCTTTAGTTATCTCATTCCTTCAGATTGATATTTGGCATTCTCAATGACTCCTCTCAAGCTAAACTTTTCCTGTGAAGTATTTTGTCTTAATCTTTTTTCTATTTTTTTTTAAATTTTGCTCAAAGGAGTGAACTTTCTGTGCATATATCTGGACTTTCTATTATTACATATCATTGAGATTTAAGCTATTACTGAGGCCAAAATTTTGAATTTATATTTTTAGGTTACATGAGCTTAACAGTATGTAGAGTCAACTCTTATATCTACATATGTTCAATTCTTGTTATATGTTCTTTGTTTCTGTTGTTATTAAAAAAACATGCTGCTTTTTAGCTTTGGAACTAATCAGATACTGTTTTTATGCAATTCTCTTGTTATATGGCATAAAACAGTGATATACAGGAATGAGGCGTATGCCTGAGGCAAATGAATCATATATATAGAGGTCCATTTGATCACCACAAGTTTGATCCCAGTTTGATCACCACACTCCAGCCGAAATATAGGTATATTGATACTATAATCCTGATAATATGATCAGAAATCTAGGTATTACAGCTAGAACAATGAAAAAGAAGATCTGAAAAATATAATATGAATAATGACAATTTTGAGAGTGTCTATCTCTCCTGCCCAGATCCAATTGACTACCAGAATGCCTTTCTCTTCCCTCCTTTCTCTAGCTTTATTCTTTCATCATGAAGGGCCTGCCACCTCAGCTACTCTGTTATTAGATTCCCACTACTCTCAGCTTTTTCTTTTTCCCCCCTTTGCCCCTTCTTTTGTAATTGTGTTTCGTCTAGAACAAGATCAAGTCATCAAACGATAACAAACTTCTTTACTTTTGGATTGTATCTGTCTCAGGTCATTAGCGGAAAGTACGAATCAGGAGATGTCACCCAGAGTCAGTTACACCATGGTGGAGAAGGGGTCTGGCTTCTATTCTGCTCAATCACGAGGGCTGTAAGCACAAGAAAATGAAAAATGTTTTCTGTTTTCTGAATTTATTTGTTTCCCTTCTATCAGCTCACCGTCCAAGCCGTTTTCCTTGCGAACCTCGATTATCCAGATATTTTAGTTGGTGATTTATTATCCATGAACTGGTGTACAACAGCAGGAGCCACTCATCGACTTCTTCCCCATCCATGAGCCTTTTAACAGACATGTTTGCTCTCCCAATCAGCTCTGCTCCAATGGGGTTGTCCACCTTGACAGAGAAGACAATGTTGGAAGCCATATGAGCACAGTATATGTGGAAAGACTCATACCATCTGGGATTTTTGTGCTCATTCAGAAGCCTGGTTCAACCAACCCTTGCCTGCCTGGTTCGACCAACCCTTGCCTTTTCCAGTCTTCCAGATCAATGGTTGCATACAATCTGGAAGCTGTCTTGTTAAGCCCACAACATGTTCAATGCCTTCCACCACCTGCACAGTAGAAAATTATTAATAGGAAGCATCAATGGCCGTGGCGGTTTCTAATAAAGTACTGCATAATAAATATCAACTTTACATGTTAACAGTTAAGTGTGAAAAGCTAATTCACCAAACACTTTTTTGCAATCTCCAACTCAAGCCGCGAGTCAAACTAGCAGACTGAAAATGTCTAAACCAAACAAAATTGTGGAAACTCAATATAGTCCCATGGGCCATGGCATTATCCTTGGACTGTTGGTGGATGACTTAAATTGTGAGATTTGCTAACTCCGTAGTTTTTTTTTCTTTTTCAAAAAAAATCGGAGTATTTTCGTAGTTTTCTCATATATTGCGTAAATTATGTCTACTTTACTATTGATACTTTGCATGGTACAACAAGCTAAGAAATAAGACGGTCATGAGTCATGACAATATATGCAATAAGAATTCAATAAGATGCCTTTATAGTTTTATCATATGCGGCTAGGGTTGGATTCGGTTCGGGCCACCCGGCCCGTGACCCGGCCCGGTACTGTGCGGGCCCGGGACCGGCCCGGTCGGGCGGTCCGGGACCGGGTCTGGGCCCGAACCGGGGGCAAGGGGCGGGGCGGGCTCGGTTCAGCATTTGTGTGACCCGGCCCGGGTCCGGTTCAATTTAATTTTTTTTTTTTTTAATTTGGGCTCCTACTAGCCGTTGGGGGTGGGGCTGGGGACAACCCAAACGGCTATATAGCCGTTGGGTGGGGTAAAGGGGGGGTCCGGGGGGGTTGGGTGGGGGGTAAAAAAACCTATAAATACTCCTAATCTTAAACATTTTTTCATATCTCTTCTCCAATTCTTCCTAAATCCTATTCTTAACTCTCTACTCTCTAATTCTCTTATTCTCCAATATATTATATTTATTATTTATAGTTTATATTAATTATCTACTTATATAAACTATAAATAGATATAAATAGTATTATATTACTTATATTTCTTATCTAATTATATATTACTTATATATTTATTATATCTATTAATATAGTTGGAATTATATCTAATTAATTTGAAGTCATTCTATTACTCCCATCCGAAAGACCGAAAGTCCGAAAGAGGTACGAAATTATTCTATTATTTACACTTGTTTAATTAGTTTAAAAAATATGTTGTACACAAAACTAGTTAATTCACTACTTAATTTGCTATAACTCGAATTAATAGTTAGATAAATAGTTAATTAGTTTTTTACAATTTTTTATTAATTGCTACATTTGACTCTAGTTTAAAAATAATGTTGTACACAAAACTAGTTAATTCACTACTTAATTTGCTATAACTCGAATTAATAGTTAGATAAATAGTTAATTAGTTTTTTACAATTTTTTATTAATTGCTACATTTTTTAGATGGATCGTCCTAGATATTCGGTTGATATGGGTAACCTCGAGCGCAACCGAACGAACGAGCTTGCGAGGAAGAGATCCCGCAAAGGTAAATCACATCTCGGCTCTTCATCTCAAAGTCAAGATGATTTTGATACGGGTTACGTAAGGAGGGATGGGGATGCGATGACCGACGAACAACTAGAATAAGAATTGCACCGACATAATTCCCGATTTTTTCAAGACCAACCGAGGACCATTGACGAAGAAGAGCTCGAGGACGAGGACGACGATGTGGAGGAAGCAATTCCGGAGAGCCACGACGACGAGGAGGAGGAGGGTGGCGGCAGCCATGACGCCGACCAAGCAGCCTCATCCCAAACAGGTACAAAAAAAAGTAAATCTGAATTAATGGCTAATAATTTTTCTAAGTGGAAGGACCCGAACACCGGGAATTGGACCGCAACTTGCAATTGGTGCAAGAAAAACTATAGCTTGGGGATTTCCGGCGGATACGGATCCGCCACAAGACACCTTAAGTCCAAACACCCGGTGGAGTATGCAAAATTAGGCGGCGGAACGGGGAAGCAAACGCAAATATCGAGGTTTGCAAATAATCAACAAGCTTTTGGTAATTTCTCATACAATGATGCACAAAATTTGACAGGTATGGCTAACTTACTTGTTGAAGAAAATTTGCCTTATTTGTTTTCTGAAAGTCTTGCTTTTCGTGATTATGCACAAACTTGTTTAAATCCGCAATATAGAGGTTATAGTCGCAAAACGGTTAAGAAAGAAATTTCAAGGCTTTATGGTGCGGAAAAGGTAAGGTTACAAAATTATTTTGCAAACTTTGATGGACGTGTTACTGTATGTTCTGACATATGGGAGGATACTTATCATAATTTACATTATTTGGGTCTGACTGTACATTATATTGATAATGATTGGCATATGCATAAACGTGTTCTTGCTTTCCGTGAATTTAATGATCGTCACACCGCTGAACATATTTATATTTTGATTGAACGTATTTTAATTGAGTATAATTTAATTGATAAGGTGTTTGCTATTGGTTTTGATAATGCTACTAATAATACTGCTGCTATTCCTAGATTGCGTGAATTGTGTGGTTCTACTTCTTTGATGGGTAGATTTTTTCATCAACGATGTGCATGTCATGTTCTAAATTTATGTGTGCAAGATGGTCTAAAAGCGTTGGGAGCATCGTTGGAGGTAGTCAAGGGGGGGATTAGACGTATTTGGGGTAATGGACACCTTAGGAAAAAATGGCATGATTATTTGATAGAAAGAGGTGAGAGATATGTGGCTTTTCCAAAAGATTTGTCTATTCGTTGGAATAGTACCTATAAGTTAATTGGAGTTCTTCTTAGATATAAACAACATTTTCCTGCTTTTATGAAACAATATGATACTCCCTCCGTCCCTAATCTTTCTCCCTTTTCGGCTGGGCACATTTATTAAGATAGTGGGATTTGTGTGGTGGAGAGTTGTGGAGAGGAGAGAGAAATGTGTAAGAATGTGTAAGAATGGTTGTGAACCACAAATTTTTTGCTAAAAGGGGGAAGAGGAGATAATTTTGGGACGGACGAAAAAGGAAAGTTTGAAGATAATTTAGGGACGGAGGGAGTAACTATATTATAAACTCGGCTGAGATCGACACCTGTGAAAAAATTTGTAATGCTTTGATATATTTTAATAATGCAACTGAAACTTTTAGTCATGTTTATAAACCTACCTCAAACCAATTTATTCGTGAAGCTGTTAATCTCGCCGGTGCTTTTTCAAATTTTGAGAATGCTGATTATGTGAATTATTTTGCTGGTTTTATGAAGGAAAAGTTTTTAAAATATTATTCACATATTCCGCATATTTATGGTATTGCATTTGTTCTCGATCCTCGTTTTAGACTTGGTTCTTTAGAAGAATGTTTGAATTATTATTATGCTGCTTTTTTTGGTCCATTGCCAATGTATGAGGACAACCCAATTGATCCGAAAAAAGAATACAACGAGGTTAGTGATATATTTTATGCATTATTCAATGAGTTTCATGCACAATATGGCAATGCGCCCCCTCCCCCGACACAAACATCATCTAAAGGAAAATCAATTTTCAAATCTACGTTTGCCAATCTTATTAAAAAAACAAAATCAACTCCCGCTACACAACAAAGCACAATTAATGAGATTTCTTTGTATTTAACTTATGATGTTGATTTTGAAGAAGATGATGATTTTGACGTACTAAACTGGTGGAAGGGAAAAGAAAGAATGTTCCCGGTTTTAGCAAAGATGGCTAAGCAAGTGCTATCAATGCCGGTTTCAACAGTTGCCGTGGAACAAGAATTTAGTTCGGCCGACAATGTTCTAACACAAACCAGAACGAGGTTGAGCGCTGAATCTCTTGAGATGCTTATATGCTACCACGATTGGTTGAAAGCAGCACGTAGAGCTCAAGAAATTGACATCACTCCATCCCAACACTTTATGGATGAATCTACGGAGGGTGACTCTACTTATGCCGGAGATTCTGATTAAAAACAATTATAGTTCCTATTTAATTTTCAAATGTAGTTCCTATTTCATTTCAAATAAATGCACTTGAAGTTTGTTTTTTAATACTTGTATAAAACTATAAAGTATAAAATATAAATTTAAAAAAAAAATTACCCGGCCCGGCCCGGCCCGGCGGGTGGCCCGACCCGTGACCCGGGCGGGTGGCCCGGCCCGAACCGGACCCGTCCAACCCTCGGGCCGGTCCCGGGCCCACTATTCTAGAACCGGCGGCCCGACCGGGCCTAGGCCCGGCCCAGGCCCGACCCGGCCCGAATCCACCCCTATATGCGGCGTTGCATGGACGGAGCAAGAATTCCCCTTTAGAATAGGGATGGACCCGGTCCGGTCCGGGCCTCGGGCCAGGACTGACCAGTTTTTTTTTTGGTTTGTTGAGACCCGGAACCAGCACGGGTAGCTACCGGGTCGGGCCTGAGCCGGGTCGGGCTGGCTACCATATTTTTTTGATTTTCTAATTACTTCCTAACCCCCCCACCCCACACCCCAAACCAGTCCAAAACACCTAGCCCAACCCATTTACCTCCCAAAGATTTTGAAAAACAAAAAAAAATGGCCCGGACCGGCTAGTTCATTTTTTGGAGACCTAGAGCTCGCCCCGAAAAATTCCGGTTCGGGTAAAATGCTATGGATCGTTGCGCTTACTGCTACACTAAAAGCAACCGCTGATAGTGTAGCACGCCCCTCTCTCTTTAGAGCACAAGTGAAGCGTCACACGGTTCGATTGCACCGGCAAGTTGGTAGATTGCTGGCACTGCATACCCGCGGCCCAACAATCTCCTCCCCAGCACCTTCTAGCCTCAACTGCGGAACATGCTGTTGCCGGGGGTCGAACCCGTGACCTTGACTCTGATACCACTTGTGGATCGTTGTGCTTACCGCTACACTAAAAGCAATCGCTGATAGTGTAGCACGCCCCTCTCTTTATAGCACAAGCAAAACGCCATGCGGTTGGATTGCACCGGCAGGCTGGCAGATTGCTGGCACCGCATACCCGCGGCCCAACAAATGCACCCGGCCCAGACCCGGGCAACGGGCCGGGCCGGTTCGTAACAGTACCGGGCCAAGCCGGTTTTGGTCCAGTTGACCCGGCCCGAGTCCGTCCCTACTTTAGAAGGCCCAGGTTCTTTGTAATACTGATGAACTTTTAACTACAATAAATAAATAACGTTTCACATAAATATACTATGGTATTATATAAAGACTATGTATATAAACACAAATACACTTTGAGAAACTATAAAACTTTTTCCTCTCCTCCTTCCTCTTGGATAAATTTAATTGTATTGATACAGTGTGATCTAGCTTGTTCTTAGAGTGTTTAAGAGTATAAATTTATGGTACATGATCTGATCTAGTGTGATCTTTTTTTTTTTAATTTTTTGTTTGATTTTTTCAAGTCTGGTTGAGTTTTAACATATTAAAGATTCACGGAATTGAAGTGCATGATTTTATACTCTTCTTCCCAAGCTAAAGTTCTCGCTTGCAATTTTTAGATGTTATTAGGGATATGTCAAGGTACTCTTTCAATTTATAAAAACTTATTGGTATTAAGAACTCCTTTGATAATATCTATTTTTAATTTACTGACCTTATCAATCAATTTTTTATAAGATTTGTCCATAAAGAATATAAAGATAAATGTTATAAACAAATATATGACCGGTTTTTAAAAATTCCAAAAATTAGACTAAACTCCTACTACTGACAATGACCAATTCAAACAGTGACTAATCTGACCAGTGACCAACTCGATCAGTGACCAAAACAACTAGTAACCATGATCAACCCGTCAAGTTATCATGATAAATCCGACCAGTGACCAACCCAATTGGGACCAATTCGGTCAGTGACCAACCAAACCACTGTTCAGTGACCAACAAGCAACCGTGACCAATTCGATAATGACCCGACCATGACCAATTTGATAATGACCCGACCATGACCAATTTGGCCATGACCAACGCGGCCATTGACCACACCGGTAGTGATCAACCATTGCCCATGCCTCGGCTGCCACCGCCGCACATGCTTCGGATACTGCCGGATCGGCCTTACAATCCTTACCCCACCCTCATCGGTGCCCAAAATCTTGTCTGGACTTCCTCCCCTACCTCAGGCAACCAGGCCCGTCACCTCCGCCCACCATTTCCCCTCCCCTGCTCCAGACGGGTGCAGATCTGATAATTAATGTTGCCGTTGTTTGAGTATTGTCTTATATGCTTTCTTGTTATCAATATAATAGCCGCTCCATATTAAAAAAAAGATCTTTTTCCTATGTTTTTATGCTCAACAATTTAATTTAGTTAAATTTTGTGCTAAATAGGAGTAATAGCATGGTTCTTTCTCTAAGTAAGAGTGTCATGTTTCTCTCACTAATTAAGACAAAACATTATCATGACAAATACTGATAGTATTATGATATTAATGCATGATAGTGTCGTAATGTAGTATGATACTCCATCCGTTCCAGTTTAGGTTCTGAATTCCTTTTTTGAACGTCTTAGTTACAGGTTCACATTTCTATTTAAAAAAATAATTAGCACTTTTAAATGATTATTTGATCATAAATATTAAAAATGATACATCTATGACATTACAATTATCATCAATGATCTCATTATTATATTATGTATTTAACTATACTAGTTTTCAAAATGTATTCAAATCTACTTATTTAACTATGGAAATGATTGTGCCATTTTACCATCCAAATTTTCAGCCGGGAGTAGTACTATGATTTTAAGATATGAGACACAAAAGTCAAATATGCAAACTTTAGAAGGTGTTTAAAGGAGGTAAAATGGGCTGATCAACATGAAACATCAAGAAACACTAAACAATCATTAAATGGACTTATTTGATTGATTTCTATATATTATCAGCAGAAAAAATAGCCTTCGAGTTACTCTATCAGCTGATTTGTATTTTTCTATGGTTGAAACGCTAAATCACACTTCTATCCTCTTCAAAACAAGCGGTCAAATATGAGACTCTGGGGCTGGAACGTCAATACCTTTTGGAACTAATATGAAATACGTAGTATGCAAAACAAATTATTGGGCTTTTTGAAAAATATACAAAAATAAAATTTATTTACATAAACATGACTAATAGTTACTACAATGTAGCGTCATAATAACTTAAGTTTAAAAATTGAACACAAATTACTATGATTCCATTAGCACTCTAATCAGTAGTCACATTCTTTATTTTAGTCATAAATATGTAATTGTTTCAAAACAATGTGGTTAGTAGTGGGTAATGTAAAACTAGTGGCTACTACACAATTATAAATTAAATGAATGCCTTTTCCAAGAAAGTTTTTAAAAATACATATATTGGCAAATGAGCCACATCTCACACATACTAAGATTGGAACAAAGAAGAGTGCTGTGGTGTTTAAGAAAAGTACAGTGATGCGATTGTTACTGAATTGATAAAGTGAGAATAAAGTAAAAATGATTTAGTATAACACAAATATTATCAAATATAGTATGAGACAAATTTAACGAGAGAGACGAAAAAGGAAAAATAGGACAATTATATGAGGAGTTGGGACAAAGGGAGCATATATTTAATATATAAATAGAATAATACCGTTTATGGTAATTATATATTCAATCACCCAATTCAACCAAAATATTACCAAACATTTTTAGAGCTTGTTTGGTGAGCCTATTTTTCGGGTTATCAGGCTTATCAGTCAACTTTTCACCAAACACGTAACTTTATATTCGTGTGATGAATTGTGTAATAATAAGAAAAAGTAAGGTTGGAGTTATTTTTCTAACTGTATTGGCTGAAGTTATTGTAGAGGATCATTTTAGCTATTTTTTAATATAAATTTTTCTTTATTTTATCAATAAAATATACTTTATATATAATTTTTTCATAAATCAGCAAAATCAGCCAATACAGCCACTTCAGTCAAAACTTAATAAATATTTTCAGTGTTACTGTGTTACCGAACAGGGGTTATAGTTTGAAGTCATTTCAACACTTTGAATAGTTTCAAAGTGCCGTTGTAGTCATTACCTAACAGCTCTTAACGTGGAAAATGGAAATCGAGTATTAAGTGTGAAAGAACACATTAGGTCCTAGGTTCGAATCCCGTCAATTGCGATGAGAGGTTACTATGCTAAAAAATGCATACGACCTCTGCAAGTACCGGGAACAGAGCCTCACTTTCTATCTATCAGATTAGTATTATAGTCCAACTTACATCCTCCCAACGTATCGTCCGGTCGGAGTCGGGGGCCCTCTTTTTTATTTTAAGTGTGAAAGAACGTATCCTTGGGGCCCGCCTCTGCCAATCACAACATGCCGACCGTCCCTAGTTACACCTCTAATCCACGTCTTCAACATAATTTATTACAGTACGAAGTACAGATTTAGGATAATATAAGAGATAGTAACAATTCAATTCATGGTTTATTAGGGAAAAAAAAAATCTATAATCTTTTCCTCTGCTTCATCTTCCCCGTCACTCTTTTTTGCTGTCTTATATAATTTGCACCTCTCTCCATTTTCTTGATCATCCCAAAAGCTTAAAGTAAGGTTGGTTTCTTGGTTACTTAATTAGCAAACTCTTCTTCTTTAATTTCTCTGTTACTGTTCTTAGCTTTTCTTTAATTCTGAATTTTAGTCTTTCCTTGAGACACCAGAAACATAATGGCACAACTGCTGCTTCACGGGACGCTCAATGTCTCTGTCTACGAAGTTGACAAGCTAAAGTCGGATTTCCTCCACAACTTTTTTCACAAGGTATTTATTTCATTTCATTCTGATGATTCTTCTCATTTCTGGGATTTTGATCTTAGTTTTTATTTTTTATTTTTGATTCCTCTGTTCATGTTCTTGATCTACATGTTATGATCCAATTTCTGAGCATTTTATTAGTAGCTCCGTTTGTTTGGGCTAGACTGGGAAAATGATTATACTATGCATTATTTTTACTTTAGCAATCAAAGGTAAGTAGGATTGAACGGCAAAATTGAAAATTGTAGATTTATGTCCAAGGAATGGTGTAGTACCTTAAATAAAATACCGTTCCTCTTCCTTCTTATTGTCTCGTATCATATTCATTTGATCAACACAAATCATTCTTAATCTCTTACTTTATATATCAATTTTTTATCAAATTTGATTCTGGTTTTGCCAATTTGTAAAGATTTTAATGTAGTTTCTGAATATGTAATTTTTTTTTCTAAAAATAATTTTAGTGCAAACAGGGATCCGTTTGCTTTATCGTCGATCAAACATCCTAAACCGCAATGAGATAATAATAGTACAAGTATATTTTAGGATATCCCAAAAAGTTAATATATTTACACATTTTTATTAAGATACTCTGTAAAATGGAAAATTGACTTTCCAATAACACTCATACTTTGTGTCACATCAAACAAAAAATAAATAAAAATAAAAATAGTTAGGATATTCAAATAAGGAAAGTTAAAAATTACTTCTCGGAGGAGGTTTTTTGGGATGCTGGAAGTATTTTCATCCCTAAGATTTGATTAATGTAGTTTCTTTCTTCGATGTTGAGTTAAAATTTAGTTTAGATTGTTGGATTACTTGGATATGTTTAATTAAGAAAACTTTATACTCCCTTTGTCCCTTATAACTTTGCTAACTTTTCTTTTTTGGATATCCATTAACTTTGTCACTTTCCTTTTTAAGTAAAGAATTTGTGATTCTAGTTCATTCTCTTTCACATGCACAAATCTCAACCACACACTTTTTAGTTTATTATTGAAATAATTGCCCTAAATGAGACGAAAACATTAAGAAAATTTCAAAGTAGGACTACAAGTTTATTATTCCCTAAATAAGAGTTCAAATTACATTTTCGCCCTTCTAGTAACTAAACCCAAAAGCCCAGCGCATCTCCGTCAGATTCAATGACGACATCTCTCCCTCTCCATTGAACACCATCAACTCCCCCTTGTCTCTTCGATCAATTCGCCTGTGATTTTTCCCACGCCATGGATCGCAGTGGCACACCTATTTGGCGACACCTGTTCGGTAATTTTTCCGGCGAATCCAGGTAAGCTTCTAAGTTTCTCCCCCCTCCTCCTCTTCAACCTTCTTCTTCTTCTCATTCTCTTCTTGATCCTCTGCTTTTTGTTTTCCTCTGCTTTTTGTGTTTTATCTATCAATCTGTTAGTTTTCAGATTGTTAATGGAACAATTTGGCTTTTTACAGTTTTATTTCAACAAAGCCCCTTTGATCTTGAACGTAAGAATGCCCTGGTCACTGATTTTCATAAAATGCCACTTTTAACCCTGAGAATGTCATAATTATTGATTGTTTGACAAAATGCCACTTTTATGGTTAAGAATGTCATAATTATTGAATGTCATAATTATTGGTTATTTTACAAAATGTCACTTTTATGTCAGTACAATAATGTGACACTTCATATGCGAGGATGCGACTTAATATATGCATAATGACACAATAATGACAATTTCGTATAGAAACATGACATTCTCAATATGACATTTTCAAATACTGTAATGGCATAAAATTAACATTTTTTTAAAATGACCAATAATGACACAACAATGACAGTTTCGTATAGAAACATGTCATTTTCAATATGGCATTTTCAAATATTGTAATGACATAAAAGTGACATTTTTTAAAAATACCCAATAATTATGACATTCTCTTAATAAAAAAGTGTCATTTTCTGGAAATCTAAAAAAGAAGAAAACAGAGGACCCAGATTTGAAGAGGATGGGAAGTTCATATCCAAAAGTTCCAAATCCAAAATTTTCAAATAAAAAAAATTATTTGAATCTTAAAAATCAACAAAGCTCTATTTTTGAATTGTAAGAACAACATTGAAACCTAGAGAATAACGATTGGAACTAGCATGGTTAATCCATTTATATAAAATAGTACGAAGAAGGATAAGAGGGAGAAGGAGGAGGAGGAAAAGAAGAAAGAAGAAGAAGAAGAAAAAGAAGAAAAAGAACTTACCTGGAAATATTTCGACCTGAGCAGTGGAGCGTGGAAGCGAAGATGACATGCGGACATGAGATGCGGAAGACATCTGGGGCGATCGATCTGCCGCAGTGGCGGTCTTGCTGGGCAGTGGCGGCGGCGGTCTTGACGTTGGTGGCTGGAAAAAGGTATGAGTGGTGTCGGTGGTCTGAAGGTCTCGCTGCAAGGAGCCAAGGACTCAATGATGCAGATGCAGGGGATTTTATTTACACAAGGGCAAATTTGTCTAATCATTAATTAAGAGTCCTATTTAGGGAAGAATAAACTTAATGTCCTATTTTTGCAAATTTACTATGTTTTAGTCCCATTTGGGGAAATCTCTCTTTATTATTTCTCGTGACGATCAAACTTGGCAAAGTTTGTTAGAACCGGAGGATAAAATTAGTAAAATATAAGGGTGTAGAAATATGGCTGGACCGGATATCACTTCTAGTCACGTAAAATACGCTTTCCTAAAAGTTTACTATCTACCCTTATCACAGTAACCGGGTTACAAGATAGAACTTTTGGGATAAAAAGAAGGTATATGGTGTATTTTAGCTACTGATAAAATAACACCGAACAAGTGATTTGTATACAAAGTGGTCTAAACACTTTATTACTAATACTGCAGATATAAGTACCAAAGTATGGGAGCACGAGAAGATACACTCGACTGAATTTTATCGTCCAAACAATTCAACATGGTCCTTGTATTTATAGATAAAAGACAACACTTGATCGAAGGTAATAAACGTTTCTACCGGGCGATAAACCCATTCCTAAAGAAACGGTGTGGCTTTACAAAACGATATGTCTGTATCCTTTTAGAAATACTTTTAATATAATATTAAAATATTGTCCTTATCCATACTTGCAAGTGCCGCAAGCCTTTTTTTTTTAAAAAAAAAAAAAAAAGTACGTAGCACTTTAATAAATGAAATGATTATATAGTATATGAGCTAACAATATAAAGTAATATTATTATAATTATTATGAGATCACATGTGCACAAAATGTTCTCATAATATATATAATAATCAACATTATATTTAAATAACATCATTTTAATAAAGCACGTCAATTGTTTACAAAATGATTAAGGACCATGTAAACTAACAATTGAGCTTTATTTTCAATAAATCTCCAACAATCCTCCTCCATTTATTGACAAATAAACATGCTCAATTCCTACCAAATAGACCACTTATCAAGACTTATGCATAATTGAGAGTGTCTTAAAGATTGAACTTTCATTTAGTGCGATATTCTTTACAATATTTCGGATCATAATAGTAGACTAAGCTTTGAACTATATAACCACTTTGAAATATTGAAGATATTACACACACAAGTCTTTATACAATTTCACTTAGAAACTTGATACTATTAACGGCCTTGTGTCCATATCCATTCATGAGCTCCAACAAGTAAAGCCTGAAACTTGGTGAATCGGCCGCCATTCTAGCTCACATAGGTAGATCTTTTCAAATTGTGTCCTGCAATTAAACACTTTATCAAAAGATCTATTAAGACATAGTCAACCTCATTACACATTGCAGACTCAAACACTTACCTCGGGGTGGTTATTATTCAAAGGTGCTCCAACCACAGAGTGACTTACTCATCGTCATTGAACTCAAGATCTAGCGTTGTACTAGACGTTGAGTTGGGCTTTCTTTCACTTGTGATTATTTTCTAAGGACTTTAACCCCATCCCTTTTGCCGTTTTGTACACCATGTCCCTTGGCATCGCTTTTGTAAAAGGATCCGCCAAATTCACATGTGATCGTACAAAATCTATCACAACAACTCCAGAACTTATAAGTTCCCGCACATAGCTGTGTCTCACTCCTATGTGCCTTGACTTACCATTGTACACATGGTTATAAGCTTTCGATAGAGTTGATGCACTATCACAATGGATCGATATCGGAGCCATAGGTTTAGGCCATATTGGGACTTCTGACACTAAATCCTTTAGCCATTCCGCTTCTTTACAAGCTGATGCTAAAGCTATAAACTCCGAAGCCATAGTAGAGTCTGTGATACAAGTTTGTTTCTTAGATGCCCATGATATAGCACCTCCTCCAAGAAGAAATAACCATCCACTTGTGGATGAATAATCCTCTTGATTAGTTATCCAACTTGCATCCGTGTAACCTTCTAATATAGAGGGTTCACTCTTGTAACATAAGCCGAAGCTCATTGTTTTCTTTAGATATTTCAGCACTCGCTTCAAGGCTTGCCAATGAAATATACTAGGATTACTAGTATATCTACTTAGCTTTCCTACCGCAAATGCAATATCTGGTCGGGTGCTAGTCATTGCGTACATCAAACACCCAATCACCCTAGCATATTCAAGCTGTGATACAGCGTTCCCACTATTTGGAACTAATTTCCAACTAGGATCCATGGGAGTGGAAACCGGTGAACAATCCAAACTCCCAAATCTTTTCAACACTTTCTCTATATAGTGAGATTGTGTTAAGGTGATAGTATCACCTTGCTTGATTATCCTAATTCCAAGGATAACTTCCGCTTCACCCATATCTTTCATGGAGAAGTTTGAACAGAGGAAAGCCTTTGTCTCATTTACTTGCCTCAAATCAGTGCCAAATATGAGCATGTCATCCACATATAGACAAATAATGATACCATTACCATGCTCATTAAATTTGCTATATACGCACTTGTCTGATTGGTTTATTTTAAAACCATTTTTAAGCACCACCTCATCAAACCTTTGATGCCATTGTTTAGGTGCTTGTTTCAGACCATACAAAGACTTCACAAGTTTACAAACTTTCTTTTCTTGTCCTTTAACTACAAACCCTTCGGGTTGTTTCATGTACACCTCCTCCTCCAATTCACCATTTAAGAATGCGGTTTTGACATCCATTTGGTGAATCACAAGATTGTGAATGGCTGACAAAGCAATTAACAATCTTATGGTAGTTATTCGGGCTACCGGTGCATATGTATCAAAGTAATCAATACCATGTTTTTGTTTAAAGCCTTGTGCAACCAATCTAGCTTTAAACTTGTCAATAGTACCGTCTACTTTCATTTTCTTCTTGAAAATCCATTTACAACCGATTGGTGTGCAACCGGGTGGTAAATCACTTAGAACCCAAGTATTATTGCCCATGATTGAATCCATTTCATCATTCACGGCCTCTTTCCAGAAGGAAGCATCTTGTGATTTCATTGCCTCCTCAAAAGAGTTAGGATCCTCCTCAACACTATAATAATATAGTGTTTGAGTTTCAAGGGTCTCTCTTGATCCCTCAACCAAATACAATTGAAAATCAGGACCAAATGACTTTTCCTTTCTAGCCCTCTTACTCCGTCTAATTTCAGGCTCGTTTTCATGACCCTTTTCCAGTTCATGAAAATTTGAATTACTTGGACTGAGATCAACATTTTTTGGCTTAGGAATAGAAGTGAACCGCTTCTCATCGAAAAGAGCATCCCTAGACTCAATAACGGTATGAACCGCAATTGAGTCATTCGGTTCAATAACATAGAATCGATATGATTTGCTATGTTCAGCATATCCAATAAATATGCACTCTATCCCCTTTTCACCTAACGTTTTTCGTTTAGGTTCCGGTAATCTCACGATTGCCCTACAACCCCATACCCTAAGATAACTTAGTTGGGGTGTTCTTTTGTGCCAAAGTTCATATGGGGTTATTTTATTTCTCTTGTTAGGAACTCGATTAAGAATATAACAAGCAGTTAACATAGCATCACCCCAAAATCCATTACTTAAGCCCGAATTAGACAACATGGAATTAACCATTTCTTTTAAGGTTCTATTCTTTCTTTCAGCTATGCCGTTTTGTTGTGGCGTGTAAGGGGCTGTTGTTTCATGGATTATTCCAACGGATTCAAAAAATTTAGGCTCATAATATTCTCCTCCTTTGTCAGTTCTAAGCCTTTTTACTTTCTTTCCGGTTTGTAACTCAACTTCCGTTTTAAAAACTCTGAATTTATCCATTGCCTCATCTTTTGAAAATAAAAGGTATATGTAACAATATCTTGTGCAATCATCAATAAATGTGACTACATATTTTTTATTTCCAAAAGAAGGAGTGCTATGGAAATCACACAAATCACTATGCACTAATTCAAGCATGTTGGATTCTCTTTCAACATTTTGAAAAGAATTTCTGGTGATTTTGTTTAACATGCAAGTTCTACATTTTTCTATGTTCATATTAAAAGGAGGAATTAAACCTACTTTAGACATGTCACTTAGTCTACGATAATTAACATGACATAACCTATTGTGCCACAAAGTAGAATCACAAACCATATACACAGAATTAACAACTTTATTTACAACACTTAGTTTGAACATGCCATTACAATAGAAACCTTGGCCAACAAATACACCACCTTTAGATAAAATAAACTTATTTGCTTCAAAGCTAAGTTTAAACCCAAAGTTATTTAGGATGCCACCGGAGACAAGATTTTTCCGGATTTGTGGTACAAAGTACACATCATTAAGAATTAATTTCTTTCCGGAAGTTAATTCCAACTCTACTTGCCCAATTCCTTGAATTTGCACAGTAGAGTCATTTCCCATGTATAAGATCGGCCCCTCTTGCAACTCTTTTAAAGTCTTAAAAGCTTGCCTATCTTTACATACATGTCTTGTTGCTCCGGTGTCGATCCACCAAGATTCATCATCCTGCACAACACAAATTTCAGAAAGCATAGCTACAAAAATCATGTTGTTATCAACATCGTTTGTAACTATAAAAAGATTCTGACCTTGGTTATCTTGGCCACCATTTGGATGACCGTTAGATTGGGCCTTCTTCTTCTTCACCTTCGGGCAGTCCCTCTTGAAATGTGGACCACCACATTCCCAACAAGAGCCTACTTTCTTATCTTTCGACTTCTTTTGAAACTTGGAACCTTTGGTGAATTTCCCGGGACGTTTTTTATTTTTCTTAGTCCCACTTGACTGTCCCTCCTCCACAACATTTATAGAGGAAATTGGAAGGTCGTTCTTTTTACCATTGTCACCTTCACGCAACTTAATGCCTTCTTCAATTTGAAGTCGGTGAGCAAGTTGCTCCATTGACAAATCCTCCTTTTTGCGTTTGAGGCTATTTTTCACTTCCTTCCATGAAGGTGGTAATTTGTCGATTATAGAACCAACCGCAAAGGTTTCATTTACATGCATGTTATGAATCAAAAGTTGATCATACAAACGTTGAATCTCATGAAATTGTTCCATGACCGGACGAGAATCCACCATTTTGTAACTATTAAAGTTACTAATGAGAAATTTCTTACTTGAAGCATCTTCGGTCATATATTTGGATTCTAGAGATTCCCACAACTTTTTAGCATATTCAACATTTTGATACACATCAAATAGAGAATCGCACATACCGTTCAAAATGTGCCCACGACAAATGTAGTCGTCATTATCCCACTTTATGCGGCGGCGGCTTGTCTCCAAAGACTCGTTTTCTTCTTCCTCGGGCGGCCTCGGGGTGCTTAACACATAGACCACTTTCAAAGTGGTGAGCAAAAAATGCATCTTTTTCTGTCACCTTCGAAATTCCACACCTTCAAATTTTTCCAATTTTTGAAAATTGGTGTTGATATCACGTTGCGTAGCGGCCATATTTACGGAATAGTAAACTTTTAGATTGTTAGAACCGGAGGATAAAATTAGTAAAATATAAGGGTGTAGAAATATGGCTGGACCGGATATCACTTCTAGTCACGTAAAATACGCTTTCCTAAAAGTTTACTATCTACCCTTATCACAGTAACCGGGTTACAAGATAGAACTTTTGGGATAAAAAGAAGGTATATGGTGTATTTTAGCTACTGATAAAATAACACCGAACAAGTGATTTGTATACAAAGTGGTCTAAACACTTTATTACTAATACTGCAGATATAAGTACCAAAGTATGGGAGCACGAGAAGATACACTCGACTGAATTTTATCGTCCAAACAATTCAACATGGTCCTTGTATTTATAGATAAAAGACAACACTTGATCGAAGGTAATAAACGTTTCTACCGGGCGATAAACCCATTCCTAAAGAAACGGTGTGGCTTTACAAAACGATATGTCTGTATCCTTTTAGAAATACTTTTAATATAATATTAAAATATTGTCCTTATCCATACTTGCAAGTGCCGCAAGCCTTTTTTTTTTTTTAAAAAAAAAAAGTACGTAGCACTTTAATAAATGAAATGATTATATAGTATATGAGCTAACAATATAAAGTAATATTATTATAATTATTATGAGATCACATGTGCACAAAATGTTCTCATAATATATATAATAATCAACATTATATTTAAATAACATCATTTTAATAAAGCACGTCAATTGTTTACAAAATGATTAAGGACCATGTAAACTAACAATTGAGCTTTATTTTCAATAAATCTCCAACAAAGTTATTAGGGATAAAGGGAATATTTATTAGAAGAGAAAACAACATAACAAAGAGAGGTATGCAACAGTTTAGAGAGTATTTGGAATGGATTCTGCTACCATTTCTTTTTAAAAGTAGAAGCAGAATAAGTTTTTCAAAAAATGGTATCTCAGCTTCTAAAAAACTGCTTCTAGGAGCAATTTGGATTTTGGAGCATTCGGAAATACTTCTTTATTTTCATCCAAACACTCCTATATAGTATGTTTTTGTTTCCCAAAACAGCAGAAGCATTTTTAAGAAGTAGATCTAGAGACCTTTATTCATTTTTCAATTGTGACTTTGTGAGATGCATAATATGAAATGTAATTCCGCAAACGCCGATGTTATTATGAGAACCATGAAAAAGAATTTGAATTTAATAAAACTTAACCAGAAAAAATGTTTATTGTATACAACTATTTAGTTTATCCCAAAACAACTATATAAGACTTAAGAGCTATACTTTCATTTCACAAACGTACACGTGCCTTCTTTGACTTTTGTTGGTCAAAGGTATTAAGCTTTGATTAAGAACACAGGTAGTATATTTGTATAAAATGATTTAAAAATGCAAGTGATGTGATCCTTTTTGTTAAGAATGTTTTCAAATGCCTAAATTTTAATAGTTCATTTTATAAAGGCGTGGTATATTAGACTTATGGTCAAATATATTAAACTTTCACTAATAACATATTTTGTACAAACATATATACACAAAAGTGATGATTTTTGTTAGCAATGCTCTCAATAAGCAATTAAGCATAACAAATGGTCCGAATGACTTCATCATTTTGGGGGTGTGGAACCACGAGTTTTAAGTTTTAACTTATTTTATAATTGGGTAGGTCACAATTCCAGACTTCTTTACAACTATCGGATGTTTGGATCTGATTCTTAAAACTGCTTCTACTCTTTCAAGAAGCAGAAGCAAAAGTTGGAGTGTTTTGGTGAAAGTGCACAAGTGATTCTGGTGCTCTACTTTACTCATAGAATCAATTTTTTTTAGATACTGGGGTTGATCAGCTTCTGAAAACTGGTTCCGATTCTGCTTCTACTTATTTTGACTTTTATGTACATTATTTTAAATTCCCTAGTAGGACTACTACTACACATATATCCAAACACACATAAATAAGTAGTCTTATTTGTGTTTTTTGGCCCTCTTTTAGACTTTTAATCTTATTTAGGCAATTCACTCAACCTATATCCACTACTCCTATTTTCCCAAATATTGTGACCAACCTTATTGTAACAACGATAACCTATTATATGTTTTGAAATTTATATGTAAACTATTCATTAAGTTGAAAGAATTAACCTATTAATGGCCTTATTTCGCATTCAGCGGTTAGCACGGGCACGGCTAGCAGATAGTTAATAGGGGTTTCGCTCTACTAGTTTGACTAGCGGATTAAGTTGGTGGATTGTCCTCCGTATAAAGTTGTTGATGAATTAGCTTTTTTTCTTAGGGTGTGTTTGGGATTTGGGTTTTGGAGGGGACGGGAAGGTTGATGGGGTTTATAACCCTCCTTTTCATGTTTGGAGGTTTATAAAATTGGAGAGGATGATTTTGGAGAGCTTTCATTACCCTCCAAAACCCTCTAAATGCTCAATTTTTAAGTTCCCCCAATTTAGAGAATTTTGAATGATAATTAATGAAATGATAATTTAAGCTCAAATAAAAATAAATATCAGTTCAATTATTTAAATTCGTCATATCTCAAAGTGATTTTAATTATAATTCATTCAAAAACTCTCCTTCCAAATTTATTACTCCCAAATACAAAGAAGGGTTTTCTCACTCTCTCCTCCTTTTCCTCTCCAACAACATACCTCCAAAGCCTTCCCCTCCCTTTCCCTCCGAACTCCCAAACATACCCTTAGGGTGTGTTTGAGAGTTGATTATTTGGAGGAAGGGGAAGACATGTGAGGGTTTATGGTCCTCCTATTTGTGTTTGAGAGTTTAAAAATGTGGACGAATAGTTTTGGAAGATTTTTGGAGGATTTTGGAGTTACTCCAAAACTTCTCAAATGCTCAAATTTTAAATTCCTCCAAAATGAGGGATTTTGGTGGATAACTAATTAAATGATAATTTAAGCTAAATTTAAAATGAATACCAGTTCAACTGTTTGAATTTACCATATATCAGAAGTAATTTTTATTATAATTCAATTTCTTCTAAAAGTTTTTTTTTTCAATTTTACTACTCTCAAATAAGAAGAAGGGTTTCCTCACCTTCCCCTCACTTCCCCTACAACAACTTACCTTCAAAGTCTCTCCCTCCCTTTCTCCCCAACTCCCAAACATACCCATAGCAATTGGCATGTAAAGTTATATTTATTGATTTATTATAAAAAGCTACTCCCTCAATCCCATTTTGTAAGATATGTTTCCTATTCACTTCGTCAACACTAATCACTCTTAATCTCTTACTTTATATATCAAGTTTTTATCAAATTTGATTCTGGGTTTTGCGACTTTGTAAAGCTTTTGATGTAGTTTCTGAATATGTAATTCTTTTTTTCTAAAAATAATTTGAGTGTGGACAAAGATCCATTTGCTTTATCATCGGTTAAACATCGTAAACCGTAAAGTGCCTTACGATTCGAGACTGAGGGAGTACATCTAAACGGTACTAGTCTTACTGGTTTCAATTTGGCTTTTAGACCCGAAGCACCAAACTCACCCACGGTTTACCGAGCACATAAATTAAGTGTTTGAATTAACGGGAACGCCAAAGTGAGTCAAGAATGCTGATTTTTTGACAAAACACCATTTTCCAAACATGGCCATATCTGTTGGCCATCACATTTAACCTGTTAACTAATGATTTGTTACCATATTTAACGTATAAACTATTGATTATATATTTATATATATGTTTGAGAATCGGGTGAACCAAAGTCTAAAGCTAAACTTATTGCACTGGTCAAATACTGGTTCAGCCATTGATGCTTCCAAATAATAATTTTTATTTTGCAGGTGGTGGAAGGTGTTGAACATGTTGTGGGCTTTAACAAGACAGCTTCCAGATTATATGCAACCATTGATCTGGAAAAGGCAAGGGTTGGTCGAACCAGGCTTCTGGATGAGCACAAAAATCCCAAATGGTATGAGTCTTTCCACATATACTGTGCTCATATGGCTTCCAACGTTGTCTTCTCTGTCAAGGTGGACAACCCCATCGGAGCAGAGCTGGTCGGGAGAGCGTACATGCCTGTTAAAAGGCTCATAGATGGGGAAGAAGTCGACGAGTGGCTCCCGCTGTTGGACACCAGTCGTAATCCCATTCGTGGACATTCCAAGATCCATGTGAAGCTCCAGTTCTTTGACGTCCAAAGAGAACGCTGCTGGGGGCGTGGACTGAAAGCAGGACGTTTTCCCGGTGTTCCGTACACGTTTCTTCCCCAGCGACAAGGCTGCATGGTCACTTTATACCAAGATGCTCATGTTCCAGATAATTTCATACCGCAAATTCCGCTTTCTGGAGGAAAGTTATACGAGCCACACCGCTGTTGGGAGGACATATTTGACGCGATTACCAATGCCAGGCATTTGATATACATAACAGGATGGTCTGTGTATACTGAGATCACATTGGTGAGGGACCCGAGGAGGCCTAGACCAGGCGGTGACGTCACTCTCGGTGAGCTGCTAAAGAAAAAAGCGGACGAAGGAGTTCGAGTTCTCATGCTTGTTTGGGATGACCGGACTTCAGTCGGTTTGCTGAAAAAAGATGGACTAATGGCTACTCATGATGAAGAAACTGGGAATTATTTTAAGGACAGTGAAGTGCATTGTGTGCTGTGTCCTAGGAACCCTGATGATGGAAGGAGTATAATTCAAGACATAGAAATTGGAACCATGTTCACTCACCACCAAAAGATTCTGGTAGTTGACAGGGAAATGCCAAATGGAAATGATGAGAGGAGAAGGATAGTGAGTTTCATCGGTGGGATTGATCTTTGTGATGGGCGATACGATTCTCCGCTTCACCCACTTTTCCGGACACTCAACACGGCCCACCACGACGATTTCCATCAGCCGAACTTTGAAGGTGCATCGATTAAGAAGGGTGGGCCAAGAGAGCCTTGGCATGACATTCATTCGCGCTTAGAGGGGCCAGCGGCTTGGGACGTGCTCTTCAACTTCGAGCAAAGATGGAGGAAACAAGGCACTCAAGGTTTGCTCGTTGACTTGAGAGATCTTGAGGGAGTCATCATCCCGCCTTCGCCCGTGACGTTCCCAGACGATCAGGAAACGTGGAATGTTCAGGTCTTTAGGTCAATCGATGGTGGTGCCGCTTTTGGTTTCCCCGATGCGCCTGAGAACGCGGCCAAATCCGGCCTTATTAGCGGGAAGGACAACATAATCGACAGAAGCATTCAAGATGCATACATCAATGCCATTCGCCGTGCGAAAAGTTTCATTTACATAGAGAACCAGTACTTCCTGGGAAGCTCTTATTCTTGGTACTCTGATGATGTCAAGGATGAGGCAATCAACGCTTTGCACCTCATTCCGAAAGAACTGTCATTGAAGATTGTGAGTAAGATTGAAGCAGGAGAAAGGTTTACAGTGTACATTGTGGTCCCGATGTGGCCAGAGGGATATCCAGAGAGCGGTTCGGTGCAGGCGATTCTTGATTGGCAGAGGAGGACTATGCAAATGATGTACACCGATATTGTTCAAACGCTCAAAGCCAAAGGCGTCATCGCGGACCCCAAGGACTACTTGAGTTTCTTCTGCCTTGGAAATAGGGAAACAAAGAGGGGAGATGACTATGAGCCCTCCGAGAAACCAGACGATAACACAGACTACAGCAGAGCTCAGGAAGCAAGAAGATTCATGATATATGTTCATGCTAAGATGATGATAGGTAAAATATCAATTCACAGTGCAACTAAAAGCTCAAACACCCAGATACTAATAAGAGAGATCTATATGTCATTTCAGATATTTTAGTAAAAAAAAAGTTATTGCCCAAACAATACGACTTTTAATAGGCAGTGCTTGGTATTCTCGTGGTGAAGACCATGATGACGTGTTCTTTCATTTTTGTTGCAGTGGACGATGAATACATAATCCTGGGATCAGCCAATATAAACCAGAGATCAATGGATGGGGCACGTGATTCAGAAATAGCGATGGGAGCCTACCAGCCACACCATCTATCCGTGAGGCAGCCAGCACGTGGTCAGGTTCATGGGTTCCGGATGGCATTGTGGTACGAGCATTTAGGCATGTTGGACAACAAGTTTGAGCATCCCGAGAGCGTCGAGTGCATTAGCAAGGTAAACCAACTGGCTCAAAACAACTGGAACCTATACTCTGCCGAGACGTTGGAACATGACCTGCCTGGCCATCTGCTTAGTTATCCAATTGGAGTCGCTGAAAATGGAGAAGTAACTGAGCTTCCGGGATTTGAAAATTTCCCGGATACTAAAGCACGAGTACTCGGAACCAAATCCAACTATCTTCCCCCAATTCTCACTACTTAAGGAGCTGAGTTTTTTTGTGATTCAGATTTACTGTTGTAAGGTCTCATCCATTGTGTTATCAGTGTGAGGTAAACATCTATTGTGTGTTTCTATGAACCAAATTGGCGGATGAGTACCAGACTACCAGGTAAATGATGCGAGATAACCATTCAAAAGCTTGTTTGATATACGTCTTCTGTATTTTTTAATACTAAACTCAAGATTGTAAAAACTCATTGTATTCAGATTTTGTTTGGAGTATTCAGAAGTAGCCCAATTAAGATAAGTATAATTACTTTTTAGTTCATTGTACTATTAAGAGTTAAAATTACATTCTTCAATCGACATGCCATTCTCACTGATTGATTGGCAGGCTTCTTCTGCAACTTAAGACTTCTTCAGTAAGCTTTAACCTGTTCTTGTGCTAGATGGTCTTCAATGACCTTCCTAATAATGAAGATAACTCGAAATTCTAGAAATTATTTATATGAGTATTTTCTATTAGTCCAACAATCCACAGTTCCACACTAGGCACTGATTCAACACATGGTCCTCCTTCACTGCCTATGCTTTTGAACCCAATACTTCCAGTTATGCCCAGCTGGCATTAGGTTCTAGTATACTGTCCCACAAGCAGTTTAAAACAACTCCATAGAGTTGGTGAAGGTAAATTGTTGAAAGGTAGGTATTTACACAGCATGGTATTTAATCAACATGTTAGCGTGTTAGTGCTGTTTATGACTGGCTGCTTCAAAACAAGGAGAATGGTATTTACACAGCAGAAACTTTTGCTGAAAGTCAAAAGATCTGTGAGTGCCCTTCATGATCGTCTTACTTCTGATTAACCATCTTTTTGTAAATTTTCTCAAGGAAGGCTAACTAAAACATCTCATTGGATATAGACCAAACAGGACTACATCTTCGCAAAAGCCCTCATATATTTGAGGAGCAGGCCCAACCTTGGGATAAAAATTAAAGAAATTGTCCTAAATAGGAGTAAAAACGTTTAAGAATTCCAAAAATAGAACTATCATGTTTTTATTTCTTAAATATGGGTAATTACTAACATGTTTTCACATTAGCAAACTTTAAACATGACAGTATAATTCAAACTTGACAATAATTACTCCTATTTAGAGAATAAAAACATTACGGTCCTATTTTGGAATTCCAAAACGTTTTTACTCTTATTTCAGGAATTTTTCCTAATAGTTTGTCCATACCACCTATTTCCCAAACGAGCCAGCTTGTGTTTGTCTCTACAAACACTCATCATATAAGAATTAAATTGGTGAGAGGAGTTGCTCCGAAGTAACAATGCGTAAAGACATTTCAACATGATTGCTGCCAACTTGGTCGAATACCATCAATAATCTAATAGACTTTTTCCCTCATTTTAAAACTAGGCGACACCGCGACACTTGCAATATGCTTTTAAACATGCATGCAATCAAGTTGGCTTCTCATTTAATTCTATAATAACTTAAGTTTCTCACAGAAACAATTTGGATCTTGTATGTGTTTGATGGTTGTCAACATTACCTTAAACAAATCATCCCAATATACACAGTAAAACTTAAAACAGTATGATCAGATTTTCATGTACCATCTACTAAAAGCGAGAAAATGGAAGCCTAATTATGCTGACACATTTGACATTTGCACAAATGTGGTGATATCATGTATCGATTCATGTTAGCCGACCCCATATCTTTTGGTACTAAAGCTTGGATGTTGTTGTTGTATTTGACATTTGCACAAATGTTGTTTATGACCCACTAAAAGAGTTTTAAGCATGTCCAGAAGCACGTCCAAACATGCTAATTTATACTCACTCTTCCATGTTTCCCTAACTGTAAATCAATCACTCAAAGAAGGGGAAGATAAAAACATAGTTACGTCCGACAGAAATAAATCACCAACTAAAATAGCTGGACAATCCAAGTTCACAAGGAAAACAGCATGAACCGCAAGTTGATAGAATGGAAACACATACATTCAGAAACCAGAAAACATTTCTTGTGCTGTCTTTCCTACTGCTTAACGCCCTCCTGATTGAGCAGAATAGAAGCTAGACCTCTTCTCCACCATGGTGTAACTGATACTTCAATATTTTTGGATATAAGGGAAGGCAGACCACTGGTGATGCTGTTGCTGGATGACATCTCCTGATTCGTACTTGACACTAAAGACCTAAGGCAGATACAACCCAAAAGTAAAAAAGTTTGTTATTGTTTGCTCTTGTTTTACACAAAACACAATTACAAAAAGGAGAACACATTTTTATTTTCTTGAAAGGCAAGATTAGAGCCTATTGATGAAATTTTCTGTTTTAAAGGGAAAAAGTTAGAATCCAAAATAAGGAGCAATTACATTATTAATGCTTGTATCTGTGAGCAGTCTAACGACAATGGTTTAGAACTTTACTGTAATAGGTGTTTGTTTGGATCACATAGGTTCGCAATTCTAAGTTTTTTACCATTAGTCACTATTTGTATGTTTGGCAAAAAAGACTTTGTGGGAGTTGTACTAGAGTTCTAAAATATGCTTTCGTGAGCTAGTCTAAGTAGCTTCTAAGACAATGTTTTAGCCTTTACAGTATTTGTTCATTTTTCATTGTTTTTAGCTACAAAATTGAACATATAAAAATATAAAATAGCATAAATTTGTGCTTGCATAATAAATATTGCCATAATTCACATAAGCAACTAATAACATCATAAGAAGTTTAAAAAAATCTTTTCAGCAATTCGTGACAAACATACTCTAACAGTCTAAGTAACGATTCTTCACATGCAAATGTATATAATCCCCCAAGAGATTAGAGTCCTGACGAATGTGTTCTCTATACAATGTATACATAGACATCAATGAACACACACAAGGTGTTAAACCTACGCAGGTAACTACAATGCTAACGAAAATATTTTACATGGATACAGTAAGCACATAAGTGATTATCATCAAACAAATTCGGAACTCAGTAAAAGAGAACATGGAACGTTTGCAAGAATGCTTACGTGCTAGGCACTGATCCATCATATGCAAATGACCATAAGCCCTGTCGTTGCTTGTGTTTAGGACTAGCTGAGCATATGATATATACTCGCCCACGTCGTTTGACTGTACGGCAGAACTCACACATTTTCTTCACTGATGATCGCACCTTCATGGCTATTGGCTAATACAAGTCAAACTAATTCATTAAGTATATTATCAACCAAAATTAGCATTTGATAAATGAGAAACTAAACACGCTGGGATTGTTACATACCCAAGACAACCGAGAAATTCTTTCAAAAAAGATAAGAAAAGGATGCGGAGTTTTGACTTGCTCATTTGCATTGAAATTTACCAGTTTGGTCTTATCGGTAATTCATTACTCCGTATTATTTAATGTTGGTCTTAGTGTAATCAATAGCTGAGAGCAGATTATGGAAGAAAGCTTAAAATCGCTATATAAATTTAGCGGATAGCGTCACGGTAAATAAATGAAGCATAGAGGATTAGGTTAAACAATATATACACATACAAATAATAGTAAAATATCATGTTAGATGTAAGCATATCGACATATAGTGATATCAAAACAGTTAGAAACTTAAAACCAAAAATAGAATTATAGCACAAAACTAGTAAGCCACTGGAAATCAAAGTTTTCTTAAACTGAATAATCAGCCAAAACAGCTGCCATGTTTCATTTAAGTGTAGGGGGGTATGGAAGCTAAATATGAGGGGCCTTAAAGGGCTAAATATGAGAGGTACTACATTTGAAAAGCCCCTATAATAGGCAATATATTTCAGGATAGAATCATAGAACTGCTTGCCTGCCAGGTGTGAAAGCATACTGAAAGTGCTCAACATAGAACCACATAATGAGCATCCAAAAGAATAAAATGTTAAGAAACTGCAAACGGGTTGCCAATAAAAAGATTCTACGGACAGGGAGATAAATTGCAGACGGGGGAGATAAATTGGATGAAGCACTGAAAATCAGCTTGATACATCTATATGTTAAAGCAAAACGGTGATACTAATTATGATTCAGCGAGAATCCAAAAGGGTGTTTTACCGAGAACAACGACAAAGAGACTTGGGCAGAATGGTATCGGCAACCTCAATGAGTGACGGCGGCGAAATAGAGCGGCGCGTCGAAGCAGATCGGCGCTTGCTACTTTTTACAATCCTACGACGGAAGGGTGATTTTCGTGTAAATGGAAGGTGGTTCACCTGCTACGACGCTTTGTGGGAAGGGTGATTGAGGACATTTTAGTAAAAGGCGACTCAATTTAATAAGTGAGAGTGTGAGATATAAAATAAAAGACCATGTTTATTTTAAAAGATTTAAAATAACCTTTAACATTTAAATATTTAAAATAATCTTATGTATATAGACACACAAATATTCACGTGCACAAGTATATAATATACATGGTATTCTTATTTGGACAAAAAAAACCTTATTAAGATGGAATAACTCAAATGCCCCTGATCTAACTTCAACAACGATCTTCCAAACACTCGTCCCTCACACAGACACGCTCATCATATCTAGGGGTGGTTCAGTACGGTATACTGAATATTTTCTCTCATTCCTTTGTTGTACCAAAACTTTCGGTATACAAAATTTATATAGAGAGATTTCCCAAAATAGGAGTAAATGAAGTTTGAAATTCCAAAATAGGACTACTTTGTTTTTATTCCCGAAATAGGACTAACATGGCAGTATTTACTGTCATCTTGTAGCCGTGACTGCCAAATAGTTGCAATACAGTGTATTTTACATGACATTATTTATTAGAATTAATGACATTATTTTTCAATCATGACAATATTTTTCATACATGACAGTATTAACTCATATTTCGGGAAGAAAAACATACTAGTCCTATTTTTGGAATCTCAAGTGTCATTTGCTCCTATTTTGGGTAATTTCCCCATTTATATACCGTTATCTTGCCGAAGTTTCGGTATACCGCATTTCGGTATACCGAAGTTTTGGTTCGGTGACGGTACGGTATCGGTAAATTACAATGCATGTCTTCCAATACAACAAATTATCATAGACTAACAAAATATACTAAATCGGTGTTACTAACAACATATTTAATCCATTATTAGAATGTTACAAAATACAATTAATAATCTGTTGATGTCATATTCAATATTTAACAATTATTATTATTAGTACTCCCTCTATCCCAAAAACAACTTCCCACTTTCCTTAAATGGATGTCCCAAAATTAACTTCACACTTCTTTCCACTTCCTTATTTGGCAAATTATCAACATCAAAACAGTATCAAACAGTACTAAACAGTGCTAAACAGTGCTAAACAGTGTCAAAACAGTGTCACAACAGTAAAATTTTGGGAAAGTCAAACCAAAACTTTAATCTACATAAATGTGTGTGCTAGTCAAACTGTGAAGTTGTTTTTGGGACGGAGGGAGTATATTTAAGCAGTTCAACATGTCACGCATTAAAAAACAACACATTCTCCTAAAATAACTTGAACAATATAGATATAATTATATGAATAGTGATATCTAACAAAAATAAATAAAATTATTCAAACAACATGGGTATAAAATCATTTATCCCTAATTTGATATTGTGTATTAAGTCATTTTTATAGTTTTAAAAAATATTTGAATAAGACTTCAGACAAAATTGTTTGACTCGACTCGCGGAATCCTTATGTAGATACACTCGTCACACAAGTTTATCTCTCTTCACTCGTCAGCTACTCAGCGGCTCAACCATCGTGAAGATGGACTTGTTTCTGGACATTAGTACATTACTCATTAGTCATTAGGGTTAGTGTGTTTGAAGGTTACGTAGTAGAAACCTAGAAGGTTATAGTGGTTTTGAGAAATTGAGTCTTTATTTTTGTATTTTAGTATTGTAACCAACCTAAGCATTAATTTTGGGCTTCAAAATTGTAATGGACTTTTGCAATATTTAAGAATATAAAGTAATTGTTGGGTAGGGAATCGGTACGGTATTATACCGATATACCGCGGTATTTGGAAACATTTACTGTTACCTTACCGAAATAAATCGGTACGGTATGATATCGTATCGAAAATGATGGTATACCAATATTCCGGTATTTTCCGTTACGGTAAGTGCAGTATACCGATTTTTCAGTATTTTCACCCACCCCTAATCACATCTCCCCTCACTATTCCAGTCGTTACCACCGTCCCATGCACCCGCTTCCAATTCACAGTGAATCTGCTACAAGCTCCGCTAGATCGATGGCGAGCTCCGATGAATCTGCCCGAAGATCTGCTGGAACGAAAACTAGATCTTGAAGGCGATGAGCATTTGAATCGGCTGGAGCTCCGATGAATCCTATCATCTCTGTGCAGACGATACTCACACCTAACCCTTAAACTGCTGCAACTATTTTAATGCGAGAAAACTCACACCGGAGTTGATGCTCTATCCCCTACCCATTTGTAAAAGGGTATGGAGAGGCATGTGGTGCAATATGGGTACCATGCAAAAGTCTCACAACCATGTGTATAAATAAGATAGTCTCTCCTTGTTCAAAATCATCATAAAAGGAGAGTGTTACACTTAGAGAGTTAAGTTTTCATAGTTGATTGAACTTGACTTCTATTGCAATTATGTTCCTGTTATGAATAGAAATTTTTCTCAATCCTAACAAACAACACAAAGAAGAATTCCATCTTTGGTAAACAACTCATGCTAAAAGCACTTTCGGAAGATTTTCCGTTTGATGATGATGAATTCCTTAAGGTCCCCATTTGGGTGAAATTTCCTAATTTGCACATGAAGCTTTGGAATGAGGAGGCAATGGGTGAAGTTGCTTCTATGGTTGGGGTTCCTTTATCTACGGATAAAGTTACTCAAGATAGGAGTAACCATTTATTGGCTAGGGTGTGAATCGAGGTTGATGTTTCACAACCACCTTCGCTATCATTTCCTATACGACTATCTTCCCGCAAGGTAGTCAACCAAAATGTGGTTTATGAAACTTTTCTCAAATATTGTTTCCATTTCAAAGTTTATGGACACCACCCATTTATTTGCAAAAAGCTTGCACCTAAGAAGCAGGAAAATGATATTATCAAAGAAGGAGAGAAAGAGGTGATTAATTTATCAAAGGAAACTCGAGAGGAAAAATCCAAGGAAATTGTGGAGGAGCTTCGAACTGAACTGGAAAAGCAGGTGGGAAAAGAAATGGATGCCATGGTGCCGATTAATTCGGTAATACCGGCTGCCACCGTGCCTGTTGAGGAGGTTGGATTTGCAAAAAACAGTTGTGCACCGGTGGGTAGTGCACCAGTTGAGCATGCTAACAAGAAAAAAGGTTCTGGTAAGAATTTGAGGGAGAAGGCAGTTACTTAGTCGCAACTTCACTTTTCGTTAGTGGAATATTTTGTGATATTAGTTTCTTTTGGCGATGTGGGGAATGTCCCGAATTTCATTACTTTTGTGATGCATGTTGTTTAGGATAATGCAGTCTAGCCTGGATAGCTGCTTTGATTTGGACTTGATGCATTGTAATATGTTAATTTTTGGATGGTTTATATACATACTTACATTTAATCCAAAAAAACAAATAGAGTCACAATTGTTCGCTAATTACACACTTTGAACATAAGCATTTTAGTGTCATTAATGGTGAACAAAATCATGCAACATGTTCTCTAACTACCACTCAAGATGATGAATGTCAGCATGTGGTGGAGCACTATTTGATAATTAGGAAGGTAATTAAGGGGATTTTGAATATTGATGAACAAAAATCCTTAAAGTTAGAAGAAGTTGAAGAAGCTAAGAATTTTGAGATTTAACAAGTCTATATTAAAGGATAATCAAGAGATGTTCAAGAAATATATTTTCATTGTAGAAACTAGAAAGTGCAGGAGAAGCTTATGTAGGAAAATTTCATACTACGTAGGGGATTCATAAGTGTGTCCCTAGGTTATGCATTTATAGAATATTCGAATCCCCTCTTAATTTACATATACGATACCTATCATGAATGATGAATCTAGCCAACTTACTTTTTCCAGATATGTTCAATTATTTAAAACACTTTCACACTATTAAAGGGATAAGGGTCAGATATGGCCTCAAACTTGAAAAAAATGTCAAATAAGGCTATATTTAGGATGCTCTGTCTGGCCGACGTCATTTGGGGCGGTTCCCGGTGAAATATTTTGATGATTTTTTTTTGAGAATCTTATTCATTAAGTCTAGTTTACTCATATCAAATTTGAACTAAAACTTCAATCTAGAAGGCATACAAATGAATTCTTGAAGATAACTGCGCAGTTAAAAGAGCAATTATCTTCAACAATTCATTTCAATGCCTTCCCGATTGAAGTTTTAGTTCAAATTTGATATGAGTAAACTAGACTTAATGAATAAGATTTTCAAAAGAATTCATCAAAAAATTCCACCGGGAACCGCCCCAAATGGCGTCGGCCGGACAGAGCATCCTAAATATAGCATTATTTGACATTTTTTCCAAGTTCGAGGCCCTATCTGACCCTTATCCCCGCTATTAAAATATAAAACGAGAAAATGCATGCATAATGTATGAGAACCCAAAACATGCATTAAACATAAAGTGCAAAGAGAATTTGACTAAATGCATTGAAAATATCAATATCAGTTGACTAAATGCATTGGAGAAATTAAATGAAGTAAATTGTGTGGATAATATTCTCAAAAAAGAGAGAGAATAGAGTTTTATATAAACAATTTAAAAGATGCATGAAGGTGTAATCTTAATCTCTATTTTCAACTCATTTAAAATGTGATTATTCCACAATATATACGAGTGCATCCTGTATGACTGGAATTCTACCAGGTATGTCATTTAAGGATATAAAAAATTTTGAAATACCAAATAAGTACTTGCTTGGCATTAAATTAAAGCAACGTTCATACAATATCAATGTGCACAACGTGTTGACTAGTGGTACCGAAGGATAAGAGATGATATTTGTAGTGTGTAATCTAATACCAAGGTATATTAAAACAATTTGAGATATAGAGACAACTTAATTAAGTATATCACAAAGGAACCAATTAGAGAGAAATGCATTCATATAATTATCAATTTACAAAAACAATGATCAAACTTTGGGTGACTAATTAATAATTAATTATCTACTTTTAATGCTTAATTGACAAAAGTATTTATTAATTAACCAAAAAAGTTATCCGTTACTTAAATTAAAATTACAAAATCTAACATGGGTATGTGCTAAAGAATAGTTATGTGATTAAGTTATTCAATGAAATGTGCTTTTATTTCTAACTTAAACGACATATTTATTTAATTTACAAAATGTGTGTGAATTACACCATGTTTTAGCCTCATAAATTTATAAAATAATATCACATATTGGTTAACATTTGGATTTTCATGTTCAAAAAATAAAATAAAATGATGCCTATAGTAAACTTTACTCTTCAAAAAATAAAATAAAATTCTGATCAGACCTATAGGAAAGTTTGAGTTCAATTAAGAACATGTGCGTTTTCTAACTCATGCATTTCTCTTTATAAAAAAATACTCCGTAATGATTAATACTCGTAATGAATAGTAGGGCGTAATTTAAGTTCGTTCCACGTACCACGAACTATCCGTGTGGCGAGGTCTGAACGGATAAACCGGAAATGCCCATTTTTGGGAACGATTCATTTGGTCCAAAAAGGTGGAATCTCCCACCGGATGAGCCCCATACCCCGACCCGACAGGATTTGTGGGAGGATGTTAATCACGGTGATTCAGTCGACCCAATGATGATAGGGCCTTTTTCCCGTGGAGGTACAATCTTATTTCAGGTTCTGTGACCTCCACACGGCAGGTTTCGAACCTTGGTCACTTCGTCCAAATTTCCCAAACACTGAACAGACTTCGGGTATGGGTAAACAGAATGGCCTCTTGCGTTGAAGTTCTTGACATCTCACCAAATACATTTAACTCCATTTTTAAATGTGATTTTCCTTTGTTTTATATGAAAAATTAATTGCTGGATTATATATACATACGCAGGCACAACTCGAAAACACTGCATCATCATCTTCTACCTGCCTCCTCCCTCTCTAATCTTCTATTTTTCCCTATTGCAGTCTGCAAGTGGGTTTTTCTTTTCTTGAAAAACACGACTTTTTTCTGGACTTTCTTGAATTCTAATCTGGGTTTTGCTCGTCTTGTTGGAAAGTCCCATCCTTTTTACTCGGTTATCTGAGTTGTCTTCTGAAAAACAGCAGACATGTCTACTCTTGTAAATCGCAGTGGTGAGTTCATCAATCTCTTCCGTCACTTTTGGATTAGTTTAACTTATTGGAGTTTTAATGAATTTATGTGTGAACTTGTGCTTGTTTGTTTGATATAGAAATCAATTCAAAATGTGTTTCAATTCCTTATTGAGTAATGTGCAAATGTGTTACTCCCTCTGTCCCAGTTTAGTTAGTCAAACTTGACTTTTCATGTCAATGACGTCTAACTTTGATCGATTATATGTTTACATAGATAAAATATTAATAATATGAAAATGATATGAAAATGTTTTTTTGTTAAAAGTACTGTCATATTTGCATTTTATGATTCATTTGCTAGTCACTGTTAAGGTATGTAGGATCTAGGCAGTTCAACAAGATGAAAGATGCTAAACATAGTGACAACGCTCTGGTTTTCAGGTGATGATGAATTCTACACTGGCAGCTCATTATGTTCTGCGGATTTAGGCCTTATCTTATCCCTCGGTTATACCGATGTTTACTGCCCACCTAAGAAGCGGGCCCGACTCCCTTGTTCGTTCATCGTTGAAGAACATGAAAAGAAACCATCGATCGAAATCCTTCCCGACGAGTGCTTGTTTGAGATCTTTAGGCATCTGCGTGGAAGTCGTGAAAGGAGTGCTTCTGCTTGTGTTTCCAAGCGCTGGCTCATGCTATTGAGTAGTCTCCGCAGTTCTGAAATATGCAAGGGCAGGGACCACCTATTTGAAGAAAAATGTTCTGAAATTGAGCATGGACACCTAACTAGGTCTCTGGAAGGAGAAAAGGCTACAGATATTAGTCTTGCCGCCATTGCTATTGGGACTTCGAGCTGTGGTGGACTCGACAAGCTTTCTGTCAGAGGGAGGAACTTTACGAACATTGGTTTATCAGCAATTGCACGGGGTTGTCCTGACCTCAAGGCCCTCTCCCTATGGAATGTGCCTTCCGTTGGAGATGAAGGTCTTATAGAGATCGCAAACGAATGCCATTCATTGGAGAAGCTCGATCTTTGTCAATGTCCTGTAATTTCTAGTAAAGGTCTAGTTGCAATTGCCGAAAAATGTAATCTAACTTCTTTAACGATTGAATCATGCCCTAATATAGGGAATGAAGGACTCCAAGCCATTGGAAGGCACTGTACTTTATTGCAGTCGATAACCATCAAGGACTGCCCTCTTGTTGGAGATCAGGGTGTTGCCACTCTTCTATCAACGAGTCCTTCCGTCCTAACAAGAGTTAAACTTCAAGGTTTAAAGATCACAGATTTCTCACTTGCTGTCATCGGACATTATGGGAAGGCAATCTCATCCCTTGCTCTTGGTTCACTTCAGAACGTGAGCGAAAAAGGTTTCTGGGTAATGGGTAATGCTCAAGGTCTGAAGGCTGTAACTTCTTTGACGATCACTTCATGTAGGGGAACGACAGATGTTAGTCTCGTAGCTTTGGGCAAATGTTGTTCGAACCTGAAACATACGAGCCTACGCAAGTGTTGCTTCGTGTCTGACCATGGACTGGTCGGATTCACCAATGCTGCTTCTGGAACCCTAGAAAGCTTGCAGTTGGAAGAATGCAATGGGATCACTCAAATAGGGGTTCTCAACGCACTTTCTAATTGTGATAAGTTAAAGTCACTTTCTTTGGTAAAATGCATCAGTATAAAGGATATAATGACAGAAATGCCCTTGTTACTGCCTCCATGCAAATCTCTGAAGTCATTGTCCATCCAAAATTGCCCTGGCTTTGGCAGTACAAACTTGGCTATGGTGGGGAAGCTCTGTCCTCAATTACTCCACCTGGACCTCAGCGGACTGTGCGGGATAACAGATGCCGCTCTTCTCTCCCTTCTAGAGAGTTCTGAGGCAGGACTGGTCAAGGTCAACCTCACTGGTTGCCTAAATCTCTCAGATGAGGTGGCATTTGCCCTGTCGAGGTGGCACCGTCAGACACTTAAAGTGCTAAATCTTGACGGCTGCATGAAGATGACAGATAAGAGCTTAGTGGCACTGGCTGACACCTGTCCCTTTCTTAATGACCTCAGATGTTTCAAAATGTTCTATATCTGATTCCGGTGTGGCTGCTTTATCTCGTGGTATACAGATGAATTTGGAGATTCTTTCCCTCTCAGGTTGCTTTATGGTATCAAACAAGAGTGTTTCTTCCCTTAGAAAATTGGGGAAGAATCTGCTCGGTTTGAATCTCCAACATTGTAAAGGCATGAGCACTACTGCCATTGAACTTCTAGTGGAGAACTTGTGGAAGTGTGATATCCTTTTTTAAGACTATATAAGGTGTTCCGGTATGAAGTCGTGTACCACATTGGAAAAAGAAGAGAGTATCCAATTTACTCCATACATTGAGGCCTTTCGAAAAGTATCCAAAAACAAATCCATGCAGGCTTGGCCCAAAGGGGGCATTGCACTTAAAAGGGATTCATGGGTTAATGATACTCCAACGTCTGAGCTGTATTAATCATGAAGCTCTAGCATAAAGTTTTCCATGTGTCTTTTTGCAGGCTTATCGAAAGTCCTGTTAGAACTCTTCAGGTTCTGTGATAGGCTTGGGGGACAGCAACAGCCTATTCAATACTTCAATAAGATGTACAAGAGGAGAAATAAGTAGTATTATTACTTAACTATATAATAGCTAGTTCGGTTGGTCCCTGCGTGGACAATGAGCTATAAATAGTAAGTAGAGAACAAAATAAGGCAGGTTGTTATTTTGTCATTGGCTGGTAGCTTGGAGATTGGGCATCTCGAACTGTCCCACCCTTGTACCCCTTTACCGACTTTCTCTCTCTCTCAATAAACTGATTGTGATCTGTTCTAGCTACATTTTCCTTAGAATTGTGATTGTTCTATGTTCATTACTGCCAGTGTCCTATCATTGGTATCAGAGCAATTGTTCTGGTGATCGGAAAATTCATAGAAGCATCGCCAGAAAGTTTTTTCTCTCGATCGGAATTGTGAATGGTCCGAACGAGAGGCAAAATGGAAAATCTAAGGGAGGAGATGGAACGTAGCAGAATAGCGACTGAGGAAACGCTGTTACACATGAGAACGATGATGGATAACATGACGGTAAGAATGGATGCTATGAGCGAGGAATTCCGCGCGAGTAGGAGGTCGCGATCTCGCCATCATCATCGTCGACAGACTTCGCACAGCCCTGCGACGTCTAGAGGTAACTCAGTGTATTCTAATATCCATAATCATCTTCGTACTGAGGAGCATGTAAGATTACCGGTACGTACTGGAAGAAAAATTGATTTACCATTGTTTAATGGAGAGGGAGCTTACAACTGGATAATACGAATGGAGAGATATTTTAGATTGAATCAGATTGTTGAAGAGGAGAAGGTGGAAGCATCTATGGTCGCCATGGAGGACAGAGCTTTGAATTGGTTTCACCTGTGGGAAAATCAGACGGAAGAAACAAGTTGGGAGGTGCTGAAGAAATCTGTTATCCGTAGATTTCAACCGGAATTACTTCAAAATCCGTACGGGCCTATACTCAGTGTGAAACAAACGGGAACTGTGGAGGAATACAGAGCAGAATTCGAAATGGTGATAGCACCACAACAGAATATGGATACAGAGTTATTGAGAGGAATTTTCATATCAGGCCTCAAGCAGGAGATCAAATCTGAGCTGAAACTGTTTGCTTCCAGATCGTTGACTGAAATTATGGATAAGGCCATTCTAATTGAGCAGAAGAATGAGGTCAAATATTTGCAGAGAAAAGAGGAGGATAAATTTTCTGGGAAGGAGAGAGGACCGTTGCCTATGAAAAATCAGAATTGGGGTGAAGGATTCAAGAGCAGATTTGGCAATTCCTGGTCAAATCAGAGAAAAAATGGGGCTGAAGACAAGAATAACAATGCTTGGTTTGATAAAGCAGGACAGAAGATTACTGAAATACATCCCTCTGGCATCAGAAAAGTGGGACCTCAGTTGTCACAAGAAGAATATCAGGAAAGAAGTAGGAAGGGACTTTGTTTTAAATGCGGAGAGAAATGGAATAGGGATCATACTTGTAAACTGAAAAACTATAAGCTGATTATGGTAGAAGATTCCACAGAAGAAGAAAATTCTGATGGGGAAGAAAGGGAAATTCCTGTAGAAGAGGAGACTAGCATGGAATCCAAATCAATGCAGTCATCACTCATGAGTAAGGAAGGGATTCCTTCCATGAGAGCTTTCAAGGTGAAGGGTTGCTTGAAATGGGAATTGGGAGAAAAAGAAGTGGACATACTCATTGACAGTGGAGCTACTCACAACTTTATATCTCAAGGGATGGTGAATAAACTCAGGATACCTTACACCACTATTACAGGGTATAAGGTACAGATTGGCAATGGTGACAAACTGGTTAATAATGGGAGGTGTGAAGCATTAACTGTAGATTTACAAGAAGCAGTAATTGAGCAGGATTTTTATATCCTGGATCTCGGGGGTACTGATATGGTGCTTGGGATGGAATGGTTGACCAACTTAGGAGATGTGGAAGTAAATTTTAAAAAACAGGTGATCAGGTGGCAGGAGCAAGGGATGAATCAAATAATACAAGGGGATCCACATTTGAATTCTCTGGAGGTATCTTTGAACACCATGACTCAGATTCTAAATGATGCAGGGGATGGGTATTTGATTCTGTGTGAAGGCAAGTCTGTGGAATTTAAAAAAAGGGAAGAAATAGATGAAACTTGGAAGCAGATTTTGGCAGAATTTCCAGAAGTTTGCACACCTTTGAAGACACTTCCTCCCAGCAGATCATGTGACCATCCAATTAATATTCAGCAAGGAGCACAGATCCCAAACATAAGGCCCTACAGGTATCCTCATTACCAGAAAACTGAAATTGAGAAAATCATAAAAGAAATGTTCAATGAAGGTATAATCCAGCACAGTAATAGCCCTTATAGTAGCCCTATCTTATTAGCTAAGAAGAAGGATGGGGGTTGGAGGTTCTGTGGTGACTATAGGGCTTTGAACAAGATTACTGTACCTGACAAATTCCCTATACCTATCATTGAAGAACTGCTGGATGAGTTAGGTGGAGCTATGATTTTTTCCAAATTGGACTTGAAATCTGGTTATCACCAGATAAGAATGAAGGAGGAAGATAGGCAAAAGACTGCATTCAGAACTCATGAAGGGCATTATGAGTACTTGGTAATGCCCTTTGGTTTGACCAATGCACCATCTACTTTCCAAGCACTCATGAATCAAGTCTTAAGGCCTTTCCTCAGAAAATTTGCCCTGGTTTTCTTTGATGACATTCTCATATATAGTAAATCCAGGGAAGAGCATCAAACACATTTGAGGAAGGTATTACTTGCATTGAAGGAGAATCAGGTAGTTATAAACTCAAAAAAATGTTCTTTTGGGCAATCTGAACTGGTATACTTGGGTCATATAATATCTGGGAGTGGAGTTGTTGCAGACCCTACCAAGATAGAGGCTATGATTCAGTGGCCACAGCCTAAGGATGTGAAAGGATTGAGGGGATTTCTGGGACTTACTGGCTACTACAGACGGTTTGTAAAAGGGTATGGCAAGATTGCTTTACCTTTAACACAGCTTCTAAAGAAAGACAGTTTCCAGTGGGGGACAGAGGCTACAAAGGCATTTGAGGAATTAAAGAACAGGATGACCACTCTACCAGTTTTGGCAACCCCAGATTTTAATAAGGTCTTCATTGTAGAAACGGATGCTTCTGGTACAGGTCTGGGGGCTGTTTTGATGCAGGAAGGTCGGCCTATTGCATATATGAGTAAGGAATTGTCTAAAAGAAACCAGAACAGGTCAGTCTATGAAAGAGAGTTGATGGCTATTGTTTTGGCAGTCCAAAAATGGAGACCTTACCTGTTAGGGAGAACTTTTGAAGTTCATACAGATCAGAAACGCTTAAGATTCTTAACAGAACAAAGATTGTTGGGGGAGGAGCAACAAAGATGGACTTCCAAATTACTGGGTTACAATTTCATTATCAAGTATAAACCTGGAGTGGAGAATAGAGCTGCAGATTCTTTGTCCAGAAGACCCTCTCTCAATGCTATTTCCATAGTCACTTCACAGGAATGGGAAGGTTTGGAAGAAGAGTCACTTACAGGTCTCAAATGCCAATCAATACTCCAGCAGATCATATCACAGCCAGATCAACATCAGGAGTTTCAGACTATCAAGGGGTTATTATATTACAGAGGGAGACTAGTTTTACCTAGTAAATCTCCTAGAGTTATCAGAATTTTGAAGGAATATCATGATTCTGCTATTGGTGGTCACTCGGGATACTTTAGAACAATGAAGAGAATATCTAATTTGTTTTATTGGCATGGAATGAGAAAGGACATAAAGAAGTTTGTGGAGGAATGTCCTACATGTCAAACAAACAAATATCAAGCTCTAAAACCAGCCGGGTTGTTACAACCCCTGCCTATTCCTCAGAATATCTGGACTGACATTTCCATGGATTTTGTGGGAGGGCTGCCAAAATCACATGGAAAAGATACTATCATGGTGGTTGTGGACAGACTGACTAAGTCAGCTCACTTCTTAGCTTTATCACATCCATTTAATGCCAAAGAGGTGGCTGAACTTTTCATCAGAGAGGTAGTCAAGTTGCATGGGTTCCCCAAAACTATTGTGAGTGACCGGGATAGCATATTTATGAGTGCCTTTTGGTCTGAACTCTTCAAATTAGCTGGAACTAAACTCAAATACAGCACAACTTATCACCCACAAACAGATGGACAGACAGAGGTGGTCAATAGATGCTTGGAAACCTACCTGAGGTGCATTACTGGCAAGAAACCTAAACATTGGGCTGATTGGTTAGCTTGGGCAGAATTCTGGTATAATACCAACTATCATGCATCCCTGAAAATGACACCCTACAAAGCTCTATATGGCCAGGACCCTCCTACAATGATTAGAGGGGATGCTAGTATTACAGCTGTTGAAGAAGTTTCCAATATGACTGCACAAAGGAACATGATGCTCAGAGAATTGAAGGAGAATTTGGAAAGAGCCCAAAATCAAATGAAACAACAGGCAAATAAGCACAGGAGAGAGGTGCTTTTGACAGTGGGAGATATGGTCTATTTGAAAATACAACCTTACAAGCTCGGGAGTCTGGCCAGGAGAATCAACCAAAAACTAAGTCCCAGATATTATGGCCCTTTTGAGATAATTGAAAAGATCAGTCCGGTAGCCTTTAAACTTCAATTACCTACAGACAGTAAAGTTCATCCAATATTTCATGTCTCACTTCTGAAGAAAGCTATACCATCTACCACTGCATTTCAGCCCCTACCAGCATGTCTGAGTGATGAATGGGAACTACAGGTGAAACCAGAAGAAGTGCTGGATTCATGGGTGAACAAGGAGGGAAAGATGGAAGTCCTAGTCCACTGGAAAGACTTACCTCCATTTGAAGATTCATGGGAAGTATTGCAGTCATTGACAGAACAGTTTCCAGATCTTCACCTTGGGGACAAGGTGAAATTCCAGGGGGGAGTAATGATAGGCTTGGGGGACAGCAACAGCCTATTCAATACTTCAATAAGGTGTACAAGAGGAGAAATAAGTAGTATTATTACTTAACTATATAATAGCTAGTTCGGTTGGTCCCTGCGTGGACAATGAGCTATAAATAGTAAGTAGAGAACAAAATAAGGCAGGCTGCATGTTATTTTGTCATTGGCTGGTAGCTTGGAGATTGGGCATCTCGAACTGCCCCACCCCTATACTCCTTTACCGACTTTCTCTCTCTCTCAATAAACTGATTGTGATCTGTTCTAGCTACATTTTGCTTAGAATTGTGATTGTTCTGTGTTCATTACTGTCAGTGTCCTATCATTCTGGTATATGTGAATGCTGCCTCCTTCGTGATCATGTTTGGCTCTTCCAATGGCCCATAACCGTTTTAGTCCTTTTCAATATATCGCATTGGTTTATGCTTCCTTTAGTTACCTTGTATTGGGATATCGGGGACCTGTTGTGCAGAAGAATATTGAGAAGAGTTGTAATGGTGCAGAGGCTATGGCATGGCAACTTAGTTGCCATGAAAATCTTTGAAGGTTGTTTTTTCCCGGCCTTTGTTTTTTGATAGGGAAAAATCCTTGTTTAGGAGAATTTGCTTCTTGTATTGTACTGTGCATCAGGTTTGTTACAATGTATGTATTTTTGTCATCAGTTTATAAATATTGTGTTTTAGTGTTAGCTCTTCAATTTTCTTCATTTGGGCTAATTCGGGAGATATGAAGAAAGTACTTGAAGAAATAAGATAAAAGGAATTGCTCATCTAGTTAAATTCGGACTACAATAGGACAAAAACTTTGCACTCCTAAAATTTGACAAATTGAAGATAGACTTCATATGGGGATTTGCTATGAAAGTATGGAACACATTGGCCTACTTTGGATAATAGCTAATTGTAAAGGCATGGGCACTACTGATATTGAACTTCTAGTGGAGAACTTGTGGAAGTGTGATATCCTTTCTTAAGACTATATAAGGTGTGCCAGTATGAAGTCGTGTACCACATTGGAAAAAGAAGAGAGTATCCAATTTACTCCATACATCGAGGCCTTTCGAAAAGTATCCAAAAACAAATCCATGCAGGCTTGGCCCAAAGGGGGCATTGCACTTAAAAGGGATTCATGGGTTAATGATACTCCAACGTCTGAGCTGTATTAATCATGAAGCTCTGGCATAAAGTTTTCCATGTGTCTTTTTGCAGGCTTATCGAAAGTCCTGTTAGAACTCTTCAGGTTCTGGTATATGTGAATGATGCCTCCTTCGTGATCATGTTTGGCTCTTCCAATGGCCCATAACCGTTTTAGTCTTTTTCAATTTATCGCGTTGGTTTATGCTTCCTTTAGTTACCTTGTATTGGGATATCGGGGACCTGTTGTGCAGAAGAATATTGAGAAGAGTTGTAATGGTGCAGAGGCTATGGCATGGCAACTTAGTTGCCATGACAATCTTTGAAGGTTGGTTTTTCCCGGCCTTTGTTTTTTGATAGGGAAAATGTCACGCCCCGGACCTATCCGGACACGTCAACAACCCGCCGTACAGTACGAATAGTCAACCGCAATCCAACTCATCCATACTATACAAGGCGTCATGAATATCATTCACACATAGTACATCCATAAACAAACATAATGTAAAACATGCATTTAAAACAGCGGAAGCATTAATACAATTATTCAAGCCACACTTGGCATAACTAGGCATGCAAGCTCCCAAAGTAATTATTCAGAAAATATTATCCATGAGCATTAATGTAATTGTTTTTAAAACAGAACGGGAGAAGCACGAACCACGTCTTCTTCCCTTGATTCCTCCCGAAGCAACGGGCAATGGCAGCGACCTTCAAGTTCTACCTGAAACTGTGAGGTGGCCTCCCCCGTGAAGGGGAGGTCAGTACTTGGAAATATTTGACAAGTACAATAGCAACTATACTAAGTATAATCAACGTTTTAATTTCCAAGACCCTCAACTTAGGGTACTATTATATTATAGGCCATAACCCTCGGTTACCCCTCTTTCTTTTAACTGTACTTACTTTACATAAAGTCAAGTGGTCGGCCCGTAGGCCCATACTCATTTAGAATTCATCTTTTCCATTCCCCCGTGACCGCGAGTCACGATAACCCCGTGGGGTCCCATCGAGCCCCAATTGTATAGCATGGGTTCGGCCCAACTACATCTCTATACAATCCTCTAGCTCAATATATCATCTCAAAATTTGTATGGCAAGGGCTCGGCCCAACTACGTTTCCATACCAACCATAACTTCGTGGCAAGGGCTCGGCCCAACTACGTTTCCACGGAGGTCACATATACATGGCAAGGGCTCGGCCCAACTACGTTTCCATGCTAATCATATTACATGGCATGGGCTCGGCCCAACTACATCTCCATGTCATCCTAGAGTCAAACTCTAATTATTCTCATAATCAAATTCTCAAGCAAGTCCTATGCCTAGAATCAATTCCCGTAGGTGGCCTTTAGGCCTACCCCTATCACACCTTAGTGTTCATACCATTCATCCTTAAGTATCTCTTGAGACTACTACTTAAGGCATATCTATTCACAATCCTACCTCTTAGGATTTGTTTCATCATTTATTTATATTAATTTCCCGACTAGTATTTTGATACTAATTGGATAACCTTAGAACATACCAAGTTCCTATTTCCCAATTTGCATTTCATTTCCATTGATTTCTCAACCCAAGTATAGTTTGATCTCAATATCAAAAGTATCACTTTAATCCATTCATGAATTTCATACATGTAGTAAAGTATATTTTATCACAATGTCATCATTGTTGGGATAATGGGCCAAGTCCAAGAATATTGGCCCGTTACCCCTGGGCTTTGGCCCGACCAAGCTCAGAACACAGTTCGACTAGCAGATACTGGTCCGGGATTATCAAATTACTTATCGAGTTGACTGGTCCATTAGCGTTAGTATTAGTTGATAAATCGGGCCAAGCCCATGTAACATCTAATTGGTGGGCCTGTTGTATACGCCTATAAATAGGCCACCAACCCTTTGTATTCGAGGAAGGGATTCTCACTATACTGAAATGCTGCCGAATTCTCTACCCGGGTTATTTTCTACCAACAATCATAGTAATTTCATTAACATGCCGTTCCATTCATTTCGCATAATCATACACAATTATTCTAAATTTGTATATCATGCTTCACTTACTCATTTCCATATTATTTTCATTTAGGCATTATTAGTCATTAATAATCCATGAAAATCCCATCTAATCACTTTAGGCATTCTTATGAAATTAACTCACTAATTATAAGCAATATAGTCAGCCATCCTCACCTCGTGATGTGCTACAATAGTTGCCTTTGTTACGCCCCTCGATCAATCCCCGTTCTAGGCCGATTGAAAGGCAAAGCTGGACTGCCTGGGCAAAAGCCGGGCGGCTTTCACGAAAGCCGGGCGGCTTTCGTGTTCTGCAGAAAACGGGCAGCTCCCTTAAAGTGGCGGTTTCCGGCGATTTCGACTCCTATCGATTCACCAACTCTTCTCAGTTAAATATCACCACTTTATATCAATATTCTACACTTTTAAACGTGTAGAACATCATGTTTAATCCACCATATGATTTCTCAAAAAAAATCATACAAAAAAACTAGTTACAAGAACTATTTGAGTTCTCACCTTAATTCCTAGCCTTTTTGGGTTGGATTTCCTTTGCTCCTTGCTTCCTTCAAGCTATGAGCTTTGTGAGGGTCTTCTCCTGAGCTCCTTTCCTTGCCTTGGTCGTATGATTGAGGGTGAGAAATGATAGGAGACAACTCTCCTCAATCAAATGGGGAGTTATTGTGTAGGACATGGGATTTGGCCTCCATCCATCCCCTCTACCCATAGTCCGAACCCAGCCCCCCTTCCTTGTCTCTTCCAGCTCCCATTCAGTCAATTGGAGCAAACAAAAACGTGGGGTGGCCCCCACTTTGGTGGGAGGTCATCCCGTTATGTCCCGGTGTGTCCAATCGGCCCCGAAAGTTGTATTTTTCGGACTACTTTAGTCATATTTTATTTTATCGGGCCGGATAAAATATACCACGCGTTCCCAACAATGTTTGGGCCTTTAGAAACGATGTACATTCCCCAACATTAATTTAGGAGTCCCCGAAACTCATTTCGGGCTGTTATCCGCTAAATCACCAATACCGGTAATTGGGCCCCGTTTGACCAACCGGTCAACTCCATGCCTTTCTTATGGCCCAAATAAAATATCCACCACCATATATATATTATCTAGACCAAGATGAATATAATATGTGGTTCGGGAATTATCGGGCGGTCCCCGTTCCCGCTGTGGACCCCACATGCAATTTACTATTCACGTAAAAGAAATAATAAAAATTTACAATTACGCAAATTCATAAATCATCTTTCAAGGTTTATTACATAATTTACTAAAAGTAAATATGCTCGGGGTCGGTGTTACAGAAAAATCCCTGTTTAGAAAAAAAGAATTACATGTTCAAAAACTACATTAAAAGCTTTACAAAGTCGCAAAAACCAGTATCAAATTTGATAAAAATTTGATATATAAAGTAAGAGATTAAGAGTAATTTGTGTTGACCAAGTGAATATGAAACATATCTTACAAAATGGGAATGTGGGAGTAACTTGGTGTTCATAGGTAATTGGTGGACTCTGAAACATCATCATTACCACAGTGCCGCAAAGGCTCCCACCTTCGGTGGGGTATGGGGGTCGGATGTAAAAAGAAAATATATTAGAACCACATAAGTATTTGGAGTACCAAATATGATATGAGATAAATTTGGTGAAATCATGAGATGCGTGAAAAAATGAAACAACTATGATGGGAGTTGCGGGAATGAGTAATATATTAAGGAAAAAAATTGTAAGTAGTCTTTGATCTTTTTCTTCACAAGAGAGTTGATGAAAAGTAACTTTTAGGTTGGTAGGGCCAGGGCCGTCTACATCATTTATGAGGCTCTAGACGGCCAAATAGACATCTCATTTAAATATACGTAATACAATATAAAAATATAATACTAGTATCACGTAAAGAGAAGTAAATTACATACGAAATGCAGCATACACTACTCCTATACATACGTAAAGATAGTAATTCTTCGAAAGCAAACGACTCAAAATTGACCAAAAAATACATGGATCTTTATAGTCAATTCTTCTAATTATTTGAAGAGATAGATTAGTAAGAATATCACTACAATCAAGAGTAGTGATGTTTTCAATCGGATAACATACTCAACCCACATAATCTATCTTCAAAAATGGTTGATCAGAGATTCAGAGATAACAAAACCTAAATTTCTTACAAAATAATACTACGTACTACGTAATAGATAATTAAATGATTCATAAATATTATTTTTAATCCACATGACTAATAATTGCACATCACAATTCCAAATTTCCAACTAGATCAAGTTTTTCTAAATTTTAATACGGAGTAAATTTACAAATGTAACTATTACGGAGTATAATCAACTTATTTTCTTTACACAACGAAGTATATAATTGAGTTATTTGAGTAAATGTTTAACTCCTACTTTATACAATACAGAGTAATACTTAAAATTATATACTTCTATTGTTAGTGTCATATTGAGTTATATACAAATACATTTCAGATTTTTTTTTTAATACAAACACATGAAATATACAATAATACACCGTACATTAACACATCCTGTTGGCCTAGTCCAGATCTCTAGCCGAGTAAGACTAACAATTGACAAAAAGTTTTAAAAAGTAAATCAGAAATCAATTTAGGAACTAAGAAATGTAGAAGGAAATAGGCCAAGAAGCTCGCAAGTCGATAGTTGGCAGCTCGCCAGGCCGGAATTTAGACGGTCAGTTATTTCCAACCTCCACTGCTCGCTAAATCCCTTATTTCTAGGCCTCTTCCGTCTTTTGTCAATTCAGTTGGTCAGGTTTTTATATTTAGGAATTGAAATTAAACTAAATATAGATGTATAATAATGGACTTACTTTATAATTTGGAGGCCCCTAGCATTTGGGGGCCCTAGACACTTGTCTAGGTGGACTGCCCTCATGGCCGGCCCTGGGTAGGGCGTTATTTTGTAGTGCAAAAAAGAACAAATATTTTTAGCGTGCGCCCTTTTTGTACATCATTCACACATTTTATCTGTCTACGGACAATTCGTCTGAAAATGTGCGCCCTTTTTGTACATCATTCACACATTTTATCTGTCTACGGACAATTCGTCTGAAAATATAAAAGCTCTTTGTAGACAAGCAAAATGTGCAAATGGTGTACAAAAAAATGTGCACACCAAGCATGCATTTTTAAAAAAAGAAGGCCCGAAAAACCTCTGTGAAAGGAATTGAAAAAGTATCAAAACTCAAAAGCACCAATGAAAGATGCCCTTTTTAACAGTGCAGCTAGCTTCTGTATGAAATATCTGTGCATATTATGCAAGAGAAGAGACAAAACTAACAACTATTCTAAATAACTGTTCGCTTTGGTAAAGGCAAACGCAACGCTGCAATATTTTGTTCCCTTTCCTTTGGAGCCAGTAGTGAAAGAACTATAGAACATATAAAGTAAAATTTAAAAGAATCCCCTTACTCCCTTTAGACGACTGTCATATCCTTGTACGCTCAAACCATGCCAGCAAAAAGAAATCACAATCACGGCAAGAATCCAACTTGACTCGACATTTCATTGCCATTACCAAACTGATGATAAGGACTAATAATTAATAAAGCAACATGAATAACAGTTATAGTAATAATATGATTTTTTTTTTTTGCAAATAAATAGTAATAATATGATATGCTCCGGCCGTATATGATGATCATAATAATATAATGGAAGCTGAATTTTTTCGTGTTATTTTTATGTTAAGTTTGATCATTAGAATAAAAACTACCGGTCCCAAAAGAACTTTAAGAAAGTAGAATTTTTTGTTTTAACATTCTCATCATGCCCCCAAAAAGTGGATAAAGCGTAGTGAGAGAGAGAAAGTGAGCGTAAAGTAGGTAATAAAGTATGAAGTTTTTATATTAAAAAGTTGCCAAAATTAGAAGTGTGAAGTTTATGTTGGACGTACCCAAAAAGGAAAGTGTGAAGTTGTTTTGGGATCGGAGGGAGTACTAAGGATGTTTTTACTTGGACTATAATTTGCTGGTCTGGTCTGCTCTGTTTAAGTCTAGTCTGGTCTAGTCTGATCTGTTTAAGTCTGGTCTGGTCTGGTAAACGTCTGGTCTCTGTGTATTTTATAACTACAGAAGTCAAGTCTGGTCTGTCTAAGCCTGGTCTGTTTAAGTCTGGTCTGATCTGGTCTGATCTGTTTAAATCTGGTCTGGTCTGGTCTGGACTGAAAACAGTCCAAGTAAAAACATCCTAAAACGAATCAGTAATGATGAAACATAGAATATAAATATCACTTAAAATATTTGTCTCACACCGAAAAGTTATAAAATAATAAAACACTATATAACATTTTGGACTCCTTCTATCAAATTGACCTTGAGGATGAAATTAAAACCTGATTGTGGTTTGAAAGCTTGTTTAGCACCAATGATCAAGATTAATTTGTTAAGAGTTTGATTGCTTGTATAACTAACACTCATGATTATGAGTAACTTGTTAGCACCAATTTATACACTCCAATATTGTTTAGCCTCGTCCAGACTAAAAGAGCGTGTTAAAGTATTTGTCCTACCCCGGAAAGGTATAAAACAAGGAAACGATATATAAGATATGAGCAATTCCTTCTATCAAGTTTGACTTTTTATATTAGAACCTCAGATCTTAACAATATCTAATACTCCGTAATTCTAATATCATTGCCAATAAATACAATCTTGCTTTGTGTACACGTCATTCTACAACAACAACAACAACATCCAAGCCTTAGTCCCAAAAGATATTGGGGTCGGCTAACATGAATCGATACATGATATCACAACCAAAAGGAAAAGAAGGAATAAAGATAAAAAGATAAGCTATTATGAAAAGATAATATAAAAAAGATGAATATATATATATAAATGATAAAATAAAAAGGTTGCAAATAATGCTTATAAATATATATATATATATATATAAGGATAAAAAAAACTACGAAAAAAAAGATGAGGGAAAAAAATTATCAAGATCACTCCTTCACGTGAATACCCGCCCTCCACTTAGTTCTCTCCAAAGTCATGCCCTCATCCAACCCCAGAAAAAGCATATCACTTCGAACTCCCCTAACCCACGTCTGTTTGGGTCTTCCTCTCCCTCTCTTCCCTGCCTCTTGTCCACACATCTCAACTCGCCTAACAGGTGCATCACTCGGTCTTCTACGCACATGACCAAACCACCGTAGACGCGACTCCCGCATCTTGTCTTCAATAGGTGCTACTCCCACCCTTTGTTTGATTGTCTCATTCCTCACGCGGTCCTTCCTAGTATGCCCACACATCCAACGCAGCATGCGCATCTCTGTCACACTCATCTTATGAATGTGACACTGTACACGTCAGTCAAATTATCTGTGTACTGACTATTTGACCGATGTTTTATGATGAAAACCGATTTTCACATAGACAAAAAAATTGTCTGTGTCAGAGACAATGAAGCACTTCTTTTGTACACACCAGTCAAATGGTCTGTGATAGAGACAATTTTTTTTGTCTGTGTGAAAACCGTTTTTCTCCATAAAACGCCGGTCAAATTGTCAGTACAACAATGGCGTGTACAAACTGCGGTGTACAAACTGCATTTTCCAATAAAATATTGGTTGTTGGATAACACTCAAGTAGACTATCTATCATTATTAAAAGAGGATATGTGAACATAAGATTACAGAGTAAAATCATGTTGCATCATTGTTGAAACTTGATCATCTGCTATGGTCCTACACTTGACAAACTGCCCATAAAATGAGAGTGAGAGACCCTTTTTCCTTCTCCCCAAAACACACCAAATACTCTGAATTTATTAGCACCATTTGTGAGTAGCTATATAGTGTTGACTTATGTGGTCAAAGCAGAGACTAGAGTGATGGCTACCTCAAACTTTTACCAAATTGTGCCCAGACTTGCTCTAATTGTGCTTCTCATCTATTCCATCGCATGGCTCCCTTCCATTTCAGGTAAATGGATAGACAAGCTGGTGGGAAAAAACCCAATTTGTAGAAGTTGGTTTTGAGAGTTGGAAGAGGGGACGGAGGTTATTTTTCTTTTTAAAGAATTCTATGGATTATAAGATATAAACCAGGGATTATAGGATAACTTATAAGTAGTATAAGTTATTTAGGATTTGTCACTAAAAGGAAGTACTATATTTTCTTTCTAAATAGTACGAGGTAGTAAATACCCTTACATTCATATAGTTTCAGTATGATGGTACTTTGAAAACTTCCCTTCTAAGTTATTTGTTGACATTACACATTGTTATAACTTGATCTTCATTCAAATATAAGATATAAAATCGTATGTAAAGTCTTAACATAATGTAAGTTTTTTTTTTAATGAAAGCGCTACAAAAAATTCATTTGACCAAATTCAATTTTACATAATAACTTTACTAGTTTACAATTTTGACATTCAAGTATAAAATTTTACAAATAACTACTCCATAGTACTAGACAAATTAGTAGACATCTCTGATGTCTATTGGTGTTGCCCTCAAAATGTACCAATAGTTTTTCCTTTTAAAGATGACATCTCCAAACATAAAAAGTCCAACTCCCAAGAGCAGTTAGATGTTTGGATCTGTTTCAGTAAAGAAACCTCTTCAGTTCTTTAGCTAGACTAGATACTAGATCTTCTTTTTGAGGTTGATAGTTATTCTTGTTTTTAATAAAGCTGTAAGCCTTAATGAGGAATTTGGGATGATTTGGTGACAGGAAGGGGGAAAGAAATGAGAATGGTGTTGGGATCAAGCCCACCAAAGTGTGTGGGAAGGTGCATGGGGTGCAGACCTTGTGTTGCAGCTTTAGTCATCCCACCACACAAGTGGTGGTGGTTTAGAAGGGCTTCTTCTTCATCAACAGGCCCAGGAGATGAAAACTACTATCTTCTCTCATGGAAATGCAGGTGTAGGAACAAGTTCTTTCAACCTTAGGATATTTCAAGTGGTGTTTGGGTGTAACAATTAACAATGGGTTTCCTCTAATATTACAATATATTGTCTCCTAGTATTGTTACCCCATTGCTCAAATTATGTCTTCAACAATTACTTTGATCAAACATTGATATTAAGAAAATGAAACACTTATTGTAATATATGAAGCACGAAAACTCTCGGGAAAGAGTACGTTTCCGTTTCAGACACTCTCCATATAGTTGTATTTTTACTAAAAGATTATGTTTCCCGTTTCTCCATGATTTTTAGGTTTCCGTGCAACATAGATTGTAATATATGTTTTTTATTTACAAGTATAGATGTTTCGCAGAGATTAAGAAAAAAAGATAATAAGTTGTAAAAAAGTGTCATGGATGAAAAAGTATGAACCAAAAGAGGAAAAACTAGAAAAACAGTAAAGAGAACTGAGGTATTGCAGGAAAAAATATGGAAAAAACTTACCATAGACGAAAATATTGCAAATAAAAAAGCCCAAAGAGGAATATGTTTGCAAACAAAACTGAGGTAGTATTAAGACCTGCTTATCAAACTTCTCCCTTCATATAACCTGCTTCTAATTTTACATTCAGAACGATCAAAATTAATATGCCCTTCCAAGTTTCAACCCGATGGCAAAACCACAGGACCCAAACGTTGTATAGTGCACACATTAACAAAAAAAGTTTTACATTTGATGTTTCACATGACACAATCGTCCAAAGTTCATATGATCCAAATCCAGCCAAGAACCGATCCCGAAACCAAACCTATACCCAGAAAAACTGCCATCACAATGGCAGCTATTTCTGATTCAGAAAGTGGCACTGACTTGGGGGAAAGAATCATAAGGACACTGGTAAAGTAGCCATTGGTTACTCCCAGAGTTATGGTCAGAAATATAATAGGCGTCTCAGTCTTCAACCAGTTCGGGCCGTGGAGGCAGAGACTAAACAAAGGGTACATCAAAACCCTGCCAACACAACCCCATGTTGCCTTCCCGATGCTATCCACAACATAGATTCCCGTCATCGACTTCCCCAAGAAATCTGAAATGTTATACACTGAGATGAGCAGAATGGGGTACCAATCTTGAAGCATCTCCGAATGTATGTTTTCGGCGAGGAATCCCGGGAAGATTGACAAAGTGACAGTGTAAATCATGAAGATCCCGAAAGCGGGCCATCTGATTGCTCTTGCAACATTCCAGAACCTGGGCTTCGGGCTCGAGTTCTGATCGTCCTGGAGAAGCCTGTAATGCTGCTGCATCACAGGCAGCTTGTGGAGGAGGTTCGAACAGGCAATGCAACCCATCAGAATGGCCGTGCTCACTATGAAGTAGAAGTGTGCACTGGTTTTCAGACCCTGTGGTGTCTGGGGAAGCGACGCTTTTGTTATGACTCTCAATGCAGATATTAAAACCCCTGTTGATTTCCAGAATCCAAAAAAAAAACTGATCATTAAAGGACAAGTAATAAGTTCTTGGACTCCTCCTACTCTTATTAGTTTGACCTCTTACAATAAAACATGTTGGTTTTCCAGAATGCAAAAACAAACTGATCATCAAAGGAAAACTGATCATTAGTTTGACCTTTTATAATAGAACCTCAGTTCTTAACAGTAATCACGCTAAATTGGCTAAAGAGATCAATTTATTAAAAAAAGTTGCCTTAAAACTTCATAAGCTGCAGGTTTGTATTTTTATGTATGTTTAATATGGAATTACTTAAGATCAAACCCATAGCAGTTCTTTCCCGTTAGCATAATTTTCCTTTTTCTTACATATTTGCTTTGTACCTATAAATAAGACAAGTGAAACAAAGTATTATGAAACTTGATCAAACTAAGTTAGTGAATGTAACCAACCTGAAGAAGCAGTGCCAGCAAAGATGGCTTGCATGTACTGCTTAGGCAGCTTTCCAGCAGAGCCGAACAGCGTTCCACCAACCAAACCGTCCCCTACACCGCATATTACCACAGATGAAACCACAGCGGAGTACGGAGCAGCACACTTATTAGTCAGCTCCTTCTTCTTGAACCACCAATCCATGGTTGGAGTGAGCATGAGAGACAGAACAAACATGGAAAATCCCAAGTTCATTCTGAGCCTGAACCAGCTTCTTGTAATAGTGTTATGCCTCCCAAATCCCACAAGCACCATAACCATGGTTGCCAGGGAGGAGCTCATGTATGCCACGGAGAAGACCTTCTCGACGTGCAGGCCCGGGTAGCAGTACTCAAAGTAGTCCACGGCTGTGATCAGGGCGTTCCACGCCAGCAGGCTCCCTGCACCCAGCAGGAAGTGGATTATGTATGCAAGCCTGTAGGTGTCTCTCGGCACCTTGGCTTCTTCTTTAGCTCTACTCTCCATTCTTGCGAATTTCGCAGCGTCCATTCTACAAAAAAAAAAAAAAAACTTCACTATCTTTCTTTCACAACAAAAGCTTAAATAATGGTTGGAGAAATGCATACCTGCTACTAAACGGTCGAACAGTTGGCTACAAAAAAGTTTAAGTTAAACTATAATTGCAATTTAATTGATATAACTCTGAGTATATACTGACACTTACAGAAGTTAGAGACACCCTTTATTGAATAAACTCGGGTTATCTCTCTATTCACCGGTTGAGCTATTATTATTATTATCGACGCGACATTTGAAAGAATACACATGCATTTAGTACTATGATTACTTTGTTAGTATGAAATGACAAGAGGGGAATAGGTAAGTTGAACCAGGTGTTTGTTTCTGTCATTTTAATGCAAATAAGCTGTTAGATTCCAGAGAGCAGTTGATTGGACTAGAAATGGAAGGTTTGGGAATAGAATTTTGGCATATATGTTGTTTTGGAGATGGGAAAAGGAGGTGTTTGTTTCATTTTTATGGGTGGAACTAAAAATGGACGGATGGTTATAGTGGGGCACATGCTCGATGGGAATGTTGCTGTACGCCCGATTTATACGGAATACTTGTGTGGCCGATGGATTGTGTGAAAAGCTTTTCCTTTTGCCCTCTTTTTTAGACTAAAAATGTCCACAAAGGATGGATTGTATTTTGTTTTTTCGTATGGATTGGAGTTCAAAAATGAACATTTTAAAAAATGAGTGTAAAGTTTAATTTGGACAATAAAATGAGGTGTAAACTCAAATTATCACAATTAAAAAAAATCTAATAAATGCTTTTGATCATTAGACCTGATCAAATATGTTAAAAAATTATCTCACTTTAGTTGTATTCTTTAATAAAATATTTTTTATAAAAGTATAAAATTTATAAATTACATGCACATACATGTTAGAATATCCGAGTCAAATTCTACCAAGCAGGTGAGAAAATCCGGTGCGAAGGATTTTTCAACTCTAGCATGTTTGCTACGTCTGGGTTCGGCTTCTTCTCCGGACCCCTCGCTAGTATTTTCCATAGCTACGTCAAATGTTCGTTTTGACGTGTTTGGTCCTTCGTTGGACTTGTATGGAAATACTTTTTCAAAGAATGAAGCATTCCTTGATTCAGTTATTGTGTTTTTATGTACATCCGGATTATTCGAATCGCACACTAAAAAACGATAAGCACTACTATTTTGTGCATATCCAATAAAAATACAGTCCACCGTTTTTGGACCTATTTTTATTTTCTTAGGTGTTGGTACAAATAGGGCTGGCATTTTGAACCGAAAAACCGAAAACCGAACCGAAAATAACCGAACCGTTTTAGAAAAAAACCGAACCGGACCGAACCGAACGAAATTGGGACCCAATAATCGGGACCCGAAAAAAAATCGGTTCGGGTTCGGTTTATGTGCACAAAATATCGGTTCGAATCGAACCGAACCGACATTTTTATATTAATAATAATAATTGTTATTTATAATAATAATAATAATTAATGACGAAAAATATAGTAATAATATAAACCCGAGTATGGTTTGAACAAAGATGACGAGTAGCGGAGTTGGTCGTTGTGCTCCTATCCCCAGCAAATGGTCGAGGGATTGATTCTCGTATGCTGTGTAATGTTTTGTATTTTTAGAATTTGGCTTCTTTCTTCTTCTATTCTGTCCCACATTGGAAAATGAGCAGCTTACTACTCCAAAAACTTCAATATAAACCAGGTTCCCTTATTGTAGGATGCTAAGATACGTTCTAGGCTTCCAATTGGGCTAATGGGGCTCAAATATTGGAAAGTTCCAATGAGCTTTAGTCTACTGAATATTAGTTCAAATTTATTTTTTAAAATTGAGTCGGTTTTTCGGTTCCCGGTAAACCGAACCGAATAATTCGGGCCCCAAAAATCGGTACCCGTTCTTAATACGGTTCGGTTTCGGTTTTTGTAATTTAGTAAACCGAAATATCGGTTCGGTTCGGGTTTATACTAAATCGGTTCGGGTCCCGAACCGAACCCAGCCCTAGGTACAAACACTTTTGCAAGACTTGCCCCACACTTTTAAATATTGATAGGAAGATCTTCTACCTTTCCACAAATCGTATGGAGTTTTATCATATTTTTTTCCGGGGAACCTTATTTAAAAAGTAATTGCTTGACAAGACTGTTTCACCTCACATATTTTGTGGTAGGTCCGAACTTACTAGCATCTCATTCATTATATCTTTCAATGTGCGATTCTTTCGTTCGGCAACACCGTTTGATTGAGGTGAATAGGGTGCGGTACGTTCATGTACTATACTCACGCTCGCGCAAAAGTCACTAATTGGTGTTTCATACTCACCACCTCGATCACTTCTAAACATTTTAATCCGTCGATTAAGTTAATTTTCCACTTCATTTTTATAAAGAGTGAATTTATCGATTGCTTCGTGTTTATTTTTTAATAAATAAACATAGCTATAGTGAGTGCTATCATCGATAAAAGTAATAAAATATTTATTACCGCCACGTGTTTGTATTGATTTAAAATCACAAACGTCACTATGAATTAATTCAAGTGGTTCTGTTTTTCTTTCAACCGATTTGAAAGACATTTTTGTTAGTTTTGCCTCTACACAAACTTCACATTTGTGCTTCACATCAATTGTGAATTTAGGAATGTGTTCCATGTTAATTAATCTACGTATAGAATTAAAACTAACATGTCATAGTCTATCATGCCACACATTGGAAGACTCAAACAAGTAAGCAGAAGTGATTTTATTATTATTATTATTATTATTATTATTATTATTATTATTAGTCATTACATTGAGCTTAAACAGCCCATCACATTTATACCCCTTCCCCACATACATTCCCGACTTAGACAAAACTAGTTTGTCCGACTCAAAAACCATGCGGAAGCCATGCTTGTTCAACAACGAGCCGGAGATCAGGTTTTTGCGTATCTCCGGAACAAACAGCACTTGGTTGAGAGTCAGCTCCTTGCCCGAAGTCATCTTCAGGAACACCTTGCTCATGCCTTCAACTGCGGAATGAGCAGAATTTCTCATCCACACCTTTTCACCATTTGATGGCTCAAAAGTCGTGAATAGCTCCCCGTTTGAGCAAATATGTCGGGTAGCACCGGTGTTCACGAACCACTCATTGGAATTGGATCCAATGAGGTTGACCTCGGTCACCACGGCTGCAAGGATTATGTCTTCATACTTTTGCTCATCTTGCACCAAGTTGACTTGAGAGTCCCTCTTCTTCTTGGGTGCCTTGCAATCCGCGGACTTGTGTCCATTTTTTATTGCAATTGAAGCATTTTTCGTTGAACTTCGTCTCGGAAATGCCTCGCTTGGGACCGAGCTTGCTCTTCCCATTATTTTTATTTTTGGAGCATTTAGCATGCTCCACCACGTTTGCCTTGGCGCTGGTAACGATTGGGAGTTTCACATCGTTCTTCTGGTTATCCTCTTCAATCCGCAGACGGAGGATCAATTGCTCCACGTTCATTTCCTTTCACTTATGCTTAAGGTGGTTCTTGAAATCCTTCCAAGCCGGCGGCAATAAATGGATAATTGATGCCACTTGGAAAGACTCACTAACTGTCATTCCTTCATCTCGAATTTCATTGAACATCATTTGCATCTCCTCAACTTGACTCAAGACAATCTTCGAATCCACCATTTTAAAATCAAGGAATCGACCGACAACAAATTTCTTTGCACCGGCATCCTCGCTTTTATATTTACGTTCCAAAGCATTGATCGACTAAAACTTGCAAGTGTACAAGTGCCAATGTAGTAATAAATTCCGGTAAAAATACCGGGTCGAACACAAGGAAACGTTGTTTTTATGATTCAAAAGTGAAAGCGGTTTAGTAAAAGACTTAAGAAAAGAGTAAAGATTTTTGGCTTTTAAGAGATAATAAAAGCAACCAAGGATTCGGGATTACTCCTAAACGACTCCTAGTGATGAATATATGTTCTTTCGCCAATTCTTATTAGTGGAATGTCACTAAAGTATTCTAACTCCTGTTACGGCAGCGAGATTGTGATTAATTCTACGTGTGAATCCCGTCACGGTTCACATTCATCTAAAATTAACCCCATTGAGGATTAGGACATTATAAAAACCACAATACTCAATTGAGGTATATTTCTATCCACAATTAGAATATGTCTAACCTTTAAGTGCATGGTTTATAACTCAACGTTAATTGCTCAAATAAACTCAACGATATAATCATACGTTGTACACCGTAGTCATACACATTAAAATATAAAGGAAAGATCATAATAATTTGGTTGAGAACATACATCAAACACCTAGAGTGCGTAAAGTTTCATCCCTAACCTTGGCTATAGAAAATTAGCTAGAACAATTCATAATGAAATTACAAGTATTGAAATGATAAAATACAATGAAATACATAAGAAAATGATACCACAACTCCAAAGCTATGGTGGACAAAGCTTTCCCCAAGTGTAGAACTTCTCCCAAGACCAAGGGGTTGCTCTTGGGATGCCAAAGTAGAAGTAAAGTGTGTAGAATCTGGAATAATGTATTGAGAGGGCTTCAATCCTCTTAAATATTGAGTTCTCAATGGCCATTTTTGGACAAGGAAGCAAGCTCCTTAATGGGATTTGGTGTTTTGCCCGAATGATTGTGATGACCGTTGCTTGTTTTAATCAGCTTCAGGCGAAAGGCGGGCGACATTCGCAAAAGCTGGGCGGCTTTTGCGCGTTTAAAACAGGCTTCTCCGCTCCAGGGACCGAAAGCCGGACGGCTTATGCCAAAATTCGGGCGGCTTTTGGTTCGATTTACTGAATAAAATCCACGGCGTCCAAAGTCGGGCGCCTTTGATGAAAGCCGGGCGGCTTTCATCTTGTTTTGTTCCGGATGCTTTTCCTTCATCTTCGGACGACAACTGGATGATTGGTTGGTGAAAACCGGCCGGTTTTGGTGAAAGCCGGACGGCTTTCACCCCTTTGGTGTATTTTCCTCTTTTTCTTTTGTTCTTCGGGATGCATTTGGTTGACCTTTACTTGTCGGGATTCTTCGTGTGTCTTTTCATCCTCGTATTTGATCCAATTGTCGGTTATACTCTTTCTTGCAAAACGAGACATATGTGTGAGAGTTTTATTCTTTTAAGTATAAAAGCGTTTATAAATTATTGTATAAAATACGTTAATAAAACGCTTATCAAATACCCCCACACTTGAGCTTTGCTTGTCCTCAAGCAAATTTAAAACTTTTTTTTTTGTGGAATTATTAAGTCAAAACCTTAAGAAAAATTCTTTTTAAAAAAGTTTTGGAGGACAAGGGTTTTGCTAAAATATTTTTGAAAAAATATAGACCAAAAGTGAACAAATTAAGGAGAAAAAATCCTGCAATTTAGAAGTTTAAATACCACCCCCCACACTTGTTCCACAATGTCTCAATGTGGATCACAAAGAGCAATCAAAGAGGGGTAATACACACATAGCACAAAAAATACATTAGAGTCAAATTAACAACAAAAAGGAGTTTTAGCAAGACTAGATAAGAATTGTTTTAAGTTTAGTACACTTCCCTTTTTTGTCAAATTTACTCATCATTCTCATCTCCATCTTCTCGGGAAGGGAAAAAGAAGTTTGGATCGTAGGGCGGCGGCGGTGGTATGTTGAAATGTCTCCCCAGCTCTTGACAATAGTAGTTCATGCTCCACAAATGACTCCCCATTCCTTGGATAGCGTGGCGTTGATCTCTCAAGTCCCGTCTATGTACCGCAAGCTCCGTGCGGATTTGACCAAATTGCTCGGTCAAGTAGTCCATGTCGTAATGAGCTCCGGCTTGGGGTACGTGAGCTGCCTCTTCATGGTGCTCCTCATGGCCTCCCGCGGGCTCCCCACCTTCCATCATCTCTTCTTCATTCTCCTCCGGTACAACTCTATGGAATTTCGTCACGCACCTCCATGGTCCTCCGTGCGGGGGTTGGAAATAGCGAAGGTGTGTCATGACACTATCATCAAGCACGGCGTGCATCTCCCGTTCTTCTTCTCCTCTAAAACTAACACCAAAATGTTCAAAAATTTTAGAGAGCAAAATAGGGAAAATGAAGGCCTTATCTTGATTGTTGCTTAAGACCGCGCTCCATAATTGTTTGATGATGATGCCCGAGAGAGGAATCCCCTCATGACGACCAAGCCCGGTGTGCATCCTATATGCAAAGTAGAGGTCGGCACTTCAAATTTTGTTGTAGCCGCTTGCTCTCGGCATGACGTTGAACGAGTAGAGGTACATCAAAAGCCGGGTCCGGATGTGTGGTTGGCCAAGGTTCTTGGTCATTAGATCAAGTCCTTGCATTTCAAAATATTGCATTGCATCCACGGGGTTGTAGTTCCCATCACTATTCATCGTTTCGGCTTGGGAAGGGGCGAAAGGGGTGCCAAACTTGGTAATGTGAAATTGAGAGCTCAAAAGGTCATTGGTGACAGTAATTTTGACCCCTTTGACTCGGCTCTCAATCATCTTTTGGGGTGTAATTCCCGTCAACATTTGCGAAGAACTCCTTGACGAGTTCCGGGTAGAAAGTGCCTTGGAGATGTAGCACCGGCTCCCAATTGATATTAGCGAAGGCCGCGGTGAGCTGGAACTCGTGATCAATAGGTTGTGAGACTGTCTTTTCAATCACAAAGTCGTTGTCCTGGGACTCTAGGTAACACTCGTAGCATTGGGTGTTGATAAACCGACTAGCCGGCAAGATGGTGGAGGAGGCCGCGGGTGCCTTGTTGTTCCTAGCCCGCTTGGGGTTGCTCGGGCCAACCTCATTTCTCACATATTTGCCCTTTGAAGTCATTTTTCCTACAAACTCAAAAGATTATAGTCAATTCCACAAAAAAAAAAATTGACATGGATTCCCCTAAAAATTGACTATAATCACAATTTAGGACAACAAGGGACAACATACTCACAATCTCATTCATCAACAATTAATCACAATAATTCAATTGAAAATCCCCAAATTTAAACAAGAATTTCGAACCCTAAGCCCCAATTTTAATCAAGTAGCTACATTTTCAAAATTTTTGAAAATAACAACTTGAAAATAGGTTATAATGGTTCATACAAGCAATATAGGCATGAATAACAAGATATCATGCAATGAATTTGGCCTAATAGCTATCAATTTGCATAAACCCTAAATTTCGAAATTGGGAAGAACAATCAAAACTATCGATTAAATGATGTAAAAGCTGTGAAATAAGGATTAAGGAGTGAAAATGAGTGGATATTACCTGATTTGAGCTTGAAATTGGAGAAGAAATGAGAGGAATCGGGTGTATGGCTGCTGGAGCTCGAACGTCGGCCGATGTTTGCAAGGTGGGTGTGTGTGTGTTCAAAAGACAGGGTTTTAACAATTTCGCAACCCGTAAGCCGGGCGGCTTTGGCGATAGCCGGGTGGCTTTCGCTTTACAGTGGGATGCCTGCGCACGTAAGCCGGGCGGCTTACATGAAACCCGGGCGGGTTTCAATTTAAATAAACGTGAAAAAAGCTACGGCGCCCAAAGCCGGGCGGCATTGGCGAAAGTCGGGCGCCTTTCGCTTGCGAGAAAAATACCTGGAATTATAAGGAAGCCGAGCGGCTTTTGGTAGAGGCCGGGCGGTTTTCGCCTTTTTCACCTATTTCGCCCTTTTTTGTTGAACTTTCGCTTAAGATTTCGAACTTCTTGCCTTTTTCTCTCCCCCTACACTTGAGTTGCATTGTCCACAAGAAATAGGAGTATAAAAACACAAAAGAAACAAAACATGTAATTAAAAAGGATATGAGATTGGGTTGCCTCCCAATAAGCGCCTTCTTTAACGTCGTTGGCTGGGCGTTCTTCGTGATCATTTCTTGGATGGGTAGGAAGTGGTGTAGTACTCTTTGTGCAGCTTCAGATGATGACTATTCGCAACAAAAGGTGGATTACTTCCTTGTTGGATCATCATTGTTCCAAATGGCAGGACCTCGGTGATGGTAAACGGTCCCGACCAAGGAGATTTCTGTTTTTCGGGGTACAACCGGGACTTTGAATCATGAAGAAGCACTCTATGCCCAATTTGAAGTTCGATTTCACCTTTCTTTTTGTCATGCCATGCTTCAACCTTCTCCTTATAGATACGAGAATCCTCATGAGCTTCCCGCTTTGGAGTACCTTGGGGTATAGTATCAAAACCATTGACATTAAAACATGTGGAGTCGTTAGGAGGATTCTTTAGGGACTCCCAAACATGAAATTCTTGCTCCTCTTCTCCAATACAGAATTTCACTATTCCATTCTTGACATCAATAAGAGCGCCCACTGTGGCTAGAAATGACCTCCCGAGAATAATCGGAATCTCCATTTCATCCATTTCTAAAATAAGAAAGTCAACCGGGAGATAGAATTTGCCCACCTTCACAAGAACATCTTCCATCACTCCGATGGGATAACGGATTGTTCTATCCGCTAATTGAAGAGCTATAGTTGTTGGTTTAGGTTCTCCCACACCTAGCTTCTTGAATAAGGAGAGGGACATAAGGTTGATGCTAGCTCCAAGATCACAAAGGGACCTTACTTCTCCTAGACTCCCAATAGAACAAGGAATGGTGAAACTTCCGGGGTCCTTCAACTTTGGAGGTAGTTTGTTTTGGATGATAGCACTACACTCCTCCGTGAGTGGTATGGTTGCAAAATCCACTAACTTCTTCTTGTTATTGAGGATATTTTTCAGAAATTTCGCATATGAGGGTATTTCCGCTATAGCCTCAACGAAAGGGATGTTGATGCTCAACTTGGTGAAAATGTCTAGGAACTTCTTGAATTGCTTTTTCTCATCCTTCTTCTTCAACTTTTGAGGGTAGGGAATAGGGGGAACATATGTTGCCATGGGTGGTGGTAATGAGACATGCTCCTCTAGCTTTTCATCTTCTTGCTTCTCTAAGGGTACATCTTGAATAACCGGTCCCTTCATTTCCTTACCACTTCTCAAAGTGATTGCCATAGTTGTTTCTCTTGGATTAACCTCCGTTGTTGTGGGAAATCTTCCATGCTCTCTAGTGGTCCTTTCTTGAGCAAGTTGACCAATTTGAACTTCCAAATTGCGAATGGACGATTTGGTATATTGCTCAAGGCTGTCCATGCGTTGATTAAGTTTCCTATTTTGATCTTCAAAACGCATGTCAAGTTTAGTGAATTGATTGTGGAGATTCCCAATGGATACCTCCATTCTACTATGGTTTTCTTCATTTTGGACTTTTATAGCGGCTACATTCTTTGTGAGAAGCTTCATCATCTCCTCCATAGTAGGTTCTTTGGATTGGCCGAATGTAGGAACTCCAGATTGTTGGGTTGAAGAATTTCCTTGCGGCTTATAATTATTCCCTTGATTGTACCTTTGTTGATTTTTGGAGAAATTATTTCCTCCTTGGTTTCCTCGTTGCCCGTAAGAGTTCATGTAACTAACATCTTCAAGATGTTGAGATGAGTTACCTTCCACGTTGGAGACACTCTCCACGTTTGCTACGTGTTGAACGCCTCCAATAACGGCTTGCAAAGCCGTTTGAATTGATGTTTGCACATTTTGTTGGACTTTGATTTGAAATTCTTCAAATCTTTTGTCTAGTTCATGAGTGATAGAAATCTCATTCACTCCCACCACCTTGATGTCTCCTCCTTGAAGTTGAGGATTTGAAGCAATGGACTCAAGAATTCTCAAAGCTTCTGTCTCGGTTTTGTTGCCGATGTATCCCTCCGCTCGGTTGTCCACAATAGCTTGACAAGATGAGTTCAAGCCATTATAAAAAGTGTCAATTTGGAGGTCAAGAGGAATGCGGTGATGGGGGCATTCCTTCAACAAAGACTTGAAACGCCTCCATGCGTCTTGAAAGAGTTCTCCAACTTGTTGTTTGAAGTTGAAGATTCGTTGTCGTAGCTCTTGCGTCATTGTTGGGGTGTAGTACTTGGAGATGAAAACATTGTATATTTCATCCCAAGTAGTATAGGATGCCGGTGCTTGCTCTAGAAACCACCCTCTTGCCGCTCCCTTCAAGGTGTAGGGGAAGCATTTGAGCCTAAGATCAACTTCATTTAGGCCATTCCTTGGAACACCTTGAATGAACCCATAAAATTCAGTGATGAAATTTAATGGATTCTCCCCTGGTTGTCCATAAAAGTGCGGCATAGCGTTGAAGTAGCTATTCCGCAACTCATAGTCTCGTGCCGCCTCGCTAAGCACGATGCAAGAAGGAGTTATTGCAATGACGGGCCTCTTCCTTTCATTGAGTGTAGGAAGCATTGTTGGTGCTTTTGCTTCCTTCTTCCGATTCCTTCTACAAGCTCTCTCGATTTCAAGATTGATAGGTTCAAGGTTTGTAGAGCCTTGACTTCTCAATAGCATGCACTAAGAGCTTGTCTACACAACAAAATTTAAAACAATACCAAGTGAAATGTAAAGGGAAGATTCAGGAATTTTTGTTGAATCGTATAAAACAAGACCGTTTCCCCGGCAACGGTGCCAAAAACTTGATCGGCTAAAACTTGCAAGTGTACAAGTGCCAATGTAGTAATAAATTCCGGTAAAAATACCGGGTCGAACACAAGGAAACGTTGTTTATATGATTCAAAAGTGAAAGCGGTTTAGTAAAAGACTTAAGAAAAGAGTAAAGATTTTTCGTTTTTTAAGAGATAATAAAAGCAACCCAGGATTCGGGATTATTCCTAAACGACTCCTAGTGATGAATATATGTTCTTTCGCCAATTCTTATGAGTGGAATGTCACTAAAGTATTCTAACTCCTGTTACGGCACCGAGATTGTGATTAATTCTATGTGTGAATCCCATCACGGTTCACATTCATCTAAAATTAACCCCATTGAAGATTAGGACATTATAAAAACCACCATACTCAATTGAGGTATATTTCTATCCACAATTAGAATATTTCTAACCTTTAAGTGCACGGTTTATAACTCAACGTTAATTGCTCAAATAAACCCAACGATATAATCATACGTTGTACACCGTAGTCATACACATTAAAATATAAAGGAAAGATCATAATAATTTGGTTGAGAACATACATCAAACACCTAGAGTGTGTAAAGTTTCATCCCTAACCTTGGCTATAGAAAATTAGCCAGAACAATTCATAATGAAATTACAAGTATTGAAATGATAAAATACAATGAAATACATAAGAAAATGATACCACAACTCCAAAGCTATGGTGGACAAAGCTTTCCCCAAGTGTAGAACTTCTCCCAAGACCAAGGGGTTGCTCTTGGGATGCCAAAGTAGAAGTAAAGTGTGTAGAATCTGGAATAATGTATTGAGAGGGCTTCAATCCTCTTAAATATTGAGTTCTCAATGGCCATTTTCGGACAAGGAAGCAAACTCTTTAATGGGATTTGGTGTTTTGCCCGAATGATTGTGATGACCGTTGCTTATTTTAATCAGCTCCAGGAGAAAGGCAGGCGACATTCGCAAAAGCCGGGCGGCTTTTGCGCGTTTAAAACAGGCTTCTCCGCTCCAGGGACCGAAAGCCGGGAGGCTTATGCCAAAAGCCGGGCGGCTTTTGGTTCGATTTACTGAGTAAAATCCACGGCACCCAAAGCCGGGCGCCTTTGATGAAAGTCGGGCGGCTTTCACCCCTTTGGTGTATTTTCCTCTTTTTCTTTTGTTCTGCGGGATGCATTTGGTTGACCTTTACTTGTCGGGATTCTTCGTGTGTCTTTTCATCCTCGTATTTGATCCAATTGTCGGTTATAGTATTTCTTGCAAAACGAGACATATGTGTGAGAGTTTTATTCTTTTAAGTATAAAAGCGTTTATAAATTATTGTATAAAATACGTTAATAAAACGCTTATCAAGCATCATGCAGCTAATTTGCTATAAACGTCGTACAAAGCATCATGCAGCCCATTCAACACGTAGTTTCGGCAAAGGAAGTCAGAATGCTTCCATGCTTCAACCGCGTTGAAAGATTGCGCATCCGCCTCACCCCAGGTTGCTACCGGCGTTTTTTTGGTCAATAACCTAGCAAGACCGAGAGTAGTGAGGTAAAATAGCATCTTTTGTTGCCACCTCTTGATGTGTAACCCATTGAATTTTTTGGGTTTCTTCACAGAGTTGCTCGGCACGGTAACCATAGGGATTGCCCCTTGGTTGCCCAAAGTATATGCTCCGCGTTGTGAACCATTGTTCACCGGAGCTCCACTTTCAGAGTGAGTGTGTTTGGCATGTTCTGTCCACCAACATTCTGAATTTCTTGCGAAGCCATTTTCGTTTCTTAAGTTTTCCGAAAACATAAAAAATAAGTTCGTTCACCAAAGTTATAAACTACGATTTATGATTGTTTACCGCAGTAGAACAATCACCGAATTCGTTTTAAGATTGTATCTCTAAGATACAAGCTTAGCAAAATACGTTTTAAGATTTTTGGGTGCGTTTCGAAAAACAAAGAAAATAATTAATAAAAATTAATTAATTAAAATGACTAAAGACAACAGAAAATAGATGGAACAAATTTTAGCCAGAGCTCGTGCTATGCACGATGTCCTTAAAACGTATTCATCATCTCCCACGGTGCTAGGAGCGTTGCAATGACCGTTTCTCAGGATACGGTGGCTAACGAACTAATGTTTGAGCACACAAACGAAATTTCCGGCGAACGGGAACAAGCTAGAACACTCAGGAAATTTTTGGAGTAGCTGGAAGTGTTTTTTAGAGCTAAAACTACGTGCAGATTGCTTGTGAATGTGTTTGTTGCAAAGCACCTGCCAACTATTTATAGGAGGATTTGTTGTGTGTTAACCGAGCTTTAATGGACCTGAACGTTGCACATAAATGTCCAGCACGTTGGGCATTAATATGTCAAAAAACAGTCCATTTAAAGAAGCATTAAAAGATAAGAACGTTGGGCATTAACTTTCGTAACGGCTGACAACTGCGCTTAGGTATTCTGGTCCGGAAGCCAACAGAATACCTGTAAGGTCTTCTGGCACCGACATAATACCTCGTGCCCTTCTGTTGCGAACAGAAGTGGAGCGATTCTGGTGAGACCATCATCTTGTGTGGACAGAAACACAGCGATTCTGTTGAGAACAGAACCCTCTTCTGGTCCGAGCAGAAGCGAAGCAGTTCTGCCAGTCCGGAAAAAATTAAGGAACGTTACGGGAAGAAACAAAAATTAAATTGTACCTTTGAATGATAGATTTTCGGACGTTACGAAAGTTAATGCCCAACGTTCTTATCTTTTAATGCTTCTTTAAAAGGACATTATATTTTTGCTATTCATTTGATCTTTGGCTATTTCTTTGATTCTTGCATGATACCTGATAGCCGTTATATTTACTTGTGTTTAACATAAGTATTTATAAGTATTTGTTGAAGAAAAGAAGAGAAATTGGGAAAATATCTTGAGAATGAGAGTTAGAGCTTAAAACATTGTGATGAATGGCTTTTGGGACCAAAAGGATGACGTTTTGCCCATCATTTGAGTAAAAACTATTGTAGAGAACTCGAAATCACTCCATTCGAATTTCATGTGAATGGTAACTCAATAAGATACAAATGTTATGAAGACATCATGGCAAGAAAAGGAAAAGAACAATACTCAATCAACCGATAAAGTCAGATGTTGCAGGTGGGATTTCAGGATGCATACCTCTCAGTGTTTTATCCATATCTGTTGATTGGATAAATAAAATCACGTAATTCAAGTTTTATTGGCTAGAAGACTTCATTATCTACAACTTTGGTGAAGGAATCATGTCCAAATTCGTAGCGGAACATCTTCAAACTCCCGGTACAAAAACCGACAATTTTTGATCCATTTCGGAGGAAGAGAAATGAAGTACATTTTGGGCGCAGCAACCGGCGCCGGTCGGTCTTGAACCGGCGCCGGTCGGAACGTTTTTTCTCGCACAAATGAGCCTGTTTTCAACCGGGGCCGGTCATCTGACCAACCGGGGCCGGTTGTGTCGATTTTCTGCTAAAAAACAGCATCGTGCAAGCTGATTCTTGATGGGAAAATCCCATCTTCCTCATTGCTAATCAAATATTGCTTCCATACCTCATTGTTGGGTTCGAAGAGACTAAAAGATTTCATTCTTTAGCCTATATAAAGCCCTCAATTCATCATACAAACACATTCCATTCCATAGATTAATTCTTAGCTTTTATATTTTTGTTCTTGGTATTTTCTTCAAGTTCTTGAGGAGGGAAGTTCATCCTCCGAAATCATTGGTGTTTAGGTATTATTTCCTTTGTAATTTCATGTTCCATTACATTTATTATTGTATTGTGATTAATATGAGCATTAGAGACTAATTTCTTAGCTAAGGCTAGGGATGAACTTCTATGCCCACTAGGTGTTTGATAAAAGTTCTAAACCAATAAATTGTGATTGATCCTTTATATATTGATTGTTTATGACTATGGTGTACAACATAGAAGTATGTTAAATTTAGTTTATACTTGCAATTAACGTTGAAGTCTAAACTATGAACATTAAAGGATAAATATATATAGTACCGAGAATAGAAATATATCCGGTCTTATATGATACGGGTGTGATGTCTTGATATTCAACGGGTTTTTCGGTAGATGAATGTAAGCCGTAACGGGACTTACACGTAACGAAAACCACGCTCTCGCTGCCTTAACCGGAGTTGAGAATATATTAGCGACATCGTATTCATAATTATTGGTAAAGAACTAATATTCAACCCTATTAAAGCATTTAAGTGATTCCCGAAGCCTTAGTTGTTGTTATCATTTATCTTGAACTCAAATTTAGTTAACGATTATCTTGTTGAACAAAAAGTGAAAAAACCAAAAATATAAAACACAAATCAAAATCCCTGCACTTTATTCAATTCTTCATTTAAAGTTATCTACTCTCGGACTTGAATTAAACAACGTTTCCTTGTGGATTCGACCCGGTATTTTACCGGAATTTATTACTATATCGGCACTTGTACACTTGCAAGTTTAGCCCGATCAAGTTTTTGGCGCCGTTGCCGGGGAAACGGTCTTGTTTAATAAAGTCCAAAACAAAACAAAAATCCTGAATTTTTTCATTTCCCATTGCTTTTCACTTGTTCATGTAGCAGTGTTAGTTTATTTATTTATTTTTAAACAAAAATGTGTGGTCATACTCATAAAAGTTCAAGGATCTAAGTAAACTTTGGTCCCGAAGTCAAAAGAGTGTGCAAACACATAAAAGAAAAGAAAAAAAAGTCCTACGCCAAATGAGATCAAGATGCCCATTATTGCCTACAACCCGCATTTTCAAGCTAGAGACATGAAGTTCTCTGGAGTGAAGGAAATATCTATCGGTGATGTGCTTGATAGAAGATTTCTGGAGTTGGAACGAACACTGAAAGAAAGCCTACAAACCACCTTAGGGAATACTCTTCGTACACGACAGTATGCTATTCAAATTGAGGAGATCAATTACATGAACTTCTACGAGGAGTGGGGGAATCATGGAGGTAACAACTACTACAACTCTTCTCATCAACAAAGGGGGAACCAATACAATAGTTGGAAACCGCATGAGAGTTCTTCAAACTCTCAATCCACCTTGGAGGAGATGATGACGTTTTTTACCAAAAGTATTCAAGCTGAAAATGAAAGACATTATAGTAGAATGGAGGCATCCATTGAGAATCTCCATTCTCAATTTACCAAACTTGGCAACCGAATTGAAGAACAAAACATGATTCTTAATCAAAGGATGGACAACCTCGAACGAGATACCAAAAGCTCCTTCCACACTCTACAATTGCAGATTAACCAACTTGCTCAACAAGTTACTATAACAGGAAGTGACATGGTCATCACAACAGAAAGCATAAGAAGAAAGGAGGATCCCAAAGTTCCGGAGAGCAAGAAGACCCCAAACCTAATTGATGTACACGACACGACTAGAAAGCTATTTGTGGGAGATAAAGATGACATATTTCATGTGTGGAGAGTACATCCCACTCTAGAAAATTTCTTGAAAGCCGAAGCCAATGTTCTCACGCCACCAAATGGTAGAAGAGACCTCTTTTTCATTCAAGAAGGATACGCCAACAACAAAGGAGGACATAATCGGGATACGCAAAAAGATACATTTTTGACCCAGGTGATATTCTTCTCAATATTGAAAATAAGAGCTCAACATCCTCTCCTCCCCCGCAAGATTTTAAAAGAGAGGTCCTACTAGCTAAACATCTGCGGGAATTCAGTTGCACAAAAGAGGTATGTTCGTCCGGCCTATGACGTTAAACTAAGCGCTAATTGGGAGGCAACCCAAACAAAAACAAAAAAAAAACAAAAAAAAAACAAAAAAAAAATCATCGATTTCAGCTCAAGTATCATGCATTTCCTTCTTTCAAAGACATCTCATTCCACTATTGAAGATTTCATCTTGCATTACATTCTCCAATCTACATTGAGGACAATGTAAATCAAGTGTGGGGGGTGAATAATTAGTTGAAAAACTTTTCTTTGCAAATTAAATTTTTTCTAGGAAGGTTAAAAAATTTTATATTCTCTCTTTTAAGGGTTTTGGTTGAGAAAGATTTTCTTTTACTCACAAAAATGTATTTTTAGATTAATTAAAATATTTATTAATCTTGAAACCACCACTTTCACTCAAATATCCATACAAATGTGCATAGAGTGCAAATTCAAAATAAAAGTTTCATCCCAACTCCAAATCACTCTATTGTCGGATTCTCCTCATTTCTGACAATCTAGATATATAATTACGGAGAACAAAAAAAAATAGTTTATATACAAAAGCAAAAAAACTCATGTTCTCCTAGAATAGCCTTCTCTACAAAATCAAGTTGTCAGTCCACAAGAAAAAAAACACCGACATACCCACACATTGCCTAAATTCTCACAAAATAAACCCATCAAGTGTTTAAATATTTTTCTTAATCTTAAATACATTTATTGTGAGTAATAGAAAAAGGTTTTTGGCCTCGAGAAAGATTAAAGAGTTTATATCTAATATTTATCATCTTATTAAACTTTTAATTTGCATGATTTAGTTTCTTTTCTAATTGTGCATCAATACAAAGAAATTGCTTGAGGACAAGCAATGCTCAAGTGTGGGGAGATTTGATAGCCGTTATATTTACTTGTGTTTAACATAAGTATTTATAAGTATTTGTTGAAGAAAAGAAGAGAAATTGGGAAAATATCTTGAAAATGAGAGTTAGAGCATAAAACATTGTGATGAATGGCTTTTGGGACCAAAAGGATGACGTTTTGCTCATCATTTGAGTATAACGTATTGTAGAGAACTCGAAATCACTCCATTCGAATTTCATGTGAATGGTAACTCAATAAGGTACAAATGTTATGAAGACATCATGGCAAGAAAAGGAAAGGAACAATACTCAATCAACCGATAAAGTTAGATGTTGCTGGTGGGATTTCAGGATGCATACCTCTCAGTGTTTTATCCATATCTGTTGATTGGATGAATAAAATCACGTCATTCAAGTTTTATTGGCTAGAAGACTTCATTATCTACAACTTTGGTGAAGGAATCATGTCCAAATTCGTAGCGGAACATCTTCACACTCCCGGTACAAAAACCGACAATTTTTAATCCATTTCGGAGTAAGAGAAATGAAGTACATTTTGGGCGCAGCAACCGGCGCCGGTCGATCTTGAACCGGCGCCGATCGGAACGTTTTTTCTCGCACAAATGAGCCTGTTTTCAACCGGGGCCGGTCATCTGACCAACCAGCGCCGGTTGTGTTGATTTTCTGCTAAAAAACAGCATCGTGCAAGCTGATTCTTGATGGGAAAACCCCATCTTCCTCATTGCTAATCAAATATTGCTTCCATACCTCATTGTTGGGTTCGAATAGACTAAAAGATTTCATTCTTTAGCCTATATAAAGCCCTCAATTCATCATACAAACACATTCCATTCCATAGATTAATTCTTAGCTTTTATATTTTTGTTCTTGGTATTTTCTTCAAGTTCTTGAGGAGGGAAGTTCATCCTCCGAAATCATTGGTGTTTAGGTATTATTTACTTTGTAATTTCATGTTCCATTACATTTATTATTGTATTGTGATTAATATGAACATTAGAGATTAATTTCTTAGCTAAGGCTAGGGATGAACTTCTATGCCCACTAGGTGTTTGATAAAAGTTCTAAACCAATAAATTGTGATTTATCCTTTATATATTGATTGTTTATGACTATGGTGTACAACATAGAAGTATGTTAAATTTAGTTTATACTTGCAATTAACGTTGAAGTCTAAACTATGAACATTAAAGGATAAACATATATAGTACCGAGAATAGAAATATATCCGGTCTTATATGATACGGGTGTGATATCTTGATATTCAACGGGGTTTTCGGTAGATGAATGTAAGCCGTAACGGGACTTACACGTAACGAAAACCACGCTCTCGCTGCCTTAACCGGAGTTGAGAATATATTAGCGACATCGTATTCATAATTATTGGTAAAGAACTAATATTCAACCCTATTAAAGCATTTAAGTGATTCCCGAAGCCTTAGTTGTTGTTATCATTTATCTTGAACTCAAAGTTAGTTAACGATTATCTTGTTGAACAAAAAGTGAAAAAACCAAAAATATAAAACACAAATCAAAATCCCTGCACTTTATTCAATTTTTCATTTAAAGTTATCTACTCTCGGACTTGAATTAAACAACGTTTCCTTGTGGATTCGACCCGGTATTTTACCGGAATTTATTACTATATCGACACTTGTACACTTGCAAGTTTAGCCCGATCAATACCCGATGATTTGTCATTTCCGAATATACAAGTCATGTTTACGTAGTTTAGCCAACGAAAAATAGATTAAACAATTTGGCACAACTATCATTCATGAAAGGTCATAGCTCAACGTCAATGGTGAGATTCAAGAGGCAATCGAAAGTTAGGAAGGAAGAAACGAAACCTATCATCTCGTCAACTGATCATACACCAACCATCACCGCTGGTTTCATCTCATTGAACTCGACGACACCTTATGGACTTAAAAATGCAGGGGACAACTTTCAATGGCTAGTGATGATGGTGTTCGAAAATCAAATCAGGGAAATCGTGGAAGTGTGCATAGATGATGTGATGGTTTCGTCAAAATGTACTTTTGGAGCTTCGTTATGCGGTTGGATACCTAGACGCATTTTCGGAAGCAAGGCAATGGGTAGGTTCTACTCATATCAGAAATCCTTGGAAAATCACCACAAGGAGGCAATTTTCACAAACAACTCATTGTGATTTCAAAGCCACATATATCGAAGTCGGATATTGAATTTCACCATTGCCAAAGGTTTAGGGGTGAAATTACTCCAGGTAAATAACATCTCCTTTTTTATTGTGAATCAAACTAATCATGTATATGCAACAAAGAATCCAAAAATGATGCCTAACCTTGACATCGTCAAAATCCTAACGACTTGTTTCAACGAACGTACCATCCAATGAGTCCCAAGGGAAGAGAACACGTAGGCGGACGATCTAGCGGTTCTAGGGACGTGTCGGGTCTTGGAAGTCAATGGAGACATCACGTTGGTGCATTTGATAAAATTGACGATTGACAAGGTCAGTACAGTCAACAATGTCAAGTTATTTTCGGACTACTCATGCATGCAACCATTTTTAGATGATGTTTTCATAGCCTAAAGTTGTCTAAGGTGAGTAAATTTATTATTATAGATGACATTTTGTTGAAAACGTCAAATGTAGGACCGTGTCATAGTCGTCTTCCACCCGATGAAGCAAACGGATTTCTTCAAAGTTTTGACGATGGGGGCACGGGAGATCCTATTCAAAACCAAAGGAACAAGTCGTCAAACTAGCATATAATGGCTCGACGAGATAATTCAAATCGTCGAACGGAGACATATTGCTTGAAGGTCCAAGACGGCAGACAGACTTTGACAAGTTGAAATATAGTACATATTAAATTTGTTTCATTCTTAATTTACTACTTTATTTTACATATAAATGATCACTAACTTAATCATCGGAGGGTCATTGGCTTCTAGCCAATGGCCATCCTTGTCAAATTCTTTTTACATAGGAATAGTCAATGATGTGTGTTTTCTCGCACTAAAAATATGTAGCAGTATGTATAGGGTATAAGTACGAGTATCGTCTCCACAGGGACGGAAAAAGGGAATTAAGAATTAAATAAATTCAGCGATTAAAAAAATGCAATTGTGCGCGAAAAGCCTTATACTTGAAGTACGCGAAGCACTAATGCTAGATTTGTGCAAAAGCCTTCAAGTCCAATTTTAATCAGTTTATTTTTCCTTGTCATGTTGGCACGGGAACGCCATTTCTTTCGAAAGATCCCTAAGTCTCATCTTATTGTGCAAAACACTTACGCTTTTTGACGGGGTCTCTCATTCTCTTTTTCGCAGGGTAAGAGGTCTATAACTATATTAATTATTACTTTTTTTAGATTTTTACTAGACATTACCCCATTCCAATCTCAGCCCCACCAAGGAAAGTTTAGCAATTTAAGTTCATTAAACAGGTGAATCCATGCCTAAAAAGTGATTGCTCTTACCCCATTTGGGGCATAAGAATAGTGCCAAAAATGGCTCCTACAAAACTCCCTAAACTTAGAAAATTAATCCCCTAGCACCTTAAACACCAAAACTCTGTCAGAATTATTCACGAGTAGGAACACAGGCAGTGGCGGATCTACCATGTTACTTTTAGGTGTTCAAATTTATTTTTCAAATTTTAGGTGTTCAAATTTATTTATAAAAAAAATCTATAAAATTTATAATGTATTTTTATACAGGAAAAAAATATTATTTGGGTGTTCACAAGAATATTTTTGAACATATATAGGTCCGCCACTGAACACAGTCCATTTGGCAATAGAGCTTAATTTATGGGTAAAAGAACAGAACGATCAGACTCAAAATGGCTTCTCCTAAAGGACTTATTCAGGTGGGAGGAAAATAGTGATTTAAATGGATAACTAATGTCTTCATCATCCCAACAACTAGATTAAAGGTGTAAGCAATTTAAGCCTAGAAACTTCAAAAATATTTAAATAGTACAATCACAACTCTAGCCAGCTCACAAAGAAACAGTTTAAAGAAAAATTTCACAAAAATTTTGACATGACTTTTCTACAAATATACAATTAACACCTGCGCATGCTAGCACAAATAATCTCACGTAACAACTACTGCCCGAAAGCCCAATTCACTCCTCCACACTTAAATTTTGGCATCACCCTCGATAATAAAAAATGCAATATGAACAATGGGCAAAGAGGAATGAGTCACGCGTACACAACTAGCTCAAGTCAATAAAAATAACAAGCAAGGAAAGTAGAAACTCCCCTAGGTCTTTTTCTCGGACACCGGACACATCAGATCAACAATTTCAACATCGCATAATCTCTTGGGAGAAACTCGGAGCTGCAAAAACAAAACACACAAACCCAAAAACGCACATACCCCCCCCCCCCCCCCCCCCCCGTTTGTTTTTGCGAGATTTTCTGATTTTTTTTTTTGAAAAGCAGTAAAACTAAAACACGAGTGCAGAAATAAGTTTGGGTTGCCTCCCAAGATGCGCTATTTTTAACGTCGTTTGCCCGACGCAACTACCCCCTCAATAAATCAATTAAAAATACTCCTGCTCAGAAAACTAGTTCTCCACATATCAAACATCCCCTCAACAAACGCCCTTAGATGGCGTAAAACTTTAAATTCATTAAACCAAATGCTCATCTCAGGTTCACAACTAAAACATACGAGGGGGTCATGGCCTATGTTAGGACCTTTATCTAAAAAGGGGTCAAATAAAGATTCCTTAAAAGGTGGAGAATTCACTCCCTCCTCTCCTAGTGGTTCCATGACATCGAGAAGATAACACTCATCAATGGATTGGCAAGACTGCTTTGCCAATTTCGTCATGCTAAAAATGACTCTCTCTTCACCAACTCTCAACACTAGTTTCCCTTCCCCAACATCTATGAGAGCTCGAGTATTGTCGACAATAGGCCTTCCAAAAATTAAGGGCACCTCAAGATCTTGGGGCATATCCAAAATAATGAAATCAACAGGAATTAAGAACTTGTCCACTTTAACCAGCATGCCTTCAACAATTCCCTGGGGATATTTGACTGTTCGGTCAACAAGTTGTATGCACATACGTGTTGATTTAAGTGGACCTAATGCAAGCTTCTCATACAAGGAATAAGGCATTAAATTAATGTTTGCACCTAAATCAACCAAGACCTTATTAAAAATCAAATCTGCTATGGAACAAGGGATAGTAAACTTACATGGATCCTTAAGCTTTTTAGTCATCTCTTTCAACACCATTGTCGAGCACTCCTCATTTAGGATCACTGATGCAGGTTTCCCTCACTTTCTTTTGTTTGCTAGAAGTTCCTTCATAAACTTGGCATACTTGGGCATTTGTGATAGTGCCTCCATGAATGGTAAGTTAATTTGAACTTGTTTCATGAGGTTCAAAAACTTATCAAAATGACCATTATCACTCTCTCTCTTCAAGCGTTCTGGGAAGGGGAGAGGTGGGTAGTAGGCTTGGACTGGAACAGGTTGTTTTGGGGCTGCCACCATCTCTCTATCCTCTTCTTTCTCTTTCTTTTCTTCTTGGCTAGCTTCAACAGGCCCATCTTCTTCGGATTTCTTCTTTTGTGCAACAGGCTCAACCTCCCTTCCGCTCCTTAGAGTGATGGCTGAGTGTCTCTTCCAACTTGATGTGGGATTTCTGCCATTCAGACATCTTATGTTTTGCCTCCTTCTTTTGACTTTGTTGATTAAGCTATTGTTCTTGAGGCGAGGCCTGATGCGCCTGGGGCTGATTGTAGTTCCTAAACTGCTGCTGGTTTCTGTGCCCGTAGTTCCCATTTTGTTGTTGATTGTATGGATGATTGTAGTAGCTCTGCCTCTAAAAATTAATAGCATCAACTTGCTCCACTCCAGGGGCTGCCAAGGTGTTGGCCATCATAGTACATTCATGTGGCCAATTGAGACCCCCACAGGTACTACCAGATGGACTAATGAGTCCAGAGCCACCATATTCACGCTAGGCACCGAGGAAGCAAGTTGCATCTTTTTTATATCCTCCACACTTGTTGATAGTTTCTGCATCATGTTGGTCAATGTATCCACGTGTGCTGAAAGTGCAAAACTCTCACTGATCTCGTATAGGCCTGGAGTTTTTTGTTGGGCTGAACTCCTTGAGTTGTACCATGAAGCATTGTTAGATACTATTTTAGGTTAGCATGCTAGCTTAGATAGTTTCTTTTGATACCTTTTGATGCATTGTATATGCTATTTTTCTGGATATATATATTTACATTTTATCCAAAAAATGAAGCATTGTTAGTCACTATTTTCTCTATCAGTGCTTCTGCATGTTCAGCTGGTAGCTCATGAAAAGCACCATTTGCGGAAGCATCCAACATCATCTTTCCCTTATCATTGATACCACTGTAGAAATAGAATATGACCTCACAGTCACTCAGCTTGCCCTAAGGGCAGGATCTTCTCAGCACCTTGAATCTCTTCCATGCTTCAGGTAGAGACTCCAATGACTCTTGTTTGAACTCTTGCAATTGCTTCTTTAATTTCAATGCCTTTGATGTTGGGAAGTATTCTTTAATGAAGACATCGTGAAGCTGGTCCCATGTCTGGAGATGGTGGTGTGGATTGTTGTCCAACCATCTATGTGCATCATCCCTAAGTGAAAACGGGAAAAGCATCAACCTTACCTGATCATCAGCCACTCCAGGGATCTTGAAAGTCCGACACATTCTCAGAAATCGGGATATGTGTGCCACAGGATCTTCATTCGACCCTCCTCCAAATTGGTTGTTTGAGATCATACTAATCACCACTGGCTTGATCTCGTAGTGGTTAGCAGTAACTCCTGGCACTTGAATGCTGTCATGCTCAGAAATGTCTGGCGTGAGGAACTCTGCAATGGTCTGCCCTTGGTAGAGAGGGTTATCGTGTGGGATATATGCTGGAGGGGCTTGTTGTCTGGCCTGGTAGACCGGTCTGGGTTGAACATGTGGTACTTGGGGCTTATTTTGATACTAGTTCTGGAAAGGATTTTGATGGGGTGGCTGGTTCTGGAATGGGTTCTGGCTAACTGGGGGAATGTTCTGTATTGGTTGAAAAGTGGGGATGTTCTGACTTACTCCTTACATCCCAAAAGTTTGATTTTGAAAAGTGATTTCAGGAGCAGTAGAGGTATTTTGGAAAAGCTAGTAAAGGTATTTTGGAAAAGCTAGTATAAAGGAGGAAGGTTGTATTGTGGAGTTCCCGTGTTATGGGGAACAAACGGTGGGCGAAAATATTGGAAACCGGGAGGATAATTTCTTGGTGAAACGGGTGGGGTAGATTCGGGTGAGGTGTTTATGTAGAAATCAGACTGAGTGGTGGTGATAGGGACACTAGATGTCCCGACGTTTCCAGATGAAGATTGGTCCATGGCTATCTTTTGCTCTCGTGGAGCCTTGTGATTCTGTCTGGCGAGCTTTTCGATCTCGATATTAAGAGGGACAAGCGGTTCTCCCCTCTTAGAACGTGTATGTATAAACAGATGCAACTTGCTTCCTCGGTGACAAGGGGAGAAGAGAAAAATCATACGAAAAACTAAAAACAAGTCGCTGAGTTTAATTAACCCTTAAAACCGGCACCAACACCGGCATCGGCGCCAAAAACTGATGTGCATTTTCTCGCACTAAAAATATGTAGCAGTATAGGGTATAAGTACGGGTATCGTCTCCACAGGGACGAAAAAAGGGAATTAAGAATTAAATAAACTCAGCGATTAAAATAAATAAATAAAATGCATTGTGTGAGATTGGATTTTTAGAAAATTAAAATGCTAATCAAGCAACTAGAGTAATGAGTTCTTTCTAATTAATGACGGAAGGGAACGGGGATTGATTCGCGGGTAATTAGATTTCCGGCTGATCAAGCTTAATCACATGAAAATTATTTATTTGAGCAACGCTAATCAATACTAAGTTCTTACCGCTCGCGGCGTAGAATACAAAAATTGAGGGAATCAGACTGATCTCTCATGCGATAGATTTCTAAATTATTGCCAAAATGAGCAAGCGTACGACACCTTAATCGTTACTAATCTCTTAGCGAACGATTAAGTGTGTGTGAAAGTGTCCTAGAATAAATTAGATCTCTCTTAATTAATTTATTCTATGTGCAATTATAATCCTAGCGGTCGTTTTAGGTTACAAGAGATATCAATTAAATCATTCAAACACAAATTAAATAAAGATCATTCAATTAACCCATCAAGAATTTAACCCTAGATCATGATTAACTCCTTCATCAATCCCAAATCTCTATTTAAAATCACTCACACTTCATAGTTGAATCAACTTGGTCCAAATATAGTTGAATCAACAATAGAATTGAGATGAAAAGAATTAATTGTCATTAACTAAAAAGATGGAACTTACAAATAATTTCAGAGTCTTGAATAACAAACTGGAAAAGTAATGGAAAATTCGTCCAAGGCCTCTCTCTAAGCTCCGTAATCATAAAAAGAGGTTTACAGCCGTTGAAATAGAACTCTAGGGTCGAAATAGGACTACAGGTCGTGCACTCGGCGTGCGGGAAAGGTGCGCTCGGTTAGTGCACCACCGAATTTTAAATTTTTCGCTAAGCTTCTCCGCTCAGCGTGCGCCCATCAGGCGCTCGCCGAGCGCTCTCTCCGGCGACTCCCAATTTATCCCACTCGGCGTGCGGGTAAGGTATCATGCATGGCGAGCGAACCTTTTGTCCAAATTTTCTGAAACTCTGCCACCCCCGCATGGCGAGCGGGCGTCGGGCGCTCGCCAAGCGCACCTTCTTACTTGAATTTTTGACCGTTTTCACCCCTTGTTGACCTTCATTGCTCCTAATCAATTCTCAAATGCTTCTCAAGTCTTCTCGATAACTTCTCAAATGTCGGTGTCGGGCTTAATTCCTTGAATTTGACTCTAAAAATATCAAAAACACACCAAGACCCGCTAAACCATGACTTGAGCTAATTATGAGAGTTGTGACACCTTTAAACTAGGAAAACCATCAAAAGCCGATCCCAACACGCATCAAATGCGTGTTGAAATACGGACTTATCAGACAACAACGACGAAGATGACGTCCTGACACACGTCAAACAAAGTCTTACAAAAACGTCAAAATATAAATGACGGGACTTAGATAATTAAAAGCCTTACAGAAACGCCAAAACATAAATGATGGGTCTTACGTAGGCCTTACGAAAACGTCAAAACGTAAATGACGGGGCTTACAAGAGAAGAAGTGGGTTTTCACCTCTTATAAAGATGAATGCAAACTAAACACCACTGATTCTTTACAAACGTTTTGGCCAAAACTATATAACAAAAACACAATAGAAAGGAATGCTTCAAAAGCATAACACAAACAACGAGAAACTCCAAAACAGAAGGAGACAACACTAATGGCATCAACATGAATGACATCGAAACCAGTCTTAAACATTCATGTTTAAGTTGACAGTCTAATTAAAATACAAACAGAATGGTGTTCAATATCTTTGCAGGATGTCGAGCTCACTTATGGAGTTAGACTTATATTAGCACACATTGTGACCATTTGGATTATAAATTTAATTCTTTTCACTAAAGCACTTTTTATTTCTCATACATCGTAACTTTTATACATATATATATGTGTGTCTATGCATATGAAAAAGTTGTAACTAAAGTGATTCTAATTAATGACGAATCTTTATAACTATGACAATTTATAAGTAACTTATTTATGACGATTTTGTTATTGTCACAAGTAAAATATCTAGATATTATACCGGGATTGTCACGATATGCTATGCTTTGTTGACAATTTAATATTTTGTCATTTATTGTGTGGATTATTTGTGACAAAAGGCATATTTAGATGACAAAAATTTGATTTAAACGTGACACATTTGGCGTCACAAAAAATGATTAATAATGGTGACGAAGTGCTAAAACGTCATTTAATATCATTTATTTGGTGATGACTCAACAATTTGTCACATATGCCTAATACCACGGAGCTACGATGACGATCACTGTGACGATCATAATTCATCATTTAAAAGTTTTAGTGACAAAAAATGAATTTTACATGACGAAAAAAATTGTCACTTTATGTCAATATTCTTGTAGTGTAGCTTGTCACCCGCTCAACAAGCGACGAATTCACCATTGCCAAATCGAAGCGTCAATTTCAATATGGACAAAATTGCAATTTACAACATCTGACCCAACAATAATCTCTTAGTCACATCGACGGGTTCAATCACAAATAAGGCGATCAAAGCATTCCGTCAGACAGATGACAGGTTGATATAGGCGTCATGTTAGATAAAGATGACGAATTTATAGGCATGCTTCTTGAGACGAATTTATAGGTATATCTTGTCAGACGGATGACAGACCAACAAGCGCAATAAACAAAGGATGTAAAGTATAAGTTCTTCCAAAAATTTCGAAAAGTTATTGCTTAATGGATCAACATGTGCATCCATGCACCACAACTTCTCGAAAGGGGGCAATTTGTTGACCAAATATTATTTGATGAGTTGACTCTGCATTTATGGGAATTGATCATGAGAGTTTATAATGGACATAATGTTCGCCGTTCGGACATTTTTTATGTATTAATATAGCCATTAATATGATTAAGGAGGGAGTTAATTAAGGAATGAACAATATTTATGATGAAGTCCTCAAACTGTCGGACAATATAAAGATGGAACGATCGAGACGTCACGTTTATGAGCATTTATTGGCAACATCAATGAGAAGGTTGTAACAACAAAAAAAATTGTACAGAGCCGTTAGTATATTAATTGACATTATTATATGTCATCGTAACGGATGCTCAACTCGGAAGAAGAGAGGTTGATGTTATTGCAGATTGCTACACCGGATAGAGGAAATAGCTGCAAGTTGTTGTCATGCATCTAGACTTTAAACTGACAGGTTGGATTTGACGTAACGGCTGGACAATCCGCCATGTTTAGCTAATTTAAATACTATGAAAAATGGATTTAATACGGGGGTTTGAACACTACTTACTATTGTATAAAAATTTGAAACACCTCTAAACTTCTTGAATATATAATATTTTAGCTATTCATTTGATCTTTGGTTATTTCTTTAATTCTTGCACGATATCCAATTGATCTGTTGTTTCCGAAAATACAAGTGGTATTTATGTAGTTTAGCTAACAAAAAATAGCTTAAACGGCCTCTTCCCCATGATGAATTGTTTGTTGCATAGATTCCCTCGTGCCTTCCCAGTTCCCAATACAACAAGTTCTTCCTCTCACATATACTCCACAAACTCATTGCAAAAATTTACAGCTTTTCACTCGAGTAGGTTGCTACTGAATCAAAGAAGAACTCCTCAAAACTCTCCTTCAGATGCATTGCTAAGAAAATTTTGTCTCACATGATCAGTCAGCGCCAACATGACACACTTTCTGGGCAAGACAAGAAGATGTGCCAAACGTTTTCCAGTCCTCCGTTACAACATACACAAATATCTAGGCTGCTCACTGCTTTGCTCACTCCTTTATACCTACACAGTTTTCTTGTCCTCTATCAAGGTTCACCAATTAACTTGCACACGAATAAAGACAAACTGTGGATATAAGTTTGTGTTGATTTGTGAGAACAATGAGAGGCTTGGAAGGCACAATTTGTATCACATTATACCTCGACATTCTGTTGATCCGATAGGCCGAGCACTTAGTATGGGAAGATTCTTTGGCTTCATTTGGATGAGCTTTCTAGCATAATGAGGCCTTACATTCCTAAACGGGTGATTGCATCACTCGACATTGTGTGAACCCGTTTAATTTTTTAAAGCTTTTAGCTTGGCTATGAAAGTATGAAACTAGTGCTTCTTGTTGTAAGAAAAGTGTGTAATAATCGAATGCTTAGTGATTGTCTTTTCAAGGACATAGTGTTACTTATTATTGTAAGTTGTGCTAAGAATATTGAACTGTTGGGTGTGTCGGAAAAATGAAGAAATATTAATTAATAAGAAAAACGGAAATAAGATGGAGCAGATTTTAGCCAGAGCTCGTGCTACGCACGATGTCCTTAAAACGTATTCGTCGCCTCCCACGGTGCTAGGAGCGTTGCAACGACCGTTTCCTAGGATACAGTGGATAACGAACTAACGTTTGAGCACACAAACGAGAGTTCCGGCGAACTGGAACACAGTATGAACACTTAGGAATTTTTCAGAGTAGCTGGAAGTGTTTTAGAGCTCAAAATTACGTGAGGAATGTATTGTGAGTTGTTGTTGTTGCAAACCACTTGTACGCTATTTATAGGAGGATTTGTTGTGTGTTAAATGGGGTGTTAATGGACCTGAACGTTGGACATCAATGACCAGTCCGTTGGGCATTGAATCGTCCATAAACTGTCCATTTAACGCAACATTAAAAGACAAGAACGTTGGGCATTTAATTGTCGTAACGGCTTGGAGCAGTTCTGGTGCACGACCAGAATACCCCTATCAGAGTTGGAGCAACTCTGATGCGAAGCCAACAGAGGACCCCCACCAGAGTTGGAGCAGTTCTGCCCGAGCACCCCTGGTCCTGGGAAAAACAAAATGTTACGGGAAGAAACAAAAATTAAACCGTATCTTTGAACGATAGATTTTCGATCGACATTCGTGTCCGCAGGTTGCCCGCACACACGAGTCGCGGGTTTTCTTCTCCGTTTCGGGATTTGATCGGCACCCCCCTGCGCGTAAGAGAGAACCTTTACATTCAGGAATCTTAACTCTTTAAAAGAGGCTTCCCTTTATAAGGGGGTAAAAATCCCTTGAGTTTTCCGGTGTGGTATAAAACACACCAGAAACCCATCATTTTCCAAGTTTTTCCATTTCAACGAGTGAACTTCGAGAATCAATTTCTCATTCACACGTTATCCGTTTTGAGTGTACCACATATCGAATTGTAGCCCTTAACAAGGACAATCCGAAACCACTTTGACCCGACCCAAACCGGAAGTGGACCTCACTCAAATAATTGCCCCAAAAGTACCATTTAATGCAATTTTTAACACATTTTTCCAACATGAACTTATGTGCATAATTTGTAAATTTATAGCCAGATTAGTGATCCTCTATGTTAAGTTACTAAAATTCATATTATTAAACTATTGTTGTGGTTGTTACTAGTATAGACTATAGACTAATATTAATGTCTATTGTATTATAATCGCCACATAAACTTCATGGAAATATTATGATAGAAACCCCTACCCATAACACCCACGCAAATTATACCGTACACCCGCATGTACGGTCATCACCGTACATTCGGGTATTTTTGTAATTAATTACAAAACACGACGTCACAACGTTAAGTCATCACCGCGCCACGCCTCCGAGATTCCAGGGTCTACGCCTGACGCATCCGCGCTCGCAGCCTCACACCGTCGCACACTGACACTTTCAACGTCGCACGGCTCGCTGACTCGCTGGAGTATGGAGACCGGAATCGCCGCCGGCCGCCTCTATGAGTGCCTTTGTGCCTGACTGCCTAAGTCGCTGAAGAGTGAAGACTGAATGCCTCGCTAACTTTTCTGACTTTTCTCCTTTTTAATTACAATTAACTGAAATTAGGTTGTTGTTACTCGTTTATTAATGAAGTTTTTAGTAATTCAATTACTAATTGCATTGCACAATTAAAAATGAGTTTTATGTTAAATTTAAATGAGTATAACGTCCAAAATGAATGAGCACACAAAAATGCGTTTTTAAATTTTTTGATACTCATTTCGTAAGTTATGTATGCTCATTTGTAAGTGATGGTATGCTCATTTAACAGAAACCTTGATTTTCATCTCAATAAATGAGGTTTGATGCTCAATGAACATATCGTTATGTTAAACTAACAAATCTTACGATTTTCATATCAATAAACATTTTATAAGTTACGTATACTCATATGGTATTGATGTTATGCTCATTTTAAAATGTTATATCAATGCATATTTTAAAAGTATCATCTTGCATTAAATTCGCATATGGAAATTCATAGGAGTCTATTATAGAAATAATTCAATTAGTTTTTATAAAATAAAAAATAAGGAAAATAATTGAATTAGAATATATGAAGCAAAAATCATAATACTCATTGTTAGCCTCTAAATACTCAATAAAATAGGTCAGATGCTCATTAAATGTACATTATTGCTCATTTAGCGGAAACCGTGATTTTTCACTTAAATTACAAAAATGCCAACGAATTTTTTTGACTTGTATTAATTGTTGGGCAGTCTTTCTTATTTGGGTCGGGTGTACACTTTAATAATGATCCTTGGGTTAAAATCGGACAAGACTAGATTGAGAAATAGATTCGGACAGATCTAGATCAAATAGGTCACGTGATAAAAAGTAATTTGGATCCTGTTTGGTTGAGTCCGATTTTGAACTGGTTGAACATGTCATTTTTTACAAAAATGATGTTTGTACACACTTTTGTACACACCTATGTCTGTGAAAGTTTTTTTTGTCTGTGAACATCGATTCATAGACAATGTTTTGCACAAACAAAATATTACCTGTGAACCGGGTTCACAGACAAAAAAAAAGCTTCACAAACATGTTGTGTATAAGGTGTGTACAAGGGTGTGTACATCAAGCATGATTGAATTTTTTAATCGTGACAAAACTGTAAGCTTTATTTCACTCACCCGAAGCTTTAAATTCAGCAGTGAATTTTTTTAAAAATTGACCTGAATAGGACTCAATAGAAACATAACTTCACAAATAGGACTACAACCCTAAACCATTCACAAATAGGATCAAAGAAGAATTTTCTACCCTAAATACCCTTAAGGGTATTAATTTATAATGAAATGTTTTAATTCATAATAAAATCGCAAAAATAATAAAAATCGTAAAAAATATTAAAAATTAATAAAACATTTACAAAAAAAAATTATAAAAAATACTCCCTCAGTCCAAATTGTAAGATACTTTTACTATTCACTTGGTCAACTTAAATCACTCTTAATCTTTTACTTTATATATCAAAAGTTTATGAAATTTGAATTATTTTTTGTAGGTTTTGTAGCGGTTTTTATGTAGTTTCTGGATATGTAAATTTTATTTTCTAAAACTAATTTGAGTGTTTACAGGGATCAATTTGCTTTATCGTCGGTCAAACATCGTAAACCGTAAAGTATCTTACAAAATGGGACGGAGGGAGTAGTAAAATTCATAAAAAAAATATGGATGGCTTTCCCACCGCCTCTACCGCTTCCCAGCACCACCACCTCCGGTCGGTGAAAAAAATGTCATATTTTGTAAAAAAAATACTACCTCAATTCTTAAATAAATGCAACATGTTGAATTTTACACTATTAACATGTTCAACTTTGACCACGTTTTATTTATTAATGTATTAATATATATTTTTGAAAAAAATATTGTTAAATTTGTCTCATTGTAAATTTTCAATATCTATTTTTTGTAATTTTTTTATTAATAGGGAATTATATATATTAATGGTCAAAATTATGTCTTGGCAAATGTGAAATGTTGACCGTTGCATTTATTTAAGAACGGAGGAAGTATCATTTTTCTGAAAATGTCAATAAAATGACATTATTACCCTTGATAATGCCAAAATTTTCAATTAAACTGCCAAAAATATGACACTACTAATGCATGTTGACATTTTTTTTCGGTGATCGGAGCTGGTGGTGCTGGGGGTGGCAGAGGTGGCAATGTATTTTCCTTCACTTTATTTTTTTAATTTTATAAAAATATTTTTTTTGAAATTTTTATTTTACAATTTTTTAATATGTTTACGATTTTATTATGAATTAAAACATTTTAAAAGCTAAAAAGATATATTTATCCAAACACACATAAGTGATCCTAGTAGGGAATTTAAAATAATGTAGTCCTATTTTTTTTTATCCTCTTTTAATCTTATTTAGGTAATTCACTCTAATCTTTTCCAATTTTGAATTTAAAAAGTTCTCTAATTTCCCCTTTTTATGGTATCTTCTCTATTTTCTTAAAAAGGTATATTATTAAGGATAATTTAGAAATTTAATGCAATTTTTTAGTCATGTGCCTGCTCATAAAGCGACAAAACCTGAATTTTTTCAATGAAGAAAAGAAATTGTGAATTTTTGTTGGTCGTATATATTTTGTTTATTCTTCTAAGAGAAAAAGGTCAAATATGTACTCGAACTAACTTAAAAAGTGTAAATTTTGAGTATCTTCTTCATTAAGTCTAGTTCACTCATACCAAATTTCAGATAAAATGTCGATCGGGAAGACACAGTTATCTTCAAAAATTCATTTGACTGTCTTTCCGATTGAATTTTTAGATGCAATTTGGTATGAGTAAACTAAACTTAATGAAGAAGATGTTCAAAAAATTTCATCAAAAAATTCCAACGGGAATCGCTCTGAATCATCCCGTAGAAAGAAGGATTTGCACATTTTTTTTAATTGGATGGCCTATTCGAACCTTTTTCCATCTTCTCACGTGACATGTACCAGATGCCGTAATCCCTGGAGTAAAAAAATAAAACACGAAGTCCATTTTCTTGCAGTAGTAAATTAGTAAGTGAACAATACGGATTACGGTGTAATAAATGAGTCGGTTGGCTGGTTCGTTGAGTTTCTTTCCATAAGAAGATAGAAGAAGGCCGAGCTTCAGAACCTCTGGTTAGTTGGGAGAAAGAAAATGTCTACCTCTGCGGAGAAGAATGAAGTGGCGTCCATGGAACTCCCTGCTCCTCCTGGTTGGAAAAAAACGGTACCCCCACTTTCCCCAACTTCTATTGAAGTCCTCTTTTTTCCCGTTTTGGGCGTTGATTTTCGTGTCAGTCTTCTTTATGGTAACTCTTCTGTTCTATTAACTTGAATTTCTTAGATATATGTGATGAAACGACTATGGGTGTCAAGTATTTTGGTGTAATTGATTCTTCATAAACTCAATTGCTTCAGAAGCTCCAATTCTTTGGAGTTCTGAATTCTTTGTTTTTTGGAACTTCGATTCTATTCTGTTGGCATGACTTGCTCTTTCTTGGTGCTCAATTTTATGTGCATATGTGATTTTTTATTTGAATTTTGCTATGTTTAGGCGGTTTGATTTTTGAAAATAGGGTTTAAGAAGAGGGCTGGGGTATCTAGTAGTATAAAGTGTAGATTGGAGCTTTCATAATTTCTGCAAGAATGGAATGTTTGCTGCGGGTTTTTATTTTATAAGTACGTCACAAAATGGGTGTTTGGTTTTGTTCTCTTGTTCTCAAACTGATTGAACTTCTGGTCACTTTTAATTTTTGTTCAATCTGTGTTTTACTTTAAAGAAAATTCAGATTTTGTTTTATTTGTTTATTCTTTTTAGGGGTTTTGCTCTATTATTATTTTTATATATGTACAAGAATTCACAATTTCACAGTACATTTCAAGTATGGCTAATTTTGTATTTCTCTTATAAATTTAATTTGCATATTCTTATGTGGTATTATTTTAGTAACTTATTAACAATTTATTTTCATACAAATAGGCTTGAATATATATTTTCAATTTCTTATAATTGTGTTATGGTAAGTTTTCCTTTCTGTGATTAGTTTGACACTTTGACTTCATGTAAAGCAGTCATTTTGTAGAATTCTTATTTTTGGATCCTAAATCCCATTAATATTTTCCACACCAGTCACTGTCAGCAATTGTATCCCAGTTCCCAGGGATGGTTCCCAAACCCTAATAATGGGTAGTACCTGCATTTGAAGATATTTTACTGTGTTTTTCCTGTTCCTACCCATGTTTCATTGTTCGCTTTTTAACTTTTTTACCACTCAACCATTTTGCTATTTCAATTGTTTTATTCAATTAGTTTAATCTTTATATTTTAGAGAACACTTTTCCAATGGCTATAGCTTTGCTTTTTTGCAATATGGTTTGGGAAATTGCAGACCTGCCGTTTTGGGACCTCCCTTAAAATATAGCTGTTTTCCAGGTAAGTCTAGCTGCTGCTGCAGAATTGATTGTTCAGCCTTGGGTTGCTGATTTTTATTAGATGCAAAATTTGCTACAGTTCACAGAACCAAATAGTTGTCTTTTGGCTTATCTGGAAAGAACCTCCAGATGCAAATACTAAACCAATACTATTCATGGTCATGTCCTAGAAATTTCTGACTTTTAAGCGAGATGCTTTGAAGTCTAATGCGTACTTTTTATATATTGAGAGGATAATCAGTATAGAAAAGTGAACAACTCCATTAAAAATGTACAAAGTTCAGTGTGGGGTCAATAGACTGCTCATGTTGTTTGGTTTCTTTCATGATAAAAGAGAAAATGTGATAAAATTGTAGCATGGGCTAGTGGTGTTCTATTTAAGAGGTGAGCAGATTCTAGTTGTTCGCTAGAGAACTAGGAAATGCAGATTAAATATATAAACAAATGTGCTTAGTTTTTCCCCGGAGAAGCAAAACAAGTAGGAATGTAGGATGAAAGGTAAAACAACCAAAGAGGTTGTGTCGGGTGTGGACGACTTGACGATTGAAATTTCCTCTATAACCATATAAATGCTAAAATAAGGATGTCCTGCAATCAAATGCCCATCTATAGTTCTGCACAAGAATGCTATAACAGTGAGTGTTAAGAAATAACGAGGTTTATGGCCCAGTGGGTTCAAGCAGCAACTAAGATGAGCTAAGGAGCCTCTTGCTCTTCCAACATGAGATAAAAACTACAGCTCTTTAACTATCTCATATTCTCATGACATTGAGTTTCTAGTGCATTACTGCATGGTGGGGGGATATGAGGCGTTGAGATACTTATTGATTATATTGGAATGATGAATTCAAGATTAGTAACTTGAACTGTGGGTAAGAGATGAATGGACTCGGCTGTTGTATTATATATAAATGTACTCGACTGGTACAAGGAAAACACTGGAAGGTTCTCCATGACAGAATGACAGATTGAACTTATTATTCTAGAGCTGACAAACTTGTTCATATCTAATTGGATGTTCAAGAAGTGTGTAGATCTCTTCTTTCAGGTGCTTTAAAGTTTTGGATAGTCCTAAAGACATTTCCCCCCAACTAGAGTTCCCTCTGAGCGCAGGGGAAACTTTGCTTCTATGAAGATACAAATTCAATATATAATCTTTGTGGGACCATTTATCCTCCAGATGCACCCATGACAGTATTGTTTTCATTTGCGTTGTTATCATTTTGTCCCATTTTTGTGCTTGACTTTTATGATACAACAACAACATCCAAGCCTTAATCCCAAAAGATTTTGGGGTCAGCTAACATGAATCGAATCATGATATCGATGTCAAAAAGAGAAGACAAACAAGAAGAAGAAAAAAAGAAAGTAAGATAAAACGGATAAGATAAAGATAAATAAATATAAGATAACAATAATATAAGAATATAAGAAAGATAAAAGATAAAAAGACAAATTAATTTAACTCATTAATTGGTGGTTAAGAACATAAAAAGATAAAGAAGATTAACGATAAAAGAAAAAGAGAGAGGAAAGATAGAAAAGAGATCAATCGTCCACATGAATGTGCGTTCTCCACTTTACTCTCTCCAAAGTCATACTCTCATCTAACCCAAGAAGTCGCATATCAGTTCTGATTCCTCTAATCCAAGTCTCTTTGGGTTTTCCCCTCCCTCTCCTCTCCGTCTCTTCTCCTGACCCCTCAAGTCGTCTAACAGGTGCATCACTCGGTCTTCTACGCACATGCCCAAATCACCGCACATGAGACTCCTGCATCTTATCTTCTATAGGTGTTACTCCCACATTATGTCATTGAAAAATGTTGAAGTGCTCTAACCTTGAAAAATATGTTTCTATATGCTCTCTGGCAATCTTGAGACGTTAATTTCGTGTAATCCTATGACAACTCTACCGAGTTATAAAACCAACCAGATAATGGACTGCCCTGGCATGTCCAGAGTTTAATCTTTCTCCTCAAGAACTTTTTCATCTACATTTCTGGTTTGTATACTTCATAAGTTAGAGTAATAGTGTTACCTTAAGAATGAAAAAGGTGAGTTTGGAATGCAACTATGGAAGTAATAGTAGGGTGTCTACTTACAGTGGAACTTCGTTAGGGATTGCAGAATGAGAATCAGAATATCATTGATTTGTTGATGTGCTCGTCTAACCCTTACATAAAGGAAGATAATATGTATTTTTTACTAAAAACTGATCTGATAACATTTTTAATAAATTATTTATTGTAATTAAGATACTTTCATTATTCATAATTACTCCCTCAACATTTATTGGTGTTAATTTCTTTTGCACACTAGGAAATACATGATGTGTGGTCAGTAATTTTTCCTTGTACAAAAAATAAAAAATTGTGCAATTTGGTCCACATGGTAAATCATAAATTAATTGAGTGTAGAAAATGAGTGGTCAGTGGTTTTTTAAAATGACAGTTCACATAATAATGGGACAAAGTAAAAAAGGAAGGACTTATAATATGGGACAAAATGAATAATTTAGTAATTAAGAATAATCTAATATTTTTGTAGGTGCAAGTATGTTTTTAGTCTCGGCATGATAGAAAAGATAGGAGAATAGAAAACTGAGAATGAACAGATTCAATCCTAAGGATAGAGAGAAGGTTACAGGGGTATCTATACAAAGCAATAACCAAGACTTGTATGAATAACAACTTCTAACTAACTAGTCTAACCGCCTCTACCAGCTCATCACTCTAGAATATTCCTAACATTCCCCCTCAAACTGAGGTTGATTTTGTATCCAGATCATCAACAGTCAGTTTGGACCGCAGTTCAGCAAACCTAGAGCTGGAAAGAGGTTTTGTAAGAACATCTGCCACCTGGAAATGAGCTGGGATATGAAAGACTTCCAATTGCTTTGTTTGAACCTTCTCTTTGACAAAGTACAGATCAAGTTCCATGTGTTTTGTTCTAGTGTGCAGAACAGGATTATGAGAAAGATGCACAGTGCTGAGATTATCACAGTAAATTATGGGACATAATATGGAACTTGGACTTCTTTCAGTAAGGATTGCACTTAAACTGTCTGCGCTTCTTTGTAATGAAGCAGCAGTCAGTCCATGCAATTTTGGACGCGATTTTCACTATGGGTCATCCGGAAACAGTCTCTCTGTGCTTTAGTATAGGGGTAAGACTGCGTACATCCGACCCCCCTTACCCCACTGTAGGTGGGAGCCTTTGCGGCACTGGGGTAAATGAAAATGATGAAAATGAAAAATGGTGTCTGCAAGACACAAGACTTCTGTACTCTGCCTACTCTGCCTCAGCTGAAGATCTGGCAACACAAACTTGCTTTCTAGACCACCAAGATATGATATTAGGTCCAAGAAAGAGACAAGAAGTAGAGGTTGACCTTCTGTCAGTAGGATCTGAAGCCCAGTCAGCATCACAGTATCCATTTAAAGGTAGTGGTGAGTTTGAGACTGCTGGTTTGATAGTAATGCCATGCTTGAGTGTACCAGAGAGGTATCTCAGAATTCGTTTGACTGCCTGCCAATGTTCATGAAGAGGTTGTGCCATGAATTGACATACCTTATTGACAGCAAAACTAATTTCAGGTCTGGTTAAGGTAGCATATTGGAGTGCACCTACTATAGATCTGTAAAAGGTAGGGTCTTCAACAACTCTGGATTCTTCATTTGTGAGTTTACATGAACTGACCATAGGTGTTTGGAGTCCTTTTGAGTCACTCATACCAGCTCTGTGAAGAATATCTTTGATGTATTTAGTTTGAGATAAATGAAGACAACCATTGGACAGAAAATTAGCTTCTATTCCCAAGAAGAAGTCAATGTTTCCAATGACTTCTTGATAAGAATGTCATCAACATAGATGAGTACATAAATTTTGATATTGTCTTGAGGAAGGAAGAGAAGAGAGGGATCACACTTAGACTGCTTGAAGCTAATACTGTAGAGTGCAGATGTGAGCTTTAAGAACCAAGCTCTGCGAGCTTGCTTTAAACCATACAAGGCCTTGTGAAGTTTGCATACTAAGGAGGCATTTGTGTGGACAAAACCAGGAGGCTGAACCATGTACACATCTTCTTCAAGATCCACATTCAAAAAGGTATTGTTCACATCAAGCTGTTTAATGGGCCAGTTATTTGTGATAGCAACAGTAAGCAAAATTCTGATTGTAACTGGTTTGACAACTGGAGAGAGAGTTTCACCAAAGTCAAAGCCATATCTTTGATGAAACCCCTTAGCAACAAGTCTGGCTTTTAGTTTTTGAATGGATCCATCAGGGTTTTGCTTGGTTCTAAACACCCATTTGCAGCCAATGGGATGTTTATCAGGTGGCAGTGGTACAAGTGACCAAGTGTGGTTAGATAAAAGAGCTTGATACTCAGATTTCATTGCTTCAAACCAGGCTGGATCAGTGAGTGCCTGCTTAACATTCTTTGGCTCAGAATGGGCAATAAGCAAGGTTGGATTAAGTCTGGGCTTAACAATTCCAGATTTGGCTCTTGTTTTCATGGAGTGAACATTGGTAGGAGGAACTAGAGACACAATAGGAGGAGAAGGAGGTGATTGAGATCCAGCATCCTGTGTAGGTTGAGAATTAGATTCAGAAGGAATATGTGAGGAAGTTGACTGACTGGCAGTGGAAGGGCTATTTGCTGTGGAAGGGCTATTTGCTGAAGTTGTGTGATTGGAGTTTGACATGTTCTGTTCAAGAGGAGTATGGTTTGGTGGGATTGAGGTAGAATGTTCAGAAGAGGAAGAGGTTTGATTAGATGATTGGGAATGAAAAGAGAGTGAAGAAGGTATAGGTAAAGGGAAATAAGGAAGAGTAGAGAGATTGGATGTTGATTCAGATTTGATAGGTAAGGAAGTGGGAAAAAGTTTAGAGTAAGGAAAGGCGGATTCATTAAATATAACATCTCGAGATATGTAAACCTTGCCAGAAAAAGAGAGGCACTTATAGCCTTTATGTTGAGAAGAGTAGCCTAGAAAAATGCATTCTTCAGAGTGATAGGCGAATTTATGTCTATTGTAGGGTCTGATAAAGGGAAAGCAAGAGCACCCAAACACTCTTAGAAAAGAGTAATCTGGATGAGACTGATACAATTTTGCATAAGGAATAGAATTGGAGATTGAGGCAGATGGTGTTCTATTGATGAGATGTACAGAGGTAGCAAAGGCTGCATCCCAAAACTTGAAGGGTAGGGAAGAATGATCAAGTAAGGTGAGACATTTTTTAACAATAGTACGTTGTTTCCTTTCAACAACACCATTTTGGTGATGTGTATGAGGACAGGCTAGTCTGTGAGTAATACATTTTTCAGTTAGAAATTTGGTGAATGGTCTGAATTCCCCTCCCCAGTCAGATTGGACAGATTTGATTGTAGATTTGATTGTTAAGGAAAAATGAGTGTTGACATATTCATAGAATTGTTTGAAGGTTGTGAAAGCATCAGATTTAGCTTTTAGAAAATATATCCAGGTGTATCTACTAAAAGCATCAATAAAGGATATGTAATATGAATAACCATCAAAGGAGGTTACAGGTGCTGGACCCCACAAATCAGTGAAGATAAGTTGGAAGGGGGCTGAGTATTCAGTAACAGATGAGTGAGATGGTAAACGTTTTGCTTTTCCTAAACAACATGCAGAACAAAAATCAACTGTAGCTTTATTTTGATATGACACCTTACATTGATTGAGTACAGACTTTAAAGCCTCAAAATGAGGATGACCAAGCCTAAGATGCCAAAGTTTACAAGTAGAGAAAGCCTCAGAACCAGTTGGACTAGTAGGACTAGAACTGGATACATTACTACTTGTGCTATTACAACTTGAGTAATGGTTATTACAAGAAAACTGAAGAGAGTTATTTGTTGTTGAAACATAAGGAGACCGGAACATGGTAGCACTGGACTGATGAAGGTCTGGAAAGGATTGGAATCTGTAAAGACCATCAGTGCCAAGTGTGCCATACAGGAGAACTTGTTTAGAAACATGTGATTTGACATTGCATTCATTAGGATAGAATTCAAAGAAAACTTTATTGTCTTTGGCAAATTGACCGACACTTGTAAGATTCTTAGTGATAGATGGAACATGAAGAATATTGTTTAAAGATAGTAAGTGAGATGGATTGTAGGGTGATTGAAAAGAAGTTGAGCCAACAGACTTAATGTTACAAACCAAGCTGTTGAGCCATTGCCCATAAAAAGTTTATCAGAGTTAGCAGGTGTTAGCAGGTACTTCATTGTGCTGCAAATTATGAGGATCAGAGGTAACATGATGAGTTGCCCCTGAATCAGGGAACCAAGCTTGCTGAGGTTGAGGCATAGGTCCGAGAATAGAAGTATTTGCACATGCCCAGGCTGCAGAGGGCTGATTACCATAGGGACTAGACCAGTTGTGTAGTCCTTGATTCTGATTGTGTTGTGCAGATGGATGAACAGACTGATGAGGATAGGATGGTTGAGGAGGAAAATTAGGTATAGGTGTTGGAGGTCTGGACCAGTTTCCTTGAGGTGTTGGTTGCTGAGAGACATAGCTGGGATTAAAACGATGATAGCAGATTAGAGCATGGTGTCCTGATTTGTTACATACTTGACAAATAACAGATGAGCGAGGACCAGAGCGACCTCCACCTCTAGAGTTTCCTCTGAAATTTCCACGGCCTCGACCTCTGTAAGCTCCATTTCCACCATGAGAATTTGAGGAATTAACCTGAGTAAGATGAACAGATGTAGAACCATGAGATTCATGAGAGTCGGAATCACCAGTAGGCTGAGATTCTTCTAACTTGGCAATACTTGCAGAGAATATAGTAGGTTGTGATGCTTCATGAAGTTTACGAATCCTCAACTCCTTCGCAAGAAGTAGAGACTCAACTTCTGAAAAGGTGACTGGATCTAGTTTGCTGCGGCCAGAAATAGATGAGACAAGAGACTCGTATTCCTCCGGCAATCCTTCAATAACAATGTTAATATGATCCTTCGTAGAAACTGACTCACCGATGCCAGCAAGCATATCAATAATATTATGAATGTGACGCAGATACTCAGAAATTGTACGTTCACCTTTGGTGGAAGAGTAGAGCTCGGATTTGAGCTGATGAGCACGCGCGACAACATTTGCGGTGAAGAACTTCTGGATTTCACTCCAAATTTGATGAGACTGATTGCAGTGAATGACAGCGTGCGTGGAGCGACTCGGAAAGAGATGATAAAAGCCAAGCGAAGAGCATTTGATCTTGTTGTTCCCAGGTAAGATAGGCTTCATTGAAGATTTGATTTCGTTCATCATTTGGATTGAGGAATTTTGGCGGAATTTTCGGATTAACCAGAAAATGAAAAAGTTTGTGCGCACGTACAACAGATTCAACGTGCTGTTTCCAGAAGAGAAAATTCTTCGAATTAAGCTTTAGATGAAGCGGATGAGCAAACACAACTGAAAAAACTGAGTTTCCAGTTGATGCGGAAGATGACGAAGTGGTACTATCACTCGCCATGGCCAGAAAAATACGAACTCAAGCTCGTGATACCATGATAGAAAAGATAGGAGAATAGAAAACTGAGAATGAACAGATTCAATCCTAAGGATAGAGAGAAGGTTACAGGGGTATTTATACAAAGCAATAACCAAGACTTGTATGAATAACAACTTCTAACTAACTAGTCTAACTGCCTCTACCAGCTCATTACTCTAGAATATTCCTAACACGGCAAATACAATGTCTTTTGTTCTACACTTCTAGGTCCCTGTTAAATTATTCTTTTTTTTTCATTCCTGAAATTTGTGTTGCTTTTCTTTTTAGTCTCTCACAGTCTCATGGATCTTAGAACCTTTGTTTGACAAAAAAAAATTAGACTAATAGATTCTTTGTCTTTCTTTGTCTAGTCGTTTTAGAAATGCTTAAAAATTATTTTGAGATAACCATAAAGACCGATTCCAAAACCTTGAATGATCAGTATCACATAATTTTCACTTTTAGTCTCCAAATTGTTTCTAAATCGAGATTATTTTTTATTAGAGGGAATTAAAAGAAAATAGCAAATATTACAGGGATGAAAAACAAAAACGAAAATCGTAGGGACCTAAAACAAAAGTACTATATTTGCAGGGAGTAAGAACTTATTTAAGCCCTTTTTATATTTATGTAAAAAATTATGAGGACATTAGAACAATATAGAAGATTAGAGAACTTAGAATGTCACTCCTGTGAACTCCTAAGTTGGTGTTAGTATACAACCTACTTGGGTTCACTCCTCATTTGCATAAATAAAAAGTTGGAGTATATGACATCCTTCAGATGTGTTTCCATCCTTTTCAACGATGAGCGGAGTCTGATGTGCTGCACAGTAAAGAGCTAGTGGAGTTATCCCACCTTTTGTCTACAATTAGTTTGTGCATATACTGCTTGTTAAATCTGGGGAGTTGGGAAACTGTTTTAGAAAATCTGGCAGATTTCTCAGAGTATCGTGTGATCACTTTCCGAATCTAATATTTCGACCCTATGCCTGGGTTACACGAAATTTAGATTATGGGGATAATCACTCTGAGAGACAGTCTAAAACTGAGGCACCAATATATAGACCGCGAACTAGCAGTTTTAGTAGAACTCGAATTCTTCTGATTACCAAAGAGATAAGGCCAATCGGTTAGAGTTTTACTCTAACAGAAAGTCATTCTATTAAATAATTAATATGGACATGTTTATCCGAAAATAAATTTCCATATTTATTTCTTTAATAAAATAAAATTTTGGTCCGGGGCGCTGCCCCGAACCCCGCGAGGGCGGCCTCCCTCGACCCCGCTCGCTGACCGGGCAACGAGACCCCCGCCAGGGGCGCTGCCCCTTGGACCCCGCAAGGGGGCGCAGCCCCCTTGACCCCCGCCATTTAATCGAACCAAGTTTAAATTTAATTTCGTACAAGTGTGCGCTCCGCACCTCCTAACTTGTCTAAAATTAAACTTGAACTCCATTGGTAATCTGTAAATTCCATTACACTAAAATGAACCTGGTGATACTAAAATCACCAACACTGCTCGTGACCCACAACAGAGGTTCATTTAGGATGTTTTACAAGAAACTAGAGTTTGTGCTTGGTTATTGAGTTCTTACAAGCAACTAGAGTTTGTTCATGGGTTATTGAGTAGTACAACTAGGAAGAGAAGTAGATAGGGAATTTACTGTTATACTGTTATGATGATTGGTTAATATATGTGCCAGACAGGGAATTTATTAATTAGTATCCTGATACATTATGTTTATGGTGAGTTTCTATCCCCGCACAGGCAAAACCATTGATGAGAGTGTGATTTTGAATAGGGGTTATCCTAGAATATTGCTAAAATAAAACTCATGGACAAAAAATGACTAAATGGTCACTATAGTCATTGCAAAAATACCACAATTGTCGCTGCACTGTAAAATTGACTACGTGGTCAACCACAGTGATTGCGAAAAAACACAATGGTCATACTTGTCGTTCTTTGTTTTTATTCATGTCACAGTTTCAGAATTGGAAAAAAGCATACCAGATCTTTCAGTTGAAGTTCATGGGGAACTAGTACTCTATTAGAGGTCCGCTGGCTACTTTTACTTATTAGACCTTGAAGACAAGCAACAAGTGCATTCAGCCATAGATCTCACCCATAACATAATTTTTTTCGATTTACTATGCACTTCATTTCATTGTTAAATATCATTATTACTTTCATCAGCGACACAATACACCTTTTTATTTCTCCATTTTTTCTTATTAGCCACTGCATCTTTCAGGGCAAATTTAGACTATGACTAGCTGTAATGCCTTTGTTACTTTTTTGCAAAAATTGGGTACATTTTAATTAGGCTTTCTGAAGCATATATGATGTTGATTTAAAGGTTACAGCAAAGTCATGTCTACTTTAGTTTTCTCTTCCTCATTTGAAGTATGCATATGTTCCATGAGATATGGAACATGATGTTAAAGCATTCATTAGTGATAATGTTCTGATCTTGATTTTTTGGGTTGTTTAAGAAGTTCGTAACCTGTAACCTATAACACTACTAAAGGGTTTCCTTTAAGCAGTTAAGAACTTGTTGATAATTCCAGTAAATTGAATTATGTCCTTTCATGCTGTTTTTTTTTTACTTTTTCCTCTCTTTGCAGCTTATCCCTGTAGCAGCAGGGAAGAGGAAAAGAAAACATGAGGTTATGTTTACAGCTCCAACAGGGGAAGAGTTGACTAGCAAAACACAGCTGCGACAGTATCTGAAGTCAAACCCTGGTGGTCCTAAACTGTCAGACTTTCACTGGGGGGCTAGTGAAACCCCTAGGCGATCGGCAAGGATCAGTGTCAAGGCAAAGGCTTCTCCACCGTCTTCACCTGAAAGTAAAAGGCCTACCAAACGAGGCACATTGTCATCAACTTCGGTGGAGGATGCCCAAGAGAATGAAGCAGAAAAGATTGAAATTGATTCTGCAGCTGGGGATCCTGAAAAAGATGCTGAGGATAAGGATGATGACATCCAAGAGTCCAAGATGGATCTGATGGAGGACAATGAAGACGTAAAGATGCATGAAACCTTAACTGCTGATGATAAGGCAGAAAACGCTCAACAAACCTATTTTGAGGACGATGTCAAAATTGCACAAGAGAACAAAGAAGAAAAAGCTGAGAATGAAGATGAAAAGAGGCATGAAACCCTAACTGCTGATGATAAGGAAGATATTGCTCCTTCTGAACAAACCAATGTTGGGGAAGATGTCAAAATGGCAGAAGACACTGAGAATGAGAAGAACACCAAAGAGCTTGTGAAGGAGCCTTTGGTTGAAAAAGCAGCTGAGGGTTCAAATGTGGTTCAAAATGAGGATGGTGATGACCTGGCAATGACGAAACATGTTAATACTGAAAATAAGGGTGCCTTAGGCAAAGAAGCAGAAAGTGCTGAGAATGATTCTACAGGTGGGGGTCCTGAAAATGATTCCAAGGAAGAAATTGCTCGTGGTGAACAAACCAATGTTGGGGAAGATGTCAAAATGGCCGACAATGTTGAGGGTGAGAAGAAAGTTGATGAGCATTTCAAGGAAGATGACCAGGCTACGGAGAAACATGATGATGCACGTGAAGCTGACAATCCGGCTACCGCTGTTGGTGGCAAGCTGCATGAAGCAGGAGAGGGAAAAAATGAACAGCCACAGCAGGTTCGTGCCATGGAAGACCAGAATAATTTGGTGAACAACGTAGAGGGAGAAGTAACAGAAAATGGTGCCAAAACTAACTGAAGGGGCATACTCAGAGTTATGACTCAAAGAATATGCTTAGCTATAAGATAATCTCATTGTTTTGGTCCATCAATGTGTAAAGTGGTAGAGTAGGGTCGTACACATTTCACGGCTCTGTTTGATATGAAAGGATTTCCCATTTCGTGCATGCAGAATCGACAGTCCCACATCAGTGTCTTTACTGTAGTAGCGCTTACCCGACACCTTTGTTGTTAAGGACACTTTTAGGTTGCAACCAACTTTTGTTGAATGTTATTGACAAAACTCCCTTTTGAATTACTATATAAATATAATATGCAATGCCTACTCATTCAATAGTTTTTATATGCCATCGTGCCAGTCTTGGTTTTACTACTTATTCACATGTACACCATGTTTTTGATGACCAATTTGAAACTTCACACTCCATATGTAATGAATAATGAACTCTGTTAGATTATTGGACTTATACTACATTTAATATTTACTTTGTATTATTTATCGAGTTTAATTGTATGTTATATGTTATCTTATATTTAGGCTCAAAAATTAGATTATTGGACTTATACTACATGTAATATTCACTATATATTATTTATCGAGTTTAATTGTATGTTATATGCTATCTTATATTTAGGCCCAAAAATTAGTGGTCATATGGATATTAATTTAAGTGGGCTAATATGTTATCTAATAAGGTATAGGGCCCAAATGTTTAGAGACCCATGAGTTTAACCTAATTAATGATGGACTGATTAGGGTTAAACATTTCTATAAATAGAGGGGCTATGGTCCCTAGTTGAACACGTCATTCCGTCTTTCTGCAACCCATCGTTAGAGAGATAATCTCAAGGGTGTGTATCAACTAGAAGTCGCAAACCCTAGCATTTGTCTCCCGGATCTCTAAAGATCATCTCCAATGGAGTCAGGTACGCTTCCGCTCAGTTATTTCTCTAGATAATTTCAATATGAAGATTAAAGTATTATCGGATTTATTCCAACAAATTGATGATAGTACATATCTTTCCCCTTGAGTTATTCTTTATATGTTTTAATATGAGAGTAATATATAACAAATTTGATTGTATATGCAAAGATAAAAAAAAGATAGAGAATAATATTTGAATAATCTTCTTACTCCTTGTACTGGTTTTCTCAAATATTTCAACAAAGATCTATTTATACTAGTTGGATTTAGTGGTTAATTATCTCACTTACGCTCTTACAAATTTTGGTGATGACAATGATAAATTATTCATCTATCCATCAATAATTGTGAGAAAATTCACATTTCTTGTACCAAAGATCGATTTATAACATTGTACTCATTGTTCCAAAACAATTTGATGGACTCGACTCGTTTTATGCGTTTAATTTGGTTTAATATACTTTTATTTCCTGTAAATATATATATTTTTTGTTTCATGTCCCTCGGATATATTTTTCCTACCTAGAATTTAAGTTTCTTTTTAGTTCATTACTATCCTAACAACTTTATTTTAGAAGCGTGAATAATCGCAATTTATACCCTGGGATCGGCGCATCATGAGGATGGTACGCCTGATCCCAAAACGACGCAGCATTCATTATTTTTTTTTCTTTTATTGTTAAAAATTGTAATAACTTTTTTATTTGATATCCGATTTTTATAAATTTTATATCAATTTTTTTTATTTTTCATGATCTATCAAATGAGACCAATATTGCTTATGTAATTTTAACAAATTATTTTGAAGTTACATTTGATAATATATCATGAAGTTACATCTTCTTCTGCGCGAGTTACATCTTATTGTACGCGAGTTACATCTTAATATACACGAGTTACATCTTAATGTATGTGAGTTACACCATGAAATAAACCCCTGCTACATCTTTCATTTTTATCATTTGAAAAATAGTGTATGAATATGAAATACAATTTACTTATTTTATGTGGATTAATAAAATTTTGTATTAAATTGGCAAAGAAAAAATTAATTCAGTTATAATTGAATTAGTTCAAGATAAAGATAAGTAAAAAATCACAATTAATTAGATATAACTCACACATAATTACATGTAACTCGCGCATAAAAGTATGTAACTCGTGTATAACAAAATGTAACTCACACATAACAAGATGTAACTCACACATAATTATATGTAACTCTCGCATAAAAGTATGTAACTCGTGTATAGCAAGATGTAACTCACACGTAACAAGATGTAACTCACACATGATAACTTGTAACTGGAGTATAAGATGATGTAACTTCGTATATTATCAAATGTAACTCCAAACTAGAAGCAAAATAAACAAACTCAATATCTTAAAAACCTCTAAAACATATAAAACTGATTAAAAAAATATATTATAGAAAAAGTGTATGCATATAAAAATATATTGCAAAAAAATGTATGAATGTAAAAAATTAAAATTACATAGGCAATATTGGTCTCATTTGAAAGATCATGAAAAATAAAAATTTTTGGTATAAATTTTATAAAAATCAGATCAAAAATAAAAAAATTATTAACAATTTTAAGAAAATGAGAAATAAAAAATAACAAAGGGTGTATGGTGCTCACCATGCACCGGTACAACGGTATAAGCACTGGTGAATAATTAGTTTCGCTACATTTTACCTCCAATATTAGTTTAGAGGAAGTAATAAAAGGATAAGGTTATTATTTTAGAGTAGATTTATGTGACCGATATTAATATTTTCTAAATTGAGATAAAAGTCATCATTATTTGATGACTGGGACTGCTTATCATGTTGAACTACTCACATCTAGAGACTGGTCTCGGCCATCCCCTCAGCAGACGGACACTGTTGCAGCTCCACACCTAGACCGAAGGCTCACCCATTTTGCTTCATTTTGGGGGCATCCGATGTACTATTTTTCCCTCATTAGAATTTTATCTCACTAGGTTTTTCCTATGAGGTTCCTAACGAGGTATCTCCCCTTTGTGGATCAAAATGTGTCGACCCTCAACCCCCTATTGAAGATATGCATTACTCTACTTTTTTCACCTTATTACACGTGCCTCAAGGAGTGGGGGACTATAAGAGCGAGGGATTTAGCATATATTTAAAGCATATAATATTGTATCTTCTTATTGATGTGTTGATTGTTTAAAGTCTAATTTTATTTACACTTTAAACAAATTGATAATGTTTTCTATTGAGAAAATGAAAATCTGAAGTGCATATAAAATTACTCTCTATCCAACAAAATTTGATCAAATGGACTTTGTTTTGTCAATATAATGGTGGTAAAATTTGGACAACTAACTATTATATTTATATCAAATTTATAAATTTTATATTTGTATGAAAGTGTTTTTAACAAATGAATTTTTCCATATAACTTTCATATTTTTTAATAGTTTCATATGAAAAGTATATTGCGTCAAAGTGACCGTCATTGAATAAGAAATTCAACATGATCGAGTTTTCTTGAATTGGGAAAGTATATAATAACATTGAAAAGTGACTAATCATTTGTCAGATCACTACAACTATTTTGCTTTTTGTTTTTGTTTATTTAACTTTTGTTGTGCTCCGAGACCGTTCGTGGCGCTAACCAATTAAGTAGAAGTATGCTTTGAGACACATTCTTTCATGGTCATGATGGGCTATGGAGATTTCTTTTTATCTAGAGATTTCTTCACAACCCTAAATGGACCGATTCATCGGTCCGAAAATGTAGGCATGTCAAAAAACCCGGCCTGCAATGACACGCCCTGGCCCGAGACATTTGGGGCGGGTCTTACCCACTCCGTCTTGCAAATGGGGCAGGTCCACCCCGCCCCGTTCATACAATGGGACGGGTCCGGATAATAGTATTGATCCGCTCATGGGCGGAGGTAGAGGGGGGCCAACCAGGCCCCGACCCACCCTAAATTTTAAAATTCTTTGTATTTTTAGTGTAAAAATCTATATGTAAAAATTTATTTGAAAAAAATATTTGTACCGGCCCACCCCAACCTTCTATCCTGGCTACACCCCTGGACCCACCCCGCCCCGCTCAATATATAAGTATACATATTTTTTTAAAATCATAGTACAAACATACTTCAACATACATATGTGTGTATATAATAAATATAACTTTTTGGTCATATAATATATTAATATTTAAATTTGAATGAGATGAACGACATTTTTTTAAAGGAAACAAGCTTATATTAAATCAAACGATCCGAAACAATGACAATATCCCAAGACCTAACTCCCCATCTATCCGTCCAAAACCAAAGCCCATTAACCCCCTCACGTCATGATGAGACATAGAATAGTCCACCCTAGGAAGAGTGAGACTAATCGCTGAAACTGTGAGAGCATAGAGGCTATTAGAGACTGAATCAGCCCGATTGCCTCCAAACAGTAATCTAACAACTAAAACAAACCAAATCACCAAACTACCCCCTTATTGTTTGTCATAGGAAGAACAAAATAGAAATAGTAAAATAGTCTTGACTGAAAATAAAAACTATAAATAATAAAGCAGTCTTCCAAAATCTAGTCGCACAGTTCCTCCATGGCGGCAGTTCAGGAGGGGGCGGATTTGCATCGCTTCATCTTCTTCCTTCATCACTTTGATCTGCCGTGAGTCGCCTCCCTCTCTTGGCCAAAATACTGCACGAACACAACCAATCCGAAACCGAGCAGCTTCCATATCCCTTGTTTCTTTGCCCAACAATCCGTCCTAAATGCAATTGCGCAGAGGAACTTTTTGATCGCACACTCCACTGGCCACAAAAACAGAATTGCAAAACCACCAAATCAGAACTCTTCAACGGGAATTGAAGTACCCTTGTTGCGGAGCTACAATACCAAAAGCGAAACTCTGCTACAGAACTCTGCAGCAAAACTTTGCTGCGGAAGTGCTCACCAGATGGTCTTCTCCGAGGCGCCAGTCCGCTTGCAGCTCGCCGCGCTGCGCTTCCACGCAAGCTTTGTCCACTGAAATACCTTCGGGACAGGATCGCCGTGAAGGAGTCACCGCGCCGCCCGCCAATCTAACCCTAGATGAACGACAAATTATCAATGTCTTTTTATATATAGCATTTCAATCCTCTCCTTAATAGCACTACAACACCAAAAACAAAAACCCGCCCAAACCATTCTCATATTACAACCGTCCAATTCGCACCTAAAATGATCTGTACCGTCAGTTCCTTTTCTTTCTTTACTCCGTCTCACCGATCCATTTCTTGCCTTCTTGCCTTCTGTGATCTTCTTTACGCTTTCCATCTTTCCATTTCTTTCCCTATAGCACCAATCTTGCCTTCTATAGTCTTCTTTCTTCTTTCCATCTTTGCATTTCTTTCCTTATAGAATGTATGTCTTGCCTTTTGTAATCATCTTTTCACTTTGCATTTCTTTCCAATTTTTCCCATTGCTGACAAGCAGGTCGCCGTAATGAAAAATCACCACCGCCACAATATCTGTCGGCGCCACCCAGACATTCGACGCCAAGGTTATGCTCAATCCCCATGGGATACAGAAGAATTTTTTTACCTTCGTATCATCTAAACTGGGGCTTAATTGAATTCTCCGAGTATCTCATAGCAGCTCATTTCCTTATCCGCAGGTGATTAGTCAATTTGAATCATTAAATTCAAATTAGGTTTTGCATTCAATCAATACCCAATACAAGGGTTATAGGTTCTTTAACTTCAAATTGAATTTGGACAGTTTGTAATCCAAGAGCAATAGATTCTTTAATTTCAAATTCAGTTTTGTTTGAAAATGTATTAGCTTTAAAGCCTTCGAATTCTTCAAAACCCTCAGCAGATCGCCGATGCACGTTAATAGAGATTTTCATCCACCTTCAAAACCCATTTTTTTGTTTTGAAATGTATTAGCTCTAAGCTTTCAAAGCCTAAGCAAATTGTGAGAGCACGTTAATAGTTTAGAGATAATCTTTTTGAATAGATTATTCACATGTAAAATGTTTTTATTAACATTGTACTGATTTAGAGATTATCATACACATTTTTTTATAATTTAAACCTAAAAAAGTAAATCTCTTTTAAATCGAACGAAATCTCTTTTAAATTTACCTTGAGTTTGCTTTGAGCATTGTACAACACATATGTGATGTACATATATCATTTGGCTTTAATCACAACAGTTTAATGAGGACCTCTATATCTCTGACTTTTAAAGTGCTATGATCATTAATACATAGCAGTTTTATAGAACAAATCTGTAATGAACATATATATGGTTTTACTGAACATGTCTGTAATGAATATTTATGGTTTTAATAAACTGTATCTCCTGATGGAGTATATGGGTCTGAGCCCCCGGACCCACATACTCGGAAGAACAGAAAGCACAAGACAACAGAGTGGCGCCCTCGTCGGCCAAGACGCCCCCGTCGGCCGAAAAGGGGCCAACTCGGATTATGGTCCTGAGTCCAAGGAACCCGGGTGCCCTCGTCGGCCGTGCCCTCGTCGGCCACGCCCTCGTCGGCCAAGAAGACCTCCCAGAATCAGATTTTATACTTACTCATTTGTACAGCCCATTAGTGGCTTTGTATTCGGCCCAGTAACGGTCCAGTTGTAAATGGGCCTCCCAAGCCCAAGACTTGGGAGCCCAGCCCTAATTTTCTCTATAAATACTCCCTTTGGGAGTAGTTATAGGGGTTACAAATTCATTCTATTGAAGCATATTATTGCACTTCTCTCTCTAGCTATCACTTCTCTCTAGAGATATACTCTATCATTTGGTGCTCTCGTTGAGAGCTAGAACAATCAAGTTAGCACCCTTCGTCGCTACCAAGCACAGCTAACCACTGATCATGGGGAGAACTAAGTCAAACCGCAACCTCGTCAGCAAAGTCATCCCTGAGGACCAGGAGCCCAGGGAGCACGATGAGGACGCCACGGCCGACCAGGCCGGCGGAGGGGATCTCTTCCAGGAGGCCTTCAACCTCACAACGGACCTCCGCAACCAACTCAACGGCGGCGCCCCTGATGCCCGCCTCGGCTTGGACAAGAAGCGAGCTGAAAAGACGGATCACGCCCCGGCCCAGCCTATGGCCGCGGCCTCTCCGTCCGTAGATCCACAGGTCCAGGCCGCGCTGTCGGCCATCATCGCCAGCCTAGCTCAGAACCCCACCGTCCTCAGCGCACTCTTGCCAAGGACCGGGGGGAACGTCACTCAACCTCCTCAGCACCAACCGTTGGCCGTCCAGATAGGCAACGATGAGGGGGTGGTGCCCCAGGACACGGCGTCGTCCCACTCCCACCCTGCCTCCCCTCTTCGGCCCGGGCAGACCCCAGCGCGTGGAAAAGCCTCTGCCTTCAATAGGCTAGGTGACACGCGCCGTCGTCCGGTTTCGGAGAGGATGGCGGGACGGATTGGTGATCCTCGTCCTGGCTCGCCAAGGGAAAGCTTGGGGTCTGTGTCCCGGACAGCGGACCAGCCCCGCCCGGACAAGGGCAAGGGGAAGTTGCACGAGGATGACGTGCGTCACCAGATCAACGCGGCTCACAACGAGCGCCTGAGGAACCAGCCGGGCGCCGCTGCGGCCGACAGGGACCCCCGGGACGAGGTCATCGCCCAGCTGGAAAGGAGGCTGGCTTAGATGGAGGCCAAGCAGTCGGCCAACATCCCTACGGCCGGCGCCTCCAACGACCCCGGCCTCAACGCGCTCATGAACAAAGTTAGCGCCCTGGTGAGGGAGCTGGCCGAAGGGCGAGGTGACCCCATCATCCAGGTCAGGACCAGGACCCCTTTCACCAACAGGGTCCTCTCGGCCCCCATCCCTGAGAAGTACAGGGGGAACGCCATCAAGTCTTACGATGGCCGATCAGACCCCCACCACGCCAAAATTGACATGGAATTCATGGTGGTCAGCCTCCAGTGCGCCCACAACCTGATCTTGGGCCGGCCAGCGCTGGAGGACTTAGAGGCCATCATCTCCATGAAGCACTTGTGTCTGAAGTTCCCCACCAGCAGCGGCATCGGCTACGCCAGAGGAAACCAGAGGATAGCCAGGGCATGCTACCTCAAACTGACGAGGCCGGCCGAGAGGGAGGGCCAGAGGATAGACACCATCACGGCCGCCGTCGCCATGGACGAGGAGAGGCCACATGCGGAGCCGGTCGAGGAGGTCGAGGAATTCCCTCTGGATGCCTCCCGGCCGGAGCGGGTTCTCAGAGTCGGAAAGCAACTCCCCCATGACCAACGAGACGCCATCCTCCTCGTCCTACGGTCATACGCCGTTGTCTTCGCGTGGGGCCCGGACGACATGCCAGGCATCAGCCGCCAGGTGATCACTCACCGGCTGACCGTCGATCCGGCCTCCGCGCCTGTCAAACAGAAGCGGCGCTACTTGTCCGCCGACAGGCGGGACTTTGTCAAAGGGGAGGTCGCCATGCTCCTCTCAATCAAACACATCAAAGAGGTGAAGTACCCGACATGGTTGGCCAACGTCGTCCTCGCCCAGAAACCGCCGACGTTCAGAATGTGTGTTGATTACACTGACCTGAACAAGGCGTGCCCCATGGACCCGTTCCCCCTCCCCAACATTGATCAGCTGGTGGACGAGACGGCGGGGTGCGAGTTGATGTCGTTCCTCGACGCTTTCAGAGGATACCACCAGATCTCCATGCATGAAGATGACGCTGAGAAGACGGCGTTCATGACCCCGGAGGGAATCTTTTGCTACCTCGTCATGGCCTTCGGACTCAAAAACTCCGGCGCCACCTACACTAGGATGGTGGCCAAGATCTTCAGAGCGGTCCTTGGCCGGACGATGGAGGCGTACGTCGACGACATGATCGTCAAGAGCAGGCAGGCCACCTCCCACGCTGACGACCTCCGGGAAATCTTTGAAATAATGAAGGAGTTCAGGCTCCGCCTTAACCCCAAGAAGTGCGCCTTCGGCGTCCAGGGCGGCAAGTTCCTCGGCTACATGGTCAGCCGGAGAGGCATCGAGATAAACTCGGAGAAGACGCATGCCATCATCAACATGGAGCCGCCCCGCAACGTCAAGGAGGTACAACGACTGACGGGGCGCCTGGCGGCCTTAAACCGGTTCCTCTCCAGGTCAGCCGAGAGGGCACTCCCCTTCTTCCAGATCATGCGTAAAGCCAACAGCTTCAAGTGGACGACGGAGTGCCAGGAGGCATTCGACGAATTGAAAAGGTACTTGTTGTCCCCACACGTTCTCTCCAAGCCCAGAGCCGGCGAAACCCTCTTCTTGTACTTAGGGGTGAGCACGTCGGCCATCAGCTCCGTGCTCATCCGTGAGGACGAAGGGGTGCAGAAGGCCATCTTCTACATCAGCAAGACACTCAGGGAGGCCGAGCTCAGGTACTCCCCCATTCAGAAGACGGTGCTGGTCATCGTCCACACGGTGAAGAAGCTGGGGCACTATTTCCAGGCCCACACCGTCCATGTGCTGACCCAGCAGCCTCTCGGCGCACTCATGAGGAGCCCCACCAGCTCCTCAAGGATGGTGAAATGGGCGATCTTCCTCAGCCAGTTCCAAATTGAGATCAAGCCAAGGCCATCCATCAAAGGGCAAGCCTTGGCCGACTTCGTCATCGAATGCACAGCAAGGGAGACGGCCGTCGCCAACCCCGAGCCGGAGCAAGACGATACATGGACCCTGTTCACTAACGGCTCGTCGGCCGCGAAATCATGCGGCGGCGGCGTCGTCCTCATATCCCCTGAACGATTCAAAGCTTACTATGCCATCCGCTTCAACTTCAGGGTATCCAACAACGAAGCTGAGTATGAGGCCCTCCTCAGCGGTCTCAGACTCGCGGCCGGCCTCAAGGCCAAGCACCTCAAAATCAAGTGTGACTCCAAACTGGTGGTGGGCCAGGTGGAGGGATCGTACGAAGCAAAGGAAGGCCGGATGAAGCAGTATAAACAAGCGGCGGAGGAGTTGCTTAAAGCGTTTGAAACCCACGAGATCACTCAGATCCCCAGGGCCGAGAACGCCGAAGCCGACATCCTCTCCAAGCTCAGCTCGGACACCCCGGAGCACATCTCCCAGTTGGCCAAGATCGAGGAGTTGAGCATGTCCAGCATCCATGTCAGCCCCGTCTTGTGCGTCCAACAGCGACCAGAGGACTGGATCTCCGACATCGCCACCTTCATCACAACGGGGGAGCTGCCCACGGACGAGGAGAGGGCCAAACTTGCCAAACTCAGGGCCCCAAGCTACACCATTGAAGATGGCAAACTCTACAAACGGTCCTATAATGGCACTCTCCTCCGATGCCTGCACCAGGATGAGGCCGACACAGCCATGGAAGAAGTTCATTGTGGCGTCTGCTCCTCACACCAGGGCCCTTTCAGCATGTCCCGACGTCTCGTCGTCCAGGGCTTCTTCTGGCCGACGATGGCACGCGACTGCGCTGACCTGGCCAGGAAGTGCACCACATGCCAGGTACTCCAGAAGGCCCCTGGCCGGCCAGCTGTCAACTATGCCCCTGTCAGCACCGCAATTCCATTCTCCAGATGGAGGATTGACCTGGTCGGCCCCCTGCCCAGAGCCGCCGGGAATAACCGCTACATCATCGTCGTCGTCGATTACTTCACCAAGTGGGTCGAGGCGGAACCCTTGGCCAGCATCACGGGGGCCAGATGCCAAAAAATTGTTTACAAGAACATCATCACACGCTTTGGCGTCCCCCAGGAGATCATATCAGACAACGGCACCCAATTCGAGGCAGCCCCTTTCCAAGAGCTCCTCCGGGAGTTTGAGGTAAAGCATCGTTTCTCCTCCGTTGCCTACCCTCAAGGCAACGGGCAGGTCGAAAACGCTAACAGAACAATTATGGAGGGTCTGAGGAAGAAGCTCCAGGCCGCAGGAGGTAGTTGGGTCGACGAGCTCCCCAACATCCTGTGGTGCTACAGAACCACGCCGAGGAGGGCGACAGGTGAAACGCCTTTCGCCCTGTGCTACGGCTTTGAAGCAAAGGCGCCCACGGAAGTTGCCATCCCCAGCCGACGGGTGGAACAATATGAGCCTGACACCAACGAAGAGAACATGAAGATTGACCTACACCTGGTTGACGAGAGGCGTGAGCAAGCTTACGTCCGAGCAGAGTACTACCGGCGTCAAGTAAAATCATACTATGACGCCAAGGTACGTTCCCGGGAATTTCAGGTGGGGGACTACGTCCTCCGCCGGAGGGAAGCAAGCCAGCCGACAGAGGGTGGCAAGCTAGCATTGAAGTACGAAGGGCCCTACATCGTCAGTGTCGTGGTCAAACCCGGCACCTACAAGCTTAAACGCCCGAATGGGTCCAATGTACCACGAACATGGAATGTACACCATCTGGTGAAGTTTTATCAGTAATCCGAAGGAGGTGTAGACAGCGAAGCCCTCACCCCTTAACGGGTTACTGATTGAACGCCACCCTCGGCCTCGAGCCACTTATGAATAAAATCATGTTCTGATTTGTTCTCTGGAAATTCAAAGTAAAACATTAGCAGGTGCCCTCGTCGGCCACCTTAGAGCGAAAGGCTCAGGCGTGGCCGACGAGGCCCCCTTGCATTTGAAGCCTACGAGCAACAAGCTAAGGCGCTCCATTGCATTTTGTATCAGTGAAGGGCTCAGGCCTAGCTGAGAGAGCACATCGTCCTGGCCCTGTAAGCCTAGAAGTGAAACGCTCAGGTATGGCCGACGATGTCCCCAGGACGAGGGGCCCGCAAACGGCCCACGTCTTGAAACGGGAAGCTCACCGCGTCGTCCACGCGCCAGATCGCAGGACGACAAGCCTGAAATCATGGCCGAGGTGACAAAATCCCAAAACTCAGGGATGGGCAACGACAGCCGTTGGAAACCGACCAAAAGTCTAGCCCGCGTCATAAATAGGCGACGGGACCCGCCCTGAGATCACGGACGTTATAAACGAAGTCCGAACCGGCCGAAGGACGAGCACACCCTTCGGCCGAAGCCTGAAAGAAGGATACCCCCGAAACGAAAAAAAATATATAAGGGAAAAAGAGGGAAGCCGACGGCCGCGCACACTAGCCGGCCTCGAGCAATGAAAAAATAAAATCCCCACAACTCAGGCCCAACTAGGCCAAGTACATATCAGTTGAACACAAGTGTAGTACCACTGACAGGTAACATGGACGACACGTCCACACATTACAAGGGAATAATCAAGGCCGAAACACACGCCTATAAAACCCTAACCGCATCGGTTGGGTGACACGCGAGAGGTGACCTTCATCAGCCATAGTCCTTTGAGGCACCAACGCTTGGTATGAAACAAAGCATCGCAATCCTGAGGATGACCAGGACGAAGCGGGCACTCATCACACCCGCGAAAGGATCAAGCAATCAAGAAACAACCTCTACTGGCCGAGGCGGCCTTCTGCTCCAGCTCCTTCAAGCGAGCTATCTCTCGGTATTGCCTCTTGTGGCTCTCCATTAGCATGAAGGCACTCTGCAGAAACAAGGGAAACAAAAGTCAGGCAAATGGTTTTACACAGACGACGAGAAAGATAACGCATAAGGAAGGTAACTTACTTGGACGAGGAGGTCCATGCCGCCCTCGTAGATATTCACGTCCCCGAGCTTCCTCAGGTAAGCCCGATCCTTGGCCGGCATGGCCTGTGCCAGGACGTCGTGGCCAAGGACGACGTCATCGAAGACACCCCCGCCGACGGGGTATTCTACCATCTTCTGGTAGGTGGCACCTGCAATCTCTTTGCCGGCCCTTTTCGTCCGTGGCTTCTGGACGAGAGGCAGTGATGGAGCAGCATCACCAGCAGCAGTAAGGTCCACGACAGGACCACTATCGTCCACGCTGGGGACAGCCAGAGTACCGGCCTCAGTAGCCGGAGAAGGGGAAGGAGCCCTCTTCGTCTTCTTCGAGACGCTCAGGCCGGCCTCAGTTAACTTTTTCTGGCCGTCAGTGGCCGGCCTTTTCTTCTTCGATGGAGCAGGCTTTGGGGCCGCATCAGCAGTAGCCCCGCTCCCACCGGCCGCGGCACGTCTGGCCGCCTCGGCCGCCTTAGCAGCCAGCTCCTCGGCCGCTTTGTCCTTGGCAATAGCCATTATGGAACGTCGGTCCATGGCAAAATCTACAAAGGAAAAACACAACGGATTAGTAAGGCAAAGGACAAAAACATAAAAACAGAAAGCCGAAGAAATAATTACCATCGGCCTCAGCAGGGATGCCCAAATCCGGGCCGTCGGCCTCTTCAAATGTGGTGGTCATCCTCGGCCAGAGTTGGAGGTCATCCTCCTTATCTCCATACAGGTGGTATCTGAAGAAGCCGAGGGCGGTCATCTTGTATTCAGTAACGTAATCCTTCACGCTCCTCGGCCCCCCTTCCAGGAAAGCCTCCACCTGAGCGTCCAAGATAGAGCTCTTCGGCGGGTCATGGAGATTGAACCTCCCGGTATGGCCGAGAGAGGGGAACTCGGTGCCACTCTCACCAATGGACACAAACACGAACTTGCTCTTCCACCCATGAATGGACGTAGGCAAATCCGTGAAGCTCCTCTTCTTCGGCAGCTGTTGAAGAGTAGCATAGGCCACACAGTTCTTGTGGCTTCCTCGGCCGATCTGGTACAAATTCATGAATAAGGCCGTTGTCGGCCTGTAGCCCAGCTCCTCACACCGAAGTAAAAAGCCCACCATCAAGGAATAACTGTTCGGCGTCAGCAAGGCCGGAGGAAGCCCCACCATGTCCAGATACTCAATGATGAAAGGGTGAAGGGGGAACCTCAACCCCTTAGCAAAACTCATCGGGTATACTCCAAAGTATCCCGGTGGCGGAAGTAGAACATGGTCCGTCGGCCTGGGTGCCCTAACCCGCCCGAACGGCCCCACGTACATCTGGGCGACAAGATAGTCGGCCGCACTGCTCTCCGGCTTGATCAGGAATATGTTGGTGAGGTCCAGATAGGAGAGGCCCGGGCCATTCTTCGGCCTCCTCACCCTCTTCGGCTTAGCTGCTCCCTTCACGGCACACACCGGCCTCGGGCACGGAATGACAGCAGAAGTGGACGCCCCGTCCACCACTCGGGACGCACCTACGTCCTCACCCTTTGAAGAGGAGGCGGACTCCTCGTCCTCGCCTTCCTCGTCCACCGGCTCTCCGGATTTGTAGGGACTTAAACGCTCTATCTCCTCTTCAAACTCCTCGAGCACCTCGTAGTCAAGCGACCTCGTGGAGGGCTGGTCGTCGTAGGGGTAGTAGTCTTCGTTCAAGCTCTTCATAACTACTACTACGGGCCTAAGGAGACTAACTTAAGATCTAAGGGTGTTCAAACGCCTAACACTAGATCAACAACCTAGGAAATCGCAAAGTATGAAAAGTGAGGAAGATCGCGATGAACACTAACCTTGAACAACGAAGAACACGAAGAACAGGCTTGGGAGTTTATCTCTCTATAAAATCGGCCAGCACTTCGACGAAATCAGAATGCAAATACGTTTTCTCGTCGGAGGGGGAGTGGTATTTATAGAACCCCCCACCCAACGGTCACTACACGTGGCACCCCCCCAATGGCCACACCAACGGCCACCAATGGGGGGCCACCACGTCACCACGGGCCAAACTCAATATCAACAGCCCACTGGCAGGACGGACTCTACGGCCTACACACGCTCACTGGCTTTACAAAATGTCAGCAAGCGCCCACAACGTCCCACTTGCTCGCCAAGATCACAACTGCCAAACAATAAGGAGACAGCAACGGCCAGGAACGTAACGGCCACAAGATCACAGGACCCAAGAGCCCACAAGCCATCGGCTCCTCATCATGATCTTTGATGATAACTCTCTACAAGCGATCTGCGCACAAGGGTTCTCCCACAGGGTTACCTTGGCCAGAAAATCGCCATGAGAGTTGGATTCAGGGGGACTACGGGGAGGCTGCTTCGGCCAGGGACTCAAGCAACTCCTTCACCCCTCACACTCCTCGGCCTGAAGCAGTGGGGGACTGGGGGACTACACCGGCCTCAACAAAACAAAAGAAAATGCAAACAAGGTAACCACAGAGCATGGCCACATCGGCCACGCATCACACTGCACCTCGTCGACCGAAGGCACACAACGTCATCTGCAACGGCCAACGGGCCACCAAAGGCAAGGACACTCATCGTCCTCCGCCATCACTTAATCACGAGGGGCTCTTCGGCCAGAAACATGAAAGCTAATCAACGACGGCCAAAAGGAGTGCGCAAACACCCTCATCGGCCATCCAAAGGGAAAGACGCCATCGTCCTCGAAGCAAGGACCAACTTCAGTGGCCTCATCGGCCCAAACACAAACTTCAACCATCAGCGCCCAAGCAAAACGTGCCTTCAACGGCCACCATTGAAAGAAGGACACTCATCGTCCCAAAACGAAGACATCAAGTAAACAACGGCCTCCCTGTCCACAACGAGGAACAGGTAACGGCCAAGGGCAACAAAGCACATGAATCTACTCTCCTTCACTTCGTCTACGTCTCAGCTTAGAGAGTGGGGGACTCCTGATGGAGTATATGGGTCTGAGCCCCCAGACCCACATACTCGGAAGAACAGAAAGCACAAGACAACAGAGTGGCGCCCTCGTCGGCCAAGACGCCCCCGTCGGCCGAAAAGGGGCCAACTCGGATTATGGTCCTGAGTCCAAGGAACCCGGGTGCCCTCGTCGTTCGTGCCCTCGTCGGCCGTGCCCTCGTCGGCCAAGAAGACCTCCCAGAATCAGATTTTATACTTACTCATTTGTACAGCCCATTAGTGGCTTTGTATTCGGCCCAATAGCGGACCAGTTGTAAATGGGCCTCCCAAGCCCAAGACTTGGGAGCCCAGCCCTAATTTTCTCTATAAATACTCCCTTTGGGAGTAGTTATAGGGGTTACAAATTCATTCTATTGAAGCATATTATTGCACTTCTCTCTCTAGCTCTCACTTCTCTCTAGAGATATACTCTATCATCTCCTATTAAGCTTTATATTAAATATATATCTGTAATGAACCTGCTATGTTCATTAAGAACACATATGTGATTTATATATATGATTTAGCTCTAACCACATCAGTTTTAATGAACACCTCTGTTATTTGAAGTTAACATAGTTGTGATAGTTTTAGTTGAATCTTTAATAATTTTGTATTAGATAAACTTGTATATGCATCTGACATATAGAAGTTCTACTTGAACTTCTACTTGATTTTATTTTACATTAAATTGGACTATTAGAATATGCTCCACTTTTGATTGACGTTGAATTCTTAAACATCAAAACCATGTTGGAGGCATTATGATATTAACATGGTGTATCACATTGGTTGTTTATAAATTGATGTGATAAATGGTCATTTAACCACATCAGTCGGTTATAGTCTCTACTTTCCTAAATGATTAAACTTTTTAAAAACCTAATGAAATTAACATGTTGGCCTAATTTAGGAGTAGGATCTATAGGAAAAGAACTGTAATTTTCATTAAAGTTGATTTCGTTAGAAATATAAATCAGCTTACTATCAATAATATTGTATGTTGGAAAAATGTGTTAAAAATTGCATTAAATGGTCATTTTGGGGCAATTATTTGAGTGGGGTCCACTTCCGATTTGGGTCGGGTCAAAGTGGTTTCGGATTGTCCTTGTTAAGGAGTACAATTCGATATATGGTACACTCAAAACGGATAACGGGTGAATGAGAATTTGATTCTCGAAGTTCACTCGTTGAAATGGAAAAAACTGGGAAAATGATGGGTTTCTAGTGTGTTTTATCCCACACCGAAAAACTCAAGGGATTTTCACCCCCTTGTAAAGGGAAGCCTCTTTTAAGGAGTTAAGATTCCTAAGGGTAAAGGCTCTCTCTTACGCGCAGGGGGGGTGCCAATCAAATCCCGAAACGGAGAAGAAAAACCGTGACTCGTGTGCGCGGGCGACCTGCGGACACGAATGTCATCCGAAAACCTATCATTCAAAGATACGGTCTTCTGTTCGCAACAGAGATGCTCGAGTTCTGTTCGGAACAGAAACCCTCGAGGTCTTCTGTTCGCAACAGAGACCCTCGAGGTCTTATGTTCGCAACAGAGACCCTCGAGGTCTTATGTTCGCAACAGAGACCCTCGAGGTCTTATGTTCGCAACAGAGACGCTCGAGGTCTTCTGTTTGCAACAGAGACCCTCGAGGTGTTCTGTTCGCAACACAGACCCTCGAGGTCTTCTGTTCGCAATAGAGACCCTCGAGGCTTCTGTTCGCAACAGAAGGTCTTCTGGTCCGTTACAACAATTAATGCCCAACGTTCTTCTCTTTTAATGCTGCGTTAAATGGACAGTTTATGGACGATTCAATGCCCAACGGACTGGTCATTGATGTCCAACGTTCAGGTCCATTAACACCTCATTTAACACACAACAAATCCTCCTATAAATAGCTGGCAGGTGCTTTGCAACAAAAACACGGTTTGTTGAGCGAAAAACACTTCCGGCTACTCCCAAATTTCCTTAGTGTTCTTACTGTGTTCCAGTTCGCCGGAACTTTCGTTTGTGTGCTCAAACGATCGTTCGTTAGCCACCGTATCCTGGGAAACGGTCGTTGCAACGCTCCTAGCACCGTGGGAGGCGACGAATACATTTTAAGGACATCGTGCGTAGCACGAGCTCTTGCTAAAATTTGCTCCATCTTATTTTCTGTTTTCTTTTAGCTATTTTGTTTATTAATTAATTTTATTTAATTAATATTTCTTCATTTTTTCCGAAACACACCCCACATTGTAAACTTCTAATGTTCTTTGAACTGGGAATCAAAACCTAATAAATATACCTTCGGAGTGGGCTACACATGGGTTTTTACCTCAACCCATGGTGAATCATTAAAACAAAATTCCAGCCCAAAGTCTATCATCATCTCTACCTTTCCATCTGCTTATCACATCACACATATGGATCTGCCATAGATCATAACTATCATCAACCTTGGCCTTTCACCTATATAAATCTTGGCTTGCCTCTTATTTCTTCTATAGGAATTCCCCAAATCTTAGCCTGCCTCTTAGTTCTGCACCTGCAGTGAATTTCACTTGAGTTAAACTAACTCTTCTTTTCTCTTTTCTGATGGTAGGTTCTTGAGTTGATGGTATTCTTGTTTTTCATGAGTAGAGATTAGAAAAGGAAAGATGAGGCAATCTTACTGGGACGGAGGGAGTATAATTCTTCTCCAAAAACAACTGCATTTTATCAACTTTAAATTCTCTTATTTGGGTTCTTCTGATTTTTGTTGGATTTATGTTGCATTTTAGTGAATTTGAAGAAGAATTTACTAAAATAAGTAAAAAATTTCAAGCCGATTTATTCATGGGGCAGTTATGGCTATCATGGTGACACATCTCGTTACAATTTCTACACAACCTTAACTTCTTCTTTGATTGTATTGCCACTTCTTTACCACCTTTTAAGTGCTTGCCATAACCCTTGTTCCTAGCTTGTTGCGGCGGAAGTACGTTGACCTCTGAGGGAGCTATTGCACACACAAAATTGCTGAATGACGGAAGTCTTGCTGGATACGTGTGCACTATGATGTTGTGATGAGAGCAGAATACGCTTTTGTTCCTTAATTACTTGTGAAACTGATCAAACAGAAACGGTTTATCCTCAATAATAGCAACACAACAATGAATGTCAGACCATAATCGATTGACATGTAACTTTCCCTCCTCATTGGTCACACATTGGTCAAAAACGTTATCGCCAATCAAACATGGGTTTAATGATACTATTTTTCACCAACGACTAAGAACAAAGTCAGCAGGAATGGTGTGCAATTTAGGGTATTTACACACAACAAACATGTGTCTACAAACCAACCCAACTCTATCGATGCCTTTGGAACTGCATGTTGTAGTAGGTGCGATCAAAGAATGCACAACATTGAAAACCATACCGCACTCATCATTGATAACGTATTCATACAAACCATTGACTTCTTGAACGCTTAAAATGGGACATGAGAAACATACATCGCATATTTCCTTCTGAATTTCATAAAAATGGGGAGAGTGTAGACAGATGATGCATGCTTTTTGATGGGTAGCGGTGTGCTGTGAACCAAAAAACAAACGAAACAAAAAATACGTAGAACAAACGAAAGAAGTTAAAAATGAACCTTTATCTATGAATGGAGCTTCGGAGTTCTTGGGGAGGAAGAGACACTCAGAAAGTCAAGTAGCTAGATTTTACGTACATGGAATGGCATGTAATCACTGTAACTTCTTCACGAAAACAGAGCAACAAACAAAACAAAACAAAACGTAATGCAAACGAAACAAGATAAAATACATACCTTTATCCATTAATGGAGGTTCCGACTTCTTGGGGAAGAAGAGGCAGTCAGAAAGTTAAGACCAACCCTGCGTAGAGTCACACTCGTAACTGAAAAGGAAAATAATTAAAGGGTTAATTAATTGATAAAATTATGGAAAGAAACATGCAAGGAAGGTAGCAAGCGTACAAAAGGTAATACAAAATGCAATGACCTATTTGACCTGCGCTTCTACACGTGAGAATATTAGAAAATCAGTTGATCTAATGGTGAGGATTCTTTCTTATTTTTTTCATTAGATGTGTTCTTATTTGAACCAAATAAGATGATTACTCAATAGTCCACTTGTATTAGCGTAATTGTGTTGATTACAGAAAAATGGTCGAACGGGAGTTGCGGTCTAATAGCTAGTACAAAGGCTACAACGATGTGTATACCTAGTGAGTATTCAAATGCTAACCCTTTACAATGGAATAATTGCTACTATTTATACTAGAAGTGAGTAAGTGAGATGGATGACTTGGCAACCCTTGAGTGGAGGATCTTCTTGCCACTTGACTGCCCATACTCCAACATTGAATGTGCCCCTGCCACTTAGCTTGCAAGACTTCTCGATCAGCTTTCTTGGTTAAGGCAATCAATAGTTATGAATCACGTTCCTTTCTGCTTAAGTATGAGATTCAACCCGTTCGGGAACTCCCGAGCGGAATATCTAAACCCACCTTCTGGACCCGTTCGGGAGTATACCTTTTGCCTGATACTTTTTGGGCTCCATTACCTCTTCTGGGCTTCAAGGGTATTTGGGTTGGATATTTGGGCCGGACCCTAATATCATAACAATATTATTAATAAAATAATCATTAATAAAAATGTGACTTAGTAACTTTTAGTAACTATAATTTTGTTCAAAGTTCACATGTAATCATATGAAGTACTCCGTATTATGTTTTTCTTTCAAGAAATCGAATATTATTTAGAATTGTTTTAATGGGTTGAAAACTAGACCTGCTATACATAGATGTAAATCATTCAAAACTCACATTGAATAACTTGTTTTTGTTTAAATTTTGTCTACACATTGAATAGATCATTAGTTTCACACCCGACCCGGTCCGTCTCCGTCCATATAGTAGTGCTCTCGCTTGAGAAAAGTTCTAGGTCCATCACTGAATAGGGAGAATTCTAGACAATGTTATGAAGGAAAGATGAGGTGACGGTGCAAAGGCTCGGCGATTTTAGTTGCTCCTAGAAGGAAGAAGAAAAGGAAAGAAGAAAAGTTGAAGCATGGTGGTTGACTGGTTGAAAGATGTAGAAGGGGGAGAGAGGGAGAGGTAGGATAAGAGAAAAGTGGGAGAGAAAGGAAAAAACAATAAAATCTGCCAAGTAGACAAGTCACACATGATTGCGGTTATCGAGATGGTAACCTCCTAAAATCTGCCAAGCAGACAAGTCACACGTGATTGCGGTTACCGAGATTGTAACCTCCTAAATTATAAATTTGAATGATTTTGTCAAGTTTATGGATTTCAGATCATTGGGTGTTTTTTGGTTCGAAAGTTTAATTGACTTTTTTGACATACTATGAGGGCTTATTTGACATTTTCTCTAATAACAATTTTTTTGAAAAGGAAATAGATTATATTAAAATCAAACAAACCAAAGCAACAAACATGTCCCAAGACAACAAGACCTACATCTCCCTATCTCCAAACAATACCAAAAGTTCATTAGCCCCCCCTCACGTAATGATCAGACATAGAATAGTCCACCCTGATAGAGCGAGACTAATCGCTGAAACGGTGAGAACAGAGAGACTATAAGCAGCCGAGTCAGCCTGATTCTCTCTCAACAGAAACCTATATAATGAAATAAACCGGGTAACGACTGTACCCCTCTTGTTGTTCGCAATAACGATAACAACAAAGTTCATAATTAAACAATTCGAAAAAAGTAAAACAAAATTAAATAAAATAAACCGATGGAGCAACCAAATCCATACCTCAAGCGTCATCCTCCATGGTGGCGGTTCAGGAGTGGGACAAATCATCAACACTTCATCTTCTTCCTTCATCGCCTGAATCTGGAATCCTACATGCCACATCAAGCAAAGCCTTCCACTCAATCCCTTAACTTGGTCCACTCAAAAAAGATGACCGCCAAAACCCCTGAATTTTTGCCTATCCTGGATCTTCCACCTTTCTTATGATTGGCCTAGTATCTCACTGTCGCCTTCTCCTGCTTTCGTCTTCATGAGCAATCGGAACCTTGTCGTCGTGGAGAATCACCATAGCCGTCCGCCAAGCTACCCGACACTGCGTCGAAGACCCTGTTTAGCCTTCCTGCGACGTTCGTCCCTACGCCGGTCGTCCATCGCTTCCCTCGTCTCGCCGAAAACCTTGTTGTGTGACTTGCCGATCCCGCCTCTCCGAAACAAGTAATCCCCTTCGATCTTCGGACAGTGGAAGCCGCGGGACCCAAAACTACTTCGTAAGCTAGCTACGAAACCCCAGCTATGACCTCTCCACTCTTACTCTCTAATAACAATTATATCACGATTACGTAAAGAGTAAAAATTATTCTTATTCCGGAAAATCTAAATAATAAATAAATGGAATTTTATCAATTCAGGACCCGAAAGATAGATGAATTATCAATCTGGGACCTAAAAGATGAAATGTATCGATATATGACCTGAATGATGAAAAACTATCATTATAGGACCTAAATGATTTAAAATTATCGATCTAGGGCCTAAGTTGTCGTGAATTTTATTAATTTTTTAATTTTGAAAATTTTAAATATCATTTAGTTTTAATAAACTAATAAAGTTTTGTAAAGACAAGTTTATCAAAAACTAGCAATGGAATTAATAAAAAAATTAAATAAACCATAACCTATGAAATGTTAGGTCGTATATTGATAATTTTCCATCATTCGGATCTTATACCGATACATATCATCTTTCAGATCCTGTATTGATAATTCATCTATCTTTCGGGTCCTGAATTGATAAAATTCCTAAATAAAATTGCACCACAAATAAAGTACTCCGTAAATTAAGAGATACTCCCTCCGTCCCTAAAAGGATTGTCAAGTTTGACCGGCACGTAGAATAGTAAAGTAAAAACTATGTGGTAAAGATTTGTGCAGAGGAGAGAGAAATAACAGGAGACACAAATTGATTGATTAAAAGAAAAAGTGACAAAGTTTTTAAGACAACTAAAAAATGAAAGTTGAAAAAGTTATAAGGGATTAAAAGAAATATTTTCTTTTTGTTTGAGTAACACGAATTCACATGGCAAATTGACATAGAAATCAACACTCATGAGCACGTACCAAACTTGATGTGATACTAATGTGGACACAACTGTCACAACTCTGCAGTATATAAAATTGGGGTGTCTGGCTCATTCGGTCATTCTCAGCATTAGAAATCCATCAAGAATCGTATTGCACATTTTCAATTGAGATTCTTTAAATGGCATGAAAGGTGAACATGGCTCTGTAGTTGTAGCTATGCTATTTGTTGCAACCTTGTTGCATAGCTCCGCCGCACAGGCACAGGCGGCCCTAGGGGTGCAGCAGGGGCGGTGGCTCACTGGCTATAGATAAAAAAAATTGTAAAAAGTTTAGGCCCGGTCTTAAGGATTTGCTTTAAGGGAGTGTCTGCAAGAGCTTTGAAAAAACGCTTCTCAGCTTTTGGCTTAAAAAAGCTAAAATTAGTGTTTTCAAGTGACAACTTCTACTAAAAAAACGTTTCTCGGCTTTTGGATGAAAAATGCGTTTTAATTTTTCTATTACACAAAAAACACATATTTTACTAGTCACTACTAGCTTTTACTTTTCAAAATCATTTTTTCTCAAATACTACCAACTTTTATAACTAATCACGTTTTTCAAGATCACTTTAAAAAGTATTTTTTTTAAAAGCAAAATCGTTTGCAAACACTCGCTAAGGGTAAGCAGACTAAGTTTTTGGGCTGTATTCACCGATTTTAAATAGAACACGGGACTCTCTGTTGGGCTGGTGCCTATTTCTGAACCGCCATTTAGGCTCTCACACCTTCAAAGTTCAAACCTTTATATTCTAATTCCTCGTCAAAAACTTTTATGAGTCAATAGACAATACATAGTGAATACATCAATTCCTTAAGGATTTTGTCCTAAGTTGTGATGTTGTGTTATTGATTGTCAAATCATGAATTCAGATTTATACTTCCTATGTCCTGAATTGAGTTGTAATTTGCGAATTTAAATTTAAATCATTCGTGCGGATATTTAAATTAATAGTTAGAATTTACATATTTAGAAATTACATTAAAAATTCTACAGTCGAAGAATCCAAACTTGAATATAATAAAAAATTGATACGATAAATAAGTTGATAAAGTGCAACTGTAATATATAGAAAAAAGTGAAACTCTTATTAACTAAGAAAAGTTGACTTTCAAACATATTAACTAAGAAAAAGGTGAAAACTGTTATTAATTTTATTTAAAAAAAACATAAATTGGGAATGTGTTTTAGCTTTTTAGCTAAAATTTGTTGTGCAATTATATTGGACTTTCATTAAATTTATAAATTTAATTAATTTCAAGGTGTAACACAAAATTTCTCTTACCGTGATATTACTTGTTTAATACGGAAAATTATAGGTCACAAATTTTGAAGTATTATTGTTATGCAAGATTTGAAAAAAAAAACAAATTTCATTTTTTAAAAATTAGGCCCATTATGAATTATTTCCCCCTAGGCCTTGAAACTATCAGGGTCGGCCCTGTGCACAGGGCACCCGAGCATCGAGGATCGACTCCGGCATCATCATCATCTGCAGCCACCCCTTCACCACCTTCTTCTGGTGGAGGACGGCAAAACTATACAGTTAGAGATAGACTGGGTTGGATTATCCCTCCCAATAGGGTATAGAGGGTAATTCTATTGACAATCCGCAAGTTGCTATTCACAACCATGTAATTAAATTAAAATAAATAAAATAATTTAATGCCTAAATTATCCTTGTAGCCCCTACAGCCATTCACGGTAAGTGCACTTGCACAATTAGTTCTTTTTCTCCTTGGTCGCGTTAGTTCATAACAACGATTAAGTAAATGTATTTTTTGTTCCAAGTAACTACTGATCGAGTAATGGGAGTTGGTAAATTCTCCAATGAAATTATCTTCACTTTTAGAGCGCGATGTAGTGCGAAGTAAACCACCCATTAATAAATTCCTAAAATACCCAGGAATCCAATAACGACGAATGGAAAACATATGAGATAACCATGTGTGAGTGACTAAATCATATTCCATAATGACTTGCATCCATTCCTTTTCAAAATCTTCGGGTGAAAGATAGTGACTCCCAACTACAGAGTTAGACTTGGACAAAAATTCCTCATTACTGCTAAGAACGGGACCAACCTTCTCATTGAGTTTAGACATTATGTGCCACATGCAGTAACGGTGGCGAGAATTGGGAAAAACTTTTTCAATTGCAATCCTCATAGACGGGTCTTGATCAGTAACAATACACTTAGGTGCATGTCCCATTGCATTTAGAAAACAACGGAACAACCAAACATATGATTCAACGTCTTCTTTAAATAGAAGACCTGCACCAAATGTAACACATTTTTTGTGATTGTCGACATCGGTGAAAGGTGCAAAAACCATATTGTATCTGCAAAAAAAAATGTGTCAAGCTACAAATACAAAGGGGACATGTGCATAGAAACATAAATCTTCGTGTATAATAATATAATAGGTATGAATACCATTTTATTGAAACTACATGTCAATAAAATATTTTGGTAAATTGTGAAGATAATAATGTTTACGTGTGCAAACAGTACCATGTCAAACAATTAAACCGATGTTTGGAATTACTGATAGCGTATAAGAAACATTAGTTTAATGAAACTATTAAACTAAATTGGAATGTCCTCAAACGAAAATAAATACACAACATTTAAGTAATTAATTTTGTATAAATTAAACAAAAATAAGTACAATAATAATGTGCATCTTGTGAAAACAAATTATGCAGATATTAATTAGTACGAGTGCAGAACCTATTAGTCCCATATGTAGCATCAAATGAAATCACATGTCCAAAAAGGAATAATTCTTTCTGCATATTGGGTCAGCCCAGAAAAGCCGTGTCCATTGATCACTTTCATCAACGTCATACTCAAAAAATATGCTGAACAAGTTTCTTGCTTTCGAAAAAGCTTATCAATTAGCATTTGTGCATCCACACCTGAAATATATGCCTTCAAATCTCATTTAAAGTTATTGAAATCAACAGCCGTTGTACCAATATTGCAATATCCTCCAACAAACTCCTTGTATAGCCAGTATGATTTCATTGTTCCAATATTAGCCTTTGCACGATTGAGAACAAACTTCTGATGACCTAGATTAAGCTTCCTCTTGACTTTAAGAAATGGTATTGCATCAAGAGATGACATAGGATGATTGTGACGCTCTTCAACTAAGGTTATAACATATCCATTAAGACCATCAAGTCTTAATCTTATGTGTGCTTTACACCCAACACGGTTTGATACACGCCGCCGCCGCCTCTTCTTTTTAATATTTGTGTCCGGAATAGCATGGGAGGATTCTGGGTGCTTAGAAAAAAATTGAGCCTCTGTGTCAACATGTGAGGCTTCTGGGTGTTCATCATTAACGACGGTAAATGTAGGAGCATGGATGGCTTCTGGCTGGTTTACTTTAGCACAATTTTTGAAACCTGATCTATTGCACTCAACATATTTCCACACAACGGTGTCCGTTCTCCGGCCGCGATCCTTAGTTTGAGAACCAATACGAGAGTCAAAGCCACAAGAAGCTGCATACTGCTTATAAAACTCAACACTGTCTTCAAGGGTTCTGAATACCATGCCAACCTTGGGTTTTAATGTTTCATCACATTCCGGGGTCCCATATTTAGTTGACCCAGGAGATATTTGCAAAGCTTTTACACGCCATGAACAAAAATAAACATTGTAACTTCTTCAAGAAAAAAGAGCAACAAACAAAACAAAACAAAATCGAAGAGCAAACGAAACAAAAGTAAAAAACAGACCTTTATCCATTAATGGAGCTCGGACTTCTTGAGGAAGAAGAGACAGTCAGCAAGTCAAGCCCCTCACACGTGAAATGATTAGCCGATTAGAATGTTACTCGTAACTGAAAAGGAAAACAATTAAAGTTATAATTAATTGATTCAAATAATGGGAAGTAATGTGCATGGAAGGTAGCATCGTATGAAAGTGAAGACAATATGCAATGACATCTTTGACCTGCACATCTACACGTGATTATCAAATAAAATCAGTTGATCTAATGGCCAGGATCCTTTCTTATTTTTTTCATTAGATGATGTTCTTATTTGAACCAAACTCTCTCTCTCTCTCTCTGTATATATATATACATATATGTATATATATATTATAATATAGGGATGTGATCACAAACAAACTAGTCCTTTCATGCTAACCTACAAACTGTCACAAATTATGCATCTTTACATTATTTGTATTGCATATTGAAGTTCAAAGTGTTGCATATTATTTGTATTGCATATTGAAGTTCAAAGTGTTGCATTTTATTTGTATTGCATATTGAAGTTCACAGTGTGCATCTTTACATTATTTGCACCGCATATTGAAGTTCAAAGTGTTGCATATATGAGGCCGGAGCGTCGCTCGACATAAGTGTTGTAATCATTACGTTATATAGACTCCAAGTAGAATTGCATCCACTTTGCCTCTAACTTTTTGCTTGCTCTTACTATTTCCTTGCCTTAAACACTCAGCGAAACAGTGTACAACTAAAAGACTCATACGAAATCCTTGGTGTCATTACTCACTGCTTTTACTTTTTGTATCTAGGATTTGAACTGTTTTACTCTAAAGAGCGTGAACTTTTGTTCAGCAGATCTTGCTCTAAGAGTAACAGAAAGACATTCTGCCTTAGTGTGTTTCTGTAGGCTACCCGACCAAAACTACTTATCCGCTGAATATAAGTAATTTAAAAATCAAGTGGATAAATGATTTTATGTGGCATAACATTTTTAATAAGTGACATACATAAGCTTTGACCGGTGACTTGCAATCTAGGAAAGTTATTTCCGCTATACCACCGAGTTATAGAATTTGATTGCAGATTTTTTTTTATTGAAAAAGTGATTTGTACTTTATCACCGACCTGAAGGGTTTGATTGGCAATTTTTATAATTAAGGGGGTGATTTGCACTATCGGTGTTAGTTGAGGACTGACTTGATACTTTTCCAAAAATAAAATATAAAATAAATAAAATACTCCCTAGGAAAACTAGATATTACAATGAAGTGGCAATGAATCGAGTTTTTTTCGAATTAATGCTAAATAATTAATTAATTACGAAAATAATGCTGGGTTAAAAGTATTTACCGATCTACTGCTGGGTTTAACCATGATAGGGGAAAATCGCCAAACGGTTGGGCGACTTATAAGTCACCATCCATACCCTTAAATTAAAATGCCGGGTCAAGCTACGTCACAGACAGAACACAGCAAACCCCCCCTTCCCAAAAGCAGCGCAACGAGGACGACCGAGGATGAGCGACGAGCGGCGAAAACAGGTTCCAAGTCCGGCGAAACTCAGGCGAGGCCTCCCTATCTTGTCAATACTACTTCACTTCCACCTTCTTCAACACTCTAGGTAAAAAAATATCTCCAATTTATCTTATTTTTCATTCTAGGGTTTAGAATATAGAAAATTGAATTTTGTAAATTAGGAATTAATTTGTGAATTGATTTGTTGTGTAATGTGAATATGTGTGAAGTGTTGAATGTTGATGTTGAATTCATTGTTATATATATTTTTTTGAACTTTGTTATGTAATGTATATTTGGAGGTATGAATTGAACTTTGTTAAAATTTTGAACTTTATTAATGATAAAAAAACTCAAAAATTAGAATGTGTTATTTTTTTAAATGTTATATTTTTCCATTTTTAAGTGTATATATATCATAAAGGATTTGCTTAATATGTTGTGATGCCTATGAAATGATTAATTTGGGTGTATGAATTGTGTATATTAATGTGTACTCATGAAAGTTGGACATGTATTGTTATTAGAATATGGATTTCTTAAACTTCCCAATCGTGTGTCATTGGGGAGGGAACATATTTGAGGAAGGTGGCCAAATACGCCATGAAGGTGGTAGAAACAGCTTTGTCATTGTTTCTCGTGGTGCATGTTTGGTCGAGATGCTGCAAAAAATCCATGCAGCTACAATGATTCCTCCGAGCCATTGTTTGCGATTGAAAATGAAATTTCTCATGAACGGGGGAATTACATGCTCATGCCACTTCTTGATGAGCTAGCGGTATCAAATATGTGGTTGATAATTCAGATGGAGAGTATGTCCACGTTGGAGATATAAATTGAGGAATCCATATCTGACTATTCTGCTACTCCATCAACATCAAATGTTGTTCTACCTAGGCATGGTGTCAATGCAGGGAACTCCTCAAATGCTGCTGTAGTGGACATGGTTATAGAGGAAGAGGTAGGTATGTGCACAATGGTGCATCATTTGTGGATGGGCAGGGTAGTGATGATGATGCTGACGATAACATCAACAGTGATGACATGACAGAATCTGATGAAGATGATGATGATACTGTCACGACAACTGCCCAAGACCAAGACGATCAAGAAGACCATGAGAACTTGTAGTTTGTCTTTTGTATTGGAGTTTTTCTTGTACACTAGATGTTGTAGGAAGAATTGACTTTATTTTACGTATTTCCACCTCTAAACTCTTTTATGATGTGTTGATGTGTTCGATTATGAATATTAGATGACTACTTTGTTATGAATATTGGGTTATTGAAATGTGTTGTATCTGGTTCGTAACTTCTAAATAGGAGAAATGAGACCTTGTTTATAGTAAGGGGTAAGTCGCCAAACGGTTGGGTGACTTATAAGTCGCCAAACCGGATGTCGACTTATAAGTCGCCCAATCGTTTGGCGACTTACCCGACTATGGTTAAACCCAGCAGTAGATCGGTAAATACTTTTAACCCAACATTATTTTCGTAATTAATTAATTAATTAGCATTAATTCGAAAAAAAAATCCAACGAATCTGAAGAATTGAAAGCAATATGATGATCAATACATGATTTTCTCTAGTTATATTTTTATCAATTTCCTTCTTACTTAATTTAATTTGATTTAATTTAATTTGATGTGGACCGTGTAGAGTGAAGGCCCGAATGTTTTTGGTCATTGGGCTTTCTAAATTTAACTCCGCACCAGTGCCTGCCTGCAGCCTCTCATGGGAGCAGAAGCTCCAACGGAAATCCCCTTGCTAAGGCTGTGACAGGATTATAGTCGGTCGCTCATACGCAGGACTCCTGCGGCTGGAGAGCTAATTATCATCTTCCTACGGTTGTTATATATTCTTGATAATGCCCAAAGGTTCTTCCCTCTAATTTAGCTAATTCGATGGAATATGGTTTGACTGAGCACTAGTTCTGGTGATGTAATAGTTGGCATTTTTGATTGACAGAGCTTCCAGGGTTCTACTATGACTCGGAGAAGAACAGGTATTTTCCTGTCAAGGGACCAATCCCTGGCTCTTCCAGGAAACGGAAATCTCCTCCACCGGCCTCCACTGCGAAGGTATTATTTATTGAAAGAGCTACCATATGATGTATTCGTGATTATTTGGCAGTCCTGAATAGCTGAAAAGAAAAGTCTCGACCTTTACCATTTCTTCATTCACACGTCGTATAGATTGCTTTTTTTTGACAACCCAGGTTTCTCCCTGTGATATGGTTATGTTAGGATCACTGTATACCCTGTCTGTCACAGTGCTACCCCACGTTTCTACTGGAACTAATTTCTGACACTGTCACAAATAAGCTTATATACTAAATGCCCAATGTACTGGATCTTGAACCATTGACATCTCCTTCAAGAAGCTAAAGGAACACCTCTCTTTTGCCGCTTAAGAAAGTGTTCCCTCTTCTACTTATGAGTTATGACTAACACTTCACAATGTCCCGAGTGTCCAAGTGTCCTTAACGCCTGCCTTTTCAGATATGCTGCCAACTGCATCTATACAATGTTTTTTTCTTGTTTAGTTTTTGCAGAAAATTAATACATGGAGAAAGTATACCTCAAACCTGTTGTTTGAAAACATAAATAACACCTTTAGATCAAATATATGAGGATAATGTTTAAAAATTTTACATTTTGTTAGTGCAAGTTAAATACTCTTGTTAGGTGAGACCTTTATTTATAAATTAAGCTTACACCGTATTCTAAACTGGAAATTTGCTATATTTTTTTTATGAAAGTATAACATGAATATTACTTCTCGAGTTTGTGATATCAAATATGTGAATAGGATTTTCCCTAAAAGTGTCAATATAAATCTTGCCTGGTCTAACTGGCAAGCTGCTGGTGAAAAACCAGAAGTTCTTCAAAAACTCGCGAAAAAAGTCACCAGAAAACTAATGTGTCAGTCTACTCGAACTAATGTGTCAAATGCCCAGATTTCATTTCCAGAAACAATATGCTTCTTTTGGATTCTAGTCTCCTACAATCCTACAAATATCATGTTATGACTCTCTTTAACCTGCCAACAGTATGCTCACACTCAATATGCCCAAATCTTATAAACAAACTCTAAACATTTCATCTTCAATTGGTCTCTTCCACTCTAAGCTGTTGTATCACAGGAACAATATATGTTCTTCATTGTTTTGTTGTAGGAAAAAGATGAACATAAGAGCTTGAAAATCAGAAGTAATACTCTTCTCCAGGGTAGGGAATTGTGTGGCCAGTTGATAACTAACAGGAAAGGGAAGTTCAGTTTTCAAATGGAATACCAGAAGAGACGAGCTTCACAACCTAAGGTCTGGTCCATTGATATCTTCTAATAAATAATTTGGGAACTTAAAACAATTGCATTTGAATTTATCATGTGTCACATCTTAGTTGAGTTATATCTCTTAGATTAGAAAATCCCACTTGGATGCACGGTAGAAATGATTCAGTGCTATTTGCTACTCCCTCTGTTTCACAATCTTTGACACTGTTTGACTTGTCAAGAATTAAGGAAAAAATGTTACTGAGGGGTAAATTTTACTGTAGAGTACACTGTTTGGCACTGTTTGAACACTGTTTGGCACTATTTGAACACTGTTTGGCACTGTTTGACACTGTTTTGCACTGTTTTGGTAAAGATTTGTTTACCAAATAAGGAAATAAGGAAGTGTGTCATTGATTGTGAAACAACCAAAAAAGGAAAGTGTGTCAAAGATTGTGAAACGGAGGGAGTATTTTATAGATGCTATAGGATTTCAAGGCTTTTAGATTTTATTGTTCTTTAATTCGGGATGCTTGATACTAATGATATGTGTCATTGAGTAGCCTTTATCGCAAACTTCATGTCATTTGATATTATGTGGTAACAAGGTAATAAAGAAGGGCAGTTCGGTGCACGAACGCATCCCTGCAAGGTGAGGGTCTGGGGAAGGGTCCCACCCCAAGGGCGTATAAGGGGCAAGCCTTCCCCTATTTAACCAGTGGCCATGGCTCCCCTACGGTGGTAACAAGGCAATAAAATATAAAATTAGTTTAGTTCTTAAGTATGACATTTCCCCCCTCTTAGAAGAGTACTGCACATTGCGTGATGTCTGGTGTTGCGTCCAGGAGCCCTTAAAAATCTGGAAGTAGATGGGGTCGTTGTCCGTCCAAAATGTGCTCAATGGCACAGCCACAAAGCATTTGGCAATCTTAAGACATGAGAGTCATGGTTACCACTATCATCATTTTATCCACCCCTTGGTTGAATTTCTTAACAAAAAATATTTGAACCTAATAACGTGTTGGAATGGTTTGCATCTTTGTGAGAAAGTGTTAGCTCAATAGTTCATCAATCGCACAATTCATGGTTTGTGAATATTACAACTACGGTGTCACTTTCAATCGTTTTCCTATGGAATTCAGTTCTAGCAGTTTTTCATCAAAGGATATTAGAATGCATTTTACTGATAAATATTTATGCCACTATGCAAGGTTTTAAATTGCGTATTGCGTAGTCGTGGCGTTTTATTATTATTGCCTATTGCGTAAGCCTCATTGCGCAATGAGGCGTAGACCTGAGGCGTAAAATGCATATGTGTGTGTGTGTCTTTTAATATTAACACATAATTCAAATAATACGAAGTATTAACAAGTTTCACATTAACAGAAAATGAAGATAATACCCAAATTTATATTAATATTAAAAGTAAGATAATATGTAAAATATAATTAACTTTATACATCAATTATCAAAACAATTAAAGAATTTATTAACTGAAAATCTGAAATTAAGATTAAAGAAGCACCTGTGATTAAAGAATAATATGATAGTATCTATTAACTGAAATTGAGATTAAAGAACTAAAAGAAGCACTTGTGAGTAATGAATAATAGATTGTATCAATGAACTGAGGTTATCAAAACGATGGACAACCATATACTTAATATTACTAAAATTAAGATAAATGTAGAATTAACTTTCTATATCAATTATCAAAACAATTACAAGATTTATTGACTGAAGTTAAGATTTAAAAAGCACCTGTGATTAAAGAATAATATCAATTATCAATTAACTGAAATTATCAAATAACGATTGACAAAAATGAATCATATACGTAGTATTACTAACAAAAAAATTGAAGTCAAATCGTAGAAGAAACATGTGTGGTGAAGCATTGAAGTATTAAGAAGCCTGGGGAACACTGTCAACAAATAATTGATGGAGAGGAACACTTTTGGCAACCACGACTGACTCATAGTTAAGCAGCAGCAAAGGGAATAAATAGCGTACACGCAGGACGAGGTAGGCTGTCGAACTAAAAAAATAAAAAAGTGGGCCATATCGGCCCACATATTGCTTCAACTGTTAAGGCGCTCGCCTTGAGGCGCAATGCGTACGCCTCTGCGCAACAACTCGTAAGATTACAGACCTCCGCCTTTAGCAATGCAATAACCCGCCTTTCTCTCTGAATTTACTGTTGCGCGCCTTATTGCGGTATTGCATTGCGCAATTATAAACGCTGCCACTATGTGAGTTCTACTTACTCGATCTTCCATGATAACTTGACCTTGAGAATAAAATGTTTCATGATTTGCAAAGGCGAATCAAAACTTCAAAACACTTCCAATGGGGCATAGCCTATATGCCAAATAAAGTCAATAAACTAACCCCGAAAGTGGACGACACTTAAGTGTATTACCTATTTAGAAGTTTCCTATGGAAGAGTGTGTTGCGAGAGTTGTATTGACACCAGCCTGAGATCATGCTCTGATTAATTACTGAGCGTAGACCACATTTGTACCTGTAAGAGACTAAGACCCTATTTAGCGGGGAAAATGTTTTGTTTTGGTTGTGTTTTTTCCTTAATGTATTCCTTAACAGGAATAGTAGGTAACTCGATATTAAGAGTCAAGGCATATGGTTTAGTGGCTGTGTGGATTAGTATCAATAGTATATCCAATCTGCTAGAATGTTTCAAGACTTGAGTTCTCGGGAATTGTTTGTCCCTTTATTCAATCCCTAGTTTTTCTCTACAGACTAGTAGTCTTAAGTTGATTCTGTCAACATCTTAGAGGTAGGTAAGACTATTATATTACGACAGTTTTGGGTCACCTTCCTGGTATTTGTATGTATCCCTATAATTTCACCTTTTCTTTTTGTCTTAGGTGAAAAATAACAGTAAGGAAGTAAATCCTTCCATTTCTCTCTCTCTCTCTCTATATATATATATATATATATGCATGTGTGTATTATCTGTTAAGTTTTTTAGGAAATATTGCCTTTGAAAATAGCTGTAATTTTTGTGAACTCGTGCAAATGGGGTTTTGTGGAAACCTGTTAATGAATGCGAAAATTAATGGACGATGCCGTGAACGAGTTGTTAGATGTTGATCAACAATTTCTGAGCCAAGTCCTAGAATTATATATTTTTTCATTTATCTCATAGTTGAATATATTCCATACCACATTTGTCATCCTGTTATGTATTTCATTCAGATTTGGAAGTATCTTGACACAGAAAGAATTGTAGATAATGCAATGGAGCAGACAACAGTTGGTGTTGAAAGTCCGCAGGGCATTGTCAAAACAGAGATTTTGGTGACCGGCAGTTCGAATGGGCTATTTTGGTATGTCTAGAAGATAGTCAAAACTTAGAAGCACTAACAAATATGAATTATACCCCCCCTCCCCGTCCGTGATAACTTTACCAAGTAAAAACGTAGATTACCAAGTTTGACCGGTACGTAGAATAATAAAGTAAAAACTGTGTGGTTCAAGTTTGCATAGAGGAGAGAGAAATGATAGGAACTACAAAATAATTAATTAAAAGAGAAAGTGATAAAGTTTTTCGGACTATAAAAAAGGAAAAATGACAACGTTATAAGGGATGAAGGGAGTATAATACTTCAGTTGGATGAGTGTATGATTTTGGATCTTGTTGTATGAAAAAGAAAAGTATGTAGATAATTTAGGGACAGCGGGAGTATGCACACATGTTGAATTTAGGAAAAGATCCTAATAGACCCTTAGGGTGGTTTTGGGAGTTGGTTTTTGGAGGGGAGGGGAAGGCATGTGAGGGAAATAAACCCTCCTATTTGTCTTTGGGAGTTTAAATAATACTATCGTATGAGGGAAAGGTTTTGGGGTGTTATAAAATCCTTGTAAACCCTCCAAAACCTGGGTTTTCTAATTCCCTCGATTTGAGAGTTTTATAAGGTCTAGCTACGCAAATGATAGATATATCCTCTGAAACTAAAACCGCTTCCGCATAAAATCTTTATGAGCTGCTACTCGCTTCATTTCTCCGCCGCTGAAACCCCTCAAGTCCCCAAACCATCCTCTTTTGAAATTTGCAACTCCCAAACAAGATGAGGGAATCCCTTCCCATCTCCCTCCCCTTCCCTTCTCTCTACTCTCCTTCAAAGTAGACCTGTACAAAAACGGGTTCGGGCCGGGCTCGGGCCGGGCTTTTTAAAAATTTTCTGCCCATCATGTGTGGGCGGGCCCAGCCCGGCCCGCAAAAACGGGCCTAACCCTATGTGCATACCCGCCCATAAGAGCTGGCCGGGTAGTCCACCGGGCCGCCCGGCTCGGGAATATTTTAATTTTTTCAAAAATTATATGATTTTTTAAATACTTTAAAAATAATATTACAACATTTATAAAATAATTAATACGCTTATAATGTTTATACGTCTTTCACCACATACAAAAAAAATACTTGCACAAAAATAATAATGAGAAACTATATCTAAAGTTTTAAATTTAAGCACAAAGTATTATCTTTAAGTACAAAAATAGATATTATACAGTGATGTCAATAGCGGCGCTATAGCGCGCTATAGCGGAGCGCTACATGGAAGCCGCTACATGGAGGGCTCTAGCGTGGCGTTTGGGTGTAGCGGCCATAGCGCCCGCTATCGCAGTGGTGCGGAGAAGCCTTTTGCGGCCGCTAAAGCGGCGCATTTTATATCAAAGAGGTTACTGCGCACTCTGGGATGGTTTTTAGCGTTTAATTTTTTAGGGCAGACATAGAAGGGGTAAATTAGACTTTTAAAACAAAATATTAACCTACGTAAAACCTTATACGTACGTTAAAGGCTTCTAAAAGCTCAAAACGAAGCCAGCTTTTGAAATATTCAGAACCTCTGCGATGACTTCTTCTCCAAGAACGACGATCATCTATTTCTGCTACTCTGCGATGGCTTCTTCTCCAAGAACGACACATGCTGCCCTCCTCTGCCTTCAGTAGTACTACCTTCTGCTGCAACATCTTCTTCCCCAACCTTTGCTGCAGACCTGCGGTCTTCTTTTCTTCTTCTCATATAGAGTCTAGTCAGTCTACTCTCTTTTTTGACTTTTAATTTATCAAGGCTTAAACTCTTACACTAGATACTTGCTTTTGACTCAATGTTTTGACTTGAGATGTTTTAATTTCTAATAGCATCTTGTGTTTTGCTCATGAAACTAAAGAGTATTTTTAAGTAATTTAGGATTTATGAATGTGATGTTTTCAACCTTCATTGGCATATATCATACTTTTTGAATTCAAAATGTGTATGTAATGTATTATATGGAGTATATGCTTCCCGTACTTACTTATCTATTATATTGAAAGTAGTCTAAATAGCGGTCATCCCGCTATCCGCTATACCGCTATAGCGTTTTTAGGGCTCGCCGCTACGCTCCGCTATCCGGGAATCCGGGATTGACAACACTGATATTATATTGGTTGGGCTAGTTGTTAAGAACTAAAAATTTAAATTTAAACATAATTAACTATAAATATGTATAAAGAAAAATTAGTAAATATAAATATACATGTGAATATGCAAATAAATAAATAAATTAGTATATATATATATATATATATATTTATATATACTAAATGTAGCGGGCTGGGCTTATCGGCCCGAATGGGCCTACACCCTAACCCAAGCCTGCCCATATCTTATTGCGGGTCGGGCTCGGGCCGGCCCGGTGGGTAAATATATATGTCCAAGCCCGCCCATTTGTGTGGGCGGGCTGGACGGGCCGACCCGATTTTGTCCAGGTCTACTTCAAAGCCTTCCCCTTCCCTCACCCTCAAACTCCCAAACACACCTTTATATTATTTCAAATTCATCATTTATGCCTCTTCTAAAAAACATCATAACATGCATACTTTATTGCCAAAAGACACGTACTTTGAAAAATCATCAATGCGGCCATTTACTGGTTAGCATGTGCTTTTTAAAATTAATAAACTGATAAAATTCGAAAAATGGAAAAGAACTGCAAAAAAGTCTAAAAAGTCAAATTCGAATCTTGTTTGCATTTTTTAATTATATATTCTTCATTTTTTAATTTTTTACATTGTAATTTTAAAAATCTTATATTCACTTTTATATTTTGATGTTATATTCTTTTAATTTAATACTCCCTCCGTCCCACTTTGTAAGATACTTTACGGTTTACGATGTTTGACCAACGATAAAGCAAACGGATCCCCAACCGCACTCAAAATTTTTTTAGAAAAAAAATTACACATTTAGAAACTACATCAAAAGCTTTACAAAGTCGCAAAAACCAGAATCAAATTTGGTAAAAATTTGATTAATAAAGTAAGAGATTAAAAGTGATTTGTGTTGACCAAGTGAATAGGAAACATATCTTACAAATTGGGACCGAGGGAGGATTTTTTATAATGATGTATCTATTTTGACATTTTAACTATTTTGTGTTTATGTGTACTTCTTAAACATTATGACTTTTTACAGAATTTATCATTTTTCTTAATTGTTTTTCAAAAAGGGACCTGCTATTGCAGGTCAAAAACCAGTAAAATGAAAGGATTGATTGTTTTTTTGAAGTAAGCATGCTTCTATGATACTCCATATTTTTTCTAGTATTTTAAGCTCTGGATTTGAAATAGTAGAAGGGTTGTTTGGACCTTTTTGTATTGAATTTTGAAAGCTTCAACTGGTTTAGGAAAACTAAAGACCCTCCTTTGAATTTGTTGTTTTTGATGTTTGGTGTTTTTGCAGTCTTTTTGAAGTAGGAAGGGATGATGAAGAAGAAGAAATTAATGATGGTGTAATGCTACTGCCAGATCGTGTATGGCCATCTGGTTCTGCTAACTCTAAAGGGTACATCCAATTACCATGGCTTGCATGGAGAAGTCTAGGATCCGATCTACATATTTCACCTGCTATTTCCTGCATAAAGATGTGCCAGAGGGATCGTCATCCAGTTGAAAATACTTCTTTAAATCACGCACTGTATCCTTAAAGTGTGGTAAACAGATGCTTTGCTTTTTTGGTAAGCAGTATGTTGTTGGTTGCTTATGCTATCCTGAATGCTTTTATGTATTCACTCACTTTTGAAATGGTTCATTTATGTAGACAGTCATACGGTCATCTTAAGATGTGTTTAGTAATCTGTCGGTGCACGATTTGCATGACGCCCCATCATATTTACGATGCTTGTTGCGTTTGCAACTCTGTATAAGGTCATCATTTTCTTGAGTGGTAACAAGTTCCATTATGGGTGATGACTATCTTCTTGGTTTTGACCTTGCAATAGCTCTTTATATCTGTATTGCGTTTATTAGCTTGTCATTGCAAGTTATGTAATTGTTTGCCATTGTCTTCAGTTTGTTTTTTATGTTGTACTACCTCCATCACTAACAATGGAACATGAGGAGGTGGTGCAATTATCAAGAAAAGTGAGTTTATGTGGTTGATATTGAATTGATAAAATAAGAGTAAAGTAACAATGATTTAGAACCACACAAACTTTACCAAATTTAGTATGGGACAATCTTAGTGGGACAGACCGAAAAGGAAAGATGAGACAATCTTAGCGGGGCAGAGGGAGTAGTAATGTAGTAATCCATTTATGAATAATTCTCCATATGGAACTTTCACCAAGCTTTCTTCTTGCCTTCTGTATAACATGTATTTTTAGTTATATTGAAATTTGCAGCTATATTCTTTTTAATACGTAGTATTATTTTGGTGTTTTGTTACCTGCTTTCAAATGACACAATTCTATTGTATATATCATTTGGCCAATAGCCTTTTACTGAATGTTCAGGCAACCACACTTGCGAAGCAATTGATGCTCATCCATCTGAGCTAATATGCTCTCCCCCCGAAAACATTAAAAAATAAAAATGAAAAACATTACTCCATTTTTTGGTTTGCCAAAGTAGAGGGTTGCTTATGTATTTGTTGAGCTTAATAAAAGGATGCAGTGTAACCACCCTGGGGTCTGAAATATCTGGTGGAACAGTCTATATTCTGAACCTCAGTGAACCAGTTGATTTAAATCCATTTCTGGTGCAGAGGCCAATGTCTCGAGTTGCCTCTTTTGACTATACAGTTTGGACAGCAGACTGCACCTTTGATGGAAGTCGAGCAGTGATAGGCAAGTGTTCTCTTTTCTTTTGACTGAACTTTGCTTAATCCCTCTCAGGTGTATACAAATTTTAAAGAGACCTTTACTCTGTAAATTTAAAATTCAATACTAGAATCATCATCATCACCATCATCATTACCCCAGTGTCGCAAAGGATCCCACCTACGGTGGGGTAAGGGGGGGGGTCGGATTTACGCAGCGTTACTCCTGTATTAAAGCACAAAGAGACTGTTTCCGGATGACCCATGGTGAAAATCACGTCGAAAATTGCATGGACTAACTGTTGCTTCATAACAAAGAAGTGCAGACAGTTTAGTGAGCCATTTTGCTTTATTCCATCATATTCTCAAGCCAAAAAATAGCGAGTCTTTGGTTCCATTGCAAATGATGGAAATAGAATTCAATACTAGAATGATGCATAAAAAAATATTGCAAAAGTGTGGATCTTTTGTTAGAATGCTTGCATGAATGTTCACATAACTACTGTAACATTAGATTGTTTTGTGTCATGGGACATTGAGTAGCTGATTGGGCCATACAAGAATGAACCATCATCGTGACCATCAAGTATGTGAAACACTACATTATTGTTAAACTTGTTTATTCTATTTCCCCTGTTTTAGGCACCAATATGGGAGCTGCTCTGGTAAATGTGGATACTGGATTGACATCATGGATTTGTCGCTGTAAAAGTGATGTTCTATCTTTACAATTAGATCAATCGGTAATTACCAAATTAGCTTATATTGCATGTATCATCTGGCAATTTCGCGCTCCAGATGTTTTCTAGAAAAATTAGTAGGTTTCATTGTGCAACATTTTCAAAACCTGTGACAATCTTTTAGTGAGCCCATCATCTTACTCGCATCAAACAAAAATGATCCAGGATTACACTGCATGAGTTGCATATATCAAAGAAATGTACCAAAAATATATTCAATAAGAAGCGGAGAGTCATGAAGTGCATTAGCACGTTAATTTCCTCACAAAGCATTTAATGGAGTTCTGCTCCTTTTCAGCAAAGTTTCATCAGTCTGAATACCTTTGAGTTTTGATGGAGCGTTTTAACATTCTGTACCAGTGTACCTTTTAAATGCATGTAACAGCATACACTAGAATCATTATTTGGAAGGTAAAATTTACTTTTTGCAGGGTAATATCGCTTTGTGTGGGCTGAGGAATGGAACAATTTTATCTGTTGATGCTCGCCAAAGACCTCAGAATTTTTCTGTTAGACTTCCTAAGCACCAGATTCCTTCCCATCCTCACAATATTTCAAGTGGACGATCTAAGAAATTTCACCTGGAACAATTCCCGGTATCAATTATCTCCCATGTGCTGCTATGGTTTTATCTAAAACATTTCACAAGTTTTAGCCTCTTATCTTAAGCTATACTTGAGTACTAGACCTATAGCAGGAATACAAGTATAAATTTATAAACTCCTAGTTAATTAATTATAAGAGTTTTTGCCACTTTCAGTCCTTTGATTATTGTGCCAGTGACACTTTTGGTACTCGACATCCAATTTTTCCATTTTTATTCCTCGATTATTATGTGAGAGACACTTTTAGTCCTCAACATCAAATTTCCCACATTTCCTCTCAATATTATCAAATTGGCATGTTTAGTCCTTCCACTACGATTTTGACACAATAAGTAGGGGCCTAAAAATGTCACTATTGTAATAGTTGAAAGATTAAAAGTGTCATTTTTTTGAAAGTCGAAGGACTAAATATGGAAATTTTCAAAGACGGATACCAGGGGTGTCTTCCCCAGAATAGTCGAAGGACTAAAAGTTGAAAAATTCAAAGTCAAGTACTGAAGTACCAAAAGTGTCAATGATATAATAGTCGGAGGACTACAAGTGGCTAAAACTCTTAATTATAATTGCACTTTAATTATCCAATTCATTGAAAACCAACTGCCCAAATGGAAATTAATTAAAAAAAGGGCAGAGTGTCCTGAAGGAATCCCGCAGGCGAGAGTCCGGTTAAGGGTCCCACCATAAGGGTGTATAAAGGGGCAAGCCTTCTCCAGTCAAATTTTTGACAAGAGGCTGCTCCCTAGACTTAAATATGTGACCTCCCGATCACAGCAACACCTCAACCGGTGCGCCAAGGCTCACCTTCCAAATGGAATTTACTTAATGAAGGAAAATGAGTAACGCCTTAAAATACTCTTGTGTTTTATTGAAAAACCAAACTCATCCTACCATCCACTCTCTCCATTCCCTTTCCCTTTATTTATAGTTTGTGGGGTTGGGGGTTGGTGCGTGTGTATGTGCATAAACATGATCGAATGTGCTATTACACTTTTACTCTGTGCTTGCATACATTATTTGCACGAAGCTAATCACAGTTCAATTGCATACGCAGGTCAAAGGGAACTTATGCAGTTCTGATACAATATCTATGCCATCATCTATTTCTTGGTTAGTGGATTCCCCTCTTTGATGATGATACATACCTGAAAAATAAAGAAACGGAAACCATATCTCTGCTATGATATGCATATAAGTTGTATTGCATTATTTAGAATAGCTTGATTTTAGGGATTGATTTGATTCGTTTCCTAAATTAGATGACAGGAGTTGTATACAATGATGATGATGATGATGATCATCATAATAATAATATATTTGTATGATTTGGTTCCACATGATGCACATACAATAGTCCTTGGTCCATATCCTTCTGTTTACAATCTATCTGTTGCTGATTTTAAAAAAGGAAGTAAAACTCAATATGCCTTTTCACATGAAATTTCAGTATTGCGTCCCTGGTGCTGTATGATCAGTATTTCTTGGCAAGCTCCATGGATGGATCGGTCAGTGTTCAATCTTATCTAAATATTTGAAAATTCTATTCTCATTATGTACCTTGACACTTCAGAGGCTATACTAGAGATTTTTGCATTTATTCAACAATCAATAATCATTGAATCCAGAAGCTTCAAAAGCTCTCTCTAGCTTACTACTTTCAGCCTCAGCTTTCTCAAAGTTTATAAGAATGTTAGTAAAGCTCTATTTGTTCCATGTTAATAGCCTAACCAATCCACCCATGGAGCTTGCCAAGAATACTGATCATAGGTCTAAGATGAGAAAGAAGAAGAGAGGGATGGGCGTGTATGTCGTTTGGATCTAATGATCTATGCTTGATGTTGAATTATTCGCCCATTCGGTGACCCACTTTGTAAAGAAAGACAAGAATTAGTTCTCCAAAAAGTAGTTTGTTAGCTAAAGCTGGAGAACCTTTTATAGCTATTACCAGAGTTCCTATAATAAAAAGAAAGCTAAAACTGAATACAGATTAATTGGGAACCTACTAAAACTGAAATTAAGAAATAAAAAGGAAAGAATAATAAGGACGGCTGATGTTTAACTGCTAGAAAGACAATAGCATGTGCCGCAAGCTATCAGCCACGTTTGCCGACTTTGCGCGATCCTCCCCGGACTAACTCCCTCTCAGGTGCCTCCAACTTTTGCTATGCTGTTGTTAAGTGCATACCAAAAATGCGTTCATACTGGCTTGAACCGAAGTCCTTACAACTCCTTTGGAAAATGGAATGCTCCATGAGTCCTGCACTACCCCCATAAAGGATTCATCAGACGTCCACATATTTTGAAACCTAAATGAACCAGGACTAAGGAGCCTAATCACTCCCCAAGTAGGCAAATTAGGCAAAAGTGTCTCTATTTAGGAATTAAGTGGTGAAATTTGAAAATTTCAAGGCTCAAGCATCATTAACATGGAGTCTCTATAACCTTTTCCACATGGTACCCTTATTCCAGTCTTCCAGGAGAACTAACCTATCTGTATCTCACATTCTTCTAGACCACACCGTGTCATAGTCTCCAGAAGCGCAGATACAACAGTGTTGAGATCTCCACACACCATTCAGGGAAGGAAATAATTTTGATGGATATGGAGATATGGGATAGCTCCTGCATTTTTTTGAGCTTCCTTTATAACTTATCATAAACTCCTGACACAATTACATAAGCATTATTCCAAGAACACTTCAAAGAAATGACCTGCTCCTTGCTCTATAATATTTCCTTCACAAGAATCCTTCCACATTATCCAGTTTTTTATAGGACTGGAACAGTAATAAGGAAACTGATGTTTACCAGCATAGTCCTTCATATGATCCTCAGAGGCTAAGGGCTTAGCAATAAATAGCAAACCAACTGTACAAGAATCATAATTTTATGAAGTCTAAGGAAGGAATTGGCAATCAGCCTTAGATCCGTGGATAGATCGATTGAGTCCTGACCGCCTGACATCATGATTATTTCTTACCACCTCACCTCTTCCCTAACCACCTCTTTCAGGTGCATCAAATCCTTAGACATCATATTCGCAATCAGTATAATCTCTTTTCCAACTGAGCTAACCGCTTACTTGTTATCACTAGTCTCCTTCCTCTCATTTTTGTCACCTTTTTTTGGGTTGAACAATTCACATCATTTTTCGTTAAGTCAATATGACTTGGCTTATCTCGGTATCTCCATCCGTTACACCCTTTCCTCACATTTCCACCACAACATTCTCATTTGTTTCTCTATTCCCTTCCCCAGCAATTGTTTTGGGAACATATATATGTTCTTCTCCACTCCAGGGGCCTTCCAGTAGCAGTTGTCAATATGGTGACCCCATATTCAAACTTCTCCTAAACCACTTTTTGGCTAGGTTCAGCCTTGTTCTCATGGCAGTAGGTTCAATAAGGTGGATTCCATGACCAGGTGCATCCCTATTGAGAGGACTGCTTTGCCATTGTAAACTAACAACAAATTTGGATATCAAATCCAGTTTGGAAGCACATGAGGCTAACAGTAGGATCAAAGTCATAGATGTATTCTATAGTTCTGATGGGAGCTCCATCAACGTAGTGATGAACAAACATTGTTCCTGGAACCTCCTCTAAAGTTACGATGACAGTCCTGTTCTGAAATACGTCTTTCATTTAATGAAAAGAGTTACACATACTATTTTCCATACAATTACTTGAAAGCTCAAAAGTACTAATAGCATATAATTGAGTTTTTTTAATGGTTATGCACTAATCCACTCTATATACGATAAAGTTGTATTCTGGTTTAGTGAATTATTTGCTAGGGCAGGTTTTAAATGAGAGGTGATATGACTTGTTTGGGATAGTAAGATCTTGATCCAGGTGTAGAGTTATTTCATTGATATTGTATTATTGTAAGTGGTTCAAGTGATTCATTAATGAAGTCATTAGTGACTTCTCTTTCACATCATTGGGAAGATAACAACTATGAATAGCAATAAGATGAGTATATTGAAGGATAATAATATTGGTATAGGAAAAAGCGTTGGATAGTTTGATCATCATCATCATCATTACCTCAGTGCCGCAAAGGCTTTCACAGTTTCACCTACGGTGAGGTAGGGGGAGTCGGATGTACGCAACCTTACCCCTATACTAAAGCACAGAGAGACTGTTTCAAAAATAGTGAAAATAGTGAAAATATAGTGAGTCATTTTGAAAATAGCTTTAAAAATTGCATGAACTGACTCCTGCTTCATAACAAAAAAGCACAAAAAATTTAGTGAGTCATTTTGCTTTATTCCATTATATTCCAAAGCCAAAAAATAGTGAGTCTTTGGCTCCTTGCAAATGATGGAAAAGGTGGATGAATAGTTCGATATCAGATTTTTTGGGTGGAATAACAATTGCGCTTTGTGAGTTTTTTTTTTGAAAAAAAGAAGATAATGAGATAACTTATATATCAGATACATCTTTCATTACTTCCCAATAGTTATAAAAAAGTTACTACCTCCGTCCCCGCATAAGCTTCTCATTGAAAAATGGCATGGTTATTTAGACAATAACTAAATATGCTAATTCGAGTATATTTCGAGAAATACTTTTGATGAGTATATAACATAATGAGGTCATTGATGATAACTGTGATGTTATAGGTGTATTATTTTGAATATTTGATGATTAATTTGTCATGTAAAAGTGCAAATTAATTCCTAAAATAGAAATGAGAAGCTTTAGATGAGACGTCTAAAAGAGGCATATGAGAAGCTTAAGCTAGGAAGGAGGGAGTACGTTATTTTTCAATATTTCTTGATATTTTCGGAGTTTCTTCAGGGACTTCGAGAAATATCATTAGTCGCTACCCAAGTCTCTAAGACCACAACAACAACAACATCCAAGCCTTAGTCCCAAAAGATGAAGATTTTTTTTATATCGGAAACATCAGAACTATTGGGGGAATACAATGTATAGGGGACAATGGGAATTTTATACCAATTGATGAACATTCTGATTATGGAGCTGTAATAGTTCTGTACCATAATAATAAATTAATAAGTGGATGAATTCTGATTATGGAGCTGTAACAAATGGAGGAGGGTTGTTAGAAATTTATTGAGAAATGTAGCTCATGTATTTAACATGGTCCTTCAAGCGTCATCTTAAATAGGTTGGTGTGAAATTTTGACTTTTAAAGATGATGTTAAAGGAATATTAAATTATACATGATAATTATTATTAAAGTTATGGGAGGATTTTATTTTAACAGCATTTAATTACTTCTCATAATATAATACTAATTATAATTAGAAGACTCTTGAATTATAGTGGCATGTACCTGTGGTTGGTGGTCAGAAGAAACTCACAAGTAAAGTCTGACTATAAATGGTGGAGATGAGATAACTTTTTCAACCAGGAATTTTGATAGGGACCCGGACATTCCTCGTAATAAGAATAATATTTAGTCTATTAATATTGTACAATAAAAGGGTTCTAAGCCCAGTGACTTAGGGCTGAGGGCCGGCCCTTTAGGAGAAGTAATGTAATAATGAGCGGGTAAAGGGAAAAGGGCAGGCAGAACTTGGATTGGGCTGGGACTTGGGAGAGAAGAGGCACTCTCGAAGACTCAAACTTGCCTCATCTCTAATTCCGTTTCCGTTTCTTCACTTTCCATTGTAATATACTACCTCCGTCCCTTAAAACTTTGCCAAGTTTGACCGGCATAGGGATTAATAAAGTAAAAACTGTGTGGTCGATGTTTGTGCAGAGGAGAGAGAATTAACTGGAACCACAAATTCTTTACTTAAAAGGGAAAGTGACAAAGTTAGTGGGACATCCAAAAAAGGAAAGTTGTCAAAGTTTTAAGGGACGGAGGGAGTATATCAAATTACCGACAGATTTCTGGAGTTCTCTATCAAATTCATCCTTTGGCATAAAAACACACTAGGAATGACTTTGTAGCTATATTAATTATTTTTCAGAACTTCAGATACAACTGGTTTTCTGATTATCCATTAGATTCTAAATGAAACCTCTATCATTTGATGTAATTGTGACTTGCGTTTCCAGATCAACTTATATGATAATCGGCTAACTCAGAGAGGAGCTATGCAATCTTATGAAGGCAATGTCAATTCTCATACACGCATACAGCTAGGAGTTGATCCATCAGAGAGCATTGTCATGTCCGGTAAAGGCCATTTTCAGTGTTAAGCGTAAAAAAATGGATCAACTTATATGAAAATAATATTCTTATTATTTTAGGCGGAGAGGACTGCTACTTGCGGCTTTGGAGTATCAAATCTGGCGAATTGTTGTTCCAAGAAAAATTCATGGATACAATCCCCTCCGTACTATGCTGGCCTGGAATGGAAGGTTTTTTCCACACTTTTGGATCTTTTAAATAACTCACATTCCATTCCACCAAAGTTGCTTGCAAATTACACACGTCAAACCCTAAGGCCTTGTTTGGTGGCCAAGTTATGGTAGGGATTAGGGAAAGGGGTAAAATGGCAAAGAAAATAATAATTTTTATGGGCGTGTTCACCTTGTAAAATAGGAATGGAAAGCAAATCTGTGTAATTTTTGTAATAGGAAGAAAATGATTTGAGTAATAAGAAGGAAAAGCAAATTTGAGTAATTTTCTTAAAAGGAAAAAAATGATATGAGTTATAGGAAGGAAATGACTTCGAACAAATATCTGAAATTGATTTGTAGGGTTTGAACTTTGAACTTCCACACTTTTTCGTACAATTTTTTGTTCCTTCCGAACCTGTCATCTAATTTTCCTGTTTTCTTCCCCAAATTCTTTTGGGATTAAGGCTGGGATGTTGTTGTTGTCTTTCCCTGGCATTTCCCGGGGGTTCCAAATGGGACTCTAAGGGTTTGTTTTGATGGAGGTTTTTGGGAAGCGGCTTACAGAAACATCCAAACATAACCCAAAAGAGTTAGGGGAGGGGTTAGAGGGGAATAATTTGGAGGATCTATATCTTGATGTATAGAACGTTTTAGAAAACAAATAAAGGGTGTGATCGAATTAATGTTTTACAGTTCATTATTTTATTCATTTATTTTTTTATACATTCTCGAATATAAATCATGATCTACAGTCTACACTTAGCCCCCTCCCCTCCAAAAACCATCTCCCAAACTGACTACAAGTGGCCGGAATATGGAGCGGAGCACCAAAACATCCCCCCTGCGTGACACATCTTTTTACCGTCTTTGTCAGCTTATGCATGAACCTTTTGACAGGGATTCACGGTTTACGGAGTAGGACACAAGGGGCTTGGCTTGGATCCAAAGAAGGCCTATTTCATATTGGCTGGCCCTGATTTAAGTTCCTTTGAGGTTTTGGTATCTCAAATTTCAGCTTATGTTTGAGGAATCAAAGTTGCAAGACACCGAGTAAGAACATGGTGCAACACTGCAACCTGTCTATCACTCACATCAAGAAACAGCGCTTACTGCAAATTTGCAGTAAGCTCAAAGAGTGTGTGCTTGCTGCAAGTGGCTGCAAATTTCTTCCGTAACAAAATGTAAACAGCATTTTGGAGTTCATTGACAGGTATTTGGGAATGACTAGTATTACTCCCTCCGTTTCACAATCTTTGATACACTTTCCTTTTTTGGCTGTTTCACAATCAATGACACACTTCCTTATTTCCTTATTCGGTAAACAAATCTTTACCAAAACAGTGTCAAACAGTGCCAAACAGTGTTCAAACAGTGCCAAACAGTGTTCAAACAGTGCCAAACAGTGTACTCTACAGTAAAATTTACCTCTCAGTAACATGTTTTCCTTGATTCTTGACAAGTCAAACTGTGTCAAAGATTGTGAAACGGAGGGAGTATTTCGCTAGGCGCAGGTCTTAACTTCGAGGGGTCACACCTGATATGGTAAATATGCTACCTAGGAATTAGTATCCTCTCTGAGTCTTGTACATCAGGAAACAATTTGAGATGATAATTTTGTATGTGCAACACTAGCTTAGTAGCTTTTATACTTCGTACCATTTACTCATTGGAAAAAGGAGCAGATGCTTTTGAACAAATCTCTCACATTTATTTTGGTATCTAAATACAAAAATTGTAAAGTTGGAGCCCTTATGGTTAAATTTTGATTTAACTAATCACATTTATGTACAAGTCTTGGTAGTTGGTGTAACTGTGTGTGTATACAGTATACTTGTATAACTTTCCATCTTAGTTTTTTCCGGCTCTCTAAACGTAAAATTAAATTATAACAAAAATTATTCCTCCCCCTTCATCTATTCCGAAAACTACAAGGCATTCCCCTCTTGAAAACATTACAAGCTATCTTTCAAAACTACGAGAATAACTACAGTACTACACAATGTATGAGTTTTTTTGTACTTTTTTTTACTCCAGGGGACGTCTGGGGAAGGGGATTGGGGGAATAATCAGGGTTGAAACTCGCTACATTGACTTTCAAACCTTTACGTGCCTAGCGGGTTTCGAACTCAAGACCTCTCACTAGGCACGGTAATCTCACAATGTATGAGTTTTAGACATAAAAAGTTACGTAGCTAACTAAAATCTAAGTGTCACAAAACATCTAAATATTTTCATGACTATGGCATTATGTTGATTTTGGTGTTGTTCTAGACTTTTATTGGAGTTTAAAATAAAGCTATGGATGTAGTGAATGATATATGAAATGTAATAAAGTAAGGGGTAAGATGAAAAATATAGAAAAACAAGTATACTAATTTTCTCTTTTGATATATTTACTTAAGTTTTGCCTTAAATATTATCACTCCTTTCTAAATTACGTGTCCTATACTCCTATTAGATATTTTGTGGGTTCAAGAAAGAAAACAGAAAGGGTAATATAGAGACATGATATCACCACCAAAAAGAAAAGAAAGAACATAAAGATAAAAAAGATAAGCTATTATTAAAAGATAATATAAAAAGAGATGAATATACATAAAAATGATAGAATAAAAGGATAAAAATAATGCTTATATATATAAGGATAAAAAACAAGGAAAAAAGATGATACGAGTTCTTCGAAGTCTTTGCTGAATCACTCGCTCCCAAAGTTTTATAGTGTGACTTATAAGCTTAATTCTTCGATAGTTGACACATTCTTGTACATCACCTTTATTCTTAAATAAGGAGATAAGAGTACTCTTCCTCCAACTCGTTGGCATCTTGTTTCTCCAAATCATGTTGAAGAAACTTGTTAACCACTTGACGCCTCTCTCCCCCAAACTTCTCCAAGCCTCGATCGGTATGCCATCTAGATCCACTGTTTTCTTCTGTCCCATCTTTCTCAGAGTTTCTTTAACTTCCGTTGTTTGGATCCGTCTCACAAAATCACGATTTACCATACAATCTGGTATGGACAAATCACCGATATTTTGCGTTTTGTTCCCGTCGAATAGTGTATCAAAGTATGACCTCCACCTCTCTTTTATCTCTCCGTCGTCCATTAATATCCTCTGATCGACATCCTTCACACACTTAACTGTTGCAATATCTTGAGTCCTGCGATCACGAAGACGAGCAAGTCTATAAATATCTAGTTCTCCTTCCTTAGAGTCCAACTTTTCATACAACTCCTTGTTCACTTTCCCTCGTGCTTCCCTTACGACTTTCTTTGCTTGTCTTTTAGCCTCCTTGTATGCTTCTATGTTCTCATCACTCCAACTTGTCCCCAACTTTTTGTAGCAATCTATTTTGTTCCTTATGGCTTGTTTCACCTCATCATTCCACCAAGATGTGTCCTTTTTAGGTGGCAGACATCCTTTAGATTCTCCAAGTACCTCTTTTGCCACTTTGTTAATGGTCAACTTCATTGATAACCACACATCATCCGCATGTGTTTCATTATCAATACGCCATACATCTTCACCGACCATTTTATGTGTAAAGTTTTGTTGAAGATCTCCCTCAAGCCTCCACCACTTTATCTTTGGCTCCACTTGTTGTTTAACTTGTCTTCTATGGTTCTTACCTCGAAAGTCGAGCACAAGCATCCTATGCAGAGTGACAACACTCTCACCTGGAATAACCTTACAATCAGTGTAACTAGTTCTCCAAGTGGTCCATACTAAGAAGTAGTCAATTTGGGTACTATTAGCTTCACTTTTATAGGTTACAAGGTGAGAGTCTCTTTTGTTAAACCAAATGTTCATTATAGCCAACTCATACGTCAAGGCAAAATCCAAAATGTTCTTTCCCGCCTCATTCCTAATGCAAAAACCATGTCCGCCATGAATACTCTCAAAGCCATCACGACTCGAGCCCACATGCCCGTTGAGGTCACCTCCTATGATCAACTTCTCTCCCCTTGGTACTCGTCGCACCACGTCTTCAAGATCTTCCCAGAACGGTTGGGTTGTAGATGCATCCAATCCCACTTGTGGTGCATATGCACTTACCACAGACACAATCTCACCCCTTATCACCAATTTAATGCTCATGATGCGATCGTTCTTCCTGAAGACTTCAACCACATCCTCAACATATTCACGCGCCACAATAATGCCTACCCCATTTCTGGTCTTATCTCTCCCCGAATACCACAACTTAAAATCTCCAGGATTAATCTCGCGTGCTTTCTCTCCAACCTATTTAGTTTCTTGCACACACATAATGCTGATATTCATTCTCCTCATAACCTAGACTACCTCGGAAGATCTGCCTGTAAGAGACCCAACATTCCATGTCCCAAACCGCAATCAAGCACTCCACCTTCTGTTCTTAGCCCCATCTCGGACCCCACTATGCCCTTGCATATTTGACATCATCCTCGGGCAATGGGATGACGCGCCGCTTCCGGGCGGCGACCTAGCAATCTTAGCATTCTTATCACCACACCCAGGTCTATGAAGTGTAGTGCGCCCTTGCATATTTGACACCACCCCCAGGCGGAGGGATGACGCGTCACTTACAGGTGACGACCTAGCATTAGCGATATTCATATTTCGATTCATGTCATGTGATGTGACTAGATGATACTGTTGGTCGTCACACGCCTACCACATCACCCTCCTCCTTTATCCTGGCTTGGGACAGACATGATACCAAAAAAATGATATCATGGCGGAGTTAGAAAGGATAATATAGAGAGTGTAGGAAAAATGAAAAAGTAGGAAAAAGAAAAATACTCGTATTAACACGAGAAAAATAATGAAAATGTAGGAGAAAAAGTAAGAGTAGAAAAATGACAATATTACTATACTACTTTTATACTTTTGGAAGATCAAAATATAACTTGTTATTTTTTCGAAAATGTGATTAACCTTTGTTTAATTAATACACTTTTCTTTTAATTCTAATTTCTACCTAATGACTCATTTCCGTCGCATCCCTTGTTTCACTACCTTCTCCAGCGTAGTAATAGAAAAATGCAGTGACATAAAAACTAATAATTACATTACACGTTTTCAAATTTATAATCTTGATATTCGCATTTTTGTCCATATATGAAACTGGTCACTTGAAAAACAAAGACATTTTTTTTTCAACTTGTACCCCTTTATATTATTATAAATAAAGTTTCTATATCACAAAAAAATGATCACTTTTTCTTTGAAAATCAACTTTAATCTAGCACTCCGAATCTCTGATCCCTCCACAGCTTTAATTGTCACATATTCAGGGAGATTTTTATTACTCCCTCCGTCCCGTTGGAATGTTCCCGCTTTATTTTTTTGGATGTCCTGTTGGAAAGTTCCCATTTCCCTAAATGAAAAGTTATCCTACATAAAAACAGGACCAAACAATGCAAAACAGTGTTAAACAGTGTCGAAACAGTGTCAAAACAGTAAAATTTACCCCCTGGTAAGTTTATTTCCTTAATATGTGTGTAGGTCAAACCGGGAACATTCCAACGGGACGGAGGGAGTATTATTTGTCCACCTTTCCTATAAAATACTACCTCCGTCCCGGAATTATCTCCTTATTTGATTGGGCACGAGTTTTAAGATAGTGGGAAATGTGTGGTGGAGAGTTGTGCAGAGGAAAGAGAAAGTGTAAGAATGGTTGTGAACCACAAATTCTTTGCCAAAAAAAGAAAGAGGAGATAAATTTGGGACGGACCAAAAAAGAAAGAATGAATATAATTCCGGGACGGAGAGAGTACCTTATAATCTGAAAAACATGATATCACCATCCATTTTATGTCACTATTAGTGAGTCAGTGACCGCCAGTCCGCCAGTGTCATTTTTGTCATCATTGGTGTCACCACGGCCATAAACTATAGTGTGGGTAGTTGGAAAGGAATTAAAAGTAAAAAAAAGTAGATTGAGCAAACAAATTAGATTAGTGACATTTTTAGAAACGTGAAAACTAGCCACATTTTTGCCGTCTTTGCATACAAAAATAATTGGTTACAACTCCTATACCCATTTAAAAAATTGGGTATCGTACCTATCATTCACTTGATTGGTCCACATCATTATATCATTTTTTATTTAGATTTAAATAATTCAACTGCAACATTCTCATTGGTTGGACAAAAGTATGATAGGCATCATAGAATCTACCAAAATAATTACTAGGCTAATGATTATCACCAAATCAATACTTCTAATTAGGCTCACATCTTGAGATAAACTGACGGCACATTCTATTTGTCCAAAAGGTGGAATCTCCCACTCCAGGAGCCCCCCATACCCCGATCCGACAGGATTTTTGGAAGGATGTTAATCACGGTGACTCAGTCGGCCCAATGATGGTAGGCCTTTTTCCCGTGCGCACCATAGGCCTAGCCTTATTTCAGGTTCTGTGACCTTCACACGGCCGCTGCGTGTTTTGAACCTTAGTCACTTGGTCCAAATTTCTCACCACTGAACCAACTGAGCTATCCGTGCGGGTAGGGCTCATTCTATTATATATATTCAAGGTTACCCATTTTCAAGTTTAATTTTCAACGAAAAAAAAAGTATTCGAAATCAATAATTGCCCCAACACCTTCCATAATTGAATTGCAACGTGGAACATTTCAATACTTGGGAAATCATCCCAATGCAAATAGACTTCAAGTGCCCTAAATATAATTAAGTTACTTATCATCCATTTCAATTCATGGGCATACGTAGTGTAAATTAAAGGTAAAATATTTAGGAACATACTAATTAATAAGTTTGTACAACAATATTAAAGATTATCTATATATGTAATCTGCTGGTTGTGCTTCGCTAATTAGCCCTGCTCGTACATACTCCATACCAGTTTGGATAACAAATGTCTAACTCAGATTGAAAATTTGAAATGAAAAATAAAATCACAAACTGTGAGATTTTAGTAATACTACGTATATAATACTCCATATGTAAAAAGAAGTTTCTTTCACATAACCCGCACGGCTAGCTCAGTTGGTCGAGTGGTGAGAAAATTGGACCAAGTGATCAAGGTTCGAAACTCACAGCGGCCGTGTGGAGGTTACAGAACCTGAAATAAGGCTGGACCTCTGGTGCGCACGTGTATAAGGTCTAGCACCGCTTTGCTGACTGAGTCAGCGTGATTAACCTCCCCACCATCCTGTCGGGTCGGAGTAGGGGCTCCTTGGTGGGAGATTCCACCTCTTTGGACCAAGTTTCTTTCACATAAAGTACATGCTTTATTTTTTATTATTTTTTATTATACCAATGGTGATGAAATATATATTTCAAAGTTAATTAATAAAGGGAATGCTGTTAAGGATCTAGCATACATAAAAGATACACATGTCGGCGTAACAGGTATCAGTAATATATAGTTTGACCTTTACTGTTTTACATATACGAGTACGAGTATAATACAATCTCGTACAATTTAATTGAAGATAGGGTAATATGCAGCTTTACAATTCTTATTAATGAAGTTACACCCGATTTCCTTGACTGTATCTGATTACACTTTTACCGTGACGAACTCACAAGTTTTATAAAGCGGGACACTTTTCGGGCCGGACCGGGTCGGGTTGAATCAGGTGTATCATTGATCTATTTTGTCTAGTTCATGCATATTACGGAGTATTACTTTTAATCAGAAATAGATTATTCAATAGCTGTTTCAAGCAATGAACATTTATGGATTATTATAGGTCTAGTTTTGAACTCATTAAGACAATTCTAAACAATAATAGTTGTTTTTTTAAAGAAAGACATAGTTTAGATTAAAAATGAATGATCTTTGCGCCGTTTTTTATTTTGCATTAGATTTTTTTGCTATGCCTTTAGGTGAATTTATCCCTATATTTATTAGTTTTTTGTCTAGTTAGGGGCACAATTTTTATCTTTAAGTAATAATGCTAAATTTGAGAATCGGAAGCGAGGACACTTACTCCCCATGCCCCCTAGATTCTTTGATCCACATCAGTACATCACACATGGTACTAAGTGATATATATGCAGAATGTGTTGGGATCCCTCCTTAATTGGAGAGGTTCTAGAAAATTCTATAGCTTTCTAGAGAAGTGTAGATTTTCTAGAACGTTTCGAAGAATTCTAGAGAAGTGTAGAACTCTCTAGAAGCTTGTGGAATAGTGTGGAATCCTCTGAAATATTATGGAATATGTGGAACCCTCCGGAATCTTGTGGAAGAGTATGAAATGTGGAAGGAATTGAAGAGGTGTAGAGATTTTTTGGAGCTTTCTTGAATATGTAGACATGTATATAAAATTCTAGAGAACTACTCTCCACCATTCATTATGGAGGTGGAGAAGTATAAAAAAGACTAGGAGCCTCCATTCCTAACCATCCTGGCCAAGAAAGAAGCCGCTTTCTAGAGTGAGAAAGATAGAAAGTTAGAGAGCCTCTTTGAGAGAGATGCACGTTAGCTTGATAAGTTCATATCCTTAAGCTTGAGTAAGTCACCATAGAGTGAGACAATTTTATAAACACATCTTTGTAAATCATACTATACTTTTGTATAGTAGAAGAATCTTCGTATTGGAGAATTTAACTCGTGTGCTCCCATTATTACCTCAATTCCTAAGTGTCTATCTTAACTTCATGAAGCAGGAAATTCCAAGTTTTTCCCAACAGTGGTATCATAGCTAGGTTCATATGAGGTCGTCATTAGCTCATGCAGTTCAAGATGGAGGATAGTGTCGTTCATGATGGTGACATGTTCAAGCTCACTGTCAAGAACTACTCATATTGGAAGCCGATGGTGCATGATCATCTATACTGCAACAATTTGCATGAGACTGTCATATACAAAGAGAAGGTTGAAGGCAAAAGTGATACTTAGTGGGAGCTAGTGAATCGGAAGGCTGTTGCTATGATCCGTAAGTAGATCAACAAAACTCTCTTCGAGCATGTTTCTACTTAAATGAATGCTTATGAATTATGGACAAAGCTTAAGTCCGTGATTCAAAAGAAAACACCTTGTAATAAGGCTAATTTAGTTCGACAGTTGGTGAAGTTGAGTATAAAGATGGTCATAGTATGATTGAGCACTAAAATAATTTCAAGGGGTTTGTAAATCAATTAACTAAAAAAAGGGGATGAAGATTGATGATGAGTTGCAAGCCCTTCCACTCCTTAGTTCTCTATGAGAAAGTTGGGACACACTCGTAGTTACCCTTAGTAATTCAACTCCGGAAGGAAAAATGATCATGGACACCGTTATTGATAGTCTTCTTGGTGAAGAAGCAAGTAGAATGGAACGAGTTGGGTCTATCCATCACGAGGCTAATGTTATTGAAACCGGGGTAGGAGTGAAACTCGTGAACGTAGATAGAGTCGAGACCTGCATCAATCTTGAGGTAGATCCAAGTCATGGTCTAAGGTCACATTCTACTACTGTGGAAGAATGAGTCATAAGAAAATGGAATGTCGATCCTTCAAATAGAGACCAGAAAGCTTGTAATCTTAAGCCAAACCAAGTAAACCCAACGAAGAGGAAGATAAGCGTATCACTGTCAAAGTCTCAAAACAAGCACTAGTAGAAAAATGGTCTATAGTGACACTAAATTAGTGTCACTAAAAGTTTTAGTGACACCAAGAAAGTGTCAACGAATGGTTGGAACTCTGACACTAAAAAACGTGTCACTAAAAAGTGTCAGTAAATTGTAACACGTTAGTATCATAAAATATAGTGATACATTTGCATTGGTATACTTAACGACACTTTGATATCATATAAATTAGTGATATCACTAATGTTACAAAAACCTATGATACTCTTGCGCCATCCAGATTTATGATACTATAGTATCAACTATTGAACAATCATAATACTTTTTTTGCACCACCATATCCACCTAAAAGTTTAATTTTCAGGCTTGTAGACAAATATAAAACAAATTCATAATCAAAGTATCCCATAACTAACTAATTGTCATTTAGATTCAAATCAAAGTCAACATGAAAATTCAAAGACAAGTTAACTTGTTCTTGGAAACAAAGCAAAATCCAAAATAACAATATTCTTGAATTCTAGTCTAGCTACATAGGACTGCAAACATAAAGCAGTCATTACATAGGTTCTGGAAACACATAAAGTACATCACAAGCATCCAAATGTTATGTCCTTTCAGCCATTTGTTTAACCGCCATAATGCATACGAGCTTAGCAAAAATCCAGCTAGCACTGTTCATCACATTCGTCACTGAAGTCTGTAAAAATAATAATGATAACTATTTCAATCATCATACTACAGACAATCCGAATTAGTGAAAACTACATTCTTAAACACTTATCTCAATAAATAATATTTCAGCTTACTCATTGAGTAGGTTTGCTGCATATGAGACTCATTCCTCACGTATTTGCAGAATATCATCTTCAGAGTACTCACTGACCGTGGAAAACAAAGGCAACACCAAAATAAAAACTTAACATTGCTTTTACAAAACTTATCATCACCGCTATTTTATTTTCATTTAAAGAAGGTAGAGTCCATCTTATTGCTTCTTTACTTGTGTTAGTCACACCAAGTAAAATTGTGTAGTCTAAATTGACCATAACTCTTGAGATTTAATAGCTGTAATATGAAAAAAATGTAGTCAATGTACGAAGTATATGTTATGTTAAAAGAGCATTAACAAAAAATATTAAGAAAACATCCAATCAAGGGAATCCCTTACCCTCTTTAAGACTGCTCCTTTAAGATTTTTCAACCGTCCATGGAGCAATAAGTGCCCCCTTGCTATTAATAATTCCCATATCATGCTGAAAACAGATGGCAAAAATGACAACATCTTTAGCACAAACTACATTTACTCATCTACATGCATGTAGATGTTTTTTTTATATAAGAAATACCTTCTAGCACAAGGCTTACCCTTAATAGGGCAATTTGTACTCCTTACCCTTAATTTGCCATTCAAAGTCTTATCATTATGCCTTTAAGACTGTTCAAAACAGGGGGTTTTTGAGCTTGTTTCCAGTCCTTATTATTTGATCAATTTAAAACAAACATGAAAGAGACGATCTCCCACTTGGCCAGTATCCCCATTTGCTTTCTCTCTAACTTCCTCTTCTCTTAACCCCACAACCGAAAGTACTGAAAACCTTATTTCAAGAAACAAAGATGAATCATTAGAGTATATATGATAAAAAACAGACTTACCACATTGAGCTAGTTGCATCCAAGCAAAGCTAATAAGTCCACCTAAGCCCAAAATCTGCTGGCGAGCCCATGCTATTGTTTCTTCTACTTTTAACCCGTGTGAATCCTTCTAGATGGTCCACATTAATAGGAGGATTATGACCTGAAACATAATGAGAAAAAGAGTTTTTGTTTGTGTTTGAATCCTCAGAAATGATTTCATCACTGGACATTTAGTAGCAAGTGTAGTATTTGTAGTTGGTGGATCAGAGAGAAGCTCATCATTTACAGTTTGGGTCGGACTCAGTGTTAACCAAAAGATGGCCAATTTCCTCGGTTACCGCCTTGTTACAGGTGGCCACCGAGGGTTCTTCGTGTTCAAAGGCAACCGGACATATTCACAAGCATTAGAAACATCAATATGGGTTGCAGTTGGAGCTGTAGTTGCAGCAACAGAAAAGCTATTCAAAGCGACAAATTCACAAGCATTAGAGGCATCAATATGGGCTGTAGTAGTGGTTGCAGTTGCAGCATCAGTAAGGGAATCAAAAGGAAAAGATTCACAAGCATTAGAAACATCATTATGGGCTGCAGCTGCTTCTGCTGTTATAGCAACAAAAAAGCTATTCAAAGGGACAAATTCACAAGCATTAGAGGCATCAATATGGGCTGCAGTAGTGGTTGCAGTTGCAGCATCGGTAAGGGCATCAAAAGGAACAGATTCACAAGCATTAGAAACATCATTGTGGGCCGCTGTTACAGCAACAGAAAAGTTATTCATAGGGATAGATTCACAAGCCTTATAGGCTTCAATATGGGTTGCACTTGCGGCTGCAGCAACAAAGTTAATATCGCAGCAGATTGGGGCAACCACATCACAACCAACCGGGGCTGCAATACCACATTCTGTATAAACAGTTTCTAGAGAGGCCTGAACTTCAGAACTCCTAGTCAAAAGCACATTACTAACAGAATTTGGGGATTGAAAATCATCACAGATAGCTTTATTAATCTAAATATTATTAGCGGGGGCTTTCAGGGCAGTTGTGCATTGAGTAAGTAAGTGACCAAACCTATAACAAATTTTCATAAAGAACATTATGAAAATAGCCATGCTCACCATTCCCAATCCAGATATTTGGGGGAAGATCCTGTGAAGTATCCACTTCAATTTATAATCTAGCAGTTGATGGCCTAGAAAAATTTCCCATTGGGGCGTCAATTGTAATTGGTTTCCCTAGGAGCTTACCAATAGAGAGAGGTGCCCTTAGATTGTGAAGATGGATTGGTAAGCTTACCAATGTTTTTTTTTCTATTCTATATCATTCAGTTTACCTAAACAAAATCAAGCTATATGGGAGATCAAACCTACGTGAGATCAACCACATAAAATTAAATTATATTTACAAAAGACAATGGAGAAAACTCACAAAGGAATTTCAAGTTGAGGCATAACATCATACTAAGTTCAGATTAGAAGCAGCACAAAGAGAAAATTGAAAAATAATATGCTAAGTGACTAAAAAATCTGGAATATAGCTTTTTTCTATCAAAAACATTTACACATTAACTGACATGCTTTCAACTTTATACCAATTCAAGCATTTAACCAAATACACTTTAAAACAATTAATTAAAATAATTAATCAATAAACTTGCCAAAGAGTTTAAACCCTAAAGCAATCAATCAATTCAATTTTAAATTAAATAATTAATTAAAGCAAACAATGACCAAAGTTACCCAAACTAGGCAACTGCAGCCAGCAGGGTCAGGGACTTCGTGAGTTCGGACATCGGCAGGAGTTCGGACTTCGTGATGTAGGGAGGCAGCCGACAAGGTCAGGAACTGAAGTGCCGACGCGGAGTAGCGGACGAAGTATGGAGTCTCATCAGGATTTAGAACGATGCCAACGAATAAGAGAGAAGGAAGAGCTTCTCGCTCTAAGATTCTTGAGAGTGAGCTGCGCTCCTGCGAAGTGTAAAGAGTTAGTAGGGTTAAAATTTATAAAATAAACCCTTCTTCAAAAAAAATATTTTCATAAATTATGAATATGACCCCGTTTTTCACCTTGAGTGTCACTATTAAATGGTGAAGTTATTGTGTCAGAAATTAGTGATACTCATGTGTAAATTTTCAGTTATGTCGTCAATTTCTGACACTAAATCGAATAGTGTCACTAACGAAGTGTCACTGTAAGGCAGTTTTCTAGTAGTGAAGATCTGCTATATCTCGTTGGAGAAGGTGATATTCTGAACATTGCTTATGATGATAGCTCTTGGATTGTCGATTCTGATGCTTCCTTCCATGTTACTCCGATCCCCATGTAAGTTTTTTCTCATCCCACCAAAGTGGTGACTTTGGTGCGGTGCATCAAGCACCTGATGCAAGCTTGTTTTTAAAGATGTGAGGCATGTCCCGACCATGTGGCTCAATCTTATCTCAGCAGGGGTGTTGGATGATGTTGGTCTAATGAATTACTTCGGTGAAGGAAAGTGGAAACTTACCAAAGGAAATCTAGTCATGGCTCGAGGAAAGAAGGAAGAATCGTTGTACGTGATGTAAGCTAAGATCTGCAAAGGAGAAGTAAACATAACCACTGATGGCATAAACGACTTGGCCACATAAGTGAGAAGGGTCTCCACATACTTAGCTTGCTTGGAAGCAACTCCTCCTGGACGTGAACGGTAAATCACTCGATCTTTGTGCTCACTGTTTAGATGGAAAACAACACATAGTTGCTTTCCAACACCCACAAGGACAAAAAACATTCTCGATCTTGTACACACCGATGCGTGCTCAATGTCCAAGAGATTCATTGGCGGTGCATTGTACTTTGTGATCATTCAAGGAAGGTGTGGTTGCACATGTTAATATCAAAGGATCTATTGCTTGACGCCTTTAAGGAATTTCGCGCTTTAGTATAACATGAGACTGGCCGAAAGATCAAGTAGTGTGTACGATCTGACAATGATCAAGTATTGAATTAGGATAGAGAAGATTCTACCCAAGACACCACAACTGAATGGGCTAGCTGAGAGAATGAACAGAACAACTGAATAATGAATTCAATCTGTGTTCTCTCAGGCTAAGTTACCTAAGTCCTTTTGGGGAGAAGCAATCATGACTGCAGTTGACACTGTCAACCTCACACAGTCGGTTCCTTTGAACGATGTTATCCCAGAGGAAGTCTGGACAGACAAAAGGGCTTCATATAATCATCTCAAAGTGTTCGGGTGCAGGGCTTTTCCTCATCATCAAGTGGCATCAACATGTATGATCCCCCATGGGATATTTAACTTTCACTTCCAAAGAATTGATCTGAGGAAGATGTGTATCTTGATGTATTTTTTGCATCAATTCTCGCATACATGCGTCATGAGAAACAACAACAATCCGTCATTGACATCCTTCATAATGTAGTCCACCTACTTCCTCAATGGATTTTCCTCCCCAATGACAAACTATTAGGAAGTTGGAGACATTCATATCCTAACAACAATATGTATACATGATAAGTAATCACATATATATAAACACATATGTATACACATATTATATACCCAAACATTATATACACACAATGAATTATACAAAAAAATGTAATAAATTTGAGCAATATTTTTGTTCATTATCATTACACTTGGCAACACAAATATACTAATTTAATAGCAAACATCATGAACAACACAAAAAATCATACATTTAAATTCCTAAAACTTATCTTCCAACAAACCCCAACTTGGATTTAGGAGATGAAATTGGTCTTTGAAGTTACCTTGAAGAGTTACCCTTGGAGAAGATGGACTCTTGGAAGCTGGATTTGGAGAAGATGGCCAATTGGGTTGGAGTGCTAGCTGCTGTTGCGGAATATTGGGGTTTGGGGATGTGTTCTGCGTCTGCTAATGTCGCTGGTGGGCGACAGGATTTTAATTAGAAATTCGCCATCCGGTTTGGCTACTTTGAAGTCGCCATCTGAGTTGGTGGTTTTGTTTAACCATGGTTAACCCAACTGTATATTCGTAAATAGTTTTAACCCGACCCTATTTACGTAAATACTTTTTAATTTGCGTTATTCCGGAAAAAACTCTATTTATTTAGTTAATTCAGTATCCTCAATATTGTTTTGAATACATATTTTATGTTTGTGTCGCTCTTCAGTCATGTTTACTTTGATGTTAATTACTACAAAAAATAATGACATTAATTTATATTTCCAAAATATTTTTTCTCCTAATTTAAAAGTTTTCCACATAATATATATATATATATATATATATATATATATATATATATATATATATATTATGTATATATCCATGTATCTTTGTCTCATTTGACCTTTTTCGTCTATCCCGCTGAATTTGTCTCATATCATATTTGATAATATTTTAGTGCGTGGTTACAATTCATTGTTGTTTTATTCACACTCTATCAACTTAATATCAATCACATGATTTTTAATTTTTTAATAATCACACTACTCTCGTTTGTCTCAATATTAGGAGAGGGAGGTGCATAGTATGATCTAAGTCGCAACTTGCATATTAAAGCTATACTATACATTCCTACTTTCTATCCTACACTATTTACTCTTCACTCGGACCATGTATATGTACGTTGCTCCAACCCTAGTGTTATTAGTCGAGTCTCTGATTTCCTAATGAACACTACAAAAAAATTATGGGATGGACACAGAATTTGGTATGGATTTACCGATTTTTCGTGCCAAATAGCTCGTGTCAACATGTTTTTGGCACAAATTTGGCATATCCCTGCCAAAACCTCTGTCAAATCCCTGCCAAAATCTCAGTCAATCACATATTTTTTTTGTAGTGGAAATATTAATGAAATATATCAGTTATATGTAAGAAGCTGTTTTTTTTGTTTGTATATCTCGTTCATAGACAAAACATGTCTGTAAGCTGTCTATGAGCATGTTCAAAGACAAAACTGATATATTTTAATTTGCATGTGAACGAGATTCAAAGACAAAAATGCGTTCTTACAGAGATGTGTATATATAATGTGAATATAAAGAAGCGAGTACAAACAATTTTTTTTCAAAATATATTCGATTTTGTATATATAATTGTATTCCAATTAATTTATGCATGTGCACAGTGGTGCATGTGATTTTCAGGTCATGACCAACTTGTTGTGAAATGCTTTGTTCTAGTTTTCACTAATCACAAGACTTAAATCCCAATCGCCCATTTGATGAGGAAGGTTATAAGCACTTAACACATGTACAGTGAATTCAATCGAAGTTAAATCAATGTCGTTTACTCGGCCGATCCTAAGAGTTTTTTTGTCTGAGTCGAGCGGTAAAAAAAGGCCCTCAAGAATTTTTGGGGAGGAAAGTTCATGTCTGGAATTCCGGAGAGGAACCGTCATCCGGATGACGGCATTTGGGCGCCTTCCCGGTGGAATTTTTTGATGAAATTTTTATTTCATGTTTTTCATCAAGTCTAGTTTATCCACAAAAAATGTCAGCTAAAAATTCGATCGGGAAGGCCGTCAAATGGGTTTTTAAAGATAACTGGGCCAAAATATACACATAAAACGCAGTTAACTTCCAAAAATTATTTGACGGTCTTCCCGGTTGAATTTTAAGCTGAATTTGTTTGTGGATAAACTAGACTTGATAAGGAACATGTAATAAAAATTTCATCAAAAAATTTCACAGAGAAGGCGGCCAAAGGCGGTATTTCCTGTCCGGAATTCCAGACATGAACTTTCCTCTATATAAAGGTAACTATTAAATTTTTGGGACCCTAATTTTTTTCCCAAATTTGTGGGCCTGAGGCCGTTGCCTCTTTGCCTCACGTAGAGGTTCTTACTTGGAATCTAATTGTTTCAATTATTATAGTAGTCTATTAGCCTCCTTTACGAATCATACTTTAATTTGTTACACACACGATGACCTTGACCATATTTAATTTATCAATATAAAAAGATAATTAAATACTTCCATAAGCCATATACTTACTTTTAATTCATCATTTCAACACTTGTGTGGGCCCGTCATCAATGTTACTTTTTTTAGCATGGAATCACTTAGGTGTATAAATGAGTATAAGTGCCACTTTTAACATTATCATTTAAATCATAATTAGCTTCTTTAAATATTATTAGCCATCCTTAATTATTTCATTTTTCATTAGATCATTGCATGACTCATATTTTCATAACAATTTGAACGGTCATAATTAATCTTATTTTATTTGACCATGTAATGATCACGAAGATATTTTTTGTGGTGATGTCGTGGTCATGATCGAACAATTATTTAGAAATTACCCAAAATAGGACTAAAATTATGAGAAAAACCCAAAATAGGTCTTGTTATGTTTTTATTCCAAAATAGGACCATATTACTTCTATTGGAAACATACCTATTTTTTCATTTCATTATGACCCTTCCTTTAAATATGAATTAAAGGTAGTCAAAAGTCATAATTAAATGTTCAATTCATAATAAATTCGATTTTTTTTAAATCATAGAAAAATATTAAAAAAATTATTAAAATATTTATAAAATAAAAAATCAATTTTTTTAAAAATAATAAAATCAGTAAAACTCCATAAAAAAATTTTAAAAAATATGGATGCCTTTCCCACCTCCTGTACTGCTTCCCTGCACCACCACCTCCGACCGGTGTAAAAAATGCAATTTTTCTAAAAACTGCCATTTTTCTAGAAAATGCCAACAAAATGGCATATTACTCTTTGCGAATGCCAAAATTTTTCACTGCCATAAATATGACATTCGTAATGGATTTGACATTTTTTCCCTTGGTGACTGGAGGTGGTGGTTCTGGGGCGATAGCGGCGGCGGTGATAATTTTTTTTTTGAGTTTGTTTTTAATTTTTTTTAAATTAATTTTTTTAATTTTTAAAATTAGATGCCTTTCCCACCGCTTGTACCGCCTCTCTGCACCACCACCTCCGATCGGTGTAAAAAAGGTCATTTTTTCTAAAAACTGCCATTTTTTCTGAAAATGCCACAAAAAAATGGCATATTACTCTTTGCGAAAGCAAAAAAATTTCATTAAATCTGCCATAAATATGGCATTCGTAATGGATTTGGAATTTCCCCCATGGTGACTGGAGGTAGTGGTGCTGGGGCGGTAGAGGCGGCAGTGATATTTTTATCTTTTTGCGTTTTTTATTATTTAAAAAATATATATTATTTTTTACATTTTTTTATTTACAATATTTTTATTATTTTTTATTATTTTATTATGAATTAAAACATTTCAATAACAATAAGAGTATATTTATCCAACACACACAATTAGTCATATCAAAACATAGTTTACTTTTTTGTCCTATTTGAGCAAAGTGACAAAGTTATCATGTGTAACAATATAGTTACTTAAGTGAAAATTAAACACAAGTTATTATGACTAAAGTTACTATATATTCTATAGTCACTGCACTTAAGGAGTTACATTTTGATTAATAACTAACAAATTTATTTTAGTCATAAGTATGCAATTATTTCTATGATTTTATATCACGAAACAACTAAAATTTCACATTTCAATGTAATCTTATTGTTTATTTATACACGAAAAACTTCTTAAATAGGAGTATAACATAAAAATGCACAAATAAGCCGAATTACACAATTTTCTTATTCCTATACTAATGTAGAATTTAACTATTCACTCCTAATTGGGGAGGTCTTATGTTTTCAATAGAAACGAATAAAGTTATATTTTGAGAATAAATAAAATAGAACTATTCTTGTTTCTCTACTTTGTATAGGGAGTATATTTTACTCCTATGTGGCTATGTGGAACAATTTAAATATACGTGAAAAAATGTGTGTTTTCACACATTTACATACTGAAAAAGAGAAAAAGAGAGTTCAAAGTCCTCTCCAACACCTTTTTTCTACATTATATTCTTGCAAAATCATGAAACCGGTAAAAAGGGGATTTTCTCAATCAATTTTTCATCGAGGTTATAAAATCTATCTCAAAGACATTTACACGATGGCCAATTATTCACCTAGCTATTTAGGATTTTTGTGGTTCTTCATGCTTTGGTACAAAGAATTTTTCAAAATATACTTTTTATATACTCCATGGTATTTTTAAACGGTAGATGAAAGCTTTTTTAAAATTCAAAGTGGACGGGCCTACCAATGTTGATCCTACCTAAACTCGGACCTAAATCTGAGTTTCATAAATGGGTCTTGTACATAGTGTTTTTTTGTCATATAGATTCATTAACATTCAATGATTAAATATCACAAAAATGCAATTCTTAAATTAAAATATTACATTTTAACAAAATGACATTGATTGTATTAAAAAACTAATGAAGTATAATTCATCGAACGTTTTTAGAGGCAAATGTATTAATCAGGTTGCATAATCTATGTTATCAACAAATTTTTTCTCAATTGATAACATGGTAATTTGTTCAACCTTTTTGAAAATGCACCTTCCGAAGTGGTTGAAAATGTACTTTCCGAAGTGACTCTTTGAATCGAAATCGAGTACTACGTACTTATTAATGTTTTCGGCCTGACTTTGAAAATTTTAGCATTCAACATAGGTAAATGAATTAGCCCAGTAGTATTATTTAAAAATTTACAAATTAGCCCATTCAACATTCACACATGACAAATTAAATACATCACATTAGCATTTAACAAATCAAATTAAAGTTAGAAATTTCTAAAAATACAAATAAATACTAGTAACTAAATAAGAAAATAAAAAAATATAGATCGATAGAATTAACTATAGAACCTGGAGCCTAGAAGCCTAGAAATATAAGTCGAAATGCCCAAGGGGGGAAAATTCAAAAATTACTAGAAAATACTTATTTATAGTGATGGATAGTGTACCCGGGGGGTAGCTTATCCGAGGGGTTATTGCGGAGAATAACTAGAGAGAAGTCAGAGCAAACAAGTAAGAGAGAGAGTGTATATTCGATATGTATTAAGCGTGGTTTACAATGGGGGAAAGGTGTGCTATTTATAGTGGTAATAAATGCTAGATAAGGACACGTGTCAGTTTTCTGGTGGTCGAAGGGTCACCTCGACCGGGGTGGCACTGGCACTCGCATGTGGCCGCATTAAATGCGGTGGTTGGATGTGACGTTTGTACTTGGTACGGTGATCAAGGCGCATGTGAAGAGGATATTCTGTCGAGGTGGATGCCTTCGGCTGAAGGGTGCTGAGCCGAAGGCTCTTCTAACCGAGGGCTCCTACCTGCCGAGGGCTGCAGGTGCCGAAGGCTTGGTTTTCAAGCCTCGTTCTCCTATGATGTTTCTGAGCTCGATTCCGTCACAGGTAGCCTTCGGCCATAGGGCCGAAGGCACCCCTTTGCGTATTGTGGGCTGCTCAGAGCTCCATTTTGCTGGGCTTGGCCCGTTTGGGCCTGTTGGGCCTGATTGTAGTAGAGGAAGTATGTGGGTCGGGGGTCCCTGGGCCATATACTCCATCAGGAGTCCCCCACTCCTTTTGCCGAAAGGTACTTGAGGGAAAAGGAGTAGCTGTGGTGATTTCCCCGAAGGCTTCCCTGTCCTGTTGGGCGCCTCATTTTCTCAATTCCCCCATATGTCGAGGGCTGAGAGCTTCCTGAAGGGAGTGTAAGTGTGTTGCTCGTATGTGTTTCTTTGTTGTAGTTTGTACAGTAATGAGAGATATGCATTTGTGTGCTTTGCCGAGGGCATTTGTTGACTGAAGGCTTTGTGTGGATGAAGGCATCATGTGGCCGAAGGCATCATGTGGCCGAAGGCATCATGTGGCCGAAGGCATCATGTGGCCGAAGGCATCATGTGGCCGAAGGCATTGTGTGGCCGGAGGCATCATGTGGCCGAAGGCATTGTGTGGCCGGAGGCATTCTGTAAGCCGAAAGCATCATGTCGAGGGGAGTAGATTGCCATTGTGATCTTGCCTCAACCTGCTGTAGCTGAGAAATAGAAAATTTTTAACATTTGCGTGTTTTGCCGAGGGGAGTCCCCCAGTCCCCCACTCCTTTTGCCGAGAGTTTCTCGAGGGAAACAGAGTAGAGTGATGCATGCCTTCAGCAGGAGCCGCCGAGGGGTGACGCCTTTTGCTCCACAATGGGGAGATGCCTCGTTAAAAACCTCATTAGGAAAAAACCCTGTGGGAAAAAATCCTAATGAGGAAGGCATCATTTTACTGGGCTTGGCCCGTTTGGGCCTGTTGGGCCTGATTGTAGTAGAGGAAGTATGTGGGTCGGGGGTCCCTGGGCCATATACTCCATCATAACAAAAACAATATTGTGGGCTGCTCAGAGCTCCATTTTGCTGGGCTTGGCCCGTTTGGGCCTGTTGGGCCTGATTGTAGTAGAGGAAGTATGTGGGTCGGGGGTCCCTGGGCCATATACTCCATCATATAGTAATATAATATATAGGGAAAACTATCAAATAAGCCCTTGTACTATACCGAAAAAGTTGATTAGGCCCTCGTACTTTACAAACACTCAATTAAGTCCTCGAACTATTAAAAAACGTTCAATTAAGCCCTTTTGGTGGGTAAGTAACCGATTTCCCGGTTAAACGGCGACGACAGCGACGATATGCTCAAACCCCAGCAACGGCGGCTTCCCGGAAACAAGTTACATTTAACCGGGAAACCGGTTACTTACCGACTGAAAGGACTTAATTGAACGTTTTTAATAGTTCGAGGACTTAATTGAGTGTTTGTAAAGTACGAGGGCCTAATCGACTTTTTCGGTATAGTACGAGGGCTTATTTGATAGTTTTCCCTAATATATACTATCCTCCATTCCATAAAAGTTGCAACAGTTTGACTTTCACATTTGCCAACGCCCAATTTTGACTGTAATTATATTTATTTACGTATTAGTAAACATTAAAAATGTTAATATATTGGAAATTTACATTAATACAAATTTAATAATATTTTATACATAATATTTTTATTATATATATTATTAGAAAATCGTAGTCAAGGTAATGTGTGTGAATAGTGCTGAAATTCAAATTTTGCAACTTTTATGGAACGGAGGAAGTGCTACGTATACAGTTTTGGGCCTCTAATTTTTTCAGATTCTTGAGAGCCTAAGCCTAAGCCTCATCAGCCTTACATAAGGTATGGCCCTGGGGCCTACAATGGCTCCTATCTACAGCTACATCCTTGTTCATATATATTCATTGAACAAAGAGTACATTACTGTGTTGGTATTTTAGTTAATACTATCTAACCCCTCAATTTTGTTTTGCAAAATCAACATGTTTTGTTAACTAATGTTAAAGTTAGACACTTCATATGCATAAATAATTCAATTTTAATAAATAAAATTTACATATTCAAAAATTACGTACATTAAATTTTTTATAAAATTACAAAATCAAAATTAAAATTTAATTAAGAACTCATACCCTAATTAAGTGATTAAAATGAAATTGCATGACTGAATGCAAAAAGTCAAATTTTACAAATTAAATTGAGAGAGGGAGTATATATTACATATTTACCGATGTTGCATTTGTAAACTTGTTAGCATATTAGATGAATAAAAATACTTAGGTCTACTTTGCACGAAAAACAACGATCTTTCTTTGTTGGTGTATTTTTGTGGTCTTTTCATAATTGCATGCAGTCTTAACACGCCATATAAAAAGACTAATTCCTAGCTATTTTGATCATTATGTTCCTCCACATTTCACCTTTTTATTACGGCTACTTAACCACTTTTCTTATTTGGACCATTCCATTATCATCTTCAATTCGCCTCAGAAACAACTTTCCATTCACGTCTGATCGATCTACTTCCATATATATTAAACTAAAAATATCAAAATATATAAAATCAATGGTTAAAATTATGTATTCAGAAATTATATATGTTAAAGCCTTGGTGAACCGTACAAAATCTAAATCGAGTATAATAAATGTTTGACATTTAAATCAGACATCGAAACAAGTTAAATTGACTGTGTATATATATATATATATATATATATATATATATATATATATATATATATATATATATATATATATATATATATATATATATATATATATATGGGAGAATTCAAATACAAAGAGGTCTTTCCATGCAAAGTGAGAATTAATCTCGTGCATTCATTTTGAGATCTAATGGCTCAAAATGAGCCAAAAGTGAACTAAATTTGATCCAAAACGTGGTGGCAATTTCGTAATTAAAACGAAGTTTTTGCCATCGCGAAACAGTGCAACAGAAACACGCAAAAGTGCAATGCGGTGAAGAAAAAGTGCAATTGTTCGCATTTTGCACGGGAGTTACAAAAGCTAAATTTTGAGAGGTAGTATTTCTTACAACTCGATAATAATAAAGAGTATTGTTCATTTTGAAATATTTAAAGTATTTTCCGTCATATTACGTATAAGGTTTCATACTTTAATTTTAACAGTTCACGTTAGTGCTTAATTACGTAGTACTCCGTATTAAAGATAGGATTTAAAGATTTAAAGGAAGTCATAAATTATAAACTTGCTGAATTCCAAGTATGCTTTAATTTTCTAACTATTTGCATTACTAAATTTAAGCTTTGCAAATTATCGGAATTTTATTTCTTCTAAAGATTATGTCACTTTCCTTTTAAAGCAAGAAAATGGTTTATATTACTCTCTCCTATTTAAAAGTATCACTTTGTTTTACACACAAATTAAGAAAATGATACTACGTATTGTTTGACACTGTTTTGAGACTTTGACACTGTTTTGCACTATCTTGTTAACCAAATAAATCAAAATGATTTTTTTTGGATACAGTCCGAAAAGGAAAGACATAGTTTCATTTCACACTCAAATTAGATATGTCCAAATTTAATGGAACAATACCCGAACATCTTACGTTCTTACGATAGTATATACTGAGTATATGATTTATGTAATCGTCTAATATTTCTTTAAACAGAATATTACCCATATATACTTTTGTCGTAACAAAATGTTTCATCCTATCTTGCATAGAAACGTGAAAATCATGAGAAAAAAGGAATTGAAACATCATTTTTGACTTGAAAAGTAACTGGTTAGAGAGTTTCCAAAGAGTTTTCATAGAACTTTCAAAATTAAAATGTACTTTTTCTCGAGAGTTTCTGTGCTACATAAGTTCCATCAAGCCCGCCACACAACTTTATTCTAGTATAATCAGTTTTCAGCTCAATCAATCTCAAATTTCTAAAACCACCCGTCATGAACACAAAATCTCATTTATCTTTTGTGTACGAAAACACATTTATTCGTTTTAAAATTTATTCGTATATTTCATACGGAGCATCATTCATCAGAGGCATCTTATATACATCATCATATTACAAATGAATTCATAACTACTCCCTCCGGTTCTGAAAGATCTTTACACTTTCCATTTTTAACAGTATCAGAAAGATCTTTACACTTCCTTATTTGCCTTATTTGGCAAATAAATCTACACAAAACAGTGTCACACAGTGTAAAACAGTGTTAAACAATGTCAAACTATGTTTATTTCCTTAAAAAATGTGAAGTCAAAGTGTCAAGATCTTTTGGAACCGTAAATCAAGGGTCGCATCCATATTAGTCACTACGTATACTTAGAGAAATTAAAGAGAGATGATGGAGATGATGTATGGAGAAAAGTCAGAAAACCTAAACTTATGAGTGAAGAACAAAAATGAGAACAGAAAATACATTCATAATGATTAATAATAGTATGATATGATGGAGATCTGATCCAACTTCTAAACATTCATTTTCTTTATTTTTCCTTTTGGAAAACAAATACACGTATAATAATACACATTTGTATAAATCCCAAAAATATTTTCTACAAAATCGTCTCATACACTATAATTGAGAACCTCACATAATAATGGTGTCAATAATTAATCACCAATCCGGCTAAGAAACAAAAGGGCACCTGCAGGTTTTAAACAGCTCACCGAGCAATTATTATCACATAATAATACCTACCTATTGGAAATAGGGTTTGGGCCACTAGGAACTTCATGAGCACTGGCATTGAAGCAGAAGCTGCCGCAACCATTTTTACCCAAAAATGGTGATGATGATGGAACAATAACGCTATTCCTGTTGCCGTTGCTGTTACTGTTGCGGTTTCTGTTATGGATCCTTGTCCCGGCCTTTAGATTTTCTTGGGGTGGCACCATTGGGGAAAACGATAATGACGAAGACTCTCTACGGGCCGTCTTGTCGATGACCTCATGAGCTTCTTCCAACGAAGACGATGACGATCTCAAAATTCTTCGCGGGTGATCCGCCATGGCAAGTAGAAGAAAGAAGAATAGAGAGAGCAAAACTGTGGCTGGATTATGATGATAATGATGATGGTTGAAATAAGTAGTCATTTGGAAAGTTTGGTTCCATAAATGTAAAAGCCAGCCAACATGCCGCATGACACCAACCTAATAATAAATTCAAAACTAACTATGAGTAAAGTTGATCAACAGTAAAACCAACTCAGATATACTTATATTAATAGATTAAAAGGTATAGCTCATGATCATGTAAATTATAGTTTCTTGACTGTTTTTGGCAACAATATAGATAGATGGGGTAATGATATGGGGCTGATGGAGGGAGCTAAGAAGAGGCTAGGGGAATCTTGAAAGAAGGTAAAGTGTTGGGGAAGAAAAGAAAGAGAAGTGAGTTAGTTGCTTTAACAAAGTCTGGCCTGGTCCCACAAAATCAGAGTAAGTGGTGAAACTTTAGAAATGTTGAGAGTTGATTTGTAGAAGTTAAATAGTAATTTAATCACTCCAATACTTTTCCCACTCAATTCCATGGAAAGAGTACTGTTACACACACATCAAGATGGAGAGAAAAACAGACACTACCTCAAAACTACTCACTTTGTAAGAATGAAGAGGACAATACACAGCACAGCTATGCCCCAAAACTGCTCACTTTGTGCTCAACAAGATTGATTCTAAATCTTCATTCTAACAACACTATTTATAATCAAACAAATGAGTAACACAATCATACTACATAATTCATTTATTCGGACACGGTTTGAATGGTCGCATGATCGAAACTCCTTGCCGTCCAAATCGCCTTCTTCTTTGTCGTTTAGTATTATACTACTTCCGTCCCAAAATTTCATTCCCACTTTTCTTCCCGAGATGTTTGAGCGTTTCTTCATATTTTCATTGAAGAATGACTTATTTGGTTCATATTAATTATACTTCTATTATTTACAATGGTAATTAAATAAGCATGTCAAATGAGATGAATAACGTAACAGAATAACTTATTCTGAATAAGGGTATCAATCAGACTATGAATACTTGAGTATAAGTTTGAGAAAAAAGCCTTTTGTTACAAATCACAATCACTGTTGTAAACACTTTTACACATAAATGGTCATTATGTTTAAGAGATAGATGGAGATTTCTTTGCATTGCATAAAGAGAAATTACCCAAAATAGGACTAAAATTGTTTGTATATTCCAAAACAGGACTATCATATTTTTATTTGCAAAATAAAACTAATTAATGTCATGTTTTGACAATACCAGACTTTAAACATGGTAGTATTTTCCAAACTTGGCATTAGTTACTCCTATTTTGGAAATAAAAATATGATCATTCTATTTTGGAATTTTCAAATTTTTTTACTCTTATTTCGGGAGTTTTAGCTTCATAAATCGTCAAGTGGTCAACTAATCGTGTACATCATAATGTGTACGGAGTTTATTCTTGCGTGTATAGATTGTATGGAGTGTATTTAGTCTGGGATGGAGCCTCATTGGTGCATGGAGTGTACGAGATAGATTCATTTGTCAGTTCTGGGTGATTTTGAGTGAAGTGATGGAATAATAATTTAAAAAAGGCAATTCTATTGTACCTCAAAGGATGAAATATCGTATTTGCAGGTGCTTACCGTCCATTAGACTATTAATTAATGAATGATAAAGCAATGATTTGAATCCGATTAAATGTAGTGTAGGTACCATTCCTCTCATAGATTATTAGGATCCAAACATATATAATTAGGGAGAGATTGAGCTATAGAGAGGAAGATGAATGAATAGTGATATTGTTTGTGTGATAATGATTCTAGGATTTACATGCTCCAAAAGAAGTATATATAGAGAAACCCGGGTCTGGACCTCTAATATGGGCCTGACAGACCCGATTACATAAAAGAATTGATAACATAAAAGGCTAATCTAGAACATCTGAATAATAATGAACAATAATATGAATGACATCCAATAAGCGTGTGTGAGCCGCTGTCCGGGTCCAATAGTCGTGAGACTCGGGTGTCCGAGTCTATATACTCTATCTGGAGTCCCCCACTCCCTGAGTCGAGAGTACTCGAGGCGAAAGGGAGTAGAACTGTGTGCTGATCTATCGTCTAATGAGTAAACTTCATGAAAAAATTGAATTTCTCCTTCTTTGGTTAATGGAGGCGCTAAGTCCCCTGCTCTTCCAGTCCCCCACTCCTTGAGGTGAATGTAGTGAGGTGAAGAGGAGTAGAATGGTGCATGTCTCGTGATGTCTTCAATAGGGGGCCGAGGGTCGACACCTTTTGTCCACGTTGGGGAGATGCCTCGTTAAAAAACTCATTAAGAAAAAACCCAGTAGGAAAAAATCCTAATGAGGGAAAAAGAGTACACCGGATGCTCCCAAAATGAAGCAAAAGGGGTGAGCCCTTCGGCCTAGGTGTGGGCTGCAACGGTGTCCGTCTGCTGAGGGGATGGCCGATACCAGTCTGTAGATGTGAGTAGCTCGGCATGATAAGTAGTCTCGGTCATCAAATAAAGATGACTAGAGACAGTTCGATCGAGTGACCGTCCATAATGTGATGTCTAGGTCATCAAATAAAGATGACTGACAGATGTATGACCATGGGGCCTGTATGAGATACACGTCATCAAATAAAGATGACAGGTCGATATATGGCCGATGGGTCTATATAAGAACTCCACGCCATCAAATAAAGATGTAAGGGCGATGTACGGCCGAGATGCCTGTATGAGAGCTCCACATCATCGAATAAAGATGACGGGGCGATGCATGGCTGAGGGGCGTGTATGAGAGCTCCACGTCATCAAATAAAGATGATGGGGCGATGTATGGCCGAAGGGCCTATATGAGAGCCTCACATCATCAAATAAAGATGATGAGGCAATGTATGGACGAGGGGCCTGTTGAGAGCTCCACGTCATCAACTAAAGATGATGGGGCAATATATGACCGATGAGCCCATAAATGAGCTTCGCGTCATCAAATAAAGATGGCAGAGCGATATATGGCCGATGGGCCCGTAAATGAGTTTTGCGTCATCAAATAAAGATGACAGAGTGATATGTGGCCGATGGGCCCTAAATGAGCTTCACGTCATCAAATAAAGATGACGGAGCGATACATGGCCAATGGGCCCATAAATGAGCTACGTGTCATCAAATAAAGATGATGAAGCGATACATGGCCGATGGGCCCGTAAATGAGCTTCGCGTCATCAAATAAAGATGAAAGAGCGCTATGTGGCCGATGGGCCGGTAAATGGGCTTCACGTCATCAAATAAAGATGATGGAGCGATATATGGCCGATTGGGCCTCTAAATGAGCTTCGCGTCATCAAATAAAGATGACAGAGCGATATGTGGCTGATGGGCCTACAAATGAACTTCACGTCATCAAATAAAGATGATGGGGCGGTATATGGCTGATTGGGCCTGTAAATGAGCTTCGTGTCATCAAATAAAGATGACAGAGCGATATATGGCCGATTGGGCCCATGGTTGAACTCTGGGCTCCTTTAGCCTTTTAGCCGGAGACCGCAAGATGTTCGCTATATCTGAATATGAGGACGAGGCGGTGTATGCCTATCTGAATATGAGGACGATGGCGCTGAGGAGCCGGTTTGAATATGAGGACGATGACGCCGATGAGCCGGTCTGAATATGAGGACGATGACGCCGATGAGCCGGTCCAATATATAATGATGAGGCGATGATGAGTCGATCGTCATATCAAGGCGACAGTCGCTATCCAGGAAGGGAATGGCGAGCCCAGTCGCTAGATAAATACTTTGGCGATTGGGCCGATCTGAATATGAGGACGAGGCGATGATAAGTTGTTCGTCATATATATAGGAGCGACGGTCGCCAATCTGGGAAGGGAGTCACGAGCCTGGTCGCTATAACAAGACTTCGGCGCTGGTAGCCAGTCTTGAGGTAGATAATCATGCCGAGGCCGAGAGGCCGGTCGTGATGTGTGGACGGTGATGCTGAGAAGCCGGTCTGATAATATGATGATGTGGCGATGATGAGCCGACCGTCATATAGAGGGAATGATCACCATCTAGGAAGGGATGACGAGCCCAATCGTTATAACAAGACTTCGGCGCTGGGAGCCGGTCTTGAGATAAATAATCACATCGAGGCCGAGAGGCTGATTGTGATGTGCGGACGGCGATGATGAGGAGCAGGTCCGATAATATGATGACGAGGCGATGATAAGCTGATCGTCATATAAAGGCGACAGTCACCATCCAGGAAGGGATGGTGAGCCCGATCGCTAGCTCAAGACTCTCGACTCTGAGGAAGTCGGTCTTGAGATAGATAATCACGCCGAGGCCGAGGGGCCGGTCGTGATGTGAGGATGCCAGTGATGAGAAGCAGGTCCTATAATATGATGACGAGGCGATGATGAGGCGACCATCATTTAGTGGCGATGGTCACCATCCAGGAAGCGACGGCGAGCCCGATCGCTAGCTCAAGACTCTCGACATTGAGGAAGCCGGTCTTGAGATAGATAATCACGCCGAGGCCGAGGGGCCGGTCGTGATGTGCGGATGGCGATGAGAAGGAGCCAATCTGAAATATAGAGCACCATTGATGGATTATTAGGATCCAAACATATATAATTAGGGAGAGATTGAGCTATAGAGAGGAAGATGAATGAATAGTGGTATTGTTTGTGTGATGATGATTCTAGGGTTTACAAGCTCCAAAAGGAGTATATATAGAGAAATCCGGGTCTGGGCTTCTAATATGGGCCTGACAGACCCAATTACATAAAAGAACTGATAATATAAAAGACTAATCTAGAACATTTAAATAATAATGTACAATAGTATGAATGACATCCTATAAGTGTGTGTGGGCCGTTGTCCGAGCCCAATAGTTGTGAGACCCGAGGGTTCGAGTCTATATACTCTATCACCCTCATTTATTTATGAGGTATCGTAGTACTCCCCTTTAAAAAAATACTATCGTATATAGTTTTTTTTTAACAATGAATTAAAATAAGTTGGGGAAATCAGTAGACTTCTCGTTCAAGCTAGTGATAATATAAATTTATCACTGTATGGAGTGTACACTGTTCTAAAATTTATGTTGGGGAATTAAAATATAGCTATGAGGCTATATTTACCCGTTTTACACGGTTCTATTATAAAAATATAAATTTATGTATTTGCTTTCTTCAAAATTTTCATTTTTAAAATTATGAGGAAATAATGTTAAGTTTTGGAAATGCTCTTTATTAAAAGTACTTTCACAATAGTATATACTAGTATTAATTTTACAACTTTTACAAAATATATTAATAAATGTTATTGATCAAAGTTTATCACTATGTCCATGTTATAATCTATCGGTAGAGAAATGAAAATGTTAGAAATGGGGATGAATTAGTACCAACATGAGATTTAAGAGTTGTGCACTACTAACTTTGTATTATCTTAACCACAAACATAATGTGCATCATCATGAATTAGAATACAATGTGCACTACTTTTCGACGATATTGTACTAAACAACTTTAGGTTGCACTAAAAGTCGCAACTTGAAGTCTTAGCATGTTACACACAAGAATCAATATCGAGCACATTTTGCATATATGAGCCTAAAAATCAGACTTCGACAGTTATAAAATACATAGAAAACATTAAAGACTGAATTATACTTTTTGTGCAGGACTACATTAAAGATACCAAAAGTGCGATCATACTTTTTGTTCTCCTCACAAGACTGAATTTAGAATGTAATGATTTAGAAGAAAACCACTTTCATGAGTTTCCTAATTTTAATTCAAATATGGATATGGTTGGCATGTTCTAAGACATGTTCTCCTTTTGGAAGGTCTTGGGTTATATCACCCTATCTTGATTTTTCATAGTTAAAAGCAACTCCTAGACTTGACATGTCACGATCCTCTTGAAAGAGAGTACCTTCGCGAACGTGGACATAGGTGGTGCACGGCTGTCATTAGCTCATGCCTAATTATTCAATCTTTTGGCAGAATATCTACTCAACAATTTAGCGATGTCTCAAAATTCAAAAATAGAACAAAGGGAAAAGGATAGGTTGAAAACTTGAAATGGGAGACCCAATTTTTTTTATCCCGGAAGGTAAACCACCAAAATCAATGGGAGACCCTTAAAGAGGTTGTTGCATCTGTTCAATATATAATGACTTTAGCGAACTTTGGGTTGTTAATATGATAAGTTCATCAATGGTTAACAAGTATGATGGTATGCCTTATATTTATGATGCTCTGGTAGTTCAAGGGCGAGACAGTCAAGAAACAAACGCGAGTTCAGCAATTATGGAGAAATAATTGACAATAGTAGTCTGAAACGAACCATAATATGTAGTAGTTTACTACCTAGTAATTTTTTCTAGTCATAAAAAGGGTATGAGTCCATGCACATATGGACAAGTTTCCTCTGGTATTGCTCATAAAAATCACCTACAGCAATAACATCTTCATTCTCTGGGTTGAATACTCCCCCCACCAAATTCATGAGCTTATCATTCACCAAAGATCTGGATTCATCGTCCAGTTCCGTGCTGGACAAGAGGAACTCCCCATGTATTTCCCGGCAAGCAAGAATAAAAAGTGCTGCTGTGTCTGGTTGCTTTGCCTCACGAAGTGCTGCCAGTGCCTCTTTCAATGCACCCGCTGCAACATACAAGATCAACGCCCTGCAGTTCAATATCCCTCTTTTTATTTCAAATGTAAATCAATAAAGATGAAATGGCTAGGTCCAGCTCATGAAGGAACGTCGCAGTTTCTAGTCCAAACTCAATTAACAATAGTTATACACATGAACATTTAATTCAAAGGTAGCAATGCAAATACAGGAATACTTTTGCGGGTATTGCAAGATAAAACAAATTTTTGTTAGCTTGATATTGTGTAGCGGGTTTGGTCAGTTTCCAGCATTAATCATACCTCCAGATATTATGCTCAGAACGCAGCACATTCTCGGCCCACCTTTGCAAAACCCTTCAAGATTAAAATGCAGAAGAAAATAAATCCAATAGGCATCTTATTCTACAATGAATGTTCAATAAACTCTTTGATGTCATTCACATCTGACTTTCAAAGTAAAAAATACGGAGTATATGAGGAATGGGAAAGATATTTTTATTATGCTGCAGAAAACTGTACTGCTTGATGGATACATGAGTTCTAATGTTGCCAACTCCCACTGTCAAAGAGTGCATAGCTCTTCAAGAGTGTATATTGCTGTGACTCTTCTTATCAAATGTGTAAACATTATGTTTGAAAAGTATCAGAGAGCGAACACAAGCTTCTTAATATATATGTAACTTACCGTGCATAATCAGATCCTTTTAAATGTGTAGCAGCTAATGTTGCAGCAGCTGTCCAACATCCGGCATCTTGTAGCTGCCGTTCAGAGAGCACACTGTTAAGAATCAGCTAAAAATAATCGAGACAATGTATCATCTTAATTTTGTCCAACAGTGGATGTTTATTGGTTTGAGTATAATATACAGGAGTTAAGTAAATTCTACCTCTTGAGGACCATTTGGGGAGAGTTAAACCAAATTTAATGTGGTATCAGATGTCTAATCCGGCTGCAGATCATTTTGGGGTGAGTTGGGATCCAGTTTAATTTATTCAATTCAATTATGCTATATGCTTCATGGGTACATTAATATGCCTGGTTCAGGTAAGGGTCATCTCTAAGAAACTATAATAGCATTGGTAACCAAGATGCCTCTTCAATAATTTTCATATGAATAAAGTTTTACATTTTGGGTATATAAACCTTCACACATTGCACATAGAGATTGGTAGTTTAAACTTTAAAGATAAATGTCAAAACTTTAAGAAAAATTTCAGGGACAAAAAAGTATACTCTGAAACACAAGGGACAACCGGACAACATTGAGAAAAATAAGGGGTAAAATGGAGTTTTATTTGACAGTGATACCTTGCACAAAATATATTTAGGGTTGCAAATGAAGTGTTCATCAAACTATTTGCAGATACATTTGGCCGAAACTCGTTTTTTTCATTAAGATAAATCAAAAGACATTATAAGCAAGTTCTTATGTTCCTCAACGGTTTATTTGGTACGATATATTAATAAACTCATTCACAATTAGAAAACATATCAAGTCAGAACAAGTTCAATTGCTAAATATTGACATAGCTAACTTTGAGTAATATTACCTACTTTAAACAAGTGCAAACCTTGTAAAGAGTTCAAAGAAACCTATAATGAATGAAGAAATCTCGGGCAGGGTGCAGCTTGGACCCGTAAGGTTAAAAGTTATGTGTAGGACTGTAAGTCTGTAAGTCCTGACTAATAATGCTCACAAACATAATATATATGTAATAACGCTCCTACATTAAATTTTCAAATGATGTTTTCCATCTTAACTAGATCACTGTTTTGATAAGGTCTAAAATTTATTTTTTTATTAAAATGTTCTTCATACATAGCCCCTGATGTATGTAGTAAATACATTCCAATGGGCCAAACAAGTATTACACATTGATAGTATTATCAATACCCTCACAAACAGTTTCAAGTTTTAGTTACAATGGAATGCTGGTTTTATAGAAGTTTTTAGAACAATTTTGGCATAAACCATCCATGTGTCTATGCGGGGTCCATCAGTCATTAGTAATAAATACAATGAGACTACCAGATGAAAACATGTGTTCACATACCTGAGAACAAGCTTCTTGGTACCTTCCAACAGCACAGAGTAGATGTGTGCCAGATAAAGATCTGTCTGTCCTGACCATATTTGCAGCAACAACCTACATAGGATAGAAAAGGGGTATTACAAAAGAGAAAAATTAACTTATTAAAGATACACATGAATGTTAAAGAGAAACATTTAAGTTATTAAAAATATACATTTGGTCATTCTCAGAAAGGAGAAGCTATAAAATGAAGAAAAATATTCTCCTGGACATTCTATGGACAAAAATAGAACAACTTTTATTTAGGACAAAAACGTGACTCGAGGTGAGAAAAAATTGTCACAAATGCCCCCATGTATAACTGCAAACCCGGAACCGAAAATGTAATGTTCTTCCTGCAGTACAGCAATGCTGGACATCTCTCTCCCACAGCTCCAACAGCGGGTGGCGGTGGCGGGCTCTGTGTGGGCGGTGGAAACGGCGGTACTCCAATTATAACGGCGAGCCAGTGAGCTCGTCCAATGACGACAGACATCAGCCTCCAGGGTTGCTCCAACATTGAGAAACGGATGGTTCCTGTCGGGTGCAGCGGTTCAACGACGAGCCCGTGGCTCTGTGCCCCGCCTCTACCACGCCACTCATCTCCTTATTCCTCTTCATTTTCTCCTTTTTTCGGATTATTGAGAATGAGAATTGTCTATTTACGGAAACGATAAGAAAAGATTGGGGGTAGGAGGGCTGATTGCTGGCAGTCAGAGGCGACTTCACATCACGATTGGGTCCGGCGAATGAGCGAATCTTACAGTTTCAAGCGGATTTTGTCCCATCCCTCTGTAGGTTTCCGGGCTATGGGGGACCGCCGATGAATGCACTGCCGGTGGTTTAGTGAGGGGTTATGGGGGTAGATTCCTAGGGATAGGGTTCCGCAAGATGAAATCACTGTAGGTTGTCTAGTGAAGAGGGTGGGTTCACTGGGCAGCAGTGTAGACAGAGTGCGACGGTGTTACTGGCCTGAAAAATGGTGGTGTTACTGGACGACAAAATGGCGGTATTACTGGCCGAGAAAATGGCGGTGTCACTGGCCAGATCGGTGTCACTATCAATGCCGACTGCGGTGTCATGATGGGGTAACTAGGCTTAGGAGTGATAATTTGTTGTTTCTGTGCTCCAAGTTTTTGAATTTATTTAGTAACTTTTTTAGAAATGATCTCTTTATTTGTTCATATGCGATACTTGAGTAATATGAATGGAAAATCCCCTAAAATGAGACAAGTACAGAGTTACCTTCACTGCTAGTTCAAGTAAAGATGCTGAAACTGCAGATGAAAGAGCAACGGCGCGCAATGCATTTGCATAGAAATAAGAGCTCTCCGGAGGTGTTGAAAGTAGTAAACTAACAGCGCCTTCTAAATTTCCAACAGATATGAGTCTGATAATCATATGCATTATAGCAGGCAATGACGTTAAAAAGATGCTTTAAAAATGAATAGCTTCATATACTACAGAACAGTTGCAAAATAGGATGTGCACTAGGAAAAGCAATTGGTGAACGTGGAAATTAACCATCAACTTCTTATTTTAGAATAATAAGACTCTCTTTGATATAAAAACTTCATCTTATGACTTCATTGTCTGTATATACTAATACACTACTTATATAGGCAAATAACTGCCCCAAGTGTAGTGGGTTAGACCCTAGGTTTCTAAACCATAGGTGTTCTATTGAGCTTGATAGAAAACTAGAACTATAAACTCGATACTGGAAACTTGAACTTCACTTTTACTTTGACAGGAACAACTTGAATGTCAAGCTTTAAATTGAACCTTTGGTGGCTTGGTGCCCACATGAGTATCCTCAGCCTAAAGATTTACTTCACTTTTACTGAAATATACTTTCAGTCAACATTACTCCAAAAGCCTGAAACGTTCCTTTTTTTTATTTCCCCTGAAACAGACGACAAAGAACAGAAAACACAAAGTTGACAAAAAGATTATGAAATTTTCACCGTATGGTCTTAGGAAAAGGAGAACAGGAACAACCACGTGCTGGTGCATGGAAGTGCATGGTCATAACTTAGCATGAAGTAGCCACTGGGAGGACCTCTCAGCACGGGGTTCTAAGTTTCAGGATAAAGTGATGGTGTTCGTTTTCAAAACAACCACTGAAGTGTGTGGGGATGAGAAACTCTAGTTTCATGACACGCTTCATTTCCGTAAAAAATAGAAGGGACTACGGCTAAGATAATTTTTTTTTCAAAAATTTTAGCGTAAGACTATGAAACCATGCAGAATAATACGACCGTCATTGTTATTAAACTCAATTTGCAACTTCATTATATTTTAAAGACTACTATACTGTTGTAAAATTACATCATTTCTCTGATATCATTCCGTCAACAGCAGGAGAAACTCTGATTTCCCAATATGAGAATGTTTTTCCATCATTTGCAATGGAGCCAAAGACTCACTATGTTCTGGCTTGAGAATATGATGGAATAAAGCAAAATGGCTCACTAAACTATTTGCGCTTCTTTGTTATGAAGCAGCACTCAGTCCATGCAATTTTGGACGCAATTTTCACTATGGGTCATCCGGAAACAGTCTCTATATGCTTTAGTACAGGAGTAAGACTGTGTACATCCGACTCCCCCCCCCCCCCTACCCCACCATAGGTGGGAGCCTTTGTGGCACTAGGGTGATGATGATTACAGATTTCAGCCAGAGTAGAATTTTTGGTAAAGCCTTATATTACAGATAAGAACCACAGTTCCTGAAATTAGAATCTAAAAGTACTGCATAGAGCTTTTTCTCTAACACTTACAGCCTCATCATTTAGTTGAGGGCAATTTGAAGTTTTATCTTACCAAATTTCTGTTTTAGACTACTCAGACCGTTTTGTTTTCATATAAAATAGGTTTTTTATATATAAGGTGGATACATTATATAAAAAACACAAGACAGACTACAGTAAATCTAGAATTCCTTGGAAGTCCAGAAATTTTGAAGTGGAACACAGTAAACATTTAAACTCAAAAAGATTCATCTCAAGAAGTTTTGGAGGGACAAATTTTCTCAGGTCGGAGCTTTGGAGACTACTCAATAAGGATGATTCAGGATCTAAGTAATACATAACTGGAACCGATTGGTAGGGGAACCTGGAAAACTTGACCACCAGACCACTTGCATAATTATCACAGTCAACAAAATCAATTTCACAAAAATGACGAATAAATTCACGTTCACAATCACCTGGCATTCTTGTTTTGGTTGGGTCCTATTCCGTATCTTTTATTTATATTTTCGATATGATTGAAAATTGAAATCTATTCCAAACTATGAATATAAATATGTAAAGATTTGGCCTCTTGGCCTAACCACATGCATAATCGGCCTAAACATATCTTGCTATTGCTCAAGTACCGCACATTTTACTCCATATTTATCTTGGTTTTGTTTGAATATTGCATATTTAAAAGGAATACAGAAACCATATTTATCTTGCCTAGTGCGCAACCATGCTCAATCTCCAAAAGGAATACAGAAACAAAAGAAAAAGACCAAGAAAAAATAAAATGGAACTCCTAGGATATATCATACCGACCTACCAACCTACAAACACAGTTGCTGAAACCAAAATATAAAACGGTATAATAACTAATACAAGAGTAGCAGTGAAACATACTCACTCGTGTACACGATTTTGAATAGCCTCTTCACCTTCGAGCTTCTCATGCCAAGGGATGCGCTCATTAGCACGCTTCCACAACTCTTCTTGTTTGAAGGCCATCAAACCAAGTTGACTGCTACTCTGCCAAAAAGTTGTGCAATTCACAGTAATGATTAGTGAAACATGCACTGAGGTCCTTGGATGACATGTATAAGCAAACTATTATCAACAATTCTTGCTCTACAATTTTTTTGTACACGCTTTTGTACATGCCATCTATTTTGTCTGGGTACACAAACAACTTCTGCATTTTGTTAGACGAACTGACTGTGTACACACGCAAAATAGGGGATGGTGTACAAAAACGTGTACAAAAGGAAATTACCAACTTTTATCAACAGTCGAAATAGCAATACAATATATGAAGTCAAACTTAAAAGTTCAAAGTAGCAAACTTTTAAATGGCTACCAGAGTCCCTGAACCTGGAGCTACTTTTCCCTTTGATGATATCCTATTCAGCATAGATGCATCATCAATCTCTGAAGCAAATGCTGATTGGGGAATTTTAAATACAGACTTTTTAACCAACTCATTCATCCAATAATTAAGAGCTTGAGGTAACTGCAGCCAAAAAAAGGCTTCCACTGGTTCACCAAATACTGCAGCAGCGAATGCAAATCTCATTGCACAACCTCTGTTGACAATCCCAGCATAGAGTCTTACGCTCTCATCATCAATTATACAGCCTTGGACACAAATGGTGGAAAGTTATAAAAACATTACACAACAATTGTTACCAACAAGGTACTAATTAGACATCAAGCATGCAAATGCTCATATATACCGAGCACTGTACAACATTAGACTATCAATACCACACCTTCTCTACGGTAAGGCTCCAATACTTTAAGAAGCATCTCGGGTACCACAGAATCTCCGAGATATGCTGAATCAATCATGTAACCACGTAGATCACCGGTTGATGAGGGATTCTCAGGAGTTTCATGATGCCCCTTAGTTGTGGCAAATATATTGAACCAAGATGGCTTTATACCCAGCTGTAATATTGTACGCAAAGCCTGTAATAATAAGTAAACAAGAAAGCAGAAAATCACTGGTAAAGATTGTTCTGAGAAGAATCTTCCATGTTTTGGTATAAAGAGAATGGATATTCCACCAGAAAGTTAGAGAAATTGAATGCTCCGCCAGTTTAGTTGAGAAAGAGATCATTGACACTATTATCGTGTCTAACTTTTCCATCAATATATTTTCATTTTTCTATAATAATAGATGCACCTGCATTTTTTATTTCATCAGATTACTGAATCCAGTACACCTCATGTTTATTACTTACCACATAGATCAAACCCTTCTAGTACTGGGAATTGGGTTGCCACATGCCAATAATGATACTTAAAACTGATTCCCCATTTTACTAACCACAGCTACAGCTCTAATAGAATACAGTAGAGAGAGAAAATGATAGAGGGATAATATTCTCATTAGATTGAAATGAAGTGTACAGAGAGTTTATATAGAGGACTGCTCAACTAGACTTAACTAACTAACTGAACTGCAACAGACTTATACTTATTACAATGCGTATAGTATATCTAACAAGCTCAAATGCTTTTGGATTGTATCTGATGCATAGTTTCAAGAGGAGGATTTAGTATTCAAATGCAAATTCAAAATAAACAAAAGTGACATTTTTGCCCCCCCCCCATTATGGGAAAATAGTAGTCCCTATATTATTGGTATCTGCACTTTTAGTCCTTCGATAGTCATTCAAGTGGTGTATTTAAATGTTAACTTCTAACGGAATTTGTTTAAACCTATAAAATTTTAAGGATACGACAATTCTTGCATCAGATGATAAAGAAGCACCATTAAGACTTGCATTCCCAAAGTAATTAGCAATTACAATGTTTTTGTATATAAGATTCAATCCATGAAAATGGGAAAAGTAGAATTGCCAAAAATTATTGTATTCATTTCGAACTTTTATGATATTCATAATTTTTTCCGCTATAATTTTCTAATTTTATGAACTTATGATGAAAGTAAGACTTCTTTATTATTTTGTGTATTACTCTGTATGAGGAATGATCCTGTCTAGCTAGATGGACAGGACTCTCCGTCCGGCCGCCGCTGTTTGGGGAAGTTCCCGGTGGATTTTTTTGATGAATTTTTTTGAGCATGTTCTTTGTGAAGTGTAGATTATGCAAAAAGAATCAGCTTAAAATTCAATCGGAAGTCAGTTAAATAAAATATTGAAACATATTACGCCGAACTATATATATAAAAGCGCAATGTTTTTCAGTAATTTAATTAACTGCCTTCCCAATGAAATTTTTAGCTGAAAATTAGGTGGACATATCTACACTTCATGAAGAACATGCTCCAAAAAATTATCAAAAAATTCTACCGGGAACTGGCCCAAACAGCGGCAGCCGGACGGAGCATCCTGTCCGGAAGGATGGACAGGATCTTTTTCCTACTATGTATATGTTTTATCTGATTAGTGTTGCCAAGATTGATAAATTCAACTATAGGAATGTATATTTTCACTTTATACTTGTCGAAATATTTTATTTATTTTAGATATTTGGAGTGTCACACTTTAATATTTTGTAAACAAAGACCAGAAGTCCATGATTATAAACCATAATTCATGTACAAAAATTCCATAGAACATCTACTAAATTCTCAAATATTCATATAATGAAATCCACACACAAATAGTGTCATGCACTTATGATATGGGATTTATTTGGAAGAAAAGAGAAATTAAATTTTCCATGCATGAAAATACACAAGTGCCAAGAGGATAATAACAACTAAAAAAGAAATATGGCATGCATATCTATGAGGGACTAAAGTTGACACACCCATAATTGAGGTATTATAACTTACTAAGTTACTATTAGGGGACCAAAGTGTCATTTCCCTTTTTAAAAAGAAACAGAAAGGCCTCTGCAAATGTAGCTTATAGGAAAGAGCAAATAGGAGTTAGTAACTTACAAAGGCATGTGATGTAGGTAACAATATGGGAGAACATAAAGGCACTGGTCGGAATTTTTCCTTTATTGATGTACTTTTCGGGGTGCCATATCCCGTTTTTTCAGTTCTGCAAAGCAAAAAAACTACTGTAAATGGATGGGTTTTTAAAGGTTTGGAAGATATGTTGAGGAAACAAAGATACCAGCCAAGAGAAAATGAGAACCAAATAATGCAACAAAAGATTAATTTCCAGCCAGCTTGAGATTTGGGAAGGCATCAACCCTTTTGTACTTGTGTAGAATAAAGACTGTACAAGGAGGCATATACAAAACTAGAGCTATACAAAGTGGGCTAAGCACAATACAACTAGGGTAAGGGTTTAACCCCCCGCCTAAATGGGAGATATGAATCATATGCACCAACGTTGTAACGAATATATTCTATTCTGAAGAAACTTCATAAAAACATCTACAAGTTAATTGGTCGTGTTTATTTTGCTTGTGAATATGTCATGTTACAAAAGGTGGTCAAGTTCGATAAACACTTTTCTCAACAAATTCAAACCATCCCTTAATCATGGAACATGTTAAATGTTATTATTTCTGCCTCATGGACGTTTTCCTGCTTTAACTTCACATGATTTCTTCTACAAGAGATATCAGTATATCACATGGTCTTCTCGTTTCCTTTCCAACATGTAACCGAAGGATAACCAACATATCAAAACCTCACAATGAGTTGCATTTACTAGATACTATGAGCTAAAAAATTTAAATTATACACCCTTCCTTGTTTAGACTGCTCTTTTTTTATCAATCTGCGCTTGAAGTGTAAATAAGATGTGTTGATGGTTTAGTATTTCGCTGCAACCTTGCATTCGCCAGAAGACGGTTCTGTAACCACTTACCTGAGATCTCACTTCTTATAAAAAGGGCAATTGGAGATCAGAACAAATAAATTCAAACTCAATGAGATCAGAACTTTGATGTGTGATGTTTTCTCTACATATATCACACTCTAACTGCTATAGATAATGATATGATAGTCAAAATTCTATTCAAACCATATGCCTAGTGACACCTCATTACACTTGTTAAATCGAAAAGAGGGATATATCGAACTGTTAACAGAATTCACATAAATGACAAAGAAAGCTGATTGTAAACTAGGACAGTTGTTGGACTTACATGTCAACTTCAACAAGACGAAAGCTACTATCAGCTCCAGCAATGCATAATACAAGTGGATCACTTTTATTCATTCGTAAAGGTAACCAATCAAGCTCCAAGACTAGAGTTCCAAGAAATTGAGGTTGTAAAAGTGAAATAGCTAAGGGATCGGGTGAATCCTGCAAATCACACATTATGTGTTAGACTTTGCTACAACGTGCACCACTATAAACTCCTTTAACCATGGAAAGTACGGGGAAATGAAAGAAGAAGAAAGGAGAAAAATAGTGGAACTCATCTTCTTACTAAATCAAAAATAGAATATGTGTTATCTTTAAATAAAACTGCAATGCGGCCCAAGCTATGATCTCCAGAAACAACTGGAGCAAACTTAATTCTCCGTATTCCTTCCCTGTGGGTGTTAAGCGATGATGACTGGCCAGTACTTACATCCCACCAACGTATATTCCCTGACCTATCCCCCATAACCTGGGTGATAATTACATTACTGCCTTTAAATAGGAGATGTGAATATAGAAACATCGACAGGTTGGCAAGGAGATTAAAGATTGATAACTACGCACAACATACCACATGAGGAAGACGATAGGCCATAGCTGTCACTAGTCCATCCGATGTAGCAAAGGATGAAGAAGGCCACTTTGGTCTGTGAAAAATCAGTGCCATTAAATAGTAGAGTTGGGCAGTATTAGTAGAATGCTAGTATAACAGAGAGAAACACCATATTCTGTAACAAAAGTTACTATGAATATAATAGTAAATGTTCCTGAACGTTATGCCAGGGAAGGAAAAAAATGAGCTTTTACGCCAAATTTAGAAATTGATTCATGAAATTTAAGATGTGTGTCGTCACTAATAAGTTCAATTTTTAGTTGAGGTGAGACATTAATTAATATGGTACCAAAGCATCAAATCTTGGTTTATTGGATCCAATTTGTTTCTATTATGTCATCTACTGAGCCTAGATCCATCTTCTGTTGAGGGTGATACAACAACACTCAATATCAAGATTTCTATACTAGAATAGAATCAAGAAAACAGGAAGTTTATTCACAATGTTTCAGCAAGAATGAAAAATACAAAGATGAACAATTCTGGACGATTTCGAGAGTGCCAGAGCTCTCCAGGTTCTGAGTTCTAACTGAGTAACAGCTTGCCTCTTACTCTACTCTCACCCTTTTTATTTCTTTCTTTTCCCATCTAACTTCCCACCTGTCTAACTAAATCTTTATTCTACTCCTTCGTATACTCTGAGTCCTAACAGAGGGTAATAAATATAATGTGACCAAATATTAAGGATCACCGCCTCCACTTAAAGAGCTAGCTTTTGTGCTATGTAACAGCCTAACAGGGTTTCCCATCATTATATGATGTTAATCACATGGTTTATGCCAAAAAAACTAATTCATTCAGTAATGGTATTGGTATTATAATAGAAAACATAATTTTCCAGTTGTTGGGATTGGCCTGGATGTCTAAAGCAATTCACAATCAGAACCCTTTCTTGGATCAGAAATATTCTCACTCAAATGCCTTTTACAACCAGTGATTGCAAAAAAGTGTTTGCCTCTCTAAAGTTGAGAAGGTAAACAGCATTAATATAAAGCATTCAGTGCTCATACATTAGAAGCCGTGTGAACACTTGAGCCAAATATTTAGAGCAGATATAAACTCCATTATGAGTTCTGTGTAACCCCATAACAAACAATACCTTCATAGCTTTCCATTTCATGTGAACACTTCATGTATTCTTCATCATGTAAGTAGGATATAAGCAAACTCTCAATGTTATGCATACCAAGAAATACACACCTGAAGTCTCGGATCCTTCGTCCATGAACCTCAAAAACTCCAAGCGCCCCATTTACCAATGCAAAAGCAAAGCTTTCAGAAAACTCATCCTGCGATCCATCAATCCCAATCCCTGAAATAAATTTATCCCTTCAATCCCAACTATGTTGGATCTGGTGGCATGAATGAATTATAGTGTCAATCAGTTGTCAAATTATTTAATACTATATGTTTAAGAAAAAATAGTGTCGAATGTTTTAAGTTGGATGACCTTCAGGTCGCAACCTTCTAAGGAAGAAATCATCATCACCACCTTGATCACAAATATGTTGGGTCAGTGACATGAAATTTATGTTCAACCAGTTATTCAACACTATATTCATGCAACAAGACTACTGGCAAAGTTTTACGCCGGATGCACATCCTATCAAAACTTCACAAGATAGATTTTAGTCATTTTACTAAGTTCAAAAACCCCGTCATATACATAGATTTGTCAAGTTACATAAGAAAAATCATGAGACTGGAATGCATTGAGAGTATTGTTATAAGCATGTCCCATTACAAAACTGATTTGTGAGAATTAACATGCAAAAAATGAAACGTGACTGACTACTATAAAAGGAATAACGAAATGATACTCCAAATCAGTCGCCCAAGAGTTTTCTTTAATACTCGGAAATTAACAAAACAACAACTGACAATGAGTTAATATAGTGACATCCCATTGTAAAACTGATATAGTAAAGTCAACACCCATATCATGAAACATGAATGGAATGCATTATATCCTTCCTACAAGATTATCTACTCACATTTATGAATTTGAAACTCCAATTAAGCAAAGTTATAAAGACAGGAAGAAAGAAAAGAGAGAACACAAATTTAAACTCACTAGAATCTTTAAAAGGTGCACTACACGAAGATGTGTCTATGGAAGATGTCTCAGATGAAATCATGGTTGAGTGCTCCTTTGATGATGAGCGTGGAGTTATTGGAAGAGTCCATTCTAGTACGGTGAAAGGCAGAGCTAAAGATCTCAGCTGCATGATGAAATTCAAAGAACCAAACATGCAATCCTTGAGAATAAGACATCAAAAGAAATGGAAGTAATTGGGACCAGAAGCACCAGAAACTTATTTGGAATCCATATATTCACTGAAGCATGACAAGATCTTTTTGTTTTGGTTACCATAGTTAGCATAAAGAACACAATGCATGTCATGATGATGATGAATGATACGAACATATAATCATTACAATGGGATAGCGAATTTTGGAAAGTTAGGTTGAACAGGTACAGAAGAAGAATTAAAGCATTTGTATAACTGAAGATGGTGATTAATATATTCCTTATAGATGCTAATAAGTTATATGACTAGAGAAAAATTGATTGCATTTCATAAATTTTCCTTCCCAATATCATGTGCATTGGGAAAATTGGGTGTTAATCGCTATGAGACCTTGATTGTGTATCCCAACATCAGACCATGTTACATACATCATATATTCTAGATCATAAGCTGTCTTTTAGATTATATGGTGTCTTTTCAAAATGTTCTGAGTTTGGGAGATCAGCATATCTATAGTCGACTTACTTCTTGAAAAAATGAGCCTTTTTCTTGAATCTGGCCATTTGTAGCTTATGCTTTTTTCCTGTTTTCATACCTACTTTAGCTTGTAAAACCTGTTTTTATTGCATCTATACGAATTTAATTATTTCACAACCACATCTCAGATTTTCAGAAAACACTACACAAAGAAAAACTGTTTTTTATTACTACCTCCGTTCTTAAATAATTGCAACAGAAGAAATTTTACACTATTCACGTGCTCTACTTTGACTATATTTTATTCACGAATGCATTAAAAATTATTTTTTAAAAATATACTACCAATTAAATTATTCTCACTTTAAATTTTTAAAATGTGAATTTTTTGAAATTTTTACAATTAGGGAACTAAATATATTAATGGTCAAAGTTGTGCGTTGGCAAACGTGAAACTGGAAGCGTTGCAACTAAAAAAGAACAGAGGAAGTATAATCCATTATTCATTTATTCATAATTGATTTTTGAAATTATCTAAATTTCGAGCTTGCACTCTTAGGAATAATGAGAGAAAGGTGTGTATTGTGCACATGAACAGTAGGATTGGAAACACACTTTTCTAAAATTGCTTTTTTCTTTAATTTGATGCAGGAGTTATGCATATTAGGTCCAAACTTTGTATATTGAAACACCATTTCATATGAAATAAGTTCAAATGAAATTTTCAAAATCCATTTTGATAAATTTTTCACGAGTAAAATACATTCAATTGGTGGGACTCCAGAAGCATTTTGATGACACATTGACACCCAGACAGAAAAGTGTTCAAGAAAATTTTTTAAAACAGTTTTTCAAACCAGAACTATTACCAGTGAGACAAAGCAAGCCTTTGCTTTCTACGGAGGGCAGGAATGAAATATTTTTATATGCTTCTTAACAATCCAAATTCCCCAGTGTCAATATCTGACTATCAGTCTGTAAGTCTGTTTAACCTATACCACTACACGAATGAGCAGACTTACCATCATAGGACTCTTTGTCATAGCCCAAACTTCCACTGGAGCATCACGGAACAAGATCAGAAGGTACCTACAAAAATTTGTTGGCTTTGTGAATCATTCTGAAAAGCTGTTTCATACTTTACTGTTATCAATTTTGGTAAAACAAATGCAAAAACTAACTGAGTATTCTTAGTTGCTAGGAATAACCCAATGCATAAACTCCCTAACTGAGTTCATGATGTGCATAGATTTTTCCGTAAAATCGTATCCAGGACAAAAGAATGATATACATTAATCACATTATCCAAGACACCCACATATTTTTAATTCTTATTTGTCCCTGTAATGAGGAATCAGAATTGGTATGCGTCTTCTTGGGTTGGATGAGAGTATGACTTTGGAGATAGCAAAGTGGAGGGCGCACATTCGTGTGGACGGTTGATCTCTTTTCTGTCTTTTCTCTCCCCTTTTTCTTTTATCGTTTATCTTCTTTATCTTTCTATATTCTTATGTCATTTTTATCTTCTATCTTTCTTATGTTCTTTTATCTTTTTATCTTATATCTTTCTTATGTTCTTGTGTTATTGTTATCTTAGGTTTATCTTTATCTTATCCGATTTAGCTTACTTTTTTATTTTTTATTCTTCTTCTCTTTTGACTCGGATATCATGGATCGATTCATGTTTGGGATTAAGGTTTGGATGTTGTTGTATTTGTCCCTGTAATGGGAATCATCATCTAGGTATCATAAGAAAGGGGAAGAACTGCTAAGTTTATAAGAAAAGAGTAAATTAAAAGGGGTTAATAAATGTATTTATTACACCTGCAGTATTCATCTAAGAATAAAAAATACTCGTTATAAATTTCTCTACAAAACAGTTAATAATCCATAACAAATTAGTAGTATCAAAGAAAGTAAAAATTTAACATTCTAAGATGTTTGGTGTGTCAAATTTTATGGGGGTGAATACCTTCAAAAATTTCAAGATAGATTATTTACATAAAAAAGGTTCAATATGTAATCCAAGTATCAGCTAGAGCTTGAGAGTTGTGAATAAACTGCATCTGGAGTTCTTGGCATCCTTCAAACTGAAGCATATACATTGCCACCTTGACATAAGTAATAACTAACCATGAACCAAAAAAGGGACCAAAAAGTTTTTTTTTAAAATGGTCTAGTATCTGCAGTTACTTTGCTTCAAAGGGCATATGACATTGATTCTACGTTTGATCCTTCTTTTAAATCGGAATCAGAACCAGATGTTGTAAGACAAAATGATTTGGGGGGGGGATTTGACTTTGCACCCCACTTTATGGGTAATATTGGACTTTGCACCCCGTTTTCAAACAACTTTGACTTTGCACCCCATTTCACTTAAAATCATTTGACTTTGCACCCCAGTTAAAAAAAATCTTCAAAAAATGTTATATGATGGGGTGCAAAGTCAAAGTTTTTTCAAAACAGGATGCAAAGTCCGATATTACCCATAAAGTGGGGTGCAATGTCAAATTTCCCCTTCTTTTTTTGACATTTTTTTACCGTAAGAAATAATGAATCAACTTTATGTGTTTGGATAACCCACGATGTCTATCTTAAAAAGAATGACACTCCATCCCTAAGGACCCCCCAACCCCGACCGGACGGTACGTTGGGAGGATGTAACAACAAACAACAACATCCAAGCCTTAGTCCCAAAAGATATCGGGATTGGGAGGATGTAAATTGGACTATAATCCCAATAATCTGACAGATAGAGAGTGGGGCTCTGTCCCCGGTACTTGCAGAGGCCCTATGCATATTTTAGCATAGTAACCCCTCATCGCAGTTGCCGGGATTCGAAACCGGTACCTAACCCTTGTGGCACTCTCTCGTTAACAGTTGAGCTACGCCCACCGGTACCCACGATGTCTATCTTGACATTGGAGTGTGTTGTCTTCAATCTAGGTTGACGGGATGTTACACTGCACCTCATCCCTCACCATCATTGCGGGATGAAGGTTTGTGGCGGACAGGGAGGCCCTTCTGAAGCTGCAAATAGTATTGTGGATTTGTGGTATGATCAGTGGAGCATACGTCAGTACAAATTTGACTGTGGACCGATATCCGGGCGCTATGATCAGTTATTAAGGCAGAACAACTGACTCACCCATTGAGAACGCGAGAAGGTAAGCCACATCCAACTATAAACAGGCATGTGACTGCATACAAAATAGGATGTTAAGTGTCCCAATATGATTTTTACGTATGAGGTAAACCTCACTTCTGGAGAGTCCTTTTTAGTGAAAGTTAGTCCCAATTTAATATGGTTTCAGAATCTGGTCCAGTTGTGATATGTTTGCTTATTTAGTACTTAGTAGTTTAGGATAGCCCGTTTAAGATCGATTTGGATCATATATCAACTCTCAAGTTGTCTATTCAGATTTGGTTGGGCAGGCGTGTTAAGTGTCCAACACTGAACGTTTACCATATCTATATCTAATAAGTAAGTTTGATGTAACCCTCATCTTTTGAGGATTCTTTTGGGGTGAGTTAGACCCAATTTAATAAAGGCCATGTAACCTGTTGAGATAGGAGAAGGCAAGTATACACCTGCAATGTGACTTGTACTTGAGACGATCGACCGTGATTAGAGCTTGTGGAGCCTGGTGAATGTTATTGTGGAAGAACAAAGGTTTTTTTGTCTTGTGGTTCAAGAAATGGTACCCTCCGCTGGTGTTTATTTACTAGGGGTGCTCACAGACCGGGTAAGTTGAGCGGGAGGCGAGCTGTTTGGTCAGTTGGTCATAGTACTGTTTTCGGGTGCTAGTTTTTTGGGGGTCCACAACCCAACCCGTACATACTGGGTCAGATGCTAGAAGGCGATTGTGTGATGTGATGGACAATTTGATTTTAGTGGAAACCTAAAAAGAGAAAAACTGCAGACCTTTTTAGGCAGTATCCTGCCAATGGGAGCAGGGGTAGACAAGGCACATGGTCATTTGATTATTACAGACAGGGAAGTTATCTGCCCTGTTACGGTTTGACTGATCTATCTATTAATAGGTGTAGTAAGGTGCCTAGAGTTGGTTGCTCAAGTTCCGATGCTAAAAGTCAGTCTGCCTTGAAGTGCTGACTTAGAATATATTTATAGGTTGGAACTAGCTTGCATTGGAGGTGACTAGGACGTGTGGCGTTAGTATATGTTACTATGTGGCATGTCATGTGGCAGTCAGTGGTCAAGCGGCTGCCACACAGCAAACATCAAGACATGTGGTGTGCCTGGCAACCTTGTACCGTGAACCCGGCTAGTTCATTTGATGGTGACCGCCAACGTGGTGTCCTGCTGTTGGTCTGTTGTTAGGATAGGACCTGGCCGGGCTGGATGCGGGGTCCATCAAAGTGATCGGTCCCGGTAATAATGCCCATCAGACCACCAGTACTAATTGCCAAAAACATCCAAATTTTTCTTTATTTCTTATGGGCAAATGTAGGTATTTCAAACCTTCCTGAAGCTGAGGACCTTAACGCTCTTATAGGGGCGCGCTCTGGCTTTTGTAAAACTCGAAATGACCGGTTGAGTCCACTCCTAAGACAAGTCACAACAAGACTATTGATGTAGCCTCCAGTTTTCTCGTTTCCCTGTGAGCACAAACAAAGTTAAAATTGAAGGCAGTTAAGTGTGGTGAAAGTTAATGTACTTGCAACCATATACGACACCCGTCCCAAAAAAGACTCATGTTTGGTCGATGCACGTTTTTTATTTATTATGGGTAAGGTGCAACTGTTATAATCATGGATCATATAAAAATGTATTTGTTCTTAACTAAATTTATCATAAGGAAATTGCTTATACTTTTTTGGGAAATTTGTTAATAATTTACATGAAAATATATTACGTAGTACTATTTAATCAAAGTGAACTTTTTTGGGGCAAAATATGTATTGACAAAAGTTGTGCTTGAAATAGGACTCTTTTTTGGGACATGGAGACTATGATGTAGTTGAAAGTTAAAATGCAAAGCATCATTTCAAATAAATAACTTATGAAGGAAAAAAGAAAATAGGAAGGACCTCTGAAAGTGAATAAAGGGATTAGATGCCAATGTTTACTAAATAAATTGATAGAGCTAAAATAGCATACTCTGAAGCTCCATTTGACCATACCTGTGTGTAAGAGAATGACACCAATCTTGAATTACCAAGCCACCGCAATCCCCTAACAACAGTGCTATGGACATAGAAACTAGCAGCAACAGCATTGGCAGATATGTCTATAACATCAATGGTACCACTTTGAGTTCCCAAAGCAACTAATGGAACTGCTACAGCAGGAGAGTTTCCCCCACCTTCATGGTTGTGCCACTCATTATTTAGTGCAGAGAAATTTTAGAACTCCTATCTTTGTAAATGTTGAATTAAATGAACACATAAAATGGTGAAGGATAGTACACACGTGCCAATGTAGCTGTCAGTGAAGGAGATGGAACAGCAAGCATAGTCACTGCGGAAGAAAGAAGACGAAGCTGTCCTACTAGCATCATCTGCATCAAGGGGTTAGACCTTTAGCTTCATCAACCTAAACCTTGATAAACCTAGTTTCACTCCAAAAACAATGGACCATAAGGGACAATGATAAAGGTTACTGGATAACTTATGTTAGAACATTACATTTTCAAACACAAACCTTATATGAAGCTTCATCAGTTTTAGCAGCATTTGACAGAAAGCTATTGGAAGGCAGAAACCCCATCTGATGATCTCCCTGGGTTTTACTTATATCTGTTGCAACCCTATGCTTTTTAGCATCCTTTTGTACATCTCCAGATCCTTCCGCAGTTAGGAGCCATTTCCATACTTCCCCATCATCAGAAATTGAGACTAAAGGTGTTTTAGAAATTACAAGAGATTCATCACAAGAATCAAGCGGATTATCAGAATCCAAATAAAGTGAATGATGTCCATCTGAATATAGCTTGCTGATACTCTGAAGAGTAGAATCTGAGTGGGAGATAACAACTGCAAGAACTGAGGGAGAAGGGACAGATGTACCAACTGATGGAATCAGTTCTTCCATAGAACCCATCACATATACCTGTTCGCCTCTGTTAAAAACTATGGATATTGTTATGTAGTAAAGAGAAAAGTCAAAACATTAACTTCAGAAGACAGCATGGGGTTTCAGAGACTGGAACTCAAGAGGATGCAAGGAAAAAAGGATTTAGTACAAAGAAGAAAACATTGATGTCTACTGCTCACAAAATTTAGTAAACAGAACCTCATCAATATGTTTTGTATGGCTCCTACAAACACAACAAACTTCATGGGCACAGTATGTTCATGAAATATGATAATTTTCACAATACTACAGAAGAAAAACCACAAATCTTAACATCCGAGCCTAGATGGTTTGCCCATATCTAATTTCCTAGAATATTTCCCTGTGGCAGAGTAAGCCTTCCAGAAGTACAACCAAAATTGAATTGCATAAATCACATTGCAGAGTAAGACTTTCATCTCATACAGCTCAACCAAAAATGTCCAAATACTCAATGCGCTGTCCAGACCAACACATGTATTATATTCAATAAAATGTGAAATATATTATTTTTTATTTATTTTTTTGACACTAATACAAGCATATCAAGTTAGCTCAGTTGTCTTTGTTTTTATTAAAGATTTAAAGGATCTTAAAATCATGATGCAATGCTATCATTTTGTTGTGTGTGGGTTTCGTTGGGAGTCCAATATGATGGCCCAAAAGCAGCCATAAGCCACTAAATAAATAGCCTACAGCATTCTGAATAAAAAATATATATATAATCTGAACTGTGAAGATTAACTTTGGAAACTTCGACAAAAATAGGGAAGCTTCTTTTTTAGCAGTTTTTGCATCATGTTCGACTAGATATAAATCACAATAATGTCCTATGCCCCTCTCCAATCCATTCCATTTGCATCTCCTATTTTATTCAGCCATTGAACTACCACGATAACTCCGCCATGAGATCATTTTTTGGTATCATGCAAGTGACAGCCAACACTATCACTTAGTCAGATCACTTGACATGAATCGAAATATACCCCAAAATCTTTTGGGATTAAGGCATGGATGTTGTTGTTGTTGTATTGAACTACCAAGATCTTGAACCCGCACATGTAGCTGAGTTGGTACTCGGGTGTTAAGTTTGCCACATGGACCAAGTTTCAGATCCCGTGGAATTCATTCTCCTAGGGAATACATTTGTCTACCTAAGAAACCGGTTGTTAGGGTGATTTAAACCTCTCCACAAGTCTTGGGAAGGGTAGTGGAAGGGTACCTCAGTGGGTGATTCCGCTTCGACCTTTTTTGGCAACAGAATCTTAACGAGCTGATACAACTGGTCCTTTCATGCAATCAGATGCTCTAACCAAAACACATGCTTTGGTATCATTTAGCAACGATTAGCTACCATCGGCAGGGCATTATTTCATCGAAGGACTAAATCCTAATTCAAATGGATTGAAGAATGTAAGAGGTTCAAGAGTATCTAACTCAAACATATGTCAAATGTAACACTTACTCTTTTCGCCTCCAGGTACTGAGCTTCCCGTCAAGATGAGCACAGTAAAGAACTTCAATGTTGGTATCTGGTAACACTCCCAGAAACTTCCCAACACCTCTATGCAGCACAGTAGAGTATAAAGCCGTTTCATACAGCAAATCAAACACGACCAGCTCCCTAGGAAATACCACGAAGAGGATATGCTTCCAGTGAGGTGAAAATGAGAAACGCACTATATACTTAGGGAATGTTGCCAATGCTGGAGCACCAGTGGCACCAGTAGCTGAGTCTCTCTCTAGCTTCTGCAATTCCGAGGTGTCTGTAGGGATTTGCAATTCTTTGAGTGCAACGTCATCCTCAGAATCTCCTAGGGCTTTAACGGAAAGCAAGAAACCTTTAAGACCAAGGGCGCAAAAACGCCGAGAGTCAAAGGGATCGCGACGGAGGCAGGATAAATATTCCGGAGAAGCGTCGTATTTGAAGAAACAACGCCCGGTGTAAGTATTGAACAGATTGAGATGAGAAGGCCCGGATATAGCAGCAAGGATCCAATAATCAGGTCCTGTTTGGACCCAGCAAAGGTCCTGGATCCCTAGCTTGTGACCCGAGCTGTTTTCGAAGAATATCAGAGGGGATTTAGACCTAAAATCGAGGAGACAAATGCGTCCTTGGCGGTCGCCAACGGCGATGATGAGGAAATGGCTCGTGGTTTCGGAGGGGACTAGACGGTGAGGGAGACCAAGCGGGGACCACCGCAAGGCAGTGATGAAGGGAGAGAGTGCAGGGGAAGTAACGGATGATGGGGGTAGAGGGATAGTGGTAACGAGCTGCATGGAGTGAGTTTCGACGATGGAGATTGAGCTTCCGGCGGCGTAAGCGAGAAGGCCGGTAGGGGATATGTCAGCTGCTCCGCCGTTGCTGCGGGAAGGTGGGCCCGGGAGCATGCAGTTCCATGATTCACTGGGCGGTCGGTGGACCGACATTTCGCTCTGAAACTGTGTAGGTCAAAATGCAGTACAGAATTTGGTTTCACCAGGCACGGGAGAAAAAGGTGGTTCGCCTGAGGAGGAGATCCCAACTCTCAGGCGAAGTAGAGGGATTGAAGCCGCATAGAAATACGGTTAGGTTTCAGTTTTGAACCGTTACGTACTAGGGATTCCCATAAGAAAAGGAAAATGCATGCACCTCTTTCTACTGCTCCCTCGTTTTATTTGGCACAATATTAAAGGAAAAGTAATACTACCTCCGTCTCTTAAAACTTTGCCAAAGTTGACCGATACGGAGAATAATAAAGTAAAAACTGTGTGGTTGAGGTTTGTGCAGAGGAGAGAGAAATAACACAAACCACAAAATAATTGATTAAAAGGGAATGTGGTAAAGTTTTTTGGGACGTCCCAAAAAAGAAAGATGACAAAGGTTTAAGGGGCGGAGGGAGTAGATCGAAAGTTTCCGAAAATTGAATTTAAAAGGTTTGAAAATTTCAAAATATAATTTTCATGTTTTTTATTTTCAAAATATGAATAGTTATTTTCAAGTTTGAAAAATATTGTCATATTTAAAGTCTGATACTGTCAAAACATGCAGTAATTAGTTCTATTTTGGAAATAGAAACATGATAATCCTATTTTAAAATATTCAAACGTTTTTAGTTTTATTTAAGGTAGTTTCACTAGATATAGTGAAGTGTTTAAAAAGTACAAGAGGAAGTAGAATAGTATGAAAGATAAAATAAAAATAAAAAAAGTAAAAGCAATTAATTAAGTATTTTTAAAAGAAAAACTTATCAAAAGGAAAAGTGTAGCAAACATTAAAATATAACCCAAAATAGGGGAGTACTTTGTATTATATTTAGGCTTATACATACCAACGATTTACAAGTGCATATGAAATTATGTCTCGTGATTTGTCCTAGCGACTACTGCTCATTGCTGTAAGGAAGGTTTAGATTAATGATTTTCAAATAGCATAGTTTTGGATGACTTTACTAGATTCATGAACCAATTTTCATCGAGTTTTCATCAACGGCGACTTCTATACGTAGGTTTTTGGCATTTGTTTTAGTTTTGGTGGCTATTACATCGACGATGGCTACACTTGTGGTAGCGGTGGTGAGATAGACCAGATATCCAAAGTTTGTAGAAGTGGATTTAGTGTTCGTGACGGAGTCACAAACATTTCCAACTACCACCAGATGGGTCATGACATGAGGTGATGTCGGATAAGCAGTTCACAGTTATGAGGGATATGTAGATGTTGTGCTGCCTATAAGTGTATAGAGAACGAGTTGTCTAGGTTGGCTATTTCAGCGGAGTTGGAGTTGATTGTGGATGATGATGGAAGGATATCACGAAGAGACTGGAACAAACTACATCGCTTGAATTGGCATGATTCTGGATGTAGAGCGGAAGATCCAAAAAATGGAGTTAGGGCGAGCCATGGTACCTAGACCCAAGTACCCAACTAAAGGTTGAACGTTCATATTTTATTCCGATGTTGCCTTTTAGTCAGTAGTTCTTTTTCTATTTAAAATTCAAGTCTTTATGTTTGTTTTGTTTTAAGATTTTATAAAAAAAGGATGACACCTCATCCCTGAGGGCCCCCCAACCCCGACCGGATGGTACGTTGGGAGGATGTAAATTGGACTATAATCTCAATCTGACAGATAGAGTGAGGTTTTGTTTTCGGTACTTGCAGAGGCTCTATGCATTTTTAGCATAGTAACCCCTCATCGCAGTTGAAACCGGGACCTAACCCTTGTGGCCCTCCCTTGCTGCCAGTTGAGCTAAGCCCACCGATTTGTTTTAAGATTTTATGTTTGGACATTTGGGTGCTTGTTTATGTGATAATGAGTTAGAGTGAAAGGTAGTGTTGATAATTCAATCACTTTAGGTCTATATTTGTTTTTGTCTATTCCTACAATCCTACATCATGCCATTGTGTGAGACATCATTGTCTAGATATTATTTTACATGTTCTATATATCTTATTATAAGATTTTTAACCATAAAAAGAAAAGCTTCCTTCTACTTAAATTACAACTATATCATTTCAACTTTACTCGCTATTTTTTTGATTAGGAATATGATAGAATAAAGCCAAATGGTTCACTAAACTATCTGCGCTCCTTTGTTATGAAGCAGCAGTCAATCCATGCATATCTCGACTAGGGTTGGACTCGGGTCCGGGCCGGGTCCGGGTCGGGCCTAGGCCCGGGCGGGCCGGCGGGTCAGAAATGGTGGACCCGGGACCGGCCCGGGTAACCACCGGGTCCGGGCCGGGCCGGGCCAAACCCATTATATATTTTTTTTTTTGTTTTCCTCTTCCTAATTAACCCCCCTCCCACCCCCAACCCCCCAAACCACCCCAAATGGCCCAAAATACCCAGCCCAACCTGAAAAGTTAAAAAAATTGAAAGAAAAAAAAAAAAAAAATGGCCCGAACCGGGCCTGGGCCCGGCCGGGTCGGGCCTTGTTTTGGGTGACCCGAGCCCGGACCGGAAAACCCACGGGCCGGGCCTACCCGGACCGGTCACTGAACGGGCCACCGGGTCAGGCCGGGCCGGAACAGTGCCGGTCCCGGGCCGGTTCCGGGTCGGGCCACCCGGCCCGAGTCCATCACTAATCTCGACGCAATTTTCACTATGGGTCATCCGGAAACGGTCTTTTTGTGCTTTAAGTGAAGGGGTAAGATTGTGTACATACGACCTCCTTACCCCGCCGTAGGTGGGAGCCTTTGTTATATTTCGATTTTTGTTCTAATGGCAAAACGTATACATGAGACTGAGTCTATATCTAGTACAAGATGCAATCGACACAAGTATATCTAGAATAAAACAACAATTTATTTAAAATCTAATACAAAAAAAAACAATTTGTTTAAAATCATATACGGTGGTATGTAATGAGTAATTGTTTTATATAGAAACAAAAGTAGTACATTAAATATGCCATCAAAATCAAGGATGTATAAGAAAAGTGTACAAAAAGGCTTTTTCCAAGAACAAGAAACCCTCTTTCTAAATAAACAAGATACCCACTTATAACGGGAATGGTACGATGTAAAGATCCGCTTATTGCAATGGCATGTTAATCGTGGAGACAATCATATACAGTGAAGTCATCATAAAGCAAAGATCCATCGACATAATGGAGCATGTAATAGCAAAGATCACAGAAATAACAAGGATTTTCACCAGCCCATTTATCGTCAACGGTCACCTTTTCAGCTTTGAATATTTTGCAGACAGAACATTTGTGAAGCCTCTTCTTCAACTGAAATGTTACTAATGGGTAAGCAGCTTGGTTCTGCACATCCTCTGGGTGTATCAACCTCATATCTCGTATCACCATTAGATGTTTGCAGTCGCCCTTGGGACAGGTATAAAGGAAAGAAGAATCAGCAGCATATTAATTATTGCTGTGTACATACTAATATACAATACTCCTTTTTTATTTAATTGCTCCTATAGGACTTTAGATATGAGTAGTTAGAGAGATGATAAAAAAGTAAAAACAAACAAAAGAGCAGGATATAGAAGATAAAACGAGTAAAGCTTGACAAATTAAGAAAAGTAGAAAATAAAAAAACACTTCCCAAAAAGGAATAGAGAGAAACTCATAGAGAAATGGAGTATTAGAAACGATGATGAGAAAAATGAAGGCTAGTCTTCATACTAAACTAAAATACCTCCAACTAAAATATCACCAGTGTGCTTGAGTATTTATCTACTGAACTAAAATGCCTCCAACTATGATAGGGACCTACCTATTAGTTTAATAATAGAAAGAATAATAATAATAATAATAATAATAATAATAATAATAATAATAATAATAATAGTAATAAGGGCTTATGTAGTATTCTGGTATAAATAGACATCTAAGGGGGAGTTACAGGAGGCTTTTGGACTCTTTGTCTTGGGACTTGGGAAGACTGAGACTAATAATCTCTTTCTTTGGGAGCTTCGGCTTTTGGGGGCTTCGGCCATAGTTTCTTGTTACATGTTCTTGATCAATAAAGTTGCAGATTGTTAGTTTGATACTTTCAGAGATTTAACTGTATATTTGAGCTGGTTCTAACATTGGTATCAGAGCTGTTACATCCTGGAGACAAAGAATCTGAATCATGGAGGAGGATTTCTACATGACACCGCAAATGGAAAAGAGTTTTGATAATATTGACAGAATTATGAGGGAGACACAAGCGAGTATGGTCGCGTCGCAAGAAAAGATGAAGACGATGATGGTCTCTATGCAGGCTGGCTTCGCGGACATGATAAACAAACTTCAAAGTCGGTCGCGGAACCGATCGCATGCGTCACAATCATCACATCGCGACTCTCATCATCACACACGGAAGTCAGCAAGTTCAGAAGAATCCGAAGAACAGAGACATCGCAGAAAATCTGGAGAACGATCGAGGAAAACTAGGTCTTTTCCGCTACCTGACAAACAAGGTTCGTCGCATCGCTCTTATCGTCTCTTTCCGATAAATGACGAAGTAAGCTCGTCACCACCACTCCCAAGATCGCAAACAGAGTCGTGCAAGGTTTTTCTTAGTTCGCAATCGCGAACTTCTTCATTACGTTCGCAGGAATTATCGCTAAGCAAGCTGCGAACAACAACAACAACAGATTTCAATCCGCAGGCATCCCCAATCGCGATGAATTCACATAACAGGGCAACACGATCAAGAGAGGAATATTCATGTTCGCCAGTGCTTTTGTTAAACGTTTCTCAACCTGAGCTAGATTATCACCAGTCGATAAAGAAAACCCAACTGAAGTTCTCGGAATTAATAATCAAGGAATTACCGGAAGAGGAAAAGAATGAGCAATATTCTGTAACAGGAGGAACTGAAGCAGGTACAGTTGTTGGAATTCTATGTCGTTCACAAGTGTCATCTATTTCAGGAACCATAAACTTAGTCGGTTCAAAAAAAAAGATTACAAGGCTCTTCATCATTGGCAAGAAACACTGAGTTGAAGTTGTCAGAATTGAAAGAGCTGGAGGAGGAAGTCACTAACGCAGATAAGTCAAAAAGGACAGGAGTGTTTGCTCGTGCTGAAACAGAATACTTATCAATTCCATGGAGGGAGAAGTGTGCTGCTTATACTCAAAGTCAAGACCAAAATCTGGTGGGTGCAGGCTTTGAATTATTCTGGGATGCCTTAGCAATGCGATTGGTGAATAATGAGCCACAAACTAGTGCAATTGAAGGATCAAATTTCACTCATTCAGAGGTCAATCCTGGGATGATAATAAGGGATAAGTTTGCTCTTGGCAACAATATTGAAGGACAGGTTTATAACATAAAGGAGTTTGTTGTGGTCCCTGAAGTTCGTTCTATGGCTGCAAGAGTTTTTGGCTCTCTTATAAGTGAATGGAAAGAAGAAAACTGGCCAGATTGGGGTCCTTGGCAGTTAGAGAATCTGACATCGCATGGTAGCATTGTAGTGCACAACTTATGTTGGTTGTTGAAGTTGTATGAGACAAATCCTGCTACTACAAATGATTCTATCATTGATACTAACTGCCTGACAGAGTGGATTGTAAATGGAGAAAATTGCATAGGGCTTGTTGCAGACAATGAGTTGAGTAACTTGAACTACATCAAATATGCATCCAGCACATTGATAGCTTCAGAAGTGAGAATCCTTGAAGAAGAAAACAAGGAAACAATTGCAGCTAGTGAATGCTTGGAAGCTTCTGCAACAAAGGAAATTGCAGTGATTTTGAAGGAACAAATACCAAAGCTTCTGGTCCAGCAAACAGTTATGTACTGGGAAGGAAGAGGAGCAAGGAAGAAAAAAAAAGCAGAAGATGTTGGCTGTCTCCTACCGCCCACCTTGAGGGCAAGGTGGATGTTTAGGGAGGGAGTATTGATAGGGACCTACCTATTAGTTTAATAATAGAAAGAATAATAATAATAATAATAATAATAATAGTAATAAGGGCTTATGTAGTATTCTGGTATAAATAGACATGTAAGGGGGAGTTAGAGGAGGCTTTTGGACTCTTTGTCTTGGGACTTGGGAAGACTGAGACTAATAATCTCTTTCTTTGGGAGCTTCGGCTTTTGGGGGCTTCGGCCATAGTTTCTTGTTACATGTTCTTAATCAATAAAGTTGCAGATTGTTAGTTTGATACTTTCAGAGATTTAACTGTATATTTGAGCTGGTTCTAACATACATGACCAAAACCAATTTTTTGTATTATACCTGGTGACAATAAATATACCCAGCTCCAACTCGAAATGTCAAGTCACAAAACCGAACATTTTGCATCTCATAAGCTTTGAAGCGAGGTAGTGGAATTACTGCATCCTTGCCTAAAAGTGATTTCTGCTTCTGCGGCAATTCACCTGAATTGATACACTCCCATTTTGCAGCTGCTTCCTCTGAATTTTCAACCCAATCCAATATTGGCCTACTATAGTCAGTGGCATGTGGATCTCTCAAATCATTGCAAAATACATCCTGCAAAACCCATTGTAGTTCTTTTTTTATTGTAGATATGTTTCTCAGACCAGCCAGGCATGAAGCAACAAGTTTATTAGTCACGTATTTACCTCTATAAGAAAGTAGCCAGAAGGATCATTCTTGCCTGCCCTACTCATTATTTCATCTGTGATGCAATATATCTTGTCTCTGATTTCAGTTAAAAATTGCTGCCCTAGGACTACAAATTCTTGACTCTGCAAAAAATAGGACCAGTTATGTTTTATTCCTCAACCATATCTTATTTAGTCCTTAATTTAGAAAACCTAGTAATTCTAAATTTATAACCCAACATTCCCTAACAGGACTTGCACAATAATTTACAGTCCATACTTTATTACTCAATAATTTACACATTTGATAACAAGAGGTGGATCTGGTGGTTGTGACGGTTTCCGGTGGTGGATTCCAGTGGCAATTTTTTCTGGCTTTTCCGAGCAACTTTTTAAGGTGACTTTTCTAGCTACAATTTCCTATATATTCTTGTGAGAGATCTTGGCCAGTGGAGATAGTTAACAATTGTCTGCCTAATTATTAACTCCAGAAGTAGACTGCGGCTATTTTAATCACATGATGTGTTTAATGTCCCATAGCTTTTCTACTCCTATTTCTAGAAAATCTGTGTTAGTTCTATCCATGTAGTTTTCCCTTTCATTAGCTTCAATGTTTATTGGGATCAGCACATAGAAAAATATTGCAATTTCTTAAAATCTGTTTTTAGCCATCTCTATATCCCACTTCAAATAGCTTATCAATATATGATTGACATAGAAGCTTTTCAGAAGTCCATCGAAATGCCAAACTGTTTCAAGCTATTATATGAGAGCATGACGGAGCTTATTGAACATGCCGGCACATAATCAAGTATTTCATGGGATCTAAGCAGAAATATTTAATATATAGATTCATTAAAATTGAAACAGGTAGAAAGCCTCCATGGGGAAAAAACAATTGATTGTTATGCCAAGCAATATGATCTGTTACTAATACTCGCATTATTTCAAACTGCAAGCATGAACTGCTCAGAGTCTCTGGTATTAATCAAGAACCATGTTATCTATTCTCATCTTTTAGACCATGGTTTTAGGGCATAATATTACGACCACCCATCACCTCATTCTCATCTTTTAGACCATGTCAAGACATATTACTCCAAAGATGCAAAGAGAGAAAATTCATGCAGTCTTGTTCAATCCTTTTTTGGGTGCATTGGCGAGCAACTCAAGACCCATCCCTGGCAACACAATAGCATGCATTTGTTCCAAATCCATGATGACCATGCATTTGTTCTCAAACATGTGTTATTGTGTGTGTGTGTGTAAGTTACAAATCAGGCATCCTACAAGACTGAGAATCAGGCATAGAAAAAGAAAATAGAATCTATACATCTGATATATGATGCACGGAAACTACAGGAAGGAGTATGCTTGCGATTCGGAAACTCTCCAAAAACTTGTTTTTCCTTCGAAAGATGACATTTCCCTTTTCCCCACATTTCTCTCATTTCCGTGCAACGTAGCATATAACTAAACATAATTAACTGTCTCTTTATTAGTACTTTCAGGGATACAGAAGTATTGTTCAAGCATAAATTACCTTCATTAATGGCTTTCTGCTACGATAAACCTCCACGAATAAAACAACTTCTGGGAACTGAACTGGCACATGTTCCCTAGAAATAGATGGCATCGGGCATACCTTTTTATGGCACATGAAAATTATAAAATCTATAAGGTAAAAATAAATTGAACAGCGATTTGTTTGGGCCTAAAAGATCGTTCTGTTATCTGATAGTGTATCTACCTGTTGTAGTGTTGTGATATGGAATGAGAAATCAAAAGTCAAAATACCAGAAACGTACAAGTAAAAGACTTCTCAAAACAAACCTTTCTTGATGAACTTATGGACCTCAATGATGTTAACCTGTTACATTTCTCAGACGCTTTTGGTGTGGAGTTGATCTTGCAACTGCCACTGAAACACAGAAAACAAAGCAGAAGTTAATAAATATCATATATGATGAATGACTCTCACCTGTCCAAAAAAAGACACTGCAATGGAGAAGTAGCACATCAACTTAATATCAGAAGATGCTAACTTGAAAGAATGCAATCTCACTGATGCTTTATCTTCCTCTTGTTTATGCTTAACTCTTGCAAGTTGTTCAACTTTAGCAATATAACTTTCCTGGATATGCAAGATGATGCCATAATCACATAAATCAGCACAATGTATACCCAAAGGAAATAAACAAGGGAGAAATCACATAAAGGCAATCAGATAAAGAAAGAGTGCAGCCACTCAAGGACTAGGTTCTCCACATAGTTTTTTCCTTGTCTGCTCTTTCTCTTAGCTTGTAAAGTCGTCGCCCCTCATGCACCATATATTTTAAGGAACTTCCACATCTATGTGTGTGACGCCATATGGGCGAGGGGAGGGAGGAAGCTCAAATAATAAAAGGCTAGGATATAAGCATATAATAAAGAAAGAATCAAGTCAATTAAGTGCATACTTCAATGTCATTGGGTTTCCTCTTAAAGGAACTATTTTTCTTGGATTTCCTTTTTCCAGGGGATCTACAAGATACTGTTTGTGAAGTTGGAGTTTGAGCTTCTTTCTCAGAGCTTTCCAAGGCAGCAGCATTAGATCCAGCATTATCTGGCTTGTCACCAGTTGCTAACTCATCATCCTGTCATCACCAATGTGTGAACATGTCAAGCTTATGCTAACAGCCAACTGATTATAAACATTCTAACAAGTTTGATATTTACACCTTGAATGCTTCTTCAAATGCCATGTTTACCAGATCTTCCTCATTTTCAGTTTTGAGTTCCTTTACCCTTTAAGAAATTGCATGGCCAAAGTCAGTCAACAGCCACGATCGGGAGGAGGTGATAGAGTATAAGAGTGAGGCTCTATAACTCTAACAGGTTCTTTTAATCTTTCTAATTAAAGAAAGACAACAACATTTTTCTCAAGTGGAGTGTTGATAAGCAAAGCAGTAGAGATTAAGTGCGGGTGAATGGAAAAAAGAAAACATAGGTAAAAAATATACTCACGAGATTTCATCATCATACATTCCAATCGAGTCACAACATAGTTCCTCCCTAAGATTCTGCATCAGATATATGATGATTACTAATTCACGAGTTGGCCCCAAATAGGACGCTCATACGCCTTTGGGAGGCTACGACAGAATATTCAAATAGGAATAGAATTATGAAATTAATGAAGTAGTCTAGAGAGAAATTGGCAGCACTCTAGTAAAGTACAAATGACATGGTGTTACAAGTGACCTTCAAAACCTATTTATAGACGCTTATAATACATGTCTACTCATGGTTTAAAAAGGCAGAGGCGCACCTCAAGGTGAGGCATACAAATAAGGTACAGGGCTTAGGTTTTTTTCTCAGGTTAAGAGGCTTGAGCTGAGGCATTTTACGATACGTTATTTCCTTTGTTTCTATCTTTTTTATGTGTTGAAACTTAAGAAAGTCCCAATGTAATTTATTTAATAAAAGGCCGATACATTAAACATGTGTCCACAGTCCACACTAAACCCCTAACAAGCCTTGTTTCATTTAATGCATTCATTAATCGTTAAATGTTTGCATACTTCTGCACAAAGAAGATTTCATACTCCTGCACAAAGAAGATTTCATACTCCTGCACAAAGAAGTCAACAACTTCCTACAAACACTCCATTCTTCCAAGTAACTTCTCCCCTCTTCTACTTCATTCCCTTCTCCTCGCCTGCTCCTCCTCTTCTTCTACATCCCTCCTTCTTCTTATCCTCTCCTTCTCCTCCTTCTCTCCTCTCTTTCTTATACTGATTATTGATCATGTTATCCAAGGACTGGTCAAGGTTTTACAAAAGACTGAAAGATAGAAACCTTAAATTAGATCCCTAATTAATGATGAGGAAAATCGTTGATTGACAATTTTCCATCTGATGATGAATGGATTTTGTTCATATCAGTGTTTGTGTTTGACAATTGACACTAATCACACTAGATTAATAATTATGCATTTCTTTAGTTGTTTATGACTACCTCCGTCCCAGCCTGGTCAGGCTGCTCTTGGGCTTTGGGGTGAACAGCCCATCAGTATTTGTTCTGTCCTATTATCCCAACACATTGCATCATCAAAAGGAAAAATCGAGAACTTAACAAAAAAAACTTCACAAAACAGAACCTTATGGAGTTATGGAAGGCTTCATACCTTAAGTTCATTGAATGCAGAGAGTTCAAAAATTGGAGCCCTCATGAGTGCACTTATCATGTCAGGGGCATAAATTGGACCACCATGGGGAATCAACACACTTGAATCATCCCCCCCATCATTGAAATCCAAATATGAAGAAGCCATTAAGACCTATAATGGAAAAACCTGAAACCTAGACAAAGTGACTATTGTCTATTGGAATACATAGCAACATAGCCAACATTGCACTAAACTCGTGTCATTGAAAATATTTAATGGGTCCACGCCTCACGGCAATCAGTGCTATCAATAGTGGATAGTGGATTATGGCAGAAGGCTAAAACCGCTATATAAATATAGTGAATAGCGTTGTTGTAAATAGGGGAAGAATAGAGGATTAGGTAAAATAAATGAGATATATAATACTTATGTATATAAACCATACTAGATGTAAGCATTGAAGTAATACTATAGATTTTAGTAACACTGAAATGGTGGCAAACTTAGAACTAAACTTAGAACCATCTCACTAAACTAATAAACCACAAAAGTTCATAGTTTTCTTAAATGGAAGTTTTAATGAACTGAATAATGATCCAAAACAGCTGCCAAGTTTCAAACTGAGAGCACTAAGAAAGAGAGTAAGGGAGTATAGAAGCTAAATATTAGACATGGCAATAATAAAAGGTACTACACTTGAAAGCAGGGGCAGCCAGGATGGAAATTCAGGGGGGCGATTCTAAATAAAAAACTATATTCAAAAAATCAAGTAAACAAATTCCCTTTTTCTATTCTCATCTCTTTCCCTAACAGCCAATGACTAATTTTTTCTGTTTTCCAGGATCCCGTTCATTTTCAACCGCATCAAAAACAAATTCCTCTTGAGCGGAAGAAATATTCGGAGTATCAATCACGTCATTCAGCTCTTTTCTGTTTTATGTACTTGTAGTAGGCTTAAAAAACTAAGGGAGAAGGATCAATAGACCCCTTCTACTATTTCCAATCCATCACTTAAGCCTTTCTACTAAAAAAAACATCATATAAGTACACTTACTTTCTAAATACAATCAACCAACCCATTTTGACCTGGTGAAGCAGGTTATTTAAAAAAAAAAAAATAGGACTATTGATAAATTTTATAAAAAATCAGATAAATTTGAAAAATAATATAATCATAATATAAACATATAAAAATAGCATAAATGTAAAAATAGATAAATAATTTTAAAACGTTAAAAATATAAGGTAACTGAAAAAATAAAGTGAAAATGTAAAAAAAATATATAAAATGTACAAACCTATTCAATAGATGTAGAATATACAAATAATTTCAAAATTTCAAAAATATTGACTTTGACATTATGAAAATTCTCACAACTTTTATCTATATTTCTTCAAATTTTGACAATTAGCAGAGTTTTTTAATATAAAAAACCTACTATAGCAGGTCAAAATGGCTTGATTATTGTATTTAAAATGTAAGTGTACTTATATCATGGATTCGAAATAGTAGAAGAGCTTATTTGACCATTTTTCCAAAAAAACAGTGCATTTTTGTGTTTGCCTATTTTAGAAGTAGATTGTGTAGGCGACTAGGCGTACCTACTTAAATGGACAAAAATTAATGAAATATTCAACATATTATCAATCGCATAAATCACATTAACACAATAATATGTTAAGAGTTTTTTCTGAAAACAATCTGTTAATAGTTTTAGTAATAGCATTCCCTAACAATCTTTAATTTCAAATTTCACAAATGAAATCACACAATCAATCACTTATTCAAAAACATTACAATAGATTCACACTTTACAAAATCGTATTACTATATTAGTAAGACAAAAATTTCAAAAATTATACGAATTCGATGAATATTTAAAACATGAAAAGATTTAAGAAACTTTAATTAAAATAAAAATTCAAAAACCTTAACTGGCAGTGGCACTCGCCGGTTAGCGTCCTTGGCGAGCGGGAAGTGGGCAGCCGCATTCGGCGAGCGGCGACCAGCTGCGGACAGGGAGACTGGCGGAGTGGCGAAGCAGGGAGCCAGGCACTGCGCAGAACGCAAAGTAGCCAATTTTAAAGGTGGGAAATTATTTCTGGAGGGGACGAATTTTGCATTATAAATACCATATTTTAGAATAGGCAATAAATAATGAGTTTTTATGCAACAACAACAAATTAATACTCCCTTTTAAAGTTCTCACTTTCCTTTTTGGGATGTCCCTTATTTAAATTCACACTTCCATTTAGGAAACAAAACAGTGCCAAACAGTGCCAAACAGTGTACTACACAGTAAAGTCAAATTCATTTTCTTAATATGTGTGAAGTCAAACTGGGAACTTAAATAAGAACCGGAGGAAGTAAGTAAATTGTTATTTCGTCCGAAAATTGGATTCACATTTTTGAGAATTTTATGATTAAAATTTCAATTTATGATAAGAAATATTAATAATATTGCTTCTACTTGAGTGAAAATATTTTAATAAAAAATAAATTGAACAAGAAACAAGTAATGCATCATTAGAATAATTTAAATTGAAAATGTACAATAATATTTCTTTATGTAGTGCAAACAACAATCATTATATTAAGAGAAAAATTTATACTACGTATTATATTATATTATATTATACATAACTAAATTTATAATATATTGCAAAAATAATATCAATTGTTTGACAAAGTGAAGATTGAGATTGGTTGAAACATTAATAAAAGTTTAAGATGTGATCTCACAACAAAAAGTGGGACACAAAATGTAGTCATATGGAATTTAACCCACAACCTCCCATTCCACACCAGATGTTATCCATACAGCTCCACTCCAACTCGCCTAACAAGCTCATGTTTCATATGTGCTTTTTAGTGTACTTATATACAAACTAATCACTTGTGTGTGTGTAAATTATATTTTATATACATATATATGGGGGTTGGGTGGGGTTGAGAGGGGGCAGCCACCCCCACTGCCCTCATAGTACATACGCCCTTGTGTATCAAGCGACCTGCGAACCTGTATGTTTATTTTTTATTTTTAACCATAGTACGGAGTATTTTTTATTTTATGTTTATGTTTTTGTATTTTTTAAACCTTTTGGATTATTGATCTCTTGAGTTTGGCCTTTGTCAAAAAAAATCTCCTGAGTTTGGTCTGTTTCACCGTTTGGACCAACTTTTTACAAGGCCTCATTTATAAAGCGGAGCATTTCTTTGTTCGAAAATTCTATAAAGTGGAGTATTATGTTCTAAAAGATTGAATCCTCAACCCTAAGCATCCCTACATCCCGATCCAACAAGGCATTTGGGAGAATGTAAGTCACGTTTGTTCAATCAATTAAATGGTGGTAGACCTTGTACTCGTGTGCACCAGAAGTTCAACCCAACACAGAATACAAAACCATTAGTTTAAGCCCCACTTTTGAACTCCATATCCAAATACGCTTAACCCGTTCACCATCATACCATCCCCCCTATCTCAAAGATGTTGCCATGGTTACTAACCGTTTTTTAGTCAGACACAGCGTTTTCCGGTGAGCTTCAACATTCGGCGAACAAGGACTTAAACAAACACCCGTTCCAGAAAAACATAATCCAAGAAATTACCTCAACCATTATCTCGTTCAAATCTGTTGACTTCAAAGTCCCACTTTCCAGCACCAAAGCCCCCAAACAAGACCCGTTCTCCACCGTCTTAACCCCCCCCCCCCCCCCCATCTCAAGGCTGGAACATGGAGTTACTGGGCGTCGTCAGTGGTGGCCCTGGCATTTTCCGGTGAACTCTTCAGTCATTGGAGAACAGAGACTCCCACACCAACTCAAGAACCCATAACCAAACCACAGAACTGACAGAAGTGGTGGATGTTTTTCCAAAAACTTCATAGCTAGACCATGAAACTGCCCACGTAGCCAGGAGAGCTCCGGCGGTGAGGACCACCACGAGTGGCGGTACTGGAGGGAGTAGAGCAACCTAGAAATTTATGTAATGAGAGAAATAGCTCTCAACTCTCACTCCCCTTGGCTTGTTGACTAGTAGTATCATGGCTTGTTATACTTTATCATTTCTTGTTGTATATATTGTGACCTCCTCCTTGGAAGTGTTAAGTGATAGTGTGGAGGAGTGTTAAGTGATGTTATCTAATCACAATATATTTGAAAGGCAATAATTCATACTACCTTTGTCCCGTTATGATTGTCCCATTTTACCTTATCAGTCCGTCCCACTAAGATTGTCCCATATCAAATTTGGTAAAGTTTGTGTGGCTCTAAATCATTCTTACTTTATTCTTACTTTATCAATTTAATATCAATCACATAAACCACTTTTTATTAATTTGCGTGTTACTCCCTCTTGTCCCATTGTTAGCGGGACGGAGGGAGTACTACGTTATCAAAAACTCCATATTATAGGATTGCAAACACTGACACACCTAGATCCGAGAAAAATAATCCGAAGCATGCGTTACTCCGTATTTTTTATACTCCGTAACAAATTATGTAGGTTGTACTTTTATCAACCGTTACATACTGAGAGCATCTCCAATGCTAATACGTTAACGGTGTATACGTGGCATGAGAGATAGCCAATCATAAAACGATAATTAAAATATCTCTATCCTTATATGAAGGATCTTATATCATTTTGGTAAAACATTGTGGTTGACATTGCAAAGAAAAACTTACCAAAAACACATAAGACCGTGAAAAGACAGAGAGATAAATGTCATAAGATCAATCTTTTGTGTCTATCTCTTTCATGCCACATGTGCACCGTGCACATTGTAGCATTGTAGATGCTCTGATACAAATCTTATCTATTCATCGTCAATCATGTCTACATGAGCATAGAGAAAAATATTCATCTTAAATCAAAATCTTGTATATATGACTCGTATCTTTTTCTCATTAAATGATGGCATATGTCATGTATATATATCATCTGTCCTAATGTAATTTTTCATTTCAAATTTGTCCTTCTATCTCACAAGAGGATAAGAGAAAATAAAACAATTCTATTTCACATTATCTTGAGAAGTAATGGCACAAGTATTACTTACAAGGTTTCACAAGACAAAAATAAGACCATTTTAAAATTTTCCAAAAATGTAACCTAATCTGTTAACCCTCCTTCACAAGTCATAGCCAACCTTCTTTCCTGAGAGCTCTCCATCAGCTGATTCAACTCCTCGCATCAGGTCATCCTTGTGGCTATCAACCAGCTCCTCACATCAGGTCCACCATGGCGGCGGTGACAAACCTACGTCACCGATGGCGGCTGTGAGGTGCCCAACTACAGAGACGATGGTGGAATCGGCAACGACTCCTACCTCCGCGAAATCTACAGGATCCACACCGTTTTTGCATCTCCTCTGCCGCCCAGCAACTCGTTTCCTCTTCTTCTCGTTTCTTCTCTCTGATTTTTGGATAGGGTCCGACGGGGTAGGGCGGTGGTGGGGCAGTGGTTGGGCAATTGCTGGTGGTGTCGTCGTTGCAGATGGGTGTGGGTGTTGGGGTGGAGTGTAGCCTGTAGGTGTGGTGCAGCAGTTGTAGAGGGGCTGGTTGGATCTAGATTGGGGTTGTTTGGGTCTGCTATGGGCTATACCGGGGCAGATCCGATGGGATGGGAACATGGGAGGGGTGTTGGGGTGGCTAGGGAGGGGTAAGGCTGTGTATGAGTAGAGAGTGGTGGTGAGGGGTGGCAGCACTGGCGGAGTGGCAGGCGGCAGGCGCCGGGGAAGATTTGGTTGAAAAATAAGCTCATAACTGACCTGTGTCACTGAGGTCAGTGACGGTGTCACTATGTCCGGCGGCAGTGGCCGGAGACGGCGATCGGCGGCAGCCGCGGCTGTGATACGACTATGTCGATGATAATGACATGACAGTAGTGACATTCGACACATGGAAATTGGGCACATGAATTTTTTAGTGTCACTTTATCTTATTCACGTTTTTGTCCAAATGTAAATGTGGTCACTTTTTTGGAAAACATTTTTTACTTAGTAAGGGGAAAATCCTGATGGCATATGTCATGTATGTATATCATCTGTCCTTTTAATGTAATTTTTCATTTCAAATTTGTCCTTTTGTCTCACAAGAGTAAGAGAAAATAAAAACAATTCTATTCCACATTATCCACAACTTCCTTCCTTAAGCACATTATTCATAGTAACTAATTTCCTATTTCTACTTATCGTAACTTTCAATCCATTCTCTAGTTTCCTTCTTCTCCTTCAACTATTTACTTCCATTTCTTTCAATTTTGTTCTGCTTCATTCATACATTTCTCTTTCTCTGCCACTTCCACCATACAAGTTATGTTGAAGGTAGATGGTGAGTGATTGTCTAACATATTCTTTTAAACATGTTGATGGTAAATGGCCATGTTAATTTCACAAGTTTAGATGATGAAATGATTCTGAATGTGAAGATGATGATGATCCACTAAGGAAGGTGTAGATGAATGAAGATGAAGATCAGATGAATCCACACAAGTTTAGGCCGTGTTCCTTTGATATTGGCATATTGCTTTTATAAAGGTTCTTTAAATCCTCTAACTTTATCTTCACGCAATTATAAAATAATGCGTTTATAATTTGTTTGTTATCTTGTTTATTAAGGACATGTAGTGAATATATATATCAATCCATGGTTATTATGTGATCGAGTTCAAATGATAATTACAAGTATGTCTATTCGGTTTGACCTTGTATTCTTTGATGAAATAGGTGTTGCTTATGAAGATGAAAAAGAGGGTGTTGTAGCAGAAGCAACAGGACCACGAGTGACGTTGTACGTTTGATGATAAAGATGTACATATAACTTAATGGTTGGTCATATTATAATGATATGCAGAAACCACAATCCTTGTCTCTCATTTTGAACTTCATATAATCATTATATAGAGAGTAAAACTTGGACACAAAAAGGTAAAATATAGTAGAACTACATTAAACTTGTAATAATTAAAAGGGAATGGCATTTAGTTATTATCTAATTTGTTGATACAAATTCCGATTACGAGTAATACTTAAAAATTAAATTCAAAAAATGCAACATTAAACAAAAATTATGGTTATGAGTGTAAGTTTACATTCATTTTCTACATCAACAATGTAAGTTAGGAATCCATTTGATAGTCCCTATTTACACTTTATCACGTTTGTCAGCTAATTTTTTTTGCTAAATACGTAACATTTGATTTTACGCAATGAATTGTGTAATAATAAAAATAAGTAAGGTTATAGTTAAATTACCTTTTAGCTGAATTGGTCAAAGTTACCATGTAGAATCACTTTAGCTAGTTTTCATATAATTTTCTCTCTACGTTATTATTAAAATATTTTTTAAATATGATTTTTCTATAATTTAACATATTCGGCCAATTTAGCCGCTTCATCCAGAATTTCATCAATTTCAATAAATTCAACCGATTCAACTAATTTTAGTGTTACCAAATGACTTCATAAGTGTGTGATAAAACATTCATCATTTGATTTGTACTCAAACTACATATTGAATTTTAAAGCACACATCATTGATTGCCTTTTTACTCGATGGCCCAAACAAAGAAGGCCAATCACAACCCATTGTTTGTCATTCCCCTTTTAGAGTTCATATCGGAGTAACTGGGCTACTAAAACAGTAATTTGGTAGCTCTATGATTTATTTTTAAAAAAAACTAATTCCACAAAACAACCAATAACTTTATGTTTTATTGTTGTTTTAACAAAATATTTCAAAACAGTATAATGCAAAAACTATCCTATTTACTACGTCCACTACATGGGTCCAAGTGTACAACAATACATACTAATACACATTTTATTCTGAATTCACCACATACATATGTTTTTATTTCACTATAAAAGAACTATCACAACCACATTGTTCTAAACTACAAGTCAATATATGTTGTTCCTAGTACCGACGTAGGCAAATATACACATGCTCGGTCCAAACATTTTGAGGACTCGGGATATATTGAAAAAGGGCCCTTGCAGTTATATTGCTCAAAATCAATTTTAGTATAAAATAAAAGTTCAAAACATAAAGAAAGTACTTTGTTCAGAAAGAATTACAAAAACCAATATCTTCAATGTCGAAGAGACTCAAGAGAGGCCAAAGTTTGCCTTCTCAATGCCAGACAAACTCAGGTATAACAAATCTATATAATAAAGCAAACATTTGGAGAATTCTTTGGAGGAACTCTTGACATGTGGAAATGTCATTTATAGGAAGAAGTGACATGTGGCAACTGGAAAAGCTATTCAACTTCCAATGCTCAACTCATACATATTCCAATATTATATATACATATATATATATATATATATATATATATATATATATATATATATATATATATATATATATATATATATATATATATATATATATATATATATATATATATATATATATATATATATATATATATATATAGGGGATGGTTCAAATACAAAGAAAGGTTCTTGTGCATTCATTTCCACATGCAAAGTGAGAATGAATCTTGTGCATTCATTTCCACATCTAATGGTTCAAAATGAGCCAAAACTGCACAAAATTCGACCAAAATCGCGATGGCAATTTTGTAAATATGTTGCACTTTTTCGTTACCGCGAAAAAGTGCAACAGAAACACGCAAAAGTGCAAGCGAAAGATGCAAAAGTGCATATCTTCGCACTTTGCACGGGAAGAGGTCTTTTTATTTGAACTCTTCCCTATATATATATATATATATATATATATATATATATATATATATATATATATATATATATATATATATATATATATATATATTTGTGTGTGTATAGAGAGAGAACTTTTCTCTCTATATTTGTCCTTCTATTTGTAACCTTTCTTTATTTGAATAAAATCCCTTTTATCCAAAAAAAGAGAGAGAACTTTTCTCATGCATCCGGATTGGTCGAAAGTGCCGTGTGGATGCCTCTATTTGCGGGGCTTTCAGGTGGAATTATTTGATAGTATTTTATAAGTAGGTTCTTCATAAAATGTAGATTATGTCTAGAAAGTTGTATCTTAAAATTAAACCGGGAAGTCAATTTAATAAATTGTTAAAAAACATTATGCCAAAACATATGTAAAAAATGCAGTGTTTTTTAATACTTTATTGGAAAAAATAAATTTAAATAATACCAACTATCATCCATAAATCAATAATAATATATATTTTGAAAATGATTTTTAATAATACCAACTATTTGAATGCAAGACAAAAATAATATGGAGTCACTTTATGCTAACAAAATCCGGTCATGATATTTAAGACATAAAAAATTAATGGCAACCCATCAAAATACTGATATTTGAAAATACATTCACTTATTAGATATTTTGATACAAAATTATGATGATTTAATTGACTGAATTTTTAGTAAAGATTGCTTTATATGACTTTTGGTCTATATTTATATAGTTGGTGTTATTTAAACTTATTTCCAAATTACGTATTATTCTTAATTCATGGAAGATAGTTTGTATTATTTAAAGCTATTTTGCCTAATTTATTTAACTCATTTCCCGATGGGATTTTAAGGTAAAATTTTGAAGACACAGTTTAAACTTCATGAAGAATATTTTGACAAAATTTCATCATAAATTTCACCTGGAACGCCTCAAATGGAAGCAGCCGGACGACACTTCCGGTCTGTCCCGATGCATGAGAAAAGTTCTCTCTCTATGTGTGTGTGTCAGTGTATGTATGTATATATACCCCGCTACATTGTCATGTGTTGTTTTACAAACGCACCTATTATTATATATAAGCTACTTTATGTACCACAACGTTCCTTTTTCGTCCTTTCACTAATTTTGTGATCACTTTGCTTCCAATCACATCATTAATGTTCAATATAACTAGCTTGTGGCAGAAGCTATGTCATATAACCAGAACTGGATCGAGCGGATCGACACTGAACCGAACGACCTAAACCATAACAGGTCCGATTAACTATTGACCCTACCAACATGACAAAAACCGAGAAAAACCAGCAACTCAATTTTGCCCGGGACATACTCAAAATTGCCCAAGCCCTGCAAACCCGAAAATTTTTAATCAAAAATCAAGAAATCAAGAAACCAAACATCAAAAAATGAAGTTACTAAAAGTTGAACTCGCACGATCCAAAAGAGCCTCCAACATTTCAAGGCGCTGCATGTGCTGGGAAACATACACATTTCCCGATGTTATACAAGTATTTAGTAAAGGTAAATACACATTTCCTACGTTTTTAGCTTGGATAATATACATATTCACTTATTCGGTAGTCGAATTTCTATATTTTTCTTCCCTAAATATGGGATACCTTGTTGGGTGTGTCTCGGAAAAAACTAAGAAATATTAATTAATGAAAATAATTAATTAATTTAAATAGCTAAAGAAAAACAGAAATAAGATGGAACAGAGTTTAGCTAGAGCTCGTGCTACGCACGATGTCCTTAAAATGTATTCATCGCCTCCCACGGTGTTAGGAGCGTTGCAACGACCGTTTCCTAGGATACGGTGGCTAACGAACTAACATTTGAGCACACAAACGAGAGTTCCGGCGAACGGGAACAAAATCAGAACACTCGGGAATTTTCGGAGTAGCTGGAAGTGTTTTAGAACTCAAAAATACGTGAGGAATGTATTGTGTGTTGTGTCTGAACGTGTGTTTGTTGCAAACCACCTGCCAGCTATTTATAGGAGGATTTGTTGTGTGTTAAACGGGGTGTTAATAGGCCTGAACGTTGGACATCAATGACCAGTCCGTTGGGCATTGAATCGTCAATAAACTGTCCATTTAACGCAGCATTAAAAGACAAGAACGTTGGGCATTTATTGTTGTAACGGACCAGAAGACCCCAACAGAACACCTCGAGGTGTTCTGTCCGGAAGCCACCAGAGGACCTCAAGGCCTTCTCTCCGGAAGCCAACAGAGAGCCTCTGAGGGCTTCTGTCCGGAAGCCAACATAGAACCTCTCTGGTCTTCTGGCATGGACAAAATACCTCATGCCCTTCTGTCGTGAACAGAAGCGGAGCGGTTCTTTGAAAAAATTAAGGAACGTTACGGGAAGAAACAAAAATTTAATCGCATCTTTGAATGATAGATTTTTCGGATGACATTCGTGTCCGCAGGTCGCCCGCGTAAACGAGTCGCGGTTTTTCTTCTCCGTTTCGGGATTTGATCGGCACCCCTCCCCCCCGCGCGAGAGAGAGCATCTACCTTAAGGAATCTTAACTCCTTAAAAGAGACTTCCCTTTATAAGGGGGTGAACTTCCCTTGAGTTTTCCGGTGTGGTATAAAACACATTAGAAACCCATCTTTTCCCAGTTTTTCCATTTCAACGAGTGAACTTCGAGAATCAATTTCTCATTCACCCGTTATCCGTTATGAGCGTACCATATATCGAATTGTAGCCCTTAAGAAGGACAATCCGAAACCACTTTGACCCGACCCAAATCGGAAGTGGACCCCACTCAAATAATTACCCCAAAATGACCATTTAATGCAATTTTTAACACATTTTTCCAACAATCTCCCACATGAATGAAAATTGATTTTTGAGACTTAAAAAGACACGAAGATAGGAGGACACGTTGTGCTCACCGGGTGATCCTTGCATACGGAGAGGTAGGTTTTATCCTTTGAACCTTCCGCTGTAAAGACACGTTTATTTAGAGGCTGTCTAGTAGACTCGATGTCCTTGAACTATATTGTCGTCGTGTAAACATTGACTTATCTTTACAAAAGAACCTTCCAACTTTGTTCCATTCTCATGGGTGTGCCCGTTTTGGCCATGGGTCACCGTCCTGGTTCTGCAAGAGTTTCTAAAGAACTGAGCCTTTACAGTTCTCCTTTGAAGCGGTCCTCTTCTCTCTCACATAGGTGATTCTTTCACGAGTATCTCGCATACTCTTCCAATGTTATCGAGTAGATCAACATTTTAGAATCATTAACGCAAACGTTTTTGCTAACCTCGTGCGGGAGTCACTGTTTTAACGAGGAGTGGATTAGGCCTGGGATTTTGGAACGGGGAACCGAAAAAATGACCGGAACCGAACCGATATAGAACGGTTCGGTTCGGTTCCTATTTATGGTGATATAAAAATTATCGGTTCGGTTCCTATCGGATAATATCGGTTCGGTTCCCGGTTTGTTATAAAAAAATTGGCTTAGAACCGATTGGAACCGATAATGCACAATTCATTTTTAAAACTTAAAAGTTAGACAACCTTTATTCGTATTCCGTAAACCCATGATGAGTTTACTGCAGCCTTTAGCCCACTGGCAACCTTTAATCCTCTACTCCTCTTCAACCTTTAGCCCACTACCCTTAGCTTTAGTAGGAAAACCCTAGCATCTCCGCTCCTCTGCTATTTTGGATCTCTCCTCTTTCAATGGATTTCATGGCTTCCTCATAGGAGAGATCATAGATAGGTAAGCATCTCTAGCTATCTGTATTTTTTTTAATTCAAACTTTCGTAGTTCCTGGAAAAACCACCAAAGTCTTGCCTTCTTCTTCTTCAGGTCAGCGACATTTCTTCTGGCGTGAAGTTGCTGCTCGTTTTGATTTTCTTTCTCCGGTGCTACCTCGCGTCAAGAGCTAAGAGAAGGTAAAGGCAAGATATGTGAATTACAAGCTATCTAACTTCTTCATTTCTCTTTTAAACCATTATAATTTTGTTTTTCCATATGATAATTATCTATTTTATCTCTTCTACGAAAACATCATCTATTGGTACGCCTATATTTCTTTCTTTTTTATTTCCTCTGTTTCAGATTAAGTTTTGCCTTATGAATAGGTATTTTCGGGTTAAACCTTGCAATTATGATGTAGATGCCTGATCTTATTTAGAAGCTTGGTTTTGATATTTTCACATTTTGATTTGCTTGCAGATGGAATATTATGAGCTAGATTTTAATTTTGCTTTTGATATTTTCACATTTTGATTTGCTTGTATATACCTTATTTGTATACGTAGTATATAGCATTGAATCAACTTGGCCTAAAAAAAGTAGAAGTTTCCTTGGAACTGAATCATAGTAAAATCAAACAGCTTTTGTAAAATAACAAGGATAGCGGTCTTTAACTTTAGTTCAGGTATTCATTCTCTCAAAATGTTCAGCTATTAGTTGACTATTTTGATATTCAATTAATGGTCAGAATGCTTTTATTTTAGATCAAATTGCTATGCATTCTGAGAAGTTGATGCAGTTCACTATCATGGATATCCATTGTTAAATAATTACTACTGCCCTTTTATTTAATGTCAATAACTCAATTTTAAATAATTTTTCAGGAATGAGTTACTTGAAGCTGGCTATCAATTCTTGTTACTTTGGGAATCTACAAGACTACAACCATCCTTGTTGATCCATTAGAATCATATTAACATATACGAGTATATTCTAATTATGTATTGAACAAACTGATTTTATTGTTAAGTTTTCAGTTTTTAATTAATACTTGAACATTAATGTTTCGTGTGATTGTAATGCTGAAAGAAGATGTATTATTAGAGGGTTGTTGTATTTTCGGAACCGATAAAAAGCAAGAACTGAACCGTTTGGACTTGATTCGGTTCCTTAACGGTTCTACAATTTTTTTACTAGAAGCGAACCGATTTTAAGAGTTACATTTTTCTTAACGGTTCCTACAATTTTGGATAAGAACCGAACCGGTCCCAGGCCTAGAGTGGATAGGAGTTCGTGACCCCCATAGTGATCAGCCTTCGCTCTATAATTTAGTTGTCCCTTTTGAACCTAGGACCAACTAGGTTGGGTATCCACTATAGAACTTTTCAATTCACAGGATTTAGTCCCATTTCTCGTGACAACTTCTCCAACAATTCTCTATCCAATGCCTTGGTTAGCGGATCCGCTATGTTATCCTTTGACTTCACGTAGTCAACAGTGATAACACCCGTTGTGAGGAGTTGTTTAATGGTGTTATGTCTACGACGAACATGTCTAGACTTACCATTGTACATATTGCTCTGTACCCTTCCAATTGCCGCTTGACAATCGCAATGTATGCATATTGGAGGGACATGCTTTTCCCAACTTGGAATATCCTCGAGAAAATGGCGTAGCCATTCAGCCTCTTCAGTGCACTTATCTAAGGCTATTAGCTCATACTCCATCGTGGATCTAGCTATTAACGTTTGTTTTGAGGATTTCAATGACACGACTGCACCTCCCAAAGTGAAAACATATCCACTTGTGGACTTTGAGTCCTTAATGTCGGATATCTAACTAGCGTCGCTATACCCTTCAAGTACAGCTGGATATCTTCCATAGTGCAGTCCAAGGTTTTGGGTTTTACGTAAATACTTCAAAACCCTTACGATTGCCTTCCAGTGTTCATCATCGGGGTTACTAGTATATCTACTTAGCTTACTAACCACAAAGGCAATATCAGGTCTGGTACAACTCATTAGATACATCAAGCTTCCAATAATCCTAGCGTATTCTACTTGAGAAATACACTCTCCACGATTTTTGGTAAGATGTACATTTTTATGTAATGGAGTCCTTGCCTCTTGATAATCATCCTTATTAAATTTCGTAAGGATTTTATCAACGTAATGAGATTGGCTTAGCGTAAGACCGCCTGGTCCCCTAATTATTTTAATCCCAATGATTAAATCGGCCAGTCCCATATCCTTCATGTCAAATTTAGAATTTAACATGTTTTTGTTAGAATTAATCATTAGATTATTGCTACCCACGATGAGTATATCATCCACGTATAAACATAAAATGACATAGCTATCTACCGTGCTCTTCACATAGACGCATTTGTCACTTTCGTTTATTTTAAAACCATTAATTAACATTGCATGATCGAACTTTTTGTGCCACTGTTTAGGGGCTTGTTTCAATCCATACAATGATTTAATTAATTTACACGCTTTCCTTTCATGGCCAGGAACACGAAAGCCTTCGGGCAGTTCCATATAGATTTCTTCATCTATATCGCCATTTAGAAAAGCGGTTTTTACGTCCATTTGATGAACTTCCAATTTCCGCAATGCGACAATTGCTAGTATCATCCTAATGGAATTTATTCTCGTCACAGGAGAATACGTGTCAAAGTAATCATGGCCCTCACGTTGCTTGTATCCTTTGATTACAAGTATGGCCTTGTACTTATCGATGAAACCGTCGGGTTTCATTTTTTGTTTAAAAATCCACTTGGATCCCAAAGGTTTATTTTCCGGAGGAAGATCAACCAATTCCCATGTGTGATTTTTAAGGATGGAGTCCACCTCGCTATTGATGGCTTCTTTTCGCATAGGACCTTCGGTAGATGTCACGGCTTCCATACAAGTCCGTGGCTCATTTTCTACCATACATGTTAGAATATCCGAGTCAAATGCTACCAAGTAGGTGAGAAAATACGGTCCGAAGGATTTTTCAACTCTAGCACGTTTGCTACGTCTGGGTTCGGGTTCTTCTCCGGACCCTTCGCTAGTATTTTCCATAGCTACGTCAAATGTTCATTTTGACGTGCTTGGTCCTTCGTTGGACTTGCATGGAAATACGTCTTCAAAGAATGAAGCATTCCTTGATACAATTATTGTGTTTTTATGTACATCCGGAATATTCAAATCGTACACTAAAAACCGATAAGCACTACTATTTTGTGCATACCCAATAAAAATACAATCCACCGTTTTTGGACCTATTTTTATTTTCTTAGGTGTTGGTACAAGCACATTTGCAAGACACCCCACACTTTTAAATATTGATAGGAAGGCCGTCTATCTTTCCACAACTCGTAGGGAGTTTTATCATATTTTTTCCGAGGAACCTTATTTAAAAGGTAATTGCTTGACAAGACTGCTTCGCCCTACATATTTTGTGGCAGGCTCGAACTTACTAGCATCACATTCATCATATCTTTCAATGTGCGATTCTTTCGTTCGGCAACACCGTTTGATTGAGGTAAATAGGGTGCAGTACATTCATGTACTATACCCACGCTCGCGCAAAAGTCACAAATTGATGCTTCATACTCACCACCTCGATCACTTCTAACCGTTTTAATCCGTCGATTAAGTTGGTTTTCCACTTCATTCTTAAAGAATGAATTTATCGATTGCTTCGTGTTTATTTTTTAATAAATAAACTTAGCTATAGCGAGTGCTATCATCGATAACAGTAATAAAATATTTATTACCGCCACGTGTTTGTATTGATTTAAAATCACAAACGTCACTATGAATTAATTCAAGTGGTTCCGTTTTTCTTTCAACCGATTTGAAAGACTTTTTCGTTAGTTTTGCCTAGGGGTGGGCGCGGTCCGAAACGGTTCGGTAAATTGGTAAAACCCGTAATGTATTCGTGAGGTTTTTAACGGTCCGGTACGGCCCGGTTCCAAGGATAGAACCGTTCGGTACCATGTCGTTTCGGAACGTTACAAAACGGTACGGTACAATGTCAAACACATGCTAAATTTTTTGAACAAATCTTGCAATTAGTAGATATCATCACACCAACCAACTCACATGAAATATTGAAATAAATACAAGAAATTGCATACATAGTACTAAAATTCACAAATACACAAATAGTGCAACACAACTAAGAAAAAATATAGCAAAACGATGACACACGAGATAAATATCATTTTTAATTTACTAAGTTCATGTGAAAATATAAAAACGAATATCACCAAATTGTTGAATATAATAGAAATCTTCAACATTCTTCTTCTTCGTTCTAGGTTAAATATTACTCCGTAGTTCTAATTGAATTTATAGTTGAACCTTGAGAGCTAAGATTTAAACCATATTAATTAAGTTGTAAGACATGCACAAACATGATACAACAAAAAGTCATGTACACTACATTACTAGAAATAAATAATCATTAATGATTTCTAAAATTTTAATATTCTTTCAATACATACCAAAATATAACATAAATTATCTAAAAAGAAAAACTAACAATATATAAATAAAAAACACATTTTAAATATCTTAGGGACGCATGAATACATACTTGGGGTATAAAATTATTGGTCTAGATCTATTGATATAGAAAAATATAAAAAATGTCAAATGCATTATTTACGAACGGTTCGGTCCGGTATTTTTCGGTTCTCAAAATCTAGGACCGGTCCCGTACCAGTTTCAAATGGTACGGTTTCAGTACGGGATAAAAATCTATAGAACCGTTTAAATACCCGGTATTCGGTTCGGTACCATTACGGGACGGTTCGGTACCGGTTCGGTTCGGGTTTTATGCCCACCCCTAGTTTTGTCTCTACACAAACTTCACATTTGCAATTCACATCAATTGTGAATTTAGGAATGTGTTCCATGTTAATTAATCTACGCATAGAATTAAAATTAACATGTCCTAGTCTACCATGCCACACATTGGAAGACTCAAGCAAGTAAGCAGAAGATATTTTATTATTATTATTATTATTATTAGTCATTACATTGAGCTTAAACATCCCATCAACTGCATACCCCTTGCCCACATACATTCCCGATTTAGACAAAACTAGTTTGTCCGACTCAAAGACCATGCGGAAGCCATGCTTGTTCAACAACGAACCGAAAATCAAGTTTTTGCTTATTTTTAGAAAAACAACACTTGGTTGAGAGTCAGCTCCTTGCCCGCAGTCATCTTCAGGACCACTTTGCCCACGCCTTCCACTGCGGAATGAGCAGAATTTCCCATCCACACCTTTTCACCATTTGATGGCTCAAAGGTCGTGAATAGCTCCCGGTTTGAGCAAATATGCCGGGTAGCACCGGTGTCCACGAACCACTCCTTGGAATTGGATCCAACGAGGTTGACCTAGGTCACCACAGCCGCAAGGATGATGTCTTCATCCTTTTGCCCACCTTGCACCAAGTTGACTTGAGAGTCCCTCTTCTTCTTGGGTGTCTTGCAATCCACGGACTTGTGTCCGTTTTTATTGCAATTGATGCATTTTCCGTTGAACTTTGTCTTGGAAATGCCTCCCTTGGGACCGAGCTTGCTCTTCCTATTATTTTTATTTTTGGAGCCTTTAGCATGCTCCACCACGTTGGCCTTGGCGCTGATAATGATTGGGAGTTTCCCATTGTTCTTCTGGTTATCCTCTTCAATCCGCAGACGGAGGATCAATTGCTCCAAGTTCATTTCCTTTCACTTATGCTTAAGGTAGTTCTTGAAATCCTTCCAAACCGGCGGCAATAAATGGATAATTGACGCCACTTGGAAAGACTCACTAACTGTCATTCCTTCATCTCGAATTTCGTTGAAGATCATTTGCATTTCTTCAACTTGACTCAAGACCGTCTTCGAATCGACCATTTTAAAATCAAGGAATCGACCAACAACAAATTTCTTTGCGCCGGCATCCTCACTTTTATATTTGTGGTCCAAAGCATTCCATAGTTCCTTAGCCTTTGCTATTTTGCTATACACGTCGTACAAAGCATCATGCAGCCCGTTCAACACATAGTTTCGGCAAAGAAGTCAGAATGCTTCCATGCTTCAACTGCGTTGAAAGATTGCGCATCCACCTCACCCCCGGTTGCTACCGGCGCATCTTCGGTCAAGAACCTTGCAAGACCGAGAGTAGTGAGATAGAATAGCATGTTTTGCTTCCACCTCTTGAAGTTTAACCCATTAATTTTTTTGGGTTTCTCCACAGAGTTGCTTGGCACAGTAACCATAGAGATTGCCCCTTGGTTGCCCAAAGTAGATGCACCGCGTTGTGAACCATTGTTCACCGGTGCTCCACTTCTAGAGTGAGTGTCGTTTGGCACGTTTTGCCCACCAACATTCTGAATTCCTTGTGAAGCCATTTTAACGTTTTCTTACGTTTTCCCAAAACACAAAAAAGTAAGTTCGTTCACCAAAGTGACAAACTACGATTTTAAGATTGTTTACCTCAGTAGAACAATCACCGAATACGTTTTAAGATTGTTGGGTGTGTCTCGGAAAAACTAAAAAATATTAATTAATGAAAATGATTAATTAATTTAAATAGCTAAAGAAAAACAGAAATAAGATGGAACAGAGTTTAGCCAGAGCTCGTGCTACGCACAATGTCCTTAAAACGTATTCGTCACCTCCCACGCTGCTAGGAGCGTTGCAACGATCATTTCCCAGGATACGGTGGCTAACAAACTAACGTTTGAGCACACAAACGAGAGTTCCGGCGAACGAGAACAAAGGCAGAACACTCAGGAATTTTCAGAGTAGGTGGAAGTGTTTTAGAACTCAAAAATACGTGAGGAATGTATTGTGTGTTGTGTCTGAACGTGTGTTTGTTGCAAACCATCTGCCAGCTATTTATAGGAGGATTAGTTGTGTGTTAAATGGGGTGTTAATTGACCTGAACGTTGGACATCAATGACCAGTCCGTTGGGCATTGAATCATCTATAAACTGTCCATTTAACGCAGCATTAAAAGACAAGAACGTTGGGCATTTATTGCTGTAACGGACCAGAAGATCCCATCAGAACACCTCAAAGGTGTTCTGTCCGGAAGCCACCAGAGGACCTCAAGGCCTTCTGTCCGGAAGAAACAAAAATTAAATCGTATCTTTGAATGATAAATTTTTCGGACAGCATTTGTGTCCGCAGGTCGCCCGCGCACACGAGTTGCGGTTTTTCTTCTCCGTTTCGGGATTTGATCGGCACCCCCCTGCGCGCGAGAGAGAGCCTCTACCTTAAGGGAATCTTAACTCCTTAAAAGAGGCTTCCCTTTATAAGGGGGTGAAAATTCCCTGAGTTTTCCGGTGTGGTATAAAACACACTAGAAACCCATGTTTCCCAGTTTTTCCATTTCAACGAGTGAACTTCGAGAATCAATTTCTCATTCACCCGTTATCCGTTTTGAGCGTACCATATATCGAATTGTAGCCCTTAACAAGGAAAATCCGAAACCACTTTGACTCGACCCAAATCGGAAGTGGACCCCACTCAAATAATTGTCCCAAAATGAACATTTAATGCAATTTTTAACACATTTTCCAACAAACCTATACTGTACAGCCGGCTGTACGGTGATCATTGTACGGCCGGTGACATTTTGGTAATGTAAATGAAATTCGTGTCTTCCGCTAAATGAGCAATAATGCAGCTTTATTGAACATCAGACATATTCTGTTGAGTATTGAAATCCTAAATACGAGCATCGTGATCTCTACTTCGTATCTTCTAATTGACATTTTTTTCTTTTATAAAAACTTATTAAATTATATCTATAATCAATTCCTATGAACTTCAACACGTGTATCTAATGTAATATTGCACTTTTGAAATATGCATTGATATGACATCTTAAAATGAGCATAACATGAGTACCAATTGAGTATATACAATTTACAAAATGAGCATCAAGACATTTTCATTGAACTTCAAATCTTCTCTATGGAGTATCAGAAGATTTCAATTGAGTATCATGATTCATGCTTCTATTGTATATAAACTAATTAAGTATATTATGTGAATCTAATATAATACTTTTGAAATATGCATTAATATGACATTTTAAAATGAGCATAAAATGAGTGTCAATGAACATAAGTAACTTACAAAATGAGCATCGAAAAATTCAAAAGCTCGTTTGAATTCTCTATTGTGTTCAAGCGTTCATTTGTGCACATATGATGACAAATATAATAATTTTGTATTAAAAATAATTTATAGTCTTTAGTTTTCGAATTGCAAATATAATTGTGTCCTTTTTATAATGTTTACCCTAATAACCCATGCATATTTATTTTACACTTTACTCATTTCAGTATAAATCATGTTAGTAATTAACACACAATATTTAATAAAATAAAAAATATTCATCTTAAATTAAAAATAGAGAAATTAAACAGTAATTCCCTAAAATATTTTATAATACATAAATTCAAAAAAAAAAACTTAAGTTAGAAGGTTGATTGGAGAAAGAAAAAAATAAACTGGGACAATTAATAATATTTTGTAGGGGGGAAGGTCAAATAAGACCTTCTACTATTACGGAATCGTCATATAAGGTCACATACTCAATAAAGTGTCATATAAATACACCTACTTATAAAAAGCAATCGGATGAGTCAAAATGACCCGTTGACAACCTCCTAATCCCGATTTTAGTTTACATGTCGTTATTTTTGCCTTGTATTTAAGCCAACCATGGCCTGATGGCCAAATATTTTATGTCAATCTTATGATCTATATTAAAAAGATAGTCAGACAGACGCTAAAATCGGGATTACGAGGTTGTCTACAGGTCGTTAGGACTCATCCAATTGTTTTTTATAAGTAGACGTATTTATATGACACTTTATTGAGTTCATGGTCTTATGTGACCATTTCATAATAGTAGAAGACCTTATTTGACCATTTTCTCTATTTTGTACAATATTTTATATTATACATTTTCATAATTATTCAATATAAATCAAATTTAAAGGTTGCTATAGAAAAAAATAAACAAAGAAAGGATAACAAACAATAAAAATAAAATAAAAAATAAAGAAAAGGAGAAGCAATGATAGAAACGATATAAAAGAATGCTGGCTAAGGAAAACAAACAAACAAAGTGCATGCGGCGGAAAACAAAACGGGGATACAATGCCATTTTTTGGCCGATTTGGTCACTATTTGGCTTTTTGACCAGATAAACAGTTAATAGAGGTGTTTGGTTAATTAACTTTTCACTTGGCTTTTTATCTCAAACAGCCAAAATTGGAAAAGCCAATAAACATAGCGTTTAGTGCTTGGCCATTTGAATATGTATGGCAAATTCCAATGTGTCCGCACCGATGCCTTCCGTTCATTCATGCTCATCTTCCATACTTACAACCAAAACAGTACAGCGTGGAGCAAACCCAACTATGATGCCAATTGTTGTTTAAGGTTGGAGTAGTCATTATTCCATTTGTCAATAAACAATGATTTTCGAAGTATATTTTTTACTCATTCCATTTATTGATTAAAAGATAATCACTTATTAAACGAATGTTATTTGTCCTGCCAAAAAAATGAGTGTTATTTGTGTTTAAAGAACAGTTGAAATGAATTATTACTTGTGTTAATAAAATTTTAAGTTTTTTAAATAAAAATGGATTAAGTAAAATTTTTTGGGCAAATTTTTATAACCTATTATAGTATCTGTTATGTTAAGATCAATATCCTTGAATTGGGATGAGATTTGAACTTGTGACCTCCTTTATAAAAGTGTCACATTGATGTCACCAGTCAACAAGGCACTTGGTCAGATTAAGTAGTTGTATTAATAATATTAGCAAAATGTGTGAAACATATATAAAAGTAGTTAATAAACAAAAATAATAATTGATGTCCTTAAAAGTAATTTAACAAGCTATCAGCCAATTGTGAACAGTCGTTTAACCAAACATTATTTTATAAAAAACTAACATTATCAACTAATCAAAACAGCCAACAGAATCCGCTGTCACAAACCAGCCAACAGCCAATTGCCAAACACCCCCAATAACTGAGTAACTAACTCAAGCCAAGTATAATCCTGAAACTTGTAACTAATTATGAAAATGCAGGATGTACCATGCCTTTGGTACAACCGATTGTATCATATTATTTACCATAATTATGAGTACGTTATTGACTTAATGTCATCCTCAAAATTCAATATTATATTTTGAAATTGTGAGGCTTTAAATATGATATTCTATTACCAAAAGTGTTGATGTTTCCAACTTTTGCAATAACTTTTCCGATTTAAAGACTTAACATAACATTTCTATTTTGAAATTCCCAAAATTTTTAACTTCTATTTAGATAATTATATATATGCTACTCAATAGGGATGGACATATTATTTCAGTTTAACAGAACTCAATCGTACCATTTGATAGTTTTTATTCCAGATCTTATTAAACCGAAGCAAAATCAAGAAAAATGAAGCGAACTAAAAATCAATAACGTAGCAGAACCAAATCGAACTAAACAAGAGTAAAATATATGAAAAATATATACCATGTGATGAAGTATATTCCGGTATACCCCAAGGGTATCATAATCGGTGGGCAAAGACATCAAACCATATCAAACACTTAGTACAAAAGTTCCAGTCGAGGCCAACCTCGACGAACGAGGTCGGGTCGTAACGCAAGATAACGAATCAACAAGAGGTGAGACCCTAGCTGAGGCCGACCTCAACCACCGAGGTCGGCGCAGACATCGAGCTCGCAGATCACCTCGACAAGGCAAACTATGAGGTCGACCTCGAGCACGCCGAGATTGGTACCAGATCCGACCTGAGATACGCCACGAAGTCAACGAAAGTCTATGGGAGCGAAGAAATAAACACCACTGGACTAACTCAAGACAAGGAGTGAATCCCCCGAATATAAGCTCTCCGTACCCGAGCTCTGACCTCACTAAACGGAGCTCGGGGCCTCACTAACCAAGCATGAACTTAGACATTTTGGCAATCAGATGACGCGCAAGCCACCGCCACGTCACCAACACCGCATGAAGTGCCATGTCACTTCAGGCGGATAAAGGTGAAGAATATTCCGGATAAATACGCGTATGACACACACGTGTGATCTAGTATAATTCTGTTACGCACAGTTCTAATCAGCCAGCTGTCCCACTTACATCTCCAATCACCTTTACACGTGTCACCATATTATTAGACTAGTCTGTTTGTTTTGTTAGACATGCGTGACACGTGTCTCCACCGCAATAGAATATCATATTTTTTACTTGTTGGCCAAATATTTTCTCTCATAGTATAAATATCACCTTCCAGCTTGTGGAAGAGGATTTGAAATTCCTTGTGCAAACTTGTTGTTACTCTGCTAAAATTCATACTCGATCTTACTTGTACTTTTCCGTCCTTCTCGCTTTCTCGGATTCCGGCTACCCCCAGGGTCGGCGATCCATCACTGTACGTCTGTACAACCAATTGTACCGTGCACACGGTACAGTCGGGTATTTTATGTTAAAAGAAATGAGTATAACATTCAAAAAAAAATTAGTATTGATATTAAATTATAAAATTAGCACAATAAATATTTTGATGACATTACAATGATAATATAGTTAAATGAATAAGTTGATTTGTAACAAATATATTACGTTTAGATCATGATACTGAATTGCATGCTTCTAATACTCAATTGTGTTACAAATAGAGTGATTCAATGCCAATATTCATTTCTTTTTAACATTATACTCATTAAACATAACATAAAGTATACAATAAGCATTGAATATGGATTTTCGTGGACCTTTTGTAATCCATAGGCTTTTAAAAAAATATATGGAATTTAAAATCCGTAGACTTTTTTATGAGTGAATTCTATTGACTAATAAATTCATGGATACATTTATAGACTTTTAAAAAGTCCATAGACTTTTAAATCCGGACTGTCACTGCCCATCGCCGCTATCGATTTTGTTGAAGAATAATTTATTGTGTATCAAGTTTGTCAAGAGTCTTGTATTAGTATAGCCTTTATTACTCCTTTATGTATTTATTGTTGTATTTATTAGAGTAGTAAAGGGTATGGAGCCAAAGTGTCAGGCCCATATATCTGGCTGAAAGCCTTTACGCAAACCTTAGCCTGCGCATATAAAAAGGCGCATAAGGCTTAGGTTTGCGGTAACTTTTGCATTCGATCTTTACAGCCTCAGAGCTTATCATTCTTACTGTAGAAGTTCACGGTATATCAAAGACGAGTTTAAGGATCTCCTACGTATATCTTTCTGCTATTCTTATCTTTGAGTATCATTATATTGTTGTAATCATATAAATAGGGACAAACAACTGGTATCAGAGCTGATCGAGATTGATCAGACGTTCATCGTCGAAAGACTGCTGTAATCTTGTTTTTGATCAAATACCTGTAAAAGTTATACTATTAGATTCGCAATTTCTTAACGATCAAGCAATATACCTTAGATTCTGTTTTACGCAAAATTTCCTTTTTGAGGAACTCGACATTGAGAACTCGAGACTACAGGTTCTACAAGTTCCGCTCAGCTTTTTGATCTGAAATTTTCACAGGAGGAACTCGACATTCAGAAGTACAGGAAACAATTTTCAAATCTTGAAAACTCGAAACTTTCTATTTATAGGAACTCGCAATTCAGGGTTTTGAACTCCTAAACTCGCAGTTGGACTCTCGAGTTTAGAATTCGTATTGTATAAACTCTCAGCATCAAAACTCGCAAGTCTTTACTCGAGTTTTGAAGTTGCGAGTTTCACATCTCGAGTTTTGAAAACTCAAAGCTCTAACTGTTGGTCCCGGTTGTACTGGGTACAGTCTAGAGGGGGGCTGAATAGACTGTACTGGTTTTTAACTTTTTCAAGCTAAGTACCAGATTTAACAGAATAGCCTGTTCTGTTGACAGAACAGACTGGTAGCGGATGGTCTTCTGGTAAGGGTTCTGTCCGGTTAGCCTCTAAGAAATGCAAAGGCAGTAGGCCTTCTGTTAACTCACAGAAGGGGTTCTGCTGAACACAGAGTCCCAAATTTTGGAGTTAAATAGTAGAGAACAATTGCAAAAAGTAAATGTAGTAAGTAAATGACACCAGGGATTTTTATAGTGGTTCAAGGAACAACTCATTCCTCTAATCCACTATTCCACTAAGCTTGTAAAAATCCAATTACACAGCCTTAGTCCTAGCACTTAAGAAGCTCTCCACGTTTTCTTCAAGTCTAGATGTCTCTTGGGATGCACTTCCTTGCTTCCTTTAAGACTGGTCCTTTCACTGAGCTTCCTTGAAGTATCACCACTTCACTACTGCAGTTACTTGGACGTCCTTCTCGTTGGAGAAGAGTTCTTTAGAGAATAGGGGTTTTCCAACTAGCTTCGTTACAAAAGGTTTGTAGTTGAAGTGCTTGAAGTGTTGAAGAACAGTTGGAACTTTGCTCTTGTTGGGATATGAAGATAAAGAAAATGTTATCTTCCCAACGTCCTCCTTTCTTGTGGATGATTAAGATATTTTTTATCTCAAGAAGGCTTGTGTGTTTGAGTGTTTGAATATTTTGTTCTAGCACGAGTTTTCCAAGATTTCAACAAAGTTGCTAAGTTGTTCTTCGAGTAGTATCTTTTATACTGGGGTTGTCTTCCTGTTGGAGGAGGAGGACAACTGCATTAAATGAGCGAATAGTTGAGTTGACCAGTAGGACCCATCAAAGTTGGCGAGTTACTATTTCGGGATAAGGTTATCCTGAAATATCCTGGAATGTCGGCCAATCATCAGCTTTTACTATTCAGGGTACGGGGTGCATTAAATGTGCATTTAATGCGCGTACTATAGCTTTTCCGTTGAAGTCTTCTAGCCGTTGAAGGAATCTTCCGTTGGTTTCACCGGTTGAAGTAGTTTCATGAAAATTCTCTAAGTGTCAGGCCTTCTGGTGTCTTCAGCAGAGAGTCTCCCAGAGAAGGTCTTGAGCACTTCTGTTGAGATAAGCTATCAGAGGGTCCTTAGGTCTTCTATCAAGGAGCGAACCAACAGAGAGTCTTGATAGATTCTGTCGAAGAGAAGTCCAACAGATAACCAGGGGAGGTCTTCTGCTAGCAGAGAGTCAGGGCTCTTCTGTCTGGATTAAGTCTATCCAAAGGTCTTCTGTCAGGATGTCTTCTGTCAGTCGACTATTCTAAGAAACTTTACAAGGGAAAATTTCTAATACAAAATACTAAAGAGGGGTACTCTAAAATCCTAATTAATATAGCATCATCAAAATCTAATTACAATTATCCTTACACTAACCTCAGCCCCGGACAAGCGACACTTAGTATGTGTCGATCTTAATACTAAGTGTCACTTGTCCGGGGCTGAGGTTACACTACATTTTTACTTTTTAGTACATAAGATAGATACTCATTCCTAAATTAGTGATTTAACCTTATATAACTTCAATGCACTTTAGGTGGGAATTTTGGAGCCAAAACTGTTATATAACTTCAATGCACTTTAGGTGGGAATTTTGGAGCCAAAACTGATGTCACTCTGTTACTTTATATTATATAAAGATAAAGATAAAGATATGGTATATATAATATTTTGTTATGGAATGTCCATGTATATAATACTTAATCATGGTTCTAATGTTTTGACATGATGCATACGGAGTAAATAAATAATGAGTCACACATATACTACACGTTCAACGACCCAAGTTCTTACTCAAATTGATAAATTTGGAGAATCCTTATTTCAATGGACATCAATATATTATATTGGATAACTATTATTTTTAATAATAATAATAATAATAACAACAACACCAAAACAAAATGGATGAAACTTTATTAGTAGTTATGTAACTTATATTTAATACTACCTTTGTTTCACTAAGATTGTGACATGGGAAAATGGTGCACAATTTGTATTTATGTAGTTGATATATTCATTTATATAATATAAAGTAGCAAAGTTGCTACAATTTTTGAAGACAAAATTCCCACCAAATTTTGGAGCAAAAGTGTAAAAAAAAACAATATAAAGAGTAACGAATTTTGCCATATGTAACTTCATGAGAAATAGTAAAGCAAATAATCCCTATCATTATCTTTATCTTAATATATTATATAAAGTAGCATAATTGACACATATTTTGGAGGCAAAATTGGTGTTATTAAAAAATGGAAATAATAGTTGATCATAAAATGATATTCCCTCTAATACATCTCATCCAATGATCATATTAAAGAAAGAGAAAAGTAGATGTACATAAATATGAACCGGCTATTATCATGTTATTCTACTCATAAATACTTTTATCGTGATTGTACCTTATATATGTATACTTTAAAAATGAGAGCTTCTTAAATTATATACAATTCAAAAAAAGAACCCCTAATTTTTTTAATCCATGTAATGCCTAGAATAGAGTAATACTCGGTGATTGGGTAGTTATACTTAATTTATAGAAATGTATGATTTTTGTTAATACATTTTTTTTTTGTTAAAAATATGGAACTCTTTAAAAGGCTAAAATGTTAAATTCACCAAATAACTACTAATAGCTATGTACGGAGTAAAATATATAGATTTGTGTATAGTTTCACGACATCTTTATATTTATTTTTATATTTATATAATACTTCATTTGTTTTTAAATAAGTGTAACAGTCTACTTTTCACGTTTGTCGATGTAGAACTTTGATCATTAATATATAGTATTCTCTATTAGAAAGAAAGTAATAAAAAATTGAAAGTTTACAATGATCAGAACAAATTTACAAAATAATGTATAAAAATATTAATATATATAGCGTAATCAAAGTAATAGTGGAAAATTCAACATGTTGCGCGCTTATTTAAGAACCGAGGAAATATAAGGTAACAAAGTTGGGGTAGCTATATATTGGAGTGAAAAATCCCACCCAAAGTAAGAGCATAAGAAGGAATTAATGTGAAGTTAATGTAAAATAATGCTAAAATATGTATCCCGCCCAAGAGTGATCGATACTCGAAAGTAATTCACAATGGAGCATTTATTGCCCTCTTATGCATGTATTGAACTATTGATTGGTTAAATAATACCGTACTCAATAAAGATGTTTATGTTGGAGATGAAAAGGAACATAAATGAATTAATGTGAAATGCTGGAATATAAATGCATCCTGCTCATGAAAGAGTAATGAATAAAATCTCATGCATATTAAAAGATATTATGGACTGATTTTATAGATTTGCTGTTAATTTATTGAAAGAGTACACTCATATCATATATAGATACCACAAACGTTGAAAGAGAATTTCAACACATTTAGAATAAGAAAATTAATTATTAATTTATCATTTCACTCTTATAATGCAAATCTAATCAAAGGAATAAAGAATATAAGGAGTAGTCAATAGTCTAAAGTGTATGGAATCTCGCTTAAGAAATTCACAGAGTAATTTAGTTGTCCCGTCTAAGATATTCAATGATCAATTTAGTTGTCTACCCAAACATCTATCGTAAATTTGATGAATTTAAAAGTTTCTCAGATTTTGGTCCTCAAAATAGGAGATGAAAATATTGAGAATGTTAGATACGGGGAGGTCTTCATTCATATATACATGATGATATGCTTATTATCATTTCCGATGATCATATTGCTCCAATTGTTGCTAGCACTTATCCATCCTTAATTCTGGATAAAATTGTCGATCCGTCATATTTTCAGCAACGAGCTATTTTGACACCGACAAATGATGTTATAGATAATATCAATAATTATATGATTTTATTGGATCCTAGAGAAATGAAGACATATTTGAGTTTTGACAGCTCATGCTCGCTTGAAGGCAACATTAGCGCATATCTGATGAAGTGCATACTCAAGAGTTTTTGAACACTATTTTGCATCAGGGATACAGAACCATAAATTGGGACTAAAGGTTTGGTGTTCCTATTACTACTCTTTGAAATAAATGTATTTTATAGGAGAAGGTTAAATCCGACAAAAATATTGGTCAATTTTTTTTTATTTCACAGCTATCATTGGTCCCTTCAAATAGCATAATTCCTTGCAAATTTCTACGCGGACAATTTTCAATCGTTGTTTCATTTGTCATGTTCAAATAGGCAAATATTTTCCGAAATCTGTTTTTGTACATAGCCAATTGTATGTTGTCATGTCAAGGGTCACCTCAATGAGTGAGATGGAGATTCTTATATGTGATGATGATGGTCGTAATATCAACACCACTAATAATAGTCTGCAAAGAAGTTTTTAAAATTTATGAAACTTTTTTGAACATTGTCAACATATATGATTGTTCTATTTTGTTAGGACATTTTTATTGTCTTCAATTTTATTGTATTTGTTTGTATTAGGTTTAAATTTTGGGCTTTTACAGCTACTAATATAGGCTCATATTGTAATGAGGCGTTCGATTAACCTCGCCTATATAAAGGCCCCCCCGTACGTTAATCGTACATACTAACGATCAGGAGCCGCACCAATATTCATTATCAAAGCCCTAATATTATCGAAGCGATAGATTAGATCGTACAACTTCTAAGAATATTCTGTAGTGTTATCGTTGATCATTATCAAGTGTTCAATAGAAGTTGTTTTTAATCTGATTATATCATTGGGTTCAAACATATTTATCATGTATAACGTTTCATGACACCAACTAATAATTATACTATCAAGTTATTAATTGTCACGTATAACTTATTGTTATACATTAATATCTTTTATTTCTATTTTACTTTGCAATTTATCATACGATCAAAAATTTTATTTTCTTACTGCTACTACTACGTATATAATAAAAAATAAATCATATAAATCCTATTGTCTTTTTTATTTTACAAAATTGCACATTATGTACTATCGTAAAACATAATTTTAATTAAATAAGTTATGAGCTATACAATTCTAGATAGAGAAATTACACAAAATAGGACTAAAAACGTTTGTATATTCCAACAGCTCAAATAAGTTATGAGCTATACAATTCTAGATAGAGAAATTACTGCCATGTTTTGGCAGTATCAGACTTTAAATATGACAATATTTTCCAAACTTGGCGGTTATTACTCTTATTTTGGGAATAAAAACATGAGTCATATTTTGGATTTTTCAAACTTTTTTATTCCTATTTCGGGAATTTTCCTACTTCGTCTAGTACATTTATAATATCATAGTTAAAAAATCACTAATCTCGGTATACTATATAACCTTTAAAAATTCCTCTACATTTTTCAAAATATATTCCTATTATTTTATTTAATTATTGTTCGAATCTTTTTCAAACCGACCAAAAAAGTGATAAAAATCAAACAGAAACTCATATGGTAGCTTATTACTTTATATAAAAGACAACTCTACAGAGTTATTTGTGGACCCCAATTTTTCAAAAGAACTCGTCTAGGGACAGACAACTAGTCTGGCCTGTATGTACGCAAAAAGTGTAAGACCCCGATTTTTCAAAAGAACTACGCTGAACAATAATAAAGTTTCCAACAAAACGAGACAAAAGAAGTAATCCATTGCTCATGTAAGATAGGGTCAACCCCTTTTTCTGTCATTTGTGAGTGGTGCAGCTCTGAGATGGCCATTAATGGAATTATATTTGGTAAACGTTCTGAAAGGCCAGACAACAGCATACCCCTGTTGATATCTTCGATGATCCTCTTACATCGTCTCCTCCATATTTCAATAACAACCCTCCCATCCGTTCACATTCAATTCCACATGCCGCCCGCCCATATTACACCAATCGCCACCACTCTCTTCTCGTCCATGCAATTACCCAAACACTTCTTTAGTTCATTTCCTCTTCACCTCTGCAGACAAGGCCAAAGCTACCTTCCTCTGTCTCTCTTTTACTCTACTTACAGAGTAGTAAGGGAAAGAGTTGCTGTCACTGTTCTGTTTCGAGCAGTAAGGGAAAGGGTATAAAATGACCACCGCCGCCGCCGACGGAGGTGGTTTTTTGAAGTCTTTTTCTGTGTGTGCGGCGGTTGCAGTGCTGCTGACTGCGTTTGTAGTCTGTCAGGCGGACGGAAGAAGCTCGGGTACGACTTTGGGGATTCTTTTGGAGGTGAAAAGATCGTTTCTTGATGACCCGGAAGGAGTCTTGAAGGAGGGGTGGTCGGAGATGAACCGGAGCTACTGTTCATGGCGGGGTGTCTCGTGTGGAGGAGCTGGTCGGAAGGCGGTGGTGGGTCTGAACCTATCTGACTCGTCGCTCGGCGGGTCAATCTCGCCTGCACTCAGTCTCTTGACTCACCTGCTCCACCTTGATCTTTCTTCTAACCGCCTCTCAGGCCCCATTCCACCTGCTCTCTCCAACCTTTCATCTCTGGAGTCGTTGCTTCTCTTCTCCAACCGAATTGGTGGGCCCATCCCTGCCGAGCTCGGGCTGCTCAGTAATCTGCAAGTGCTCAGACTCGGCGACAATGGCGGCATTACTGGCCCGATTCCGGCTTCTTTGGGCAACCTTAAAAGCATTGTCACCCTTGGACTGGCCTCATGTAACCTCACCGGTCTCATTCCGCCTGAACTCGGAAGGCTAACTCAGCTCCAGAATCTCAATTTGCAGCAGAATCATCTGGAAGGGCCTTTACCGCCAGAGATTTCCAGTATATCTCACCTTACTGCGTTTAGTGCCGCCATGAACGGCCTTAACGGCTCCATTCCTGAAGAACTTGTGGCCTTAAAAAATCTCCAGATACTTAATCTTGCCAATAACACACTCACTGGCGAGATTCCGAGTCAGCTCGGGGAAATGGGCAGCTTAACTTATCTCAACCTTCTCGGGAATCGTCTTAGTGGTTCAATCCCAAAGTCACTGGGGAATATGAATAGTCTTCAGAGCTTGGATTTGTCTGGAAACCAGCTCACTGGTGGAATTCCGGGAGAACTAGGCGGTTTGAGTAGACTCGAATTCTTGGTGCTGACCAGCAATGATCTTTCGGGTGTCATTCCAGAGACTATCTGCTACAATGCCAGTAACTTGAAGCACTTGATGCTCTCACAAACAAATATATCTGGTGAGATCCCACCGGGGTTAAGCCAGTGTCGGGCACTTCAACAGCTAGATTTGTCAAACAATACGATCAGTGGATCCATCCCGGTGGAGCTTTACGAGCTGACTGAGTTAACTGATCTTGTGCTTAACAATAACAGCTTGGACGGTATGGTTTCCCCGTTTGTAGGAAATCTTACCAATCTTAAGACATTGTCCTTATTTCATAACAATTTAGGTGGAGAATTGCCAAGGGAAATAGGAATGCTTGGGAATCTTGAGGTTCTGTTTCTCTACGAGAATCGCTTCACCGGAGCTATCCCTATGGAGATCGGAAACTGTTCAAACTTGGAATTCATTGATTTTTATGGAAACCAGTTCACTGGACAAATTCCCCTTACCATGGGGAGGCTAAAGAGGCTGAGTTTCCTACACCTGAGAGAGAATGATCTCTCTGGTGAGATTCCCTCCAGTTTGGGTAACTGCCACCAACTAGATACTCTTGACTTGGCGGATAACCGCCTTTCGGGTGGCATTCCTCCCACTTTCAGTTATCTTCGAGCTCTCACTTTGCTGATGCTCTACAACAATTCTCTTGTAGGGAGTATTCCGGAGGATTTGAGAAACATCGCAAATCTAACAAGAATCAATCTTTCGAATAACAAATTGAGTGGCAGTCTTGATCCTATGTGCACCTCCCGTGCTTTCCTTTCTTTTGATGTCACAAACAATGCGTTTGATCAAGAAATTCCATCCAACTTAGGGAATTCACCCAATCTTGATAGACTAAGGTTGGGGGACAACAGATTAGTAGGAAATATCCCGTGGACTTTCGGATTTATCCGTGAATTATCACTTTTAGATATCTCGGGAAATAAACTCAGTGGTTTTATCCCTCCGCAACTATCGCTTTGCCGAAAGTTGGCCCATCTTGATCTCAACAATAATCTTTTATATGGACCAATCCCAATTTGGCTTGGAAGTTTGCCTCTACTTGGTGAACTTAAGCTGTCTGCCAATCGGTTTTCCGGACCTCTTCCTCTAGAGCTATTCAACTGCTCTAACCTTCTGGTTTTGTCTCTAGAAAAGAATTTACTGAATGGAACTCTCCCATCTGAAATTGGAAACCTGAACTCCCTCAATGTACTCAACCTTGATGGTAACAGCTTCTCTGGTTCAATACCTTCAATGATTGGTGGCTTGAGCAAGCTCTATGAGCTCCGATTATCGCGAAACAACTTCACAGGTGAAATTCCAAAAGAGGTCGGCCAACTGAAGAATCTCCAAAGCATCCTTGATTTCAGTTACAACAACCTCAGCGGCCACATCCCACCATCGATCGCAACTCTCTCTAAACTTGAACAGCTTGATCTGTCACACAATGATCTTGAAGGTGAGATTCCCCCTCAAGTAGCTAAAATGAGCAGTTTAGGCAGACTGAATCTATCTTATAACAAACTTCAAGGGAAATTGGACGAGCGATATGCACACTGGCCGGTTGACTCATTCCTTGGAAACTCACTACTTTGTGGTAGTCCCTTGGGTTTAAAGTGCGGAAATATAGGGTTGAGGAAGAATCCAGAGTCACGCCTAAGTAACACAATGGTGGTGATCTCAGCCATATTGGCTACACTTGGGATCATTCTTCTCTTACTTGGAGCTGCCCTCTTCTTCAAAAGGGAAACAAACAGGAGAAAAGAAGAGAAATGTGCATCTTCTTCTGGTTCTTCTTCCCGTGCACAGAAGAAACCACTCTTTTCAAATACTTCTAAAAAGCGGGATATCAGATGGGATGATATAATGGAAGCAACCAATAATTTAAGCGACGAGTTCATCATAGGGTCTGGGGGATCTGGAACAGTCTACAAAGCTGAGCTGTTCAATGGAGAAACAGTTGCAATCAAGAGAATACCAAGGAAGGATGACCTCTTTCTGGACAAAAGTTTTGCCAGAGAGTTGAAGACGCTGTGGAGGATAAGGCATAGGCATCTGGTGAGGTTAGTGGGATATTGTAGCAACAAAGGGAAGGATTCTAACATGTTGATCTATGAGTATATGGAGAATGGCAGCCTGTGGGATTGGCTGCATAATCAACCAGCTGGTAATAAGAGCAAGAGCAAGAAGTGCCTCCTTGATTGGGAAGCAAGGATGAAGATAGTAATGGGATTAGCGCAAGCAGTTGAATATCTCCATCATGACTGTGTGCCTAAGATCATCCATAGAGATATCAAATCAAGTAACATTCTGCTCGACTCAAACATGGAAGCACATTTAGGGGATTTCGGGCTCGCCAAAGCCATTACCAATGACTCCCTGACCACAGAATCGAACTCCTGGTTTGCTGGCTCCTATGGCTATATGGCACCAGGTATGAAAATGTTTCAGTACTCATTCCTTTTTTAACAGACATTTTGACTTGTTATTTTTATATTTTCATCATGTGTTATTGAATGGTCATAGAATTCAGGATGGTTCATACAAGTCACTCAATTGAACCTAAAGTCTAAAGACAACTAGACAACCACAATGCAAGATTGAATCTAATATATTTAGTAGTTCAACACAATGTCTTATTATATACTAGTAAGACATTATTTTCTCTTGTCTGATACTCCGTATAAGACTCTAGTCCTCGCATAGTGAAAAGCCAGGTCATTTGGAATCAACCTATTGTTCTCTTATGATTTGACTCTCCTTGAAACTAAAGCTAGAAAGCTCTGATTAAAAGACACCACATGCCACCATAAGTTTTCAACGAGGCTGTTAACATTCATGGGTTGTTAAATTATATTCATCTAGTTGGATCCTCGATTGTGCCTCTTAAAACACTGTGGGCAGATTGATTGGGCCCCATGCCTCTGTGCTGGCCTTCAGAAATGATCTAGTATTGCTCTGATATCACAGTAGAGTTCAAGACTAGTTTAGGGCCACTCAACTGGACCAACAGAGAATAAAATATTTTATCCAACCTATTTGTTAGTTCTATCCCAAAATCATAGTAATTGATTATCTTCTCTTTAACACATAACATAACAAAGTTACTGATGCTTTTCCAGAGTATGCGTATTCATTGAAAGCAACAGAAAAGATTGATGTGTACAGCATGGGGATTGTGATGATGGAGATTGTGAGTGGAAGGATGCCAACTGATGGGAGTTTTGGGGAACACGTCGACATGGTGAGATGGGTGGAGTCACGCATGGAGGAGATGCAGCACGGATCAACTGCTCGTGAGGAGCTTATTGACCCATTGCTAAAACCATTGTTGCCCTATGAAGAAAGTTGCGCATTCCAGGTGCTGGAAATTGCGCTACGATGCACAAAAACTGCACCAGCTGAACGTCCACCGTCACGCCAAGTGTGTGATCTGTTAAGGCCTGTTTCTAAACAAGACAAGGCTGTTGCTGTTCACTTTGATAAATCAAGAAGCCATAGTTCCTTACCCTAGTCTCTGAAACCTTTTCTCTCTGCCATGTCGGTCTAAAGAGGAAGGGGTAAGATCACCACATTAATAAATTCCAAACTCAGTCATTTTTAGCCTAACATAACATTCACTGCTCATCAAATGATTTAAGTCATTTTTCGGTTAGCAATGTGAACTGCATTCAGCTAGATACATACAATGAGCTTATTAATTAGGTACATTAACAACACCTGCAGTTATCCTGATCAGATAAATTGCCAACATGAAATTCAAGAGTTGGATTTAATCCTTTTCTAGTTCCATCTTTTTGAAATATTTCCAAAAACCTGATGAAAACCATAAAATTTGGCAACCCCTAATCAATTTATTTTAGTATCTACAAATTTATAAAATTAGGGTTTAGAAATACAACCCTTCATCAATTTTGCATGTGTGCAAGAGATGCATAACTATACTGATGATATAGGCCACATGAAACGATGGAACCATTAAAGATGAGTACTTTTCATCTAAACCTTAACGATGGAACCATTAAAGATGAGTACTTTTCATCTAAACCTTAACGATGGAACCATTAAAGATGAGTACTTTTCATCTAAACCTTTCTTTCCATTCTAGCTTCGGACTTTTTCTTCTTATTTGCCCCCAGTTTGTGCACCAAGTCATCTATGGAAATAAAAAAGTTCAATGCAGTGATGCACCAACAAAAAGGATGAAGCATTCAAAAAGTACAGCACGTAGTATAAAATACACCATAAAATTCCTTGGGTCTAATTTTCCTTTCCAGTACATCTCTACTTTTTCTTTCTTTCTTTACACAATATACTCTGCCTTCATGTTACATGTTCATTTGTGTTGAAAGTTTTAGCAACCCGGTTTGATCCGAACAAGTTTAATCAGATCTAGTTTGATTTTTTAATATGTTTTATACTAGTATGTTGAGTGCGGTGATAAGTCTGTATTACATCCTGCATTTGATGCGTGTTGGAGGAAGTTTTTGACGGTTTTCCCTAGCTTGAAGGGTTGTAAGTCTCAATTTTAGCTCAAGTCACGTTAGCTGGATGATGGATCGAGTTTTGGTATTTTTAGAGTTGAAATCAGGTCTTTTAGGGCCCGGTATCGGCGCTTGAGAAATGATCGGGACGATTTAAGAAGCATTCGAGAGTGAATTCAGAGTTTCGAAGGCCACCGGGTGGTTCACGATAAAGATTTGATGAAGAAAGAGCTTTTGAATTGATCGCGGGACCAACGGGGACTTGAAGTGAAAGAAACCGAAGAAATCGGAAGAAAAAGGGCCACACACGGTCGTGCGTACAGGAACGCACGCATGCGTGAGTGGCAGTAGTGGCCAAGAATTTTGAAGACCGGCGCATGGTCGTGTGTCCGGGTACGCACGCCGTGCGTCCGAGGCAAGAAGCCGGAAAACCCACTGGCAGTCACGCACGACCGTGCGTGGGGGACGCACACGTGCGTGGCACGTTTTGACAAGCATGTCTGTCGGACGTACGGACGCCACGCACGCCGTGCGTGGTTGCCGTGCGTGCCCCGTTTCAGTCCTAATTCAACCCGAATTCATTGTTTTCTATAAATAAGGTTGCCATTTACCTGTTTAGAGGGGATTCAATTTAGAAAGAAGCCTAAGGACGAATTTTGAGAGCTTTTCAGCCTTGTTCTTCAATTCTTTGAGATTCTTTGTAAGTTCCTACGTTTTAATTAATGACAATTATTTCTATTCTTTCCCAATTATATTGATTCTTCAATTATGAGTCGGGAGTAGTTTTAATTAGGGATTTGGGATTGATAAAGGTGTTAATCGCGATGTATGGCTAGTTTTTTGATGGATTAGTTGCATGAATGTCTTTTAATTTGTGTTTGAATAATTTAACTGATATCTTTTGTAACCTGGAACCACGACTAGAATTACAATTACTTGTAGAATGAATTAAGAGAGATGTAGTTTATTACGAGACACATTCAAACACACTTAATCATTCGCTAAGAGATTAGTAGCGATTAAGGGGCCGTAAACTCGATCGTCTTGGCAATAATTTAGGATCCTGTCGCATGAGAGATCAGCCTGGTCCCCTAAATTATTGTACTCTACGCCGGGAGAGCGGTAAGAACTTAGCTAGGCTCAATTAAATTAATATCATGTGATTAAGCCTGATCAGTCAGAAATCTGATTACCCCGGAATCAATCCCTGCTCCCTTCGTCGTTAATTAGAGAGAAACCTTTTATTTTAATCGTTCATTGGCATTAGTTTAATTTCAATTCAACCAATCAATCTCGCACGACACATTTATTCTATTTATTTTTTATCGCTGAATTTAATTAATACTTGATTCCCTTTTTCCGTCCATGTGGATACGATACTCGTACTTGCACCACTATTCTAGAATCTATTTTAAGTGCGAGAAAACTCACATCAGTTTTTGGCGTCGTTGCTGGGGATCCCAATTGAAAGAGTACTTCGGGTAGTGCTCAATTTCGGCTATGTAATAAATACATATTGCTGGGGATCCAACAAACTCACATCAGATTATATCTGCTGTGTAGTAAATACCAATTTTGTTTATTGTTATTTATATTGACTAGATTTGGGAAAAATTGTGTGATTACATTAAATTAAGTGACTTTGTTTTTATGCTACAATATAATATTTACATGTACATCTATTTGCAGTCTAGAATGCAAAGGGGTACCTATGAGTGTGAGTATTATGTTATGAGGCATATAGAGATTATAATATCTGCAGTCGTTGTTGATTCATGGATTGAGGTGATGAAATTTTAGATTTGTGCTTCATCAAATTTAGGGGGTGTTTGGATCCGATTCTTTAAACTGCTTCTGCTCCTGCAGGGAGCAGAAGCAGAAGTTGGAGTGTTTGGGTGAAAATGCAAAAGTGATTCTGGTGCTCTAATTTACTCCTAGAATCAATTTTTTTAGAAGCTGGGGGGTACCAACTTCTGAAAACTGATTCTGATTCTGCTTCTGCTTTAAAAAAGAAGCAGAAGCAGAATTAGTTCCAAACACCCCTTATACTTATTACGCTTGTATTATGTTTTTTACGACAAAGTATTACTTCTATTTTTCATTTTCATATTTTATTGAATGTGTTTCTATTTTTATTTTTGATTTGCAGACATTCAATGTTTAAGAGTCATTTAGTCCACAAGACATTACCGAGACAAGAGAGCATTGTGCGTCATTTGTTTGTGACACCACAAGCAGTACGGGTTGCTATTAACAAATATGGTTCTGTTTTGATGTCTAGAATGAATAGTGTTGGTTTCATGTGAAACTTTGTACTTTTGACTTGCAAGAACTTGTGAAACTTTTGTAGTTTTTGCTTGCATGAACTTGTGAAACTTTCCATTTTTGGCTTGGATTGATTGGTGTTAGTACTATGTAGAACACTGTATTTTGCTACAATTATCAATATATTTACCATAATTCTCATTTAATGATTTCATTATATTGATACCATATATATAAAAATATTATAGTATGCATAATCTATTGGATATATGGTTTAACCCATATAAAAAAGATTTTATATAGGGTATTATTGGACTGACACAGAAAACATTCGATAACGGTTAAATTTGATAATGGTTTAACCCATATAAAAATGATTTTATATGGGGTAATACTGGACTGACACGGAAAACATTCCATAACGGTTACATTTGTAATCGTTATAAAACACATTCTATAACGGGCACGACTACCCGACACGAAAAGTGCCCCGCTTTCTATGTCGCTGGCTGCTATGTCGTTACAGGAACTGACATAAAAAGTGCTTTTTAACTCATATAGAAAGTGTTTTCTACACTAGTGAACTTCATTTACAACGCATTAATTAAAAGTTACAGATTAACCATAAATTCACAAATGTTTCTGATTTCACTCCGAACTCGTGTTGAATTTGATGCGATCATATCTTGCTCTATTTTGTCGGTCTTTAGGGTTAATTAGACTCAGCGATCTGTTTTTAGTTTTTTCGTAGGAGTTTTTTCGCTAACCTTCCAAGTCAGATTTGTTTATGCATACACGCTCTAAGAGGGGAGAACCACTAATCCCTCTTAATCTTGAGAATGAAAAGCCCGCTAGACAGAAGCATGGAAGAGATTCAAGGTGTTGAGAAGAGCTTGCCCTCAGGGCAATTTGAGTGATTGCGAGGTTCTTTTCTACTTCTATAGCGGACTCAAAAATGAAGGGAAGATGATGCTGGATGCTTCGGGTGGCGGAGCTTTTCCTCACTTACCATCTGAGGGTGGGGAAGAACTAGTGGAGAAGATTGTTTCGAATAATGCATCATGGTACAGCTCTCGGGACACACCTCACCAAAAAGCTCCGGGCCTGTACGAAATCAGTGATAATTCTGCCCTTTCTGCAAGGGTAAATACGTTGACCAGCATGTTTCAGAAGCTCACCACTAGCATGGAGGATATGAGAAAGAAGATGGAACTTGCTCTCTCGGTGTCCAGTGTGAACATGGTAGCCCCCGGTCCTATTAGTCCTTCTTGTACTAACTGTGGGAGACTCCATTGGCCGCATGAATGCAATATGATGGTACACTCGGTAGCCCCTGAAGTGGAGCAAGTTGACGCGATGTACTTGCAGAGGTAGGGCTACTATAACCAGCCCTACGGCCAGCAATAACAGTTCAAGAACTATAATCAGTCCCAATCTCAACCGCAAGCACAACACTTCCAACCACAAAGGAATGAGACTGAGCATAAATTTTCTAGCTTGGAGAAGACACTAGAGCAATTCATTCAAGTGACTGCGGCTAGAGATCAATCAACACAGACGAGTATTCAAGAAATAAAGTCAAGTATTCGAGACATGCAAATTCAGTTGGGACAGCTCACAAAAGCCGTATCTAAGAGGCCTAGGGGATCGCTCCCGAGCAACACCAAACACAATCCAAGAGAGTAAGTTCACGCAATCACAATGAGGAGTGAACGAGATCTAGAGCCTACTGCCACGGAGAAGAAAGTTGAAGAAGTTGAACCTATTGCAGTTGTTCTTGAGGAAAAGAAGGAAGAAGAAAAGAAGGAGGAGGGGGGCGCAGTCCCAAAGCAACCCATTCCAGTCAAAGCTTACAACCCCCATACCCGCAACGCTTAAAGGGGAAGAGTAACACTGAGGACTTCAACAAGTTTTTGAGCCTCTTTAAACATGTTCAAGTAAACATACCATTCATGGAGGCGCTGCAACAAATGCTGAGTTACACAAAGTTTATGAAAGAGCTCCTCTCTAACAAAAGAAAGTGGGGAGAACCGAAATCGGTGGTGCTGAATGAAGAGTGCTTGGCAGTGGTGCTAAAGGAGATGCCTAAAAAGCTCAAGGACCCAAGTAAGTTCACTATCCCGTGCTCCATAGGAAGTGAGATTTTTTATAATGCTTTAGCTGATTTGGGTGCAAGCATCAATTTGATGCCCTATACATTGTATGAGAAGCTTGCACTCGGTCCGCTTAAATCAACACGTATGTGCATACAGCTGGTCGACCGATCGGTCAAATATCCCTGGGGGATTGCTGAAGATGTGTTGGTTAAAGTGGACAAATTTGTGATTCCTATCGATTTTGTTGTCCTAGATATGCCCCGAGATTTTGATGTACCCTTAATTAGGGCTGTACAAGAATAACCCGAACCCGAATAACCCGCCCGACCCAACCCTACCCGACCCTATTTAATCGGGTATTTGATTTTTAAAAATATTCATGGGTTAAATATGATTGAACCCGCACCTAATGGGTAGGGTTGCGGAATTAAAATCTCCAACCTGATAGTACCCGACCCGACCGGAGTTCATTTTACTAATATTATGCTACAATGTTTTCTTGGATAACTTCAATTTAAGACCAATGTGCTATATCTAGAACTTTATGATACTAGAATTATAATTAAACATTTACCATTTTGACTAGGTGATTTTTTTTGTTTGCCCGGAGAAACCACACAAGGTGGGGGAGTGCCGGGGAACACCTCCCAATTTTATTAGGTAAAAGATTGAAATTACAATAGAATTAAACAGCAAACAAGCTAAGCGAGAACAGAAATAAATAAAGTTGCAAGTACATAGAATAGCAGTCTAACAAAGAAGATTAAACGTAAAGATGAACACAGATTGAATCAATGTAAAACCCTCTTTGATAGACCGTGAACTCGTACACAGAAAGATATGCGCGTAAGGCTATAATGAACAAGTACGACGTTAACCTAATCCTGAACCCTGAGCTCCCTTTTTATAGGCGAGGTTCAGGTTAGGCGTTAAAGGCTTTTAGCCTGTTTATATGGGCCTAACACTTGGCCCACATTCTATCTAATATATGCACTTATTAATACAAGGAATAATAATAAAGCTAATCTATGACAAACTTGATTCACAATTAAAATATCTTCAACAATCTCCCCCTTTGTGATCAAGTGCCACTTAGTTATTGCTTCTGTGACTTGAAATAGTGCTTCCTCATATTCAGTGCATGCTCGTATTGCCTTAGCATATTTCTCTTTTCTAGGCGATCGTCAATGGCTTTTAAAATGGTCTCCACCGTAGAGTGTTCCTTTTGAACGTATGACGATGTCTCCTGAAGATTTTCCTCTAGCTGTGCCTTCATCTTTAGAAGTTGTTCTTTGATTATCTTCAACGTTCCATAACAGTATTTCTCAATTTCATTGACCACCATCAGACGTTTTTCGTTCTTGTGGTTGAGATATGTGACTGCTGGCGGTGTGAAGAAGATGTGGTAAGCTGGGAAGTCTTCGAGTTCTGGACCATACAGTCTTGGCTTTGTCAGATTTGTTTTTGTCAAGTTACACTCAATAGCCATCTGTAGGTCGTGTGACGAGTGCACTCTGATTTGTCTGAGCATGAATCTCTTGATTGCTGCAAGACCTTCGCTGTATGTTTTGCTTTGCCTGACTGGAAGGTATCGATAAGCCATGAACATTTGATAGATATCGTCTGGTTTAAGCATGATGAAGTCATTTTCTTGACAAGTAAATTCACTCCCGTCAGTGCGTTGAAGCCTGTAAGAATAGAAAGTCACTCAGTGATAATCCTCGGCCTTCACATGTAGAATTTGATGAATCGGGAGAATATTGGACTTCAAGTCTTGTTCCATCAGCTCTCTTTGAGTACCAGTTGACCTTTGCAACAACATATGTAGTTGACCTCCAGCCTGCTTTCCTTTTAGATGGGTAAGGCCTCGTAGCTTCAGTTCATTCAATGGTTTGACTTTGTCTGGTCTACGCCAAATACGCTCTCTGATTTCCTCTTGGAAGGGGGCTTTGATTCGAACGTTGTCCCAAGGTTTCTCTGTCTTGGGAAGTCTTCCCGCTGATTGTCTGACGACGGATTCAAGAGTTTTTTGAGATTCCTTGTAATTCTCCCCTTCCTTTCGTTCATCGTCCTCGAGCCTGATGATATCTTCAGCACATTTGTTGACTAGCTCTCGTAGAAACCAGTTTCTCTGCATATCTTCGCACTCTTCATCCTGTATTATTTGATCCATCTCCGTCCATTGTCTGGGCCATCTGTCGTGAATAATGATATCTTCAAGCTGATCATGCATTTCATCTGACGACAGAATGGTAGTGGCAGGTTGACCTTTTGGAGACGGAGGCCTTCTAATCGAAACACCGGGTTCACTAGGATTTCCCGTTGTCATCAGCTTTGAACTTGGTTCTAACTGATGGCCTGATGTAAAAGATGTACCATTGGTAGCATCATCAGGACTTCCATCCCCTCCTCGGTTGGTATCTCTAGGAGATACGCCTCGGGATGTTGAGTCTAGCTCGACCAGGCTAGATATTTTGGCTACGGGTGGTGGCTGTTGGTTTGTAGAGGTTTTAGGTTGGATGGGCTATGGAGTTTGGCGAGGTAAAGCAGTTTGCTCAAGTGATTGTGGGCGCTTGTTCTCCCCCTCATGAGGATCCGAATCATCGGGGTCCTCATGGGAACGTTTGCGACCACGAGGACTCTCCTTGCATTTGCTTTTGGTCTCCGGGGAAGAAAGGGGGGCTTCAAGGATGGCTTGCTGGTGAAGGGTAAGTTTGGCTTCAGGGATGTTTAGAAGATTGTCCAGCAAGGCCGATGCAAGGGTTTCGAAGGGTAGTGAGGAGAGATCGATGGAGGGTGTGGTCGGGCGTGGGGAGAATACTAGTTCTATATCCTGGGTTCCCCGAGAGTGTGAATGAACGGGTATTTGGTTAATGGATTGGTGAGATAGAGGGGTGGTGGATACGGGTTGTGTATGGGAAATGAAGGGTTCGGGTGAAGGTTGGGGTGGGGGTTGTTCAGACCGAACCGCTTGGGTGGTCCTAAATTCCTGTGCTAGAGCGGTCATTGCATCTTGCACCCATGGTGTAATGGTGGAATCTAGGAAGCGATTTAGTAGAACGTTGACGTCTTCAAAGGTTGGGTGACCAGTTACGGGGGTTGTAACTGTTGTCACAGCATCAGTGAAGATAGCTGATGTGTGGCCTGCGTGCAATGATGGAATCATTGAGGGCGTAACAGGGCTTCCAACCGTCATAGCTTGCGCTCTGGTTGTTGCTTTCAGGGTGTGTGCACCTGTATGTGCAGTGAATAGTGTAGGTGTCCTAGAAAAAGAAGAAAATGTAGGAAAAGTGACACCTAGACTCGATGTGATTGAAGAAGGGGGTTTGACCTCGGGCGATAGGTCAATAGTACGCTCAACTGATTCGGAAGGAACCAGTGAGGGGGTTGAATCCCGTGCATTTGAAACGATAACCTGTTGAGAGGCTATCGAGTGGCTGGGTGAGGGCTGTGCTTGCGCAGTTGAGCCAGATGCTGCGACTTCTACCCGGGAACCAAAAAGATCGGCTCCTGTACTTAAGGATTCGGCTCGGCTTATCTGGATAAAGGTATCGCAACCGGCGAATATGTGCTCGTCTGCCTTATCAATTAGGCTCTTTCTGACACGGGGCTGGGGCTTTGACTTAGCAGCTTTGTCATTCTTAATCTTTGCCCTTTTCTCCTGGATGACGACGTCTTTGGAATTCTTTATAGTATGAGCTGCTTCATCGTAGTCATCCTTGGAGCAGTTTGTTTCGATGGAATCGGCTCTTGGTTTAGCCAGCTCTTTGATAGTGAAGAATTGGGGCCTGCTTGCGATTACCTGTGCTGCGTCTTCACCAGTGATCTTCTTCTTCTTTGGAGATTCGACATGCAACTTTCCTTTTCTGATCAGAGCATATGTGTGCTCAACGTCTTCACTGTCATTGTCATCATCATCATCATCCGAGCCAGACTCCTCGCTATCCGTGCCCACGCTCTCGGATGCCTCATCGTCAGTGTTTTGTTGGGCATCACTTGACGACTCATCGGCAGTTTCCTCAGCGTCTGTTTCGGTGCCCTCAGCCGCCTGACTCGTCTTTAGAGAGTCGTCAGACATTCCTTCATTGGGCGAACCGGCCACTGGTTTCTGTGGCTTTTGGGTTTTCTTTGGACCCTTACCTACACTCGGCTTTGTCCCCGGGGTAGGTCCAGCTGGGTTTTGCCGAACCATAGGGACAGTTCTTTCAATGGCTTCCTTGTACTGTTGAACTGCTGGATTTGAAGATTTGACAAGGTTGAGCAGAAACCCAGGGATCCGCAGACCGAAGACAAGGTTCTTGTCTGCTTTGAAGTACTGCAGCTTCGGTGCAGTGTAGTGTGGATCTGAGCTGCGTTTTGGGATTGAAGAGTGCTCTGCCATGCAGTCGTTGATGATCAGCCCTAGCCATCTTGCGTATGGGATGGTACCTGGCCTGTTTTTCTCTTTGGCTTTGACCAGGTCCATTAGCTCTGAGAAGAAGAGCTGTGCCATGTCGTAGTTCTTGTTGAATGTGATGCCATGAAAGATGAGCAGGATCTGCTTGTTGCACTTGTCAAATTCGGCATGCTTCGGCGACATGCACTTGTTCACCAGCCCGAATAGGCTCTTCCACGGATGATGGAGATATGCTCCATTGAAGTTTGAGAGTTGTGGCAGTAAGGAGGTGTAGCCGAGAGATGCCACGTCTTTGAGTAGATCGGGGATGGATGGCAGCGCATCATACGTTTCTCGGACTGGCAGCGCTAGTGTAGTACGCAGTGTTGATGGTGTCAGAATCACGCGCATGCCGTTCAGTTTGGTCTTTATCTTGGAACGATCCTTCGGTGATTCCGTATGCATGTGACCCCAAAACTGTTGAAGGTATATCTCTGGCACTGGTTTTGCGTTGTGAAGTGCAGGCCAGAGATAGTGACATTTCATTATTGCTGGAATCACTGGGTTCTGGCACTTGAAAACTGTAAGGTCTAGCTGGAAATTGTTGTCCAACACCTTGATCCATTTCCCTTTGGGGTAGATGGCATCATCGATCTGTGTTTGAGTTGTTCCTACCATTTTAAACTGTAAAAGCAGGGGGTCAGCATATGAAATTCAACGGTTTGATTAGATTGAAAGAGTTTGGTTTGCAGGTTTTAGACAAGTTTATGCGGGTGGAATTTTGAAAAAATTGCAAAGTCCAAATCTCGAGATCTGAATCTCGAGATCATGATTTCGAGATTCAAATCTCGAGATCTTGATTTCGAGATTCAAATCTTGAGATCAAGATGTCGAGATGCAAATCTCGAGATCTTGATTTCGAGATTCAAATCTCGAGATCAAGATGTCGATATGCAAATCTCGAGATCTTGATTTCGAGATTCCAAACTCGAGATCAAGATCTCGAGATGCAAATCTCGAGATCAAGATCTCGAGATGCAAATCTCGAGATCTTGATTTCGAGATTCAAATCTCGAGATTCAAATTTCGAGAAAATTTTGGACCTCCTTCGTAACAGTTGAGCCCGAATGTTTGGGCTAGCTCACAATGCCTTTTTAAAAGATTTTCGAGACCCAATACCAGTAAAAATTAGAGCTCCCCCTCAATCAGTGAAAATTTTCTCCCCCCCCCCAAAAATGCGACAAACAATATGTACAAATGCAACACACACACACACACTATTTTTTGTTCTTTTTGATTTTTCTCCCCCTCAACATATGCAACACACGCACACTATTTTTTGTTCTTTTTCTGGTTTTCTCCCCCTCAACACATACAACGCACACACACTATTTACAGATCACACTCACACACACTTTTTACAAGTCCCACACACACACACTTTTCAGACCAGTGGAGACAAAAATTAAACAGGCTCGAGGTTCAACATGCCCAACTTGGAGACCAGGAACTGAAATCTTTTTTCATCCAATGCCTTAGTAAACAAGTCAGCGAGTTGAAGCTCTGAGCTTACAAAGTACATATCTATGTCTCCTTTCTCCACGTGATCCTTGATGAAATGATAGCGCAGATCAATGTGTTTGGTGCGGGAGTGGTGAACGGGATTGCTTGTGATGGCGATGGCGCTTTGAGAGTCACTGTAGATCGGGATGTGGCGGAATGTGTAACCGTAGTCCTGGAGCTGAGTCTTCATCCATAATATTTGTGAACAACAACTAGCAGCCGCGACGTATTCGGCCTCAGCTGTAGATGTTGACACACAGTTCTGCTTTTTGGAAGACCAACAGACTAGCTTCTCGCCCAAGAATTGGACGGCTCCCGATGTACTTTTGCGGTCCATCCGGCAACCAGCAAAATCAGCGTCCGAGTATCCGACTAGATCAAAGCCTGAATGTTTGGGGTACCAAAGGCCTAGATTCACCGTGCCTTTTAGGTATCTTAAAATTCGTCGTACATCGGTCAGATGAGATTCCTTCGGATTGGCTTGAAAGCGAGCACATAAGCATGTGGAGAAGACAATGTATGACCTGCTTGACGTGAGATATAACAAAGATCCAATGATGGCCCTGTAATTCGTAGCATCAACTGGCTTCCCGGAGGGGTCTGAGTCCAGTTTATTGTTTGGGGACATGGGGGTCGTCATGGAAGATTTGCCTTCAATGTTGAATCTCTTTAGCATATCCAGAATGTATTTGGACTGGTTGATAAAAATGCCGTCAGAGAGTTGTCTTACTTGCAGGCCTAAGAAGAAGTTAAGTTCACCCATCATGCTCATCTCGAACTTGGTTTTCATCAGTTTCTCAAAATGTTGGCATAGGCGCGGATTTGAAGAGGCAAAGATGATGTCATCAACATAGATCTGAATCAGAATGATGTCAGATTTCTGTCGCTTGATAAACAGAGTAGTGTCAATCTTTCCTTTTTAGAAACCTGAATCGATCAAAAATTCGGTCAAGGCATCGTACCAAGCTCTGGGTGCCTGTTTCAACCCATAGAGAGCTTTCTTGAGCTTGTAAACATGGTCTGGGAATTTTGGATCTACAAAACCTTCAGGTTGAGCAACATAGACTTCTTCTTCTAAAGTCCCATTTAGAAAAGCTGTTTTCACGTCCATCTGAAAGACGGTGAAGTTTTTGTGTGCCGCGTATGCAAGAAAGAGGCGGATTGCTTCAATTCTAGCTACGGGCGCAAACGTTTCATCGTAGTCTATGCCTTCCTGTTGATTATATCCCTTTGCGACCAGCCTTGCCTTGTTCCTTACAACTGTTCCTTCTTCATCTCTTTTATTTTTGAATACCCACTTCGTGCCAATGATAGTCTTTCTCTGAGGCTTGGGTACCAGTGACCATACATCCAGTCTGTCAAACTGATTGAGTTCATCTTGCATCGCAATCACCCAATCTGGATTAAGTAGCGCATCGGAGACCTTTGATGGTTCTGATTGGCTTAGGAAGCATGCGAAGTGGCATTCGTTCATCGTTGCGGATCTTGTGCGCACACCATGACTCGGATCACCTATTATCTGATCAACGGGATGTGCTCTCGTCCACTTCCTCTCATGAGCTAGAGGAGTTGGAGTAATGATTGGTTGATCCGAGTCCTGATAGGAGTTTGAGGGCTCTGGAGCAGCTGTGGTGTGTAATGGAGATGAATCTGGACTTGTAGCAAAGCCGTGATCATCCACACCTCTGAGTTTGGATTGAGGGGTTGAGGGTGTGGATGGTACATCGTCTGGACCTGTGAGGAGCGGAATCTCTGCTGTTGGAGTTGATGTTGAAGCTGGAGTGCATGGAGGAAGTGGAGGTTGTGAGTTCTCGTAGAAGTTTCTGAAAAGAGAGTCGAGAATCACATCTTCGTGTTCGGTGTTTGGTTCAGCTTTATCAGGAGCTACTGGTACAACATGTGATGGATCAGTCTGTAGATGTTCGATCGCGAAGTCTGCCATTTCATAGAATGTAACATTTACACTCTCGATGACAGTGCGCTTGTCTCTGAGATAGACTCTGTAAGCTTTGGACTGCAGTGAGTAGCCAATAAACACGCCTTCTCTGGCTTTGGGGTCCAGCTTACTTCTCTCTGTCCGATCATTTAGTATGAAGCACTTGCAGCAAAAAACCTTGAAGAAAGAGATGTCGGGAGTTCTGTTGAAGAGGATTTCATAAGGAGTCTTGTCGAAGCGTTTATGGATGGATGTTCTGTTTTAAGAGAAGCACACAGTATTGATTGCCTCTGCCCACATGAAGTGAGGCAGTCTGGATTGGATTAACATGGTGCGTGCTGCTTCAACAAGGGTTCTGTTCTTTCTCTCAACAACTCCGTTCTGTTGGGGAGTTTTAGCTGCTGCAAATTGCTGAGTGATACCGAGTGATTCATAGAACTCAGTGAGAGTTTGATTTTTGAACTCGGTACCATTGTCAGTTCTTACAATTCGAACACTGTGCTGTAGCAGTTTCTGGATGGTCCTGATAAAGGTCATAATGTTTTCTGCAGCCTCGTCCTTTGAACGGAGAAATTTTGTCCATGTGTACCTAGAGAAGTCATCAACGATCACCAGAGTGTATTTGCGACCGTTGATGCTTTGGACTCTCATAGGTCCACACAGATCCATGTGAATTAGCTGCAACTGATGTGTAGATGATGGTTCTGTTTTCGACTTGTGGAAGCTTCGCATCATTTTGCCCATTTTGCAGGCACTACAATGATTTTCAGCGGAAGACTTTAGCATAGGAAGCCCCTTGACAAGTTTCTTGGAGGACAAGGTTGATAGATGTTTGAAGTTCAGATGGGAGAGACGTCTGTGCCATAGGTTGTTCTGTTCAGTTGAAGCTTTGGACAGCAGACGGATGGAAGTGGTGGATTGGACGCTTTTCAGATCAATAGTGTACATGTTTGATGTTCTGTAATACGTTAATAATGTATTACCATCGATGTCTAGAACACATCATTGTTTTGCAAAGAACCTCACTTCCATCCCGCTGTCACAGAAATGTCCTATGCTCAGTAAGTTGTGTTTGAGCCCTTTGACAAATGAAACATCTTTTATAGTGACACTGGCACAGATGACGTCCCCATACCCAAGAATAGGAGATGAGGCGTCGTTCCCGAATCTGACATTGCCTCCGTAGCAGTTGGTGTAGTTGCTCAATAGGTGTTTTATTCCGGTCATGTGGGTTGAGCATCCTGAGTCTAAGTGCCACACATGACCGTCCTGCAAAACAATCAAACAGGTTTAGGTACCCATCTTGGAGTGGGTCCTTCCTTATTTACAAAAAACACCTTTCTAAATCTTGCTTTTAGCTGTGATCCAAGGTCAACAGCTTTTTCAACAAACGATCTTTCTCTTGTGGACTCTCCAATAGCCAGATCTGCTTTGGCAGTGGGTCTGGTTTTTGGAGCCCACTTAGCAGTTTCCATTTTGGTGGGTCTGATGTTGTGAACCCACCTTTCCGTTTTAGTTCTGGTGGGTCTGAATTTGGGGACCCACCTTTCTGTTTCAGTTTTGGTGGGTCTGCGATTGGGGACCCACCTATCCGTTTCAGGTTTGGTGGGTCTCATCTTGGGGACCCACCTTTTTGTTTCAGTTTTGGTAGGTATTATCTTGGGGACCCACCTTTCAGTTTTAGCTTTGGGAGGAGAGTAAACATGCGCTTTGTGATTGAAGGGTTGTTTCTTAAGTTTGGTTTTGAAAATCTCCTCTTTAGAAAGCCGATTAAGATGTTTCCTTGAATGAACTCGAAGAGCATATTTCATATCAGGAATACAAAATGTTCCCTTAGAAGTTCTTTTCTTGGTTTCTCTTTCTGGTTTGAGCTTTCTGTGAGGCTTTGCTTTAACAACATTCACATCACATTCATAATTATGGGGGTCTGGAACAGAATAACCATAAGCAATACTTGAATTATGAATAGAACGATGTCTAGAAGAAGTCTCAGAAACATTCAGCTTGGGATTCAAGGCTGAACTACTAGAAGTTTGTTTTGTAGAGACAGAATTACAATTAACTTTAGAATAAAAAATAGAACTAGATCTAGGACTGGCACTATTCTCAAAAACTTTCTTTTTGCCTTCTGCGATTTCCTTCCTCTTTTTCCTCCACTCATTCTTCTCTTCTCCTTCCTTCTTCACTTCATTTCCTGTAAACAAAGGAGAAGAGAGATGAGTGGACGAACCTTTTAAAACCTTGTTTTTCTCAGGTGAGGTGTGTGAACTGTCAGTCTTAGACGTAGAAGGGGCTGATTTAGCATGATACTGCTCACTCAATTCATTGAACTTTTGAAAAAGTTCCTGCCAGTTGCTCTCAAAACCTTTCTTTTCAGTTTCAAATCTCTCTCTCTCGTTATCAAGAGTTTTCTGGAGGTTTTTGAGTTTTTGAGCCATAGGAAAAATACAAGGTTCCTCTCCAGTTTTAGAAATACCTACTCTTGGGGGTGGGTCTAGAGGATGTCCTATGTGAGGAATATCTTTAGCATAAGGGTCAAGACATTCACTAAAGCAGGAACTAGATTTTTCTTGTGAAAGTTATTTTTCATTTACAGGGGGATAATCACAAGAAATCGCAGATTTAGGATTCTTTCTCTTTTCTTCTTCTGCTTCAGCGTTTTCTTCATCACTTCGAAAATACATTTTCTCACCAAACCCTAGTCCCATGTAATCTTTGTTATTGATTTGAAGACAGTTAACTTTCTTTAGATTACATGGTTTTTTTATGCCCAGTCCTATTCTAGGATTGTAAAATCGGTCATCCTTTATTCGATTAAGAAAAATTGTCTGTTCAGACTGACCTCTTTTAGCAGCTAGATCCTCTAGTTCTTTTACTTTGTTTAAAAGTGTTCTTCTCTTATTATGCAAAAAATCGTATTCAGCCTTTGCTGTGCTTTTTTCTCGTTCACTATCCTCAAATTTCCTAGTTAATTCAGCTATCTTAAGTTCAAAACTCTCAAAATCCGAGGACACCTTTTTGACCTGATCTTTCACAATTTCAAGTTGAACACTTAAAGAAGACTTTTGGTCTAGATTCTGTTTCAGTACCCTGTGATTATTGTCTACTCTCTCCTTTAGTTCTTTAATTAGATTGTCCTTCTCAAGTAAGGACTGCTTTTGGTTATTTAAAGGAGTATGAGAGGTACTTACAGAGCTTGTTGAGCATTTGCTTTCGGGGATCGCAGCATCACCCTTTCTTTCATCTTCTTCCACTCGTGCCATCAGTGCATAGTTTTCTTCTTCATCCTCCTCATCAGAAGTATCTTCTGCCCAATTATCATTCTCAGCAATCATTGCAGAAGTTTCTTCTTCTTTCGGCACCATCAGCATTTTCTGCTTATTCCACAGCATCTTCTGCTTGTAGAAGTTTGCATCCTTCTTCTTTGGGAGGCGGCAGTCTTTGATGACATGTCCAGCCTTTCCACAATTGTAGCATTTGGGAGCATCTTCAGCTGATGGCGCCTTTCTAGAAGATCCTTGTTCATGGTTCTTCTGTTTGTAGTTAGATGAGGAGGTTCTCAGCTTGTTGGAGGAACTGTTCTTTTTGGCAAATCTCTTGGCAAGCAGTGCCATCTTCTTCTGTAAGTCTGCAAGCTCAGCCTCCATATCAGATTTGTCATCATCACTCTCATCATCGTCTGATTCAACCACCTTCTTCTTCTTCTTCTTCTTCTTCTTCTTCAGCGGTGTGGTTGTCCTTCTGGGCTGAGCTTCCATCACAAGAGCTAGGGGATTTGTGGTGTGATGATCCTCGGCACAAGCAACCTCATTGACAAATTGCTTCAGATGTTCATATAGAGTGCAGAGGTCAATTTCATCCAAGTCAATGCGAGATCTAACATCCTTCACTGTCTTTTCCCATGCAGGATGCAGGCTGGATAGAAATCTAATATTCAGTTCCATGTTGGACCTGAATACTTTGATTTTTCTAAGTTCATTGACCAGTTGGACGAGTCTGTTGTAAGTCTCGTTCAAAGGTTCTCCCGGGCCTGCTTTGAAGGAGTCATAAGCAATAAGAATTGTAGTCTTCTTGGTCTTAAGGCTAATGCTTGTGCCTTGGAACAGTTTCTCTATCTCATCCCACATTTCCTTAGCTGTTTGCATGCTATCGATGAGAACGTATACTTCATTGGGGATTGCTTGAAGAAGGTATGTTTTGGCCATGAGATCACCACGAAGCCTGAGCCTGTCAGCTTCCGTGTATTCAGATGCCACTTTCCTCCTTATTTCTGGAAGAATAGGAGGGTTGTTTCTGGATCACCACCAACTGAAATCATGAGTTCAGCTGGTCCTTCAAGCAAAGATTCAAGCATCGCAACAGAGTTCTCTTTGTGCTCAAGGAAATTAAGGAATCGATTCCTCCACATTTGGTATTCTCCTTTCCTGAGACTGGGAGGGGTACTGCTGTTCCCTTGCGCATTGAATTCTGAGGCCATTGCTGTATTAAACTGACCGTTCGAGATAATTGATCAAAAGATTTTCAGAGGCAGAATGTCGAAAAAATCAGATGTCGAGATCTGAATATCGAGATCTGAGATTTCGATAAAGGGGGCCCGGTTTCGAGATTTGAGGTCGAAATTGGGATGTCGAGATTAAGGATCTCGAGATTTCAAATTTCGAGAAGAAGATCTCGAGATTTTAGATGTCGAGAAGTTAAAACTCGAAATCTTATTTCGAGAAATCAAATGTCGAGACCAGATGTCGAAACCTTAAACTCGAAATCTTTGATCTCGAGATATAGATGTCGAAATCCTCAATGTCGAAATCCTGCAATCTGTAAAAATCAGATAAGCAAAATCTAAAGGTAGTTTCCTGTAGAGCAGGATGTCGAGATCCTTAGGTAAAGTTTTCAGCTCGAAATACCTGGCAGAACCTGCTTAAAACCTAGATGTCGACAAGCCTATTCGAAATATCTCAAATACAGAGTTTGCGAAAAACGAAATCTGAAGTATACCCCTTGATCGCTTTGAAACGACGATTCTAAGGGTGTAACTTTTACAACTTTTGAACAAGAAACAAGATTACAGAGTAAAAAATCGACAGTAAGAACAACGTAAAGAAAAACAGTCTTCTGCAGGCGTTCTTCTGATCGGCTCTCGATCGGCTCTGATACCAATTGATAGTCCCTGTTTCTGTAACAGCAATGAATAGCAGTCTAACAAAGAAGATTAAACGTAAAGATGAACACAGATTGAATCAATGTAAAACCCTCTTTGATAGACCGTGAACTCATATGCGCGTAAGGCTATAATGAACAAGTACGACGTTAACCTAATCCTGAACCCCCAGCTCCCTTTTTATAGGCGAGGTTCAGGTTAGGCGTTAAATGCTTTTAGCCTGTTTATATGGGCCTAACACTTGGCCCACATTCTATCTAATATATGCACTTATTAAATACAATGAATAATAATAAAGCTAATCTATGACAAACTTGATTCACAATTAAAATATCTTCAACAAGTAGTCTGAGTCATTTTGTGGGTGACGGGACCGGGTTCTTGTGACCATGGAGTGTGAGCTGTACCCCACGTCATAAAATAATTGAGGTCTTTCTGTTGTAGGTGTCTGTACAGGACTCTTCTGTTTGCTTTTTCTTCTATTTACCTCTGTAAATCCGTCTGAGCATTCTTCCACATCTGTAGCTAGAATATCGGTAGGGGTATCTTTATTACCTGAAAAAGTATAAGTAACAAGCGGGGGTGGTCCTCAGAATGAGTTTCATCACTGGACAGTAAAGACGGTGGATCATAGATTATCTCATCCTTTCCAGAATGGGCATCACAGAGTTTGGCATCTTCATAGGTTATTAAATGATGATTAACTCCTTCGGTTACCACCTTTTTATAGGTAGCCACCGGAAGTCCATCAATCACAAATGCATCCAGTCTTTTGGCAATAAATTGGGTACCTGCAGGGACCAAATGTGAGACATCAACGGACTAGGTGATTATTATATATTTATGTTTCCTTCTAAATGGTCTTCCTTTACGGAAGGATGTTTTAATACTATTATCTAATATTTTTGCTTATAAAGGATACGAGTACTTGTATTTGTTTGTGTGTTTTGAAAACAAGTTAATCGAGTTTTAAATTGGTTACATTAGTCTCCCACATAAAGATGCAACCCGAAGTGATTTTTTTTTTCAAAACCCGACCCTATCGACCCGTTCATGCATGGTTTACCAACTTATTTTGCGTACCACGGGTTGAATAATGGCCAACCCGAACAAATAGGGTAGGCCCAAAAAACATAGCAAACCTGACCCAACCCGCCCGATGTGCAGCCCTACCCTTAATTCTTGGAAGGCCTTTTCTGGCCACTGCTCAGGCTCTCATAGATGTTGTGGAAGGGAAATTAATTTTAAGGGTTGGGGAGGAGAGAGTTACATTTTGCATGGCCAAACTAGCAAAACAATCATGTCAAGATGTTAATGAGTGTTTTTTGTTGGATGTCATTGATCCAACCGGAGAGGAGGAGGGGAAACCCCCACCTCTTAAACAGACTGATTTTGACTCGTTCTTTTGATAAAGGGCCTGATAAAGGCCTAGACTCATTCTTATGCTTTACGAGTGGCCCTGAGATGCACAATTGTTTTCATGAATTTAAGGTCTTACGCCATCTCAAGGCATTTATTGATAGGAGGTTTGATTTGTGGAAGACTAATTTTCTGAGCAGGAGTGTCTTCGACTGAGTTTTTGATGAGGTAATTGTGTTGGGAAAATGAAATTAAAAATAACGCTTCTTGGGAGGTAACCCAAGCTTATTTCTGCACTTTTGTTTTAGCATGTTTCTTTGTTTTGTGTATTTTTGTGTTTCAGTGTTTGTTTTGCAGCTCAGGGTTTTTCGTTTGGATGACGCAACAAGGTTCACAGTTTGACTCAATTCTGATTCTGCACCGATCAACGCCCTTAGGGAAGTTTTCATGATCATTCTGTTTGCGTGTGTTAAATGTTGACTTGAGTAAAGTTGAGCACACATGACCCTTTCCTCTTTACCCCATTGTGCATAATGCATTTTGTGGTCATCGAGGGCGATGTCAAAGTTTAAATGTGGGGGGAGTGAATTGGGCATTCGGGCAATAGTTATTACATGAGATTATTAGAGTTAGCATGCGCAGGTGTTAATTGTATATTCATAGGAAAGTCATGTCAAAATTTTTTGAATTTTTTTTCTTTAAACTGTGTCTTTGTGAGCTAGCTAGTGTGTTGACTATGTTTTTAGAACATCCTTAATGTATTTATGCTTACATTGCCGCACGATGAGCTAGTTGTTGAGAGGATGAAGACATTAGTCACCCATTGAATTGATTAAATCATCCATCCCACCTGAATAAGCCCTTTAGGAGAAGCCATTTTGAGCCTGACCATTTTATTCTTCACCCAATTAATTGCGCTCCATAGCCCTATGACCTGTGTTTCTGTACTCGTGAATAATTCTGACATAGTCTTGGTGTTTAGGTAACTAGGGGATTAATTTGCTAAGTTTAGGGAATTTTTGTAGGAGCTAACTTTGGCACTGTTCCTATGCCCCAGTTGGAGTAAGAGTAGTCACTTTTTAGGAATTTGATATTTTCAAGGATTGCATTGTAGGCATGGATTTACCTTGATTAATTGAACTTTAATTGCTAATTTTCCTTGGTGAGGCCGAGAAAAAATTGGGGTAATGTCTAGTGAAAAGCTGAAAATTGAAAAAATTAATTAAATGAACTAGAACTCATACCTTGCGAAAAAGAGAATGGGAGACCCGACCAAAAAGCGTAAGTGTTTTGCACAATAAGATGAGACTTGGGGATCTTTCGAAAGAAATATCCCGCATTTGATGCGTGTTGGAGGCAGTTTTTGACGGTTTTCCCTAGCTTGAAGGGTTGTAAGTCCAATTTTAGCTCAAGTCACGTTAGCCGGGTGATGGATCGAGTTTCGGTATTTTTAGAGTTGAAATCAGGTCTTTTAGGGCCCGGTATCGGCGCTTAAGAAGTGATCGGGATGATTTAAGAAGCATTCGAGAGTGAATTCAGAGTTTATAAGGCCACTAGGAGGTTCATGATGAAGATTTGATGAGGAAAGAGCTTTTGATCGCGGGGCCAACGGGAACTTGAAGTGGAAGAAACCGAAGAAATCGGAAGAAAAAGGGTCACACACGGTCATGCGTACAGGGACGCACGCGTGCGTGAGTGGCAGTAACGTCCAAGAATTTTGAAGACCGGCACACGGTCGTGTGTCCGGGTACGCATGCCGTGCGTCCAAGGCAAGAAGCCGGAAAACCCACTGGCAGCCACGCACGGCCGTGCGTGGGGGGACGCACACGTGCGTGGCACGTTTTGACGCACAGGTCTGTCGAACGCACGGACGCCACGCACGCCATGCGTGGGCGCCGTGCGTGACCCATTTCAGCCCTAATTCAACCCGAATTCGTTGTTTCCTATAAATAAAGTTGTCATTTACCTGTTTAGAGGGGATGAAATTTAGAAAGAAGCCTAAGAACGAATTTTGAGAGCTTTTCAGCCTTGTTCTTCAATTCTTTGAGATTCTTTGTAAGTTCCTACTTTTTAATTAATGACAATTATTTCTATTCTTCCCAATTCTATTGATTCTTCAATTATGAGTCGGGAGTAGTTTTAATTAGGGATTTGGGATTGATAAAGGGGTTAATCGCGATGTATGTCTAATTTCTTGATGGATTAATTGCATGAATGATGTTTAATTTGTGTTTGAATAATTTAACTGATATCTTTTGTAACCCGGAACCGCGGCTAGAATTACAATTGCTTGTAGAATGAATTAAGAGAGATCTAATTTATTTTGAGACACATTCACACACACTTAATCGTTTGCTACAAGATTAGTAGCGATTAAGGGGCCGTAAGCTTGCTCGTCTTGGCAATAATTTAGGATCCTGTCGCATGAGAGATCAGCCTGGTCCCCTAAATTATTGTACTGTACGCTGCGAGAGCGGTAAGAACTTAGTAATGATTAGCTAAGCTCAATTAAATTAATTTCATGTGATTAAGCCTGATCAGCCAGAAATCTGATTGCCTTTGGAATCAATCCCTGCTCCCTTCGTCCTTAATTAGAGAGAAACCAACCTTTTATTTTAATCGTTCATTCGCATTAATTTAATTTCAATTGAACCAATCAATCTCGCACGACACATTTATTCTATTTATTTTTTATCGCTGAATTTAATTAATTCTTAATTCCGTTTTCCGTCCCTCTGGAGACGATACTTGTACTTGCACCACTATTCTACAGTATAATTTAAGTGCGAGTTGGTATGATATGTTTCAAATAATATGGTGTAGTAATCTCTAAGTGTATTTATATTTTATAAGTCTAGTTTGATATAGTTTGGTATGGTCTCTTCTAGCGCTCTCTAGTTTACGTAAACAGTTCCTTAGACTAATTAGATGAACAAATTGTACTCTAGTACATTTCAAAATCAAATGTTTATATGCTTTGAATATAAAACTCGATAACGTTTCACCGATTCGGATCTGCTTGTCGCCTAGTTGAATCGTCCGCAACAAGCTGTGTGAGTGTTACAACTTACAAATCTTGTCAAAACCTTCCAAAACACCTACACAGTGTTCAACAAACACATGAAACCAAAACATGAAACGAACCTAATAAAAGCAGCTGGTATGAAACAAAGACAGAAAATATAAGGAAAATAGGAACGACGAGCCAGCCGCAACAAGGCCTTGAGCGTTTTCAAATGACAACTTTTATTTTAAGCTCTTAAACGTTAAAACATTAGAAGAAAAAGTAATTGGGATAGTTGCATTATCTCTATCTGGTTAGAGGCGGTCATTCGAGAAATTAGTGAACCAGGGATGTGGGCCCATAGTGCACACCTCCCCGCTAGCTTAAAATCCATCCTCCCTAGCCAAGCTCTCCTTGCCCGTCACCTTTGGAGGACCGCTAAGAAATAAGTAAAAAACTGTTTGAAGATGAAAATTTCTTACACCATACATTAGTGAGTCACACCCCTATAATATATTCTCAATTCTCACACATGGAACTGGGGGCGTAGCTCACTTGATAGGAAGACGGTGCCACAACTTGGTAGGAAGATGATGTCACGAGGGAGAGTTACTAAGTTCAACTCTGTAAGGAATAATTGTATTTAGATTTTGATGATGCTATATTAATTAGGACTGTAGAGTACCCCTTTAGAAATTATGTATTAGAATTTTCCCTTGTAAAGTTCTTAGCATTTTCGACTACCAGAAGGCCTCTCTACCAGAAGTCCTCCAGACAGAAGATCTTGGTTCTCTGTCTAGGAACAGAAAACGTCAGGGTCTCTGTTACCCTTTAGTGTGACAGAAACCCTCCTGGTTCTCTGTAAGCTACCAAAAACAGAAGTGCTCATGATCTTCCCAGAATCAGTTCTCTGCCAATGACACCAGAAGGTCTGACACTTTGAAGAAATCCACAAAGCCGGGAAGTCAACTTAAAGATTCCTTCAACGGCTAGGAGTATGAAACGGAAAAGCTACAGTGCTCGCATTAAATGCTCATTTAATGCTCCTCATGCTCCTTGGAGTAATTGCAGATGATTGGCCGCAATGTCAGGATTACTTTATCCCGAAATAGTAACCCGCCAACTTTACCGGGTCCTACTGGTCAAGTCAACTGCTCGCGCATTAAATGCAGTTGTCCTCCTACTCCTCCAACGGGAAGACAACCTCAGTATAAAAGATACACTATGAAGAACAACCGGATAACTTTGCCATAACTTTGCTATCACATTGCTAACCAAGCAAGATATTCAAACTCTGAAAAGCAAAAGCCTCCTTGAGATTCAAACTCATTATCCTCTACAAGAGAAGGCAGAAGTTGGAAAAATACTCTTTCCAACTCAAGCAAAGTTCCAAGTGTTCTTCAACTCTTCAAGCTCATCACGTACAAATCCTTTGTAATGAAGCTAGTTGGAGGTACCCCTGTTTCAACAGAAACTCTTCTTGCTACAAGAAGGACGTCCAAGTAACTGGAGTAGTGAAGTGGTGATACTTCAAGGAGACTCAGTGAAAGGACCAGTGTTAAAGGAAGCCAGGCAGTGCATCCCAGGACACATCTAGGCTTGAAGAAGACGTGGAGTGCTTCTTAAGTGCTAGGACTAAGGCTTTGTAAACGGCAGTTTTTACAGCTTAGTGGAACAGTGGATTAGAGGAACGAGTTGTTCCTTGAACCACTATAAAAATCCCTGGTGTCGTTTACTTACTGCTTTTAATACTTGCATTTAGTTAGAACTGTATAACTCCTTGAACTTGGTATCTGCGTTCAGCAGAACTTGTTCTACGAGTTAACAGAAGGCCTACTGCATTTGCTCCTCTGAGGCTAACAGAACTCCCTACCAGAACCCCATCCGCTGCCAGTCTGTTCCTTCAACAGAACAGGCTATTCTGTAAAACTGGTACTTAGCTTAAAAAGCTAAAAACCAATACAGTCTATTCACCCCCCCTCTAGACTGTATCCAGTATAACCGGGACCAACAAGTGGTATCAGAGCCTCCTTGTTCTAATAATCTCTTAGGTTATTTGTTGAACAAAGATCCACTTGTTTTTCTGTTTTACCTCATTTCTGTCTGATATAATGGATCACTCCTTGTCCAAGAATCTTATGTTTTCAGATCTTAAGTTTGATGACTGGAGGATCCGGATGAAAGCACATCTCTGTGCTCTGCATGATGAGATGTGGGAAGTTCTAGATATTGACCCCTTCACAAGCTTCCAGAAGGTCAACCCTGAACATGCCATAGACAATACCAGACCCCAGATGATTAACAAAGCCAAGTCAGAATGGACCACTGAAGAGAGGAGAAAGTACAACTTAGACAATATTGCCAAGGACATCCTCTACAAGTCCATTGATGATAGATACTTCAACAGAATCAAGAAGTGCAAGACTGCTAAGGAGATCTGGGATACTCTTGAGCTCATTGGAGCTGGTGATGAGCAAGAGAAGGACAACAAACTAACCATAGCCAACAAGAAGTTTGATGACTTCAAACTTCTCCCTGGTGAAAGCATCTCCAAGATGTATGACAGGCTCCTCACTCTCACTGGAGAGATTTCTGAGCTTGGCAAGGATCTCACAACCAAGGAGATCAACCTGAAGGTGTTGAGGGGACTGCCCTCAGCATGGAAGATGAAAGTAGTTGCTGTCCAAGCCAGCAAGGATGTAAAGACTTATCCCACTGATAAGCTCATTTCAGATCTCAAAGCTCATGAGTTTGAAATGATTGAAGAAAAGGAAGATGTACCAGAAGAGAGGACCACTACAGCCCTCACTGCCAGCACATCTAAGGTAAATGATTTTGACCCTTCAGTACTTTTATCTGATGAATATATGGCTGCCTTTGCCAGGAGATTCAAAAAGTTTATGAAGAATCCCAAAGATGGAAGGAGTCCATCTTTCAACAGAAAGCCATACCAGAAGGTCAAATCAACAGAAAGCAGTGGAGAGCTTCTCTGTTACAATTGCAGACAACCTGGTCACTTCAAGACTGATTGTCCCCATCCTAGAGTGTCCAAGAAGCAAGAACAGGATGGAGAAAAGAAGAAGTACGAGGACAACTCCAGAAGGAGAAAGGCACTTGTGACAGAACAGGTGGAGAAAGACCCTCTGTCAGAAACAGAATCCAGTTCTGACTCAAATTCTGATGAGGCCTTCTGTTGCCTGGATACTGAGACAGAAGACCTTTGCCTGATGGCTCATTCTGATGATGAGGTAACCTCTACTTCTGAATCTAGTTTTTCTTCGGTAGGCTTAGCTTTTGATTCTGATTCAATGTCAGAATTTTGGGAAGAGTTTAAGGCCATACAAGCCACTTATTCTTCTGTAACAGAAGAAAACAGTAAGTTAAAAGCTGAAATTCTTGACTTAAAGAAGGAGGTTGAGATCAAAATCAATCTTCTAATTGAGGAAAGAGATCAATTGGAGACTGAAAATGTTTCTCTTCTTAAGAGAATAAGAGAAATAGAGCCTCTCGAGATTAAGTACAAAGCTTACCAGAAGGCCCAGTCTTCCATGGAAAAGATTGTGCTTGATCAACAGATTGGCACTGGTTTTGGTCTTGGTTATGGCTCAACAGAATCAGGTGAGCCTTCTGTAATGCCTAGCACCAGAGTTGCTAAGGCAGATAAGGTCATAGAGCCACTGATTTCTAGCCCCATCTGTCAAGCTGGTGTATCTGGCACCAAGGTTGTTCATGAGGAAGTCAGACCAGAAAAGGGTAAGATAAAGGTTCAACAGAAACCCTTTTTGAAAAATAATGAACCTGGCAGAAAACCTAACAACAGAAGAGGTTTTCAGAATAACAAAAATAAAAGACCATTCATTGACAGACAACCTCATGTCAATCGTGCCAGAGATGATCACCAGAAGGGCAAATATCAAGAGAGAGTTAACTTCAGGAAGAAGAGGTTGGCTGGTCAACTTCAGAAGCCCAAAGTTAACCGTCCCTCCGCTCTTGATAGTATATGGGACTTCTTTCCAACAAAGAAAGCTATGCAAAAGTATGTAAACAGGAAGCATGACCCTCACAAGCATCTGCCCAAAGTGAATCACACTTCTGTTTACTACAACTACCAGGTGGACAATGGGTACCACCCACCAAGGTTTCACTTGATGAGACCAAAATGGTACCAACTACCCAGACTCCATGACCCCCCAGGACCCAGCATTGCTTGGGTACCTAAATCTTTCTTTTCATCTTGCAGGAACTGTGTGCTGGAGCTATCTCTGAACAAGAATGGTTTATTGATAGTGGATGCTCTAGGCACATGACAGGTGACAGAAGTTGCCTAACAGAGTTCCAGAAATGCAAAGGACCTAGAGTTACCTTTGGAGGTAATGACAAAGAAGGTCAAACAAAAGGAAGAGGAAAGTTGATTAAGAACCAGATAATCATTGATGATGTCTCATATGTCAAAGGACTGAAGTTCAACTTGCTGAGTGCTAGCCAATTCTGTGACAAAGGCTACACTGTTGAATTCACAAAGGACTTCTGCTATGTGGAGCATGAGACAACAAAGGAAGTGGTTCTTACAGCATCAAGGAAGAAGAACATCTATGTAGTTGATTGGAACACTGCAAAAGATGGAGTTTGCCTGATAGCCAAGGGAGATTCAAAACTGAGCTGGGACTGGCACAAAAAGCTCAATCATTTGAATTTCAAAACAATCAACAAACTAGCAAGGGAACACATTGTAGAAGGGCTACCAGACATTGTGTACAAGAAGGAGACCCTCTGCAGTGCATGTCAGAAAGGCAAACAAGTGAAGAATTCCTTCAAACCCATTGCTGGAGATCTTTCTACAAGTCCTCTAAATCTGATTCACATGGATTTATTTGGACCTGTTGAGACTCCAAGCGTTGGTGGCAAGAAATACACCCTAGTCATGGTTGATGACTACTCCAGATACACATGGACTGTATTTCTGACAAAGAAAAATGAAACTCTTCAGAAGTTGCCATCTCTGTTAAAGCAACTTCAGACTGAGAAGAACTTGAAAGTGAAGACAATCAGATCAGACAGAGGAACTGAATTTGTCAACCAAGTCATAAAGGACTTCTGTGATCAGAATGGAACTTTTCATCAACTTTCTGCCGCCAGAACCCCTCAACAGAATGGCGTAGCAGAAAGAAGGAACAGAACGTTAAAAGAAGCTGCAAGAACAATGATTGCAGAATCTGGATTGCCTATGAGATACTGGGCTGAAGCAATCAACACTGCATGCTATACTCAGAACAGAAGCATGATCAACAAGAATCACCAGAAGACCCCTTATGAACTCTGGAAGGGAAGAAAACCGAACATCAGCTACTTTCATGTATTTGGATGCAAGTGCTACATTCTCAACAATGGAAAGGAGCATCTGAAAGTATTTCAAGAAAAGGCTGATGAAGGAGTCTTTATAGGCTATTCAAACACCAGTAAAGCCTATAGAGTACTACTCAACAGAAGAACCCTACATGTTGAAGAATCCATACATGTGAAGTTTGATGAAAGCGTCTCTGTTGAAGAGGTAACAGAGATTCTCAAGGATGTCAGCTTAGAAGACAGAACACCAGAACCAACAGAAGAGGTGGCAGACAACCCTGCATTTCCAACACCTGCACCAAACCCCCTTCTGTTGAATGAAGATGAAGACTCTGAAGATGAGGAACCAGAGAGACCAAGACAGCAGCTGACAGAACCAGATCTGACATGGTTAAGAGATCATCCTCCTAACCAAGTGATTGGTCAAATCAGAAGTGGAGTTCAAACCAGATCCACATTAAGGAGAGAAGCAATGCTTGCCTGCTATATATCTCAGATGGAACCTATGACAGTTGAAGAAGCTCTTGCAGACTCAGATTGGATCAATGCTATGCAAGAAGAGCTCACTCAGTTTGAAAGGAACAAAGTATGGGAACTTGTTCCTAGGCCAAAACACCAGAATGTCATTGGAACCAAATGGGTATTCAAGAACAAAGCAGATGAAGACGGCAACATTGTAAGGAACAAAGCAAGGCTAGTAGCTAAAGGATACTGCCAAGAAGAAGGAATAGATTTTGATGAGACCTTTGCACCAGTTGCCAGACTTGAAGCCATCAGAATCTTTCTAGCCTATGCTGCCTACAACAACATCAAGGTCTACCAAATGGATGTCAAGAGTGCATTTCTGAATGGAGATCTTGAAGAAGAAGTTTATGTGGAACAACCACCAGGTTTTGTCATTCCTACTCAATCTTCTTGTGTCTACAAGCTTAAAAAGGCCCTCTATGGTCTTAAGCAAGCTCCCAGAGCCTGGTATGACACATTGTCCCTTTTCCTAGTAAACCATGGGTTTACTAAAGGAAAGGTTGACAAAACTCTATTTCAAATCTCTGTTGCTAATCATATTCTGTTAGTACAAATATATGTTGATGACATTATATTTGGAAGTACTAATCCAGAACTGTGCAAGAAATTTTCTCAAGTGATGCAGAGTCAATTTGAAATGAGTATGATGGGTGAACTCAGTGACTTCCTAGGACTTCAAGTCAAACAAGTTCCAGAAGGGATCTTTATCAATCAAGGGAAGTACACCAGAGATCTAATCAAGAAGTTTGGAGTGGAAGGCAAATCATCAGTGAAGATTCCCATGAACACTTCACAAGGGATTGGTCCAGATGATGAAGGAAAAGATGTAGATGCAACAACATACAGAGGGATCATTGGATCTCTGTTGTATCTAATTGCAAGCAGACCAGACATCTCATTCTCTGTTGGAATCTGTGCCAGATACCAGTCAAAGCCCAAGGAAAGCCATCTAAGTGCTGCAAAGAGAATCATCAGATACATCAAAGGAAATCCCAATGCAGGCCTATGGTATCCCAAGGGAGGTAACTTTGAACTAATTGGTTACTCTGACTCAGATTTTGCAGGTTGCAGACTAGACAGAAAGAGCACCTCTGGTCACTGCCAATTGCTAGGAGGAAGGCTTGTTTCCTGGTTTAGCAAGAAGCAGAACTCCATCTCAACAAGTACAGCTGAGGCAGAGTATATTGCAGCTGGGAGTTGCTGTGCTCAGCTACTCTGGATGAAGCAACAACTGAAAGACTATGGAATTCAAGCAAAGGAGATCAAGCTGTTGTGTGACAACACTAGTGCCATTGCTATCACTTAGAATCCAGTTCTTCATTCCAGAACAAAGCATATTGAGATCAGACATCACTTCATCAGAGATCATGTGGAGAAGAAGCACATCTGCATGGAACATGTGCCAACAGAAGACCAACTTGCAGATATCCTGACAAAGCCTCTCCCTGAGGCTAGGTTCAATAAACTGAGAGAAGAATTGGGAATGATGGATGAGATTCCAAGGGTAAGTTGAAAAGGAAGGCCCTCTGTCGCTGATTTCCTGTTAATAGAACACCTTTTGCAGAACCCCTTCTGTGAACCCCTTCTGTTAACCTCTTCTGATCCCTACCTTGGCAGAACCCCTCAGCAACAGAAAACCTCCTCTTCTACAGAAAAATCCTCAGAAGGTTGTGGACTTAGAAATTTTCTGAAACCGGGTACCTTAGTAAATTATTAAAGGTCTTTTACCCTTTTACCCTTAAAACGGTATCAAGCCGTATAATATTTACTGCGCCCCCGTTTATTTACTCCGCCCCTTTTTACATTTATTGGTTTCTTGGAACCATAAATTAATTCCAAACGTCCACTAACCCAAACACATAAATTCCCCTTTCGCAAACCTAAACCGCTACTGCTCTCACTTCTTTCAAACTCTCAAACCTCCATAGCTCTCAAGCTTTCTGCAATTCTTCTCTGAACAAATGGCTTTCATCAACATCAACGACCTCACCAAGGAGGAAATCAACACCCTCGTTTCAAATATCTACACAGGGATGAACTGCGACCTCTCCGCACTCCCTGAACTCGCCTCTAACCACGACACGATGATGAAGATCATCAAGGGAATGGAGGACTCCCAACTGAACAAAGTGGTAGGTTATCACTTTGAATCCTACAGTACAAGGGATGTAGCAGAGTTTTATCTCAACGCTACATACGAAGGGGAGACCATCCGGTCTAACGTCAATGGTGAAGACATTACACTCACCCCTGCAGACCTCAACGCCCTCTTTGGCGTAGTAGAGGACCCACAAGAAGAAGAAACTGAAGGCTTCCTCACTCTGGACAGTGTCAATGTCACTGTGGACAACTTTGTCCAACTCTACTGCCGACCTGAAGTGGGTAGAGTTCCAAAACTTTACATGAAGAAAAATCTTCTTCTGAGCGACTATGAAAAACTGGTCAACATCCTGCATAGGTGCGTCTGGAGCAAGAGCACCTCCACAGATGACATGAATGCGCTGAATGCAAAGGCTGTCTTTGCAGTTCATCATGGGATGAACATCAACTGGGGACAAGTAATTATCAAATCCCTTGTTGAGTTCATCAAGAAGAAAGACAAGGAGACCGGTCTTTTCAGAACCCCCATGGGTTATGGTCTCCTCATCTCTGAAATCCTGCTCACAGCGAGGATAGGACTGAGAAACTCTGTTGAGGTAGACTACACCAAGCTGCTCTTCCTCAACACTTCAAGTGACAGGAAGGTTGCTCTCAAGGCAGAGCAGAAAAGACTCAGAACCCTTGAGTTCAATAGGGAAAGGCAACAACAGAAGGTTGTTCAACCCAAGAAAGTTTCAAAGAAGCAACAGAAACCTCCTACCCCTTCTGACTCTGAAGAAGAAATACCCTTGGTAAAGAAGGTGATCAAGAAGGTTCCCAAGAAGAAGACCACACCTGTCAAACTCCACAAGCTGGTGGCAAAGAAATCTGTCCTTAAGAGAAAGGCTCCTTCACCTATCTCTTCAGCAAGCACCCCTTCTGCCTCCCCCATTGCTAAGAAGACCAAAATTCTGACTCCTGCAGCACAGGAGAAGCTGGAGGACTCTGTCACCTCTGCCCCAGCCAACAGAAATGCTTGGCACGGCAAGAGGATCATCTTTGAGTCAAGTGACTCAGAAGAAGAAGCAGTTGTGAAGAATGCCACTTCTCAGGGGGAACTACATTCGTCTCCTCCTGCCTCTGAAAATGATCAACCTATGGTGGTTCCTTCACCAGAACACCAAGAAGGAAGCAGTACTTCTAGCCCTGATAGGAAATTCATCAGGATTCTGGCATGGAGAAAGTGGAGAGTGGGACCTCTCACTGAGCTCCTCAAAAACTTGTCCTACTTCATCTTTGAAGAAGAAGAAGTACTCAGATGGGCTGACACAGAAGATGTGGAGTCCTGTCTAAAAAAGGATTTTCTTCTTTCTGTTCTACAGAAGAAGAAGGAGAAACTTCAAGGCAAAGCACCTCTGGTCAGAAACTCACCAGAAGACCATGTGAAGGCTCTCCAAGAACATGAGATGGACGCCTTTGATGCTTGGTTAGTTGAGAAGAAGAGGAAGGAGTCACTGATCAAGTTTCGACACAGTGCACATGGGGAAGGTGAACCCTCTACTGCCAATGACCTACCTCTGGTCATGGAAAAACTTATCAAAGAATGGAGAGACTCTCTGTTCACTGAAACTGTCTTAGAGGTAATTCCCACAATCATTCCTTCTCCCCCTCCCTCTCCTAAAATCACTTCACCCCAACCCCAACAGAAACCCCCCTCACTCCAACAGAAAACCATCTCTGCACAGAACACCCCTTCACACCAGAAAACCTCCACCCCCAAATCTTCATCTCCTTCACACTGCAAACCGTTCTCTCCTCCCAAGAACAAATCACCGTCCCCTCAAGGACAAATTATCCCTTACCGACACCAACAGATCATCTCCTCTACAACCTCACCCCAACAGAGAACCTCCTCACCAAAAACCAAAAATCCATCTCCCTGCAAATCCCAACCCTCAATCAGATCTAGGTCACCGTCACCTCCACCCTCTCTTCCACAACAACAGCATGCTCCCTCACAACAACATCAAAACCCCTCCATCAAGACATCCAGATCTGCTTCTCCACAGCCTACACCACAAGATGCAGCCACACCTATCTCCCCTCAACACTCTGTGGCTTCCACCCCCATCAGAAAACCTATCTTCAGGGTGCCCTCCTCTTCCAGTGACAATGATGGATTTCTTACATCCTCCATTGCTGCTGATGAAACTTCCAAGAGGAGGAAGACCCCTCCTCAGCATGAAGAACAACCCAGAAGGCCTCCTATGCCTAAATCAAGAGGTCTAGGTATGCCTCAGAAAACCGAATCCAAAGAAGATAAGCCCCAAATCTCCTTCAATCAGTTTGTCACTGCAGCTGAAGATTTTGGTGGTAAAATGCTTGATGGCATGGATCAATTGGCTGAGATCAACACCAAGCACCATGAACATCTCACCTTTGTTCACAATCATCTTGAGGCTGGACTTCAGCACATCTCAGAGAAGGTTGAAGCTCTGACCCAGACATTGGTCACCTTCATGGAATCATCCTCTGCAAAGCTTAATGCTGTTGCCAGAGAAGTGGATGGTGTCCACTCTGTTCTTTACTCCCAGTCTCAGATTCTCAATAAGCAGAACAAGCAACTCAAGGACATCACAGAATCCCTTGACATTGTTCAATGGTATGAAGATCAATCTGCTGAGAAGTTTATGCAGCTACAACTCCTGAATAATGATCACAAAGATCAAGTGGCCACCCTGATCAAGAAGGATCAAGAAAGATATCAGAAGCTGATACAGCTTGAAGCTGGCTCTCAGGACATCAAATCTGCTCTGGATCGTCAAAAAAACTTAATAGAAGGTCTGACCTCAGTCACGCAGACCTTGCCAGAAGCTCTTGAGCAGATAGCCATCTCCCAGGCAACAGAGTTCCAGAAAATTGCCATGATGATTTCTGATCTGAATGATGCCAAAAAGGGGGAAGAAGGCCCTCATCTACCAAAACCCAAGACCACCAGAACCTCAACCTCTGCTGAACCAAGTGTGGATCCCACACCTTACTTTGAGGCTGCTCTTCAGAAGAAAAGGCTAGCTGGTATTCCTAGACCTCCATCCCCACTGAAGAAAGGATCTAAGAAAAAGAAAGCTCTGAGATTTAAAGAATGGAGAATGGGAGGTTCTCAGGTGATGACTGCTACACAATTTGATGAAATGAAGCAGAAGATGACCTCTACTCAACAACATAATCTATATTTGGACCATGATGGTCAAGTGAAGGTCAGACATGGTGGATCTCTGGAGGAAGCAGAATTCTGGTTTCACAACAGTATTGTACCAGGAAAAGATATCCATGAAGGTGTTCTTAACTACTTAGACTGCAAACTCTCACCTGTCTGGGCCTCTTACCAAAGAACTGGAAATCTGGCTGGAATTAGAAAAGAGGTGAATGCTGAACTAAAAAGACTACAAGGACTGGATGAACAAGCAAGAGCTGAAGCAGCCAAGGCTATTATGTAATCAGACAATCTTGTAATCCACCTTAATAAAAAGAACATCTCTGCCTCACATTTTGTAAGGCAATTCCTCAATCTCTGGCTTTTCCGTACTTTCTGTTTATTTGTTTGTTTGTTTGCTTTGTGATATTTTATCTGCTATCTGAATGTATCGTACTCTTACTATTTTCCTATGCCAAGTTGCCCACCAAGATTTTAATGAAAAGTTTTAAACTTTAAATCGTTATGGTGAAGGCACTTCTCTGGAAATAGTTAAAGGGTTTTGGCATCATCAAAAAGGGGGAAATTGTAAGGAATAATTGTATTTAGATTTTGATGATGCTATATTAATTAGGACTGTAGAGTACCCCTTTAGAAATTATGTATTAGAATTTTCCCTTGTAAAGTTCTTAGCATTTTCGACTACCAGAAGGCCTCTCTACCAGAAGTCCTCCAGACAGAAGATCTTGGTTCTCTGTCTAGGAACAGAAAACGTCAGGGTCTCTGTTACCCTTTAGCGTGACAGAAACCCTCCTGGTTCTCTGTAAGCTACCAACAACAGAAGTGCTCATGATCTTCCCAGAATCAGTTCTCTGCCAATGACACCAGAAGGTCTGACACTTTGAAGAAATCCACAAAGCCGGGAAGTCAACTTAAAGATTCCTTAAACGGCTAGGAGTATGAAACGGAAAAGCTACAGTGCTCGCATTAAATGCTCATTTAATGCTCCCCATGCTCCTTGGAGTAATTGCAGATGATTGGCCGCAATGTCAGGATTACTTTATCCCGAAATAGTAACCCGCCAACTTTACCGGGTCCTACTGGTCAAGTCAACTGCTCGCGCATTAAATGCAGTTGTCCTCCTACTCCTCCAACGGGAAGACAACCTCAGTATAAAAGATACACTATGAAGAACAACCGGATAACTTTGCCATAACTTTGCTATCACATTGCTAACCAAGCAAGATATTCAAACTCTGAAAAGCAAAAGCCTCCTTGAGATTCAAACTCATTATCCTCTACAAGAGAAGGCAGAAGTTGGAAAAATACTCTTTCCAACTCAAGCAAAGTTCCAAGTGTTCTTCAACTCTTCAAGCTCATCACGTACAAATCCTTTGTAACGAAGCTAGTTGGAGGTACCCCTGTTTCAACAGAAACTCTTCTTGCTACAAGAAGGACGTCCAAGTAACTGGAGTAGTGAAGTGGTGATACTTCAAGGAGACTCAGTGAAAGGACCAGTGTTAAAGGAAGCCAGGCAGTGCATCCCAGGACACATCTAGGCTTGAAGAAGACGTGGAGTGCTTCTTAAGTGCTAGGACTAAGGCTTTGTAAACGGCAGTTTTTACAGCTTAGTGGAACAGTGGATTAGAGGAACGAGTTGTTCCTTGAACCACTATAAAAATCCCTGGTGTCGTTTACTTACTGCTTTTAATACTTGCATTTAGTTAGAACTGTATAACTCCTTGAACTTGGTATCTGCGTTTAGCAGAACTTGTTCTACGAGTTAACAGAAGGCCTACTGCCTTTGCTCCTCTGAGGCTAACAGAACTCCCTACCAGAACCCCATCCGCTGCCAGTCTGTTCCTTCAACAGAACAGGCTATTCTGTAAAACTGGTACTTAGCTTAAAAAGCTAAAAACCAATACAGTCTATTCACCCCCCCTCTAGACTGTATCCAGTATAACCGGGACCAACAAACTCCGAGCAAAGATTTGAAATGGAACTCCACTCTTTTTCATCAATTCGTTGGCTACTAGAAAACAGTACATTGTAGTTATTTTTCAATTGCATTTTTACTTTGAATGTTACTACATGTAACTAATTTCAAATATTAATTAATGATTTTTGGATGAACTGCTATCACTTGTCCTTTTTTTTTATTTAAATCTGGTGGGCAAATCACCAAAATCGGTGAGGTAAATGTCAAAGAACATTTACCATATTTTAGTAATGAAAAAATAATACAGAAGAAGAGTGAGATCAAACCAAAACCTCTTCAGTGAAGATAAGAAACAACAAATAATAGATACTTTGGGGGCTAGACCTTACCCAAAATGAATAGAAGATAAAATTAACCTAAAGTATTACGAAAATAAGGCATCCCCATGTAATCTGTAATTAATGTTTTTCTGATTAGATGAGTAACATCATTAATGTTGACATAAGAAACTAAGTTGTTATCACTTGTTGTATGGGAAAAAGGTCAGATAGACCTTCAAACTTACATAAAAAGGTCAAATAAGCCCTTATATAGGAGGCTATGTCCGGCCGTCGCTATTTGGGACGGTTCTCGGTGGAATTTTTAATGAATTTTTTTGATCATCTTATTCATTAAGTTTAGTTTACTCATACCAAATTCCACCTAACACTTCAATCGGGAAAGGATTCAAATGGATAAGTGCGCACTTAAAAGCGTAGTTATCTTCAAGAATTCATTTGAACGCCTTTCCGATTGAATTGTTAGCTGAAATGTGGTATGAGTAAACTAGACTTAATGAATAAGATGCTCAAAAATTTTCATAAAAAATACCCACCGAGAACTGCCCAAATGGCGACGACCGGACAGAGCCTCCTATATAAGGGCTTATTTGACCTTTTTATGCAAGTTCGAGGGCCTATTTGACCCTTTTCCCCTTGTTCTATTGACTCAAATTGTAACGTACTTTGTTTGTACCAGAATTAAGTTCATATTTTAACTTTTTAAATCAAATTTTGTTAATTTTAATTATTCAAAAGTGATATTACCTACTCCGTACAATATAAAGTAGTTTCAGATTCTTTATTTTAATATATATTATTGAAATGTCAACTTGTTATATATTTTATAAATATGTTTTCTTAACGAAAGATAAAATTCCTTACATGGGATATAAAACATGTATAGACAAATTGCAAAAGCTAGTTTTATGTTTTACTCCTATTAGAAACAACGTAACTTATTAAAAATTAATGATCAAATGTTGATTTTGAAAACCGCCAAACTGTGAGCCTAATTGTGAAACGGATTAATTAAATATATGTTTTAAGATGTTATCTGTGTGAAATATGCCCAAATACAACAGTCGAATAATCTAAGAATATTGATAAGAATTTAAACATTAGAAGAGAAATTCAACATCAACTTATACCGTGTATTCATAATGATGATTCGATGAAGAACAATACATGGTACTCGAACAGGTTAGAGAGAGAATTCTAATCTACTGGCTCTACAGAGAATAATATGCGGAATGTAATGTGTAGAGACTTGTTAAGCATATTCGGCCATCCGTACCTGTATTTATAGGAGAGATGTTCGAACTGCCTAATACAATTAGGAAACATTATGGGCCGTGCGTGTGGGCTATGTAGAGCAATTAAATCAGGTCTAATTCTCTCTCAGCTAATCTAATTAAAATACAAAGACTCATCAATTAAATTACAATTAATTTGAACACAATAAAATAATATTCTAACATTCTCCCCCTTTGTGTTCAAATGTCGATGAAGCGCGGATTATCTTTGAGTCTTGTACAATGACTTCCGATAGCCAAGAATGACTTCACAATGTCTGAGATGACTTCTGAATTGTAGTCTGAATCTTATGGCTTCGACAAAGTTTGTAATGAGAGCAGCTTTGATCGGGTCATCTGGATTCTTGGATTTTAGTAGCTTGATCGCAGCTTCTCCCAGATGGTCTTCAATTATTCTAAGTGTTCCATCGCAGTACTTGTGAATTTCGCTCATGAGTAGACCTCGCTTGATGCCCTTGTAATCTTTGTAGACGAGTCCTATCTCGGGTTCAGTTACGATGGTGTCTTCTTCAAAACTTTCGATCCATTTAGCTCTATTCCTTGGAGCACTCATGTTAACTTTTGGAAGATTGTTCTCTATGGCCATTTGCAAATCAAAGAGACAATAATATTTGACTTGTCGCATCATGAATCTCTTGAGTGCATTTAGTCCTAGGTCTTTGTCCTTTTGAGATAAATATGGAAAAATGACAAATCTGTAATAGTAGAATAGTTGAATGAAATCTTCTTCAACAACGTAGTATAGATCAGCTTCAGATGCTCTTTGAATCATTCCATTTTGTCGTTCAAACTCAAAGATCGGATAGAATGTTTTGCCAATGTTATGAATCTCTATTGCTTTAATCCCTATGATAGGTGTCCTCCAGTTCTTCATCAGGTCTGGCAGCAAAGGAGTCATAAGTGGTCAGGGTGTGTGCTCGTTTGGACTTAATTCCAACATCAGTGCCTTGCATGATTTGATGAATTTCATCCCACAAATCTTTAGCAGTGGTAAAGCTATCGATTTGCATAAACAAGTCATTGGGAATGGCTTGTAACAGGTAAGTGGCAGCAAGTAGATCAGTCTTTGCTCTCAGTTTCTCGGGTTGAGTGTAATCATCTTCAGATTTTAGTGCTTTACCTGCTGGTGTGGGCGGATTATTTGTGTCGATAGCTGGAACATCAAACCAAACTTTGAGTGGTCCTTTATTAATAGAGTCAAGAATATTCTTTCCGTTGTCTCGGCTTCGAATGAAATTGAGGAAATGGACTTTCCAGACAGCAAATTCCCCTCTCCTAAGAAGAGGAGGTCGTGAATCACTTCCAAGTGTGTAAGCTTCCATGACTGTTGTTTGATCTTAAGGCGATAATTGTTCAGAGGAAGTAAGATTTCGGTACTGCTTTAAAAGAATTTCGGATCCTTATTCCGGAAGAAGATTTCGGGTGCGTCCAAAATTAGAAACTCGGATGAATGTATTTCCGTTGTTTAGAATTTCGGATAGGCTGATTTCGGATGTCCGAAATTGTGATCTCAGATGATGTCCGAAATCTTAAAATAGGAAGCCTGATTTCGGATGATTAGAGTTCGGGGGTCCGAAATTACAAATTCGGAAGTGCTGATTTCGGGTTTCCAAAATTGGAAATTCGGATGCTTATAAAGGATCTCGGATCAGCGAATATTTGGAAGATCTCGGATGACCGAAAATTTGGTAACTCAATTTGTACTGGGATTCTTCTTCCGTGGCTTTCCTTGTAGTAAAAACCTTCTAAAACAGTAAGTTTCCAAGAACAGATCTAGAGATTAATTCAACCAAAATTTGTGATTTTGATCAAATTAATTCCAGAAAAATTCAAGGAATCAGATGAACAGAATTGCGCTGAGGCTCTGATACCAACAGTTTCTCATGGTCCTTAACGAGATGAAGAAAATCAATATCCGCAAAACCAATATGGAAGTTAACCTTCGCTTCCTGAGGTCTCTGAAGCCCGAATGGAAGAAAACAACCAAACGAATCAGACAAAACAAAGACCTAGATGAGCTGACCATCCATAACCTCTATGACTGCCTAGGTGAATTCTCTGAGGATATTCATGAAAAAGTCAATTCTTCAAAAGGTAAGAACATTGTTAACACACTTGCTCTCCTTACATCTGAGAAAAAGAAGAAAGATAAAGCCCCTAAAATTACCTTTGAAGATGACTCATCCGATGAAGAGAAGAATATGTCTGATTCTGACCCGGAGATTAATGATCTAAAGAAAGAGCTGGCTTTGCTAACAAACATGACGAGGAAAATAAACAAGAAGTTCACAAAATTCAAAAATCCTGCAACAAACAACAAACAAAGAACTTCTTCCTCAAACTACTCTGAAAGAGTCAGCAGACCATCTGATAAGGCTGTCAACAGTGACTCAATGAAGTGTTTCAAATGTGAAAAGCCATGACACTTTGCTAAAGAATGCCGATCTGCCAAGAAGATTGACTTCAATTACTATATGCAGAAGGCTCAACTTGCTAAACAAAAGGAGCAAGGAGTTGTCCTGATGGCTGAACATGATAACTGGCTCGAAGATTCTGAAGATAGTGAGCCAGAGAATTTGGCACTGGTGGCAAGGGTAACTGAATCTTGAACTGAAAGTGATGACTCTGAAGAAGAAGAAAATGGTGCTACATCTGCTGAGAATGAGGTAAGTAACTTAAAATCTTTAATTTCTCAACAAAATGACAAGATGAAAGAGTTAATCACTTCTCTTAAAAGAGAGAAAAACAAAATAAAGGAACTTGAAGACAGACTTGCTAATAATCAAAAAGTTCTGGAAAAACAAGTGTTGGAAGGAGCATTTGAAACTGCTCGCTTAAAAGATTCACGTGATAGAGTTTCTCAGTTAGAGTCAGAAGTAACTAAGCTTAAGCAAACTATTAGTGACTTAACTAAGGAACGTGATGAGAATAAACGACAACGTTCTGAAGATGTTATTCGCTATGATCCGATTAACAAAGAACGAGGTCAACTTTACTCTAAGATAAAGGAGTTAGAGGATATCCTAGCCAAAAATGGTCAAACCGAACAGACAATTCATCTTTTAAATAGTAAAATCAAGGATACTCAATTTTACAACCCCAGAGAAGGATTGGGCTTTCGAAATCCTGAAAATTTGAAAAAGGTCGATTGCATTCAGCTTTACGACATAAGATACATGAAATTAGGGTTAACCAAACTTATGAAATTCACTAGTGATTCTGAAACTATTGAGGAAGAAGAGGAGAAAAGGAAAAATAGGGCTAAAGCTGAGATTAGTTATGATTATATTGCTCTCAATAACAGCTATGCCACTAGAGAAATTCCTTTGTCAAATGACTATCTTACCCATTCTCCTCCTGAGAATCATAACATGTCCAGTGAGGAAGAAGCCTCAACCTCAAAAGTGTCTGAACCCTACGTTCCTCTTCTTATTAAGAAATTAGCTGACCTTCACTCATCTTTTGAAGAGGAACGTGAAAAATTTAAACTTGAAAAAGAAAATCTGTTAAAGAAAATTTCTGAATTGTCTGATGGATCCTCTCAAAGCTCAAAATCTTCTAAGACATCCTTTTCTTATGATCATGGAAAGAAAAACAATTTTGAAAAGAAAAGGAACTTATTTTCTGCTCCACAAACAGGAAAAGTTTTCTCAAAATCCAATGCAGGAAGGATGACCTGGGTTCCAAAGAAGAAGTCAAACGAGGATACAAGACCTGAGCATACAAAAAAGATTTCTAAAATCTTTACTTTTATGGAAAAGTCTTGTAATAGATTTAGAAATCGTTTTCGTTCTCATTCTCCATCTAGTTCCATTGTTTCTGCTTCTCTTAGTTCTCCAAAGCTTTCCTCTTCTCACTCCAGCTCTGTGGATTCTATTTCAAGTGACTGTTTTAAGCGTGATCAATTTAATCCTTCTCCTTTTTCAAAACATGATGTGTGTGATGTGAATGCTAATAATAAATGTGTTACTTTCTCTTCTGTGAATGGTAAATGTCTGAATTATCCTCTCAAGGTGTATTCTGTTAAACATCTCAAAAGATTGGAAAAAGAGAAAGTTTTTACTAATTCTGAAGCATCCCACTCACAATCCCAGAACTATTCAAATAAATTTCATAAAGTCAAGCAAGTCTGGGTTCCTAAAAGTGATCCGATTAAAACTGATTCAATTCTTTCTTCACATAAAAAGGATGGACCCGTCCTTAAATGGGTACCTAAGGCTACTTAATTTTGCAGGTCAGTCATGTGTGGTACTTAGATTCAGGTTGCTCCACACACATGACTGGGAAGAAAGAGTTGTTGAGCAACTACGTTGACAAGTTTGGTGGGAAAGTTAGATTTGGAAACAGTGACTCTGCTCCTATTCTTGGATTTGGAGATATCTGCAACAGCAGGGTCACTATTAAAGACGTTTCCTATGTTGTCGGGATGACACACAACTTGTTTAGCATCGGACAATTCAGCGACAAGGGCATGAAAGTCATATTCCGGGCTAACAAGTGTTGTGTGAAGGATGAACAAGGTGACACCATTCTGAGGTGTAGACGCAAATCTGGTCTCTACACCATTGTGCTGAAAACTTTGTTTCCCAAGATAGACGTCTGCCTGCTGTCAAGAGCATCCTCTGAACTCAATCAACTGTGGCACAAGAGGATGTCACATCTGAACTACCGTGATTTACATACAATGTCATCGAAAAATCTTGTTACTGGTCTACCAGCATTGCAAAGCAAATGTGAACATCTGTGCGATTCTTGCGCACTTGGAAAAATGAAAAGAGCTTCTCACAAGGCGAAAATGACATCATCTACTACTCGCCCTCTTGAATTGCTACACATGGATCTTTATGGGCCCATGCGTACACAAAGTATCAGTGGGAAGAAGTATGTACTAGTGATAGTAGATGACTACTCACGATACACATGGATCCGGTTACTTCGTTCCAAAGACGAGACAGCTGACATCATCATCACCTTCATCCGAACAATACATAATCTTCTACAGGCAACAATTCTCTTCATACGATATGACAACGGCACTGAGTTCAAGAATCAGAAACTCAGTGAATTCTATGAGACTCAAGGCATCATTCAGCAATTCTCTGCAGCAAAGACCCCACAGCAGAATGGAGTGGTTGAAAGAAAGAACAGAACTCTTGTTGAAGCTGCGAGAACAATGTTGATCCATTCCAAACTTCCACATTCTCTCTGGGCTGAAGCTATCAACACTGCTTGCTTCACTCAGAACATGACCTCTATTCACAAAAGGTTTGGAAAGACTCCATATGAGCTGATCAACCGCCGAATTCCCAGTGTTTCTTTTCTAAGAGTGTTTGGATGCAAGTGCTTCATCATGAATGATAGGGAAGAACGAGGTAAGTTCGATCCAAAAGCAATAGAAGGCTTGTTCATTGGTTATTCTTCATCATCCAAAGCTTACAGAGTGTACATCAGAGACAAAAAGAAGGTCATTGAAAGCATCAATGTGACCTTTGACGAGAAGGAAGAACAGGATTCTGGACACATCAGTTCAGAACCCGATATCACTGGTGTTCTAGCACAACTACCCGCCTCATCTCCCTCACCTGATTCCAACTCCGTGGATCTCGATCACCTGTTTGACCAAAATTACGAGAATCCACAACCACACGATCCATCTTCTCCACCCGCTACTACATCATCAGCTATAACGCCTGCTCCTATATCGTCTTCTGCTACCCCAGCTGAGATTGAATCTTCAACACCTCCGCCCACTAATCCTACATCTTCATCTGTTCCTCATGCTGATAACCCTTATGTTGATCAGCAACCCAACAATAATGGTCAACCACTCCCTCATGTTAGAAAATGGACACATGCTCATCCACCTGATCTCATACTTGGAAATCCTTCAAGTGGAGTATGCACACGATCTGCTACCGAGAATGAATGTTCGTTTTCTTGTTTTCTTAGTCAAACTGAGCCCACTCATGTCACCGAAGCGTTAGCTGATCCTGATTGGATAATCACCATGCAAGAAGAAATCAATCAGTTTGAGAGACTGAAAGTCTGGTCACTTGTGCCTCGACCCCCTGGAAAATCAATCATAGACACTAAGTGGATTTTAAAAAACAAGAAGGATGAAGACGGGATCGTAATTCACAACAAGGCCCGATTAGTTGTGAAAGGCTACAATCAACAAGAAGGTATTGATTACAATCAGACGTTCTCTCTAGTTGCACGCATTGAAGCCATTCGACTGTTCATGGCTTATGCGGCACACAAGAACTTCACCATCTATCAAATGGACGTCAAAACAACATTTTTGAACGGGATCTCGAAAGAAGAAGTTTATGTGGAACAACCAGAAGGCTTCATCAGTAAGAAATTTCCAGATCACATTTATCGTCTGGATAAAGCTTTGTATGGACTCAAACAAGCCCCAAGAGCTTAGTATGAGGAACTGTCTGATTTTCTGGTTGATTCTGGCTTTTCAAAAGGAACAATTGATACTACTCTCTTTATCAAGCGTCATCGGTCTGACATCATCTTGGTTCAGATCTATGTTGACGACATCATTTTTGGTTCCACTGATCCAGCACTATGCACTGCATTTGGAAGTCTGATGCAATCCAAGTTCGAAATGAGCATGATGGGCGAAATGAATTTCTCGCACTAAGCATATTGACCTGAGATTCCACTTCATCAAAGATCATATTGAAAAAGGTTATGTGGACCTATACTTTGTGTGCACTGAGCTGCAATTGGTTGATCTATTCACAAAAGCTCTGGACGAGAAAAGATTTCAGTTCCTGGTCTCTAAACTGGGAATGCCGAATTTGGAATTTTAATACCGTGCACAAGTATAGGGGGAGTTTTTAGTTTAAGTTTGTTTGTTTTAGTTTAATTTTTATTTTCTTGTCGTGACAGTTTTTAATCTTATTGAGTCAATTTCTTGATCTGTCAGTCTGTTTCTCTAAAATGTGCAAACATTGAGGGGGAGCAAAATTAGTCTGGTCTGAGTGCTACAATTGAGGGGGAGTAATTTTATTTCTTTCAGTATCCGCAATTTTTTTTTTAAAAATAGAAAATCACAAAAAAAAATCTCTTTTATTTGAGTCAGTTTAGAATTTTTAGTCAGTTAAATTGAGTCAGTTTCCAATTTTAGAAAAAGCCAAAAAGATTTTACTTTTTCTTTTCCGCGGGTACTTAACAAAGAAACGGTTAGATTTTTCTTATTCTCTTCCTCTCCACTTTTTCGAAATCCTTAAGCACTCAAAAGAACTCATCCATCTTCTCTCCTTCGTTCGTCTTTCATCATCTTCACCAGGTTGTTTTTGCTTTCCTTGTTTTTGTTTGCATGTATGCATGTGTGTAAATTTGCAGGTACTTCAAGAAGAACAACGATGAGAAACTGGTTCAGACCACCGGAATCCCCCTCATCGTCGTCATCATCTTCACCGGAATCCCAAATCTCCACTGAAATCCTCCATAGCCTTAAAACTTCAAACGACCGAAATCATCTTTCATAACCTTTAGAAATCTCATAGCCGAAATCTGAAATCTCGGAACCAGAACCCAAACCATTCCTATCTTCCCGAGAAACCCACCGAGATCTTAAACGACGGGCTACCCGAAATTCCTCTTGGCCGAAATTCCCTAACCCGAAGTCTTGGGCCCCGAAATCTTCAAAGTAAAAAACCCAACCTAAAATCCTAAACCGGAGACCCGAGATCCTTTGTCCCGAAATCACCCCTTTACAAACCCAAATCCGGGCACCCGAAATCCCTCCTACCCGAAATCCCTCCTACCCGAAATCCTTATCCGAAATTCCCCCACTACCGAAATCATAATCCCTACCGTAAACCCCATCGAGATCCTATTCATTCCAAGCACCCGAGATCTTTTATCAAAAGCCCTTTTCGCCATTTACCCAAACCAAAGCCCAATTGACCCAAAACTTTTTCCCATATCACCAAAGCCCAAAACCAATTTTTCTGATCACAAGTATTTTATCTGTGCAATTCAGGCAATGGCATTCATATGTGAGGAGGAAGTGTATCCAATGGAGAACCTGATTGACATTAAGGACAACAATTACTTGCTGGACCCACCATACTCAAATGTCAAGACAAAGTGGTGATCTCAATACTCAAAGGACATCCTCTGTGTCCATCACTCACATTGTGTGTCAAAGCCCCGAAAATCTACCTAAGACAGCTCTGGGGTACTATGCATACCACTGACAATCCCACACCCACTCTCCAAGCCACACTAGCCAACTCCACCATCATCATCACCCAAAACACATTCCGTACCCTCCTTCACCTACCCATATCATCTGAATACGACCCATTCCCTGAGCCGCCCACAATCTTCTCTGACATGCTGAAAATAGGCCATCTACCTACTCTGACCTCATCTTCTCAATTCATCAGCATCAAACTACCAAGGCCGTGGAAAACTCTCTTTGCCATTCTAAACAAGTGCCTCTCATCCAAGCAAATAGGCCATGACCAATGCAACATTCACATTCTAAAGCTGGTCCACGGTGTGATGTTTTCAAAGAATTATGATTGGGCGCAGCTGATATGGCTCGAAATCTTAGAACAACTGAGCACAAGGACATCGAAAAAGAAGACCGAGTACATCCCATATGTACGTTGGTTCTCAATTCTGATCGACCACTTCATGAAAGAAGATGCCAACATTCCACAAAGGCCACCAACAGAGCTGCAAGTCATTCCTCAACTCATTCACTTCAAGAACTCTGAGAACACTCCTGAGATGCAGCCCATGCAAATTCCTGATGCTCTTCTCAGCCTTGCTGCTCCAAATGATCCGCACGTCGCTGAATACAAGGTTAGTATCTCTTCTATCCCTACGACGCAGTCAAACCCCACTGTGTCTACCCAAGGGAAATCAAAACCGAGTGGAAGTAAGGGTCTGAGAACGACTAAGACAAAAAAGAGGACATGTGAGACTCAGTCCAAGAGAGCTGATGTCTCCTCCTCTAGTGTTGTAATTGTTACATCATCCCCTGTCACTGAAATACACCGAACTCAGCCCATAGGTACAGGTTCTGACGTTGTCAGTTCCCGAGTAGAAGTCGCTACAATGAGTTCAATAGCGCAAGATGAGCCAAGCCTAGACCACTCAACTGTCTCCCAACAGATGGTTGTTTCAATCCCACAAGGGGAACCCATCAGTGAATCGCCCCACACTGCTACCCAATGCATGTTAGGTCATGTGTCCACATTCCCAGAATTTTTATCATTTTCTAGGGCACAACCTTCTACTTCTTCACACACTGATACATGCTCATTACCACCTGTCATAACAACCAGAGGTACGCCAATGATGGTTGGAAGTCCTGCCACACTGATCTCCCCAGCAGGCCATGGCACCGCTATTCTTAGTGATGCTGTGAGAACTGATACTTCTTTTAGAACAGGTTTTTCTTCCTTTGCTAGTTTAACTAGGGAGGATCTAAGGTCTGAACTTCTAGCCTTCAAACTTTCACTCTTACATGACATACGTCCTGTAGTCCCAACAGGCGTAGCAGACCAAAGATCACACCCAACTCCCTGCATAGGAACTCTTCCATCTACCATCACACCCACCTCAATAATACCCACATCCGCTCCATCTACCTCTCACCCTGATCCAAAACAAATGAACATTCTTGATTTATCCGAGTACTTCCTTGATAGACTCCTATCCGAACCCATCCTTCCACCTCACCTCATTCAAGTACGAAACATCCTAGCCCTCACTCCTCCATTCATTCCATCCACCACTTACCGTGATCAAGAACGCTTGCCTAAGCGTAAACATGATGACACCGATGATTCGGATCATCATGAGGGGGAGAAAAGGCAACGTACTTGTGAGCAAACCACATCTCAATCCATCATTCCATCCTCCACAAACTCTGATACCAATTGTGTGAAATATGCCCAGATACAACAGTCGAATAATCTAAGAATATTGATAAGAATTTAAACAGTAGAAGAGAAATTCAACATCAACTTATACCGTGTATTCATAATGATGATTCGATGAAGAACAATACATGGTACTCGAACAGGCTAGAGAGAGAATTCTAATCTACTGACTCTACAGAGAATAATATGCGGAATGTAATGTGTAGAGACTTGTTAAGCAGATTCGGCCATCCCTACCTGTATTTATAGGAGAGATGTTCGAATTGCCTAATACAATTAGGAAACATTATGGGTCGTGCGTGTGGGCTATGTAGAGCATTGAAATCAGGCCTAATTCTCTCTCAGCTAATCTAATTAAAATACAAAGACTCATTAATTAAATTACAATTAATTTGAACACAATAAAATAATATTCTAACATTATCACTTCCTTTATCCTCTATTCCTCTTGGATATTTGCATTCACGGTTCAGAATGAATGACTGATGAGATTAACTTCTCCATGACAATATTTAAATTGCTATTAGTATTAATATGTAGCTGTTTAGAGCCTTCAAATAAATTACGTATGTAGCTATTTAAAAACACACTACAACATGTTGGGGTTAGATCAACCCCAATTTTTTGAAATCCCATGAAAGTGTACATTTTCATGGTATAGTACGTTAACAACGATTTTGAAATTCTCGTTTCCATTAATTTTCCCATGCCCTTTTTTTAATGTACTACGTAAATATTTTGTGGTTACCCGGATACACAGCCAAAAACAAACCCGCTAAGACCCGAAATAATGAAAAAGAATTATTGGGTAATTTGAGTTTGCATCCCATTTTATTGTCCAAATTGGACTTTGCACATGTTTTTAAAATATTTTGTATTTGCACCCCAACCACGTATGAAAAGACTAAAATGCCACTCGATCGGGAATATGTTGAAAACCAACAAAATTGTTAATTGAGTGACATTTTTGTTTTTTCATACATGGTTGAGGTGCAAATACAAATAATTTTAAAAAACGGGGTGAAATGTCCAATATGGACAATAAGATGGATACAAACTCAAATTACCCCTAGAAATAACTCTATAGATAAAAATGGCTAAAATTTGTCTCCTATGCAGTAGTATAGTACTACGTATAGAGATATAGATACGCAGTTTTTGTGGTGGTATACTCTATTCTCTGTTCTCTGAGAGTATAGAGAATGGTTTTAAAAATCAATGGCAACAGTTTTTACTTTTTTATGTTCTATTGAATCACAAAAATAAAAATTTTATTTTGTAAGAACTAGATACTCAAACTAAGAGAGTAAAAGATAATTCAGTTGACCCACACTTAGAAGATGATCTACTTTGGGCTATAGTTAGTAAAGTCATGATAACTTTTAATTTTGGGAAAATTAAATAGGAGTAAAAAAGTTTGAAAATTCCAAAATAGGATTGCCATGTTTTTATTCCCAAAATAAGAATAATTACTGTCAAGTTTGGAAAATACTGTTTAAATTCTGGTACTGCCAAAACATGACAGTAATTAGTCCTATTTTGGGAATAAAAATATGATAGTCCTATTTTGGAATATACAAACGCTTTTAGTCTTGTTTTGGGTAATATCTTTCTAATTTTTCGTTTTTAGCTCACTCTACTAATGTTCTAAGTTTAGTGTAATTACTCTTAAAACACTATGGAAGTATGATTGTAGAATTTTAGTACAGCCATCTATAATCTGTTGTACTTCGTGTATGCAACATTATAAATATTTTTAACTTCACAAACTCGTTTTTATGTCATTGAAAAACACGCATATGTTAAACTATTATATCAAATTACACATGTTATTCAAAGTTTTAACCGTTAAAAAGATTAAACATTCAAAAGAATTATAGAATATGTTAGGTTTTCGACTAACCAAAGAGATAAAGGGACATGTTATGTTTAGAGATACCAAAAACGGGCTTAATTAAGTTAGGCGTGTTTGGATCAACTTCTTATATAGAATTTCTTCTCCTCTTTGTACGGAGTATTAAATATTGAATTGCTTGGGTGAAAGTGTAAATATATTTTTCAGAATTTGAAGAAGATCCATTTCCAAAAAACGGATTTTTATTACTCCCTCCGGTTCTTATTAAAGTTCCCACTTTCCTTTTTGGGATATCCCTTATTTAAGTTCACACTTCCATTTTAGGAAACAAAACAGTGTAAAACAATGCCAAACAGTGTCAAACAGTGTCCAAACAGTGCCAAACAGTGCATTCCACAGTAAAGTCAAATTCATTTTCTTAATATGTGTGAAGTCAAACTAAGAACTTAAATAAGAATCAGAGGGAGTATACTTCTACTTTTAAAAAGGAAGTAGGAGCAGAATCAATTTCAAATCCCCTTAATTTCACACAGATTCATAAAGTATCAACTTAAACAAAAATTATTTCTGCAAATTACAAAGGTCTTATTTTAGATTTTGTGTGGTTTGGAAATTGGAATCCAAATAGATACACCAAAGGGAGTAAGATATGATATAGATACGGCAGATAGATTTATCTAGTACGGATAGTAGGTGATTTACTTATAATTAAAAGATTAGTACGGTGCGGAGGTGATTTGACTTTTCTAATAATTTCTTGATTTCTTCTCCTTGTCTCATAGACTGATATCATTAGTGAGGTCATATATAGTACTGACCTTTGACATTAACAGAATACACTAGTTTTCTTTGGTAATATTGTTTTTCGGCTTATCAGATTTATCAGTTAAGTTTTTCATTAAATACATAATTTTTTATCTCGTGCACTGGATTGTGTAATAATAAGAAAAAGTAAAATTGAAGTTATTTTACTGGTTATATTGGCTGAAATTATCACAACTGACCATTTTAGCTATTTTTACATGTAATTTTTTCTTTATTTTCTAATAAGATATATTTATAATATAATTTTTCATAAATCAACAAATCAATCAATTTCAGACACTTCAACCCAGAATTTCATAAATTTCAGCATAATCAATCCATTTTTGGTATTGCCAAACGGGAAGTATATTGGAGACGAATGTTCCTCGACTTAATGTCTAAAGTTTGTATTATTTAATTAATAAATTATTGAGAAATTAAAATTCCTTTAATAGAATTAAACTATACGCAAAGTGTAAGAACATATTTGGAAATAAAACACAATTCTATGTGTATATTTTATCTGTGTTTTGCTTCTACTTGAAATAATTTCCTTTAAACCTCTCATTTAATTGGAGCACGGCTGCATGGGTAGCCTTTTATCCCTCTTTCTTAATAGGATTGGGATCCCTGCAAAATATACATAGTACTACCTCCGTTCCCATTTTAACTTCCAAATGGGTTTGACACAAAGTTTAAGATAGTGGATATTGTGTGGTGGAGAGTTGTGCAGAGAAGAGAGAAATGTGTAAGAAATGTTGTGAACCACAAATTCTTTACCAAAAAGGGAAAATGGAAGTTTTAATTGGAACGGACGAAAAAGGAAAGTTGAAAGTTTATTTAGGAACGGAGGGAGTAATACAAATGGGATGGAATAGATAGATTTCTAGATTTATGAAAAAACGGACCTATACAATTTTTAGCACCGTATAGAAGCCCTGAATCCTTCTAGATGATAGAAGATTGACGGTAAGAAAAATAAAATTTAGAAAATGTTCTATGTGCAGCGATCATACAAACAAAAATAAAAAAATGATACTTGTACACGTTGGTTATACGTTGGTTTACACGTTCAATTGTATACAAACAAATTATTTTAATTTTAGTAAAAGGATGCGTCTGTGATCCCGAAATGTTTGTGCACAAACAATTGGTTTTTTGAAGTCACATACACATTCCTTTACTAAAATTAGAATAAGTCTTTATGCACAAATAATACATTTGTGCATGTAAATCAACGTGTAATCTAGCATGTACTACTAGCACGGTTGAAATTATAAAGGAATAAATTTATCAAACCTGATGAACGAGACATACATAGGAATGTGGGAGTACAAGATTTAAACTATAGTACGAGTGCTATTTGGTTCACAAAATCATCTAGTATTACAAAGTACAATAGTATTTGGTATGGTCATAATGTCATATTGTTATTGAACTTGTATTATGGTACAAGATATTATTTGATAAATGAATTATTGAATTTGCATGTAGTACGAGTCTACGAGAGATGCGACTCATTGTTATTCTATTGGTCCCAAATTGAGTACCGTTTGATCCGAATTGTCTGGCTAGAAGTAATTCATTAATACTCTGAGATTTGTACGTTTTATTGGATTTTGTTTTCTTTTTCAAAACTTTTGCAAATTTTTCTTTAATGTAAATAATTTTTCTACATTTTACAAAAAAAATAATCACATTATTTTAGATCTTACATTTCAATCATAGCTACTTATTTTTATTGGGATCTACTAATAAATTAAACGGTAGTGAATAACTTGTCATTTGAGCTGAATTCATCAATAATACAGAGTAATTACTAAAAGAGGGAACACCCACAAAAGCTATTCTATCTAGGGTGGCTCTCCACCGCTAGGGCTTTACCTCTGCTATCGGCATTGTCGAGGAGTGGCCGCCGGAGGCGATTATCTCCTACGAGTGGGTCTGACATCCCGTAGGCGTTGTTGATGGTGAGCGGTAATGAAGGGAAGGGTGCGGAGGAGGCTCGTGTTGGCAGTAGCGTCGAGGTCTTTCCCAGCGCAAAGAAGGGTGGAGATCGTGGAGTGCGGCTGAGGGTTCCGAACGGTTCAGAAGCAGGTAATCTCTAATGGAAACACAATTGTCGATCAATACAAGAACATAGCAATAGGGGGGATTCTGAGGAGTTGAATTTGGATGACGACGAATTCGAAGAACCAATAGTGGAGGAGAAGCGACCGAGCTTTCCGGCTGTGGGCACTCTGCTGACTGATAGGAAGATCAAATTTCTGGTTTTTAAGGAGCTCATGGCTTTAATTTGCTGTGGAGACCAGGAAAAAGTGTATCAATCAAAGAAATGGGCGAAAAAAGGTACTACCTCTGATGGAGTATATGACCCAGGAACCCCGGCCCACATACTTCCACTACTACAATCAGGCCCAACAGGTCCAAATGGACCAAGCCCAGCAAACAAGACTCCAGGCAGTCCATAATACGCAAGGGGGAGCCTTCGGCCCCATGCCCGAAGGCTTAACATTCATGAAATCAAGTCCAAAAACATCACAGGAGAACAAGACTCGAAATACAGACCTTCAACACATAGTGCCTTCGGCCACATGGAGGCCCCGACACATAGAGCCTTCGGCACATGGAGACCCCCGACACAAAGAGCCTTCAGCCACATGGAGGCCCCCGTCACATAGAGCCTTCGACCACATGGAGGCCCCGACACATAGTGCCTTCGGCCACATGGAGGCCCCGACACATAGAGCCTTCGACACATGGAGACCCCCCGACACAAAGAGCCTTCGGCCACATGGAGGCCCCCGAGACATAGAGCCTTCGAGTACAACGTCACGTCCAACCACCACATTTAATGCAGCGTCACATCCACCCACCGCATTTAATGCGGTGCACATGCGAATGCCGGCGCCACCCCGATTGAGGTGACCCCTCAGCCGTTAGATTGTTGACACGTGTACTCTCATCGCATTTATGGCTGTTATAAATAGCAGCCCTTATTCACCTTGTAAAGGGGGTGAAGTTTATTTAATACATTTAACTCTCTCTCTCTTACTTGTTTGCTCTGACTTCTCTCTAGTTATTCTCCGCAATAACCCTTCGGATAAGCTACCCCCCAGGTACACTATCCATCATTTGGTGCTCTCGTTGTGAGTCCGAACAATCAAGTAAGAAACTCTCCCCTTCACGAAACACGAAAACACCTACCAACATGGGAAGGGCAACTCGGGCTCAATCCAAGAACCTTGAGGATAAGAACCTGGCCCTCAGCGAGGTTGGCATTCCAGAGGCCTCCAATAGGGCTCCCGAAGGCGGAGCCCTCACTGAAATGGAGCAGGTCGCTACTGATCTGCGCCTTCAGCTCCAGAAGAATGCTCCCGATGCCCACCTCGGTATCGAGACTCGAAGGAAGGACCGGAGCGAGAATCAAGTGAGCCCTCCGGTCCTCACTGCCGACATACAATCGGCCCTATCTGCCTTCATCCACACACTCACCCAGAATCCTGGAGCCTTCGGAACTCTGGTACCGCCACCGGCCCATGCCGGGGGGAACATCGTCCCTTTTCCGCTGTCTCCTCCTCAATCGCTGGTCATGAATATACACAACGATGAGGGGGTCAGGGCACAAGACACTGCCTCCCGCTCTGATCCTGCTTCCCCTCCCCGAGGTGGACCGGCCCTAGTGCGTAGGCCTTCAGCCTTCAATAGGTTGAGGGAGGCGCACCGTCGGCCAGCATCAGAGAGGCTGGCGGGACAGATCAGTGAACATGATCCAATCTCACCGAGGGAGAGCTTGGGATCCGTGTCTCGGACAGCAGATCGGCCCCGCCTCGACAAAGGCAAGGGCAAGCTACATGAGGAGGACGCTCGCCACCATATCAATGTGGTTGGCAATCAGGCCCCCGGCGCCGGCGCGCCTGCAAGGGACCATCAGAACGAAATTATCGCCCAACTTGAAAGAAGGCTCGCTCAGATGGATGCAAGGCAACTGGCCGCCACCCCTACGGCCAACTCTTCGAGAAATCCCGGCTTCGATGCCCTCATGAACAAGGTCAGTGCTCTGGAGAGGGAACTGACGGAGGGGCACGGTGACCCCGTCATCCAAGTCAAGACCAAGACCCCCCTCACTACCAGTTTTCTCTTGGCCCCAATACCCGAGAAATACCGGGGAAGCACGATGAAGCCATATGATGGCCGCACCGACCCCCAGGAACATTTCAGCCGATATCAAAACAACATGCTGATGGTCAATGCATCTGACGAATACCTATGTCGTTGGTTCCTCTCCACTCTTGAGGGACCGGCGTACAAATGGTTCAACGCGTTGCCCGAGGGGAGCATAGACTCATGGCAGGATCTTGCCCAACGCTTCCTCACCCACTTCCCCGGAAGGAAGCGCGCGAAAAGCACTTCTCCCATCTCCTCTTCATCAAGCAACAGCCTGACGAAACACTCCGGTCCTTCATTGACTGGTGGATGAAGGGGACGGACGAGGTCGAGGGCACCGATGAGCATTCCCTCCTCGTCCTCTTCCAGGGGGTTCTCCGCTGCAGTCCCTACGCGTGGAGCCTCATCACCGACCCCCCAAGATCGTACCTCAAAGCACGGCAGCGGGGGTGTGACACCGCACCCGAACGTCCTGGAAATTTAAATTTAATTTCAAAGCTTATGTATTGAATTTCCCTATTTTCGAACAATTGTAAAACGATTAAAGTTTTACGGAACGTATGATGAACTATATAACTATTTGAGCTCATATAGGGGTAATGGACTTCTAAATAATTAATTAGGCCATATTATTGATATTGGGGCCCAACGTCCTTAAATAAAGATATACAACCCCTCGGTACAATGTAAGTGCGGTCGAGCAGTGTAACACCCCAACCCCGTAGACCCCGAGGTAGTTACTTCTGACCTCTAGTACTGTCCTCACAAACCGCCACTAGCCTTTTCCGTGCACTTTGTCCTCACTCGTGCGTGCCCTGAGAAACTTCCCAGGGGGTCACCTATCCCAAGACTACTCCCATGCAAGCACGCTTAACTTTGGAGTTCTTGGCTAATGAGCTCCCTTAAAAGGAGATGCACCTTGTTGGTATGAGTAGTACTATTAATCCATTTAAATTAAATCTCAAGTGTTACAATCACCCCCACTTAGGATCGCAACGTCCTCGTTGCACCCTTAACAATCTCAATCAAACCCCAGAATCTTGCCCCGCTAAGTGCCCGCCCGATATCCAACGAGTCAACACACTGTCGCAGGGTTGCTCTGATACTATTTGTAACACCCCAACCCCGTAGATCCCGAGGTAGTTACTTCTGACCTCTAGTACTGTCCTCACAAACCGCCACTAGCCTTTTCCACGCACTTTGTCCTCACTCGTGCGCGCCCTGAGAAACTTCCCAGGGAGTCACCCATCCCAAGACTACTCCCATGCAAGCACACTTAACTTTGGAGTTCTTGGATAATGAGCTCCCTTAAAAGGAGATGCACCTTGTTGGTATGAGTAGTACTATTAATCCATTTAAATTAAATCTCAAGTGTTACAGGCAGCCCAAATGTTATTTTGGGCCTAACCTGCTAAAAATAGTAATTATTCAAGAATGACGTCCTAGACCCATTGGAGGGTGACCCACACGGTTGGTAGCCCAGATATATAAACATTAATATCATAATTGAATGATGGAATGATTGGAGAAGAATACAAATGCCTATGGTCCCATCTTTGGCAGTATTAGGCTAAATAATGGGAATAGAGTTTTCTTTTGTAATTATCCATCAAATAAATTATTGGGGCCACCCTACACATATTATAGACCAATAATATGATGTAGAAGGTTGACTTTAACTAAATAAATTGGGGAGAGTACAAAAGTACATCTTATGACAAAGGACAAAAATGATAGGACCCATCTTTCCACTTTTGGATGTATTGGCAGGTATTTTGCTCCCAAATTAATTGGGGGACATGAGAGTACGCCCACACCTTCCTAGAACCTTCAAAACAAGTAGAATAAGTTAGAACTCATAAATGGGGCAGACCTATTGAGTTGAGAGCTCAAACAATACAAAAGAGAAATAAAAGAGGAGGACCATCTCATGTTTGATTGGGATCAAATACCCTACCCCTCTTTTTTTTAGAGCCACTCGTTCAGATCACATTTGAGAGATTCTAAGAACCTCTCCCTCACCCCCATTCGAACAAAAAGAGATAAGGAAGAGAGGGGAGCCGCACAACCCAAGAAAAGAGGGAATTGGAGAGCTGGCCGCAAGAGTTTTCCAGATGCGTAGGCCTTCTTGTTCGCCTCATATATTGAGTTTCACTCATTGGATTAAAACGTGTGAGGTGCCCACTGAAAGCTCTCGAGAAGAGGAATCCATAGGCGTGCGGTTTGAAGGAAACGGAGCAGTTTAAGGCCTCCAAATTGTCAGAACACAACGAAACCTCGCAGAATACGCTTTTGGTATTCAAAGTAAGTTTGAATCCAAAACCTTCACTTCAGCAGACGGACACCGCTAACACCCCACAATCAAGGCCGAAGGGTTCACTCTTTTTGCATCATTCTGGGGGCATTCGGTGTACTCTTTTTCCCTCATTAGAATTTTTTCCCACATGGTTTTTTCTCAATGAGGTTTTTAACGAGGCATCTCCCCACTGCGGAACAAAAGGCGTCACCCCTCGGCGGATCTTGCGGAAAGCATGCATCACTCTACTCCTTTTCACCCATTATATATGCCTCAAGGAGTGGGGGACCGGAGAACCCCTTCGGGAAATTCACAAAAAGTTAAAAGTTGTCTCAACGCATCAACAAAAGCCTTCAGTCAACAAATGCCCTCGGCAAAACACACAAATGCAGATCTCTCACTACTGTACAAACTACAACAAAGCAGCCGTCAGCGACTACGCAACATCTACTCCTATTTTCTTTGAGAAGCTCTCAGCAAAAGGAGTGTGGGACTCTTGATGGAGTATATGGCCTAGGAACCCCCGACCCACATACTTCCTCTACTACAATCAGGCCTAACAGGTCCAAATGGGTCAAGCCCAGCAAACAAGACTCCAGGCAGCCCATATTACTCAAGTTGGAGCCTTCGGTCCCATGCCCGAAGGCTTAACATTCATGAAATCAAGTCCAGAAACATCACAGGAGAACAAGACTCGAAATAGAGGCCTTCGGCACATAGTGCCTTCGGCCACATGGAGGCCCCGATACATAGAGCCTTCAGCACATGGAGACCCCCAGCAAAAAGAGCATGCGGCCACATGGAGGCCCCCGGCACATAGAGCCTTCCATCACATGGAGGCCCCGACACATAGTGCCTTCGGCCACATGGAGGCCCCGACACATTGAGCCTTCGGCACATGGAGACCCCCCGACACAAAGAGCCTTCGGCCACATGGAGGCCCCGGGCACATAGAGCCTTCGGCAACATGGAGGCCCCGGCACATAGAGCCTTCGGCCACATAGAGGCCCCCGACACATAGAGCCTTCGGGCAGAAGGGACAGCCGATGGCATCCTCCACGACAGGATCTCCTCTCCACACACTAGTGCAAAATCGTTAATCAGAGGTGCTTCAAATGGCTCACGTGCGGCGCTTTGAAGCGCCTCTAAAAAATGTGCCGCAAATCTCAATTGGAGACGCTTTTTAGACTCGAAGCGCCTCTAATATTTAAAAAAAATCGGAATTTTGCGGCGCTTCTAACAGCAAAAGCGCCGCACGCGTGAGTGAAATAGAGGCGCTTTTGATGGGTTTTTTATTTATATCGGTATTTAGAGGCGCTTCTGACGAAAAAAGCGCCTCCAAAATATGCTACGTAAACTGAATTAGAGGCGCTTCTAACCTTAAAAACGCCTCCAAACTTGGCTCCGTATTCTGCTTTAGAGACGCTTTTATCATAAAAAGCGCCTCCAAATTTTATTATTATTTTTTATATATATTTTTATAATACTTGATGGAGTATATGGGTCTAGGCCCCAGGACCCACATACTCAGAAGAACAGAAGGTACCATGATCACTGGGTGACCTCATCGGCCAGGAAAAGATCTATCCAGAATGTGATCCAGAAGCCCAGAGAACCGGGTGCCCTCATCGGCCATGCCCTCATCGGCCATGCCCTCATCGGCCATGCCCTCATCGGCCAGGAAAAGGTCTACTCAGAATATGATCCAGAAGCCCGGAGAACCGGGTGCCCTCATCGGCCAGGAAAAGGTCTACTCAGAATATGATCCAGAAGCTCGGAGAACCGGGTGCCCTCATCGGCCATGCCCTCATCGGCCAGAAAGAAGGCCACCTAGAATATGATACAGAATCCCGGAGAACCGGGTGCCCTCATCGGCCATGCCCTCATCGGCCATGCCCTCATCGGCCGAGGTACTCATCGGCCATGCCCTCGTCGGCCATGCCCTCGTCGGCCACGGAAGTCTCACAGAACCGGATTTTACACTTATTCATTTGTATAGCCCACCAGTGCCTTTGTATTCGGCCCAATAGCGGTCCAGTTGTAAATGGGCCTCCCAAGCCCAAGACTTGGGAGCCCAACCCGTATTTTCTCTATAAATACTCCCCTTGGGAGTAGTTGTAAGGGTTCACAAAATTCATTAATACAATCCACTTCTCTCTCTAGCTCTCCCTTCTCTCTAGAATCTAGGAGACATATACTCTATCATTTGGTGCTCTCGTTGAGAGCTAGAACAATCAAGTTAGCATCCTTCGTCGCTACCAAGCAAAGCTAACCACTGATCATGGGAAGAACTAGGTCAAACCGCAACCTCGTCAGCAAGGCCATCCCTGAGGATCAGGAGAACAGAGAACACGAGGAGGACGCCACGGCCCACAAGGCCGCCGAGGGGGATGTCTTCCAGGAAGCCATCGGCCTTGCAGGTGACCTGCGCAACAAGCTCAACGGCGGCGCCCCTGACGCCCGCATCGGCTTGGACAAGAAGCGTGCAGAGAAAGGTGACAATGCCTCGGCGCAACCGGCCTCTCCTTCCGTTGACCCTCAGCTTCAGGCCGCGCTCTCGGCCATCATCGTCAGCTTGGCCCAGAACCCCACCGTCCTCAGTGCACTCATGCCAAGGACTAGGGAGAACACTACACCGCCTCCTCAGCCCCAGCCGTTGGCCATCAGGTTGGGCAACGACGAAGGGGTGGTGCCCCAGGACACGTCGTCATCCCACTCCCACCCTGCTTCCCCACTTCAAGCTGGACCGGCCCAAGCGCGTGGAAAAGCCTCAACCTTTAATAGGCTAGGTGACACGCATCGTCGGCCTGCTTCAGAGAGGATGGCGGGACGGATTGGTGAACGTGAGCCTGGCTCACCAAGGGAAAGCTTGGGGTCCGTATCCCGGACAGCGGATCGGCCCCGCATCGACAAAGGCAAAGGAAAATTGCACGAGGACAATGTGCGTCATCGAATCAACACGACTCAAGAAGCTCGCGTGCGCAACCAGCAAGGCACCACTACGGCCGCCAAGGACCCTCGGGACGAGGTCATCGCCCAGCTGGAAAGGAGACTGGCCCAGATGGAGGCTAGACAAGCGGCCACCATCCCTACGGCCAACTCATCCGAGGGTCCAGGTTACCACGCGCTCATGCTTAAGGTCAGCGCCCTGGAGAGGGAGCTGGCTGACGGACGTGGTGACCCCATCATCCAAATCAGAACAAAAACTCCCTTCACCACGAGGGTGCTCTCGGCCCCAATACCCGAGAAGTACCGAGGGAATGCCATCAAGCCCTATGACGGCCGCTCCGACCCCTAGGAGCACTTCAGCCGTTATCAAAACAACATGCTGATGGTGAACGCATCAGATGACTACCTCTGCCGTTCGTTCCTTTCCACTCTTGAAGGGCCAGCGTACGAGTGGTTCAACGCGCTCCCCGAAGGAAGCATAGATTCGTGGTAGGATCTTGCCCAACGCTTCCTCACCCACTTCGCCAGAAGGAAGCGCGTGAAAAAACATTTCTCCCACCTCCTCTCCATCAAGCAGCAACACGATGAATCACTTCGGTCTTTCATCGACCGATGGACGAAGGAGACAGACGAGGTCGAAGGTGCCGATGAGCGCACCCTCCTCGTCCTCTTCCAAGGTGTTCTCCGCAGCAGCCCCTATGCGAGGAGCCTCATCACTGACCCGCCAAGGTCATACACCAGGGCACTCCAATGAGGGAGCTTGTACGCTGACGCCGATGAGCTCCACTCCCGCAAGAAGGATGTAGGCCAACCATCAAAGAGGTCAGACGAGGCGTCGGCTCCAAACGCATCCTCGGCCGGGGGCCATGCCCGCTGAAACCGGAAGGAGCGCCCATGGCAGCCGAGGACGGACGTCCCAAGGACTACGCTCACGCACTCGGTGGATACCATCTTCGACTATGCGGAGGAGCAAGGTCTCATCCCTAAAGATCCCCGGTCGGCCACTGAAGTCTACGCCGTCCACCAGGGTGGCACTTATTGTCGTTACCACAAGAACACCTCCCACAATACAGACGACTGCGTCGCGCTGAAGAAAGCCATTGAGCGCTTGATTCAACGGGGTGAACTCCACCAATTTGTCAAAGTTACCTCAAGGAACTCCGCCGGCAATCAGGAAGGGGACACCTCAACGAAGAAGCATGAAATTGGGAAGCTCAGCGATGACGAGGACTTCGAGGAGCCCCAACTGAAGAAGCGTCACATCCGCTGACTGCGTCCTTCCTCGAAGGGACGCACGGCCGACGGCTGGGCCTCCATGGTGAAGTTCTACCAGCAATCCGAAGAGGGTGCCGACGGCAGAGCCCCCACCCCAAGGTCAGAAACTCATTGGGAAGCTAACTCTTGTATGAGTTGTTCAGAAGGTTACCCCCCTCGGCCTCGAGCCACTGACCCTAATAAAAGTCGTTTCCATAAACAACACACCTATTGTGTTCTGCTTATTTCTTGTAAAGTTTAAGTAAAGGATGCCACACAACAAAGCACGTCGCTTCGGCCCCTTCAAGCGAAACGCTCAGGTATGGCCGACGACGCCACACAAAACAGCACATCGTCCTGGCCCCTTCGAGCGAAACGCTCAGGCATGGCCGACGATGTCCCAGGACGAGGGGCCCGCAAACGGCCCACGTCTTGAAATGGGAAGCTCACTGCGTTGTCTTCGCGCTAAATCGCATTACGACAGTCCTGAAAGAATGGCCGAGGTGACAAAATCCCCACACTTGGGATTGGGAAACGGCAATCGTCGGTAACCGACCAAAAGCCTAGCCCGCGTCATAAATAGACGACGGGACCCCCAAGGTCTAGGGACGCGCTAGCGCCAGAGGCCGGACAGTTGCCCTCCTGGACTCCCTATCGGCCGAGGGAATAGCAACCCCCTCGGTCGAGCCTGAAAGAAGGACCCCCACTCCTCGCTCATAGCAGTAGAGGAAGAAATAAAAGAGGGACAGCCGAGGACCGTGCACTCGCCGGCCTCGAGCGAAATCCCCACAAATTAAAAGAGGGAGAGCCGAGGACCGTGCACTCGCCGGCCTCGAGCGAAATCCCCACAAATTAAAAGAGGGAGAGCCGAGGACCGCGCACTCGCCGGCCTCGAGCGAAATCCCCACAAATCAAAAGAGGGAAGTCAAGGACCGAGCACTCGCCGGCCTCGAGCAATAAAAATGAAATCCCCACAAATCAAGCCACATATTTGGCTAAGTACATATCAGGCAAATACTATGCATTATGGACGAAGCAAGACCATATATGCGGATCAGACGAGCGCTCAACGTCGTCCTTCATTATAGGTACGATTTCGCCGTCCTCTTTATCTTCCAACGACTGGCCTCATCAACGCCGTCGTCCTCAGATCACGGCAGACCCCCCGGTCTCAACGTGATCCTTCATCTCAAGACCGGCCTCCTCAGCGCCGAGCATCTTGAGCTTGCGAGCGGGCTCAAACGGCCCACGTCTTGAAATGGGAAGCTCACTGCGTTGTCTTCGCGCTAAATCGCATTACGACAGGCCTGAAAGAATGGCCGAGGTGACAAAATCCCCACACTTGGGATTGGGAAACGGCAGTCGTCGGTAACCGACCTAAAGCCTAGCCCGCGTCATAAATAGACGACGGGACCCCCAAGGTCTAGGGACGCGCCAGCGCCAGAGGCCGGACAGTTGCCCTCCTGGACTCCCTATCGGCCGAGGGAATAGCAACCCCCTCGGTCGAGCCTGAAAGAAGGACCCCCACTCCTCGCTCATAGCAGTAGAGGAAGAAATAAAAGAGGGACAGCCGAGGACCGTGCACTCGCCGGCCTCGAGCGAAATCCCCACAAATTAAAAGAGGGAGAGCCGAGGACCGTGCACTCGCCGGCCTCGAGCGAAATCCCCACAAATTAAAAGAGGGAGAGCCGAGGACCGCGCACTCGCCGGCCTCGAGCGAAATCCCCACAAATCAAAAGAGGGAAGTCAAGGACCGAGCACTCGCCGGCCTCGAGCAATAAAAATGAAATCCCCACAAATCAAGCCACATATTTGGCTAAGTACATATCAGGCAAATACTATGCATTATGGACGAAGCAAGACCATATATGCGGATCAGACGAGCGCTCAACGTCGTCCTTCATTATAGGTACGGTTTCGCCGTCCTCTTTATCTTCCAACGACTGGCCTCATCAGCGCCGTCGTCCTCAGATCACGGCAGACCCCCCGGTCTCAACGTGATCCTTCATCTCAAGACCGGCCTCCTCAGCGCCGAGCATCTTGAGCTTGCAAGCGGGCTCGCCGTTCCCTTCCTGGACGGCGACCCTCGCCTCTGTACGAGGAGCGGCTTCATCAGCGCCGTCGTCCTCAGATCACGGAAGACCCCTCGGTCTCAACGTGATCCTTCATATCAAGACCGGCCTCCTCAGCGCCGAGCGTCTTGAGCCAGCGAGCGGGCTCGCCGTTCCCTTCCTGGACGACAACCCTCGCCTCTATACGAGGAGCGGCTTCATCAGCGCCGTCGTCCTCAGATCACGGCAGACCCCTCGGTCTCAAAGTGATCCTTCATCTCAAGACCGGCCTCCTCAGCGCCGAGCGTCTTGAGCCAGTGAGCGGGCTCGCCATTCCCTTCCTAGATGGCGACCCTCGCCTTCATACGAGGAGCATCTTCATCAGCGCCGTTGTCCTCAAATCACGGCAGACCCCCCAGTCTCAACGTGATCCTTCATCTCAAGACCGGTCTCCTCAGCGCCGGGCGTCTTGAGCCAGCGAGCGGGCTCGCCGTTCCCTTCCTGGACGGCGACCCTCGCCTTCATACGAGGAGCGGTTTCATCAGCGTCGTCGTCCTCAGATCACGACAGACCCCTCGGTCTCAACGTGATCCTTCGTCTAAAGACCGGCCTCCTCAGCGCCGGGCGTCTTGAACTAGCGAGCGGGCTCGCCATTCCCTTCCTGGATGGCGACCCTCGCCTTCATACGAGGAGCGGCTTCATCAGCGCCGTCGTCCTCAGATCACGGCAGACCCCCTCGGTCTCAACGTGATCCTTCATATCAAGACCGGCCTCCTCAGCGCCGAGCGCCTTTGGCCAGCGAGCGGGCTCACCATTCCCTTCCTGGATGGCGACCCTCGCCTTCATACGAGGAGCGGCTTCATCAGCGCCGTCGTCCTCAGATCACGGCAGACCCCCCCGGTCTCAACGTGATCCTTCATCTCAAGACTGGCCTCCTCAGCGCCGAGCGTCTTGAGCTTGCGAGCGGGCTCGCCATTCCCTTCCTGGATGGCGACCCTCACCTTCATATGAGGAGCGGCTTCATCGGCGCCGTCATCCTCAAATCACGCCAGACCCCCCGGTCTCAACGTGATCCTTCATCCCAAGACCGGCCTCCTCAGCGCCGAGCGTCTTGAGCTTGCGAGCGGGCTCGCCATTCCCATCCTGGATGGCGACCCTCGCCTTCATACGAGGAGCGGCTTCATCAGCGCCGTCGTCCTCAGATCACGGCAGACCCCCCCGATCTCAACGTGATCCTTCGTCTCAAGACCGGCCTCCTCAGCGCCGAGCGCCTTTGGCCAGCGAGCGGGCTCGCCATTCCCTTCCTGGATGGCGACCCTCGCCTTCATAAGAGGAGCGGCTTCATCAGCGTCGTCGTCCTCAGATCACGGCAGACCCCCCCGGTCTCAACGTGATCCTTCATCTCAAGACCGGCCTCCTCAGCGCCGAGCGTCTTGAGCTTGCGAGCGGGCTCGCCATTCCCTTCCTGGATGGCGACCCTCACCTTCATATGAGGAGCGGCTTCATCAGCGCCGTCGTCCTCAAATCACGGCAGACCCCCCGGTCTCAACGTGATCCTTCATCTCAAGACCGGCCTCCTCAGCGCCGAGCGTCTTGAGCTTGCGAGCGGGCTCGCCATTCCCTTCCTGGATGTCGACCCTCATCCTCAAAATGAACGGCCCCTCGGCCTCAACGTGGTTATCTATCTCAAGGCCGGTATCCTCAGCACCGAGAGCCTTGAGTTTACATGACGAACGGCTTCATCAAATGCCTTCGTCATCATTTATTTGGACCGGCTTCATCAGCACTGTCGTCCTCAAATCATGCCCGACCCCTCGGCCAAGGCATGATCATCTATCTCAAGACCGGCTTCCTCAGCGCCGAGAGTCTTGAGCCAGCGATCGGGCTCACCATCCCTTCCTGGATGGTGACCATCGCCACTACATGACGCACGGCTTCACCAACGCCTCGTCATCATTTACTTGGATCAGCTTCATCATAGCTGTCATCCTCAAGTCAAGCCTGGTCCCTCGGCCTTGGCGTGATCATCTATGTCAAGACCGGTCTTAGCCATTCCTTTATCGGATGGCGACCGTTGCATGGATTGAAGGAACGGCTCCTCATCGCCGTCATCTTCACATCACGACCAGCCCCTCGGCCATGGTGTGATGCTCTATCTTAAGACCGGTCTTAGCCATTCCTTTACCGGATGGCGACCGTTGCATGGATTTCGGACCGGCCCCCAGTGCCGTCGTCCTCATATCTCGAGACCGGCTCCCAACGCCGAGGTACTGTTATAGCGACCGAGCTCGCAATTCCCTTCCTGGACAGCGACCGTCGCCTTCATATGACGCATGGATCATTACCATCGTCGTCCTCACATTCAGACAGGCATCCATCGCCTCGTCCTCATATTCGGACCGGCTCATCAGCGCCATCGTCCTCACCTCCAGGCGGGCGTCCTCTCATCAGACGGACACCGCTTCAGCTCCACACCTAGGCCGAAGGGTTCACCCCTTGGAGTTCATTTTGGGGGATCCGGTGTGCTCTTTTTCCCTCATTAGGATTTTTTCCCACAGGGTTTTTCCTAGTGAGGTTTTTAATGAGGCATCACCCCATTGTGGATAAAAAGGTGTCGACCCTCGGCCCCCAATCGAAGACGTGTATTGCTCTACTCCTCTTCACCTCACTACATGAGTCTCGAGGAGTGGGGGACTGGGGGACTACATCGGCCTCCACATACATGAAATCATCCAGAAAGCAACAAAAAGCAAGGACTACCAAGTGGTACCTCCGTCGGCCATGTCTCCATCGGCCAGAAGAAGGTCTGGGGGACTACATCGGCCTCCAGCGTAAAGAAACAAATTCAAAATCCAACGAACACAAGCCCATGACAATGGCACCTCAACGTCCAACAACCATGTGTTCACCCTTCGGCCAGGCCGAAGCGCAAAGCAGGACACACATCGTCCTAAAGATCAAGGGCACGTGTCGTCCTCAAAGCCAAGGACACTCCTCGTCCTCAAGGCCAATGGCACGCATCGTCTCCGGGACTATGACATTCATCATCCATATCACGAACAAAACGAACGCGCCACGAATGTCCGCAAGCGTAAGGTCCATCAATTAAAGTCAAAAACACAAGGGCATGACATCCTTCGTCCACAGAGCCAAGGGCGCACAACGTCCTCTGGTCCAGGACCCTCATCGTCCTCAAGATGAAGGACATTCATCTTCCTCGAAACAAAGGACACTCATCGTCCTCAAACAAGAGATAACCACAATGGCTTCATCAGACCAAAAGGGAAGTTCAAACCATCAACGACCAAGGATAGACACTACCTTCGTCGGCCACTCATTGTCCGCAAACAAGCGCATCAAAGGAGTAACAGCCTTCCTCGTCCACATCAAGGAACGGGTAACGGCCAAACTCAGAACAGGGCCACCAAACGCCACGACAGGGAACAGCCAACGTGGTCCCGCATCGGCCAAGAGCATCAAGCACAGAAATCTACTCTCCTTCACTTCGTCTACATCTCAGCTTAGAGAGTGGGGGACTCCTGATGGAGTATATGGGTCTAGGCCTCAGGACCCACATACTCAGAAGAACAGAAGGTACCATGATCACTGGGTGACCTCATCGGCCAGGAAAAGATCTATCCAGAATGTGATCCAGAAGCCCAGAGAACCGGGTGCCCTCATCGGCCATGCCCTCATCGGCCAGGAAAAGGTCTACTCAGAATATGATCCAGAAGCCCGGAGAACCGGGTGCCCTCATCGGCCATGCTCTCATCGGCCATGCCCTCATCGGCCAAGAAAAGGTCTACTCAGTATATGATCCAGAAGCTCGGAGAACCGGGTGCCCTCATCGGCCAGAAAGAAGGCCACCTAGAATATGATACAGAAGCCCGGAGAACCGGGTGCCCTCATCGGCCATGCCCTCATCGGCCATGCCCTCATCGGCCGAGGTACTCATCGGCCATGCCCTCGTCGGCCATGCCCTCGTCGGCCACGGAAGTCTCACAGAACCGGATTTTACACTTATTCATTTGTATAGCCCACCAGTGCCTTTGTATTCGGCCCAATAGCGGTCCAGTTGTAAATGGGCCTCCCAAGCCCAAGACTTGGGAGCCCAACCCGTATTTTCTCTATAAATACTCCCCTTGGGAGTAGTTGTAAGGGTTCACAAAATTCATTAATACAATCCACTTCTATCTCTAGCTCTCCCTTCTCTCTAGAATCTAGGAGACATATACTCTATCATTTGGTGCTCTCGTTGAGAGCTAGAACAATCAAGTTAGCATCCTTCGTCGCTACCAAGCACAGCTAACCACTGATCATGGGAAGAACTAGGTCAAACCGCAACCTCGTCAGCAAGGCCATCCCTGAGGATCAGGAGAACAGAGAACACGAGGAGGACGCCACGGCCGACAAGGCCGCCGAGGGGGATGTCTTCCAGGAAGCCATCGGCCTCGCAGGTGACCTGCGCAACAAGCTCAACGGCGGCGCCCCTGACGCCCGCATCGGCTTGGACAAGAAGCGTGCAGAGAAAGGTGACAATGCCTCGGCGCAACCGGCCTCTCCTTCCGTTGACCCTCAGCTTCAGGCCGCGCTCTCGGCCATCATCGCCAGCTTGGCCCAGAACCCCACCGTCCTCAACGCACTCATGCCAAGGACTAGGGAGAACACTACACCGCCTCCTCAGCCCCAGCCGTTGGCCATCAGGTTGGGCAACGACGAAGGGGTGGTGCCCCAGGACACGTCGTCATCCCACTCCCACCCTGCTTCCCCACTTTAAGCTGGACCGGCCCCAGCGCGTGGAAAAGCCTCAACCTTTAATAGGCTAGGTGACACGCGTCGTCGGCCTGCTTCAGAGAGGATGGCGGGACGGATTGGTGAACGTGAGCCTGGCTCACCAAGGGAAAGCTTGGGGTCCGTATCCCGGACAGCGGATCGGCCCCGCATCGACAAAGGCAAAGGAAAATTGCACGAGGACAATGTGTGTCATCGAATCAACACGACTCAAGAAGCTCGCGTGCGCAACCAGCAAGGCACCACTACGGCCGCCAAGGACCCTCGGGACGAGGTCATCGCCCAGCTGGAAAGGAGACTGGCCCAGATGGAGGCTAGACAGCTGTAAATAAGAGAAGATATATGACGAAAGTACCTTCATATTATGCCATTTGATCAGCTTGCCACGACCCTTTTGTGTAGACGCAACTCTATACATCCTATAATGATAATTAAGTTCAATGTATATATATATATATATATATATATATATATATATATATATATATATATATATATATATATATATATATATATGCTCAATGTTGACATACAAGTATAAATGTTAATTATAAATGTTAAATATCACAACTAAATCATTAAAAATACATACATCGTAAGATCTTTTTGAATAGCAATATTGGAATAACTTGGCAATGAATTGAAAATATAGCTCTTATCAACCTTTGGACAAATTACAAACAAAACCCAATGATACCTATATTTCCAAAGAGAATAGAAAATGGGTTAATATTTCATATGTCACGATCAATAAATATAATATGTAAAAGCGAATGTAATATATGAATCATACCCTTCCTTATATGCCAAGAGAATGATATTCTTTTCAAACATTTCAGTCAGAGCATGCTTCATGTAAGTCAGTGTGCCCTTTTTATCCAATTTATAATACTTAAAAGAACAAATCCAAGGACACAAAAGACCCACATCATCACGACCAAACTCAATCAGTTTTGCATTTACACAACTACATGCATGTGAAATTATAATATTAATAATTAGTCAATAGTAAATAAGTCTAACAAATATTCAAGAGTGCTTGTAAACTTATTATAATACTTAAAGGTCTGAATAATTGAAATATCGACAGAATCACTCTCAAGAAATTGACTCAAGTCTTCACGGTCAACAACGGTCCCAAATTGGTGATCATCAATATAACAGAACAACTCCGCAGGAAGAGGAATAGAAAACTTACAAAGATCGGGCTCATACCACTCAAGATTTTCATGCAATCTTAAAAGATCATCTGTAAGTGAATGAAGAACAGTTTCACTAACCAATGAATGTGAGCTGGGTTCAACCGTTACTTTTGGTGAATCTCTCACGATAAAGGGTACTTTTTTCTTAGCTCCATCCTCCTTTTTTGACTTAGACGGTGGTTCCTAAAATAATTATTACATAAAAATGTATGAAAGAATTTCAAATCGAAATAAGCAACAAAAGCAAAAAATATGAAACAATAACTTCATTACCTCTCCCTCAAAAAAACCAAATGAGATGGCCATTGAACATATGAACCTACAGCGTCTGCTACAACATTCATATCAGCGGCTTCATTAGGATAAAGCAATGGACAATCTTCAAACTCTCGATATGCCATACATATGTTCACTTTGATTGTGTTTTCACACATCGGTACATTATGGATTAACGACCCAACAGGCGTGTTGTAGGCTACAGCCATGGCCACAAAGTCCAAACTCTTATCACCAGGATGAGTGTGTGACTCAACAGCAAGCCTACAAGATGCACCATCCTGCATGTATGTATGTACACATACAAATGAAAACTAAAACATTTTCTACATAAATAATTAATAAAATGTTACTTACAATGAATGTTTTTTTAAGATGGGGTGCAGCAGAGTTCATAGTATCCACGTGGGTCGCCTCGGAAGCAGGCATTGAATCCCCGATAGGCACTTCACTTCTTGGAACAAAGTAATGTTGCATGTCTTTCATCAAACGCTCTTGCAACTGCTTTATGTCAACATCACTCAAATTACCAACCTTATCTCGATGTGTGCTTCTCGACTCTCGATCAAAGACATGTGTACAGCCCACACCATCACCGACGCCACGTGCACGTCCAGGGTAATCAGGCTTCCCAACAACCTCCGTCAATATATCATGTCGACCACTTGGCTTCCACGTTCCTGCTGCTACATCTTCTTGAAGTTTATCCTAGTACAGAAGCAATAGAATTTAATGTTAAAAAATAAACATGATTTAATTATATGAGCATACATATACTAACTATAACTTACCAACTTCTCTTTTTTCTCGTGCATGCCCTCAGTATTACCAGGAAACATGATGTGACCGTCCGCTGTTAATACAGACCTTGCACAAAACCAAGTGACATGTCTTGGAATATCACCAGAAGTGGTTGTGCTAGAGTTCGTTGAATCTACTTCCGAACCGGTAAGAAACTGATCTAATAATCCTTGCTCTTTCCATTTCGGTATGGAAAGAACATATCCTGAACGACCCATATGATGAGGATAGATATTCTGAAGTGCAGCTTGTTTATTCTTCTCGCTCAAAGCCTATTCAATGTTTCATAAATATTAAACAACTACTTAATTAAAATATTGAAAATTTTTAATTCTATGACATACCACAAACTCAGGAGTCATAGTCTTTGCCACGAAACTATCCCACTCTTCTTTGGTAAGTTGGTCTTTATACTTCTCAAAAGCTTCCCCACAATCCTTTCCCACTTGACGAGTCTTATTTATGAAACCCGATCGCAATCGATTTCTCCAATCTCGGTGCATTTTGCCCAACTTTTTCAATAATGGTTTTTTCATATTATCCTCCACAGCATAGTCATGCTGCATGATAACATCAAAAATAAGTGTTAGCATATATTATATAGTGAAATGAAGATACATATTTCGGCTAATAAAATTGGAGATTTTGTAGGTACCTGTATCTCTTTAAAGATTTGATCTTTATTCGTTTTTGAAACTTTCTTCCAACTATCAATGTTTATACTCACTCGGGAATGTACCATCTTTCCCAAGAATGATTTAAACTCTTCAGCCCACTCACCGATGACAACATCGGTATCAGCAAATTCAATTATTTTTCGCCCCTCGCTGTCTCTTTGACCGCCACCGCCGCCATGAGGATCTTGATTATGACCAGGCTCATCTCCGTCGTCGTCGCTCATAGTGTGTACCTGCAATTCATAAGCATGCATAATGATTAATAATAATTCAATATTAAATATAACTTACAATTCAGTATTAAATTACTTAACTCAAAACAACTTACAATTCCTCACTTAGCTTTTTCCGTTAACGCTTCAATGCCATCATTATGGTGTGCGATAAAGGGAAGATCATCCTCATTGTGATCATATCTTATGTTTGTTTCACGCATCCCGATGGATAATGAGGGCATTTCCTCAACATAATCATCTTCCTCATCCTCAAAATTACATGTAATCTTTTTCTTGCCGGGTAAACAAATGGACCATCGTTCATTTGAAGGATCTTTTACATAAAACACTTGTTCGGTCTGTGATGCAAGTATGAACGGATCACCACGATGTCTTGATCGGTTAAAATCTACTAATGTGACTCCAGTGTCATCACATTGCACCCCTCGACGAATGTCAACCCATTGACACTTGCAAATGGCAAAAGATCGAGCTGTGTAATTTAACTCCCAAATGTCTTCTATTTTTCCATAGTAAGACAACCTTGCATTTAATGGATCTTGATCATTTGCACTAGCATACTCAGTCGAAGATGCTATCACAGACACACCACTATTATGTAACACTGACTTCTCATCTTGTCTGGTAGTATAAAAAGTGTAGCCATTGATATCATATGCTTCAAAAGAATCAATTGGTCGTTTAGGACCATAGGCCAACCACTTAATATCATCATCAACATCATAGTACACATTATCAGTGTCATTGAAAATTAAATCCCTAAACCAAGATGCAAAGGTTCGGTTATGTTCTTTAGTCAACCAGATTTCACTTTTCAAAGGAAACTGGGATCTCAAGACATTCATATGTTGTTGCACATAAGGATAAACTACTTCAAGATGATGCAATACGATAAGATGAGTCTTTCCCAACAAATCATTATCCACATTCTGTACTTGTTTCTTCCCAAGAGTGCCCTTTGCTTCAAGTCTGTCATCATGTCTAGACTTTGGTACTCCCAAAGATTCCACATTAGTTAAATATGGCGTACAAAATTCAATGACTTCTTCATCAATTAAACCTCTGATGATGCTACCTTCCGGTCGACAACGGTTTTTTACTTTTGATTTTAAATACCCCATGTGTCTCTCCATTCCGTACATGTACCTCAATAACACCGGTCCACACATCTTTACCTCTCTGACTAAGTGCACAACAAGATGCACCATAATGTCAAACAATGATGGCGGAAAGTACATCTCGAATTGACATAATGTAACAACCACTTCTGATTGCAAAGCATCAAGTTTCTCTGGATGAATTACTTTCTGGCATATGGAATTGAAGAAGAAACTCAACCTCATAATGGCATGCCGAACATGATCAGGTAGAAGACCTCTTAAAGCAACAGGTAACAAGTGTTGCATCAAAACATGATAGTCGTGGGACTTCAACCCAATCAATTTCATATCTTGTAGTGATACAAGATTTCTAATATTAGATGCATACCCTGATGGCACCTTTATCCCATGTAAGCACTCACAGAAACTTTTTTTCTCGGCCTTTGATAATGTATAGCTGCCTGGTGGAAGAAAAAATCCATTCTCACGTGGTTGTGGTGCTAATTCTTTCCGAATATTCAGATGTTAAACCATGTCTTTGCGAATATTTGTGCCGTCTTTTGACTTTCCAGGAACATTCAAAATAGTCGAAATGATGCTGTCACACACATTCTTTTCAATGTGCATGAGATCAAGATAGTGCCTTACTGATAGGTCTTTCCAATAAGGAAGCTCCCAAAATATAGATTTCTTTTTCCAAAGGCTCTGCTTGTTCCGCTTATAAGGTTTTCCAAAGATTGTGTTCAAATCTTTCACCCTATCATACACATCATGACCATTTAATGGTGGACGAGCTACTTCATGCTCAGTTTTTCCGTTAAATTCCTTCTTCAATGCACGATAACGATGAGTGCACGGAAGAAACCTTCGATGATTCAAGTAAACATTTTTTTTGCAGTGAGGTAATCGCAAATCAACTGTATCATCTTCACATATAGGACCTGCTTTTGCACCTTTGACTGTGTAACCTGAAAGATTGCCATATGCTGGAAAATCATTTATAGTGCAATACAACATAGCACGCATTTGAAAATAAGATTTGGTATGCATGTCGTATGTTGTAACACCTTCGGTCCACAGCAGTTTGAGATCATCAATAAGCGGTGCAAGGTACACGTCAATATCATTACCCGGTTGTTTGGGTCCCGAGATAAGACGAGACAACATGATGTATTTGCGTTTCATGCACAACCATGAAGGCAAATTGTAAATAACCAATAGAACTGGCCAAGTGTTGTGTTGACTACTGAGTGTACCATATGGATTCATACCATCAGTGCATAGGCCAAGTCTCAAATTTCTGTCCTCTCTGCCGAATTCAGGATATTTCAAGTCAATTTGCCTCCATTGCGGAGAATCAGACACATGACGCAAGTACTCATCTTTTTTTCTACCCTGAGAATGCCAAACTAAATGTTTGGAATCTTTTGCATTCATGAATAACCTTTTAAATCTCGGAATAATGGGGAGATACCACATAACTTTTGCAGGAATTTTGGAATACTCAGTGTCACTAACACTATTTGTACTCCTTTTTGCCTTATAGAGAGAAATATGACATGTTGGACATTCATCAAGATTTTCGTGCTCATTCCGGTACAACACGAAATCATTGGGACAAGCGTGGAATTTCTCCCATTCAGCTCCCATAGGACACAATAACTTTCTTGCCTTGTAAGTGGTATCAGGAAGTGTATTCCCTTCGGGCAACATCTCATTAATTAATGTCAATAACTCTGTGAAACTGACATTACTCCATCCATGTTTCGCTTTCAAATGAAATAACTTCAAAACCGCAGACAGCTTGGTAAAAGTAGAGGTAGAATACAAAGGTATTCTGGCGGCATCAACCATACTTTCATATGATTTTGGTTTTTGTTCAAAATTATCATGTACATCCTTCAAAAACTCATCCATGTGATCATCATTGAAATCATCATCCCCATTATTTTCATTGTTCCAATTTAAGTTGGTGGTATTATCGGGGGCTTTGCGCTTTAAATTACTAGCGGCGGCTCGCGGAACAACATTCCCACCATCCTGGAAAGTCTCTCCATGTAAAGTCCAAATGATGTAATTTTCTCTAAAGCCTCTCTCAAACAGATGTTGAAGTATAACATTGGTGTCACTCTCTCTTCTCAAGTTCCGGCACTTTAAACAAGGACATAAAATTCCTTTATGTCAATGTTGTTTCTGGTGTGTAACGGCAACTTTGATGAACCCATTCGCACCAATGAAAAACTCAGACGTGTCTCGACGTCCATACATCCAAGAACGGTCCATTTTGAACGAAATTCTACATTTGTCCAAAAAATAATATATCATATAATGTGCATATAAGCAATATCATATACTCCCTCCGTTTCCAAAAGAAAGTCACGGTTTGACTTCACGATTATTAAGGAAATAAATTGACTTTACTGTAGAAAACACTATTTAGACACTCTTTGGCACTATTTGGATCTGTTTGGCACTGTTTGGATGTAGATTTCTTTGCCAAATAAGGAAATAAGGGAAGTGTGACTTTGTTTTTGAAACATCTCAACAAGGAAAGTGTGAGTTTCTTTTAGAAACGGAGGGAGTATTTGCTAACTGCTATATTCGTGCTCAATAAACATTTTGTTTTGTGGAAGTGAACAAGTCTTATATTCAGGGAGATTAGTTGAATTTATGAAATACTTGTTGAAGTGTAAAAATAATAAATACAGAATGCTATGCCATCTTTGTATGATGTCGGGACTTGAGGTAGACACTAAAATCTTAAAAAAGCTTTTATATTGATAAAGGTAGTGAGAAAAGGGGTACAATTTCAAAAAGGATGTCCGGAATGCCGGCAAAGTACCGTTCTTTTATATTCAGAGTCTTTTTTGTAATCAGATAAGCGTTCAGGTCACATTTTCTTCTCTTTTTCTTTTCACATTAAAAAAACAAAAAGAAATACACACAATAATGTCATAATACAATAAATAAATACACATACTATAATCAAATAAAATACATTGATAACCATGTCAAATAAACAATTAATAAATTATAATTAACTGTGAGCCGAAGCGGTCCAAAAAAATCAAAGTAAAATCAAATAAAAATGAAAAACATAATATATATGCCAAAAAAATTAACAAATAAACTCACTTTTATCAATGTCAAGTATAATTCCCACTTGATTAAAAATTAAGGAAGCCTGAACATGGGAACAATGGATATCATAGGAAATATACATTAATCTGAAAACATTTAAACTAAAATTTAAACTAAAATCAAATAAAAGTGAAATCAACCAAAATATACCAAAAACTTAATTAAAAAATGAACTGACCTGCGATGCGGGCCGGAGAAGTCTGCGGAGAGCCGGCGCAGTCAATGGGGAGCTGGAGAAGTCAACAGCGTGGCGGAGTAGTTGCAGGCGTGCAGCCGAGCAACGAATCGACGGCGAGCGAGCCTACGGCAGGCGTATGACGGCGGCGAGCGTGCTGGAGAAGTCGAATAACCGAGAGAAGAAGCCGACGACAGGCGTACGTCGGCAAAGAGGAAGCAGCCGGCGGCGGTCGGTCGATAGTTTCCTTCTGGTCGCGCGGTGCGGCTGCTATTTCGGAGCTGCGTGAGTGAAGACCAGCTAGGTTTGGACGACGACCCGGCCAAAAGGGACGCAAAACTCCTGAAAAATTCCAAACTCCCTTTGTTTATCCTCTTAACTCATTCTTGTGATGGGAGAATCCCAATACATAACACATAGGGAAAGGGAAAGTTGCCAACTGGATAGAAACAATCCCTCCATACTAAAACAAAGGTCCTAGATATCTTCTATCCATCAAATTTGCTCATACCAACCCACCCACTACTACTTTCAACTCTTTTAGTTGTGAGGCTCAAACTCTAATGAAAAAGATTTCAAAAGTGATGATTTCCTATAGCATCCTAAGCACAACTAAGCAATATTAATTGAGTTCAATCTGAAGAACCATAAAATACGTTCAAATCTAATTGAAGTATAAAGCTTAATGCGGTCCAAAAATATATAAGAAACCTAAACATGTAAAATCAACCAAAATATTCCAGAACGTAATTGAAAAATGCTGACCTGCGATGCCGGCCGGAGCAGTCCACGACGAGCCGGAGCAGTCCACCGCGAGTCGAAGCCGTCGACGGCGTGTTGGAGCAGTTGCAGCCGAGCGACCAGTCGTTGGCGAGCGAGCAGGGCCGGAGAAGTCGAATAAACGGAGTTGAAGCAGCGCCCGGAAGAAGAAGACGACGGCAAGCGTACGGCGGCAGAGATGGAGCAGCCGTCGGCGGTACGTAGCAGATGCACGAAAATCCGGTGATGTTTTTCCTGTGGCGTCGGTGCGGCTGCAATGAAGCGCAGATCAATTTGGTCTCAATTAGCTTAGGGTTTATTTTTGGAGGCGCTTCTCTAATAAGCGCCGCACGCGCAGAGAAATTAATTAAAAAAAATAAAATTAGAGGCGCTTCTTTGTCTAAGCGCCGCACGCGTGGCATTAATTTTTTTAAAAAAATCGGTAAGCAAATTGGAGGCACTTCTTAGATAAAAGCGCTGCACGGTTCATAATTTTTTGGAAAACAAATTATCCCGGAAACAAAATGGAGGCGCTTTTATCCAGGAAACGCCGCACGAAATCGAAAAAAATATAAAAAATAAAATATTCCCTAACAGAGGCGCTTGTGCTGAAAAGCGCTTCAAATGAAGCGCCTCTAATTGGCGTTTTTCCACTAGTGACATGCATTGAAGCACTGCATCAAGTACAACGCCACGTCCAACCACCGCATTTAATGCGGCGTCACATCCACCCACCGCATTTAATGCGGTGCACATGCGAATGACGGTGCCACCCCGATTAAGGTGACCCCTCAGCCGTTAGAATGTTGACATGTGTATTCTCATCGCATTTATGGCTGCTATTTGGCTGCTATAAATAGCAGCCCTTATTCACCTTGTAAAGGGGACGGAGTTCATTTAATACATTTAACTCTTCAAATGCATTAATTTATTATCAATTAATTATGGTACACTATCCATCACAGCGTTTTCAATGCATGTCACTTATGGTACACTATCCATCACAGCGCATTAATTTATTATCAATTAATAAATTAACTTTTCTTTAAGTAAACTTGCCCAATAAATTAATTTTCTTTTAAGAATTTTCTGTAAATAAAAAGAACAACAATACAACTTTTACCTTTTAGTAATTCAAAATCTCGCCTGATTCTATCATATTAATTTTCTATGGACAATACTTCTAACCCATTGTAGTGTTTGTATAATAATAAGTTTCATCTTTAATTCTTAATTATTGAGATGATATTGGAACATGTGATCTCCACTTAGAGGAGAAATGAAATGTAATCACATCACAAAGTAGTTACATTTTCTCACATTTAATCAAATAGTGATATCTAGAGAGTTGACTTTTTCAATATCGTTTAACAAAACCTCAAATCTCTTTGATTAGCTAACCTTTAAGAATCCGTCATTTGAACTATTAGATTTCATTTGAACCGTCGGCCGATCATTTTCCCCGTTAAACCGTGCCAAAATATTTGAGTCGTTGGATTTACCAATTTTTTTTAATATGAAAGTGATCGGGGCGGATGACACCGTGATATCTTCATTTTCCACGAGCTCCCACTTCTCATATACCCCTCCCTAAAAAACTCCCTCAATGTCAAATAGATAGGACTCCTAAAAGAAGCACCACTACAAATGGGCTTACAGAACCATCAGTACAACCAAGAGTGATGATAGCATTTCATCCAAAATTTTGTCATGTAAAGGAAAAGCTATCACATAAAGAGGAACATACGCTCTCGTGGAACCATGGCTCAGCTTTACTGCGGCTACTAAGTTGCCCACAAACCTTTAGGAAAGGGAAATCCCATTTTTGCAACGGCTCCAAGCCAACGTCTCTCTTGGCTTTGGACCTTTGGTTTGACTTTCCTGAAGAACAAAAAGGGTGCATCTCTTTCTTGAGATTTAAGAGTTTAAATTGAATTATTCCAAACATAATTTGATTAGTAGAGGGTGAAGTCCACAACTAGTACTTAACGAGATCAATAAAGTTGGATAAAAAAGTGAACCAAACAAAATCTGATCCAAATTTAAGGCATAACGAGTACTTAAAACGATAAAAAGCTGAGCAAGGATGAAAAAGATAAAATCGTGTGCCTTGGTTTATAGTTGAAACTTTATGTTTGAAAGAGATCAATATGGCCACAACTGAAAAACAAAGTAAACCAAAACATGAAAAACATAAAACAAAATGGTCAACCTCAGTAACTAGAATCGATTTTCACTTTTAACAAAGCGAAATGTTATCTCAAAAGATAATAGCTTAATCTTTTCATGTAGGGGTTGAAAAAGATAAAACCGATTTAAGTTCTTCAAAGGATAACAAAATACAAAATGCAAACTCACATGCAAGCAAATAATTTCTTTTGTCACACACTCACTAACATGAATTATACTTCGTATTATACTAGGTAGTATTTATTCTATGTTAAATATCGATTCTTAAACTGAGATAAACTTCAATTCAGTGACTTCATTCTTAAACTATTTACATTTTTAACTGTGATACCCTCTTCCAAAAAAAAAGTGTGACACTCGAAAAGACCTCACAGATTCTCATGGCAAAAATAAAACATTTTTTTTAACTTATGGGCATATAAATGAATAATAACTATAGGAACAAAAACTGTTCTTCCAATTAAAAGCCTCATTAAATTTCCCAGTAACGCCGCTGTACACTTTCAGCAGCTTCTCCTCCCTCCATCTTTATCTTATACGGAGTATCCATTCTTTCTGCCCATTCTCTAGTCTGTACAAGATATATATCTCTCCTAAAAACTCTCTACTCGGAACTTTTCTGGTTTCCTTATTCACCATTTGAAGACAAGGAAAGAGCACTTTTGTTTTTACTACAGAGTATTTTGTTCTCCTCTTTCAATTGTGCAACCAGAAAATCGACTAGGAATGGCTTCTTCACAAGTCCAAGTCGCGGCATCGTCTTCTTCATTGAGTTACGTCCTGAGAGATCGCAACCGCCGGGACCGTTGTAGCCCCAAAGGACCCAATTCATTCCAGAAGAATCTTAAAGGTTTTGTGCATTCTTGCATTTCTCGTCAATCCAGTGACTTCAATTCCGATTCTGATGAGAACTTGTGGGTTGATAATCCCCAGCAGCATTACCTCGGCAGTCAATGGAAGGCTTCGGAAGATTGGGGGTTTTTGTCGGCGGTGGAGGGCAAAGAGCTGGACGGTTGTGAGATTTTGCGGCGACCGAAATCCGATACCTCCGCTATGGAGTTCCCGCATTCCGGCGGCGTCTCTTCCCTTGTTCGGAAATTTAGTGATTTTGTAGCGGAAGCGAAAATAAACAATTCCATCAGCAACTCCGCCGGCTACACATTTTTATCGAAGAACGTTTCGGATACGGAGGTTCCTCGGAGAGGCTCCGACGCATGCGGAGAATCTTCAATTGACGGCGGTTCCGAGATTCCTGGCAACGAAGACAACTCATTTGGGGGTTGGGATTCCGACCGGACGCCGAAGAGTGGCCCCCAGTCCGTCCGCGCGATAGATTTTGATGCCGCCATTGGCAAGGAGAGGGTCAGAGTGGCCGACATAGTAAGAAAGCTGTCATCTAGTGCTGCCGATGACGACAATCATGACAGAGAACCCAGCAGCATTAATGGCGGAAACGACGGATCTTTTATCCGCGGATCTCAGGCGGTGGCATACGGTTGTTTTCTAATGCAAGTAGAGCGGGATAGAACAATGGAGCTTGAACGACTTGTGGAGCTCAAATCCGTTTCTAAATTTAAGCAAAGAGGCCGCATTAAGGTACCGATTACTACTATCTAACTCAGTAAGCAGCAGCAGCTGAGCAGCATCTTCTTCATATTCTCGAGTGACTTCATTTAATTATAGATTGAATTTACTAAGCATCATTGTCATCACTGTAAACACAGGCCATGCTTCGCCTAATGATCTTAAGGAGGCCAGAAACAGGAAATGATCCACCATCTAGTAGCATGTCGTCTGAGTATAGTAGAAAATCAAAACCTTCAATACTGCATCTGAGGTGAGAACGTTGACAATCATTAAACTAGTGGTATTGTATGCACTCATTCTTTCAGCACTCAGCAGTAATGTAGCCTCTCTCTCCCCTAATAATCCAACTTTTATTCTCCAGAACCATACAACTTTTGCTTGCTCTCTTAGTCTCTTCTAATATGAGTCCCCATTTTAAACTTTAAACAAAAGAAACGTGATTTAATATTCTGTATATAAACTATTTATTGTATACAGAACTTTATGATTATTTACTAATTCAGATTGACTATAAAGGTGGTCTGTTGTGTGAAGCACTTAAAAAGGTTAGATATTCTCAAAAAGTGAATTGTGGGGTTGTTATAAGCAGACTACAAAAAGGTTGAATTTTTAAATTCAAGTTTTCCTATAATGTATTATTATTAAAGTTGTTTGCATGACTAAAAGTTTAATGAACTTGGGATGACCGAAGCCCGGGTTGACCCACTGGGTTCATATCTGCACACTAAATGTTATTACCTCCTTTCCAAAAAAGTGTCGTGTTCCTCTGTTTATTTTTACTCACTCTACTTGATCTTTTTACTGAGTTTATGAACAACTTTATACAGACGTTGAATGATGTAGAAAAAGTGAAAAGTATTGATGGGAAAAAGTAATTAAAAAGACATTTATGTAGTGGTATGGTACTTTTGAATTGTCATGAAAGGAAAGTAGAAAACGTAATAAAAGTTGAATAAGTAGAAATAAGCCCAGGCAGTATGCAAAATTTTATGTGACTTTTTTTGAGCTGTTTTTGGTGACTTAATTGACGGGTAAAACCGTCCGATCAGTTGAATAATTTGCAATTTGCCATAAATAATTTCAGGGAGAGGTTCAATGCTGGAATTCAGCATAAGAGTGGAAAAGAAGCAAAAGCTTTTGCATCCAATCAATCAAGAGAAGAGAGCCATCATCAGGAGTCTTTTTTAAGCAATTACAGTGAAGTAGTAGTAGAAAGTTCCTCAGGAAATGGACATGTTTCTCCTTCGCTTGGACTTAAAGAAGAAGAGAATCATCAATCCCAAATAATAACTCATCGTCCTTGCAATAACCAAAGTTTAGGAGGTAGTTTTACCTCAACTACACTTGAGAGTCATGATAATGATCCTGACCAACAAAATTTGCAGCATTTCCATGGCAAAGCTGAAGCTGGCTGCAGCAATAGGTCAATAGGGGCTGCGATGTCTATCAGGGATAATGAAGTAATACGAATGGTTGAACAAAGGGAAGGTTGTAATGACTTTTCAATTTATTGGGAACAGGATGATGATCAACAAACAATAGAAAGTGATTCCCACCAACAAGCAGAAGTTGGTCAAGATTGGGTAAGTGACGTATCTCGCCCTCGCAGCGAGTGGCATGATCTCAGGCAAGCAAGATACGAGGAGATGCTTGATCCTTTCTCAGATAATAACAATGACATACGTGAACTCCTTCAAAGGTACGAAACTCAACACTCTTGTATATAGAAAGAATCCTTGAATGAATACTTGAAATTTGGTCAAAATGTGTGGGGTTAATGCGCCAAACCCCACACAATACCCTTGTGCGCCAAACCCCCTTGTGCGGTATGCAAATTCTGTACACTAGCCCATTGTGCTTCAAATTATGCTTTAAAACATCGTGTGTTATAATTAATGATGCATGCAATACCTTGAAACGACAAACGTAATTGCCGGTAAACATGTCTCTTTAATGTTGCGATTAATCATGCACTTATGTTTGTATAATTAAAAAAAATACTAAAGGCACATGCTTTACCAAAACTTAAATTTGTTATTCTAGAGCTTCGTGCATGACTAATCATCATAACATAAATGATTTAACATTTTATTTGAATCGCGAAGGGGTTTGACGCATCAAACACCCAAATTTGCAGCTCTAGCCGACAAGAGGCGTGCTTAATAAAAATAGAGTGGGCCATTTATCCTTAGTGTTGATATGCTTTTCTTCTATGTGCAGGAAAAGTGTTTCAAACTTTCTTTCTGGAAGCCTGAGAGACAAAATAGATCAGATGATGATATCTCGTACACAGAGCCAACCAGTTCAGGTGAATAGAGACATGCAGGAAAAAGCAAAAGAAGAAACAGTGTTGCAAGATGAGGATAGGGAGTTGGAGGACCTAGTTCATGTTGAAGACGAAGAAGAACAATATAAAGAAGACATATATGAAGGTGAAAGCCAATTTCAAGAACCCGATGATGGAAGTGGAGAAGATGTTCAGTTTGCATCTACATCCTTATCACAATCTCAGTGTGCTACTTTTTGTTCACAAAGGTCATATCCACCCTGTTGCACATGCCATCCTTCACCTGTGAGTGGGTATTATTTATCTATCAAATCTATCTATTGAACGATTTGCTAATCATCTTTTGAATTTCTGGTAACTCAGACAAATGTGATCTTGCATTGACAGGAAATAGAAATTATATATGAATTAAGGGGGCATATGGAACAACTTCATCAAGAAATAGCTGAACTGAGAAGTTCAATAAAGAGTTGCATGAAGTCACAAGCAAAATTACAACGCTTAATAAAGGAGGATTCAGCAGCTCTAAGCCATTCAGGTGAGCTTAGAGGGCAGTTTTTGTAGATTCCACCACACCTGTTTATTTTCGGTACAAAGAGGGAAAGAATTTGACCAGTTTATAGATTCGTAATTTCATAGACATGACTTTGTTCTGTTCTAAAATTAGACATTCGGACTAGGGGGCCAGGCTTGTTATTGACCCGGCTTCTGATCTGCTTGACCCCGACCAAGTCACACCTAAGCCCCACTCAGTTGCGCTCAGTGCTTTCTAGGATACTGCATATTTGTATATATCATATCCGCCCCAACACTGATATTAATGTTGATGTTTTTTTATAAATGGCAGATCAAAAAAGTAGGAGGGATTCAAGCAGTAAGCATCCTAGTGATGGGAATTGCTGCATTTGCTATGAGATGAAAGTTGATTCTCTCTTATACAGGTAAACTATAAGGGGTACTTCACTATGTAATAGAAACAAAGCAATATTGTTTTAATGTGTTCTTATGCTTACTAGTAATTGGTGTGAACTTTTCAGGTGTGGGCATATCTGCACCTGCTTCAAGTGTGCCCATGAGCTGGCTTGGGGCAGTGGGAAGTGTCCGGTATGCCATGCACCAATAATAGACGTTGTACGTGCTGTATATGCTCATTCATGAGGAGAGCATCATCAACAAGTTCGTGTCCCAGTGGCTCCTTATTTCTCACTATCCAATGAATATCTAGCTGGTAGTCGTTTTTATAGGTTTTCTGCACCCTTACAGCCCGAAACGAGTTTTGAAATCTGGGCCAGAGCGTATTAATATTAGAATATCAAATATGGATAGGAACTTAAAATGTAACCAGTAACATTCTAAGGGTTATAGTGATCCCCAATAAAAAAAAGTTGAATACGGAGTATTTGTTCTTCTTTAAGATAAATTGAATTTAGATGAATATTTGATCTTTCTTCCAATAAAAAAGTTTTGTGGTACAAAAATAAAAGCAACTAATACAATACTAAAATACCAAATTCAATAAGTGAAAATGAGAATATCTTTTAAGTATCTTTGACGATTGAGTAGTTCATTCTTCACTTATAAAATTTGTTTTAGCCTCCTCTAATTTAATTTAATTTAATTTAATTTAATTTTATATAATAGGTTATTTGAATCACTTTAATCTTTAAAGTATCACATTGTATATACGGATCAAATTGAATTTATTGAAGTCTATTTATTATATATAAGAAAAGAAATAGTTCATTAAAAGACAATTGTACCCTTGATGAATCCTATGTGTCCTCCTCCCCACATTTCACTCATTTGATATTAAAATGACACGTGGTGGATTGTTTACATTCTACTTCCGAATAATTAATACTACATGAATTAATAATATACAGAACAACATTAATTAAGAGAAGCGAGGCCAAGAGATATTTGTGGGGCTCAATGTATACAAACTATCTTTTTTTCTTTAAAATGTTATACTAGTAGCTTTTTCATTTTTACTCTAAATTATACAAAAATTATATCAAAATTCATCATTTTTATGATATTTCATATAACACCAATATTGCATATGTAAAATTTTAAACAATAAGAAGGTTTATTAAACAACCTTTTTATTTTCAACCATTACAGATTATTCTGTATTAAATAAGTTGTTCTCGATCTATTACCAAAATAAGGATAATGGGAAAAATATAACTTATTAAATTTTTACTAATGAACCAAGGTGAGGATTTTTCTATTTGAACAAAAAAAGTGGCATCAATTCATTAATGGGGCCCATTGTATAAATAAATTCTATTTTCTTTAAAGTGTTAGAACTTTTTCAGTTTTTCTCTGATTTTTATAAAACATATACCAAAATTCATAATTTTTTACGATCTTTCATATGACACCAATAATGCATATATAAAATTTGTAAGGAATAATCGTATTTAGATTTTGATGATGCTAGGCTTATTAGGATATTAGAGTACTCCATTAGAAAATATGTATTAGAATTTTTCCAAGTGTTATAACTTTTTTAGCATTTATCTAATTTTTATAAAAATTATATCAAAATCCATAATTATTTACGATCTTTCATATAACACCAATATTGGATGTATAAAATTTAAAAAAAAATGAAGGATTATTAAACAATCTTCCTATTTTCCAACCTCAATACAGAATGTTCCGTATTAAATAAAGAAAATAATTCATGATATAAAAAATATATCAAAATTCATTATTTTTAACAATCTTTCATATGACATCAATATTCAATATATAAAATTTAAAAAATATATGAAGGTTTAATAATGCTTTCATTGCTTCTCTAATTTAAAATATATATATATATATATATATATATATATATATATATATATATATATATATATATATATATCAAATTTCATAAATCTTAGTATTGTCATTGTGAATTCTCTCTCATATGTAGTGCTTTTGGGGTATTAGAAGATAAGTTTGCTAACAATTAAGCATGAAATCTTTCTCTCTCATAAGTAGTCTTCTAAGTAATAGTTGTGCGTGAAACTTTTCTCTCTCACATGTAGTTCTTTTTAATACTATCGTATAAGACAAGTCGGTTAACAATTGAGCGGAAGAATTTTCTCTCTCGTATGTAGTGTTTTTAGGTATAAGAAGAAGATTAGCTGACTAACAATTGAGCAGAAGAATTTCTCTCCCATATGTAGTGGTTTTAGGTACAAGAAGATAAACTTGTCAATAATTGAGCGGGAGAAATTTCTCTATCACATGTAGTGCTTTTAGGTATTACAAAATAATTTTGCAAACAATTGAGCATATAATTGAGCGTGATAATTTTCTCTCTTATATGTAGTGCTTTTAGGTAGAATACGATAATCCAACTAAGAGTTGTGTGACAGATTTTCTCTCTCAAATGTAATAGTTTTAGATATAAGAAGATCAACTTGCTAATTAATTAGCGGGACTAATTTCTCTATCATGTGTAGTGTTTTAGGTATTAGAAGATAAACTTGCTACCGATTGAGCAGGCAAATTGAGCGAGATAATTTTCTCTCTCATATGTAGTGCTTTTAGGTGATAGAAGATATGGAGTAGAAGATAAGCTTGCTAACAATTGAGCGGAAGAAATTTCTCTCTCATATGTAGTGTTTTTAGGTATAAGAAGAAGATAAGCCGACTAACAATTGAGCGGAAGAATTTCTCTCCCGTATGTAGTGGTTTTAGCTACAAGAAGATAAACTTGCCAATAATTGAGCGGGAGAAATTTCTCTATCATATGTAGTGCTTTTAGGTATTAGAAAATAATTTTGCAAATAATTGAGCAGATAATTGAGCAGGATAATTTTCTCTCTTATATGTAGTGATTTTAGGTAGAATACGATAGGCCGGCTAACAATTGTGTGAAAGATTTTCTCTCTCAAATGTAGTAGTTTTAGATATAAGAAGATCAACTTGCTAATTATTTAGCGGGACAAATTTCTCTATCATACGTAGTGTTTTGGGTATTAGAAGATAAACTTGCTACCGATTGAGCAGGCAAATTGAGCGAGATAATTTCCTCTCTCATATGTAGTGCTTTTAGGGGATAGAAGACAGAAGATAAGCTTGCTAACAATTGAGCGGATTAATTTTCTCTTATATGTAGTTCTTTTAAGTATAAAAATCACCGGCTTACGATTGAGAAGGATAATTCTCTCTCTCATATGTAATGTTTTTTAGGTATGAGGAGATAAGAATATAAGTTTTCTAACAATTGAGGGGAAGAACGTTTTCTCTCATATGTTGTGGTTCTTTTTAAGTATAAGATAATCCGGATAACAATTTAGCAAGAAAATTTATCTCTCATATGTAGTGCTTTTAGGTATAAGATAAGTTGAGGAAGAGATCCAGCCCAGCTGGTCGCCAACTCACTCCCCCTTACGGGAGGTCTCAGGTTCGAAACTCAATGGAGTGAGTTTCAACCTAGCTTACTCCAGGCCCCCCAGGCCCCCTCCCCCAGACGCCCCCTGGAGTAAAAAGAAAAAAAGTATAAGATAAGTTAGCTAACAATTGAGCGAGAGTACTTTCTCTATTATAAGAAAAGACATGTAGTGCTTTTAATTATAAGAAAAGATAAGTTGACAAACAATTGAGCGGAATATTTTTCTAACTCATATGTAGTGCTTTTAGATATAATAAAAAGAAGAGAAGCTTGCAAATAATCCGTATCCATTTTCCTATGCAAATAATTATGACCAAAATAAGGATAATGGTTGAAAATGTGACTTATTATTTTTGGGAATTATAATTATGTTTTATGTAGTATTTAGTTACATTTTTGTTCACAAATGTCTATTAGAGAAGCTTTTTTTTGTTAGTACAGGGGTTCTGGCACTACAAAAAAATTCGCCTGTAGTCACGGACCGTAGTCACGGATTTGGTCCGTGACTAGTTAGTCACGGTTCTAATCACGGTGTAGTCACGGAATCGTTAAAAAAAAAAGTAGTCACGGATTTGTCCGTGACTACGTCCGTGACTAGAGGTAGTGACGGACCTAGTCCGTGACTAAAGTGTTCCGGCCAACCCATTTTGGCCTCCGGCGGGATTTTTTTTAAATTTGAAATTAGTCACGGACAAATCCGTGACTACGTCCGTGACTACAAAATTTATATATGCAGCCTCGGCTTCCTTCAACAAAATCACACCTTCTACGTACTCCAAATAGAATTCCAGATAGAATTGAAGGATGTAATCTACCCATCTCATATCATTTTTCCTGTTTTTGCAGATAAGGTATGTAATTTGAATTACGTATTTTTTGTAAATTAGTTAAATATGTAAATTTGTTAATAAATACATATGTAAGTATATATATTATTCAATATAATATTGGCAATACATATGTTATTAATTTTAAAATATAGGATTAAAATTACGTAAATTAGTTAAATACGTATGTAAGTATATATGATTAAATATAATTTAAATGCATATTATTAATATTAGTTAATAAATGTAAGTATTATTTAATTCAAATGACTTTATATATATATATATATATATATATATATATATATATATGATTAAATATAAGTATATGATTTCTTTATATTGGCAATTATTGTTAATTAAGGCGGCCTAATTTAGGATTAATAATGATTTAAATTAGGGTTAGTTAATTTAATTTAAATGTGTTTATTATATATATATGCTCAAATTATTGAATTTGCTCATATTATTTAATTTAGTACGTAAATTGTTAAATGTGCATTATTAATAAGATTAAGATGTTGATAATTTTAGTATTGTGGATTAAATTAATGTCATTAACGTATTGTGCATTGTTGGTAGAAAATGTGTTGAGTAGAAAATTCGGCAGCAATTCAGTACAGTAAAAGTGACTTATCCAATACAACAAGAGGGGCGGCCTATTTATAGGCGCTTACAAGAGGTTTCTTGAATACTAATGGGCTTGGCCCAATTAAATAACTAAAACAAGAAGCCTGATCCCAGGCCAATGGGCTGGTCGGGCCCAGAGTTAAACTAATCAATCCAAGGACCATATTATCTAGTCGGACCGTGTGCTGGGCCTGGTTCGCGCCCGAGCCCAGGCATATTGGGTCGATAGTATTGGACCTGGCCCATTATCCCAACACGAGTCCCCCACTCCCCTAGTCGAGTAGCAGACTCGGCTAGAAGGGAGTAGTCAAGTTGATCAACGATCGGTTCGTCTATCGGATCGGCTGGCTAGTCGCACCTCCATTGTAGCAGTCTGGGGTGCTCGTCAACGTAATCGTTGGCCCGTAGGGGGGCCATACTTTGCAGGCCTTGATCGGCCCCTTTGCTTTGCTCCCTACTGCTTGCGAAAGGACGGGGGTCTCGCTGTAGCCGTATATTGACCATGCGACGGATATACATGGGCTTTAGCCGCACACCCGACCAATAAAGAACCCCGCAGTCAGGGTTGGAATCTCGTCCAAGCCTTCGCGTTTTGTCACAGAAACCCCAGGCCAGCTTCCTAAAATAACTCGGAGCTATTCCAATTAATAATTTCCTTCCTTTTTTTCTTCTTTCCATATTCTTTTAATTTCCTTGAATCCGAGTGTGGCCTAGCCTTAACACCCTCGATCATCCACGCGCAATTCAGCCATGCAGGTCCCCTCAGCTTCAGCCGTTCCAGCCGCAGCCACAGCATCGCCGCGTCGCTCCATCCCCAGTCGGCGAAGGAAACGCAGCGGCTCCCCTTCTTCGTCGCGCCGGAGGGAGGGTCATTCACGACGTTGTTCGCCGTCGCGATCTCGTAGCCCAGGCGGTCGGAAAAAACCCAGCGATTCAAAGTCATCATCGCCGCCTGTTCCAAGCCTACGCACAGGTTCTCAACACAGTTCACGACACGGAGCTCATCATAGTGCCCTCTCCACCCGTGAACGTCGTCCGTCTGTCAAACAATCCCAGAAACCTCCAGCGGGTCAAATATCATCTATGCGAGACCCCCCGGGCGAGGCGGACGCACTGCCACAGTCTGGGAACTTGGTTGCACGAGCCCATCGTGGCGAGGTGGGGAAAGAGTCCGTGCGTGGAGGCTCTGTTAAACAAATTCAAGCCAGCGGGGTGAATGCAACGTCTCAACTCGAATTCGGGGCATCAGGGAAAAATCAAGGGGTCTCCGATAATTTTTCGATGCATGAAAAGGTCACCACCTCCTCGCGGTTGGACAGACCCGCTACGCGGATTGTGATCGTTAAGGGACATCTCCGGCCTGCTCCGGGGGGGCCACATGACCAGTCTGTGCCATCCTCCAACAACGTCACCCCTGTAGTGGACATTGCCTCACAGTCGGATAGCTCCCCCAAATCAAATGGCGAATCGGATAGCGTCGAAGATCCTAACGCTTGGAGGGAACGTTTGCGTTCCACCAGTACGGAGGCAGATTTGAAGTTGGCGAAAAGTTTGGTCGATAGCAATTGCACCCTCATGTTGCCAGATCCCGAGAGTAGCCTCACCAGCCCTCCTCCAGATTCGTTCTTCGGGGTTCACATTGCATCTATCGCGCGGGGCATGCGGGTGCCTTTATGTCCATTCTTGGTGGCACTCCTTGCCCATATCGGGGTATCGCCGTGCCAGATGACCCCAACCGCACATATGTTTACGGCTGCTTTTGTCGCACGTTGTAGTGGCGTTGGTATCCGGCCATCCATACCGTTGTTCCGTGCATGCTTTAGGTGGAACCGCCCTAACAATAAGACAGATGACGGCGGGTTCGTGTCACTTTGCCAATTACCGCACCGCAAGCTTTTTGATCAGTATCCAGATCCACCTAGGAAGTGGTCGAATAAATGGGTATGGGCATCCGCTCCCCGCTCGCTCCCCGTCACGTCCACCTGGGGTATTTCAATGCGCGAGTACAAGCCTGCCTCTCTCACCCCTGACCTTGAGGAGAAGGTCGAGGCCTTGCTCCAACGGGGCCCTTTCCCGATTAATTCGTATACAGGTAAATCTTCTGTCCCAGCAGGTCACAGATGCCATATGAGATCATCCCTTAATTTGCTAATATTTTCAGATGTGGCAGGCAACAGACACGAAGTTGCTGCCCCCAATGTGTCATTAGGGACCATGCTCCCACCTCCTGCGCCTGGTGCGAATTTATGTCCGCCCAATCTTGGGGAGAAGCGCGGGGCCTCCCCGTTCCGTGAAGAGCAGGTTGCCATGGACGGAAAAGGTGTGAACTCCACTCTAACTCAAGAGGAGAAAGACCCGGCTGAAATAACTCCACCACCCTCTTGTTTATTTTTATTATTTATTCCTTCTTCTTCTTTTTTTTTTCAAGCAGGCCTAGTTACGGCGCAGGGTGTTGCCCCCCAGTCCGTGGTACCTGATGCAAGTAGGAGCGTGTCCGACGCCACCATGCCCGAGGTAGACGCCGGGGTGAAGAGCGGGCAGGGTGTTGCCCCCCAGTCCGTGGTACCCGTTGCAAGTAGGGGCATGGCCGACGCCACCATGCCCGAGGTAGACGTCGGGGTGAAGAGCGGGGTTCCCCCACCTCATGGGGAACAAGCCGGTAAGAAGAAGAAAGGTGTGAATCCTCCTCTTTGATTCGGGAGCGGAGAAATAGTTCAACCGGTACTAATCCATTTTACTCTGTTTATTTCTTGCAGGGGTTGCTGGTATGCGGGGCAGGCTCGCTGCTCTGGCCGCAGAGGAGGACGCCAGGTTCCGGCCTTCGAGGACTGAAGTCATTCCCTTCATCGTGGAAAAACAACACGGGGCCCCTCTTGTTAACCAACCAGCTCCTACCCTCAGTGCTTCATCGATTTTGGATATGGCGCGCTCTATCAAATCTCACAGCGCGGTATGCCGTAATTTGACGTTTCACTCTTCCTTTTTTATTATCATTGTCACTATAATCCTCACTAATTCTACGTCTCCTGCAGGGGCTGATGGACACAGCCGTCGCGCTTCAAACAATAGGTCGTCGTCGCGATGAGCTTCAGCACCAGGCTGACGAGGCTCACCGTCACTCGGTTGCCGTTCAGCGTCGGGCGGACGAAGCAACAGCTGCTCTGTCCGAGCTCCAGTCAAAATATGACTTCCTACAATCGAAGTATGATCGACTGCAAGCATCGTTCACGGATGCGGGGCGTCAGGCAGTTGCGGCATTTCAAACATCCCCGGAATTTTCAAAAATCATCGCTTCGAAGCTGGAGGCTCACCGCTCAGAGCAGGTCCAAGCATGGTTGAAAACCGAGGAGGGTCAACTTTGGCGGGATAAGGAAATTCTCATGTCCTTCAGGTGTGGCCGATACGACATGCAGACCACGTTGTACAATAGGCTGGCAGAGTTCTATCCCGACTTTGATCCCGAAAAATTTGGTTTGCCCGAAATCATGCCAGATCCTGACGGGGCCAACGAGCAAGCGAACGATTTGTCCCTTTTGCACTTGGATATTCCAGATGACTTGGAAGATGCCGTTCATGGCTTTGATTTTGAGACTATCCTCAATGGTGTTCCTGAGAACATGCCTGATCCTTAGATCGTACATATGGATCTCTTATATTGTCGTCTTTATTCTCATTTTTGTTGGACATTCCGCACTTGTGTTTTTATTTATTCTCACACTTAGCCATATAAGCTTTCCTCTTTGCGCAACTTTGCACTCGTGTCATGGTTCATCTTTTCCATTCATTTAACCATTTTTTATTCGAGACCACTTGGGGAACTAGTCGGGAATCTGGCTCCCCACCTAAACCACGAGGGGCGGAAGGTCGGCTGGGCCAACCTTGACCGCGCCCCGCTTGGTAAGGCGAGGCTGACCCGCACACCATCGGTCTAGGACCAACTGGTGAGCAAGCTGTTTGGCCGTGGTCAGACGACGGATGTGCGAGAAGGGGTCGGAGCACGACTCCCCGCATACCTCCGGCCCGGAGGCCGGTCCTGCACCTTGACTTGTACAACTTGTTTCATACTTAAGAAAATCTGATTTCCTTTTCTGAGAGTCGAACGGAAGTCAGCCAAACATAAGGGCAAGGCCCTCAAGGTCAGACCAGAACGGACCCGCACCATTGATCATAGTAAACGAGTACACATGCTATTAAGCCTAGCAACGTCAGACAACGGACTTGCGAGAAGGACTCGGAGTATGACTTCTTGCATATCTTCGGCCCAGGGCCGGTCATATAGTTGGTGTACCGTCGATTAGATCAAATGAGTGGACGGGCTGTTTAGACAGCAACGTCGGACAACGGATGTACGAGAGCGGCTCGGGGCGCAATCTCTCGCTTACCTTTTCGACCCGAGGGCCGGTCTAACGGTCGCCCTGACCGAGTTGCTAGTCCTTGACTTGGAAAATAGTTTGATCATTTCCTTTTCCGAGGATCTAGCAGTGATGGACTAAACACCGAGAGCAGGGCGTGATTTTTTTTTTTTTTTTTTTTTTTTTTTTTTGTTTGTCTTCTTTTTTTTTTGTTTTTTTTTTTTTTTGCCCCTGCCCGTTCATTCCCAAGTGAGGTCGGACCTCAGTCAATTCAATGATAAATAGAGAACAACAAACGAACTTTTATTAAAGCAACCGTGTTAAAGCAATGGAAGGATTAATTATTAAACATCACTACTGATAAAACTTAAGTAAATGCTCCGCGTTCCATGCACGTTCAATGAGTTTTCCCTTCGTAGTCTTCAATTTGTAAGTCCCTGGTCCAATCACGCCTTCGACGACATAGGGGCCTTCCCACTTGATGGAAAGCTTCCCCCCTTCCGTGGGTTTGCTTGCCTTTCTCCGCCTTAGCACGTAATCTCCCACGTCAAAGCTCCGTGGCACGGCCCTGCTATCTTGGTACGCCTTCACTTGCCTACGGTAATTCTCAGCCCTGATGAATGCCTGGTCTCTTCTTTCTTCTATGAGGTGGAGTTCAGCTCTGAGCCTCTCCTCGTTGCTGGTTGGCTCGAATTCCTCCACCCGACGACTGGGAATCACCGCCTCAAACGGGGCCCTTGCCTCAAAGCCATAGCATAGAGCGAAAGGGGTTTCGCCTGTCGCCTTCCTGGGGGTAGTTCGGAATGTCCACAACACGTTACTCAGCTCTTCAACCCACACTGTCCCGAGAGCTTCCAATTTCTTTTGGAGGCCATCTACAATCGTGCGATTGGTATTCTCCACTTGCCCGTTCGCCTGGGGATAGCAAACGGACACCCGGCTTGACTCCACGCCCCATTCGGCGCAGAATTGCTTGAATGGTTCGCAATCGAACTGCCTTCCATTATCGGAAATAATTTGCAAAGGAACTCCAAATCGACAAAAGATATTCTTCCATATAAACTTTTTGCATTGCAGATGTGTTATGCTGGCGAGCGGCTCTGCTTCCACCCATTTCGTGAAGTAATCCACGGCCACGATGACAAACCTTCTATTTCCGGACCCATTTGGTAAGGGACCAACCAAATCTATACCCCATCGAGTGAATGGTAGAGCAGTGCTAACAGGCGTGTACATCGTCGCCGACCTTCCGGGGCTCTTCTGAAACTTTTGGCATGTGTCGCACCTCCTTGCGTAATCGGCACAATCCTTCATAATTGTGGGCCAGAAATACCCTTGGAGGACAACTTTCCTGGCCAAGGTGCATGCACCTTGATGGGCCGAACAAACACCGCCATGGAGCTCCGCGACAATCATCTCGGCTTCGTGTGGTCGTAGACACTTCAACAATGCTCCGTTGTAAGACCGTTTATACAGCTTACCGTCCAGGACGACATAGCTCGGGGCCCGTCGCTGGACGAGCTTCGCTTCCTGTTCCTTTTCGGGTAAGGTCCCGTCAGCTATGTAACGTAACAAATCATCCACCCAGCTCCAATTTACTTCTTGTAGAGGAAGGACGGTTACCGAAGGGGAAGCTGTTATGCTTGAAGTTACCATTTCTTCAACCCGTGCAATCTTGGATATGTGTTCGGGTACTCCTTGGGACAAACGTGATAAGAGGTCGGCATCCCCGTTCTGGCTCCGCGGCACACAAACCAGCTCAGCTCGCCTAAACAATCCGAGTAATTCCCGAACAGCATCCCTGTACTTCGCCATCCTTTCTTCCTTTGCCTCGAAATCGCCCTTCACCTGGGATATGACTAATCGAGAATCACACTTCACCGTTATGCATTCCGCTCGCATGGCCGCAGCTATCCGTAGCCCCGACAACAGGGCTTCATACTCAACTTCATTATTGGACACTTTGAACAGGTACCGGTAAGCGTAGTACGCTCGAAACCCTTCAGGCGAGATCAAGACGATCCCGCCCCCGCAACCTTTCGTCCCGGACGATCCATCGGTCGCTAGGGTCCACCACTGTTCTTCACTATCTCTTTGTCTTTCCGTAACTTCCCTCGCCGTGCATTCCACAATGAAATCCGCAAGTGCCTGCCCTTTGATGGATGATCGGGGCTGAAATTCGACCTCGTACTGACTGAGAAGCATCGACCACTTCACGACCCGCGTCGTTCCCGGGGTTCTCAATGCTGCGCCCAGGGGTTGATCCGACAAGATTCTGATCGGGTGTGCTTGAAAGTAATGGGTCAACTTCTTCGCCGTGATGTAAGCGGCATAGATGGTCTTCTCGAGCGGGGTGTACCGCAGCTCCGCATTCTGTAAGGTTTTACTTACGTAGTATACGGGGTTCTGAATCCCGCCTTCCTCACGGACCAGCACGGAGCTGATCGCGCCCTGCGACACTCCCAAATACAATACCAGTGTTTCTCCTTTCCTCGGCTTGCTCAACAACGGTTCAGAGAGAAGATACTTCTTTAGGTCCTCGAATGCCCGCTGGCAATCATCCGTCCACGCAAATCCACTTTGTTTCTTGAGAACCCGGAAAAAAGGTAGGGACTTCTCCGCAGATTTTGACATGAAACGCCCAAGTGATGCCAGCCGCCCAGTGAGAACCTGCACTTCCTTCACCGACCTCGGAGGTTCCATGTCAAGGATTGCTCTCACCTTTTCGGGGTTCGGCTCTATCCCTCTCCGGGTGACCATGTACCCCAAAAATTTTCCGCCCTGGACAGCAAACATGCACTTTTTTGGGTTCAGGCGCAGCCGGACTGCCCTCATGATCCCGAAAATTTCGGCTAAGTCGTCGGCATGGTCTGTCGCTCGTACGCTCTTGACGATCATATCGTCTACATACGCTTCCATGTTCCTTCCTAGCACTGTTCGAAACACTTTTGCAACCATTCTCGTGTACGTCGCCCCGGAGTTCTTCAAGCCGAAAGCCATGACTAGATAGCAAAAGATCCCCTCCGGTGTGATGAAGGAGGTTTTCTCCGCATCATCTTCATGCATGGATATCTGATGATACCCCCGGAATGCGTCCATGAAGCTGAGGAGTTCGCACCCGGCTGTCCCGTCAACTAGCTGGTCTATGTTAGGTAAAGGGAAGGGGTCCATCGGGCATGCTCTGTTAAGGTCTGTGTAATCGACGCACATTCTCCAAGTCGGGGGCTTCGGTGCCAGGACCACGTTTGCCAACCATTCTGGGTATAATACTTCCTTGATGTGTTTAATAGCCAAGAGCATAGCCACCTCCTTCTTCACGAAATCCCTTCGTTCCACCGAGAGGTGTCTTCTCTTCTGCTGGATCGGCTTCACCGTCGGGTCGACCGCTAGCCTGTGAACGGCCACACTTCGGTCCAACCCCGGCATATCCTCAGGGCCCCATGCGAAGATCACACTGAATGTGACCAACACTTGGATGATCTTCTCTCTCATCCCGGCTGGGAGCCCCAACCCGATTTTGATCTTTCGCTCCGGGTGCCCGGGATCGATATGAACTTCTTCAACCTCGGAGGTGGGTTCAGCGCGGAGCTGGCCATCCTCATACTTCATGGCTTTGCTGTTGATAGTGTGGACCCTGAGGTCCTTTTGTCCGAGTTGTTTGCACGCCTTCATGTAACAACTCCGGGCCATCCTTTGATCTCCCCGAGCTATCCCGACCCCGTTCGGGGTGGGGAACTTCATACATAAATGCTCCTGAGAGATAATGCATCTCAAGTCCTCCAACGCGGGTCTTCCCATGATGATTTTGTGCGGACAGGTTAAACGTACGACAATGAACTCCAGGTTCAACTTTGCTACACAGGGTTCTGAACCCACCATCACAGGCAACACCACACTGCCTTCCGATTCGATTGAGTCCCCGGTAAATCCGGATAAAGGTGTTCTTACCGGACTCAGATCCGCCCCGCTCAGACCAAGGCCTTGGAATGTGTCGTAATACATTACGTTCACCGAGCTTCCATTGTCTACTAGAACTCGATGAATGATTGTATTGTTGATCTCCACCTTAATCATTAAGGCGTCCCTATGCGGTGGTGGCATGGGTGGTAGGTCATCATCAGTGAAGTAGATCGGATCTCTTCTCATCTTCTTTCCTGCAGGTACCCGGGTAATTTCCCCGACGTACAAGGATCGAGCCCATCGTTTCCTTTCGCCTGACGTGTCCCCTCCTTGGGGGCCGCCCACGATGTAGGAGCATCTGTGATGCTTCCGGGCTCCCTCCCCTAGGTCGCACTCGTCATCCTCGGACAGAGCCCCGAGCTCGCGCTTCTTTGGAGGTTGGTCAAGGGGCTGTTTCTCCTTGGACGTGGTGGCTTGATCGGAACGCCTCCATGTCAGGTTCCTCCCTTTCTGGGCATTTCCCGGTTTTCCTACAAATTGGCCCAAATATCCTTGTTTGATAAGTGCCTCGATTTGTCTGCGGAGAACGATGCATTCGTCCGTATCATGCCCGAAATTTCGGTGAAACCTGCAGTACTGGTCGGTGTTGCGTTTGGCAGTGACCACGTCACATTCCTCTGGGAAGGAAACCAAACCCTGCTCCTCGGCATAGTCGAGGACCGTCCCGACCGGTTGAGCCAAAGGTGTCAGAAGTTTGGTAGGTAGGAGCGGACCGTTCGGGACGTCCGTCCTTCCCTTGTTCTTATTCTTCTTACCTTTGAACCGGCCGCCCTTTCCGCCAGATTTCCTATCGGCATCTTCATCATCTGGGTCACCACGTCTTCCCCTGTCCTTCGTATCTTCTTTCTTTCCATCCTCTTCATCTCTTTTCCTCTGTTCAGCGTCCTCTGCCTCAGCCTGACGGTCAGCCCGCCTCAGGGCTTCCTCGTATAAAGCGGGTGGATTCCTAACAAAATCCTTGTAAAGTTCTCCTGATCGGATAGAATTTGTCAGCATTGCCACTCCGGTCCTGTCGTCAAGGCCCTGAACCTTGACCGACTCGACCCTCCATCTTGCCAGGAAAGTGGACAGGGCCTCTTTCTTTCCTTGCTTCAGGCTAAACAGGTGGCTGAAATTCTTCTTCACATCTCGTGAGCCGGCGAACCTCAAGAGGAAGTGCCTAGCCAACTCCCTGAAGTTCCCGATGCTCCCATCGGGCAGTGTGTCATACCATTCACGAGCCGGGCCATCTAGAGTAGCCGCGAATCCTCTGCATCGTATGGCATCTTCGTACCCCATCATGACCATATATGACAGGTAACGTGATATGTGGTGTTGCGGGTCTGAAGTGCCCTTGTAAGTATCCACATTGCAAGGTTTGTAGCCCCTTGGCAACGGAGCCTCCATTATGGCACGAGTGAAGGGCTCCGGGATATGGAGGTCGGCCACGTATGACTCTCCCCCAACAACCCTCCTCCTTAGCTCGTCCAACCTTAGTCTGAGATCCTCCACAGCTTCCGGCGCCGGTTCCTCTGGCACGCGTCCAGCACGGGGCTGGACCCGCACATAGGATTCTGCGACTCTTTCACGCGCGTGAGGCCGACGGCCACCATGGGGGCCTTCTATGGAACCGGTTCGACCGCTCAGACGACGGGGGTGATGAGAGAAGTCATCCCCGCCCTCCAGTGACGAGTCTCGGTGGGGCCCTCCTCTTTCGGGTCGTCGAGGCTGCTCGACCCGTCGGGACATATGCTCCCTCCGGGGCAAGGATTCCCTTCGTGATTCGTCCAAACTAGTATGTCGCCCTTCATATCTCCCAGAGGAAGTCTCGATGTCTTCAGGGGCGGCGTGCCTCGGAGTTTCATGATTAGCTCTCTGCGGCATCATCCCCAGGAAATTCTGAGCCAAAGCCCCAATGGCACGCGTGGCCTCCTGTAGCGCCCGCACTCCAGCGTCAAGTCGGTTCGTGCGCGGAGCCCGACGACGGCGACCTCCAATCCGATCACGAAGGGATTGTCTGTCATGACTACGGCTTAGCGAGCCCCTCAGGTCCCCTGAGCCCGACAAATGGCTCCGGAGATCTCCTATCGGTCTCACCACCTGGCTTCTCACACGATGGCCATTGGGTTGTTCTGAATGCTCGGTGTGAACGGAAACTCGCTCTTGCCTTGATGATCCTGCCATTTTCCTCCTCAAAGATTCTACCGAAAACTGAGAGAACAACTCGGCTCTCAATGAAAGCACCAATGTTGGTAGAAAATGTGTTGAGTAGAAAATTCGGCAGCAATTCAGTACAGTAAAAGTGACTTATCCAATACAACAAGAGGGGCGGCCTATTTATAGGCGCTTACAAGAGGTTTCTTGAATACTAATGGGCTTGGCCCAATTAAACAACTAAAACAAGAAGCCTGATCCCAGGCCAATGGGCTGGTCAGGCCCAGAGTTAAACTAATCAATCCAAGGACCATATTATCTAGTCGGACCGTGTGCTGGGCCTGGTTCGCGCCCGAGCCCAGGCATATTGGGTCGATAGTATTGGACCTGGCCCATTATCCCAACACGCATGTTTATAGTTTAATAATATTAATTATTAGACGTTAGTTAATTTTAATGGGATTTTAGTGAATTTTAGTGAATTTTAGTAAAATTTTAGGCAATTAGTTAATTTTAAGGGAATTAGTTAATTTTAAGGGAAATTTTGGGAATTAGTTAATTTTAAGTGAATTTTAGTGAATTTTAGTGAAATTTAAGGAAAGTAGTTAATTTTAAGGGAATTTTAGGGAATTAGTTCATTTTAAGTGAATTTTAGTGAAATTTAAGGAAACTAGTTAATTTTAAGGGAGTTAGTTAATTTTAGGGAATTAGTTAATTTTAAGGGAATTTTAGGGAATTAGTTAATTTTAAGGAAATTTTAGTGAAATTTAGTGAAATTTAAGGGAATTAGTTAATTTTAGGGAATTAGTTAATTTTAAGGGAATTTTAGTGAATTTTAGTGAAATTTAAGGAAACTAGTTAATTTTAAGGGAATTAGTTAATTTTAACGGAATTATTTAATTTTAAGGGAATTTTAGGGAATTAGTTAATTTTAAGGGAAATTTAGAGAAATTTATGGGAATTAGTTAATTTTAAGGGAATTTTAGGGAATTAGTTAATTTTAAGGGAATTTTAGTGAATTTTAGTGAAATTTAAGGAAACTAGTTAATTTTAAGGGAATTAGTTAATTTTAAGGGAATTATTTAATTTTAAGGGAATTTTAGGGAATTAGTTAATTTTAAGGGAATTTTAGTGAATTTTAGTGAAATTTAAGGAAACTTGTTAGTTTTAAGGGAATTAGTTAATTTTAAGGGAATTATTTAATTTTAAGGGAATTTTAGGGAATTAGTTAATTTTAAGGGAATTTTATTGAAATTTAGTGAAATTTACGGGAATTAGTTAATTTTAAGGGAATTTTAGGGAATTAGTTAATTTTAAGGGAATTTTAGTGAATTTTAGTGAAATTTAAGGAAACTAGTTAATTTTAAGGGAATTAGTTAAATTTAAGGGAATTATTTAACATATGTCTGTTAGAGAAGCTTTTTTTGTTACTCCAGGGGGTGTGGGGGAGGGGGGCCTGGAGTAATCAGGGCTGAAACTCACTCCATTGAGTTTCAAACCCTTGTGTGCCTAGCGGGATTCGAACTCGAGACCTCCCACTAGGCACGATAACCTGACAATCAGCTGAGGCTGAATGCTTGGTTTAGAGAAGCTTTTCCTAATAGCTAACAATTTTTGTCCATTATCTTTATTTTGGTCATATGTTAGGAATCATTTCTTTAACATATTCTACTTTGACTACGATTTATTTATACGTTTTAATAATTTGTTTAAAAAATATATTGTGAAATTAGTTTCATCCTAAATTTTCAAAATCTATTTTTTTATAATTGTTTACTAAAAAATAATTAAATATAGTGTCGTAAAAGTAATATTGCCTCTGTTCTTAAATAAATGAAACATGCATGTGGAATTTTACACTATTCACATATTCTATTTTGACTACGTTTTATTTATATGTATTAATAGTTTATTTTAAAAATATATTGTTAAATTAGTTTCATGAAAAATTGATCGTTGCATTTATTTAAGAACAGTGGTGGTACATGATTTTAATAAATGAAGAAATTCAGATCCTTAAATTCTTTTTTAACCAAAATCAAAATATACCTTACCGTAGTCCCATCAGGAAGATTTACACGATCACTCTCTTTCATTTGTGTGAATGTTTCACACATTAGACAAGTAATCACTACCACTACCTCCGTTCCGGTGGACTTTGCCGAGTGCAAAGTAGGTCAGAAATAAAAATAGTAAAAAATGTGTGGTTGAGATTTGTGCAGAGGAGAGAGAAATGTGCAGAATCACAAATGAGTTGCTTTAATATGAAGGTGGCAAAGTTTTTTTGGGACAACCAAAAAGGGATAGTTGGCAAAGTCTAATGGGACGGAGGGAGTATTAAAGAACATATCACATAATTATAGACTTTGTCTTATACAATGTCCAATCATGTACATCTTATATTTCAACTGAGAATGCTGACCAACCATGATGCAACTTTATCCTTAAAACATTATATTTCTTTATTATCTGATTATTAGTATGTGACATTTCAAATAGGTAGATTTCAACTTCAATATGGTTAGTAACAACATATATAGTTTTTTTGGTTTAAAATAATTAAGCAGAAGAATTTTCTCTCTCATATATAGTGTTTTTTGGTTTAAAATAAGTGAAATAATAAATGAGCGGGATAATTCTCTCTCTCATACGTAACAAATTTAGGTATAAGAAGAAGAAGATAAATGGACTAATATTTGAACGGGAAAAACTTCCTCTTATATGTAGTTGCTTTAGACAAACTAGATAAGTAGACTAATAATTATGGGGGGTATTTTCTCTTACATATCTATACGGAATTAATAATTAACGAATGAATTAATTAATAATATACAGAACAACATTAATTAAGAGAAGCAAGGCCAAGAGATATTTGTGGGGCTCAATGTATTCAAACTATCTTTTTTTCTTTAAAATGTTATAACTTCTTCATTTTTACTCTAAATTATACAATAATTATATCAAAATTCATCATTTTTTATGATCTTTCATATGACATCAATATTGCATATGTAAAATTTTGAACAATATGAAGGTTTATTAAACAATCTTTTTTATTTTCCAACATTACAGATTATTCTGTATTAAATAAGTTGTTCTCAATCTATTACCAAAATAAGGATAATGGGAAAAATATAACTTATTAAATTTTAATCACTATATCCTTAATGAACTTATGTGTCCTTCTCTCCAAAATTCTCTCTTTTACTCTATAAAAGTCCACATGGCCAACTGAAGGAGTTATACTGAATACCAATAGTATAATAATGACTAATGAACCAAGGTGAGGATTTTTCTATTTGAACAAAAAAAAAGTGGCATCAATTAATTAATGGGACCCATTGTATAAATAAATTCTATTTTCTTTAAAGTGTTATAACTTTTTCAGTTTTTCTCTGATTTTTATAAAACATATACAAAAATTCATAATTTTTTACGATCTTTCATATGACACCAATAATTCATATATAAAATTTGTAAGGAATATTCGTATTTAGATTTTGATGATGCTAGGCTTATTAGGATATTAGAGTACCCCATTAGAAAATATGTATTAGAATTTCCCCAAGTGTTATAACTTTTTTAGCATTTATCTAATTTTTATAAAAATTATATCAAAATCCATAATTTTTTACGATCTTTCATATGACACCAATATTGGATATATAAATTTAAGAAAAAATGAAGGATTATTAAACAATCTTCCTATTTTCCAACCTCAATACAGAATGTTCCGTATTAAATAAAGAAAATAATTCATGATATAAAAAGTATATCAAAATTCATTATTTTTAACAATCTTTCATATGACATCAATATTCAATATATAAAATTTAAAAAATATATGAAGGTTTAATAATGTTTTCATTGCTTCTCTAATTTAATATATATATATATATATATATATATATATATATATATGTATATCAAATTTCATAAATGTTAGTATTTTCATTGTAAATTCTCTCTCATAAGTAGTCTTTTAAGTAATAGTTGTGCGTGAAAGTTTTCTCTCACATGTAGTTCTTTTTAATACTATCCTCCGTATGTCATTAATTGCAACATTGGAATATATACACTATTCATGTACTTTATTTTGACTACATTTTATTTATTAATGTATGTGAATTATTTTTTTTGAAAAATGTTGTTAAATTCATCTCATTACTAAGTTTTATAATCTGATTTTTATTTTATTTTTACTAATACAGAATTAAATAAAATGACAATCAAAATTGTGCGTTGGCAAACGTGAAATGTTGACTGTTGCAACTAAAAAGAGACGGAGGTAATATAAGAAAAGTCGGTTAACAATTGAGCGGAAGAATTTTCTCTCTCATATGTAGTGTTTTTAGGTATAAGAAGAAGATAAGCCGACTAACAATTGAGCGGAAGAATTTCTCTCATGTATGTAGTGGCTTTAGGTACAAGAAAATAAACTTGTCAATAATTGAGCGGGAGAAATTTCTCTACCACATGTAGTGCTTTTAGGTATTAGAAAATAATTTTGCAAATAATTGAGCAGATAATTGAGCGAGATAACTTTCTCTCTTATATGTAGTGATTTAGGTAGAATACTATAAGCCGGGTAACAATTGTGTGAAAGATTCTCTCTCAAATGTAGTAGTTTTAGATGTAAGAAGATCAGCTTGCTAATTATTTTGCGGGACAAATTTCTCTATCATATGTAGTGTTTTAGGTATTAGAAGATAAACTTGCTACCGATTGAGCACAGAAATTGAGCGAGATAATTTTCTCTCTCATATGTAGTGCTTTTAGGTGATAGAAGATAGAAGATAAGCTTGCTAACAATTGAGCGGATTAATTTTCTCTTATATGTAGTTCTTTTAAATGTAAAAATACACCGGCTTACAATTGAGAGGGATAATTCTCTCTCACATATGTAATGTTTTTTAGGTACGAGGAGATAAGAATATAAGTTTTCTAACAATTGAGGGGAAGAAGTTTTTCTCTCATATGTTATGAATCTTTTTAGTATAAGATAATCCGGCTAACAATTTAGCAAGAAAATTTATCTCTCATATGTAGTGTTTTTAGGTATAAGATAAGTTGAGGAATCGATCCAGTCCAGCTGGTCGCCAACTCACTCCCCCTTACAGGAGGTCTCGGGTTCGAAACTCAATGAGTCAGTTTCAACCTAGCTTACTCTAGGCTCCCCCAGCCACCCTCCCCCAGACGCCCCCTGGAGTAAAAAGAAAAAAAAGATATAAGATAAGTTAGCCAACAATTGAGCGAGAGTATTTTCTCTCTCATACCTATTGTTTTAGTATCTTAACACATGTAGTGCTTTTAAGTATAAGATAAGATAAGTTGACAAACAATTGAGCAGAATATTTTTCTCACTCATATGTAGTGGTTTTAGATATAATAAAAAGAAGATAAACTTGCAAATAATCCGTATCGATTTTCCTATGCAAATAATTATGACCAAAATAAGCATAATGGATGAAAATGTGACTTATTATTTTTGGGAATTATAATTATGTTTTATGTAGTATTTAGTTACATTTTTGTTCACAAATGTCTGTTAGAGAAGCTTTTTTTGTTACTCCAGGGGGTCTGGGGGAGGGGGGCCAGGAGTAATCAGGGCTGAAACTCACTCCATTGAGTTTCAAACCCTTGTGTGCCTAGCGGGATTCGAACTCGAGACCTCCCACTAGACACGATAACCTCACAACCAGCTGAGCTGGAATGCTTGGTTTAGAGAAGCTTTTCCTAATAGCTAACAATTTTGGTCCATTATCTTTATTTTGGTCGAATGTTAGGAATCATTTCTTTAACATATTCTACTTTGACTACGATTTATTTATATGTATTAATAATTTATTTAAAAAATATATTGTGAAATTAGTTTTATCCTAAATTTTCAAAATCTGTTTTTTTATTATTTTTTACTAAACAATAATTAAATATAGTGTCGTAAAAGTAATATTGCCTCTGTTCTTAAATAAATGCAACATGCATGTGCAATTTTACACTATTCACATATTCTACTTTGACTACGTTTTATTTATATGTATTAATAGTTTATTTTAAAAAATATATTGTTAAATTAGTTTCATCCTAAATTTTCAAAATCTGTTTTTTTTTCAATTTTTTACTAAAAGATAATTAAGTATACTAATGGTCAAAGGTGTGCATTCGCAAAAATGAAAAATTGATCATATCGTTGCATTTATTTAAGAACAGGGGTGGTACATGATTTTAATAAATGAAGAAATTGTGATCATTAAACTCTTTTTTAACCAAAATCAAAATATACCTTACCGTAGTCCCTTAAGGAAGATTTACACGATCACTCTCTTTCATTTGTGTGAGTGTTTCACACATTAGACAAGTAATCACTACTACTACCTCCGTTCCGATGGACTTTGCCAAGTGCAAAGTAGGTGAGAAATAAAAATAGTAAAAATTGTGTGGTTGAGATTTGCAGAGGAGAGAGTAATGTGTAGAACCACAAATGAGTTGCTTTAATATGAAGGTGGCAAAGTTTTTTGGGACAACAAAAAAGGGAATGTTGGCAAAGTCCAATGGGATAGAGGGAGTATTAAAGAACATATCACATAATTATAGACTTTGTCTTATACAATGTCCAATCATGTACATCATATATTTCAACTGAGAATGATGACCAACCATGATGCAACTTTATCCTTAAAACATTATATTTCTTTATTATCTATTATTAGTATGTGACATTTCAAATAGGTAGATTTCAACTTCAATATGGTCAGTAACAACATATATAGTGTTTTTTGGTTTAAAATAATTGAGCAGAAGAATTTTCTCTCTCATATATAGTGTTTTTTGGTTTAAAATAAGTGAAATAATAAATGAGCGGGATAATTCTCTCTCTCATACGTAATAATTTTAGGTATAAGAAGAGAAGATAGATGGTTTAATATTTGAACGGGAGAAACTTCCTCTTATATGTAGTTGCTTTAGATAAACTTGATAAGTGGACTAATAATTATGGGGGGTATTTTCTCTTACATATGTAGTGCTTTTAGGTATAAGAAGATAAACAAACTAATAATTGATTATTCGAATTTTCTCTCTCATATGTAGTGTTTTTTGGTATAAGATAAACAGACTCATAATTGAGCAGAATTTTTTTGTCTCTCATATGCATTGCTTTAGATATAATTTAAGCAGAGTAATAATTGAGCGGAAGAATTCTCTCTCTCATATATAGTGCTTTTAGGTATAAGAAGATAAATGAACTAATAATTGAGCATGAAAATTTTCTCTCATACGTAGTGTTTTGGGTATATAAGATAAGCGGACTAATAATTGAGCGGGAGAATTTTCTCTCTCATATGTAGTGTGTTTAGGTATAACAAGATAAATGGACTAATAATTGAGCGGGAGAATTTCCTCTCTCATACGTAGTGCTTTTAGGTCAAAGATAAGCCGACTAAAACTTGAGTAGTAGAATTTTCAGTCTCATATGTTGTACTTTTAGGTATAAGATAAGATAAGACGACTAACAATTTAACGGGAGATGTTTCTCTCTCATACGTAGTGCTCTTATATTAGGTATGAGATAATTCGGCTAAAACAATTGAGCAGGAGAATTTTCTCTCTCATACATAGTGATTTTAGGTATAATAAAAAAGATAAACCGACTAAAACTTGAACGGGAGAATTTTATCTCTAATACGTAGAAGTGATTTTGATTATAAGATAAGCTCATAAGCCAGCTAAAAATTGAGCGGATGAATTTTCTCTCTCATACATAATGCTTTTATTTATAAGATAGGCCGACTAAAACAATTGAGCGGGAAAATTATCTATCTCATATGTAGTGCTTTTAGGTATAATAAAGAAGATTAGGTGTGAGAAGTATAGGTATATAATAAGCCGGCTTAAACAATTGAGTGAGAAAATTCTCTCTCTCATATGTAGAGCTTTTAGGTATACGAAGATAAGTCGGCTTAATGTACGTGCAGATGATTGGACGGGATAATTTTATCTCTCATACGTAATAATTTTAGGTATAAGAAGGTAAGATAAGATGTGCAGAAGAATAATTGAGCGGGATAATCTCTCTCACATGTAATACTTTTAGGTATAAGATAAAAAGATTAACGTGCAGATGATTGGGCGGGATAATTTTCTCTCTCATATGTAATGATTTTAGGTATAAGAAGGTAAGATAAGATGTGCATACGAATAATTGAGCGAGATAATTTCTCTTTCATATGTAATGCTTTTAGGTATAAGATAAGATAAACAGATTAATAATTGATCGAGAGAATTTGATCTCATATTTTTTCTCTCATGACCTTTTAAACTTATGAGAAGACATTTTTTGATAATTATCACCAATGTTATGACAATCAATAAATATCAAGCTCTATCACTGCAAAAAGATTAAATATTCCTACCTAGACATATTTTAGTCATGCAAAATTTATATATGTGGTGTTATAGAGAGAGTTTAGAAGACACGGATTAATGATTTTAATACTACGTAAATGATAAGAAAATAAAATCAAAGTCATTACTACTATAACTTCTCTTTAATGTAGTTTTTCAAAACTCTAACAATTAAGTTCAATATTTCACTCTGTTACCAACATCACTAATTATTATTACGTAATAAATTTTAATGGATGATGTCGATTTTTTTATATTTTGATTTTCTTTTACTTTGAATATTTGTTGTATGGAGTTATGCTTTTTATATTCACTTATCATACTCCATTTTCGAAATGAAGTAAATTGTAAGAAAAAAAATCTATTTTTATATTTAATTAGATCGTGAATAAAAGTATATATGTAGATCAACCATTTTTTCTCGTGCATATGCACGGGTAATGTGCTAGTTGAACTATATACGAGTTTATCTTTTATACTCAGTACAATTTATCTTTTGAAAAAAATTATTGGAGTTATGCGATAAATTGTGGGCAAATTCTTCCTATTGGATAGAAATATCTAAATAATTATATTTATTATAGAGTACGTTAAAAATCAAGTTATTGGGGGCATGTGCCCCCACCCATAACCATGTAAAGGTCCTTGCACATTCTTAGGGTCCTACCATAAGGGTCGATAGGGATAAAAATAGGGGTGTAACTAGAAATATGTCATACTTAGTACTTCATTCTCAAAATTGAAAAATGCTTTGAATACATGTATAAAAGATTATGAACATGTTTAATAACCCTTATTTTCACCTTATCGATCATCTGTTTGATAAACTCGTAGTTTTTGACTTTTATACTCTAAATTATGTAAATCAAAATAAGTAAGATAAGAGTTACGGAGTATTTTTCTAGATGAAGTCATTGTGAAGGGCAATTTTAGCTATTTTTTAACTTTATTTATAAAATATCTTTTTAATAATTTTCTATAATTAGCAGATTTAGTTAATTGAGTCGATTTCAACCTCAATAAATGAGTCTATGTAAATATTTGTTTGAAAACTTTTTGTGTGCCGAACTAGCTGGATGTGCCCTCTTAGCTACTCATAATAATTAGTTAAAAACAATACACATTTAAGAGAGACAATAATAAAACACATCAAAATGTCAATCCAACTTTAAGGGCACACAAATTTACTTTTGTCAAAACCTTAAAAGTATGGGCAGCATTTCACCTTGTAACTTTCAATTAATCATTGCCATATAAACGCTTCAAATGGAGTGTTTTGTCCCCGACTCAATCTGGTCTGTTTAGGATCTGTCATCTTTTTTCTTTAGAGTTCGATTTCGTATGTCACATAAGCTAGCAAATTTGGGGAGAATTTGATTTTACCAAATATCCCAACGTCTACCTATATTATTTTAATTTATAATTTTGTATACAAATATCAGATATATATACATAACTTTGTTAGTTTAAACGTTATTAGAGTTGACTGTATCGCAAGAAATGAAAATCTCATTTTCTTTGAACGGTTTCAAAAAATTTGTCCTAAAAATGACCAATTGTGCGGATTGCAATTGCATTCATTTGAGAGATGTCTTTTTTGGCAGCATTACAATAAAACTTTTAAAATAAATTCAGTACAATTGTTTTATTACCTCGTGGACAAGGTAAACTGCTGTAAGAGTTATCGGGGAGAAAATCAAAGGGATAAATTGTCGACAAACAAAAACTAAAATACGGAGCAAATATCCAAAACTATGAGTAGAACAACGTAAAAGTACAAAAAAGCAAGAGTTAATTGCTCCTAAAAACACGAGTTAGTAAAATAAGTTTGAAAAGGGCATTATGGTAAAATGTGAAGCAATAACTTTGCATGTAAAATGTAAACTGTGTGGTTGAGGTTTGCGCAGAGGAGAAAGAAATAATAGAAGCCACAAAATAGTTGATTAAAAGAGAAAGTGACAAAGTTTTTTGGGACGTCCCAAAAAAGAAAGATGATAAAGTTTTAAGGGACGGAGTATGTAATTATGTAAAGAGTTTGCTGGCTTGATCATTTAATGTAAGAAAAAATTGTCCTATATAGGACTAAAACAAGGGCTAAATGCAAAAATAAGATCTCTTATGTTTTCTCCCCTTAATAGGACCAATTTACTCTTATTCTTAAACATACGAAAATTGTCATCCCAAATTTACCCTTGCAACCATTTAATCTTCTTTTTACCCTTGCAGTCATATAATCGATCGATTCCTTCTCTAGGTCCAAAACAAATCTGCAGATTCCACCGCATCTCATCATCTCCCCTGAGATCTGCCGATTCCATCGCACGACATCGACTTCTCCACCGCAAGTTGCCTTCGCCGCTCCGCCTGCGTCACTTCTGCTTCGCTGCCTTCACCTCCACTTCGCTGCCTTTGCCCTGCACCATCGCTCTGTTTATCTTTCTTCGAATTTTCAGGGTTTTTCGCTTTCTTCTTCTTCTTCTTCTTCTTCTTTCTATTCCTCTTCTCCTTCTCCTCCTTCTCTTTGTCTCCTCCATGGATCTTCTTCTTCTTCTTCTTCATCTATTATTTTTTTTTGAAATGTTGTGTTTGTTCTCAAAATGTCATGAATGTGCCAATTACATATAGTCATCTTTAAAGAGAGAGTTTGCAATAAAATGACATCATTTGAAAAACATGTCAAAAAACATGTCATTTCTAATGAAAATTAGTTATGTCATTCTCAGATAAGTCATAAAAATGTCATAGAATGCCATAAGAATGACATTTTCTTATGGCATATGACATTTTCATTTTGTCATTCTGATAAATATACTGCCACAAACATGACAGTTTTTTCAAATAACCAATAATTTTGACATTCTCAGATTATAAAAGTGACATTCTGCTGAATAAATAAAATTCAAACCTAAAAAATACAAATAAATAAATAAAATTCGACTAAAAGTGGACTCAAAATTAATAACTCAAAATAAAAATGAAACAGAGTACGAGCAGGAAGAAAATAGAAGAGAGGAGAAGAGAAGAGGAGAAAAAGAAGAGGAGGAGGAGAACTTACCTGTGAAAACTGCAGCAGGGCTTGAGATAGCAGGAGGGCGCGCAAGTGACGAACGGCAGAAGAGATGCGTAGGGCAATTTCGGCATTCTACTGTTATTTTAGTCCTACGCTTCATCAGATGAAACTAGTAGTCCTATAATGGAATTTTTCATATGTTTTAGTCTTATTTAGGTAAATCTCTCTTAATGTAAACAGTAGTTAGTTTTTTAAAACGAAAGAGTTTACTGCGCAGAGGATGTCGCCGAAGAGTTTTACCAACTGAAGAGAAAAAGTCGTGTTTACTTTGCTGCTAAAACCACAGTTATATTTGTAAGACATGTGAGGTAAACACGCAAACTACTTAAAAACCTGCTTACTAACTCAAACATGTGTTTAAAGTGCCGCTCACTAAGCTTATCACTCTCTCATGTATTAATTAAGCGGCAATTTAAACTTTTTCGGTTTCCGCATATACCTTTATCTCTTGCCCTTACCAGGGCCGGTCCTGGCGGTTTCGAGGCCTAGGGGTGAATGCTCTATAATAGACCTAATTTTTTAAAAAATATTGTACTATATCCCATTCAAATTCGTCCAATTTTATTACATTTTAAAATTAATAAATTTTAAATTTTTATGAAAGAAATTTTAATACTATCACAAAATCGCAATTAAATTTCATAACCATTTTTAACTAGAAAAGCTAAAACACATTCACAATTTCACTATTTGACAAAATGATACTCCGCAATTAATACTACAACAAATTTAAAATGTACAAATTCAGGATCAAACAACAATATAAACAAATTCACAATCAGTACTTCACAATTCAACAAGATAACAATCAATAAGTAAATCAACAATAAAAAAATTAAAATCGGTGATAAAAAATAAAAAGTTATCATAATTATTAACTAATAATGTAGTATGTAAAAAACCATAGATTGGGGATTTAAGGGTGGTGCACCAAAGGTAGAATAACAGAATTGTAGATTTGTACAAGCAGAAGTGCTGTGAACTTCCCGTGTTTTTACGATTTGTTTACTATTCTTCTTACTAGCTGGATGAAAATACAAGATAGGACAAAAAACTCAGCCTACTCAACCTTAATATAACACATAAATATTTGACCTAATTTTCTATTCACTTTTTTTGGGCCTAGGGCCGTCGCCCCTGCTGCCCTCCCCCTAGGGCCGCCCCTGGCCCTTACATTACTGTTACCCCTACCCCACCTCAAACCCCACCCGTCCCCTACCAATCCTTGTACACCTAACCCTACCCCCACCCTACCTCGCCCACCCGTACCCCTTACCCCTACCCCTACCCCTACCCTTACCAGGATAAGTGGGATGGGTTGGGGGTTGGGGGTAAGTGGTGGATGTCAAGGTAGGGGTAACCTGTACGGGGTAAGGGGTACTGGGACATTAGGGGTAGGGGTGAGTAGAGGCACGGGGACATGTAGGGTGTATGATAAGGATACACGGATGGGTTAGGGTAGCCCCCCCCCCCCCCCCCCCCCCCCCCCCACATATTATATATACTTGTGTATACATGAATGTTTGTGTGTCTATATATGATACATACGGTTATTTTGTACATTTTAATGTTAAACAGTGTTTTAAATCCTGTGTAGTTAACATGAACTTATAACACTACTTATTTTATAGGCCGCTTATTAACATAAATTTTTATAAACGCCGCTTAGTAACATGTAAAGTAAACATGTCTAGGAGATTGGATCATTAAATAGGATTTTCCAGGGGCTTGCCGCCTAGGATTTCCTAGGGGTATGTTTGGGAGTTGGGTTTTGGAGGGGAGGGGATGGTTAACTAAGGTTTATGGCTCTCCCTTTCATGTTTGGGAGTTAAAAAATATGGAGGAGATGGTTTTGAAGGGCTTTTGTAAACCTCCAAAACCCTTCAAATCCTCAATTTTCAAGTTCTCCCAAATTGTGGGATTTTGAAATATAACTAATTAAATAACAATTTTAGCTCAATTTTGAATAAATATAAACTCAATTATTTGAATTCATCATATATGTGAAGTGATTTTAATTATAATTCATCCAAAACCTTTATCTATTCAAACTTGATACTCCCAAACAAGAATATTGATTTCCAACTCTTTCACTCCCCTTCCCTTCCAATGACTAACCTCCAAAATTTTCCCATCCCCTTTCTTAACGATATAATTTCTAAATTCACATTCTTATTCAGTAATATCATTCAATTCGACCTCAAAAGTAATAAATCTTACTATAATTGTTGAAAAAGTTTAATACTCCCTCCGTCCTTTAAAACCTTGTGATGATAGTTAATTTTATCTTCTTTGCATAAATCTCAACCACACAATTTTTACTTTATTAATCTCTATACCGGTCAAACTTAACAAATTTTAAGGGATGAAGGGGTATTAATTTAGTAAAAAGAGTTTTCATAAGCCGGAAATAGAGGCTGCTCAAGAGCTCTTAAACTTATGTTTTGTCCCTAGTTATAATTCAATCACATAGGGAGTAATTTTCATTCTTCAATAAAAACAGGGTTATTTTTACCTTAAAATTTTCAAGTAACATGTATAAATGCCAGGCGATTCCAAGTCGAAATATACCGTTAAGAACATCCAGGAAACCAAAACCTGAAAGCCGGCCAAGCCCAGTTTCCTTTGGATAAATCATTCACAGTAACCTGAAAGACTGCTAATTCTTCTTGACCGGCAACTCAGCAGTCCCCACCTTCCCTCCTTTTCCTTTATCAATCAAACTTCTTCCGATCACTTTTCTTCATTTTTAGCTTTTCATTAATTACAGGGGAGGCCCATCCCCAACTGAATCACATGTAATAATAATAATTAGAATAAGAAGATCGATTTGTCTTCTGAACAATGAGTGATAAAGAGAAGAGGGAGAAATGCGGCGGTGATCGGAAGGCGGTTCTTAGAGTGTCCTGGAATTGTGCGGCGGAGCTCCTCCTCCTCGTCACTATCTTCCTTATCTTCTTCTGCGTTATTATTGTTCTCCACTTTACTTTCTCTCCCACAAGCCTTAGCAGCTGCTTGCCCAGACCGCTCTCTGTTTCCGCCTCACTCTCTTCCCCAGCCACCGCTTTCCCTCCACCGGAAACAGACGTAAAAAATGGCGTCTTTAAACGGGGCTTCAATGGGTTTGGCTCCGCCGCCTACAACTTCATACTTATGTCGGCGTACAGAGGCGGGTATGACACCTTCGCCGTCATGGGTTTGGCTTCGAAGCCTCTCCACGTTTTCGGGCAGCCCAGTTACGTCTGCGAGTGGGTCCCGGCGAAGGGGGGACCTGTTTCCGTCTCCGGCGTGAAAATCCTTCCGGACTGGGGGTACGGCCGGGTCTACACGGCGGTGGTGATCAATTGCACATTCCCCGTTTTCGTCGGAGAAACAGGGGTCGGCGGGAAACTCTTAATCCACGCCGCCACAAACGGTGGAGGGGATACGGAGTTCAACGTCACCGACACGTTCACCGCCATGACAGAGACGCCGGGGGATTTTGCCGGTTTCATGTCCGTGTTCTCGTCGGAGCCGAGGTACGATTACCTGTACTGTGGATCGCCGGTGTTTGGGAATCTGAGTCCACAGAGGATACGAGAATGGCTGGCATACCATGTTCGGTTTTTCGGCAAGAAAGCCCATTTTGTGATCCAGAACGCCGGCGGCGTACACCCGGCGGTTATGGAGGTGCTCCGGCCGTGGATGGAAATGGGGTACGTGACATTGCAGGACATAAGAGAGCAAGAAAGGTTCGACGGATTTTATCACAACCAATTCTTGATTTTGAATGATTGCTTACACAAATACAGATTTAGTGCGAAATGGATGTTCTTCTTTGATGTTGACGAGTTCATCTTCGTCCCAAAGAAGAGCTCTCTTCCGGCGGTGCTTCGGTCTCTCTCTGAGTATACGCAGTTCACCATTGAACAGATGCCCATGTCTGCGAAGCTCTGTCTCCGGGAGGATTCCGGCAAGACATCCCGGTATGATTCAATTTCTATCCTACCACGATTTTCTTGAACCGAATCAATCAATCAATTCTTTAAATCTTGTTTTTTTTTCTCAATGGGCTCACAATTCTGTCTTGTCGGTTGGCAAAAATTCAACACCCATGTTTTTGATCGTTAATTTATTACTGCTATTTCTAATTTTTAAGCCCGTCCCTCAACTTTTCTGTTTTATTCCTTCCATCCGGTGGTCGACGATGGGACACGAGGGAGTTTCACTTTAATTAATAAAAAATTAGTTTATGTGGTTGATATTAATTGATAAAGTAAAATTAAAGTAAGAATAATTTAGAGTCACACAAACTTTACCAAATTTTGTATGGGACAATCTTAGTGGTATTGATCGATAAGGTAAAATGAGACAATCATAGCGGGACAGAGGTAGTAAAACTTTTTTATTCTTGTCCAACAACCCATTATGTTTCGAAGATATATACTCCGTATATGCTTCAATTTGAGGCAAAATTAATTTGTTAATTTATTCCAAGGTTATAATTCTATGAAACTATATCCACTATCCAGGCATGGTTTTTACGTTGGATGAAGTCTAGATGTAAATTTTTGGGGATTTTTCATTTTGTGTGTTTATTGTGTACGTTCCTGCATGGTACATATGGATTGGAAGGTCCAAATTAAAAAACTTTTAACTTGCGTGACAACGTGGCAAAAAGTGCATGGTTAAATAACTATGACTAGTTATGATCAGTTATTCCAAGTCATTTTCTTATCTTTGTAAAACTATGACCTCAAATTGGATATTATTTTCTCTTTTTTAAAAAATAGTAATAACTTTTTTATTTTTGATCCGATTTTTATAAAATTTATATCAACATTTTTTATTTGGGAAAATGGAAACTAATAATCCAACCTTTTAGCGGTCTTCTTACAATAGTTCCACCTTTTGATTATTCATGAATAATCCAACCTTTGCACCTCATCTTCATTCACTGGTCTCTGGCCGATTTATGACCTGTTATTCCAAGTCATTTTCTTATCTTTGTAAAACATTATACCATAATTCTCATCTTATGATCACATAATGTTTTGCAAAGATAAGAAAATGACTTGGAATAACAGGTCATAAATCGGTCAGGGACCAGTGAATGAAGATGGGGTGCACAGGTTGGATTATTCATGAATAATCAAAATGTGGGACTATTGTAAGAAGACCGCTAAAAGGTTGGATTATTAGTTTTCATTTTCCCTTTTTATTTTTTATGATCTTTCAAATGAGACCAATATTGCCTATGTAATTTTAACATATTAACATTTGCGTGTAAAATATGTAACTCTACGTGTTAAAATATGTAACTCACGTTCAATCAGGCCAAATGCAACTCGTGTGTATAAATATGTATCTCTACGTGTAACAATATGTAACTTTACGTAAAAAAATATGTAACTCGCGTTCAGACAGGTCAAATGCAACTCGTGTGTGTAAAAATATGTAACTCGCGTGTATAAATATGTAATTTTACGTGTAAAAATATGTAGCTTTACGTATAAATATATGTAAGTCGCGTTCAGGCATGTCAAATGCAACTCGTGTGTATATATATGTAACTCGCTTATAAAAAGATAAAACTTGCTTATAAAAAGATAAAACTTGCTTATAAAAAGATGTAATAACTTGCTTATAAAAAGATGTAACTCGCTCATAAAAAGATGTAACTCAATGTATTATCAATTGTAACTGATGCCACTGATCCACTCCCAAACAGATTCGATCTTCTATTTCACAAACCTATCATCTCCCAAACAGATTCGATTTTCCTTATAATCCAATACTCATTAATATAATAGTTCGATAATTTCTTAAAATTATATAAGTAATATTGGTCTCATTTGAAAGATCATGAAAAATAAAAAATGTTGATATAATTTTTATAAAAATCGGATCAAAAATAAAAAAGTTATTATCATTTTTTAACAACAAAAGCAAAAAAAAAAGAAAGCTTGCTGCGTCGTTTTGCAACCGGGCGCACCATCCTCATGGTGCGCCGGTTGCACGGTATAATTTGCCGTAATCAAATTAAATAAATACTCTATAATCCCAATCCCATCTCTGAAGGCCACCCAACCCGGATCGGACGGTACGTTGGGAGGATGTAAATTGGACTATAATCCTAATCTGACAGATAGAGAGTGGGGTTCTGTCCCCGTTACTTGCAGAGACCCTATGCATATTAGCATAGTAACCTCTACCAGTTGAGCTACGCTCACATGTGAGTATTGAGCAATTTTCGTAATAAAAATAAGGTTAGTTGTGGCACTAACCTTATGGCACTCTCTTGTGGCACTCCCTCGCTACCAGTTGAGCTACGCTCACATGTGAGTATTGAGCAATTTTCGTAATAAAAATAAGGTTAGTTGTGGGAGAGTTTGATTAGAATTTTGGGTTTAATTTTTACATTGAAAAAAGAATTAATTCCGTTTTAGGTCCTCCGAGTTTTGTGTCATTTCCATATTTAGTCATCGTCTTTCACTTTATCCATTTTTGGTACCTTACTATTGTTTTCTTGACCATTTGTGGTCCATTTCTGAGCATTTTTACTATCGGAAAAGGACTATATATGGTCAAGAAAACAATACACAGGTACCAAAAATGGATAAAATGAAAAACGAGGACTAATTGTGGAATTGGTGCAAAACTCGAAAGACCATAAGTGGAATTTCTTCTTGAAAAAATAAAGTAGAACATGTGGGTAACGGGTATTGTGCAATTTTCGTAATACAAAAACAAGACGAGTTTTGGGAGTGTTTGATTAGAACTTCTACCAAACTTGATATTCATTATGGCCAAGTGACAAATCTTAAAGAATAGACTAGACTTCAAAGTACGTAACACCCAAATGATTGCTTTTATTAATCATTATTAGGCTTCATTTACACTTTTGCTTACTATTCAAAGCCTGTATTGAATGCCGTTGAATCTCTTTTAATTTCCATGGTACAACAACATCAACAACCATGACACCATGTTATAGATTTTGACATGGTGTTATCTATGATATTGCAGAAGATGGGGGTTTGAGAAGCTAGTATATAAGGATGTAAAGACTGGGATATGGAGGGATCGGAAGTATGCCGTGCAGCCCCGCAACGTGATAGCAACGGGGATTCACATGTCCGAGAACACGACGGTGGGGAGCAAGACGACACACCAAACCGAGGGACACATCATGTACTACCATTACCACGGGACCGTCGCCCAACGAAACGAACCGTGTCGACAATTCATTAATGCTACGTCACTCACCGTCGACGAAGTCCCGTACGTACTTGACACTACAATGCGAGGCATCACACGGTTTGTGAAAAAATTCGAACTCGAAACCATTGGAAATGTGTTACATAATACACACCAATAATCATATTACTGATGTGTTTCAGTCCTTTTTTTATTGTGAAATTGTATATGACAGAAAAACAATGATAAATACCACATATTGTGGTTATTGTTGCATATAGAAATAGATAGGCTGTTTATGTGTTAGTTCATTTAAACAATGTTATACTCTTGTATTTAATTAATGTACACATGTATTTTTTTAATCAATGGGAGAACAAGTTGGGTTGATAAGTTGATCACAAATTTATTTGTTATAGCTGTTGGTCCAAAATAGGACGCTCGTAGGCTTTTAGGAAAACTATGTAAGAACACTCAAGCAAGAATTAGGAAAGTACGAATATGGAAAGTTGCAAAAGGGATTTGGTAGCCAGAAATCGCATATCTGTATTTGAAATTCGAATTGCCTTTTATAGGCGATTACAAATGGTAACTGTCGAACATAATAATGACTAAATTAATTACAACATTAATACAAAATTAAACACATAATTAAGTTGCGCATTATTTGTTGCCCGTTACTCTTCCTGGCTGGCTGGCAGGTCGGCCTGGCTAGCAGGCTCAACGCTTGAGCTCCTCGGGTGACAGGCTTCCGGTTGGGCCAGTAGGCTGGCTGCTGAGCGGGCTGGTAGGTAGGCTTCCTGCTAGGCTGGAGGCAGGCGCCTGGCCAGGCTGGAAGGCAGGCCGCTGGCCGGGTTGGACGGCAGGCTGCTGACTGGGCTGGTAGGCAAGCTCCCTGCTGGGCTGGACGGCAGGCTGCTGACTGGGCTGGTAGGCAGGCTCCCTGCTGGGATGGACGGCAGGCCGCCCTGGGCTTTCACTCTTTGATGGGCCTGATCGGTTTGGCCGGAACGAGCTCTGGATCACTGGGCTTGGGCCTGCTGGTCAAAGTCCGGGGCCTGGGCCGATTAGGCTCTAGGCCTAGTCCCATAACCCCATCATGAGTCCCCCACTCCCTTAGTCGAGTAGTAGACTCGGCTAAGAGGGAGTAGTTTAAGTCAGCTGCCGATTTAAAAATATTCACATATCAAGGAATCATAATTGCGGATTATGTGAATCCCGGAGTTTATGGAAATTCCCAAATTAAATCAGGCTCCCAAAAAAGGCTCCAAATAAATTCCTTCAGCATCCTAGCACTCCAGCCGTCAGTTTTCTTCCGGACTTCAGGTCAGCTCCCGAAAATTCCTTTTCTTTTCTTTCCTTTCTTTTCTTTCCTTCTTTTTTCTTTCCTTTTCTTTTTCCTTTCCTTTTCTTTTCTTTCCTTCTTTTTTCTTTCCTTTTCTTTCTCTTCTCTCTCCTGGTCTGCGTCCGTCTTCCTCGCGTCGCCCCAGCGCCGCAGTCAACCGGCCGACTGGGTTGACCGCCGTTTCCCTCGTGGCGGCTCTTGGGTCGGCCTCTGCAGTGCCAAGCGGCTGTCTCGCGCCACCCACCGGTCGCCGACGTCCCCAGCAGTCCAGCGAATTTGGCCGGCGGGTCTAAGCTTCTGTTGTGGCCGGCGCAAGCTTCAGGGATAAGCGGCCTCCCAGGAGGCTGGCGGCCAGGCGGGCGGGCGACCAGGCGCTCTCAGGCCGGGCGCTGCCAACTGTCGTTTGCTAGGAAGCCGAGCGACCAAGTGGTCCTCCGGGTCCGATTTGGGCGGCACCGTCCCCTTTTTTGCCGGCTAAACTATCAATTTATTTGGACGCCGTGTGTGGTTCACCGATTCCACAGGTCGGCCCTTGCCGCACCCAATGCCTGTCCTGCGTCACTCGCCGCCTGCGACACCGCCCCTGCAGTCCGGTGAGTCTGGCCGATGGGTCTGGTCCCCCATGCTTGGCTGGCGCGGTTTCTAGAATCCGGTGGCCACCCTATTGTTCGTGCTAACGTGCGGGTGACCGGGTTCCAGGGGAATTGGACCTCCGAAGTTTGTCTCCCAGGATCTTCATCCCGCATCCCTTGGTGAAAATTCTTGGAAATTGAACTTATCTCACGTTTTTTTGCAGATCCGGTCTTCTCTTTCCAGTGTGAAAAATGCAAGGCAATGGGTGCTCGGCTGGCATCGAAGTAGAGCGTGGGGTAGCTGCGAGACCCATGCGGGTCAGCCACGGCCCTCGGCCCCGTATGCATGCACGTGTTATTACTGGGCGGCAAGCCGATGCTCTCATTGAGTTGGCTCCAGTTAGGCGGGTTGCTACTTCTGAGGGACGACCTCTCAATGCTCCAGATAGAGCATGCATCCAACCTGTGAACGTACCAGACTCAGATGATGATTCCGACACTCAGGCAGACCTGGATTCCTGGTGGGACCTTGATAGCAGCGGAATACCGGGCCTCCCTTCTCGCATCACGGAGGAGGACCTTATCATGGCATGTGGTTTGATTGGTAATAATTGTTTGTTGGAAACTCCGGGAGTTACTGACATATTGAGGAATCCACCAACCCCCATATTTCGGGGTCCATATCCGCCCTCTGGAGTTAGGGATGGTTGTGCCACTGCATCCCTTCCTGATTCGGTTCCTTCACTTCCTGGGTGTGGCACCGGGTCAATTGGCTCCGGCGGCTCACATGTTCGTTGCAGCTTTCGTGGCACGATGTGAGGGTGTGGGCCTCACACCCACGATTGATTTGTTTTTCAGCTGTTTCCAGTGGCGTGCTTCTAGCTTTTTCACCTCAGTCTCCCAGAGGTCGGTGAGCAAACTGTTTCGGTCGGGTTACCCCACTTAAGGCAAGGGGTGGAAGAAGAGATGGATCTGGGTGTCTGACCCCGATCTCCCGTCACCTCCATTTCAGTGGGGTGAGCGGGTTCGGAAGTGTGACCGGGTCACTCTCTCCCCTGGTCTCAAGTCCTCCATCGAGATATTCTCCGCAGGCGGTCCCCACTCCATAAGCTCATATTTAGGTGATTGTCGTCTCCCTGGTCTATGTTTGCTACTTTGTATTTTATTCTGCTTATCCTCACATTTTCCTTCCGCAGCTGTGCCTGAGAAGCTCGTTGTTGAGGCGGAATCCGATGAAGAGGAGGAGCCTCAACAAGTCATCGTTCCTGTGGCAACAACGGCTGCAGAGGGGAAAGGGCACGAAGCCCCCCCTCCAAAAAGGGTGAGAGTTACCTTTGGGCCTCAGCCAACTACGCTAGTGCAGGAGAAGCACAAGGGCGGACTCGTCGACCTGCTAGTCAAATTGGACGGGTCCGATGAGGAGGAGGAGCCCTGCCCCGCCGTTGCTGATGTGGCCCCTAAGACTGTTGCGGGGAAAGAGCGCGGAGCCTCCTCCCCGGGCCGAGGGGAACAAGTCTCGAAGAAGGCCAAGGTCGCCCCCAAGTTTCATTCCGCTGAGCAGGTGCATGAGGGTGCGGATGAGAGGATGGCCGAACGGATCAGCCATGACACCCAGCATACAGTTACTTATGCCTTCCCATCTTCGAGTGCCTCGATTTTGCATGAAGGCTTCCCGGTCGTGGATTATGCTTCATCAATCCTCCCACCAGGCGACCTCACCTGTACGACTTCCCAAGAGTTTCATCCCCTCTTGGAGGGTTCCATCCGATCACATATTGAGGTAGGTTGATCACGTCTTGACATGGATTGCGTTTATCCCTGAACCCCCTCACATTTTCGTTTGTCTATTTTGCAGGGGCTCGCCAAGACCATCGGGGCACTCCACGCGGCCAATCATTCTCAGGTCAGGCTTCAGCGCGAGGCTGACGAAGCTAGGGTTGCCCTGTGGGCCAGCCAGAAAGCCTTCTCCGAGCTGCAGTCCTCGCGTGCACAAGAATGTGAAGAAGCGTCCAAACAAGGAGCCAAGAAAGCGCTCTCCGAGTTCCAGGCACCTGAGCAGTTCCAGAAGATCATCTCTGCGAGGGTGCAAGCGGAACAGTCTGAACTAGTGCAGAGGTGGCTGACGACCCCCGACGGAGAGTATTGGCGTGCTCGCGAAGTCCTCTATGCTTTTCAGAGTGGCAAGTATTTGATGCAGCAGAAGATGTGTGGCCGGTTGAAGGATCTCGACCCTGACTTTCATCCATCCACACTGGGCCTTCCTGGTCGCATGAAGAAACCCGTGGAGGCGATAGCCCTTCTTCCCCCAGAGGCCGTCCGTCAGGAGGAGGAGCTTGGTAGTTCGAACGAATGGGCCTGGTTCTTTCTGCCTGCTCCGGGGAACATGACTCCTGTGGCCCCCGGCCAGGACTTGGTTGGTGTGTTAGATGATGTTCCCGAGGTTGATGGCGATGGGCCTGTCCAGCCATGACCTTGTATTTTGTATTTCCTTTGTTTCCCACTTGAATACTTTGTGGATGTTCGATTTTTATTTCATACGCCTCCTTTTCTATACTTTGCATTACAAATACTTAACAATTTATTTGGGGATCTGGCTTCTCTAACCTCCCGGGGGCGGTTAGGCTGGCGTGGCCGAGCCTATCCGTGCCCCTCCTAGTTGGGTAGAAGTGATCTGTTCGCTATTGATATGGAATCAACAAGTAATTGACTGGTTTGGCTAGCAAGGTCGGACATTGAACCGACGAGGAAGACCCTTAGGTCGGTATCCTGAACGTTCATGACCCGGGGGTCAGTCCTACTGTCACTTTAACCCGTCCAGTTTGCCCGAACTTGGGGAATAATCTGGTTACTCCCGCATGGATAGCCAAACAACAGGGGCGGACCCTGCATGATCCACCAGAACGAACCTGCACCGCCAACTCAGGGATGACGAGAGTGCGAGCTGCTTGGCCAGCGATGTTAGGTGGCGAGCACTCGAAAGGACCCGGAGGTCAGCATACTGAGTACCCTCGACCCGGAGGCCGACCCTACCATCGCCTCGACTGTCGCGGCTAGCTCTTTACTTTAGAAAATTGCCCAGATTCTTGAAAATCGCTTGGCTATTTTCGGTTAAAGAGCCTGGCTGAGGTCGGCCAAACACCGAGGGGGGCATAATACCTTTTTTTTTTCGCCGCCCTTTATTGCTAAGTGAGGTCAGACCTCTTTTGATGACAAAATATCGCTAGCAAAGTATATTGAATTCATGATGTGGGCGGACCACATGAAGAATTACAAATTGTAATCTCGTGCTCGGAGCACAGGAGTTTACAAAGAAAAGTGAAACTTCGATTTTCTACTGGTAAAACTTCATCAGGTGCTCGGCATTCCAGACGCGGTCTACCAACCGGCCTGTTGTTATTTTCAACTTGTATGTCCCAGGGCCGATCACTGCGTCAACCACGTAAGGGCCTTCCCACTTGACGGAGAGCTTACCTCCCTCTGTCGGCCTGCTAGCCTTCCTACGTCTTAGGACATAATCACCGACGTCAAAACTCCGGGGTCGGGTTCGACTGTCTTGGTACGCCTTGATTTGTCGTCGATAGTTTTCCGCTTTGATGAAGGCACGGTCTCTTCTTTCCTCAATGAGGTGGAGCTCGGCTCGGAGCCTCTCCTCATTACTGGCTGGTTCAAACTCTTCCACTCGCCGGCTGGGAACTACGGCTTCGAACGGTGCCCTCGCCTCAAAGCCATAACACAAGGCAAAGGGGGTTTCTCCTGTTGCATTCCTTGGGGTTGTCCTGAAGGTCCAGAGTATATTGTTCAACTCCTCCACCCAGGCAGTCCCGAGGGCCTCCAACTTCTTTTGCAATCCATCGACGATCGTCCGGTTGGTGTTCTCCACCTGTCAATTTGCCTGGGGGTAGCAGACCGCAACTTGGCTGGATTCTACGCCCCACTCTGCACAGAATTGCCGGAAGGCTTCGCAGTCAAACTGCCTTCCGTTGTCGGAGATTATTTGGAGGGGAACCCCAAACCGGCAGAAAATATTCTTCCATATGAACTTCTTACATCGGAGATGTGTAATGCTGTCAAGCGGCTCGGCCTCAACCCACTTCGTAAAGTAGTCCACCGCGACGATGACAAACTTCCGGTTTCCCGACCCTGTTGGTAAGGGACCGACCAGGTCGACATCCCATCTTGTGAATGGAAGGGCGGTGCTGATCGGTGTGTACATTGTTGCTGGTCGGCCGAGGCTCTTCTGGAACTTCTGGCATGTCTCGCATTTCCTTGCATAGTCAGAGCAATCCTTCATTATTGTTGGTCAAAAGTACCCCTGGAGGACGACCTTCCTAGCTAACGTGCCTGCCCCCTGATGGGCGGAGCACACGCCCCCATGGAGTTCAGAGACGATCATGTCCACCTCATGTGGGCGTAAACACTTTAGCAAGCTAAGGTCCCATTGTAGGACCTCTTGTACAGCTTCCCATCCAAGACGACGTAGCCCAGAGCTCGCCGCCGGACTAACCTTGCCTGCTGGTCCAAGTTCGGGGCCTGGGCCGATTAGGCTCTGGGCCTAGTCCCATAACCCCCCCCCTCGGTGTGACCAGGTACCCCAGGAACTTGCCTCCTTGGACGGCAAAGGTACATTTCTTCGGGTTCAGGCGCAGACGGACTGCCTTCATGATCCCGAAGATCTCTGCCAAATCATCTGCATGATCGGACACCTGGGTGCTCTTGACGATCATGTCGTCAACATACGCCTCCATGTTCCTTCCGAGCACCTTCCGGAATACCTTGGCCACCATCCTCGTGTACGTCGCCCCAGAGTTCTTCAGCCCAAAGGCCATGACAAGATAACAAAAAATCCCCTCTTGGGTGACGAACGAGGTCTTCTCCGCATCTTCTTCATGCATGAAAATCTGATGGTATCCTCAAAAAGCGTCCATGAATCTAAGGAGCTCACATACGGCCGTCCCATCGACTAGTTGGTCGATGTTAGGCAATGGGAATGGATCCATCAGACATGCCTTGTTGAGGTCGGTGTAATCAACACACATCCTCCAGGTTGGCGGCTTCGGGTCCAGGACTTCGTTTGCCAGCCAGACCGGGTACAAGACCTCCCGGATATGCTTGATACTCAGGAGCATGTTGACATCCTTCTTCACGAATTCCTTCCTCTCAGTTGAGAGGTGTCTTCTTTTCTGCTGGACGGGCTTCGCCGTTGGATTGACCGCCAGCCGATGGACAACGATGCTTCGGTCAAGGCCAGGCATGTCCTCCGGTCTCCACACGAAAACAACGCTAAAAAGGACAAGTACCTGGATAATCTTCTCCCTCAAGCCGGTCGGGAGCCCGGTCCCGATCTTGACCTTCCGCTCCGGCCTCTCAGAGTCAATCTGGATCTCCTCCACTTCTGAGGTGGGTTCAGCGCGGAGCTGACCCTCCTCATACTTCATGGCTTTGCTGTTGATAGTGTAGACCCTCAAATCTTTTTGACCGATTTGTTTGCAAGCTTTCAGATAGCAGCTCCTCGCCATTCGCTGATCTCCCCTGGCAACTCCAACGCCATTCGGAGTGGGAAACTTCATGCATAGGTAAATTAGAAAAAAAAACTCAACTAAAAACATAAAATTAAAAAATGAACATAATAAAAGTTGAAAAATTTAAAAATTTTTAGTTGATATTTATAAAGTGAATTAGAAAAACGTAAAATAAGTTTATACGTAGTAGTAAATTAGGAACACAAAACTAAAAAAAAATGAAAAACGTTTAAAATGTCAAATATATAAAAAAAATCAGAGATGTAATAATTTTTTTAAAAGTTACGAAAAAGAACTTTAAATATAAAAATAAAAATGTGTAATTAAGATTACATGGTTAATTGAAAATTTCCAGGAATGCGAAAATGTCCGCATGGGATCAGTCATCTATGCCATTCTTATCTATTACGAGTATAAAATAAATCTGATACTCCGTACAAAATATTATCCTTATCAAAATAATCATTTTCTCCCTTTCAATGCAAACTAGATTTTCACCCGTGCGATTCACGGGTCATATTTTCGTTTAGTTATATGATATTATTTATTAGCTTTATTAGGGAATGTGTAGATGATTTTATTTTTACACATGTAAAAATAAAAAATAAAACATAAATATAAACGTAAGTATATTAAACACTCATAATTGGTATGATTTATATATTAGGATACAAAGGAAAAAACGAAGCATATAATAAGATTTTGAAACACTGTTTGTAGCATTGGAAACATATATAAAATCGATAAATACTAAACATTTCGAAAGACTTCTTTGTAAACAACATTTGTAGTACGGTCAGTCTTTTCCCCATCTTCACTGTAAATCAATATCTTCAAACCCTTACGGTTTGTCACTCTAGATACTGCCACATACAATTGACCATGCGCAAACACAAGTTTCTTTAATAAGAGACCAACATGGGTCAAAGATTGGTCTTGACTCTTGTTTATTGTCATTGCATAAGAAGTCATGACTAAAAATTGCCTTCTTTGAATTTTGAACAGTATTCTTGCATCTGATTGAGTTAAACTTAACCGTGGAATGACAACTTCTAAGCCAGTATATTTTCCGCCTAAAATTCTTGCTCCAAGGATGTGATTACCAAGTCGGGTAACAATCAACCTTGTTCCATTGCATAGCCCCATTGAAGGATCAATATTTTAAAAAGAATTATTGGAGTACCAACCTTGAGGGTTAACTCATGGTTAGGAACTCCGGATGCACGTATTTTGTCGAGAAATTCAGGAGTATGCAAATCTCCTAAAAAATCCGTGTTAGAGTCTGACCTGCAAATGTTGTCTGAACATAAATATGTCTTTGAATCTTCGTTCACATTCAAAGCGGCCATGTATTCATTAATGGCATCGACCACATCAAGGGTTGGAGCCAAGATTGCACGCTCCTGCAAAAGACGTCGGGTCGTTTGCAATATTTTCCAAGTCTGGGTAGATGCTTTTTACAATTGTAGCAATGGGATCGTCTCCGCACTCTAACAAAATGTTGCTTGGAATTTGAACTTCGGCAAAGCCATCATTATCTTCACCCTCAGCACCATCACCTAAGATAGCAATCCACCTTGCAAACTCTACCAAATCTTCATATTCGCGGTCGTCGGTCAAGGATTGCAATCTCATGTTCTTCGTGAGACGTAATGCAATGCACTCGTGCCAAAGATATGAAGAATTAATCGTTGCATTAACTATGTCTTGCATGCGACCCTTTGTAATGACTGGTAAAATTTGCCTAAAGTGTCCTCCGAATACAACAATTTTCCCTCCAAAAGGTTTTTCAGAACTATAGGAATTAGTGAATCTAAGGATGTCTCTCAAAGTTCTATCTAAAGCTTCGAAACAATATTTATGCATCATTGGAGCCTCATCCCAAATTATGAGCTTGCATCGAATTATCAACTGGGCTAGGGGACTCCCTTGTTTTATGTTGCAAGTGGAGTTCTCATTAGGATTGATTGGAATAGAAAAATCGTGAATGTGTTGTCCTTCCACCAGGTAAAAGTAACGCTCCAATACCGCTTGAAGCAACGTTCAGAACAATTTCTCCTTTTGATCGCAATGCAGCAGACAATGTTTTCCACACAAATATTTTCCCAGTTCCCCCGTAACCATAAACGAAGAATACACCGCCATTGCTTAATTCAACAGATTGCATAATAATTGTATATACCTCACGTTGCTGATCATTGAGAGCGTTTATACACTTGTCATGTTCTTCACGTAAGGCGGCACGATCATATTGCAATCATCAAATATAAACCTATTCTGAGACATGGATGATTCACTTATGTCTGGAAATGGCATTGACGGATAGTCCTTTAGGCTCCTACCAATTCTCTTCAACATGATCTCTATTTCAATGAGTGCATAATTCTTAATCTCATCTTCTGTCAATGTCAATCCTAAAATTTACAATATGTGTAGTTATTAAGTAGATATAATGTATTATGTAACATTATATATTGTATAATATTAAATAATTTTAAATAATTTATATAATATTATAGAATCCCTAAATGTAAAATGTGAAAAGGCTTGTAATTTTGTTAAGTACCAGGATGCAGTAAAGCTCTCCTTTGTCTGTGTAAAATGTCATCAGACATAAATGTCCAATATTTATCCCACACATATTCTGGTCTACTCATCGTATCCGCTGCCAACCAAATGACAAATAGCTTTTTGAGGATCCATGCTGAAGCCCAAAAACTACCTTCAGAAATTCCTTCAATATACTCATTGTCATCATCTAACAATCCTAATGCGTAACATGCATCGCGATATGTATCATGACAGATCCCATTGACAGTTCTTAGATCGTCATAGCATGTAGCACCACGCTTCAAATTAAGGATGCATCGTAAGTAATAAGATTCACCTGAACCAGGAGGAACATATGTCAATCGACCTATAGCAACACCTTTTTTGCGAGGGACAAATTCTCTACACCCTGATTTCCATACAAACTTTTGAGGAAATTTTGCGTAACTTAAATCTCTTGCCTCTGGGTACTGTAGATTCGCTCTCATCCATGATAAAAACATACTCTCCTTCACCGATTCACGCAGTACAACATCACTAACCGTAGCCCCATCTTCAAAATAAACACATTGCTCATCCGGAAAGTGAAAACTTAATCGTTCTACAAATGGATTCTTGTATTGAATTTCAAACCCAAATATCATCACATTCCCTCACATGGAGATATATACCTACAATCGTAGTACATTTTTATTTCATTAACAAGTTTCTCAACCCCATCTTCATTAGCAGTCTCATAAAATCATGCAGTGACACGATCATTGCCTTTGTTCAGGTATTTGAACAAATATGTGATTGACCTACTTTGATTGCACCACTCCACATTTAGGTGAGCACCGTACTTCAATAGTAAAGACCTGTTGTGGGGTACAACATATCTGTTGTCAAGGGGCACTCCACCTTTCACAACTGTTCTTCCATCATCGCGCCTTCTATACTTCGGATAACCTTCATCATCAACAGTTATTTGGTCATTAAAGTTTTTGGGAAAGTGCTTTGAACACTTTGATTGTACCATGCATGGAGCATTTTTAGCATAAGTGTCACATGGTCCATGCATCATATGCATACATATTGCATTGTAATACTCTGGATCATTCGATTCGTCAGGTAATTCAGCAGATATGATGCCATCAATGTCTGCTGGAGTTGGAAACTTATTAGCACTTCCCATGAATAACAAAATATGAGAGTGAGGTAGACAACACTTTTGAAATTCCCCTGTGTATATGACTGCATAAAATACAAATTGCGTGTCATATCATGACACTACAATAATGTGCATGACATTATTATTATATCATTATTATTATTACAACATCGCGCCTTCTATAATCATAATATATATATATATATATATATATATATATATATATATATTGTAAAAAATATTTGCCCAATGATATACCTGCTCGCACTTCACCAAATGTCTTTTTTTTGTCTTAAATCTTTGATCAATCCATCCAACTTCATTTTGAAAACACGACATATTATATCAGGTCGATCCTCAGGACTCAAGTTTCTCTTGTCGAGGAATCTGACTATTTCTGGCCACTTAGGGTTGCAAGTGAAGGTCAAGAATAGATCCGGATAGCCAGCCCACCGACATATAGCCATTGAATCTTGATAATTTTGTACCATGTAGCGCGCTCCTCCAACAAATGTAGTCGGTAAAACTACTCTCTTACCTTGTGTAGAAGCATCTCTCTCACCACTAAGCAATGCATCTGAAAGTCCTTTGTACATTTCACACCTCAATTGTTTTTTATGTGTATGTTCTTATAAACTGCAGTCTTGAAGATTCAACCATTGTGTACCCATCAACGACAAATTGTTGGAACAATCTTCTACTCTGGAGGATGAAAGTAGACTCTGAGATCCGCTCATGCAACCTATATGCTAAAAACTCTCTAATGCTGACACTTCGACGGGCCCTTGTATTCGAACTATTATCATCATAAAAGTTTATATCCTCCCTATAACCATCTTCCCCAAATGGACATAGAAGGGGATACTGCAACCCCAAATATGAAGGATTCAATTCCCTTATATGCTTCAAAATACATCCATGAGTTTCAACCATTATATCTCGTTCTCCTGGTGATTTATCAAAATTCCCGACCACCAGAGCCGCAAAAATGAAACAATTCATGAAAAACCAAAAAGGTGATGATAAATTAGAAAATAATAAAAGTTGAAATAGTAAATAATTTTTAAAAACTCAACTAAAAACATAAAATTAAAAAATGAACATAATAAAAGTTGAAAATTTTAAAACTTGTTAGTTGATATTTATAAAGTGAATTAGAAAAACGTAAAATAAGTTTATACGTAGTAGTAAATTAGGAAAACAAAACTAAAAAAATGAAAAAAGTTTAAAATGTCAAATATATATAAAAAATCAGAGATGTAATAATTTTTTTAAAAAATTTACGAAAAAGAACTTTAAATATATAATAAAAAATGTGTAAATAAGATAAAATAAGATAAAATGTGTAAATAAGCAAGGCCGGCCATAGGGGGAGTTACTTTGTCCGGCCGTCAATATTTGGGATAGTTTCCTTTGTAATTTTTTTATTATTTTTTTTAGAATCTTATTCATTATGTCTAGTTTACTCATACCAAATTTCACCTAAAAATTCAATGGGGAAGACATACAAATGAATTCTTGAAGATAATTGCGCAGTTAAAAGCGCAGTTATCTTCAAGAATTTATTTGAATGTCTTCCATGTTTAATTGTTAGCTGAAATTTGGTATAAGTAAACAAGACTTAATGATTAAGATTCTCAAAAAATGTCATCAACAAATTCCACCGGGAACTGCCCCAAATGGCGACGGCAGGACAAAGTCTCTTATACAAGGGCTTATTTGACCTTTTTGGTTAGTATGTGAGCTTATTTGCTCCTTTTTCTTTTCTTTTTCTTTGTTGGCTAGGGCAGTATGGCTAGGGATTTAGGATAATGAGTATTCTAAATATATTTGAATGCTTATTGAATAATTGAAATTGTAATTTGTTGTTTTGATTCATCGAAATATTGAACATACATATAATTTTTTATATTTGATTAAATTTAGTGAATTAAATTTATATCTATGAACCATTAACTTATATTTAGTGATAGTATTATTTTGAATGAAATTTTATGTTTTGTGATGATCGGAAAACAAAATATGAATCAAGATGTACAAAGACAAAGAAAAAAATTAAGAAATGATTTGGTCATGAAATCACTTTCCGGCTCTATCGATCGGTATGTTGTATGTAAGCACAAAACCTTCTCCCTCTAGGGCTCTTTGTATTTTTTCATCAACTTTGATCTTCTGATTTCGAAGAATATTCTCACTGTGTTAATAGTATATGATGTATTTTATATGTAATTTACTTATATTTAATTGCTATTTTTTATATCATTGGGTTAAATAAAACATATTTAAAACAAAATTTCTACATGACCATCTAGGGTCTCATAATTGCTCTAGCCGGCCCTGTAAATAAGATTACATGGTTAATTGAAAATTTCCAGGAATGCGAAAATGTCCGCATGGGATCAGTCGTCTATGCCATTCTTATTTGTTACGAGTATAAAATAAATCTGATACCCCGTACAAAATATTATCCTTATCAAAATAATCATTTCCTCCCTTTCAATGCAAATAAAGTTCTCTACTTTTTGCTACTCATTCGTACAAATAATCCATATTTATTTCATCAAAATACTCAATTTTAACTAAAACTACTCCTTCCCGTTCGTAAAAACCTCTCACTTGGATTTTGAGAGATTCGTCTTCGCAGGGTGGATTAGATGCGGTGAAGCTCTGCTTTCTAGTTGTTGACCTATTGCGGAAGCAGTAGGGGGAGATAGGGTGGCGGCGGCTTGGTACGGCCCATACGACGGCCTCTGTGAGGTATGGCCATTACAGCGGCAGCAGTAAGGTGCAGAGATAGGCAGCAGTAGGGCAAGGTACAACGGTGGAGACGAGGTGCGGTGGTAGCAGTGGCAAGTACGGCGGCAGCGATGATGTGTTATGGCGGTGGTGTCGTGGCGGTAGAGGATTAGGGGTGATTGGGTGAAGATTTTGGACGGGTTTGAATATGGTGAGGAATATCTAGATCGGTTTCCATTGTCCTCCGTAACTAAGAGGAAACGCAGCGAGCCCGGAAGATTTTTTAATGAAAGGGTAAATTTGTCATCAACACAATTTTTAGTCCTATTTAGGTTTAAAAATCTGGATGGTCTTATTTAGGTGCAATGACTATCTTTGGGGCAATTAGTTGAGTGGGGTCCACTTCCGATTTGGGTCGGGTCAAAGTGGTTTCGGATTGTCCTTGTTAAGGGCTACAATTCGATATATGGTACGCTCAAAACGGATAACGGGTGAATGAGAAATTGATTCTCGAAGTTCACTCGTTGAAATGAAAAAACTAGGAAAATGATGGGTTTCTAGTGTGTTTTATCCCACACCGGAAAACTCAAGGGATTTTCACCCCCTTATAAAGGGAAGCCTCTTTTAAGGAGTTAAGATTCCTAAAGGTAAAGACCCTCTCTTACGTGCAGGGGGGTGTCGATCAAATCCCGAAACGGAGAAGAAAAACCGCGACTCGTGTGCGCGGGCGACCTGCGGACACAAATGTCGTCCAAAAACCTATCATTCAAAGAAACGAATGTCGAACTCTGGTGGCTTCGTACCAGAGACGCTCCAACTCTGGTGGCTTCGCATCAGAGTTGCTCCAACTCTGGTGGAGGTATTCTGGTAGCATCAGAGTTGCTCCAACTCTGTGATGGGGGTATTCTGATCGCGCACCAGAACTGCTCCAAGCCGTTACACCCATTAAATGTCCAACGTTCTTGTGTTTTAATGCAACGTTAAATGGACAGTTTATGGATGATTCAATGTCCAACGGACTGGTCATTGATGTCCAACGTTCAGGTCCAATAACACCCCATTTAACACACAACAAATCCTCCTATAAAAGGCTGGCAGGTGCTTTGCAACAAACACACGATTTGACAACACACAATACATTTCTCACGTTTTCTTGAGCTAACAACACTTCCAGCTACTCTGCAAATTCATTCTGTGTTCTTACTTGGTTCTCGTTCGCTGGAACTCTTGTTTGTGTGCTGAAACATTAGTTCGTAGTCATCGTATAATGGGAAACGATTGTTGCAACGCTCCTAGCACCGTGGAAGGCAACAAATACGTTTTAAGGACATCGTGCGTAGCACGAGCTTTGACTAATTCTGCTTCATCTCCTTTCTTGTTTTTCTCTAGTCATTTTATTTAATTAATTTATTTTAATTAATTTCCTTTATTTTCCGAAACACACCCAACACTTATTAAGATCTATTTCCCTTTAATTTATATGTTACCGAGTATTATTTTATTTTTAATTTATTGCGAAGTATAATGTTTCCTATTTGTACTATTTTGTAGATGTATATACTTTATATTTTTGACTTTATTTTATATTTGTATTTTCTATTTTTATTGACTTATTATTACTTTGTAACACTTTTGACACTTTTTAATGGTTGAAGAAGTGAATTGAACAACTCTGTTCGATTTAGTGGTTTGTTTGACCTCATATGTTACGTTAACCCATCGAATGCAAAGTTGGCAGCTTAGCGGGCCGGGTGATGTGACACTGACCAAATTATTAACTGGAAAAAGTAAAATCTGAATCTTTTCATCAAATTCAGGGTACGTATTTGAATTTTTTTAGTTAGGACAAGTCGAGCATTCCGAACGGATACATGGATTTAGGCAAATTATATTGTCACTGCTTCCGAACATTCCGAACCATACCGTTTTTGTTGAAAAAAATCCAGAAATCTTCCTCTCCTTTGGTTGGCCGCTACTCTTCTCGTCACTGCTTCATTGTTTTTCCCTCCCCATCATTTCCACTCACACACTGCCTCCTCCCCCAATTGTCATGTACGTAGTGCGATTGGGTTTATTTCCTCCCACCGTTTCCACCACTTCTTAACTATCTTGATATACTCAAAATCCATGATGGATTTATTTTATGTTTCCAACAATCAAAACCTTTATGGATTTATTTTATGGATTTATGTTTCCAATAAATTCCTCCCACTGTTTCTACAACTTCTTTATCCATGCATATGAAAATTGAGAAAATTCCACAAGTAGGAGTAAAACATATCAAAAGTGCAAAACTAGGACTACAAAGTTTCGTAGGAGTAAAACAACCTGGAAGGACTAAATTACCCTTAATGAATAATTGATTTCTTTATTAATAATTAAAATAATTATACGGACTACAACTGTACAAGTTTTACAGGGATGTCACGCATGCTACGTGCCCCCCAGTCGCTACCACAATCAAAATCATCATCACCGCCGAACGCCACCACAATCGAAATCGTTGTCGCCGGCCGCAACAACTGAAATGCAGTCTCCGGTCGCCACATCTGTAACCGCTGTCACCGTCCGCTGCATCTGAAATCGACTGTCGCAGGCAGCTCATCAGCTGTGGCCGCCGGCGACCGTCTCATTCGGCGTCGCCTACTCCTCCTCAGACGAGGTTCCAGCGAGATTGATGTAGGGCTTTATCTGGCAAAAATACAAAGTTGAGTGAAGGTGCACCTTAACATTAATTGTAAAAAATCTCACTTTTCATAATGAAAGCATGGTCTTATAACTATATAATGACACTAATTGTCAAAATTAGTATCAAACTTGCAATGGCACAAATTGCCAAAATATGAATATTTTAGAATGGAAATATGGCAATAGAACTGATTTAGTGCTAATAGACTAACAGGGGCGGCCCTAGGAGGAGGGCAGCAGGGGCGACGGCCCTAGGCCCAAAAAAGTGAATAGAAAATTAGGTCCAATATTTATGTGTTATATTAAGGTTGAGTAGGCTGAGTTTTTTGTCCTATCTTGTATTTTCATCCAGCTAGTAAGAAGAATAGTAAACAAATCGTAAAAACACGGGAAATTCACAGCACTTCTGCTTGTACAAATCTACAATTCTGTTATTCTACCTTTGGTGCACCACCCTTAAATCCCCAATCTATGGTTTTTTACATACTACATTATTAGTTAATAATTATGATAACTTTTTATTTTTTATCACCGATTTTAATTTTTTTTATTGTTGATTTACTTATTGATTGTTATCTTGTTGAATTGTGAAGTACTGATTGTGAATTTGTTTATATTGTTGTTTGATCCTGAATTTGTACATTTTAAATTTGTTGTAGTATTAACTGCGGAGTATCATTTTGTCAAATAGTGAAATTGCGAATGTGTTTTAGCTTTTCTAGTTAAAAATGGTTATGAAATTTAATTGCGATTTTGTGATAGTATTAAAATTTCTTTCATAAAAATTTAAAATTTATTAATTTTAAAATGTAATAAAATTGGACGAATTTGAATGGGGGTACAATATTTTTAAAAAAATTAGGTCTATTATAGAGCATTCGCCCCTAGGCCTCGAAACCGCCAGGACCGGCCCTGTAGACTAATATTGCAATCTTAAGTTTCGAATAAAAAGTTTTAGATTCAAAAGGATAAGAAAATTTGTTATTTAATTTTTAAACTGCTTAATCCAAAAAAAAATAAGATTCTAAATTTTCAGAACTAAAATAGCAAGTTTAGGTTTGAATCTCAAAATCAAATAAATGAAAAAATAGAAAATTGAAACAAAAAATCAAGAGAAGAAAATAGAGGAGTGGGGGTGGGGAAGAAGAAGATGGATGAGGTGTAGAATACTTACCGGAGAAGATCACCGCAGCGCCGTAGACTGGAGTTACGGCACATGACCGGAGTGACGTTGCAGAAGGGAAATCGACCAACGGCGGAAGAGATTAGGAGAGAAGGGTTGGCCACCAGAGACGGAGAGTATTTTATCGTCTTTGAAATCAGAGAGAAGAACATCTAGAGATGGTAGAATTGAAGAATGAAGATGGGAGAGAAGAGAGATGCCAATTTGAGGAATGGAGGAGAAGTGCTGCAGCCGTGCAGAGCATGCGTGCCAGAGTGAGAGAACCAAGGAAAAGAAATCATTTTAATTTACCGAGGGTAAAATTGAAATATGAGTTCCTACTTTGGGAATTCAAAAGTTGCGGTCCTACTTTGGAATTCCTGTTATGTTTTACTCCTATAAACGATAATTTCTTATGAAAATTTATCCATAAAAAATAACATAAAAGCATTTATTGGTCAAATAAACACATGCATATAGAAAATTGATATTTCATTAAAACATTTTAATGACCTTAACATAAAAAACAAAACATATTTTATGTTTTGAATAATTTCGTGTTTTCATTGTTCACATTTAAAAATATATGAAGTTATATCTACTTATGCATGAGTAGAGGCGGATCTAACTTTGGATCCAGGTGGGGCCAAAATTTAATTAAAAACGATTATTCAAAAAAACATTTATTCTATCAACAAAGTCAAAGACAAAAATAAAGATTATAGGAATAAGAGTATTCATTAGGGAAATTTCCTAAGATATGACTAAAACTCAATGAATTTCCCAATCTATGACCTAACTAGTTTTTGGACTTTTGTACGACTAAAAATACATAAAAAGAAAAATTCGTTTATATTTAAATGTTGAATGACGAAAACACCCTTATTTAAAATATTTGTATTTTGCAATAATTTTGTCCAATTCGAATTACTGCACTTTATATTGTTGTTACTGCACGACAATACGACATTACTGCACATCCGGTAATAATCACTGCATTACTATCAAAATTAATTTTCTTCTCATTCACTTTACAAAATTATTTATAGTTTTTATTTTTTATTTTTTTGGATTTAATAAATTTATTATTTTACGTCTAATTAAGTATATTACGTTTCATGACGAAATTATTGCTTTGTGTTACTGCACTACCGGTCAATGTTCAAGGCTTATATTTAATGCTCACAAACCCTAAATTGACTTACCATACTCAACAATATTTGTTATCATATTCACTGCTCATATTTACCGCCAATATTTAATGTTAGAAACCCTAATTTTAGAAACTCATAATTTCAATGCCGACTGCCCATATATAATATTAATTGCACATATTAGTACATTTCAATGTTCAACGAATGGCCACCACTTGAGCTCACTTTTTCCCATTATTTCTCTACCACTCGTAATCTAGCTACATACCACCACTACACAACACAAACTAGGCAAACACAGATCGACATGAAAAGGAAATCAACACGAACGCTCCTCGCTCAACTTCACCGTATGTCCTCCTCTGCAGCGACGATCTTGCGCCGCACTGCCCCCTCCCTGCTCGGTTTCAGACACACTCCAACGTTGGATCCAAAATTAAAAAAGATGTCGGGCGGCTGGGCGGCGGCGCGGGCCAGCGCCCATAGACCGGGACAATGGAGGCGCCCACGGATCAGGACGGCGGCGGGCGCAAGCAACGGTCTGGCGGTGGCTGTGATGAGAAGACGTGGGGCGGGGTGGTCGGCCAAGCAAACGATTGATTGCACTGGTGGCCGCCGATCGTGCTTCTGTGAAAGGCGGCGGCCCTGGACGGTGGGCGGCGGCCCTGGACGGTGGACAACGAGGTGGCTGTGCGGGTGGGTGTTAGAAGATAGTAGCTGGGGTTGTAGAAAAAGAAGAGGAGGTTAGGGTTTTATAGGTATAAGCTAAAGGGCATATTTGTCAAAAAAAATTATTTATTATTTATTAATTACGAAATTTATTTAAATATTATGATTTTTAATATTATTTTGGTAAAAAAACAAGTCAGGTCATAGATTGGGAAACTCGTTGAGTTTTAGTCATACTTAGGATAATTATCTCTATTCATTAAATTAAAGTCAAATACAAAAACACCATAATTTTACAACTGTTCTCTACGGTTTTCATCGATTGATATCGTTTGATAATGATATCGTTTTATCCCTTCCTTTCCCACAATAATTACTTGAAGAGAATAACTAATGAGAACTCCCCGCATCCATGTTCTGCTTGCTATTTTGCTAGTGAAATTTTTTAAACAAAATACAAAGAAGATTAAACAGATAAAATAAGTCATCAGAGTCACAAGCAAATTCATACTATAAATGATTTACAAGTTTACAAATAATAATCAAATTCATATCAAGCAAAGTCATAATTTAGTCATTAACTTGAATTAAAAACACAATAAATTAAAAGATTTTAAAAAATACCTCTTAAGCACTTGGGAGTTGCCCAATCCGCCCCTGCTTAGGATTGAGCCGTGGGCCGTCCGAGACTCCGAGTGCTGTGCGCATGTCGCCTGAGCCACCGTACGTCATCCTGGCCGAGTGTCCGTCCGGCAGCGGCTGAAGCCGCTGTTTCTGGCCTATGGGGTTTTGCGGCAATCGCTGGTTTTGCCGAAGTCGCCGAACCAGAAAGAAAGGAAGAAGCAGACTGCTCACTCTTCCCCTAGGCCTGCTTTTTCGACTAATAATTTGGACTGGTCTGATTTTTTAATAATCGCTGGTTTTCTCCCCTTTTTACTAAACACACACCCCATTTCGGTAATAGTATTTTTTCTTCATAAACCCATTTATGCCCCTGATCCTATAAGCCACCACCGTGTGCGCCACTACCATGGAAAAAGAACACAGAAACAACACAATCTCCATGATGAGATTTGGTGTCACATCCTGCGTTAAATACAAACTCATCCTTTAAAAACCAGACCATGAAATTCAATCGAGAGGATAAAGCTGTGATCCGGAGAGAAAGAATCTACGACGAGCTCCCCAGTGGCGTTGATGCGACGGATTGAGCTTCTGAATTTGACGATGACCGGTGTAGAATCCTTCTAGAGTTGCTGCGATTGGTTCTGGCTGTTGCTCCTGATCGATTGCCGGTGTAAAGAAGATGAACAACTATATTGTTGATTCTGCTATTGTAATAAGAAGGCCACAAAGGAACCAGAATCCTGAAGAGGCGTAGACTGATTTTCGACCAAAGGATGGATCCACTTTGTTGTCGTTTGAAAATTGGAACGCCGTCTTCGCCAGAGAAAATGACAATGTCACTGTTGAAGGTCGGTGGTCGGAGAAGAAGATGAAAGGTGATGTTGTGAGAGGTCGGCGTCATCCAGCAGTTGATTCCATCGGAGGTTAAGATGTTGCCGACGTCGGTCAGTGGTCATAGGCTGAACTCGAGATCAATTTTGGATGAAGCGTGGGCTGCAGCGGGCTATGGTTGAAATTCGGAGTCGTCGTCGTCGCTATTGATTTCTTCCGGATCTGCTTTTCTCGTCACCAGAGAGTAGGCTTCCCTAGTCTTCTTGTGTGTAACACAGATGAGTCGATGAAACGATAGTTATGTACTGTAAGGGTAATTCAGAGATTTGATTATTTTTAATTATTCTTGTTTAATCTAGTGGCTGTGTTTAGTAAAAATGAGGTTGTGAATAGGAATACCCTAAACCTATATACTACATACTCCCTCCGTCCCGAATTGAATCACAAACTTTGACCAGCACAAGTATTAAGGAATGATAATAAATGATGCTTGCTTTTTACACTTTTGCCCATCTTTTTAAAAGTAGATGCCTTTAAGTTAATGGGGAAAAAGTAAAAGCAAGGGTAAATTTGTCACTTTATTCTTATTTACATACCTAAAATAGAAAGTGAAAACCCATTTTGGAACAACCAAAATAGGAAATTTTGCAAATCAAATTGGGACGGAGGGAGTACTAGTTACTTCCTCCGTCCCGTTAGAACGTTCTCGAAAATGGCACGATTTTTTAGGTGAGTTGTTAAATAAAGTAATTTGGGTAAAAAAGGGAGGAAACAGAAAAATTAGAAAAAGTAATTAAGTTGAAAAAAGAGAGGATGAGAGTTGACACCCGAATGATAGGAAAGAGAAGGGAGCTTTTTTAATAGCCTCAAAACAGTTTGTGGTGTAGCATGTGTCAGAGCCTTCCAACTAAACTTTCAATATTTGGGAGGGGGTTAAATTTCCCTCCATTACCAAAGCAAACCAGCGAACTTCAAATACTACCCTCCATTTAATGGTTATCACTTGTTTCCATGCCATTTCAGTCACAATACAACACACACAAAATGAGAACAAAAAATCTAACAAATCCGGAGAGAGAGGAGATAGCACATTTCGTGCTTGAACATTCCCACAACAGGAAAGTTCATAAAGGAGAAATTTCTCTACCAACCCTAATATGGAATGTCAATCGGAGAAACATCTCCAAAATCTGGAAAACTATCAAAGAGAAGGGGCAGGAAGGTACTGTGATAAACGTCTGCTCCAAAAAAGTGGGAAGGGCTGCCCCAACTACTCAGGTAGACTCTGGACTAATTCTCACTATCCCCCTGCATTTAAGAAGCACAATAACATCACTTGCCAAACAAATGGGGCTGCCAAAGAGTAGTGTGGGGAGGTTAGTTTCTAAAGGTTTGGTAAAGCGTCATACAAATGCCATAAAACCTGATCTAACAGTACCTAATAAGCTTCTCAAGTTGAATTTTGTGTTGGGTAAGCTTTTTGTGGACATGTTACGGAACATGATCTTCGATGGTGAAGAAAGGTGGAGATAAGGAATAAAGTAAGGAAGATGAAAGGAAGAAATTAATTTGGGTAGTTGGGAAGGTAGTAGGATGGTTGATGGGATTGACTGCCGTAGCACTTTTATTTTTAATAGGGTAGTTAGTGGGTTTTACTTCATTAAGAGGTGGGTAAATCAGTAATAAAAGAGGGTAAAACATTTCCAAAAATGGAATGGGAACCTTTGAATGTGACATCCAAATAAGGAAAGTGAGAACGTTTAAATGGGACGGAGGGAGTATAAAAACTTGAGCATAGGCCTAGGCCCTCCCTGGCCGTAGGCCCAATCCGCCCTTGTGTGTGAGTTACATCTTTTTATGTGTGGATTACATCTCAATATACACGAGTTACACCATGAAATAAACCTCTGCTAATGATCAAACATAATGATTTTTAACTATATAATTTTTTATAACCCTAAAGTTAAAAAAACATAATTCACTATTTACAAAAATTAATTATACATTTAAGATCAGTTTTTCATTGTTTACATTGAAATCAATGCTTTTTTTCTTATATTATTGATGGAGTATATGGCCCGGGAACACCCGGCCCACAGACTCCTACTACACCAATGAAGGCCCAACCGGCCCAGGAAGCTCAAGCAGGCCCAAATCACAGCGCCCAGAGTACCAAGCAGCACGCAATACGCACCAGGGGTGCCTTCGGCCCCCTGGCCGAAGGCTCCAAACTATCACAGCGTGGATATTTCGAACAAACGGAGGAACTGGGAGAAAACGGCGAAAACAGTAGCCCTCGGCACCTGGAGCCCTCGGCACTCAGGGGTCCTCGGCACTAAGAGCCCTCGGCTAGTCCTCTGTGGCCGGGGGCACCTCTCCCGACATGATCTCCGCATCACATGCGTACAGATCACCGTACCCTGTACAGACATCCCATCCAACAGCCGCATTAAATGCGGCCACATGCGGCTGCCAGCGCCAACCAGTTGAGGTGACCTCTCGGCCAATGGGTGCTTGACACGTGTCCCTGTCCGGCATTTATTGCTACTATAAATAGCACCCCATTTCCCCATTTGTAAGCACGACATTCATACTGAACACACTCTCTCTCTTACTTACTTATGCTTTGACTTCTCTCTAAGTTATTCTCAGCAATAACCCCTCGGATATATACCCCCGGGTAGACTATCCATCATTTGGTGCTCTCGTTGAGAGGTCGAACAATCGAGTAAGAAACCCTCCCCCTTCGCCAAACACTAGCCCTCTACCAAATTGGTGAGAACAACACGTGCCAACTCCAAAAACGTAGAAGACAAGAACCTGGCCCTCGGCGACGTCAACGCCCCCGAAGCCTCTCACAGGGCTCCCGAGGGCGGTGTCATCGCTGGGCTAGAACAGGCGGATGTCGACCTACGCCTTCAGATCCAACAGAATGCCCCCGATGCCCGCCTCGGCATCGAGGCCAAGAAGAAAAACCGGAGCGATGACCAAGTCAGCCCTCCGGTTCTCACCATCGACGTGCAATCGGCGCTCTCCGCCTTCATCCAAACGCTCACTCAGAACCCAGGTGCCTTCGGCACCCTGGCTCCGGCTCAACCCCAGGTTGGGGAGAACATCATACTTCCCCCTCTGCCACACCTCTTCGGAAACCCCATCCCTCGGGTTAGGAATGACGAAGGGGTAGTGGCCCAAGATACATCCTCCCAGGAAGTTCAGTCCCGGGACCGCCACAATGACAACAGAGAAAGGCCCCGCACTTCCGCCCTCAACCGGCTCCGAGGAGGGCCAGACCGCCGGGGGGTCCAAGACCGCCTCGGAGGGAAAGCACTCCAAAGGCCTCAGGAAAGCGGAGGGTCTGTCTCGAGGGCAGACGAGGAGCGTCCCCCTCAGGAAAAAGGCAAGGCGCCCCCTTCATGCCGATGATGCTCGCCACCAGATCAACCAGGCCCACTCGGCCCGGGTTCGTTCGCAGGGGGCGGAGACCCTCCCGAAGGATCCCCGGGACGAGATTATTGCGGCCCTCCAACGCCGGCTTGACGAAATGGAGTCCAACAAAGCTCACGCCACCACCTCCACCCCTCATTCAGATCTCAAATACGAGGCCATGATGGCTAAAATGGAGGAATTACAGAAAAAGGTGGTCGAGGGCTCCGGGGAACCCGTCATCCAGCTCCGGACCCGGACGCCATTTACCCCAAGGGTACTTGCGGCCCGGATCCCGGAAAAATACCGAGGGCAACACATACAGCCCTACAACGGGAAGACGGACCCCCAGGAACACTACAGCAAATATCAGAACAGCATGATGATGGTAGGGGCGTCGGACGAATATTTGTGTCGTTGGTTCCTCTCCACCTTGGAGGGGCCGGCATACGAATGGTTCAACCGGTTGCCCGAGGGCTGCATTGATTCGTGGCAAGAACTCGCCCAGCGATTCTTGACGCAATTTGCCGGGAGACGTCGCACGAGGAAGCACTTCTCCCACCTCCTAACCATACGCCAGAAGAGGGATGAGACCCTTCGGGACTTCCTGGAGCGCTGGAGGACGGAGGCCGACAAAGTCGACGGTGCTGATGACGGGACCCTCCTGGCCCTCCTACAGACCGTCCTCCGCACCGGCAACTTTTCAAGGAGCCTCATCATTGAACCCCCCCCCCCCCCCCCCCCCCCCCCGCGACTACATAAGGGCTTTGCAGCGGGGGGGTCGATATGCTGAGGCCGAGGAGGTGGAGAAATACCATCAGCACCCAGATCAGCAACCCCCGAGGGCTGACAATAAGAACAGCCGGGGGCTCCTCCGAATCACCCCAAGTCTTCAGGACCCTCTGATGACCGCCCTCGGCAAGGCCAAGCCAAGCCCGAGGGAGGTTACAAGAGCAGCCCCAAGACTTGGGCACAGCCCATTCTCCTGGACCGCCCCCGGACACCATTGACGCACCCCGTCAGCATCATCCTTGATTTTGCCGAGGAGAGGGGCCTCGTTGAGCGCGATTCTCGCGCACCCCCGGAGGTACATGCTATCAACCCTCAGTTCCCATACTGTCGCTTCCATCGGCACCAGGGGCACAGAACCGATGACTGCCATCAGCTAAAGACGGCCATCGAGAGATTAATACAAGCGGGACACCTGTCCCAATTTGTTCAGAGCCCTCGGCAGGAGGGACCTTCTCATCAGGGGCCTCCCCGAGGGCACCACACGAAGGTGAACGCTTGGGTGAACCCGAATACCATCCCCCTCGGCAAGAAGAGGGAGATCGGAAACTTGGAGGAGGAAGAGGAGGAGTACCCCCACTACTAGGAGAAAATACGCCACATCCTCATGATCACCGGCGGCAATACAGGGGGCGATTCCACCAGCCAGCGGAAGAAGTGGGCTCAATCGCTTTACGTGGGGGAGGTCACTCATATGCCCCCGGTAAAGCGACTGAGGGAGGAACCCATCACCTTCACCAACGCAGATCTCCCTCCTACTTCTTCTCCTCACAGGGATGCCTTGGTGATTCGGACTGAAATAAACGACACCATCATTCACCGAACATACATTGACACGGGCAGCTCCGTCAATGTAATGTACCTCAGCACCTTCAGAGAGCTGCATCTAGAGAGGGGGTCACTTCGGCCTATTAAGACCCCTCTTGCCGGCTTCACCGGCGATACTATTGAGCCCAGCTCGAAGTGGAGTTCGTCGTCGTCAACATCGACTGCGCCCACAACATCATCCTCGGCCGGCCAGCCCTCGAGGACCTCAAGGCCATCATCTCCATGAGGCACCTCTGCCTCAAGTTTCCTGCCAAGGGGGGCATTGGCTACTCCCGGGGGAATCAGAAAATCGCCCGCGCCTGCTATCTTGAAGTCACTAAGAAGGTAAGTAAGACGGAATTCCGTGTTGACACCATCACCGGAACCATCGACCAATAAGAAAAAAGGCCGAGGGCTGAACCAGCCGAGGACGTAGAAGACTTTACACTCGATCCGGCCAAGCCGGAGAGAGTGGTAAAGATCGGAGCCCAGTTCCCTGAAGATCTGAAGACCGGTATCACCGACGCCCTCCGCGCCTACTCCACTGTCTTTGCATGGGGGCCGGAGGACATGCCGGGAATCAGCCGAAGGGTCATCACCCACCGCCTCTCGGTGGACTCCTCGGCAAAAGCAGTACAACAGCGGAGAAGACCCCTCTCCGCCGAAAGGAGGGAATTTGTGAAGAAGGAGGTCGCCATGCTCCTCTCTATTAAGCACATCAAGGAGGTGAAATACCCCTCATGGCTGGAAAACGTGGTCCTTGCACAGAAGCCCCCTACCTTCCGCATGTGCGTGGACTACACGGATCTCAACAAGGCGTGCCCTATGGACCCTTTTCCTTTGCCCAATATCGATCAACTTGTGGATGAAACCGCGGGGTGTGAAATCATGTCATTCCTCGACGCATTCCACGGGTATCATCAAATCTTCATGCATGAGGAAGACGCCGAAAAGACAGCCTTCATGACTCCCGAGGACATCTTCTGCTACCTAGTAATGGCCTTCGGCCTAAAGAACTCAGGGGCCACTTACACCCGGATGGTGGCCCGAGTCTTTCAAGCCGTCCTAGGGCGCACCATGGAAGCCTATGTTGACGACATGATCGTCAAAGGCAAGCAATCTTCCAGCCATGCTGACGACCTCCGGGAAATCTTCGCCATCATGCAGAAGTTCAACCTTCGGCTGAACCCGAAGAAGTGCACCTTCGGCGTCCAAGGGGGCAAATTCTTAGGCTACATGGTGAGCCGAAGGGGTATTGAGGCCAATCCCGAGAAGATCCAGGCCATCATCAACATGGAGCCCCCACGCAACGTGAAGGAAGTTCAACGGTTGACGGGCCACCTGGCAGCCCTCAACCGCTTTCTATCTAAATCAGCAGAGAAGTCTCTACCCTTCTTCCAGATCATGAGAAAGACGGTTGGCTTTCTATGGACTCCAGAATGCCAGGGGGCTTTCGACGAGCTCAAACGATATCTATCTTCACCCCCTGTGCTATCCAAACCAAAGGTAGGGGAGACCCTCTATCTCTACCTTGGGGTCAGCCCGGCAGCCATCAGCTCCGTGCTCATCCGGGAGGAAGACGGCATCCAACATGCCATCTTCTATGTAAGCAAGACCCTAAGGGAGGCCGAGCTCAGGTACTCTCCTGTGGAGAAAACGGTGTTAGCCATCGTTTGGACCGTCAAAAAGTTGAGCCACTACTTTCAGGCTCACCCGGTTCAGGTCCTCACTCATCAACCCCTCGGCGCCCTCATGAGGAGCCCCACCAGCTCCTCCCGCATGGTGAAATGGGCTATCTTCTTGAGCCAGTACAACATTGACATCCGCCCGAGGCCTGCCATCAAGGGCCAAGCCCTGGCGGACTTTGTGACGGAATGTACCGCAAGGGCAGCCACGGACGGGGAGCCCTCGGCTACCTCGGACGACTGGTGGGCCCTCTACACCGACGGCTCCTCCGCGACCAAAGCATGCGGGGGAGGGGTAGTCCTCATTACTCCCGAGGGCTTCAGAGCTTACTATGCAATCCGCTTCTCCTTCAAAATCTCCAACAACGAGGCCGAATATGAGGCCCTCCTATGTGGCCTTCGGCTGGCTGCCAACATGAAGGCTCGGCAGATCCACATCAAATGCGACTCCAAGTTGGTCGTTGGCCTGATCTCCGAGGAATATGAGGCCAAGGAAGGAAGAATGAAACAGTACAAAGAGGCGGCCAAGGAGTTGCTTAAGGTATTTGAGGCACACTCTCTCACTCAAATACCGAGGGCTCAGAACTCCGAGGCCGACATACTATCTAAGCTATCAGCCGACTCCCCCGAGCACATCTCCAAGATTGCCAAAATTGAGGAACTCAGTCTCTCAAGTATCCATGCAAGCCCCGTTATGAACATCCAACAACGCCAAGAGGACTGGATCTCGGATATCATCACCTTCATCTCCACAGGGCAGCTACCCGAGAACGAGACCCGCGCTAAACTAGCAAGACTGAGGGCTCCTAGCTATACCATCGAAGACGGAAGGCTCTACAAACGGTCTTACAACGGCACGCTACTTCGGTGCCTTCATCAGGATGAAGCCGAGGTCGCAATGGAGGAGGTGCACAGTGGCACTTGCTCAGCTCACCAGGGACCCTTCTCCATGTCCCGAAGGCGCATTCTCCAGGGCTATTTTTGGCCAACCATGGCCAGAGATTGTGCTGACCTTGCCCGAAGGTGCACCGCATGTCAACATTTCCAGAAAGCCCCCGGCAGGCCAGCGGTCAACTATGCCCCCATCAGCACATCCGTCCCCTTTTCTCGATGGGGGATAGACCTTGTGGGCCCTCTGCCGAGGGGTACCTCCAACAACAGATACATCATTGTAGCCATCGACTACTTTACCAAGTGGGTGGAGGCTGAGCCCCTCGCCAGTATCACAGAGGCGAAGTGTCGTCACTTCGTCCTCAAGAACATCCTCACAAGGTTTGGCGTCCCCCAGCAGATCATCTCCGACAACGGAACACAATTTGAGGCAGCCCCCTTCTGTGCCCTTCTGGAGGCATGGGGCATCAAACACACCTTCTCCTCCGTTGCCTACCCTCAAGGCAACGGGCAAGTAGAGAATGCCAACCGGACCTTGCTCGAGGGCCTCAAAAAGAAGCTGGAGGCCGAGGGCGGTGGCTGGGTGGAAGAACTCCACAACATCCTTTGGTCCTACCGCACCACCCCTCGGCGAGCAACAGGTGAAACACCCTTCTCCCTCTGCTATGGTTTTGAAGCCAAAGCTCCTACGGAAGTCACCCTTCCCACCCGGAGGGTGATCCAATATGACCCCGAGGTCAACGACAGCAACATGGCCCTCGACCTCAACCTCCTTTCAGAACGCCGGGAGCAAGCCTTCATCCGGGCATAAAACTACCGAAGGCAAGTCAAAGGCTACATCGACGCCAAAGTTCGCACCCGAGAATTTCAAGTGGGGGACTATGTCCTCCGGAGGAGGGAAGCCAGCCAACCAACCGAGGGAGGAAAAATGGCACCAAAATTCGAAGGCCCCTACATCATAGCAGCCATCATCAAACCTGGGACTTACAAGCTCAAACGCCCCAACGGGAAAGAGGTCCCTAGGCACTGGAATGTACACCATTTAGTTAAATTTTACCAATAATGTAAGAGCGGCCAATCCCTCATAACTAATGAATGTACTATCCTATGGCCCAAGGCCTCCACTTTTGAGGAATGAAGACACATTCAAGACACCAAGCCCTCTGATGGATTATTAGGTATCCAAGTATATATAAAATGGAGAGATTGGAGCTTAATAATATGGAAAAGAAGATGAATAGTAGTGATGTGTATTGTGAAGTTGAGACTTAGGTTTACAAGAACTCCCTAAGGGAGTATATATAGAAGAATATCCGAGTCTGGGCCTCTAATATGGGCCTGACAGACCCGGTTACATAAATGGACTGATAATATAAAAGACTAATCTAGAACACCTGAATAATAATAATAATGTACAATAATGAAAATGCTATCAGCTGAGTGTACGTGGGCCGCTGTCCGGGTCCAATAGTTGTGAGACCAGGGGGTCTGAGTCTATATACTCTATCACCCTCATACTGACTACAGGCCCCAGGCCTCACCACGAGAAGAACCCCCTCCGGCACCAAGTGCCGAGGGCGGACACCATCAACACCTACAACAACAGGAAAACACCATGTGTTTTCGAACAAGACCCCTCAGTACCAAGTACCGAGGGTGGGAACTCCCATCACCGACGACAAGAAACACCAAGTGTTTCATTTCCCTTCGGCACCCAGTGCCGAGGGTACACCTCCATCATCAACATCAAAACGAAGAAAAACACCAAATGTTTCAAAGATGACCCCTCGGCACCCAGTGCCAGGGATATGCTCTCCTATCAACTTCCAAACATCTGTTGGGAAACACCAAGTGTTTCCTCCGAAGGCCCTCCGGCACCAAACGCCGAGAGCGAACACTCCAATCAAAACACCAAGTGTTTCATTTGAAGACCCTTCGGTACCAAGTACCGAGGGTAGACACCTCCATCAACTACAACAGAGGAGAACATCAAGTGTTCCTACAGAAGACCCCTCGGTACCAAGTACCGGGGGCTACACATCGAAAGTAACACCAAGTGTTGTTTCCAAAAGCCGTACCCCACGAGGGCGCATATACCGAAGGCGCCAGCATCGGTGCCGGCGGCACGTAGTGCCCCCGGCCATTTGCAACTAGTGTGCAAATGAAAACCCTTCCTTGAAACGCTTTCTGCGTCACTACCCCCAGGGTATGACATGCATGAGAAATGCCCAGGATTCGACTTTCAAAAACGGAACGCTATCCGCGTCATCACCCCAAGGGTATGACAGGCACGAGAAATGCCCAGGATTCGACTTCCAAACCGAAACGCTCCCCGCGCCACCACCCCAAGGGTGTGGCAGGCCACGGACTATGTCTAGCGCCGAGGGGACGACTTTCAAAAATGAGGCGCTTTCCGCGCCATCCCCCAAGGGGAGGCAGGTTACAGACCATCATATCTTGTACCCAGGAAATGACCCTCGATCCCCTCGGAACTCGGAAGGTTAACCCGAGGGAGGAGAGCCATTGGTGTATTCTGATGATCTCCTAATAGGCCCAGCCTTACCAAGAAACCAAGTTTCTTGATGCCTTCCCTACACCACCAAAAAAAGGGGGGGGGGGGTGAAGGGGAGTAGACTCAGCGAGAAATCAAAGAGTACACTCCAACAGATCACAACTTGCCGAGGGCTCCCCACGGGAACACCTCCGGTAATTGAAGGCTCCTATTTCCCGAAGGATACTACCCAAACAAATATCGTCAAGAAAACGGCTAAGCCCACTGCTTGGTCACCTCCGGTCACACAAACACCGAAGGCTTCAACAATACGAAGGGACTGGACTATCCAAAGTCCACTAAACGGTACTTCAAACAAATACCGAAGGCATCTGTTATGCACCAATACCGAGGGCCCTTACCCCATGACAAGGGACACAACTGGCTAAGTCAAACTCTACAACTTTTCAAGTGAATGCCGAGGGCACATACTCCTCATTGGCTTTCTTCACAACAACAGGATTCCACACTTTTCCTAAATCCACACTTTTGGAAAATGACAACAAACCGGAGGCTAATATATCACCCGACAACCGAAGGCATCTAGTACAAATCATCAAAGGCCCCTCGGACAGACTCCTCACTGACCGAAGGTTCAACATATACGGCGCACTTTGAGATTTTTCTAAGTCCCACATATTTGGCCCTCGGTCAAATACTCATACAACACAAGGGCCTCACGATCACCCGAAGGGTCCTATTCATATACCCGGAGGGATCTACATCCGGAAGCTCAACATCAATTTACGCTTAGAAAATATTCTAAGTCCTAAATGAGTAGCCCCCGGGCATCTCGCAAAAGTGATGCAGAGTCAGAGGGCACCTATCACCCGAAGGCGACACAAGGAGGCAGCACTTAGAGTAAAGAGAAAAAAAAATCTAAGTCCTAAAGATTGGGCCTCCGGCCCAATCTATATTACAGCTAAGGGAATATGATAGCCGAAGGCTATGCGATACAACAGCACTTAGAAAATTTTTAAAGACCTACATATTGTTCCCCCGGTCAACTACTCATACATCAAGAAGGGATGTCATCTCCCGAAGGCTCCCAAAGGGAAATCTACACTTAGAAATCTTTCTAAGTCCTACATATTTCACCCTCATCTCAAGGGACCTAATAGCCGAAGGCTACCTATCAATCAAAGGCTACAGTACACAAGGAATCAACACTTAGAAAAATTTTCCAAGTCCTAACTATTGCTGAGCCCTCAGTTGTATATCCAGCAAAGGGTGCCCAACTACCGGAGGCTACAACTGTATTCAAACACTTAGAAAAATTTTATAAGTCCTAATTATTGCTGAGCCCTCGGGTGCCCAACTACCGAAGGCTACAACCGTGTTCAAACGCTTGGAAAATATTCTAAGTCCTAGACATACATTCAAAAAGGGCGAAGGCATACACTCAAGAAAAAAAGACGGCATACATTCAAGAAGGAATGAATTAAATCAAACAAGTCATATGTATATACAATGCCCGAAGGCCAACACTCATCCATCAATCACCGCAAAAAGGAGTAAATGTAATTGTTACAAACAGGCCGAAGCCGAAGGATCAATGGTGTTCATTACAACAGAAGTTTCAAATATTTACTAAGTACAAATCTTCTCTGTGACTTCAGCATCATTATCTCCGAGGGCATCTTCTACGGCGGCTTTGGAGGAGACTTCTTCCCCAGCAGCATCACCTCCGACGGCTCCGCCCCCATCACCCCCCATCATCACAGAGTCGTATATCGTCGGCCGCTCTTCGCCCGGGGGGAGGGGAACTCTCACATCTGGTTGCAATGGAGGGAGGCCGTATGCTGAGGGGTCAAATTGGTCGAGGGATACGCCAAAGTGCCTGGCGAGCCTCCGGTAAATCAGATGCTGGGTAAAGAATTCACCCCCCTGGTAGTAGGCGTCGCCCCTATCATTCAGCCAGTCAATCCCGGGGCCTTCTACTCAAGCATCCACCGAGGCCGCCACCACGGAGGCCACCCACTTCTTATGGCCCTCGGCCCTCCAGCCCTCGGCAAGGAACTCAACAACTGCCTCCCCTCGGGCCTTGGCCACAGCTCCCTCCTTGGCGGTTTTGGCCTCATCGGCAGCTTTCTTTGCCGCCTCGGCAGCAACCCTCTCAGCCTCTACCTTGCCCTCGGCTATGCCATCGGCCTTGGCCTTCTCCGCCGCCGCCTTCGCCTCCCAGAGGGCCTCCTCCAGCTGCGCGGCATGCTTCATCGCTTCAGAGTTCTTGCGAATCAGCCCCTCCATCTTCTTATCTTGCTCGGCCTCGTGAAGGCGCCGTTCCTCACGCCTCCGGGCCTGTTCCCCGAGGGCTATGCAGGCCTGCAAACAATGATCAAAGGAGTTAGATTATTCCCAGAAAAAAATACTAAATTGATAAGAGAAGGAAACAGGAAGCAGATACTTACAGTGAGAGAGGACCGGAGGATCCTGTTCTCGAGGGCATCATCGTCGTATGTCTCGAAGACTTCTCTATCCATCTTCGAGGTGATGCCCCGCAGGAAGGCCCTCGGCTCGGCAGTACCGTGCATCAGTGAAGCACCGGGGACAAGGGAGAGTTGAAGGATCTCCCGGGGTGATTCCTCCGGGGGGAGATTCACCGGAGCCTTCGGGGTGACCGAGGCCAGAGGCCCATCAGTGGAGGGCATGTCATCAACAATTATGAGGGGGGCCGCCCCCTCAACAGTGCCCCCGGCGGCTTTCTGCTTCTTGGTAGGGGGCTCCACCCCCTCACCACTCCTCTTCTTCTTCACGGCCGCCTCGGCCTTCGGCCCCCCGGTCCCCTCAGTAGCATTGACATCCTCAGCAGAAGGCTCTACGTCCTTCGGGAAAAACGCATCGGCTGGCTTCTGGCCCGAGGGCCCCTTCTTCTTTGCCTGGGTTTTGCCCTTCCTCTTTGCAAACAGAGCATTGGCATTCATCTTGCTACCTGCAAAGAACGACAACAACAAGTTAAAAGATTAGAACCGAGGGGTCAGAGACACAACGACAAACATGACAAAAAAATTTCTATGTATAAAAGCCGTAGCCCTCGTAGACTACCTCCTGCTCCCCCGAAGGCCTCAGCAAAAACGGGATACTTCTCGTCCGCTTCCCCAATGAAGCGGTATCTCCGAAAGCCGCGGGCGTAGAGTTCCTTGTAGGCAGTGTGATCTTTAATAGACACTTGCTTCGTGCGACCCTCCGGGATTTTGGCTATTATTAGGCCATCCTTCTCGAGAGCGGCGCTTCCAACCTTCGGATGCTGACGGAAGCGATCCCGAAGTTCCGCCGGAAATGGGTTCTCGACAACTCTGACGTAGCACCAACGCTCTTTCCAGCCCTTATTGGACGAAGGCGCCTCCGTAATTAGCTTCCACCTGGCTATCTGCTGCAGGTTGGCGAAGCCCTCGGCATTCGCGTGACCCCCTCGGCAGAGGTTGAAGCTTTGGAAGAACAAGTCCAGGCTGGGGGTCACCCCTCGGACCCTGCAGAGGCTCAAAAAACCCGCCACGTAGGAGTGGCTATTAGGTGTCAGCTGGAAGGGGACCAAGCCAACGAACCTAAGGTACTCCCGGAGGAAGGGGTGCAGAGGGAACCGAAGGCCCATGGAGACCGACAGTACGTGTACTGCAATACACCCCTCGGGCGCCCGAGACAGCACATCGTCAACTCCCGGCTCGACCACCACGGCCGAGGGCCCTACGTGTAGCTGCGTGACGTAGAGATCCGCCCTGTCCGCCTTCGATTTTATCTCCAAGGCAGCAGTATTGAGCCAGGAATACCCCTCCAGCATATCTATGGGTTTCCCCTGATCGGCAGCAACAATCTTCTTCTGGGGGGCAACCTTCGTCTTCCTCCTCTTCTTCCCGGGGGCTACACTTAACGGCGTCGGGTCCAGTGGCCTCGAGCTACTTCCTTCACCAGCACCCCGGGGGGGAAGAACAGCGACAGTAACCTTCGCCCTCTCCTTTTCCTCTTCCTCCTCAGCAACTTGGACGGCGAGGGCCAACTCCTCATCTTCGGCGGTTCGCTCGAACTCCTCCGCCTCGGCCTCAGCCACCAGATCCTTCTGCACCTCGGTGGCGAGAGCTGCATCACCACCATCCGAGGGCTGACTGCTACTGGACTCCACGTCGGAGATGCTTTCGTCCAGAACCGAGGGGGTCCTCGAGATGTCCTGGGAATCGCTCGCGGATGACATTTTTGACAAAGTACGCACCTGAGGTTTCGAAGGCTTTCTACAGGACTCTAACCCTAATCTAAGGCCAGAGGGCGGAACTTACTAAAAGTTTTGGAAGGAAAGCAGGACACTGACCTTGAAAGCTGAGTTTCGACCGGGGGCTTGAGCTTTCTCTCTCTAGAAAATTTGGCAGAGCTTCGCTAACGATATCGGACGCACAAGGAGAATGGTCTGGCCATGGGGTATTTATAGACTCCAGAATCCGGGCTTGGGCCAAAAAACTGGGCCTCCGGCCAAGCGTCATCATTACGCACCGCGTTTTTACCCAACCGATGACGCCGCCCACGGGCAGCCAACCGTCACGCGCCACGTGTCCTCCTCCCCCAACGGCTACATCCCGCCGATACATATTCCAACGGCTATATTTCCAATGGATATATTCTGGGAGCCCCCGGGTGTTTTACCTCACTCCACTTCATCAAGGAGAGCCTCCGGGTACACTTACCCAGAGACGCCCCCGGTTTGTGCCCTACAGAGTACATAACAGACGCCTTCGGCATCACTCCTTCAGAAACCCAAGGCTTCATATCAGGCACCCCTCGGGGATTCCCTCTTAGCATTGTAAGGGCCGGGTAGCCCCCGGGGGAGTATGCCTCCTTGACGGATAGTCTACAGCACACATGTAATGGGAGCCCTCGGGTATCCTCATCACCAACTAAACAGCAAGTAGGGGACCCCCCGGCGACAATTCAATTAATGCCCTCATCCATCATGCCCTCGATCCCCAGATTGAGGGGCTCCCCTTCGGCACCCCCCAGGACATCAACAGCAAGCCTTCGGCTAATCGTTATTCTCCATTTTTGACCAAGGTTTCACATTTTCGATTCATCGTTGGGGGAATTCGGTGCACTCTTTTTCCCTCATTAGGAATTTTTCCCACAGGGTTTTCCCTAATGAGGTTTTTAACGAGGCATCCCCCCAAAATGAAACGAAAAGCGTCAGCCTTCGGCCCACAACAGCAACGCAACTACTTTACTCCTTTTCACCACTTTACAAGTGTTTCAAGGAGTGGGGGACTGGGGAACCCCCTCGGGAAAATCATTAAATTACAAAATTAGTGAAATTCCAACAAACGACAAAGCAAGCCCTCAAGTCCCGACATGTGGGTAACTGAGGGACTGCCTTCGGCAGGGACATAAAAACAACCACTCCTCACCAACTTCAGAGATTACGACAGGACAACATCAAAGGGCAAGCACAAATTACTCCTTTTCCCTCAAGTACCTTTCGGCAAAAGGAGTGAGGGACTCCTGATGGAGTATATGGCCCGGGAACACCCGGCCCACAGACTCCTACTACACCAATGAAGGCCCAACCGGCCCAGGAAGCTCAAGCAGGCCCAAATCACAGCGCCCAGAGTACCAAGCAGCACGCAATACGCACCAGGGGTGCCTTCGGCCCCCTGGCCGAAGGCTCCAAACTATCACAGCGTGGATATTTCCAACAAACGGAGGAACTGGGAGAAAACGGCGAAAACAGTAGCCCTCGTCACCTGGAGCCCTCGGCACTCAGGGGTCCTCGGCACTAAGAGCCCTCGGCTAGTCCTCTGTGGCCGGGGGCACCTCTCCCGACATGATCTCCGCATCACATGCGTACAGATCACCGTACCCTGTACAGACATCCCATCCAACAGCCGCATTAAATGCGGCCACATGCGGCTGCCAGCGCCAACCAGTTGAGGTGGTCTCTCGGCCAATGGGTGCTTGACACGTGTCCCTGTCCGGCATTTATTGCTACTATAAATAGCACCCCATTTCCCCATTTGTAAGCACGACATTCATACTGAATACACTCTCTCTCTTACTTACTTATGCTCTGACTTCTCTCTAAGTTATTCTCAGCAATAACCCCTCGGATATATACCCCCCGGGTAGACTATCCATCAATTATATTTTAGACAACTTACATTTCAACTTCACTCAAGTAACATTTTCTATCAACGTGAGTTACATCTATTTAAACGAAAGTTACACCACTCTGCTACTAAAACACACAAAAAAATCATTGTTCATCCATGTCTATTGTTCATGCGTATTTTACCCCTGGGAGCATGATGCTCATAGTGGGTCGGTACCACGGTATAAGAACTGACGGTATATGGCCATTTAGCCTTTATTTCTCTTGTTTTATCTCTTTTTATCCATATTATTCGCTACTACACTATTTTATTTTTAATCTTACTTTTTTTAGAGAGAGACAAACTTAACTAATATTAATCAAATCAATGTTTAGTACATGAGTAATGAAAGTAGGAGGATCTCCCATCGAAATCCGACAACCAGACATTGAACAGGAGACTTGAGCAAAGCCATGAGCCGCCCTGTTCGCATATTGACTAATAAAACAAAAGGAAATATCCATCATCCTTGAGCATAGTCTCTCACATCTTCTGCTATCACTCCTGCTGAAGAAATGCAAGAACCATTTTTAATCTCAACAATGGCTCAAGAAGCATCCGAGTCCACGTCCACCCGCTCCCATCCTTGTTCCTTGACCCAGCTTAGTGCTTCCCGAATGCCAACCAGTTCAGCCTCCCAGGATCCCAGGGGGATAATTTCCCCTGGCAAGTCTTCGCAGCTCCCGTGATAAAATCTCCTGCCTCATTCCGAAGAATCCAACCCAGGCCACAATGATAATCCCGCACTACTGCGTCCACATTAAGCTTAATCCGTCCCTGAAGCGGCCTTCTCCAAAGTGAAGAGCCTGTACTCCCTTGAGTTGTCACGCCCCGGACCGCATCCGGGCCACGTAGACAACCGCTGTACAACCCGATAAGAACAACAACAGTTCATCCCTATTGAATTGTACAAGGCATCCGATTGATTCTATTGCCAAACCGATTAGTAAACACATACAATCAACATCAATATCATAATCAACAAATGCGGAAATAATAATATATTTAATACTTAGCCACACGTGGCAAACACGGACATGCAGGCCCCCAACTGTTTTAAGGAAAACATTGTTCGAAAATCCATGAGCAGTCTATAAATTTGAAATAAGAATGGAAGCATGAACCACGTCTTCCTTCTGGATCAATCACCCTAGGAAAAGGTGCAGGTAGGAGGACTCTAGCCTTAACCTGAAAATGTGAGCCCCCCGGAGGGGTCAGTACTCCATAGAAGTACTAGTGACAAGCAGGCTATATGAAGAATAACTAATGTTTCAGACACGAGACTCAAAAAATAGTTGTTACTCCATATATATATATATATATATATATATATATATATATATATGTATGTATATATATATATATGACTCATCCACCCGATGATACATACTGTATATATATTTGTAAAATATTCAACTCGTAGGTCATTTCATTTAAAGAGTCTTTTAGAGATAAAGTTCTTACTTGACTTTTCTCACTCCTTCCCCGAATGCCTAGCTCACAAGCTACATTCTACATTCATAATATCCTACCGAGTTTTGGGAGCATTTAGCATCCCGGGGATACTCAACCCCAACCGAGTTTCAGGATCATTTACCATCCCGGGGATACTAAACCCCAACCGAGTTTCAGGATCATTTACAGTCCCGGAGATACTCAACCCCAATCGAGTTTCAGGATCATTTACGTCCCGGGGATACTCAACCCCAACCGAGTTTCAGGATCATTTACCGTCCCGGGGATACTCAACCCCAAACTTATTCCTTACCAAACCCTAACCTGGATATGGCTAACTTTTAATTCCCTTAACTATGGACAATACCTAGCCCTATAGTCATATAAAAATCCTTAGGAACCAACGTGAGCGGGTCCCACCTGAACGTCCCACCTTAACCTACTCAAAACTGCCTGTTTTGAGCATAACCCAATACTCGATCGAGTACCCACCTATACTCGGTCGAGTACAGGAGACAATAGCCCCGTAAGGCCAATTTTTGGTGTATACTCGATCGAGTACCTACCCATACTCGATCGGGTATAGAAGACAGTAGTCCCTGGGGCAAATTTTCATCAAATACCCAATCGGGTATTTGCTAATACCCGGTCGGGTATAGCAGTTGACTTGGCGGTCAATGTCCGTTTGACCGCCCAAACGGAGTCCGATTAACATGAAATTTTACATGCAAGTACTCTTTGACGTCCTTAATCCAAAAATAACTGTTTGGGTCCTTGGAACATCATACATATCAATTTATGGTAATTTCACCAAGCAAACCTATAAATCATGCTTTCTAACTATGTTATATTCTTTAACATAACATAACACATACTTTAATACCATTAATGAATCCATAAAACATATTCTTGATTAATTTAGGTAATATCATGCCTCACGCAAAAGTTATAAAGCATAAAGTCGTCTTCTCACCTTAAATGAAGCTTATGAAGTTCTAGCCTCCTTTAATGAGCTTCGGCGAAACTCCGGCGAACTTCAATGAGCTCCGGCGACAACTCCGGCGACCCTTTCAACTACGTGAAAGTTCCTTGAATACCTTATACAAGTTACTAACAAGGTTTTATCATCATAAATCCCATATTGATACAAATAACCTTCAAAAGGTTATTTTCCGGCGAACCGATCACTTTGGCTTCTAAGTCCATTCTTGGACCTAGAACTACCTTCCAACCCCTCAGTATACACTTCCAAACGTGTAGAACACTCCTATGGTGTGAAATATGATTGCATAATCATATAAAATGATTGAAGAACAAGAAATGGGATTAATGGAGTCATTACCTTGTAAATCTCAAGTTTTTCTTCCTAACTTCCCCTTTTCTCTTCTCTTTTCCTTCCTTTTTCCTCCCCTTGCTTTGTGCAAAAATGGTGGATGAAAATGGAGTTTTAGCAGAGCTTCTCTCCCTTTGATTGAGGTCTGGGTCGAGTGGATAAGGTGTGGGGGGTGAGAGTGGTTACTAAGATGACAATTAGTTAACATCTTGACATTAGTTATAGTAATAGTTATTTCTTCCTCTATGTTAATATTGGGGAGTGTTACTAAGATGACAATTAGTTAACATCTTGATATTAACTGTAGTAGGATTCATACTCTTTAATATTCTTCCTTGAGTATTAATTAATTCCTATTCATATTTCATATTAATATTTTGAACATTACTTAAAGGATCAACTAGTTTTGTTTCATATATTAATTATTACTAGAATCAATCGATTAATATGCTTGTTATTAATTCGGTTCCTTCAACGGTAGTAAACTTGGATTGTTAATGCATGTGTCTCATGATTAATAATCTAAGGGGAATTAATTATATTGATTAACCCGATAAACCGCTTGTGTTGAGGTTATCAATCTCAATCGTTTTCATCTCAAGTTTATTGCTACTATCGTGTTAGTATATGGCGTGTGTTCTATATTGACTCGGTAGTAAGTTTTATTAATGAACGCGTCTCGTTATAAATAACTACCCTCGATGAACTGGGTATACTCCTCGATTGAGTATTTGAGAGGAAGATTGTTAAAGATATAACCGGGATCGACGAACATTTCATTAAGTGGATAAAAGCAAAACCAAGACCTCATCTCTATAAATTAAACTCATATAAGTCGTTCATCTTAGTGTTAATTAAATTAAATCAAATCAAACTTAAAACCCCCCTTTGTTACCATTCACATAAAAGAAAGGTATTCCTTTCCCTGTGGATACAAACCTTACTTCACTATACTATGTATTAGTGTTGTATTGATAAATTATTTTGAGTGCACCTCACGACAAGTGCACGTCAACACGCCTCAAACTCGAGCAATTGTCAATACCCGGTCGGGCATATACCCATACCCGGTCGGGTATCACTCGGAATTTTCAAGTAATAGCTTCTTGTCATCAACGCTCGATCGAGTACACACTTCGAAGCTCAAGTTTTACACATACCCGATCGAGTATATACCCATATCCGATCGGGTATTGCTCGAAGTTTCAAAAACGAAGGATCCTGCCACGCTTGCCCGAACGAGTACGTGCTTCAAAATCGAAACATAGTCCATACCCGGTCGGGTCTATAGGGATACCCGATAAGGTCCTACGTATTTTTGAAGGTTTTACTTCAAGTAAATGAATAAAATGCGTGTGGGATCAAGGGATTACCTGCAATGGAGTCCGGGTTGGCCCGAGCATCTGCCTCGGTCATTACATACACCCGTGCTTGGGTCCTCCCTTGGTTAACGGACGCGGAGTTGCTAGCCGTGGGTCCGCCCCTTCCTGTGCCGCCCTGAGACGGCTTTGCACGTCCCCTACTAGTCGTAGGTCCTCCCATAGCTCGTGATGGTCCTCCTCCGTTCAGCATTGGACAAGAGGGTTTGAGGTGGCTCGTGCTACAGCATTTGAAGCACCGGGGTGGTTCATTGCACCTTCCCCCGTGGTTCTTACCGCAATTTGCGCACCTTGGTGGTCCCACACCCCCTGGTTTGGGCCCTTGTCCTCCTGAGCCCTTATACCTTTTCGTTGGTGGTGCCGACGCCCTGAATGTATTGCCACCCCCGGCGTGATGCTTCCGAGAGTGGTCTTGGGGTCTAGAGTTTCCCCATCTCCTCTTCTTCGCCTCCTCGGCGTCTCTCGCCTTCCTTTCATTCCATTGGGTTTCCCCAAGGAGCCCTTGATCGACAACTTGACTAAATGTCATGTTATGCTGATAAGTAGCCCGGTTGCGGATGTCCAACTGTAGAGAATCCCAAAAATGATTGGCCATTCGATTCTCATCCAAAGAGTACTCTGGTATGAATCGTGCCAAGTCTCGGAACCTCTGTTCCAATTGCGTCACCGAGCAGTCATCCTCCTATTTTAGATTTGTGTATTCTCTCCTCTTGACATTGACTTCAAAAGTTGAGTAGTACTGATTATAGAACTCCACTTTGAATTTCTCCCAAGTGGCCTCACCGTGGAACTTTCCTTCCACGCCTTCCCACCATACATCAGCTACCCCTTCTAGTAGCCTGGTGGCAACCCTCAACTTCACGTCGAGTCCAATTTGCATGTCCCTAGAAGCATCATTCAACTTCTTAATCCAATCGGCGGCCTCAGATATGTCGCCCTTGCCATCAAATGACTTGCACCCCAAGGCCCTCGCCTCCTTGAGGTACTTGGAGATACGTACCATCGTGTCTCCCCTGGACGCTCCAGATGGAGCACTAGAAGCACCTCGGCTTCCCTGCCCCATGGCTAGCCTAGCCTGTCTAGCTTGGCGCCGTTGTTCTCTCTTTGCCTTATTCTCGAGGTACCATTCTAGTACCTCGCTCATACGATCATAATGAGGATCGTCATCCTCATCTTCTTCATCAAAGTCCTCCCTGTTGTATGGGGTCTCCTCTTGCTCCATGCTTGGAGCATATGTGAAGTCGTCCAATTCGGTGGCCCAAGACGGGTGCTCAGAACCGACACGCGTGCTATTTGCCGTCTACGTTGTAGAACGCCCACGACCCCTGCCTCGGCCTCCTCCTCGGCCTTGGCCCCGGCCTCTACCCCTAGAGGTCCGTGATTCAGCCCGTGTATCGTGCCCGGTGGCCCCCGGTACACGACCCGTCGGGTTCCTCCTAGTAATCTTACATCCACCCTCCATTTCTGAAAGAAATAAGGAATGAGTCATTAGACTCGTTTCAATGTCAATTGACGGATTAGTACAAAAGACACCACTTAGTCCAACATTATGGTCAGCAAACTGTTAAGGGTACCGTCTTAACAATAAGAGGTCAATAACTTGGTTTCTAACGGTTCCTTAGGTACAAAAACTTTCTGCTCATGGTTTTGTTCAAAACTTTTCGATGGTAAGATATTGAGAGGTTAATTATATAGTTTAGAAATTGATGGCTCTGATACCACTTAATTGTCACGCCCCGGACCGCATCCGGGCCACGTAGACAACCGCCGTACAACCCGATAAGAACAACAACAGTTCATCCCTATTGAATTGTACAAGGCGTCCGATTGATTCTATTGCCAAACCGATTAGTAAACACATATAATCAACATCAATATCATAATCAACAAATGCGGAAATAATAATATGTTTAATACTTAGCCACACGTGGCAAACACGGGCACGCAGGCCCCCAACTGTTTTAAGGAAAACATTTTTCGAAAATCCATGAGCAGTCTATAAATTTGAAATAAGAATGGAAGCACGAACCACGTCTTCCTTCTGGATCAATCACCTTAGGAAAAGGTGCAGGTAGGAGGACTCTAGCCTTAACCTGAAAAATGTGAGGGCCCCCCGGAGGGGTCAGTACTCCATAGATGTACTAGTGACAAGCAGGCTATATGAAGAATAACTAATGTTTCAGACACGAGACCCAAAAAATAGGGTGATACATACATACATACATACATACATATATATATATATAATATATATATATATATATATATATATATATATATATATGTTGTAACACCGGACCCGAATTTTTACCCAGAGATTTTTTTTTCATCAAGTACATTGTTAACGAAGGTAAATCAAGACTAGAGTAGCCTTGATAAATGAGAAAGATAAAATTATTGTCTTAAATTAATAAAGGATTATTAATCAGACGCGGGACCCACATCGGGAGCGGGGACCACCCGTGGTATTCTTAGTGCATAAGAAAATTAATGTTGATCTAAACAATACTATTTTGATAGTAGGAATGGGTCGTGGACCCCAGTGATATATAGAATGACAACTAGACGGCCACGTGGGTCGGGGCCACTAATCGATAATTGTGAGCCCTTAATTCTCGGACTATTACTTATTCTAAAGACTGTGAAAATTAATGGCAGAAGAAATATAAATATTTTAAGAATCCAAAACAATTGGTTGATATATATATGATTAATTTGGTACATTAAAGGAGGGTACTTTTGGAGGACCCTACCTTAAAGATATTTTGGTTTGGGAACAAACAGATAAGATTTTATATGTTCATACATTTTGGACCACTTAAAAAGAAGTGTAACATTTTATTAAAGTGTCAAAAAAATATGAAACCACATATTGAGTCATGAGAAATGACGAATGAAATTACGAAACAGCACGTTCCCATTTTTACTGTTATTTTAACAGTAAAATGCACGTTGGGCCCGCACCGAGAGCGGGGACCAACCGATATTTCCGGGACCACATATTATATTCATATTGCTCTAGATGATATTTATATGATGTTGTAAATTAATGTTGAGTCCTAGAGTTGGCCTATTGAGCAAACGAAGTCCCATTACCAGTATTAGTTATTTAACAAATAACAGTCCGAAATATGTTCTGAGAACCACGAAATTAAAGTTGGATAATATATATTCATTCTAGGGGCCAATATTAATTAGAAGAATGATATATATTTTATTTGTCCTGATAAAATAAAATTTAATTAAAACAGCATGAAAAATACAACTTTCGGAGCCGGTTGTACACTTTGGGACTTAAAGGGATGACCTCCCACATTAGTGGAGGCCACCCCACGATTTTGTGTATCCAAATGATCTGGAGAAGCTGCATAGCATGGGAGAGAGAGATGTATTTGGTCTCAAATTGATAGGTTGGGGTAGAGAGTGACATTAGGTGGACCTCCCCTCACATTGATTGGCAAAGGAGACAAAGGAAGTCTCCTCACCCCTCCCTACCCCATTATTTCGACCACCACACTCACGGAAGAGAGTATAACCTCTGAAAGGTCTTCATCCTCCATTGTTGAAGCAAGCTCAAATCAAGGAAGTTTCAAGGAAGAAGAAAGAGTGAGAAAATAAGAGAAAAACTTAGAAAGTCAAGGTAATGACTTCATTAGTATTTTTTCTTCCTTCATTTAATCTCATATGATTTTATAAATCATATGATGGCCCATAAGCTTGTTCTACACTCCTAGAGGTGTAGAATGAGGGGTTGGACTGATAATTTTAACCATGAACGAAGTTATGACCGGAGTAAGACCGGTTCGCCGGAAAACACCTTCTCGGAGAGTTTGATGACCGGAGACATGAGATTACTTAAAGTAATCAAGAATATATTTTATGGAATGATTAAAGATAATCAAGTATGTGTTATTCCATGATTATATGAAAAATATAGTTGAAAAGCATGTTGAGTAAGCTTGATGATTAAAAATGTGATAAATAATTATGTATGATGTTCCAAGGACCCAAAAATGCATTTTTGGATTAAGGACATCAAGAAGTACATGTGTATAAAATTTCACGTTAATCGGACTTCGTTTGGGCGGTCAAACGGGCGTTGACCGCCAAGACAAAAGTAATACCCAACCGGGTATTGGTAAATACCCGACCGGGTATTGGTTAAAAATGGTTCCAGGAGCCACTGCCACACTAGACCCGACCAGGTATGGGTATAGACCCGACCGGATATTAGTTAAAAACAGTCCCAGGGGCTATTGGCTCACCCTACCCGACCGGGTATGGGTAATACCCGACCGGGTATTGGGTTTTACACCCAATATGCAGTTTTTGAGTAAGTTTACGTGGGCCGTTCGAGTGGGACCCGTCCACGTTGGTTGCTAAGGCTTCGAATATGGTTTAAACGCTAAGACTTGGACTAGTCGTTAGTAAAGAAATTATAGACCACGACCGGGCGAGGTAAGTGGTAGATTATACATGACGGGTGAATACTCGGGACCGAGTAAGGTCAGGTAAAACTCTGTAGGACCAGGATGAGTCCTTTATACTCAAATGTTAACAAGGGCCCGTGTAGTCCTTGAGGTGTGTTAACCTCCAGCAAATTACACATAGGTAACAAGGGCAAATGCAGTCCTTGAGGTGTGTTAACCTCCATCAAATTGCATATACGTAACAAGGGCCCGTGTAGTCCTTGAGGTGTGTTAACCTCCAGCAAATTACACATAGGTAACAAGGGCAAATGCAGTCCTTGAGGTGTGTTAACCTCCATCAAACTGCATATACGTAACAAGGGCCCGTGTAGTCCTTGAGGTGTGTTAACCTCCAGCAAATTACACATAGGTAACAAGGGAAAATGCAGTCCTTGAGGTGTGTTAACCTCCATCAAATTAAATATAGGTAACAAGGGTCCGTGTAGTTCTTGAGGTGTGTTAAACTCCAGCAAATTACACATAGGTAACAAGGGAAAGTGCAGTCCTTGAGGTGTGTTAACCTCCATCAAATTGCATATAGGTAACAAGGGCCCGTGTAGTCCTTGAGGTGTGTTAACCTCCAGCAAATTACACATAGGATAAGGGTGTATGCGTACTCCTCAAGGCGGGGTTAGCCCCGGGAATGTAAACTATGATTGTAAGGACGAATAGTCCCCAAGGTAGGTGAACCTCAAGTAATGATTTTAGATAATTAAACATGCATGATCGGGAATGAGTTCCCGATAGGGTATTTTCCTTGGTCTAGGAATTTGATTTAAATCATGTATGTGATATGGGAGCTCGAAGGGCCCCCGAAATAATTATCTTTGTTATCGGGTGAGTTAGCCTGCGGGTGACTTCACTCGAGGGTAGGATATGGGAAGGGTGAATTTAACGAGGCTGTTACGCCTAAATGATTTGAAAGACAAATGGGCCCACGGGCCGAATATTTTACTCATACGTATATACGTATACGATATGTTTTGAAAAGGGGTAGCCAAGAGTTATGCCTATACGTATACTATCACCCTATGTTGAGGGTCCCATGTGAGAAACGTTAGTTATATTACATACAGTTTGCCCTCACCAGTACTTTTCTGTAGTACTGATCCCTCGGGGGAACCACCCTTTCAGGTTGAAGCTAGAGCTTACTTCCTACACCCGTTGTTCGGGAGATCGATGGAGAGAAGACGTGGTTCGTGCTTCCTCTGGTTCTATTTCTAAATAATTAAAAAATGCTCATGGAACTATTTTTGGCTTATAAATTAATGGAGCCTGCGAGCTCTTGTTTTACCCTTGTGTGGGTTCTTATTAAACACTTATATTGCGCTATGTGTTTAATTGTATGTTGATGTTGTTATGTATGTTTACTAATCGATTTTGGCATATGTATCTATCGGACGTCTTGTGCAATTTAGTAAGGATGAACTACGGTTATTCTTATTAGGTTGTACGACGGTTGTATATACTGTATATATATTTGTAAAATACTCAACTCGTAGGTCATTTCATTTAAAGAGTCTTTTAGAGATAAAGTTCTTACCTGACTTTTCTCACTCCTTCCCCGAATGCTTAGCTCACAAGCTACATTCTACATTCATAATATCCTACCGAGTTTTGGGAGCATTTAGCATCCCGGGGGTACTCAACCCCAACCGAGTTTCAGGATCATTTATCGTCCCGGGGATACTCAACCCCAACCGAGTTTCAGGATCATTTACAGTCCCGGGGATACTCAACCCCAACCGAGTTTCAGGATCATTTACAGTCCCGGGGATACTCAAACCCAACCAAGTTTCAGGATCATTTACGTCCCGGGGATACTCAACCCCAACCGAGTTTCAGGATCATTTACCGTCCCGAGGATACTCAACCCCAAACTTATTCCTTACCAAACCCTAACCTGGATATGGATAACCTTTCATTCCCTTAACTGTGGACAATACCTAGCCCTATAGTCATATAACAATCCTTAGGAACCAACGTGGGCGGGTCCCACCTGAACGGCCCACCTTAACCTACTCAAAACTGCCCGTTTTGAGCATAACCCAATACTCGATCGAGTACCCACCTATACTCGGTCGAGTACAGGAGACAGTAGCCCCGTAAGGCCAATTTTTGGAGTATACTCGATCGAGTACCTACCCATACTCGATCGGGTATAGAAGACAGTAGCCCCTGGGGCAAATTTTCAGCAAATACCCGGTCGGGTATAGCAGTTGACTTGGCGGTCAACGCCCGTTTGACCACCCAAACGGAGTCCGATTAACGTGAAATTTTACATGCAAGTACTCTTTGACGTCCTTAATCCAAAAATACCTGTTTGGGTCCTCAGAACATCATACATATCAATTTATGGTAATTTCACCAAGCAAACCTATAAATCATGCTTTCTAACTATGTTATATTCTTTAATACCATTAATACATAACACATACTTTAATACCATTAATCAATCCATAAAACATATTCTTGATTAATTTAGGTAATCTCATGCCTCACGCAAAATTTATAAAGCATAAAGCCGTCTTCTCACCTTAAATGAAGCTTATGAAGTTCTAGCCTCCTTTAATGAGCTCCGGCGAAACTCCGGCGAACTTCAACGAACTCCGGCGACAATTCCGGTGACCCTTTCAACTACGTGAAAGTTCCTTGAATACCTTATACAAGTTACTAACAAGGTTTTATCATCATAAATCCCATATTGATACAAATAACCTCCAAAAGGTTATTTTCCGGCGAACCGGTCACTTTGGCTTCTAAGTCCGTTCTTGGACCTAGAACTACCTTCCAACCCCTCATTCTACACTTCCAAACGTTTAGAACAATCCTAGGGTGTGAAATATTATTGTATACTCATATAAAATGATTGAAGAACAAGAAATGGGATTAATGGAGTCATTACTTTGTAAATCTCAAGTTTTCCTTCCTAACTTCCCCTTTTCTCTTCTCTTTTCCTTCCTTTTTCCTCCCCTTGCTTTGTGCGAAAATGGTGGATGAAAATGGAGTTTTAGCAGAGCTTCTCCCTTTGATTGAGGTCTGGGTCGAGTGGATGAGGTGTGAGGGGTGAGGGTGGTTTCTTCTTTTGGCTTATTCATAAAAATATGGGAGGAGGGTTCCTTTCCCTTCTCATCTTGTCTCTCAATTACTTCGAGCCTCATTCAACAGCATTAGGTGTGGATCCCTTGGTATCCTCATGCCTAAAAACGTGGGTTGGCCCCCACTTATGTGGGAGGTCAACCCTTTGTGTCCCCGAGTGTACAATCGGTCTCGAAAGTTGTATTTTCCGGATTGTTTTAATTTTATTTTATCTTATCGGGTCAAATAAAATATCGCACATGCTCTCCATCATTATTAGACTTTATAATGAATATATATTCCTCAACTTTAATTTAGAAGTCTCCGAAATTCCTTTTCGGACCGTTATCTGATAAATTGCCGACACTGATAATTTGGCCCCGTTTGACCAACCGGTCGACCCTATGCCATTGCCATGGCCCAATTAGGATATCCACCACCATATACATATTATCTAGGTCAAGATTAATATAATATGTGGTTCAGATAATATCGGGCGTCCCCCACTTCCGGTGTGGGCCCCACGTAAATTTTACTGTTCACGTAAAAAAAATGATAAAAATTTACAATCACGTAAAATGTGTTTATTCATTTCTCAGGGTTCAATACATAATTTGATAAAGTGCAATTACTTGGGGGCGGTGTTACATGAGTGACCTGAACTGCAGCAGCTTGTTGAGCTTGTTCCCAACCTACAAAATAAATTTTGGTTTTCAAGAAAATAAACTTTCATTCCATTTGAACCCCTTGCCACACCTGACATTTCTCTCACCCCACAAACCCCAACAACCACAAATGAGTTTTCTCAAGTCATCCGTCTGTCTTGAGTTAAACTCGACCTGCAACTGCGACTAAAAGTCACTGACGCTATTTTGAGACCAAACCCAATCCACCCCCCTTCCAAGCCTCCTTAGCCACCGGACAATCAATGAACAAACGGAACAACGACTCCTCCTCATTATCACAGAGTCCGCACGCCGCCACACAATCCACCTTCCGAAGATTTAATCTTGTCGGAAGAAGACCACAACAAACCTGTCAGATTTTTTTTTATTTTGGGGGGTAAATTCCAATTCCACATAGAAGTCCAGTTGATCCATCCATCTCGTTCGAACTCCCCGACCAACTTTCGGTAACAGCTGCGAACAGAGAAACGCTCGCTCGTCTCCCACCGCCAACAAACCTTGTCTGGAACCGATCTAAAACTGAGAGGAATGCTTTGAATAAGCCTAGCATCCCTTGATTAAAAAATATCACATATAAGGTCTGAATCCCAGCTCTTCTCTGGTGTACATAAAACATTCACCACCCTACTATTGTGAAGACCCATTGCAGGGGCGGTTTCAACCTTAGGATTAATCTCATCTGGTAACCACGACTCAGACCACACATTGATAGATTCCCCGTTACCCACACGCCAGTAATAGCTATCCTTTATAATTCCTCGTGTCTGAAAAATGCTATGCCAGATAAAAGATGGGTTATGCCCAATTTTAGCAGTCAAGAAAGTACCCTTAGGATAGTATCGGGCTTTAAAAACCCGCGCCATTAAAGTCTCGGGTTCCCTAAAAAATCTCCAAGTCTGTTTGGCTAACATAGATAAATTAAAATCACTGATCTTCTTAAATCTCATGCCTCCCAGCTTCTTAGGCTTACACAAGAAATCCCAATTTCGCCACTTAATTCCCTTCCCATATTACCCCGTCCACCAAAAAGCATTCATAAGGACTTCCATTTCCCGACATAAATCCTTCGGAAAAAGAAAAACATTCATTGCATAATTCGTCATTGCTTGGACCACGGATTTAAGAAGAACTTCTTGACCCGCCCTAGACAAAAACCGATTCTTCCAACTTTGAATGTGGTTTACTATCCTTTGTCTCAAATAATCTAAAATTTTCCGCTTACTTCTCCCTACCAACGCCGGCAACCCCAAGTACCTTTCCTCCTCACTGGCCAGCCCCACCCCCAACATCTCTATGAGACCAACTCGATACTCATTTAGAACATTGGATCTAAAGATTTTTTTTGATTTATTAAGATTGATCATCTGCCCCAAGGCAATCTCTTAGTCACGTAAAATTTCCTTCACTAAAGAAGCTTTCTCGTAAGTTGCTCTAAAGAAAAGCAAACTATCATCTGCGAATAACAAATGGGAAATCCGGGGGCACCACGGGCAATGGCCACACCATATAAGTGCCCTGCTTCCTCAGTATGCCTCAATAAGTCACTCAAACCTTCCGCCACTATAAGAAAAAGATAAGGTGATAATAAAGGGTCACCTGCCTCAACCCCCGAGTAGGAAAAATGGGCATTAACTCCGACTCATCAAAAGGGATAGAATAAGTCACAGATGTGACACATTCCATAATCAGATTAATCCATGTTTCAGCAAACCCCAAATGCCTCATCATACCCTCCAAGAAAGATCATTCCACCCTGTCATAAGCTTTGCTCATGTCTAATTTTAGACGCACAAACCCTATTTTACCCTGCGTCTTTCGTTTCAAATAATATTGCGACTCAAAAGCTAACATAATCTTATCAATGATGGACCTACCCGAAATAAATGCACTTTCGGTTTCAGAAATGCACAAATGGAGCACAACTTTCATTCGGTTTGCTAAAACTTTAGAAAAAATCTTGTATATCACATTACAAAGGGCAATAGGTCTCCAGTCACCAAGAGACTTCGGGCTATCCTTTTTGGGAATCAAGACAATATTAGTATGATTAATAAAATTGGGAAGTTTACCTGATTGGAAAGCATCTGCACAAAATTTGATAACATCAGGTCCCACCACATCCCAATAGTGTTGAAAAAATCCCGGACTCATCCCATCCGGACCGGGCGCTTTATCAGGATACATGGAAAAAATAGCCGCTATAACCTCCTCTCCTCAAATAGGTCGTAGAAGCTCCACATTATGAAACTCATTCGACTTTCTAGGGACATAATGAAATAAAAAATTCCCATTACTCTGCACAGAAGAGAAAATATTATTAAAATAATCGCTGATTAACCGGCCAAATTCGGTATTGTCTCTCTCCCAGCTGCCCCCTTCCAACCTCAGACCTTCCACTCTATTTTTTCTTTTGCGATGCTTCACCGAATTATGAAAAATCTAGTGTTAAGGTCACCTCCCTTGAACCAAAACTCTTTAGCCCGTTGGCGCAAAAAAATACTTTCCTGCTCCAAAAAACAAGGATCCTATCTAACTTTTCCTCCACCCAAAACTGAGTACCGGTCCCGCCACCGCTCCCAAGTATACTGATAACCCTGAAACGTGAAGTTCTGCAATACACTCGCCCAAACAGTTTCCCGAAAACCCCTCAGAAGCCAGGGAGGATGTGGGGCGAGGAGTTTCCAATATCCACGTGAACCCCATCCCCCAAAGAAGTGCAAAGCCACCTCTATGCCCCTCGTTGTCCACGAAAAAACAATATTTCAAACCTACTTTCCTCATCACCTCTTGGACTTGCTGAGAATTCGAAAATGTCTCCATTAAAAAAACCAAGCACGGCCTCTTCAGGTAAACCCGATATTGCTCCGTTTTTTGAAAGTAAAAAAATCCTCCGTCTCATTCATACCCACTGCCTTACGTTTCTTTGCCAGTCCACTGCTCGGACATAAAGCCTCTCCACCAGAAGTCTGCTCCTGCCATAACACAATGTTAGAGTTACTACCACCCTTTGCCCTATTAAAAGAGCCTCCAGTAACATCCACCCCTTCCTCCACATCCACCGTGTCTGAAAAAAAACCTCTGGAGCTCTATCCCCTTGAGACTGCACTCCTGCCGGGCTTAAGAAATTCCCTTCACCGTCTACTACCCACCTACTCGTTTGACCCATGCTGCCTCTCCTTCCCCAGCCCTCAACCATGCTCCATATTGGCGTTTCACCCTGATTCTCATCAAAGTCTTCAAACCCCCTCTAAAATTGTTTGGATCAGCATGAACAAAGTCTCCCACCTGATTTCCAATAACTTGGGCCATTTTTTCAGTAAAGTAACGTATAGGAATTTTATAAGCCTGGATCCAGAAAATTTCATGCCTCAATGGAACCAAGGTCGGGTCCTCCGCTTCATCTAGCTTATGCAGAATAACGAGATTGTTCTCATAAGACCAAGGTCCATCTGACAATACTCATTCAACGTCAACTGGGTGGAAAAACTGGAATAGATGTCTTCTTTCCCCCAACTCCCGAATGTGAACCCCTCGTCCAGGCCTCTAGATGTTCGCAATTGTATCCCTAAAGAAAGGGAATTTAATCACCTTATCTGTAAGAATCCGCCCAACCAGGCAGTACGTAACCTGCACCTTGGCTTCTTCCATAATAGTGTCATCAAATTCCACACCATCTGAGTCTCCATCTTCCAAGTTCAACCGGGCACACATCTCTTCCATCTCATACGATCACAAGAATTACGAAGTCAAATCACAAATTTCGATGAAAAGTATGACGGCCGAAACCCTAGGGAAGAAGACTTTTCTTCCTAAAATATACTCGCTCCATTCTTTTCTAGGTTCAAGAGTCAACATTTTACATTTGACAACGCACGTCTTTGACCGTAATTATATCTTAATTCTATTAGTAAAAAAAATATTAAAATTCAGATTTTGAAAATTGTAATGAGATGAATTGAACAATATTTTTTTAAAAAAATAATTTTAATAAAATAATAGTGTAAATTATAGTCAAAGTAGAGCATGTGAATAGTGTAAAATTCAACATGTTGCGACTAAAACAGAACGAAGGATACTACGTCGTATAAAAACAATTAAATAATAACAAGTAGATAATTTTGTCGTTCTCACTCTGAAGTCTTAACAGTCATACTTTAAGAAAACAGTCATACTTTTTTCGCTAAAACCCGGTACCGTTTTGAACTCACGTGGAGACGGGGTAGACATTTTTCTTTCGAACTTCAAGCTTTGAAACGGTAGCTAAAAGCAACTGTTACCCATGTATTACGATATATAAGGCCGAACCATCTTTAGATGCCTTTAATCACATTAGTTGTATGACTGTATGAATCATTTAATCTTTAGGTGAATTGAACTAGTTTAATTTATTAATTAAGGAGATAATTACTTTGTCATGATATCATATTTCATATTTGTAAATTAAACCTTTTTAACAGAAAATATATACTCCGCACATCACATACACATATATAGTACTCCTACTAGTTTATCGCTGTTACATCTTTGAACTGGGCTCATAAACAAAGGCTTGTATGTACATAGATGATGGCATTATCAAAAATAACATTGATGGATTAAGCATTACTATAATATATATATATATATATATATATATATATATATATATATATATATATATATATATATATATATATATAATAAGGATCAAATGAGAAGAGTGCTTATCGTAAGAAGTGAGAATGCATCTGGTGCGTTCATTTTAAGATCTGTGCATCAGATTAGCAAAAAAGTGCACGAGAAAGTGCAAAAAATATTAAAAAAGTGATGCTAGACGCGGTGGCATATCAGTAATTAATCTGAATTTTTCTGCCGTTGGCAAAAAGTGCATCAGATTAGCGAAAAAGTGCATCAGAAAGAGACAAATGTGAAGCTTCTCACTTCTCACGTTAAGATGTCTTCTTATTAGAACTCAACCCTATATATATATACTGTACAAATGCTGCAGGTTTACGATACGGAGTATTAAATATTAAATATTTTATTTAATGGAGTTTACACCTAGTAAAGATGTTTTTACTTGGACTGTAATTTAATGGTTTGGTCTGATCTGTTTAAGTCCGGTTTGGTCTGGTCTGTTTAAGTCTAGTATGATCTTGTCTAGTAAACGTCTGGTTCTGCAACAATAGTCTAATAAGTATTCAAGGTTTGGAGTAGACCCGCCAAATAATATGTTTAACACGTCTTCATTTAAAATATAATAATGAAAACTTGTTACAAATAAATAAATAAATAAATAAATAAATAAATAAATAAATAAATAAAAACGGAGTATATAAGTAACTAACTAAATAATGATTGGATAATTAAATTTAAAAAATATTATTTAGATAAATAATAAAGACCACGTTGTACTTAATAATTCTAAAATTGAATACTTGAACAAAAGTAATAATAAAAATATTGGATATAAAAAATAAAAAATATTTGATAACACTTATTGCTTGGTATAATAAACCAAAATAAAATTGTCACTGTGACTTTAATAAATCTGGTCACTTCATTATCAATCTTTTCTGATGTGTTGATGAATTCACTCTTTTTCTTTAATTAGAGGCCATTCAATAACACAAAATTAATTGAATCCGTTGAAATTGGTGAAATTTTGACCAAATCATCGATTGTTGAATATGTTAGAATTGTGAAAAAGTTATACTTAAAATATACTTCATACTGATTATAAAATAAAGATAAAATTATATGGAAACTTGGTAAAAGAGTCTTACTCAACAATATAATTTTAATCAACAAAGTAACTTCAATCTTACATATTTTGACAAGTGTGTGAAAATATACTTTTTTGACAAAAAATGAGTAATAAACCAAATGATCTCTTAATTTTTTTTAAAAAACTTATACCGCATATTCTTTTTTAGCTACAATTAAAACTCTTGTACTAAAATTTGTTGGTCCGATCTGGTCTAATCTGTTTAAGCTTGGTTTGGTCTGGTCTGGTCCGGTAATGTCTGATCTATGTGTATTTTATAACTATGAAAATTTGATTTGTTTTGTTTAAGTTTGATATGATATGTTCTGGTCTGTTCTAGGCTAAAAACAATCCAAGTAAAAACATCCTAACAAATGTTATGAATGTGAATGTGTTGATTTATGAAAAACAAAAATAATAGTATATAAATATGAAGTTATGCCTGAATCGACTGAATGTGTTGATTTATGAAAAAGAAAAAATAGTACATATGTTTTAGATAAATAAAAAATTAAATGAAAATAAGCTATATTTAACTAATTTAACGAGTGATATCAAAAGTTATGAAACATGTGTTTGTTGGAAAAATTTGACTGATAACTAGGTTTAAAAATAACATCGAGACTTTCTTTTAACAAACAATAGGCATAAGCATACATTTTTTGATAATTTTTAATACATCCTTATATAACATGCATTTATTGAATGATAAAATGTTTTTTTCATTATTCAAAATATAAAAAATTAAGACATCACATTATTTATTAATTTTGAAAAAATACATCATACTCCCTCCGGTCCTTAATAAAGTTCACACTTTCCTTTTTGGGTCGGTCCAAAATAAAGTTCACACTTCTTCTCCTTCCTTATTTGGCAAATTATCTACATCAAAACAGTGTCAAACAGTGTCAGAACAGTGTACTCTACAGTAAAATCAAATTTATTTCCTTAATTTATGTTAAGTGAAACACTGAACTTTATTTAGGGAGTATTATTTATTTATTTTGAAAAAACACATCACTTTATTTAAAAATTCTTAAATTGAATCCTTGAAAAACTAATTCAATTATGGACAAAATCACTTTTGTAACACACGGTTCTTGTGACTTGTGAGTGTCACCTTTTCTTGAAACAACAACTCACCCAACTCAAATAAAAGCCAAAACAAATTAAACACGTAGTAGAAGAGGTGGAATGATTTTAGAACAGACATATATGATCTCTTTTCACAACATATTTTACATATTTACATTAACATACTACTAAACATGATAATTAAATAAAAGTTTCCATAATTTTTACTGGGGAGTTTGCTAGATACGGGTAATTTAAAACAACAATATGTACACACTTTTGTACACACTTTGTACATTTATCTATGTACACAGACAATTGAAAGAGAAATGTTGTGTTATTTTTAACGAACTGCCTGTGTGCACATACAAAATAGGAGGATGTGTACATAATTGTGTACAAAAAGTGTATATAAATAGATTTTTTGAATTTAAAAAGACGGATGAGAGTTTACTGCTGATTTAATGTTACATTTATAATCTCTAGATGTGACCGTCCACGCCGCCACATACAGTCAGCAGTGAACTGTCACCTCAGTCGCCGAACGTTACAATATCCGTCTTTTCTGAGCGTTTCGTGGCTTTTACGCAGATTCTCCGCTACCGCCGCCGTTGTCCCGGCTTTTCTTTTTCTTATACATGCCGTGAAGGTACGACGAAAATCCCCAGAGGCAGAGGGCGGTGGACACCGCCTTGGAGCCATCGAAGCGGTCGCCGTAAACCAGAACGCCTCCGACGACGTTCATCGCCATCAGCGCCGTCATGCAGATGCCGCCCGTCAGTGACGTCGTCAGGTACACCATCCCGGCGGTGCCCATGAAGGCAAGCTGCCACGTCACCAGATTAACCCCGACTGTCAGCACGTACGCCCTGGGCCCCAGATCGAACTTGTGATCCATATCCGCCTTCATTTCGGCGAACCCACCGCTGACCGCCATCCCCGCGACGGCGAAGGCAGTGGACGCGATCTCCATCACGAGCTGCATTTCCACCACCATGGCGTAGTAGTGGACCCCCGAGTACACCTTCTGCATCACGGGGAGGTAGAGGGCGAACAGGAGGCCCGCCCCGATGGTGGAGACAAACCCGACGAAGTATTTGTCCCGGGTCACCCCGTCGGGCCTGTCGTGACCCGAATTGAGGCCGATCAAGATGGAGCTCAACGTCAGAAGGATGACGCAATTGAGATCCGAAAATGTGACCTTCTCTTTGACGATAAGAACGGAAGCGACGAGAGTGAAGAGAAGCTGGGTGGACAAAAGCAGGGAATTCGTCGAAATCGGGAGGTACGAATTCCCCCACGAATAGAGCAGGTTGTTGATCCCCAACAGAATGCCGATAATCACTGAAATGAGAAACACCCCGGGGGTGAAACGGGAAAAGGGTTTCTTCCGGGAGGCAGGATCCGGGCCGGAGGCGTAGTGGAGGATGTAGACGGCGGGGAGGAGGAGGGGGAATCCGGCGGACTGGACGAAGGTGGAAGCCCAGCGGCTGGAGCCTTTGTGGATGAAGTAGAACTTGGAGAGGAGGCTGGAGGAGACAGAGCCGGCAAAGAGAAAGAAGTAATTGAGGGCGAGGAGGAAGAGGTATCGCTTGCTGCCGCTTCTCCGGTCGTCGGGTTCATCGTGCATTGCGGTGTAAGGCATCCCGGAAAACTCCAGATTCACGGCCGGCTTAAAACAAGGAACAAGAGAAAAGAAAAGAGTTTAGCTAGAGTTTGAGGTTTGGTACTGTATCTGAGAAGCTAGACTGCCCTTTCTTGGGGCTATTTATATAGTGAGTGTAGTGCTTGAGTATGGAAACGCCCCACAGGATTTGTGTGGGAGACCTGGACAAGGGTACTTTTCTGGTTGCTTGCCTTTACATCAAGGGTTTGTACTTTGTACTACCCGCTCTTTTGACACAAAACTGAGATTTACAACGTTGCCACATACAGTCAGCAGGGGACTGACACCTCACACGCCAAGGATACACTTGGATTTTTTGTTTCTTGTACTTGCATTTTTAAATTTTAAATGTAACTAATCCTCCCTAAGGAGTAGTAATCTTTTTACATTGTTGATTCAAGTATAAATGGCCGTAAGTGGCCAGAGTCTGGTCATAGACAATGTGCACATTACGTGTCATTGTCGTGCCACGTGAGATTTAAACAAAAAACGAAACCTAAAAATGTTACGGTAGATTCTATGGTACTCATAATGTACCATACATTTGTCCACATGGATCAATGAGAATGTAGTAGTTGAATTATTTAAATCTAAATTAAAAATGATAAAGTAATGTGATCCAATCAAATAATTGATAGGTACGGTACCCCATTTTTTAGGATGGTACCGGAGTTGTCAGCAAATGTTATATATACTCCGTATTATATTCAAGTGTTTTGAATCTCTATTTAAATCGGTTGAGACTAGATTAAATTTAAATAAATCTGATTTATTAATCTCTCAAGTCTCTCCTACACAAATTAAACTTTAAGTGCATGTAGTAATTATTACCTTTACCTCATTATCTTTGACTCATATGTAATACATACACATTTCCTTTTGTGTCAACCCTACTTTGTAGTGTGACCACCGATCCAAAATCAGACCACCAACCCTTTAGTTGTAATGTATTTTTGATAGATAGATTTTTGCACACGAATGGTCATCCGCGTGCAAGTCGTAATTTTTCTTCTCTGATTTCGAGATTTGATCGACATCTCCTGCGCGTAAAGAGAGTCTTTCCTTTTAACCATCTTAACTCCTTCAAGAAGGGATCCGTTGGGTTTTCCGGTAACAAAAAAATCCTACTATCAAGATCATCATGAACTTCCAACATCGTTAATTTTAATAGTTAAAAATTTGCATTTCTTCAATTATAAGAGCTTACGTGCTTGCACGGACATAACTAGAGATGCTTTTGAGTGGTGTCAAGTTTTCAAACTTAACATTACTTATAAAGCATGAAAATCAAAAGAAAAAACTAATTTGTAATTGCACTAATTTTTCAAGAATAAATTGTCCTAAATATGACTAAAACATAGTTAAAATTCCAAAATAGGACTTGAAGTCTATTATTCCCTAAATAGTATTGGTGATTACATTTTTGCCCTTCCTTTAATTAAACCCTAGATTCGCCGACTCCAATATGAAGAAACAGAGATGCGTAGAAAGCATCCCTAATTTCCGATCTATCTGCGATGAAGAAAAAGAGATGCGTAGCAAGCATCCCTAATTTCCAATCTCCCAAAACTCTGATGAAGCCAGGTAATTTTTTCCAACTTCTTTCTCTTCTTCTCTTCTTCTCCTTCCCTTCTCTTCTCTTCCACTCTTCTGTTCTCTCCTGTACGACTCTGGCCTATTTTAGTTTTCTTGATTTTCACTTTAACACTTCTTACTTTTGAGATTTTAAACAAATTATTTTGATTTAGATTTTGGATGAGAAATTAAAACAAGGTTCCAAAATTGATTTGTTTATTCATTCATATCTAATATGTATTTGAAAATTTCACTTTTTGGATATGAGAATGCCACTTTTATGTCATCTTTTTATAGGATAATTGCATAATTTTCTATGAAAGTGTCACAACTATCAATGTGAAAATGTCATCTTTTTACAGTAGAAAATGACATCTTTTATGTGAAAATGTCATCTTTTTGCAGTAGAAAATGTCATCTTTTATACGAAAATGACATTTTATGTCAAACTAAGATTGCCATCTTTATAAGCATACTGCCATAAAAGTGACATTTTTTCAAATAACCAATAAGTTTGACATTCTCATATTCAAAAAGTGACATTTTCTGGGAATCTGCATTCTGAGATTCAAAATTGCTAAATAAATTAAAATTTAAATCCAAAAATATATTAAAATACAGAGGACCTAGAAGAAGATGAGAAAAGGAAGAAAAGAAGAAGAAGAAGAAGAAGAAGAAGAAGAGATAAGAAGGAAATTGAAAAAATTAAAATTCAGGAGACCTGGAAGAAGATGAGAAAAGGAGGAACAAGAAGAAAAGAAGAAAAGAAGAAGAGATATGGATCAATTACCTGCTATGGAGAGCTTGACAGTCGAGGTCGGCAAGAGACTATCTGGGTGGTTCAGCGGCTTCCTACGGAAACTGGAGTTTTATATGAAGGGTTAATTTTGTCAAACCAGTATATTTTAGTCCTAAAAAGGTCCTAAAAACATGATAGTCCTAGTTTTGCATTTTCCCATTGTTTTACTCCCATTTAGAGAAATCTCTCATTTTTCAATTATTCATGTTAAGTTTTATTTTAACACGAATTGTGTGACTACCTCGTGACTAATACTTTCAAACACTATGCTCAATTATTCATGTTGTCATAGACTTATAGTTCTAATGATATACTATCCTCCTTCCATAAAAGTTGCAAGAGTTTTACTTTCACGTTTGTCAACGCGCACCTTTGACTGTATTTATATTTATTTATGTATTAGTAAACATTAAAAAAAAGTTAATATATTGGAAATTTACAATAATACAAATTTATTAATATTTTATACATAATATTTTTATTATATATATTATTAGAAAATAGTAGTCAAAGTAAGGTGTGTGAATAGTGTAGAAATTACAATGTTGCAATTTTTATGGAACGGGGGAAGTATCAAACATCACGGAAATTGATTAACTTGGCATTTTCTTACGAGAACAATTCTGATATCAATTTTAAATCGTTATATCATGATAATCGATACACTACAAAAAAACACGGGATTGATAGGGATTTTGGCATGGAAATGCCAAATCCGTGCCAAAAACACTTTGACACGAGCTATTTGGCACGAAAATCAGTTATCTGTGCCAAATTCCGTGTCAATCCCGTAATTTTTTTTGCAGTGTTATATCTTGAAAAGTTATTTAGACATTATGTTAGTTTACTCAAAGTATTAATTATTACCAATTCTTGCATAGAAATTCTATAATGTTGCATTAGTCTGTAACTCTTGCATTGAAGAACCTATTAGTTTCTCGTATTTAGAATTTCAATGTTTTTTCTAACTCTTCACTAAGTGAAAATTGTTAAATCTTAATCATGATTGGAATTTTGTCGAATGTGAAGTTATTTTTATAGATTAGTATACTTTTAATTCGAGTCTCAGTTTTTCTTAAAAAAAGTGATGTCAACATTTATTAAGGAACCACTTGAGTTAATCATTAACTCAGCTCCACATGTCAGACATGCAACATTGCCTTTGTAGGTATAGCGCATAGAACGGGTTTGACTAATGACTGATAGTTAAGAGCACACTCAGCTCAGCTCTAAGGATGTTTTTATTAATTTACTGGTCTGGTCTGGTCTGGTTTGGTCTGGTCTGAACTGGTCTGGTCTGATATGGTCTGGTTTCTTTGTATTTTTATATAACTATCTAAGTCTGGTCTGGTCTGAACTGGTCTGATCTGGTCTGGTCTGATCTAGTCTGGTCTGATCTAGTCTGGTCTGATCTGGTCTGGGACGAATTACAGTCCAAGTAAAAACATCCTAAGTGTACCAAGAGAATTACGTTATCATGCCCTTCAAACATCATTAATTTCAATAGTTAAGTAAAAAACATTAATCTCCTTCAATTAGGAGAACTTAAATGCTCGCAGAGACGCAACTACAGATACAAGTTTTCAAACTTAATAGGAAAAATGTGCAAATAAGCCCTCAAACTAATCGAAAAAGTGCAAATCACCCCTTTTATATGAGGTTCTGTGTGGCCATCGCTTTTTGGGACGGTTACCGGTGGAAATTTTTTATGAATTTTTTTGAACATCTTCTTCATTAAGTCTAGTTTACCCATACCATATTTCAGGTAAAAATTCATCCAGGAAGGCAGTCAAATGATTTTCTGAAATATACTGAGTTGTTTTACTGTGCAGTTATCTTTAAACATTTATTTGACTGCCTTCACGATTGAATTTTTAGCTGAAATTTGGTATGAATAAACTAGATTTAATGAAGAAGATGCTCAAAAAAATACACTGGAAACCGCCTCAAATAGCGACGGCCAGACAGAGCCTCCTATAAAAGGGGTGATTTGCACTTTTAGGGTTAGTTCGAGGACTTATTTGCCCCTTTTCCCCAGAAACATTACTTATAAAAGATGAAAATTTTAATACTCCAACGTATTGAGCCAATTGTACATGTATTCAAGTCTAGATTTATTTTAACAATTGTATAATTACCGACCTCATGATTATTAATTTCTAACGCTGTACTCAATTTTTCATGTTGTCGAAGTGCTCATGATATAGCAAACATCAAGAAATTCGATTCACTTGGTATTTCTTGCGCGGACAACTCTTATATAAATTTAAAATCATTAAGTCATAACAACTTTTTTTAGATATTATATTAATTTACTTAAAGGACTAATTATTACCAATTCTTGAATTGTAGCTCTATAATATTGATTTTTTTGTAACGCTTGCGTTGAAGAATCACAAATGACTAGCTACTAACATTATTCAATAGTTTTTCGTATTTAGGGTTCCAGTGTTTTTTTCTAACTCATCACTAAGTGAAAATTGAATAATTAAATATTAACTATGATTGAAATTTTGTTACATTTGAATTTATTATAATAGATTAGTATACGTGTAAATTGATGTCAAATCAAATTCTAGAAAACACTACAAAAAAACAGGCCGGTTGTCACGGAATTTGTCACGGCTAACGGTTCAAAAAAGCCGTGGCATTTTTTTTTGTCACGGACACACGCCGTGACAAACCAGGCGTGACAAACTATTTGTCACGGCTACGGGACCGTGACAAAGTTTGTCAGGATTAGTCACGACATATTTCTGTGACAAAATAGCTCACCGGAGCAACGCCGGTTCTTATTTGTCACGAATTTATTCGTGACAAACTTTTTTAGATTTTTTTTTAAAATTTCTGAAATAGGTTGGGCGGGTACGTCGAAATGTTTTGAATTCAAAAATTTTCATTTTGTCACGGATTTATATGTGACAAATATTTTTTGAATTTAAAAAAAAAAACCGGAATTGGCTGGGCGAGTGAGTTGAAAATTCATTGTGAATTCAAAATTTTCACCTTGTCACGGAAAACATCCGTGACAAATATTTTTATTTTTTTACAAAAATTGTGTTATACCGAATTAATTTTTATAAAATTTTAAAAAGTTTAAACTTTTGTCACGGCCTCAGTCCGTGACAAACATTTTAATTTTAAAAAAAAATTAAAAATCTTTCCCCCCAATTTTTAATAAAAATTCAGATTTAAAAATTTATTTAAATTTTTTATAATAATTAAACATTACTATAAAAAATTCAAACAATCATAGAATTAATAAACATTATACAACAATAATCATTAATTGTTCATACAATAACAATAAAGTTCAATCGGATCAAATTCTACACGAGTTCGGAGTCAAATCAGAAACATTTGCAAATATATGGTTAATCTGTAACTTTTAATTAATGCATTGTAAATGAAGTTGGAACAATAGCTTTAGAGCTCTGATCTATCTTTCCAACGAGATATAATACGCTTTAAACGGATAAACACTCAGCAAGATATGAGTGTCACAACTACTTAGTCTTATCTCTATGATTTAGCGTTTTCAGAGAAAATAGAGCACTTTTAGCGTAAATACAATGTTTTTTTTTTGGAATTTTTTTTAAAGAACGATTTTATTCATAAAATAAAAGGTGTAGTGCAAGAAGAGAAATAAAATGAAAGATACAGAGAGTAAAAGAGAATATAAAAAACTAAAACTAGATCCAACTTAAGGTTTACAGGAAACCTTAACGTAAATACAGTGTATTTTAGTAATTAGACAATCATCCCTTAATATTTTGAAACTTGCGTCTGAAGACAAGTTTTATGACTCGGTAAGATCTTTCCAACGAGATATTAAACGCTTTCCACGGCACAAAATAGAGCAAGATATGAGCGCATCAAATTCTACACGAGTTCGGAGTGAAATCAGAAACATTTGTGAATATATGGTTAATCTGTAACTTTTAATTAATGTATTGTAAATGAAGTTGGAACAATAGTGATGGTGTGAATTTCCCATTATGTATGTTTGTATTTTTAACTAGTTTTTATTAGTTCTAGTTGTGGAAATTACACATTTTTTGTGTAATACTTTATTTTCATAATTATTTGTAATTTGTTTAGATTAGGACTATTCTGAGCTAAACAGGTCAAAGATCATCCAAGGGATCAAGATTGGACCTCAAAAGAACAAGGAAAGTGCAAGGAGATAAGAAAGATTTCGATTTGGAAAAATTACTCTTATACCCGGTCGGGTATAGGCAATACCCGATCGAATATTTGCTTAATTCGGTTGTCCAAATCAAATCCGGGAACAAAGGATCGTGGGAGCAAATTTTCGTAAAGATTTGTCACATACCCGATCGGGTAAACTGACATACCCGACCGGGTATGTCCAGAAATGTGGCTTTCCGGGAAATTTCTTGAGATACTCGATCGGGTATCCTATATACCCAGTCGGGTATCAGCCCCTGCAGCTCACAAAAGTCTACAAATACACCCATTTCCTTCACAATAAAATCACCAATTCACATATACTTCTTAGCTCAGTCTATAATAATTCTTTCTTTATATTTTTCATCATGTTTAGTCTCCAAATGAGGAGCTAAACTCTTCCATCTTGACTTTGCTACTTTGAAGCTTAATGAATTTGCATGTTGTGAGTTATTTTCTTTAATCTTCTTCCTTGAATATTAATTCTTCCTTTAAAATACTATTTCTATATCAAAGTTGGGGAGTGTTACTTAGATGACAATTAGTTAACATCTTGACATTGGTTATAGTAATAGTTATTTCTTCCTCTATGTTAATATTGGGGAGTGTTACTAAGATGACAATTAGTTAACATCTTGATATTAACTATAGTAGAATTCATATTCTTTAATATTCTTCCTTGAGTATTAATTAATTCCTATTCATATTTCATGTTAATATTTTGAACATTACTTAAAGGATTAACTAGTTTTGTTTCATATATTAACTATCACTAGAATCAATCGATTAATACGCTTGTTATTAATTCGGTTCCTTCAAAATTAGTAAACTTGGATTGTTAATGCATGCATCTCATGGTTAATAAACCAAGGGGAATTAATTATATTGATTAAACCAATAAACCACTTGTGTTGAGGTTATCAATCTCAATCGTTTTCATCTTAAGCTTATTGCTACTATCGAATTAATATACGGCGCTTGTTCAATTCTATGTTGATTAGATAGTAAGTTTTATTAATGAACGATTCTCGTTATTAATAACTACCCTCGATGAACTGGCTATACTCCTCGATTGAGTATTCGAGAGGAAGATAGTTAAAGATATAACCGGGATCGACGAACATTTCATTAAGTGGATAAAAGCAAAACCAAGTCATCATCTCTATTAATTAAAACCACATAAGTCGTTCATCTTAGTGTTAATTAAATTAATTCAAATCAACCCCCCCCCCCCCCCCCCCCTTGTTACTAATTATATAAAAGAAAAGTATTCCTTTCCCTGTGGATACGAACCTTACTTCGTTATACTACGTATATTCGTTGTATTGTATTTATTTTGAGTGCACCTCACGACAAGTGCACGTCAAATTTGGCGCCGTTGCCGGGGAAAGGTAATTATTTTTCTTTTATTGTATTTCAAGAAAAAAACAAAAAAACAAAGAGTTCTTACTTTCTCTATTTCTGAGCTTGGTGAAGTATATGGTTAAACACCATTCTATAAACGAGATCACCTATCAAACAAACCCTGAAATAGAACAAACTTTCGAGCGGTTGAAAAGTAAATTTTCTAATACCGACTCGGAGGAATCATCTATCAGAGAATCATCTAGCGCTAGTTCTCGTTCTAGCGAGACCGAAGAGTCAATAACCATGGCTCTTGATACAAGAACACTACGGGAGCTCACTACTCCAGATCTCAATCAACAACCATTGTGTATTACCTTCCCTACACTCGATGAAGATAATACATTTGAGCTAAAATCTGGGCTCATACATCTACTTCCATCCTTTCATGGCCTAAGAGGAGAAGATCCGAACAAACACCTTTCGGAGTTCCATATTGTGTGCACAAGCATGTGCCCCAATGGTGTCTCGGAAGAACAAATCAAATTGAGGGCTTTTCCATTCTCCCTCAAAGACACTGCAGATCTCAATAAAAAAGAAGATGAAACATTGTATGAATATTGGGAGCGTTTCAAGAAGTTGTGTGCTAGTTGCCCATATCATGGGTAACCCGAGGAAGACCTCATCCTCTATTTTTATGATGGTCTTGCGGATCAAGATAGGCGCATGGTGAATGCGGCATGTGGAGGGGGAATTGTTAACAAAACCCCTTCTCAAGCAAGGAATCTCATCTCGAAGTTGGCCGAGAACTCCAGACATTACAGTGGGTGATCCTCAACTCGAAGGGTTGCCGCAGCAGAATCCAACACCTCGTTGGAAAACCAAGTTGCCGTTTTGACCTCTCTAGTCAAAGAACTTCTTCTAAAGCCAAAGACTCAGGAAGTCAAAACTTGTGGCATTTGCACATCAACCGGGCACCCCACTGATTCGTGTCCATCACTCCAAGAAGAGCAAGTGAACGCATTGGGATTCCAAGGACATCAACAAAAGAGGTATGATCCATTCTAAAATTCTTACAACCCTGGATTGCGGGATCATCCTAACTTGAGGTATGAAAACCTTCAACAATCCAACTCATCTTCTCAATCTAGTATGTAAACTGATGACATGATCCGGACTTTGACCTCAAACATGGTTACCATGCAACAAAACATGGGACAATTTCAACAAACCATGATACAATTTCAACATGAGACAAGGTCAAGCATTAACAATTTGGAAACTCAAGTTAGCCAAATTGCAAATGCCGTGAACCGACTTGAAATGAAGGACTCGAGTAAACTCCCATATCAAACGGAGCAAAACCCGAGACAACATGTGAATGTTATCATGTTGAGAAGTGGGGCGACATTGAAAGAGGTAGAGAAGAATGATAGAGAGATTGAGGAGGTGGACCCTGAAGAAGAAGTTCAGCCGGAGGAGGGGATCACAGAAACCAAGCTCCTTCCACTTTCATTATATGAACCAGTAACCACGTTTCCTGAGGCGCTGAGGGAGACAAAGAAGCTAGAGAAAGATGCTGACATCTATGAAACCTTCGCCAAGTGTGAGGTAAACATTCCGCTTCTTAACTTAATGAATAATGTCCCCCGTTTTGCTAATTTTTTAAAAGAATTACGCAAAACAAAAAGGAAAGATAAATTGAAGGGGAAACAAGAGGTTAGAGTTAGTGAATGTGTCTCGGCTATTTTCCAAAGAAAACTTCCCGAAAAATGTAACGACCCGGGCATGTTCAGTATCCCTTGCAAAATAGGAGACACCACATTTCCTAGGGCCTTGTTGGATTTAGGGGCATCAATAAATGTTATCCCCTATTCTGTTTATAAATCTCTACAACTTGGCCCACTACATCAAACCGGTGTAGTGATTCAACTAGCGGATCATTCTAGTACTTACCCGAAGGGTGTAATAGAAGATGTGCTAGTAGAAGTAGAAAATATGGTTTTCCCTGTTGATTTCTATGTCCTTGAAATGGGAACTGATGATCAAACAACACCCATCCTTTTGGGTAGACCCTTCATGAAGACCGCAAAAACCAAAATTGACGTGCCTAGTGGTTCATTAACTTTAGAGTTCGATGACCAAAAAGTAGAATTCAACATCTTGGACTCTACGAAAAAACGAATTAAAAATCTAACTCTTTGTTCTTTAAATGTTTTTGAACCACAAGTGTAACACCCCCAATTTGCCGCCCAAAAATAATACTTGAAATAATAATTTATTGATAATAAACTTGCTTTATTCATTTGAAATTGATAAAAATCCTGCAGCGGAAATAATTTAAATAGGGAAACGGGTGTTACCGCCACATCCGGTCATCTCTTAACCGGATGCACAGGCAACTAAAACAAAACAGTCATAATTAATTGTAATATGAAGAAACAAATGTTCGACGTAATTAAAATGTTCATTCATGTCTAGGTTTTACTAAGGCATCTAGCAACCGCTCTTAGACGCATGCAATCAACAATCAACATAGCCATCATCACCTGGACAAATAAAGTGCAAAAAACAAAACAAACAAAAAGAAACAGAAATTAGCTTTAGAGCTAAGTAAGTACTACCCAACCCCGTAAAATAATCAGGTTTGGCGAAAAATAATTTTTCATATAATACTATATAAAAAAACCACACTCCGCCAAAATTCTCCTCTTTGATTTTTTTCAAAATCGCTTCTTTGTTAAAGTCCTCAACTTTTCTTCGAAAATACTACGGTAACTCTTCTCTTAGAATTTCTCAAAATTCACTTCTTCTCTATCTTTCTAGTAATTTAGAAGGGCGGTGCTCAACACTCTGGTTGAGCCCGGTGGTTACGTTATTATGTACGGCAACCCCGGGACTTTTGCCGGTACCACAACTGCTAATGGAAACGAAACGACTACCTTAAGTGTGCACACCCTTTAAAAGGGATTCCAAGCCCTCCGAGTAGTAAGTCGTCATGAGTAATCGGGACTCAGTCTACCAACTACCCCACCTTTAAAATTCTTGAATGATTAGGGACTACTACTACTATAACTTCTTCTTAAAAGGGATCATAGATCCAAATGTCACTTCAAACTCAAACTGTACTTCTTAGTAGTAGTAGCACTAATCACCCTCCACATTTATCCGGATGTGGAAAACCGACACCACGGATTTCTCCCGGGTGCTCACCTGTTATGAAAACGTAAATTTTAGCTTGACTTTAGATATACTTCCAAAAATATTTCTCAATCTCTCTAAATAGTCTCAAAGGTATTTAAAAATATTTAATACCCCAAAAGTACTCTTAATTTGCATTCCTCACCTCAAAATCACATACACATAATCCACAATTTGCACTTAATTCACATAATGCATAATAAGAATATAATACGAGGAATTTTTTTTGGATTGACAGAGAAACTTACCTAAAGTCCTGATGCTCCTAATTCTCTTCTCAAATCCGGTCTCTAAATATTTACCTTTTTAATTAAGATGACATAATCAGTCACTTATTCTATTTGTAATAATTTACCCGATTTTTCTCTTTTATTATTCGAATTTAGGTTATCTATTAATTATTAGTTAATTAATCGCTTTTATTAATCTTACTTTATTTTGTAATCTAAGTTCTCACCTTTATCTGTTCATTTCTTTTATTAATTCGGTACTTAGTTTAACTCAATACATTATCCGAATGAATTTATACTCAAAATATTAAAATGCCCGTATTATTTTCATTATATTTTAATACTAAAAAAGCCATTAAATTAATCTTCTCTTGTAAAATGTCCAAATCATAAACGTTAAACATTCAAAATACTTATAAATATCTCCGAATAACGTTACTTAGTACTTAATTTTATAAGCATCCAGAAATTATTAATTCAACAATTCTAAAATAGTCATATATCTTAAAATATTGTTGAATTCGTGTATTATTTTTAACAACTTAATTGATCCATTATTTTACATTATGCAGTTACCCCGACAAAAAAAAATGATCAATTTATCCAATTAAATATCAACTAATCAATTTAATTCCATCTTTCAATATTGCTATCTCAAAATATTATTAGCTTTGCCAATGATTAGTATTAGTCATTATTCTGGTTATGGTGTGTTTCTAGGATTAGTCTCATCCCCTCCGTATTATATTAATGTTTAACAACTAGTCCAATAGTGTAATAATTCACTTAGCCAGAGTTTGATAATAATATAGCATGCAACAGACCGTCTTCTTCGTTGTTCGAACACAGGAAACGCCGGAAACAATTGAAAAACTGTCAACGGGATGGCTTACCTTGGAGACGACGGACGGCGGGAAGGGAAATGGTAGGGGAGTCGTTTGAAGATGGAGATGGTCAATCAGCGGCAACTCTCTTCCTCCGACGCGAAGACCCAATTCGGCAATAGCTCCGGCGGAACTCCGGCGAAGTTTTTCTCCCTCGTTTCACGACCGTTTTCAACGATTCTTTCTCTGTTGGATTCCTCTCACGATGGGGATGGTTTTTAGAAGTGTCTAAGCTCTTGTTTTGGGTAAATAAATTTTCCGCAACGTAGTATGGTGAGTATATATGTATATATGAATATACGGGAGTATGACTAAGCATATATGTATAAATTTGTCGCAGCTCGTGTATTTATAAGCCCTATCCGAAGCTCTAGCTTACAAGTTGCTGAAGATTGCTTCGTTGGTTTATTTTATCAGCTTCTACGTACGCATGTGGGTATGCCGGTCGTTAGTCTCGCAGGGAGTTATGGTACCCGTGTATGTAGTATGATGTATGTCAAGTTGCATATGGGTATGTATGGGTAGTATGATGGTTATTATTAACCAAACGGTTATGTATATTATTACCATATTTCTTGTATTTTGTATTTGGTTCATTTAGTGGCTAGATTCATTTTAGGTAATTATGGATAGTATATCATTGGCATTATGTTAGCCTATTTCCATGTATAGCCTATTTCCATGTATAGTCATCCGTGTAGTATAGGAGGATACTCCATGTATTTATAGTAGATGATTTACTCAATGAAGGCAAGGATTTTCACATTCCAATTTGGTATCAGCAGCTCTATTCTTCCGGCCATGGCTTCCTCCTCCAAATTTCACCCCGCCTTGGTCGTCTCCAATATTAAAAACTTCATCCCCATAACCCTCGATCTTGAAACCGTGGAATATTCTTCATGGGCGGAACTCTTCCGTATTACCGCCCGGGCCTATCAAGTCCTCGACCACCTACTGCCCGCCACCCTTGAAACCGACTCCCCTCCGTCCGCCGCTACTACACTCGAACAACGGTTGGAACTTGAAGCTGCCGCCGCCGAAGCTAAGGCCCTTTGGGACCGCCTTGATGCCGTCGTCCTACAATGGATCTACGGCCCAATTTCTCACGACCTTCTCCACACCATCATCGAGCCCGACTCCACGGCTCACATGGCTTGGTCACACCTTGCGGACATCTTCCAGGACAACAAACACTCAAGGGCGGTGTACTTGGAAAATCAGTTTTCCAATACCCGTCTTGATCAATTTCCCAACGTTGCCTCCTATTGCAAAGCCCTCAAGCTCCTGGCCGACCAACTAAGCAACGTCGGCGCTCCGGTCACCAATAGTCGCCTTGTCCTTCGCCTTGTTAACGGACTGCCGGAACATTTCGACACTGTGGCTTCCCTCATTCAACAAGCCGATCCTCTCCCGCTTTTCTCCAAGGCCCGGTCCATGTTGTCTCTCGAAGAGGCTCGTAAGAATCAACAAGCCGGTAACCCACTCGCTGCCGCCATGGTGCACACGGACCGTAACCCCCCTCACTCCCCTCCTCGACCCCAGTCTCTTCACCCCCGCCCAGAACCTCGGCACAACCTCTCTCGGGGTCGTGGTGGCCGCCAACGCTCCACCCGTCCTCCATACTCGGCCCCCACCCCACCACCCGGCCACTGGCCATACCCCCTAACCCTTGGTCCTATTGGCCTCCTCACCCTTGGTCCGCACCACCCTGCCCATACCCCTCCAACCCACTGCCACACAAACAACCCCCCTCTAACCCCTCCCCCGGCATTCTTGGACCACGCCCACAGGCCTACTACTCCACCACCGATACCACCCCAACTGACATACAAGCTGCCATGCACACCATGACCCTCACTCCGCCGGACAACAATTGGTATATGGACACCGGGGCAACCTCCCACATGACATCTTCCTCAGGTACTCTCACCCCTTATTTTAATTTGCGTACAAATAATCGTATCATGGTTGGCAACGGCATGTCCGTCCCCATCGTGGGTCACGGCTACACCACACTGCCCAACACCCCCTCCCCTCTCCACTTGCAAAATGTCCTACATGCCCCCCCACCTCATTAAAAATCTCATTTCTGTCCGTCAATTTACCACTGATAATAACGTTTCCGTTGCATTTGACCCCTTTGGTTTTTTTTTGAAGGATCTCCACACAGGGAAACAAATACTGCGGTGCGTTTGGCAAAGCCGAACGCACCATCCGCACCCTCAATAATATGGCCCGTACCCTACTCATCCACGCCTCACTACCCCTCACTTTGTGGCCGCATGCCCTTAAAATGGCCACCTACTTACACAACATCCTACCCTCTCACACTATACAATACCGCTCTCCCACACTTCTTCTATACCATACAATACCCACATATACTCATCTTCGTGTCTTCGGATGCTTATGCTTCCCTCATACACTCCCCCTTACCCATAAACTTCAACCCCGGTCCACCCCTTGTGTATTTTTAGGGTATCTCGACAATCACAAAGGTTACATTTGCATGACATTAAATTCTCCCAAAATCATAATTTCACGACACGTCACCTTTAATGAGGCCGTATTCCCTTTTCACGCTTCTCACAAAAATCCAAATTTCAACCCACCCACATATGACCTTACCCACCCTCTCTTACGTATGAACCTTGATACCCATGCATGGCCCATGCATACGCCAAATTCCCCCCAAACCAACCCCCACGTGCAGCCCTCTTTGATTAATGCTCAAACCCCATCCGACACCTCCCAAACTCCTTCACAAACGGACCCCTCTTCATTTTCCTCCACTGACACCCCCAGTAAACCCCGCATTCCCATGCGGTCCACCTCATCCACCAGTCAACACACCTCTGACCACTCACCTACACCCCCCATCAACACCGAACAGTTACCCACTTCCCCGCATCCACCCGATTCCCCTTTAGATCCCAGCCACACTGCCCCAGCTCCCCACCCCATGGTTACCCGAGCCAAATCCGGCATCTTCAAACCCAAACAGATCCTCAACCTCTCGGCCAACCTCACCCCTTCTCCCATACCCAAAAGTCCCATCACTGCCCTCCATGACCCGTGTTGGAAAGCCGCCATGGATGACGAGTTTAGTGCGCTTATTAAAAATAGGACGTGGGAGTTGGTTCCCCGGCCGCCCGATACTAACATTATTCGTTGTATGTGGTTGTTTAAGCATAAATACAGGTCCGATGGCTCTCTTGAACGGCACAAAGCAAGGTTAGTGGTGAATGGCAACTCTCAACAAATAGGGGTGGATTGTGATGAAACTTTCAGCCCGGTTGTTAAACCGGCCACCATCCGCACCATCCTAAGCAATGCACTCTCTCATTCTTGGCCTCTCCATCAATTAGACGTCAAGAATGCCTTCCTTCACGGACAACTTGAGGAAACCGTCTTCATGCACCAACCGCCCGGCTACCGTGACTCTTCCCGCCCACAACATGTTTGTCGATTGCTCAAATCCCTTTACGGACTAAAGCAAGCCCCCCGGGCTTGGTCCCAAAGATTCACCACATATGTAGCCACCCTCGGCTTTGTCCATAGCAAGTGTGATCATTCTTTGTTCATCCTCCGGCACAAACACGACACCGCTTTTCTCTTGCTATACGTTGACGACATCATCCTCACGGCCTCCTCCGACACCCTCCGGCGCACCATTCTGGCCCACCTCCACCGAGAGTTCTCCATGACTGACCTTGGGCCCCTCTCCTTCTTCCTCGGCATTTCGGTAACCACATTGCCCAGCGGGCTCTTCTTATCCCAAAATCAGTATGCCCAGGAAATCATTAGCCGTGCGGGTATGGATCAGTGCAACTCCATTGCTACCCCAGTCGATTGCAGTGCTAAACTTAGTGCCGCAGCGGGTCCCCCAGTACATGACCCGTCTCTTTACCGTAGTCTTGCTGGCGCACTACAATACCTCACCTTTACCCGGCCCGATATCTCCTATGATGTCCAACAGATTTGTCTCTTCATGCATGATCCGCGAGAGGCTCACCTTCATGCACTCAAACGGATTATTCGGTACGTTCGCGGCACACCTCACTTCGGTATACACCTTCATCGTTCACCGGCCCACTCTCTTACTGCATACACTGACGCCGATTGGGGTGGCTGCCCCGACACTCGACGGTCCACGTCTGGCTATTGCGTCTTCTTGGGAGACAATATTCTATCTTGGTCCTCCAAACGCCAAACCACCATTTCCCGCTCTAGTGCCGAGGCCGAATACCGTGGCGTCACCAACGTGGTCGCCGAAACTTGTTGGCTCCGCAATCTCCTACTGGAACTTCATTGCCCTCCCTCGAAAGCATCTATTATATACTGTGATAACATAAGTGCCATATACATGGCCGGCAACCCCGTTCAACATCAACGGACCAAACACATTGAAATTGATATTCATTTTGTTCGGGAAAAGGTTGCCCGCGGGGAGGTCCGAATAATTCATGTTCCCACACGGTACCAATTCGCGGACATCTTCACCAAGGGACTTCCGCGCCTTTTGTTTGAGGAATTCCGAAACAGTCTCACCGTTCGGCCACTTCACGGTGGGACTACGGGGGCGTATTAACCAAACGGTTATGTATATTATTACCATATTTCTTGTATTTTGTATTTGGTTCATTTAGTGGCTAGATTCATTTTAGGTAATTATGGATAGTATATCATTGGCATTATGTTAGCCTATTTCCATGTATAGCCTATTTCCATGTATAGCCTATTTCCATGTATAGTCATCCGTGTAGTATAGGAGGATACTCCATGTATTTATAGTAGATGATTTACTCAATGAAGGCAAGGATTTTCACATTCCAATTGTTATTTATCTATACGTAGCATTATTATTAAGTTAGAAAAGTCAACATTTTAAGTTTGTTATTTGGTGTGGTATTTGTTGTATTTTGTACACATTATTAATTAATATCTTTAAAATTGTTAAAATGTCACTTTTATATTTATGTCATATGTATAATTATCACTTGTTACAAAAATGTCACTTTTGTTATTTAAGTCAAGGTCCTATCTGCTCAACCTAATTATTATAAAACCGTCACTTTTATTATTGAAACATTTTTATCTGATTAAAAATGTCATTGATGTTAAATTTTATCTGATTCGCTTAATTATTAAAATGTTTCTTTCGTAACATTTTGCTGACTAATAAATTTTATTTATTTTATTTTATTTAAATTTTTCAAGGTGTCACATTCTACCCTCCTTAAAAGATGTTTCGTCCCGAAACATAAACGAAAGAAAATTTTATCCACAAGGGAATACCACATCTTAGTTAATATTAAATTCTTTTTATTTATTTTTTTTGGATAAAATGTAAGTATATATATCCAGAAAATAGCATAAGTACAATGCATCAAAAAGATCAAAAATAACTATCTAAGCTAGCAAGCTAACCTAAAATAGTATAAACCGTATCCGCCGCCCCCCCCCTCCCCTCCCCCCCGCCAGGCGGGGGGAGGGGAGAGAGAGTTTTTTGGAAAACAAAACGGCACGGGACAGGCCCCGGCTCGTAATACAAAAAACCGTAATCAAAAGGGACTAGTCTGTAAAAGGCCAGCCCATAAGCAAAATCCAGTCAAAGTTCCACAATGTCCACCAAAATTCAGTTCTAGGCAAACAAACTCCCAGCTGTAGGCAGCACATCCGTCCAGCATAGCAGCAGCAAAGCCCAAGAGTTAAGTCCAATCCAAATCACGATTCCCGTCCAAAACCAAACGCCCTGCGCAGCAACCACTTTCCAACGGGCTAGGGTTTCATGCGGTGCCCAACCCGTTCAGCCCTCATCGCTTCACATCACAGCGCCGCACCAAACAAAACACCAATTTCAAAAATTCAAAAGTGCACAGTAACCGACAGAAACAGGGGCGGTCCAATCGCTGACACCCCATGTCAGGATGCCGTTGACCACTCCGTTCATCCCCGGCGAAAAATCCTGTCGATTCTCCGGTAGCCCAAAAACAACCCAGATGCTGTATTCGCAACCAGCACCAAGGCAATGTCAAAAACCACCCACCCCCACCGGTCTCCGGCGTCAACATTAGAAGATGCTTCGTCCCGAAGCATAAACTAATAAAATATCTTATAATTCAAGAGGTATTACAAGGTTACGTCCCCGTAATCACAACATTACCTTAGTCAAATAACTTTGGATATCGTTTTCGCATGTCATCTTCGGTTTCCCAAGTGGCGTTTTCGGCTAGATGGTTTGACCATAATACTTTAACCATCTTAATAGTCTTCTTCCTAGTCTCACGAGTTTTGGCATCAAGGATCTGAATAGGCCTTTCTTCATAAGTCAATGTTTCGTCCAACTCGACCACCTAATTGAGTCGAGGTTAGACATGTTGGATTTTGATTTTTGAAAATCGTAAGGTTATGAGTTGTACCTCGGGGTTAAGGATATGTGATTCATCACGAACATACTTCTTCAATTGTGAAATATGGAAAACGTTGTGTACCTAAGTACATCACACGTTAGTATTTGAGGGGCACTTACTATTACATTTACCATCGAGAGATTTTAAGATGTGTCTTACCTTAGCCAACTCCATGGGTAAAGCTAAACGGTATGCCAATTGCCCCACTCGCTCGAGGATATCATACGGGCCGATGAACCTCGGGCTTAGCTTTCCCTTTTTTCCGAATCTCATTACTCCCTTCGTCGGGGAGACTTTGAGTAGGACTTTTTCTCCTACTCCGAATTCGGTTGGCTTCCTCCCTAGGTCTGCATAAGACTTCTGACGATCTTGTGCAGCTTTCATCCTGGCTTGAATCAGCTTCACCTTCTCTATAGTGTCATGTAGGTACTCTGGTCCTAGCACCACCTTGTCCGTCAAGTCGCTCCAGCATAGTGGACTTCTACACTTTTGACCATATAAAGCTTCATACGGGGCCATCTTGATACTAGCGTGGTAGTTGTTGTTGTACGAAAACTCTATTAAGTCTAAGTGCTCATCCCATGACCCTTGTAGGTCTAGCATACATGCTCTCAGCATGTCCTCGAGTGTTTGGATTGTTCGCTCAGTTTGTCCATTAGTGGTTGGGTGAAAGGCTGTACTCAGCTTTAGTTTCGTCCCCAGAGCAGCTTGCAATTCCTTCCAAAATTGAGATAGGAATCTAGAGTCACGGTCAGAAACAATGTCTTGTGGAACTCCATGGTATTTGACTACGTACTCGATGTAAGCTCGAGCTAACTTCTCCATGCTCCATGTCTCGTTCATTGGGATAAAGCGAGCTGTCTTTGTTAATCAATCTACTATAACCCAAACCTTGTCTTTGCCAGACTTGGTTAGGGGTAAGCCCCCAACAAAGTCCATGGAGATAGAATCCCATTTCCTATTTGGCACCTCCAAAGGTTGTACGAGTCCCTTGGGCTTGCAGCGTTCGGCTTTCACCTTCTGGCAGTTCAAGCATCGAGCAACGAATTCAGCTACCTCTTTCTTCATCTTTGGCCACCAAAAGTTCTTTTTGAGGTCTTTGTAGAGTTTGTCGCCTCCAGGGTGTACCGAGTAAGGCGTGTTGTGCCCCTCCTCCGTGATTTTCTTCTTAATCTCTTCACATTTCATCATGACACACCACCTTCCTTTGTGTCGAATGCTACGATCTTCGTGCAGTTCAAATGGTCCGTTTACGCCATTCGTCATACCTGCTCGGATTCTGTCTAACTTTATATCTCCACGCTGCCCTGCTCTAATTTCATCGAAAATAGATGGGGTAACGGTCATGGTGAGTAACCGTGTTTCCCGATCTACCTCTCCGACATCCCGCACTTCCAAGTCTAGCTTCTGAAAGTCTCGATATAGCTTGTTAGGGAGGATCCATGTTGCTCTGCAGGAGTGGGTTGATTTTCGGCTCAACGCATCGGCAACTGCGTTTGCTTTCCCTTCATGGTACTGAATTTCCAAGTCATAGTCTTTGACGAGTTCTAGCCAACGTCTTTGTCTCATGTTAAGCTCCTTTTGGGTGAAGATGTACTTTAGGCTCTTGTGATCGGTGTAAATTTTACACTGTACCCCATATAGATAGTGCCTCCATAGCTTTAAGGCGAAGATAACCGCTGCCAGTTCTAAGTCATGAGTCAGGTAGTTGACCTCGTGGGTCTTCAGTTGTCTTGATGCATAGGCCACCACTTTGCCGTGTTGCATCAATACGCAACCTAACCCTTTCAAACAAGCATCGGTGTAAACCTCGAACCCCTCAGTACCGGATGGTAGGGTTAAAATAGGTGCGGTTGTTAATCTTTGCTTAAGCTCCTGGAAAGCCTTCTTGCATTCCTCACCCCATATGAATTTCGTGGTCTTTTTCGTGAGGTTAGTCAAAGGTTTTGCTATCTTTGAGAAATCCTTCACGAATCTGCGATAATAGCCTTCCAAGCCTAGAAAGCTCCGGACCTCCGTCACGGTTGTGGGTGTAGGCCAGTCTAACACTGCTTCGATTTTTGATGGATCAACGGATACACCTTCTTGGGTGATGATGTGGCCCAAGAATGCTACCCGATCCTTCCAGAATTCACACTTTGAGAGTTTGGCATAGAGCTGATTCTCTCTCAAAGTTTGCAGTGCTATCCTCAAATGTTCTTCGTGTTCTTTTGGTGTCTTAGAGTACACCAGGATGTCGTCGATGAATACAATAGTAAACAAGTCGAGGTAGGGTCGGAACACACGGTTCATGAGGTCCATAAATACCGCAGGCGCATTTGTTAGTCCGAACGGCATCACGGTGAACTCATAGTGCCCGTACCTCGTTCGAAAAGCTGTCTTCGGAGTGTCTTTCTCAGCAATCCTCACTTGATGGTACCCGGATCTCAGATCAACTTTGGAGAACGTGCTAGCCCCCTTCAGTTGATCAAAGAGGTCATCAATTCGAGGCAACATATATTTGTTTTTGACGGTTGCTTTGTTCAACTCCCTATAATCGATGCACAGTCTCAAGCTCCCATTCTTCTTCTTTACAAACAAGACCGGAGCGCCCCAAGGTGAGACACTCGGTTTGATGTAGCCCTTCTCCAACAGTTCTTCGAGTTGTTCCTTCAGCTCCTGCATTTCTTTTTGTGCCATTCGGTATGGTGCCTTCGAAATGGGTGCGATGCCTGACATCAGATCAATTGAAAACTCGACTTCCCTCTCTGGCGGCATCACTGGAATTTCTTCCGGAAATTCATTGACCACAGGGATTTGGTCAATGGTCGTCTCTTTCGATGTTAAGTCTTGGATCATGCATAAGTAAACTTCATACCCATTCCGGACGTATCGTTTGACTTGTTACATGGTTGTCAGCTTCAAGCCCGGCTGAGATGTAACCATTTTGTAGGATACACGCTTCTTGTGGGGTCCTCTCAAGACCACCTTTTGTTCATCACAAAGAATCCTCGCCTTATATTTTCCTAGCCAGTCCATTCCCAACACCACGTCGATATCCTCCAAGTCAAATTGGATTAGATCTTCGGGTAGTTCGGTATCGGATATGACTATAGAAACATTGGAGAAAACACTCCCGCAAGATACAACTTTATTAGATGCTGTTTTTACATTAAGATTGAGTGTAGCGGTAGGCTCTAACTTTAACTTTTCCACAAGTTTTGAGGATATAAAACGGTGGGATGCACCCGAATCAAACAGTACATGAGTAGGTGTGGAATTTACAAGGAATGTACCTGACACCACGTCGTTAGCATTTTCCTGAGCTTGGTTCATGACATAGATTCGGGCTTGGTTATTGTTCTGCCCTCCCTGGCCCTGGTTACGGTTGCCTTCCGCTGGACAGTTGTCGGGGTTACCACGATTACTATTAACGTGGTTACCCCCACCACCGGCTTGGCCATTCCCCTGATTGTGCACCCCTTGGTTTTGGCCCTGGGTTTGGGGCATCTTCTCCTTCCGACACTCATATGCCCTATGCCCCATGAGGTTGCAGTTGTAGCACTTCACCGGATTACCTGCACAATCTGCTCCAGGGTGGTTGTTCTGGCAGAGTTTGCACTTATAATATCGGGTCTGGTGTAAGGAATATTTGTAATTAGATTTTGATGATGCTATATTAATTAGGACTTTAGAGTACCCCTCTTTAGACTTAATGTATTAGAATTTTCCCTTGTAAAAGTTCTTTAGTATAATCGACTGACAGAAGGCCTCCAGAGCAGAAGGCCTCCAGAGTAGAAGGCCTCTAGAACAGAAGACCCCCTGACAGAGGACCCTTGATAAGACTTTGTTTTAACAGAAGACCTTTGGTTCTCTGCTCCAGAACAGAAGACCTCAGGGTCTCTGGGTTAGCCGTTACTCAGACAGAAACCCTCCTGGTTCTCTGTTGGATATTTCTTTAACAGAAGTGCTCAAGACCTTCTCTGATCAACTCTCTGCTAAAGACAACAGAAGGCCTGACACTTGGAAGAATTTCACCAAGCCGGTAAACCAATTGGAAGATTCCTTCAACGACTAGGAGTCTTGAACGGAAAAGCTACAATACGCGCATTAAATGCACATTTAATGCCTCCCGTACTCAGTAGAGTAAATGCAGATGATTGGCCGCAATGTCAGGATAGCTTTATCCCAAAATAGTAACCCGCCAACTTTGCTGGGTCCTACTGGTCAAGTCAACTACTCGCTCATTTAATGCAGTTGTCCTCCTTCTCCTCCAACGAGGAGACAACCTCAGTATAAAAGATACACTACGAAGAACAACCGGATAACTTTGCTACCACAGTGCGCGTACAAAATATTCAAACGCTAAAAACGTAAAAAGCCTCCTTGAGATTAAATCTTCATTATCTTCTACAAGAGAAGGCAGACGTTGGAAAGATCCTTACTTCCAACTCAAGCAAAGTTCTAATCGTTCTTCAACTCTTCAAGCACCTCATATACAAATCTTTTGTAATGAAGCAAGTTGGAGGAACCCCTGTTTTTAACAGGAACTCTTCTTTCACAAGAAATACGTCCAAGTACCTGGAGCAGTGAAGTGGTGATACTTCCGAGAAAGCTCAGTGAAAAGACCAGTCTTAAGGAAGCCAGAAGTGCATCCAAGGATACATCTACGCTTGAAGAAGACGTGGAGAGCTTCTTAAGTGATAGGGCTAAGGCATTGTAAACGGTCGTCTTTACATGCTTAGTGGAACAATGGACTAGAGGAACAAGTTGTTCCTTGAACCACTATAAAAAAGCCCTGGTGTCAATTACTTACTGCATTTTATTTATCGCTTTTATTTGAACTGCTTAACTCCAAAGACTTGGTATATGTGCTCAGCAGAGCTTGTCTTGTGAGTTAACAGAAGGCCTACTCCCTTTGCTTCTCTGAGGCTAAACAAACAGAACCCCCTACCAGAACCTTATCCGCTGCCAGTCTGTTCTGCCAACAGAACAGGATATTCTGTTAAATCTGGTACTTAGCTTGAAAAAGTTAAAAACAAATACAGTCTATTCACCCCCCTCTAGACTGTATCCAGTACAACCGGGACCAACAAGTGGTATCAGAGCCTCCTTGTTCTAATAATCTCTTAGGTTATTTGCTGAAGAAAGATCCACTTGTTTTTCTGTTTTACCTCATTTTTAATCTAATATAATGGATCACTCCCTTTCCAAGAATCTCATGTTCTCAGATCTCAAGTTTGATGACTGGAGGATCCGGATGAAGGCACATCTCTGTGCTCTGCATGATGAGATGTGAGAAATACTTGACATTGGGCCTTTCACAAGCTTCCAGAAGGTCAACCCAGAGCATGCCATTGATAACACCAGACCTCAGATGATCAATAAGGCCAAATCTGAGTGGACTACTGAAGAAAGAAGGAAGTACAATCTGGACAACATTGCTAAAGACATTCTTTACAAGTCCATCGATTATAGGTACCTCAATAGGATAAAGATGTGTAAGACTGCCAAGTAAATCTGGGATACACTTGAGCTCATTGGAGCTGGTGATGAGAAAGAGAAGGACAACAAGCTGACTATAGCCAACAAGAAGTTTGATGACTTCAAGCTCCTTCCCGGTGAAAGCATCTCCAAGATGTATGACAGGCTCCTCACTCTCACTAGAGAGATCTCTGAGCTTGGCAAGGAACTTACCACCAAGGAGATCAACCTCAAGGTGTTGAGAGGATTGCCCTCAGCATGGAAGATGAAGGTGGTTGCTGTCCAAGCCAGCAAGGATGTGAAGACTTACCCCACTGATAAGCTCATTTCAGATCTCAAAGCTCATGAGTTTGAAATGATTGAAGAAAAAGAAGATGTACCAGAAGAGAGGACCACTGCAGCCCTCACTGCCAGCACATCAAAGGTAAATGATTTTGACCCCTCAGTACTTTTATCTGATGAATATATGGCTGCTTTTGCTAGAAGATTCAAGAAGTTTATGAAGAATCCCAAAGATGGAAGAAGTCCATCATTCAGCAGAAAGCCCTTCCAGAAGGTCAAAACAACAGAGAGCAGTGGTGAGCTTCTCTGTTACAACTGCAGACAACCTGGACATTTTAAGGCAGAGTGTCCACATCCAAGAGTGTCCAAGAAACAAGGGCATGATGGAGAAAAGAAGAAGTATGAAGACAATTCCAGAAGAAGGAAAGCACTCGTGACAGAACAACTCGAGAAAGATCCTCTGTCTGAGACAGAATCCAGTTATGACTCTGACTCTGATGAGGCCTTCCGTTGCCTTGATACTGAGACAGAAGACCTATGCCTCATGGCTCATTCTGATGATGAGGTAACCTCTACTTCTGCATCTAGTTTTTCTTCGGTAGGCTTAGCTTTTGATTCTGATTCTATGTCAGAATTTTGGGAAGAGTTTAAGGCCATTCAAGCCACTTATTCCTCTGTCACAGAAGAAAACAGTAAGCTGAAGGCTGAAATTCTTGACTTAAAAAAGGAGGTTGAGATCGAAATCAATCTTCTAATTAAGGAGAGAGATCAGCTGGAAACTGAAAATATTTCTCTTCTCAAGAGAATAAGAGAAATTGAGCCTCTTGAGATTAAGTACAAAGCTTACCAGAAGGCTTAGTCTTCCATGGAAAAGATTTTACTTGATCAACAAATTGGCACTGGCTTTGGTCTTGGTTATGGCTCAACAGAATCAGGTGAGCCTTCTGTAATGCCTAGCACCAGTGTTGCTAAGGCAGATAAGGTCATAGTGCCACTGATCTCTAGCCCCATCTGCCAAGCTGGTTTATCTGGCACCAAGGTTGTTCATGAGGAAGTCAGACCAGAAAAAGGGAAGATAAAGGTTCAACAGAAACCCTTTTTGAAAAATAATGAACCTGGCAGAAAACCTAACAACGGAAAGGGTTTTCAGAATAACAAAAACAAAAGACCATTCATTGACAGACAACCTCATGATAACCGTGCCAGAAATGACCACCAGAAGGGTAGATATAAAAAACAAAAGAGGTTGGCTGGTCAACTTCAGAAGCCCAAAGTTAACCGTCCCTCTGCTCTTGATAGTATATGGGACTTCTTTCCAACAAAGAAAGCTATGCAAAAGTACGTAAACAGGAAGCATGACCCTCACAAGCATCTGCCCAAAGTGAATCACACTTCAGTTTACTATAACTACCAGGTGGACAATGGGTACCATCCACCAAGGTTTCACCTGATGAGACCAAAATGGTACCAACTACCCAGACTCCATGACCCCCCAGGACCCAACATTGCTTGGGTACCTAAACCTTTCTTTTGATCTTGCAGGAACTTTGTGCTGGAGCTATCTCAGAGCAAGAATGGTTTATTGATAGTGGATGCTCCAGGCACATGACAGGTTACAGAAGTTGCCTAACAGAGTTCCAGAAATGCAAAGGACCTAGAGTTACCTTTTGAGGTAATGACAAAGAAGGTCAAACAAAAGGAAGAGGGAAGCTGATCAAGGACCAGATAGTCATTGATGATGTCTCTTATGTCAAAGGCCTGAAGTTCAACTTGCTGAGTGCTAGCCAATTTTGTGACAAAGGCTACACTGTTGAATTCAAAAAGGATTTCTGCTATGTGAGGCATGAGACAACAAAAGAAGTGGTTCTTACAGCATCAAGGAAGAAGAACATATATGTGGTTGATTGGAAAACTGCAAAGGATGGAGTTTGCCTGATAGCCAAGGGAGATTCAAAACTAAGCTGAGACTGGCACAAGAAGCTTAGCCATTTGAACTTCAAAACAATCAACAAACTCGCAAGAGAACACATTGTTGATGGACTGCCAGACATAGTTTACAAGAAAGAGACCCTCTGCAGTGCATGCCAGAAGGGAAAGCAACAGAAGAACTCTTTCAAACCCATTGCTGGAGATCTTTCTACAAGTCCTTTAAATCTGATCCACATGGATTTATTTGGACCTGTTGAGACTCCAAGTGTTGGTGGCAAGAAATACACCCTAGTCATGGTTGATGACTATTCCAGATATACATGGACTATCTTTCTGTCAAAGAAGAATGAAACTCTTCAGAAGTTGTCATCTCTGTTAAGGCAACTTCAGACTGAGAAGAACTTGAAGGTTAAGACAATCAGGTCTGACAGAGGAACTGAATTTGTCAACCAAGCCATAAAGGACTTCTGTGATCAAAATGGAACCTTTCATCAACTCTCTGCCGCCAGAACCCCTCAACAAAATGGCGTAGCAGAAAGGAGGAACAGAACATTAAAAGAAGTTGCAAGGACAATGATTGCAGAATCTGGACTACCTATGAGATACTGGGCTGAAGCAATCAACACTGCATGCTATACCCAGAACAGAAGCATGATCAACAAGAATCACCAGAAGACCCCTTATGAACTTTGCAAAGGAAGAAAACCTAACATCAGTTACTTTCATGTGTTTGGATGCAAATGCTACATTCTTAACAATGGAAAGGAGCATCTGAAAGTCTTTCAAGAGAAAGCTGATGAAGGTGTCTTTATAGGCTACTCAAACACCAGTAAAGCCTATAGAGTACTCAACAGAAGGACTCTACATGTTGAAGAGTCTATACATGTGAAGTTTGATGATAGCACCTATGTTAAAGAAGTAACAGAGATCCTCAAAGAAGTCAACATAGAAGACAGAACACCTGAACCAACAGAAGAGGTAGCAGATAACCCTGCATTTCCAACACCTGCACCAAACCCCCTTCTGTTGAATGAAGATGAAGACTCAGAAGATGAAGAACCAGAGAGATCCAAACAGCACCCGACAGAACCTGATCTGACATGGTTAAGAGACCATCCCCCTAACCAAGTAATTGGACATATCAGAAGTGGTGTGCAGACCAGATCAGCATCAATAAGGAGAGAAGCAATGCATGCCTGCTATATATCTCAGATGGAACCCATGACTGTAGAAGAAGCTCTTGCAGACTCAGATTGGATCAACGCAATGCAAGAAGAGCTTACTCAATTTGAAAGGAACAAAGTATGGGAACTTGTTCCTAGGCCAAAGCACCAGAATGTCATTGGAACAAAATGGGTATTCAAGAACAAAGCTGATGAAGATGGCAACATTGTAAGGAATAAAGCAAGGCTCGTAGCTAAGGGTTATTGCCAAGAAGAAGGAATAGATTTTGATGAGACTTTTGCACCAGTTGCCAGACTGGAAGCCATCAGAATATTTCTAGCCTATGCTGCCTACAATAACATCAAGGTCTACCAAATGGATGTCAAGAGTGCATTTCTGAATGGAGATCTTGAAGAAGAAGTTTATGTGGAACAACCACCAGGTTTTGTCATTCCTACTCACTCCTCCTGTGTCTACAAGCTTAAAAAGGCCCTCTATGGTCTTAAGCAAGCTCCCAGAGCATGGTATGACACATTGTCCCTATTCTTAGTAAACCATGGGTTTACTAAGGGAAAGGTTGACAAAACTCTATTTCAAATCTCTGTTGCTAATCATATGCTGTTAGCACAAATATATGTTGATGATCTTATATTTGGTAGTACTAATTCAGAACTGTGCAAGAAATTCTCTCAAGTGATGCAGAGTCAACTTGAAATGAGTATGATGAGAGAACTCAGCTACTTCCTAGGACTGCAAGTCAAACAAGTTCCAGAAGGAATCTTTATCAATCAAGGGAAGTATACCAGAGACCTGATCAAGAAATTTGGAGTGGAAGGCAAATCCTCAGTGAAGATCCCCGTGAACACCTCACAAGGAATTGGTCCAGATGATGAAGGCAAAGATGTTGATGCAACTACCTACAGAGGAATCATAGGATCTCTGCTGTATCTGACTACAAGCAGACCAGATATCTCATTCTCTGTTGGAATCTGTGCCAGATACCAATCAAAGCCCAAGGAGAGCCATCTTAGTGCTGCAAAGAGAATCATCAGATATATCAAAGGAAATCCAAATGCAGGCCTATGGTATCCAAAGGGAGGTAACTTTGAACTAATTGGTTACTCTGACTCAGATTTTGCAGGTTGCAGATTAGACAGGAAGAGCACCTCAGGTCACTGCCAAATGTTAGGAGGAAGGCTTGTTTCCTGGTTTAGCAAGAAGCAGAATTCAATCTCAACCAGTACAGCAGAAGCTGAATATATTGCAGCTGAGAGTTGCTGTGCTCAGCTACTATGGATGAAGCAACAGCTGAAGGATTATGACATTCAAGCAAAGGAGATCAAATTACTTTGTGACAACACCAGTGCCATTGCCATCACTCAGAATCCAGTTCTTCACTCCAGGACAAAGCACATTGAGATCAGACATCACTTCATCAGAGATCATGTTGAAAAGAAGCACATATGCATGGAGCATGTGCCAACAGAAGACCAGCTTGCAGACATTCTGACAAAGCCTCTGCCTGAGGCTAGATTCAACAAACTGAGAGAGGAATTGGGAATGATGGATGAAATTCCAAGAGAAAGTTGAAAAGGAAGGCTTCATGTTGCATACTCTCTGCTAACAGAATACCTGTTGCAGAACCCCTTCTGTTCTCTACACTAGACAGAACACCTGCTGACCGACCCCTTCTGTTCTCTATCTTGAACAGATGACCTCCGTTCCTGACAGAACACCTCAGCAACAGAAACCCCCCCCTTTTCCTCTTACCCTCAGAAAACCTTACCTTTAACAGAAGGTTGTGGACTTAGAAATTATTTTGAGAAACCGAGTGACCTAGTAACTTAATGAAGGTCTTTTACCCTTTTACCCTCAAACGGTATAACAGCCGCAAAATATTGACTGTGCCCCCATTTTCATTTATTGGTACCTCGAAACCGTAAATAATCTCAAGCGTCCACTAACCCGAACCCATATATTCCCGTCTCTCAAACCTTAACCGTTACTGCTCTCAATATCCTCAAACTCTCAAACCTCCATAGCTCTCAAGCTTTCAAAACTCTTTTCTTCTGCTCTAATGGCTCCCATCAGGTTCAACACTCTCCCAAAGGATCAACAGGAAACCCTAACCAAGAATGTTCTCACAGGGATGAAATGCGAGCTATTCGCACTCCCTAGACTGGCTGAAGATGAGTCACTGATGGAGCGTATAGTGGAATGCATCAACGACTCCCAACTGGCAAAGGTTATCACCTACAACTACACCCAGTACAGTTGTATTGAAGTGGTTGAGTTCTATCTCAACGCTGGTTTTGAAGACGAGGTCATTACCTCTACTGTAAATGGAGAGCAAGTCACCATTGATGCTGGGGCCATCAATAGTCTCTTCCAGATTGTGGCTGTCAATGAATCCAGCGGTTTCTTTGACCTAGAAGTTGCTGAACTCACTGCTGAGGAATTTGCCATGAACTGTGGCAGACCTGGTGCCAACCTTCCAAAGATGACAGGGAAGAAACACTCTCTGAAAAGAGACATTGAGCTTCTAGTGAATATCCTTCACAGATGTGTATGGTGTAGATACACATCCACTGATGAGTTCACCATCTCTCAAGCCAAGGCAATCTATGATGTGATGCACAAGGCAAACATCAACTGGGACCAAGTGATTGTCAGGTCCATGATAGAGTTTGTCAAGGTGGCAAAGAGGAAGAGCAAGGGCACATGGATCTACTATGGGAAGGTAGGTCATGCTCTCCTCATCTCTGAGCTCTTAGTGCGGGGAACTGGGCTCAGGAAGCCAATTCTGGTAGATCACTCCAAGGTGATCTTTCTGTCATCTACCAGCAACAGAGAAGCAGCTATAAGAGCTGAAGTCAAGAGATTAGCCAAATAGACCTTAACAGACAGAAGCTCCAACAGAGACCCTCCCAACAGAATACCTCCAGCAGTTCTGAGGAAGAACCTCTGGTGAGAAAAGCTTTGAAGAAAGCAGTTACCAAGAAAGCTGCACCAGAGAAGGTCAAGAAGGTATTGACCAGAAAACCAAATCCAAAGAGGAAGAAATCCTCTTCAGAATCAAGATCTTCTACCCCTTCTGCACCCCCAGTTTCTAAGAAACAGAAGATCAGAACTTCTATCCCCAAGGTTGCCTCAGAAACTCAGGGGGAACAAACAGAACTTGCTCTACCCCTTCAAGCCAAGAGCTCTCTATGGCAAGGGAAGAAAATCACTTTTGAGTCTAGTGACTCCAAGAGCGAGTCAGTGGAGAAGGCTGCCACATCTCAGGGGGAATCTGAGACTTCTGTCAAGTCTGCACGCATGACAGAAGACCATGGAGCTGCTCACTCTCCAGATCACCTAACACCTCTCATCCCAGAACATCAGACAGACTACAAAACAGCTCTTGACAAGCAGTTTGAGCGTGTGCTAGCTTGGAGAAGCTGGAGGATGGGGCCTCTACAGAAGGTTATCCAATATTTCAACCATTATGAATCTGAGGAGGCAGAGGTACTTAACTGGATAGGCACAAATGATGTTTCCAAGTGCTTTGCCAAGAATTTTCTCATCTATGTCCTTAAGAAGAAGAAGGCCAACTACAAGGGCAAGGCTGTCCTCATTTCTACTCCATCTGAAGAGCCAGTGAGACCCCTTGCAGATGAAGAGATTGATGCTTTTGAGGCATGGCTATTTGCCAAGAAGGCTAAGGAATATGTTATTCCCTACTCTACTCCTGGGGAACCCTCTGTACCAAAAACAGAAGGCCAAGCAATGATGGACCTCATTTCATAATGGAGAACATCTCTGATGGAAGAGCACGTACTTGAGGTAATATCTCCATCTCCCTCTGTACTTATTCCAACAGAACCCCTGATTCCCAATTCTCCTTCTGTGCATATACTTCCAACCCCCCAACAGAACACCTCCTCACAACATCAGAAACCCTCTTCTGAACAGAAAACCCCCACATCCAAAAAATCCTCAACCCCCAAATCTACACCTTCTTCACCCTGCAAACCGTTCTCTCCCCCAAAGAACAAATCCCCTTCCCCTCCCCCATCTCCTCAACGACAAGTTACTCAACCCCAACCCCAACAGATAATCTCCTCATCACAACCCCCTCAACAGAAATCCCCTTCACCTCCCAAGTCTGAACATCAAGTCACCCCACAAGCTTCTCTTCCAGCACAACAAACCCCAGCTCAGCTAAATACTGTCTGGTTCCTAAGAGATTCTGACCCTACAACCATCTCCCCCGTCTCTGCACCGCAAGGATACTCTAGGCATTCTACTGCCCCCAATCCCTCCTTCCGGACAAAGAAAAAGGTGATCAGAAACAGAATCCCAATCTACTCCTCCTACGAAGACTCTTCTGACATGGATGGCTTCATTGTAAGCAAGTCCTACAAAGCTACCTCAAAGAGACAGAAGACCCCCCCTCTGACTCAACTCGAGCATGAACTGCTTATCCAATCCATCTCCTCTGTCCAAGAGCATCACCCTTTGCCTAAGGGAAAAGGTTTAGAGCTGCCTCATTCTGCTGGACAAAAGAATCAGATACCCTTCAATGACTTTGTAGCTGCAGCAGAGGACTTTGGAGGTCAGATGTTAGAAGGCATGAACAAACTCATAATGATAAATGATAAACATTATGAGGGTCTGCAACATGTGGATGACAATGTTAAGTCCGGCTTCAAACACATGTCTGCTACTCTGACAAATGTTCTTCAGGACTTCATGACTTCATCAAATTTCAAGATTGATGTTGTCTCTATTGAAGTGGATACTATCAAGACTGTTCTGACAGCCATGAATCAAACCATGGATTCCCAACATACCACACTAACAACCCTTTCCCAGGCAGTGGCATCTCTTCAGAAATCTGATTCTGTACTTCATGCAAGGTTACAAGAACTCAACACCCTCTGCAATGAACATTCTACTCAAGGACAGCTTCTCCTAGTTGCAGACAAAGAACGTTATCAGAAGATGGTTCTCTTAGAAGCCAGCAACAAAGATGTCCTGTCTGCCATCCAGAAACAACAGGGGCTGATTGAAGGCCTCACATCTGCCACTCAAACCTTACCAGAAACCCTGGAACAGATTGCCTCTACTCAGGCCACAGAATTCCAGAAACTCTCCCTTCTGCTTGGTGATCTAGATGATGCCAAAAAGGGGGAAGAAGATCCTCATCTGTCCAAACCCAGGACCACCAGAGCCTCATCATCTGCTGAACCAGCTGTGGATCCCACTCCTTATTTTGAAGCTGCCCTCCAGAAGAAACGGCTAGCTGGTATCCCTAGACCTCCATCTCCAAAGAAGAAAGGAACTAAGAAGAAGAAAGCTCTAAGCTTTAAAGAATGGAGACTGGGAGGATCTCAGGTGATGACCAAAACCCAATTTGAGGAAATGAAGCAGAAGATGACCTCCACACAGGAACAGAACCTTTATCTGGACCATGATGGTCATGTAAAGGTTAGACATGGTGGATCTCTGGAGGAGGCAGAGTTCTGGTACCACAACAGCATTGTCCCAGGAAAAGATATTCATGAAGGTGTCCTGAACTACCTAGACTGCAAGCTCTCACCCGTTTGGGCTTCTTACCAGAGATCTGGAAATCTCATTGGGATCAGAGAAGAGGTGAATGCAGAGTTAAAGAGGCTACAAGGATTGGATGAACAAGCAAGAGCTGAAGCTGCAAGGGCTATTGTGTAATCGGATATCCTTGTAATCTACTCTTAATAAAAGAACATAACTACCTCACACTTTGTAAGGCTATTCCTCCATCTCTGTCTCTGTTTTTTGTTGTTGATTGATTGCTCTTTGATTTATTATCTGCTATCTGAATGTACTGTACTCTTACTATTTTCCTATGCCAAGTTGCCCACCAAGATTTTAATGAAAGTTTTAAACTTTAATCCTTTATGGTGAAGGCACTTCTCTGGAAATAGTTAAAGGGTTTTGGCATCATCAAAAAGGGGGAAATTGTAAGGAATATTTGTAATTAGATTTTGATGATGCTATATTAATTAGGACTTTAGAGTACCCCTCTTTAGACTTAATGTATTAGAATTTTCCCTTGTAAAAGTTCTTTAGTATAATCGACTGACAGAAGGCCTCCAGAGCAGAAGGCCTCCAGAGCAGAAGGCCTCCAGAACAGAAGACCCCCTGACAGAGGACCCTTGATAAGACTTTGTTTTAACAGAAGACCTTTGGTTCTCTGCTCCAGAACAGAAGACCTCAGGGTCTCTGTTAGCCGTTACTCGGACAGAAACCCTCCTGCTAAAGACACCAGAAGGCCTGACACTTAGAAGAATTTCACCAAGCCGGTAAACCAACTGGAAGATTCCTTCAACGGCTAGGAGTCTTGAACGGAAAAGCTACAGTACGCGCATTAAATGCACATTTAATGCCTCCCCTACTCTGTAGAGTAAATGCAGATGATTGGCCACAATGTCAGGATAGCTTTATCCCAAAATAGTAACCCGCCAACTTTGTTGGGTCCTACTGGTCAAGTCAACTGCTCGCTCATTTAATGCAGTTGTCCTCCTTCTCCTCCAACAGGAAGACAACCTCAGTATAAAAGATACACTACGAAGAACAACCGGATAACTTTGCTACCACAGTGCGCATACAAAATATTCAAACGCTAAAAACGCAAAAAGCCTCCTTGAGATTAAATCTTCATTATCTTCTACAAGAGAAGGCAGACGTTGGAAAGATCCTTACTTCCAGCTCAAGCAAAGTTCTCATCGTTCTTCAACTCTTCAAGCACTTCATATACAAATCTTTTGTAACGAAGCAAGTTGGAGGAACCCCTGTTTTTAACAGAAACTCTTCTTTCACAAGAAGGACGTCCAAGTACCTGGAGCAGTGAAGTGGTGATACTTCCGGGAAAGCTCAGTGAAAGGACCAGTCTTAAGGAAGCCAGAAGTGCATCCAAGGAGACATCTACACTTGAAGAAGACGTGGAGAGCTTCTTAAGTGATAGGGCTAAAGCATTGTAAACGGTCATCTTTACAAGCTTAGTGGGACAGTGGACCAGAGGAACAAGTTGTTCCTTGAACCACTATAAAAAGCCCTGGTGTCATTTACTTACTGCATTTTATTTATCGCTTTTATTTGAACTGCTTAACTCCAAAGACTTGGTATATGTGCTCAGCAGAACTTGTCTTGTGAGTTAACAGAAGGCCTACTGCCTTTGCTTCTCTGAGGCTAAACAAACAGAACCCCTACAAGAACCTTATCCGCTGCCAGTCTATTCTGCCAACAGAACAGGCTATTCTGTTAAATCTGGTTCTTAGCTTGAAAAAGTTAAAAACCAATACAGTCTATTCACCCCCCCCCCCTCTAGACTGTATCCAGTACAACCGGGACCAACATCTGGTTAGGCTGGTTTCTCCCCTGACCCTGGCCTTGGAATATTCTCCCGCCTTGATTGTTTTGCCGGGGCTCAGGGCGGTCAGTTCTGGCCTTCTTGTGATGCTGCTCCACCTTAGGATTCTTTCGATCCTTCTTATGTGCCTCCCTCTCCTTCTGGTGTACCATGTAGTACTTACCAGCCTTCCTATATGCCTCGTTCAGATTTCGTGGCTCTGCTACAGTCACAAACTTTTGGGCACCGTAGTTAAGCCCGTTAACAAATCTGTGTGTCATACTACCCTCGGTTGACACCAGGTCTTTGGCGAAACGAGCCAATTGTACGAACTTCGTGTGGTACTCCTGAACAGTCATGTCACCTTGCTTGAAATTAACGAATTCATCATAATTTGCCTCTTTCACGTGATCGGGGTAGAAGCGGTCACGTAGTGCTACTTTGAAGTCCTCCCAGCAAAAGTCCGGTTGCTCGAGAAGTGTTGGTTCATTGGCGGCCCACCAGTGGTCAACTTCTTGGTGTAGGTAATACACTGCAATATTTACTCGTTGCTCCCACGGGCAGTTGAGGGAGTCAAAGAGTTTGTCAAAGGTACGAACCCAGTCCTCCAGGATAAGATGGTCCTCGTCACCCAGATATTTCGGCGGGTTACGCCCGGCTACCCTTGTAGCGTAGTCAATCCCATTGTTCTGGGGTTGAGCCGCTCCGATATGTCGTGCCATTTGTTGAATAGTTTGGGCCAACTCCTCAACGGTTGGGGTTGTAAGGGGGTTTCTTCTTGGCGGCATGATTCTTAATAAAGAAAACCAATACTAAGTACTAAGGCATACATAAGACTTCTACATCATACAAATTCTTTACTAACTTCAGATTCTTATAACAGATAGCACATACAGTGTATCACATACTCCACATACTTCACAGAGGCATGAATCTCATGCATTTCATAATTCAATAGTATCGCAAAGGTTCCTCCTCTCACCGCGTTCCTAGAAAGGCCAATTTCCTAGTATTTTCATTCTCCTAGTTTTTTTTTCTTTTTACGAAAACATTTTGAAAATCCCCGCTTCGAGACCATAGTTTTCGTCAAAGATTTTGAACAACAAAGTTTCAGCACAAGGAGAAATTCCCAGTTAGTTGGACGAACGCAAAAGCTCAATTATGCACCAACCAGCTTAGACTGTTGTCGTCTTTGTGATAGAATTTCTCCCTACGACCTATTACCTCGTGTCCTAATCCCTTCGAAAAACTAAAGTCTCTGATACCAATTTGTAACACCCCCAATTTCCCGCCCAAAAATAATACTTGAAATAATAATTTATTGATAATAAACTTGCTTTATTCATTCGAAATTGATAAAAATTCTGCAGCGGAAATAATTTAAATAGGGAAACGGATGTTACCGGCACATCCGGTCATCTCTTAACCGGATGCACAGGCAACTAAAACAAAACAGTCATAATTAATTGTAATATGAAGAAACAAATGTTCGACGTAACTAAAATGTTCATTCATGTCTAGGTTTTACTAAGGCATCTAGCAACCGCTCTTAGACGCATGCAATCAACAATCAACATAGCCATCATCACCTGCACAAATAAAGTGCAGAAAACAAAACAAAGAAAAAGAAACAAAAATTAGCTTTAGAGCTAAGTAAGTACTACCCAACCCCGTAAAATAATCAGGTTTGGCGAAAAATAATTTTTCATATAATACTATATAAAAACAACACACTCCGCCAAAATTCTCCTCTTTGATTTTTTTTCAAAGTCACTTCTTTATTAAAGTCCTCAACTTTTCTTCGAAAATACTACAGTAACTCTTCTCTTAGAATTTCTCAAAATTCACTTATTCTCTATCTTTCTAGTAATTTAGAAGGGCGGTGCTCAACACTCTGGTTGAGCCCGGTGGTTACGTTATTATGTACGGCCACCCCGAGACTTTTTCCGGTACCACAACTGCTAATGGAAACGAAACGACTACCTTAAGTGTGCACACCCCTTAAAAGGGATTCCAAGCCCTCCGAGTAGTAAGTCGTAACGAGTAATCGGGACTCAGTCTACCAACTACCCCACCTTTAAAATTCTTGAATGATTAGGGACTACTACTACTATAATTTCTTCTTAAAAGGGATCATAGATCCAAATGTCACTTCAAACTCAAACTGTACTTCTTAGTAGTAGTAGCACTAATCACCCTCCACATTTATCCGGATGTGGAAAACCGATACCACGGATTTCTCCCGGGTGCTCACCTCTTATGAAAACGTAAATTTTAGCTTGACTTTAGATATACTTCCAAAAATATTTCTCAATCTCTCTAAATAGTCTCAAAGGTATTTAAAAATATTTAATACCCCAAAAGTACTCTTAATTTGCATTCCTCACCTCAAAATCACATACACATAATCCACAATTTGCACTTAATTCACATAATGCATAATAAGAATATAATACGAGGATTTTGTTTTTGGATTGGCAGAGAAACTTACCTTAAGTCCTGATGCTCCCAATTCTCTTTCTCAAATCCGGTCTCTAAATATTCACCTTTTTAATTAAGATGACATAATCAGTCACTTATTCTATTTGTAATAATTTACCCGATTTTTCTCTTTTATTATTCGAATTTAGGTTATCTATTAATTATTAGTGATATCGCTTTTATTAATCTTACTTTATTTTGTAATCTAAGTTCTCACCTTTATCTGTTCATTTCTTTTATTAATTCGGTACTTTAATTTAACCCAATACATTATCCGAATGAATTTATACTCAAAATATTAAAATGCCCGTATTATTTTTCATTATATTTTAATACTAAAACAGCCATTAAATTAATCTTCTCTTGTAAAATATCCAAATCATAAACGTTAAACATTCAAAATACTTATAAATATCTCCGAATAACGTTACTTAGTACTTAATTTTATAAGCAGCCAGAAATTATTAATTCAACAGTTCTAAAATAGTCATATATCTTAAAATATTGTTTAATTCGTATATTATTTTTAACAACTTAATTGATCCATTATTTTACATTATGCAATTACCCCGACAAAAAAATTATAAATTTATCCAATTAAATATCAACTGATCAATTTAATTCCATCTTTCAATATTGCTATCTCAAAATATTATTAGCTTTGCCAATGATTAGTATTATTCATTATTCTGGTTATGGTGTGTTTCTAGGATTAGTCTCATCCCCTCCGTATTATATTAATGTTTAACAACTAGTCCAATAGTGTAATAATTCACTTAGCCAGAGTTTGATAATAATATAGCATGCAACAGACCGTCTTCTTCGTTGTTCGAACACAGGAAACGCCGGAAACAATTGAAAAACGGTCAACGGGATGGCTTACCTCGGAGACGATGGACGGCGGGAAGGGCAACTGTAGGGGAGTCGTTCGAAGATGGAGACGGTCAATCAGCGGCAACTCTCTTCCTCCGACGCGAAGACCCAGTTCGGCAATATCTCTGGCGGAACTCCGGCGAAGCTTTTCTCCCTCGTTTCACGACCGTTTTCAACGATTCTTTCTCTGTTGGATTTCTCTCACGATGGGGAAGGTTTTTAGAAGTGTCTAAGCTCTTGTTTTGGGTAAATAAATTTGCCGCAACGTAGTATGGTGAGTATATATGTATATATGACTATACGGGAGTATGACTAAGCATATGCGTTGCTTAAGGTGTGGAGATGTTTAGTAGGCAGCTCGTGTATTTATAAGCCCGATCCGAAGCTCTAGCTAGCTTGCAAGTTGCTGAAGATTGCTTCGTTGGTTTAGTTTATCAGCTTCTACGTACGCATGTGGGTATGCCGGTCGTTAGTCTGGCAGGGAGTTATGGTACCCGTGTATGTAGTATGATGTATGTATTCTTGGATATATTATCATCATGTACTTGTATCTTATTGATATGTATGTTATTGGAGGTCTATTATTATGGTCATTGCATATGGGTTTGTTCGGCCAACATCATGTGGGCATGTCAAGTTGCATATGGGTATGTATGGGTAATATGATGGTTATTTATCTATACGTAGCATTATTATTAAGTTAGAAAAGTCAACATTTTAAGTTTGTTATTTGGTGTGGTATTTGGTGTATTTTGTACACATTATTAATTAATATCTTTAAAATTGTTAAAATGTTACTTTTATCATTTATGTCATATGTATAATTATCATTTGTTAAAAAAATGTCACTTTTGTTATTTAAGTCAAGGTCCTATCTGCTCAACCTAATTATTATAAAAGCGTCATGTTTATTATTGAAACATTTTTATGTGATTAAAAATGTCACTGATGTTAAATTTTATCTTATCCGCTTAATTATTAAAATGTTTCTTTCGTAACATTTTGCTGACTAATAAATTTTATTTATTTTATTTTATTTGAAATTTTCGAGGTGTCACAACAAGAACCGATATTTTTAAAGAAGCTGATAAAATCCAAATTTTTCAAGAAGAAAAAAAAATAGACATGAGAAGTCATCTTTGATAGAAAGGGATGTGTTGAAATGTGAACTAAATCCACATATGATTGAGGTGGTAATGAGAAAGAAATCCCGGACTTACTGGAAAAGGCCGAAAAATAAAATTGAAACATGGCCAAACAGGGCCTTAAAGAAGGAAAAAAGGGATGTTTATGATCCCACTTAAATCAGAAAATAAAATAAAAATAACGTCGTGCCGCGACATAAAATAAGGCACTTCTTGGAAGGCAACCCAAGTTTTGTTTTTCTTTTTTTGTTTTTAAAATATTTAAATTTCATATTTCATAATTGTTTGAGAGATCAGTTAAAAAAAAAGTTTTGTGCACCACGGCTTAATACCCGATCGGGTACATGTATATATCCGGTCGGGTATAAGGGAAATAAAATTTCAAAAACTACTGCGAGAAGAAGTCGATCGGGTATGAAAATCCCAGAAATCGAAGAAAAGGAAGATACCCGATCGGGTATAGCCACTTACCCGATCGGGTATTCTTAAAACGTGAATGTCCGGAGCTCACTGCCTCGTGTACCCGATCGGGTACACACACTTACCCGGTCGGGTAAGCGGGATTACTCAACATTCTAATTCACGAATGAGCTTCTTCTTCCCAAATCTCTTCCCCAAATCCGACCAACCCCTCCCCAAACCTCCATAGCCGACTTTTCTATCTCAAATTACTCCCTGAATTCTCCACCAAATCCCTCCAAACCACCGCCAAAATCTTCCCCACATCTCCCTCTACACACCCATACCCATCAACACCACATTTTCTCCCAATTTCGTAAAGTCCGAAAAACACAACCCCACCACGTAAAGTCCGAAATTTGGAGCTCAAAATCCAAATTTTATAGAAAAAATGGCACCAAAGAGGACAAGAGAAAGTTCTTCTTCAAGAGCACCGGTTCCCAGCTTTGAAAACATCATCATCACCTCATTTGCTCACCGGGCAAAATTCATGGCCCAAACTAAAAGAGAGGTACATCATTCCCGTTTTTTGTGTAAGAATACTTTGGATGAGCTAGGAATTCTTGCTATGATGCTTCAATTAGGTGAATTGTTGGGAATGAGCACAATTTTTGAGTTGAAATATAACCCAAATGATGAACTTGTGTATGAATTCTTGGGTTCCGTTGAGAGAATCAAAGATGATAATGATGATAGGGAGGATAAACTCATGTTTCGTTTATTCAATAAAACACATTCCATAACAAAACGTGAGTTTGCGGAGCACTTTGGTTTGCCCGTGCCACCACAAAACACCCAAGATCCCGACACCGGGTATGGCTTTGAATTGTGGAAAAAAATAACGGGGGAGACGACCTTTAGCTCCAAAAATCTTGTCATAATGATACGTTTATAATTTCCATATGTATGTTTGTGTTTTTAATTAGTTTTGCTTGATCTTTACTTTGGAAATTACACACTTTTGGTGTAATAGTTTAGTTTGTTAAATTCTTGTAAATAGTTTAGATTAGGTATATTCTGAGCTCAAACAGGTCTTGAGCACTCAAAGGACAATTGGTGTACCCCAAAAGTGGAAGGAAGGTGCAAAAATCAAAAAGAAAGAAGGATCCTGAAATTTTGGTCTATACTCGGTCGAGTATTACCTATACTCGATCGGGTATTAGGTTGAAACTTCAAATCGGAGCAGATCCGAAGACAAGGGAACATGCCGGGAAGATTTTGGCCATGATTAAGTGTCTATACCCAATCGGGTAGACCGACATACCCGATCGGGTATGTCTTTGAGTTTAAACGTAAAATCGATCGAGTATAGCTCGAATATCACTTTCTACGCATACTCGACCGGGTATAAGCATATACCCAATCGGGTATACCTTTGGAAAATAGCCTAAAACTGATCGAGTATACCTCGAATCTGGTATTACACACATACTCGATCGGGTACCATGTATATACCCGATCGAGTATATGAATCCCATCCCAAAAACCTATAAATACACCCCCTTTCCTTCACAAATGATCATCCAATTCCTTTGTACATCTAAGCTCACTATAGAATAGTTCTTTCTTTATATTTTTCATCATGTTTAGTCTCCAAATGAGGAGCTAAACTCTTCCATCTTGGTTTTGCTACTTTGAAGCTTAATGAATTTGTAAGTTGTGAGTTATTTTCTTTAATCTTCTTCCTTGAATATTAATTCTTCCTTTTAAAAAATATTTCTATATCAAAGTTGGGGAGTGTTACTAAAATGACAATTAGTTAACATCTTAACATTGGCTATAGTAATAGTTATTTCTTCCTCTATGTTAATATTGGGGAGTGTTACTAAGATGACAATTAGTTAACATCTTGATATTAATCATAGTAGGATTCATATTCTTCAATATTCTTCCTTGAGTATTAATTAATTCCTATTCATATTTCATGTTAATATTTTAAACATTACTTAAAGTATCAACTAGTTTTGTTTCTCATATTAATTATTACTAGAATCAATCGGTTAATACGCTTGTTATTAATCCGGTTCTTTCAACGGTAGTAAACTTGGATTATTAATGCATGCAACTCATGGTTAATATGCCAAGGGGAATTAATTATATTGATTAAACCAATAAACCGCTTGTGTTGAGGTTATCAATCTCAATCGTTTTCATCTTAAGTTTATTGCTACTATCAAGTTAATATATACGGCGTTTGTTCTATATTGACTCGATAGTAAGTTTTATTAATGAACGCATCTCATTATTAATAACTACCCTCGATGAACTGGATATACTCCTCGATTGAGTATTCGAGAGGAAGATAGTTAAAGATATAACCGGGATCGACGAACATTTCGTTAAGCGGATAAAAGCAAAACCAAGCCACCACATCTATTAATCAAACTCATATAGGTTGTTCATCTTAGTATATTTAAATTCAAACAATTCTAAACCCCCCTTGTTACTACTTATATAGAAGAAAAGTATTCCTTTCTCTGTGGATACGAACCTTACTTCGCTATACTACGTATTAGTGTTGTATTGATAAATTATTTTGAGTGCACCTCACCACAAGGGCACGTCAAATTTGGCGCCGTTGCCGGGGAAAGGCAATTAATTTTTCTTTTATTTCATTTCAAAAAAATATCAAAAAAAATATTAAGTAAAAATATAAAGAGTGTTTATTTTTCTATTTCTGATCTTAGTGGAGTTTATGGTTAAACATCGTTCCATAAACGAAATCACATATCACAAAAACCCAGAAATAGAACAAACTTTCGAGCGGTTGAAAAGTAAATTTTCTAATACCGACTCGAAAGAATCATCTACCAGAGACTCATACACCGCTAGCTCTAGCTCTAGCGAATCCGAAGAGTCTTTTCACATGGCTCTCGAAACAAGAACATTGAGGGAGCTCACAGCTCCAGACCTCAACCAACAACCGCTATGTATCACCTTCCCTACTCTTGATGAAGGTGTTACATTTGAGCTCAAATCGGGGCTCATCCATTTACTTCCTTCATTCCATGGTCTATGAGGCGAGGATCCAAACAAACATCTCTCGGAATTCCATATTGTTTGCACAAGCATGTGCCCAAATGGAGTCACCGAGGAGAAAATCAAGTTGAGGGCTTTCCCATTCTCCCTCAAAGACACCGCCAAAGATTGGCTATTTTATCTTCCCTCGGGGAGCATAGATACATGGGCGTCAATGAAAAAATGCTTCCTAGAAAGGTACTACCCTGCATCCGTCTCATCATCTTTGAAAAAACAAATAAGCAACATCGAGCAAAAAGATGATGAGACATTATATGAATATTGGGAGCATTTTAAAAAATTGTGTGCTAGTTGCCCATATCATGGTTACACAGAGCAAGACCTCCTCCACTACTTCTATGACGGTCTTGCGGAGCAAGATAGACGCTTGGTAAACGCAGCATCTGGAGGGGGAATTGTCAACAAAACCCCTTCCCAAGCTAGGAATCTCATTTCGGAGTTGGCCGAAAACTCGAGACATTACAACGGGAGGTCATCATCAAAACGAGTCATGGCAGCAGAATCCAACAATCCGTTAGAAAGTCAAGTGGCCGGCTTGACTTCTTTGGTAAAAGATTTTCTCTTAAATCCGAAAACCCAAGAAGCCAAGGTCTGCGGCATATGATCAACACAGGGGCATCCCACTGATTCCTGTCCAACGCTACAAGAAGAGAACTCCGAGCAAGTCAATGCTTTGGGGTTCCAAGGGCAAAGGAGGTACGAGCCCCAAGGCAATACTTACAACTCGGGATGGAGAGATAATCCAAATTTAAGGTACGGAAATTCTCAACAACAAACAAACTCTCCTCCTCAACAATATAAACCACAAGGCCAAACATCGAACTCGAGTATGTCCACCGAAGTCATGATTCGAGCACTGGCCGTTAATATGGGAACAATGCAGCAAAGCATAGGCAATTCCAACAAACCATGATGCAATTCCAACATGAAACCAAGTCGAGCATTCAAAATTTGGAAACTCAAGTTAGCCAAATTTCAAGTGCCGTAAGTCGACTTGAAGCAAAAGATTTGGGTAGGCTCCCTTCCCATCCTGAGCAAAATCCAAGACAACATGTCAATGCAATCATGTTGAGGAGCGGTAAAGGATTGCAAACACGGGAAGTTGAGGAGGAGAAGCAAGAGGTTGATCTTGAAGAAGGCTTTCAACCGGAAGAGGAGAAACCAACAAAAACTAAATTCCCTCCACTTTCATCTTATGAACCACTCCCTCTGTTCCCTGAGGCATTGAAAGACACGAGGAAGCTGAAGAATGATCAGGACATCTACGAGACCTTCACCGGTTCTGAGGTAAACATCCCACTCTTCAAACTAATCAAAAGTGTTCCCCGTTATGCAAAGTTCTTAAAGGAACTATGCACAATGAAAAAGAAAAATAAACTGGAAGGGAAACAAAAGGTTGAAGTTAGTGAACGTGTCTCGGCAATTTTTCAAAAGCAACTCCCTAAGAAATGTAGCGATCCGGGCATGTTCACCATTCCTTGCAAAATAGGGGACACCGATTTTTCTAAGGCCTTGTTGGATTTAGGAGCATCAATAAATGTCATTCCTTATTCCTTATATAAATCCTTACAACTCAGCCCACTACATCAAACTGGTGTAGTGATTCAACTAGCGGATCGGTCTAATACTTACCCGAAGGATGTAGTAGAAGATGTGCTAGTAGAAGTAGAAAATTTGATTTTCCCTGTTGACTTCTACGTACTTGAAATGGGAGATGACAACCAACCAACCATCCTTTTGGGTAGACCTTTTCTGAAAACCGCCAAAACAAAAATAGACGTATCTAATGGTTCATTAACTTTAGAGTTTGATGACCAAAAAGTAGAATTTAATATCTTTGATTCTACGAAAAAACAAATTAAAGATCAATCTCTTTGTTCTTTAAATGTTTTTGAACCACGAGCATCACATGTTTTTGTTAAAGGCGGCAAAACCAAAATGTTTGAAGAATTGCGAATTGAACAAAAACCAGTTTTGGAAAATGGCGAATGGATGAAATCACCACACGATAAATTAAAACCACCTACACTTGAGGTGGTGACAAAAAAGAAAATTCGACCTTACTGGAAAAGGCCGAAAAATAAAATTGAAAAATGGCTAAATAAGACCACAAAAAATGAAACAAGGGATGTTCACGATCCCACTTAAAAACAAAATGAATAACGTCGTGCCACGACGTTAACTAAGGCGCTTCTTGGGAGGCAACTCAAGTTTATTTTTTCGTAAATTCGAGTGTTTAAAGTTCATTTTTTTGTTTAATTATTTGAGAGATCAGTGAGAGAGGGAACTAATCACGGGTTTTTGGAGGAAAAGAAGAAAAAAATGCAAGTTTTGAAGCATCTGGGGACATACCCGATCGAGTACCACCTTATACTCGGTCGGGTATGGTCAAAAGAAGGAGAATCGGGCATTACTCGATCGAGGAGTGTTGATTTTTGAAAGGAAGCATGGATACCCGATCGGGTATCACTACATACCCGGTCGAGTATGTACAAAAAGTTGAAGTTCAAGGGGAACTGATGCCCACATTCGATCGAGTACAGGGCTCGAGAATTGCAAAACAAGGGATACCTGATCGGGTATCACTATATACTCGATCGGGTACCAGAGGCAGACTACTCAACAATCTTGGTTTCCAGCCATACTCGACCGGGCAACAACCTATACCCGATCGGGTACCGGAGGCAGACTACTCAAAAAACCCAGTTTCCAGCCATACCCGACCGAGTAACAACACATACTCGATCGGCTATACGGGCGTTTTAACCCCAAAACCGCCCCAAACACTTCATCTTCCCTAAATTCCAAAACCCAATTTCGAACCCCTCTCCCCCAACCTCCATTTTAACACTTCTCTCTACCATATCTTCTTCATTTCTTCACCAAATCACCCCATTCCAACACCAAAATACTCCCCTCATCTTCTTCCTCTACACACCCATACCCACCAATCCAACTTTCCCCCAGTTTCAAGAGGTCCGAAAAACCCTACCCCAACTTTCAATTTTTCGGATTTCAAGCTCAAAATCCCCCAAAAATGGAACCAAGGAAAGAAAAAGGGCAGAGCTCCAACGCTATGGCATCCATCCCAAGCTACGAGGACATCATCTTCGCCGACAACGAACACCGAACCCGCTTCATCTCCACAATTGAAAGGCAAGTAAAACCCTCCCGTTTTTTATGTCATGATGCTCTCAATGAGTTAGGAGTGTATAAGAGCACTAGGAATTTTTTTCATGAGTTGAGCATGGATCGTATATTCAAAATGCAATATCACTCTAATGAAAAAATAATCTATGAATTCATGAGTTCGATGCAATTTGAGACCGATGAAGCTGATTTTAGGGATCATAGACTCAAGTTTCGTCTGTTTAACCACAACCACTCCACAACGAAACTTGAGTTCGCCGAACACTTTGGTATTCCGGTCCCCTACCAAAAATCCATATCCGATAATATCGCTTTCGGCCATACCCTGTGGACAAAGATGACCGGGGAGGCTAAATTTAGCTCCTCCCAACTGTATATTAGTCATGTCCAACATCCCGTCCTCCGCTTATTCTTGAAATTCCTTGCCAATTGCTTGCTTGGACGTCCCAACAACCATCACACTAGGATGGGGGATGTATGCCTGATGTCTGTGGCCCTATTCCGTGTTCATGTGGATTTCAATCTGTGCAATCTTATGTGGGCACATTTGAAAAAGGAAAGCGTAGCCAAGGGTGCTATTGTTGTTGGTGGGGTGATAATGCACTTAGCCACCAAGTTCGGGTATACGGATAACTCTCCTATACCCGACTATTGTTTGATGAACATCTCTTGGTTGGGCCACTCGGGATGTACAGTTTTTTCCCACACAGTTTATGATGGAGAAAGACCAAAAAATATGTACAACTGGCTCATACACCCCAAGCCTCTCAAATACTTCCTCCTACCCAACCAAGAACTTCCCAAACTACGCTACAGAGAAGCAGTAGAGGAGCCCCATTACCTATTCCCACACACCCTTCCACCACATCTCCAAGAACCGGAGCAAGAGCCTCCCCAATACCAACCCGATTATGAACCCTATGCTCATCCCCATGGCCATGAAGACATGGACAACGACATCCCCTAACAAACTCAAAACCCTCCACCACCCGACTTCTTTCAACAACTTTTGGAGGGTCAACAACAATTGCTTACAGGGTACACTCAAATGAACGAGAACTACATGGCTATGGACAACCGGCTCAACCAAATACAGGAGGAGCAAAGGGCCGATTTTCAGCGATTGGAGGAGCTCCGGGAAGCCGATAGGCATTGGTATGAAGAAGACCAACGTAGGTTCTATGGACCTATGTACTCTTACATGGCACAACAAGGATCTTTTCATATCATGGAGAACCCCCCTCCACCACCCTCGTGGTATGACCCCATTCATTGGGGTAACTTTGGAGGATCTGGCTCCGGGGGTAGAGGGTACGACGGCGGAGATGGTGGGGACACATATATGGGAGATGGCGGGCAGGGGAGCGGCTTCAGAGGCAGATACTACGGCGGAGAAGGCGGGCACTAGGGAAAGTGCTTGGTTCAAGTACGGGGGAGAGACTCATCATGGTATGTAATTTTAATTTCCACCTTGCACTATGCATGTAATTCTTTTGAACTTTTTACACAAAAAAAAAGAGAATAAATAAAAGAAAAGAAATGCTAGTTAGGTTGAAAACCCAACAAAATGGGCAATCTAAGCAAATAAGGCTTATAAAAAAAATGAGTGAGTTGGGGAGAATGAAAAATGAAAAGATATGCTAGGATGAAAACCTGAAATGGCTCCTAGGCAAAATGAGAGATATGAGAGAAATGTTTGTTTTTGCAGGCACTCGTTGTATCTCTTTGAAGAATAAGAAGATTCGGAAAACAAAGAAGAAGAAGAAGAAGAAGAAGAAGAAGAGAGGAGGAGGAGAGAAGATTAACACTAGAAGGCCGTAAAACCCAAGATGTTCTTTGTAATTTGAGCTTAAAACTCATTTTTGTTATCCTTGGTGGTCTTTGTGTTTGTATGTTGTTTAAACTGTGGAAACTTTGGAAAAACTTGACACTTGTGAACATTTGATCTTACTCGAGGACGAGTAAAGAAACTAAGTGTGGGGGAGTTGATACGTTTGTAATTTCCATATGTATGTTTGTGTTTTTAATTAGTTTTGCTTGATCTTTACTTTGGAAATTACACACTTTTGGTGTAATAGTTTAGTTTGTTAAATTCTTGTAAATAGTTTAGATTAGGTATATTCTGAGCTCAAACAGGTCTTGATCACTCAAAGGACAATTGGTGTACCTCAAAAGTGGAAGGAAGGTGCAAAAATCAAAAAGAAAGAAGGATCCTGAAATTTTGGTCTATACTCGGTCGAGTATTACCTATACTCGATCGGGTATTAGGTTGAAACTTCAAATCGAAGCAGATCCAAAGACAAGGGAACATGCCGGGAAGATTTCGGCCATGATAAAGTGTCTATACCCGATCGGTAGACCGACATACCCGATCGGGTATGCCTTTGAGTTTAAACGTAAAATCGGTCGAGTATAGCTCGAATATCACTTTCCACGCATACTCGACCGGGTATAAACATATACCCGATTGGGTATACCTTTGGAAAATAGCCTAAAACCGATCGAGTATACCTCGAATCTGGTATTACACACATACTCGATCGGGTACCATGTATATACCCGATCGAGTATCCGAATCTCATCCCAAAAACCTATAAATACACCCCCTTTCCTTCACAAATGATCATCCAATTCCTTTGTACATCTAAGCTCAGTATAGAATAGTTCTTTCTTTATATTTTTCATCATGTTTAGTCTCCAAATGAGGAGCTAAACTCTTCCATCTTGGTTTTGCTACTTTGAAGCTCAATGAATTTGTAAGTTGTGAGTTATTTTCTTTAATCTTCTTCCTTGAATATTAATTCTTCCTTTTAAAAACTATTTCTATATCAAAGTTGGGGAGTGTTACTAAAATGAAAATTAGTTAACATCTTAACATTGGCTATAGTAATAGTTATTTCTTCCTCTATGTTAATATTGGGGAGTGTTACTAAGATGACAATTAGTTAACATCTTGATATTAATCATAGTAGGATTCATATTCTTTAATATTCTTCCTTGAGTATTAATTAATTCCTATTCATATTTCATGTTAATATTTTAAACATTACTTAAAGTATCAACTAGTTTTGTTTCTCATATTAATTATTACTACAATCAATCGGTTAATACGCTTGTTATTAATCCGGTTCTTTCAACGGTAGTAAACTTGGATTATTAATGCATGCATCTCATGGTTAATATGCCAAGGGGAATTAATTAGATTGATTAAACCAATAAACCGCTTGTGTTGAGGTTATCAATCTCAATCGTTTTCATCTTAAGTTTATTGATACTATCAAGTTAATATACGGCGCTTGTTTTATATTGACTCGATAGTAAGTTTTATTAATGAACGCATCTCGTTATTAATAACTACCCTCGATGAACTGGATATAATCCTCGATTGAGTATTCGAGAGGAAGATAGTTAAAGATATAACCGGGATCGACGAACATTTCGTTAAGCGGATAAAAGCAAAACCAAGCCACCACATCTATTAATCAAACTCATATAGGTTGTTCATCTTAGTATTTTTAAATTCAAACAATTCTAAACCCCCCTTGTTACTACTTCTATAGAAGAAAAGTATTCCTTTCCATGTGGATACGAACCTTACTTCGCTATACTACGTATTAGTGTCGTATTGATAAATTATTTTGAGTGCACCTCACGACAAGGGCACGTCACATAACTCATGTCCAACACCCACTGCTACGCATTTTCTTGAAATACTCGGTTAGCTTTGTGTTTGGACGCCCCAACAATCACCAAGCACGAACAGGTGATATATGTATTCTAGCTAATGCATTGTTTGACATACCCCCTTCCACTACAACATAGTGAACCGTATGTGGGAACATCTGTACAAAGAATGCACCGCCCAAGGAAAAATTTGGATAGGGGGCGTCATTATCCACATAGCTACAAAATTCGGTTATGAAGACAATGAACCAATAACCGAATTTTGTCTTTTTGACATGACACATCTGGGCAATGCAAAAGACATCAAGTTCTCTCATTGTGATCACAAGGGGAAAATCTTTTACAAATGGGCCATCTTCCCGAAACCCACTCGTTACTTCACGATCCCCTCCGAGGGGCTACCCACTATTCCGTTCCGAGTAGAACCACCTCTTGTGCGCCACTATTGCCTCCCTCCGGCCATCCCACCACATTTTCAAAACCAAGTAGATGAACCCGCACAAGAACAAGCTTTTCCAATTCCTGAAGACGTTCCAGCCCCACCTCACGACCCACCCCAGTACGATCCGTATCAAACACAAGTGCTTGAGAACCAACATGCTCTATTGGAAGGACTCCGGGATTTGAGCTTCCGGGTTAACCGCATGGACGATGACAACCGACGGTCAATAGCCCCCATATATGCTTACCATCGTCAGCAGGGGCACTTCTCCTCTATGCGTCCCCCAGTGCAGCACCCGTCATGGTACGCCCCTCTCAGTGGGGTAATTTTGGGGATGACGGTGGCTACAGTGGAGGAGACTATGGTGGTGGTCAGCTTGGCTTTGACGGAGACGAGCACTAGGGACAGTGCTTCGAGCTAAGTGAGGGGGAGTCACTCATTGGTACGTACTTAATTGTTTCAACCTTGTAACTTGCATTATTTTTCAAAAAAAGAAGGAAATGCTAGTTAGGTTGAAAACCCAAAAACGGGCAATCTAAGCAAAAAGGGCTTATATATATAAAAAAAAATTAATGAGTGAGTTGTAAAGGAATAAAACAAAACGAGATGCTAGGATGAAAACCTGGAAAGGCTCCTAGGCAAAATGAGAGATATGAGAGATTCATTTCTTTTTTTTATTACAGGGCAATGGTGGTCTCAAGAAGCGGAAGGAATTGAAAACAAGAGAAGAGCATAGAAGGCCATAAAACCCAAGAAAATGTTAATCTTTGAGCTCAAAACTCAATCTAAATCTAATGTACAATCCTTGATGGTCTTTTGCTCTTTCTTGTTAAATTGTTGAACTATTGAAGACAAGAAAAAAACTTGTAAACATTTGGCTTTACTCGAGGACGAGTAAAGAAACTAAGTGTGGGGGAATTTGATGGTGTGAATTTCCCATTATGTATGTTTGTATTTTTAACTAGTTTTTATTAGTTCTAGTTGTGGAAATTACACATTTTTGGTGTAATACTTTATTTTCATAATTATTTGTAATTTGTTTAGATTAGGACTATTCTGAGCTAAACAGGTCAAAGATCATCCAAGGGATCAAGATTGGACCTCAAAAGATCAAGGAAAGTGCAAGGAGACAAGAAAGATTTTGATTTGGAAAAAATACTCTTATACTCGGTCGGGTATAGGCAATACCCGATCGGGTATTTGCTTGATTCGGTTGTCCAAATCAAATCCGGGAACAAAAGATTGTGGGAGCAAATTTTCGTAAAGATTTGTCACATACCTGATCGGGTACACCAACATACCCAACCGGGTATGTCCAAAAATGTGGCTTTCCGGGAAATTTCCTAAGATACCCGATCGGGTATCCTATATACCCGGTCGGGTATCAGCCCCTGCAGCTCCCTAAAGCCTATAAATACACCCCTTTCCTTCACAATAAAATCACCAATTCACATATACTTCTTAGCTCAGTCTAGAATAATTCTTTCTTTATATTTTTCATCATGTTTAGTCTCCAAATGAGGAGTTAAACTCTTCCATCTTGGTTTTGCTACTTTGAAGCTTAATGAATTTGCAAGTTGTGAGTTATTTTCTTTAATCTTCTTCCTTGAATATTAATTCTTCCTTTAAAATACTATTTCTATATCAAAGTTGGGGAGTGTTACTAAGATGACAATTAGTTAACATCTTGACATTGGTTATAGTAATAGTTATTTCTTCCTCTATGTTAATATTGGGGAGTGTTACTAAGATGACAATTAGTTAACATCTTGATATTAACTATAGTAGAATTCATATTCTTTAAGATTCTTCCTTGAGTATTAATTAATTCCTATTCATATTTCATGTTAATATTTTGAACATTACTTAAAGGATTAACTAGTTTTGTTTCATATATTAACTATCACTAGAATCAATCGATTAATACACTTGTTATTAATTCGGTCCCTTCAAAGGTAGTAAACTTGGATTGTTAATGTATGCATCTCATGGTTAATAAACCAAGGGGAATTAATTATATTGATCAAACCAATAAACCGCTTGTGTTGAGGTTATCAATCTCAATCGTTTTCATCTTAAGCTTATTGCTACTGTCGAATTAATATACGGCGCTTGTTCTATGTTGACTCGATAGTAAGTTTTATTAATGAATGCTTCTCGTTATTAATAACTACCCTCGATGAACTGGATATACTCCTCGATTGAGTATTCGAGAGGAAGATAGTTAAAGATATAACCGGGATCGACGAACATTTCATTAAGTGGATAAAAGCAAAACCAAGTCCTCATCTCTATTAATTAAAACCACATAAGTCGTTCATCTTAGTGTTAATTAAATTAAATCAAATCAAAACCCCACTTTGTTACTAATTATATAAAAGAAAAGTATTCCTTTCCCTGTGGATACAAACCTTACTTCGTTATACTACGTATATTTGTTGTATTGTATTTATTTTGAGTGCACCTCACGACAAGTGCACATCAAATAGCTTTAGAGCTCCGATCTATCTTTCTAACGAGATATAATACGCTCCAAACGGATAAACACACAGCAAGATATGAGTGTCACAAATACTTAGCCTTATCTCTATGATTTAGCATTTTCAGCGAAAATAGAGCACTTTTAGCGTAAATACAGTGTATTTTAGTAATTAGGAAATCATCCCTTGATATTTTGAAACCAGCGCCTGAAGAAAAGTTTTAGAACTCGGTAAGATCTTTCCAACTAGATATTAAACGCTTTCAATGACACAAAATCGAGCAAGATATGATCGCATCAAATTCTACACGAATTCGGAGTGAAATCAGAAACATTTTTAAATATATGGTTAATCTGTAACTTTTAAATAATGCATTGTAAATGAAGTTGGAACAATAGCTTTAGAGCTCCGATATATTTTTACAACGAGATATAATACGCCCCAAACGGATAAACACACAGCAAGATATGAGTGTCACAAATACTTAGTCTTATCTCTATGATTTAGCGTTTTCAGAGAAAATAGAGCACTTTTAACGTAAATACAGTGTATTTTAGTAATTTGGCAATCATCCTTTGATATTTCGAAACCAGAGCCTGAAGACAAGTTTTAGAACTCGGTAAGATCTTTCCAACGAGATATTAAACGCTTTCAACAAAAATATCTCGTTTCACTCAGAATATCTATATGAGAACTTGTGCCAAAATACCAATGCAATCTCGTTGCGGTTGTGCTTTTGGGTGCGACCATGATGAACAACAAACCCCCGGCGCGGTATGCGCCAAGGATTACTAAACTTAGATTGCTCCCTTCCCCCGCTCTTTTCGCGGTTCTGCGGGCATTGTTAGCATCTTTATAAACAATATGACTCTCGACAACGGATATCTCGGCTCTCGCATCGATGAAGAACGTAGCGAAATGCGATACTTGGTGTGAATTGCAAAATCCCGTGAACCATCGAGTCTTTGAATGCAAGTTGCGCCCAAGGCCATCAGGCTTAGGGCACGTCTGCCTGGGTGTCACGTGACGTGTCGCTCCCTTCTAGATTTTGGGAGGAGCGGATCATGTCCTCCCGTGCCTATGTATGGTGCGGCGGGACCAAATGCTTGATACTGTTGACGGACGTTCTGGCGATTGGTGGGTGTGCCTAAAGTGCAAACGTCGTTCCACGTTCAATTGTTTGCGGATATCAGAACCATTGGAGTCAAAGTGATTGTGTTTACGAAGTGCGATCCCAGGTCAGGCGGGACTACCCGCTAAGTTTAAGCTATTATTATTATTATTATTATCATTATTATTATTATTATTATCATTATTATTATTATTATTGTTGTTGTTGTTGTTATTGTTATTATTATTATTATGATTATTATTATCATTATTATTATCATTATTATTATCATTATTATTAGTAGTATCATTATTATTATCATTATCATTATTATTATTATTATTATTACTATTACTATTACTATTATTAATATTACTATTATTAATATTACTATTATTAATATTACTATTATTACTATTACTATTATTAGTATTACTATTATTATTACTATTATTATTATAACTATTATTATTATTATTACTATTATTATTATACTACTACTATTATTATTATTATTATTAAACACGATTGCCCACAATACATCACATGCCGTGACAGTCCCCATGGTCACAACGTTCGCATGAGGATCCCGACAATTCAACTCCTCATGGGGGGAGAACAAGAGGCCATAGATACTTGAGCATGGTGCTTCCTATAGCCACACCCCACAGCCAAACCAACCCTCATCTTCAACTAACCAACAACCACCCTCATCTACCCAAAACCAAGCCGCTAGCCTTCATATCTCTAGTCTAGTCGAGCTAGATAAAACATTCTGAGGCTTATCTCCTAGAGATACAGACCGAGGAGGGAATAGAAGTGCTGACAGTGTTACCTCTTGTACATCACTACACTCAGACCATCAGTTAGAACCTAGTTCGAAGCTGATGATAATGGGCAATCCTAGTGATCTCGACTCTACCTCTTCTAACAGCACGCCAGCAGTAGCAACAGCTCCATCTAACCCTCCGTCCAAGGACATTCACGACGAGCTCGAAGACATTATTATACACGACAAATGGCCTCGTCAATGGACGTAGTGGGATGATACACGACAAGACGTAGAAGCTTATGAGATGCAAATAAACTTATACATCAGAGAGCTGCTCGCTAAATGTGCTGCTGATATCATACGGCTTGATAACGAGGAACTCAAAGAAGGGGAGGACTACAAAAAGGCTCCTAAGGAACTAGAATCGATGATTAGGCAGATAGCTGCGCAACTGCCCAAAAATGAAAAGCCTTGGGAGAATGTGAGAATAAAAGCCCCCTTCCAAGAGGAAGTCAGAAAGCGAATATGGCGCAAACCATAGAAGGTTAAGCAACTTGATGAGCTCAAAGCCTGAGGTCTTATCCATCTGAACGGTAGACAAGTCAGAGGACATCTGCACATGCTCAATCACAGATCTATGAGCAAACAACGAGAAATCCCGATGCATGATCTGAAGAACAACAAAGTTACTGTCTAGGCGATTCTGAAAGTAGACGAAGCAAATCATCATGGAATAACATACTATGCCTATCGGGTTCAGTGCACAAATAGTAGTGAATTCGTCTGTCAAGAAAATGATTTGATTATGATGAAAATGGATGACATCTATCAGATGTTCATGGCTTGTAGAGACCTTCCAATCAGAACCGACAGAGTGAGGAGAGAAGGCTTTGAAGCAATTAAGCGGTTCATGCTGAGACAAATTCGAGTTCACGCTTCTAATGATCTGCAAATGGCCCTAGAGAACAACATTCTGAAGGTAAATCTAGCTAAACCTATATTGTATGGACTGGAGCTTGAAGACTTCGGAGCTTATCATATTTTTGAAACTCCACCTGCAGTAGTGTATTTAAATCACAAGCAAGAGAAGCGCTTGATGGTTGTTAGTGAAATCCACAAGTATTGTGATGAGACTGTGAAGATTATCCGAGAGAAGGTGCAACCAATCAAAAAAAATCTTGAACAAAGACTTGTCAACGCTACAGATGAAGAACTAAACGAGTTTGACAGGCTGCACACAATTCTGAAACCCATCAATGAACAACTTGACAAGAGAAGGTCACTCAGACAGTACGAGCATGCACTGAATATCAGAAAGAATTATTTCAAAGCTCAGAAATGAAAACAAGACGACACTTGATCACAAAGGGGGAGATTGTTGAAGATTACTTTATTGTGAATCAAGTTTGTCACATGTCTTGTTTAGATAGCCTTTATTATTGCCTTTAATAGTATTAATCATTTGTAATAAATAGGCTAGAAAAGGAAATGGGTCCAAATATGTCTAGCCCATATTCCCAGGCGTAAAGCCTTTATCGATAACCTACCTGTGCCTATATATATGCGCTTAAGGCTTAGGTTATCAGTTAAACTTCATACATAACCAATATCATTATAAAAACATTCACGATATATTGAAGAGAGTTTTCATCGATCAAATACTTCTATATCATTATGTGAATCTCTATTTCTGTTATACTGTGATGCTACCATTATGATGTTAGATAGTTTAATCTCAAGATTGGGACCAACATGTTTTCACCTTTTTTAAAGTTTTTTACGTTTTTGATAATTCATATATTTTTTATTTTCTTGCTTTAATTCATACTTTTCTTATTTTTATGATTTCTTATTTTATTTTTTAGAATATTTTAGAATTTTTATTTTTAAACTTTTTGACTCTTTTAAAAAGTTTTAAGATTTAAAAAATATTACTTTTAGTTTATTTTAATTTTTTGAAAAAATACTTCATTTTATTTTATTTGTTATATAGCTTATGCTCGTAAGATTTAATGCACTTTTATTTTTAAAAAGATTTACTTACTAGTTTTCATTTTTCATAGTTGAAAAAATTAAGAGATATAAGACTTTTGCTTGTTAACAATAAATTTAGAGATGAGACTTTTGCTTGCTAAGAACATCTTCAATGTTACAATGTGCATGATGCACATGTGACATGAGAGATTGTTACATACATATTAGTGAGTAAATGATTTTATGCTATTTTGGAAGGTTTTCCTTAACAATGTCAAACACAATGTCTACATCTAGACGGTCTTCTTGACATTGTGAAGAAAAAACTTACCAAAATTGTATAAAATCATTTACATAAGGAGAAAATAATTTATTTATTAATATTTATGTGGCTCTTTCTCATACCACATATGCACATTGTAGCATTGAAGATGCTCTAACGTGGACAAAACTATATGAGTGCACAACTTCCCTTTTTGGCAACCTGAGTGGCCTTTCAAGGAAGAAAGATACGTATAACCAGTTAAGGTCTACTTATGAAAGCAAAATAGAAATTGTTCTAAATAGGAGTAAGAACGTTTTGAAATTCCAAAATAGAAGTATCATGTTTTCCATTCCCTGAATAGGAGTAACTTGGCAGAAATTTACTCCTATTCAAGAAATAAAAAACACGATAGTCCTATTTTGGAATGGGAAAATGGAAACTAATAATCCAACCTTTTAGAGGTCTTCTTACAATAGTCTCACCTTTTGATTATTCAGGAATAATCCAACCTTTGCACCCATCTTCATTCAATGGTCTCTGACCGGTTGATGACCTGCTATTCCAAGTTATTTTCTTATCTTTGCAAAACATTATGTGACCATAAGTTGAGATTTATGGTATAATATATTGCAAAAATAAGAAAATAACTTGGAATAGCAGGTCATAAACCGGTCAGGGACTATTAAATGAAGATGAGGCGCAAATGTTGGATTATTCCTGAATAATCAAAATGTGCGACTAAAATGTTGGATTATTAGTTTCCATTTTCCCTTTTGGAATTTCAAAACTTTTTTACTCCTATTTAGGAAATTCTCACAAATCAAAACTTGACTTGGTCTATTTTGGAAAATAATTTCTAAAAGTGAAAAAAGTGGTATTATTTCCAATTTTTAGACCTTTGTGATATTTCCCTTTATGATTGCTCCTGGGCTCTGTGATCGATAATGGGCCTGTAGATCGGGAATGCTTTAAGCCTTTTTATTAGTCGACTTGGCGGGAAACAATTGCGGCCGCTTCATCATAATCCCGCCTTGCAGACTAATAGTCAGATTTACCTTCCAACACTGAATCAAGCGTTGCCCGAAGCGTAGAAGAACCAGCAAAGAAAGACGAAGTGGAAACCAGAGAAAACTGATCAAGGCAATTTATACATTGGGAGTTTTCAGAAATGGATAGTTATGGCGGCGGCGGGTACTTCGTCGATGAGAACGCGGCGCAGGTGGAGAACGTTTTCTTGGAGTTTCTCAAAAGGTTCGCTTCTTCAACAATTATGTTTTTCAACCTCCATTTCCCTCCCTCAGAGCAACCTCAATCAGGTCCCATTTCCATTATTTACTGTTTCTTCTTCCTTTTTTTGCTGCCAGTTTCCGGTTGGATGCCAACTCCAGAGAGCCGTACTATGAATCGGAGATCGAAGCCATGCGGCCTAATGAGTCCAACACAATGTTTATTGACTTTTCCCACGTCATGCGTTTTAACGACCTTCTTCAGAGAGCTATATCTGATGAGTTTCTCAGGTAGCACAAGATTTTTTTTTTTGGGAGTTTCCAAAATATCTTCTATGGATTCATTAAGTTTGCCTTCTTTCTTTAAATATGTCAAGGTTTGAGCCGTACTTAAAAAGTGCCTGCAAGAGATTCGTGATGGAACAGAATCCCAGTTTCATAACTGACGATAACCCTAACAAGGATATCAATGTTGCTTTTTACAATCTTCCCTTAATTAAGAGGTGCAAGCTGCTGCGTTTATTCTAGAAAAATGTTACCTTTTTTATATATTTCATTTAATTAATTTGAACTAAACTGACATGTAATCTTCCTGATCGAGTTGCAGATTGAGAGAATTGACTACATCAGAGATAGGGAAACTGGTGGCTGTGACAGGAGTGGTTACTCGAACAAGTGAGGTTCGACCTGAGCTTTTACAGGGAACTTTCAAGTGCTTGGACTGTGCTGCTGTCATTAAGAATGTGGAACAACAATTCAAATACACAGAGGTTTATTTGTTGATTCTCAGTAGTACTATCATTTTAAAAGCAGACATTGATATTTTTATTGATATATGGCTATATTGACTAGCTTATTCATTCTTATGATATTTAGGAGTTTGTATGGTCAGTGTATAGAACAGGTGAATAAATTGCTTGTATGCCTTATGCGTGACTCTTCCCTTGCAGCCTATTGTCTGCATGAATGCTACATGTACAAACACAGTAAGATGGGCCTTGCTAAGACAAGACAGCAAATTTGCTGACTGGCAGAGGGTTAGAATGCAGGAGACCTCTAAGGAGATACCTGCTGGTTCTCTTCCAAGGTCACTTGATGTCGTTTTACGTCATGATATTGTTGAACAAGCCAGGGCTGGAGACACGTAAGTAGGTTTTATTATTTTCCTATCTCACACAGTCACACATGTAGATGAATAATGAATCTTATAGTACTATACAGTCTACCCAGCTACTCAAAGTTGGATACTTTTGAAATTAAATATATGTGATAAATTTTGTTGTAGGGTTATATTCACTGGTACTGTTGTGGTAATACCAGACATACTTTCCCTGGCCTCTCCAGGAGAGAGAGCCGAGTGCTGCAGGGATGGTTCTCAGCAAAAGAATGCAACTGCAGGCCAAGAAGGTGTTAGAGGGCTCCGTGCATTGGGTGTGAGAGATCTATCCTACCGCCTGGCCTTTATAGCCAATTCAGTTCAGGTCATTGATACTAGAAGTGGTAGTATATTGTTGTTGTTTGCAAATGTGGGTAGACTGTGATATGGTTTTGCTTAACGTCTTCTTAAGTCGCTTTCTTTCATAATTTGCAGGTATGTGATGGTCGAAGAAATAGTGATGTTAGAAATAGGAGAGATGCTGATGAGGACGACAATCTACAATTCACGGTATGTACTTATCTCTATGTTCAATTGTCATCAGTTAGTGATTGTTAGATAGATGTCAATTACAATGAAACAAAGGAAATACATGTTTCTTTGTAGTAAGGCATACCTCATAAATAAAGTCAAATGAGTTATTTTGTTCACAATTTCACATTATTTAAGGATTGTTTGTGTTTGTTTTTACTTTCGAGAAGTGATTTATTTTAAAGATTATATGAAAAGCGCTTAATAGTACAAGTTGGTAGTGTTTGAAAAGAACAGTGATTTTGAAGAAGTAAAAGTTAGAGTATTTTGTGAAAAAGGTACTTTTTGTGTTATAGAAAAAGTGAAAAGCACTTTAAAGCACATCCTCCTTATTTCCAGCTTTCAGCTTAAAGTGTTTAATTTAAGCCAAAGTGCTTGTTTGAAAATACTATATTTAGCTTTCTTAAGGCAAAAGATGAAAAACGAGTTTTAAAAGTTTCTGCAAACACTGTCTAAATAGCTAATAAAAATGGTCAACATGGGAAGGTGGGTAATTCTTGATTTGTGAATAAGGATCAACTTTTCATATACTCTAACATTCCGTATCAGAGTTTACCTGGATTTAATACTCCTAGAAGTAAGGACTCTCTTGCTAGGCATTCCTTCGTTTCACCATTTTCAAATGTTTGAATATCACTAAGCTATTTAAGAGGCAGAGGACTTGCAGTGCAATATTTGTGGCCGGCAAAACTTTATTATTCTATTCTCATGTATACAACCATGAACCATCTTGGTGTCAAATGATTGGCTATTGATTTGATAGGCAGAAGAGCTAGATGAAATTCAAAGAATGAGGAATACTCCTGATTTTTTCAACAAGCTCGTAGATAGTATCGCTCCAAGTATTTTTGGGCACCAAGATATCAAGCGAGCAATCTTGCTAATGCTTTTGGGTGGTGTACACAAGTTTACTCACGAAGGCATTAATTTGAGGGGAGATATTAATGTGTGCATTGTTGGTGATCCTAGTTGTGCAAAATCTCAATTTCTCAAGTATGCCTACTTCAGACGGCTATTATTTTTAGCAGCACCCTCGTGAGTTTAATTTATTGCACTGTTTAATATTATTATTGTTTTTTTACTCCTAGGTACACATCGGATCTGGTTCCCAGATCTGTTTACACGTCTGGTAAGTCCTCATCTGCAGCTGGGTTGACAGCAACAGTAGCCAAAGAGCCAGAGACAGGAGAGTTCTGTATTGAGGTAGATATATCACTCATGTTTTTTTTTCTGTTTGCTGCATGTGAGCTTTAATAGAGAATTTTGACAGATCTTTACGTTAGGTAAGTCATTTGTTATTTTCATGTGCTGAAGTTTTTAATACCTTGAGGCTGAGTTTGTTTGTCAACTTAAATTTTATATAAATTCGATTGGACAATGGAATTCTATACATTTGAATACTTGATTTATAAACTGATGAAAAGGGATTATGTTGTTTGCTGAACGGTGTAGTAATCCATGAAGTATGACTTTTTTGTATGTTGTGCCTTTTAATACATAGTATAATGTTTTCAGCCTTTCAGATATGTTTTGGTTTCAGAGATTTGATGGAATGAAATTTGTGTTTCAGGCAGGTGCTCTAATGCTTGCAGATAATGGTATATGCTGCATTGATGAGTTTGACAAGATGGATGTTAGAGATCAGGTGATTCAATTTTGAGGATTTATTTTTCTTTTCATCTTTGATTAACATCTAATGGTAAAAATATGTGCCACTCCTTAGGTTGCCATTCATGAAGCAATGGAGCAGCAAACAATAAGCATTACAAAAGCTGGTATTCAAGCAACACTAAATGCTCGAACATCAATTTTAGCTGCTGCCAACCCCACTGGAGGCCGGTATGACAAGAGCAAACCTCTGAAGGTACTTTTTATGCTTTGTACAACAATTTCCTTTATGTCAATTTTCCCATTCTTTTTTCAAATAATAATTTCCTAAATGATTTTACAGTATAATGTTGCACTCCCACCTGCAATCCTGTCAAGGTTCGATCTGGTGTATGTTATGATTGATGATCCTGATGATCAGACAGATTACCACATCGCTCATCATATTGTGAGACTTCATCAGAGACGTGAGAGTGCTATTGCCCCTGCGTTTTCTACTTCACAATTGAAGCGTTACATGGCGTACGCTAAGACTCTGAAACCTAAGGTATCTTAGGGGTTGTTTACTTTTCTTTTTCTCTATTAAGCCCTGTCTGGATTAAGTCATCTGTTTGGGTTAAGATGTCAGTCTGGTTACTTTTTTTGTATATGAGGCTGGTTATTTTGTATGCCGAATAAACAGTTTGAATCTAGTAAAATAATCAATTTAGTATTATTCTTAGATTAGAATGTCAATGAAAAGTTCATTTATTAATATAAATCTATTTCACAATGAATTTGAAAAAATTGATGGAAAAAACGTCTTAATAGACCTCTTAATGGTAAAGACCGCTATTCTCTGGCTTAATGATCAAGTCATTTTTGACTGAATGATCAAGTCATGTTTCCAATTAAGTCGTAAGTAAACATGACTTGATGGCTGAATGATTAAGTTGCCATTCCCATTAAGTCCATTAAGTCGAAACTAAACAACCCCTTACTTATATTGTTAAGTTCTCAGCCTTCTTGGCGACTAGGTGGCTTTTTTTCCACAGCAGAGCTTTAAACTTCAGATGTTCTGTACTATGCAGCTCACACCAGAAGCCAGGAGATTATTGGTGGAATCTTATGTAACTCTTCGCCGAGGAGATGCAGCTCCAGGGAGCCGAGTTGCTTATCGCATGACTGTAAGACAGCTGGAAGCTTTAATAAGGCTTTCAGAGGCAATTGCTCGATGTTATTTGGACCTTGAGGTGGTGTCAATAGTTTACAACTTAGTGTAGTTTGTGTATATGCTTTTTTTCTTTTCTGCTCTTGAGCTCGGTATAATATATGAATAGGTTCAATCACGTTATGTTCGACTAGCAGTAAAACTCCTAAAGACATCTATTATCAGGTAAAACTCCTAAAGACATCTAAAGAATTACAGTAGTTTTTAGTGATGCCTAATTTATGTAACTCATGTCATTATGTTTTGGCAATTATATTTTCTCAGTGTGGAGTCGAGTGAGATTGATTTGTCTGAGTTCCAAGACGATAACCTGGATGACAGTGTTCATGAAAATGGAAATGATTCTGCCGCCCATGAAACTTGTCCAGAAGCCACTCCAGAACCACCTGCTGGGCATGAAGGTGAGAATAAGTACCAATCTAATTTTCTAAAAATTTATTCTGCTGCTTTTTGTTAACTATGAGATGTTGCTTTGGGTGGGCTGCAGAAAGTGAACCAGGCGAGGCAGGCAAGCAAGGAAAGAAACTTGTCATTAGTGATGAATATTTTCAGAGGGTGACCCGTGCCCTTGTCCTGAGATTAAGACAGCATGAAGAGACAGTGATGAAAGAAGGTAAAACCAGGATGTGTTTCAAGTTACATATTAAAATTCTTATAAAAATTAAATAAATATAAATAAAATCATCATTGACTGGATATTTTTACTTGCACATATGCAGGGACTGGGTTAGCGGGAATGAGGCAGCGGGATCTCATTCAGTGGTATGTGAATCAGCAAAATGAGAAAAACAACTATAGCTCCATGGAAGAGGCAGCTGCTGAGCTCACAAAAGTGAAAGCCATTATAGAGGTAAGTTTTACCTTTTTTGGAGCTGTTCATTTGAACCTAAATTTGATGCTATAGTCTGGTTTGAACTGGTTTAGTGTGTTTAAGTATAGTCTTCTTTGGACAAGTCTGTTTAGTCTATTCTGCAATTGTCTCCAAGGTGACAAGGTGTGGTACTATGCATACTTGATTATTATTTAATATCGTTTGATCTAGTTTGGTTTGGTCAAGATTGTTCAAGTCTATTTTGGGGTGTTATGGTTTGGTTTGGTTTGGTTTGGTCTGTCTCACGGTCTCACCTGATGAGAGACTGAAATAAGTCTAAGTAAACAAAATTTCTCTCAATGGTCAAACCCCGTGTCTTTATGGTGTATATGTTCATCTTGAATTAGAAAACAAATACGGAGTATAAGAATTGCTATATTGGTCCATGTTGCAGAGTTTGGTACGAAGGGAAGGCCATTTGATAGTCGTGGATGAAGGTACTCCAGCCGATGATGGTGAAACCGCTAAGAAAACATCAAGAAATGACCGCATCTTAGCTGTAGCACCTAATTATGTTGTAGAATGATAGGGTCAACTGATCAAGGAAGTAATCTATGTATACTGCCCCTTCAATATTTTTCTCCAGTCACTGTTACAGTCTAACCAAAGCGATATAACAATTGCTACTTCTTACTGTATTGTTTCTTTAATTTAAAGTGGCAAATTTAATGAGAATCGCATACCTCATGTAGTCAGTGCTTCTAGCCTCCTAGGTTGTTTGTTATAAACTTTGATGACTCTTTTGGTAGTTTACACGTTGAATTTTTGGAGGCTAAATAATTGCATGCAAAATAAATTATATTACTCCCTCCGTTTCTGAAACAAGTTCCACCTTTCCTTTTCGGGCAGATTCAAAATCAAGTTCCACTTTCAAACATTTCCTTATTATCTACATCAAAACAGTGTCAAACAGTGGTAAACAATGTTCAAACAGTGCCAAACAGTGCACTCCACAGTAAAGTCAAATTTATTTTCTTAATATGTGTGAAGTCAAATGTGAAACTTGTTTTGGAATCGGAGGGAGTATTTGGCTAGACTTCTCTCCAGCCCTCCACTCCACATGCAAATTTAATTAAAATGACGTTGACTGAAATGCATTCGCAGACCGGCTGCATCATCCTATACTTGGCTAGATCAGTTTGACTTCAACTATGCGGTTTGTGACATTAATTAAACTATTGAAGAATGGGACAATAGTTCCCAACAAAAAAGACGTTTTTTAATTTCGTGGGAATTTTTGTGTTTGGGCTTGGAAGACATTTTCATTGACGTCATTTTCACATCTATTACTCAAGAAATACATCTAAATAAATACCCCTAGAAATTATTGTTTTATTCCCAAATGAAGTAGCCTAATAGTCATCCAATTTTCTGGCGTATAAGCTTTATTGATCAATTTTTTCATTTCCTTTCCGATGTATAAAAAATCATTTTTTTCATCATGTGATTTTTGATTTTACATGTAAGTTGCGTAATAATCAAGATAAGTAATGTTGAAATTAATTTTCTGGCTGGATTGACCAAAGTAATTGTAGATGATTTTTTAACTATATTTCGTACTACCACCGCCCTAAAATATTTAGATATCCTTAAAACTTTGACTAATTATATATTTTTATTGGAAATTATTTATAGTATAAAAATGATATGAAAATGTTCTATGCGATTTGGGCAACCCGGGGCAGCAGCTCTACCTTATAAGGGTATTTTTGTTCAACCACAAATAAGAAACCCTATTTATGGAAGTTTATATTGGCCTTGTTTGACAATCAGTTTTTAGCTGTTAACTGGTAATGACAGCTGGTTGACAATAACTGGTTGTGTTAGCTATTTTAGTTGGATGATTATGTTAGCTAGTTGTCAACACATGTTTGGTAAATTAACTGTTTAAGAATAGCCGTTGTCTTGTAAAAAGACATATAAGGACATTAGTATTTAATGTAATTTCTATTTAAGCATTTCAAAAATTATACGTTGTAATTTCTATTGCAAAGAAATTATATAAAAAGGATAGAGGTAAAAAAAAAAGGTGAAAGTTAAAATATGAGAAAAGTTTGTTACATAAATGTTGTGATTAAAAATGAAATTAAGTTCATGCTTATTCTAAACTAGGTTTCAAGCCAGTACATAATTTAGTTAATTTTAAATTTTGATTTTTGTTCATAATAATATATAATGTGATGCAAAAGTAAAATAAACTCGGTTTGAATATAGAGTTCGCTTGATAATACTAAAATTGGTGGAATCGACTTATTTTATTGAAATAGAATAAATTCTGGCTGATTGGGCTAAACAGGAGGAATCTCCTAAATCATGAGAAAAACATTTGTAAAATAAAGAAACAATTATATGAAAAAAATTAACATGTTCTTCTACACAAGCATATCAACTAAACATAACTATTGTGAACCCGAATTTAGAGAATTCACAAAGAAGCTTCTTAATGATCTCACGTCCTCTAAATTACTTTATTATGCACTTCATTTTTTTTTTCATATTACTCATTCAACTTGGTATGAAATATGGAATACATACTTTTAACTTTTAATATTAAGATCTTACATTTTACTCATTATTTCGTCACATTGAAAATGTAAAAAAATGGAGTTTTTTTTTACATTTTACTCATTACTTTGTCACATTAAAAACTATTATTAATTGTTTTGATGTCTATTTTACATTTTATGTGTCCTTTTATTATTATTATTATTATTAAAGTTTGATCTGGTCTGATCTAGATTGAGAATGAAATCAATCTAATTAAAAATATCCCAAGAGTATAAATTATGAATTTGTAAACATACAAAGATTTCCTAATTTGGATTAGGAACCTGTTTCAAAAGTGATAACATATTTAAATTTTAGTTGTAAAATAAAGAAACAAAACAACCAAACATAATTACTTTTTGGCTAGGCTAAACCTATTTACTTGTGAGGACGCACACAGTGACACACACACATGCATGTATGATATCAATTTTCATCCTTATTAAATAAAAAATAAATAACGGTAAGCTACTTGATTAGAAGTATTCTCTTTGAATGATTCTCTTTAAATATTACTCTTAAAAAAATTACTGCGTGCTTATAGAAAGTACTATGTATAAAATGTAGTCTATGTGTACGGTTAGTTATTAATTGTTGTGGTTCCAATTAAAGAATTTAATAATTACTCCATATCAAATGCCTAATAGCTAGGTTTGAAAAAGTTACCAAATAAGGTGGATTTGTATTAAACGGTCTTTTGTTTCCATATCAATATGCAATCAAAAATAGAATCTAATAAAATAAATAAAAGGTAGGATTATGTGATGAATGACATGACATGATTATGTGGCCCTTTGTATGCTCTTAAGAAGTTCTTCTTATATATATATATTGATTTTATTTTGAATTTTTGAGTAATGTATCTGCTTTACATATTTTGGCACTTTCACAAAATATCATAACAAATACTCCGTACTACTTTGTTATCAAACACTTCAATTTTAAAATTTTCACCACAATTATTTCTTCTAAAACATTGTCGGAAAAGAATCAATAGAAAAAGAAAGAATCAACTTTTATTATTAATCCTTTGGAAAAATAGGTAATAATAATCCCAACTATACCCGGTCCGCTTTTAATAATACCTAGTTTCGATTATTTCCCTCTAGTCCCAACTTTTGACCCCCTTTTCCTAAAACAATCCCGCGCACTCATTATCGGCAAAACCGGTAAATTAAACTTTAAACATCACCTTTCTCATGCTTCAACCTCTTTACTTCTCACCTACCTCATATTAATCAACGTTCCCATCCATAGAAACCCCATCCACAGAAGCTTAGACAATAGAAGAACCGGGCAAACTGGAGCTTTGTTCTTGCTGTCACGGTGGAAGGTAAGAACTTATGAGAAAACTTATACTTGTTATACCTCATATTATTGCATTCAAATGAAGTTGGACTGAAATGAACTTGTAACCTATTTGTCATTCCAGAATTTAGGGTTATGGTTGTGTTCATATAATGCTTATTTTGTGTAGACTAGTTCATTAACAAATTACCATTTAATTAGTTATAGGTCATACTACCAGATGGAACAGAGTTTAATGAAACTAAACACATGTATCTTGTGTATACTGAAATCAACCTAGAATTGACATGATGCTTGTGTAGACTAGTTCATTAACATATTTCCATTTATTTATAGGTGATACTTGACATGGCTACTTCAACTGTGATTACAATTAAGATGTGGCATGGAGGTATCTTTGAGCACAACAATCAGAAACATTTGGAGTATGTAAATGGTGAATATAAATGCTTTGACATCGATGCTGATGAGTTGTGTTGGTTTTGGTTAGAAGAGCTGGCTGGAAAATGTGGGAAATATAGTAGCATTGATGATATTTACTACTTGATTCCTGGTCAAAGTTTAGAGAAAGGTTTGAGAAGGGTTAAGCTTGATGATGAAGTCAGGGAAATGTATAAAGTAGCTATGCAATATAAGATCATTGATTGCTATATAAGACATGGACTCAGCTCACATGAATTGGTGCTCCTACTTGAAGGCGGTGGGGATAATGAAGGGGGGGGGGGGGGGGGGGGGGGGAGACTGAAGATGCCGTTAGTGAGGGGATAAAATGGACTTCAAGAAGTTCAGGTTTGAGTGCAACTCAAGCAAATTCAAGGAAGACAGCACAAACCTCCACTTCACAACCAAACAACTCAAGAAGTCAAGATGGACCAGAAGATGGAGTTATGGATGATGAGGCTTCTGACTCTGCGGGGGATATGGGAGATGAAGATGGTGAGGACTTAGAGGTCCCACTAGTTGGATATGATCAAGATACAAGTGATGAGGAATTTAGAGAGTCAAGAAGAAGAGTGCATGGCTGGAACTCCAAGATTGTGCAGATAGCCAAACAACTGCAAAAAGAAGCAGGTCAAGGCAAGTTAGGTGATTCAACCCCCCCCCCCCCCCCCCCCCCCCCCCAAACACAGTAGAGGAGGAAGAAGATGCAACTCAACATGTGAGTGACTATGAGGAATCAGGTGATGATATTGACACACCTCCTGGGAGTGATGCAGATGAAAGTCTCTCAATATCAAAGAAAGAAAAAATTCCTTTGGTGGATGCAAATACTGACTTCAAGTTGCTGAAATGGCAGGTTGGAATAAAATTTGAAAATAGGGAGAAGTTTAAAGATGTTGTGGCCAGATTTTCCATTGCCCAAGGAAGAAATTTGAAAATCAATGTAAGCCACAAAGAGAGACAACAGAGAATAGGTGCAAGATGTGTAGAAGGCTGTCCATTTAGACTGTATGCTAGTTGGTACAATAGAAGAGCATGCTTTGTTGTTAAAAGTGTAAATGGAGAGCACACTTGCAACAGGAATATGAAAAAGAATAGACAGTTAAAGGCTCTATGGGTAGCAACACAATTTCTAGAAGTGTTCAAGTCTAGACCTCACTGGCCTGCAAAAGAAATAATGGAAACCATTAGAAGAGCTTACAAAGTGCTGGTGAAGAGGGACTTTGTTTATAAGGTCAAGTATCATGCCCATAGAAAACTTCATGGAAGTATGACTGAACACTACAACAAACTTGGAAGGTACTTGGAAGCTCTTACTCAAGCTAACCCCCACAGCCACTTCAAACTCTTCATAGACCCAACAATAAAGACCTTCCCTCCTACATTTCAGAGATTCTTTGTTTGTTTCAAAGGGGTTAAAGATGGATGGTTGAGTGGGGGTAGATATGTGTTATATGTAGATGGATGTTTCATCAAAACATTCTTAGGTGGGATGCTATTGTCTGCCATTGGGCGAGACTCTAATGATCAAATATTTCCACTAGCCTGGGTTTCGTTGACTGTGTTCACCATAGTGTGCGGTTGGTTGAGTTCTTGCGTCGCGATTGAGAAGAAAAGAGGAAGACGATTTGGCCATTGAGTTTCGTTGACTATGTTCACCTTTCATTTGGGGGTGGACGACGAAGAAGCATAGCAGATAATAGGGCAAGGGTTTAAAGGTATAATAAGTAATACATGTGCACTGCACGTGTTTATTATACCGGTTATAACTCATGTTTACCGGTCAGGGTGTGTTTTAGGAAAAGGGGGTCAAAAGTTGGGACTACAGGGAAATAATCGAAACTAGGGATTATTAAAAGCGGATCGGGTATAGTTGGGATTATTATTACCTATTTTTCCTAATCCTTTTCATTATAATTATTTAAAAAAGGGAATTTTACGCAAACGAACCCAAAAGTGAAAAATATATCACTTATTTCACTTTCAATTTTTGTTAGGTGGAGGCGTGGACAGGATAGTAGTTCCGCATTTCTCCATAGCCTGTACTAAGCTAAAAGAATGTGCTGGGAGCCTGGAGTCACTAACATTTCCTTTTTTAAAATCAATGCTACATAACAAAAGTGTGTAGATTTAATTATCATAAAGTCAAAATTATTAATATAATCACAAAAAAATATATTAAATTCTAAATAAATTTGAAATCTGAATTAAACATGGGAAAATCTTAAAAAGGGAAAATATAAAAAATATCAAAATTAAGAATATGTGAATATAATATAAAAAATGAATTAAAAAGCGTAAAACCGTGTAGAAGAAACAGAAAAAATAAATAATAAAAGTAATCGACTTTTAAAAAGTTAAAAACGTATGGAGTTATAAAAACATAATCCGTACAAAATATTTTCTTTGTAATGTACTTTTTAAAAACTAGATAATGCCCATATGTAACAAATTACTTTGTACAAAATTGTCAAAGTGAAACAAATAAAAAACTAACTAAAGTAAAATGTATAAATATAAAACTAAAAACATAGTAAAATTGAAATAAATATATAAAATTATACAAGTCCAAAACTTTCAAAAACAAATATTTAATAAAACCAAAATAGGTAATAAAAATTTCAAAAGTCCTAAAAACACCAAAAAATTTAGTAATCAGATGAAAGTGTAAGAAATAAAAAAAATATGACTCGAAAAATGTGAAAACTGAAATTAATAAAACTTAAATAGTTAAAAAATAGGAAAAGGCTATTTTAACTCAAAAAATAGTTACATTATACTCCGTATGAACTATGAATTTCTTATTTGATTTTTTTAATAGTTGAAAATCTAATTATTTTGAAAAAGTGATTTTTTGTTTTTTTTGTTGCACGTGGTTTCTTTGTGTTTTATTTTATTGATATATTGAAAATTTTGTTTCTTTTTTATGTTGTCGTTTTTTCTCTTTTTGACTTTGATATCATTGATCAATTCTTGTTAGTCGACCCCAAAATCTTTTGAGAATAAGGTTGATGATGTTGTTGTAATGCAAATTTTGTTTCTTATTGTTTATTCACAATAGGTTAATTTTGACAAATTCAAATTTATCATTATATGTGTGAGAGTGCGGACCGATTGAATTGTGTATTCCAGAACAACAAAATAAATTGAAATCAAAATAAATAACAAAAATCAAAATCAACTATAAAATTCAGAAGTCGATAAACAACACAAAGCAACACAATACAACATGATGCAACAATATGCAACAAAAAGCAACATACAAAAGAAACAAGTAGCAACAAAAAACATACGTAGTATAAACACTAATATTTTTTTTTCAAAGTAGAAAAAGGTGTTGGGTGTGTTTCGGAAAAAACGAAGAAATATTAATTAAATAAAATTAATTAATAAACAAAATAGCTAAAAGAAACCCGAAAATAAGATGGAGCGGATTTTAGCCAGAGCTCGTGCTACGCACGATGTCCTTAAAACGTATTCGTCGCCTCCCACGGTGCTAGGAGCGTTGCAACGACCGTTTCCCAGGATACGGTGTCTAACGAACGATCGTTTGAGCACACAAACGAAAGTTCCGACGAACTGGAACACAGCAAGAACACTTAGGAAATTTGGGAGTAGCTGGAAGTGTTTTTCGCTCAAGAAAACATGAGGAATGTATTGTGTGTTGTCAAACCGTGTGTTTGTTGCAAAGCACCTGCCAGCTATTTATAGGAGGATTTGTTGTGTGTAAAATGGGGTGTTAATGGACCTGAACGTTGGACATCAATGACCAGTCCGTTCGGCATTGAATCGTCCATAAACTGTCCATTTAACGCAGCATTAAAAGAGAAGAACGTTGGGCATTAATTGTTATAACGGAAGAATTGCGCGACAGAAGACCCCAACAGAACACCCCCTTCGAGGGTTTCTGTCCGAAGCCAACAGAGCACCCCTTCGAGGGGTTCTGTCCGAAGCCAACAGAACACCCTTCGAGGGGTTCTGTCCGTAGCCAACAGAACACCCTTCGAGGGGTTCTGTCCGTAGCCAACAGAACACCCCTTGATTTTTGGACGACATTCGTGTCCGCAGGTCGCCCGCGCACACGAGTCGCAGTTTTTCTTCTCCGTTTCGGGATTTGATCGGCACCCCCCCTCTGCGCGTAAGAGAGAGCCTTTACCCTTAAGAATCTTAACTCCTTAAAAGAGGCTTCCCTTTATAAGGGGGTGAAAATCCCTTGAGTTTTTCGGTGTGGGATAAAACACACTAGAAACTCATCTATTTCCGAGTTTTTCCATTTCAACGAGTGAACTTCGAGAATCAATTTCTCATTCACCCGTTATCCGATTTGAGTGTACCACATATCGAATTGTAACCCTTAACAAGGACAATCCGAAACTACTTTGACCCGACCCAAATCGGAAGTGGAACCCACTCAAATAATTGCCCAAAAATGACCATTTAATGCAATTTTTAACCCATTTTTTCAACAATCCCCCACATGAATGAAAATTGATTTTCGAGACTTAAAAAGACACGAAGATAGGACACGTTGTGTTCACCGGATGATCCTTGCATACGAAGAGGTAGGTTTTATCCTTTGAACCTTCCGTTGTAAAGACACGTTTATTTACTGGCTGTCTAGTAGACTCGATGTCCTTGAACTATTCTGCCGTCGTGTAAACATTGACTTATCTTTACACAAGAACCTTCCAACTTTGTTCCGTTCTCATGGGTGTGCCCGTTTTGGCCATTGGTCACCGTCCTGGTTCTGCAAGTGTTTCTAAAGAACTGAGCCTTTACAATTCTCCTTTGAAGCGGCCCTCTTCTCTCTCACATAGGTGATTCTTTCACGAGTATCCCGCATACTCTTCCAATGTTATCGAGTAGATCAACATTTTAGAATCATTAAAGCAAACGCTTTTGCTAACCTCGTGCGGGAGTCACTGTTTTAACGAGGAGTGGGTAGGAGTCCGGGACCCCCACAGTGACCATCCTTCGCTCTATAATTTAGTTGTCCCTTTTGAACCTAGGACCAACTAGGTTAGGTATCCACTATAGAACATTTCAATTCACGGGCTTTAGTCCCATTCCTCGTGACAACTTCTCCAACAATTCTCTATCCAATGCCTTGGTTAGCGGATCCGCTATGTTATCCTTTGACTTCACGTAGTCAACAGTGATAACACCCGTTGTGAGGAGTTGTTTAATGGTGTTATGTCTACGACGAACGTGTCTAGACTTACCATTGTAGAGATTGCTCTGTGCCTTCCAATTGCCGCTTGACAATCTCAATGTATGCATATCGGAGGGACACGCTTCTCCCAACTTGGAATATCCTCGAGAAAATGGCGTAGCCATTCAGCCTCTTCAGTGCACTTATCCAAGGCTATTAGCTCAGACTCCATCGTGGATCTAGCTATTAACGTTTACTTTGAGGATTTCCATGACACGACTGCACCTCCCAAACTGAAAACATATCCACGTGTGGACTTAGAGTCCTTTATGTCGGATATCCAACTAGCGTCGCTATACCCTTCAAGTACAGCTGGATATCTTCCATAGTGCAGTCCAAGGTTTTGGGTTTTACGTAAATACCTCAAAACCCGTATTATTGCCTTCCAGTGTTCATCACTGGGGTTGCTAGTATATCTACTTAGCTTACTAACCACAAAGGCAATATCAGACCTGTTACAACTCATTAGACACATCAAGCTTCCAATAATCCTAGCGTATTCTACTTGAGAAATACACTCTCCACGATTTTTGGTAAGTTGTACGTTTTTATCTAATGGAGTCCTTGCCTCTTGATAATCATACTTATTAAATTTCGTAAAGATTTTATCAACGTAATGGGATTGGCTTAACGTAAGACCGTCAGGTCCTCTAATTATTTTAATCCCAAGGATTAAATCGGCCAACCCCATATCCTTCATGTCAAATTTAGAATTTAACATGCTTTTGGTAGAATTAATCATTAGATTATTGCTACCCACGATGAGTATATCATCCACGTATAAACATAAAATGACATAGCCGTCTACCGTGCTCTTCACATAGACGCATTTGTCACTTTCGTTTATTTTAAACCCATTAATTAACATTGCATGATCGAACTTTTCGTGCCACTGTTTAGGGGCTTGTTTCAATCCATACAATGATTTAATTAATTTACACACTTTCTTTTCTTGGCCTGGAACACGAAAGCCCTCGGGTTGTTCCATATAGATTTCTTCGTCTATATCGCCATTTAGAAAAGCGGTTTTTACGTCCATTTGATGAACTTCCAATTTCCGCAATGCGGCAATTGCTAGTATCATCCTAATGGAATTTATTCTCGTCACAGAAGAATACGTGTCAAAGTACTCATGTCCCTCATGTTGCTTGTATCCCTTGATTACAAGTCTGGCCTTGTACTTATCGATGGAACCGTCAGGTTTCATTTTCCGTTTAAAAATCCACTTGGATCCCAAAGGTTTATTTCCCGGAGGAAGATCAACCAATTCCCATGTGTGATTTTTAAGGATAGAATCCACCTCACTTTTGATGGCTTCTTTCCACATAGGACCTTCGGTAGACGTCACGGCTTCCGTATAAGTCCGTGGCTCATTTTCTACCAAACATGTTAGAAAATCCGGTTCATTTTCTACCATACATGTTAGAATATCCGAGTCAACTTCTACCAGGTAGGTGAGAAAATCCGCTCCGAAGGATTTTTCAATTCTAGCACGTTTGCTACGTCTGGGTTCGGGTTCTTCTCCGGATCCCTCGCTAGTATTTTCCATAGCTACGTCAAATGTTCATTTTGACGTGCTAGGCCCTTCGTTGGACTTGCATGGAAATACATCTTCAAAGAATGAAGCATTCCTTGATTCAATTATTGTGTTTTTATGTACATCCGGATTATTCGAATCGTACACTAAAAACCGATACACACTACTATTTTGTGCATATCCAATAAAAATACAATCCACCGTTTTTGGACCTATTTTTATTTTCTTAGGTGTTGGTACAAGCACCTTAGCAAGACACCCCCACACTTTTAAATATTGCTTGTCAAGATTGCTTCGCCCCACATATTTTGTGGTAAGCCCGAACTTACTAGCATCGCGTTTATCATATCTTTCAACGTGCGATTCTTTCGTTCGGCAACACCATTTGATTGAGGTGAATAGGGTGCGGTACATTCGTGTACTATACCCACACTAGCGCAAAAGTCACCAATTGGTGCTTCATACTCACCACCTCGATCACTCCTAACCGTCTTAATCCGTCGATTAAGTTGGTTTTCCACTTCATTCTTATAAAGAATGAATTTATCGATTGCTTCGTGTTTATTTTTTTAAAAATAAACGTAGCTATAGTGAGTGCTATCATCGATAAAAGTAATAAAATATTTATTACCGCCACGTGTTTGTATTGATTTAAAATCTCAAACGTCACTATGAATTAATTCAAGTGGTTCCGTTTTTCTTTCAACCGATTTGAAAGACGTTTTCGTTAGTTTTGCCTCTACACAAACTTCACATTTGTGCTTCACATCAATTGTGAATTTAGGAATGTGCTCCATGTTAATTAATCTACGCATAGAATTAAAATTAACATGTTCTAGTCTACCATGCCACACATTGGAAGACTCAAGCAAGTAAGCAGAAGAGATTTTATTATTATTATTAATAATAGTCATTACATTGAGCTTAAACAGCCCATCACATGTATACCCCTTTCCCACATACATTCCTGATTTAGACAAAACTAATTTGTCCAACTCAAAGACCATGCGGAAACCATGCTTGTTCAACAACGAGCCGGAAATCAGGTTTTTGCTTATTTCCGGAACAAACAGCACTTGGTTGAGAGTCAGCTCTTTGCCCGAAAACATCTTCAGGACCACCTTGCCCACGCCTTCAACCGCGGAATGAGCCGAGTTACCCATCCACACTTTCTCACCATTTGATGGCTCAAAAGTTGTGAATAACTCCCGGTTTGAGCAAATATGACAGGTTGCACCGGTGTCCACAAACCACTCCTTGGAATTGGATCCAACGAAGTTGACTTCCGTAACCACAACCGCTAGGATGATGTCTTCATCCTTTTGCCCACTTTGCACCAAGTTGACTTGGGAGTCTTTCTTCTTCCGTGGTGCCTTACAATCCGAGGACTTGTGTCCATTCTTGTTGCAATTGAAGCATTTTCCATTAAACTTTGTTTTGGAAATGTCTCCCTTGGGACCGAGCTTGCTCTTCCCATTGTTTTTATTTTTGGAGCCTTTTGCATGCTCCACCACGTTGGCCTTGGCGCCGTTAACGATTGGGAGTTTCCCATCATTCTTCCGGTTATCCTCTTCAATCCGCAGATGGAGGATCAATTGCTCCAAGTTCATTTCCTTTCGCTTATGCTTAAGGTAGTTCTTGAAATCCTTCCAAGCCGGCGACAATTAATGAATAATTGACGCCACTTGGAAAGACTCACTAACTGTCATTCCTTCATCTCGAATTTCGTTGAAGATCATTTGCATTTCCTCAACTTGACTCAAGACCGTCTTCGAATCCACCATTTTAAAATCAAGGAATCGACCAACAACAAATTTCTTTGCGCCGGCATCCTCGCTTTTATATTTGTGGTCCAAAGCATTCCATAGATCCTTAGCCGTAGCTAATTTGCTATAAACGTCGTACAAAGCATCATGCAGCCCGTTCAACACATAGTTTCGGCAAAGGAAGTCAGAATGCTTCCAAGTTTCAACCGCGTTGAAAGATTGCGCATCCACCTCACCCCCGGTTGCTACCGGCGCATCTTCGGTCAAGAACCTTGCAAGACCGAGAGTAGTGAGATAGAATAGTATCTTTTGCTGCCACCTCTTGAAGTTTAACCCGTTAAAATTTTCGGGTTTCTCCACAGAGTTGCTCGGCACGGTAACCATAGGTATTGCCCCTTGATTGCCCAAAGTAGATGCACCGCGTTGTGAACCATTGTTCACCGGTGCTCCACTTTCAGATTGATTATCGTTTGACACGTTCTGCCCACCAATATTTCCAATTTCTTGTGAAGCCATTTTAACGTTTTCAACGTTTTCCGAAAACACAAAAATTAAGTTCGTTCACCGAAGTGACAAACTACGTTTTGTAGATTGTTTACCGCAGTACAACAACCAAGGAAAATACATTTTAGGATTGTTTACCGGAGTAGAACAATCACCGAATACGTTTTAAGATTGTTGGGTGTGTTTCGGAAAAAACGAAGAAATATTAATTAAATAAAATTAATTAATAAACAAAATAGCTAAAAGAAACCAGAAGATAAGATGGAGCAGATTTTAGCCAGAGCTCGTGCTACGCACGATGTCCTTAAAACGTATTCGTCGCCTCCCACGGTGCTAGGAGCGTTGCAACGACCGTTTCCCAGGATACGGTGGCTAACGAACGATCGTTTGAGCACACAAACGAAAGTTCCGGCGAACTGGAACACAACAAGAACACTTAGGAAATTTGGGAGTAGCTGGAAGTGTTTTTCGTTCAAGAAAACGTGAGGAATGTATTGTGTGTTGTCAAACCGTGTGTTTGTTGCAAAGCACCTGCCAGCTATTTATAGGAGGATTTGTTTGTGTTAAATGGGGGTTAATGGATCTGAACGTTGGACATCAATGACCAGTCCGTTGGGCATTGAATCGTCCATAAACTGTCCATTTAACGCAACATTAAAAGAGAAGAACGTTGGGCATTAATTGTTATAACGGAAAAATTGCGCGACAGAAGACCCCAACAGAACACCCCCTTTGAGGGGTTCTGTCCGAAGCCAACAGAACACCCCTTCGAGGGGTTCTGTCCGTAGCCAACAGAACACCCTTCGAGGGGTTCTGGTCGAAGCCTTCTGTCCGGAGCACTTCTGGGGAAAAAACGTTTCGGGAAGAAAACAAAAATTAATCGTATCTCTTGAGAGATAGATTTTTGGACGGCATTCGTGTCCGCAGGTCGCCCGCGCACACGAGTCGCGGTTTTTCTTCTCCATTTCGGGATTTGATCGGCATCCCCCCCTGCGCGTAAGAGAGAGCCTTTACCCTTAGGAATCTTAACTCCTTAAAAGAGGCTTCCCTTTATAAGGGGGTGAAAATCCCTTGAGTTTTTCGGTGTGGGATAAAACACACTAGAAACTCATCATTTTCCTAGTTTTTCAATTTCAATGAGTGAACTTCGAGAATCAATTTCTCATTCACCCGTTATCCGATTTGAGTGTACCACATATCGAATTGTAACCCTTAACAAGGACAATCCGAAACCACTTTGACCCGACCCAAATCGGAAGTGGACCCCACTCAAATAATTGCTCCAAAATGACCATTTAATGCAATTTTTAACCCATTTTTCCAACAAAAGGTGTATCCATGGATTCTGGAGGTGGAAAATAACACACTCCTAGGAGTGTTCGAATGTATATTTTGGTCCGACAATATACGAGTGTACTTGTCTGAAGCACCCTATGCTTTGCACACAGAAGTGTAAAAGGAGAAGTAGCTGAGCATAATGCTAATGCTAAGGACGATTGTTGGGTTGTTATTGACGGCAAGATGAACATCCAGGCAGAGCCAACAGAAACGTGGGTTGTCTGTCTTGGCAACAGAACATCCAGGTGGAGTCAGCAGAAACTCAAGTGAACAGAAAAATTAATAATAAGCACATTAAATAAACAATAAAAATAAAAATTAACAAAATGTAATAGAATGCAACACAATACAACAAAAAGAAACACTATAAAACAAAAAGAAAAAAAAGAAAAGCAATAATATACAACATGATGCAATAAGAATGCGGTCATTAAAGAATATTATTTCAACATACACTAGTATTCATCATCAAAATTACAATTACAAGTGGTAAAAATGTATAAGAAAGTCATAATAAACTCCACCAATAGTAATACAATCCCTCCATCCAATATCCATTAATTCTAAAGACAAAATATTTTAGGATTGTTTGTAGCTGGTGGAGATTGAAGACCATGAGGGTAATAAACATATGACTTTCACTTTATTCCTTACATAGCTTGTTTGATTTTATTCATCGACAATCAATTAATCTTAAATACACATAAGGGAATGTCAATAGCAGAGGTTCAAGCCACCAATGACAAATAGCATAAATTATAACCCTCTGCCACACACCTGGAGCGTGAAATTGTTTTAATTGGCTAGGAAACATTCAGAGCAAGTGTGCTTAATTGAACAAAACCTTGGACCATAAACAACGACTCCAATGCTGCACAATGCTGTTTCCATGCCACACATATAGGATGTGACATTTGAAACACAGTCTCCTCCAAGCATAAAACCTAAAACCAACTTGAATGCATGAGTGAGTACATTGCAATACTCACACTCTAGAAATAAATTTGGAAAAAATAAGCTAGTTTCTATTAAAATTATGCAAGATCATCAACTCGTGCATAATTTAATTGAAAACCTAGATAAATATACAATGAAGAATCAAAATAGAAAAATCTACCAATGATCAATAGTTGTTTACTTATCTCTAAATGACATGAGAGTTTGGCTACATACTATTAGAGCCAAAAGTAAATAATTTGGACTTCAAAATATTTTTATAGGAATTTAGAATGACAGCTGGTGGTCTCAACCTATGGCACGTGTGTATGAGAGAAGATTATTACAAGATGTCAACCTTTAATACCTACACCAAACACAAAAATGAGCTATTAATGAGTGAAGATGATCTATGGACTATGGCAATAGTATATCGACAAACGAATTACATTTCCAGCATCCATTCAAATACACATACACGTATAGATTATAATGAATATGTAAACCGAGAGAGAAGACAAAACCTCAAAGAAGTTTGTTGAAGACGAGGATCTGCTGGGACGAAATAGAACCAAAATTGTGAGGAAGCTAGCCCTCGATTGCAGAACTATATTTTCCATAATTGCAAACCTGCAACAGCAACAATACCACTAATTACCAGAGCAATAGTATCCACTCTCGGGCTTTGGTTTTGATTTGGGATGGAGTCTGTTTTTGAAATAAATAGTTTAAAAGTGAAAAAGAGAAAGGTTATAAATGAAAAGTACTACCTCTGTCCCGCTATGATTGTCTCATTTTACCTTATCGGTCCGTCCCATTAAGATTGTCTCATAACAAATTTGGTAAAGTTTGTGTGGTTCTAAATCATTCTTACTTTACCAATTCAATATAAACCACATAAATAACTTTTTATTGATTTGTGTGTCGCTCCCTCTTGTCTCATTGTTAGCGGGAGGGAGGGAGTAAAAAATTAGAAGACATAAATGAAATACCGTAGGATACTACAGTAGACTCCATCGGATAATTCCACTTAATCCGCTTTTTTGTGTTGAAGCAAACACAAACACTCATAGATAGAAAGAGTCCAGGCCCACACAAAAAAATACTACTAGTATATTAAACGGTATTTCTATTTGCAGTCAACAAATTACAACCACATCATTATTATTAATAAATTAAATTAATTCAAATAAGGTCGAACCATCTCTTTCAACGCAACCGTTCGCTCTAAACCTAGCAAATTTGACTCTCATTCAGCAAAGCCCCTTGCTAAAGTAAACTTGGATACGCAGTCACGCACCACTCGCGCTGTTAAGAGGCCCAAATGTAACAAAAAATAAATTTGGACTTGGCCCAAACACCAGCCAAGCAACGACCGTGCCGAACCTCTCTTCGTCGACCATCGTCCTCTGAGAGTCTGAGCTCCGGTCGACCATCCACAGCCGCCCGCACCCCGCAAGCCATCGCCTGCCGATTCGTCACACACACGCTGCCCCATTACTCGGCTGCGCGATACCTCCCGTTGTTCTGCATCTTTGTCTCTGGCTACAAGCTGAGCTTAACACCCGCGTGACTGCGCTAGGCCTTCAGGTTTTTTTTTTTCAGTTTTTTTGGTTTTTAGTTTATACCCTTTTAGCTTTAGTTTCACGTAATTTTTTTCTTTGACAGACAACAAGACTATAGAACCTGGTTTTTAGCTGCTATTTTATGGATAAATAAATTAATAATTAATTGGTAACGTTTTTCTTTCAAGAGAATCATATTCTTTCCATCTGATTTGTATGATGATGGGGTATTGGTGTGAATCATTCTTAGTCTACATTCTGGTGCAAAAGTTGCAAACTTCATAAACACCTGTGACCTGCAATTTATTTACAAATACACACTTAAAAGTTTAACAAGAAACATACTCCGTATGTGAATATGAAGTTAACCAACGACACACCAATTAAACTGCAGCAAATGCAAATAGTGATAAATCAAAAGCTTCAAGGTCATCCCTTTTTTAAGGCTATCAAAAGTCTCACCAGCTTCAATTTATCCTCATGTTTTTAAAATTCCATTTTTTACTATTAATATCAGATTCTCAATTTTATTAGTAAGATTTTGATCGGTGATTTGTGAGTATCAATCCCATTGTTTAGTATTAATTCCAGTATCCCATTGGCGGTTGTAAGTATTAACCCCATTGTTTTAATATAATAGTGAGGACCTTCTTAGTACTTTCTAATTTATCATATGATGTGGTGAGTTGTTGTAGAGTTGGAAAACTAATGAAGAGTTTACAAGCTTTTGACTAAGACATTGATTCTTCGGCATAGCTGATCCTATTCATCGTCTCCATGGAAAATAACACCCAGATTACTCCTTGCCTCAACACCTTTACGTAGCTCGTCGAAGAGGTAAGATTCAAAGACTGAAACACAGACTTTCATTTTATATACATGCCTTAGAAGTTTAATCAAAATTAGGAATATTCACGACTTTTACTAGTAGTGGGCGGCACCATTATGAGTGTAGAACGCGTAGATCAATAGTGATGTTATTATGAGTTGTTATTTAAAAATATAATGATAGATTTATCATTAACACCTTAATTTTTTTACCAAAAAGGAAATAGAATGTTATATTGGGCGTCCTAAACAGGTAACCGAAAACCTTAAATTGGGACGGAGGGAGTATCTATAGGTTAACCTTTAATATTTTGGGGTCCATGATATTACTCTTTCTATCTGCTAAAATAATTTTAAATTGAATTCACATGGTACTCTAATACTAAGATAAATTAATACGATGCATCAAAACTTACTAAATTATACTCCCTCCGTATTGAAATGTTTGCTACACTTTCCTTTTGGGATATATTTTAATTTTTGCTGCATTTTCCCTTTTTCATAAGTTTTCCCTTTACAAATACTTAATTACTCTTAGTTTTTCTACTTTTTATCTTCTCTTTCATACTTTTCCATCCTCTCTCCTACTTTTTCTACACTATTCATTACCCCTACTACTTTCCCCCTAAACATTGTGCCAAAACCTATTGTAGAAAACATTTAAAATGGAGGGAGTATCGTAGATCGAACTAACTATTAGCTTGTATTTCTTTTTCATTTTTATACGAACTTTCTCCCCTTTCTATTTTACTTCAATTTATGATTGAATATTTTTTTTGCAATAAAATGGAAAAATAAATATTTAACACTTTATGCAATGCATTTTGGTCTCCATTCTAATACATGCATTCTTTTTTGCGTGAAATGCATGTTGATCTCATTATTATAGAGGCGGGTAAAAATGAATCCCATTGGAGTTTATTATGGAAATGTAGTAAGCCACCAAATTACAAAGTCTGAGTTAATTGATGTTGACAATGTGACATGCTAAGTTTGTTAATTTACTTTAGAAGCACCCATTGAAGATAGATGGTTTGGCCATGTTTGTAAAAGACCAAGTGATGTACTGCTTAGATAAAGTGAGAGGCAGGGAGGGGTCATCTTAGATAGACGTGAATTAGAGTGGTAAAGAATGATATTATACTTCTTGGGTTAGACAAGAGTATGATTTTGGAGAGAGCAAAATGGAGAGAGAATATACTCGTGGAACAGTAATTTGTTTGACTCCCTTCTCTCTATTTATTACATAGTACTACCTCCGTCCCGCTATGATTGTCTCGTTTTACCTTATCAGTCTGTCCCACTAAGATTGTCCCTTACCAAATTTGGTAAAGTTTGTGTGGCTCTAAATCATTCTTACTTTATTCTTACTTTATCAATTCAATATCAACCACATAAACCACTTTTTATTAATTTGTGTGTCGCTCTCTCTTGTCCCATTATCAGCGGGACAGAGGGAGTACTATTTATTATTATTTGGGATATTTTGACTTTGCACCCCACTTTTTGGGTGATATTGGACTTTGCACCCAATTTTCAAAACTTTTAGACTTTGCACTCTATTTCTCTAAAAAGTCTTTGCCTTTGCACCCATTTTGGAATTTTTTTTTCACAAAATGATTTACGATAGGGTGCAAAGTCTAAAAGTTTTGAAAATAGGATGCTAAGTCCAATATCACCCGAAAAGTGGGGTGCAAGTCAAAATTCCCCTATTTTTAACTACAATGTTGTATATCGATTCATGTTATCCTACCCCAAACCCTTATGGAATTACGTAGCACACAAAAATCATTTTCTAAAAGTGCTTAATGTTTTTTTTCCATCTTTTAATGCTTAATCATGCATTTTTCTTGTTTTAAATTTAATAAAATTAACTTTGGAGTGAGATTATAAAAGAAAGAGAATCCGGAATTTAACTAAAAAATTTAAATTATGATAGCATTTCTTAAATTCATTTCCATCATTTGCAATGGAGCCCAAGATTCATTATTTTTTGGCTTGAGATTATGATGGAATAAAGCAAAATGGATCACTAAAATGTTTGCGCTTCTTTGTTTTGAAGCAACAGTCAGTCCATGCAATTTTGGACGGGATTTTCACTATGGGTCATCCAGAAACAGTCTCTCTGTGCTTTAGTACAGGGGTAAGACTGCGTACATCCGACCCCCCTTACCCCACCGTAGGTGGGAGCCTTTGCGGCACCGGGGTAAATGAAAATGAAAATGATGAAAATGATAGCATTTCTTAAATTCAGTGGTACCGTGTAAGTAGAAAGGAAATAATGTAATACATTGAAAACTTAATACCACAGTGTACCGTGCAGAATTTCCCTAATATATATCTGTACTTTACACTTTTTCACTCTTCGATTTGTTATGGTTATAACTTATAATAACTACTTAGACTTCCCTCCATTCCCATCACTTAATCTTAGTATCTTACTTACTTAGTACTTACACTTCCGTTATTTACACATCTATACACCTCATCTAAACAGGGTTAATGTCTCAACTGTGAGGATCATCAGATGGAAGGAAGGAGAATGAGGAGGCTCGGGAGAGGACAAAACAGTCAAACTGTTTTGCCCTTGAGTGTGGGTCGTATTTCCAATATCATATCTTGCTGGTAAGCACTATAATCTCATTGCTTATAGCTCAGGATGCCTGTTGCCTCTCCTACTGTGTTTTCTTCATAGTAAGTTAAATGCTTACAGGTACTGCGACTTCAAGTTCTGTGTGTTAAATGAACCTCTCTTTGTATTTGGACGACGATACTCTAGGTACAGATTCCTGTTATGTTATTCTTTTTCTTTTGCTATATTCTCTGTGGCAGGACCATGGGTTCAGATAAATGTGATTGTTCAGCTCTTTTCATGTATCAGAATTATCTTTGGGGGATATATATCATATGCACCCATGTGCATAGGATAAGATGTATTTAATATCTGATTAGTGTCCATAAACAGGGACTCTTAATTAACATTCACATGGATGTGATGATGTGATACTATAACTCCTTAAGTATTTTATTTATGGAAAGTAATAAGTGTGTTCAATGAATTTTATCAAGTGAATAGCTGTATATAGTTGCAAATCCTTTGTTTTTGCCAACCTTTTGAACAGTAACCACTATTCCTTTAACAAGCAGTCTTAATAGTGTGATTAACTAAGCTTCACGAATCGCGATTACACCATACCTACTAATTTACAGGTATGGTAATACCATACTACACAATTGGGCTATGTTAGTACTCTCGCTGTGTTAGGGATCTACCTTTGTTAGGAGAATTGGGCCTAATAGAATGTTAGGAATTGGGCCTATTAGAGCAAGAATAATAATAAGTGTATTAGATTTGTATAAATAGAAGAAGCTGGGAGAAATAAAGGAGGCTTTTGGGACTTTGGTCTGGGACTGGGAAAGATTAGAGAATCACTTTCTCTTCTCTTTGGGAGGCTTCGGCCTTTGTTACTGTTACTGTTCTACTCCTTCAATAAAGATTTTCCATTGTTCTTGATATAATCTCTGCAATTTGTGTATATTCTGGAGGTTTCTATCATTGGTATCAGAGCGCGTTGATCGCTGGATGATCTTTACGTGTGCTATGATGGAAGCAAGATTGAACGAACTGGAAAGAAGTCAAAGGGAATCAACCGCAGCTGGGGCGGCGAAGATAGCAGACTTACGAGCTACGCTCGTGACCTTGGTGGAGAAAGGTCAACATCGATCAGGAAGCAGATCGCGTACATCGGACTCTTTGCATACTTCCTCGCATCGCACGTCTCACCATCATCATTCGCCTCGCCATCACCACTCGCGTCACTCACGAAAATCAGTCAGTTCAGGGGATTCGGAAGGGAATTCTGACCATTCGCATCCGCCTCGCTCTTCGCAGAGTTCTTCGCATCACTCTTATCATCGCTCGTCGTATCAGAGTTCGCAGACTTCCTCAATGGACATCAGTTCGCATTCAAGAAAAACACGATTGAAAAGAGAATCTTCTTCTGCACCAAAGGATTCTCACAGTTCGCATTCTTCGTCTAAAGTCCCTTCTTCGTCTAAAGTCGCTTCTCGGAATTCAGCTAAATCAAAGACGGAGGAATTACCTCTATTCTACGAGGATGAAGCGTACGAATGGATAGAGAAGATGGAAAGATATTTCCGAGTCCAAGCTATTGCAGAAAAATTTAAGGTTGATTTCGCAGCAAAGGCAATGGGGGAAGCCGCAGATGGCTGGTTTCAATGGTGGGATTTTCAAAAGAGAGAAGATAGTTGGAAGGCTCTAAAGGAAGACTTGATTAGGGATTTTCCACCTAGACACCGGCAGAAGACAAGGAAGACAGCCAAACAGGAGTCATCGAGGTCACCAAGAACTTCTCGTTCACAAGTTTCTCACCCAGCGTTAGAAACTTCCCCAGTCAACCAAGAAAAACCAGATGGAACCAACTGAACCTGTAATCAAGCAAGTGAATAAGAGAGATGAAATCAAGGAGAAAAGACAGGTTATTCAATGGCCAGATTATGTTTCATCTAATCTTGCAGAGGATTTGGATTTAGTTCCCAGCCAAGTTTCTATTGCTGACAAGCTTATTCAACCATGTTCTTTTGGAAATAGAGCCCTAATTGCTTCTGAAACTGTTCTTGTTATAGTCAACTATCTTTACAACCAACAGAAAGGTTTTCAGAAAAATTATGCATTGGAAAAAATAGATCTGGTACAGAGGCTCAGGAGGAGAAGGTTGGGCTTGTTTCAGGAGAATCTGCTATCATTTTTGGAAACCGCAAATCGATTCGTGATGCTGACAAGTCTAGTCATTTCCAACATCTTGGCAGAAATCCATTGCAACTTGCTACCTTAAGTGTTAAAAACTTGTCAGAAGTTCAAGGGATAGAATTGCAGCCAATTGTTGAGAGCATGAGAAGCTGCCCCAAGCTTGGCCTACATAACCCATTGAAAGCATTAGAAGGATATCTAAAATTGGGAGACATCACTGCAAAGACTGCTCATAGCCTATCAAGTCCTGATGTTTTGACATCTTCACAAGAGTATTACAGAAGATGGCTCTCAAGAGTTATCCGCAAGCTCTAGGCGAAGTTGTTGCACCAAATTTTTTAGAAATACTCTATGGTAACCAGGTCCATTTTCTGGCAAAATCTTCTGAAGTTTCAGGAAGTTATCTGGGACAGAACAGCCCTGGTTTGTGGACTTATGGTCCTTTGGAAATTGTTACTTCCTTTAAATCTGCATTGGATATTCCTGCAATTCAGCTGATGGGTGCATTACTCAAGGAAAATAAGCATGTTCTTAAAGATGACACCTGGCTATGCAGTATGACTACTGTGGGTAAGGAGATCAGGACTACAAATGACATGAAATATAACACATTGGGTGTAATCTACAGTAGACTAAATGTTAGTGGTCCTAGGTGGGTGATATATAATGGAAATCCAGTTTTTATGATTGCCCTACTAAGAGACTCCTCCAACTGTTTGGCTAAAGATGAGGGTGGTTGTAAGCCATGCTGCCCAAAAGGCAAAGAAGATATTGCAGAGTTTCCTTCTGGCAATTGTATATCCCTAGTAGGAGCAGCAGCAGATGCTCTAATTGCATGGAGTGATGCAACTGAAACTCATGGATTTGAGTTATATCCTGAAGCAAGAGCTATTAGCAAATGGAAGAGTGAGCAATGGATGATGGGGGAAGATCAGTACCAGCATGAACAAAGACACCGGACTAATATGGATGCTTGGAAGGAAGAGGAGCTAATGCTGTTTTTGCTGGAAGTGGTGAGAAGGAAGATTCAAGTCATGAAGTTCAGGATCCTGAAATTTGAAAGATACTGGGAAGGAAGAGGTGCAAGAAAGAAGAAGCAGAAGATCTGGGTTGTCTCCTACCGCCCACCTTGAGGGCAAGGTGGATGTTTAGGGAGGGAGTATTGTTAGGGATCTACCTTTGTTAGGAGAATTGGGCCTAATAGAATGTTAGGAATTGGGCCTATTAGAGCAAGAATAATAATAAGTGTATTAGATTAGTATAAATAGAAGAAGCTGGGAGAAATAAAGGAGGCTTTTGGGACTTCGGTCTGGGACTGGGAAAGATTAGAGAATCACTTTCTCTTCTCTTTGGGAGGCTTCGGCCTTTGTTACTGTTACTGTTATACTCCTTCAATAAATATTTTCCATTGTTCTTGATATAATCTCTGCAATTTGTGTATATTCTGGAGGTTTCTATCACGCTGTCAGTTATGTCCTGTCAGAACTCATAATGTTATTTTATCTTCATCAGGTACTTGAGATCTTGGTTTGCCATGGGGGTTGGCTTTAGTGTTACAGCTTTGCTTGCAGTGACTCTGGTTAGTCTCTAATTCAGTTTCTATATTTCAATTTGAAAAGAAAAAAGAATGGATGAAACTTCCGCGGTCCCTCTATATGTTTTGCCATTAAATCTAACCACCAGTGGTTTGTGTTATTTGGAAATGACACCATCAGATTCTTCTCTGGGAAATAAGCAGAATTCTGCACCCATACAACGAGGAGGGCCAATTCAGCTCTCTTTTAAGTGGCTCCTTTTTTGGCATTTCTTCTAACGTAGGTAATTTTTTATACCTTTATATTCCTGTTCTTCTTCTTGATTTTGAATCATCCTGTACAAAAACTTTCTTGTGGCAAGAGAAAAATGTAAGGGCAAATCATTTCCTATCTTTTACTAGATCACTGCTAACCGTAGTCCCGAGATGATAATGAGCAAATAAGACTCCGTAACTAAATGCTAATGTTACTCTCTACTTCCTGATGTCATGTTTACACATGATCATGTGTTGTGAAACACCTCTCTAACTTTCATTCCGAAGCCATATTCATTCTATCCACAACTGGCTGTCTTGTCGTTCTTATTCCGGATTCATAGTTCTGTCACATTTGTCAACACTAAAGTTGTATTCTATGAACTTTATACTGTAGTATCTATGCTATTTCATAAATTCAGTCTTTTGACTTTTTACTCTTAACGGGTTGCTGCATTGTCAAATTAAACTTTAAAACATTTATGTAAAATGGGTATTTGTGGACTTCGATGCTGTCAGGGTTCTATTGTCCTCATCTTTTACTGTGATAGAACACTGACAGTTTCCAGATTTCTATCTAACACGATAATCAAGAAACTGATCTTTCATTCAACTAACAGAAAGAAATACAAAAGAGATAGTTTCTGGGTAAGTTCGAGAGTGCCGGAGCTCTCCAAAGTTCTATTTTCTAATTCAATAACAGCCTACTTATTCCTCCCCTCCCCTTCTATTTATACTAAATGTACACTTATTATTATTATTATTATTTCTATTATTAGCCTAATAGGCCCGATTCCTATCAATACTCCCCCCCCCTAAACAACCACCTTGTCCTCAAGGTGGGTGATAGGAAACAACAATGATCTTCCACTTCCACTTCATTCTTGCACCTCTCCCCTCCCAGTACTTGATTGATTGCTGGACTAGGAACTTCAGTACCAAATCTTTTGATATCACAAACATTTCAGCAGCAGAAGAGATATCTAATGAAGTTTCGTACGCTTCAGCAAGTATTCCAATATTGGCAATCTTAACCTCTTTTGAGTTGTGGAATGATTGAATAGAAGACTGCCCATCAATACGAACATAGCTTATTCTTTTCTCAAAAACAAATTTCTGCACTCCATCAAGAATCTTAGGATAGAATATGCTTTCTACCACAGCTTCACAGCTCCCTAGTGCAATCTCACCATCCTCCAAATACTTTTCAGATTTATGACTATTGAGATATATTCCCCATTCACCATCTCTTGTACTCAGGAGTAATATCATATAAGGGCTATTCACCTCAATGAACTCTTGAATCTGTCTCCTCCTTTCATTCAGTTTGACATTGCCATCAATGTCAAGTCCGAATTCCGTACTTCCTCTCCTATCCATGCCAGAACCACTTAGAGTAGGGACTTCATCAATGCACCAGAAATATACAAGAATTTCTTCTTAACAGTAAGATGCCCAGCTAACTTCCTCTTTGGTGCAACATGATAACTTGAGTTTGATTCAGAGTTCTGATCTAATCCACAATCAGACTCGGAAGTAAAACCTTGCAAGCCATTGTAGAACCGAACACCACAACCATGCTTGATTAGTTCCTCAGTAGCATTAGTGTCTGTGCTGATGATTCCCTGAAGCTTCTTTCCATCATTTCCCTGTTCTATTTCCTCAGTTTCCTCGATGTGGACAGTCCCTGTAGAGCTTTCCCAAGTATTTGAACCAGCAAATTATCAATGACAGATTCATAGTCTATGGAGATAGAGGATTGAGTCACCACAGCAGATTTCTCCTCTTCATTGACTAGAGACAGCTCTATCTCTCTTCTGGCTCGGCTTTGTCCTTGATTCCTGAATACCTCATCTTTGTTACGTATCGTCTGAGAACTGAGAGATTCTCTTCTCGAAGGCTTCGTACTTTGACCCAAACTGAGAGAGTCAGCTCGCGACAAAGCCGGGAAACTGGGGAAAGTTTCTTGTGACTTGGACGAAACTTGTGAATTGAAACCTCCTGTCAATCTTGTTTCACTTGGAGGAGAAGAAGTTCGCGACTGCGATTGCGAAGACTTCTGCGAACAGATGAGGGAGTCGAGGGGTGATGACGAGCTGTAAGAAGAAACAGTAGTTCGCGTAGAAGATTGCGAACTGAGAGAATTTCTTGGCGATCGCTACTCCTGGTTCTCTGTCTTCCGACTGGATTGTTGGAAATGCCGATTTATGGCTTCCTTCAGAACCTCCCAATTCTTTTCTCTCGTTTGAGTTTCCCACCATGTAAACCAGTCAAACGCCCTTTCCTCCATAGCCTCTGCTGTCGACTAGGCGTCGCCTAGGCGCCGACTAGGCGTCCCGGAGGTGGAGGAGTGGTGCCATGCTCGCTCGACTCGCCTGAAGCTGCCAAGGCGTAACTTGGCGTCAATTAGGCGTCTGCAAGCGTCGTGGCAACACCCAGCGCTTGTTTATTTTTATCCGACCCGGCGTCTGCTGTAGATCTAGGCCCGTAACTCTTCATCCCGTCGGCCAGGTTGCTCACGCAGGTCGCCGCCTCAGATGGCTGTCGTATATAGCCGCCACTACTCCACCTCCATTTCTCTCACCCGTTCCAGGTTTCTGAGACTTGCGGGCTATTCAAACTAAAGTAGCCGCTGTACTCAATCTTTTTTATTGTTCTGCTGCTCTTTCTTTTGTTATTCTTGCTTTTATTCCTTCTACAAGCATAACTGGAGACAGCTGGAATCCCTTTACCTTGATTTTCTTTTGTGAAAAATTATACTCTGTATTGAACATCCGTTCTATATAATACTCTCCGTAATATAATTTTTTGTTGTTGCATATATATAGATATATTAATTTAATTTAATCTGAAATATATTATTTTATTCTATATAAATTATAAATTATATGTTGGTCCATATACATTTTTAATTCAATATGGAGTATGTAATATATTATTTTATACTTCCTCCGTTCCCTTTTAATTGCAACAGTCAACCTTTCACGTTTGCCAACGAACAAGTTTGACCATTAATATCTTTCATTCCCTATTAGTAAAAAAATTAAAAAATTCATATTTTGAAAATTTAGAATAAAAAAAAATTTAACAATATTTTTAAAAATTTAATTTATAATACATTAATTAATAAAATATGGTCAAAGTAGAATATGTGAATAGTGCAAAAAGTCCAATGTTACAATTAAAAGAGAACGGAGGTAGTATTATATTATATTATTATATATGTATATTTAAATATTACATGTGACAAGACATGTGGCTTAGTTGTTGCCTAGGCGGGTGCCTAGACGCCTAGGCAGTATGGCAGTTTGCTGGCGCCGCGACTCGACTTGCCCCGTGACTACTATGCCATCCATCCATAAGCGTCATCACCATTGAAAAAGGATGGACCCTGTGGTGATTGTGTTCCTGATGCGAAGGCAAGTAATCATAATTGCCTTCTGTACCTTCTGGACTAACAGAATCTCTCACATGTATGCAATGCAAAGTGCGATGTGGATTGTGCGACGAATCTTGTGCGCTTAGCGAAACTCGTCGTCGTCGTCATCATCATCACCATCATCACCATCATCACCATCATCGTCGTCGTCATCAGCCTAATAGGCCCGATTCCTATCATACTGCCTAAAGTTCTTTTATATAATGTCTGGATTTCTAGGCAATCAAAGAATCATACACTAGTTCAGAAAAAAGAATTATGTCATTCAACTCTTATGTGTGGGGTTTTATTACTGTGCTGCCCATTCATCTTAGGCACCTAAAGACACCATTTGGTCGATAGATGGTTTACATATCAAAATTCAATTGAACCACAATAGCTCTAATCTTGTAAATATAAAATATCCATCTATGATGTACAACTATATGCAATACAATTGTCACTTCGATATAAGGGAGAATATTTTAGCTTTGTGTTATTGTTTAGCTTCAAATAAAAGCATGTTGCAGAGTTTTGGTGTCAGGCATATAACAGTTGTTTAAGCTTAAACATATCTTCATAAAGGCCAGCCTGGTGCACATCGACATCCTCGCGGGGGGTCTGGGGAAGGGTCCCTCCACCAGGGTGTATATGGGACAAGCCTTCCCTTGTCATTTTGACGAGAGGCCACTCCCAAGACTTGAACCCGTAACCTCTCGGTCACACGGCAACACCGTAACTGGTGTGCAGGGGCCCCTCTTCCGCAAATATATCTGCATATCAAAAGAAAATAATGTGAAATCTTGGCTATTCCTATCACCAACTTCATGGTACACATGGTTTGAACTTTGAAATTATGTGCTTGTGACTTAGTAGGTTGATCTATGAATTTTTAGCCAACTAAGCTAATATAAACTAATCAATGACACTAGCCATGTTCAGTTTTCGTAATATCCGAGCTCCCTAGTAGCGATTGATAACTATTGACATTGACATCTGTGTTGCCAGAGAATCAAACTTGTAATTGCAATATCATTATTTGCTACCTTGCCAGGGTCGCTTATTTCAGCTTCCTAAGTATTGCTTGTTGTGAAGCTTTCAGGCTTGACCATCTCACTTACTGGCATTGGATACTTGTGTATATCTACGATTATATCTGTATCGGTTCACGAACTTGGGCATGCTCTTGCTGCTGCAAGGTTAAGTCTTCTTAGTGTTTTTAATTCAGTGGTTCAATGCAATAAACATGATATTTGTTTGGAGTTTATAACATTACATATATTTAATCGAGTGCGAACACTTACGCTATGCCGCAAAATAGTAAGCGCACAAATTGATATGTTTTGCTATGTTCTGTTTTCATACAAACGGTGTCATATTACCAAACATTGCTTGAGTCAGGCCGAACATTCATGTTCTCATGTCATCCAATAAACTGAATGTAAATAATTCTTACTCCCACCAAGTCCTACCATTACGGCTTCAAATCCTAATTCAAGATGCCAAGTAGTTAAAGGGTTTCAGTTTTCCACAAATGACGAAGTGTATGTAAAAATGTACAGTCGAATTAGTTGTAGATAAATTAGAATACTTAGCCTTATCTGATGTAATTTACTCACACGTATTAGATAAGTATGGTTAGGTAGTCAGATCCTATTTTTTAGGATCTCATCAGTTAGACTGTTAGACTTGTATTCTATATATATTGTAACCGAGTGATGGAATGAATCAATTTTATTCTCCCAAACTTACATGGTATCAGAGCAGGTTGTTTAAACACCACAATGGTGGAAACCGAACACTCTGATTCTTCCCCCCACTCACAAACCCATCACCCTAACTCCCAAATTAGCCAAATGACAAACTACCAGGCCTCGGTTAATTCATCTATGCTCATTACTGGACATAGATTGAATGGAACCAATTATCTAGAATGGTCGCAGTCTGTCAAGCTGGCAATAGATGGAAGAGGAAAGTTGGGATACATAACGGGTGAAGTAGAGGAGAAGAGTGGTGATGATGGCTACAACATCTGGAGCTCAGAAAACTCTTTGGTAACAGCCTGGCTTCTCAGTTCAATGGATGCATCAATCGCCAAACCTCACATGTTCATGAAAACTGCAAAAGAGGTATGGGATTCCATTAAAGAAACCTATTCAGATCTTGAGAACTCTTCTCAGATTTATGAATTAAAAACAAGGTTGTGGCAGTCCAAACAAGGAAGTAGAGATGTCATCTCATACTATAATGAGATGGTATCTCTATGGCAAGAGTTGGACCAATGCTATGATGCTGAAGACTGGGAAAGTGCCAAGGATCTGGCAAGACACAAGAAGAGGGAGGAAAATGACAGGGTCTATATGTTCCTAGTAGGAATTAATAGAGATATGGATGAAGTTAAGGGAAGAATACTTGGAAAAAAACCTCTACCTTCAATCAGGGAGGTATTTTCTGAAATCAGGGTGGAAGATAGTAGAAAAAGGGTTATGAATAACACTCCAGTCCATCATGATGAACCTGGAGAGTCCTCAGCAATGATTGCCAAAGGAAATGAGAAGAAGAAGCCTTGGTGTGATCATTGCAAGAAGTTGTGGCATACTAGGGAAACTTGTTGGAAGATTCATGGCAAACCACCTAGAGCAGGACAAAAAAAGGTTGAAAGGGCCCTACATACTGCCACACCTGAAACTGATCAAGAGCAACAAGTCAATTTCAAGCAGCCAATTTTCACCAAGGATCAGATAGAGCAAATCCTACAATTTCTCAATACCCAAAAGAACCCTAAATCAGAGAACCCTTCTTGTTCTTTTGCTCAGAATGGTAAAATTGCATCATTTTTCTGTTCTGGAAAACCAAATACCACCTGGGTCATTGACTCAGGTGCAACAGACCACATGACCTCCATTTCCAACCTATATTCTTCTTATAAACCCTGTGCAGGGGATAAGAGAATTAAAGTTGCAGATGGCTCTCTTTCAGCCATTGCAGGAACTGGAAATGTTAAAGTTTCCACTTCTATTGATCTTTCTAAAGTCTTACATGTCCCAAACCTATCTTGCAACCTTGTTTCTGTTAGCAAATTAACCAAAGATCTCTAATGTTGTGTTAAACTTTATCCTTCATATTGTATTTTTCAGGATCTGGCATCGGGGAAGATGATAAGCAGTGCTAGGGAAGAAAATGGACTCTATATTTTTGATAAAGGGACTGAATCAAATAAACAAGGTCAAAGAAATACTTGTCTGCAAACTATTACTTTTCCCAGTAATAATGAGTTGTATTTAATTCATTATAGACTAGGTCATCCTAGTTTCCATTATTTAAAAAAGTTGTTTCCTCATTTATTTCATAATAAAAATGTTTCACAGTTTTATTTTGATATGTGTGCACTTGCAAAGCATCATAAAAATTCATACCTTCCCCACAGTTACAAACCTACCAGTCCTTTTACTCTTGTGCATACAGATATTTGGGGAGCATCTAGAGTCCCTACCTTAAAAGGAAAGAGATGGTTTGTAACAATTATTGATGATCATACAAGAATGACATGGGTATTCTTAATCAAGGAAAAATCAGAAATAGAATATGTATTTAAGCAGTTTTATGCAATGGTCCAAACTCAATTCAATACCAATATCAAAATGGTAAGAAGTGATAATGGCCGTGAATACTTTTCTACAAATCTGAATCAATTTTTTGCTGAAAAGGGAATAATTCATCAAAGTTCTTGCATTAATACTCCTGCTCAAAATGGAATTGCTGAGAGGAAAAATAGACATTTACTTGAAGTTACACGTGCAATCATGTTTTCAATGAAAGTTCCAAAATATTTATGGGGAGATGCTGTTTTACATGCTACCTATTTAATAAATAGGATGCCATCAAAAGTTTTAGGGTTTAAAACTCCAATTAGTATTCTTCAAGAATGTTACTCTACTACTAGATTGATTAGCACTCTTCCTTTAAAAATTTTTTGTTGCACTGTGTTTATTAAAAATCCAAACAAAACTGCAAGTAAATTTGATCCTAGAGGAACTAAGTGTGTCTTTCTAGGTATTTCATCCACACAGAAAGGGTATAAATGCTTTGATCCTTCAACAAAAAAGATGTTTATTTCAATGGACACTGTTTTTGTTGAAAATCAAGTATTTTTTGATACTCATCTTTAGGGGGAGAGTTCAAATGAAGATGCTAACATTGTGTTACATAGTCATGACAATCTTGATTTTCTTGACATTAATCTAGATATGCATTCTATTGGAAACTTAGATGCATTAGAAAATGGTCAAACTTCAGAAAATAATGAAATAAATACAACTGATAAAATGGGAAAAGAAGAGCTGCAAATCAGTAAGTTCTTTGGCAAGGTTTATGAGAGAAAGGTTCCAAATCAAAGAGAAGAGGAAGTCTCTGAACCTACATCTGTTGATGAATCTGACCAGATGACAGTAAATGAAAAAGGTAATGACTCAACTGATCTTGATTTACCTATAGCCCTCAGAAAAGAAAGAAGGTCATGTGTCAAAAATCCTATTTCAAACCATGTTTCTTATTCTAGGTTATCCTTTACATTTGCAACCTTTTCTTCTATTGTCTCCTCTATTTCTATCCCATCAACCATACATGAAGCTCTATCTAAACCTGACTGGAAAAAAGCTGTTTTGCAAGAGATGGATGCTGTTGAAAAGAATCAGACATGGAAGGTTGTAGAGCTACCAAAAAACAAGCCCACAGTTGGATGTAGATGGATTTTTACTCCTAAGTTCAAGGCAGATGCCACTCTTGAAAGACATAAGGCAAGGTTAGTTGCCAAAGGTTATACACAGACTTATGGCATAGACTACACGGAAACCTTTGCACCAGTTGCAAAGTTGAATACTATCAGAATTCTTCTATCTATTGCTGCAAATTTAGATTGGCCTCTTCAACAATTGGATGTGAAGAATGCTTTTCTAAATGGAAAACTTGAGGAGGAAGTTTACATGAATCCTCCTCCTGGGTTTGAAAGCAGGTTTGGTTCAAGAGTATGTAAGCTGGAAAAATCTCTATATGGACTCAAACAGTCCCCAAGGGCTTGGTTTGATAGGTTCACACAGTTTGTTAAAAAACAAGGATATAAACAGGCCCAAGCTGATCATACTTTATTTATAAAATGCTCAAGTAAGAGGGAGATTGCTATATTACTTGTCTATGTAGATGATATTATCATTACAGGAGACTTTTATGCAGAAACACAAAACCTGAAGAGAAAGCTTGCTACTGAATTTGAGGTGAAAGATCTGGGAGAGTTGAAATACTTTCTTGGCATGGAAATAGCTAGATCAAAAAGGGAATTATTGTATCTCAAAGAAAGTATGTTTTAGATCTTCTTCAAGAAACAGGGATGAGTGCATGTAAACCAGCTGACACTCCTATAGATCCAAATCAGAAGTTAGGAGATGTCAGAGATGGGGTTATAGTCAATGTGCAACAATATCAGAGATTGGTAGGAAGACTTATCTACTTAGCACATACCAGACCTGATATTGCTTTTGCAGTTAGCATGGTAAGTCAGTTCATGCACTGTCCATATAAAGAACATCTTGAGGCAGCTTACAGAATTCTTAGGTATTTGAAAAGTTGTCCTGGAAAAGGATTGTTCTTCAAAAAGAACCATAGTAGGGCATTAGAGGCCTTTACAGATGCTGATTATGCAGGATCAGTGAGTGATAGAAGATCTACTTCAGGCTACTGCACTTATGTATGGGGAAACCTAGTGACTTGGAGAAGTAAGAAACAGAATGTGGTAGCTAGAAGCAGTGCAGAAGCAGAATTCAGATCAATGGCCAATGGTATATGTGAACTTCTTTGGATCAAGAGAGTGATCAAAGAACTAAATATGGAATTGGAGTTACCTATGAGACTATATTGTGACAACAAGGCAGCTATTAGCATTGCACACAATCCAGTCCTACATGATAGAACAAAGCACATTGAAGTGGACAGACACTTTATCAAAGAGAACATTGAAGCTGGAACTGTGTGTACACCATTTGTGCCTACCAAGGATCAAACTGCTGATATTCTAACGAAAGGATTGTTCAAACCAGTGTTTGAACAACTAGTAAGCAAGTTGGGAATGTATGATATATATTCACCAACTTGAGGGGGAGTGTAAAAATGTACAGTCGAATTAGTTGTAGATAAATTAGAATACTTAGCCTTATCTGATGTAATTTACTCACACGTATTAGATAAGTATGGTTAGGTAGTCGGATCCTATGTTTTAGGATCTCATCAGTTAGACTGTTAGACTTGTATTCTATATATATTGTAACCGAGTGATGGAATGAATCAATTCTATTCTCCCAAACTTACAATTGTCATGTTCTTTCGCCCCCTCTTCCTCTTCTTGTTCGGCTACCTTGTCATATTCCCCTGCCTCATTGGCAGGTGGCACCCATGGCCACCCTCAAGACCATTCTATCTCTAATTTACATTAGTTGCATCTCCATTTCCTACTGCTTCATGGCTTAAAGCATTTATTTCTATGAAAAATGTAACAAACATTATAGCAAGAAGAAGTCATGAGACATCTGGTTAATAATTGTGCATTATTAATTTAATAATTTTCATTGTTTCTAAATATTTGTGAATTTTTTTAGGTTAGCTTTTTAAGTTTTGTACTTCTATTACTGCTCTGAGTTATATTAATGAGGGTACATTATAATTTACTTCAGACGGCAGCTCTTTTCATAGCAGAACTGTCCATATGTGTGATAGTAAACAAAATGATGTGACTATGGATTCCATTACAGAATAATGCATTGTCAATTATAGCTGGGACTTTGTTTTGACAAAGTGATTATAAAGCTGAGATGCATTAGTTTTGAAACATATGACTTTGCTAGCTTGATACTTGGTAATTTTACTATGTAGTTTTCTTGATAGAAGGATATAGGATGTTTTTACTTGGACTGTAATTTGCTGGTCTGGTATGGTCTGTTTAAGTCTGGTCTGGTCTGTGTGTATTTTATAACTACGAAAGTCAAGCCTGGTCTGTTTAAGTCTGGTCTGGTTTGGTCTGTTTAAGTCTGGTATGGGACGGAAAACAGTCCAAGTTAAAACATCCATAGTAATACTGACATGGTTACAAGTCAAGTATTGATCTCAAAAGTGCTATGCTCCTATTCTCTGAAGTACTGTATTGAAGATTATATATATTACCAAAAGATGATTTAGATACCACCTTTCTGTTCCACAGTGAGGGCATACAAATGGAGTACATTGCTGTGTTTTTGGCAGTAATTTTTCCCGGAGCTCTGGTGGCATTTAATCATGAGACATTGCAGGCATTACCTAAATCTTATGCTCTTCGCATATACTGTGCTGGAATTTGGCATAATGCAGGAGTAAGTGCATGATACATGTTTGGGAATCTGCAAGTGTTCAATTTTCTGCCGCTTTCAGTTAATAAGTTTTTTTCTTTGCAGCTTTGTGCTTTTTGTGCCATTTCATTGTTCATCCTACCAGTAATCTTGTTTCCTGTTTACATACATGGTGAAGGACTCATGGTAATCAATCAGAGCAATTTTATGCTATAATTTTGTAAGATAGACACATGTTTCCTCAATTATCTTCAGGGAATGCCTAATGACGCGTATTAATTAAACTGGAATAGGTTTTACATGTCGCCTCAAAGTCACCACTGTCTAGGTACCTGTCTCCATATGATGTGATCTATTCTATTGATGGTATTCGCATTAATGATGTCCAAGAGTGGCTTCAGATCGGTAGCTCAATAACTGAGCAGGAATACCAACGCAGTTACAGTGCCTACAAAAGCAGTAGCGGAAAAGGTTACTGTGTTCCTTATTCATTGCTTGAAAAGAGAATTCATGTTCAACTGAGAGGCAATGAAACAATTTGCCCAAATGATCTTATAGACTTTGTAGCAACACCATGCCAGGAATTGAGATTATCAGAAGATTGGCAAGTGGAAAATATCTATTGCTTGTTTGCCAAGGATATTTTAGACTTCAAGAAATGTGGAGGCGGTTGGGCAAAAGCTTCAAAAAATAGAAGCAACTGCTTGTGCACACAAGTATGAAATTCAAGTTTAATCAAGATAAGTTTGTTTATCTGTCTAAAATAACCACTGAAGAATGTAATTGTTAAATGCATTGGTGATGTAGGAAGAATATTGCCTCGCTCCATTCCTAATGCCTGGTGTTGCATGGGTTGAGATCACATATATAAGGCCTTTTACGCCAGGATGTCAGAAGTTTCTAAGAACTCATTTTCTAGAAGATACGAACTCTGATATTGGTGACATAAGATGCTCTGAAAGTTTTGTATACATTGGTGATATGGCACCAATGCTGGATTCAGTTCATATAACTTCATACCAGCCTCGTTGGCCTACTAAATTTGGTGCTCATTTTCCAAGTGTACTGGAAAAGCTTTTGATGTCTATGTTTCATGTCTCTCTCACACTTGCTCTTCTCAATAGCTTGCCAGTGCGTATTCAGATAACCTCTGTCATCGGTGTTGATATATTGGTGTATTCACAGGAAATAAAATAAATGTTTAACTTTATATCACTCGGATATATACAAATTAAATGTTAGAAGTTGAAACAGTTGATTTGTTATACTGAAACTTGAAAGAATAACACTGCAATACTCACTCTTTACTAGTTATCGCAAGCTAATAAGGAAAATTATGAGGAAAAGAGTGTATTTGGATATAGCTTTTGCCTGATGGCTGCCTGAAGAAATGATTGTTTTCCCCTTTTCTCAGTATTAAGATGTATTAACACATTAGTTCCTTCTGTGACATCAAAATACTGGTTATTATTGAAGTTACCTCATATTCAGTAAAGAATACCATTTGCGTATCTCATGGTGTATCATGTGTTCATTACTTGTAAATAAGTTTCCTAAGCTCTTCTTGAAGTCGCATGAAAAATAATAAATTTTTTAGTGAGTGGTTGGTCATTTGTAAAACTGTAGAGTGCTATTATCCCGTTAACAAGTTGGGCTAAGCTCATATTAGCAAGGGCAAGGTTTATTGTTCATTGCATTCAACCTCACTTTTGGTTGCTCACTATGTTCTAGAATACTCACCAACCTTACACCAAATTTTGATACACTTACATTTGTCTTGATCTTGTAATCATATGATGCAATCTTGCACTCAGGTAGTTACACACTTAACATATGCACCTGTCATTTACCATGCACGTTTTCTGTACAACGTCCAGGTATATTTTCTAGATGGTGAATTTATTTTGGAGTTAACACTGCAGTACTTATGGTTCTTGAGCCCCAGAAAGAGAGGAGTAACTCTTCAATGTTGTCTACTTGGAGGGACTCTTATTTCAACCCTACTCATTTTCCGGACGTTCCTTTTGCTTTAAGGTATGACCATTATGCATACAATATACATCAGATCAGAGATCATATCGCGTTTTTCAGTTGGACGTGTGTAACTAAGTTTGTATTTAAATAGCTCAAATTATATTTTTTAACTTTAATGGAGGTGTATGTGAACATCCCAATTTCACACATCATCTTAATGGTTTGTGCCCCCCTCTATGGTCAGGCAGGAAAAGCTTTCACTACTTTGCCTGCTTATAATTTCTTAGTTTTAAACATTCTATACATTTGATGATCATTCTGATCGATATGTAATAGCTACGTCAATCCATTGTCAGCTCCGATATTGTTGTGGTGATTCAGTGTTGCCAACTGGATGATTAGTAAAAAAAACTATTGATAATTTTCATGTCTTATTTGTGGAGGGAATGTTTGAAATGTGTAACATGGTAAGAGAGGAAAATAGCTTGTATGTGTTGTTTTACATTGGAAATCAGATTTGGTTAAAAATTTAAAATTTTCACGTCATATTTCGTCCTACTTTGTTCAATAAGTCAATTAAGTCCTACTTTAAAATCAATCAATTAAACCCTCAAACTTTGAAAAAATGTCAATTGCGCTGTCGGTGAACCTTTGGTTTTCCGGTTACCTATATACGTGGGTACTCTCCAATTTTGTCTTGGATCTATATCTTTCTTCTCTCGTTGAAAGACCTAGGGTTTTCGCTGTCTTGGACGGTGAGGCTGATTTTGGACGGTGACCATGGCTGAGATGGGAAGTTCGAGACGGAGACCTCGCCTGGCTCAAGGTGTTTCACTTGTTTTGGGTCCCCATGTGTTTCCAATAAAAGCAGAGATTTAATCGATTTTGTAAATGAATGGATTATGGACTTGATGGCGTCCGTAAATAGGTGAAGAATTCTTCACAAAAAAAAAATACAAAATTCTGCACTTGAAGGTGTTTGAGGAAATTCCTCACCCAATACAGCAGCTGAGCAGCATAAAAGTGAAAGAAGAAAGAGTGTTTGAGGTTTGAGCTTCTGTAAATAACTTGTAGTCTTATACTCTTATACATATATCATTTTAATTTGCAAATCTGCTTGCCCTGTTCTTCATTGAATTTCTTTGTGCAATCAAAGGGGTTAGACTGTTAGAGAGATTTTGTGACTTGTGAGTTGTGACCGGTCACAGGAACCGCTGGCTCCTCTGATGGGGGAGATGGTGATGGCATACAAGAATTTTGTTAAAAGGAAAAATAAAAGAATGTGACATGTAGAATAGCTAGTTAAGTGGGTTGACCAGGAAACCTATTGTACACCGGTTAAATCGTTGAATTGGATATTTTCTCAAAGTTTGAGGTCTAATTGATTGATTTTAAAGTATGAGGATCTAATTGACTTATTTAACATAGTACGATGATTTATTTGACAGTTTTCTCCTTTTTATTTATATGAATAAAAAAGAAATTAGCTTGAAGAGAACTAAAAGAAAGGGAAGACAGACTTAATAGAATTGTCAAGAGTGAACAATATGAATCATAGTGATATTAATTACTCACATCATTTATTTAAGGAGTGCTTGGAATTGATTCTACTTTAATTTTAAAAGCAGAAGTACGATCAGAAATAGTTGTTTTTAAATTCGTCTTCTCAACTTCTAAAAAATAAAAACTGCTTCTTAGAGCAATTTGATCCCTTAAAAGTATTTCTGCATTTTCATCCAAGTATTTCTGCTTCTTATCCTCTGCACAACTCTCCACCACACAATTCCCACTTTCTTAATCACCGTGCCACTTTAATTTGGAAGAACATTTAGGGACCGAGGGAGTGCCAGAAAATCTCATATAAAATAATTTTAAATTTATTCAATGCTACAAAAAAGAATGTTTTTTTTCAACTTTTTACCTTTCTATTACCAATTTATTCAATGCCACAAGTTTCTAATGCGAATTTCTTGGACCATGTATCTAATTGCTACCACATTTTTAATTTGTATGCAATTGGTACCAATAACTTTAAAGAATGTAGCATTAAGAAGTACAAAACAAATTTGTCACTAATTTTACTAACATTTGTTTCGGTTGAGTCACTTCACCCGTTAAAGTAACCAAGGGCAGAGCCACATTGTTCAAATGTGTGTACATGCACACCCAAAAAGTTTAAAAATCGTATCTGTGGATAAGTTTTGTGTAATTGTTTATTATTTTTTAAATTCTTAATTGTAAAAAAAAATTGACACCCAAAATGGAAATTCAAAATCCGTCACCGTTAAGTAACTAATTGCAAGATAAGTTAAGTGTATATATATCTTACCTGTCAATTTAGCTAGAATAATTACTCTAAATTTGTGGCATCATTTATTCATACTCTACATGACATGTTACATGGCACATTATTATGTGACCAACACAAAAACTTTTTTATTTCAAGATAAACCAAATAGTAACCCCAACCCTTGATTGACTATGTATTGCCTGCAATTAGTTAATTTTTTGTTGGTCATGTGAGGATTAATCAATCACAGACTTGGATTGATATATTTGGACTAGATTAACAGTTAGGGTTAATGTTTGATTTTCTTGGAATTCGTCAATTTATTTTTGTTAGATACATAAATGTCGACGTGGACTGGTGATGTGCCGTTTTAACATCATTGTTAGCAGAAATGGTGACAAATTTTATTTGGTGCCATTGGATACAACATTTTTGGAAAGTATTGGTATCAATTAGATAAAATTAATTACGATTATGATAGTAATTGAATATAAGTTTTAGGAATTTATTATACGGAGAACTACCAAATAAGTCCTCGAACTTTCATAAATAGTCCAAATAAGCCCTTTTATAGGAGGCTCTGTCCGGCCCTCGCCATTAGGGGCGGTTTCTGGTGGACTTTTTTGATAAAACTTTTTGAGCATCTTCTTCATTAAGTTTAGTTTACTCATAGCAAATTTCAACTAAAAATTCAATCAGGAAGGCAGTCAAATGAATTTTTGAAGATAACTGCGCAGTTTAGGGATGGATTCGGTTCGGGCCACCCGGCCCGTGACCCGGCCCGGCCCGGTACTGTGCGGGCCCGGGACTGGCCCGGTCGGGCGGTCCGGGACCGGGTCTGGGCCCGAACCAGGGGGAAGGGGCGGGGCGGGCTCGGTTCAGGATTTTGTGACCCGGCCCGGCCGGGTCGGGCCCGGGTCCGGGTCCGGTTCGATCAATTTTAAAAAAAAAAAAAAATTTTGGGTTGGGCTCCTACTAGCCGTTGGGGGTGGGGCTGGGGACAACCCAAACGGCTATATAGCCGTTGGGTGGGTTATAGGGGGGGTCCGGGGGGTTGGGTGGTGGGGGGGGGTGGTGGGGGGGTGGGGGGTAAAAAAACCTATAAATACTCCTAATCTTAAACATTTTTTCATATCTCTTCTCCAATTCTTCCTAAATCCTATTCTTAACTCTCTACTCTCTAATTCTCTTATTCTCCATTCTCCAATATATTATATTTATTATTTATAGTTTATATTAATTATCTACTTATATAAACTATAAATAGATATAAATAGTATTATATTACTTATATTTGTTATCTAATTATATATTACTTATATATTTATTATATCTATTAATATAGTTGGAATTATATCTAATTAATTTGAAGTCATTGTATTACTCCCATCCGAAAGACCGAAAGTCCGAAAGAGGTACGAAATTATTCGATTATTTACACTTGTTTAATTACTAGTTAATTAGTATAGTTGGAATTACGATTTTTTATTAATATAGTTGGAATTACAATTTTTTATTAATTGCTACATTTGACTCTAGTTTATAAAATATGTTGTACACAAAACTAGTTAATTCACTACTTAATTTGCTATAACTCGAATTAATAGTTAGATAAATAGTTAATTAGTTTTTTACAATTTTTTATTAATTGCTACATTTGACTCTAGTTTATAAAATAATAAAATATGTTGTACACAAAACTAGTAAATTCACTACTTAATTTGCTATAACTCGAATTAATAGTTAGATAAATAGTTAATTAGTTTTTTACAATTTTTTATTAATTGCTACATTTTTTAGATGGATCGTCCTAGATATTCGGTTGATATGGGTAACCTCGAGCGCAACCGAACGAACGAGCTTGCGAGGAAGAGATCCCGCAAAGGTAAATCACATCTCGGCTCTTCATCTCAAAGTCAAGATGATTTTGATACGGGTTACGTAAGGAGGGATGGGGATGCGATGACCGACGAACAACTAGAACAAGAATTGCATCGACATAATTCCCGCTTTTTTCAAGACCAACCGAGGACCATTGACGAAGAAGAGCTCGAGGACGAGGACGACGATGTGGAGGAAGCAATTCCGGAGAGCCACGACGACGAGGAGGAGGAGGGTGGCGGCAGCCATGACGCCGACCAAGCAGCCTCATCCCAAACAGGTACAAAAAAAAGTAAATCTGAATTAATGGCTAATAATTTTTCTAAGTGGAAGGACCCGAACACCGGGAATTGGACCGCAACTTGCAATTGGTGCAAGAAAAACTATAGCTTGGGGATTTCCGGCGGATACGGATCCGCCACAAGACACCTTAAGTCCAAACACCCGGTGGAGTATGCAAAATTAGGCGGCGGAACGGGGAAACAAATGCAAATATCGAGGTTTGCAAATAACCAACAAGCTTTTGGTAATTTCTCATACAATGATGCACAAAATTTGACAGGTATGGCTAACTTACTTGTTGAAGAAAATTTGCCTTATTTGTTTTCTGAAAGTCTTGCTTTTCGTGATTATGCACAAACTTGTTTAAATCCGCAATATAGAGGTTATAGTCGCAAAACGGTTAAGAAAGAAATTTCAAGGCTTTATGGTGCGGAAAAGGTAAGGTTACAAAATTATTTTGCAAACTTTGATGGACGTGTTACTGTATGTTCTGACATATGGGAGGATACTTATCATAATTTACATTATTTGGGTCTGACTGTACATTATATTGATAATGATTGGCATATGCATAAACGTGTTCTTGCTTTCCGTGAATTTAATGATCGTCACACCGCTGAACATATTTATATTTTGATTGAACGTATTTTAATTGAGTATAATTTAATTGATAAGGTGTTTGCTATTGGTTTTGATAATGCTACTAATAATACTGCTGCTATTCCTAGATTGCGTGAATTGTGTGGTTCTACTTCTTTGATGGGTAGATTTTTTCATCAACGATGTGCATGTCATGTTCTAAATTTATGTGTGCAAGATGGTCTAAAAGCGTTGGGAGCATCGTTGGAGGTAGTCAAGGGGGGATTAGACGTATTTGGGGTAATGGACACCTTAGGAAAAAATGGCATGATTATTTGATTGAAAGAGGTGAGAGATATGTGGCTTTTCCAAAAGATTTGTCTATTCGTTGGAATAGTACCTATAAGTTAATTGGAGTTCTTCTTAGATATAAACAACATTTTCCTGCTTTTATGAAACAATATGATAACTATATTATAAACTCGGCTGAGATCGACACCTGTGAAAAAAATTGTAATGCTTTGATATATTTTAATAATGCAACTGAAACTTTTAGTCATGTTTATAAACCTACCTCAAACCAATTTATTCGTGAAGCTGTTAATCTCGCCGGTGCTTTTTCAAATTTTGAGAATGCTGATTATGTGAATTATTTTGCTGGTTTTATGAAGGAAAAGTTTTTAAAATATTATTCACATATTCCGCATATTTATGGTATTGCATTTGTTCTCGATCCTCGTTTTAGACTTGGTTCTTTAGAAGAATGTTTGAATTATTATTATGCTGCTTTTTTTGGTCCATTGCCAATGTATGAGGACAACCCAATTGATCCGAAAAAAGAATACAACGAGGTTAGTGATATATTTTATGCATTATTCAATGAGTTTCATGCACAATATGGCAATGCGCCCCCTCCCACGACACAAACATCATCTAAAGGAAAATCAATTTTCAAATCTACGTTTGCCAATCTTATTAAAAAAACAAAATCAACTCCCGCTACACAACAAAGCACAATTAATGAGATTTCTTTGTATTTAACTTATGATGTTGATTTTGAAGAAGATGATGATTTTGACGTACTAAACTGGTGGAAGGGAAAAGAAAGAATGTTCCCGGTTTTAGCAAAGATGACTAAGCAAGTGCTATCAATGCCGGTTTCAACGGTTGCCGTGGAACAAGAATTTAGTTCGGCCGGCAATGTTCTAACACAAACCAGAACGGGGTTGAGCGCTGAATCTCTTGAGATGCTTATATGCTACCACGATTGGTTGAAAGCAGCACGTAGAGCTCAAGAAATTGACATCACTCCATCACAACACTTTATGGATGAATCTACAGAGGGTGGCTCTACTTATGCCGGAGATTCCGATTAAAAACAATTATAGTTCCTATTTAATTTTCAAATGTAGTTCCTATTTCATTTCAAATAAATGCACTTGAAGTTTGTTTTTTAATACTTGTATAAAACTATAAAGTATAAAATATAAATTTAAAAATAAAAAAAAATTACCCGGCCCGGCCCGGCCCGGCGGGTGGCCCGACCCGTGACCCGGGCGGGTGGCCCGGCCCGAACCGGACCCGTCCAACCCTCGGGCCGGTCCCGGGCCCACTATTCTAGAACCGGCGGCCCGACCGGGCCTAGGCCTGGCCCGGGCCCGACCCGGCCCGAATCCATCCCTAGCGCAGTTAGGCAACATAGTATATTTCAGAAAACCATTTGACTGCCTACTCAATTGAATTTTTAGCTGAAATTTGGTATGGGTAAACTAGACTTAATGAAAAAGATGCTCAAAAACTTCCATCAAAAAATTCTACCGGCAATCGCCCTAAATGATGACAGCTGGACAAAGCCTCCTGAGTTTATTTGCACTTTTTATGAAAGTTCGAGAACTTATACGATAGTTCTCTCTTTATTATATGGAAGAGGTCAAAAACCACATAACCAATAACTGGCGACGATGATTCATTTGTACTAACGGAACATGTGAGTTTTGACAGGTAGCGGCGAAGTTGGACAGTAGTTATGAAGCATTCAAACATGTGAAAAACATTGCTCTGTGGTCCCATTATAAAATACAAATAGAGATTTGTGTAGGCTTTAAGAGGATAAAGGATAATAATAATTCTATTCACGACCTCAAATTTGTTATTCAAGGCGGAGCCAGGGCACTAGGTCATACTGAGCCGGTACGAAGAATATTATTGGAAAAAATTTTACACGAATATTTTTAGACTAAAAATATTGGTATTTTTTAAATTTGGGGTGGACCAGGGTCTAGCCCGGGCACCCCCTAGCTCCGCCCCTGTATTCGCAGTCATCAATTAATTATTAATAAAAATATGATGCAGCATTAAAATTAACTTAACTCTTCATATTAAAACACTCAAATATCATCATTAATTTATAATGATTCAACGCACTTTGTTTTAGATTGTTAACCTCTAAAAAGTAAGAAATAGTATATAAATTGGCAAAGTGAGTAAGTAAAAATTTAGTGGAATTTAATTTAGGAAAACATTTTTTAAGACAAAGCGAGATAGGAGTATTCGACTGTACAACTATATCTATTATTGTTCAAAATGCAATTATCTCTAAATAGGACACAATCATGGACGAAATGCACATGCAGAATAATTACTCGCGTATATTTTATAATCAAAATAGGATCAGATTTATTCCATTCTACTAAAAGTATAAAAATAAGAGTGATTTAAGAAGGATAAGCCACATTAACCGAGAAATATCATGAGTATACTTTTATGATCATTACAATATTTTAGAATATCCTTATCTCCCTTAAACACTTGAAAAAAGTGGCATTGTTTGATATTAATATGACATGGTATCATCCCGTTTGAAAATGGAACCGTACCGAACAAGTTTAGGTCTAAGACCGAACCGAACCGTTTGAATAGTCACGGTACGGGTACGGGTTTGGCCAAATATTGAATCGGACTGGACCGCGCCCACCCCTAACTAAAGTGTTAGTACCCAATTTTGATAGATTTTGATGATGCCGCTATACTTAGCACGTGTACATTGTGTCTCAATATTGTTCGTGTGTTAGCATTCAAAATTATGTGACAAAATAAAATGTACAATTTTTGAGTCGAATTAAATATTACCGGAAAAGTTAAAATGCAATAAGGTAATTTTTATTTACCTTAATAGGATATTTAGATTCTACCGGTATATATTATTTTAGCTCAAAGATTAATTGTATGTCACATTTTAAAGAAAAGAAGCTCGGAAAATCAAATACATTGAATGTAAATGATTGAAGACAGAAAATTAACTGGCAATTAATACATGGGACCGGAGCATAAGACACATGTATTATTATGAGAAGATTTTCCGAAGAGATGCTTCAGCGGCTGAGATACTCAAGACAAAGAAATCATCCCAAATAAATGCTCCAGCACAAGAAGACGAATGTACAATTCGTCCTTGCAAGAATTTCAATGTCAGAGATGAATTCATCCTAACCAACGGATGAGATTAATCCAAAGGAGAAGCTTATAAATATAGGCTGAAACGAAAGTTTCTAACCAAGCTTTGAGCATCCAAAGTAGAGAAATACTCCCACAAGCATTCACGAGCAATCTAGCAAAAGAGAAAGTGCTATTCTAAACTTTACTCTCTGCTTGGACTCATGCTTCACAAAACTTCCAGTTTACAAGCTATTCATTGCTAAATCATAGAAGTTTAGTTCCTAGTTGGATGTTAGAACTTTCTTGTAACATTTCACATATTGTTGTAAACACTTCGGAGAGCAGTTGTTCGGATCCTAAAGTGTGAGTAGATAGATAGAGTACATTTTGATCCCCACTGGTTCATTAGAGAAAAGTCTAAGGACTGAGTAACTTTGAGTGGTGCTATACTCATTGTGAAAAAAAACTTCAATCTAGACTTAAGTGTTGTAAAGACTAGATTGACACTAAGTGTATTGGGCTTAATACTTTAGTGAAATCCATCTGAAAGAGGGTGGGACTGGACGTAGAAAGATTACACCACCTCTGAACCAGGATACACTGTGTGTTGATTTACATTTATTCAACAAAGCACACACTTAGGACTTCTCACAAAAAGATTGAAGTTTGCCAGCAGAATCCTAAGCAGTTGTCTTAACTGACCCAACTGCTTATCCTACTGCTTAATTACTTACTTTCTTTGAGACCATTTTCACACAAGAGACGTGCATCAATATCACTAAAAGGCCTGTTCTATCAGTTTCCAGAAATTCATTTTCTAAGTATAGCAGGTGCCTAAGCAGTCCCCTGGTGACCACCCAACTGCTGAGCCCTCTGTTCAAATACACTTGTTTCTCTTGAACATCTCAATATCACCAGACCTTCATAACATTACCAACAAGGAGGTTGACCAAACTGCTCTTTGAAATTCACCTTCTAAACTAAGCAGGTACCTCAGCAGTTCCCTCATCACCACTCAACTGCTAAGTCCACTGCTCTAGTAAAGCTCTTGATTATTGTTACTAAAGCACATTTTCTGTAAGCCCTCATCATTCTCAGCAACATTTCATCATCACTTTCATCAAACACCCAATATTTCCTCAGCAGTTGCCTTAGTAGTTCCCTGCTATCTAGCCAACTGCCAGACATTTGGGTTCAATCTTCTACCAAGATAGAAAGTATCCACACACTGATTCCATAAAGGGTAAAGACTTCCACTGTGCATCTATAAATCTCTCAAAAGATTATAGATCAACTCTTTAGAGGGAGAAACGCTTTAAAGTTGAAAAAGATTTAAGTCTATTCACCCCCCCTCTACACTTTTACCCTATCCGGGACCATCAAGTGGTATCAGAGCGGAGTGTTCCTAGAGTCATTTACTGACTATTTTGAACTAAAGATCCAAAACCACTTCACCTCCCAAACACTTTCTAACAATGGACAGTCAACTAGCCAAGAATCTCTTGTTCAACTTGAACAAATTTGATGATTGGAAAATCAGGATGAAAGCACATCTCAGTGCTTTACATGATGAAATGCTTGAAGTAATTACTGCCGGACCTATCAGAATAATGAAGGTCAGCACGTCTAAAGCTGATGATCAGGAGGATGTGTACATTCCTAAACCATAATTGGAATGGACATCTGAGGATAGGAAGAGGAATAATCTTGACAACATTGCCAAAGATATTCTCTTTAAATGTGTTGATGAATCCATATTTCCTAGAATCAGGAAATGAGAAACTGCAAAAGATGTATGGGATGATCTCACAAAGATCGGAGCTGGTGATGAACAAGAAAAGGACAACAAACTGACCATAGCCCTCAAGAAATTTGAGGACTTCAAAATGCTGTCTAATGAGTCTTTTCATGAGATGGAATCCAGGTTCCTAAAGATTATAGCAGAGGTCTCAGACCTAGGGAAAGATCTATCCCAAAAGGAGATTTCCCTTAAAGTTTTGAGAGGCCTGCCATCAAAGTGGGATATGAAGGTGACTGCTATGAGAGATAGCAGAGATCTAAGAGCCTTGTCAACTGACAAGCTCTTTAGTGACCTAAAAGCATATGAATTTGAGATGAAGGGGATGAAAGATGAAAGAGAGGATGAATCCAAGACACTAGCCTTAGTGTCTGAGCCAAACACATCAAGATCCAGTGAAAAATCCCTCAACAATCTCCTCACTGACGAGCAGTTTGCTATGTTTGTGAGGAAGTTTAAAAGATTTATGAAGAAAGAGGGATTTGCCTCGAAGAAGCCATACAACATGCCACCTAGGAGACAAGGGAGACCTCTATCCAGTGAGGACACTGTCCTGTGCTACAATTGTAGACAGCCAGGACATTACAAAAATGAATGCCCTCTGCCCTTAGCCCAAAAATATCAAGGGCGGCAGGGGACTGGTCAAAAAGCTGTTTACAAGAAGGATTTCAAAGGCAAAAGACAGGCCTTTGTAAGTGAAAAGAAAAAGGAGGAACCCCAAACTGATGATGAAAGCAGCTCGAGTGATGAGAGCTCCTCCTCTGAAAGCTCAGAAGAAGCACTTCTTTGCTTAGGATCCTGGCAGATGGCTGAAGAAGGCAGCAGGTGCCTCACTGAAGAGAGCAGCAGGTGGCTCAACGAGCCTTCCACCAGTGGAAGAAAAGATGATGAAAGCTGCCCCCCCCCCCAAATGCTTAATGGTCAAGGACCACTACAACGATTTTGAGGTAACATCCTGCTCTTCCTATAGCTCTTGTGATTCTGGAACAAACAATATCACACTGGAATCTTTGCTACAAGACTTCCAAAAAGTCCAAAATCACCATGTTCTCTTAAAAGTTGAAAATGATAGACTGAAAAAAGACATTAAGATCATTCATTCTAAATTACTAGATGCCTTAAGCAAAAATGATGTCTTAGAAAAAGAGAACAAAGAGCTGAAAAACTCCAGCACGAATAGTAAAAACTTTCACCCTACTGTTGAAGTTATTCTAAATAGGAAGAGAAGAGGTCTTTGTTACTCATCCCCCACTAGACTCACTCAAAAATGTACATCTACAAGCCATCAACCAAACACAAGAAAGCTAATCTACCAAAAAATCCATTCCCCAAATGTTCCCAAAAGAAAGAATCAACCTGCTCCTAAACCAAAATCCAAACTCCTGTATAAATCAAAACCTCCTAACCATCACACACAAGAACCCGTTGGCAACCAACCAATAAGACCAACCACAACCAAAATACCAAGCAGACCCCTCAAACCAATAATCCATTTCCCACATCAAGAAGGAAAAGGATTAATAAATACATAGCCATTCCCTATGATTACAACACCTCAAATGGCTATAGACCAATCTGCTTAGAGCTTAATGGTTCTAGATGGGCATGGATGCCTAAACTTATACAAGGGAAGTCGCCCACTAACTTGTGGGTTACTACTCAACACTGATCTATACAGGAAGGTGCTGGAGCAGCTGAAACACAAACATGGTACATAGATTCAGGCTGCTCCAGGCACATGACGGGCAGCAGGCGGCTCCTGTCAAACTATACAGCAAGGGAAGGACCCAAAGTAACATTTAAGAATGTGGAAAAACAAGGAGAAACCAAAGGAGCTAGAGATCTATCAATCAATGGACTTACAATCCAAAACATATCCTATGTTAAGGGTTTAAAGTTCAATCTCATAAGCACAAGACAGCTCTGTGACAATGGCTATAATGTTACATTCTCCAAAGACATCTGCTTGATTAGATATGTCAAAAATGATAAAATTGTGCTCTCTGGAAGAAGAAGGAAGGACATGTATGTAGTTGATTGGAGCTCAGCTAAGGAAGGGATCTGCTTGGTGACAAAGGCAGATTCAAACATGAGTTGGGAATGGCACAACAAATTAAGCCATCTCAACTTCAAAACAATCAACAAACTATCCAGAAAAGGATTGGTGAAAGGACTCCCTGAAATCAACTTCAAAAAGGACCACCTCTGTGATGCTTGTCAAAAAGGAAAACAAACCAAGGTATCATTCAAATCAAAGGAAGTGGAATCATCAACTAGGCCCTTAAGCCTACTACACCTTGACTTGTTTGGACCAGTTGAACCAACAAGCTTAAGTGGTAGAAGGTACACTCTGGTTGTAGTTGATGATTATTCTAGATACACTTGGACCATATTCTTAAAGAAGAATGAAACAGAGAAGAAACTCACTGAATTGATGAAGCTAACTCAAAATGAGAAGAACCTCTCAATCCAGAAGATCAGGTCAGATAGAGGTACTGAATTTCTCAACTCCATCATAATTCAGTACTGTGAAGAAAATGGAATCCATCATCAAACCTCAGCAGCAAGAACACCTCAAAAAAATGGTGTTGCTGAAAGAAAGAATAGGACACTCAAGGAAGCTGGAAGGACAGTTTTAGAAGCAACTGGATTACCCAAAAGATTTTGGGCAGAAGCAATCAACACGGTTTGCTACACTCCAAATAGAAGTCTTATTCATAAGACTCACAAAAAGACACCATATGAGTTATGGAAAGAAAGGAAGCCTAATGTTAGTCATTTCCATGTGTTCGGATCCAAATGCTTTATCCTAAACAATGGAAAAGACTATCTCAAGACATTTGATCCCAAATCTGATGAAGGGATCTTCCTGGGCTACTCAACAACAAGCAAGGCATTCCAGATCCTCAACAAAAGAACTCTGGTGGTAGAAGAATCAATCCATGTGGTGTTTGAAAACCACCCCACTGCTCATTTAAAAGATGAAGGCGAGTCATCCAAATCAAAGGACACTGAAAAGGCTCTAAGCTGGCTTCAAAATAATGATGATAAAAAAGACAGAAAGGCGTTTGACTCAAACGACAGCCCACTGCCAGCAGTTGACTCAAACGGCAGCCCACTGCCAGCAGTTAACTCAACTGTCAGCCCACTGCCAGCAGGTAACTCACCAAAAGACATCCTTCCAGACACTCATGACATTCCTAATCATCCTATTCTACCAGAGGATAGTGAAGAAGAAGAAAAGGAGGATGACCAACAAATTTTAACCAAAACAAAAATATCTGACATTAGATGGTTGAATAAACATCCTCCTCACCAAGTAATTGGAGACATCAATACAGGGGTTCGTACCAGATCATCAATACAGAGAGAAGCACTATTCTCATGCTTCATCTCCCAAATTGAACCCAAGAAAATTGAAGAAGCCCCTACTTGACTCTGACTGGATACAAACCATGCAAGAGGAACTCAACCAGTTTGAGAGAAACAATGTATGGGAGCTTGTACCCAGACCCTATCATCAACATGTGATAGGAACTAAATGGATATTCAGAAACAAAATGGATGAGGAAGGCACCATAGTCAAGAATAAGGCAAGGTTGGTAGCCAAAGGCTACTGCCAGGAAGAAGGTATAGATTTTGATGAAACCTTTGCTCCTGTTGCCAGATTGGAAGCAATAAAAATCTTCTTGGCTTATGCTGCTCATAAGAAATTCACAGTCTATCAAATGGATGTGAAAAGTGCCTTCCTAAATGGTTTACTAGAAGAGGAGGTCTATGTGGAGCAACCTCCTGGTTTGGAAATCAATCGAGAGAAGGATCAAGTCTACATATTACACAAGGCTCTTTATGGACTCAAGCAAGCCCCAAGAGCATGGTTTGACACTCTCTCTGAATATTTAGTGAATAATGGGTTCACTAAAAGCAAAGTAGACAAGACCCTATTCAAAATTGAAGAAGGTCCCCACATACTGCTTGTTCAAATCTATGTTGATGACATAATTTTTGGGAGCTCAAATGAAGCACTATGTGAAAAATTTTCAACTCTCATGCAAAGCAAATTTGAAATGAGCATGATGGGAGAGTTGAACTATTTTCTGGGACTACAAGAGATCTTCATCAACCAAGCCAAATATACAAGAGATCTCATGAAAAAGTTCAAGGTTGAGAACAAGTCTACGGTCAAGATACCCATGAATACATCACAAGGTCTAAGTCAAGATGAAGATGGCAAGGATGTTGATCCTACACTTTATAGAGGGTTGATTGGTTCCTTATTATATCTCACCACGAGTAGGCCAGACATATCCTATTCAGTTGGTGTATGTGCAAGATTTCAATCAAAACCTAAGGAAAGCCATCTTCTAACTGCAAAGAAGATTTTGAAGTATCTAAAAGGTAATCCTAACTCTAGATTATGGTACCCAACAAATGGAGGCTTTGAACTCTATGGCTACTCAGACTGAGACTTTGCAGGATGCAAAATTGATAAAAAAAAGTACCTCAGGTACTTGTCAATTGATTGGTGGAAGACTTGTCTCTTAGTTCAACAAGAAACAAAATTCAATTGCTACTAGCACTGCTGAAGCTGAATACATAGCTGCAGGCAGCTGCTGTGCACAAATACTATGGATGAAACATCAATTGAGTGATTATGGAGAAGAAACAAAGGAGATTAGCATACTATGTGATAACACTAGTGCTATTGCTATCACTCATAATCCGGTATTTCATTCAAGAATCAAGCACATTGAGATCAAGCATCACTTTAATAGAGAACATGTTGAAAAGAAGACCATCAAGTTAGAATACATCCCCCACAGAGAAGCAGTTGGCTCACATTTTCACCAAGCCATTGAATGAAGCAAGATTCAATGAACTAAGATAGGAGCTTGGAATGTTAGATGATCTAGATCAAGTGAAGGAATAACCCTGCATCTATTCAGGGGGAATTTGATTCCAAAATTAAGGGGGGATTCCTAGCCACCTGCTGAGGGGGAATCTCTTTGAAGTACTTCGGGGTAGCCACCTGCTAAAGGTAAGCTACTCAAAACATCAACGGAATGAAGCATCAAGGTCCAAGAAAGTCACTATCAGGATTTCAAGATCAAAAGGAGTCAAAAATTCAAACAATTGGCTCAGCAGTTGAATGCATCCTAGCAAGCAGTGGGCTCAGCAGGCGACTGGCTACTAGCCCACTGCTACTTGTATAATGGAAGGAATTGCATATATATACTTTCTCAAAAAGGAGGAAAATGACTAGAAAGAGAAGGAAAGCAAATGGAGGTAAAGACACTGGTTCAAAAATTCGCGCAGGTGACTGCCTCAGGAGCAGGTCACTACTTCAGGCCAGCAGTTGGCTCAATTTCTGACAAATGTACAAGGAATCTCAATAAGTGACATACATATTCTTGATCCCCTCATATCAAGGATTCCAAAAAGCCAACTCTGGTTTTCAGAAACCATAAAAAATCTACCCCAAATTGAGCTCCCGGCTACCAATGTGAACACAGTTAATGCTGAAAAGGCCAGCTGTATTCTCCAACGGCTATATTCCAACGGCTAGTTCCCGATGACCTATAAATACTTCCTCCGTACCACTCCTTCACACTTTCACTTACAATCTCTCCCTAACTCTTTTCTAAAGCTTTCCTCATTCAAATCGCCAAATCGCTATAAATACACACACATGGCCTCCCTCATTCAAATCGCCAAATCCATATCTACCGGGTCCATTCTAAACACTCCCAAAATCATTGAGAAAGCAGAAAACCCTGGCAAAATGAGGGATCTTCTGAGAAAGCTAGAGACAACGGGGCTAATGAAAATGGCAACCTACCCCTATGCATACTTCTACCCAGAAGTAGTGGCCGAATTCTACTTGAACTCTAAACCAGGTACCCTTAAATCAGTCATCAAAGGAAGGCCGGTAGAAATCAAAGAAGGAGACACAAGAATTCTGCTCTCTTTACCTGGAGATGAAGCCCCAAATATTGATGACATCACCATTGACGAAGAAACCAGGAGGGTAATGGAAAAATCAAGGCTGGAGACTCAAGGAGAAGGAGAGTCCTCTAAAGCTCCCTAGGAGCAGTTGGTTGCTACTCTCCCTCAAGGGACACAACTGCTAGACCTCAACCAAGAGCCTCAGCAAGAAACTTCCCCTGAGCATCAGTCTACAACTTTAGCTGAGATTCGGGAGAGGATCTTCAATGAGGGAGCAAAGGACACTCCAACATTAGCTGAGGTGTTCGTTCATGAAAGGAAGGCCACCATCAAATTTATGAGCAGAGCAGAGTTAAGGCTACACAAAAGGTTGATCAAAATGAAGAACCATTTTGATCAACTCTTGGATTTGCGCTTCGAGGAAGTACACAGGCACATCAGAAGCAATCTGCAGATTCAACAAGTATTCAATTCTGAGCAAAAGGCTCAGCTTCAAATACAACTCAGAAATCAGCCAGCCCAATCAGAGGCAATCCAAAAGGCCCTTGAAGAACTTCGAGCTGTATGCGTAAACTACAAGAGCAATTCCAACATCTTCAGTAAACACAAGCCAGAACAGAGCCCTCTACCCAAGCACAAGCAGAGGCCTCTGCCCAGCCCTCTGTTCAGCTATCTGCCCAGGTACTCCCTAATCCTCCTTCACATACTAACCTTGTATGTACATTGGGTACACGTGCTAAGTATAGTGGCATCATCAAAATCTATCAAAATTGGGTACTGACAATTTCCCCCTTTTTGATGATGCCAAAACTATACAACACAAAAAATAAAATATTTTTATTGATTTTCATTGAGATTTTGTACATTGTTCTAAAGTCTAGAGTACAATAGTTTATAGTCAGTTTCGGACTTGTGATCTGACCTAGTTTTGTTTGTCTTCTTCTTGTTTCTTCTTGGCCTCTTCCTTTGCCTTTGCTTCTTCTGCCTTTCTTCTTCTGATCTCAGCCTCTTCTTTGTAGATTTGGTTCTTCCGTCTTGTTTCTGCTGCTTTCTTTACTGCTTGGGATCTTTTTGAGGAGGGGCCTTCTTGTGTTGACTTTTCCCCCTTTTGGCATCAGCAGGGGTCATGCTCTCTTGAAATAAAGCTTCTATCTCCGGGTCAGAGTCAACCTCCACTTGTCTTCACCTTGTTGGATGCATGTCACCAACTTCAATTGCAACGACATTGAGCATATTGTGAAGGTCCCTGACATCTACTTGGACATCTTCTTTGACCAATGTATCGAGGTTCTGTAGATTTTGATTTGTTGCTTGGATGTTTTGGCCCAGTTTCTGTAGTTTGCCTCCTTGTTTGAGAAACGCCTCTTGAGTGGCAGTGTGCATCCTGGTTAGGTGCTTAGCCACATCGTCTCTAGTTTTGGCAATGGCTTCGGAATGCTCTACCTGTTTTGTAACTACCTTTTGGGATAGTTGAAGGAAAGCTGGAAGTTCCTTGGTTTTGAGATTTTGGATGAAGATCTCATGCTCTTGAAGCAGTGGAAGTGCCTGCTCAAGGTTAGTATGTGAAGGAGGATTAGGGAGTACCTGGGCAGATAGCTGAGCAGAGGGCTGGGCAGAGGCCTCTGCTTGTGCTTGGGTAGAGGGCTCTGTTGTGGCTTGTGCTTGCTGAAAATGTTGGAATTGCTCTTGTAGTTGCACGCATACAGCTCGAAGTTCTTCAAGGGCCTTTTGGATTGCCTCTGATTGGGCTGGCTGATTTCTGAGCTGTATTTGAAGCTGAGCCTTTTGCTCAGAATTGAATACTTGTTGAATCTGCAGATTGCTTCTGATGTGCCTGTGTACTTCCTCGAAGCGCAAATCCAAGAGTTGATCAAAATGGTTCTTCATTTTGATCAACCTTTTGTGTAGCCTTAACTCTGCTCTGCTCATAAATGTGATGGTGGCCTTCCTTTCATGAATGAACACCTCAGCTAATGTTATAGTGTCCTTTGCTCCCTCATTGAAGATCCTCTCCCGAATCTCAGTTGAAGTTGTAGACTGATGCTCAGGGGCAGTTTCTTGCTGAGGCTCTTGGTTGAGGTCAAGCAGTTGTGTCCCTTGAGGGAGAGTAGAAGCCAACTGCTCCTGGGGAGCTTTAGAGGACTCTCCTTCTCTTTGAGTCTCCAACCTTGATTTTCCCATTATCCTCCTGGTTTTTTTGTCACTAGAAGAGGAGGAGTAAATGATCTGTTTACCTGTTGAGCGGGGTGGTCCCTTGGGAGCATTATCAGGATCACCATCATCCAGATTATCATCACTGGAGTCCTCAATGGTATCCTTGGCAGTTAGCTCCTTCCTTTTTGCTGTGTAGACCTGGTTGATCTTGTAGAGAGTGGTTGCTATAGCCAGATCCTCTATGCCAATCCACTCTACAGCAAAGTCTTCTTCAACAATGAAATATGGAAGGGTCTCTGCTTTATCTCTGATTTTGGTTAGCTTCCACTTTCTCCACTGCTTGACTCTGGTGAAATCAACCTCTAGTTGCTCTAGTGGAGTCATTTTGGGTGAGTCCATTGCTGGTGATGGAGGATCCACCTGCTTGTTGACTTTAGTGGTCTCCACTGCTTCTGTGGGAGCTGCCTGCTTGCTGATTTGAGGGGCCTGCTCTGCTTCTGGTGGAGCCGCCTGCTCGTTGATTTGAGTGGCCTGCTCCGTTTCTATGTGAGCCACCTGCTCTCCTTGTTGAGTTATCCTGGGGATAAGTATTGAGAGGGGGACGACAGAGCTGTTGCTGGCATAGGAGGAGTTTGAGGATTCTGCTTCTTCATTGATAATGGAGAGAGGTGAGGCAACTGCTTCTTCGTTAACCAATGCAAGAAGGGAGACCACTGCTTCTTCTTGACTGGGTGCTAGAAGTGAGGCTGCATCTTCTTCTTGAATCATGTCTAAGGGGGAGGCTACTGCTGCTTGCATAGATGAGGCTGCCTCCTCCAATTATTCTTGGAGGTTTCTTGTTGCTGTTCTCTGCTTCTTTGATTGAATTGCCTTGCATCCAGACCGAATTCTCTTTGCAGTCTTTGTTTTGATCTTGTCAAGTGTGATTTGAAGAGGCTCATGAGATGGAAGAGTGTCATCTTGCTTTTGGATAATTGGAGCACCGGCCTTGGAGGTTTGATGGAGGAATTTCCTCCAATTTGTTTCTTCCTTAATCTCTCCCACTATTCCCTTCCTCTTGAGTATTTCCCCAATTAAGAACCCATATCCCAATAGTGGAAGGGTTCCATCATCCCTTCTATCCTTGTGAGATTTGTCTACGTATCTCATAAGTTCTTTGAAAACATACCTTGACCAGTTGTGTGGTGAGCCTGATATAATTGCGGCCAGAGCGGGTGCCCTTTGTGCGTTGATTTCATCTAGAGCGGTAGTTCGGTTGTCAATGCACTTGTAGAGTATGTCCAGGAGCAAAGAATGTTCTTGAACCATCATGCTTTTCTTTACTTTGAGAGTGTTGAGGTGTTGAGCCTTCGGAAGGAACACAATCTCTCTGAAGGCTGCCTCGTCAATGGTGATGTCATCAATATTTGGGGCTTCATCTCCAGGTAAAGAGAGCAGAATTCTTATGTCTCCTTCTTTGATTTCTACTGGCCTTCCTTTGATGAATGATTTAAGGGTACCTGGTTGAGAGTTCAAGTAGAATTCGGCCACTACTTCTGGGTAGAAGTATGCATAGGATGAGATTGTAAGTGAAAAGTGTGAAGGAGTGGTACGGAGGAAGTATTTATAGGCTATCGGGAACTAGCCGTTGGAATATAGCTGTTGGAGAATATGGCTGGCCTTTTCAGCATCAACTGTGTTCACACTGGTAGCAGGAAGCTCAATTTGGGGTAGATTTTTGATGGTTTCTGAGAACAAGAGTTGGCTTTTTGGAATCCTTGATATGAGGGGATCAAGATGATGTATGTCACTTGTTGAGATTCCTTGTACATTTGTCAGAAATTGACCCAACTGCTGCCCTGAAGCAGTGACCTGCTCTTGAGGCAGTCACCTGCTGGCAGGCATCTGCGCGAATTTTTGAACCAGTGTCTTTAGCTCCATTTGCTTTCCTTCTCTTTCTAGTCATTTTCCTCCTTTTTGAAAAAGTATATATATGCAATTCCTTCCATTATACAAGTAGCAGTGGGCTAGTAGCCTGTAATACCCAAGATTAATTTAAGAGGATTGATAGTACTACTCATACCAACAGAGGTGCATCTCCTTTTAAGGGAGCTCATCACCCAAGAACTCCAAAGTTAAGCATGCTTGCACGGGAGTAGTCTTGGGATGGGTGACCCCCTGGGAAGTTTCTCAGGGCGCGCACGAGTGAGGACAAAGTGCGCGGAAAAGGCTAGTGGCGGTTTGTGAGGACAGTACAAGAGGTCAGAAGTAACTACCTCGGGGCCTACGGTGCCGGGGTGTTACATAGCCAGTCGCCTGCTGAGCCCACTGCTTGCTAGGATGCAGTCAACTGCTGAGCCAATTGTTCGAATTTTTGCCTCCTTTTGATCTTGAAATCCTGATAGTGACTTTCTTGGACCTTGATGCTTCATTCCTTTGATGTTTTGAGTAGCTTACCTTTAGCAGGTGGCTACCCCGGAGTACTTCAAAGAGATTCCCCCTCAGCAGGTGGCTAGGAATTCCCCCTTAATTTTGGAATCAAATTCCCCCTGAATAGATGCAGGGTTATTCCTTCACTTGATCTAGATCATCTAACATTCCAAGCTCCTGTCTTAGTTCATTGAATCTTGCTTCATTCATTGGCTTGGTGAAAATGTCAGCCAACTGCTTCTCTGTGGGGATGTATTCTAACTTGATGGTCTTCTTTTCAACATGTTCTCTAATAAAGTGATGCCTGATCTCAATGTGCTTGGTTCTTGAATGAAATACCGGATTATGAGTGATAGCAATAGGACTAGTGTTATCACACAGTATGCTAATCTCATTTGTTTCTTCTCCATAATCCCTCAATTGCTGTTTCATCCATAGTATTTGTGCACAGCAGCTGCCTGCAGCTATGTATTCAACTTCAGTAGTGCTAGTAGCAATTGAATTTTGTTTCTTGTTGAACCAAGAGAAAAGTCTTCCACCAATTAATTGACAAGTACTTGAGGTACTTTTTCTATCAATTTTGCATCCGGAAAAGTCTGAGTCTGAGTAGCCATAGAGTTCAAAGCCTCCATTTGTTGGATACCATAATCTAGAGTTAGGATTACCTTTTAGATACCTCAAAATCTTCTTTGCAGCTAGAAGATGGCTTTCCTTAGGTTTTGATTGAAATTTTGCACATACACCAACTGAATAGGATATGTCTGGCCTACTCGTGGTGAGATATAATAAGGAACCAATCAAACCTCTATAAAGTGTAGGATCAACATCCTTGCCATCTTCATCTTGACTTAGATCTTGTGATGTATTCATGGGTATCTTGACCGTAGACTTGTTCTCAACCTTGAACTTTTTCATGAGATCTCTTGTATATTTGGCTTGGTTGATGAAGATGCCTTGAGGAGTCTGCTTCACTTGTAGTCCCAAAAAATAGTTCAACTCTCCCATCATGCTCATTTCAAATTTGCTTTGCATGAGAGTTGAAAATTTTTCACATAGTGCTTCATTTGAGCTCCCAAAAATTATGTCATCAACATAGATTTGAACAAGCAGTATGTGGGGACCTTCTTCAATTTTGAATAGGGTCTTGTCTACTTTGCCTTTAGTGAACCCATTATTCACTAAATATTCAGAGAGAGAGTCATACCATGCTCTTGGGGCTTGCTTGAGTCCATAAAGAGCCTTGTGTAATCTGTAGACTTGATCCTTCTCTCTATTGATTTCAAAACCAGGAGGTTGCTCCACATAGACCTCCTCTTCTAGTAGACCATTTAGGAAGGCACTTTTCACATTCATTTGATAGACTGTGAATTGCTCATGAGCAGCATAAGCCAAGAAGATTCTTATTGCTTCCAATCTGGAAACAAGAGCAAAGGTTTCATCAAAATCTATACCTTCTTCCTGGCAGTATCCTTTGGCTACCAACCTTGCCTTATTCTTGACTATGGTGCCTTCCTCATCCATTTTGTTTCTGAATACCCATTTAGTTCTTATCACATGTTGATGATAGGGTCTGGGTACAAGCTCTCATACATTGTTTCTCTCAAACTGGTTGAGTTCCTCTTGCATGGCTTGTATCCAGTAAGAGTCAAGTAGGGCTTCTTCAATTTTCTTGGGTTCAATTTGGGAGATGAAGCATGAGAATAGTGCTTCTCTCTGTATTGTTGATCTGGTACGAACCCCTGTATTGATGTCTCCAATTACTTGGTGAGGAGGATGTTTATTCAACCATCTAATGATCATCATGAGGAGGATGTTTATTCAACCATCTAATGACCATCTCCAATGACCATCTAATGTCTGGGACCATCATAAAGTTATCATGAGTCTACTTCTATGATCATTACAATATAAACATAAGCATGTATTATTTGTTAATTGTTTATGCTTGTTTACACAAGTTGAAGAGAAAATTGATGAATTTAGTGGCATTCAAGATTCATTTGAATGCGGAGAAAATAATTGCGATAGAAAGAAGAGGCAAAACATGAATAAGTGTTCGCAGACTAATCAAAGTCAACAGTGATCGGATCTCAAACTTAACACATGCGATAAACGCAACAAGAAAAGTAAAGACACACGATATGTTGACGTAGTTCGGAAGAAAACCTTCCTAATATGCGGGGTTTCAACAGGGGAAACCTGGTCCTAATATTCCACTAGCTCAGACAAAAAACAGTTTACAATCAATATGGTTGCAAAGCGATCAAAATACAGAACATGCAATAGGTCAGGAATACAACTCAAGAAACAAATAAGAGAAAAAGTTCAGAGATATCCGAATGAAACCCTAAGGCTTCAGAAGAAGAAGACTGCAGGGCTCCGTGTTCTGGAACTCGTCTAGATCTTTCTTCTTAATCCTCAGATTTCCAGGCCTTCTCCTTTCTCTATAACCGTCCTTGTTAACTCAGGCTTTCGCGCAGAAAACCAGCAGCGGAACAACGCTATCAAAGTTCTCGACCTCTCTCTCGCTTGCTCTAGGGTTTTAGAAAATAGCTCAGAATGAATCAGCCGAAGTCTCTGAAGACGGAAAATGTTTATATACATAGGGTCCTCCATGTATAAAACCGGCGCTTCAGTTAACCAAGAGGCCCAGCCCAGTAAATAACCCGAGACCAAGAAAGGAAGGAGAACAATTTAAAGTTCTAAGCCCAGCCCAAAAGCATTATACAAATAATTGATTGCTTTGCCATCCTATCTAAAATTGTAAAACTTAGGAAATAATTAGAGAATTCGGATTACTAATCTTAACAATTTGCCCTCCTAAGACTCATTCTCAAGTCATCACAGTCCTTAGGTATCATCATTGCTAGCTGATTGGAATATGGAACCAGGTCTCACTCCATTCATCATTAACCCAATTCATGGACCTACTGTTCAAAACACCTCAAAGATTTTAATGAATTTCCAGCAAAATAAAAACTTACCAGTTTGGACAATTTTAGTACTAAAATCAGCAGGATTAACATCTCCAGTTATCTTTTCAATAGACACATTTTCCTTTGCAATTTCATCCCTTATATAATGAAATCTAACATCTATGTGTTTAGATTTTTCATGATACATGGGATCTTTACAAAGATAAATGGCACTCTGACTATCAGAAAAAACAACAGGGGTTACATTTTTTCCTAAGACTTCACCCCGAATACCCTTAAGCCATTTGGATTCTTTAAAAGCTTCAGTGGCTGCAATGTATTCAGCCTCTATGGATGACAGGACTACAACAGATTGCAACTGGGACTTCCAGGAAATACAATTTCCAGCCCATGTAAAGAACCAGGAAGTAGTAGACTTCCTTGAGTCTTTACACCCTGCATAGTCAGCATCTACAAAACATTTTAGGTTTAAAGATTTGTGAGAACTGTACTTCAGTCCTAAATTTCATAGCAGTCCAATGTCTTTCCCTAGGGTCAGACATAAACCTGCTAAGAACACTTATAGCAAAGGCCAAATCAGGTCTAGTACAAAGCATATCATACATTAGTGATCCAGAAGCAACATCATAAGGCACATTTTCCATTTTTCTAGATTCTTCCACAGATATAAGATAAGGATCTCTATGTAAATCTAAATGCCCTCCTGAAGGAATAGGTGTAATTTTCGACTTAGACATATTAAACTTATCTAACATCTTAGAAAGATAATCACATTGTGATAAAAACATGCTTCTTTCAGATCTGTTCCTTAATATGTCAATTCCTAAAATTCTTTTAGCAGTGCCAATATCCTTCATATGAAAATGCAATTTAAGATCATTTTTCACACTTACAATCAGCATTTTACAAGAACCAATAAGAAGGATATCATCAACATAAAGCAGAACATACAAAGCATTTTCGGTACCCACATGCTTAAAGTATAGACAAGTATCATATTTTCTTCTAAGAAATCCCAATTCACACATGCAGGCATTAAATTTCAAGTTCCACTGTCTTGGGGACTATTTTAATCCATAAATTCATTTCTTAAGCAAGCAGACATGATCAGGTTTATTTTTAAAAATAAAACCAGGTGGTTGGGACATATAAATGGTTTCATTAATGTCTCCATGTAAAAAGGCAGTTTTTACATCCATTTGTTCAAGTTCCCAGTCAAAAACAGTGGTCATGGCAAGTAAAAGTCTTAGAGTTTTGAATTTAACAACAAGAGCAAAAATATCTTGGTAATCAATCCCTTGTTTTTGTTTAAAACCTTTTGCAACTAACCTAGCTTTAAACTTAGGTGGTTCAGTGGGATCAAGACTATCTTTCATCCTATAAATCCATCTACAATCTATGACTTTAGCACCCTTAGGTTTAGGGACCAGAGATCGGGTTTGATTTGCAAACATGGATTGCATTTCTTCTTGCATTGCCTTAAACCAATCATTTGACTTAGAACTTCTAACAGCTTGTTCAAAGGTATCAGGAACATAGTTTTTAACTACTTCCGAAGCTAGCAACACAAACTCAACAAGGTTTGACATATATCTCCTATTAGGAATAATTGTCCTAGGTTCTCTATCTCTTATTAGTTGATAATCAGCTAAGTTTGGTTCAACAAAGTCATTAGAATTTCATTTGATGAAGCATCTAAAGAATCAGACATATGCATATCATTTTGAACATGAACATCATGCAGATTTTCAGAGTCATTGAGTGAGGGGGAGGTATTACCTTGTTGATCTGTATTATGATTAAGATTCACATTACCTTCAGATGAATCATTCAAATCATTCCCAGATAATGAATGATCATCATTGACATTGTGGAAAACTCCACTGTCATAATCCTCATCAGACAGATCATCATTTTCCAGAGAATAAAAAAGGTTTCCATCAGAATCACCTGTCAATTCACTTGAAGGAGTGTTAGTTTTCTTATAATGGAATTCAACTTCATTAAACACAACATCTCTGGACACAAGGCATTTATAAGCTCCTGGTTGAATAACTAAAAGCTTATAACCTTTAACACCCTCAGGATAACCTATCATTACACATTTAATTGCCCTAGGTTCCAACTTACCTTGGGACACATGCGCATAGGTAGTGCACCCAAAGGGTCTCAAATGAGTAATATTAGGTTTGATTCCAGACCACATCTCTTGTGGAGTTTTAAAGTTCACCACAGAAGATGGTGATCTGTTTATCAAGTAAGCAGCAGTTACTATAGCCTCACCCACATAGAATTCTTAAGACCAGATTCAAATAACATGCACCTAGCTTTTTCAAGTAGAGTTCGGTTCATCCTCTCAGCAGTACCATTCTACTGAGGGGTTCCAGAGACAGTTAAAAGCCTTTTAACCCCATTAGTTTTGCAAAAATCATTGAAAATAGTATTGCAAAATTCAAGTCCATTGTCAGTCTTCAAAGACTTCTATTTAAAATTAGATTGAGATTCAACCAAGCTCTTCCAATTTTTAAAACTTTCAAAAGTTTCATCCTTTGTTTTCAGTAAATATACCCATACTTTTCTTGAAAAGTGATCAACAAGAGAAAGAAAATATTTCCTACCTCCTATTGTTCCAACTTTAGAAGGCCCCCATAAATCAGCATGAACTAATTCTAGGGGTTTAAAAGCAGTATAAGTAGAATCATCAAAGGAATGTCTGGTTTGCTTTCCAAAAATATAGTTTTCACAAAGATCAATAGGGCTAGGTTTAAAATCAATCAATCCATTTTTAAACAGTTTGCTCAAACCCACATTATTGATATGGCCCAACCTCTTATGCCATATTTCAGTTTGTTTTTTAGTAGCATCATTAGGGACAGGGGCGACAAGATTAAGTTCAGATGTACCTTCAACAATATACAAACCTCATTTTTTATTAGCTTTGATAAGATTGTTCCCGTTCCTGGAAACCATCTTAACACCAACCTGTGTAATGATACTACAACCCATCTCATCAAATATGGACTCAGAAAGTAAATTCCTTCTCAAGTATGGAACCCACCTAACATTTTGCACAACTCTAACAACACCATCAAACATTCTCAAAGGAACATTACCAATGCCTTTAATATCTAAAGCAGTATTATCTCCTAACATAACCTTTCCCCCATCAAACAAAGTCAATGAGGAGAAACAGTCCTTGTTAGAAGTGACATGCAAAGTACAACCAGAATCAAGAATCCATTCAGATTTCAAAGAAGACTCAGAACAAACAAGTAACTCATGTTGAAAGACATTAGCAGATTCTGTGTTAGAGGTAGGATTAGGATTGGGGTTATCACCTTGTCTATCCCTCTTTTTCTTCCTACAATCCCTATCAAAATGCCCCTCTATCCCACAGTAATGACATTTAAAGCCCTTCTTTTCAGAATTTTCTTTCTCAGATTGTTTCTCTTTCTTAGAACCCTTCTTCTTATTCTTAGGTTTACCCCTCACAACTAAAGCCTCAGTCTTAGTCTCAGTTCTTTCACTAAAGGTTGAGTCAAACTTAGACTTAAACACCTTAAAGCTCTCACACTTTTCAATAATAGAATCTATTATCTTATTTGGTGTTAAATCCTCATTAGAGTATTGAATTACATCCTTAAAGTTGTCAAATTGGGAGGGCAGAGAGTTTAAGAGAATCACAGCTTGATGGGTGTCCTTAATTTGTTCATCTACTTTCTCAATTTCCTGTGTCATCTTAAGAAAATTGTCTAAATTATCTTGCAAAGAAATAGACACATTCATTTTGAAAGTGAACAACCTACATAATAAGGATATCTTCCTAGACATGGTTTTCTTCATGTAGGTTGATTCAAGAGTTTCCCACAGAATCTTAGGCTCAGTTATACTAGAAAACTTTCTAGCCACATTGTTAGACAAGTGTATAATCAACTCAGAATAAGCAGCATTTTTCAATTCAAGTTGATCAGATTCAGATAATCCAGGTATAGGGTCATGAGCAATAGCTTTGAAGCATTTCTGCTTCATTAACAGAGCTTTCATCTTAAGTTGCCACATTGGGAAATCATTGGTGCCATCAAACATTCGGATTTTGACACCAGACTCAGACATTTTTCCCAATATGTTACTCAAGAACAGACAGATTATCAAGAACAGATAATTCAACCAGACGAAGAAGAAAGGCAAAGACAACAAATGCAAGTAATGCTGTCAATTATACGCTAGCGGATACTGGTTCAGATTTAATCACAAACCAAGAACTAGGGTTTCAAGAAATCCAAGATTCAAACAAAGATAGCAATTAGGGTTTCAAGAACACACCAAGCTCTGATACCAATTTGTTTGCAGTCTAATCAAAGTCAACAGTCAAACAGATCGGATCTCAAACTTAACACATGCAATAAACGCAACAATTCCCCAACAAAAGTAAAGACACACGATATGTTGACGCAGTTCGGAAGAAAACCTTCCTAATCTGTGGGGTTTCAACAGGGGAAACCCGGTCCCAATATTCCACTAGCTCAGACAAAAACAGTTTACAATCAAGATGGTTGCAAAGCAATCAAAATACAGAACATGCAATAGGTCAGGAATACAACTCAAGAAACAAATAAGAGAAAAAGTTCAGAGATAATCGAATGAAACCCTAAGGCTTCAGAAGAAGAAGACTGCAGGGCTCCGTGTTCTGGAACTCGTCTAGAGCTTTCTTCTTAATCCTCAAATTTCCAGGCCTTCTCCTTTCTCTCTAACCGTCCTTGTTAACTCAAGCTTTCGCGCAGAAAACCAGCAGTGGAACAACGCTATCAAAGTTCTCGACCTCTCTCTCTCTCTCTCTCGCTCTAGGGTTTTAGAAAATAGCTCAGAATGAATCAGCCGAAGTCTCTGAAGACGGAAGAGGTTTGTATACATAGGGTTCTCCATGTATAAAATCGGCGCTTCAGTTAACCAAGAGGCCCAGCCCAGTAAATAACCCGAGACCAAGAAAGGAAGGAGAACAATTTAAAGTTCTAAGCCCAGCCCAAAAGCATTATACAAATAATTGATTGCCATACTATCTAAAATTGTAAAACTTAGGAAATAATTAGAGAATTAGGATTACTAATCTCAACAATAAGAAATATAATTACTCTAAATAGGACACAATCATGGACAAAATGCACATTCAAAATTGGAGTGATGATATTTTATAATCAAAATAGGACTTAAATATTTTAGGAAGAAAATGTATAATTAAATTAAACCTTTCATAATTAGGGGTGTATGGGATATATTTTAGAGAGAGAAAACATTGATCTTATTTTTTCACTTTTTAGTTTTTACTCTTACATTTAGTCTTGTTTAAAGAATTTTCTCAAACTCAATTAATGTCATATTTAGACAATGATAATGTTTACACATGAAAATAACTACGGATAATCTTGAGAGTTTGAGACCCACTGTTGGCTCTAAAAACAAGTGTTACATAACAATAGAATTTGTCGTTCTGAGTATATTGTATTTACATCAGTTATCAGTTCATGATTGATGAATTTTCTAATCACGTGACGCTAAGAATTTGTATGCTCCTCCCCTATTCGGGATTTGGGGCATTTAATCCTATAATTTTGTGTTCTACTTTTTTAATTAGCGATGGTTTCGAGAGTTTTTCCAAAAATATTATTAAAATAAAACTATCTTTACATAAATATGAATATTAGTTACTATAATGTAATGTCATAGTAACTTAATTTTTTGTTCAAAAAAAAACTTCAGTTTAAAAATTGAACATAAATTACGATTTCATTTTCGTAATTATTTCTTGTTTGTTTCAATTCGACAAATAGTTCTTTATACGCAAAATACATTACCACATTTCCTAAGGGAGAAAAAGAGCTCGAGTCGAGCCACACGTCTTTCATTAAAAAGAAAAGTTTACAAATTTATTTAAAACAAATAAAAAACAAACTTTTTCAGGATGGAGGGAAATACGAATTATCTATCGCCCCTCCTTTTTAATGATTCATATTTAACCATAAAGGAATTCACGCTTCAAAATTAATCATGGCATGATGATACATTTTATACTCAGTATAATATTCTATAAATCACCATAAAGATAGTAACATTCATTCTATTATTCTACTTATAGGGGCACATGATTCATATTTTACTTTTTTATTACTCCATATGTCTCTTAACACTTCGTCATTCATGTTTGGATTTTCTTAGGGCCCGTTTGGTAACACCCAAATCGGCTGCATTGGCTGATTCTGCTGAAATTTATGAAATTCCGACTGAAGTAGCTCTATTGGTTGATTCTGCTGATTTGTGAAATGAATATATATAAAATATATATGCTTTTTTAATTAATTAATCAAAGAAAAATTTATATGAAAATATCTAAAATTGTCCTATACAATAACTTCAGCCAATATAGTCAGAAAAGTAACCCCAAGCTTATTTTTTCTTATTATTACACAATTCAGCTCGTCAAACCAAAAATTACGTATTTGATGAAAAAGTTGGCTGATAAGACTGCAAAATAAAAAATTATGGCAACCAAACGGGTTCTTAAACTTTTATCAAAGAAATTTTCATATTGAAAAATATTTATCGTATGAGAATAATGTGAAAACGTTTTTTTTGTTAAATTATTTTCATATAAATAGGAAACTTATACTCCCTCCGGTCCTTATTAAACTTTACGCTTTGACTTCACACATATTAAGGAAATAAATTTGACTTTACGATTAAATACACTGTTTGACACTGTTTAGTATAGATTTGTTTGCCAAATAAGACAAATAAGGAAATGTAAAGTTTAATAAAGAAAGTGTAAAGTTAATTAAACACTATTGATCAAAATTATTATTGACTAGTCTTTGGCAAGCCACTGTACAATGTGATCACCATCCTGTGCAAACATGTGTGTCCTTTTCTTTCACGTACTGCGCATATGCACATGCATGCATTTACTTCACATTTTTCTATCAACGGATTTAACGATCATTCAAACCGGAAACGATCATGAAAATTCGTTGGGCGCTTTTATTTGGTCGGTCGCGGTCGTTATTGTGTCTGTTGGTCGGTTTTAAACGGTGTACTGCGCTGCCCCACAAACGCCTTTCATACCTTCCGTTACCTAACCAATTTCTTCTCAATCATAATTGACAACTAACGTACCCCAGACACCTGTCTATGTAATTTTCTCGTATGAATTCTATGTTTATTATTATTATTATTGTTATTGAATAAGACCTAACTCAATTACTAAATATCTCATCTTGCTTGTCATTTATTGCGTGTGCTTACTCATCACTTATAACCCACTAAATCTTCAACTATCCAACGGAAGGTGTTGGACTGTTGGACCTTTGGTGTTGAAAAAATAAATCTTAACAGGTTCGATCTGAGTTGTTGAAGATACATAGATATCGACAACACGAGAAATGGATCTCTCTATGGTCCGTTAAAATGTCTGATGAAAAAAGAGAAGACTAAAGCAAGCATGAATTGACAACTACTTAAAAAAAGTTGGATTAAGTATTTATTCCCCAATTAAGACTTATTTAGTCCTCTTAAAAGAATAACTTCATTAAAACTTTCTAAAATATGAGTCAGTGAATTCTATTTTGGGAATAAAACACTGATAATTCTATTTATGAACTTTATCCATGTTTTAGTCCATATAGAGCATTTTTGTCTATGCCAGGTCTCACGCCAAAACACCTCAACTATAGAAATGAGAAAATGGGGATGCAAAAGACCATTACTATTCTTTGGCTCACCTGTTAATTTAAGTTTGTAGAGTTAATTTGTATAATTTACTTCATTATTATTCTTATATACGCACATTGGTTTACATAAAAAGTGTTTTTCGCGAATAAATGTGGTGCGTTGGATAGGTACACTAATGACTAAATATATCAAATTGTTTAAAATAGATAAAAAATGAAATAATGATAAAAGTAAGAATGTTTTTACTTGGATTGAAACTTTCTGGTCTTGTCTGATCTGGTCTCGTAAATGTCTGATCTCTGTGTATTTTATAATTGTTCAAATATGACGTTATTTGAATATAACAGTGCATTAACTACAATCAAAGGTGCAAGGTTCACACTTTTCATAGAAATATCCTTTTTATTAGAAGTGGACAATATATATACCCAATTCAAGTTTTTCTATTTTGGCATCTTCTCGCTGCCTAAAAATATTATTTACACAATTGATGACCAATGAGCTTTTACTCTTCCCTTTAGTGAAATATTTTACTTGAGTAAGTCAATGAAAATTGGAAGAACTTTTTATAGACAAAGATTTGGGAAATTATGTTTTTCAAGTCTAATACATTAACTTGTGATTCATTTTGATTGTAGAATCCCAATAAAATAGCACCATTATAAAAAGTGGTTTTTTACAAAAATATGATTGATAATTACTATAGCATGGTGTTATGGTCATTTAAGGGTAAAATTTAAATATAAGTGAATGTGATTATATTTACTACTTTAACCATTACACTATAAAGTCACATTTTTATAAAAACCTAAATTTTAATCATTAGTTTAATTTACTCTGTAATACTCCGTAACTAATAAATTACAGAATAGGATATTAAACTCCGATCCCTAAAGTTTTGATTTACAAAAATACCATGAAAAGAGGTGAAAATTAAGTGGCATAAAAACAATCTAAATCTTTTGTCTTCAATGGAAACCATTTCTAAATCAAGTTACAACTACGCTTGGAAAGTCACGTTACAACTACCATTTTTAAATCAAAAGCTTTTTACTCACATTTTGTTTGATTTGACACAAAGTGATGATAAACTTGGAAAGTCAAAATAAAATTCTATCTTACATAAATATGCGTGTAAGTCAAACCGAGAAATTCATTTCAGATCGTATGGACTATAAAAATATTCAATTTGCCTAACTTTAGGTTTGGAAATGTTCATCTAATTTTTTATTTACGATTCAAAATAGAAGACTATTATTAGCAAATACTCCCTCCGTCCCGGAATTATCTTCATTCTTTCCTTTTCGGTCCGTCCCAAATTTATCTCCTTTTTCCCTTTTTGGTAAAGAATATGTGATTCACAATCATTCTTACGTATTTCTCTCTCCTCTGCATAACTCTCCACCACACAAATCCCACTATCTTAAAACTCGTGCCCAGTCAAAACCGGAGTTAAATATGGGACGGAGGGAGTAACTTATTACTTCGTACTTATTATCAGCAGTTGAGTGATTGATGTTTTGTCTAAATTAGAGAGAAATAAATAGATCACAAATTAGTTAAAATAGATAATTTGAAGAAGTCAAAATGAACATTAAAAAATCTGAACGAGCATGTGACGAGGGGCCGAGGTGGAGGGGAGGCTAACCGGGCCCGACCCATATAAAAATTTAAATGTAAAAATTTATCTGTAATTTTTTTTTGTACCGGCTCATTCAACTCTTACTCCTGACTACGTCCCTGCATGTGACGCGATAGAGGGTCCCATCCATGTGGTAAGTGTTGCTCTAACTCGAATTATTCATCGTCCTTCAGATGAAGTACTCCCTCCGTCCCTTAAAATTTTGCCAAGTTTGACTGACACGGGATTAATAAAGTAAAAACTGTGTGGTAGAGATTTGTACAGAAGGGAGAGAATTGATTGTAGCCGCAAATTCTTTACTTAAAATAGAAAGTGGCAAAGTTAGTGGGACATCAAAACATGGAAAGTTGGCAAAGTTTTAAGGGACGGAGGGAGTATATTAGAGTGGTAGGCTAGGTACTCGCCGGTGCTCAGTGGATCCGTGGCTGGTAAGTCATTTTCCAAACAAAGTCCTAATCCGTAGATTTCATAAAGTGATGACACGTATATCAAAATGATATGATTAATCTAAGTATAAAGTTTTATGAAAATAATGATTATGATATACATCATACATGTCATTGTTTAATTGACTTGGTCTATGGTCTAAGGGATTGGATTTACCAAAATTTTACTCTGGTTTGTCGGCAAGCAAGAATTAGAGAACAGATTGGGGGCCCTACATCAAAAGTGTGAAATAGATAAATGTATGCAGTAGTATAATACTCCGTAAAAAATATATGGAGCAGTATTAAATATTAAAATAATTTATTACGGTTTAATTTTAATACTCGTACTATTCAGAACGTGAGAAAATGGTAAATTAGTAATAAGAAAATAAAAAACCTACTCCCACCGCTCCTATTTTATCTTCCAAATAGGTTTGACACACAATTTAAGATAGTGGGTATTGTGTGATGGAGAGTTGTGCAGAGGAGAGAAATGTGTAAGAAATGTTGTAAACTACAAATTCTTTACTAAAAAGGGAAAGTAGAAGTTTTAATTGGAACGGACGAAAAAGGAAAGTTGGAAGTTTTAATAGGAACAGAGGGAGTATCATATTACGGAATACAGAGTACTCCATATTACTTGATTTGCAAAAGAGTAGTATTCCCTCCGTTCCCAGTGCTTATATCGTGGAACCGGCGCATGGTGAGCACCATGCACTCTTTGTTATTTTTTATTTCTTCTTTTCTTAAAATTGTTAATATTTTTTTTTTTTTTTTTTGATCCGATTTTTATAAAATTTATATCAAAATTTTTTAGGTTTCATGATCTTTCAAATGAGACCAATATTGCCTATGTAATTTTAATTTTTTACATTCATACATTTTTTTGTAATACTCCGTATATTTTTATATGCATACACTTTTTCTATAATATATTTTTTTATCACTTTTATATGTTTTTATAGGTTTTTAAGATATTGAGTTTGTTTATTTTGCTTCTAGCTTGGAGTTACATTTGATAATATACGAAGTTACATCATCTTATACTCCAGTTACAAGTTATTATGTGTGAGTTACATCTTGTTATGTGTGAGTTACATCTTCTTATACACGAGTTACATACTTTTATGCACGAGTTAAATGCAATTATGTGTGAGTTACATCTTGTTATGTGTGAGTTTCATCTTGTTATACACGAGTTACATACTTTTATGCGCGAGTTACATGTAATTATGAGTGAGTTATATCTAATTATTTGTGATTTTTTACTTATCTTTATATTGAACGAATTCAATTATAACTGAATTAATTTTTTTCTTTGCCAATTTAATACAAAATTTTATTAATCCACATAAAATAAGTATATTGTATTTCATATTCATACACTATTTTTCAAATGATAAAAATGAAAGATGTAGTAGGGGTTTATTTCGTGGTGTAACTCACATACATTAAGATGTAACTCGCGTATATTAAGATGTAACTCGCGTACAATAAGATGTAACTCACGCAGAAGAAGATGTAACTTCATGATATATTATCAAATGTAACTTCAAAATAATATGTTAAAATTACATAAGAAATATTGGTCTCATTTGATAGATCATGAAAAATAAAAAAATTGATATAAAATTTATAAAAATCGGATATCAAACAATAAAAGTTATTACAATTTCTAACAATTTCTAAAAAAAACTACTAAAGCATTAGTAATTTAAAATCACATAAAAGCATGATCAATATTCATTTTTTAAATATTATTAAAATAAATCTTATTTACTACAATATATTGTCGTGATAACTTAAGTTTAAACACTGAACATAAGTTACTATGACTAAGTTACTCTTATAGTCACTCAGTCACATATTTATAAACAATACTCATTTTAATATAAATAGGTGATTATTTCATATTCAATATAGTATTTAATAAATTTGGCGGAACATAGGAATATTATGAGTTATAATTATGGCGGTCAAGATGATAGAATATTTGTTAAAAGTTAAAACTACTCTTTCTATCTCATTAAAGTCTGTCAATTTTTCTTATTTAATGGTTTACAAACTTTTCTCTTTTCATTAAAAGTAATAAATATGTGTTTAAAATAATTTATTTCTGCTTTACACAAATTTCATCAACTATGCAATTTTTACTTACTCATTTCATATGTAAGTTAATTTTGATCAAGTTATATGGCACGAGGAAGCATTTGTTGATGATCATGTATAACCTTTTTGTGTAAGCACCAAGCTAAGTGATCTCGACTTCGTAGCAGTAATCATGGACTCCCAACTCACCTAAACCCTTGAGAAATGTAGACCCGAATCGCTTGAATAATCAGCTAGGTTTTCACTGTCGTCTATTTACCATCGTGCACAAGAAGTCACTCTTAACGGATTGACTATCCTTTTCGTAAGGTTCTTACTTCTTAGCATAGCTTACAACAGAACCACAATTGATTGGTCATAGGGGTGGGGAAAACATTGAACTGATATGGTACCGAACTGGGAAATAGGGTTCAAAATGGATCCTCAAATTATGTCGTGGACCATAGCGTACTGATTTAAAAAATGGCATGATATTTCAGTTTTAAGTAACACATAATTCCAGAATCTAATGCTCTAGATTCATTATCATTTCTTTTCTTAGATCATGTTCTCTTTTGATCCAAATTCTATCTATACATGATTCATCACAAACAAGCACTAATCTACCACTCCTTGCCTCGACTACGTTCGCTTCAATTAAAGAGTGGGAAACTGGAAGAACGGCGGACATGAGATCATATGGAGACTCAATTGGCACAACAATCAGGAAGTACAAACACAAAACCCATCAGCCCAGGATTAGCTATGATGGTTTCATGCATGCGACCTTCGGTTGAGGATTCTACCACAAGGCTTCCTCCACCACGACTCGTCAATGAGCTAGACCACATCATCAGACTAGGAATTGGGGTAGAGCGTCTCGGCAAAAAGGAAGTCTATTCCAATGAACAACGACAAATCAACACATGAAATTAAAGATCAGCACATAGCTCCACTTCCTTTCACCTCGAGTACTCTCACCCCAGGGAGTAGAAGAAACCTAATAGAGTACATGGACGTATGTACGTACTTGAACTCCCGATCTTGGGCAGAAGCTCAGATACGTCTATCAGATATCATTTATATTAGGGAGATTTCCCAAAATAGGAGTAAATGAAGTTTGAAATTCCAAAATAGGACTACTTTGTTTTTATTCCCGAAATGGGACTAACATGGCAGTATTTACTGTCATCTTGTAGTCGTGACTGCCAAATAGTTGCAGTACAGTGCATTTAACATGACAATATTCATTATAATTAATGACAGTATTTTTCAATCATGGCAGTATTTTTCATATATGACAGTAATAACTCCTATTTCAGGAAGAAAAACATACTAGTCCTATTTTTGGAATTCCAAGTGTCATTTGCTCCTATTTTGGGTAATTTCCCTTTATATTATTGTACACTTTAGATACTTATATGTATCAATTGGAATAGTTTTCTACAGTTACTAGCCTTTTTTTTGGTAATTGGGTCCAACCTAATATCCCATTCATCCCACATTTTCTATTTAAATACTCCCATTGGGAGCCATGTAAAAGGACGATTGATATTATATACACAATTTCTTCTCTCTAACTCTCACATCTCTCTAGATTGAATAATATATATATATATATATATATATATATATATATATATATATATATATATATATATATATATATATATATATATATATATGGGCGTCTAGCTATACTTGTCAAGATTTTTTCGTAGATTAAGAAAAACAAGCAGGTGTAATGAGAAGCGTAGAGATATAGTGTCAAATAAAGGAGAGAATAAATGGAACATATAAGAGAGAAGATGAAAAGTTGTAAAAGAAGGAAAGTGAAGATGAAAAAATAAGGTTAAATTTAGGGAAAATGGACACTAATAATCTCAGCTATTAGTGATCTGATTAAAATAATCCAACGTATCAATAAAACTAAACTAAACCGATAAAGGAACGCCTCTTGTCTAGAGACTAGAGATAGAACCATTTAGATACATTGAATACATATAGTTTATTGGCTACATGAGCAATAAGTGTAGTTGACTAAGAATAAGGTTACCCAAAATAGGACGGATCACAACTTTGCAAGGCTTTTAATTGAGGTTGATGTTTCGAATACACCACAACTTTCATTTCCCATATGATTACCTTCCCGAAAGGTATTCAAACAAATGGTGGTATACGAAACGTTTCCCAATTAGTTCTTTCACTGAAAAGAATACGGGCATCACCCGTTAATTATCTGTAACACGTTTGCACCTATTAAGGATGAAAAAACTGCTCAAGGTTAGGAACAAGGCAGGGAAACTTGATACTACTCATGAGGAAAAAGAATTTGTCCAACAAGGAAGGGATGTGTTGGTGGTGAAGGGGGGAAAGAATTTGAAGAAGAGTGTTGAAGGTAAACCTTTGGTGACAGAGAGAGAGGAGTTGGTTATGGTAGCAACAGAGCATGACAAGAGGAACGAGGTCATACCGGTGGAGGAACCTATTTTGTAGGAACCTCCAGTGACCAGCACGCACAGCCGGAATCTGCTGTTTCGGTGGAGGGACCTATTTTTCCGGAACCTCCGATAACTAGCATGCCACTCTCTCATCCGGAAGTACCAGATCCTTTGTCTAGGCCGTCACATACGCCGGTAATAAAGGAGGATGGGTCCAGACCAAACAAGACTAACGAGGAGACCGTGCAGAAAGCTGCCACGTTAGAGACCATTGCAGAAAACGCCGACTTGGGCCCGAGGAAGATTTATATTTGCGGGGAAATTGGTGGTAGAATCAAATGCAAGTTTATGAAGAACAGGAAGAATAAGAGACATTAATGATTAGAGCTGAATTAATTAATTAATTAATTAAATTTATTAATTACTGGTTCGACTTATTTTATTAGAAATTATGTGATGTGGGTGATGTCCCATTACTGATGCATTATATCTAGGTTAGTGCTTTCGAGCCTAGATAGTCATTTTGATCTGGATTTAATGCATTGTAAAAATATTATTTTTGGGTGCTTTATATATATTTACATTTCATCCAAAAAATTGAAACCGATGCTAGAAGACGAGTTATAGAACTCGATAAGATCTTTCCAACGAGAGAGAGTGCTTTAAATGAAAAAAGAACAATAAATGTAGTAGTATGTACGTATATTACAAAGGATGAGATCAGAAAATCCTAAACAAACAATGATGAACAAAAGTAATAATCATAAAATGAAGGGGCGGTAATACCTTAAGCTATCATAAAATGTAGTTTATCAGAGAGAAACAGGGGCAGAGGGGCTGCAATAAAGGAAACATGTTGATCATTTTTTAATTATGAGACTACATTTTATAAATTACACACTAACACACCGTTCAGGTAGCATAATTAAGACTATCTTTTTTTCATTTTGACATGAATATTTCATAAGTACACTTTACTCATGTGATGGATTTCTACCTTATTGTTCTCCTTTTAAAGGGTGTTTTCTTATTTTACGGGAGAAGGCAACATGAGTAAGGCATATGATCGGGTGGAGTGGTCATTCCTTCAAAATATTATGGAGAACATGGGGTTTAATGGTAGATGGATTGGTCTGATTATGGAGTGTGTATCTATCGTGTCATACCACATCTAGTTTGATAGAGAGCGGATCGGTCCAGTGGTACCGGGAAGAGGGTTACGTCATGGGGATCCTCTATCCCCTTACTTATTTATTTTAATCGCAGAAGGACTCAGTGGGATGATTCACAAGGAGGAGAGCAATGGAGATCTACATGAAGTGGCGGTCTGTAGAGGGGCGCCTAAGGCATCTCATTTATTTTTTTGTTGATGATAGCTTGTTATTTTTCAAAGCAACAAGGAAGGAGTGTGAAGTTATTCAAAATATTCTACAATAATATGAGATGGTTTCGGGCCAGGTTGTTAACTTTAATAAATCTAGTATTTATTTTAGCCCAAATGTGTGTGAGATTGATAGAGTGCAGATTTGTGATTTTATTGAGGTGCGAGCGGAGGGTCAGCATAGCCGCTATTTGGGGCTTCCAACTATGGTGGGTTGTGATAAGAAGGCAATCCTTAGCTATCTTCGGGAGAGGATCGTTGCTCGAATGAAAAGATGGAATAATAGATTTTTGTCTAAAGCAGGAAGAGGGGTGTTATTAAAAAAATGTGATCCAAGTCATGCTAACCTACGCCATGAATGTGTTTTAATTGCGTAAAGTCCTGACCGAGGAAATTGAAAAATTAATGAATGGTTTTTGGTGGAAGGGAGGGGAGCTTGAGAAGAAAGGTATTCGGCGGAAATCCTGTGATGGTATGTCTCGACCGAAAGGGGAGGGCTGTTTGGGTTTCAGGAAGATCAGAGAATTTAATATAGCTATGTTAGCTAAACAGGCCTGGAGATTAACTACAGATACAACCTCCTTGGTAGAAAGAATATTTAAGGCCCGTTATTATCCAAATAACACTTTTTTGCAGGCACACGCGGGGAGTACTCTATTCTTCATTTGGAGTAGTATTTTGGAAGCTCAATCATTAGTGGCAGCTAATATTCGGTATGAATTACTTCCGCTAAGCAGCCTAAGCTGGACAATTTTTTTTATATGAATGTGGCATCTTTGCGCACGGAGGATGTCAAAGGATGGCATATGGATAGGGTTTCTTTTTTTTTTTATTCCAGATGAGGCTAAACAAATTCTCAGCATACTCATTACTATACAGGACCGAACATATGTGTTTTGGTGGAAGGGGGAGAAAGATGGGAATTTTTCAGTGAGAAGTTGTTATCGCTATCTTAGGGGGAGTTCGACACAGGGAGATGACAGGGTGGACAAAGCTATGACAACTTAATATATCTCCTAAAATTAAATTATTTTTCTGGCAAGTTATGGAGGGGTGTCTACCTAAGAAAGTAAGGGTTTGTAGTAGGGGAGTCCAGATTTCACCTATTTGCAAATTATGTGACATTGAGGAGTAGAATACGGATCATGCGTTGGCGTGTTGTCCATGTATTCAAACTGTGCGGCAGAAGGGGGATGTAAGCTTCATAAATGTGGCTTCGTCTTTTGTTGAATGGGTACGGAGTGCTTTTGAGAGTGTTAACATGGAGAAGCAATGTCAGTTTGTAATGCTCATGTGGAGCATTTGGAAAATGTGAAATGGGGTAGTCTAGACAGAGGAACCTCATTATGGGGATGGTGTCATCCAGAGGACAATGACTATGTTATCGGGGTGGAGGGAAGCACATGGGGTGGGTTCAGGGTGTGGCAGAGGTGCAGGCCGAATGGTAGAAGATGTCGGTTGGAAGAGCCCGAGCGAGGGATGAATTAAAATTAATGTTGATGGGGCGGTTGATGAGCATAGGAGTTTAAGGTTGTGGGGATGGGTAGCTAGAGATGAAAAGGGGGCATTTGTTTGTGGACATATGGAGGCAAAGGAGGCTAGTTGGTCACCGACGGAGACAGAGGAGTACAAGGTCAGGGAGGCTTTAATCGCATCATGCAGGTTGGGTTGACAGAAAATTGAGATTGAAACGAATGCTTTAGTTGTGATTCAAAGTGTTTCCAATAAAGGAGGTTCATCTTATTTACAGCTTATTATTGATAATATTAGATCTATTCTTGATAATCATAGTCATATTAAGATTTTATATTGTAAACGGTCAACGAATCGTGTTGCTCATGCTTTAGCTAAGGCGGGCGGTTCTTCCCCTGACTATGGTTCTGTTTTCGAGCAAGCTCCTAATTCGATTGTAAACTTACTTCAAAATGATTTGTTAGATTAATAAAGTTTTGGTTTACTATAAAAAAGGGAGTTTTTTTAGAGTTTAGCAGTAATCGTGCCACTAAAACATAGGAAAGAGATTGTTTGATTCCTTCGGGACGTCCCATTTCTGAATCAAGGGGCATGGTAGTTAGTTAGGGAGGTAGGGTGGGGCTTAGGTAAAAATAAAATCTCATTTTGCTTTAAAGGGTTGTAACTTTTTTTTATATTCCAATTCTTATAAAAAATATATCAAAATTCATTATTTTTTCATGATCTCTCATATGACACCAATAATGCATATGTAAAGTTTTTTATAAAAAAATAAAGTTTCAACTGGTAGAGGTTTTTGAGATCCAAATTTTTTCTGAAATAGATCTAAATGCTAAAATTAAGATCTCGTTGTAAAAAAAGTATTTTAACAATGTGATCTTAATTTTAGCATTTGAATCTTTTTTTTAAAACAGATCCAAAAAGCGGTTGCAGTTCAAACTTCAAATTTTGTTTTTAACTTTACATATGCAAGATTGTAAAAAGTTATGAATTTTGATATATTTTTTGTAAGAATTAGAGTACAAATAAAAAATTACAACACTTTAAAGAAAAGAAAGAACGGCCGAAATATAATCAGTTGACTTTTCATGGACAAATATATTACCAACTTTTAACTTTCACAAAAAAGTGACGGAAGATGCTATTTCACTCTCTGGTCCGAATCTAGAACAACGGCAGCCTTGCCAAAGTGATAAGGATGGTGAAGATCCAATCTGTGATGAAGACAACCCCATGAGCAATGACAATGAATCCATGAGCGATTATTAAACCTCTTCTTCTCTCGATTTCGCCCCTTCTTCTTCTTCTTCATCCCTTCTTATCTCATCCATCTAGAAATGGTGTCATCGATGATGAAGATTAGGGTTTGAAAAGACGCCGATGACCTTGATTATTATAGTCACTGATTAGAATTTAGTGGTGTTAGAGATTCTGGATAGGCGGCATAGGGTTTTGGAGGTCTGGGGTGGGGAAGGTGAAGGGTGATGGGGGAGGGGAAATGGCGGAAAGGGATGGGGAAGTCGTAGTCCAATCGCAGGCGGTGGGGTAGATTCATCGTCGACCTTGGGGATGTGCAGATCCATGGTAGATCTGGATCTTATCGTGAATCTTATGAGTAGACTTAGAGTCAAGCACTTTATACAAGGCAACATGACTCGCTAAACCTGAAACAAGCAAATTTAGGCCTAAAACGATCGGAACCGCAACCCTGCCTATGAAAAGAACTCCAAAATCCAAACATTCAAACCAAAACAACCCACTTATATATACTGGGGTGCAATATGTTGGGTGTAGCCAACAAAATTTGAAAAAAATTCAGAGAGATTTAAAGACTTTGATGCTCACATGTTCATTGATAACCTGAAGAGGAAAAAAGATGTCAAAACTTCATTTTATTTTGCAAAATGAAGTGGATGATAATGATAGATTGATACATGTATTTTGGGCAGATAGTGTATCGAGGAGAAATTATGCTTTATATGGTGATGTGGTGTCATTTGATACGACATTCGATACAAATAGATACAAAATGATTTTTGTGTTAGGTGTGTCTCGGAAAATCGAAGAAATATTAATTAAATAAAATTAATTAATAAATAAAATAGCCAAAAGAAAACAGAAAATAGACGGAACAGAGTTTAGCCAGAGCTCTTGCTACGCACGATGTCCTTAAAACGTATTCGTCGCCTCCCACGGTGCTAGGAGCATTGCAACGACCGTTTCCCAGGATACGGTGGCTAACAAACTAACGTTTGAGCACACAAACGAGAGTTCCGGTGAACGGGAACAAAGGTAGAACATTCAGGAAATTTCGGAGTAGCTGGAAGTGTTTTTTGAGCTAAAAACTACGTGCAGATTGCTAGTGAACATGTAAGAACGTGTGTTTGTTGTAAAGCACCTGCCGGCTATTTATAGGAGAATTTGTTGTGTGTTAAATGGAGTGTTAATGGACCTGAACGTTGGACATCAATGACTAGTCCGTTGGGCATTGAATCGTCCATAAATTGTCCATTTCACGTTGCATTAAAAGATAAGAACGTTGAACATTTATTGCTGTAACGGTCCAGACTCCTTCTGGTGCGAACATAATACCTCGAGGCCTTCTGGTGCGACAAGAACTGCTCTGTGGCCTTCTGGTGCGACCAGAACTGCTCGCAAGAGAGAGCCTTTACCTTTAGGAATCTTAACTCCTTAAAAGAGGCTTCCCTTTATAAGGGGGTGAAAATCCCCTGAGTTTTCCGGTGTGGTATAAAACACACTAGAAAACCATCATTTTCCCAGTTTTTCCATTTCAACGAGTGAACGTCGAGAATCAATTTCTCATTCACCCGTTATCCGTTTTGAGCGCACCATATATTGAATTGTAGCCCTTAACAAGGACAATCCGAAACCACTTTAACCCGACCCAAATTGGAAGTGGACCCCACTCAAAATATTGCCCCAAAATAACCATTTAATGCAATTTTTAACACATTTTCCCAACATTTTGCACCTTTTACTGGGTTCGATAACAACAAACATTGCATCACATTTGGAGCAACATTTCTTGCTTCTGATAAGGTAGAGTCTATTGCATGGTTATTTTAAAAGTTTTTGAAAGCCATGGGGGAAAATAGTCCTATTTGTTTAATCATCGATCAAGATCCTTGTATGAAGGTGACAATACCACAAGTTTTTCATACAACAACTCATAGATTTTGTATTTGGCATACAATGAGAAAATTTTCTGAAAAGGTGGGGGTGTCATTGTGTAGTGATGCAGTTTGTAACTCCAAATTTAAGTCCTATGTGTACAACTCCGAAACAGAAGAAGAGTTTCAATCTGAATGGAGTTCTATTATTGTCGAGTTCAACTTAGAAAATAATGATTGGTTGTCACACCTCTACAAGATCAGGAGCATGTGGATTCCATCATTTTTTAAAGATTTGTTTTTAGGAAATGTGTTAAAGGCAACTTAAAGGTCAGAAAGTGAGAATAGCTTTTTTAGCAATTTCATGAATCCACATCTTAGTTTAGTGAAATTTTGGATGCAGTTTGAGGGTGCAATAAAAATGCAACGACGTCGTCAATCGCTATCTTATCACCAAACACTTTCTTTGATGCATGAATTAAAGATGCGTAGCAACTTCGAGAAGCATGCAAGTAATTTGTTTTAGAAGCTTATGTTTCATCTTAAAATTTGTGTGACTTTTTTGATGAATTATGTTAACTTTAGCATGGTGTTTCTCATGCAGCTGCAATTTACAAATATGTTAACTATTACAAGTTTCAAGATGAATTATGGCATGCAGTGGCGGATCCAGGATTAGAACTTATTGGGGACAGAAAAAAATGCATCACAAAAAAGAATAATAAAGTAGTAATGTAATATTACAATAATTAAAGTCTTACCAAATACATCACAATTGTTCGCGCTGAGTTTTCATCTTTTGAAAGAGATCCATTACAGTTTCATTTGTAACAGTTTCAAACACATCTCTTTCATTTTCTCCTGATTTCATCTATTTGATTAGGATGGTACTCAGAAATTTTCCTTCTTTTTGCGGGATCTGATGGAAGCTCATCCAAATCAACTTGTTTAGGTATTGATGAAGAACATTGAGATGCAATATTTGAAGCATTATTATTTGAACTACAAGGTGAAGGAACATAGCCCAATATCTCTTCATTGAGTCTGGAAAAGAAGTTAAATTAAAATTAATTGTTTTAATACATTAATATATTTCATTTAACTACCTAAAATAATATATAATTTACATTTAGGGTTTCTACTTTCTAATAGTATAAAACATTCTAAAATTGAATTAATTAACAATTTCAGTAACTCATCAATTAAATTAAATCTAATTGAACCTTCTAAAATATTTAATCTATGATGTAAATAAATTAAAAACACTATAATTAGTTAAATTACAGTATTTAATATGTATATAATTAGTAAATATTAAACTACACAATACGAAAGTGGGAAACACTCCAAATCTAACAACTCTAATTGATAAAAGATAAAAAATTAAAGTCAAAACTCAAAAGGCTTACCTAGTTATTGGCCTTCTGCGGACTGTTAGACTGTTTGAGTGCGCGCAACGGATGAACGGAGCCACGGTGCGACGGGAGCATCGGAGCACACAGGTCGGACTGACGGACTGCGCGCGTAAGAGATTTTTGCCTTCTGGCTTCTGGTTTCTGCGGACTGCTCGCAAGAGACTTTGGTGATTTGTCCGCCTAATTTTTTTCCCTTCGTCCAGCCGTCCTGTAATCCTCTTTTCAATTCTGGGGCAGGCTGGAAGATTTTGGTTTATTGGGGGCAAACAATTGGGCTTTTAATATTTATTAAAAATTAGAAGGGTTTAGTGGGCCTTTATGGGGGGCAGCTGCCCCCCCCCCCCAACCTTAGTGGATCCTCCCCTGATGGCATGCATGCATGAATTATGAAGTTTATGTGAGAAAAGAGGTGGATGAAGGGGTATTAATTACCATTGCAAGTGTAAGTCATAAGGGTAAGAAGAGAGACATTTATTGTGATTATTTAACACAAGTTGCACATTGTTCGTGTAAGATGTTTGAAGGTGAAGGAATTCCTTGTCGTCACATTCTATGTCTCTTAAAAGGACTAGATGAGCTTCCATGTTATTATATTATCAACAGGTGGACAATAATGGCAACAAGCAAGACAATATTTGATTTGGACGGATGTGTTTTAGAAGGTTGTTCTCAAATGGATAATGAGGAGATGAAAATTAAGAGTAATTGGACCAAGTTTTTTGAGATGTATGCAACTTGCTAGACGATACCAAATAAGAAAAACAATTATATCAAAGGCACAGGAAGAAGTTTTGAATAACTTGAAGGATTCAGGTGGTGAGACAAATAGATGTAAGAGGAAAGAGTTAGAGTCATTCATTGGATCTGAAGTTCCAAAACAATTCAGATTCTCCCTCCGAAAGAAGTACATTCAAAAGGGAGTGGAAAGTGAATCATAGGAGGAAAAGAATTGACCATGGAGCTACAACAAAAACGTAAGAGACTTTGTAGAGTTTGTGGAGAACAAACAAACCACGATAGTCAAAATTATCCAACAAAACAAAGATCATAGTACTATGACTTTTTATTATGCATAAGTGAAGAAGGCTATATTGTAATAACTTTATTTGGTTGGATATTATCCCTTTTGAATGAATGATTTTTTCTGTTTCAAAACTAGTTTTATGTGAATTTTCTTGGTTTGTGTGTAACTTATGTGTATTTCCTCTCCTGCGGAGCTTTGTTTTATGTTATTGTCTTTTGAACGAGTACCTACTACCTAATATTGCAACAGTTGCTAACCGGATAGAAATTGGAACCGAACTATTTCACGTATTTTATCTAGTATTGTTTGTACCTAGTATATAGTTTGTGATGGATAGTCTACCCAGGGGGTAGCTTATCCGAGGGGTTATTACGGGGAATAACTAGAGAGAAGTCAGAGCAAGTAAGTAGAGAGAGAGAGTATATTAGAAATGTATTCAGCGTTTTTAGCGTATTGTGTCTTGTGACTTGGTTACAAATGGGGAAATGGGGTGCTATTTATAGTAGTAATAAATGCGAGACAGGGACACGTGTCAAGCGTCCATTGGCCGAGAGGTCACCTCAACTGGTTGGCGCTGGCAACCGCATGTGGCCGCATTTAATGCGGCTGTTGGATGGGACGTTGTACTGGGTACGGTGATCCATACGCATGTGGAGCGGATATTATGTCGGAAAAGGTGCCCTCGGCTGTAGATGACTAGCCGAGGGATCTGAGTACCGGGGACCCCCTTAGTGCCGAGGGCTCCAGTTGCCGAGGGCTACTGATTTTCGCCGTTCTTCCCAGTAACTTTGTTTTCCTGTTTTGGCCCTTCTGTGAGGTTCAGGGCCTTCGGCCAGGGGGCCGAAGGCACCCCTGGTGCGCATTGTGGGCTGCTTGGTGCCTTGGGCGCCGTGATTTGGGCATGTTGTGCTTCCTGGGCCTATTGGGCCTTTATTGGAGTAGTAGGAGTCTGTGGGCCGGGAGTTCCCGGGCCATATACTCCATCAGGAGTCCCTCACTCATTTTGCCGAAAGGTACTTGAGGGAAAAGGAGTAATTGTGTTTGTCCTCTGCCGTTGTTCCGTTGTAGTTTGTAGAGTTGTGGGTAGTTTGCTGTTTGTTCATTCTGCCGAGGGCAGTCCCTCAGTTACCCACATGTCGGGACTTGAGGGGTCATGTTTATGATTTTTGTGATTTTTCCCGAGGGGGTTCTCCAGCCTCCCACTCCTTGAGGCACTTGCAAAGTGGTGAAAAGGAGTAGAGTAATCACGTTGCTGTATTGGGCCGAAGGCTGACGCTTTTCGTTTCATTTTGGGGAATGCCTCGTTAAAAACCTCATTAGGAAAAACCATGTGGGAAAAAATCCTAATGAGGGAAAAAGAGTGCACCGAATTCCCCCAATGATGAATCGAAAACGTGAAGCCCTGGCTCGAAATGGAGTACAATGCTGATGCCGAAGGCTATCCTTGTTCTGAGGGCGCATGTGTCGATTAGTCGGAGGCGTGCTGTTGATATCCTTGGATATGCCGAAGGGGAGTCCCTCAATCTGGGGATCGAGGGCGTGATGAATGTGAGTAGTAGTTGAAGTGTTACCGGGGTGTCCCCTGTTTGTTGATTAGTTGGTGAGGAGTGTATCCGAGGGCTCCCGTTACCTGTGTGTCGTAGGCTATCTGTCAATGAGGCCTACTCCCCGGGGGCTACCCGACCCTTAAAGTGCTGAGGGGGATCCCCGAGGGGTGCGCCTGTTTATGAAGCCATGGGCTTCTGAAGGAGTGAGCCCGAAGGCATTTGTTACGTAGTGTGAGGGGCACAAACCGGGAGCGTCTCTAGGTAAGTGTACCCGGGGGCTCTTCTTGATGAAGTGGAGTGAAGCAAAAAGCCCGGGGGCTAATTTCTTGGTTGATGAAGGAGTGGTCTGCTACGTGTAGCTTGGAGCTCCCAGAATATAGCCGTTGGGAATATAGCCGTTGGAATACCTAACGTCAAAATATAGCCGTTGGGGTGGGCTGCCACGTGGTGTGCGCTCGTTGGCTGCCCGTGGGCGGGTGTCACCGATTGGGCGAAACCACGGTTTGTAATGATGGCAGTTCAACCGGAGGCCCGGTTTCCAGGCCCAAGCCCGGATCCAGGCGCCTATGAATACCCCATGGCCAGGCCGCTTTACTCTGTGTGATATTATTGTAGTGAAGCTCTGCCCAAATTCCTAGAGAGAGAAACAGCCGCCTTCGGTCTAACTCCCGTTTCAAGGTCAGTTCCTCCTTGTCCTCCACCTTTTTACCTATCTGTGCTTAGCGGACTTAGGACTTATACTTAGGAATTTTAGCATAGAGCACTCAGTATATCCGAGCCCTCGAGCTAGCACAGATGATGTCTTCACAGAGCGACTCCCAAGATATCTCAGGGGTGCCCTCGATGGAGGAGGAAATAATCTCGGACGTGGAGTCCACAAGCGAACAGTCCTCAGTGGGACAGGATGTCGTTGTAGCGATGGAGCTGCAGAAAGCCCTCGTTGCCGAGGGCTTCGAACAAGAATGTGAAGACGAAGAGCTGGCCCTCGCCTGGCAAGTAGCTGAGGAAGAGGCGCAGAAAGAGGGCGCGAGGGTCACCGTCGCTGTTCTCCCCCCTCGGGGCACTGATGAGGCCAGCACCTCTTGGCCGTTGAACATGGTTCCCATCCGAGTGGCCCCCGGGAAAAAGAAGGTGAAGGTTGCTTCTTCCAAGAAGAAAGGCAGCGTCGCAGACCAAGGGAAGCCCATCGATATGCCCGAGGGGTATTCCTACTTGAATACCGCCGCCTTAGAGATAAAGTCGAAAGCTGATGAGGCGGATCTCTATGTCACCCAATTATATGTGGGCCCCTCGGCCGTTGTGGTGGCACCGGGTCCCGATGACGTCCTCTCCCGGGCTCCTAAGGGCTGTATTGCGGTGCACGTCTTGTCCGTATCGATGGGGCTCCGGTTCCCACTACACCCCTTCCTTCGGGAATACCTCTGGTTCGTGGGTTTGGTCCCCTGCCAACTGACCCCGAACAACCACTCCTACATCACGGGCTTCCTCCATCTCTGCAAATCCCGGGGGGTAACGCCTAGCCTGGACCTGTTCTTTCAAAGCTTCAATTCGTGCCGGGGGGGGGGGCATGCGAATGTCGAGGGCTTCGCGAATTTGCAGCAGGTGGCTTTGTTCAAGCTGTTTACTGAGGCGCCCTCCTCAAACAAGGGGTGGAAGGACCGGTGGTGCTTCATAAAGTTAGCCGAGAGCCCCTTCCCGAGGGAACTACGTGACCGGTTCAGGCGCCACGAAAAGAGGAGGATCGCCGCCCTCGAGAAAGATGGCAGGATCCTGGCAAAGATCCCGGAGGGCCGAGATAAGAACATAGCCATCAAGGAGTGCACTCAAGAGGAGGACCTCTACACCCTCGGGTTCCGGCGGTATCGTTTCCTGGGGGAAACGGATGAAAAGTTCCCGGCATTTGAGGGAGCCTCCGGAGGTAGCGGCTGAGAGCATCCAGTCCTTAGACTTATGTATATTTAGGCGTAGATATATTTTTTGTTGTATCTTTTCTCCTCCGGTCTTAACCGTCCTTATCTTTTTCAGGTATCAACATGGATCTCAACGCCTTCGCCGCCCTCAAAAAACAGAAGGCCAAGGCCCCGGGCCAGAAGGAGCCCACCAAGCAGAAGCCCCTCGGGGAGCTTTTGAAGAAGGGCAGTGAGCCATCGGAGGAGGCCGCAAAGAGGAAAGCCGCCGGCAAGGCCCCAATCTCTGAGGGGAAGAGGCAGAAGAAGGGGGATGCTGGGAAGAAGGCTCCCCCAGTGCTGGTGGTGGACGAGCACTCCATTTCCGAGCCCAGTGCTCAAATGGAAACAACTGCTCCTCGCCTGCCCTCGAGTCAAGGGGGTGAGGCAAGCTTGCCCCGGGAGGACATACGGTTTTCCCTGTCGAAGGGGGCCGCCATCACACATGGCACCGTAGACCCCCGGGAGTTTTTGGGCGGGGCTACCCCTGCACTAGATAGGAGGGCCCTCGGAAAGCTTGATGACGAAGCCCTCGAATCAAAAATCCCCTTACTGTAAGTTCTTCTCCTTGTTTTCTTCTTCTCTCTTTTTTTGCATAATGGCTTATGATTCCATCTGTTGTGTCATCGTAGCTAACCCCCTCACTTCGTTGTTGTTTAACAGGCCTGCATAGCCCTCGGCGAGCATGCTAGGAGGTTTGATGAGTGGCGCCTCCAGAAAGCGCAACAGGATGAGTCCCTCAAAAAGCTCATTCATGATAACGCCGAGGCCATGAGGCAGATGGCTCAGCTGGAGAGGGACCTCCAGCAGGCGAGGGCGGAAGCTGAGAAGGCAGCCAAAGAGAAGGCGGAGGTGGAGAAGGCTGTTGCCGAGGCTGCAAAGAAGGCCTCCGAAGACGCAGAGGCCGCCAAAGCAGAGGCCGCCGCCGGTGCAGTTGCTGCCTTCATGGTTGAGGGTTGGAAAGCAGAAGGCCATAAGGACTAGGTGGCCTCGGTCGTGGAGGGATCTGCCGACGGGTGGGTGAAGGGCCCCGGGGCGATGTGGCTAGCCCGAAAGGGTGAAGATTATTATGTCGGGGGGGGGGGGGGGGGGGGAATTCTTCACCCAGGCCTTGATCTACAGAAGGCTTGCACGACACTTGAAGATCGAGCCGACGATCTTCGATTCGGCGGCATATGGCCTCCCCCCCTCCAGCCTGATATTAGAGTCCCCCTTCCCGAGGGCGTTGAAAGGCCAGAATTGGAGGATTCTGAGCTCTTGAAAGAGGCCGAGGGAGATGAAGCAGAGGTCGGCATGGAGGTCATCTCAAAGCCCGCGGAAGAGGCTGCCCCCGGAGCTGAAAATATCTGACCTGTACTTAGTAGCGTTTTGAACGTTCCTTTTTTGTATGTAATGAACATTGTACGCCCTCGGCCTCGGCCCACTTGTAATATACATTTGAATTTCCCTTTCTTGGGTGAATGAAAGCTTGCCTTCGGGCTTTGTGTATATAATTTGTTCCCTTTAAATATTTCTCTTAGAATGTATGCCCTCGCCCTTTCTGAATGCATGCCTTCGTTTTTCTGAATGTATGTTTAGGACTTAGAATATATTCTTCCAAGTGTAGTGCCTCTCGTAGCCCTTGGCTACTAGGCCTATTTAGTCAGTTGAACCTTTCACCGAGGGCACAATGTTCAAGACTTAGAAATATTTCTAAGTGTTTGTTCATCTAGCCTTTGGCTGTGCGGCCCCTCTGGCTGCATGGAGATTTGACCGAGGGTAAAAACTTTTGGGACTTAGAAATTTTTCTAAGTGTAGTATGTATGAAGTAGGAGCCTTCGGGTGAATGTGAGGACCTTGTCTCAGATGCACCCTCGGCTGGCTGGTGGCCCCACGGGGGGTAAAGTATCTAGGACTTAGGTTATTTTCTCTAAGTATTTCCTGTTGCTGGCCTTCGGGAGGGGACCCTTCGGCTGTACACGTTGTAGGTTTAGGATAGTTTCCTTTGCCTTGCAATGTTGGCCTGTGGTAACAAAAGCCTTCGGTTGTTTGTTATGTCCCCCCGATGTTGAAATGGGAGAGTTTGTAATCCAAGTCTAGCAGGGAAAGGCAGGCTCCCTCGGGAATTGTCTGGATGTATCCCCTCGGCATGTTGATGTGCCGGAGGTGATTCCTGATTTGCTTTGGCCACCATCTGATAGCTTTGTTATATAGTAGCCTTCGGGGACGTTTTGAGCTGTCGTTGGCTGAGCTTGCCGTGTTTTGTATTATTTGAGCCTTCGGTTTTAGGTATAGCCGGAGGCAATCCTTGAGTGGACTTAGCCATTTGTTGATGATGTCTGTGTTGAATGGTATCCTTGGTACTCATGAGCGTCCAGGTACCGAAGGCGTTCCCTTGGGGAGCCCTCGGTATGTTTCCGTGAATTGTAGGAGTGATGTACTCATTGAATTTTCGCCGAGTCTACTCCCCTTCACCACCCCATTTTTTTTTGAGTAGTGAAGGGAAGACTTCAAGAAACTTGGTTTCTTGGTAAGGCTTGGCCTATCGGGAGGTAACAGAATACACCATTAGCTCCCCCCTCGGGTTAACCTTCCGAGTTCCGAGGGGATCGAGGGTCGTTTCCTGGGTACAAGATATGGTGGTCTGTAGCCTGCCTCCCCTTGGGGGATGGCTCAGAAAGCGCCTCAGTTTTGAAAGTCGTCCCCTCGGCACTTGACATAGTCTGTGGCCTGCCACACCCTTGGGGTGGTGGCGCGGGGAGCGTTTCGGTTTGGAAGTCAAATCCTGGGCATTTCTCGTGCCTGTCATACCCTTGGGGTGATGACGTGGAAAGCGTTCCGTTTTTGAAAGTCGAATCCTGGGCATTTCTCGTGCCTGTCATACCCTTGGGGTGATGACGCGGAAAGCGTTTCAGGAAAGGGTTTTCATTTGCACACTGGTTGCAAATGGTCAGGGGCACTACGTGTTGCCGGCACCGAGAGGTGGCGCCTTCGGTATAGGCGTCCTCGAGGGGTACGGCTTAGAAACAACACTTGGTGTTTGTTCCGATTTACGGCCCCCGGTACTTGGTACCGAGGGGTCTTCTGTGAAAACACTTGGCGTTTTTTCTTCATTTTGTCGCAGGTGATTGTGTTGTCTACCCTCGGTACTTGGTACCGAGGGGTCTTCTGTGGTAACACTTGGTGTTTCTTCCCATTTGTTGAAGGTGATTGTGTTGTCTACCCTCGGTACTTGGTACCGAGGGGTCTTCTGTTGGAACACTTGGCATTTCTTCCCATTTGTTGAAGGTGATTGTGTTGTCTACCCTCGGTACTTGGTACTGAGGGGTCTTCTGTGGAAACACTTGGTGTTTCTTCCCATTTGTTGAAAGCTGTTAGTGGTGTGTCCCTCTGGCACCAGGTGCCGAGGGGTCTCCGTTTGAGGACAGTTGGTACTTTCTTTTTGTAGTTTGAGGACATGTGCGCGCGCGCGCACACACACACACACACACACAAATATTCCTGTTCGGGCAGGTTGTATAGGAGTGATGTCCGGCCACCTCATGAGGTGGTTCACGGTGGTATTTTTTGCTGAGATTTTGTGAGTACGTCCCCCCTGAAGTGTAGATTATGTCCACCAAATTTCAGCTAAAATTTAATCGGAAGACAGTCAAATAAATTTTTGAAAATACCTGTGTTTTATATGTAAAACTATTTTCCAATTGTTCTTTTTTTGGAGAGGGTATCTTCTTTATTTAAATTCTTATATAATGAATTTAGTTTTCATTTTCCCTACCTCTTCACTCAATTGCCAACAATTTCTGATTTGTAACATATTCACGAGTCATGATGAATATAGTAGTTCTTCAAGACCATGTCTTCCTTCTCACTTTTTGTCATCTTTGCCATCTATATTGATCATACATTCTTGGATCCATAAATTTATTAACTTTCGGAAAGCAAGGCTTTATTTAGTCAAAAGCACATAATGCGTTTCCACACATTCAACAACAATCCAATAGTTATGGAGCAATATTTGAAAAAACTCGATGTTTTACTTATGTGGATATTTTCATCTTCACACGTTTATCAATAAGACATGTAATCATCTATTTTATTTGTCAACCTTATATAAACATATAAATTCTGGAAAACTGTCAAATTGGTCTACGTACTTTTCAGAAAAAGTCAACTGAGTTCATCTACTTTTTTTCAAGACAATCAAATTCGCAAACTATCAAAACACGACCAAATTTGCTATTTTGCAGTAGCAAACCGGTTACTAGGTGAGTTGCCTGCGTGGATGTCAAGCTGGTGTTTTTTACTGTTTTCCGATTTTTTATTTTTTTTTCTTTTCCTTTTTTCTTTTTCTCTTCTCTTTCTTTCTTTCTTGGACGGTTTCTCTTCTCCTCTCTCCGAGTCCCCTGCTCCCCCTTGTTCGCTTCTTCCTTTCCTTCTTGTCTCCACCGTAAATCCGGTTACTTTCTTTCATTTTTGTTGCTTCCGACCTTCCGTTGCTCCCACTGGAATGGATTCCACTGCTCCGGCCTCTCAAGCCACCAACTCCGCCCCAGCCGCCTCCATAGCCACGTCTCCGAAGTCTGGCCTCCACCTTCACCGGCCTCAATCGCCCCTTCTGCCACACACCGCCTCCGGCCACCACCTGTGTGGCTTCCCCTTCGCCTCCTCCACTGAAACGACCTCCAACCGCGTCGGCTTCCATAGCCACCACCTCTGCCGTCCTTACCACCGTACCCACCGCTTCCGGCCTCCACCTCCGTTTCTTCCATTGAAACGACCTCCAAGGTTCCAATCGCACCGGCCTCCATAGCCAGTTAGCTGCCACCACCTCCTCCTCCATAGATCGACAGTTGCAGTTGCAGACCACAAGGAGATGTGGATGCAGGCAGACCGCAGATGCAAAAGAAACACAAAAAGAAAAAGAAAAAGGAAATAAAAAAAAACAGTAAAGAAAAAAAAATGCCAACGGGATGTCCACGTAGGCGGTCAACCAGATAACCGGTTGACTACCTATTAAATAGTCGATTTGATTGGGTTTTTATAGTTCATAGACTTAATTGACTAGAAAAAAAGTAGATGGACTTAATTGACTTTTTGTGAAAGGTACGTGGACCTATTTGACAGTTTTTCCTATAAATTTTGATATTTACATTGCATGAAAGTGTTGAAAAATATTATTGGTAATAGAAATTACTCCAAATAGGACTAAAACCATGGCAAAAACTCAAAATAGGACTTACTATGTTTTTCTTTTCAAAATAGGACTATATTAGTCTTATTGGAAACATACCTATTTTTTCATTCCATTCTTACCCTTCCTTTAAATATGAGTTAATTAAATGTTTAATTCATAACAAGTTCGAAAAAATCCAAAAATTCGTAGAACAATAATTAAAAAATTTATAAAAATATTTATAAAATAAAAAGTTAATTTTTTTTTTTAAATTAATAAAAAATACCACCTCTGTCCCAAAATGAACTTCCCATTTCGGATTACGATGCTTGACCGACGATAAAGCAACTCGATCCCTGTTCATACTCAGATTACTTTTAGTAAATAAAATTTACATATTGAGAAACTACATTAAAACCGCTACAAAGGCTGATAAAAAAATATAAATTTGATAAAAATTTGATATATAAAACATAAGATTAAGAGTAATTTAAGTTGATCATGTGAATAGTAACTGTGAAGTTCATTTTGGGACGGAGGGAGTAGTAAAACTTCATAAAAAAATTATAAAAATTATGGATTTCTTTCCCACTGCTTGTACTACCTCCCTGCACCACCACCTCCGGGTGGTGAAAAATGCCATTTTTTCTAAAAACTGCCATTTTTTCTGAAAATGTCAAAAACATGACATATTTCTCTTTTAGAATGCCAACATTTTCATTGTTTTCTGCCATAAATATGGCATTCGTAATGAACATGACATTTTCCCCCTGGTGTCTGGAGGTGGTGGTGCAGAGACGGTGGTGGATTTTATTCTATTTTTTTGAGTTTTTTATTAATTTTATTATTTTTATCTTTTTTTTTACAAAAAAATAAATTTATAATTTATTATTATAGAAATATTTTTATTAATTTTTTAGTACTTTTTACGATTTTTTATTATTTTTTATTATTTTATTATGAATTAAAACATTTCAATAGCTATAAGGGTATATTTGTCCAAGACACACCTAATTAGTCATATGAAAACGTAGTTTATTTTATGATCCTATTTATGCAAAGTGAGCGACTTTTAGTCCTATTTTGATAATTAGCCCTATTGGTTAGTAAAGTGTTGCTAACGCACTAGATGCTCTACAGATTTAGAAAATATTGGTTCAATCTTTGATATGCCGGCCAAGGAAATAAATGAGCTCACTCCAATAGCTAGCCCAATGAATTAAGATTCAAGGTCCACGTCCATATAATCCATCAAGCATGTTTGAGTTCGAGTTATAGTCCATAGGATATAGTTTCAAAATATCCTAGAGATTAATGTTGCCATGAACTTATCAAACTACTATCAAACTTTAAAATGTAAATAACGTAAAAAATTAATTATTACTCCATGTTAGACTCACCACTAGAGCTGCCTTTCATCTCACCCTCCAAACTATTGAACCATAATCAAGGGCTTGTGTTCCGTAAAGTTATGAACAATATAAACATGGCTAATTAGAAAGGGTCCAAGCCTACCTTTTTTATAGCTATCATTTTTTATTGCAAAAGCACAAAACCTTTTGTCAACTAATGTAAGCGGTTGTCCGACGCTGCTGTTGAATTATATTCTCACAAAAAAACTCCTATTTCGATTTATAATGTTTGACTGACGATAAAGTTAACTGATTATTGTCAATACTCAAATTATTCTAATGAATAAAATTTATATCTTCAAAACAATATTAAATAATTAATAAGGTTGGAAAAAATCAAATATGATAAAAAAGGATATAAAAAGTAAATGATTAAAAGCTATTAAATTGACCATATGAATAGTGAATGAGACTTTAATTTGGGAACGGAAGTAGTAATAAATACAAAATTGAGAATGTAGTGTTAGATAATTAATTAACTTTCTGAAGATGTATTATTTGAAAATAGCTTTCAAAAGAGCTGGTGTGCCTTGTTTGGGATAGAGAACATATATCTACGAAATGCAGGATGGTCGGGAACCGAAGTGGACTAGAACCAGGTGGATAAACATTGGAGAGGTTAGATTTTTGTGGTTATGAAGTGTTGGAAAAATGAGTTAAAATTGCATTAAATGATCATTTTGGGGCAATTATTTGAGTGGGGTTCACTTCCGATTTGGGTTGAGTCAAAGTGGTTTCAGATTGTCCTTATTAAGGGCTACAATTCGATATATGGTACGCTCAAAACGGATAACGAGTGAATGAGAAATTGATTCTCGAAGTTCACTCGTTGAAATGGAAAAACTGGGAAAAGAATGGATTTCTAGTGTGTTTTATACTACACCGGAAAACTCAAGGGATTTTCACCCTCTAATAAAGGGAAACCTCTTTTAAGGAGTTAAGATTCCTAAAGGTAAATGTTCTCTTTTACGCGCAGGGGGGTGCCGATCAAATTCCGAAACGGAGAAGAAAAACTGATTTAATTTTTGTTTCTTCTCGTAACGTTCCTTAATTTTTTCTAACAGAACCGCTCCGCTTCTGTTCGCGACAGAAGGGCATGAGGTATTCTGTCCGTGCCAGAAGACTTCAAAATCTTTCTGTACACGAACACTTCAAAATCTAACGAACACATCTTTGTATCCATAATACATCGTTACATTGTCCTTGTTACCTTGTCCTTGTTATAAATGAATATGAACCAGCTGAATTTAAGCAAGCTATTGATGATATCAGATGGCTTAAAGTAATGGACAAAGAAATAGAAGTTCTAGAGGCTATGAAACATTAGAACTAACTAAACTACCTCCTCGAAAGAAGGTAATTGGATCAAAATAGATTTTCAAGATTAAATATAAGACAGATTAGAATGTTTAATGGATCAAAACAAGACTTGTAGCAAAGGAGTACTATCAGGTGAAAAATAAAGACTACAAATAGATCTTTTTCGTGTAGCAAAATTTGCTACAATGAGAGTTCTCATAGCCACTACAACATAAAAGGGCGGCTTCTTCATCAACTTGATATCAAAACTTCATTTTCACATAGATATATTGATGAAGAAGTATATATGACACCACCAGAAGGATATTACAAGATTAAAGTAAATCTAATAGCAAATTTAAAGGGTCCTTATATGGTTCAAAACAAGTTTCAAGGCAATGGAATATTGAGCTCAATAAATAGCTACTAAGCGTAGGATTTCATCAATCAAAGAGAGATTATATACTTTTCAAAAGATACCACCTTGTGTAATCTCCCACACTATAACATTAGTCTATGTAGATGATATCCCTTAGTTTTTTACAGTTAATTTCTAGTCAATTTGTTTACTTGTTATTTTTACAGTTATTTCTAGTCAATTTTTATATAGATGATGTCATCTACATTAGTCTATGTAGATGATATCCCTAAGTAACCTTTATGGTTACTTCGAGGTCTAGAAAGTATCTCATCAACCCTAAGTTTTTTAGAGTTAATTTCTAGTCAATTTTTTTACTTGTTAGACTCCCGCTTCATTATTTGCAATGAACACTTTCATACTACTCAATCAGAGAAAGTACATCATAGATGTTCCAAATGATGGAGGCCTAAAAAAATGCACTTAAACTCAATTTCCTACCTAAAAATCTAAACATGTCAACTAAATTTAAGATGATGAACTAATTGTATATGTACATAGCACGGTGTACAATTAAATACACATGCAGGAGAGGGTAGAGTCGGACTCAGAGAGCCGAAGAGGGAAGACAGTCGACGCAGGGCCCTGAACGCGTGAACGGCCGGAGGTGGCATGGCTGGTGTTCGTTTGTGGTGTCTCCGTCGCAACTCCACTACAACCTATTCGACCTTCGTGCTTCGCGGTTTTGCTGCTTCTGCACTTCCACCAGTTCGCACAAGGAGGCACATGTTTGCTTGAGTGGAATAGTTGCTAACAGGCTTGGGTTCGGTTGGGATTAATTTTGGGATGGATTGGGCATTAAATCTATATCTATACTAATAAAAAATATTAATTTGGGTTGGGCCGGAGACCACCCCTGCCCTCACAATGATTCGCCCCTAGCGGCAGTGGCGGTGCCGGCGGGGTGGCAGTCATATTTGAATTAAATTTACATTTCGAGCAATCAAAGTGACACAAGCGGCGTCGTTGTATGTGGCCAGAGGCGCCACCGTGGAGATGTCATTGTAGAGTTGTCACTGGGGCCGCGACGGTGGCAGCAATGACATGGGCAACGGCGGGGGCAGTGCAAGGGCGATGACAGCAGTGACATCCTACAGTGACATGAAAATTGGATAGTGATATAAATATTTGGCAGTCAATTTATATATTTCAAATATATAACCATCTTAGTCACTGTTGAGGTTAATTTCTCCAACTCCAAGGGCCCAACACATTCTCTTGGGCTTCCATGTATATTTTAGTGAGTTATGTGAGTGAAAACGCACAAGTACTTAGCAAATAAGAGGGGAGGCACCCAATAAGCGAGTCGAGTTCTTATTTGACAATAACGAACAATTACAGCACACCCTACTGAAAGCCGACGCCGAGCGTCTAATCAGAGCTATGAGTATAGAGAATAGAAACTTAAAGCTAGTTAGTACAAGTTGCGATGTGGGGTAGGTGGTAGTGGTGATGTGGAGGATTACTAATGGCTAGTCCCCCAACCATCAAATCTTGCTTTCACGCCAATCTTGTTGACCGCGCAAACTGAGATCTTCATGCTTACTCTCCTCAAACGAGACAAGATCATGGTGTCGTGCGGCGTATAATGAGCGCTTCCACCGAGGTTACCTTGTCTTAATGATCCAACGAGGTGAAGCAGAAGGGTGCGTGTCGAGCGTCTCCACCGAGGTTACCTTGTCTTAATGTGCCGCCCGGCTGGGACGAGGGTCTCTTGGACCTTTGGGCTCTCGAACCTTTCTCCTTAGGGGTATTGGGCCGACCTCTCAGCGGGCCAATTACCCCAAAGGTCGATCACATTTTTGAAAATTAGCTTTAGTTAAGTACGAGTAATATTCAGAAAAAATCCACTAAAATATTGAAGTTCTATTTTGAAATTTTATTCATATTTCCGGAATTTTCCTAATAAAAAGATCGAAAAGTATGTGTAATCCGGAGTATAGTCAAATGAAAAGGATAGGATTGTATTTTAAATGCAAAAAGAGGATTAGCTTCCGACTATATAAAGCCGCCATGGCTTCTTCTCAATCACCAACACCATTACTCACGTTCCCCTTCTTCATTTTCCATTTCCGTCAGCTTCTACCATAATCCACAGGCACATAATACTTACGTAAGTGTATCTATGAGACATTTTCTATTGGATGAAGAAGAGATAGGTAAAATGTGTTCTAAAATCTCAATACGCAGATTGCTCATCTCCCTCGCCGCTATTTGTTGTGCAGAGAATAGGAAGCAGAGCAGAGATGAAATACGTGTTGGTAACGGGAGGAGTGGTCAGCGGGCTCGGGAAGGGCGTCACTGCCAGCAGTGTCGGTCTCATCCTTAAGGCCTGTGGGCTTCGCGTTACTTCCATCAAAATAGGTCTCTCTTTCAGTTTCCCTATGTCTCTATTCCGTCTTTCTCTTCCTTACTGGAGACAAGCTATTTTTGCAACATTGGTTTGTTCCCCCAGCGGACAACTTTAACTAGAGATGACGTTTGAGCACCGAAACAATGATTGTTTTCCTCCCATTAATTTAACTTTGATTTCGATTCTTTGCATTTTTTTAAAACAGTTGCATCGACATAATAAAAAATTGACTGAGTCTTCAGAGAAGATAAGGAGTGGGATATAAAGGGATAAAGATTTAAACTTTTCTTGCTCTTATGATATTTTCTATGCTGACATCCTCGAGTCCTACTTGTAAGAGTCTGTTTGTGTGTTGGGTTTTTATTGAGCTTAGAGGCCATGACTTGAGAGGGTTAGTGTATACGAAGTATTTTCATACTCCTATATGTTTAGGATTTTACAAGGCAAAATTTGTTGGCAAATAAGTACTTGCGGACCGATTAGAATATTGCAATTGAACAATTTAATATTAATAAACGATGAGATAATTAATATCGCTCACCATTTATAAACTATAAGTAATAACATAACTAGTGATAAATAATACTCCATTCGTCCCATTAGAAGGTTCCCACTTTCTTGTTTGGACGTCCCATATAAAGATTCGCATTTCCATTTTACGAAACAATTAGCAATCCTATGTGACGAATTAATCATTAAATATTAAAAAAAACATTTATAAAACCACAATTATCAATACTAACTACATTATATATATATACCTATTAAAAAATTATTAAAATATACTCAAAGTACTTTATTTAATTATTGTCTAAATAATTGTGTAGTTTTGATATGGGAACCTTCCAACGGATGGATGGATGGAGTACCACGTATTTTAATTACCCTTGGTTCGGTTTTAGAAACATTCTACTTTTTGAAATATAAACCAAGTCATCCAAACCTCTCCATCCAATCAGGCCTTAAGGCAACAGCCAGGGGAATAGCTAGGGGCTATACTAGGCCCCATCCCACCCCAGATCCGGGAAAAGTTTTGAATTTATGTTTCAAAACACTTGTAAAAAATTCTGGAATAATTATTTGTACTGGTCTTGCCTGGTATTTCCTTCTTCTAAGGCCTTTTAAGCTGCAGTAACTATGCAAAAATCTTACTTAGCTTTTCCTTTGTGTATATCACCTTTCTATGTTCTCTGTATTTAGGCAACTTGTTAAAATTTATTAAATTTACTTTACAAAAGTAATTTGAATTTTGAAATTTTGAATTCCCCTGCACAGATCCTTACTTAAACACTGATGCCGGAACCATGTCTCCTTATGAGCACGGGGAAGTATACGTCTTGGATGATGGTGGAGAGGTCAGAAGAACATCCTCTGTACATAGTACTATTTGTGTAACCTTTAGATGCTATTTTGGACAACACAAGTAGTTAGCTGATTAACTCAAAACCTTATGTTGACATATTTTTTTAACAATAAAACCAATCATTATAGTGCAATTAATTAATGACTACAAGGTCTGAGGTGTGGTTTATCCTACTTATGAAAATGGTAATACATTTAGTGGGATTAAGGGAATCCTCAAAAAAATTATTTAGATAAACACTAATACTCCCTCCGGTCCCTGTTAAAGTACTTATGAAAATAAATTTGACTTTACTGTGGAGTGCACTGTTTGGACACTGTTTGACACTGTTTTGCACTGTTTTATTTCCTACAATGGAAGTGTGAACTTAAATAAGGGACATCCCAAAAAGGAAAGTGAGAACTTTAATACAGACTGGAGGGACTAGAAGTTTTTCATTCCTTGATAGATTTCATTTGTTATATAATACGGAGTAACCTGAAAAAAGAATCTTCTGCAACTCAATCTTTGATTATTTGTCTGTATCATTTCGTTTTTAGTTGCACCTATTAATTGTCTTGGTTTACTGTTTACAAATACTTTGCATAATTGGACAAAAAGTAATTGAATAAAGGTCTTACGAAAATGTTTTGAGAAATGCTTTGGATAGTTACTCCAACCCTTTCTTTTAAACACTCACTTTTTCATTGATTAAAAACTAGTGGGATCCACTTGAATCTAATAAAATAAGAAAAGCTGTAGTGGATCCCACCACTTAAACAAAAGAGAGAGTGAGTGCCTAAGAGAATGTCTGAGTGATTATCCATAAGTTTTTTGCCATGGTTAACATTTCTAAAAATGTTTTTTCTTGGATGTGAACAAAAAATCAACTTGATGATGTTTGAAGGTTGACCTGGATCTTGGAAATTATGAGCGTTTCCTCGATATTAAGTTGACACGAGACAACAACATTACTACCGGGAAAATTTACCAGGCATGTGAATTTGAATTTTTATCTGCTAATGCTCTATTCATCCTTCTTCAATTTTCCACATCTATCCTACCCAGATAAATCATGCAAAAACTGCCTTTTTTACAGTCGGTTATTGAAAAGGAAAGAAGAGGAGATTATTTGGGAAAGACGGTACAGGTTTGTCTTTAAGTTTTGAACCATGTACTTTTAAGCCATTCATATATTGAGGTAATGATGGTGATGATGATGATATATTTACAGTTCCTTCAACATACATTGCCCCCTTTTCAGGTTGTACCTCACATTACGGATGCCATTCAAGAATGGATTGAACGTGTAGCAGCCATTCCAGTCGATGGAAAAGATGGCCCAGCTGATGTTTGTGTCATTGAACTGGGTGGCACTATTGGTATGTGTTGCTTATAAATATTTTTCACATGTTTATATCATTATATGTCCTTATTGGTTGGCCTGAACATGTATCTCTCCTTTGTTGTAGGGGATATTGAATCAATGCCCTTTATTGAAGCCTTGGGACAATTTTCATATCGTGTCGGTAAGATTAGGTGTCCATGTTGGTACTCAACAAAGAAGATATTTATGTTCATTTGAAGTATTTTAGTAGCTAGTATAGGTACCCAAAGTAATTTTACTTCATGCTGATCTAGGGGCTGGGAACTTTTGCTTGATACATGTCAGTCTTGTGCCTGTTCTGAATGTAGTTGGTGAGCAGGTAAGTATGTCGTGCTTAGTTTTATATTGAACCAACATGTATGGTAAGCTTGATATGTGGATTCAAATGCTCAGAAAACAAAACCAACACAGCACTCTGTTAGGGGACTACGAAACTTGGGATTGACACCAAATATTTTAGCATGCAGGAGCACAATGGTCTCTCTCCCTCTCCACCCATTGTTTAAATATTTCACTGTTATTCAGGATCACGCACTAAATTTGATTTCCTGCTTTCAGAAACTTGCTGAGAATGTCAAGGATAAAATATCTCAGTTTTGTCATATTCCGGTACGAGACCTGTGAAATATCATATCTTTAGACATTGCTTTATGTCCATTGAGCTTTGTGGGATCTTATTTCTAAGGTTTTGACTCATTTTAATCCCAGGTAGAAAATGTCCTAACTCTATGTGATGTATCAAACATCTGGCATGTTCCTTTGCTTTTGAGAGTAAGTACATCTGGTTTATTTCATTCTTATGCAATGTATGTATAGATATATATATATACTCTTTGTTACAACAAGCACTAGGGAAACTGTGTTTCATTGTTTAGGACCAGAAGGCACATGAAGCAATATTGGGAGTGCTCAATCTTAAAGGGTCTGAAATAAGCTCACTTCTTTTTCCATGTTTTCTTGTCTTATTTTTTTATGATTTATCAATGTCATAGACTCCAAAATACCATCAATCCCAAAATCGTTCATTATACATCTTTATGCTCAATGCAATTTAAAATATGCAGGGTTGTAAAGGAACCTTCCTTGGGAGAATGGACAAGGAGAGCTGAGCTCTGTGACAAGTTATATGACCCAGTAGGCTCATTTACTTAAACCTTGGAAAATGCACCCTGATTTTGTTTTTGTTTTTGTTTTCCTGAACTCTGTCATTTAAATACCAGATTAAAGTTGCCATTGTTGGGAAGTATGCAGGACTCTCCGATTCTTACCTCTCTGTCGTGAAGGTGAACTTGTCTTGATTGCCCCTTGTGTTTTGGGCATCTCTTTTTTTATTGTTAACATCAAAGCTTTTTTTGAAATTTAAACTATATTAATGATATTCTCAAACTGCCAATCATTCGTATATATGAACATGCATGATAATAAAAAATATGTAGTACTTTTATTTATGATAATTAACAGACATGTAGGCAGTTCAAAGTTATCTCTAAAAAGTTTGAACTTCTTAAATTGTTTGCAGGCTCTTCTGCATGCTTCTGTTGCTTGTCACAGGAAGCTTTGCGTGGATTGGGTTCCAGCTGAAGACCTTGAAGGCATCACCGCAGAGGAGGTATTTTCAGATTTCACTTCTTCGTCAAACTTGTTTCTCGAAGACTAGAAAAAATACCACGATTTACTATTTTGCAGAATCCTGAAAATTATGGAAAAGCTTGGAAACTATTAAAGGTTAGTCCGAAATATGTTTTGTCCACACCTTCCTCTATCAAATATATTTAAATTTAAATGGCTATGCTGTTTTATGAACTCCATCCATGCCCCCATGTTATCTTAACAAGTACCTTATGGTATAGGGAGCTGATGCAGTACTTGTTCCTGGAGGATTTGGTGACAGGGGAGTGGAGGGTAAAATACTTGCAGCTAAGTATGCACGTCAAAATCGGATTCCATATCTTGGAATATGTCTGGGAATGCAAGTAGCAGTAATTGAGTTTGCTCAATCAGTTCTTGGTATGGAAGATGCAAACAGCACAGAGTTCGATCCTAATACCGCAAATCCATGTGTTATCTTTATGCCAGAGGTCAGGGTTTCTTCCAATTATTATGTTAATATGGAAATTGATGGCATATGTGTTATCTTCATCACTCTAATTTGCAGGGTTCAAAAACCCACATGGGAGGAACTATGCGGCTTGGATCTAGGAGGACATTTTTTCAGGGTATGGACAGTGTATCAGCAAAATTGTAAGTACCACCTTTCTTTTTTTGCCAGCCTATGCTAACCATAATTCATCAATTATCTCCCTCTCTCTCTAATCCCTTGTATGCCACCACACTTATAGATCTGCATTTTGTTGTAGATATGGCAATAGGAGATTCGTTGATGAGAGGCATCGCCATAGATATGAGGTTAGCAACCATTTAGTTTAACATGCTCTAATGTTATAGGGTAGTGCATTCAGATGGAGTTATTGGCCTAAATGAGGATTAAATGTAATGTTACCAAGGTGAATCCTGATATGGTAGAGCAGCTTCAAGATGCCGGTCTCCATTTTACAGGCAAAGATGAAACTGGAAAGCGAATGGAGGTATATATTGCTTCCATATTCAATCATTAGAGGCTTTTTTCTTTGATGTGTCAATTTACCTTGTTCTGATTGCTATTCTCATCTCTGTTTGCAGATTGTTGAGCTTCCAAGTCATCCCTACTTTGTTGGAGTTCAATTTCACCCCGAATTCAAATCAAGACCCGGAAAACCTTCTGCACTATTCTTAGGTAGGCAATTATGTGGTTTCTTTACCCCCTGAACCATACTGCCCATACATACCTTTATTGAGCCTTATATGTTCTTTGTCCCACTCTAAAGATCCACATTTCTAAAATTCATTGCTGCAAAAAGTCCCCGCCAAGTGCCTAGGCTGTCTTTGAGTTTTTTCACAGTTGTGGAGGACCAAAAGTTAACTACCAAATAATAAGAGGATAAAAATTGAAAAAAAATTAAAAGTGGGTAATTTGGGTACCACAAGTCTCTTTCCCAACCGTCAGGGACCAAAAGTCAAAAAATTAAAGGAAAGTGACATTGCCACAATACTACAAAGACTAAAACTGGAAAATCTTCTTTGACAACTTAGGTGTGCCATGTCAAAAAAATCGTTTGTAGCCATTTTTATATTGAGTGAATCCTAGATTATATTGCGGGGTATTATTTTTCCTTTCTTGGAAGCAGGGCTCATAGCAGCAGCAGTTGGTCAACTAGATGTCCTCCTAAAGAAGGGTGTGCCAAAGCCAAATGGCATAATTCACAGCAATGCCTCAATAAAGCCGAAATACAAAATAGGAACCATCCTTCCAAATGGATCTTTGGAAATATACTGCAATGTGAATGGCATCCATGTCTAACGAGGATGCAGACGGTCGGAGTTATGCTGAGCCACTTAAAGTTGTCATCCCCTTTATAGTTTCTTGTCGGCTTTTCTGTTGGATTAATGTTATGTAAGTATAACCAATCTATAGTGAGTTACCCTACAGCTTGTCTTGTTAACTGAGAGTGTATGTAGAGCAGAACTGGTTTCCGGCATTTTTTGTGCGGAGCTGGTCTGTTGTAACCACTGCCACGTGCGGGTTGGAAGACTGAAAATTAATTAGTAAAAGGGGTTTAGATTATCATTAACTGCTGTTAAGAAAAAGATTTGCGCGTGTAGTTTTGTCATCATTGATGTCTTACATATATAGATTGCAATCGTACAATCGGTTTGCCTTCTTTCCATATAGGAAGTCCTTGTTAAAAGATTTTTTTCCTTAAACCATTGGTTTCAAAATAAATTATGAATCCACACACTGACACACATATATAGAATTGTTCAAATAAATAATGTTCCATGAAAAATTGGAGTCTAATATAGCCATCTATTTAATGATGTCAGGCCCCAGCCAAACACTAAAATGTTACTTTTAAGTTGCATTTGAAATTTGAATGGCATTTTAATATCTCTAGTCTTCACCTTTTTGGGGAATGTAATTTATGTGATTCTCTTGGCATAATTACGGATATCAACTCTATATTTTACGATTTCTTCTCCTTCACTTTTTGCCATATGAATTCTGCAACCAATCTTTGAGCCTCTTTAATTTTTTCTAGTATAAAGAAAAAATGACATGTTCCCCACTTCCCCTTAAAACTTTGCTAACTTTCTTTTTTGGTTGTCTCGTTACCTTTGTCACTTTTCCTTTTAAGTAAAGAATTTATGGTTCCACTCTTCCATTTGCACAAATTTTAATCACACAATTTTTTACTTTACAAATCCCCGTGCTGGTCAAATTTAGCCAAGTTTTTACGGGACAGGGAGCATATTACTAATATAGTTAACCCGGACAAAAACATGATTAGTTATAATTTTGGACAAAAACATGACTAGCTAGTAGCTACTATGTAGGAGTAACTTGACAAAGGTCACTATAGTCTATTAGATGACATTTATTAAAGGAACACATTGTAGAAATATAAGGTTATAATTAGATATTTTGAGTATATATTTGTAAACAATGACTACTAATTGTTAAAGAGTTATTTTCAAATACAAAAATAAAAAATACGTATGAATAATTTATTTGAATGATTATTATAGAAATAGTAGTTCAAAGAAGGTTGTCCGTTGTTGTTAAATAATAAGTATATATTAGCAAATAACTCTGGTAGTAAACAAACAATAATTAAGATAATGGAAGTCAAAACTAGATGCTTATAATTTGAACAAATCACGAGTTGTATAGTCAAATCACAAACTGTGCATGTTGACTCGCGGAACCAGTGAGTTAATCGGATTATATTAAATTACAATCCACCATGAAACGAGCAAGCCCGATGGAGTTCGACTCATTTTGACATTTGTATATATAGTCAAGTAAGTGTCTTTTAAACTTCGATTGACGAATTCATATACAATCGGCGGTCTATAAATTTAAGAAAAACTTTAAACACATATCTTACTTACCGTGTGGTGCACGGGTACACACACTAGTTACTAATATAGTTAACCCGGACAAAAACATGATTAGTTATGATTTTGGACAAAAACATGACTAGTTACTATGTAGGAGTAACTAGACAAAGGTCAATATTAGGGATGGATTTGGTTCGGGCCACCCGGCCCGTGACCCGGCCCGGCCCGGTACTGTGCGGGCCCGGGACCGGGTATGGACCCGAACCGATGGGAAGGGGCGGGGGCGGGCTCGGTTCTGGATATTTGTGACCCGGCCCGGCCGGGTCGGGCTCGGGCCCGGGTCCGGGTCTATTTTTTAAAAAAAAAAAATTTTTGTTTGGTTTGACTACTAGCCGTTGGGACCTTGGGGGTGGGGCTGGGGACAACCCAAACGGCTATATAGCCGTTGGGTGGGGTAAAGGGGGGGTCCGGGGGGGTTGGCTGGTGGGTGGGGGGGGGGGGTAAAAAAACCTATAAATACTCCTAATCTTAAACATTTTTTCATATCTCTTCTCCAATTCTTCCTAAATCCTATTCTTAACTCTCTACTCTCTAATTCTCTTATTCTCCAATATATTATATTTATTATTTATATATCTACTTTATAGTTTATACTTAAGAAGTTAAGATGGAAAATCAAGATGCCATTATACGGTATAATTTTGATAAGCAGAAGGACCCGAAGACCGGGATGTGGTACGCAATTTGCAAATGGTGCGAGAAAAAATGTAACATGGGGGCTTCAGGCGGATTCGGGATGGCAATCAAGCATATGAAGTCATGTAACAAAGCCAAAGGATCAGGAGGTGCGGGAAGTTCCGATTGATTACAATTTTCAAAATGTTTATCTCTTAAAGTTTGTTTTAATTTTCAAATGTAGTTCCTATTTCATTTCAAATAAATGCAGTTGAAGTTTGTTTTTAATACTCGTATAAAACTATAAACTATAAAATATAAATTATAAAAAAAAAATTAACCGGCCCGCCCCGAACCGGACCCGACCCGTGACTCGGGCGGGTGGCCCGGCCCGAACCGGACCCGTCCAACCCTCGGGCCGGTCCCGGGCCCACTATTCTTGAACCGGCGGCCCGACCGGGCCTAGACCCGGCCCGGGTCCGACCCGGCCCGAATCCATCCCTAGTCAATATAGTGTATTAAAGTGACAAGTCACTAAATATGTCATTTTTCTGAAAATTTTAAAATAAGTGATATTTTTGTCTTTTGACTTTAATTTAATAATATTCATTAAAAAAGACTTAGGATATTTTTACTTGGACTGAAATTTGTTGGTCTGGTTTGGTTTGGTTTGGTTTGGTCTGATCTGTTAAATGGTTGGTCTCTGTGTATTTTATAACTACGGAAGTCTGACCTGGTCTGGTCTAGTCTAATCTGTTCAAGTCTGACCTGGTCTGGTCTGACGTGGGATTGAAAACCGTCCAAGTAAAAACATTCCTAGAATAAAACTATGGAAAGTGGTATGCATATGTTCTCAATGTAATTGTTTACTTTGACTTCTACATTAATGTATTATTAGAAATTGCTCTAAATAGGAGCAAAAACGTTTTGAAATTCCAAAATAGGAGTATGATGTTTTTTATTCCCTAAATAGGAGTAATCTGCCAAGTTTGGAAAAAATGCTATGTTTTAAAGTCCAAACTTGGCAGAAATTTACTCATATTCAAGGAATAAAAAACATGATACTCCTATTTTGGAATTTCAAAACTTTTTTACTCCTATTTAGTAATCGTTTCTGAAAATTTCCAAACTTGAATGTATAATAACCAGGTTCTTTGTAGCCAGAAATCATACATATATTCTGATATGTTAGATGGGCTGTAATATGTTATACACAATTTTGAACATCACTTTGTTTTAACACTGCAGTGTGCATACGGATTTGATTTCTCAGAACTAAGGTTTCTAGTTTCTACAAATCATATTGACAGCTTAATGATGCATGACTGCATGCATGCATGCTTGTTCATTGATTATGTTTCTTTTCATATGTACTTTTTTTACGTGCGTATTACTTGTTCACATTTAATTTAATGTCACCTACATTAAAGTTATGTTATGTTATATACTACCTCCGTTCTTAAATAAGTGCAATATGTGAAATTTTACATTATTCACATGTTCTACTTTACTACATTTTATTTTTTGATGTATTAATATATATTTTTGAAAAATATATTATTAAATTTTTGTCATTGTAAATTTTCAAAAACTATTTTTTTTTAAATTTTTTACTAATAGAGAATTATATATATTAATGGTCAAAGTTGTGTCTCGGCAAGTGTGAAATATTGACTGTTGTACTTATTTAAGAACGGGGGAAGTATATTGTTATAAAGTACGTAGTACTATATACCAAGTACATTTTTACTACAACATTTTCAGTAGTTAACTTAAGTTGTGCTTATGTACACATTTATTATTTGTTTCATTGTTGTTCTGCTTCGATCACATTACCGCTCACGCCTCAAAATTGACCATGCTTTTACGAACCTTTATTGTTTCTTCTATTTTCATATAAATTCATTAGCATTATGTGTGTTTTCAGTGGTGGAATCGGAACAAAATTTGAACCGGGGCTAAGAAATACATCAAAACACAAAATTTTTGTATATCGCCAAACTATCATTCATTCGTTCATCTCCTATTCTACTACACAAAATGAGTTTGATAAATTTCCGAAAAATCCTTTGAAGTTGTTGAACCCGGCAAAAGAAATTAATTTTTTGCAAAAATTCGTTATCCATGTAAAATCATAAGTTTCAAATGACAAATTTATAAAATGTAAAATTTACATATGAGACAAACTAAATTATATCCGTATAGAAGTTTAATCACAATTTAAACTAATAATCAAATTAAAGATTATTAAAATAAATTTATAATCAGAAAATTGACTAAATAAATGATGAGATGAAATTAGTAATTGAGTTTAAGCCTAATTGCTAAAAGCATAAAGCAAATTAACAATTCAATAACATTTAATGTGGATTATTTACTTAAAAAAGCATAATTTTTTTTTGTAATATACAGAGTATTTACCTAGTCAACAAACCTAGAGAAACTTACCCTACAAGAAAATTTCAGATTTGCTACGGAATTTAACGACAAAACAAAATTTGTAGCTACTTTGCGATGGAATTCGCTACGACACAAATTCCATAGCAATTTGACTACGTAATTGATGACCGAATACATTTGGGTTGCAAAACTTATCAAATTACGTGAAACTTGGCGCCAAGTGTCGGAGGGAATAATTTACTGACTAATTTAGTGATGGAATTAATTCCGTAGTGAAAGTTTGCGACCGAAGTAGCTACAGAATTAATTTCCGTCGTGGTAAGAATTAACTTTAGTCGATCGTTTAACCGTGGTGAGATAGCTTTACTTTATTATTGCTACGGAAATTGTGATATAGTGACATATATATCCCATCGCAATTCGTTTTGAAGTGTCTCTTGACACAAAAATTTAAACAAGTGCATCAAAAATCCTATTCGGTATATTAGTAAACTGCCTAAATTGTATTTTGTACTTCGTACTAATTTAGTTTTAAAATGATATCTCAATTTACTATTCACATACTACCTCCGTCCCAAAAAGAGTTGCAAATTTGACTTTTCTTAGTCAAACAATCTCGTTTTGTTCACTTAATTAGGATGTCAATTTTTAATTATTTTCTAATTTGGAGTTTACAACTTTGAAGAGATTTTGATGTAGTTTTTGAATATATAAATTTTAATTATTAAAAATTGAATTCATTATCCATTGGGAGGGTTGACTTTTAATATTTGTTGGCAAAAAAACGTTGACTTTGCAAAACAAATTGGGACGGAGGGAGTATTATTATTAATGGAGTTCACTTAATTTCGATCTATAATTTTATGTATCATTTTATCAATTTCTTATTTCTAGAAAACTAACGTAGTTCATAAAAATGTATTTTAATTTGTAACTATAAGGATGTATTTAATTAAACTAACACTTTTCCAGATATGTATTCAATTATAAGGATGTATTTAATTGGACTAGAAATAAACATATTAGATCAAACCCAATAAGAATTTAGCAGTTGTAAAATACATATTAAACAGACCAATTTAGACCAGACTAGAGATGTTATTATTTGGATCATTTTCAGTCACAGACCAGACTAGACCAGATAAACCATATCAGATTTGAACAATTATAAAATACATAGGCATCAGACATCTATCAGACCAAACCAATTTAAATCAAATCAAATCAGAATAGACCAAATCAGACTAGATCAGAAATTTTCGGTTCAATCAGAAAATTGTAGATAAACTATTTGAAAAGAATATAACGGACTATTAAAAGTATACTATTGGAAAATTTACATTATTTGAAAATAAATCTAAGTTAAAAATAACGGAAAAATATCAATATTCTTTTAACTTTTAGAAATGATTTGCCAAGTTGAAATTTAAAAATAACAGAGTAGGAAGACACATTACGGTTTAGGATAGTGGAAGCACTCCATAATTAAAAAATAGAATAAAGAAAGTAAACCTCTCTAACATAATTAAAATAATAGGATAAAGAAAGATAACCTTTCTAAAATCTGTGTTCAAAAAAAAACCTTTCTAAAATCTAAAGTACCCGTAAATAAATGCAGTTTTATTTTAGACAGACTAGAAACGAAAAGCAAGTAAAAAACTGTAATTGAGTTTCAACTCTAAAACAATTTATTTTAGTCTATTTTAGTTTTTTCGAATTTCAACCCTAAAACAATTTGACTCAGGAGGGAAAGTAAAACTTTTAGCGCCACTTTTTATTAGACTCTTATCTTTAGCTCCCCCTCATTCTCGAACGTGGTGAACTTCTTTCTCCAGTTTTTTTTCCAACAAACAACCCAGACGTTACAGAGCCACGGAGTATTATTAAACCGCTCCAACAACAGAGGCAATCACGAAGTTCAGGGCGCTCTTACCTTTCTGGTTATCCTCCTCACAAGCTATAAGGTTTTTTATTCATGAATTTTTACATTACACATTATTGTATTAATGATTAATACCTGTGATCATATTATGGTTGATATTGTGTTCTTTAGAAACTTAATTTCATTAATCTTTGCATTAGTGGTTGTTTTGATTTTTTGTGGTCAAGAATTCACACAGATGAATTTACACTATGTTTAAACCCATAATTTCTAGTGTGTATTTACAATTTTTGTCCAGCGGAAATTTCCGACTAAAGAGCTAAATATGTTATACAAATAGATTTTTAGATCGATTAAGAACAAATATGTTTGGTTCAATTATTCATTGGAAAATTCCAACTTTCTAGCTTTTACCTAACAAACAAGTCTAGTACTTGGCAGGGGTAATGACAAAAGAGAACTACATATTTCTTATTTTTGGATGCCCTTATTTTTATAAGTCGGTTATGATATTGAGTTTTAAAAATTATAATAACTAGATTACTAAATTAAAAATTAAGACTGCCAAAATCAAACTGATATTACCGATTCCAAAATCAGAGTTGAACGTCATATATTATATAAAGTTCCAGCTCCCTCTGGCCTGTTTCTAGAATTGTAAATTGACATTCAGAGTTGTCAAGCTATACATCTAGCCACAAATTTAGTACAATTCCTTGGGTACATAAATGTAATACTGCTGGTTATTTTTTTAGTAGTGCAACTTTAAAGGCTTAGGTAGGCTACATCATAGTATCTTTAAGCTAATATAGTTGGTTTCTGGACTGTAACATAAGCATATATTACAGTTGCTTTATATTTGAAGAGATCAACTATATATGTCCTAAGGTTTTAGTGGAGAGACATGATTGTGCTTAGCTTGTCATGATTGATTGCTTTCCTTGTTAGGATATTAATAAGAATGTATTGAATCTTGACAGCTCTATTTATTTGGTAATATATAGGTAAAATAGTTATTATTTCATAATGAGCACTACAAACCGGACTTGGATGTATCAAAGAAGAACAGAGTGTGGCCATATTAACCCCATATTTGTGAATGGATTGAATACTTTCATTGACTTTGCAACCAGTAAGCCAGATTTCATGGCTGGAAATAAAATCAAGTGCCCGTGTACCAAGTGCCACAATACTGATTTTCAAGATGTTGAATCAGCAAAGTATCACTTGTGTAAATATGGTTTTGTCCCAGACTATTATGTATGGAATAGACAAGGAGAAAAATCAAGTGGTAGCACTTCTATGGGGGGCAACACCAATGTTGGTTTCAACGAAGATCATGAGTGCTCGAATACGTATAGAGAAATGATATTAGATGCCGCAGGGGCGGATTTTAGAGATAGATGTATGGATGAAGAGCCAAATCAAGATGATAAAAAATTCTTTGATTTGTTAAAGGCAGCTGACACACAATTGTGGCCCGGTTGTGAAGATTTGACACAACTTTCAGCGTTAGCTCAACTGTTAAATATCAAGGCAGAGTATCGCTTACCTGAGCAGTGTTTTGACTCTATTTGCCAATTGTTTAAAAAAGGATTACCGAGAGTCGAGAGATAATAATATGGTCGATAGCTTTTACAATACTAAGAAACTAATGCGCACACTTGGGTTACCGGTGGAGAAAATCGATTGTTGTATGCATGGTTGTATGCTATATTGGGGTGATGATAAGGAGTTGCTCCGATGCAAATTTTGTACTACTCTGAGATATAAACCATCAAATAGTTCTTCATCTAAGAAAACCCTCGTGCCTTACAAAAAAATGCACTACTTGCCACTAACTTCGAGGTTAAAGAGGCTTTATGCCTCGCAAACAACCGCTGCGGCTATGAGATGGCATGATGATGATCATGGTCATGATGATGGAGTTATGTGTCACCCTTCTGATTCGGAAGCCTGGAAGCATTTTAATTTCTGCCACCCATCATTTGCGGCTGAAAGTCGTAATGTTCGATTAGGTTTATATACAGATGGATTTCAACCCTTTGGCCAATCTGGGCAACAATATTCTTGTTGGCCTATCATCATTACGCCATATAATTTGCCACCTTCTATGTGCTTAAAAGAACCATACATGTTTCTGACTGCAATTATCCCTGGACCAAATAACCCCAAGAACAAATTAGATGTTTTCTTACAACCTATTGTTGCAGAGTTGAAACAGTTATGGGGAGAAGGAGTTCTAACTTAAGATGTATCATTGAAACAAAATTTCAAAATGAGAGCTGCTTTGATGTGGACAATTAGTGATTTCCCTGCCTATGCTATGCTATCTGGCTGGGGAACGACAAGTGCTAGTAAAACTGCATGCCCGTACTGTAGGGAACAGTCACAAGCATTTAGACTTCCAAATGGTGGAAAGATTTCTTGGTTTGACAATCACAGAAAGTTCCTTCCACAAAATCACCCATTTCGTAGAAACAAAAGTAAGTTCATCAAGAACCGTGTAGAGATGAGACTTCCTCCACCAGTTAAGAGTGGCTCTGAAATTTTAAAGGAAATTGAAGAATATGGGTTACTAAAAGTCACAGAGAGTGATGCGGATGATGTTAATAAGGCATGTTCCAAAGTTTGTGGATGGAGAAAACGTAGTATATTTTGGGACTTGCCCTACTGGAAAACATATCTCATTCGGCATAATCTCGATGTGATGCACATTGAAAAAAATGTCTTTGAGAATTTGTTCAACACTATAATGAACATTGAACAAAAGACGAAAGATAATGGAAAAGCTAGAGAAGATGTGAAATTATTTTGCAATCGGAAGGAGTTAGAGAAAAACCCCATCACAGGTAAGTATCCAAAGGCATGCTATTCATTAGATAAGGATAGCAAACAAGTGATATGTGATTGGGTGAAGGGTGTAAAATTTCCAGATGGTTATGTATCAAATCTTGGAAGGTGTGTAGATCTGAGCAAATATAAATTGTTTGGAATGAAAAGTCATGATTGCCATATCTTTATGCAAAGGTTGATACCAATTGCATTCCGAGAGTTGCTGCCTAATAATGTTTGGGAAGCAATTACTGAGTTGAGTCTTTTTTTCAAAAGCTTAACTACAACGGTTATCAAGTGTGAAGACATGAAAAAACTGGAAGAAGATATTCCAGTTATTATTTGTAAACTAGAAAGCATATTTGTTCCAGGATTTTTTGACTCAATGGAGCATTTGCCTATACATTTGCCGTATGAAGCGAAAAAAGCTGGCCCTACACAGTACTGATGGATGTATAGATTTGAGAGGTAATACTTGAATGCCAATTTTCAACATTTTAAGTATATATCATGAATTATATTTTTCTTTACACTTTTACTGCTTCAAATTAGATTTCTCCATGAGCTGAAAAAGGATGTCAAAAATAAAGCCAAAGTAGAAGGGTCTATTTGCAATACATACCTAGTTCGTGAAGCATCCATTTTTTGTTCTCATTATTTTGAGCCCAATGTCTATACACGTAATCGGAAGGTACCCCGAAATGATGATGGAGGAGATACAGAGGGAGATGAAGAAAATCTGTTAATCCCAGAATACTAACAATCATACAACCATAACAGTGATAAAGAAGCAGATAGAAAGAAATCGACAAGATTGAACGTGAATCTGGTATACCGTATGAATCTGCCGCTACTCTCCCTGGAGAAGGAGAGCAGTGGCAACCTAATTTCTCTCTATCTCTACGCCTCTGCGTCTCTAAGCCTCTCTCGATCGTTTAGGTTCCCGTAAGTTAGCCTCCTTTTATAGGAGAAGTTGGCTAACTTACGGGTTACAAGGAAGCCCACGGGCTGATACACATTTGTGGCCCGTATTACACGTTTAATTAATAACTACACAAATACAAAGATAACTAACTAGATTGAACACCATAAAATATTCCCAACAATCTCCCCCTTGGTGATCAATCGTGTTGAATCAGCATTGCAGCGCAGATATGTTTGTCTTTGTTGTTATTGAGCTTCCTTTGTCTTTGAACTTGACTTCTGAGGAAGGCTATCTGAAGGAATCCTTGCAATCTCCCCTTTGATGTCTTCTTGACAATTTGATCTTTGATGCCGGGGGTTGAGGGACCTTCTGTATCTTGCATGTAATCCTTGCCTTCCAGAAGTTGCTCTTGATCAGCTTGGATGAAGTCCGGTGACGCCTCTAGAATGAATATTCTTTGGAGAATAGGAGACGCCCATGGAATTCATCTTCAGTACACGAGTATTTGACCTCTGTCTCCTCCACAATGTAGTCTTTTTGACTATTTGGAATGAATGCATTTGAGGAGAACTTGTCGGTGGCACAGCGGAACATAATGATGGTTGATTTGTGAGTGTAGCTGACCATTTGATATGAGTTGCGGAGATAGTAGAGAGGGTGTTGAATTTTGCGATGGAGGAGTGAAGTGTCCCAGAATGATTTGTTCAGTGTTAACAGCATGTGGACCACTCTCCCCCTCATGACGATCCGATGAATCGGGACGTCATGCTTTTATTCTTTTATTCTGCGGAAATAAAAACATGAAAAACAAGCAGAATCTAAAAAAGATAACGTAGCCCCCCGGGGTCGTGAAGACGCCCGTTATCATCACTATAGAGATAAACTCTAAAGCAATGGCCTGAAAATGTTGGTGATTCTTATGTTGCAACAACAGGACTTCCTTCCAATTATTGGTCTTCATCTGTAATAGATGAGCCCTATGGAAGTTCTCGCAAGTCTTGAAGACTAGCAACTGACTCTAAAATGTGTCTGTGTCCTAGAAAATTTCAAAACATTTGGGAAGTGAGTAACTAGACACGACGTGATCAATGAAAGTTCAGTGGCATGGGGCTGAGGCCACTGTAGTCAGTATTACTTGCCTCGTAAGGAGGTAGTAATGAGAGATGTGGTTCCCCCAGAAATATGATTAAACACCTGTCTGTTGGGAGACAAGTGAGTGGTCTAGGGTAGGGTTGTGCATGCGCCGTTTGGACAAAATGCAGCGACTTCTACCCGGGATCTGAATAAATTCAGTCCTGAACCTATGGGGATAGTCCAGAGTATTTTAGTGGCTAGGAGCAAATGTTCAATTCATAACAGGCAATTGAGGTAGCAGACTCATCATTGATAATTGTTTTTCTTCTCACTTGAGCCTTCTGCTTCCTAATGCTCATAATGTTCACTCACTCACTCGCTCACTTACGCACTTACGCTCGGCTTTGTCCCTTGGGTAGGCTTAGTTGGGTTTACTAAGCCATAGGGACATGTTCTCTCATTACTTTCTTCATTTTCTCTCTGTTCTCCCCCTCAACTGGAGCACCCGGTATGCTTTGTCATTGTTAGGCACCGGGGAGGATAACATTGAACACTCCCCCTAGAATGTTGCATCCGTTGAGAGATTTCTTGCTTTGTCGGTGTAAGACGCCAGGAGGAGAAAACTGAAACTCCCCCTCAGAATGTGCAAGGTTTGATTGCTCACAGCTCGTCATACCCGCCATGTGTGTGGAGCAATCTGAACATGTACCACACATGACGGTTTCCCTGAACTCACCATGTAGAATTTCAGCATATTGATGAACACATAATGTTGATGAGTCAGGGGAGGCTTCAGCGGTTGAATGTTGATTGTTGTAAGATGACCGTTGACGCGAGGTTGATTGAATTATCTACGATTTTCAGACCTTTACATTGAAGTTTAGAAAATGTTTGACCTCAGGGTTGACTTTGAAAGAATTTGAACAGATTTGCCAAAGTTTTGACCTGGACATCGGTGATTTACAATGTTTGTCGGAAAACTCACGTTTTGACCCTCAAAGACTGCGAGTGAGGGCGCGTGAGATTGGGTTCTGGGGCGTAGCCCAAGGATTAATGTAGATCTTTGCGTTAGCTTTCCAACAAAAAAAAGTTTGGTCAAATCGGATCACCGAGTCAAAAGTTATGGCCAAAACAGTGTGGTGTCGCAGAAAATCTCTAATTTTGAGTTTTTGAGGAATTTCTTCGAAGATGAGGTGCTCGATGTTGAATGTCGAGAGAAGGTGGATTTTAAACAAAATTCTAGAGATTGCCTTGAAGAATAATGGCGAAATCCACCTGCAAAACAAACCTCAGAATATCGAAATCTGCAGAGTTTCAAAATGTTTGAACATCGAAAACTTTGGAGTTTCGAAAACCTCATAATCTCGAAAACTTGCTGTTTGAAAAACATCAGAACATCGAAAACTTCTGAAACATTTATAAGCAGGGAATCATTTAGAGATTATATAATGTAAAGCTTCGATGAACTGCAGAGGATATCAAGATTCGAATTATGAGTTCCAAGAAACTGCAAACTTTGAAAGATTCAAAACATCGAGAAATTTTGAAAATCTCGAAATCTTCAGAATGTCGAGATCCAAAACATCGAGATCCCAAATGTCGAAATCCCAAAACTCGAAATCCTAAATGTCGAAATTCCAAAACTCGAGATTACAAATCTCGAGATCTTGATTTCGAGATTCAAATCTCGAGATCTTGATTTCGAGATTGAAATCTCGAGATCTTGATTTCGAGATTCAAATCTAGAGATCATGATTTCGAGATTGAAATCTCGAGATCTTGATTTCGAGATTCAAATCTCGAGATCAAGATGTCGAGATGCAAATCTCGAAATCAAGATTTCGAGATTCAAATCTCGAGATAAAGATGTCGAGATGCAAATCTCGAAATCAAGATTTCGAGATTCAAATCTCGAGATCAAGATGTCGAGATGCAAATCTCGAGATCAAGATGTCGAGAAGAGGAAATCGAGTCCCTAAGTGTCGAAATCCTGCAAAACGAAAACATTGATTTTTGAAAATCTGAAACCTGTTCTGAATAGCCCTGAAAGTCAAGATTCTCCTGTACCAGTTTCAAGCCAAAAACGTTTCTGCAGCAGTGAAAAATAAGGATTTCGAGATCTCAAAGTAGAGATCTTCGAAATATAAAATTTGCAGAAAACGAAAAAGAGGTATGCTGCTGGATCGGTTTTGAAAGGCGAATCCAACAGTGTGATTTTTACAAAATTTCGCTCACAAACGAGATTACAGGAGCAAATCTCTACATATAGAAAAACTGAAGAAAAAACAGAGCTTTCTTCGTTAAATCCAAAAATCGCAGACAGATCCAACCTGTTTCACGCCTCGGCTCTGATACCAAATGTTAATCCCAGAATACTAACAATCATACAACCATAACAGTGATAAAGAAGCAGATAGAAAGAAATCGACAAGATTGAACGTGAATCTGGTATACCGTATGAATCTGCCGCTACTCTCCCTGGAGAAGGAGAGCAGCGGCAACCTAATTTCTGTCTATCTCTACGCCTCTGCGTCTCTAAGCCTCTCTCAATCGTTTAGGTTCCCGTAAGTTAGCCTCCTTTTATAGGAGAAGTTGGCTAACTTACGGGTTACAAGGAAGCCCACAGGCTGATACACATTTGTGGCCCGTATTACACGTTTAATTAATAACTACACAAATACAAAGATAACTAACTAGATTGAACACCATAAAATATTCCCAACAAAATCTAATAATATTTACATACCCTGGAAGATTATATGGAAGATGTATAAGCGGAATGTTAAGTGACAAGGAGTACTTAGCAGCACATTCTTATATATTGCTAAATTGTGAGGAAATGCAACCTTTCATTGAGTAAGTTCTATATACTTATAAAAACATTATTAAACATTAAGATATTTAGTATGTAGTGTTTATCTTTTTTTTTCGATTCAAATTTATAGATTGTACGAGGAGATATTAAAGGAACTATATCCTGGTATAAATGAATCAGCTCTTGCAGAAGAGATGCACCAAAACTTTTCTTCATGGTTTGAGAAGTATGTAAGTAATTTTTAATAACTATAAAGAACACAATATAGCTATCACAAAAGTTTTTACATGTTACTTTATGTTACACAGGGAAGAGAAAATCAAATAGAAAATAAATACATTCGTGATCTTTCGAAGAAGTCGTTAAGAATAGTGAAATCATATCCTGTTTACTTCGTAAATGGCTACAGATTTCATACTGTATCACATGGTGCTAACAAATCCACAATGAATAGTGGTATTTGTATAAATAGTACACATGGTGATTATTATGGAAGATTGCTGGAAATCATTGAAGTTGAGTATCCTGCTCTGCCTATTAAACGAACTGTGTTGTTCAAGTGTGAATGGTACGATCCGACGCCTAATATTGGGGTGAAGATTCACAACAAATACAATTTGGTGGAGATCAATCAACGAAGAAGATTTAAAACATTTGAGCCATTTGTTTTAGCAATGCAAGCTCTTCAAGTCTGTTTTGTTCCGTACCCTAGCATGAAGCAAAATACATCAGATTGGTTAGCAGTGTGTAAAGTACAACCTCGAGGACTTTTGGATTTTCCCATAAAAGAATTTGGGAATACAAAAGATGCTGCTTTTCAAGAACAAGAAACTGAAAGAATAGAAATTATTGATGTTATTGATGTTACAGATGAATCCCTTGCTACATTAAGAAGTGATCATGTTGAATATGAGGAAACTCTTAATTCAGGGGATGATGTTGGCGATGATGATGAAGAAGAGGACAATTTAGGGGATGATGTTGACAATGATGATGAGGAGGAGGACAATGAGCCTGAGTTTGACTCAAATTCTTCTTCAGAGGAAGATGTAGATGAAGATGAGTATGAGGAGTACTATAGTGATTAGGTTTTAAGTAGGACTATAAGGGTTTTATGTTAGGGCAGAATGTTTATTCTATTAAGAGAAACACTCTCATACATTTTGTTTTACTTTTATGCTATTCTTCTGTTTTTAATTTTTTATGATACAAGTGTTTTTTATACAAGGCTATGAGGATATTAGTATCACACATGGGATTGCTCTATTCAATTTAGCAAAACAATTCTGAGGTTCAATATCTCTGCATGCATATTTAACTTTTATTACAGATTGGCGTTTGTTTGCTTCAAATGGCAATTTTGCAGAAAAGATGCTAAACTTATCAATGAGGGGAGGCAAGGCTCAAACACAATGCTATTCACGTGGAGGGCGTACAGGAGCAAGACTTTTGATGGCAACCACATCTCAAACTCCCAATGCACCTCAATCCCATGAACTGCATACAACACCTCAAACAACAGGACCTTCATCTACACAACCTGTGGTTCCTCCAGTAGCCTCTACACCTACACAAACACCTCGAGTAGTGACTTGTGCACCCATAACACAAAATACAAGTGAATCAGAAGTACGAAATGAGTCGGTGGCATCCCAAAATATTACATTTGGTGGCAAGGGTCCAAATGGACGCACTTGGATTGGTGTGCAAGATAACCAGTATGTTAAAGATGTTATTATACTGAACTTCTAATTGCAGATTTTTTTCTCTACGTTTTTTTCTCTACTTAAATATCATCACTTTCTTTTATATAGATTAGTTCCTTCTGATAAGTGTGCAAGGAGGATTACCAAGCTATTCCATGAAAGAGTAGACCTTAATGGTTATGCCTGGTGTAAGGAATAACTGTAATTAGATTTTGATGATGCTAGGTTAATTAGGATTTTAGAAGTACCCCTTTAGAAATTATGTATTAGAATTTTCATTTGTAAAGTTCTTAGTGTAATCGACTTGGCAGAATGCCTACAGAGCAGAAGGGCTCCCAGAGCAGAAGGGCTCCCAGAGCAGAAGGGCTCCCAGAGCAGAAGACCCTCTTAAGACATTATTGAAACAGAGGACCTTTGGTTCTCTGCTCCAGAACAGAAGTCCTTAGGATCTCTGTTAGTCTTGACTCTGACAGAAACCCTTCTGGGTCTCTGTTGGATACTCCCAACAGAAGTGCTCCAGACCTCCTCTGTTCTACTCTCAGACAAAGACACCAGAAGGTCTGACACATAGAATATTTTCAAAGAACCGGGAAGTCAACTAAAAGATTCCTTCAACGGCTAGGAGTATGAAACGGAAAAGCTACAGTGCATGCATTAAATGCTCATTTAATGCACCCCATGCTACGTAGAGTAATTGCAGATGATTGGCCGGAATGTCAGGAATACTTTATCCCAAAATAGTAACCCGCCAACTTTACCGGGATCTACTAGTCAAGTCAACTGATCGCTCATTTAATGCAGTTGTCCTCCTACTCCTCCAACGGGAAGACAACCTCAGTATAAAAGATACACTACGAAGAACAACCGGATAACTTTGCAACTTTTGCTAACCTTTGCTACAACTCTTCATACAAGATATTCAAACTCAAAAAGCAAAAAGCCTTCTTGTGATTCAAACTCATTATCATCTACAAGAGAAGGCAGAAGTTGGAAAATTACTCTTTCCAACTCAAGCAAAGTTCCAAGTGTTCTTCAACTCTTCAAGCTCATCACATACAAATATTTTGTAACGAAGCTAGTTGGAGGAACCCCTGTTTCAACAGAAACTCTTCTTGCTACAAGAAGGACGTCCAAATAACTAGAGTAGTGAAGTGGTGATATTTCAAGGAAACTCAGTGAAAGGACCAGTGTTAAAGGAAGCCAGGCAGTGCATCCCAGGACACATCTAGGCTTGAAGAAGACGTGGAGTGCTTCTTAAGTACTAGGACTAAGGCTTTGTAAACGGCAGTTTTTACAGCTTAGTGGAACAGTGGATTAGAGGAACGAGTTGTTCCTTGAACCACTATAAAAATCCCTGGTGTCGTTTACTTACTGCTTTTAATACTTGCACTTAGATAGAACTGTATAACTCCTTGGACTTGGTATCTGTGTTCAGCAGAACTTGTTCTACGAGTTAACAGAAGGCCTTCTGGCTTTGCTTCTCTGAGGCTAACAGAACTCCCTGCCAGAACCCCATCCGCTGCCAGTCTGTTCTTTCAACAGAACAGGCTATTATGTAAATCTGGTACTTAGTTTAAAAAGCTAAAAACCAATACAGTCTATTCACCCCCCCCCCCCTCTAGACTGTATCCAGTATAACCGGGACCAACAAGTGGTATCAGAGCCTCCTTGTTCTAATAATCTTTTAGGTTATTTGTTGAACAAAGATCCACTTGTTTTTCTATTTAACCTCATTTCTATCTGATATAATGGATCACTCCTTGTCCAAGAATCTTATGTTTTCAGATCTTAAGTTTGATGACTGGAGGATCCGGATGAAAGCACATCTCTGTGCCCTGCATGATGAAATGTGGGAAGTTCTTGACATTGGCCCCTTCACTAGCTTCCAGAAGGTCAATCCTGAACATGCCATAGACAACACCAGACCCCAGATGATCAGCAAAGCCAAGTCAGAATGGACCACTGAAGAGAGGAGAAAGTACAACCTAGACAATATTGCCAAGGACATCCTCTACAAGTCCATTGATGATAGGTACTTCAACAGAATCAAGAAGTGCAAGACTGCTAAGGAAATCTGGGATACTCTTGAGCTCATTGGAGCTGGTGATGAGCAAGAGAAGGACAACAAACTAACCATAGCCAACAAGAAGTTTGATGACTTCAAACTTCTCCCTGGTGAAAGCATCTCCAAGATGTATGACAGGCTCCTCACTCTCACTGGAGAGATCTCTGAGCTTGGCAAGGATCTCACAACCAAGGAGATCAACCTGAAGGTGTTGAGGGGACTGCCCTCAGCATGGAAGATGAAGGTAGTTGCTGTCCAAGCCAGCAAGGATGTGAAGACTTATCCCACTGATAAGCTCATTTCAGATCTCAAAGCTCATGAGTTTGAAATGATTGAAGAGAAGGAAGATGTACCAGAAGAGAGGACCACTACAGCCCTCACTGCCAGCACATCTAAGGTAAATGATTTTGACCCTTCAGTACTTTTATCTGATGAAAATATGGCTGCCTTTGCCAGGAGATTCAAAAAGTTTATGAAGAATCCCAAAGATGGAAGGAGTCCATCTTTCAACAGAAAGCCATACCAGAAGGTCAAATCAACAGAAAGCAGTGGAGAGCTTCTCTGTTACAACTGCAGACAACCTGGTCACTTCAAGGCTGATTGTCCCCATCCTAGAGTGTCAAAGAAGCAAGGACAGGATGGAGAAAAGAAGAAGTACGAGGACAACTCCAGAAGAAGAAAGACACTTGTGACAGAACAGCTGGAGAAAGACCCCCTGTCAGAAACAGAATCCAGTTCTGACTCAGATTCTGATGAGGCCTTCTGTTGCCTTGATACTGAGACAGAAGACCTTTGCCTCATGGCTCATTCTGATGATGAGGTAACCTCTACTTCTGAATCTAGTTTTTCTTCGGTAGGCTTAGCTTTTGATTCTGATTCAATGTCAGAATTTTGGGAAGAGTTTAAGGCCATACAAGCCACTTATTCCTCTGTAACAGAAGAAAACAGTAAGTTAAAAGCTGAAATTCTTGACTTAAAGAAGGAGGTTGAGATCAAAATCAATCTTCTAATTGAGGAAAGAGATCAATTGGAGACTGAAAATGTTTCTCTTCTCAAGAGAATAAGAGAAATAGAGCCTCTTGAGATTAAGTACAAAGCTTACCAGAAGGCCCAGTCTTCCATGGAAAAGATTGTGCTTGATCAACAGATTGGCACTGGTTTTGGTCTTGGTTATGGCTCAACAGAATCAGATGAGCCTTCTGTAATGCCTAGCACCAGAGTTGCTAAGGCGGATAAGGTCATAGAGCCACTGATTTCTAGCCCCATCTGTCAAGCTGGTGTATCTGGCACCAAGGTTGTTCATGAGGAAGTCAGACCAGAAAAGGGTAAGATAAAGGTTCAACAGAACCCTTTTTGAAAAATAATGAACCTGGCAGAAAACCTAACAACAGAAGAGGTTTTCAAAATAACAAAAATAAAAGACCATTCATTGACAGACAACCTCATGTCAATCGTGCCAGAAATGATCACCAGAAGGGCAAATATCAAGAGAGAGTTAACTTCAGGCAGAAGAGGTTGGTTGGTCAACTTCAGAAGCCCAAGGTTAACCGTCCCTCTGCTCTTGATAGTATATGGGACTTCTTTCCAACAAAGAAAGCTATGCAAAAGTATGTAAACAGGAAGCATGACCCTCACAAGCATCTGCCCAAAGTGAATCACACTTCAGTTTACTATAACTACCAGGTGGACAATGGGTACCACCCACCAAGGTTTCACTTGATGAGACCAAAATGGTACCAACTACCCAGACTCCATGACCCCCCAGGACCCAGCATTGCTTGGGTACCTAAATCTTTCTTTTGATCTTGCAGGAACTGTGTGCTGGAGCCATCTCTGAACAAGAATGGTTTATTGATAGTGGATGCTCCAGGCACATGACAGGTGACAGAAGTTGCCTAACAGAGTTCCAGAAATGCAAAGGACCTAGAGTTACCTTTGGAGGTAATGACAAAGAAGGTCAAACAAAAGGAAGAGGAAAGCTGATCAAGAACCAGATAATCATTGATGATGTCTCATATGTCAAAGGACTGAAGTTCAACTTGCTAAGTGCTAGCCAATTCTGTGACAAAGGCTACACTGTTGAATTCACAAAGGACTTCTGCTATGTGAAGCATGAGACAACAAAGGAAGTGGTTCTTACAGCATCAAGGAAGAAGAACATCTATGTAGTTGATTGGAACACTGCAAAAGATGGAGTTTGCCTGATAGCCAAGGGAGATTCAAAACTGAGCTGGGACTGGCACAAAAAGCTCAACCATTTGAATTTCAAAACAATCAACAAACTGGCCAGAGAACACATTGTAGAAGGGCTACCAGACATTGTGTACAAGAAGGAGACCCTCTGCAGTGCATGTCAGAAAGGCAAACAAGTGAAGAATTCCTTCAAACCCATTGCTGGAGATCTTTCTACAAGTCCTCTAAATCTGATTCACATGGATTTATTTGGACCTGTTGAGACTCCAAGCGTTGGTGGCAAGAAATATACCTTAGTCATGGTTGATGACTACTCCAGATACACATGGACTGTTTTTCTGACAAAGAAAAATGAAACTCTTCAGAAGTTGCCATCTCTGTTAAAGCAACTTCAGACTGAGAAGAACTTGAAAGTGAAGACAATCAGATCAGACAGAGGAACTGAATTTGTCAACCAAGTCATAAAGGACTTCTGTGATCAGAATGGAACTTTTCATCAACTTTCTGCCGCCAGAACCCCTCAACAGAATGGCGTAGCAGAAAGAAGGAACAGAACTTTAAAAGAAGCTGCAAGAACAATGATTGCAGAATCTGGATTGCCTATGAGATATTGGGCTGAAGCAATCAACACTGCATGCTATACTCAGAACAGAAGCATGATCAACAAGAATCACCAGAAGACCCCTTATGAACTCTGGAAGGGAAGAAAGCCAAACATCAGCTACTTTCATGTATTTGGATGCAAGTGCTACATTCTTAACAATGGAAAGGAGCATCTGAAAGTATTTCAAGAAAAGGCTGATGAAGGAGTCTTTATAGGCTATTCAAACACCAGTAAAGCCTATAGAGTACTCAACAGAAGGACCCTACATGTTGAAGAATCCATACATGTGAAGTTTGATGAAAGCACCTCTGTTAAAGAGGTAACAGAGATTCTCAAGGAAGTCAGCATAGAAGACAGAACTCCAGAACCAACAGAAGAGGTGGCAGACAATCCTGCATTCCCAACACCTGCCCCAAACCCCCTTCTGTTGAATGAAGATGAAGACTCTGAAAATGAGGAACCAGAGAGACCAAGACAGCAGCTGACAGAACCAGACCTAACATGGTTAAGAGATCATCCTCCTAACCAAGTGATTGGTCAAATCAGAAGAGGAGTTCAAACCAGATCCACATCGAGGAGAGAAGCAATGCTTGCCTGCTATATATCTCAGATGGAACCTATGACAGTTGAGGAAGCTCTTGCAGACTCAGATTGGATCAATGCTATGCAAGAAGAGCTCACTCAGTTTGAAAGGAACAAAGTATGGGAACTTGTTCCTAGGCCAAAGCACCAGAATGTCATTGGAACCAAATGGGTATTCAAGAACAAAGCTGATGAAGATGGCAACATTGTAAGGAACAAAGCAAGGCTAGTGGCTAAAGGATATTGTCAAGAAGAAGGAATAGATTTTGATGAGACTTTTGCACCAGTTGCCAGACTTGAAGCCATCAGAATCTTTCTAGCCTATGCTGCCTACAACAACATCAAGGTCTACCAGATGGATGTCAAGAGTGCATTTCTGAATGGAGATCTTGAAGAAGAAGTTTATGTGGAACAACCACCAGGTTTTGTCATTCCTACTCAATCTTCTTGTGTCTACAAGCTTAAAAAGGCCCTCTATGGTCTTAAGCAAGCTCCCAGAGCCTGGTATGACACATTGTCCCTTTTCCTAGTGAACCATGGGTTTACTAAAGGAAAGGTTGAAAAAACTCTATTTCAAATCTCTGTTGCTAATCATATTCTGTTAGTACAAATATATGTTGATGACATTATATTTGGTAGTACTAATCCAGAACTGTGCAAGAAATTTTCTCAAGTGATGCAGAGTCAATTTGAAATGAGTATGATGGGAGAACTCAGTTACTTCCTAGGACTTCAAGTCAAACAAGTTCCAGAAGGGATCTTTATCAATCAAGGGAAGTACACCAGAGATCTAATCAAGAAGTTTGGAGTGGAAGGCAAATCATCAGTGAAGATTCCCATGAACACCTCACAAGGAATTGGTCCAGATGATGAAGGAAAGGATGTAGATGCAACAACATATAGAGGAATCATAGGATCTCTGTTGTATCTAACTGCAAGCAGACCAGACATCTCATTCTCTGTTGGAATCTGTGCCAGATACCAATCAAAGCCCAAGGAAATCCATCTAAGTGCTGCAAAGAGAATCATCAGATACATCAAAGGGAATCCAAATGCAGGCCTATGGTATCCAAAGAGAGGTAACTTTGAACTAATTGGCTACTCTGACTCAGATTTTGCAGGTTGCAGACTAGACAGAAAGAGCACTTCTGGTCACTGCCAATTGCTAGGAGGAAGGCTTGTTTCCTGGTTTAGCAAGAAGCAGAACTCCATCTCAACAAGTACAGCTGAGGCAGAGTACATTGCAGCTGGGAGTTGCTGTGCTCAACTACTCTGGATGAAGCAACAACTGAAGGACTATGGAATTCAAACAAAGGAGATCAAGCTGTTGTGTGACAACACCAGTGCCATTGCTATCACTCAGAATCCAGTTCTTCACTCCAGAACAAAGCACATTGAGATCAGACATCACTTCATCAGAGATCATGTGGAGAAGAAGCACATCTGCATGGAACATGTGCCAACAGAAGACCAGCTTGCAGATATCCTGACAAAGCCTCTTCCTGAGGCTAGGTTCAACAAACTGAGAGAGGAATTGGGAATGATGGATGAGATTCCAAGGGAAAGTTGAAAAGAAAGGCCCTCTGTTGCTGAATTCCTGTTAACAGAACACCTTTTGCAGAACCCCTTCTGTTAACCCCTTCTGTTCTCTACCCTGGCAGAACACCTATGCAACAGAAACCCTTTCTACAGAGAACCCTCTCTTGTCTAACAGAAGGTGGTGGACTTAGAAAAGAAAATCTTGTAAACCGGGTGACCTAGTAAATTATTAAAGGTCTTTTACCCTTTTACCCTTAAAACGGTATCAAGCCGTATAAAATTTACTGCGCCCCCGTTTATTTACTGCGCCCCTTTTTACATTTATTGGTATCTTGGAACCGTAAATTATCTCAAACGTCCACTAACCCATATCCATAAAACCCCCTTTCGCAAACCTAAACCGTTACTGCTCTCATAACTCTCAAGCTTTTGAACTCTTATCTCTCCAAAACTCTCTAACCGCAATAAACTCCATGGCCTTCTTGAGCTTCTCCGATCTTTCAAAGGAACAAAAGGCAACTCTCCTGAAGAATGTACTGACAGGGATGAAATGCGAACTGGAAGTACTGCCTAGGTTCGCAGAGAATAAGGAGAGGATGACCTCCATTGTTGACGGACTGTCACAATGTCAACTGAGCAAGGTCATCTCTCATGGTTATGAAGCCTACAGCAACGTGGACACAGTTGAGTTCTATCTCAACGCATCCTTCAAGGATGAAACCATCTCCTCCGTCGTCCAAGGAGAAGAAGTTTTGATTGATGCTGACGTCATCAACAACATCTTCAATATTCAGCAAAAGGAAGGAAGGGACTCTCTACTCGACTTGGAGGATACTGACATCCCTCTGCCAGAATTCAAGAAGAAGTTCTGCAGAAAAGGGGACGAAGTAGAGAAGGTCAACATCAAGAAGCACCTGCTCAAGAGGGAATTTGAGCTACTCATAAACATTTTCCACAAATGTTTATGGTGCAAGTACACCTCCACAGATGATGTTACAATGGCCAATGCAAAGGCCCTGTATGCAGTGCATCATGGGGTGAACATCAATTGGGGACAAATCATGGTGAAGTCCCTGATTGAAGTGATCAAGAAGAAGAATCCAAAGACTAGCCTCTATTCTGGAAAACTAGGGCATGGACTGCTCATTTCAGAAGTGCTCCTCAAACAAGGGGTAAGCTTGAGGAAGGCTTCAGCTTTGGATCACACCAAGGTAATTTTCCTGACTGCCTCTCCCAATAGGGAAAAAGCCATAAAGGCAGAGCTGAGGAGACAGCTTCAACTTGAGGCTAAGAGACAACAGGGAGAGAAGGTACAGAAACCTCTCTCTGTAGCCCCGTCTGCTGAGAAGAAGAAGAAGAAGACTGAAGGGGAAGCACCTGTTGCCCCCCCTAAGGCCGGACAGAAGAGGAAGAGGACCACCAAACCCAAGAAGAAGGTTGCTAAACCTGTGGTTTCTGTGTCTGAGGGAGTGGTAGACACTCAGGGGGAACCAGAGATCCCCACCTCTGCTGCATCTCCTGAACAGAACAGGGTGCCAACTCCACCAGAGCACCCTAGTCCTGTCAAAGATGGGTATCTGTCCTTGCTTGACAGACAGTTTACCCGAGTCCTTGAATGGAGAAGATGGAGAATGGGACCCCTCCACAAAATAATTCAGTTTTTTGATCACTATGAGGCAGAAGAAGAAGCCATCCTGAATTGGGTTGGGACTGATGATGTCTCAAAGTGCTTTGCCCTCAACTTTCTTCACTCTGTCCTTGAGAAGAAGAAGGCAAGCTACAAGGGAAAGGCTATTCTCATTTCTTCACCCTCGGAGGAAGCTGTCAAACCTCTAGAAGATGGAGAAATTGAAGCCTTTGAAGAATGGTTGTTCACCAAGATGGCAACTGACTCTGTACAGCCCAACTTCAACCCAGGAGAGTCCTTTGTACTCAAGTCAGAAGGACAAGCTATGATGGAGCATATCAAGGAGTTGAGGACTTCCTTGCTCGTGGATAACATCATTGAGGTAAACTCTCCAACCCCTTCTGTTATTATTCCAACAGAACCACTTTTTCCCTCACCTACCACCAGCACAGAAACCCCTCCACCAGAACACCCTCAACCTAAATCTCCTGAACAGAGCACCCCCACCCCTCCTCAATCACCCAAACAGAAAACTGCTTCACCCTGTAGAGCAATTGTTCCCTACAGAAACCGCTCACCTTCACCTCCCCCTTCTCCCCCTCAACAGAATGCCTCACCTATTCAATCCTCACCCCAGCACCAGAACTCCTCAACCCAACAGATATCCTCTTCATCTTCTGAATCTGATCATCAATCCCCTCCCCCAGACTCACCTCCTCCACAACAACCTGCAGACAACCTTAAACCTGTATGGTTTCTCAGAGACTCAGATCCTACAACTGTCTCTCCCATCTCTGCACCAAAAGGTTACTCTAGGGACTCTGTTGCCCCCAATCCCTCTCTGAGAAAGAAGAAGAAGATAGTACGCAACAGAAAACCTATCTACTCTCCATATGAGATTTCCTCTGACATGGATGGATTCATGATCAGCAAATCCTACAAGGCCACATCAAAGAGACAGAAGACCCCTCCTCTGACCCAACTGGAACATGAACAGCTTGTTCAATCTCTGTCATCTGTCCAAGAACATCACCCACTACCTAGGGGAAGAGGTCTAGAGATGCCTCAAGCAGATGGACAACAGAATAACATTCCCTTCAACAAATTTGTTGAATCTGCAGAAGACTTTGGTGGACAGATCCTCCAAGGCATGAACAAGCTGATAGAGATAAATGATAAACACTATGGGCATCTTGCTCATGTGAATGACAATCTGAATTCAGGTATGCAGTTCATCTCTGACCGCTTTGAGAACCTCACTGGGACACTCAACAACTTCATCGCCTCCTCCTCTGCCAGAACAGATGTCCTGTCAACAGAAGTGGTAGGCATCCACAAAACCCTCTCTATCTTTCAACAGACTCTCCTGAGTCAAGGACAGGCAATCCACAATATCTCAGAGCATCTTGAGGCTCTGAAGAAATCTGATGCCAGAACAGAGAGGCAACTGACCTCTATTGAGCAACTGTGCAGAGCTCATCAAGAACAGGCTCAAGCCCTCCTATCTACTGACAGAGACCGATATCAGAAGATGGTGCTCCTTGAAGCCAATAACAAGGACATCTTCTCTGCAATACAGAAGCAGCAAGGTCTGATTGAAGGCCTTACTTCTGTCACCCAGACACTACCAGAGGCCCTGGAGCAGATAGCCTCAACCCAGGCCTCAGAATTCCAGAAGATCAGTCTTATGATTGAAGATCTGCATGATGCCAAAAAGGGGGAAGAGGACCCTCAACAGACCAGGCCTAGGTCTCACTCAACTCCTACCAGAGCACCCTCCTCTGGTGAGCCTGCAGTAGATCCGGCTCCCTATTTTGAAGCTGCCCTACAAAAGAAGAGAGCAGCAGGCATACCTAGACCCCCATCTCCAGTAAAGAAGAGCACCAAGAAGAAGAAAGTTTTCAACTTCACAGAGTGGAGATTGGGTGGCTCTCAGAACATTGACAGAGCCCAATTTGAGGAGATGAAGGCTAAAATGACTCCTACCCAACAACAACACCTCTATCTGGACAAAGATGGTGTTGTCAGAGTTATGTATGGAGGATCTCTTGAAGAAGCAGAAGAATGGTACAAGAAGAACATTGTCCCAGGAAAGACCATACATGAAGGTGTCCTCAACTATTTGGACTGCAAGCTTTCTCCAATATGGGCATCTTATCAAAGGTCTGGCAATCTGTTCAAAATCAGAGCTGAAATAAACGAAGAACTACTCAGGCTTCAAAGACTAGAGGAAGAAGCTCTACAGGCAGCTAATCTGGAGAATGTGTAAGGTTTAAACTCTGTAAAACCTATCTAATAAAATCACATCTCTGCCTTCTTACTTTGAAGTGCTTTTCCTCAAATTCTTGTCTTTTTGCCTTCTGTTTGTGTCTGTTTATTTCTGTTATATTCTGCTATCTGAATGTATCGTACTCTTACTATTTTCCTATGCCAAGTTGCCCACCAAGATTTTAATGGAAGTTTTTAAACTTAATATTTTTAATGGTGAAGGCACTTCTCTGGAAATAGTTAAAGGGTTTTGGCATCATCAAAAAGGGGGAAATTGTAAGGAATAACTGTAATTAGATTTTGATGATGCTAGGTTAATTAGGATTTTAGAAGTACCCCTTTAGAAATTATGTATTAGAATTTTCATTTGTAAAGTTCTTAGTGTAATCGACTTGGCAGAATGCCTCCAGAGCAGAAGGGCTCCCAGAGCAGAAGGGCTCCCAGAGCAGAAGGGCTCCCAGAGCAGAAGACCCTCTTAAGACATTATTGAAACAGAGGACCTTTGGTTCTCTGCTCCAGAACAGAAGTCCTTAGGATCTCTGTTAGTCTTGACTCTGACAGAAACCCTTCTGGGTCTCTGTTGGATACTCCCAACAGAAGTGCTCCAGACCTCCTCTGTTCTACTCTCAGACAAAGACACCAGAAGGTCTGACACTTAGAATATTTTCAAAGAACCGGGAAGTCAACTAAAAGATTCCTTCAACGGCTAGGAGTATGAAACGGAAAAGCTACAGTGCATGCATTAAATGCTCATTTAATGCACCCCATGCTACGTAGAGTAATTGCAGATGATTGGCCGGAATGTCAGGAATACTTTATCCCAAAATAGTAACCCGCCAACTTTACCGGGCTCTACTAGTCAAGTCAACTGATCGCTCATTTAATGCAGTTGTCCTCCTACTCCTCCAACGGGAAGACAACCTCAGTATAAAAGATACACTACGAAGAACAACCGGATAACTTTGCAACTTTTGCTAACCTTTGCTACAACTCTTCATACAAGATATTCAAACTCAAAAAGCAAAAAGCCTTCTTGTGATTCAAACTCATTATCATCTACAAGAGAAGGCAGAAGTTGGAAAATTACTCTTTCCAACTCAAGCAAAGTTCCAAGTGTTCTTCAACTCTTCAAGCTCATCACATACAAATATTTTGTAACGAAGCTAGTTGGAGGAACCCCTGTTTCAACAGAAACTCTTCTTGCTACAAGAAGGACGTCCAAATAACTGGAGTAGTGAAGTGGTGATACTTCAAGGAAACTCAGTGAAAGGACCAGTGTTAAAGGAAGCCAGGCAGTGCATCCCAGGACACATCTAGGCTTGAAGAAGACGTGGAGTGCTTCTTAAGTACTAGGACTAAGGCTTTGTAAACGGCAGTTTTTACAGCTTAGTGGAACAGTGGATTAGAGGAACGAGTTGTTCCTTGAACCACTATAAAAATCCCTGGTGTCGTTTACTTACTGCTTTTAATACTTGCACTTAGATAGAACTGTATAACTCCTTGGACTTGGTATCTGTGTTCAGCAGAACTTGTTCTACGAGTTAACAGAAGGCCTTCTGGCTTTGCTTCTCTGAGGCTAACAGAACTCCCTGCCAGAACCCCATCCGCTGCCAGTCTGTTCTTTCAACAGAACAGGCTATTATGTAAATCTGGTACTTAGTTTAAAAAGCTAAAAACCAATACAGTCTATTCACCCCCCCCCCCCCCCTCTAGACTGTATCCAGTATAACCGGGACCAACACCTGGAAATACCTTAGTGATGAAATTGTTATGTTTTATTGAGAGGAGTTCAAAGTAAGTTTTTAAATTAATGTTATTTGATTACAAGCTCATGGGAGGAGTTTAGTGACTTGTTATTTGTTATAGTTATTTATAGATTGATTAAGGAAATCTTTTAAATTCAATTATTTCATTTCGAACTCATTTTTCTCACATTTAACTTGATTTTATTGCTTTAATATATATACACACTTAAAATATAGAAACATTTTGAGTGGGACCCAAGGACTACTTCCATAGTATATATTGCATGGGAAGTAAAAGCCAAAGGAAGGTATGGAGACTACTTAACTAGGATGAAAAGAAAAGAGAAGCCTAACTATATTCCATTGGATACATGGAAGAAGTGGAATGAGTTCTGGAATTCAGAGGAAAGTCAGGAAAAGTCACGGCCGGCTAATAAAAATAGGCGTGGAGGTAATCTAGAGACCTGCTCCATCCACACATACCACCGGTTCCATGTCTCATAAACAACTCGTAAGTTCCTTGAGGCTGGTGCAGAACATTGCTGATTTTTTATTTGTGTTGCTATACATAAGTAGGAACATTTGTTGTTACAGTAACCCAAGAAAGAGGAAACTTATTCCATATAGTGGTATATGAATGAAAGAAAAGGTACAATAGTTTGAAACAACATATAACATTTATTAATTTTGATTTTACTTCACAAAAGCAGCTCTTATGACATATGCACTTTGTTACTTGTGTACTAAGAGTTGTTCATGAGTGTAGAGTCCTTTCTCATGTTTAGTTGTATACTAAGAGCTGATCATGAATGTAGATTATTTTTTGAAAGTCAAAGTATTGTTGAGTGTTGATATATATATTTGTTAGCGTAAAAAAGTATAATATATCATTATCCATAGTTCTTGCTTTAGCGTTTCAGCTGTAAGAAAGTATAAACATATTGGTGATGGCTTGCTTAAACTGGTTTGTAGCGATACATGATCTGGAGGCGTTTATTATTGCATGTTAACAAGGAAAATATGCCATATACAGGGAAACTCTATCATTTTTTTATTTGTTGTATTTTTAATGCAATATACATTATATGAAATGGATATTGTGTATGTAGGAGCTGAAAAGAGGATGCACAGTGACGTTTTATGAATTGTTCACCTATACACATACGACTAATCACGATGAGGAAACATTTATATGTGAAAAGGCCCAAAAAGTTCATGTAAGTTTTTTTTATTTGAATGAGATTGGTTGAATGAATTCAATTAGCAGTACCATATTTTACATGTGTGTCTATGTTGTGTTATATACTAGTGATAGTAATTATGAACTATATACATACTTAAATACTATGCAGGATGAAGTTGAGTTACAGCGAGAGTTTTTGTCTCAAGCCGGAGAGAATGTGAATGATAATGAGATATTCTATGAATCTGTTGGAGGACATGACAAGCAAGGAAATATTTATGGGTTGGGCTCGTTTGGCACTTCAGTTCCTATCCCGGGCAGTTCTTCGAAGGCACATGTTAGTCCCTGTTTCTGTAACAGCAATGAATAATCGATCTAACAAGGAAGATTAAACGTAAAGATGAACACAGAATGAATCACCGTAAAACCTTCTTTGATAAACCGTGGAACGTACAACAGAATGATATGCGTAAGGCTATGAATAATAAGTACGACGTTCAGCCTTTTCCTAAACCTCGGCTCCCTTTTTATAGGTGAGGTTTAGGTTAGGCGTACCAGGCTTTTAGCCTGTTTAAATGGGCCTAACACTTGGCCTGATTTCTATCTAATTTATGCACTAATTAAATACAAGGATTAAATATAAAGCTAATCTATGACCAACTTGATTCACAATTAAATATCTCCAACAATCTCCCCCTTTGTGATCAAGTGTCATTCTCTTATTGCTTCTGAGACTTGAAGTAGTGCTTCCTCATACCAAGTGCATGTTCATATTGCCTCAGCACATTTCTCTTTTCGAGGCGATCGTCAATGGCCTTTAAAATTGTCTCTACAGTAGAGTGTTCCTTTTGAACATAAGACGATGCCTCTTGAAGATTTTCCTCTAGCTTTGCCTTCATCTTTAGAATCTGCTCTTTGATTATCTTCAGTGTTCCGTCGCAGTACTTCTCAATCTCACTGACTACCATCAGACGCTTTTCGTTCTTGTGGTTCAGATAGGTGACTGCTGGCGGTGTGAAGAAGATGTGGTAGGCTGGGAAATCTTCAAGTTATGGACCATACAGTCTTGGCTTTGTCAGATTTGTTTTCTTCAGATTGCATTCAATAGCCATCTGTAGGTCATGTGAAGAGTGTACTCGGATCTGTCTAAGCATGAATCTCTTGATAGCTGCGAGGCCTTCGCTGTATACTATGCTCTGCCTGACTGGAAGGTATCTGTAGGCCATGAACATTTGGTAGATGTCATCCGGTTTCAGCATGATGAAGTCATTCTCTTGGCAAGTGAATTCGCTCCCATCGGTGCGTTGAAGTCTGTAAGTGTAGAATGTTACTCCATGGTAGTCTTCAGCCTTCACTTGCAGAATTTGATGAATCGGGAGAATATTCGACTTCAGATCTTGTTCCATCAGTTCTCTCTGTGTACCGGTTGACCTTTGTAGCAACATATGCAGATGACCTCCAGCCTGCTTTCCTTTCAAGTGAGTAAGGCCTCTTAGCTTCAGTTCATTCAGTGGCTTGACTCTGTCTGGTCTACGCCAGATATGCTCTCTGATTTCTTCTTGGAAGGGGGCTTTGATACGAACATTATCCCAGGGTTTCTCTGTCTTGGGAAGTCTTCCCGCTGTTTGTCTTACGACCGATTCAAGAGTCTTCTGGGATTCTTTGTAATTCTCCCCTTCCTTGCGTTCATCGTCCTCGAGCCTTATAATATCTTCAGAGCATTTGTTGATCAGCTCTCGTAGCCACCAGTTTCTTTGCATGTCCTCTTGCTCGGCTTCAACCCGAAGATCATCCCATTCTGTCCATTTTCTTGGCCATTTGTCGTATATCACCGCCTCTTCCAGTGCATCATGGATGTCTTTGCCTGGGGAAATATATGGAATTCTTTGTTCAGGCGGTGATTGTTCCTGTGTAGCACTACCGGGTTCACTAGGATTGCCCGTTGACATCAGCTTAGAACTGGGTTCCAACTGATGGCCTGATGGAGAAGATGTACCAGTGGTAACATCATCAGGACTTCCATCCCCTCCTCGGTTGGTATCTCTGGGAGATACGCCTCGGGATGTTATTTCTAGCTCGACCATGCTAGATAGTTTGGCTGTGGATGGTGGTTGTTGGTTTGTTGAGGTTTCAGGTTGAATTGGCTGTGGAGTTTGGCTTGGGAGAGCAGTTTGCTCAAGTGATCGAGGTCGCTTGTTCTCCCCCTCATGAGGATCCGAATCATCGGGGTCCTCATGGGAACGTTTGCGACCACGAAGACTCTCCTTGCAAGTGCTCTTGGTTTCGGGTGAAGAAAGAAGAGCTTCAAGTATGGCTTGCTGATGAAGAGTGAGGTTGTCTTCTGGGGTATTTAAGAGGTTGTTCAGCAAAGCCGAAGCTAGTGTGTCAAAGGATAGGGAGGAGAGATCGATGGAGGGTGTGGTCGGGTGTGGGGAGAATACTGGTTCTGTATCCTGGGTTCCCCGAGAAATAGAAGGGATAGGAATTTGGTTTATGGATTGGTGGGATAGAGGGGTGGAGGATATGGGTTGATAGATGTTTGAAGTTCAGATGGGAGAGACGTCTGTGCCATAGGTTGTTCTGTTCAGTTGAAGCTTTGTACAGCAGACAGATGGAAGTGGTGGATTGGACGCTTTTCAGATCAATAGTGTACAGATTTGATGTTCTGTAACACGTTAATAATGTATTCCCTGTGTTGTCAAGAACACAGCATTGTTTTGCAAAGAACCTCACTTCCATCCCGCTGTCACAAAATTGTCCAATGCTCAGTAAGTTGTGTTTGAGCCCTTTGACGAATGAAACATCTTTTATTGTGACACTGGCACAGACGACGTCCCCATACCCAAGGATAGGAGATGAGGCGTCATTCCCGAATCTGACATTGCCTCCGTAGCAGTTGGTGTAGTTGCTCAAAAGGTGCTTTATTCCGGTCATGTGGGTTGAGCATCCTGAGTCTAAGTGCCACACATGACCGTCCTGCAAAACAATCAAATAGGTTTAGGTACCCAACTTGGAGTGGGTCCTTCCTTATTATCAAGAAACACCTTTTTAAATCTTGCTTTGAGCAGTGATCCAAGGTTAGCTGCTCTTTCAACAAAAGATCTATCTTTGGTGGGCTTTCCAATAGCCAGATCTGCTTTTGCAGTGTGTCTGGTTTTTGGAGTCCACCTAGCAGTTTCCATTTTGGTGGGTCTGATGTTGTGAACCCACCTTTCCATTTTAGTCCTGGTGGGTCTAGGTTTGGGGACCCACCTTTCAGTAGCAGTTTTGATGGGTCTTCGATTGGGAACCCACCTTTCAGTTTCAGTTTGGATGGGTCTTCGTTTGGGGACCCACCTATCCGTTTTAGTTTTGGTAGGTCTCATTTTGGGGACCCACCTATCTGTTTCAGTGTTGGTAGGTCTCATCTTGGGGACCCACCTCTCAGTTTCAGCTTTGATGGGTCTTATCTTGGGGACCCATCTTTCCGTTTTAGGTTCAGGAGGAGAGTAGACAGGTGCTTTGTGATTGAACGGTTGTTTCTTAAGTTTGGTTTTGAAAATCTCCTCCTTAGAAAGCCGATTAAGATGTTTCCTAGAATGAACTCTAAGGGCATATTTCATATCAGGAATACAAAACGTTCCCTTAGTAGTTCCTTTCTTGGTTTCTTTTTCAGGTTTGAGCTTTCTTGAAGGCTTAGATTTAACAACATTCATATCACATTCATAATTATGGGGATCTAGAACAGAATAACCATAAGCATCACTTGTATTATAAATAGAACTTTGTCTAGAAAATGTCTCAGAAATATTCAGCTTGGGACTCAAGACTGAACTACTAGAAGTTTGCTTTGTAGAGACAGAATTACAATTAACTTTGGAGTAAAAAATAGAACTAGATCTAGGGCTGGCATTGTTCTCAAAAACTTTCTTTTTGCCATCTGCGATTTCCTTCCTCTTTTTCCTCCACTCATTCTTCTCTTCTCCTTCCTTATTCACTTCATTCCCTGTAAACAAAGGAGAAGAGAGATGAGTGGATGAACCTTTAAAAGCATTGTTTTTCTCATGTGAGGTGTGTGAGCTGTCAGGCTTGGTCGTAGAAGGGTCTGTTTTAGCATGAAACTGCTCACTTAAATCATTAAACTTTTGAAGAAGTTCCTGCCAGTTGCGCTCAAAACCTTTCTTTTCAGTTTCAAATCTCTCTCTCTCGTCATCAAGAGTTTTCTGTAGGTTTTTGAGCTTTTGAGCCATGGGAAAAATACATGGTTCCTCACCAGTTTTAGCAATACCAACTCTTGGGGGAGGGTCTAGAGGGTGTCCTATGTGAGGAATATCTTTAGCATAAGGGTCAAGGCATTCACTAAAGCAGGAAGTAGGTTTTTCTTCTGAAAGTTGTTTTTCATTTACAGAGGGATAATCACAAGAAATCGCAGGTTTTGGTTTCTTTCTCTTTTCTTCTTCTGCTTCAGCATAGTCTTCATCACTTCGAAAATACATTTTCTCGCCAAACCCCAGTCCCATGTAATCTTTGTTATAGAATTGAAGGCAATTAACTTTCTTAAGATTACGTGGGTTGGTTATGCCCAGTCCTATTTTAGCATTGTAGAATCGGTCATCCTTTTGTTTGCTGTTAAGCAGAAAAACAGTTTGTTCAGATTGACCTCTTCTAGCAGCTAGATCTTCTAGTTCTTTTACTTTATTTAAAAGCGTTCTTCTTTTGTTATGCAAAAAATCGCATTCAGCCTTTGCTGTGCTTTTTTCCCGTTCACTGTCCTCAAATTTCTTAGTTAATTCAGCTATCTTAAGTTCAAAGCTTTCAAAATCTGAGGACACCTTTTTGACTTGATCTTTTGCAATTTCAAGTTGAATACTTAAGGAAGACTTTTGGTCTAGATTCTGTTTCAGAACTCTATGATTATTGTCTAGTCTCTCCTTTAGTTCTTTGATTAGATTGTCCTTTTCAAGTAAGGACTGCATTTGATTATTTAAGGAAGTATGGGAGGTACTTACAGAACTTGTTGAGCACTTGCTTTCGGGGATCGCAGCATCACCCTTTATTTCATCTCCCTCCACGCGTGCCATAAGAGCATAGTTGTCTTCCTCTTCCTCCTCCTCAGAAGAATCTTCTGCCCAGTTCTCATTCTCAGCGATCATGGCAGAGGTTTCTTCTTCTTTCTGCACCATCAGCATTTTCTGCTTATTCCACAACATTTTCTGCTTGTAGAAGTTAGCATCTTTCTTCTTTGGGAGGCGGCAGTCTTTGATCACATGTCCAGGCTTGCCGCAATTATAGCATTTAGGAGCTTCTTCTGTTGATGATGCCTTCCTAGAAGATCCTTGATCATGGTTCTTCTGCTTGTAGTTTGAGGAGGAAGTTCTCAGTCTGTTGGAGGAGCTGTTCTTCTTAGCAAATCTCTTGGCAAGCAGTGCCATCTTTTTCTGTAAGTCTGCTAGCTCAGCCTCTAGATCAGATTTGTCATCGTCACTCTCATCATCATCTGATTCAACCACCACCTTCTTCTTTTTCTTCTTTAGTGAAGTGGTTGTCCTTCTTGGCTGAGCATCCATTACAAGAGCTAAGGGGTTTGTGGTGTGATGATCCTCAGCACAGGCAACCTCGTTGACGAATTGCTTCAGATGTTCATAGAGTGTGCAGAGGTCAATTTCGTCCAAATCTATCCGAGATCTGACATCCTTCACTGTCTTTTCCCATGCAGGATGCAGGCTGGATAAAAATCTAATATTCAGTTCCAGATTGGACCTGAATACTTTGATCTTTCTGAGTTCATTTACCAATTGAACAAGTCTGTTGTAAGTCTCATTCAATGGTTCTCCTGGACCTGCTTTGAAGGAGTCATAAGCGATGAGAATTGTAGTCTTCTTTGTTTTGAGGCTGATGCTTGTGCCTTGTAGCAGCTTCTCTATTTCATCCCACATTTCCTTAGCTGTCTGCATGCTATCAATGAGAACATAAACTTCATTTGGTATTGCTTGAAGGAGGTACGTTTTGGCCATAAGGTCACCACGAAGTCTGAGCTTGTCAGCTTCTGTGTATTCAGACGGCACTTTTCTCCTTATTTCTGGAAAAATAGGAGGATTATTTTCTGGGTCTCCACCAACTGAAATCAAGAGTTCAGCTGGTCCTTCAAGCAAAGATTCGAGCATCGCAGAAGAGTTCTCTTTGTGCTCGAGGAAATTTAGAAATCTGTTCCTCCACATTTGATATTCTCCCTTCCTGAGGCTAGGAGGGGTACTGCTGTTTCCTTGTGCATTGTATTCTGAACCCATTGCTGTACTAAACTGACCGTTCGAGAAATTTGATCAAAAGATTTTCAGAGGCAGAAAGTCGAAAAATCAGATGTCGAGATCTGAATATCGAAATCTCAGATTTCGATAAAGGAGGCCCGGTATCGAGATTTTGGCTCGAGATTAAGGATCTCGAGATTAGGGATCTCGAGATTTCAAATTTCGAGATGCTGATCTCGAGATTTGAAATGTCGAGAAGGTAATCACTCGAAATCTTAATCTGATAAGTCAAATGTCGAGACCAGATGTCGAATCCTTTTCTCGAAATCAAGATCTTGAAATCCTAGATGTCGAAATCCTCAATGTCGAAATCCTGCAACCTGTAAAAATCAGATAAACAAAATCTGAAGGTAGTTTCCTGTAGAGTTGAATGTCGAGATCTTCGTGTAAAGTTTTCAGCTCGAAAAACGTAGCAGAACCTGTGAAAAAGCAGGATGTCGACAACCCCTGCTCGGGATATCTCGAAATCTAAATTTGCGTAAAACACAATCTGAAGTATACCCTTTGATCGCTTTGAAAAGGCGATTCCAAAGGTGTAACTTTTACAATTTTTGAACAAGAAACAAAATTACAGAGCAAAAAATCGACAGAATGAACTAAGTTAACAAAAACAGAGTATTCTGCAAGAGTTCTTCTGATCGTTCTCGATCGGCTCTGATACCAATTGTTAGTCCCTGTTTCTGTAATAGCAATGAATAATCGATCTAACAAGGAAGATTAAACGTAAAGATGAACACAGAATGAATCACCGTAAAACCTTCTTTGATAAACCGTGGAACGTACAGCAGAATGATATGCGTAAGGCTATGAATAATAAGTACGACGTTCAGCCTTTTCCTAAACCTCGGCTCCCTTTTTATAGGCGAGGTTTAGGTTAGGCGTAACAGGCTTTAAGCCTGTTTAAATGGGCCTAACACTTGGCCTGATTTCTATCTAATTTATGCACTAATTAAATACAAGGATTAAATATAAAGCTAATCTATGACCAACTTGATTCACAATTAAATATCTCCAACAGCACATACAACTAGTGAGCAATCACAAAATGTTGATGTTGAGAATATGAAGAATGAGATCCATGAGTTGAAGAATGATGTGCAAGATGTTGTGGCTTATATTCGTGTTTTGGAGAAATGAATCAATGATATGGATAATGGGAGTGCAGGGATTTCATAAAAACCAATATAATATTCTTTCATCTAGAAATAGTTTAGTTTTTATATATTTGCATGATGTTTAGTAAAGTAGAACTTATTACATTGATTTGTTGATTCATTTTTAGTAAACTATTGTATTTCAATTACAACCTTTTTGCGATGAATGTGAGTATTTCATTATTTGTTTAACAATGTAATTAGATTAGAATTTGAATTATAGATTTCTATTTTGATAGGACTATAATTTGCAATGATAATAAACATTTCTTTTCCAACCGAAAATATGATTGAAATTCCTAGTAATTTGCGATGGATATGGCGATAGAAATTAATTACGTTGTAGCATCTAACCATGGTTAGAACCGCATAATAACGACAGTTTTAGCTACGAAAAAGTAATTCATCGTTGCTAATAGTATTTGTTTTAACCATGGTTGACAGGACATGTGCGACGGGATAGCGACCGAAAGTTATCATTGCAAAGTAGCTACCTCTTATATCTATAGCTAATTCCGTCGCGCGTATTTGCGACGGATTAATTCTGTCGGGACCCAAATCGCTACAAAGCTGGAGGCTTCAAATACAATTTCGTCGCCAATCTTTCGTGAATTATGTTTTGCTACGGAATTTTGATGTGTTGCGATGGAAAATTTCCATCGCCATTGTCGTGTTTTCTTGTAGTGTTAGAAAAGAACCAAAAACACCTTCTGAGTCGAATAGTCATTGCCTCAGCACTTCTCGACTTCTCATTCGGCTAATCCTTGGATAGTTTCAGGTTTTGCCTCTTCAATTTCGGTTATTTTCTGAAATTAAATCTTAATTACAACCTTCACATGCCCATTGGCCCAACTGCCCATTTACCATCTCACTTTTGGGCAATGTCGTTTTTTAATTTCTAACCAAACGTTATCGTGTGGAGCTTTGAATTAAACTACTACGTAGAAAACAACAACAACAACACTTTCGATGTCGTAGATGCGCAGAGCCGCAGAGCTTCCATGCTGGTTCAGAAGGGGGAAGGTAGAAGAAGACCCGGGGCGCCATGAAATATATACCTAAGCATTTCCGGCGAAGGGGGAGCGTCAGCACCGGATCGCCCCTCCCTGGTTCCGCCACTGTGTGTTTTTACATAAAGGCAACGTTAGTTTTATGTAATGCACTTCATTAGCTGGTACTTTTATCCATGGTTGACTTGGAGTTCCGCTCTCACCTACCATTGTTGACAAATGAAGCTACGCCACACTTAAGACTGGTCCTATGAATCGAGGGCCTTCTCTAGGGGTGGACTGGGCCCAGGTGGCCCGACCCGGGACTGGTACTGTTGGTACCGGTCTGGGCCCAGTTTTCCGGGATCGATACCGGCCTGGTACTCAGACCAGAGGTTATAAGGGGCGGTCGGGCCCAACGGCTATATTTAAAAAATAAATAAATGGGTGAGTACCGACCGGGTCCGATACTGTTTGGGCCCGACCCGGAACCAGAGCATATCAAGCCGGTACCGGGCTAAACTTTTCCATATTTGGGCCCGACCTGGATCCGTCCCTAGTCTTCTCTATCATTTCTCTAGCATTTCTATCCTCACAAACACAATCAAGAAGAATATTTATATCTTAAAGAGACATGTGAAGTTTTTTTATAACTTTTAGTTATAACCAATGGCGGAGTCAGAAAAACGACTTAAGCATGTTGAAACTTAACTATATACAACATCAAAAGGGTAGATTGTTTTTAAACTATACCTAATTTGATGTTTCATATGTAGTTTAGATAAATGACAGTTTCAATGAAATTAAAAGAGTTAATATTTGATACATATGTCACATCAATTTTAAACTTCACGTAAGTAATGAATGAATTTAAATTCAAGAATATAGTCAATATTACGCATCAAATTTTACTCATTTTAAGTTTAGACAGTGTTAATTTTTCGAGTCATAACTTTTTACTTGCAATGAGTTAAAAGAGCCATAATATATTAAATTGAACGTATTTTAGTGCACAATATTTTCGAACTTTGAGGGGATCAACGGACCACCGTACCTTGGCCCCTGCTTCTGCCCTGGTTATAACTTGTAAAATCTCTCCTTTTTGTTCCTGAAAGCAATAAAAGTATTTTTATCTCATAGTACCTCATAAATGATCATTTAGTTTACTAACATATGTTGCATGATTGCATCAATTTAATTAGGGATAGTCATATTGATTTTTAGTTCGATTTGAAACAGATTGAAATAATGATTACCAAATAAAAATCATACAATGTTCTGCTTTGGTTCGCTTCACTTTAGTTTGGTTTGGGTTGCTTTGAATTTTATTTTATTTTTATAAATATGCTAAGGGTTTATTGAATTCTATAGTTCGATTTGGTTTTATTCAGTTTTTACACGGAATCAGTTTGGTCCGGTTTAATACGATTTGGAAGAATTACTATCAAACTCAAATCAAATTGTGTATGATTTGCTTATGGTTTTAGTTGGGTTTGGGTTGCTTTGAATTTAATATTTTTTATAATTATGTTAAGGTTTTATTGAACTTTATAGTTTGATTTAGTTTTATTAAATTTTTACACAGTATCAGTTTGGTCCTGTTTAATACGGTTTGGAAGAATTACTATCAAACTCAAATCAAATTGCATATGATTTGGTTTTGATGCGGTTCGGTTAGGCCGAACTAATATGCCCGCCCCTAATTTTGGTGAAGGAGATGATTGTGCAACAAGCTTCACCAATTATTTTTCAAGTGTTTTGTTTTGAGATATTATTCATAATAAGAAGTTTATCGTAGTTCTTCATACTCTAGCTTAGAGACAATATCTAACAAAGGTTCAGTGTCCTCATCCAAAGAGTTAGATTGACTAGCATAGGTTCGCGTGATTGTCGCTAGAGCCGGACGGCTCTTGAGAATAAGTTTGTGATAGTTGGTATCAAAGTCAAGATTTTGTGTCCCTAAGATAGTGGGCTTGTTTAGACCATGAGACTAGTCACATGGAGACCGAGAAGCAAACCAAGAGGAGAAGGTCTAAGTCCAGAAAAGTATTACTAGGGCGAAATCTTGGCTAGAGAAGATAGGTTTGAGGAAATGGACCAAACGCATCATGGAAATTGAGAAGAGTCGGGAATAGCTTCAAGATGAGGTGCAAGAAGTTGTCAATGTGATCCTCAACAAGTGTCTTTCCGAAGTCAAGGGCTTGAAGGGACCTTTATGGTGATGGTTGCTTCACTAAGGTGTGAGCTTGAAAAGGTCATCAAGGAGTTGATAGATACCAAGGAAGAACTGATGTTGTGCAAGAAAGTTGTTGTGTCAGGGGGGAAGCATGTCCGCTATCGAGGTAAGTCCTATTCCATCTAAAGATGATGTTCCTAAGCCAAAGACATATAAAGGTGCTAGAAATGTAAAGGAGATAGTGAACTTCATATGGAGTATAGAACATTAGACCTCTAAAATACCTCGACTTGAGTTAACAATTATGTTACTACATCCTCATGTCTAGCAATGAATGGGTGAATACTAGCATTTGGCTAACACTTAATAACTTTTCTCAAATTATTTTATAAGTGTAGAAAACATCTTCGAGAGCGGATGAATAGGCACCCCTCTACGTCAACGCTTAAACAAAATTTTATAGTTTTACATAATAAGGAAACTTTTCAAAGGCAAAAATGTACAAAGTAAAGCAAGAATAAGTATAAAGTAAAACTTAACACTAGTTAATATGGTTGAAGCATGCTCATTACATAGAAACACTATTCTACTCTTACATTCTTTAGGGAATGGGGAAGTGCCTTTCTTCCTTTGTAGGGGGTTTGGTCTCCGATGGCTCTTCATCCAGTACAACCATCTCTCAAGCCTTCTTCGAAGCAGCAGTTTGTTTTTTCTCGGTTAGCATCACAACATTGAATCCCAAGAGAAAACATAATGGAAAAGAGAAATGAAAGCTAACCTCTTTCGTCAAGTTACTAGAAAGAATATTACTAGCCTATGGGAGTTCGAGGTTAATTAATCCAAAGAAATATAATGAAAACACATCATATGAGACATAAGATCAGAGTGTGGAGAAGTAAACTGAGTCCTTAGGAAAAAATTTGGTGAAAACAATCGTGAAGCCCAAAAGTGGATTCAGGCGTCTCATACTCTCTGAGTCCCTCACAGTCACAAAAGCTCACATGAGGAATTGAATTCCCTCCGTCTTGAAGGGAAGAAGTTGTGAGTATATGGGTGATTAATCCTAGGTTAATGGTATGTGGATGAAACCCTCATCCTCTAGCTATAGAGACTAGAGCCACATTCAGAGGAGTTGACAAAGAAGAAGTCAATAAAGCAAAAAATCAAAAGGAGAAATTGACCTTTTTTAAAGTGATGAAGTTTGGGATCGTGAAAAGTTTGACTTGAATGAGAAGCGGGTTTTAATTTATAACAGCTTGGGAGAGGTTAGCGGTGAAAATGGAGTGACACAAATGTAATCATAAAGAAAGTGTTTGGGAATCTCAAATGACACGCGAATTGGATGCACAATTGTAACATGTTTCGCAAGACCGAATAAATAGGATGCAAAGACTACTTCATCGAATTTATGACTCCGTCACATTTCATGAAATGAGAGTCTATGGATATATAATTATCAAAAGAACTATTTATGCACGCATCACACACATCGTCTGTAAGTTTTTTTTTGTCTGTAAATACCCTCATAGATGACGTGTATGTGGTGTGCATGGATTTGGCATGTACAACAAGAATTTCCTATAATTATCCTTGGACCAAACAATTAAAGTTAGAAGACCGCACATACGCCTAGATTTGATCAAGCTCACACTCTCCAACACTAAATGGCATGGGTGAGAGTGAAGCATAACGATCACCAACAACAATCAAGTTATATATTGTTTATTGCCCTAAAATATATTGTAGTTAATAGCAATTACGTGATAGTTTAATGACTTAATTAAGTGGTTTGTGACTACAAAAATGCTACTTATACATGTCGGCTTATACGACTTTTACATGTCAAATGTATTTTGTTTGTGGATTTTCATTTTAGTAAAGACAACTCTTTGTGACCTCGAAAAAATGATTTGCCTTTACATAACTGTTCAAGGTCACTCTTATTAACTGCCCAAAAAAGTGAATTGTCTTTGCATAGATAATTCAAGGTCACTCTTATTAGCTGCTCAAAAAAGTGAATTGTCTTTACATAGACAATTCAAGGTCATTATTATTAGCTAAGTGATTTGGTCAAAAAGTCAAATATAATCAAGGGAAAATTGTCAAATAGGTTCTTCTACTTTTATGAAAAAGTCAATTGGATTCTCAAAGTTTTTTGCAAATCAATTGAGTCCACAAACTGTTGAAAATCAATCAAATTAACTATTTAGCCGGTGGGATACCACTAATACCGGTTATCGCTGACTTGGACGCCCATGTGGCAGTAGTTTTGTTTTTTCCATTATATTCTCTTTTTCTCCATTCTCTTTCTTCTCTTTGACTTTTTTTAGCAAGCCCGCAGACCCGTTTCGTTCCTCCCTTCTCAATTTCTTTTCTTCCGTTCTTTCCTCTCCGGCAGGCAACTGACCCCCTCCATACCCACCACCTCCGCCACCCTACCTCCATACCCAACACTATGCCGCCCTTATTTCCATACTCACCAGTCACCATATCCGCCTTCCCTATATACATGCATACCCACACCTCCCCCCCTACCTCGATGCGCCAAAACCCCTCAGGCCAGCCCCTTCTATGTTCGGAGTCTCAAAGATGGAGACCTGCAGAAGTAAGGGAAAGGAGTGGATCGATTGACTTGGAGAAAGAAAGTAAAAAGAAAGAAAGTAAAAAGAAAGAGAGAAAACGAAATGCATAAATGGGGGAAGAAGACGGACTGGTCTGGGGTCTGGGGGCTAGAGAAGAAAGAACCGGAACACAAAAAAGAAAGAAGAAAGAGAATGAAGAAAAAGAAAAAGAAAAAGAAAGAATAAAAAATAATAGAAAACAATAAAAAATGCCACTTGAACATCCACATCACCACGTAACTCGGTTACCGGTTGATTACCGCTCAAATGGTGGATTTGATGTTTTTTTCAAATTTGATTGATTTTTTCATAAAATATAAGGACTTATTTGATAATTTTCATGATCCCTATAATCAAATCAATCAAAAAATGATTTGATGGACTCCTAAGTACTAACCAACACCCCATCCTAATTCTTTATTCAAAAATGATGTTTGTACACACTTTTATACACACTTTTGTACACACTCATATCTGTGAAAGCTTTTTTTTCTCTGTGAACATCGATTCATAGACAATGTTTTGCACAAACAAAATATTGTCTGTGAACCGGATTCACAGACCAAAAAAAAGCTTCACAAACATGGTGTGTACGAGGTGTGTACAAGGGTGTGTACATGGTTGTTATTTATTCCTCATTAATTGAGAAGCAATTTACTGTCTGATCGGTAGCAATCAATATTGTGCCAGGCGATAATGTGATATAGCATATCAATTAATATTGTCACATTAAAGCTTGCTTTTTTTGTCAAAGAAAAAAGAGCGGGATTCTGGTCATATTGCTTGCACATAATTGGCTTAAATAATGAATGGTTTCAAACTTTCAATAACTCCGTCCTCCTAATTTGGAAGTTCTCAGAATTTTGTTCGTCCATTGCTTGTTGATAATGTGTTTATCTTCCTTTTGTCTGGTTGTTCTTTGTATGATTAAGAAGGAGAATCTTCTATCTAAATGGGGTGGATCCACCTTCATCCTCTCTTCCTTTCACAATAATACAATTAATCATTTTCCACAAGAACATGTTAGATATTTATTTCAAGGTTATCGTTGGTTATTATTATTATCAAGTCTCAAATCGATTAATAATATGTGTTGCGTCACAAACTTTTGTTACTTCATAACGATAACATGTTTAATAATATCGCGACTAGTAATTCATTTCTATTTTCTACAAAGTTGGAGTGCTATAAAAAAAGAGTGAATCGCCTAAATACGACAAAAAGTGGCCAAATTAAATAAAGAACACAAATAGGACTACATCTTTTAAATCCCCCCGTAGAATTATTTATGTGTGTTTGGACAAATATATCTTTGTAGCTTTTGAAATGTTTTAATTGATAATAAAACCATAAAAAAATCGTAAAAAATATATAGAATATTTAAAAAAACTTGAAAATTGAAAACGTTAAAAAAAATGGCGCCGCCTCCACCCCAGCACCACCAGCTCCCGTCACCGGTACGAAATCTGCCAATATTTTTAGTAATGCCATAATAATGACAGATTCAATAAAAATTTTGACATTACGAATAGTAATGATGCCATTTTCTTGTCATTTTCAGAAACAGTGGCATTTTTTACAAAAAATGACAGAATTTTCACCGATCAGAGGTGGTGGTGCTGGGAGGCGGTGGAAAAGGTATCCATATTTTTTATGGGTGTTTACTATTTTTTACACTGAGCTTGGACTTCCACCCATGGATGGACGAGGAAAATCACCACCCTCGCCTAAAGTCACAAAAACGAACTTGGACTTCCACCCATGGATGGACGAGGGGAGATCAGTGAAGGACCTCTTGTTTTTCACCTACTGAAGATTGGCGTAACCGGCACAGTTCTTGTGGATGCCTCGGCCTATCTGGTACAGGTTCATAAACAGAGTCGTTGTTGACACAATGCCAAGCTCAGAGCACCAAAGCAGGAACCCGACGATCAGTGAGTAGCTGTTCAGGGTTAACAAGGCCGGACGAAGATCCACCATGTCTAGATATTCCGTGATGAATGGATGAAGGGGGAACCTGAGCCCCTTAGCAAAGATCATGGGGTATACCTCAAAGTACCCCGTCGGAGGATTGAGTACGTGATCTGTCGGCCTGGGTGCCCTAACCCAGGCGTACGGGCCAACATACATTTGGGCGACGTAGTCCTCGCCAGCGTTGCTCTGCGGTTTGATAATGTACAGATATGTAAGATCCAAGTAAGAGAGGCCCGGACCCTTCTTTGGCCGACGCCTCCTCTTCGGCGGGACGCCTACCATGGGCCCTTTCGCTTTGACAGCAGAAAGGGGATCAGGGCACGGAATGGTGGCCGATGTAGAGGCTCCGTCCACCGCACGAGAGACTCCAACGTCCTCACCCTATGATGACGAAGCGACGTCCTCGTCCACACTTTCCTCGTCCTCCTGCTCCCCTGATTTGAAGGAGCTCATCTCATCAATCTCCTCACAACACTCCTCCACTACTCCGTAATCAAGCGACTTGGCAGAGGCTTCTTCGTCGTAGGGGTAGTACTCTTCGTCCAACGATTTCACCATAACATCTATTCAAATCCTAAGGAGAGCTACTTGGAATCCAAGAGTTTTCTGGCTAACACTAGATCACACCCTAGGGAAGCAAAGTACGAGAGAAAAGGAAGGAACAAGCAAGGGACTAACCTTGAAGATTTGAAGGGGGCGAAGAACACTGATGAACACTCTATCTCTCTAGAATCCGGCAACACTTCATTCTCGCAGATTGCAAACGAGGAACTCGCTACGGAGTGGAGGGGTACTTATAGACCTCCTCCCAACGGTCACTACATGTGGCACCCCCCAAGGGGTCACACGAACGGCCACCCCCCATGACCAATGAGGTGCCACCGCTTCAAAACATGGGTCAGGCCCACTTTCAGCACTATCAACCCACTTCCAAGGGAAACTCAACGGTTCAACGAACCAGCAAGTAGCGCCTACATCGGCCACAACATTCAACGGCCACACCAAAGCAGTCAACAGCACTTCAACTGCTTGCCCCATGTCAGGAAGCCACCTCGGCAACAAAAGCCCCAAGGTGCGCCCGTATCGGCCGGACATATCACCAACAGCATGGCCTCTTCAACGGTCACAAAAGCGAAGTAGAGTAGAACCTAACAGCCATCGGTCCTCGCATAAAACCTACTGCTGATAAACTTTTGAAAGCGACCTGCGTCCAAGGGTTCTCCCACAGGGTTACCTTGGCCAAGAATCGCCAAAAGGTTGGATTCAGGGGAAATACGAGGATCCTGCTTCAACCTGGGGTTTTACTTTACTCCTTCACCCCTCACTCATCCTTCGGCCTGAAGCAGTGGGGGACTGGGGGACTACATCGGCCTTCAAGAAACCAAGCATACAAGTACAATGATGACATTACATCATCTGCACACCACAACGTCCAAAACGTGACACACCTCGTCCAAAGACACGTGAGCCCCCAGCGGACACGAATCAGAACGCCAACACCAGTGAAACGTCCAAAGCCCAAATGTTCTGCCTCCGGCCAAAATAGGAAAAACAACATCACACTCATGACTCATCGGCTACTCAAGTTAGGACAACAATCGTCCTCAAGCATAAAAGCACGCACCATCCTCAGAGCAAGGACCTCCTTCGTCCACAGCAGAGGCCACACAACGGCCAAACACAGAGAATAACCAAAAACGTCAAGACCACGGGAATCTACTCTCTTTCACTTCGTCTGCATCTCAGCTCATAGAGTAGGGGACTCCTGATGGAGTATATGGGTCCAGACCCCATGACCCACATACTCAGAAGAATAAGAGGCACATATGTCACCCAGTGGGTCCTCCGTCGGCCAGATGGCCCTCCATCGGCCGGAAAGACATCAACTCAGAATATGATCCAGAAGCCAGGAGAACCGAGGTGTCCCCATCGGTCGGGTCTCCATCGGCCATGTCTCCGTCGGCTACAGAGAGCTCACAGAGTCGGATTTCATACTTAGCCACTTTACATGCTTTGTATTCGGCTCAATAGAGGCCTCATTGTAATCGGGCCTCCCAAGCCCAAGACTTGGGAGCTCAGTCCATATTTTCCCTATAAATACTCCCCTTGGAGGTAGGTTTAAGGGATTACAAATACATTGATTGCATATTTATTGTACTATCACTTAGCATATTTTCTCTCTCTAACTCTCACTTCTCTCAAAAGGTTAATACTCTATCACTTATCATGTGTATTTTTTATATATAATACTCCGTACATCTTAAGGAACTCCTTAATTCTATCCATATTTCTCTTTTTGAAAGATCGTGTTACTCTTTAAAAATAAATTATGTCTTGTACCTACGGAGTATCTATTTTCGTTTCAAATTTACGAATATGATTATTGCTGATTAACTTTTACTTCGTCCAGCGATGGTAGTAAATGTGATCGAATATCAATTTCCTAAAATTTACATAATTTTCATGCGCATATTTTTAATTAAAAAATGTGTAAATTTACAAAAATGGATTATGATATCGACTTTTCATTGCTTAAATTAAGGGAGAATTTCCTAAATAGAAGTAAAAAAGTTTTAAAATTCCAAAATAGAACTATCATGTTTTTTATACCTTGAATATGAGTAAATTTCTGCCAAGTTTGGCATTACTAGGCTTTAAAACATGACATTTTATTCCAAACTTGGCAGATCACTTCTATTGAGGGAATAAAAATCATGATACTTCTATTTTGGAATTTCAAAACGTTTTTGCTCCTATTTAGGAGTTTTTTCCCGGAATGATGCTAATTAAATAAATTATTCCCGAAATACTGCCGGGTTATGAATAATTCCCAAAATACTGCTGGAATTAACCACGGTTAAGGAAAGCCGCCACTCCAAGTGACGGCTCTTGTGTTACTTTACAAAAGCCGCCACTCCGAGTGGCGGCTCTTCTCTTATAGTACAAAATCCGCTACTTCAAGTGGCAGCTCTTTTCTTACGGGCCATTTTGTACATATATAAAACGCAGTATATTTCAAGAATTTTTTAACTGCCTTTTTGATGGAATTTTGAAATAAAATTTGGTATGCATAAACTAGACTTGATGAGGAACATGCTCAAAAAAATTCATCAAAAAAATCCATTGGAAACACCCTCTGATGGTGTTGTCCGCGGGGTGTTCCGGTCAGGACGTCATGACAAAGGGGTGGTCCGGCCACCTTAATTTGAGGTGGTTACCGGTTGTATGTTTTGATGAAATTTTTTGTGTATGTTCTTAATAAAGTCTAGTTCAGTCATACCAAATTTGAGCAAAACATTCAATCGGAAAGGCCTCCAAATGGTTTTTGAAATATAACTACGCCGGATTATACATATAAAAGGCAGTTATTTTTTAAAAAATCATTTGACTGCTTTCCCGATTGAGACTGGTTCTGAAATTTGGTATGTATTAACTAGACTTGGTGAATAACATACACAAAAAAATTCAGCAAACATCTCATCGGGAATCACCTCAAATTGAGGTGGCTAGACCACCCTTTTGTAATGACATCCTGACCGGAACCCCCCGCGAACAACACCATCAGAGGGTGTTTCCGGTGGAATTTTTTGATGAATTTTTTTGATCATGTTCCTCATCAAGTCTAGTTTACGAATACCAAATTTCAGCTCAAATTTCAATCGGGAAGGTAGTTAAACAAATTCTTGAAACATACTACATTTTATATATGTACAAAATGGGCCGTAAGAGAAGAGCCGCCACTTGAAGTGACGGCTTTTGTACTATAAGAGAAGAGCCGCCGCTCGGAGTGGTGGCTTTCCTTAACCGTGGTTAATTCCAGTAGTATTTTGGGAATTATTCTTAACCCGGCAGTAATTCAGGAATAATTTATTTAATTAGCATTATTTCGGGGAAAAACTCCCTATTAGAGTAATTTCTATTAAATTAATAGTATGCATATATTTGCTTCAATGCAAATTGATGTCTTAATCATTTTGTCAAACATATAATATGTGTACATTAAATATGTCTTACAAATGGAAGTTTGAGATTCTATTTACATTTTTTGGAATATTCTTTTAAACCTATTATAGTATTTGCTCTTGTCAATACCAACCTCCTGGATTGGATGTAGGGGTAGGCGCGGTCAGGTCCGGTCCAATATTTTACCGAATCCGTATCCGGACCGTTACTATTGAAACGGTTCGGTTCGGTTCGATCTTAGATCTAAACCCGTTCGGTACGGTTCCATTTTCAAACGGTTAGGTACCATGTCATACGAATGTCAAACAATGCCACTTTTTTCGACAAATGAAAAATTAGTCATCATCCAAAAATCCACACAATTATCAATTTTCACATTACATAGTTAATGAATTTCATATAAACTATAATAGTACAAAATGTAATAACTAATACGGAGTAACAATTATGGATGTACTCCCTCCGTCCCGCTGGAAAGTTCCCGGTTTCCTTTTTTGGACGTCCCACTGGAAAGTTACCATTTCCATAAATGGAAGGAATTTCTATATGAAATGCCTAATCTACACATCCCATTTATTTACCCTTCTTTCCCAATAACTCTCTCAACCCACCTTCCCCACTTTATCCGGCCACATTTACTCTCGCCACTCACCTTCCCCACTCGCGTTCTCTCTCTCTGCAACGTGCGAACATCTTCTTCTGGCTTAAGGGCATGGAATCCTTCACCAACCCTACACCTCCCGCAGATGAACAACCCGTTTTTGTGTCACCATCGAAATCAGACTCCAAACGGCTATCCATTTCTGATGGCCACCCACCTGTAACAAACCCTAGCCCCTGTGGTTCTGAAAAAGGATCGATCACCCATTCTCAAATTGTTCCCCTCGAATACACTGATGACAATGAAGAATCTGACCATGCATGTGGGTGGTCAACATCATCGGACACCGATCCATGTTGGAAGCTGCGGAAGTGGTATGGATCCCAGTGCGCTGAGTCTCAAGAATCGATTGAAGAAGGCGAGGAGGTTAACTCCTTCGACTGGCTGTTTCCAGATCCCTATGCGGATGTATTTCGGGACACTCCTTAAGGGAAGTCTCTGTAATCCTACAGTATGTGTATTGCGTATGGTTTTTGCCCAATTCGAAACTGAAATTGTGCTTATTGGCTAATTAATCTGACAAATGATGAAATTACTTAGCTTCTTTCTTAATTACTGTTTCTGCATGAGCCTTAACTATGAATATGCCAAACTACATATGCCACCCACTTTGAATAAGTGTAGGAGGCTATGTCTATGTATTTGTGCTATTTGCTAATGATGATAGGGCTCAACTTACACTAATCTGAGGCACTTCACTTAAAGTACTTGCCCTTTGTGTGCTTAGCTTACTGCTTCTACTGATGATGATGGGGGTTGTATGGTTACTGAATGAGTAAACTGATGATGGTCCCACATTTAAAGCCAATTTATGTGTTGTTGCCTTAACTACATATGCCACCCACTTTGAATAAGTGTAGGAGGCTATGTCTTTGTATTTGTGCTCTCACACTCCTATGTCTACTTGCTTGCACTTCATATGTCCCTTAACTACATATGCCACCACTAGTACAAAAAAGGCTTTTCACATTGGTCAAAAAAGGCTTTTCAGATCGGTCAAACAACCGATGTGGTTCCAGCTCATCTGAAAAGTAAAGACTTTTCACATCGGTCAATGAACCGATGTGGAAATTCTTTCCACATCGGTCGTTCAGTGTCCGATCTAGAAAACTTCAAATTTTCCCGGAGCATAGGTTTTTCACATCAGTTATAACTCATGTAGAAAAGATTTCACATCGGTCATTTTATCAACCGATGTGAAAAGCTTCATTTTTTCCGGAGCATAGGTTTTTCACATCGGTTATAACCCATGTAGAAAAGCAATCACATCGGTTATTTTACAACTGATGTGAAAAGCTTCAATTTTTCGGTATTTTTCAGGAAAAAAAATTGCAATATGACCCCTGTTTATACTATAATCACATCATGAACAATATCATCAACTACTATAGCACAATTTTTCACATGTTTACTTGATCCATCTAAAACAATAACACAAGCTATTTTTCAATTCTTCCACAAATGTTAAAAAAGTTCAAGTAACAACTTAGTACATCATAAAAAGCTAAAATAAAACAATCCTTGCACAAGTCTAGAGTAATAACACATTGTATAAATTTACAAATCTCATCATCACTCGAAAACTTAAACAAACACGTTCATCATGTGTCGTTGATGGATTGTGTCATTTCTAAGAAATATGATGCCCAACGAGTTCGTACTTCATCAATCTCTTCTGATGAGAATGGTTCTGGATTGGTGAATTGCTACAAATTAAATAAGAAGATTATTAAAAAACATTACATGGATCAAACCTATTGAATGTAAATAAAATAATAATGTAACTCATCCCACATTTCAAGAATTATCGCCGAAATAATATTCAAAATATGCAACATCACATAATAACCACATTCATAACTTCTAACTTGCATTCAAGACTACAAGTTAGAACAACATAATTACTAATCAAGAATTACGGTATTCGACTTGGTGCTACACAAATGAAAGTAAAAATAACATACAAAGTAAAGTAGTAAGTATTTACCGTAGGAATAATCCATTTCACTTTTCCCTTTCTTGATTTTTGCTACATCTTACGTTTTCCATTGAAAGCCGAGTTCACCTTACAAGAAAGGAAATGGGGATAATTGATTAACTTTAATTTACTTTTCTAATGTTGGCATTCAAGCCATTATTAAAAATATTGCATATAACTGAAAATTCGAGCAGTAAAACAAACCATTGAGAAGAAACTCTTAGAAGACACTAGAGGATAATTCACAGCTTGCTTTAGCTTGAAGGAAAAACCTGCCGCATCAACCTGTAGAAGTTGAGAGACATTAAGTGGCCGAGTTATGGCCAAATAGAACATTATATATCATTAAGTTCTTTAGCCTTGATGATACACACTACATTTATTCTGTGATCCAGCTGTATAAAGGTTCTAAAAGGGTGCGAAAATAAGCTACTTACTTTAGGTTGGGGGAAAAGGATGTCCTTAGGAGCTTGAATTTGTATTCGGGATCTGTATAAAATATATTAACCTGCAAACTCAAGGAAATAAAAAAAGAGTAAGAATCAAGACGGAAAAGGTCTCTTTCATTCAATGATTTGCATGTTGGTTTTAACAATATTGATTTGTAATAGAACATGATTATATAAAATATCTCAATTCATCATTCATTCCCATCATTTTCTCCACACATGAAAGTTATAAGTAAAATAGTTATTCTTCGTACAGATATTGTGTCATAACAGGCATTCCAACTTTAAACTTTACTACCATGTCTTTTGCATAAATCTATACGGAACTATATTGAGATCAATAACTGAAAGTGTAAATTTTATGCCACCGAACCCAACTATTTGGGAGTGGAGTGGTTTTGCTCGTGATGATGAAACCTGAAAAAGACTGAAAAGGATATGAATTCAACAACCATAAAAGCAATTAGACAAGACATCAACTTAATCTGGCAACCCCGAGTAAAACACTAACCATATGCATTCACCTCTAGCACTATGGTCTATATATGACAGAATAAAAATGTTGTGTGCTAAACAAGCTTTTATTACACAAATAATATTCCATCACTTCACTCATTACTTCTCTGAAAATTACCTGAATAAAAGTTGATGAAAATGTTAATATGCCGATACTCGGATGAGCTGCATTTACCATGTGCAAAGGTGTTTCCTCCTGATAAAGTCCAACCAAAGGTCACCCATCAACAATCATGTCAAGATTTGAATTAATTCATTCGTTATAGCACATTCAGCTTTTCAGGTACTCATATTTAGATAATTGCTTATACTAGACTACTGAGATAACAACGATTACATTTAGAGTTCCTAAACTTCTACATATGAAGTTTTAACAAGCCGAAATGCTCACTCAAACACAAAAATATAGAATTAGGAAGCTGCCAGCAAACATTTTTACAGTTTAATCCAAAACGGTAAGGCCATTTTTATGTTGAAAATACTAATTATATGTGTCATGTTCCAACATCATGTAGTCCCCACACAACAAAGCTATAATTTTAATTGAAATAACTAAAAAAGCAACGGGCTTGTAAGCCTAAACCCAAATAACATAAGCTGACCTAGGAGTAAGGAAGAGAAGGTAGAAGCTGCAGTAGGAGAGGAAATAAATGGCAACCAATTCAAATTCAACACAAAGAAAATAGATAGCAACTAGGAAATAAACGGCCACCATACGGGTAGAATTTAATATCACATGAAATAAGATCAATGGACTGGTTCATACCACTTATTGGACATAGGTGAACTAGATGCTGCCTGGGCAGTTGCTTTACATATCAATATGTGAAACCTGGCTTTAATCTCTAAGTAAAGGGACAGGGGCACTGGAGGCTGCCTAGGCAGTTGCGTTACCAATAACAGGGGCACAGGCAACAATTATAACATTTTTGGTGGCCTGCACAAATGTTTTTCAGACAAAATCTTTGAAAATCAGAGTCTGAGCGGAAATTTACCAGAATTCGGTGCGAGTGAAGAAGCCTGAGGCAGTATGGTCAGAAAAACCAATCGCTTCCATAGCTTTCCGTATAGCAGAGATGGGTGGTCGTTTGAGTGGGAAGGTCCCAACTAGGGCGAATCAGAATTTAGAGGCAAGGACCTTAACGTCATCTCTAGTGAACGAAACATCTGGAAAACCCTTAAATCGGTTGGGCGATTTGACTGGCATTCCGTTGAAGTCCACATCGGAGAAAAGATGTTGTTGACAGTGCAGTCGTTGCCCGGGGAGGATATCTCTTACCGCCGCTGCGTATGACTGAGCGATTGGAGCAGTCGCCGGTTCATGTCCCTTCGCCATCGCTACCGCACAGGCTTCGGGCGTGAGACCGACGCTACCAGAGAGAGATCGCACTCACATACGCCAGGTTGCCTTCTAGGTCTGCAATCGATCAGGCGTGACAAAATTTTGAAGTCGAATTGAGCAGATATTTTTTATGTTTCTTCCGCATGGGTTTTAACCCATCTAGAATAATGTTTCGGTATTTCTGAAAAGTACCCCGTTTTTTTTTCACATCGGTTCAAAAGATAAACGATTTAGAATATTTCGTAAAATTTTAAAAAGTAACCCGTTTTACTATTTAAAATCGGTTATAACAAAAACCAATGTAAAAAGGTTTTTAAAAATTGTAAAAATGACCTCGTGTCATTATTTCACATGGATTTTGAAATAACACATGTAGATAAGGCGATGTGAAAAGGCTTTTTTGTACTAGTGCACCCACTTTGGTTGAGTGTATGAGGCTATGTGTTTGTATATGTGCTTTCTGACTCCTATGTCTACTTGCTTGCACTTCAAATGTCCCTTAACTGCATATGCCGCCCACTTTGGTTAAGTGTAGGAGGCTATGTGTTTGTATATGTGCTTTCTGACTCCTATGTCTACTTGTTTGCACTTCAAATGTCCCTTAACTGCATATGCCACCCACTTTGGTTAAGTGTAGGAGGCTATATATGTGTTTGTATATGTGCTTTCTAACTCCTATGTCTACTTGCTTGCACTTCAAATGTCCCTTAACTGCATATGTCACCCACTTTGGTTAAGTGTAGGAGGCTATGTGTTTGTATATGTGCTTTCTGACTCCTATGTCTACCTGTTTGCACTTCATATGTCCCTTAACTACAAATGACCTCATAGCACACATGTCTGCCAATAAGTGTACAAAAACATTAGCAAAAAAATAAACTACACTGCCTCTACATTTTGATATTGTAGGCTAGGCATGCATGACAGTACATACATAAATTGTACACTTCCCCTACATGTAAAGATGTTCCTTTGAAAGTGTACATACAAAAAATTGTACACTTCCCTATATACAAAAAACATGTCCTTGCCCAATTCATTCTTGATGATGAGCCTCATCATCAGTTATGAACTGAGATTCACTTCCCCGCATCTCTTGTGATTCTTCCCCTTGTGTTTGCATCTCAATGAGATTCTGCCTAGCTTCATCCACCAAACGTGGATTGATTTCCATATTCTCTGGCAACATCCCCTGTCTGTCAAGCTTATCCTTACCAACATGTTTTAGCTTAAAATGATTTCCACCCTTGTGCATCAGTATTTGTTCCATCACACACTGATAACTTAAAAACACTTTGTTCAAAGTATAAGTTGTGAGCTCATGAAAAGCATTTGTCACAACTTCAGTTAAGTCAACAATAGTTTTAGGGGATTTCTGTTCCTTCAGTGTATCAATTGCATGAAAAAAACCTAAGTCTAGGACATTTAGGTCTGGGCTGTTAGCTGGCTGGTAAGAAAGCTTTATATTCCCGCCATCATGACTTGCTGCCTCCATAAAGTCTGCATCATCTAGCTTAACATGTGGCCTTGCGTTATCTTGTTGAATTATGATGTTTCTATTATCTGCATCTGGCCATTTAGATTTGAGTGCTGGTAGAACTTTGTGTAGCAGCATCTTCTTAATAACATCTCGGGTTACTTTTAATGCGAGTTTAGTCTCTAAAGTGTCTGTTGGTCTATTTCTACTAGCCCTTTTTGCTCTTTCCTCGTATGAGAATGGAAATATACCTACCTTTCCATCCCACAACACTGTCCCATTGGCCCCAAACCTAGGCCTACCTACAACTGCTAAAAACATGATTTTGGGTATAAATCTTTTTGATTGGGCAGATCTATAGGGGTCAGCTTCACTGGGATGGGTGTAGTATGTTGTGGTTTCTTTTGATAAAAAAAAACCACTACTCATCTATGTGAATATGATCAAAGAAATGATGAAATGTGGAGTTTAAGGGCATAGGCCTAGGCACTACATGAGAAAGGTAGAACTGTAACCTCTTGATTTTACTAGCATGTGTGAGGAATGGCTTTATGGCATTGGAATGTCTCTTTATTTGCTTAGCTTTGACTAATCTGTGCACAGAACTCTTTGAGATGTTAAGGGCATAACCCAAAGACCGGATGTTCTTTCTCTTATGAAGTGGAATGACTTTTAACTGCTCCATGTCAAAAACTATTGTCTTCCTTCCCAAACTTCCCTTAAATTGGCTTTGAACATTAATTGGGACCCCATCATTCAGTTGGCTGTGAGCTCGGACCCACAATTTGTTCACAGTATGCCTAGAACAGTTGAACTGTGTAGCCGTTTTTTCCACAATGCCCCTCTTAAGTTTCCCATTATGATAATGACTTAAAAGTTTTTCCACCCAACTGATTTTCTCTGCATTACTTAGCTTACTTGTTTTGCGACTTGCAGTGTCACTTTCTTCATTTGTTTGCGCTTCAGGTACAACAGGAGTAGCAGTTGCAAATGGTGTTGAAGAAGGTGCAGTCTGAGTTGGGGTAGCTGCAGGAGGCTCATTTCGGACAGAGAGAGACAATTATAGATCCATGAGTGTAGTATGTGTGGTAGATGAGGTACTTGTAGGCATTTAAAGAAAACGAATGGAGGGAATTTTGAATTTTTGGTGTACTTGTAGCATTAACCCTCCAATTTTTTGGAGGGTTTTGTAAGCATTCTTATGTATAGGGTAGCTTTCTGCCCCTGTAGAACCATCACATCATTAATAAAGTTTTTACCCCATTTATTTGATTGTTTTTACCCCATTTCCCTTCTTTTTCTTTTCCGGTTTTGGCCAGCACGTGTGGGGGTGGGAGGGCATTTAGGGAAAGTCAGCTGTAAAATAACTTTTGCATAAAAATGTGTGAGGGTCAAAGGGGGAACATTCCACTGAGACGGAGGGAGTAATAGATTAAAATCTATTATGTCCCAAATCCTCGTTATGAATGTAATAGATTAGAATTACTAATGGATGTAATAGTGCTCCTGCAAGCAGCTTGCAGTGAACTAGCAATTAGCAAAGTGCAAATGAGTAATCAAAGTGGTAATATGGTATACATGTATATATAATTATAAAATTATATAAATTAATAAAATTATAATTCGGTCTGGTTCGGTCCGGTATCGGTTCTCATTTTTGGGACAAAATTTTTTAGAACCGTTTGAAACCCCGTTTTCCGGCTCGGTACCATGCCGGTTCGGTAATTTTGCCCACCCCTAATTGGATGAGAGTCAAACATGCGATCTCTACTTTGGAAGATCAGCAGTGATGTCATCAGACCACAAGATAACTGAACTTATTTATGTTGTACTCACATCTTCAACAAAATCTATTTAACTACATATCCTAATAATGAGGATTTTTTCCATTTTTGGTCCCTCAACAATTGTGTCAGTTACACTTTTGGTACTCGATTTTTAACTTTTTCATTTTTTGACCTCGACTATTGTGTTGGATACACTTTTATTCTTTGACATTAAAGTTTTCTACATTTACGCCCATGAGTATTATCAAGTTGACATTTTTAGTCCTTCCACTATGATTTTGATACAATAAATGGAGGACTAAAAATGTCACTAGTATAATAGTTGAATGACCAAAAATGTCACTTCTATGAAAGTCGTAGGACTATATATGAAAATTTTCAAAGACGGATACCAAAAGTGTTTCTAATACAATAGACGAGGACTAAAAGTGGAAAAAAATCAAATAATGTGCTACATTCAAGATATATAGACGGGTTACCCCAATGCCATTTGATATTTCATTCATCACCAAAACATGCTTTTCCCAAATAAATGAAATAAAATCCGTACATGAGAACTAAAATATCAAAGTATCAAATTAACAAATTTTATCTAGAGTACTTTGCTACTAAAAAATGTAGTTTAATACTCCCTCTGTTTCAATTTGTTTGACACACTTTCCTTTTTTGGATGTTTCAAAATGAATGACACACTTCCTTATTTCCTTATTTGGTAAACAAATCTTTATCAAAACAGTGCAAAACAGTGTTCAAACAGTCCTAAATTGACCCCTCAGTAACAATTTTTCCTTAATCCTTGACAAGTCAAACTATGTCAAACAAATAGAAACGGAGGTAGTATTAGAATTAGTGAAGTTCTTATTCCAACGCTTTCTAAAGAGATAGATCAACCGTATTCATAGAGAATGAAAAAGTTCATTACCGTGACAAGGTATACATTATCAGTTTGTATATTGTGGTACCGGCCCACTATGAGCATCATGCTCCCAGGGATAAAACACGGATGAACAGTACCCGTGGATAAAGAGTACTCTCCCCGTCCCAGAATGATGGTCTCATTTCTTTTGGATGCAAATATTAAGAAAGTAGTCTAAAAAGACTATTGTACCCTTAATGATGGTACTATTCACTCCTGATTTCTTTGCTGAAGTTAGTGCGCGGGGGAGGGGGGTTATTTTTTTTACTCATTGCTAGAGTTTAGTTTTATTCATACCATATTGTACGTCCGTTCTTTTTAAGTGCACGGTCCCTGGAACCTTTTAAACCATAAACACACCAAATACATTTGAGAGGGAAATGGTTTAACTTTTCACCATTTCCCTCCTAAACTTTAACCATTAAAGAGTACTCCAGGCAGTTTACAAAATAGAGGGAAAGTCCAAAAAGTAGAGGGAATGTACAGTACGAAAATTCAAATTACAACCACATTACACCTACAAATACTTCATTCACTACAAGAAGTCTACATTAACTACTCAGCTCTGCACCTTCATCTTCATCAATGCCTCCTGCTCCAAATACACCTGCACAGCGAAATAGGCTGTCAAATGAGGAAAGAGAGCAAATCAAAGATTTTTTTTGAAAAGAGTAGATACTGCAGGCCAACTTCAACGTGGGAAAATAAAAAAAACTGCACTACAGTTCAAAGTATCTACACGAGCCATTTCCAAAATTTGGACTATTGTAACGACTCAGTTGCACAGTGGGAATGTCATCAATGTCAGTCACAAATTAACTGGAAATGTGGAAAGAAAAAGAGTTACAGTGCCACTTCAATCTTTTAAGGACATACATTTAAGCAAAAGGACAAATATCAGGTATGCCTTGCATGCTTTAGCAATTTCAAGAAGTACTTTTCACATAATGAAGCAAAGGGGACAAATAAAAGCACATACAAGCACCATAAAACCTTTCTTGACAGAAGAAAACAAACTGACAAGGTGTGTTTTTTGCTTGAACCACCTTATCCCATCATCTTTAATTACCAGAAAATCCCACTTTCCAAGGCTTTGGTGCATACATTCATATAGATGAAAAGTGGTTCAATTTGAGTAAAGTTATGAATAGATGGTATATGCATGAATGAGAGGAACCCTCAGACAGGCATGCAAAATCAAAGAGATTTATAACTAAGGTAATGTTCTTGTGTGCCGTGGGAAAGCCTATATTTGGGGATGAGGGGGAAGTGATATTTGATGGCAAGATTGGAATTTGGCCATTTGTGGAACAAGTAGCAGCAAGTAGAAATAGCAAGAACGGGCCAAAAAATACACTGATTACTAAACCAATCTTGTTAGTCACAAAAAATGTTTACGGGGACACATTGGTAACACAGCTTATTCCAACGATCAAAGCCAAGTGACCAAATGAATTAGGAAATCATGTTATCATCCAACAAGATAATGCTAGGCCACACATTACCTCAGAATATGAAGTATTTGTTCAAACAGCTACAGAAGATGGTTGGAATATTAATTTGGTCAAGCAACCACCTAACACTCCAGATATGAATGTGGTTTTTCAACTCCATTCAATCATTGCAGTACCAAACTTGTAGTAAATCAGTTGATGAGTTGATAGTAAATGTACAAGATGCTTTTACCAACTTATCACCAAAGACACTTAACAATGTTTGGCTAACACTACACCTTACAATGGCTGAGGTTCTAAAGGTTAAGGGTGGAAATAGCTACAAGCTTGAAAACAAAGGCTTGAAAGACTTGGTAACCTACCTACAGCCATTCAAGTGGACAACAACATTGTGTAGGATGCAATTGCACATGTCAGTGACATGTCTACTACCTCACTACAGTTATTATGAAGACAACATAATCTTTTTTTGTATGTGTAGTATGTAGGGTTTTTTTTGTATTTTTGAGTTTTTGGAGCTCTGCACCACATATTTATGTAATGAAGCATATATGGACATTGTATGGCATTCACTGTCTCAGATATACATATCACATAAGTCCTCTCAGACAGTATCATTGGCATCATAGAGTTAATTTGAGGTTACTTGATTCTCAAATTACCCTCAGATAGTATACATTTCATCATTGAGGCATCACAGAACACATAAACATCATTAGCATACAAGGGTGGCTCTCAATACAAACATATAGCCTCCAACATCTACGTGAAGAAATACAGTACTCTCAGACAGTGTCATTAACATCATAGAGTTCATTTGAGGTTACTTGAACCTCAAATTACCCTCGTATAGTATACATTTCATCATTGAGGCATCACAGAACACATAAGCATCATTAGCATACAAGAGTGGCTCTCAATACAAATATATAGCCTCCAACATGTACATGAAACAAATAAAGTACTCTCAAACAGTATCATTAGCATCATACAGTTAATTTGAGGTTACTTGAACCTCAAATTACCCTCATATAGTATACATTTCATCATTGAGACATCACAGAACACATAAACATCATTAGCATACAAGGGTGGCTCTCAATACAAACATATAGCCTCCAACATGTACATGAACAAATACATTACTCTCAGACAGTATCATTAGCATCATAGAGTTAATTTGAGGTTACTTGAACCTCAAATTACCCTCAGATAGTATACATTTCATCATTGAGGCATCACAGAATACATAAGCATCATTAGCATACAATGGTGGCTCTCAATACATACATATAGCCTCCAACATGTACATGAACAAATAAAGTACTCTCAGACAGTATCATTAGCATCATACAGTTAATTTGAGGTTACTTGAACCTCAAATTACCCTCAAAGATTTTAAATTTCATCATTGAGGCATCACAGAACACATAACCATCATTAGCATAACCAAACATTAAGCCGCCGGCCACATATGCAAACACATTCAAATAACCAAACATGTATAACCGCCACAATTTACATCATCAGTTAAGCCAAACGTAAACAACATCATAATCGTATAAACAGAGAAATAAAGAGAGAGCAAGGTATACAAACATAGCTTTCATCGTAGATTTACACTTTAGGATGCCAAGGCAAGTTATAGTCTCCATATGTGTTTGACTGACAACCCTCAACCTCATGAATCTGAAATCTAACCTTTCTACCAGATCCGGACTCACCACTTCATTTCTCACCCTCATCAACGTCAAATGAGCTTGCAATTTGCGTGTCCTCCACAATCGATTAAATCAACGCCTCTGCACGGCGGCCAGATTGCAGATTTGGACATACAAATTCCGGAAACATTACATCTATGCCGATGAGGGTTTCAACAGGCTCAGCGTTGTGATTCGATGTGAGTTGTAGAGTTTCAAGGTGAAAGACGAAAGTAATTCCAGAAGACAAAAGAAGGATGATTAAAAGATATGGATAGAGAAGGGAGGAGAGAGGAGCGAAGAGAGGAGCAGATAGAGGAGCGGATAACACAGAGAGTGGGGGGGTAAAAGCAGGCGTACGAAAAATTAAAAACAAAAGGGCTGGTGGGGGGATTAATTAAGGGTATGTATGGGAATTCACTTAAGATTGTTTACTAAAAATGGAAAGAGGACCATCATTTTGGGATAGCCCAATAAGGAAATACAGGACCATCATTCTAGGACGGAGGGAGTAATTTTTTATTTTGTATTTCAGTAGCAGGGTGATGTAACTTCCGTTTAAAAAATGTAACTCACGTTGATAGGAAATGTAATTTGATTCAACTTCAAATGTAAGTTGTCTAAAACGAAATATAAGAAAAAACTACATTGATTTAAATGTAAACAATGAAAAATTGATCCTAATTACCCCCCAATTACTTTTGTAAATAGCGAATATGTTTTATTTTTAATATTAGGCCATAAAATGATATAGTTAAATAGAATATATATATATATATATAGACGTGAGATCACATACAAACCATGCTTAACTTACTAACCTACAAACTCAATAATATGCAACACTTTGAACTTCAATATGCAGTACAAATAATTTAAAGATGCACTCTTCGAATTTCAATATGCAATACAAATAATGTGAATATGAAACTGCTATTTTATGGCTTGAATAATATGAAACACTTTGAAGTTCAATGTGCAATACAAATAATGTAAAGATGATTTGAATGGGATGACTAGTTTGTATGTGATCCCACCCCTGCATCTTTACATTATTTTTAATGCATATTGAAGTTCAGAGTGATGCATATTATTGAGTTTGAAGGTTAGTATTTTAAGAATGGTTTGTATTTTACCTCTTTTATATATATATATATATATATATATATATATATATATATATATATATATATATATATATATATATATATATATATATATATATATATATATATATATATATATATATATATATATATATATATATATATATATATATAGAGAGAGAGAGAGAGAGAGAGAGAGAGAGAGAACTTATCCTGTCCGAACGTTCGGACGGGAGATACTGTCTGAACAACGCCGTTCGGTGAGGTTCCCGATTGAAGTTTTTGATGAGATTTTTATAGTATGTTCCTCATCAAGTTTAGTTTATCTATACCAAATTTCAGATCAAAATTCGATCGGGAAGGCCTTCAAATGATTTTTTGAAGTTGACTGCACCAAATTATACATAGAAAAATGCAGTCAACTTCAAAAAATCATTTGAAGACCTTCCGGATCGAACTTTGAGCTGAACATTTTTGTGGTTAAATTAGACTTGATGAAGAACATATTATAAAAAGTTCATAAAAAAATTCGACCGGGAACCGCCCCGAACGGCGGTGTTCGGACGGAGGATCAGGTCCGAACGTTCGGACCTGATCATTTGGGTGTATATATATATAAGAGATCAAATACAAATCATGCTTAAAATACTAACCTACAAACTCAATAATATGCATCACTTTGAACTTCAATATGCAGTAAAAATAATGTAAAGATGCAGAGGTGAGATCACATACAAACTAGTCCTCCCATTCAAATCATCTTTACATTATTTGTATTGCACATTGAACTTCAAAGTGTTTCATATTATTCAAGCCATAAAATAATAACAATTTCATATTTACATTATTTGTATTTCATATTGAAATTCGAAGAGTGCATCTTTAAATTATTTGTACCGCATATTGAAGTTCAAAGTGTTGCATATTATTGAGTTTGTAGGTTAGTAAGTTAAGCATGGTTTGTATGTGATCTCACCCATATATATATATATATATATATATATATATATATATATATATATATATATATATATATATATATATATATATATATATTCATTTTTATATATATTATAAACATTGGTTTCAATGTAAAAATGATCTTAATTGACCAATTACTTTTTGTAATAGTGAATACGTTTTTTTAATATTAGGGTTATGAAAATGATATAGTTAAAAAAATCATTTTATTATTATTAGGCAGGGTTTATTTCATAGTCTAATTTAATTCACGTACATTAAGATGTAACTCACGCATAAACAGATGTAACTCGCGCATAAGAAGATGTAACTTCATATAATATTAAATGCAAACAATGAAAACAAGAAGTTTAATATCTTTCAATTAATTTACCTAAATAGTGAATATGTCTTGTTTTTAATATTAGGGCCGTAAAAACGGTTTAAAGAGGAAAAAAATCCAAAAAAAATGCCAAAAAATCTTATTTTACAAAAAAAAAGTTTTTTTTTTGTTTCAATAGCATGGGTTTTTTTGTGATGTAACTCGTGTTATGAAAAATATAACTTGTGTTGATGGAAAATTTAACTTAGGTGTATGCAAAATGTAAATTGTTGAGGCAAATCCAAATGTAACTCCCGCATAGAAAAATGTAACTCACTCATAAACAGATGTAACTCGTGGACAAGAAGATGTTACTCCATATACTATCAAATGTAACTCCAGAAATTGTAACATAACTCACACATATGTAAAATGGAATCTCATGTTTTATCAGATTTAAATCGAAATAAATAAACTTAATGTCTTAAAAAAACTACAAACATATAAAAGAGATAAAAAAATATATTATAAAAGAAGTGTATGAATATGAAAAGTATTTTACAAAAATGGTGTATAAATGAAAGAAATATTACACCAAAAATAAATTTGGTAGTACTTATTTTATGTGGATTAAGAAGTTTAGTAATAAATTGGTAAAAAAAAAGTTAATTCTATTTTAATTTAATACGTTAAAGATAAAGATAAATAAAATCAGAATTAGTTTTTAGTATTTTGATGGAGAGGTGAAAATAATTGGAGAAAATAAAAAAGAAAAATAAAAAGAGGAAATAGTGCTCCAAACAAACCTGGAGGGCATGAGGGAAAAGAGAAGAAATATACATAATGCTTCAAAAAGGGAAAAACGACACCGTATGTGGTACCGTTATACCATACACATGGTATACCGGTACCACGGTATAATTTGCCATACATTATTGTCATTAAATTTACGTCAATGCAAGGTTGGTTTTCATAGTGAATCTAATTCTTTAAAGATTGTCGTTCCCACTTACATAGACCTCATATAGTTGGTTCGCACTTATACATGCAATGATGCAATCAACACATTTTGTCATGATTAACACTACAACACATGATATACAATTTGAGTATGCTCCTGTAATCACGATTCACAGCCCCAACTTGGGATGGACTCAATCGGGCCGGGCCGGAACCGGCACGGCCCGCTACTGTGCGGGCCCGGACCGGACCGGGACCGGTTGGCCGGTTCCGGGCTTTTAGCCCGTTTGGGCGGGCCGGGCTCGGGCCCAGTTTTGGGCGAACCGGCTCGGCGGTTCGGGCTGGGCCCGGGTCAATTTTTTTTCAATTTTTTTCAATTTTTTTCTTTTCCTAGGGTAGGGCTGGGTGTTTTGGGGAGGTTTGGGGGTGGGGTGGGGGGTTGACAAGAAAGCAAAAAAAAAATAGACATTGAACCGGGCCCGGCCCGGTTAGGCCCGGACCCGGTATCAACCCGGAACCGGGCAAATCCTTGGGCCCGGAACCGGCCCGGACCCGGTATCAACCCGGGCCGGTTCCGGACCCAAGGATTTGCAAAAAAAGCCCGCCCGGGCCCGGCCCGGAACCAGAACCGGACCGGACCGGGTCCATCCCTAGCCCCAAGAGATATGCGGTCATGTGGATCAAGATGCTTGATCTCTTTCTGTTGGATAGCATGATGTTCTGTTAACTAGTTGTGTTACTTTTTTTTGAACGAAAGTGACTTAAATTATGATAACAGAACGTAATCAGATTATACAAAATGATAACAAGTCTTATGTCTGCCGTCCACCATAGAACCAGACTTAGATTCAAGCATCTCTGTAGAAGCAATATGATTTGTTGATCCCGCTTTGGACTTAATTGAGTCAATGGCAGACAAACAAGCCTCTCCATCACCTGTCCTAAGTTCTAAAGTTTTTTTGCTGGAAAAACACATCACAACCAAAGCATATGATAGCCGTTATATTTACTTGTGTTTCACATAAGTATTTATAAGTACTTGTTGAAGAAAGGAAGAGAAATCGGGCAAATACCTTCAGAATGAGAGCTAGAGCATAATACATTGCGATGAAGAGCTTTTTGCACCAAGAGGATGACGTTCTATCCATAATTCGAGTATAACTTATTGTAGACAACTCGAAATCACTCGATTTGAATTTCATGTGAATGTTAACTCAATAAGGTACAAATTTTATGAAGACGTCATGGCCCGAATATGAAAGGATCAAGACTCAATCAACCAATAAAATCATATGTTACTGGTGGGATTTCAGGATGCATACCTCTCAGTGTTTTATCCATATCTTTTTATTGAATGAATAAAATCACGTTATTCAAGTTCCGGTGGATAGACAACTTCTTTATCTACAACTTTGGTGAAAGAATCATGTCCAAATTCATAACGGAACATCCCCAAAATCCCAGGACAAAACCGGCGCCGGTCTGATGATTTTTTGCACATATACACAAACCCAATAGCTTAACCGACGCCGGGTTACCCCTATAACCAGCGCCCGTTATGTCAAAATTCCATATTTTACCTGCGTTCAAAGAAGAACCGGCGCCGATTAAGCCTGAAACCGGCGCTGGTTAAGCTTGATTCTGCTAAAACACAACAACTTGCAAGCTTATTCTTGATGGGAAAACCTCATCTTTCTCATTGTTGATCAAATATTGCCTCCATACCTGATTGTTGGGCTCGAATAGACTAAAATATGTCATTCTTTAGCCTATATAAATCCCTTATTTCATGAAACAAAGACATTCCATTCATAGATTAATTCCTAGTTTTTATATTTGTTCTTGCTATTTTTCTTCAAGTTCTTTTGGAGAACAAGCTATTTCTCTCCTCTACAATTGGTTCTAGGTAATTTTTCTTGTATGTTATTTTATTTCCTTGTTCTTAGTTACACTTTTTTAATTAATATGAGCATTAGAGGCTATATTCTTAGCTAAGGCTAGGGATGAACTTCTATGCCCACTAGGTGTTTGATAAAAGTTCTAAACCAATAAATTGTGATTTATCCTTTATATATTGATTGTTTATGACTATGGTGTACAACATAGAAGTATGTTAAATTTAGTTTATACTTGCAATTAACGTTGAAGTCTAAACTATGAACATTAAAGGATAAACATATATAGTAACGAGAATAGAAATATATCTGGTCTTATATGATACGAGTGTGATGTCTTGATATTCAACGGGGTTTTCGGTAGATGAATGTAAGCCGTAACGGGACTTACACGTAACGAAAATCATGCTCTCGCTGCCTTAACCGGAGTTGAGAATATATTAGCGACATCGTATTCATAATTATTGGCAAAGAACTAATATTCAACCCTATTAAAGCATTTAAGTGATTCCCGAAGCCTTAGTTGTTATTATTCATCTTAAACTCACAAATTAGTTAACAATTATCTTCTTGAACAAAAAGTGAAAAACCAAAAATATAACACACAAATCAAAATCTCTGCACTTTACTCATTCCTTCATTTAAAGTTATTTACTCACAGACTAAATTAAACAACGTTTCCTTGTGGATTCGACCCGGTATTTTACCGGAATTTATTACTTATATCGACACTTGTACACTTGTAAGTTTTGCCCGGTCAGCATAGTATAGCCTCAAATAAAAGCAAAAAATAAAGAAAACTAAAGAAGCAAAATAAAAAGGGAAGTTCCCAAAATAGTACTAAAACAGTTTCAAAATTCCAAAATAGGATTGTCATGTTTTTTATTCCCAAAATAGGACTAATTACTGCCATGTTTAGAAAATATTGCCATGTTTAAAGTCTGGTACTATCAAAACATGGCAGTAATTAGTCCTATTTTGAGAATAAAAACATGGCAGTCCTGTTTTGGAATTTTAAAACTGTTTTAGTCCTATTTCGGATAATATCTCAAATAAAAATGTCTTGCAATCATCATTGTCATTTGAATCCTTAGGAGCTCTGCCGGGCCTGGGACCCAAAGCCTGCCCCTTCCCCATTTCCTCCACAACCTCATCATCATGTTCTTGTTCCTCCCATGTGCGTTTTCTCTTTGGATTTCTTGGACTTCCTCCCACCATCCAGTAGTAGCCACCATCCAGTCATGGGCCTCATGGCTATCACCCCCCTTGGCAATTGAGTATGGATCCTGTTCTTTCTTATATATAATTGTCTTGTTACATACGCTTGTTGAAGAGTTTCCTTCCGTAATCAGACACTTACTTCCTAGACATGGGCGAGTCTTCCTTTCCCTCGCCCGCAGCCACGGGGCAAACAACTTAGCCAAATCCTTGCCTCCTTTTCATACATTAAAGGGCAAAATTTCTCTGCATGTCCTATGACCCCACAGACAAAACAAAAGCTTGGAAGCTTTTCATATTTAAAATCAACCCAATAACCCTCCCCTTTGCTCTTCCTGATAGTAGTGCCAATTTTCGGGGGTCTTCCCACATCAATGCAAACTGATAAGCGCAATAATTACTTATGTTTTACATAGGTAATTGTATTTATCTGTACAAAAATATAGAACGAAAACAGGTAAATATTCCAAATTGAGAAAAAGTGTGGAATATGGGTAGGAGCGAGAAATACAAGATCAAAAGTCAAAAGGGATCGAAAATTGACACTTCGGAATAAATCGCATACACGGAAATAAGAAGAAAGAGGAAACGCATGTTTTGGCGCAATGACCGGCGCTGGTCATCAGAGAACTGGAACCGGTTGGATCGTTTGTTCACGAAAAATACAGAGAATCGGCGCCGGTCAGGCCAGAACCGGCGTTGGTTGGGTCGGATTCTGTTAAAACACAGCAACGTGCAAAAGGGTTTTGATGGGAAAACTTCATCTTCCTCAATGCTAATCAAATATTGCTTCCATACCTGATTGTTGGGTTCGAATAGACTAAAATATGTCATTCTTTAGCCTATATAAAGCCCTCAATTCATCAAGCAAATACATTCCATTCCATTCCATAGATTAATTCCTAGTTTTTATATTTGTTCTTGCTATTTTTCTTCAAGTTCTTTTGGAGAAGAAGCTATTTCACTCCTTTACAATTGGTTCTAGGTAATTTTTCTTGTATGTTATTTTATTTCCTTGTTCTTAGTTACACTTTTGTAATTAATATGAGCGTTAGAGGCTAAATTCTTAGCTAAGGCTAGGGATGAACTTTTATGCCCACTAGGTGTTTGATAAAAGTTCTAAACCAATAAATTGTGATTTATCCTTTATATATTGATTGTTTATGACTGTGGTGTACAACATAGAAGTATGTTAAATTTAGTTTATACTTGCAATTAACATTAAAGGATAAACATATATAGTACTGAGAATAGAAATATATCCGGTCTTATATGATACGAGCGTGATGTCTTGATATTCAACAGGGTTTTCGGTAGATGAATGTAAGCCGCAACGGGACTTATACGTAACGAAGACCACGCTCTCGCTGCCTTAAACGGAGTTGAGAATATATTAGCGACATCGTATTCATAATTTTTGGCAAACAACTAATATTCAACCCTATTAAAGCATTTAAGTGATTCCCGAAGCCTTAGTTGTTGTTATTATTCATCTTAAACTCAAAATTAGTTAACAACTATCTTCTTGAACAAAAAAAGTGAAAAAACAAAAATATAAAACACAAATCAAAATCTCTGCACTTTACTCATTTCTTCATTTAAAGTTATCTACTCTCGGACTTGAATTAAACAACGTTTCCTTGTGGATTCGACCCGGTATTTTACCGGAATTTATTACTATATCGGCACTTGTACACTTGCAAATTTAGCCCGGTCACGAACCCTAACCCTCATGTAAGCCTCCCATTTTTTCATCAAACTGGTTATCATCCCAACTGATAAATTTCCCTAGAAAATTCTCAATTTTCCTAGCAGTTCCAAGATTAGCATAACTATACGTTACATTGTGCACTTGCACCCAGAAATCAACCGAATCCAAAGGGACCTTAAGTGGGATATCCCCCGGCTTAATGGTCCTTAACACCAATAAGTTCTCATCAAATAGCCATGGACCATTAGCAAGCACACGATTCATGTCAACAGAATGGAAAAATTTAATTATGTACCTCTTTTCACTTATCTCCTTAATTGAGACCCCTTTTCCTGGGGCGCCACAGAGCCGCCATAAGATCCTTGAAGATTTGGAACCGGACCACCTTGTCCGTGAGAAGCACACCAACCACAGGGACTCTTCCACGCGGTTGTCCCCCGTCTCGGCCACATCATCATCATCATCATCATCATCATCATCATCATCATCATCATCATCATCATCGATCACCAGTTCATCTGGTGCTTCCCCGATATCCAGACCGATATATTTCTCGATCAACTTATCCATTGGGCCTTCTTACTCCCTGGCCTCCTCGCTTTCTTCCTCCCTTGGCTTTCGCGGATCATTCTCCATCGATCAACACACTGAACGTCGATGGTAGACAATAGCCTGCGCAAATGATCTCCCTTCTCCGCTTAATCAAAGGACGCCGCACCAAGGATGGTGGGATCTCAAAACCCTATGTCAGGGAGATGCCCGTCGACTTTACAAATGGATTATATTTCTACTCAATTTCTTTTTAACTAGCAGTGTTACTTACGACAACCAATATCAACTATCACTGAATTGTGTCTGAGTGAACATACGCTATCAATACATCACGCTAGGCATGGACCGGGCCTGGGCCGGGCCAGGCTCCAAGCCGGTTCAAGCCAGGCTTTTTTTCAGGATGTTGGGCCCGGAACTGGCCCAGGTTGATACCGGGCCCAGGCCAAACCGGGTCGGGCCGGTCCGGGCCCGGTTCAATGTAATTTTTTTTGACTTTCTAATTAATCCTCGAACCCCCCCCCCCCCCCCCCCAAACCCTCCCCAAAACACTCAGCCCTACCCAAGGAAAAGAGAAAAAATTGAAAAAAAAATGGACCAGGTCCAGCCCTGACCGCCCGGGCCGGTTCATGAAATATAGGGCCCGAGTCCGGCCTGCCCAAACCGCCCAAACTGTGCTAAAGCCCGGAACTGTCACTCCCCAACCGGTCCGGCCTAGGCCCGAACAGTACCGGTCCAGGCCAGTTCAGCCCGGTTGAGTCCACCCCTACATCACGCAGGGTGGATCCATAATTATGAATTGGAATGAGCTGAAAGGTAATTGTAATTGGTTTAATCATTAACCAGGTGGACTAAATATGAAAAATGAAAAGAAAAAATGCATTAAAAACTAGTTTCACGCTTTCAGCCCATCATATAACCCTAACGTAGCCCCTGACTTTAGCCCATTACTAGGCGATTCTAAGTTTCTAACCCTTTAGCTAACACGTACTTGGGAACACAAACCTTGAGTGACATACTGGTTCCTTTCACGATTCTTGGTCTACTCAGATTTTGTTTTTAGACTATTTAAAAAAAACGATTAGGACCGATTCTAGTCCATAACGAAGAACATGCCACCGATCTGATTCCAAAACCGCGTCTACACCCACATATATAAAAACAAAAAGAAATTATATTAAATGGGACTAAAACATGGTTAAAACTCTAAAATAGGACTTCAAGTTTTAAATGGCCTAAATAGGACTAAAGATTACATTTTTACCCCTCATTAACCTAACTCTCTCCTTCTGCAATCGATCGCCAATTTCATCTTCCTCTAAGCCATTCATCTTCCGCGATTCTTTACTCCACCATGGCCGCACTCCGCCATCGATCGTAGCCTAATAACACCATAGCTCCGCCGTCGACGACCTCTGCTTCAATAGCCAAGACAGGTATGTACTCTTCTTCTTCTTCTTCCTCCTCCTCCTCCTCCTCCTCCTCTTCTTCTTCTTCTTCATCCTAGTTTTCTGCTTTTTTTTTAGTTTTTCATCAATCAAATTTTAAATAAAATTTTGAATTTTGAAAGTTCCAAATGAAGATATATCTGAACTTGAATTTCTTGTTATCAATTTTGATTAATTTGATTCTCAAATGCCTTGACTGATGATTCCAGAAAATGCCACTTTTGAATAGTAGAATGTCATTATTATTGGGTATTTTTAAAAAATGTCACTTTTATGTCATTACGGTATTTGAAAATGTCATATTGAGAATGCCATTTCTCTATACGAAATTGTCATTATTGTGTCATTATGCATATTAAGTGACATTCTCGCATATGAAGTGTCATTCCTCATGGAGGTCTGCACTGACTCACTTGAGTGTAAATCTTTGTTGGAGAGTGATGGCAGCGTACTAGCTGAGTGGTGGCGGTGGTGGCAGACTTCATGGATGGTGGCAGAGGTGCCAATGGTGGAGGCGTCGACTCCAAACATGCGCATACGGCACACCTGCGCAACAAGGGGAAGGGGAAACCTGCGCAGCAAGGGGAAGGGGAAACCTGCGCAGCAGAGACCTGATGTGCGTAATTTTTTCATTAGGGGTATTTTTGTCAGTTTAGCTCTTTTTAGTCCTATTTTTGTCCAATAAAACATAGTAGTCATGTTTTTGCAATTATACATTCTTTTAGTCTTATTTAGGAAAATCTCTCAAAAACAAAAGGCTAAAAAGATTAAGTTTTTAATTCAGTATATCCATGAATGTTTTTATATTCTTACAATAAAGAATGATCGTAGTGCACGTACGTACTCTACGCCTACAATAAAAGAATGATCATGTTTGCATGCATGGTTGAAATATATAACATCTTTTTCGGCCCACGTTGTACAAACACAATTCTTGAATCATTGTTGCAAGATATAAATTGATAATATATATTGGACCATTATTTGTAGTATCTACGGATCCCCTAATCATTAGCTATTAATTATTAATTTTTATATTTATGGTAAGAATTATTATAGGAAAGGGAGTCTCATGCGGCTAACCCTACCTATATATATTGTAAGGCTTCGGCCGAAACATACACAACAGAACAAGGAGAATTTTTGTCTCTTCTTTCCAGTTTTATTTTTGATTTTCTTTCTTAATTAGCTGCTGCGAATTTGATATGGTATCAGAGCATTAAAACACAAACATGGCTGCCGGAGACGACTCGGAACAAAACGCTGAGGCGTCAATGAAAATTGATCATTCTTCGCCGTTCTTTCTTGGACCGCAAGACCGCCCGGGTGATTTTATCACTCCGGTGCGATTGAATGGAGATAATTATGATGACTGGGCTAATGCAATGCGGCTGGCGTTACGGGCTAGGCGGAAGTATGGATTCGTCGATGGCACTATCAATAAACTGAAGCCACCTTGTACGGAGGATGATTGGTTGACCATACATTCTATGTTGGTGTCTTGGATACTCAACACAATATCGGTGGAGGTGAAGAACACGTTGTCTCAATATGAGAATGCTCGAGATTTGTGGGATGATCTTCGTGAGCGTTTTTCAGCCGTGGATGGGCCGAAAATACACCATGTCAAGACAGAACTTGCTCGGTGTGTTCAAAATAAAGGGGTGAATGTGGGAACATATTATGCAAAATTAAAATTTTTTTGGGATGAATTGAATAACTATGAACCCATCATCGCTTGTAAATGTGGTGGATGTACTTGTGATGTCGGTAAACAACATGAGAAGCGCCGAGAATCTGAACGATTCCATCAGTTTTTGATGGGATTAAATGCTGACTTTTTTGGTCACGTACGATCACAATTATTGACTCAAGTGCCACTGCCTACTCTGAATCGTGCCTATCAGCAGATTGCACAAGAAGAACGAGTCCGCAGAGTGACAACGAACGGTGCAGAACCAGACGCCATGGGTTTTGCGGTCAAAGCCGAAACAAAACCTGGAGGAAACAGTCGCGGTAAAACTGACAAGGCAGGACTGGTTTGTACATATTGCAAATATACATGCCATGATGTCACAAGTTGCTTTGAGCTTAAGGGGTATCCGGACTTGTGGGGTGATCGGCCAAAACCAGGGAACAAGGCTGATGGCCGCGGCAATACACCTGCGCGTGATACTGGACGTGGAAAACTACATGCAAAAGCCAATGCAGCCATTATGGCTGCATGTGGATCACATGCTGATACGGCGGGAACTGCTTCCAGCAGGGATGATGCTCCGTTGCCAGGTTTTTCGCTGGAGCAATGGAGGGCACTGGTCTCGGCGTTCGGTACTCCAAACTCTTCTTCTAACCACATTAATGGTATGTCTAAACTCACCACCTGGATTATTGACACTGGAGCCACAAATCATATTTGTGGTGAACGAACAAAATTAATAAATATTACATACATTAAACCTTGTTCAATTGGGCTACCCGATGGACAACGGGTGCTGGCCACAGAAGAAGGATGCGTAAATTTTGCAGGCAGATTGCAGTTGACACATGTTCTTTGTGTACCAAAAATGACTTGCAACCTCATCTCAGTTACTCAGCTGAGTGATGATCTAAATTGTTTTGTGCAGTTCACTTCTAACCTTTGTTTGATACAGGACCGAGTCTCGAAGAAGCTGATTGGAATGGGTGAAAGAAGGAACGGATTGTACTATCTTCGAGAAACAGTGGGACATCCTTTTTCTGCTGTGAATGGGAGGTTGACATTAGTGGACATGTGGCATCGAAGAATGGGACATCCGTCAGCCAAAGCTATGAGTAGACTTGCACCTGTGAGCACCGAACAGGGCATGTTTACTTCCCCTTGTGATGTTTGTTTTCATGTTAAACATAGTAGAGACTCTTTTCCTGATAGTATGAATAAAAGTCAAAGCGGTTTTGATCTAGTTCATTGTGATTTGTGGGGACCCTATCATACTCCTTCTTGTGGGGCCAGATTATTTTTAACTATAGTGGATGATTATTCTCGTGCTGTATGGATTTATTTATTAAAAGATAAAAGAGAGGTTTTTACTATGTTTATGTCCTTTATTGCAATGGTTGAACGAAAATTTTCTAAAAAAGTGTCCGTGATACGAAGTGACAATGGAACAGAATTCCATTGTTTGAAAGATTTTTTTAGAGCCAGTGGAATTATTTTTCAGACGTCTTGTGTTGCTACACCCCAACAGAATGGGCGTGTTGAACGCAAGCATCGACATATTCTTAATGTGGCTAGGGCCTTACGGTTTCATGCTCACTTGCCATTAACTTTTTGGGGTGAATGCGTTTTAACTGCAGCTCACCTCATTAATCGGACACCCTCCTCGGTGCTTGAGTTCAAAACTCCATATGAAATATTGTTTGGGACAATCCCTTGTTATGACACTTTGCGGATTTTTGGATGTCTTTGCTATGCTTATAATCTTCATTCCAAGGGAGACAAATTTACTAGTCGGAGCAGAAAATGCATATTCGTTGGATATGTTTTTGAAAAAAAGGGGTGGAATTTGTATGATCTTGAAAAAGGTGAGTACTTCGTCTCCCGGGATGTTAAATTCTTTGAAGATATATTCCCCTTTGCCACTGCTTTGTCGAATTCTTCTCAAGTTGAGTTGGAACACACATTAAATGATGATGTGTTTGTGGACCCTACTGCCGAGCGTTATGTGTTTGACACTTCAGCACCTACTTCACATGTTCAACCCGCTGCTGGAGTCTCGGATCGGTCCACTGCACCTGCTGCTGACATCTCGGACCAGCCTGCTGCGAATGATCATACCTTGACCGAGAACACTACGGATGTTGCTGAAACTCTTGGGCGTGGACATAGGGTTAAACACCCTTCTGTACGTTTGCAAGATTATGTGACTCACACAGTCGTTAAGTACAATTCATTTCCGTTCTCTTCGTCCATTCCCGCGGCTTCCTCAGGTACTCCGTTCCCTATCTCTCATTATGTTAGTTGTGATAATTTTTCCACTTCACATCGTGCATATCTAGCAGCTATAACTTCCAGGAAAGAACCACAATCTTTTCGTGAGGCGGCCGCTGTTCCTGAATGGCGTGAGGCCATGCGTAGTGAGATACACGCGCTTGAAAAGAATGCTACATGGTCCCTGGTTCCCCTTCCGCCTGGCAAACGTACTTTGGGATGCAGGTGGGTGTACAAAATTAAATATCAATCTGATGGCAGTGTGGAACGTTTCAAAGCACGATTAGTGATTTTCGGAAATCGTCAAGTTGCTGGTCTTGACTATACAGAGACATTTGCGCCTGTTGCTAAGATGGTTACTGTTCGTGCCTTTCTTGCTGTTGCGGCTAGTAAGAATTGGGAGCTTCATCAGATGGATGTACACAATGCCTTTTTACATGGGGATCTTCAAGAAGAGGTTTACATGACAATTCCTCCTGGTTATTTCACTACAGATCCGAATCTGGTCTGTCGTCTTCATAAATCATTATATGGCTTAAAACAGGCTCCCACATGCTGGTTCGCTAAACTTGTTGGTGCGCTACGAGGTTATGGCTTTACTCAATCTTTTGCAGATTACTCCTTGTTTACACGCACTAAAGGCACACGTCAGCTAAATGTTCCTGTGTATGTTGACGATTTGGTTATCTCCGGGAATGATACTGAAGACATCATTTTATTTAAAAAATATTTGAGTGATTGTTTTCACATGAAAGACTTGGGCAAGCTTAAATTTTTCCTTGGCATTGAGGTCGCTCGCAGCCCTTCTGGTATTTTTCTCACCCAACGGAAATATGCTCTTGACATTATATCTGAGGCAGGTCTCCTTGGTGCCAAACCAGCCTCCTTCCCCATCGAACAGAATCATAACTTGGCTCAGGCTTCTGGACCACCTCTTGCGGATCCTGAACAATACCGGCGACTTATGGGACGTCTCATCTATCTTGGGATTACACGACCAGATCTTGCTTATGCAGTTCATATCCTCTCTCAATTCTTGCAAGCCCCTCGTACAGACCACTGGAACGCGGCCTTGCGCATTGTTCGTTATCTCAAAGGGTCTCCAGGTCAGGGTATTCTTCTTCGGGTTTTACTGGATGGTGTGATTCCGATTGGGCAGCATGTCCCCTCACTCGTAAGTCTCTCTCTGGTTGGTTGGTTTTTCTTGGTCACTCCCCTGTCTCTTGGAAGACCAAGAAACAGACTACTGTTGCTCGCTCCTCGGCAGAAGCGGAGTACCGTTCCATGGCTGCTGCTACTTGTGAGTTGAAATGGTTAAAAGCTTTACTTCTCAGTCTTGGTGTTAATCACACTCAGTCCATCCCTCTTCTTTGTGACAGCCAATCCGCTATTCACATTGCCCGAAACCCGGTATTTCATGAACGTACCAAGCATATTGAGGTAGATTGTCATTTCGTCCGTAATGTCATTCAGGATAATCTCATTTCTCCGAGCTATGTTCCATTGTTCCTACCACAGTTCAGCTGGCAGACATTTTTACTAAAGCTTTGGGGAAGACTCAGTTCCATTTTTTGTTATGCAAGTTGGGCATTCTAGATCCTCACGCTCCAACTTGAGGGGGGTATTGGACCATTATTTTTAGTATCTACGGATCCCCTAATCATTAGCTATTAATTATTAATTTTTATATTTATGGTTAGAATTATTATAGGAAAGGGAGTCTCATGCGGCTAACCCTACCTATATATATTGTAAGGCTTCGGCCGAAACATACACAACAGAACAAGGAGAATTTTTATCTCTTCTTCCCAGTTTTATTTTTGATTTTCTTTCTTAATTAGCTGCTGCGAATTTGATAATATATGAGTCTATCTTCAATAGTTTTTTTTTAGTCCATCTTCAATAGTAAATTAAGTAAATAATATGTTTGCAATGTGTATTTGTGGGGCACTCAAACAACATACAAATTAATTATACTCTATATATATTATTACAGTCTATATTTGAAGCACGTAAGGGGAGCGTATGATAGAGTGACTCCCCTTCATTATTGGCACACACCATTACATTATCAAGCCAAGATGCAAACTGATTATGTTCATTACCTTTTCACGTACAAACCAAATGGACATAAGAAGACGTGGTGACAGACTAACACAACACACATATAGGTAGGAGACCAAACTTGAAGTTACTTGTAAACCTTCAGTCTCATTTTATTAATTATTCACATGGATTTTGTACTTGAGGCAGATAGGTGGATGGAGCTGATGATGAGGTCGATTAGCGGCGGAAGTTCCTCGGGCGCGTAATTGGTACCGCGTCTTCTTCCCGCAGCTTCACCACTGTATAGATGGTTGCTCCAGCAAGTGCCCCAAGAGTAGGTGCGACTAGGTATATCCATAGTGACTTGTAATTTCCTGCTGCCACTGCCGGCCCCAATGTGCGCACAGGATTCATCGAACCCCCACTGGATGGCCTTCAAGAATTGACCAAATATGTTATTCAAACACCAAAACCATTTGCATCTACTAATTAATTAAATCTTCCCGTGTTGACTTTTGAAGGGGAAATGGTGATAAATACATTACCAGATTCAAAGTCATGAACAAAATGAGAATTTTTTAATGCTAGTGTCTATATTTGAACGGTATGGCAAAAGTGAACATTTCGTTGTATTTTTGTGGTCGAGACCAGTTTACAGCTCAGTTAATTATTTTGCTTTCATGTAATACTTTTAATATTAGAATGATATTAGGGAAAATACGTAACTGTTTTTTATTAATTTCAAAAAGTGATTACACTGTCAATGACACTGTCCCACATGTCTAATTTGAGGCGAATTTTTCTTGGAGACTTTTCGGCTCATTACGGCACCAAATGGATGCAGTTGGGTGGATGTTGGAGGGAGGATTTTGAAAAGGTTTACTGTTTTAAAAAAAAATAGCCACTTTTTTCAAAAAAGTTGGTCATATTTTTGTATCATACAGAGTATAATCTTATGAATCATATTTGTAACGTTCTTTCCAATTATTTTATTCAATTCATTTGTCCTGGTTTGTAATACTCCTATAACCTATTATTAGTCCAACTTCGTTTAGTACTTCACCAAATTACAGAGTTTTCTTAAACATTCTCAATACATGTTAAAAGAATAGGGCTTTAAATCGTATATTTTCACGAAACAGAATGTAAAGCCCATTAATTCATCAAATTTTGGGTATGTTTCAAACATCTCCCATTGACAAGTCCTCTAGAGCACATGCCCTTTTTATCCATCCCATAGAACCGGCCACGAGTATTTGTATTGTAGCAAAGCATTGACAACTGGTAAGAAATTTATACTCACCCTGCAACTAGAATGTTGAGCATAACTGTAGCTCCAACTGCTATTCCTGCTAGTTCTCCTACCTATTCCATTAAATAAAATGGTGACAAAAATAAATAAGGATTGGAATGTCAAGACAGAGACCAGTAAAATACATACTGTGAAAAATGACATCAACGATAGATGAGTGTACTAATTAATTAGCTTACCGCGCGAGTATCAGTAGCAACAGCAGTGACAACAAAAAGGAGATTAAAGGTGATGAGGAACTCGAGAGCAAAAGCTTGGGCAGTGCCAACGGAAGGAATGGTGACGCCACCAGCCATGAAGGGGTGGAAAACGCCTTTGAGAGCAAAGGAGGCGCATATGGATGCCGAGACCTGGGCAGCAATATAAGCCGGCACTTGAGCCCACGGGAAGTGGCGGAGCGTAGCAAAGGCAATGGTGAGGGAAGGGTTGAGATGAGCTCCCGAGATGTGCCCAGTGGAGAGGATCACGATCATAACCGCCAGCCCCGCACAGGCAGCGTTTCCTATTAGTGACTCCACACCGTTGTACTTTTGGTTCACAATGGGCCCCGCTGTTGCGGCGAATATCAGGATAAACGTCCCTACGAACTCTGCCGCAAGCTACACAAATCAATTGTAGGGACCGTAGCAGTCATAAACCGGTTTTCTGGTGTTTTTACGCATAAAAAATTATACTTTAAATGTTAGTTTGTATCTTTGTATTAGAATGCCTTAATACTACCAAGCTTTGGCCAATTATGGACTACCAAATATTTAAAAAAAAAGTATATTGTCTACTTGTTGTGATTGGGAGGAGTGCTTTGGAAGCATTGTGTTCACATTCTATCAATTATTATTTGAGCAATCATTGCAACCTTGTGAGTCTTGCATTATTTTGTATTTGTGAATGCAAAGCTATTGAATATAATCAATGGGCACATGAGTCAATCACACCATTTGATACGTTTTGACTTTTCCTTCCATCCATTATAAGCTAGTGCCACCAAAAGTAAAATTAGTTCACAACAAATCTGTAAAGAGGTGAGTTTCACTATATGACAATGAAAAGGGATGACAAAAAAAACAGTAGTTAATTTTCACTTATGCTGCACCAAACATCTCTGATCCCCCTCTTTAGAACGGCATCTCTTTTTTGATATTCTTAATTCTTATTATAGTGGAAAAAACGTATCCAAATGAAGTATAACAGAATGTTTTAAAATAAAATATAAGTAAACTTATTATCATTATGGATGACAAATTAACAATGTCAGTCTGTTTTCCATGGAATAGTTCTAGTCTCATACTAGATCAAATTAGAAAAGACCAAGGCACCAAGCTAAACTTGATATACTTCAATAGTTCAAACCAAAGCAGTTAAGATCAGAGAATTTGGTTTTGTAGAATACTAGAATGGAGTATTGCTTTTCCTCTTCTCTTCAGAACCAAACAATTATCACTAAATAGTTACCCCTCCTTTCTAAAGCGTCCATTAAAGGTAATGTTAAAATGCAATTACTTCCTTCCGCATCCGTTGAATAAAACACATCATAAGTTCGTTTGGATGGTGCAAAAGGATGTGTAAGTAATGAAGAATAGAGGAAGGTGGATGGTTAGTGCGGATGGGGTGACAAATAGAACCCTCCATCACCACAAACCACTGCAAGTGCTTCAGTGGTGGGGGCAGTGGGTGAAAAGAATGTTTGGTAATTACTACTATGTTTTTACATAAGTAAATTAGTACTAATAACTTTTTCGTAAATCAACCATTATAATTTGGTCAAAAGTAATTGATAGATGGGAAAATTGTCCTAAATAGGAGTAAACAATTTTGGAAATTTCAAAATAGGACCACTATTTTTTCTTCCCGAAATAGGAGTCGTTATTGTCATGGTTGAAAAATATTGACATCATTGAAAAATACTGTCATTATTTATAATAATTAATGTCATGTTGAATGCATAGTACTGCAACTATTTGGTAGTCATGTCTAAAAGATGACAGTAAATAATGTCATCTTAGTCATATTTCGGTAAAAAAAAAACAGTCGTATTTTGAGAAATCTCCCTTGATAGATGTAACATGAAAGCACTTCTATTGCCAGTTTTTTTTATAGATGTGACTTTCGAAATAACGCTTTTTAAATCTTACCAAACAAATTTTAGAGTAATTGTTTTGTATTAAAAAATATCATTTATTTTAATCTTAAAGTAAAGAAAAGTAGTTATTAATTATTATTTTTAGAATAAGAACCCGTGTGGTAACCTCCATTTTCAGTTTATCGGTCAAAATTTTATCGAACACACAACTTTTGATTTAGCGTGCCGAATTGTTTGTGTAACAATCAAAATAAGTCTTATTGGAGTTGCTTTTCTGACTTAAATTGATGAAGTTATAGTAGAGGTCTATTTTAACTATTTTTCATATAATTTTTTCTTTATTTAATTAATAAAGTATATTTTAAATATGATTTTTTCATAATTCTATATATTCAGTCAATTCAAATGATTCAGCCAGAATTCATCAATTTCATCAAATTCAGTCAATCCAACTGATTCAGACACAATTTCATCAATTTCATCAGATTTAGTCAATTAAGCTAATTGCAGTGTTACCAAATGGGCCCTATACCCACAAGTGTGTACGAGTAATATTTTTATCAAAAACTAAGCAGTAGCCTTATTGTACGTTTTAGTCAAAACCGTGTTTGGTGTTATGGAACTTCGTTGTGTCAATTCAACGACAAATAGGAAAGCTGTGTTAGGTTGAGAGAGAGAGAGAGTTTAGAGAAGAAAGATTGAAATAGGAGATGACCCAGACAAAAATGAATAATACCCCGTTTGGTAATTGAAACAGACTGGAGCAATAAAAATAAAACAACTAGGTCCCAATGGCCCAATCTAATGCAAGTGCGAAGAAAGATCAGAGAATTAACAAACTGTTTTTTTGCCTTTGTCATTTCTTCAAAAATGCTTTTTGTATCCACTTTTGTACATCATCTTTCACACCCCAAGAATTTTTGTTGTCACCAATAAACGTAAAATTAATGGCCACAAATACAAAAAAAAAAAGTTATACTCCTCTTGGGACGAGAAGTTTGACATATGACTGAAAAAGGTAAAATTGCGTTAGATATTGAACTTCTAAAATTAATAATGAATATATGAGCCATTTGCTATGACCAAATAGGCAAATATGGAATAGACTGAGTTGTTATTTTGATATAGACAAACATAGATTGAGCGAAGACGTAAATTCAAATATGAGTTTTCTAAACATATAAATTTTAATTATCCAAACTAACTTGATTAATTTTAGCTGAAAATTAACTTTATCACGAGGCAAGGATGGAAGCAATAAAAAGTGTGAGTTTCTAAAGTAATTGTTGCGATGATAAATTCTATTAATTGTAACTGTAGAATACATTTACTAACATTGAAATTAGTTAAATCTGAAATTGATAAAATTAGATTTTTATTGAAGTGGTTGAGACTGAATCTACTGAGTTATGAAAAATATATTGAAAATACACTACATATTTTATTAACAAAACAAAGAAATAATTATATGCAAAATTGGTTGCCAAAATGATATTTTACGTAACTTCAGAAAATTAAACCAAAAAAGTGACAACAATCTTAATTAATTTGATTATTACACAATTTAGTATATGAAATAGAAGATCAAGTGTTTGTTAAAAAAAGTTGACTGAAAAAGAAATACAAACGGGCTTGTAATCAATTTTATTCCAAAGTTCTATTTCCTCATATGCAAAATCAATGTTTTTTTTTTCAAATTGATGTTTATGTCATTCTTAATCAATCAATGATCAATTATTCCTTGTTTCTTTCTATCAAACAGTACTCCTCTTCCTAGTGGAAAATATACTACAGGACCATAAATCCACTATAATCTCCTTTCTTTATTTCTTTTCACACGTCTTTCACCTCTCAATTTCCTTTCTCATCCAGACTAAACATGGATGGCTGAATCAAAATTACTCCGTATATGTGTACTCTATACAGAGTACATACGGAGTAATATAAAGTGTATGAAAATATAAAGTGAAAAGTGCATCCAGCTTGCTGTGAGGAAAGTAGTACCTTACGGGAGAGGGAGACGTCCGGCGAGGGGAAGTCGGTGAGGCACGAGTGAGGTTCACCCCACGTGGGAGCGCCGAAAGGCAAGCACTTGCATCGGGGCATTGACTTCCGGTCATACGACAGCGAGTCCACCCGCAGGGACGTGAACAGCGGAGTCGGCGTTCCCGGAGTCGCCGGCGCCGTCGGGGTTCCACTTTCCGATTCCGCCATTTCCTCCTTCCAATACAAACAAACTGTTTTTTTTTCTTTTTTGGGGGAAAACAGAGTTTCGCGTACTACTGAACCGGTCCTAGCTACATGATTTTCCGGTTTTTCTAAAGGTGCCGCTACAGGACCGCCTCTATTGCAGCCAGAACGATAGCACCAGGATAACGAACTAGAAATCTTAACGAGACATGAAGAAAATGAAGAAAAAACGAGCTTTTTTAGGGTTTTTTTGGGGCGGGAAGAAGAAATTAACAGATTAATCAAAGTTACATATTGTTGAAGTTTTTTATAATTGTGCGGCTAAGGAAGAAAGTGTTTGGAGAGATCCAGCTTAATCAATGTAACAAAAACAGAGTGATTAGGTCAGCTCATCTGGGAGGTTGGTTTACTTTATTGTATGCTAATATCGGAAACAAAGCTAAGAATTGGGGGAGAGTTTAGGTTCGAGGGAGGAATAATTTGGACATGGATAGGAAGACAAGAATTGGACGGATGCTGATTCGAGGGAGGAGTATATATGAAAATGAAGAAAGAAGGTATGTAATCTGGAGTGGAGGCGGAAGGATAAAAGCGGCAAAGCAATAACTGAGAACTGAGAGGAAAACTGGGTAGTCCCTATATAGGAGTAGTTGGGTCTCGGGATGGGAGCAATTCTGTAGAATAAGTAGTAGCATGGGTCCGATTATAGTAATCATAGTCAACCGTCTTACTCGGTATCGCCAATTTGTGCAAAACATTGTTTAAAAGCACATCGTTTTAGATATATATGGGAAAATTGTCAATTTGGGATTCTTTTAGTACGACCAAAAAGTCAATTAGATTCTCATATTTTAAAAAATCAATCAAATTTCCGAACTTTCAAAAAATGTTCAATTGGGTCAATTAGCAGGTACCATATGACGTGGTGTACAATGTGGCGATCCAGGTGTGTGTCACGTCATCTGGAAATGGCTATTCGAGCTTCCACGTGTGTGCCACATCAGCAAAGTCAGTGCTGACCGGGCTGCCACGTGTGTGTCACATCAGCGGGTGACCTGCTGACGTGGCGGGTAACCTGCTAATTGATCCAATTGAACATTTTTTCAGAGTTCAGGAACTTGATTGATTTTTTTTAAGTGTGAGGACCTAGTTGACTTTTTCGTGATAGTAGGATGACTAAATTGACATGTTTCCCTAGATTTATTTGTTGGTCCCTAAACTTAGAGATAATAATCTAACAGCAATATGAATAGCAACACAGTATAAGAAACAAGGATTCAGAGAATGATATGAAGTATTTGATCGGTGAAACCCTTCTTTGATATACCGTGGAAAGCCTTACAAAATGATATGACAATATATGAGCGTTCTAAAGGTTCTAAGAGGTTAACCGCAAACCTAAACCTTACGTGCATATTTATAGTCGAAGGCAGGTTGTGGTAAAGGCTTTATGCCAGGGAATATGGGTCTGACATCTTTGGACCCATATCCTTTATCTAGCCTATTAAATACAAAACATAAATACATTAAAGGCATACAATTAAGGCTAGACTACAACAAGACATTCGACAAACTTGATTCACAACAAAATAGTCTTCAACAATCTCCCCCCTTGTGATCAAGTGTCGTCTTGCTTTTATCTCTAAGCTTTGAAATAATTCTTTCAGATCTTTAGTGCATGTTCGTACAATCTCAGTGACCTTCTCTTGTCGGGTTGTTCATTTATGGGTTTCAGAATTGTCATCAACCTGTCAAACTCTTTTTGTTCTTCATTGGTAGCATCGACAAATCTTCGTTTAATGTCTTCTTTGATTGGCAGCAGCTTCTCTCGTATAATCTTCAAGGTCCCGTCACAGTATTTGTGGATCTCACTGACAACCATCAGGTGTTTCTCTTGCTTGTGATTCAGATACACCACTGCAGGCGGAGTTTCAAAAATGTGATAGGCTCTGAAGTCTTCGAGCTCCAATCCATACAGTATTGGTTTAGCCAGATTTGCCTTCGGGGTGTTGTTTTCTAGGGCCTTTTGAAGATCATGAGAAGCGTGAACTCGAACTTGTCTTAACATGAACCGCTTAATTGCTTCAAAGCCTTCTCTACACACTCTATCGGTGCTGATTGGAAGTTCTCTGCAGACCATGAAGATCTGATAGATATCGTCTATTTTCAGCATGAAGAAGTCATTTTCTTGGCAAGTAATCATATTTAAACGCACGTCCTTTTACATATATGACAAAATTGTCCATTTACTATCATGAAAAAGTCAATTATATCCTCATATTTAAAAAATCAATCAAATCTTCGAACTCCAAAAAAATATTCAATTGGGTCAATTAGCATGTTACTCGCATGTTACCTGCTGACGTGGCACACATGTGACGGTCCATGTGTGTCACGTCATCCGGAAATTGTTGTCCGGGCTTCCACGTGTGCGCCACATCAGCAAAGTTGGTGCTGACTGGGTTGCCACATGTGTGTCACATTAGCGGGTGACCTGCTGACGTGGTGGGTAACCTGCTAATTGACCCAATTGAACGTACATTTTTCAGAGTTTGGGAATTTGATTGATTTTTTTAAGTATGAGGACCTAATTGACTTTTTCGTGATAGTACGAGGACGAAATTGACAGTCTTCCCTAGATATGTTGATTGGATATATGAGATAAAGAACTCGTTTCCTAATTTTTTATTTCGCGCGTGAAATTGTGTAATAGATTCAATTTACTTTTCTATTTGAAATTATTGTAGATGACCATTTTAGTTGTTTCGTATAACTTTTTCTTCATTTTTATTAATAAAATATATTATTATTATTGTAGAAAAATGTAGCATATACATGTTATTTTATTATGTGTACATCCGGAACTGTATAGATAGGAATTAGAGTTGATTTAGGGCTCTAACTCTTAGATTAGCTCGCAGTGTAGATAAGAATAGATAGATCCTAATATTTAGGATCTGTAACAGACCTTAGTTTATCTGTAATCTTGTATATATATCATTGCCGGATGGCTCAATAATACAAGGAAGATTAATTCTTCAAACCTACATGGTATCAGAGCCTCGGTTTAAACAATGGTAGAAACCAGTGAGGCTGATTCCTCACACACTATCAACCCTAACTCCCAAATTAGCTCTATGAAAAATTACCAGTCTCCTATTCATTCATCTATGATAATCACTAGTCATAGATTGAATGGAACAAACTATCTGGAGTGGTCTCAATCTGTCAGACTTGCAATTGATGGGAGGGGAAAGCTGGGTTACATCACAGGAGAAATCCAACCAAAACTACCTGCAGAAGAAGGGTACAGTACATGGAGGTCAGAGAATTCACTCATTACAGCTTGGCTTCTCAACTCCATGGAGCCCTTAATTGCCAAACCTCATATGTTTATGAAAACTGCAAAGGAGGTATGGGATTCTATTAAGGAAACTTATTCAGATCTTGAGAACTCTTCTCAAATTTTTGAACTCAAAACCAAACTGTGGCAATCTAAACAAGGAAATAGGGATATTATTTCATACTACAATGAAATGGTATCTCTGTGGCAAGAATTAGATCAATGTTATGATGATGAAGAGTGGGAGAGTGCTAAGGATCTGGCCAGACATAAGAAAAAAGAAGAGAATGATAGGGTCTATATGTTTCTAGCAGGAATCAATAGGGACCTAGATGAAGTTAAAGGGAGGATACTTGGGAAAAAACCTCTACCCTCTATCAGGGAGGTATTTTCTGAAATCAGGATGGAGGATAGTAGGAAGAAGGTCATGTACAACACTCCAGTACCTAATGAGGAACCTGGAGAATCTTCAGCTTTGGTGCCCAGAAGTGATGACAACAAGAAAAAACCTTGGTGTGATCACTGCAAGAAACTGTGGCACACAAGGGATACATGCTGGAAACTCCATGGAAAACCACCAGGAGCTGGGAAGAAGAAAGGAGAAAGGGCCCTACAAACTACTGTGACTGAGACTCAACAAGAGGCAGGAGTTGAACCTAAACAGCTACCATTCACTCAGGAACAGATAGAGTACCTACTCAAATTCATACCCACCCAGAAAATCTCCAACCAAGAAAACCCTACTTGTTCTTTTGCCCAAAATGGTAAAATAACTTCATATTTTTGTTCTAAAAAACCTAAAAACACCTGGGTCATTGACTCAGGTGCAACAGACCACATGACCTACATTCCAAAGTTTTTTTCTTCTTATCAACCTTGTGCATGAGATAAGAAAGTTAGAGTTGCAGATGGCTCTTTTTCAGCCATAGCAGGGATGGGAAATATTAAAATTTCCTCATCCATTAACCTTTCCAAAGTCTTACATGTTCCTAAACTTTCCTGCAATCTTATCTCTATTAGCAAAATTACTAAAGATCTTCAGTGTTGTGTAAAATTTTTTCCCTCTTATTGCATTTTTCAGGATCTGGCATCAGGGAAGATGATTGGCAGTGCTAGAGAGGAGGATGGCCTCTATACTTTTGATGAAGGAACACAATTGAATAAACAAGGTCAAGAAAAAACTTGTTTGCAAACTGTTTTCTTTCCTTGTAATAATGAAGTGTATTTAATGCACTATAGATTAGGTCACCCAAGTTTTTCCTATCTGAAAATGTTGTTTCCTAAGTTATTTCTTAATAAAAATCCTTCATCATTTCATTGTGATATGTGTGCACTTGCCAAACATCATAGGAGTTCTTACATCCCTCATAGTTACAAACCAACTAGTCCTTTCACTATTGTACACAGTGATATCTGGGGTGCATCTAGAGTTTCAACTCTGAAAGGAAAAAGGTGGTTTGTAACTATCATAGATGATCGCACAAGGGTCACATGGGTGTTTTTACTTAAAGAAAAATCTGAGATTGAAGAGGTGTTCAAACAATTTTACTCAATGATCCAAACTCAATTCAACACTAATATCAAAATTGTGAGAAGTGATAATGGACTTGAGTACTTTTCTAAGAAGTTAAATACTTTTTTTGCTGAAAAAGGGATTATTCATCAAAGTTCCTGTGTTAATACACCTGCTCAGAATGGAATAGCTGAGAGGAAAAATAGACATTTACTTGAAGTCACTCGTGCAATCATGTTTTCTGCTAAAATTCCAAAATATTTATGGGGAGAAGCTGTTTTACATGCTACCTATTTAATTAACAGGATGCCATAAAAAATTCTAGGATTCAAAACTCCTATTGATACTCTTCAAGCTTGTTTTCCTGAAACTAGACTAATTAATTCTCTTCCCATAAAAATTTTTGGGTGCACAGTTTTTATTACCAATCCTGACAGAACTGCAAGTAAATTTGACCCTAGAGGGAAAAAATGTGTTTTCTTAGGACTCTCTTCAACTCAAAAAGGCTATAAATGTTTTGACCCTATAACAAAAAAGATGTTTATAACTATGAACACTGCTTTTGTAGAAGATCAACCTTTTTTTGGTACTCATCTTCAGGGGGAGATTCCTAATGAAGATGGTAATAATGTATCACATATCCATGAAAAACTAGAACCTCTTGACATTAATCTAGATGCACAGTATAATAGACAGTTAGATGCACTAGAAAATAGTCAAGAGTCAAAAGAAAATGAATTTTTTTTTCTGAAACAAGGAAAGATGATGAACAGCAGACAAGTAAGTTTTTTGGCAAGGTTTATGAAAGGAGAGTTCCAAATCACAGAATAGAGGACATCCCTGATCCTGTCACTGTCCATGAATCTGACTCAATGCCAGAAAATGACAAAGGTAATAATTTCAGTGATCTAAATCTACCCATTGCTCTCAGAAAAGAAAAAAGGTCATGTGTTAAATATCCTATCTCAAACTATCTGTCCTATTCTCAGTTATCTACATCATTTGCAGCCTTTACCTCTAGCTTTTCCACTGTGTCTATTCCCTTAACCATACAGGAAGCCCTATCTATACCTGAGTGGAAGAAGGCTGTTTTAGAAGAAATGAATGCCCTTGAAAAGAATCAGACATGGCAGACTGTAGAGGTACCCAAAAACAAACCAAGGGTTGGATGCAAATGAGTGTTTACCCCTAAATTCAAGGCAGATGGTACACTTGAAAGATATAAGGCCAGATTGGTTGCCAAAGGATACACACAAACCTATGGCATAGATTATACAGAAACTTTTGCACCAGTTGCAAAATTAAATACTATAAGGATCCTACTATCTCTAGCTACTAACCTAGACTGGCCTCTTCAACAGTTAGATGTGAAGAATGCTTTCCTAAATGGGAAGCTTGAAGAGGAAGTATACATGAGACCCCCTCCTGGGTTTGAGGAACAATATGGCTCAAAGGTGTGCAAGCTAGAGAAAGCCTTATATGGGCTTAAACAGTCCCCACGGGCTTGGTTTGAAAGGTTTACTCAATTCATAAAGAAGCAGGGATTCAAGCAAGCCCAAGCAGACCATACACTATTCATGAAATTCTCCATTAAGGGAGAAATTGCAGTACTAATTGTTTATGTGGATGATATAATTCTTACAGGAAACTATTGTGAAGAGATTGAAGACCTGAAGAAGAAGCTTGCTCAGGAATTTGAAATCAAAGACCTGGGAGAATTGAAGTATTTTCTTGGCATGGAGATAGCCATATCAAAGAAGGGAATTGTGGTATCCCAAAGGAAGTATGTACTAGACCTACTTCATGAAACAGGTATGAGTGCCTGCAGACCAATAGATACTCCAATTGACCCTAATCAAAAGTTAGGAAATGTCAAGGAAGGAGTACCAGTTAATATTCACCAATATCAAAGATTGGTGGGAAGGTTGATTTATCTGGCACATACAAGGCCAGATATTGCCTTTGCAGTCAGTATGGTTAGTCAGTTCATGCATAACCCATTCCAAGAACATCTAGATGCTACCTACATGATCCTAAGATATTTGAAAAGCTGTCTAGGGAAAGGATTATTTTTTAAAAGAAGTGACAATAGAAGTGTAGAAGCCTTTACAGATGCAGATTATGCTGGTTCAATAACTGATAGAAGGTCTACATTTGGGTATTGTACTTATGTATGGGGGAATCTGGTGACTTGGAGGAGTAAGAAGCAGAATGTTGTTGCCAGAAGTAGTGCAGAATCTGAATTTAGATCTATGGCTAATGGAATCTGTGAACTACTTTGGATCAAGAGAATGATGACAGAGTTGAATATGGAAATGGACCTACCTATGAAGTTATATTGTGACAATAAAGCAGCCATTAATATTGCTCACAATCCTGTGCTACATGATCGTACTAAACACATTGAGGTGGACAGGCATTTTATCAAAGAGAAGATTGAAGCTGGAATTGTGTGCACACCATTCATATCTACTAAAGAGCAGACAGCTGATATCTTTACAAAGGGGCTGTTTAAACCAGTGTTTGAATTTCTTATAAACAAGTTGGGAATGTATGATATATACTTACCAACTTGAGGGGGAGTGTAGAAAAATGTAGCATATACATGTTATTTTATTATGTGTACATCCGGAACTGTATAGATAGGAATTAGAGTTGATTTAGGGCTCTAACTCTTAGATTAGCTCGCAGTGTAGATAAGAATAGATAGATCCTAATATTTAGGATCTGTAACAGACCTTAGTTTATCTGTAATCTTGTATATATATCATTGCCGGATGGCTCAATAATACAAGGAAGATTAATTCTTCAAACCTACAATTATTATTCATGAATCAGCAGAATCAATCAATCTAATGACTTCAGTCTGACTTTCATAAATTTCAGCATAATCAATCAATTCAGCCAATTTCAATGTTCCCGAATGGACTCAAAGTATTAGAATACTTGTAATCCTGATGTATTATGAGTCCAAAATATAAAAAATGGACATTTTGGATTTCTTAGTTCCTACATTGGGGAAGAAAAATAGAAACCGCTCTAAATAGGAATGAAACTTAGATAAAATGCACAAATAAGACTACATGTACTTTATTCCCGATATTGGACTTATTTGATCCTCTTGAAAGTATAAAACTTCCTCTATTAGGAGTAAATAAGTCATATTTTAATTGGGAAGAAAACAATGATAGTCCTATATGTCCATTTTGTTTTGTTTATGATTTAGTCATATATAAGAAATTTTCTCAAGAAAAAAGGAGTTAAAGGTAGAAATGGAATGGGGGAGACCATCTCTAGCTGGGTGAGAGACTCTCCAAAAATGAGGTCCAATATAATAGAAGTTTTTTAGGCTAAAAATACATGAAACATAGATTTTTAATCATGGCGGCTTCATAAAAAATGAACTTTACTCAAACTCGTTTTATTACTCCCTCCGTCACTTAAAACATAGTTAAGTTTGACCGGCACGGTGATTAGTAAATTAAAAATTGTGTGGTTGAAGTTTATGCAGATGAGCGAGAATTAATTGGAATCACAAATTCTTTAGTTAAAAGGGAAAATGACAAAGTTAGTACGTTGGTCAACCAAACAAAAAAATTGGCAAAGTTTTAAGTGACGGAGAGAGTATTTATTAACCAAAAAACATTTTTTTAAACATCGAAATGTGCATTTTTTAATTTTATAACTATTATGGAATACAAATAAATGAAAAGCGTTGTTTATAATAATTGAATTAATGTTTACTAAATATATAAAATAACGTCCTGAGTGTATTTTATTGTCGGTGTTGGAATATAGAAAAAATAGTATTGCGGGAGTCTATACACTATTTTCATATCATTAAAGTCTATATTTCAATTTTAGACTCTGCACGGATGCAAATAGCCTTACAAATGTCTATTATGCTTTTAATTTTAGTATTTCCTACTAGACGAATGGAAGTAGCTTTAATGAGATTTGTTTTCAAGATGAATGCAGTTCACATGGTATTTGATTTAGATAAAGTATGAATTTGGATCATGAATGTGAAAATAACTTCGGTGGATGAAAACTTTACAGGGCTTTAAGATTTCAAAAAATACTTTTTTGTGAGCTATAGAGGATCTTGGATGACCTCTAGTAGGTGCCAACGAAATGATATAAGATATTAGAAATTGCCCTAAATAGGAGCAAAAACATTTTAAAATTCCAAAATAAGAGTATCATGTTTTTTATTCTCTGAACACGAGTAATCTGCGAAGTTTGGAAGAAAATGTCATGTTTAAAGTCCAGTAATGCCAAACTTGGCAGAAGTTTACTCCTATTCAGGGAATAAAAAGACATGATAGTCCTATTTTGGATTTTCAAAACTTTTTTACTCCTATTTAGGGAATTCTCTCATAAGATATTAATGAAAATAAAATAAGATACTTATTGTGATAAGATGAATTAAGACTACTGGAAAACTATTGCATATGAGTTTGTTTACATCAAGAGAACTCCATACAATAGTTCCATACTTCCATTGTGCTCTTCTACTAATCTGTGTAGTTGATTGGCATGAATTTTCTGAATCTTTTATTTGACATCAAAGTGTTAGGTCAAACTCAACAAATCTTAGGAATGAAGATAGTTCACGAGATGAAGAATCGTATGTTACAACTATCATAAGAGGAGTACATCAAACAGATGCTTGAGAATTTGAAAAGGGACAATGCCAATCATTTCAATTTGCATAAAAGATTGTGTTTTTGTCCAATGAAGGATTGGGTAGATGTCAAAACTTTAATGTTTTCAATAATTAGAAGTTCAATATACACAATGGTATGCACAACATAATATATTTGATGGATAGTGTACCCGGGGGTAGCTTATCCAAGGGGTTATTGCGGGAATAATCTAGAGAGAAGTCAGAGCAATAAGTAAGAGAGAGGAAGTGTATTCGAATATGTGAACTTGCTATGCTTTTCAATGAAGAATGGGCTGCTATTTATAGCAGTAATAAATGCGATGAGAGTACACGTGCCAACAATCTAACGGTCAAGGGGTCACCTCAATCGGGATGACACCGGCATACACATGTGCACCGCATTAAATGCGGTGGGTAGATGTGACGCCGTATTAAATGTGGTTGTTGCTTGTCTCCAAAGGGAATCTTCGATGTTTGTCAATGTTTGACAGCAGGAAGGGATCCATAGGGCATGCTTTATTTAAGTCTGTGTAGTCCACACACATGGGGAAGGAGGGTGGTTTTTGTGCGAGGACTACGTTGGCCAGTCATGAAGGGTACTTCACCCCTCGGATGTGTTTGATAGAGAGGAGCATAGTGACCTCCTCCTTTACGAAATCCCTCCTCTCGGCTGAGAGGGGTCTTCTTCTTTGTTGCACAGGTTTGGATGAAGGGTCCACCGCCAGGTGGTGAGTGATCACCCTTCGGTTAATTCCCGGCATGTCTTCGGGCCGCCATGCAAAAACAATGGAGTAGGCACGGAGGGCCTCCGTGATGCCGGTCTTTAAATCTTCAGGGAGCTTGGCTCTGATCTTCACGACTCTCTCCGGCTTGGCCGGATCGAGCGTAAAGTCTTCTACCTCCTCGGCTGGTTCTGCCCTTGGCCTCTTTTCCTCTTCTTCTACTCTTCCGGTGATGGTATCTACACGGAACTCGGTCTTACTAACCTTCTTCGTTATTTGGAGGTAGCAGACGCGTTCGAGTTTTTGGTTCCCCCTCGAGTACCCGATGCCCCCTTTAGCTGGGAACTTAAGGCATAGATGCCTCATGGAGATAATTGCCTCCAGGTCCTCGAGGGCAGGCCGGCCGAGGATAATGTTGTGAGCGCAGTCGATGTTGACGACGCCGAACTCCACTTCGATCTTGGCCCTATGGAGCCCATCACTGAAGTGTACCAGGAGAGTTATCACCCCCTCGGAATCTATGGTGTCTCCGGTGAAGCCGGACAGAGGGGTCCAGATGGGCCGGAGGGACTCCCTCTCCAGAAGCAGCTCCTTGAATGTGCTAAGGTACATTACGTTGATGGAGCTGCCCGTGTCAACGTAAGTTCTGTGGATGATGGTATTGTTGATTTCACTTTGGATAACCAGTGCGTCCCTGTGAGGAGAGGAAACCGAGCGGAGATCGGCGTTAGTGAATATAATGGGCTCCTCCCTCAACCGCTTCACGGGGGGCATATGCGTGACTTCCCCCATGTAAAGGGCTTGCGCCCATTTGTTCCTTTGGCTCATGGAGTCACCCCCCGTGTTGCCTCCGTTGATCATGTGGATGTGGCGCTTGTGTTGGTGTTGGGGATCCTCCTCTTCACTGAGGTTCCCAATCTCACGCTTCTTTCCCTGTGGATTTCCCAAAGGGATGGTGTTTGGGTTAACCCACTTATTGGCCTTCGGCGGGGGCCCTTGGTGATGAGGGGTCCTCTGAGGAGGAGGAGGGCCCCTGACGAATTGAGACAGATGGCCTGCCTGTATCAATCTTTCGATGTATGCCTTCAGCTGATGGCAATCATCGGTCTTGTACCCTTGATGGCGGTGAAAGCGACAGTAAGGTTCATCGGGGTTGATGACGTATACCTCCGGGGGTGTGCGAGAGTCTCGCTCTACGAGGCCCCTCTCCTCGGAGAAGTCGAGAATGACGCTGATGGGATGTGTCAAGGGTGTCCGAGGGTGCTCCAAGAGAACAAGTTGCGCCCAGGCCTTCGGGTTGATCTTGTAACCTCCCCCGGACTTGGCTTGGCCATGCCGAGGCCGATCACCCGAGGGAGCCGGACCTTTGGACTGGTGGAACGGGGTCCCGACCCCCGGTTGTTCCTGTCATCTGGCCTGGGGCGCTGCTGCTCGGGGTTTTGGTGACATTTTTCTACTTCCTCGGCCTCTGCGTAGCGGTCCCCTCACTGTAGGGCCTTTATGTAATCGCGAGGGGGGTCAATGATGAGGCTCCTTGAAAAGTTCCCGGTGCGGAGGACCGTCTGCAGGAGGGCCAGAAGGGTCCTGTCATCGGCGCCGTCAACTTTATTTGTCTTCAGCCTCCAGCGTTCTAAGAAATCCCGAAGGGTTTCCTCCTTCCGTTGTCTCACCGTTAGTAGGTGGGAGAAGCCTTTCCTTGATCGATACCTTCCCGCAAATTGTGTCAAGAAACGCTGGGCTAGCTCTTGCCAAGAGTCAATGCCGCCCTCGGGCAACCGGTTGAACCATTTGTACGTCGGTCCCTCCAAAGTGGAAAGGAACCAGCGGCATAAATATTCATCTGATGCCCCCACCATCATCATGCTATTCTGGTACCTGCTGTAGTGCTCCTGGGGGTCAGTCTTCCCTTCATAGGGCTTTATCGGTTGCCCTCGATATTTTCCTGGAATCTGGGCTGCCAATACCCTTGGGGTAAATGGCGTTCTTTTCCGGAGCTGGATGACGGGTTCCCCGGAGCCTTCGACAATCTTCTTCTGCATCTCTTCCATTTTGGCCAGCATGGTCTCATACTTAGAATCCACATGGGAGGCGGAAGTGGTTGCGTGAACCTGGCGGGCCTCCATTTCGTCGAGGCGGCGTTGGAGCCGCATTAAATGCGGCTGTTGCTTGTCTCCGAAGGGAATCCTCGATGTTTGTGCTGTAGCCGAAGGCTCCCCTGTGGCGGGGGGCTCTGTGTAGCCGAAGGCTACCCAAGTGCCGAAGGCTCCTGATTTCCGTCGTTTTCTACCAGTATGTTTGTATCATTGTATGTGTAAAATTAGATGTCCTGTGAGATTTTTGGGCCTTCGGCCATGGGGCCGAAAGCACCCGTATGTGCACCGCGGGCTTCTTGACATTTGAGCCGCTGTCCTTTGGGCCTCCTGTGCTTCTTGGGCCTGTTGGGTCTGTGTTAGAGTAGTGGGAGTCTGTGGACCGGGGGTCCGTGGTCCATATACTCCATCAATATTGTTCATGTAGTGCGTCATTTGCTCTATATCTTGTCAAGGGGGCACTCCCGTACTACTTGCTAGATGTTGTATGGATGCTAGGTACGTCAAGGATGCCACAAAATTATTATTTTCCCATGGGGGCTGATCCAATCTTGAAATCCTATACAAATGCATATGTTTTTTGAAATATTGACAGAAGAGATTCTGCTTCAATATATCTCTACTCATTTGTGGGGGCTATTTCATGGATTTCAAGATTTTAGAAGTATGTCTCTTTATGTGTTTGAGAAGTAGATACATTGTTGCAACTACAAACGATAAATATATGTGATGGGTTAAGGAACCCGGGTGTACTAGTAAACCAGAGGGAAATTAGAGCAAATTTAGAGTGTTGAAGTCTGCAATAAATTTGGGATAATAATAATACAAGAATTTATAGAAAATATACAAGGATTGATCGAGCATTAATCCTGAAGTGATAAGCTAGTGGGGGAGCAACACATGATGTATGATGGCGTCACCCTCTGAAAATAGTTTGGTGATGTCAGCCCTTAATAAACTTGGCATATGACGTTAACGAAGGCGGAAGTGATGCAAGCCCTCAAAATACAAATATCTGAAACGCCAAGGAATTGGCTAAATTCAAAACTGTAATCGAGCCAAGTCGGGACAGGCCCGCTTGGTCTCATCTGATAGCGTTTGTGCAATATCCTTTGTGGCAGTCATCGAGCTCGACCTCAATAGGGTATCTTGGCCTGGAGTGGAATGGACCTGCAAGTGTGGAGCTGGGCCTATGATGAGATCCCTAACTCGACGCAAGGCATCAACCCACTAGATAAATGACTTGGACCTGGGGTATATGACAATATACTCCATCCAAATGACATGACTAAATAGTTATTTCCAAGGAATTGAATTCAAATGAAGGAGTACAAGGTTATTGAAATGCGACGGTGCATATTGAAATACTGAAATGCGACGATGCATATTGATAAATTCTTTTCACAAGGGTTATGCCTGTATGTGTATTTTATTTATTGAGGTTATAGTAATGCATTGTCAGACATTGTTTTTATAGATTCTTCGAGTAGGGACAAAATCGGGAAATCAAAGAAGGTGTCGTATCCAGAGAGAGTTCACGAACCGATTTAACTCATAAAACCAACTTGATTAAAAATGACGAATTTTATCTTTATATTCTCGACCTTTATACGATTGAAGTTTTGGTTGATAAGGGCCGAATATTTAATATAGTCATCTCACTTCATCCCTTCTATCTAAAGATAATGCCCCATAGCATGAAAGGCCAATCAGATATATTTTCTCTTTTTCCCGAATCTCTTTCAATCTCAACCGGAGTAGAAGAAGATTAATTTTCAACATTAGAAATACTTTGGTGCTCGCTAGTACCTTCACTTTGTACACCACTAGCGGCAGTAGTCAGTCTAAAGAAAGAATGCAAAGTTGTTTTGGTTTTCTTTAAAGGAGGTTGTTGAGTGGCCATAATCTCGTCTTTCAGGTAGTTTTTTTTAAATCATTACAAAATAATGAATTGAAATAAAATGAAATATTACGAGAATAATTTTGTATTCAACAAACACAAACATATCACAAGAATATATGATTACAAACTGACAATATATTTACACAAAAAATGAAAACTCTTACAATTTACGAAAGAGTAGATTAAAAATAGACTGCACGGTTCACAAATATATACAACTGTCCCTAATCCATGGAACAATGAGGATATTTTTACTTGCACTGTTTTCAGTCCCAGACCAGACCAGACCAGACTTGGACAGTTATAAAATACACAAAGTAGAGATATTTATTAGACCAGACCAGAAAATTTCAGTTCAAGTAAAAACATCATGAGAGAGATTTAATGAGAAGAGGATGGCATTGTGGAGCTATATCCACCGGTGGCCGGTGTCTCTGCTGATTTTGTTGTTGAGCACTTTCTTGCGCCTCATCACCGTTGTATGCAAATATCCGATTCAATGTCCGACTGTCAGGCTGTCAGGAAAAAGAGCGAAGGGGACAAGTAGTCGATTTAGACTCTAGTACTCCACTAAGGCCTAAGGGTTAATTTTTTAAAAAATTGACCATCGTATGATTGCTTGACTAATTAAGTTTTCTTATGTCCGAATTTGGTTCCAAAAGACTACCACTCGTTCATATGTTGTCAAGTATAATTCTAGATATTTGCAGGGCAATTATCTCTCACAATCTTCACTTATATAAAAGAAATCATTGGGGAAGGAGGAAGTGTTATTGATGGAAATGTGCCATTGGGGAAGGGGCGACAGGGTGCCTATGGCTGAGGGTTGGTGTCAATGTACGTCATGAGCGATGTGTTCCTAGCGGCCCGGTGTAACACTGGATGACTGTAAAAGAATTTCATTATCAAGGATCAATATTGGCTCAAGAGGTATATATATATATATATATATATATATATATATATATATATATATATATATATTATAGTAACTTTTTGAATCTTTAAAAATAATAATTATTATCCATATCTTTCTCTTGAGTATCATTTAAGTCAAAACTTCTTTCAACAATTTTAACTTTGTCTTGCATGATCAACATAAATCGGAAGAGTGTTGTAAATAGAAATAAACTAGTGTTTGTACCCGTGTATTGCACAATAAAATATGTGTTTTAACTTTTTATTAAAATTGCAGGACAGGGAATTGTATGTGAATTTGCCAATAAGAGTTCTAAAGAGAATTCAACTAGATTATGGATAAAAACTGTCAGAATGAGTCAAAGCCCACAAGCTAGCCCATGTCATCCCGTTTAATGATGGGTTAGAATTATCTTTTTTATCCTGATGAATTCGCCAGTTTCACGGGTCAACCTGCGTGGGTTACAGGATAAGTGGGTTGACATATGCACGTTGCGAATTTTCCAAAAAAAAAATATCTATTTTTGAATTTCATTGTCTTCAACATTGATTGTTTACTATCAAAATTATTCTCAAACATTCTTATTATTTTACAAACTTTCTTGAACTATTATTTCTATTATAATTAATTAAATAAGTTACTCCAGAATACGTTTTATGTTATAGTTGAAAATAGTTTTTTAATAAATAATAATCATTATTCACAATATTTTCTCAAAAAAATCATCATATCTCTGTTTTGTACAATAAGTGTTTTTGCTAGATACCATTTAACACTTATCAAATTTTAATATAACAATGATTTAATAATATTGTCATTTACACTTATCAAGTTTTTTTTTAATTAAAACAACATATGATAATATATTATAATATAATATTGGAATACATAAGAGTGAAGTTTTGGAAGTTGAATAGCTTTTCATCATTTATGATGTTGTCACGTGTCATTTTTCTCTACAAAAATGTTGCCACGTGTGAATAATTTATCCAATATTTTAGTCACTGGAATAAAGTAAACCATGTAATCTAGATCTCATCTTCCTTGCATGACGGTGATTCATGAGTAAGTTGCCTTAATGTTGGTCTAGAAGAAATTAGTTCTACCCGTTGTCGAATAAATCAAAACAAACTTCTTAACATCAAACAAGAACACACTATAAAAATGACGCAGAATAAGCGCACATCTGATTGACGGCGAGCTGCCGCCGAATACAAATCTACAAACTTTGCTAGGTAAGAAACATGCATGATGAATTGAAAATACAGGATAATGCGATATATTTTTCATATTCAGAAACAAAGGAAAATTTTGAAAGGGGAAAAAATGAGGCGGTGGCCATGATTCGTTCCCGATCACCGCCCCTCTCATATCTTGCATGAGTTACGAATTAAGTATTCCCATTTGCTTATATCATGTGTCCGAGCATCTTTAGCAAAAAGAATTTGATATACATTAATACATTTCAGTGATCAATCAACTCATTTAATATAACATCTTTTGAAGGCAATATGGGTGTTAAAACAAAAATTAATTATTTAAAAATTAAATACATCGTACTTTTTGAACGACATGACAAAATTTAGAGGAAATGTATTAGTCGGGATTATTTCATTGTCAAACGAAGGTTGATATAATCAACGATGGATTAACAAGAAAACCAACATAAATTTTTGAAATGAAAAAAGTTTGAAAACATGTAAAACAAAATGTATCGTGAGAGTGTTTGAAAATGATTCCGCTTTTACTTTTTTTTTTTAAAAACAATAGAAGAATCATTTTTCATAACCTGGTCTCTCTCAATTTCTAAAAAACTACTTATATGAGCAATTTGAAACACCCAGACGTATTTATGCACTTTCACACAAACCACCAAAATCCAATCACCCCTATATTTCCTCACATCCAAAACACAATTAAACCTTGAGTTTTGCTAGAGTACGGAGAAGGGGAAAGTGGGTCGGACGACCCACTTTGGAGTGCTATGCTCTATGGATTCGTCCGACCCACTTTCCCCTTCTCCGTCCGTCAGGTCATGGAGGACGGCCTTTCTTACCCCGAGGGACGAAACACTGACCTCACCCCGTTCGTACCCCTTTGTGATTCACAAAAGCCCAACACATTAAGTGAATCTATCCATTTTAATAAATAAAGTGTCATAGCAATTCATTAAAATGGGTAGAAAATGGGGTAAAATGGGGTAGCAATAGCATTGTTATCTAACCGTGAATACCCGCACAGGTAGCTCAGTTGGTTCAGTGGTGGGAAATTTGGACCAAATGACCAAGGTTCGAAACTCGAAGCGACCGTGTGTAGGTCACAGAACCTGAAATAAGGCTGAACCTCTGATGCGCACGGGAAAAAGACCTACCGGGCCCACTGGGTCGGGGTACGGGGGCTCCTGGGTGGGAGACACTTTTGGACCAAATCTAACCGTGAATAACTAGCCCCGCGGCACCGCCTGTGGCCGGCTGACGGTATGGGCACTTCCGCCTCGGGTGTCATTGTCATCGGGCTTCATCAAGTTTTTTCTTTTTCTAGCTAATTTTCCAAAAGGCAGGGAAAAACATTCTTGCCTGAAGTTCTGAACAGCGGGACAAGGAGTGCTATGCTCTATGGATTCGTCCGACCCACTTTCCCCTTCTCCGTCCGTCAGGTCATGGAGGACGGCCTTTCTTACCCTGAGGGACGAAACACTGACCTCACCACCGCCCTCCAATGTCGTCCACCTGCTTCAAAATCTCATCCTGTCTCAATCAAATGATCTGATCAAGGTGTCCGCCGACTTGGCTCCTCACGAGGTGTTAATTTCTTCACCGTTTTCTGTACTTTCTTTTTGCCCCTTATGCTATCCAGCTGTTTATGCTATCAGACTGTGGCTTCTGGAACTTAGTGTCTTCCGTTTCTGGTTCTTTAGGTCACTTCTGACTTGCTGTTTCTGATGGATTTGGCTCAAAGCATCTCCATTTCTGATGCATGTAATATTGTAGACACCTATATGCAGCTCTCCCACTTGGTAAGTAGTGCTGGCAACAAGACATTTCATTCAAATTTTAATATTTTTTTTCATAGTACAAACAATTCAATTATCCCAGTGTACTACATATATAGTAAGTATCTGTTATTACTTGCATGCCACTACTTGAAGAGGTTGCACCTTACTAATTTAGTGGACAATCCATCATACTATCTGGTGTATATGCTACGGTTATAATATACTTGGCTTGAATCACTTTCTTTCTTAGATGATTCTATTCGTAAGGTTGTCTTCTTTTGTTTAACCTTCTATTCTGCTTGAACGGTTCATTACAAATGTGCAGATTTGCTTCTAATTAACATTTCATATTTTTTCACGTGTGTACTATAGGATTTCACGTGCCTGTAACTTATTTATTTTTATTGGATAACATTCTATACCTATTTTTACCTTTTAATTTAAAGTTTAAAAGTTGAGTGCTATTAATACCATTCTTTCCTCGCTTTTGCAGGTTTACACTGTCAGCAACTTCGTTCATCTTAAAATAAGCCATAGTTGTTCGCCTCTTGTGCTTGACTTCTTAAGCAGTACAGTAGAAATTCTTTTCAATAAAACTAAGACAGACAAGGCTTTTATTAGCGATGCTGCTATAGTTACATCCACAAAACAGTGTCTGGAGATAGCAAAGTATGTTCTTCTTCTTGCCTCATTTTTTTCGTGCTGGAACTTGTATGAGCAACACTAACTTTGTTCTGCTCCAAAGTACATGCATCCTTTAGTTATCAACATTCTCTTTTTGTTTGAAAATTTTATTCCGCAACTGATTCTCTTTACTTGCAAGTTTCAACTACTCAATATTGGCATTCTTTTATTGTTCGGCTAATGTTTCCCATTTTTTTATACAGACGCCTTTTCAATGTTAGTGAGAGAGCAACCATGTTATTGGAAAACAAGCAACTATTAGATTTCACTCTTAATGTTGTTGTTCACTTTCAACCACAGTTGCATGATTCACTTTATTCTAGCGACAAGATTTTATCTCGAAATGCTAGTGTGTGGGAAGTTCAGATCGTTGCTTTCTCAATGATTGGTGATGTTTACTCAAGAGTTGGATCTTGTTTACCTGTTGATGTTTGGGAATCAACAATCGGGGTATGCACACTGGCTTATACTGATTTTTTGTTTCTATTAACGTGTCAACTTAGGTTTAATTTACATGGTTCAGGTTGTTAGAAGCAGTCTAGATCTCTTGGCATCTAAAGGAACTTTGGTCGAAGACAATGTTATGGCAATGTGTTCTCTCTTCTCTTTGATTAAAGTTTAATCCAACTTGAATGTCACATGCTTATATCTGTTCAATGCTAAGATTTTCATATCTAATCTGCAGGTTTTACACCTCATTGCTGAATTGCCTGCATTTTGTTCTTGAAGATCCAAAAGGACCATTGTCAGGTCATGTAAGAAAATTGATTTCTCTATATCAATAAATAACTTGTAAACTTTATTTTATTTTTCCAGACCAGACCATTTAGATTTCAAATAATCTATACTTTAATTTTAGAAATTGGCAAATAGTCGATCTTGAAGTGTTTTATAGTATCTTAGTGAAAAGAATGAAACTTTGAAAGAAATTTATAAAGCTGAAGTTGGAAGAAAGACCCTCTATTGGTCAAGGTAGCCGGTAGGAAGTGGCGTCAATGCAGCTGCAAGTAGGTAGGTAATGGTTGTAAACATAACTATATGCATGTGAAATTTGTTTAATAAGAGAGTGTAGGATAATGGACCTTTATTTCATATGCATTTCAATCTACCACAATCAACAAAGACACATCACACACATAGCACATACACACTACTAGGCTAAGTTGTTAAATTGTTACTAGGTAGCTACTCAGTCAAAGGCCGAGTGACGATTATGACCGATTACTCGAGAATGGACTCGGTGACTACTTGGCCTTGTATGGGTAATACTAAAGTATGTATGCTACACATTCCTAATAATATTAATCCTATATATTGATAGAAACCAGAATATCACAGTAGAAAAGTAGAATATTATTGATGAAGATTTCATCAATGAAGATTTCAAAGATTGAACTGGATTACAATGGCGTAGACAGAAAAATAGAGAAGAACGGATACTGTTGAGACTGTTCGAGTAGTCTCCCACTCCCAAGCCTAATCCCAGATCCCAAATTTCTGCCTGCCCTCTTATTCTACTCCACTCCTATTTATAATAAAATTCCCTAATGGGCCGGCCCAAGCTAACAGTACCTAGCCCAAAACCCTTATTTATACAATATCACACCCCTTAGTATAAATCTACTATTATTATTATTGGAAGTCCATGTCCCTATCATATCTCCCCCCTTGAAAAACCACCTTGTCCTCATCCTGAGTGATAGGAAACAACCTTGATCTTCAAATTCATCTTCATCCTGGCACCTCTACCTTCCCAGTATCTCACTGATTTCAGAGCGAGGAGCTTCAGTACTTGACCCTTCATCTTTATGTTCTTCACCTTAGGATTTTCACGCCATCCACGCAATTCCTGCAGCATACTGCGGCCATCCGCTTGGAGGATTATTCCTTCAGGTTGCTCTAAAACTTCCAGAGCATCAAAGAGAGGAATCACTGGCAGGCAATCATCTTGAGTTTGACCCTTCAGAAAATGTTTCTCTCCTCTCCACGAGATCGGTGATGTATCCGAGCTCAAAGGGGATCTGCCAAAGGAAATACATAATTTCTAAAATTTCAGCATTTGCACTCCAAGAGATTCCATACATAGGTCCTGAGATCCCACCTTTACTTCACCTTTCACAAGAGACTCATCCGTTACTGCCCGTACAACATCTACTTCATGATTATAAACTAGGTTAATCCTGATATTAGTAACATTTTCATCCCATTGCCACTTATCTCTCTCAGAAAGTACTCTTAAAGAGTTCCTAACCTCATCCCTATATTTTCCAGGAATGAATTTTGAGAACAAGAATTCATTGCTATCATTTGTCAAATGAGGTGTTTTCCTATCATCTTTGCATTTTCCAGCCAGAGGCATGAGAGCAAGAGAAATAACAGAACTCTGGAAATTTCCTATCATTTTGGTAGCAACATACCGAACACCATGGATAGAAACTTGAGGCACTTCTGATGCCAGACGTTCTGCTTGTCCTCCATATTTGCCAGGGTCACTAGGAAAACCATCCGACAGAAGCCTTGGCTCTGAAGATCTACAAGAGCCGTACTTGCCATTGAATAGCGGCAACTCAACCTCTCTCCTGACTCGACTAGGTCCTTGGTTCATGTATATCTCGCTTTTGTTGTCTGTTATCTGCGAACTGAGAACATCTCCTGTTGATTGCTTCACACTTGGAGGCGAACTGACATAAACTGTTGGCGTTGGAAGAATGTCAACTTTGCTCTGTTCGGAAGGTGTTGGTGCAGCCGGCTTCAACTCAGTTTTCAATTCCGGAGAAACTTGCGCAAGTTGAGAACTGGTGACTTCAGATTGCCATAAATTTGACGAATTAGGAGAAGTTGCTTGCAGAAACCCCTGAGAATTGGAAACTACTGTGAGCGACGAAGCTGAAGCAGTTTGCGATGACATCAGCGAACGGGAAACTTCTCTGGATAACGTCGTACTTGGTCGTGAACTGCTGACAGATGATGAAAATCGTGATTTCGAAATGTAAGATGAAGTTAGCGAAGAAGCCAGACAACTGGAAGGAAGTGCTCGCGACTGAGAAGAGACCTGTGCACCCAATGATGCCTGCGAACTACGCAAAGCAGTTCGCGATTGCGAACTAGGAAGAGCAACGGTCGAAGAAACCTGATTTTCAGTTGGCCGACGGCGTCTCGGAGGACTCCTCGCTCGGCCTCTAATTCTCCTACGACGCTGTTTACGCAAATGGTGTATCATCTCGTCCAGCATCGTTTCCATCTTCGTCCAGGTGCGATTCTCCATATTTTTTGTTGTTGCGTGAATGTCAATCGAAGCTTCCCAGGGCCTACTGCTTTGATACCAATGATAGAAACAAGAATATCACAGTAGAAAAGTAGAATATTATTGATGAAGATTTCATCAATGAAGATTTCAAAGATCGAATTGGATTACAATGGCGTAGACAGAAAAATAGAGAAGAACGGATACTGTTGAGACTGTTCGAGTAGTCTCCCACTCCCAAGCCTAATCCCAGATCCCAAATTTCTGCCTGCCCTCTTATTCTACTCCACTCCTATTTATAATAAAATTCCCTAATGGGCCGGCCCAAGCTAACAGTACCTAGCCCAAAACCCTTATTTATACAATATCACACCCCTTAGTATAAATCTACTATTATTATTATTGGAAGTCCATGTCCCTATCATATATCTAACGCCAAAAGCAATAAAGATTCCATAAAAGGGAAAATAGTACCGGAAAGGCAGTTTTGAAAGTGCAGAAGTACTTCTAAGTGCTCCAAATTGCTCTTAGAAGCAGCTTTTAGCAGCTGGGGGAGCCAACTTCTGAAAAACTGATTCCGAATCTACTCCTGCTTTTAAAAAGAAGCAGAAGCAGAATCAATTTTAAGCACTCCCATTATCCTTTATAGTTAGAGCTTCATTTTGCTTCCTTTGGCAATAGCAGTGGCGAGTGGGACGAAGAAGAATTAAGAAAGTAAACCGCATATCAGCAGCCACCGACAAGATAGATAAGTTGGTGACTCATATAACATTTTAGAAGTAATAACTCGACTAGTCGAGATATTTGAGGTAAATATATAGTTGGTCTGCTTATAACTCCTGCAGTTAGAGTTTTCTCGCTGTCTGAAACTTCTCCCCTAGCAGAAATCGAAAAAAATGGAAGGTTGCTGGAGAGATGAAGCTATTTGGAAAGTTTAACTGAAAAAGATTGTGATACATGGCAACACGCGCCAACCCATAAGTACCGTGTTGCCACTGGTGGGCAGCACATGACTGTGGCTATGATCACTGGACCAAGTGCGTAACGATTGACTTAGTCCCCATTAGACTATTGGTACCCGCAGTTTGATAAACGCTTGCATCCGAAAAAAATAATGTGATGTTTATGGTTCAGATGCAGAATACAATATCTTTCATGACTTCACACATGGATAAGTTTCAAGAAATCGGGGCATAAAACTTGTTTTGATGCATATTCAAGAATAGAGCGTCGACTAATTGAACTTCATATCTTATTTATTACTCCCTCCGCCCTGAATTAATTGTCTTCTTTTCCTTTTTGGGATGTCCCAAAATAATCGTCTTCTTTTTTCTTTTGACAATAATATGTGGCTCATATCAATTCACCTTTTCTCTACTCAAATCTCAACCACAACTTTTGCCTTTTCAACCACTTTCTTAAAACTTGTGCTAAAGCAAACAAGACAATTATTTCGGGATGGAGGGAGTGCTATTTACCACTTTCACTAAGATTCACATCACATACCACACTTATATATGTGTTTCTAGACTCACCTAGAGTATGTCAGAGTACTCCAGACTCCAGAGACATGGATAATTCAGAGCGACTCATATTTTTCTGTACCACTTATTTGAACAAAATTCAAGAAAGAAAACATTTTCCACTATTCATCGTACTAGTGTACTATTTCACACACAATTGGTCATTTTTGGTAATGGAATCTGGTTTCTGTAATGCCAGTTAACTCATCGTGTAGTTGGGGCAATTATTAGTTCATTTCTCATTTTGCAGGTGGATGGTTTTGTAGCGGCTCTTAGGATGTTTCTCCATTATGGCATCAGTATCAAACCAAATTCTGCATATCCAGTTGTTGATCACAATATTTCTGGATATAAGAAACAGAGCTTCTCGGAACCTATGAAACCATACAGGCCTCCACACCTGCGAAATAAGAACTTCAAAAAGCATAACCAGATGGATGATGAATCTCATAGCTCTTCTGAAAGACATAATTTTTTGACGGGTTATCAGTCATCATCTGATTCAGAAAACAGTGATAGCGATGGATTAGGAAAAGACAGTTGCTATGTTCGATATGCTAAGACTCGACTGGCTGCAATTCTGTGCATTCAAGTAGGTCAATGCAAACTCATTCTTTTACCCAAGTCTGCTATCCAGTTTTTCAAGAGTTGTCTACTCTCTTGTGTAACTGACCTATTTGTGAAACTTGAAGTCCCATTATGGCTTTATATCCTTTTGGTTCAATTTTTTTGTTTCCACCTTCGGTGTTGCATGGTGATGTATCAATGTGTCATAACTGTAATATTGAATCACACTTGTCAATAAAGTTTGAATTGTGAAAAGCTAATGCATGTAATGGGTTTGGTTTATCTTGATGGAATAGTGAGGTTAAGGACGTCCTATGTACCTATGTGCACTTCTTAGCTCTTATTGAATCACTTTGTGAGACCGAGTCATGTACTATGAAATACTATTGTATTAACTGTTGGGTTTAACTGGAAGGATCTTTGTCGAGCTGATCCAAAATCATTTACAACCCAATGGATAAACCTCTTGCCATCCAATGATGTTCTACAGCCAAGGTGTGCCATTTGCTTCTTCGTTATATATATTATTGAATTGTAGATTTTACTGACAATAACTAGGTTTACTTGCCCCCTACCATCCTGTCTATAAAATGCACAATTTTAAATCCTCCATGTGCATCCTCTTTTATTGTTCATTAGATTTATATACCTTCCAATATCGTTTTTGCAGGAGGTATGCAGCGACACTAATGAGTTGCTTACTGTTTGATCCATATATGAAGGTATTTTTTTTGTTTGCACAGTTCACATATCCTATTAGCATAATTTTGGAACCTGGAAAGTGTTAGATAATGGGAAAAAGATACTTAGGAAAATGATTTTTATGTTTCTTTAGCCTTGGAAAATATGAAGGAGAATCAGATTTGATTGAAACCTGTTAAGACTTCACATGATAATTTGATATTTCTTAGTCTTTTTTTTTATATTTCTTAGTCTTTATATAATAGCAATTTATAAGAAATGAGTTTGAACAAATATGTAAAATTGATTTACTAAATCTGAACCTAATTAAAATTTTCACCAAAGGTTTCTTTCCTTCGTAACCCTCCTGTTTTCTCTATAATTTTCTTTCACTAGATCTTCCAGGTTCCAAATGGGCCCTTAGTGTCATCCTTTTTCGCAAAGATTCCCTTCTATACACATGGTCTGATTGTCCACTTTAAAAACATTTTGTAGCAACTTAGCTCAATCAAACAATCCCAATATAGTCAAGGTTGAAAAAGATTTATCATCATCTTCACTGTAATGAGAAACGTACCTTAATGGCATCAGGAAAAAACCAAGGGGTTGCTTATTCTTTGAGCCTTGCTTGAAGCAGTGTTTTAAAAGGTGCTATTTCGGTGGCGGACATGGTCGCAATATCTAGAGGTCTAGGAGAGGATTAGTTGGTGCCTATGATATATATGTATATAAATAATAAATGTTTTTTCCTAAACCTTTTGTAAATTTGATTCTATTCAATATTTGAATTCAAATATATAGTTGTTTTAATATTTATGTTATAATAAAATATAGTTTAAGAAATCACATAATAAAGTACAACAGTTCATCTTCACGTGATAGATGATCCAAACGTCTCTATTTTTATGCTTAAAGTGCAAATTCATGTCATTTTTATCTCAGGAAGCTTAATAAAACTAATCTGCTAATATTGTAGCCAACATTTCACATAAGCTCCAGCGGTTGCGTTCTTCTATTTTTGGTAAATCATGAGACATATACACCTTTTGTCAGAATACTTGTTGACACAAAGAACTTGTTCTTGCTTAGGCCCGAATTGCTTCTGCCTCAACTATTAGGGCAATGTTGGATGCACCTTCCTGCGTTTTTCTCCAGGTGGCAGAATTCAAGGAATCCCCAAGATCTGTGGCCTTTACCACTCTTTCAAGCTCTCTTGGACATATATTAATGCAACTACATACAGGTATGCAATCATATTTTACCAATTCAATATGCTTTCCACTTTTTGCCGACTTCAATGAAGGTGCAGCTTTCTGTATTGCTGTTTGAAGTGTGTTCCTTGTAGTTTTCTTCCGGCTTTTACTATTTTTTTTATTATCTACCTGTAGGTATTTTATACTTGATAAAAAACGAAACACATAGTGGGTTGCTGATATCCTTGTTCAAAATCCAGATGCTCTTGGCATCATGCACTCCGTAAGAGTCTGCCTCATTCATGTGTTTACTATTTTCTTGCATAATACGGAGTAGTTATTAGTTATTACTACAGGCAGGAAAAGAATGTTGGAATGATTAAAAAGAAGTTGAAAATGTTAGTCAAATTTTTCTGGGTAAAAGTTAATATCATCCCATCTCTTTTTCTCTCTAGTCTCTACTTGGAGACACTTTTGGAGTTTCATATTTTCTTTGAATGCCCTATCTATGTCTAGTTCTAGTGACAGACATGAGGTCTCAATGCTGGGATAAAGAACAGAACAGAAGTGCCATTCATTACTGCCATTCATTACTGAGTGTTACATATGGCCATATGGGTGACATGAGCACATAAATGCCAGGGTAGCTGTCAAAGTTTCCCCTGGTAGTGAAAATGAAACTTAAAAGGCTAGAGATTATGTTGTAATACTTCTTTATGAATTACTGAATTCTTTGAAAACCACAATTTCTAGCCCATTGCTTTCATATCTAGTGGCCTTGGAGGCACTTTAGTCATTTAATGGTCATTACCTACTGAAGCAATCAGCCATTGATGATATAAAAAATAGCAAGAATATGATTTATTGTGTAGTATAGTTACTGAGGAAAATTACTACCTTCTGCGTATGGCCATACATCCATAAATACAATGCCTCATCTCTTTTTTCTATTATGTTAAACTTCTAATATTTGATATGTGGAGTCCATATTTACAGATATTTAAGAATGCCTCCAGAATTGTTGCCAACCATTATTTCTTCTATCCAAAGTAGAGTTGAAGAGGGCTTCTCATTTCGAAGTGATCAGAATATCTTGTTGGTTAGTGCTATATTTACTAGTATAATTATGAAGCACTAAATTCAAGATATCTCCCATTTCTGTGATAATGTAAGAGATCGTTAAGTGAAACTCAAATTCTAACTGTGCCAGAAGGGGTCTAGCCTAATTTATCTTTCTATATAATGAAGGAGATTGTCAAGTGAAACTCAAATTCTAACTGTGCCAGAAATTGTACATGCATTCAGTTTTTTTTGGAATCATGAATTTGACAGACTGACAGTGAATTGTCTTGTAACATGATATTATCAGCTAGGGTAACCATTTGAAATAATAAATAAGACTGGCTTTACTAAGAAGAACTGCTATTAAAATGAGTCAATGCCTGGGATTTATGCATTCTCCATTTGTCGAGACAACCCTTTGAAATCTAGTAGAATCGTGGTAAAGACACAAGTTTACGGATAGTTGTGCTTGATTTATGATTACTTTCATACTTGAGAAAGAAATTAATCTGAAACGGCCAGTGCTTCAAGCTCATCTGAAACTAAGAAAAACTTGTACTGTAAAAAAACTCATTCAATCTTTACAAATATAAATTAAGTAAGTTGTTTTGATTTTTCTAAGTTTATCTAATAGTTCATTTTTCAAAATATATGGGGCTTTATACAAGATTCATATAATACAGAAAGTGCTTTTCTTTGTGCTATTTTATGAGTTGCGAAACCGTGCATTCATGTATAAAAATGTTTTATTACTCAAACATAGTTGCTGTGACAGTACTCATGCATTCTTGATAGTATGAAAATGTGCATGGTTTCATAATGTGCCGATAAAGTCCAATTATGATGCTGTTAAATTTCTTTTTGGGAATCATTTAGCTGTCAAACAAGTTCATCTAGCAATAGAATGTTGACAATCATTTTGCAGGCAGCTGCTATCAACTGCTTGAGTGTCGCTTTATCCTCATCAGCTTTCTCAACACCAGTCAAAGATATGCTTTTCGCAGAAGTGACAAAAGGTATTTTTTTGCTGTCCTGCCTGACTTCTCGAATTTTCAATATTACAATGTTCGAAGGGCAAATAAGTATAAAGTACGTACCTGCTACCCAGTGCCAAAGCTCCTATACGGCAACACCACAGTCGTGTAGGGAAGGGCTTAAGCTAGGCACCTTTCCATTGCGTTTCTGCATGTAGGCAGGTTCACATGGCCGCACTATAGACTAAGCACTTTCTTCATAAAAATACAAGGAGAAATCAATATTATTTCTCTGCGTGTATAGATTTATGCGGCATTGGCCCATCACATGCCTAAATTGAGGTAGGTTGCACAGCCGGAGTATTGGATACATAGATGTTATGTGCAGCTGCAATCAGAGAACCAGAGTGCGAAGGATAATTTACAAATAGTATATGACTCATATGAACAGCTTCCTTATTTCTACTAAGGTTGACAAAGAGAATAGTGGTTTGAATAAATTACTCCCTCCGTCCCATTGTATCATCCTACATTCCTTTTTGGTTTGTCCCAAAATAAGTGTCTCATTTCCTCTTTTGGAAAGAAATATGTGGCCTACAACATGTTACTTTATTATACTAAAATCTCAACCACAACTTTTACTTTTTCAACCACTTTCTTAATAATTGTGCCAAGTCAAAGTGAGACACATAAAATGGGACGGAGGTAGTATTGCTTAGCATTTGGCTGTTTAGCGCGATTGGCTTATTTATAGAAATCTGACCCCACAGTTTCAATGTGTGTAGACACCTAGTTGTGGCCTTAGTTTTGTTTGACTACGCTCTATGCTTTGCTAATCATATATTTTGAATACTTTTTAATATTTCAAAATTCTAAATAATACCAACTATCACCCAACGACCAATAATAAAACATTTTATAAAAGTTGCTTTAAATTAATAAATACTACCAACTATTTGAATATATAATGTAAATGATACAGAACCACTTTTTGAACTACAAATCCGGTTATTTAACCCATAAAAACTGATATCAAACCATCAAATCAACATTATTTGATATTCGGTCATTTATGTGATGGTTTAAATGGCTGGATTTATGATCGACATGCGTCTTCCTATCATTTTCGTTATACCGTTCTTGGTTTTATATAAAGCAATTTTTATAGTATATATTATTATTATTATTGGCCGATGGGTGATGATATATCTAAGGTTATTTTCCCTTCCGAAATTTAGCAGCAAGCACCTGTGTCCTTGTCATTGAGTTTAGAACTATGTTGCGGTTATGTACTTGTATATGATGTTAGCTTTCAACATATTATTTCTGCTTTAAATTAAATGAATGGTTGGCATGCTGTATACATATTTGATTTTTCACTACGGGGTACCAGCATTGGCTGCTTCAATCTTTGCAACCATGTTCGCGGTTCTAATGTTTGGTTATATTACCTCATATGAAGTAAGTATGTGTGTGCATCTTTTCCAGGTTTTGTCAGCCGAAAATCAGGCGTTTTATCAATCTTATTTCAATATTCTGAACCAGAAACAAGCCCGTCGATAAGCTTTGAGGCACTCCAGGTATGGTTTAGCAAAACTAAATATCTTGCTTAGTCCCAAAGCTCTAAACTCCAAAAGATGGTCGGGGATGTAAGGACTTATTTTTGCGAAAGGGCAGGTCCTTGGGAAGTGTTAGATATAATACACCGTTTTGTAATGGCTTTAAGTCAGTTAGTATTCAGTTAGTTGGTTAGTTTAGTTGAGTTGTAGCCCTCTATATAAATACTCTGTACACTTGCTTTGCTTGATTAGTGAATTCATTACATTCATCATTATCTCTATCTCTGAATTCTATTATGGTATCAGAGCTTTAGCTCGATCCAACCATGGTGAATTCTTCATTCACTTCTTCTTCAATTACTGGAAATTCTATTCTTCCGGTGATTCTCAATCATCCTCTTCCGATCAAACTTGACTCAAATAATTTTCTATTTTGGAAGCATCATGTCGAATCTGTTATGCGAGCACACAAACTTCTGAAATTTGTTGAAAAACCTAAAATTCCTGAACAATTCATCGTCGCAATCGTGGCGAGACTACTACAGTGAACGAAGAGTACACTCTATGGGAGCAGCTAGATCAGATGCTATTTTCCTGGATTCTCGCATCACTCACTGAATCACTTCATGCTCGTGTCATTCAGTGTAGACACTCATACGAACTCTGGAGCGAAATTCACAAGTTCTTCAAGTCGCAAATCATCGCACGCGCTCGTCAACTCAAATCCGAACTCTATAATAATACCAGCAAAGGTGATCGATCTGATCTATTACTGAGTATCTTCTGCATATTCAAAGCATTGTTGACAACCTCACAGCTGTAGGAGAGTCTATTTCTCCTAAGGATCACATTAATGTGAACCTTGAAGGACTTCCTGAAGAGTACAAAGCTCTTGTATCATCAATTTCTTCCAGAAGCATTCTCGATCCAGTCTCTCTCTCTGAACTCGAAGGATTGTTGCTAGCCAAGGAACTTCGAGCCAGAAAACAACGTGAATCTTCACAGCAAAATCTGTTTTCAGCTAATGTTGCTCGCTTAGAAACCTCCACTTCAAATGATGACTCTATATCTCAAAGTTCTACAGAAAACTCCTCTACGTATGTTGCTCAGTTTCCTAATTCTCACAATAATGCTCCATACAGAGGTAGAGGTCATGGAGGACCCTTCAGAGGGCGCGGAGGTTGTTCTGGAGGTCGCAGTTCAGTTGAATGCCAAGTCTGTGGCAAAACTGGTCATAGTGCTTTGGTATGTTATCACAGGTATAATCCTACATACACTGCTTCTATGCCTGATGCTTCCCAATCATTCTATCCTCAACAAATTCATCCACAAACCTCACAGCCTCCATCCTTTTCATCTCAACCAAGGTTACCTCAGAACAATATACAACCACACTTTCCAGAAAATCAAAATTGGAGTCACTCCCCATCTCAATCACCTAATAACTTCTACCAGATACCTCAAGATACCTCAACCTTCTACCAACCCTCTACCTAATCCTTACACATCTCAAGCAAACTGGAACCAAAATCTTGTACCCACTGCTGCCTGGGCATCTGCTAGCCCTTCTATCCTTGGACCTCATCCACACTCTAGCAATTGGTTTCCAGATTCAGGAGCAACACATCATGTTACTTCTGATCCTCTCAATTTGCAACATAGTGAACCTGCTATCACAACTGACAAGCTTTTCATGGGCAATGGTCAAGGTTTGGATATTAAGTCTATTGGTTTCTCTTCCTTTTCCTCTCCTTATCATCCCTCTTATACACTCTTTCTTAACAATATTCTTCATGTACCCACTATAACCAAAAACTTGCTTAGTGTTAGTCAGTTTGCCAAAGATAACAATGTCTTTTTTGAATTTCATCCTCATGAATGCTTTGTTAAATCTCAGGCTTCTAAGGAGGTTCTATTACATGGCATTCTGGGTGCTGATGGTCTCTACAAGTTTCAGTCTCTTCCAGCTCTTGTTTCTAGTCATTCTGTTTCTCAAAATAAGTCCTGTAATAACATTCAGTCTTGTAATAGTTCTAGTTCTTGCAATCTGTGCCATTTGAGGCTTGGTCATCCTCATCTTGAGGCTCTAAAGTCTGTACTGAAACTCTGTATGTTCCTACCATTAATAAAAGTGCAATTGATTTCTGTTCATCTTGTTGTCTTGGTAAAGCACATAGACTCCCATCTTCCCCCCTCCACCACAATTTTTCACTCACCCTTTGAGTTTAATATTCACTGATCTTTGGGGACCAGCTCTTGTTGTTTCCTTTGATGGTTATTCCTACTACATTTCCTTCATTGATGCCTTCACAAGGTATACATGGATTTACTTTCTGAAAAAGAAATCTGATGCTCTTGTAGCTTTCCAAAACTTTTATCAATACATCCTCAATCAGTTTTCTGTCTCTATCAAATGATTCAAATCTATTCAGTCTGATTGGGGAGGTGAATTCAGATCTTTCACCAAATTCTTAACTGAAAAAGGCATTACACATAGAATCATTTGTCCTCATACTCATCATCAAAATGGTGTAGTTGAGAGAAAACATAGAACCATTGTTGAGAAGGGTCTTTCTCTTCTAGCTCATTCCTCCTTGCCTCACAAATTTTGGGACACTGCCTTTGCAACATCAGTCCATCTTGCAAATAGAACCCCTTCCAAATCAATTGCTAATTTCAGTCCATATTTCAAGCTCTGTGGTTCCATTCCAGATTACTCCTTTCTCAGAGTATTTGGATGTTCCTGTTTCCTCTTTATCAGGCCCTATAATAAACACAAAATGGATTTTCACTCTGAAGAATGTGTGTTTATAGGCTATTCTTCTCAACATAAGGGTTACAAGTGTCTCTCACCTTCTGGGAAAGTCTATATCTCTAGAGATGTAGTCTTTAATGAATCCAAATTCCCTTATTCTATTCTTTTTAATTCACACATCAACCAGCCCTATACTACCTCCCCTCCACAGTCTGTTCCTATCACTATACTTCAACCAAATTCTGAACCACTTTCTTTTGATCTATCTCAATCAAACTCATCCACACCCTCTAATACTACTTCTTCACCTCAAACTGATTCCACTCAATCAATTCCTACACACCCTCCACTACAATCTGGCTCTTCTCATCCAGAACCCCATTCCCAGAATACTTCACCATCCCACTCTTTGATTATGTGTAATTATTCTTTGATTCTTTCCCCAAGTCAAAGGGTTTGTGTTTGTAAACAAATTACTCAAGATGTTCATATGATATTTTCAACCCTTTCAAGTTGGTATTCGAGCCAGGTTGGGTTACAGATTTATTGTTTATCCAATACCTATGATTTAGGGTAGCTCATATAAGGCCCATTTATCCATGCTCAAGTTGTCCACCCCATTTGAATTAAGGGGGCGAGTTGAAGTACTAGTCTCACCCCTGGTTTGGCATAAAGTAATAAACTACTCCCTCCGTCCCCCTATTATTGTCCCATTTCCTATTCACTTGGTCAACACAAATCACTCTTAATCTCTTACTTTATGTATCAAATTTTTATCAAATTTGATTCTGGTTTTTGCGACTTTGTAAATCTTTTAATGTAGTTTCTGAATATGTAATTTTTTTTTCCTAAAAATAATTTGAGTGCGGACAGGGATCTGTTTGCTTTATCGTCGGTCAAGCATCGTAAACCGTAATGGGACAATAACAGGGGGACGGAGGGAGTAATAAACTATATAAGATTATAAACTAATTCTCTTATCAGGTTAATCTTTTAAACTGGAACTCCAAGCCTCAATAGGCATTTTTTCAAGATAAGTGTTCTTTTTTCTGGCTTTTTCTTAAATATGGCAATGTGCTGATAATTAAACATGTTATTAAGGTTTAAGAAGTTTGCTTAAATTCCCATTTGAGATGTTTAAAATAAATTGTTTTACTGTGAGCTGGAAGCATGTTAAGCTGGCCTCAAAAAGTTCGATACGTTCTCATTTCACGTGTTTAAAATGTAGAATCGTTTATAATATATTAGATCTCATGCCTTGAAGTCTTGATTAACTTTTGCTTGAAATCTAATAGCTTGAAGATCTTCTTAGTTGATTGATAATCCTTGTTTAATTTAATCGACCTCTCACTGAAGGATACTCTGACTATAGTGTAAAATGTTGCATGATGTTATGCGCTGACATAGTTTATTGCAGGCCCTAAAAAATGTGACTCACAGCCATCCAAGTGTAATGGTTTTGTGTTGGGAAAAAGTTTCCTCTTTAACATATCAATATCTAAGTGCATCTGTTGACACTCAAACTAGAACCTGGAGAGATAATACGCCTGGTGAGAAAGCCATCGCAGCTGCCATCAAGGTGAAACACCCTGCCATTTTTTACAATTTTATAGCAGTTCATCTTTCTATTCATTAGCTGCATTAGATGCTCTAACTTTTGCCAGCATATTCACAGTGGTACCTAACTATAGTCTTAACAGCGCCGTATTAGGCGTCTACCTCAGCTAGAAGTGAGCTACTCTATGGAAGCCTAGTGGCTGCCTAGGCAGTTTTTTAGAATGATGGATCTATGAGTTCTGGTCTGTGTTTATTTGTCGAAGATTATATATTTGTGATACTTAAAAAGTATAGAATTCTTTTCACCAACTCAGAGGTGTTAAAACTAAGGGTTTGAAGGTCTAGGCAGTGGCAAATGTTGACCACCCACCGAAGAGGCTTGAAGCTATAAATTTAAGCGGACTAAAGAAAATGTGTGTAAATTATAATCATAAGACTCATTCTCATAGTGGTGTGATAGACAAGGAGTAAAGCAAGCGGTTCAGTTTTACAAGAAAGTATATAAAAGGAGGAAGAATGGGGCAGTTAATAATAACGATTAACTAACTAGTCTGTCAGTTAGTTAGTTGAGGTCCCTGCGTGGACTTTTACTATAAATAGAAGATGAATAAGCTAGCTAGAGCAGTCTGTTATTTGGCTAGAACCGGGCTAGGAGATTAGGCATCTCGAATTGTCTAAAGCTTGTGTACTCTCGATTGTTGAATAAAGTGTGATCTGTGTGTTCTTGGATTGTTTGTGTGTGAATTCTGAATCAGTAATATCAGTGTTCTATCATTGGTATTGGGCATTATGCTCCTGGTGGTTACAGAATTGATCGGAGAAGGACAGAAATCCAGAATTTTTTTCGTTTGAAGGTGGTGGTTCGAACGAGAGGCAAAATGGATCATCGCTTGGAATCGTTGGAGCGAAATCAGCAGGAGATGCATTCCGCGTTGGATGCTCTCACAGCAAAAATGGATGCGATGGCGGAACACTTTCAGAACCGAGGGAGATCGCGAACACCTCAACAACTTCATACGAGAAATTCGCGCAGTCCGATAGCCTCCAGAGGTAACTCTGTTCATTCACATGTTCATATTGCTCGACGAAGTGATGAAAACCTTAGATTACCTGGTAGAAAGGTAGATTTACCTTTATTCAATGGTGAGGGAGCCTACAATTGGATTGTACGCATGGAGAGGTACTTTCGCTTGAATCATATTGAAGAAGAAGAAAAAGTGGAAGCATCCATGGTTGCGATGGAGGATAGAGCTTTGAACTGGTTCCATTTATGGGAGAATCAAACTGAAGAAACAACTTGGGAAACTTTGAAGAAATCTGTCATTCGCAGATTTCAACCGGAGTTAATTCAAATTCCATATGGACCACTGTTGAGTTTGAAGCAAACTGGAACTGTGAAGGATTACAGAGAAGAATTTGAAATGGTGATCGCTCCGCAGCTGACTCTGGACAGGGAATTACTGCGAGGGGTTTTCATGACAAGTCTGAAGGATGAGATCAAATCAGAGTTGAAATTGTTTACATCCAGGTCTTTAACTGAGATTATGGATAAGGCTGTACTTATTGAACAGAAGAATGAAGCACTCTATTTGAAAAGGAAGGAGGAAGACAAGTTGGTGGGAAGAGACAAAGGATCTGCATCAGTTAAACCTCAGACTTGGGGGGATGGTTTTAAGACAAAATCTGGTAATCCTTGGTCATTTCAGAATAAGTTGGTTACAGAACACAAAATTAACAATTCTGGGAGTGATAAGGTAGGAAACAAGCTTCCTGCAGCTCAACCTTCTGGAATTAGAAGGGTAGGGCCTCAGTTGTCTCAAGAAGAATTTCAGGAAAGGAGTAGAAAAGGATTGTGCTTCAAATGTGGGGATAATTGGAGTAAAGAGCATACTAGTAAACTAAAGAACTACAAATTAATGTTGATTGAAGATTCAGATGGAGAAAAAGTATCAGATGAGGGCAGTCCCATTGTTACAGAACCTGAACAGGCAGTAGACATGGAATCTAAATCAATGCAGCTATCTCTCATGAGCCGGGAAGGGATACCTACTATGAGGGCTTTCAAGGTGATGGGAACGGTGAAATGGTAAAAGGGAGACCAGTTGGTAGAAGTGTTAATTGACAGTGTGGGGACACACATAATTTCATTTCTCAAGGGCTGGTAGAACAACTGGGATTACCTTTTAACACCATACCTAGTTACAAGGTTCAAATTGGTAATGGAGAAAAGATAGTCAATAATGGAAGATGTGAGGGGTTGACACTGAGTTTTCAAGGTACAGACCTTAAACAGGATTTTTATATCCTCAGTTTGGGAGGTACAGATGTAGTGTTGGGTATGGAGTGGCTGACTAGCCTAGGGGATGTTGAAATTAATTTCCAAAAGCAAACTATCAAGTGGCAGCAGTTGGGCCAAGGTTTGTCTATTCAGGGTGATCCAAAATTGAATTCCATGGATGTTTCTTTAAAAACTATTTCACAAATCTTACAAGACAATGGAGATGGTTATTTTGTATATTGTGAAGGGAGTACACTGAATATGAAGAATTGTGGGGAGCTAGAACCTGTGTGGAAGCATAGAATCGGTCAAATTTCTAATCTATAGCCGATTGATTCTCGGTTAGCTGGTGACTCTGCTAATGTGGCATCCAGATGTCATTTTTGCCTTTTTCTTTTTCTTTTCTTTCTTTCCTTTTCATTCTCTTTTCCTTTTTTTTCTTCTTGCCCACCTCCCCCCATCTCCTTTGTTCTTTGGCCCCACCTCCATCTTTCTTCTCCCCCCATATGACTTTCTTTCTCCCTTCTTTTCTTCCCACGAAGATTTGAAACTTACGATTTTTTTATTCTCGGTTAGATGTGAAACTAATGATTTTCTGTTTTTTTGTCTGCATGAGGATGTGCTTTGTTTCTAACCTCCTGTACTCTGCTGTGACCTCTCATCTTGTGTTAGCTATGCATCATGATGCATTCACTTTCTTATGTGCACGCAGCTTGCATGACCATGTACTTTTATACCACTTAATGATCATTATTGATTAATGCATGGATTATTGTAGGACGAGGAGCTTTTGTAGTAATTTGCGCGCATGTTTTACAATTCTCCTTTCTTGAATGAAAACCCTCTCTTCATTTGTGTTGTATGCAAAAAAGGGAAATGTTCCCTGACTTCTCTCTTTGAAATGGATTTTGTTCCTAACAGTAATGCCTTGTTCTGGACCTCTGATCATGGTATACTTTATAGTTTCAAAATTTTGACACAGATGTACATGCAGGTTTTAGATCAATGTCTTCGTGCTGCCTCTGGATTTAAAGGAACTGAAGATCTTTTCAGTGATAAATCACTCGAGAACCCATTTATGTCTGATTATGTGAAAACAAAAACTATTTCATCAGCTCCAGCTTATGAGATGCAGGGTTATGTAACAACTAAAGACAGAGCTGAATCTCTGTCAGGAAGTGAACAGTGGCTTGAGTTAATTGATAGGCATATGCCTTTTATACTTGAGCATGCTTCTGTCATGGTTAGTTGGAGTATATCCCTTTCAGTTTCTTTCCAAAAATGATTACCATATCTTTTTGTTCTTTTTTCTAAAATAGGAATTAAAGGGTTACATATTGGAATTTGAATCTGTAACACAGGAAAGTAGACCCTCACTTCACTATTGCAATTGTTCCTGAAAACTTGGTTGACAATAGAAACCCTTTAACTTGATTTTTAAATACTTTATTACAATATGTTCAGTCCAATTCGAGATTATAGTTTTTTATGATTCTGCATCATTTGAGCTAAAAGAGTAGCATAGGCTGGTTCAAAAGTAACATTGGTCCTGCTGCAATGAGGATATTCTATTATTTCTTTACTTTTGCTATGTGATTTTTCATAGTTGCTGAACATTTAAATATACATGGCATAGTTGTTGAGCATGGTAGTCGAAATCGCAACTTGGGTCGTAGGGTTACTCGACTTTATATTCCTTTCTACCTGTTGTAATTCATATTGAACGAAGGGTCACAAATTTGTAACATCACTTGAGTACATTCTCTCTGTGCTTTAGTGTAGGGGTATGACTAGGGGTATGACTGTGTACATCTGATCCTCCTTAGCCCCCACCGTAGGTGGGGCTGCCTTTGCAGCACTGGGGTAACATTGTTCTTGTTGTTGTTGCTCCTTGAATCAAAGAACATCGTGGATATGGTAGGAACACATTCGAATCGTGAACACTGCGTGGTCAGAAGTTTTCCAAAATTATTAAATAATAAATATAAGGGAAAAATCGTCAAGTAGTAATTTAAAAAGTTGGACAAAAGCGGAAGATTTAAATCACGGTTTTGTGTAAAGAAATTGTCCTAAATAGGAGTTAAAACGTTTGAGATTTCTAAAATAGGACTACCGTTTTTTATTCCCTAAACAAGAGATGCATTTTTAGGAGGTTCAATAGGTTATATAGAACAAGCCCCCAGATCTATGGGGCCCCAATTTTTAAAAACTTATTAGTATTATATAGTCATATTATATTATATATTAATACTAATCAGTAAAAAACAGTTAGCAAGGAAGAAAAAAACTGATCCATCATTTTTTTAATCGGTCATTTTAGTCCTCTTTTTCTCAATTTGCTTGAGTAATGATCAATTGTGTACTTGTGTTGCTGTAAATCAAGCATTAAGTAACTTTTATTACGTTATTTAATGAGTATTCAATTGATTTGAGTATAAGTATTTAGATTGAGGTTTTGTTTTTAATTTTTTATGTTAATGTGGGGCCTCAATTTTACATTTAGAACCGGGGCCTCCAAATTCATTAGACGGCCCTAAGAGTAATTACTGGATTTACCGCCATGTTTGGCATTACCGGCTTTAAACACGCCAGCATTTTTAAAGCTTCGCACTAATTACTTCTATGTAGGGAATAAAAACACAATACTCCTATTTTGGAATTCCAAAATGTTTTTACTCCTATTTCAGGAATTTTCCCTTTTGTTTATATTTTTTTTGGATGAAGTTTTCCCTTTTGTTTATAGTTTACATAGAATGTTGTTTCAACCATAAAAGTGAAAGGTCTCTAGGAGACTAGGACTATGTATTTGCGTAAAATTTTAATGTTTAAACATGTCATTTGAGAGTACTGTTAAAAGTCCAGATGCTTTCCAACGCACAACCAGCCCAGTCATTTGTGTTACCAATAATTTTAAGATTTCCAAGATATTTGTGTAGTAAGCTGTGCTGGATGATTTCTGAAAGTATCTTGGGATTTGGATGAAAACATCTTAAAGTCTCACTTGAAGATGCTAAATATGACTCATCACTCATAAAACTTACAAAGTTACAAGAAAAATAAATATCAGGACGAGCAAAACAGGTAACCACAAGATATTGCAGTTTCCATATCAACCTCCTATATCTCCCTGGATCAGACCCCCCTCCCCGATCTGGTAGGAAACTAAGAATTTGCCTTTGGGGTCCATGGTATTGTCAAGCGGTTGCAATCCAGTACCCATTTTTTAAGTGCATCCAGAGCACTCTTTATGTTGTGACATGTGAATTATTTTCCTTGAGCTTGCAACTTTAATCTATAGAAAAAATCTGAAATTCCAGAAGTTGTTTGTTTCAAAACAAACAATGTCATCATGTTCAAAAACCTTCCAAACTCCTATGGTAGCAATGTGGTCAATATGAACAACAAGAAGAAAGCTCGTAATGTCTATACTCTATAGATAACAGAGTAACCAACTTTGTTTGAACTCTAGTTGAGCTTCCTAATCACACAACTGAACCTTCCAAACGAGGCATAGGCAGACTCTTCAAGTCTTAAAGAGACCTTTCGAGTTTACAAATGAAGTCACTTCCTCCCCAACAAACTCCGACGGATGCGCCATGTAGACCTCCTCCCATATGTGAAATGCATTTAGTTATAGACTTATAGCAACCATTGATTTAGTAATCCCCAAAACTTGAGCCCACCCTCTCTAAAAACCAAAACTGTGACAAATTTCTAAGGCTAACTTAACTAACATTCCTCCTAACGTACAAGTGACACCCTAACTTTATCGACTGATTCATTTGCTCCAATACTGTGTTTCTTTTATTAGAAGCATCTTCTTTTTATACTTCTTTTATAACTGAGCTCTATTTTTTTCAAGTGCTTGCTTGCTGGATACCAAATTATATTGGTACTGTTAGGTGCTTACCTAGTCCTTGTTATGATATCAAGAGAAATGCAGTGTCTATGACAAACAAATAAGCATTTTTAGCTCGTAATTTTGAATTTGATAGAACAAATAATGTTCATTTTACACTTGTTCGAACTGTAATCGATTGATTTGTCTACAAGGTAAGGGCTGCATCAGTTACATGTTTTGCTGGGATAACGTCTTCGGTATGGTTCTATATGCCAAAAGCAAAACAGGATTTCATTATTTCTTCTTTGGTAAGTACTCAGTGTTCAACTATTTTTGCTAATAACCAAGATTGACATTATGAGTTGTGATGCTTTTTGCCATCTTTGTAGATCAGCTTTGCTGTTACTGATGATGCTCCTTTAGTTAGATCGGCTGCTTGCCGTGCTATTGGTGTAATTGCTTGTTTCCCACAAATTTTTGAAAGGTAATTAGTTTGCTTGCTTGTGGAGGTATCAATTTATATTTGCTGCAAACAAGTGATTGAACCTTAAACTGATCCAATATGTAGTGCAGAGATCTTTGAAAAGCTTATCTATGCTGCTGAGCACAATAGCCACGATACATTGGTCCCAGTATGTTATTTCTTATCCCACTCCTTCTCTACTCTCAGAATGTGCTATTTGACATGCTTTCATATTCATAGGATATCAGTTTATCCCTTTCAGGTGCGTATAACAGCTTCCTGGGCTATAGCAAATATATGTGATACTCTTTGCCACTATGTTGATGTAAATGGCTTTGACCAACATTCTTCGGGTGAGATTATAATTTAATAATTTATGGAAAAATCACACTTTTGGTCCATTTATTCTGCATTTTGAAATGTAGTCTGTCGGGCCGCGGGTATGCGGTGCCACCAATCTGCCAGCCTGCCGGTGCAATCGAACCACGTGGCGCTTTGCTTGCGCTATAAAGGGGGAGGAGCGTGCTTCACTATCAGCGATTGCTTTTAATGTAGCGGTAAGCGCAACGATCCACAAGTGGTATCAGAGCCAAGGTCACGGGTTCGACCCCTGGCAACAGCATGCTGCGCAGTTAAGGCTGGCAGGTGCTGGGGGGAGATTGTTGGGCCGCGGGTATGCGGTGCCAGCAATCTGCCAGCATGACGGTGCAATCGAACCACATGGCGCTTTGCTTGTGCTATAAAGGGGGAGGAGCGTGCTTCACTATCAGCGATTGCTTTTAGTGTAGCGGTAAGCACAACGATCCACATAGTCCCTGTCTTATAAGTGAATACAACAACATCCAAGCCTTAGTCCCAAAAGATATTGGGGTCGGCTAACATGAATCGATACATGATATCACCACCAAAAGGAAAAGAAAGAAAATAAAGATAAAAAAGATAAGTTGTCTTATAAGTGAATGTGGCCCCTTAAATGTGGCCCCTTTAACCAACTCCATTTCTACATTGGTATCGGTAGGGACTATATTTACAACATATTGCTAAATTGAGGGATGATATTTCAACATTTTACACTATTAAAGGGAAATATTTTCAAAAAAAAAAAGAGCATTTTACATTATTAACTGCAAAATTGGTAAGGACAAATTTGCAATTTATTGCACACTTATGGGACGACATTTGCAAAAATTAAAAGTCATGGACTAAATTTCAATTCGCATGATAAATGGGAGACCAAAAGTCTGATCTCCCTAAGTTTATTATCTTTTGTTCTGGTATTATGGCATGTAGTCTGGGCCTCCACTGACAGCAATTACAATCATGTGATAGATTCAGAAGCAAGTTCTAAGTGGATCTCATTGCTAATTGACAGTAGTTTGCGACTTGCAAAAGATAATGACAAGGTGATTGCACTTCTTTCAGCTGATGCTTCTACTTGATCTTCTGGATTCGTGAAGTTATATTTTCAATGGATAATGTAATAATCAGATATGGTCAAGAAAATAATAACATTCTTTCATGTTTTTATCTTCCCCCTCCACAGGGTTTACATTAAATTGTTTTTTGTATGTCTGGAGAGGCTCGGGGTTTTGTATAATCAGATCTATGTGCTAAGTGTCCTGAAGCCCTTCCATGAATGACCTGAATTAGGAGGATATATGCGAAAGCAGGAGACATGATTTCATTTTGTAACGTTGAAAGTTTGGAGCTTCCTTAGGCTTCAGCTATTAAAGTCTTTATCCACCATTGGTCTGGTTAAATAACTTTATTGATTTGTTAGTTGAACGTTTAATTCTTAAAATTGCTTGAATAGTAAGAACTATTAAATCTGGACAACTAACACTAAGCTTGCCTACACAGTAATAATCTATCACCCTGAATTACTTTTTGTTATGCAGGTGTGTTCATTTCTACTTTCGACAAAGTAGGCTTCTTAATTGCATTTTTAAGCTTAACTAAATGTGAATCAATTTCAAGGTTTATAAATGCCTTTTTTCTTTCAATCTCCTTCATTAGATTTTTCTATTTATGCATGATTCCAGATTAAAGCAAATGCTGTGAGAGCTCTGGGGAACCTGGCTAGATTTGTTCCATTAACAAGTCATTCAAGTGATTATGACAGGTCAGGAAAGTGTTCAGAACTTCTAATATGTAACTCTGTAAAAAGATCCATAGGAGTGATGATCCAAATCCAAGAAACTGTCCAAATTCAAACAGGAAACTGTTGGAGGAATCACATTGGCTGGAAAAGATGGTTCAAACATTCCTTTCTTGTGTTTCAACCGGAAATGTCAAGGTATATCATCCCACCCACACCGTTTGCTTACAATTTGGCTTGAGATCAGTGTTCAGAGAGATCTCTTGTCTTGTATAGTTGTAAGCTAATTGTGTGCCGTAGCTATATACTATATTGTGTGCTGTTTAGGGGGCTCATTGTATGCTGTACGTATATACTATATTATATTGTGTGCAACATTGAACAGTGTTAGTTATGGTATTTTTTTTTCTTTTTAAGGGGTTGGGGGGAGATCTTTAGCCAATCTAGTTGTCTGCAAGTCGACTTTGCACCCCGTTTTATGAAATCATTTGTTTTTACATCCCAAACCTCAAAACTTACACCACAACTATGTGATCCTTCTGGTGATAGATTAAATTTAATCCAACTTGTTATGGACGGTATATCCCCATTACGGTAAATCAAACTATTGTAGGATGTTGGGGGTGGGAACTGGGATGAGTTTTAATTTATTTATATATTTGTCTGAATTTTATTTCCTTTTGTAAATATTTAAAAATAAATCAGTCATAAAAAATTAACTCCTGCTCTTATGTCATTTCACACAGATTCTATCAGTTGCTAGTTAAATTTATTACCAGCCAATATGATAACAACTAATAACTACTAACTACCACCTACTCTCCAAACCTCACCACGGAGAGAAGAAGATAGTGGAACCTGTACTGATAGGCTGGAAGTCGTTTATTTAAGTAATCTGCTATGCTTAACATATGATTAATGTTGCAGGTTCAGTGGAATGTCTGTCATGCACTAAGCAACTTATTTTTAAATGAAAAGTTAAAATTGCAACAGATGGACTGGTATGCGACAACTAATATTCCTCGTTTTAAGATTATTTTTTCTCATTATGCTAGCAGTTCCCTTTGATAGTTTAAATTGGGATGTTATTTGAACTTGGAAAGGAAGGCTTTTAGTATTATGTATTATTTACATTATGGGGTATGTGTTTTGCTGCTGTGTTTCTATCACTTAGGATAGGTATTGTCCAAGATGAAATTACCTGAATAAGTTCCATATTGCAAGAAGTTTTTGAAGTTAGATTACATGTTATCTTTTGGGTTATTGGCCTAGAAAGTATTCAGCCCAACACTGGAAGGATCCAGAACCTCAGGTAGTGGGCCTGAAGCCATATACCTCTGCCCAACCAAGTTGCATGTTAGGAATGGGCCTATGATTAGAAATAATAATAAGTGGGCCTATTATTGTAGATAATAATAAGTGGGCTTGTATTATAAATAGAAGTACTATAAATAGAAGTCTGGAGTCTAAGAATGGTAGGCAAGAATTCTGTTGAGAATAGGCTGGGAGATTGGGCATCTCGATTAGTCCTAGGCATTGTATACGACGTTCTGTACTCTTCTTCTACATCAATAAACTCTTCTTGATCTCTTTCTTGATCAATTTCTTACTGATTATTTACAATTCTGAGTATCCATTATCAGTGTTCTATCATTGGTATCAGAGCATTACGTTTCTGGTGAACGGGACTGTGATCGGAAAAGTTACGTGGATTGAAGAAACTCTAATCGTTCGAACTGTGAATGGTCAGAACGAGAGGCAAGTATTCTGTCGGACTTTGAACTTGGAGACTGGGCATCTCGAATCATCCAAGGCTTGTATACGATCTGTTCTCTTTCGTTATTCTGTTGGTATCAGAGCATAAGATGGATCATAGATTGGAATCGCTGGAGCGAAATCATCAGGATATGAAATCGACGCTGGAGATTATCGAAGCGAAGATGGATGCGATGGCGGAACAATTCCAGAACAGAGGAAGGTCGCGATCTCCTCAACAGCTTCATACGCGAGTGGTTACTACTGGGTCGAAGATGTCTTCACCATCCGCTCCTCACACTTCCAGTTCTAAGGCTTCGTCACGAACTGTTTATCCTCAATCATCTTCATCGCAGATCTTTTCTCCCAGTTCGCAAACTGTATCGCAAACTCCTTAGCAATCTCATACGCGAGCTTCAATCAGTCCAGTAGCTTCAAGAGGTAATTCAGTTCATTCTAATGTTCATAATCATGGGCGTAGTGATGAACATATTAGAATACCTGGTGGAAAGGTAGATTTACCTCTGTTTAATGGCGAAGGAGCCTATAACTGGATTATGCAAATGGAGAGGTATTTTCGGTTAAATGACTTTGAAGAGGAAGAGAAGGTTGAAGCTGCTAGGGTTGCTATGGAAGATAGGGCTTTGAATTGGTTTCATTTGTGGGAAAATCGGACTGAAAAAACTAATTGGGACACTCTGAAGAAATCTATCATTTGTAGATTTCAACCTGAGTTGATTTCTTTATCCGCCAGCAGTTCACGACCAAGTAAGACTCTATCGAGAGAAGCTTCTTGTTCGCAAATGTCATCTAAAACTGTTTCAGCTTTGTCGCGAACAATAGCTCCCAGTTCTCAGGTATCAACAGTCCTGCAGGAGTCTGTGAGGGAGCAGCAACCATCCTTTGATGATAGGAGTGCTTCTTTTGTCAAAGAAAATGCAGAGAAGTGCACTAAGGGCGACGATGAAAGCAAGGAAAAGGCATCAGATGCCGCTGAACCTAAAGGTTTATCTAGTGAAAGAGTAGTTCAAGAAAGGAGGTGTGCTCAAGCCAAGGCATTATCATGGTTCTGGAAGGCGGTCAATCAGGGCGAGGCAAGGTCAATGGAACTTCTTGGTGATATATATGTAAAAGGAGGAGTTGAGAGGAACTACACCAAGGCAATATAGTGGATATCACTTACTTCCAAGCAACAATTTTATTCGGCTTATAATGATATGGACTATTTCTACATGAAAGGTTATGGGGTGCGGAAGAAGTATGCCCCTACAAAAGATCGTTTGGAGAAGGGTGATGATAATGATGAGCTTCGTGGGTTCTCCAACATTGGGGGTATGTATCTGAATGAGCTTGGGGTTAAAAGGGACTTGAAGCTAGCCGGCAAGTATTTGACAGGGGCTGCTAATGGGGGTCAACGAGTAGTCTACACTTGTATATCCTCCATGCTGCAATTCAAACAGGAGACAAATCAGAGGGATACAGTTATAAAAGTGGTTAGCTTGCTGGAGGATATCTTTGCTATGCCCAAATATATAATCAAGGAGGCTTTTCAACCAGTATTTCTGGAAGTCCTAAAGATGTCTACTGATAGAACAACTGAAGTTCAGATGGGTGTCCTTGCAAAGGTTAAAGCTGGGTGTGCCTTATCCTCAATATGCTCTAAAAGAATCAAACTCATGGCTGAGAGACTTAGAGAGCAGTATCTACTTGTGAAAAGATATTGATGGTCCCGGATAGGGTAAAAGTCTAGAGGGGGGGGGGGGGGGTGAATAGACTTTTAAATCTTTTTCGAATTGTGAAAGTTTTCCCTCTAAAAGAGTTGATCAATAATCTTTTGAGAGATTTATAGAACCACAATGGAAGTCTTTACCCTTTATGTAATGTGTAACAACTTTCTATGATGGATGAAGTCTTTGCTTAATGGTGAGCAGTTGGCTAGGCAGGAACTGCTTAGTCAACTGCTTACGAAATACTTGGAGTATGATGAAGGTGCACTCAGAATCTTTCTTAGAGTGGGAAGAGCTTTCTGATGATGTACTGAGGTGGATTGATAATCAACCTTAAATGAGAGCAGTTGTCTCAGCAGTTGGGTGGAAACCAGGGAACTGCTGAGGCACCTGCTGAAGTAAAGGTGAAAGTATGGAAGGTTTGATTATATGGTGTTGCTCAGGATGATGTGGGCTTTCTGAAGATGTGCTTTGGACCAAGTAAGTAGAGGGTTTTACTTAGGCAGTGGTCTAGGCAGTTGAGTGATAGTGAGGGAACTGTTGAGGTACCTGCTGAGTTATCACCTTGAATCACAGAGATTATTTTGAACAGACTTCTTAGAGATAAAGATGTAAAGGTCTAGTAATGTCAAGATGTTTACAGGAAATACTTTTGTGTGAGCAGTGGGCTCAGCAATTGGGTAGTTCTTAAGAGACTGTTGAGGCAACTGCCATGCCTTAAGTAGTATTTTCCTGAAATCTTAATGAAACAGACCTTTTCGTTGTGATATAGTGAAGCTCTTGTATCTCAAAGAGAGTGAGTAATTAAGCAGTAGGATAAGCAGTTGGGTCAGTTAAGACAACTGCTTAGGATGCTGATGGCAAACTACAATCTTTATGTGAGAAGTGTTCAGTGTGTGCTTTGTTGATTGAAAATGAATCAACACACAGTATATCCTGGTTCATAGGTGGTGTAATCCTCCTACATCCAGTCCCATCCTATTTCAAATGGATTTCACTAATGTATTAAGCCCAATACACTTAGTGCCAATCTAGCCTTGACAACTCTGGCCTAGATTGAAGGTGTTTCACGAGGAGTACAACACCACTCCAAGCTACTCAATGCTTTAGGTTTTTCTCAATTGATCCAGTGGGGATCAAAAGATACTCCTGACCTATCTAACCACACTCAGGCCGGGAACAACTGTCCTCCTGAAGTGTTTACAACAATTTCTGATTTTGTTACAAGAAATTCTAACCTCCAACTAGGAACTAAACTTCTAGGATTTTAGCAATGAATATTTGATACTGAGAAGTTTAGTGAAGCAAGAGTCTAAGCAGAGAGTCGTGAATAGAATAACACTTTTTGCTCAAAGAAATATCTCTCTACTTAGTATGCTCAGGCTTGGTTAGAAACTTTCGTTTCTGCCTATATTTATAGGCTCTCCGGTTAATTGATCTTATCCGTTGGTTAGGATAGATCAATCTTGTGCGTTGAATTTGTTCGCAGAAGATAAACAAGTTGTTGTTTGTTTTCTTCTTCGGAGCGTATGGGTTTTGCTTGTCTTGCCCGCCTAGCCACTGTAGATTTCTTTTTAGACTTCAGACTGTGCGCCCATGCTGTAGGTCCATGTATCTGTCTTTCGCTGAAATATCTCTTTGTGTGCGTCTTCAATGCTCCGGACCCTGGTACGTATCTGGTATTAATAACTTTTGAGCTAAATAATATATGCCGGTAGGATTTAAATATCCTATTAAGGTAAGTAAAAATTACCTTATTGCATTTTTACTTTTCCGGTAATATTTCATTAGTCTCGAAAATTGTACATTTATTTTGTCACATTAATACTAGACTACAATGAGACAATGTACACGTGCTCAGTATAGTGACATCATCAAAATCTTATCAAAATTGGGTACTAACAATTTCCCCCTTTTTGATGATGCCAAAACTATACAACACAAGTAACAAACAATTTTATTGATTTTCTTTGAAGTTTTGTACATTGTTCACATTCTAGAGTACAATAGTTTATAGTCAGTTTCAGACTTTTTAATCTAGTCTACTCTTTCTTGTCTTCCTCTGATTTCTTCTTAGCCTCTTCCTTGGCCTTTGCTTTTTCAGCTTTTCTTCTACGGATTTCCATTTCCTTTTGTAGCCGCTTGTTCTTCATTCTGGTTTCAGCTCCTTTCTTGGCTGCTAGTGATCTTTTAGATGAGAGGCATGCTTGTGTTGTCCTTTCCCCCGTTTTGGCATCAACAGGGGTCTCACTTTCTCTGAAGAGTGCTTCTATTTCCGGGTCAGACTCAGGCTCCTTTTGCATTCTTCTTGCCGGATCTAGGCCATAGACCTTGATAGATAAGGCTTTGATGTAGTTGTTAATGTCCATCAGTTCTGTTCTTACCTCATCTTTGACCTCGTTTTCTAGCTGTTGTAGCCTTTGGGTGACTGACTCCAAGTTTTGGCCTAATTTCTGGAAGTTCCCTCCTTGCTCGAGGAAAGCTTCCTGAGTGGCTTTGTGAAGGTTATTGAGGTGCTTGGCAACATCAACTCTTGTTTGACCAATTGCCTCAGAGTGTTCAACTTGCTTTGAGACCATTTTCTGTGAGAGATGGAGAATGGCAGGCAGCTCCTTGGTCTTGAGATGTTGTATGAACTCCTCATGTGCTTGTATTGTTAGAAGGGCCTGCTCAAGGTTGAGGGGAAGATTGAGAATAGCAGGTACCTGAGCAGAGACCTCTGCTGTTGGTGTGGAGGCACCTGCTTGACCGGAGGCAACTGCTAGCTCCTGTTAGCTTAGTTTCTTAAGTGATTCCACAATTTGATTTTCTAGCTCTTCATTCCTGGCTTTCAGGGCTTCAAGCTCTTTGTGAATTGCCTCCATTTGAGCAGGTTGCTGGGTTAGTTGGATTTGCAGCTGTGCCTTTTGTTCGGAATTGAACACTTGCTGAATCATGAGATTGCTTTTGAGATGGCAATGAACTTCACCAAATCTCATCTCTAATAGTTCATCAAAATGTTTCTTCATCTTGATTAGCCGTTTGTGCAATCTAACCTTAGCATTGCTTACGAATTTGATGGTTGCCCTTCTTTCGTTGATGAAGACCTCTGCCAGAGTAGAAGTGTCTTCTTCACCATCATGCTGAATGTGATCTTTGATCTCATTTGATGTGGCAGACTGCTCAGGAGCTGTAGCTTGGTGTGGTTCCAAGTTGAGATCTAACAGAGCAGTTCCATTTGGGTGGCAACTAGTAGCTTCTGAGGAGCTTTGGAGGATTCCCCTCCTCCTTGCGTTTCCATTCTTGATTTCTCCATGACTCTTCTTAGTTCTTGATCACTTGAAGAGGAGGAGTGAATGATTTGTTTACCTCTTGAGCTGGGAGGACCTTTTGGTGCATTGTCAGCATCATCGTCATCATCGTCACTTGAATCTTCAATCTCATCTTTGGCAGTCAGTTCCTTTTTCTTCAGGGCATATACTTGGTTGATTTTGAGGAGCTTGGTTGTTTCTGCCATATCACTTGTTCCAAGCCATTCTACCACAAAGTCCTCTGCCTCTATAAAGAGTGAGAGGGTTTCAGCTTGATGAAGGATTCGTGATAGCTTCCAAGCTCTCCATGCCTTCACCCTGACGAATTCAGCATCTAATCGTTGTAGAGGAGTCTGGACAAGTGAGGCCACTGCTGGTGATTGAGGCCCCTGTTCGGCTTCAAGGGGAGCCGCCTTCTTGCTGAGTTGAGGGGCCTGCTCTGTTTCTATGGGAGCCATCTGCTCTGGTTGAGTCTCCTGCTCTGCTTCTCGGAGAGCCAATTGCTCCTCTTGCTGATCCCTTTGTGTGATTTTGGGAATAAGTATAGAGAGAGGAATCTGAGAGTCATTACTTGCGTTTGAGGAGGCAGCAGAGATCTCAGCTTCTTCTTCTTGAATGATGGCTAGAGGGGTGACCCATGTTTCTTCGTTGACTAAAGCAAGAAGGGAGGCCACTGCTTCTTCTTGACTTGGGTGAAAGGATGATGCAGCTTCTTCCATTTCGACCCGTAGATTTTTTGTTGCTGTTCTTGGTTTCTTTGATTTTTCTGCTTGGCATTCTGATCTGATTCTCTTGGCAGTCTTAGTTTTGATCCTGTCAAGGGTAATTTGAAGAGGCTCGTTGGAGATGAAGGAGTCCTCTATTTTGTGAACTTGTGGGGCCCCTGTCTTAGAAGTTTGATAGAGAAATTTTCTCCAAGTTGTTTCTTCCTTGATGGACCCCACTATTCCTTTCTTTTTGAGCAGTTCCCCTATCATAAACTCGTATCCTAGTAGTGGCAAGGTACCGTCTTCTCATTTTCCTGTGTGAGCTTTCTTTACGTACTTTAGGAGCTCGTTGTGGACGTACCTTGACCAGTTAAATGGGACTCCTGAGATGATTGCCGTCAATGGCTTGGCTCTTTGTGCATTGACTTCGTCCAGGGCTGTAGTTCTTGTGTCGACACACTTGTAGAGAATGTCTAGAAGGATGTCGTATTCTGGAACCATCATCTTTTTCTTGACTTTCAATGTGTTTAGGTGTTGAGCCCTTGGGATGAATACTGTTTCTTTGAAGTTCTCTTCATTTAGGTTGAGGTCTTCTACAGTTGGAGCCCTATCTCCAGGTAGGGAGAGCAGTTCCCTTATGTCTTCTTCCTTTATCTCAACCTCGAACCCCATTACCACGGACTTCAGTGTCCCAGGAGTGGTGTTGGTGTAGAACTCTGCCACTACCTCGTGGTAGAAGCAAGGATATGCGTATGTTGCCATTTTTAGCAGTCCCGTGGTCTCAAGTTTTGTGAGCAGCTCCCTCATTAGATCTTTGTTGTCAGCTCTTTCAAGGACTTTAGGAATGTTGAGGATTGATCCAGTAAAGATGGACTTAGCTATTTGGATGAGTGAGGCCATTTCTGTGTATATGGAGAAGGGAAGGACTTGCGGTGGTAGTGTGTAAGAGAGAGCTTTTAAGAGTATTAAGAGAGAGTTTGAGAGTTTTAGAATAGGTAGAAAGAGATTGCAAAGTAAAAAGTGTGAGGGATTAGTACGGAGGGATTATTTATAGGCTATCGGGAACTAGCCGTTGGAATATAGCCGTTGGAGAATACAACTGTCACTTTTTAGGATTAACTGTGTTCACACTGGTAGCAGGGGGCTCATTTTTGAGTAGATTTCTGATTATTTTTGAGAACAAGAGGTACCTTTTTGGAATCCTTACTATGAGGTGGTCAAGATGATATGAGCCAACTGCTGGCCTGAATCAGTGCCCTGCCCCAGAGGCAGTCACCTGGCAGTCACCTGCATGAAATCTTGAACCAGTGTCTTTACCTCCGTTTGCTTTCCTTCTTTCTAGTCCTTTCCCTCCTTTTTGAAAAAGTATATGTATCCAATTCCTACCTTTAATAGTAGCAGTAGGCCGGTAGCCAGTCACCTGCTGAGCCCACTGCTTGCTAGGTTGCAGTCAACTGCTGAGCCTTTTGCTCGGATTCTTACCCCTTTTCTTCTTTCTAGAGTTTCTAGTCATCCATGACTAATTCTCCTCTTGAACGTCTCCTTCTGTTATCCAGAACTTTGACCGGTCTCTGCCATATTGATTTGTTTTTATTGAACAAATCCCACCTGATCCTCAGAGTTAGTCAAGTCATCTTCTTTCTGGATTTTGTCAATTGAAGTTGACTAGTTTCCAAGTGAAGCATAGAATACTCTTGGGAGAATAAGTAGTATTACAGAAATCATTTCTTTGTAGCTCAATCATCCTGTGGGTTCGTTTGGTAGTTATCAAGAAGTTGTAGCAGTGAGTTTCTTGATTAGGCACCTGTTGAGCCTAGTGCTTGGTTATTGATTTCAGTCACCTGCTGTGTTCACTGCTTGGTTATTGATTTCTTCTTTATTAAAGGTCTGAGATAGACTTTCTTGGATCTTGATGCTTCATTTCTTGTTTGATTCTGGATAACTTACCTTTGGCAGGTGGGTACCCCTGAGAGTTCCCCCTCAACAGGTGGCTAGGAATTCCCCCTTATTTTTGGAATCAAGTTCCCCCTGGATAGGTGTATGGGTATTCCTGCTTTGATCATCATTCCAAGCTCTTGTCAAGATGTTTGAATCTAGCTTCATTCAATGGCTTGGTTGATGTGGGAACATTGTGGAGTTATGTTCCATTTGTAGTCCCAAGAAATAGTTCAACTCTCCTTTTAGGCTCTCTTTAAAATAGGCTTGAGAGTTGAAAGATTAAAGGAGTGTGTGGGGACCTTCTTCAATAGTGTCTTGTCTACTTGCCTTTGATGAGCCCATATTTCACCATATGCTTAGAGAGTGAATCATACCATGCTCTTGGAGTTTGCTTGATTCCATAGAGCGCTTTCTTTAATTGAACACCTGATCTTCCTCTCTATTGATTTTAGATCCAGGAGGCTGTTCCACGTATACCTCCTTTTCTAGTAGACAGTTATTAGGAAGGCATTCTTCACATCCATTTGATAGATTGTGAGTTGTTCATGGGCAACATATGCTAAGAATATCTTTATAGTTTCAAATGTGCAACTGTGGCAAGGGTTTCATCAAAATCTATTTCTTCTTCTTTGTAGTACCCTTTGTCCACTAATTTTGCTTTTATTCTTAACAAAGTGGCCTTCCTTAGTCACCCTTTTTGTTCCTATCATATGTTGATGATAGGGTCTTCATACAAGCTTCAAGGATTGTTCCTGTTGAACTAGCTTGCATCCAATCAGATGTTTGTAGGGCTTCTTCAGTCCTTTTGGGTTCTGTTTGAAAGAAGAAGCAAATATTGCTTCTTTCTGGATTGATGATCTTGTACGAACCCTTTGGATCAATATTTTGATGAGGAGGATGTTTGTTGAATCATCTTGTGTCAGATGTTTGAATAAATTGAGTTGCCTGCTCATCCTCCTCCTTTTCTGGTAGAGTAAGAGGATTGGGATTGTTTAAGCCTTGTGCTTAATTTAGCTTTAACGTCTTGAGGGGTTTATTTTGCAGTGTTCTTTATTTTGAATCAACTGTTGGCAGTGATCTGCGCTTTGAGCCACCGGCTGGCAGTTGGCTGCAATTTAAGTTAACTGCTAGCAGTGGGCTGCCATTTGAGTCAACTGCCGCTTCCATACTCCAGTCTTTGTTGATTTTTGCTGGGAAGGCAGCTTGGAGCCTTTCCAGTATCCTTCTTTCTACCAGTTAGCACAATTTCGTTGCTTTGGACATCTCTGATCAAGCAGATGTCCATGGAGAATGTCACGTTGTGAATGTTATCGCGGAGCTGGCTTGTGCTTTATAAGTTTGAACTTCAATCCCATATGATATGTTTTGGATTAAAGGACTGTGTTTGATTGAATTTTCCAGCTCCTTTAGATTCTCCTTTTTCTTTCTCACTCCCAAAGGTTGTTTTTGGGTCCTTCTCCAGATCTAGTATTGACAGTAGCCACCTGCTGCCTGTCATGTGCATGGAGCAGCTTGAATATTTATTTTTGTGAGTTGGCTGCTCCAGCACCTTCCCGTCTTTGTCAGTTTTGAGTAGCAGCCCACAAGTTGGTGGACATGTTCCATTGAATGCGTTTGGGCAACCAAACCAATTTAGAACCGTTTGGATTTAAGCTGATGGATCTATAGTCATTCTGAGGATTGACTATAAGATGATGAACATTATTCCTTATGAAAGGGGAAGGAATGTGTATGTTAGGAGTGATCAACTTTTTCTGTGGAATATAGTTGGTCCTCTTGGTTGGTTGCCAACCAAGTTTTTGATTTGACTGGTTATTCAGAATTTGGGTTTGTAAGGAAATTGGCTTTGGATCTGGGAGAGAACTGGTTCCTTTTATTTGACAGAGTTTGGGAGTGGGAATTTTGTTGGTTTGATTTTCTTGTTTCTTGTAGATCTGTGGTGGGTTTTGTGATAGGAGAGTATTTGAGAGAGTATTTCAATGGTTGGGCTAATGGTGTGTCTCCTGATCTTGTGTTCTTGCAGTTTTGAATTTTCTCACTAATAGGAGTAGTGAGGGAGCTCAGCCTTTCTTTTAAAACGATGTTTTCAAGTTCAAGAAAGTCTTTCATCTTTATTACTTCACCCATTTGAGCTTGGGCTACTATTAGATTTTCTTGAAGTCTACAGTTTTCGTTCATTAAAAGAAAAGCTAGAATCATTTGAGCTATTTGAAGAACAGGATAATACCTCATCATTGTCAATACTTGTTGTTCTTATCAAGGAGCAGTTGTTGAAGGAGCTTTCAGGATGATGCATTCCATAGAGACAAATCAGAGTCTCCTCCTTACTCCCTGATGAACTGCTTTCATCATTTGAGCCTTTTTGATCATCAGCTGATAGGATCATTGAGAGCTCATCCCAGACATCATTGGTTCTCCAATCATCACACTTGCTTTGGTTGGACAAAAGATTCTTTGTCAACTGTCTGTCCATTGTTAGAAAGTTGTTTTGGGAAGTATAGTGGTTTTGGATCTTTTGTTCAAATTAGTCAATAAATGACTCTAGAAACACTCCGCTCTGATACCACTTGATGGTCCCGGATAGGGTAAAAGTCTAGAGGGGGGGGGGTGAATAGACTTTTAAATCTTTTTTGACTTGTGAAAGTTTTCCCTCTAAAAGAGTTGATCTGTAATCTTTTGAGAGATTTATAGATGCACAGCGGAAGTCTTTACCCTTTATGTAATGTGTAACAACTTTCTATGATGGATGAAGTCTTTGATTAGTGGTGAGCAGTTGGCTAGGCAGGAACTGCTTAGTCAACTGCTTACGAAATGCTTGGAGTATGATGAAGGTGCACTCAGAATCTTTCTGAGAGTGGGAAGAGCTTTCTGATGATGTACTGAGGTGGATTGATAATCAACCTTAAATGAGAGCAGTTGTCTCAGCAGTTGGGTGGAAACCAGGGAACTGCTGAGGCACTTGTTGAAGTAAAGGTGAAGGTATGGAAGGTTTGATTATATGGTGTTGCTCAGGATGATGTGGGCTTTCTGAAGATGTGCTTTGGACCAAGTAAGTAGAGGGTTTTACTTAGGCAGTGGTCTAGGCAGTTTAGTGATAGTGAGGGAACTGTTGAGGTACCTGCTGAGTTATCACCTTGAATCACAGAGATTATTTTGAACAGACTTCTTAGAGATAAAGATGTAAAGGTCTAGTAATGTCAAGATGTTTACAGGAAATACTTTTGTGTGAGCAGTGAGCTCAGCAGTTGGGTAGTCCTTAGGAGACTGTTGAGGCAACTGCCATGCCTTAAATAGTATTTCCTGAAATCTTAATGAAACAGACCTTTTCGTTGTGATATAGTGAAGCTCTTGTATCTCAAAGAGAGTGAGTAATTAAGCAGTAGGATAAGCAGTTGGGTCAGTTAAGACAACTGCTTAGGATGCTGCTGGCAAACTACAATCTTTATGTGAGAAGTGTTCAGTGTGTGCTTTGTTGATTGAAAATGAATCAACACACAATATATTCGGGTTCAGAGGTGGTGTAATCCTCCTACATCCATTCCCATCCTATTTCAAATGGATTTCACTAATGTATTAAGCCCAATACACTTAGTGCCAATCTAGCCTTTACAACTCTGGCCTAGATTGAAGGTGTTTCACGAGGAGTACAACACCACTCCAAGCTACTCAATCCTTTAGGTTTTTCTCAATTGATCCAGTGAGGATCAAAAGGTACTCCTGACCTATCTAACCACACTCAGGCCGGGAACAACTGTCCTCCTGAAGTGTTTACAACAATTTCTGATTTTGTTACAAGAAATTCTAACCTCCAACTAGGAACTAAACTTCTAGGATTTTGGCAATGAATATTTGATACTGAGAAGTTTAGTGAAGCAAGAGTCTAAGCAGAGAGTCGTGAATAGAATAACACTTTTTGCTCAAAGAAATATCTCTCTACTTAGTATGCTCAGGCTTGGTTAGAAACTTTCATTTCTGCCTATATTTATAGGCTCTCCGGTTAATTGATCTTATCCGTTGGTTAGGATAGATCAATCTTGTGCGTTGAATTTGTTCGCAGAAGATAAACAAGTTGTTGTTTGTTTTCTTCTTCGGAGCGTATGGGTTCTGCTTGTCTTGCCCGCCTAGCCACTGTAGATTTCTTTTTAGACTTCAGACTGTGCGTCCATGCTGTAGGTCCATGTATCTGTCTTTCGCTGAAATATCTCTTTGTGTGCGTCTTCAATGCTCCGGACCCTGGTACGTATCTGGTATTAATAACTTTTGAGCTAAATAATATATGTCGGTAGGATTTAAATATCCTATTAAGGTAAGTAAAAATTACCTTATTGCATTTTTACTTTTCCGGTAATATTTCATTAGTCTCAAAAATTGTACATTTATTTTGTCACGTTAATACTAGACTAAAATGAGACAATGTACACGTGCTAAGTATAGTGGCATCATCAAAATCTTATCAAAATTGGGTACTAACAGATATACCTTGGAGAGATCAGATGCTTTTGAACTTGTTCAATGTCTTGAGCAAAGTGAGGTCAATTCTTTTGAAAAGATGTGGGAACAAAGGCAAAGGATACAACAAGAAACACAGATGCTGGAAGATGCAAACTTTTGCAACATAAGAGAACATTCTGCCTCCAGGACCTTGTTACTACTCCTTGCAGAGAAGAACATGAAGATGCAGCCTCAAGTACTGAAGCTAAAGATCCAGAATGCAATGTTGTATTGGGAAGGAAGAGGTGCTAGAATGAAGTGCAAGTGGGAGATCATGGTTGATTCCTATCACCCACCTTGAGGACAAGGTGGTTGTTTAGGGGGGGAGTATTGTTAGGAATGGGCCTATTATTAGAAATAATAATAAGTGGGCCTATTATTGTAGATAATAATAAGTGGGCTTGTATTATAAATAGAAGTACTATAAATAGAAGTCTGGAGTCTAAGAATGGTAGGCAAGAATTCTGTTGAGAATAGGCTGGGAGATTGGGCATCTCGAATAGTCCTAGGCATTGTATACGACGTTTTGTACTCTTCTTCTACATCAATAAACTCTTCTTGATCTCTTTCTTGATCAATTTCTTACTGATTCTTTACAATTCTGAGTATCCATTATCAGCGTTCTATCATTGCACTGGGTCGAGGCCCATCCTGATAGCTCATGTACACCGCCTTGGAGATACCAGAAGTATTAGGTCTTCATGTACACTGACATATGGGCAGGGGCTAGGTTGCACATTTAGTAAAAACCACATAATTCGCCAGCCTGCAGGAAAGGACAAGCTGTTTCCCAATGAGGGTGTGGGACCTGGTCACCTGGCATTGCCACTGACCCTCTTCTACCATAAATACCTCTCCATTTTATCGATTTAGTGGGTTAGACTCTTACATGATAGCTCATATACACCGCCTTGGAGATACCAGAAGTATTAGGTCTTCATGTACACTGACATATGGGCAGGGGCTAGGTTGCGCATTTAGTAAAAACCACATAATTCGCCAGCCTGCAGGAAAGGACAAGCTGTTTCCCAATGAGGGTGTGGGACCTGGTCACCTGGCATTGCCACTGACCCTCTTCTACCATAAATACCTCTCCATTTTATCGATTTAGTGGGTTAGACTCTTACATGAGAAAAAAGCAGTAATATTGTGCTGGCCCACTGCTTGGATCAAGCGAATAACACTTTTAATCTTAATAAGCTGCTATATTTGGGTGAAAATATAAATATAAAGTGCAATGGGAGTATGGTGTTGAGTGCACTCGTAAGATCTTGTCCAAGGTTGAGAGCGAAAAAGTGGAAGCGAACTAGGGCAGACAGATTAATTTTGGGATCTACAATAAACTGATAGGGATATGACTACCTATAGTAATAAGGATAGATACTAGAAGAAATAAATAGAATAGTTGTTAATAGTAGTTTTCTGTTAGTAGCCATTAACTAAAGTCGGTTGAGTTGTAATACTATAAATAGTAGTAAGCTGGATATTGTCAGTAGGCTGTCATCGACTGTTTAGTCTTTTCTGGGAAGATTGAGATTATTCTCTCTTTTGGGGGGCTTCGGCTCAGTTGGGGGCTTCGGCCATTGATAATTGTTCTTCAATAAAGTTTCTTGAATAGTTTTCTTTGAATTCTGTTCATATTTCTGTGTACTTGGAGAATAGTCTAACATTGGTATCAGAGAATCGTCGATCTTTGTGGATAATCTTTACTCTGCGCAAATGGATTTACATTAAGCAAGTTGGAGAAAAGTCAGAATCAATTTGCAGAGCTATTGGCAGCAGTGCAGGCGAAGCTCACGTCCTTGGATAATTGAGACCAGAACCGATCCAGAAGCAAGTCGCATACTTCGCATTCAACGCATCGCACCTTGGGGCACAGACATGCGAAGAACTTCTATAGACCAGAAGGTGCGGAAATTTCTCACCATTCGCAGAAAGCTTCATCGCAGTCGAAATCACAAACATCTCATATTATGCAGTCGCGAATCCCATCTTCCAGTTCGCAATCGAGAACGGCTTCACTCAGTTCGCAGGAATCGTCGCTAAGCGCACAGCGAACCGCAACAGCAGATCTCAGTCTGCAGGACTCCCATCCACGATCAATTCACATAACAAGGCAACGCTAGTGAAAGAAGAATCTTCTAGTTCGCTAGTTTTGTCGCCAGATATTTCTCAACCAGCGCAAGATTTTTCCCAGACAATAAAGAAGATTGAGAGGGAGACAACTGAATCTGGAATCAAGAAAATAAATAAGGACAAAATCGAGGAGCAAAGACAGGTTAGTCCCTTGCCAGATTACGTTTCTCCTAATCTTACAGATGATGTGGGTTTAATTCCAAGCCAAGTTTCTATTCTGGATCTGCTTATCCACCCATGTTCTTTTGGAAGTAGAGTCCTAATTGCTTTTGAAACGGTTCTTGTCAAAAGACAACAACCTCCACAACCAAAGGATTTTTTTTCAGAAAATTCATGCCTTGAACAAAAGAGGTCTGGTCCAGTGGTTCAGAAGGATCATGTTTATCTTTTCTCGGGAGATTCTGCTATCGTATGGGGAAAACATCCAATGATTCATGATGATGAAAAATCTAGCCATTTCCAAAACCTTGACAGAAATTCACTGATATTTGCAACTTTAATGGCCAAAAACTTAGCAGGTTCTTTACCTGCTGTGGTATCCAAATGGGTACAAGACAAGTGGGCAAATTCTTCAGACTATGGTACGATAGTGGATTACATAACTGAGGAATCAGTTATGCAAGTTGCAGATATATAAGAAACCGAATTGCAGCCATGGGGTGAGAGCAGGTTAAGCTACCCCCAACTTAGTTTACATAATCCATTCAAAGCAACTGAAAGATATCTCATGAGGGGAGACATTTCTGCAAGGACAGATGGAGCAATTAATGAAATGGTGATGATAGAAGGAAATGAAGTTGTACTCAGGATGGGGATCCACAGAATTATAACTGCACTGGGTGCTGTAGGAGTTGACTTTGTATTCTCATGCACAAGATGTTGATCAGTTTCTGTGTTGCATCACACTGACAAAGAGGATCAGGGCATGAATATAAGTTTTACTAAAGGTGTAGGTGATACACCTCAGGAAGACAAGGAAATACTTGTGGCTATGGAAGGCTTAAAAGCTAGTGAAGAAAATGAAACTTCACCAGAAATATTCTATGCTGCAGAAAAATTTGGGAGTTGGAAAGATTATGTACTAAAGCTATTTGCTCTGAAACAAGTGATATATTGGGAAGGTAGAAGCGCAAGGAGGAAGAGGAAGAGGAAGTATAAGATTTTGGCTGTTTACTATCACCCACCTTGAGGGCAAGGTGGATGTTTAGGGGGGGAGTATTGATAGGGATATGACTACCTATAGTAATAAGGATAGATACTAGAAGAAATAAATAGAATAGTTGTTAATAGTTGTTTTCTGTTAGTAGCTATTAACTAAAGTCAGTTGAGTTGTAATACTATAAATAGTAGTAAGCTGGATATTGTCAGTAAGCTGTTATTGACTGTTTAGTCTTTTCTGGGAAGATTGAGATTATTCTCTCTCTTTTGGGGGGCTTCGGCTCAGTTGGGGGCTTCGGCCATTGATAATTGTTCTTCTTCAATAAAGTTTCTTGAATAGTTTTCTTTGAATTCTGTTCATCTTTCTGTGAATTTACTGTGTACTTGGAGAATAGTCTAACATAAACATAGACCGAAATGAAAGTAACCATGTTTATCGGAATTAGTTTTGTGCCCGATGGCTTCTTCTGGAGAATAGTCAAGATATACAATAATTACTTCTCCTGAAAGTGCTCTATTCAATACTAATGATGACCCTTATATAGCTATTATAAGTCTTATTAGTCAGTGGCGGATGGCGTAGTGTTCAAGGGTATTCACTTGAACACCCACAAATTTCAATTTTTTTTAATCAAAACGACATCGTTTTGGTGGTTTTACAAAAAATGAAACGTAGTCGTTTGCTGATATTCAGCCGTTCAAACCTGCGTTACTGCGTATTCACGATGGTTCCAACTTCCAAGATAGGTCTTCACCGAAATCCTTCCACAAACTGAAATTCTTCCACCCTTGCCCGCTCCGGCTCCGTCAGTCAGCTTCTCACACCCAAGCTCCAGCCTCTAGGCTCCGGATTGTCTTGCAGGTTGTTGATTGCTTGCTTTCTTTAAGTATTTTTTATTTTTGAGTTTTGACTTTGAAAATCGGAAGAAATATCATATGCGGAACAACAGAAGGTGTAGGGTTGAAGGTATTATATATTTATATGATGATGAACGATGATGTACTGATGTATGGGCGTATGGCTAATTGGCTAAAGATTATTGAAAATTGAAATGCTCCCAAGTCCCGATCTCTTTATGACTTTATATATTCTGCCTTTTTCAGAGTAATAAATCAGTATAACTGATAATTGATATATGGAGTGGCAAAGAGTAAAAAAATCAGTAGAAATAGTAAGACACTACTTTATCCGTGGCTAATGTGCAGAAAGTCAACAACCCACTAGGTAGAAATAATAAGATATTGAAAAAAATCAGTCGGCTGGAGCATAACAACAATACACCATTGGATGCCTACTCATTTCATTATTAGCCTAAAATCTAAAGTCCTAAACTGAGTTATCCAGTGTTCAAGTAGCAGAACTCCCTGTGAATAACCAAATGAATAAAAAGGATAAGGCTCTTATACTTTATTAATATATTATGGAGTATGTTTTACTTTTTAATGTAGTAGTTTTTTTATTGATAAAGACACAATTGTTGAATCATAGCATTAGATATGATTATTGTGATACTTTTAACTTTACTTTAGTTTCGAACACCCAAAATGTAAAGGCCAGATCCACCACTGTTATTAGTATAAAGAAATCTAAGAGCTGATAGAGTAATAGACTTCTAATCTAACTAAAATAGAAACAAGAACATTTGAATTAGGACTGCTTTGCACAGCCCAAAAGGCAGCACAGGCATTTAGGATGGCCCAATCAGCCACTTTCGGTGTGCCCCTCAGTGACAGTCTCTACACGGGCCTCTAGGCCTGCCTTTGGTGGATGACATTGCTGATAAGCATGACGCATGTCTAAATCATATTGCTGATATAGTTTTGGCAAGCATGTTTCTGATGTTGGTATTGCTGACAATATTAGAATGCTGCATGAATAATAATTTGCTTGCAATTTATCCTAGACAATTATCATAATGTAAAAGGTTCGTGCGGATTTGCAGGGCACTGTCAGTTTTTAGCATTCTTCTTCTGCTGCTACGTAATTCCTCTAATTTTAAGATTAGGATACAAGCAGCTGCAGCTTTGGCTGTTCCAGCGACCATCAAAGGTGATATTTTTATAACCCTCGCTCACGAAGTTATCTAAAGCTTGTCATAATTCCTATGGTCTCGTACTCTCATTCCCACTAACTTCTCAGTTTTCAGGATGAAATTTTTACGCTTTTTTTAATTTTTACGCAACTCAGACACTCAATCTCATTGTTCTTCAGTGTCTTGGTGCAAATTATATTGAATTATGGACCTTATCTTTATGAAGCAAGTTAATAAGAAAGTGCTACTGTCAAAGAAAGGCTGACTAGTCGTCAATGACATCATCATAAAAACTTTGATGTTTCAGATTATGGAAGATCATTTGTTGATGTCCTTCAAGGCGTAGAACATGTTATTGAGAACCTGAGGTCAGACCAGATCTCAGTACCGTCAAATTTGAAGTATAGAGTTGCACTTGAAAAGCAGGTATCAATTTTTCAGTATCAACACTCATTGATATTTTTTCTTTCCCTTCATTTTTTAGTTTTTGGTAATTTTACTATTTTACTGCTCCGTAGTTTCAGATATTTTCTATCAATTTATGTTGTTTCATTTTCACTTTATTTATCTTATCTGTTTAATTTATGCACCATATGTTTCAGATAATTTTTTAAAATGAATTTGCATTTATCCTTCTCATTGTATAGTAATTGATGAAAGTGAAAGGACACAAGTTTACGATTCGTTGTATCTTTTATCCTTCTCATTATATAACTGTTTAATGGCTGATAAAAAATTTGGCTGTTGGCCTATTTAGAAAGATCTAATATCTTTTTGGCTTTATAATACAGATAAAAATTTGGCGGTTGTGTATTACTAATGTATCATTTCGAGATACACTTACGTTTTCTCGCTTTCCCATAAGTAATGAACATTTTCTAATATGACTTCCACAAACTTTTTACTTTCTCACTATCCTTATTTTTTAGGGAGTCGTATTACTTTTTCTTTCTTCTAGAAGGTTACTGTTGTAAAATAGAAACTATCTTTTTTACTTTCTTAAAACTCACCCAAACCCACATGTATCTTATGTTTTGGGACGAGGGAGTACCATCGTATCGGCACAAATCTTTAATTAGTATTTGAAAATTCACTGTTTAATTCAAGATTGACTTGTGCAGTTGACCTCGACTATGTTACACGTGCTTTCTCTGTCTTCACAAATTGATGATCGTGGTGTGCATGAGTTTCTATGCAAGGTAAGCATATTCTTGTTCACCATTGTGAAAATTTATTATTAAATGTCCCAATTTCCTTGCTAGCAACTTTTCTCTCTTTCATCTTTAAAATATACTAATACCCTCATTTTTTCATCTTATTTCCCAACTTATCCTGCTTTTTCATATTCTGGACCTCCTTTTTCTACCCTTTTTCCTTTTTACTACCCATATTTTATTCTTATTATGTGAAAACCCTACAGGAGCAACTGATATAAACAGCGGGATTATATTATATGTATACTATCCTACTTTCTTCGTCGTAGCTGAAAAGACGTTTAGGTTTAATACATGCTATCCCTTATGTACAGAAATCAACATTTCTTGAGGAGTGGCTTAAAGGACTGTGCTTGTCATTGGGGGTGCCAAATGATCAGTTCGATGCCGAATACAGTTCCAGCCGTGACCAAAAGAAAGAGATAATAAGCCTAGCAATCAAGTCGTTAGTGGAGATTTTTGAAGCTCATAATCTCCCAGCCATTGCACAGAGATTTCATAGACTACTTTCAAATAACATATGACACATCCAGACGTCTGTCGAATTTGTGGTGGTGAATTGATGCTTGTAGGTAGAACCTTTTTCAAGCATCTAAATTGTGGTGACGATAGATTCAATTCCATGCCCAATGTTTCTTTTTGCTTATTTCTATTCGTTCGCTCGGTCTTTGGATGCGTATCTCTTATATAAAAGCTCGCTGGGTGCTGCTTTTTATAATGACTTGAAGGAGTTGAGCTGGTGGTCTATTATAGAGGCCGTTTGGTAACACTGTTTATCGGCTTATGAGGCTTATCAGTCAACTTTTTCACTTAACACGTAACTTTTGCTTTCGCGCGCTGAATTGTGTAATAAGCAAAAAAGGTAAGGTTGGAGTTACTTTTCTGGCTGTATTGGCTGAAGTTACTGTAGATGACCATTTTAGCTATTTTTACATATAATTTTTTCTTTATTTTATTAATAAAATATATTTTAAAAGTATTTTTTTCTTAAACCAGCAGAATCAGCCAATGCAGTCACTTCAGCCAGAACTTCATAAATTTCAGCAGAATCAGCCAAATCAGCCGATTTTCGTGCTACCAAACGGGCTCATAGTGTCACAACCTATTTTCACCTGAGGCCTTTTATTTAGTGGGAAGTGGGAACTGTAAATACGGTATAAAAGATTGGTGCATCTAGTGGGAAGTGGGAAATGGACATCCAGTTACAATCGGATTAATGGGATGATTCAGTCGAAATTTATTAAATTCTAGCAGAAGTGACCGTACAACTTCTTGCTGATTTTGTTGATTTATGAAAAATCTATATTTAAAATATATTTTATTAATAAAATAAAGAAAAAGTTGTATGAAAAATAGTTAAAATTGTCACCCACAACTTCAGTTAATACAATCAGAAAAGTAACTCCAATCTTACCTTTTCTTATTATTACACAATTCAGCTAGGAGTGGACTCAAGCCGGGCCAACCGGCTCGGAACCGGACCGGCCCGCTACTGTGTGGGTTTGGCCCGGCCCGGTGAGGCGGTTAGTTCACGGTTCGGGCCACCCGGCCCGGTCCTCAAGCGGTTCGGTCTCGGGCCTAGATTTTAGTGAACCGGCCCGGCCGGGCCTCAACGGTAACATTTTATTTTTTTTAAAAAATAATAAAAGGCTCCATAGCCGTTGGGAGACCTCCCAAACGGCTCTATAGCCGTTGGGAGCATAGGAGGGGGGGTCTGGGGGGTTAGGGGGGGGTGGGGGGTGGGGGTGGGGTATACAAAAAAATCTAATAATACTCTTATTTTTTATACATTTTTTACACCTCTTCTTCTACAACTCTTCCTACCCTCTAAATTCTCTATTCTCTCAATCTTTAATATTCAATCATCTTCATTCTTCATCTTCTCCAAATTCTTTCTACATATATTAATATATATAATTTATATAATTATTATATCTACTTATATATTAATTATCTACTTATAAATATATACTTATACACATTCATATTATAATTGTTTACGCATTAGCGATGACAGTGGCACAAGACACTAGCGAGAGTGGATTAGTACTATTGTTTGGATTCTTTAATGTTTGTTCAATTTTCAACTCACAAATGTGATTAGTAGAAGGTTATTTTTGTCAACTTGCTCTTAAAAAGCTCCTATCAAACATGGGTCATGTGAATACTCCTACTTTGACAAATTGTAAACATTTTACTCCTATATGAGTAATTAACTCTAAACCTATGTAGAGCAGCGTTTAAGGTTAACATGTTTAGTACTAAATCCTTCATGTTCTATTTCATTTTTATTTTTTATACGACAATAGTGCTGTATGATTTGAATTTATTGACATGTTACCTCGGTGGATTTATATTCTTTGTGTGTAATTATTTTTTAAAGTTTTTTTTGCCCTAAATAGGATTAAAATGTTGTTTAAATTCCTAAATGGGAGTAAGTATACTTCTATTCCCTAAATAGGACTATTGTACCAATTTACCTCTCCATTCAATTCTATCGTGCAACACCCTTTCTTTGTTTTCTACTCATACCTGCGCAACTCTGCCACAGGGAGCACTTCAATGTGACGAACAGAGGCAAACGACGGTCAGCGGCGAACAACAGCGAGCGACGGAGATCGGTGAAGGTGTGGTGACGAGTGGCAGCGAGTGGTGAGCGGTGAAGGAGCGTCGAGCGTTGAGCAACGACCGGTGACAAGCTTAATTAACTTCAGATCTGTTGTGGAATTAAGGCACATTGTTCTCCCTGTCTCTTGCTTCTTCTTCATCTTCCTCAATACCTCCTCTATATTCCAATTCTCTCTTTCCCCCTCTTCGTAAGTTCAGATGCAATTGACAGATGACAAACACTTAATGTTCATCTTCTTCATTTGGTTTGATTTTTATAAAAATGCCAAATTTTATTTAAAAAATGCCAATAAATTAGCATTTTAACTCTTTAAAAATGCCATCTTTTCTTTTGAAAATGCCATTAACATGGCAGTTTTTATTCATGTTGGCATTCGTATGATATTGTTGGCATCAGTGACGGCGACTGTGAGACCTGCACTGGCGGAGGCCGGATCCGCATATGCGGCGATTGGATCTGCGGCAACAGACATATTTACGGCGGAGGCAACTAGGTCTACGACGGCGGTGGCCAGATCTACAGCAATGATGACCAGATCTGAACCGACAACAACAAGATGTGCAACGGTGGTCAATTCTCCGGCGACCGGCGACCGGCGGAGGTCCGGTGTCCTGCTTTGCCAAGCATCAGGGTAATTATATCCAACTCTAAAAATAGCTCTTATTTGGGAAAATATTACATATTACTCCTATTTTAGCAATTAATGATTTCTTTAGTCCTATGCAGGGAATAATCCCTTTTTAAACATAAAATATGAAATTCAAGCGCGCCCATAGTTTTGATTAAAACATGAGGTTAAGATCATTTTTATATTCTTATGGCTGAAGTACATTTAGAATTTAAGCTTATCAATAATTAAAAAATGGTAATCTATATTTATGTCCTTATACGTCATTTTTATCCCTAGGAGGAGTTTCATAACATCTAATTATATTAAACATTTATTTACAATAAATTAATATAACCAATCAAACCTAAAATCTAACATAATCGGCTATTGGAAAACGGTTGACATAATCAGCCGATATGCGACAACTAATAGCTATTTGGCCTTCTCCGTGCGCCGCCGTGCCGGTGATATTCCTTGGAGCATCCCATTTTTATCACAATGAAACAATTTTATCTTGCTCTATTTTCTTTTTGCGCCACATTGCCAGGTTTCGACATTATTCTCCCTGTATTACTCTAATCTATTTTGTTTTTGTTTTTCTTATTCTTTAAGGAAAATTTTAAAATTTGATGATATTTTTTCCTTTCACAAATGTACTCATAGTGCTAAATTTTAAAATTTGAAATACTTTGGGCGATTTATAAGGATGTAATCATTAATCTAAGCTTTAATATTTGAAATGAATAACATCAACAAATAAGTTTATAATGTTAATAGCACACTAAAAAAGTTTAGAATATTTAAATTATTTACGCAACACTATAATTTTAAATTTGTGAAAGCAAATAATATGCTCATGATGTTAACATAATTTTTTATATGAAACTTATAGAACTTATTAGATACGTAAGTTTGAAATGCTTATCTCACATTCCTCAAAAGTTCATTACTCCGTAAGGGGAGTACTTAGTATTTTTTCCAAACGAAGTGATATATAAAATTGTAAACACTAAACTTCGTCATTTCAATTACACATGTTTATTAATATATTTATACTTTATTTAGAACGTTACGCAGTAAATGAATTCGTAGTAATTTTTATTTATGTATGTTTTTAACATATTAAAAATAAATATGTTTTCATAAACATTACTAAAATGTAAGTAATGATCGAAATACTACTAACGTTATTAAGGAGTATGAATATACTGGCACAGCATGAAAAATTGAAAACTGAACATGATCAAAGGTTTATTTAGAGAGGTTAGGTGAAGTCTGAAGCTGGAGCTTATTCATACCCAAACCGCTTAGACTGATGTTAGCGAGAAAATTCTCTCATTTATAGTATGAATTGGCGGCCTATCAACTATTCTTTCTATCTTAATGTTAGCAATCAATTGTCTGCAAGGCGCAAACCGATACAAAACGAAATCTTTTTCTGCATCCAGAATTGAATTCTTCCTTTCTAACATTCAAAGTTTTCCTGTCGAACACAAACATGGCTTCTTCACATTCAACTGAGAACTGCATTGGATGGGCTGCCAGAGACCCATCCGGAGTTCTTTCTCCTTACAATTTCAGCCGCAGGTAAATCACCTGTCCAGAAAATGACCTGTTTTATGCCGTAATTTGTTAATAATCTCAATTCTCCTGTACACTGATAAATGTTATATAGGGTTACCGGGAGTGATGATGTTTCGCTAGATGTTTCCTATTGTGGCGTTTGTTATGCTGATGTGGCGTGGACAAGGAGTATTCATGGACCTTCCAAGTATCCTTTAGTGCCTGGGTATGATGCTCTGTACTGCCAATTTCATGTTCATTTATTCGTTTGCATGCTCAATAGTGATGAACCCATTATCTTCTTCTTACCAGGCATGAGATTGTAGGGATTGTGAAAGAGGTTGGGTCCAATGTCCAGCGCTTTAAAGTGGGTGATGCTGTGGGAGTCGGCACTTACGTCAACTCATGCAGGGAGTGTGAGTACTGTGAGGAAGGGTTAGAAGTTGAGTGTTCAAAGGGATCTGTCTATACTTTTGATGGAATAGATTTTGATGGCACAGTTACTAAGGGAGGATACTCAAGTTACATTGTTGTTCATGAAAGGTGAATAAACATTTCTGGCAATCTTTTTCAATATATCTTTCATCAAGTATGCTTGTATCATTTCTGTTGTAGCACATAAAAATCAAGGATGCTATAAACTATATTTACTGCATGGATTTTTCCACTTATAGTTATCTAATTATTGTGGCATTGTATTTGTCTTTAAATTTGTTTACTTTTAGTCATTTGCTTCTGGTGAAAACAACGTCTTTAGTACTTATCTTTGAATTCTTCCATTGTGACTATTTTGCGTGTCAAACTTTTCCATATCCTCAATAGTCAGAAAATTAAAAGTGTCAATGTAAGAATAGTTGGTGGATTAAAATGTCACTTTAACTAGCTAGAGGACTAAAATTAAATACATTCAAACATGAGTACCAAAAGGCTGTTTGTTACAGTTGTTGGAGGACTAAGAGTGGAATAGGAATGGTACTAAAAGTGTCATGGCCCCATTAGTAAATCAGCTGAGTAAAGTGGAAAACACTCTTTGCTACAGGTATTGCTACAAAATTCCCGAAAGCTACCCTCTTGCCTCGGCAGCACCTTTGTTGTGTGCTGGAATTACTGTGTACACTCCTATGATACGGCATAACATGAACCAACCCGGCAAGTCTTTAGGTGTGATCGGACTAGGTGGTCTTGGTCACTTGGCTGTGAAGATTGGGAAAGCTTTTGGGCTTAAAGTAACTGTTTTCAGCACCAGTATATCAAAGAAAGATGAAGCTCTGTCTCTTCTTGGAGCTGACAATTTTGTGATCTCAACTGATAAACATCAGATGGCGGTTAGATGATTCATCCTTGTTGTTAGATGATTCATATTTCATTGTAATGTTACAAGAATGATGATTTGCTGAAATTATAAGCATGATTGTGTCTTGCTATAGGCACTGACTAAAACATTTGACTTCCTGATTAACACCGCATCTGGTGATATCCCATTTGATCTGTACTTGTCGCTGTTGAAAACTGCTGGTGTTCTTGCTATGGTGGGGTTCCCAAGTGAAGTGAAATTTAGTCCTGCTAGCCTAAATTTTGGTAAGTATAGTTTTATGTACTTCCCTGTACCATAGGTTTTTCCCACTTTCTATTCTTTATGTCTCAAAAATTGCCTCCCATTTCAAGTGATGATCCGAAGATATGTGTGGACGGTACTCTTTCTCTCAATCAGATATGGAATTTCAACTGGCTAAACCGGTTAAATATAAAACGTGAATAACAAATAAGACTTTAAGCTAATCTTTCTATGAGATTAACTGTTTTATCAAATTCCATGTCTTATCATGGTATCAAAGCAAACATAATCTATATTTTGGTGTGGTCTCCCTATGAAGAAAATGCATACTCCAAACAAAGTGCGGAATGTAAGAGTATGCGCCATTGTGTAAATATCTTTCATGGTCGAGACAATATCTAGCCATCTGGAGGTGATGAAAGATTGGTTGCATGCCAGCCAGCAAACTGTGAAATAACTAGTACTTTCTTAGTCCCCTTATGTAAAATTGACTTTCCTTTAAATCCGTCCCAAAAATACGAACACTTTTCTAATTCTAACTCCATTAACTTTTAACTTCTTACTTTATCTTTTCATCTAACATTCATATTTTTAGTCTTTGATTCTTTGTAGAATCATATTACTTTTTCTTATATTTTGGAGATTTCAATGGTAAAGGAGCAATTATATCTTTTATTTTCTTAAGCCCGTATCAAAGACAAATGTATTTTGCATTTTGGGACAGAGGGGTAACATTGAAGACTTTAGGCTACTACGTAGTATCATTTATCAAGTTGACTTTTTAAAATGTAACCAAAAGTCTTATCAAATATCAACCACAACCATAAAGTTATATGGAGTACCTTTTTAGTGATCTGTCAATTCAAAGTGAGACAGAGGGAGTTTGATTAACTCCACAGTTTCACTAATTTGGTCATATACATTTCCTTAAAATTATGTGCTTCATGTTACACAGGTATGAAATGCATTGCTGGCAGCATAACTGGCGGAACAAAGCTGACACAAGAGATGCTAGAGTTCTGTGCTTCCCACAAAATATACCCTGAAATTGAGATGATTCCAATCCAGTATGTCAATGAGGCTCTTGAGAGATTAATAAAAAAGGATGTCAAATATCGTTTCGTGATTGATGTTGGGAGCTCCCTCAAACGAGATAGATGAATATGGCCATCTGCAGTTGTTGATATGTTTTGGGTTAGTTGCAAAGAAAGTTGATGTTCCTTTCACTTGGTGTTTTATTTCTATCTAATGGAAGTTCAATAAAAGGCCATCTTAGTCATTATTGATGAAATTTAGTTCGTGTGTTAACAAGTGGAAACAACTGATGTCAAACTGAACCTGTAATTAAAAACCTGGACATAGTTAGAGATTTGTTTTGGGAGCTAATAATTGAGATTGAGAGGATTTGGAAGAAAATTTGAATTCTTTCTTCGGTCGTGGTTATGGATGGCAAACTCCTAGCTAGTACAATCAAGACCGCCTATGGGAGCCTTGAGTGAATCACCTATAACTAGGGCTGAGAGCTTGGGGGGTTTGAAATTGAATAACTTGAGTATTTTGGCAGAGGATTTCAGGTTGATTTTCTAATCAAGTTAGGCGAATGTAGAATATAATGACATGCATGATCAAGTTAAACATCCATTTCGGTGAGCAAATTTAGAGGCCCGTTCATGGGTGACAAGAGTAAAAGTGTAATTGTTGATTTTTTCCTAATTAGGTTTAATTTGGTGCTTTCTTGAGTCTATTATGGAGTATAATAATATGGATTTGTTTAGTCGAGTATAAAAGATTTTCATTAAAAAAGTAATCACAGTGAGTCAGTAAATGGTTTTTGCTTATTTTACATAAAAACGTCCAATGAAAATGTCATTTCTATTGAAGCACTAGTAATAAAAGTTTAATAGTTGAAGCATTCAAAGATTCATTGTCCATCCAAAAAAATAAAAATTTTATGATAGTTTATTTACGGTTTACCAAACACCCCTTAATCCCTATACTACCAAATCGTCTGCGTATGGACTCGATATATTTTTTAATAGAGCATCATGATAATGATATCAAATTAACTGATGAAAAATTCCATTAATATTACTCATTTGTGGACAAAAATATTATTTATAAGTCACTAATAATTAGTAAGTACTCCCTCCGTTCCCAAAAATACTTCCCATTTTACTTTTTGGGTTGTTCCCAAAAATACTCCCCACTTTCTCATTTTGTATAATTTGTGTGACTCACATTCATTTTACCTTTTTCTTACACAACCGCAATCATACATTTCCACTTTCTTAATAAGCGTGCCAAGTCAAATCGGGAAAAATTTTAGGAACAGAGGGAGTAATATTTTTGTGCATACCTTTCTTATACTCGGAAAACCCCATTCATAAATACCATGTAGCATATATTTATCTTTTTCAATAGAAAAATGACAATAGTGCTTGTCTAATTAACATGTACTACGTATTAAAAATTTAAAATCAACGGTTGATCTCCTTTACATTTCCAATATGTACAACATAAATATGGAGCATGCTACCTATAAATGCTGCCATATTCGAAACTACCTAATAAGTAAACACGTATAACAGTATATATACAAGTTAGCAATATAATCCTCTTTTTTATATACGTATCACTTTGGAAAGCCCTAAAAGCTTCAACTATCTACCTTTGATTTCTTCTGTACTAAGAACAACCAAACAAATCTGAATTGAATTAATAATCCACATATTCATAGCATGGAAATCCCAGAAAAGGTCAATAAGTCTAAAATAAGACACATTATAATTTTTATTTTAACCTTTGCTGCTCTATCTCTTATTGCATATTCCCTCATATATCTTGTACCGGCCGATTCTCTTGACCTTCTCAAGTATTTCTTCCCTCTCTTGCTATCAACAACCTTCTTTGTCGTCGTTGTCGCAACGGGTTTTAAACGACAGGCCTTACTAGTTGCGGATGACTTCGACGAAAAAACAGCAGAAGAAATTTGGAAGTACATAACTAGTTATGATGAAGGTAATCAATCATCATCCTCATGCTGCTAGCTAGTGAATTAGTTCTTTATTTTGATGCATACATACCCTAGTATTCCAATAGCCAAGAAGAATTAGTTTAAATAATGTATCTAGTAGCTAGTACTTTTTGGAACATTACTCCCTCCCTTTTATATTAATGTTCTTATTTCATTTGAGATGAGTAAAAATTGTTAAGTTGACTTGGATGTGATATTAATGTTCTCATTTAATTTGACATAAAGTTTAAGAATTTAATTTGGCATAAAGCTTAAAAAACAAACAGGATGTTGGAACACTATTTTGGAATAATAAAGCAAAGTAAAGTTCGATCACTGATATTGATCTATGTGCAGATGCATGAAACGGTTGGACTATTCAGGAGGGACGATTTTGAGTCCCTGACCGGATCAAGTCAAATCAGATCAAATCAAACTATATCGAACTAGGCTAGACTAGGTCATAGAGACCACACATTTAACAGATCAGATCAAAAAAATTCAGTTCAAGTGAAAACATTCTAAATATGGAGTAATAATAAATAATATATAAACATAAAAGACATGGATGTCGCCCACAATTTATTTGAAAATGCGTACCAAGGGGATCAATCGGAACAATGTTGGACTGTATGCCAAACCTTTCAACCCATAACAAACTGCCCAACCCACAATTTGTCCAGAAACACACTAAACATATTGAAGTTGATTGTTATTTTGTCTATGACGCTATAATTAATAGGGTATGTTTAACACAACTAGCTGAAAAAAATACTTTTATGAGTTTTTTAGTAACTGTTAGCTTTTAGTGACTGAAAATATCTTAAAAAGAAAAGGCAGTACTTTTTTGGTAAAAAGTTGACTGTTTGATCTAGCATTGTTTGGTATACAAGTTGTTAAGACTAATTAATACTAGAAACTACTAACTTATCTGAGATGCTACTCATTGTAGCATCTCAAAAAAGATCTTTTATTTTTAGGGAGAACTATCAAATAAGCCTTGAACTTTCATAAAAAGTCCAAATAAACCCTTTTAGTGAGGCTTTGTCCGGCCGTCGCCATTTAGGGCGGTTTCAGGTAATTTTTTTTGATGAAATATTTTGAGCATCTTCTTCATTAAGTCTAGTTTACGCATACCAAATTTCAGCTAAAAATTCAATCGTGAAGGCAGTCAAATGAATTTTTGAAGATAACTGCGCGTTTAGGCAGCGCAGTATATTTCAGAAAATATTTGACTATCTTCTCGATTGATTTTTTAGCTGAAATTTTGTATGAGTAACTAGACTTAATGAAGAAGATGCTAAAAAAATCATCAAAAAATTCCACCGGAAACTACCCCAAATGGCGACAGCCGGACAAAGCATCCTGTAAAAGGACTTATTTGCACTTTTTATGAAAGTTCGAGGGCTTATTTAATAGTTCTCCCTTATTTTTATAAAAGCTCTTAAAAGTTGGCATGCGAAACATACAACTGAAAGATTTTAATGACTTTTTAAATAGTACAAAAGCTAGAGATAGTGTGATCTGTACATCACATGTGCTTACTAGTTAATTATTAATTGGCCGATATCTTTACCAAAATCAAGCGAAATTTGGTTTCACTTTATGAATCTTCATGCTCCAACTAGGGGTATTGCACCTATTATTCGAGTTATTGTATTATATGTGTATGAATATGTATTTCAATATTTAGTTTATTAGTAGGTCTCATGACTTGCTATGACCATTAGGGGCGTAGCTAGGAGGCATGCATGCTAGGTTCCAGAGTCTCAGCTCACCCCAAACTTTAATATTTTAAATTTAAGAGGAGGTTCGGACAAGGTCTTGGGCGGCTAGTGGGGGTGGGGTAGGGTTTGTAGAGCAAATCCGGCAGTAGTCGGAGCATGGGTTGTGGCAATCGGGGCATGTTGGGCAGCGGCGACCAGAGCATGTGTGGCGGTGGTTGACGAGGCATGTGCAATGACCGGTCACTATCAGGTTGGTCAATGGCCACGTTGGTCATGGTCGGGTTGGTCATGGTCGGGTTGGTCATGGTCGGGTTGATCATGACCAGATCGGTTATGGCCGGATTGGTCATGGCCAGATTGGTCATGGCCGGATAGGTCATGGTTGGATTGGTCATTGTCGAATTGGTCATGGTCAGGTTAGTCATGGTCGCTTATTGGTCACTGGTTGGATTGGTCATGGTAAATGGACGGGTTGGTTACGGCCATTAGTTGAATTGGTCACTGGTCGGGGGTTGGTCATTGAATTGCTTGAATTGGTCAGTGTTCGGATTGGTCATTGTCACTGGTAGGAATTCAGTCTCATTTTTGGAAGTTTTTAAAAGCGGTCCTATATTTATCTAAAACATTTATTTTTGTATTATTTATGGACAAACACTATGATTTTTTTATGGTAAAAGCATTTTTGTATTTTTATTTCAATGTCATATCATAAATCACTTTTTATCAAACACACCAACTTCTACCTTTTAATTAAAATCACTTCTATTTACAAACACTATCTACTTTTTTATGGAAAGTGACTTGTATTGATAACACAACATACAAATATGGGCTAAATAGACAAAAAGACCGTTGGCAACTGCCGACCCTCGAATCAGACTCAGAGTTAATCACTTCATCAGAAGCAATAACTCATTGATCCATTAATGGGCGCAACTGAGCCAAAGACGATCACCGCAGACTTCCTGTCACCCAAACTCAAGCTCAAAGTCTTACAACGTAAAATAATAACAAACTGAAAATAAACAAATTAAAATACCCAACATATATAAAAAAACAAGCGCAACAAAAAAAATAAACACCCTACTCCGTCTTCCAGTAATAAAATACCAAATGCCATCCCGAGCCTGCTACCTGAGACTCCCTTCGGCGGGCTAAAAAATCTAAGCCCGCCTCTTCCGCGTTTTTGGCTTGTCAAAAGCCATATTATCCCTGTCTGGTCCATCCTGTTCCTGTGCCTCCCAGATCCTTCTCCTTTTCTGCTCTCCTAGCACTTCCTCACTGCTTTCAAAATCCCCATCCTTAGTCGTATTGTCTCCTTTTCCAATTGTAGATTCCTTCGAGCCTTGCCCTCCTAAGCCTTGGAATTCTCCTCGGATGAAAGACTCTGAGCTGCATTGGAGGATCCCTCCACAAGCCACTTATTGTCTCCTGTAGGACTAGTGTTCACCACTCCACCAACTCTCAGGCTAACTCCATATGATTTTTCCAAAACCAAATTATCCTCATAATTTAGAGAACAAAACCTATCAGAATGTCCGATTATTCCACAAATGAAGCAAAAATTGGGCAACTTTTCATATTTGAAATCCACCCAATGCCCAATTCCTGCTTTCTTAAGATTTGTTCCTTTCTTCAAGGGTTTGCCCACATCCATACAAACCCTTACTCGCAAATAAGCTTCACATTTGTCATCAAATTGATTATCATCATACTTAACAAAACTATTAATAAAACCATCAATTCTTCTAGCAGTACCTAGACTCGTCAAGCTATAGGGAACAATGTGAACTTGAACCCAGAATTCCGCCTCTTTGAGATAAATTTTGAGGGGAATATCCTCCGGTTTAACCTCTTTTAAAATCAACAAATTTCTTTCAAATAGCCACGGGCCACCATTATGGTAAAAGGTAAAGAGATATCTTTTTTCACCAATTTCTTTGATAGAAACCCATTTGCCCGGTCTCCACAGCGAAGCCATGAGATCCTTGAAAACCTAAAACTTGATCTTCCTATCCGTTAGCAAGGTACCAACCACCAGGAACATCGACCGACACTCCTCCGCCACAACCTCACCTACTTCTTCCTCATCCAAATCCAATTCCTCACCTTCTACTCCAATCGCCATCTGTTTATACTGATTGGCAATCGATTCCATCAATCTCCACTGCTTTGTCCACAATTAGACACCCCTCTCCGCAGGCTGGCCTCTTCGAAATCAGAAGACCGAAGGTTATATCTTAAAGCCCCTTGCCAGACGCCTTTGTTCCAGCCGCTTACTCTTCCGGATCCGAGCTCTTCTTTGCGCAAGAAAAGAAACCGCTCCTCGAGAGTTTCAAAATTGAAGACAATATTTACACACTATCTACTTTTATTATAGAGGAAATTCTCAAAACACGGGATTTTCTTGTAAGCCACGCCAAAATACGGGAGCTGAGATAATTGGACGAAAAGATGGTAATCGGAATTCCATGTTCCGAATGCAAAAGAGAACAAGGTTGGGGCGCATGGGTAGGGGAAATGGGTGGGGTTGGGTAAAATATAAAATCCCATTTTTTTATTATGTGATTTAAATTTTTTATTTGTATTCCATTTTTTATAAAAAATATATCAAAATTCATAACTTTTTATAATCTTTCATATGACACCAATATTGCATATAAAAAATTTAAAAAAAAAATGAACTTTCGACAGTATGGTTGAAACTTCAAAAAATAAATTAAATTTTATATATGGGATATTGGTGTCATTAGAAAGATCATTAAAAATTAGGAATTTCAATATATTTTAGGTAAAATTTGGAGTAAAAATTAAAAAATTATAAAACTTAATAAAAAATGGGATTTGACATGTTTGCCAACCCCCTCCCTTCCCACCCAACCTACCCCTCCCAGCCCACTCAATCATCCCATTCAGAAACCCTCTTTCCGAATCCCTTAATCTTAGAAACCTAACCAAACTCCCATATTTTTGCAGCACTTGTTGAATATTCCCGTTTTGTAAGAAAACACCATGTTGGTAGAAAATAGCTCGAGAGAGAAAGCGACAGCACTTCGATGTAGTAAAAGTGACGTAGGGAATACATGAGGGTTGATGACCTATTTATAGGCATCCATCATAAGCCCAAAATCTAATCTATGTGGGCTTGGCCCAACTTAATAATGCATCCCCTAGTTAATGGGCGAACCGGCCCGATAAATAAATAATGAGCCAGTGGCGATTCCCGTTCGGGAGACCGCGTCCTGAGCCTAGTTGGACCTAAGCTCGGGGATATCGGGCCGATGGCACTGGACCTGACTCCTTATCCCAACACACCCTTTATTATAAATCGCTTTAATTAAACCACTTTTAAGAAGCACAAGCAAATGCTAAAGCACGTCATGAATATTAATCCGTCCTACCTATGGTGTGGGTCCCGTCCATTTCCCATGCACCAGGCCTTAGAATAACTTCAGATTTTATTATTCTAAAATGTCTCTTCGATTATCTCCTTTTCACTTTAATTTGCTTTCTACGCAAACGATTATATGCGTTAATCCAGTAGTTATCAAGTCTTCATCCATGCATATATAGATGCTATATGTATATTTTCCAGGTCTTGCCTGCATGCCCCGGTAAACCTACTCTTTCATGAGTACGTGTGCGTTTTCCATGAATTGGAAGACATATATGTAACCATGGAGGTGAAAAAGACTTTATGAGACGATTCAATTACACTCAGTTGGTATACCGTGGGAACAGCCCATGTTGAGCATGGTGCTCTCACAGCTAATTCACGCGTGAACAGTAACACGAGTGAACAGTAACCTTTTTTTTCCTTCAGTAGCAGGGTGATGTAGCTTGTGTGTAATGAGATGTAATTCACGTTAATATGCAATGTAACTACAGGCAAGTTGCGATGTAAACTATGAAAAAAAGTAATCTAATTGCTCAATTACTTTACATAATTAAGTAGTGGATATGTTTTTTTAATATTAAAGCCATAATTTTTTTGGAATATCTTTTTTTTTTGCCAAAAAATCATTTTTTTTTCAAAAACAAAATGAATTTTTTGTTTCAATAGTTGGGGTTTATTTTGATATGTAACTAGTGTTATGGAAAATGTAACTCATGTTGATGACAAAATCTAACTTATGTGTATGCAAAATGTAACTTGTCGAGACAAGTCAGTGTAACTCGCGCACAAGATGATGTAACTCACGCACAAAAAGATGTAACTCGTTCATGAAAAGATGTAAATCCATATGATATCAAATGTAACTATAGAATTTGTCTATAAACATAACTCACACATGTAAAAAATGTAATCTCACGGTTTTTCTAATTTAATGTCTTTAAAAGTCAAAAAACATATAAAAAGATAGAAATATATTATACAAAAAGTGCATGAATACAAAAATATGTTTTAAAAAAAATATAAATGTAAAAACATTACAAAAAAAATCCGTTAGTAATTTTAGTTGAAGGAAAAAAGTAAAAAGTAGTGTATGATTATGAAATACAATATACTTATTTTATGTGGATTAATAATATTTTGTAATAAATTGGTAAAGAAAAAAATTAATCTAGTTGTAATTTAATTAGTTAAAGATAAAAATAAGTAAAAAATCACAAATAATTAGATGTAACTCGCGCATAAGAAAATGTAACTCACGCATAAGAAAATGTTACTTACGCATAATAAGATGTAACTTGATCATAAAAGATGTAATTTCATGATATATTATCATATGTAACTTCATGAATAAAAAAAACAAACTCAATGTTTTAAAAACCTCTTCAACATATAAAAGAAATAATATATATATATATAGAAAAAGTGTATACATATAAAAATATATTACAAAAAAGTGTATGAATATAAAAAATATTACAGAAATAAAAAAGTGTATGAATATGAAATGCAATATACTTATTTTATTTGGATTTATAAACTCTTTGTTATGTATTGATAAAGAATAAAAAAATAGATTCATCTCAAATTATAATTTGAGATGAAGATAAAGAGAAAGGTAAAATTGAAATTAAATTATTAGTAATTTAATTTGATGGAAAAGGAGAAGAATTGAACAAAAGAAAAACAGATAAAGGAAAGAGGAAAGGAAAAGGAAATAACAAAGCTCCAGACAAAGGAAGTTCAAAAAGAAACGTAAGTTTCTCTAAAGTGGGATCAGCACACCATGCGGAAGGTGGGATTGCCAATTACACTAGACGAAAATTTTAATCCGATCCTATCGGATGCATTAAAAAAAGATGAAAACTTTAATAACATTGTCTTTAACTCTTTATTTTTAGAACTAATGTATTTCCAATTTTTATTAAAGACGTGCTGAACTTCTAATTTTTATTATTTATTTATTTAATATTTTATATTATTTAAATTTTCCCGTTATTATTATTAATGTATAAATATTTTTATTATTTTTATATTTATTTATAAATAAACCTATGATTTCCTTACTCTTATTTATAAAATAAAATTATTAGGGATTATAGGAATTGAAGAGGGTAGAATACGAAAAGAGGACATATATGGAGGACTTTTAAAGGTGGTTAAAACGGTTCTACAGAATAGAACCAAAATTTATGGAGCCCCAATTTTTTAAAAATTATTAGTACTACCTACAGAAAAGATTCAACATATTTTTTTTCTTGGTCAATGATGACAAACTTTAGACTATGATTTTTATTATTATATTTGTTTATAATTTATAAATTTTATACTTTTATGGAAATATTTTGAAACCAAGCATTCCAGCCCAGCTGGTTGTGAGGTTACCGTGCCTAGTGGGAAGTCTCGAGTTCGAACCCCGCTAGGCACATAAGGGTTTGAAACTCAATTGAGTGAGTTTCAGCCTTGATTACTCTAGGGCCCCCACCCCCTCCCCCAGACCCCCTTAGAGTAAAAAAAATTATCAAAAAAATGGAAATATTTTGAATCAGGAAAATTTTGATATAATTTTCATATTCAAAATACTTTCATATTAAAAAATATCATTGGTCAAAGTTGATTGACATTGATAAAAAAATTCAATTTTGCAAACCTTTTTGGGACAGATCAGAGAGAGTATTACATACGGAGTAATATATAGTAGTAATATTATATACTAATACAAATGGTAAAATAGAGTGATTATAAGGAGAAAAATGCAGATTCATCATTTTTTCGTTGATCCTTTTAGTCTTCTTTTACTCAAAATGCTTGAGTAATGAGTTGTGTTGCATCAAGTGAAAGTATTAAGTTACTTTTTGAATATTTTTAATTGCGTTGTTAAATGAGTATGCAATTAATATATCTGAGTATGTATTTTTAGTTTGAAGATTTTTTAGTTCGTATATATTAATGTGGGGTCTCGATTTTATATTTGAAACCAAAGCCTCCAAATTCATTTGACGGCTGTGGACATATATTACTCCTATTTTGGAAATTGAAATATTGTACTCGTATGATTGGATTTAGAAGTAATTCTAGTCCTATTGGATAATTTGGATAATTTTTTAAATTTTATTACTGACATGGTGAGAATGTTATCTTATTTCATAGATAGGATGTGTAAATTAGTAGCATATGCCAATCCATCTATATATCGATCAGGCATCAAGAATATCGATTTTAAGCCACCCAACTATGTCTAGCTACTATCATTAAATCCACACATATGCATGCACTTCTGATCTCAAACAAACATTATAAACTTACTATATATAAAATTTATACAGCTAGACAACATATATAGTTATTATTATATACTTTGGTCGATCATATCACAAATATGGTCAACATAATAGAAAGACTTCTGGGCTCTTTGGCTTCAGCAATAACCCGTTTTTGTTTCCTTCATCATCATCATCGACATGAAGATAGTCAAAAAAACATTCATAATAATCACACAAACTTCAACATGCCCAAGAAGAGCCGCCGCCCACTCTCTCTACAGGTTTCAACTCTTACTATACGAATTCATATCTACATATATACGTAGTATATGATATATGTGTGTCTATACATGCTTTTTAATGCAAATTCTAATGAAATCATTACATATATATATGATTAATTAAAATAAATAGTACAGAGTAGTATGTAGTTTTTACAAAAATGTAGTGACTAAAGTAGTAACTTAGTCACCACAGAATAACTTATGTTCACTCCAAATTTAAAAATGTCTATATTTTTAGAGTAAAAAATTTCTTGTAGTTTTTTCCCCAAAAAATATTCTTTGTACGGGTTCAGTGCTCTGACTCTTCCCTAGACTATTAGTAATATTTTTTCAAAAAAAACTTCACTTCTTATTGCTCCTTATTGTCTGTTTAAATAATGCGTATCATGTTTTCTTTTGTGTTTTCTCGTTTGGAAGGGTTTTTGTGACGTTCATAACATTCAGGAGCTAGGTAGTGGATCATGGTTTTAACTTTCAATTGACATCACTAAATATATATTAACATATGTGTACGTATATAAAAAAAAGTTTTAAAAACAACCCCACATTATTTTCAAATTTGATTGAAAAGAAAAACTATTACAATAATAAACTGTTGCTACAATTTAAATTTTAAAACTTATTTAAAAAGTGAAACAATATATAGTAAAAGAAATTTAATTATATCTTAAAATAAAACAAAAACAAAATTTTGAGAAAATATGAAAAATAGTGAGACTTGAAAGTCAAATGGTTTAATTGTCACTATGTACTGATTCTATGTGTTTCGCATATAAATATTTTATTTAGTTGATGAATGATTGCTATAAATGAAATTAATATTAAAAAGTTGAGTCAAATATTAAAAAATATTAAAAAATTATATGGTTTAATTGTCACTATGTATTGATTCTATATGTTTCGGAAAATAATTTGTTATGTAAAATATCTAAAAAAAAATAGGTAGTTATACATTTTTAAATTATTTTATTTATAGTTTTGCTACAACCCTGTCTAAATATTCAAATTATTTTCATGTTAGTTTAAATTCAAACATGAATAATTTTCGTGTTAGATTTAGAGTCCGTTTGGTAATACTAAATTGTCTGAATCTGCTGAAATTGATGAAATTCTGCCTGAATTGGTTGAATCTACTGATTTATGTAAAAATTTCAAGCCAATAGGTTCTCAATGGACTCTCTTTTTGTAGAATAAAGAAATTATTTATATGAAGAAAAAAAACTTCAACCAATTCAATCGGAAAAATAACTCCAATCTTACTTGAATTATTTTTCTTATTACATAATTCAGCATGTGAAGTAAAAAATTATATATGTAGTACGGAGTACAATATTAGATAGATATAATGATTGACTGATAAGCTCGGGGCATAACCAAAGAAGCACATATGTGCTATTGTAACTGCCACAGTGACATGCACATCAGGAAGGCATTTTGGGGTATGCATGAGAATATTGTTAAGAGATTGAAGATTAAATAGACTTGATCGGATAGTATATTCGCATATATATTGTTCCCAGAAATATATACCTTTCAACTGTCTCAATAAGCTAGTATCTATAGCTAGCTAGGTAGGCTCAGTTGTTATTTTTTTGTTCCCTGCAACTTGCACATGCAAAAGGTTCACAGTACATAAGATGTTCTATCTGCTCGATCATGCATTTCACTTTCAGATTACAATAGTAAAATAATATTACAAAAATGAACTATTACACTAGTTACATACTCTACTTTTGATAAATTCTATTAATTAATATATTACTACGTATAAATTTAGAATATAAAAGTTTATAATAAGGCCGGTATGGACTATATGGAGTACTAATGTTCAAACTTGTGTGTTGACAAACGTGAAAATAAAAGCATTGTAATTAAAAATGAACGAATGAAGTATATATATTAACTTTTATGCGATCAGATCAAATCACATCAGGTTGAACTAACGGTTAAGTGAAAATATTCTCAAAATAAGATCCTCGCGTTTGAGAGATTAAGCCAATAGGTTCTCAATGGGCTCTCTTTTTTTAATAGCAATTCAAATAGCTTAGTGAATTTCATAGTGAGATTAGAAAGGATGCTTAGCTTCTTGCCTTCTTGGTTAGTCCTCGCATGTTTGAACTTCCAGTATTTTGGATTACTTATGTAATTCATGTTTTAAAGTAGCGTTTAATTTAATTTAATTTAATTTGTTGCACACTTTTGTGAATTAATTATGTTCATGTTTTTCCACTTCATTAATTTTAATTTGCAGACGGTAGAACTCAAAGTAAGGATGTGCTGCACTGGTTGTGAAAGGGTTGTCAAGGTTGCTATAAAAAAACTTCGAGGTACTTTGCACGGTTTAAAACCAAATTAATTGAAAGCAAAATAATTAAGTACTAAGTCAAGGAAATCGTTTGCCCAGTGACGATCTTGCAATAAAATGTGGGGTGTTCAAAATTATTTTTACAATAAAATAAAATGTTACTCAATAATATTATTTGATCCAACAATTGAAGAAATGTAAGTTTTATTTTGAACTATAAAAAACCGGCAAATAGGGTTCAAAATAAAAAATACTTGTATTGCATAAAAAATACAATATATATATATAAATTATTACATCAAATATATAAATTGTTTTTGCACATTATTTTCTAGTTTTTGGGTGTTCAGCTGAACACCCTTGAACCAAAGGAATCCGCCACTACTTTTGCGTTTTGCCCACCCCTGAACTATTATGAGTTCTTTAATTTACTTCTTTGGCAAGTTCTCAAATTTAAAGGCACATTCACACCCTTAAGTCTCGAGATCAGCCTTCAAATATAAGACATTTTTTCATGAATATTACTAAATTAAATTTAAAAAACTTATTTTCAAAAAGTGATATATTCGGTAACTAGTTTCCAGTGATTAATCATCTACCAGTGATTTGTCACTCTTTTCCAGTTTCTCGTACACAATGTCTAGTCATATTTTTGTCCAGAAATATAAGTAGTCATATTTTTGTACGGCAAAACTCCGTTAGTAATATATATGTCATTTTTCTAAATTTAAAGCCGAAAAGCTAAGAAGAGAAACTGAAATGGAACAACGACAATTGGTTTATCTGATCTCCCGTAACTTTTATCTTTATCCTTTACCAGTTTCATAACTTTACTCACTTGCGATCATGTTGATTAACTAAGAAGTTTATCCATATATCTAGGACTTTTCCATCGGGGCTTATAACTTTGATTCAAAATTTAAAACATTTTCCGTTCAAGATTTTTCTCCCAGATATACTCTATTCCAATTTAAAGTCCTTACAACACCAACAACAACATTCAAGCTTTAATCCGAAAAGAATTTTGGGTCGACTGACATGAATCTCAGATACACTCTATTTCAATGTAAAGTCCTTAATGTGAATATAAAATTATTAGGGACAAGAAACTATCTCCAAGTGATCAAAATTACAAGATTAACAATAGAGAGATGCATAAATCACAAGACTGAATCTGCCATTTTCTCTGAAAACACTCATCGATACATGCATAGTCACATGTAGGGGTGGATTCAATAGAGATAAACCTTGAGCTAGAGAAGGTAAAAGTGGTTGGATATGTCGAAAGGAATAAAGTGCTGAAGGCGGTGAGGAGGGCTGGAAAGAGGGCAGAGTTCTGGCCGTACCCTAACCCACCACTCTACTTCACTTCCACCGACCACTACTTCAAGGACATGACCACCGAGTACAGGAAGAGCTACAACTACCGGAGACATGGCTATAATACCGGAGACAAGCATGGAATCCTTCTAACTACTCAGCGTGGAGACGACAAAATTAGCAACTTGTTTAATGATGATAATGTCAATTCCTGTTGTATAATGTAAACACCATATGTTTGTGTCATCAAACCATGTCACAATTAATTGAACGAACCATAAGTTGCACCGAAACGTGGAAATCATAAGAAAACGGAATCGTCACATTTTAATTGAAAAACAACTGTTTGAAAAGTTTTCATAGAGTTTTCGTAGAATTTCTGAAATGAAAATGTACTCTTCTAGGAGATTTTCCATGCTGTATATTACTGTATAAGGATGTTTTAACTTGAATTGTTTTCAGTCCCAGACCAGACCAGTTCAAACCGAACCAAACCAGATCAGACCAGACCAGAGTTGGATAGTTACAAAATACACAGAGACCAGACGTTTATCAAACCAGGCCCGTTTAGAGTAGACCAGAAAATTTCTGTCCAAGTAAAAACATCATAAATGTATGGTTATGCTGTTTATAACTAGGAAGTTCTAGTTTCTAAATAAGATGTACTTTAAAAACTATTTTGACCCTTAAAATATGGTCACAGTAGAGTACAATCGATGAAGTTGTGGACATTAAAAAAAATATTGGGCCACTTGTGATAGTTATTGGGCTTCTTTCAAATGCTATCGGACTATTTTGACTTAATTGGACCACCTTTAAATGCTATAGGGTTAATGGTGAATTCTACTGGATCACTCATGATAGTTGTGGGTCTTATCAAAAGGAAAGTATTAATATGGGTCCATTAAGATAAATTTAGTTATTAAATTAATTTGAGTCATTTAAAATATCCAATTAATTTAATCATAAATTAAGTGTTTAAAAGAATGGACTAGTAATATTAATTTCTTTATATTTTGAGCTCATTATTAAATAGTGATCCAATGAATAAGAGACATGATCCAACTTGAGAAGAGGGCAATGAATCTAGTTAAGAAATCCGTCCATATGCATGAGAAATAGCAATGAACTTTGTTAAGAAAGTTGGCCAGATATATCTCACAGGTGTTGATTTTTCTAGCTATTAAAATGCAAATAAATAGAGTTCAAAGCCTATTTCGATTGGATCCCTAGACATATGGATGAATTTTATGAAACCCTTAAAGCATTTCTTAGCCCTTCCACGCCTATAAATAAGACTCTCGGTTGAAAGAAAGAGAGAGAACTTCTAAACAAGAAAATGGTGCAGAAAAGCTTTGAATAAACTTGGAGAAGCTCAGAAGAATTCCACCAAAAAGGAAAAGATCAATAATTTTATTAATAATATACGAATAAAGTTTAACGTGTTTTTTTTCATTAAATTTTGAATTGAAGATTGTTTTGCTAGGCAAAACGGCTTACCAAAGATCTTACTACGTGGACTATTGATAAGCCATTTTGGGTAATTTTAGTTAATCAATGAGTTGGACTTTGGCTTTCGCTGATTTTTTTGTTTTAATTAATTCATATAAGGTGTAAATGTACCAGAGAAGGACGAATAAGCGGGAGTTTTAGGTTCTTGTTCCCAAAATACGAAGATTTCATTTCATGGTCGAAAATACAGAAGTTAGAATTTTCTCTCTTTAGACCGCAACATAGGTCCACATGTCGATAAGTTCGTATCACAACACGCATTTGATGCGTGTTGGGATCGATTTTTGATGGTTTTTCTAGCTTTAAGGTGTTATAAGTCTCAATTTTAGCTCAAGTCATGTTTATCGGGCGTTGGTTCGAGTTTTGTGTTGTTTGAAGTCAAAAATCAAGAAATTAGAGTCTGGCACTGGCGCTTGAGAAGCATTCGGGACGAGTTAATGAACATTCGAGAGAGATTCGAGAGTTTTGGAGACCACCCGGAGGTTCACAATGAAGTTTTGATGAAGAAAGGGCCTTTGGATCGATCACGGGAGCATTCGGAAAAATTTGGGACGAGAAACGGAGAGAAAAGATGAAGAAAATGCCACACACGGCTGTGCCCAGCCGCCAAGCATGCCGTGCGTGCCTAGAAGAAAAGTCGGCGATGAAAAAGGCCAGGCACGACCGTGCCTGGCAGATAGGCACGCCGTGGTTGTAGAAGGAAAGGGTACCCGGCCACTGGAGGTCAGGAACGGTCATGCCTACCAAGGAGGCACGTCGTGCTTGGCGCAGGGCCGTCTCCAGGAATTTTGGTGCCCCAGACAAAAAATAACTAATGATATCAAATTGTACTTCAAATTAATAACATAATTAAATATGAAATAATTTGAAAATTATAACATCATTTTTTACTAAATGTAAAAAGAAATACCTGATTTAAAATTGATGTAAAGTATGTGAAAATATAAATTCTTCAAAGAAATAAATAAAATTATAAAAGTACTACCTAATAACGTATTCTTCTTGCTTTTTGATGTGCAAATTTGTAAGTACATCACCACAATCAAGAGTAGATAACACTTTTTTCACCATTTACAAGCACCGAATTTAGTGTTTGTCACTAAAACTCCGTTTTTTATCAACGAGGTAATCATCATGATCAGTAATTCTTATTGGGCCAGTTTATTATATACTCCCTCCGTTCCCAAAAATACTTCCCACTTTCCTTTTTGGACTGTTCCCAAAAATACTTCCCACTTTCCCATTTTGGACAATTTGTGTGGCTCACATTCATTTTACCTTTTTCTTACACAACCACAACCATACATTTCCACTTTATTCCACTTTCTTAATAAGCGTGCCAAGTCAAACCGGGAAGAATTTTTAGGAACGGAGGGAGTATATATATATAGGAAAATTCTGAGGTCCGAAAGTTCGGACCTGAGGCGCCGTCCGAACACCGCCCTTTGGGGCGGTTCCCGGTGGAATTTTTCGATGAAATTTTTATGGTATGTTATGCATCAAGTCTAGTTTATTCACTAAAAGTATCAGCTCAAAAATCGATCTGGAAGACCGTCAAATATGTTTTGGAAATTGACTGCGTTTTTCTATGTATAATTTTGCGCAGTTAATTTCCAAAAATTATTTGACGGCCTTCCCAGTCGATTTTAAGCTGAAATTTTTTGTGGATAAACTAGACTTGATGAATAACATACCATATAAATTTCATCAAAAAATTCCACCGTAAACCGCCCCGAAAAGCGTTGTCCGGATGGCGTTCGGACCAAAACCTATTGGACAGGAGAATGATGCCCCCCTTGGGAGTGGTGCCCTAGGCCACTGCCTAGGTGCCTACCCCCTATGGCCGGCCCTGGATTGGCGCTGTGACTGACCCCAAATCTCCCAATTCAGCTCAAATTTGATCTGTTTTCTATAAATAAGGCCTCCATATCCCTGTTTAAGGGGTACATAGCTTAGAGAGAGGCCTAGAGGCGAGATTTTCATTGTTTTTCCGCATTGTTCTTCAATTCACTAGAATTATTTGTAAGCCCTACTTTTTAATTAATGACAATTAATTATGTTCTTCCCAATGTTATTGATTCCTAAATTATGAATTGCGAGTAGTTTTAATTAGGGATTTGAGATTGATGATGAAGGGGTGAATCATGATGTATGGCTAAATTCATGATGTATTAATTGCATGAATGTTATTTAATTTGTGTTTGAATGATTGAATTGATATCCCTTGTAACCTAGAATGGCCACTAGGATTATAATTACATGTAGAATAAATTAAGAGAAATCTAATTTATTCTAGGACACCTTCACACACACTTAATCGATTAGTAACGACTAAGGGGTCGTACGCTCGCTCGTTTTGAAAATAATTTTAGATACATGTCGCATGAGAGATCAGTTTGGTTCCCTAAATTATTGTACTCTACGCCGTGAGAGCGGTTAAAACTTAGTATTGACTAGTGTTGCTCAATTAAATTAATTTCATATACTTAAGCCTGATCAGCCAAAACTCTGATTACCTTGGAATCAATCTGTGTTCCCTTCGTCGCTAATTAGAAACAACAAATTTATTTTTAATTTTTTATTCGTTCGCCTGCATTTTAATTTTCCAAACCAACCAATCTTTTTAATCTTTTAATTCCCTTTTACCGTGCCTGTGGAGACGATACTCGTACTCATACCACTATTCTACTATTAATTTTAATGCGAGAAAACTAACATCAATAGCCATTCCAAAGTAATTGTTCACTGTTTCAAGTAATTTGAGGTTATGAGTGTTTTTTTAACAAATGTCTACTTTAAATTTATTATTCTTATTGTATTAAAGTATTTTTGTTCTTCAAAAAATAGTACTCCCTCCGTCCCGGAATTATCTTCATTCTTTCCTTTTTGGTCCGTCCCAAATTTATCTCCTTTTTCTCTTTTTGGTAAAGAATATGTGGTTCACAGCCATTCTTACACATTTCTCTCTCCTCTGCATAACTCTCCACCACACAAATCTCACTATCTTAAAACCCGTGACCGGTCAAAACCGGAGTTAAATATGGGACGGAGGGAGTATTAAAGTGCTATTAATAATAAATTTGTTTCTTTTTTTGTACTCTCTTTTCTGATAGTATTTGTTCTGTTATTACTTTTGTTTCTATATTTTGTTAATAAGTTGAGTTAATTATCAAAATAGGACTAAAAGTCATTCACTTTTCAAAAATAGGACCAAAAAATAAACTATGTTTTCATAGGACTAATCATGTGTACCTTGGACAATTATACCCTTATAATTCTTAAAATGTTTTAATTCCTAATAAAATAATAAAAAATCATAAAAAATCGTAAAAAATACTAAAAAATTAAGAAAAACATTTCGATATTAAAAATTTAATTAATTTTTTTTTCAAAAAATTAAAAAATAAAATAAAAAAAATAAAAACTCAAAAAAAAAAATCGCCGCTCAGCCGCCTCAGCACCACCATCTCCAGTCACCAGGGGAAAAAAATGCCAAATTCATTACAAATGCCATATTTATGGCAGAAAAAAATGAAAATGTTGGCATTCGAAAAGAGGAATATGCCACTTTTTTGGCATTTTAATAAAAAAATGGCATTTTTCTGGGAAAATGGCATTTTTTTCATCGGCCGGAGGTGGTGGTGCTGGGAGGTAGTATAGGCGGTGGGAAAGGCATCCATATTTTTTTAAATTTTTTTTACGGAGTTTTACTATTTTTTTTTAAATAAAATTATTTTAAAAAAAGTTTTTGAATTTTTTATTTTATAAAAAATTTATAAATTTTTTAATTATATTTCTACGAATTTTTGAATTTTTTTCGAATTTATTATGAATTAAACATTTAATTATGGCTTTTGACTATTTTTAATTCATATTTAATGGAAGGGTAAGAATGGAATGCAAAAATAGGTATGTTTCCAATAGGACTCATATGGTCCTATTTTGGAATAAAAACATAGCAAGTCCTATTTTAGGTTTTTGCCATAGTTTTAGTCTTATTTGAACTAATTTCTATAATAAGTTTCTTAACCGATGTCATTTATTAATATAAGATTCGTAACTTAGTTTCTTTATTTCAGTAAATTATATTAATAATTTTTTTCTTCATTTAGTTAGTTTATTTACGAATATTTAAAATACTTTCATTTAATTGTATTACTAGTAACATATAAAGATATATTATTATTAGTAAAATATTAGGATATCACTCATTAGTATTTCAAATAAACGGTTGGTTGTTGTAAAAAAATATTAAGCCACGTTTTAGACTATTAATATTTAAAAACACTCAGTATATTATATATATATAATTTTCCATAATTTGATAAATTCAATCATTTCAACCGTTTAAGTCAAACCTTCATTAATTTCATTCAGGGGAAGAGATAGAGTGGGGCAACTTAGACCCTAGTCCACCGTAAATTTAAAAATATCTTAATTTTTAAGGTAAAAACTGCATGTAAAAATTAATCCAATTCTTTTTTTGTACCAGACCAATCCGATCGAGTGTCTTGACTGATTTAATAAATTCAGTCAATTTCAGTATTATCAAATGGACCGTAGGTAGTATAGACGTAAAATTTTAATAGTTTCACTTTAAAATGTGGACCTTGTTTGGTAACCTAAACATAACTAAATATGTTGAATTATGAAAAAAAAAATCAAACTTATTTATTTTTTGGTTTTGGGGACTGAAGTTTTTTTCTTTTGGTTTTAGGGACTAGCATTTCTCTATCAAATTTCATTAGTAATTATACAACGCAATTAGTAACCAAAAGCAATTATATACAAGTGTACAAATAAATAATTATAAAACGCTACGTAAAGTTATGCATGATATTTGTATACGACAAAGCAGAATTAATTAATACATATTTATATATGACTTTATGAGCTTATAATAAATTGTCTTGGAAGCTTATTTAAATTTGATGATAAATTAGTTTTAGGAAATGATGAATAAAAATATTACCTCTATTATTTTCAAAAGATAAATACTCCCTCCGTCCCTAAAAGGATTGCCAAGTTTAAACGGCACATAGAATAATAAAGTAAAAACTGTGTAGTAAAGATTTGTGCAGAGGAGAGAGAAATAACAGGAGCCACAAATTGATTGATTAAAAGGGAAAATGACAAAGTTTTTGGGACAACCATAAAAGGAAAGTTGGCAAAGTTATAAGGGACGGAGGGAGTATATGACTAATATTTTTCTAATAATATGGCTAAACTTTGTTTAATTAGTTTAAATATATCTATATATACATAATAGCATTACAAACCCTTAGTGACATGTTGATTATGCATTCAAAATTAACCCGTTTGGAGTTAACATCTCAATTAAGGGCCGTGTGACTTTTATATTTCTGGAGGCACTATAAAATCAACTATACAGAGCTTAGTTTTTTTAAAGATATAGTGAAGAAAACATTGAGTGCAATAGGTGAAAACAAATACTCTGATGATCTCACTATGTATGTTCTATATTTATGGAATCAGTGAACATGCATTTGATTATTTGAATGATCTCATGATCACTAGAGGAAAGGCGCATGAAGTTTGGGGGGAGAGAAAAAAAATACACCAACCAAGCACTCTCTTTAACACTTGCAGCTAATGTGCGAAGGAAAAAAACTCATGTATGGCTCTATATATTATCCAGGTACACTCTAGGTGTCACCTTTTGTTTTCAAGTTTATTTGAAAGATTAGAAAAATTACTACTTCTTGAAAATTGATATCTATTATTTTTATACTCCCTCCGTCCAGCAAAGAAGTTCTCGCTTTCCTTTTTTAGCAGTCCCAAAAAGAAGTTCCCCTTTCCTTAAATGAGAAGTTTTCTACATCAAAACAGTGCCAAATAGTACAAAACAGTGTCAAACAATGTCGAAATAGTGTCAAAACCGTAAAATTTACCCTCTGGTAAGTTTATTTCCTTAATATGTGTGTAGGTCACACCCGGAATTTCTTTGCGAGGCGGAGGGAGTATGAAATATTTTAGAAAAATATCTATTGCAGATAGGTGTGATAAGATCTCATAAGAAATGGTAAAGGTGACAAGATCTCATAACAAATGTTGCTTCAAGAGGAACGTGAAAACATGTTCACGGGTTGGAAATGAATTGGATCAAAATGAATAAATATTTTTCTGAGTTCGTGGGGTTGAAACTGCTTCCATGAAGATTCGAACCAGGGAGTTCCCATATGATGAGAGAGTGAGTCGGCGATATGATTAGTGAGTTGGACCGCATCTTCAATACTTTGTAACATTTGTGCTTATTAAGATGTATATATAGATTATTATTTATTTACGTTTATGTTATTCTTTGTGATAAAAATAGTTGTGATTTAAAACTGAATGTATATATCAACATTTATAATAATCGTGTATTACATCCCGTGCAACGCACGAGTTAAAAACTAGTTTGATTGAATAACAATGTAATAACATTGGTACTAGTATATAATAAATGTCGTTTATTGTGTCATTTACAAATTGTTATGTTACTTCCCGTTTATTACTAGTTCGTCATTTACCATTACTGTTCGTTTCGTTGGCGGTGGCATCTGTGTCACTATTTTTATAGAACATGTCAATGTGATAGTGAGAAAAGTTTTCGATAACTTTTTCAGTGAATTTTCGAAAAAAAGTCATGTGAAGTCTTTCAATGACTTTTCCAACGGTTTTTGGAGGCAGTAGTGGGCAGGGGTAGGGGCAATTATTGGTAGAGATTACAATTCAATGAGAGAAAATTTAAACTATTAATTATGTTGGAATGTACTCCCTCCATCTCGAAATAATTTTCCTGTTTTTCTTTTCGGTCCGTCCCAAAATAATTATCCCATTTCCTCTTTTCACAATAATATATGGCTTATATCAATTCACCTTTTCTCTACTCAAATCTCAACCACAACTTTTACCTTTTCAGCCGCTTTCTTAAAACTTGTGTTAAAGCAAACAAGACATTTATTTTGGGATGGAGAGAGTACATGTTTATATGCATATGTGCTATTTTTGGAATGTATATGTGTAGAGTTTTAGAAACTAAAAAACATAAATCTTTTCATTTATCTATTAATTAGTTTATCATTTATAATTTTATTATAATAAACATATCATTTAATAACATTTAATGACGGTATGAGCAATTCTATTGTCAAAAATATAATAAAATTAATAGTAAATATTGTTAAAATTCTTTAGAAATAAAATAAAGACAAAGAAATAAAGGAAATACATAGGCGTCCTAGTCGGCACCTAGGCGGCCAGTCACCGCCCGATGAAAGCCTAGTGCTATTAAGAACTTTGATCTATAGAACAAAATCGTGGGTGCCCTAATATGAGGAAAAAAACATTAGGGTTGCGTCTATTTGGATCATTTTAAACTTTACTGATTAATATGAGATTCAATGTATTCGGTAGAGTTGTGTCTAATGTGATTATTCTCCCTTGATACCAATAATATCGTGATAAAATGACACTAATATTACTAATAGTCTTTTGATTTTCAAAAATATGACTAATTTTTAGACTTCCATAAAAGTGACTAATTAGGAGGTAAACATTTAATTCCTTATACTTGCCATTTAATTCGTTGGTTGCTGCCAAACCTTATACTTTAAACCTTTAGCGCCGCTCAACTCTAAAGCTACGATCTTCACTCTTCATCATCAAGCTTTGCTCCAGCAACAATCAAGGTGAAGGGATGATGAGAGACGATCTCAACGATTCAATTTGCAACACACAGAATCCGCTCGTCGTTGTCTCAACGCCTGAGCCACTGTCTCCGCTTGAGCCGCTCCCCGCTGTCTCCACGTACGCCTGAGCCGCTCCCCGCTGTCTCCACGTAAGCCTGAGCCGCTCCCCGTCGTCTCCACGTACACATGAGCCGCTCCCCGTCGAATGATCTTTACGCCTTCTTCTCCTTCTCCTTTCGTTCCCACAAACCATCACTGGTGATCCGGGCATCACGCCGGCATCATTCATCCTCTTCAATTGTTGATTCTGTGGTTGAATGGCCGATTTTCTTTAAATGGTTGAAAGTGAGTCACTAAATGCGGGGAAAGGAGTCACTAAATGTCGGAGAAGTGAGTCACTAAACATCGGGAAAGTGAGACAATAATAGGTGGCCGAAGTTTTAGTGACTTCATGTTGGTTGCAAATAGAAAACTAAATACAGAGGGCAGTGACTACCGATTGAAGTAACTTTTTAAACAACTAACACGATGACATCATAACTATCGATTGTTGTAACTTTTTAAACAAATTACAGTGACTATTCGTTGCAAATAGAAAACTAAATACAAAGTGCAGTGACTAAACAACTAACAGGATGACAACAGTGACTAGTAACTATGCAATTGCCATAAGGGACTTAGTCACTTTTTAATGGATTTGCTACCAAATTGCCCGTGTTTTCATCAGTGGTACACAACGCCTTACAGTCACTACAAGCCCCCTTTTGCCTTTGCCTACTGTGTTCATTTCAACTCTCAGTTATAATTCCCATACACCATATTACCCTTCTTTGTCGATCAAAATTGCAGACCTTAATGTCAAAACCACATCTCTTACACACGTTCATATTCACCACGAAACCCATATGAAAAGGCTAATCACCCCAGATGCCGATTTTGCAAGTCAAAATGGTAATCATAGCATAATTTACTGTGAACCTCTTTGTTTAGGTTATCAGTGACTGGAATCCTGAAGCCGTCTGTAAACCCAATTTCTTTCTCGTGTGCCGGAAATGAGGTCTGGAACAGTGGAACTGGGCGTAAACCTCCGTTGATCAAGACCAATATTTGTAATGCCTGAAAAATCCCTCATTTGTGGCTTTCAGTTACAGGTTTGACACTGAATTTAATGTCCGCGGAGTTGTCGCATGGAAACGGTTGTTAGCGTTCATCCAGAAATGGTAGTTTTAATAATTCCAGGTCACGTGTACAGAGCACTGGTCATATAATTGGAATTTTTGTTTCTAAGTCACTTTTTTGTCTTTACCCCTCTGTTTAGTAATATACATAAAAAAGGCCTAATATCGTGACTGATATAACCAATATTGAAATTGTAATTTATATTGTGATTCCTTAACTTATGAAATTATACTATCTATATTGACTTAATCAGTAAACTAATGCCATAGTTGTCATTGATTAGAACTAAAATCAAAGTCATTTTTCAAATCAAATCCTCAATAAATAAGCAATATCCTGGTTTCAGATCCATATTGATTCTTTAATAAAAGTATAAAACTATCAATCCACGTTGATTCTTTAACAAATGTATATATCATTGATGGAGTTTAATCCAACTACGAGAGCTAAATCTATAGAAGCAGGTGAAAATATGGCAGCGTAAGGCAGTGTCTTATTGATCAATGTTTCGATCCCCCTACCAGGAGGTTTACAAGTCATATTTATAGGCTAAGGAACTAGTGTTTCAAAAGGAAACTCATACAATAAATGATATTAATTACATATTAGTTCAAATAGGACTCTCGTAACGTCTTGGTCGTTGCGCAATGATTGGTCCTTTATTCCCACGTTCCTGCCGTTAACTCCTGCCAGCTGCCGTTCTAATGATAGCGTACCACGTCAGCCCTAGGAATCCTCCAGCCTCACTTGAACTCCGCCCAGGCTCAAGGCCTGCTTTCCAGCCTGGTTGTGGGTTCCTCTCGTGGGCTTGATTCCTAGTTAGGCCCAGTGGTTATCTAACATTAATCCCGTTTAAGGGCTAATCCCGTAAGAGCTTTGTCCCGTTGTGGGCTTATCCTGTTAATCAGGCTAACCCCGTGGAGGGCCGATCCTGTTATGGGTCGGATTATGTAACTGGGCCATGGTCAGAGTCCATGGTACCATCACGAGCCCCCTACTCTCTAAAATCAGCGAGGCTGGATTTTAGGAGAGTAATTTGGAGCGAACAATTTCAAATTTGGAGTCTTTTGGGTGAATCGTAGCGCCGCTTGCATTAAACGCGCCCGACTTGACATAGGCATGCAACCCGGAACAGTTCCCGATCCGACTTATTATCTTCAGCACTCGAGTGTTATTGTTGCGGTTCCCAAGTGGTTTTCAAGCCCTAATTTCTTGGGTATTCAAACGCTTATCATTCTTCATTACGCTCTTTCGCAATCTTCCCTCTTGCTTTGGCATTCGTCTTCTTGGTTGGGAGCTTTAGGCCGCGAAACCGTTTTCCTCCATCTTCAAGCTTCATCAAGTTAGTTTCCTTAATGTCTTCTTCGAGTTCTGTTCAGGCCCGATCCTGACATTTTATGGGCCCGGGACATTATAGATAGAGTAGGCCTTAGGGATAATGTATGAATGTTTATATTTTTTATTTTAAAATAATTATAAGTAAAATTGAGCAATTTTATTATATAAATATGAGTATAACACATCAAAGAAATTAATAAATGAGACGGTTAGAAAGATTATATTTAAATATTTGGTTAGTGACATCCGAGAATACTATGTAACTAAATCGGCCTAATTAATGGAAAAGTAGTACAATTTTTATTTGCCATAAATAATTTTGAATTAGGGAAACATGTGAAAGTTATATCTTATATGAAGAAAAAACTTCATATTTCAAATCACATTTATTAATTCTTTCATTTCATGAGAGAATTAAAAAAAATAGCAAAATACTACGGAGTATCAATGAATTATGAGTTTACATGAGAGAAGTATATAAAAAAATTAGCATTTATGCGCTAACTCTTAATGAATCAAAAGAAATGGTGAAGTTTGTTTCCAATGAATTGTAGTGTTGATGTTTAATTTCAAAAATTTAAACTTTTAGTTTGTAGATGTCTTTGAATAATGAATTGAAAGTATAAGAAAATTATAAGTGATTTTTTTAAAATTTTTATAGATATATAATTAAAATAAAAATGCATATATATAACTGGGAAATTTATGGGCCCTAGCGGAGCAATGGACCCTGGGCGCATGCCCCGTTGCCCATGCCCCAGAATCGGCCCTGGTTCTGTTCCTCTGCATCATGTATTCCCCGAGGCAGGGGCCATCTCCAACCGGCCCCGCATTCCGGTGGACCCGGATAGGAGGGAAACTCACTTCTTCCTCTCCAGCGAGTACGCTCGGCAGGTTCCGGCCGTCGCTTTGTCCGACGCCAAATTCGGCGAGGCGGTGGCCCTCACGGGCCCTAGCGTTGTCTGCTCCCACCCAACTCCTAGGCAAAATATTGTAGACCCCCATTCCCCCTTCATTTTGGGGTACATCTGGCTAGTTTGCAAGTAGGCCTTTGATTCCTTCTTCATACTGCCCATCTGAGCGTTATGGGCTATTATGGCGTGATTCCTGGTCAATTTTCCCCAACCACCCATATGTTCATAGCTAGGTTCCTTGCTCGATGCCTGCATTTAGGTGTTTGCCCTTTCATTGATATCTTCCTCCAATCCATTTCTTTCACTCTGTGCGACCTGGTGGTTCTGAGTCCTCGGGATACCTCTCGATCTCTCAACGGGCCGGCCACCATTTATTTGAAACCAAATCTTACCCCGACTCTTTCAAGGGTTGAAGGCAGAAATGGGTATGGGTCACCCCTGCGGATGGGAGGCAGCAGTTTGAGAACAGGTGGGGGAGATAATTCGGAAATGGGCCATGCCTTTTCTGTCAGAGGGTAATGCAGAGGCCGCCAAGCTGATTGTTGAGGGTGTGCCATTTCTGATGGGCCATTACGTAGGTGAGGACAGGGTGGTTGTACTTACCTTTTCGTCAGGTCGGCTTTGTCTGAGTTGGCGTTCCTTTACATTTTTATCTTCTGGATGCCTTTTTCCTGATTCGGTTTGTGCTTGTTACAGCGGGTGATAAGATGACCTCCTGGTTGGAGCGGCTTGCGGCAAAGGCTGGTGCCACTCCTAGTCCCTTGGTTCCTGCCAGGAAGATCCAGACCCGAGGGAGCGCTGGGGCCCGCCCTGGAGAAGTCAGGGGGATCCGCCCCCGGAGATAGTGTCGGGCCTTTGAATACGCCGACTGTTGACCCTCAGCCCCCCAGTGATAAGGGGGTTGGGAAGAGGCTGGCACTCCGGCCTATCTCTGGGCCCAAGAAGAAAGGAAAAGCTGCTGTCAAATCTTCTGAGGATGTAGTTGATGTGGATTCCGACTCGAACGCCCAATCTCAGGGAGTCGGTGCCCAGGGGGAAACCCTGGGGCCCATCCATTCCGTTCGCCTCTTCATGAAGTCCCGCTCTGCCTCTTTGTTCCATCATACCGTGAACCCGGTGTCATTGGGCCTGACTATCACTCCTCCTATTGACAAAGAGGAGATCCGGGGTTTGTCTCCCCGGACTGCTATCCGGCACGCCGTCCATTCCTTATCTAAGCTATGCCTCGTTTGCTATTTCCATGGTTGCTTTGAGTGTCCTGGTTTTGTCTCCTTTTACAATTCTGGCTTTGTTGCTTCTAGGCTTTTAATCTGGCTTCTTCAGGCTCCCGTCTTTTGGACGAGGGGAAGGACGATGCTCAGACCCTGATGGCTGGTCTCAAGGTGCAGGCTGCTGATCTGGAGAAGAGGCTGGAGGTGGCAGTGCAGAGAGGTGAGACGCTGCAGAAGAGGCTGAGCGACGTTGAGGCTGCGCACCGAGTGGTGGAAGAGGAGCTGAGGAGGAAGGCTGAAGAAGCTGGCCCGGCCACCGTCCAGGCCTTCAAGGGGAGCGAAGCTTTTCGGACTGAGATGGAGCAGGCCCTCCTAGGTCGAAAGGAGGAGATTGCACTAGGCTGGCTTCAGACCCCTGAAGGTAAAGCCAAGCTGGATGATGAAGGGGCCTTGTGCTTTCAGATGGGGCAATACGGGATGCAGAAGTCCCTGTATGACCTCCTTTTAAAGAGAGACCCTTCCTTCTCCGCCCAGGCCTAGGGTCTGCCACAATTGATGATGAGTCCAGAGGCCCCTCAAGAGACCCCGACTGCTGATACCCCTGCCTCTGAAGCTCCTCCTGCTCAATCTGGTAATTGATAAACTTCCCCTAATGACATTTTAACAAACATCTTTCCCAGGCCTGCGCGCCTGTAGCTGTTTTCCACCCTTGGGGTGGCGTGTAACTGACATCTTACTCTTCTGCTTCATTTTTGCACGTACATACTCATAACTGCCTTTTGACCATCTTTGTTGATCGCTTAACTTGTTCTGTACATCTGTAACACCCTACCCGAACCAGCCCCGCCGATCCGAGCAATGTGTCACGTGGTAGAAATCAAAACAGATTTGACCGAAAGACTTTTAATTATTTAGATAAAATTAAGTATTAAATAAAACATATTTATTAAAACGTCAATTTATTATTCAATACTAAAAAATATATCAAGTCGTCATAAATCACTTAATATTATACATCACAAAATATTTTATGATATGCGGAAGCGTTTACAAAACGAAAATGATCAATTAAGATTAAAGTCAAATTTGCTTTATTTTTATTTATTTTCAACAATACACACATGGTATGCACATGAATCCTACGCCACCGTCCATCCCAGTATCCTTATCTTAGCTGAGTCCACGTCAACCTACGGGTAGGAAAAAAAACAAACAACTACCCGCTCAGCAATGTGCTGAGTGGTATGGTACAAATAATAATACCAAAAATATATATATAACAATAACAATGATAATAATTACTTATCAAATCACATAGCAACATACCATAATTAACATGTAGTCAACAAACATATAACATACCTGAGTGAACTGGATAACTGTTATAAAAATCAAGACACTTACATACAGACCAGAAGCATATTCAGATATCATAATTATCAAATAATTTTTATTCAGAGTTATATCATTAATAAAATAAATTCATTTTATCATGTACTCAAGAAACTGGACCTAGACAGAGGAATACTAACGGTAAGGAATACGATCACAAAGTCCATACCCACATTACCCAAAAAGGATATGGAAACGTAATCGTCGGAGCTACACGTACCAATCCCTAACAGGAGCTAGCTAAACAGAAAGGACGAGATCACCGAAGAGACTCGAACCTTAACAGAAGAGTAATAGTGTCCTAAAAAGATTTCAGGAGTGTACATGGTACACTAAACACGAGAACACTAATTCCTCTAAACAGAATTTCAGGAGTGTACATAGTACACTAAATAGACAGATCAGGAGTATTCGTGTCAGAGTGCCGGATTAAGAGCAGGACATTTGAGAAACATTTTTCTTTAGTTTGTTTACAATAAAAATATTGAGTTTAATATATCTTAAGTTTTAGGGTACTTTCCGGATGTCAGTATTTATAAATAAAACGTCACCCGAAGTTTTCTCATTAAACTTATAATCCACCTATCCTATTTTTTTAATTTATTTCTAAAAAATTTAAGAGTTATTTTATACTCCGTATGTCCAATCATTTCCCTAGTTGATAAATAAAATATCTTAATGAGTTACCTTGACATTACGTGTGAATAGTAGTGCTCAAGACAATAATTATAAAGGCACACATTTATATGTATAGTGCTTAATTAATGCATGTAAATATAAGCGAGTTTTTTCCCATTGAGGGGTGTTTTTCAAACTTATTTCCCAAACTAAGGTACTTTTAAACTTATTTCCCAAATAGGGATATTTTTTGCCATGTCACCTCAGTATCACTGCTGGGCGCCACATCAGCTTATCCACATCATCCCATCAATTCCATGTCATCAATTTTGAGAGTTTAGGTGTGCTTCTAAAATATAGAAAAAAATGAAACTAACAGGATTCGAACCTGGGTGGAACACCAGAAAGGCATGTATGTAAACCACTACACTACACCATTCACTTGTTAACAAATACCTTTTAAGAAGTATAAATCATGTATACTTCACCCCGGGAGTGCACTATTTCTTAATCGCATGTATTATTTGTTCCTTTAGAAATACGAAGTATATTTCTTCCTTTCCCAAACAATTAAAAATATAACAATAAAAAACTTATAAAATAAAATAAAATATAAGTAAATTTCATGCTAGTCCACTTTAAATTCTATAAAAGGTTTAATATTAATGTAAAATATCGTATAAATTTTTCTTTATGAAAATTCTCTAACAGCTCAATTTTGTTCAGCCTCAGCTCGACTCCGCCTCAGAACCAAGCATTTTTCGTTTATAAATTTATCAAGTTTTTTTTTTTCTTTCTTAGATAAATATTATATGATTTTCTTGACATGAATAGTATCTGATTTTAAATTGGGGGGTGGGATAGAGCCTTTCATAACATTTAGTAACAATAAATTTTAATTAAGTCTTTATTTTTAGTTATCACAAACCTAGTATTTTGCATAATTTTTTAATTATTTTAAAAAGAAGCTATATATTTTTAAAGCAATGAGTAATACACAGCTAAATGTATACATTCTTGGACTTAAAGTATTTGTATTGCAAATTTCACTAAAATTTAACATGTTACAATTTAGTTCAAATTTGAGTGTTGTATTTGAATTTGAAACAATAATAATCAATGAGAAAATTGAACCGAGTCCAGAAGAGTTGAGCTGCTATAATGAAATAATCACAACGAAAAGCTTAGTTTGCGATATTTAATTCTATAAAAATGTAATTTAAATTTATAAAAAAATTGAAGTATATAATTTAAAAGTTATTTGAAATAACTCAAAAGTAAATAAAATAAAAAATAAGTAAATTTCATGCAATAAGTAACTTAGAAATAAGTAACTTAGAAATATGACTTTTATTTTAATTGATTTTATTTCATTTGAAGCTAAGTTATTTAAAAAAATACATATTCCAAATTGTGTTTTGTCATTATAAGTTTAGATTAATTTTTTGTATTCTAAGTTAAATATTTCTTTATTTTTCAAATTAAATTAGCAAATTATGTTTTTATATATTATAAGTTTTAATAAGATTTTTAATTGAATAACTCAAATTCAGTTTTTTATTATTACATTTTTTATTGTTTGGTAAAGAGAGATATTTCTAAAGGAACGAATAATACACGTGATTAAGAAATAGTGCACTCCCGGGATGAAGGATACATGATTTATACTTCTTAAAAGGCATTTATTAACAAGTGGATGGTGTAGTGTAATGGTTCACATAGATGCCTTTCTTGTGTTCCACCCAGGTTCGAATCCTGTTAGCTTCATTTTTTTCTATATTTTAGAAGCACACCTAAATTCTCAAAATTGATGACATGGAATTGATGGGATGATGTGGATAAGCTGATGTGGTGCCCAGCAGTGATACTGAGGTGACATGGCAAAAAATACCCGTGTTTGGGAAATAAGTTTAAAAGTACCTTAATTTGGGAAATAAGTTTGAAAAACACCCCTCCATGAGAAAAAACTCAAATATAAGCATACATATATTTACATATATTTACTTAAGTCAACTACTCTTATCTATAGGAGTATATATTAATCATTTTCATGAACCCACAAGCTTTTGTAAATAATTTAATAGTATTTTTTTTTTAAAGACAAAACCTTGAATTTAGTCATACGTGCACTTATACATACATATTAATATATTCATATAATCGTAACTTATTGCATGTGAAAAACTAAATTACATAAATAAATAATTTTAAAGTATTTAGTCCTAGTGTTTACGTAGATAGAATAGCACATAATTAATTATTTATATATGTTTATCCTTATATATACCTTATATATGAAGTATGAAAAAAAATGTTAAGCTTCTACAAATAATACGAATTACCCTACTTTCATCAATTATGAAGTGACTTATAGCTATATTTAGCTGTATATGAGCATAAACCCTAGCAGGATTAATATAAAATTTTACAGGTTTATATATCATATAATGGAAATATGGAGACCATGAACTACATCATTTTTAATTAACTTAGTCGGTGGTTCATTTTATAATTTCCAATATATACATGCAGCTAAACTTTAGTTTCGTCAATTGAACTTTTTCATTTTATTTTCATTTACATATGAAGTATAATGTAATTTTCAATATTAGTTCTACTAGTATAAATTATGAACACATAGTTAGTTAAGCATACAAACATTTCTAAGGCTAAATAATACTCATCATCCCCGTAACATATGAAACAGGGACGGAAATTATATTTACATAATAATATTAAAATATACATCAAATAAAATTAAACTGGGTTAGAAGTACTGACCTAGAACCTTAATGATTTTTGGATCAGAAGCTATATTCCTTCGGCTCGTTCCTACCTCTTCTACTTGTTCAACTCTTTCTTACTTAATATATATAGGAGTATATTTTTAATAGTGGTTGGCCGCATGTGTATGAAGTTTTGAGATAACTAAGAGTACCTATATATAGCCTTGATAAACCGTATAGTAGACAAAACAAAACTTGGCCAACATAATTATTGGAGAAACTATTCATTCAAGATTGATGAGACTAGTTGGCTTATTATTGTAGGTGTAAAATTTATTATGGAGTACATGAATTGACCTTAGGTGGCTGCTCATTCCTCATCAATTGAAGATATTTGACTATTATAATTTATTTTAGAATTGTCCAAATTGCTATTTAGATTAGCACGTAACTTCATGTAAGATTTGGGACACGTATTATTATTTTGTTCAAATTTGGTTTAAATGCCTTAGCCGATTACATGAATAAAATGTTAGATGTGAAATTTCTACAGTTTAGTTTACATCAATTATTTTACTACTAAATTTATCATCAATGTTTCTTTTTATTTATAAATCTATACTTTATAAATTTATGAAAATGTTTGATTTGATACAAAAATAATATCAAAAAGTTTATTCATATGTACCTTAACTACTAGACCAGATTTTGGGGCATTACAACATCAATGCTTGTTTGAGGTTTTTGGCCCTGTTTGGTGTGGCTTCTTCCCCTGGACTTGTTGTCTTGTGGGAGTTGACCTCTGTCTTGAACCTGTATATTTCATACGCTCTAGGGTGGCCCTTGAGCTTCCATGTTTAGTTGTTTTCATTCACTTGATCCTTTATGTATTTGGCCTTGAATTCCCGGTCAAGGTCATCTTTCCTTTGTTAAGGATGACTTTACCAATTTTAGACCCTTAGGCTCTTAATAGTTGAGCCAAATCGGGTGGGCCCCACCTCAGGTTACTTAGACCTTGGTGATTGGCCTCTTAATTGGCGAAGCTCGTTGGCTTCTCCGGTGCAAAGTCAATTCCATAAGTTTCATCTTTAGCCCTTTAAAATCTTAACCTTGCAAGAGGTTGTCTTTTCTTGTTTGAGGAAATCTGATTTTGTGTATAAGGCTGTTTAACCTTGAGGAAGGTTGTTTTATTCTCGCTCTCGTCTTTAGGAAGACTAGGTTGAGCTTCTGGAATTAGATGAGTTCGGAATTTGTACTTTGTCTTTTGCGAGTACCAATTAGGCGTAGCCTTTGCTTTTTTTGGCTGGTTGAGAAACCTTCGCAAGTACTTATAAAAGACTTAATGAATAAAATCAAAATTTTTATTGAAATTTGGAGCGAGAAATAGAGGATTACATGCTTACTGGTAGAACTTCATCAAGTGTTCAGAGTTCCACACTCTATCTACCAGTTTCCCCTCAGGAGTACACAGCTTGTAGGTTCCCGGCTCGATTATCCCTTTGATGTTGTATGGGCCTTCCCAGTTTTTGGCAAATTTTCCACCCTCTAGAGGCTTGCTGGCCGACCTCCTTCTCAAAACTAGTTCCCCAATGTTAAATTGTCTTGGTTTGGCCCTGACATCGTGGTATTCCTTCACATGCCTTCTATAATTTTCGGCCTTAATGAAGGCGCTATCCCTCTTTTCTTCAATCAGATGAAGCTCAGTTCTCAACATTTTCTCATTGTTACTAGGATTATAGTCTTCTAATCTTCTGCTTGGGACTAGAGCTTCCGAAGGTGCTCGGGCCTCGAACCCATAGGTTAGGGCGAACGGGGTCTCCCTAGTTGCTTTCCTTGGGGTTGTTCGGTAGGCCCAAAGGATATTGTTGAGCTCGTTTACCCAAGTCGTTCCCATATATTCCAGCTTCTTCTTCAGGCCACTAACGATCGTTCTGTTCACGTTTTCAACTTGTCCGTTGCATTGAGGGTAAGCAAAGAATGATCTGTTGGTCTCGACTCCCCATTGTTCACAAAATTCTTTAAATGGCTCGGAATCGAACTGTTTCCCGTTATCAGTGATAATCTGCATGGGAACACCGAACCGGCAGAAGATGTTTCTCCAGACGATTTTTTTGCACTGTTCAGCGGTGATTGCGGCCATTGGCTCGGCCTCAACCCACTTAGTAAAGCAATCAACTGCCACTATCACGAATTTCCGACCTCCAGAGCCCTATGGAAGGGGACCCACGAGATCTATTCCCCATCTTGAGAAAAGGATTGTTGTGCTGATCGGGATATCTAAGGTGGCCTGCCTGCCTAGATTCGTTTGGAATTTCTGGCAGACCTCACATCTCCGTGCGAAGTCCGCACAGTCCCTTATCATGGTTGGCCAAAAGTATCCTTGTAAAATAGCCTTTCTGCTCAAAGTAAACGCACCTTGGTGTGACGAGCAAATTCCTTCGTGTAATTCTTTGATTATCTGTCGGGCTTGATCCAGCCTTAGACACTTCAGGAGCACGCCATTGTAGCTTTTCTTGTAGAGCCTGCCATCCTGGATGACGTAATTAGGGGCTCGCCTTCTGACCACTCTTGCGTTATCCTCCTCTGGGGGTAGCGTTCCGCTCTCGATATATTCCACCAAGTCATCTATCCAGCATCTTGGAGCTTGGTCAACTGGTAAGACCTCCTGGTCCTTGGTGACTTCGATGCTTGGTTTGCTCAATTCGTGTACTTGAGCTATGCGTGTGAGATGTTCGGGAGCATCAGTTGTCAGTTTCGACAGGGTATCTGCCTCCATATTCCGAGCCCGTGGAACGCAAAATAGGTCTGATTCTTCAAACTGTTTTATGATTTCCAGGGCTGCATCCCTGTATTTTCGCATGCGGGGTTCCTTGGCCTCATACTCCCCCCTAATTTGCTTGATGACCAACTTAGAGTCGCTTTTGATCTTCAGTTTTGAGCTCTGAAGTGCCTCGCTATTCTGAGACCGGATAACAGGGCCTCATATTCAGCTTCATTATTGGATACCCTTTGGAACGTTGCCAAACTCGCTAAGGTCTGAGCCGGATCAACGTTGGGGATACGATTCCCCGTGCCTGGCGTCTGGAATTGCGGTGGTCGCGTTGCTGTTCGCCTGGAACTTCCAACGCCTTGGAGATGGTTTCTCAAATCCTCCTGTCGTGTCGCATTGTCGTTACGCCTCCGGAAATCACTCCGTTGTGACTTAGAACCTTCATATTCGATCACAACTTGATCGAAACGATTACCGCCTTGATTGCTACCCGCACGGTGGTGGCTATGGGATCCAACCATGGTTCGTCGTAGATCGAGCTCTCAACGAGAGCACCAAATGATGAAGTTTAATCCAACTACGAGAGCTAAATCTACAGAAGCAGATGAAAATACGGCAGCGTAAGACAGTGTCTTATTGATCAGTGTTTCGATCCCCCTACCAGGAGGTTTAGAAGTCATATTTATAGGCTAAGGAACTAGTGTTTCAAAAGGAAACTGATACAATAAATGCTATTAATTACATATTAGTTCAAATAGGACTCTCGTAATGTCTTGGCCGTTGCGCAATGATTGTTCCTTTATTCCCATGTTCTTGTCGTTAACTCCTGCTAGCTGCAGTTCTAATGATAGCGTGTCACGTCAACCCTAGGAATCCTCCATCGTCACTAGAACTCCGCCCAGGCTCAAGGCCTGCTTTCCAGCCTGACCTGGTTGTGGATTCCTCTCGTGGGCTTGATTCCTAGTTATGCCCAGTGGTTATTTAACATTAATCCCGTTTAAGGGCTAATCCCGTAAGGGCTTTGTCCCGTTGTGGGCTTATCCTGTTAATCAGGCTAACCCCGTGAAGGGCCGATCCTGTTATGGGCCAGATTATGTAACTGGGCCATGGTCAGAGTCCATGTTACCATCAATCATATAGTAATTGCCCTAAATAGAACTAAATGGATATTTAATTGCACAAAAATAACTAAAATCTAAATCATTGACTAATAAGATTAAACATTATTTTTCTATCCAAATACTTTTAAGGGTCTTAATTCATAAAAAATTGTTTTAATTCATAATAAAAACGTAAAAAATGATAAAATCGTAAGAAAATAAAAAAAATAAACTATTTATAAAATACAAGTTTTATTTTTTATAAAAAACATAAAAAATAATAAAAACATAAAAAAATTAAAAAAATAATGGATGCCTTTCCCACTCCCTCTACCACCTTCCATACCATCACCTCCGATCGGTGAAAAAATGTTATTTTATGTAAAAACAAATGTCATTTAATGTAAAAAATGACATTTTTTTGAAAATGCGAAGAAAATGGCATCGTTACTCTTGATTAATGCCAAAATTTTCACAGAAATTGCCATCAATGTGGCATTACTAATGCATGTAGGCATTTTTTCCGGAGATCGAAGCCGGTGGTGCTGGCGTGGCAGAGGTGGCGGCAAAGGCATGTATATTTTTTACTTTTTTATTTTTAAAGGTTAATTTTTTATTGAATTGATAATTTTTATTTTCTAATTTTTATTTTTTATTAATTTTAGTAAACATTTATTTTAGTCCTAAAAAATACAGGGGTATATTTGTCCAAAAACACATGATTAGTCCTATTTAGGGAATTTAAAACATGAGTCTTATTTGTGATTTTTATGCACGTTTTATTCATATTTAGGTAATTAATCCTACATCATATGGGGTATATACGGCAAATTATACGGTGCAACCGGCGCACCATGAGGATGATGCGCCCGGTTGCAAAAACGACGCAGCATCTGCCTTTCTTTTTTTTTTCTTTTGTTGTTAAAAATGATAATAACTTTTTTATTTTTGATCCGATTTTTATAAAATTTATATCAACATTTTTTATTTTTCATGATCTTTCAAATGAGACCAATATTGTGTATGTAATTTTAAGAAATTATCGAACTATTATATTAATGAGTATTGGATTATATGAAAAATCGAATCTGTTTGGGAGATGATAGGTTTGTAAAATAGAAGATCGAATCTGTTTGGGAGTGGATCAGTGGCCTCAGTTACATTTGATAATACATCGAGTTACATCTTTTTATGAGTGAGTTACATCTTTTTATAAGCAAGTTAAATCTTTTTATAAGCGAGTTACATCTTTTTATAAGCGAGTTACATCTTTTTATAAGCGAGTTACATATATATATACACACGAGTTGCATTTGACATGTCTGAACGCGACTTACGTATATTTACACGTAAAGTTACATATTTTTACACGTAAAGTTACATATTTATACACGCGAGTTACATATTTATACACACGAGTTGCATGTTACATGTCTGAATGCGAGTTACATATTTTTTTACGTAAAGTTACATATTATTACACGTAGAGATACATATTTATACACACGAGTTGCATTTGACCTGACTGAACGTGAGTTACATATTTTAACACTTAAAATTACATATTTTACACACAAATGTTAATATGTTAAAATTACATAGGCAATATTGGTCTCATTTGAAAGATAATGAAAAATAAAAAATGTTGATATAAATTTTATAAAAATCAGATCAAAAATAAAAAAGTTATTACCATTTTTAAAAAAAGAGAAAATAATATTCAATGGGTGCATGGTGAGCACCAAGCAACCGTTGCACGGTATACGCACTCGGTATATACTAATAATAATACAAATTATATTTAATGACAACTCTTAATCTTATGTACACGAAATTTGGGGTATAATACCTTTGATTGTAATATTTTCCCATAATCTTATGTACACTTGCCAAAGAAAGTGCATTAAACAATGAATGCACGCTGTTAATTATTACATTTGTGAGGCTTCAATATTTTGGGGATTATTTCCTATTTTACTCCATCAGTGATCAGGAAAATTGGAGGCCAAACATGTAGCAAATTTGCTATTTTATACTACATCCGTCCCTAAAAGGATTGCCAAGTTTGACCAGCACGTAGAATAATAAAGTAAAAACTGTGTGATAGAAATTTGTGCAGAGGAGAGAAAAATAACATGAACCACAAATTGATCGATTAAAAGGGAAAGTGACAAAATTTTTGGAACAACCAAAAAAAGAAAGTTGGCAAAATGATAAGGGACGGAGGGAGTAATACTTCGTATAAAGATAAAGGGGGTTGTTTGGCAATTGGTCGTTGGCCGTTAGCTGTTAGCTGATTGTGTTGGCTGATTAATGATAGCAGTTTCGGTTGTTTGTTTTGATTAGCTGATAGGATTAGCAGTTTGTCAAAAGATGTTTGGTTAAATGACTGCTTATAATCGATTGATAACTTGTTAAATGACTTTTAAGGGCATCAATTAATTATTTGTTAATATAATTAGTTCAACTACTTAAATTATTTTTATGATTTAAACACTAAAAATGTATCAACCCAAGTAATAATTATTTTAAACATTTTTTCACGAATTGATAAACTTAATTAAGAATAATGATATCCAGAACTTGAAACTTGTAAATGGTAAATTGTTTACAATTATTCTGTATAAATTATGATTAAGAATAAACTTTTAATAAATTTTCCCATCTATCCGGCTTGTTTTTTTATAGACCTTGAAACTTGTAAATTGTTCGTCTAGTCTATCTAACTTTTTGATATATCAGAATTGCCGACATCTCCAAGCTTGGCTTTCTCTGCTCCCAATTGTCCATCTCCTCCACTATATGCGTGGAGGCGACATGCGTGTCCAAGTGGAGAAGCTTGGTTGTGATGGATATGGGGGGTTGCAAGGGGCAGCGGAGGTCGCATGTAGTTGGGCGATGTGGCAGAAGGTGGCGGCGTAGCTTTCTCTGCTGCTCTCCTTTTTTTATTTTAGAGGAAGTAGTAGAAGTGAGGGTGTGACGCATCAAGAAGAGGAGGAGACCCTTGGGCAAAACAGAGATATGGATGAAATATTGGAACACACATTGTCTAAACGCTGAATTTATCGGTTTTTCCATTTTGACTGTTCCGGACAAAAAACCAAGTGAAAAAACAAACTAACCAATGGCTTGTTTATCTGGTCAAAAAACTAAATAGTATTCAAATCAGCCAAAAAATGGTTTATAGGCCGCTAACCAAACACCCCCAAGGAAATAATATAGCAAATTTGCTATTTTATACGAAGTATAATATAAAGATAAGGATATAATATAAAATTAAAGATAAAGATTTTTCATGGTAATAAGTTTTTTAAAAGGATTTTGGTAATAAGTTAAAGATAAAGATATAAATGAGATAATCCATTAATAATATAGGAGTATATACAAATAACTATTTAGAGAGAATTTCTTAAATAGGAGTAAAAATGCTTTGAAATTTCAAAATAGGAGTATGATGTTTTATATTCCCTGAATAAGTGTAAATTTCTGCCAAGTTTGGCATTATTAGGCTTTAAACATGACTTTTTTTTTTAAACTTGGCAGATTGCTCATATTTAAAGAATAAAAAACATGATACTCCTATTTTGGAATTTCAAAGTATTTTTACCCCTATTTAGGGCAATTTCTGAAGTATTGTTTATTGCTTATTATATACAGTATATGTATTGATTTTAATTAATAGGAAAAATTGACAAGAATAATCTCACCTTTCACTGGTCTTCTCATATTAATCCCACCTTTAAATAATCCCAAAATAATCTCACATTTGCACCTCATCTTCTTTCATTGGACCCTGACCATGTTTTTTACTCTATCTTTGAAAATAATACGGAGTATAAATAATCTCACATTTCACTTTTTAATCATATCCTTATAAATGTGAGATTATTTATATAAGATTTTTAAAAAAGGAAAAAAAATTGGTCAAGGTACAATGAAAGAAGATTGATGTGTAAAGGTGGTATTATTTTGGGATTATTTAAATGTGGGATTATTACTCCAAACATGAGATTATTCTCGCAGCCACCATACCACCGCAGCCACAGTATCTCCGATTCTCCGGCACCACTTCCTCTTTTCGATTTTCTTCTCTGAAATTCAATTCTTTGCAGGTGACTTTTGCTATTAATTAATTAAAACCCCTAATTTTAGCATGTCTGCATCTGCCGCCGTGAGAATTCATATTCCTGAGAAAATCTCCTCAGCTTCATACCCTTCTCAGAGAGGTAGCCGTATTCTTCATTTTGTCAAGTACCAAGGCCTGGGAAACGACTTCATTTTGGTAAATTCTATTCCTATAAGTCTATTTTTTGTTTGATGCTTAAATGTAGGGAAAATTACGTTTGTACACAGCCAATTTGTACACATCTGTAAATGCCCTATTTTGCCAGTATCATAGGCAATTCGTCTTCAAATATACGAGTATGTACAAGACGTGTACACCAAAAATTACTCTAAATGTAGAGCGAATGAATACAAACTTGTGCTTCCTGGAATAGGTAGATAATAGAGACTCCTCAGAACCGAAGGTGACCCCAGAGCAAATAGTGAAGCTCTGTGACAGGAACTTTGGTGTGGGTGCAGATGGAGTGATTCTGGCTATGCCAGCAGTGGATGGTGCTGATTATACCATGAGGATATTCAACTCTGATGGTACCGAAGATCAGGTCTGTTGCATTCTTCATGAATTTCCTCTGTAGTGGAATAATTCTTTTTTTTTTATTGTTTTATGGTGTTTCATAAATCATAATTTTGTCTTAACTTCAAGCAATGCCGTTAAGTTAGACTGAGAACGCATTTATATATATACATATGATTAGGCATGATGATGTAAAAGTTTATCCGGAAACAAACTTTGTGCTTTAGTAAAGGGGTAGGTCTGCGTACATCCGACCCCCTTACCCCACCATAGTGAGAGCCTTTGCGGCATTGGGGTAATGATGAAGAAGAAGAAAGAAGCTGTAAAAGTTTAAGTACAATTTCAACCTACAAGCATTTCAAATACTCCCCCTCATGTAGTGTCATATTTTTCAGAATAAAACACTACAATAGACTGTTTTAAGCAATGAAAGAGCTTTTACATACTCCACGAGTCCAACTTTGAGCTTTTACATATTCAAGCCATCATCTTATCATTCTTTAAGCTCCAGTTTATACAATTCCTCATTTCCCCTTCCATTCCAACTTGAGTCTCATATTTGGGATATGCCTTCCATTTAGGAGTATCCCAAATTGATCTCGTTTCCTTTTTTGGCAAATTATTCTAGAAGAAAGCTCACCCTCATTATTTCCCCCAGCCTTACTGCCATAGTGTCATGTGTTCCGGTCTTCCCTCTTATTGCCAGATTTGTCGTTGTTCATATCTCCGGGTATCGACCATGGATGACAGTGGTTGCAGAGAGGCAGAGGAGTCTCGGCAGTAACGGATGGGAGCGGTTTGATATGTTTGGTAGTTAAACTTTTTGGGAATCTTTTTTATGTGAAGAATTTTTTATGTATTTCCAGATACCCATAGCAGTATTCTATGATGGGCAGTATTTTTTTCAGAAGAGAATTTTTCCTGAAGAATAAGGGACAGTTTGGTTATGTGCGGGTGTGTGGTACTAAAAGAATAGAGAAATTTTAAAATCCTAACATGTTGGGTATTTGGAAAGAATTTGTTCATTATTATTCTAAATTGATTGCAGAGAGTAAACTGCACACTGTGGTTGCAGGGAGATGTTTCGTTTATGCCCTTGTTTATTACTCTAATTTGGGATATAATTCCAAACAAGGGTAATTTGGGACATTTGACACTTAAAATTTGTACCAAGAAGTATAGGACTATCAATTTGGGACGGGTGGAATAATCGATCATATTTGACCACAGCTTTTTCAAGACAACATTTTAAGATATTTATAGGACTATCAACATTTTAAGTTTCTGAATATTTATATTTTAAATTTTAAATATTAATAATTTAATACAAATGTATGTGTGTCTCTGTTATGAGGAAAAGTTAGTTTGACCAACGGTCAACCACTGTATTAATCCTCCTTTAAGGTACTGAAGGAGAACTTATATATACTCCCCGTATCAGAGGCAGTATCTTCAAAATTTCAAGTTTCTTAAATTAAGAGGTTCAGTGGTTTACTGCTTTTCAGACACCCTATTAGACGCACTTAAAGTTAAGTGGTATGCTCATTTTCTAGATGTGTGGTAATGGTGTGCGGTGCTTTGCCATATATGTAGCTGAGCTTGAGAATCTAAAGGGGAGGCAAAGGTACGTTAATGTTAGACATATTTTCTCTATCCATAAATGATAAGATCACAGGAGTAAATGTGTCATAAAATGCTTTAGAAAATGATAAACATTCTAAAATTTACCTGATATCTTTTCACTTCTATAAACAGAGGTAATTTATAAAATCCTGTTATTCCTTGACCAATTACTTGATCATAACCTGTTTATATCACTAGCTCTTTTATTTATTTTTGTGTTCTTATAGTTGGTTCTAGTCCAATAACAAATCAGGTACTTTTATGTTGATCTTGAACGAATTAGCACCTTTTTGGTGCCAACCATTTTTTTTTTGCAAAAATACTATTTGAGCAATCAAGTGTAGAAGTAGTGTAGAACACACAAACAAGTTTTCTATTTATACAGACAAGTGTAGATGTGTTGTATGCATTGGTTGTACACCAAACATGATTGTTTTGTTTCTGTTAAAATGGTTCAGGTTTACAGTTCATACAGGAGCGGGTCTAATTGTTCCTGAAATCCACGATGATGGGAAGGTATAAAAGCACATGAAATATATCCTACTAATTTATCCGTACTGTATGTTTACAACCTGTAGTGATGTGGTGATCTGAAATATCAGGTTATTACAGTTGATATGGGTGAACCAATTCTCAAAGCATCAGATGTACCAACCAAGCTCCCGGCAAATTCATGTGAATCGGTTATCAAGTCAGAGCTTAGTGTCAATGGATTGAGTTGGATTGTAACGTGTGTTAGCATGGGAAATCCTCATTGTGTAACTTTCAGAACTAAAGAAGCCGAGGTTCATTTTATAATGTTGACTAAATTGACATTTATGCGTGTCCCCGACCCCCGCTCTGTTTCTCTTTAATCAATAACATAACTGTTTCTTCTTTCCTCGATATTCATTAAAAAAATCACTTGCCTTTTTTCTTTTGCTGTGAACAGAAGCTGCAAGTTGATGAACTAAATTTAGCTGAAATTGGTCCAAAATTTGAGTATCATGATATGTTCCCAGCAAGGGTCATAGCAGGTTTATTTCTTCCTAATTAATGGCTTCATTCCATGGCTTACCTTTTTATAGGGAATCCCTTCACTTAGCTCATATTGGGTGAAATACAAATGTTCTTCTCGAAATGAACATTTTAAAATTTGAAAGATAACTTCAAATATGAAATATCAAAATCATTGGTCGACCTATTACAACGGTCTTTTAACATATTAAAGACAGCATCTAACCCATCAAGTAAGTATATTTGATGGGGGTTAACTACACTTTTTGATGAATTAAATGACTTTGTTTTTGGTTGTCTCGTTTACATTATATCTTCAAATAGTTTTGATATGGGCACTATTTAGTTGAACTCAACTAACTTTTTAGTTTCTTAGGTTATACTTATGTGTATCATTTTTACTTTTCATGAACTCATTTTACACTTTATTTCTTCTAAAAGTTTATACTCCATATGATACGGTAACAGTTATCTTTTTTATTTTACTAAACCTACACCAAACCTCAATGTATGTTTTGAGATAATTCTAGGTTCTTCTAGGTTCAATTATAGGGTTCACCTCGTTTGCTTACTACTCTATATAATAAGAACCCAGGTTTTAAAATAACACGGATTTACTTAAGACAACCTCCCAAAACCTCCAGAGACCTAGTTTTAGGGAACGTATAACGGTCTAAGTTACAAGTGTTCGGAGGTTTTACCTTGATAATTTACTGAATAACATTTTCATAAATGCACTCGTGTTAGGTTTTCTTGATTTCTACTAGACTTGAGTTTGCATAAGTTGATGATGTTAACTTAAGTTGCATTATATCGAAGAGACTGAAAATGAATCTTACATTTTGAGGGGGGTATTATTTAAAGTTATTGACCTTCAAGGTTTTAATGGGATGGGTGTATAGTCACGAATAATCTGTGTTTGAGAATGTGATGCAGAGTTTGTGGAAGTTCTCTCTCCTTCGCATTTAAAAATGCGTGTTTGGGAACGTGGTGCTGGTGAGTCACGTAGCAGACAAACATATGTTATTTTTCTGTTGATTTAGATGTTGGCATATGTATATGTATAAGGAAACATATCGAAATTCCTAAATGCATATCGTAGGAGCAACTCTGGCATGTGGGACTGGAGCTTGTGCAACAGTGGTTGCAGCTGTTCTTGAGGGTCGTGCCGGGAGGGTAAGTGTTTTTAACATACTCCCAAGACCTATTCTACTTAGGCTGGTTTAGTTCAGGGATTTCACTGGGGAAGAAGTCTAGATGGTTAAAAATAAAGTAAAGATAAACAACTATGTATGATCAAGGTTTATCAAGGCGGTTTGTTCGTAAGAGACGAGGCGTATTGAGGCGTAAGTCTCAAAATATAGACATATAAAACATAAAATAGTTAAACGAGTAACAAGCAATTAAAGAAGTAAAGGATATATCCATAATTATAAGTCCAAAAAGTGTGAAACACAAACACATATGAGTGATTACCAGTAAGTCATTAGAATTCAAACACACAAACAGAAAGAGTGTTTGCATCTTTTAGTCCTCCGACTATTACGTCATTGACACTTTTGATGCTCGACTTTGATATTTTTCACTTTTAGTCTCGACTATTGCGTTAGAGACACTTTTGGTACCTATCTTTGAAAATGTCCTATTTAGTCATCTGACTTTTACAAAAGCGACATTTTTGTGTCCTTCACTTATTGTGTCAAAATCATAGTGGAAGGACTACAAATGTCAATGTGATAATACTCAGGGGACTAAACGTGGAAAACTGTGAAGTCAAGGACTAAAAGTGTCCCTAGCACAATAGTCGAGGACCAAAATTGGGAAAATTAAAAGTCGAGTACCAAAAGTGTCAATGACACAATAGTCGAGGGACATAAAATGGCAAAAACTCCAAACATAAACATCAAACACAAAAAGACATATCACACGCAGAAACATCACACACAAACTGAAAGATGAGTAGATGAGTAGAATGTATACGTTAGGGACATGGGATTTAAATGAATAAAAGATGTGTTAGGGTTTAAATGAAATAAGACTTGTTAGGGTATAAATGAAATAAGACTTGTTAGGGTTTAATGTGGCCACATATTTAATTAATGGACTTCTATTTAAAAAGTACTCTGGGCCTTTCATTAAATGAAATATCTTGGGCCTTTTTTAAGTTACTGCACATTAAAAACAGAGAAACAAAGGAAAAACGCCTCAAAAAATGCCTCAGGCTGCGCCTCAAGGCATACTCCTCAACTTTGAGGAGGCTCATCTTAACTTGCGAAAAAACCCAAGCATTGATACCCAATTTGTACACCTCACCTTGAGGCGCGCCTCAAAACCCGCCTCTTAAGCGTCTTTTTAAACCATGTGTATGATGTAACTAGTGATACAGACATACAGTTATTTATAGTCTAAAACTAACAATTAGAGTGACATTAGCAACATGAAAGTCAAATCTCCCCACCCCCTTTCTATACTTCAAGCCAAACAAGCTCTAGGAATCCGACACGTGTCCCCATTCTCATTCTAAAGATTTACATCCATCATATGATTCTCCTCTTGATTTACGATTGCTGCAAACATGTATAACAGAAATGTGTGGTTGATTTACCTGGGGGTCCATTGGAGATCGAATGGAGGGAGGAAGACAATCACGTATACATGACTGGCCCTGCGGAAGTGGTGTTCTACGGATCAGTCTCTGTCTAATGTGTTTGTTCACTATCAGAGGCAGGTACCTGTGGACAAGAGAATTCATTCCAATTGTTTGCCAGAAGTTGATTTGCGAATGTGAGGGAGTCAATGAGCATTTGCAAGCAGTATTTTTATGAACTTAATTTATTAGTCATTAAATATAGGGATTGGAGTTTGCATTTCATTTTTTTCATCTGAACCTATGTTTGAATCGTTCTCTTAAATCATTAATATTTGTATCCCAAATTCAGATACTTCACCTTATTTTTCCTATGCACTGGAGCTTTCACCCATTATTAACAATTTTTTTAATGCTCAATAGAGAAAGGGGAGAATAAAATCTTTCTACATGAATGAATAGTGATATAAGGGAACAGGTAGAGTATACGTCTATACAATATTATTTGTTTTCAATTTTTGAACTTTCTTTGTTTCTTTGTCTGATTTTTACATATGAACTCTTCATTCTCGAAATTTAAAACGCGAAAATACTAATTTAGAATTTTGAACATAGATTCAAAATTGATTTTTTATCATTGAAATACAAAAAAATATAACCAAGCAATTAAAGTTTTACAATTTTTGTAACAAAATGTTATAAGTCAGAGAGAGCAAAATGAAATACAAAATGCATGAACTGTGAGGGGAATGAACAAAATATTGATGTTCTGGTAATTGTGATAGCAGCACTTTATAGTTTATACTGGGTTCCTAAATCAGAGAGATATGCATGTGATGCAAATTTAGTTTCTCGCCAAGTAGCAATGTGACAACTTGAATTTGTTGAGAATGTTGAAGTCTTGACAATAAGTGGTGGTTTGCCTAAAGCCTGTATTAGAACTCAAGGCACACTGAGTCGAATAGGGGCGACTTCTAGTAAAAAGGGACATATTGAGTTATAAATGGGTTCTTGAAAGGTTAGGACTAGTCCGGTAAACTGAATGCAATTAGTGTATATATACAAAGTACATTAAAATGATAAATATATGACTAAAATAAAAGCAATTGACCAAAATGTGATTTCTAACCATAGTGGTTATAGTGCTATTCTCATAGTGACCGTGCTTTACACAAAAGTTCTCTTGATATATATTCAAACATATATCAATACTTAAGTGATGAACGTACAAGTAATAATATTGTATTAAGTAATTTATATTTTATTATACTGCGTATCTTATAAAATGTTTACATATATTGTATTAAGTAATTTATATTTTATTATACTACGTATCTTATAAAATGTTTACATATACGGAGTATTTCATTATTAGTTTATTACCTCATGCAGTGATATTTAATGTAGTTTTATCAAAAGTTAATGTTGAATTCAACAAGTATAGTTTTTATACCTAAAAGATTACTAATTTGATGTACTCATTCCTAAACTTAATACATAACACATTTGCCTTTTTATTTTTGACCAATATTAATATCGATATATCTATAAATATTTGAGTAAAAGTAGATAACCAATATAGTTATCCGTTTTTTTCATCCTTTGATTACGTTTAATTAATTCTGGAAATGTAAACTTTGAGATTTTAGGAAACCCCTAAAACTCCTAAAAGTAGTGTCAATTGAACAAACTAGTAATCCACTTTCAAATTCATATGAATTTTTGTAAGATTTATCGATATTCCTAATTTAATTTTAAAAAAAATAATCTGCTATAGACGTATTTATATGATATTTTTTTAGTACATGTACTTAAGTGATTGATTGAAAATGATAGATTGAAAATGATAGAAAGACTTATTTGATCATTTTTCCTATATTTTCGAAGGAAAGAAAGTATACAAATATAAGAGCATCTTCAATGTTAAAATGTGCACGGTGCACATGTAGAATGAGAGATGATCCCATAAATATTAATAAATAAATTATTTATCTCCTTATTTGAATGATTTTATTCAATTTTGGTAAAGTTTTTTTAACAATGTCAACTATAATGTCTACATATACACGGTCTCCTTGACATTGCAGAGAAAAACCTACCAAAATTGTATAAAATCATTTAAATAAGGAAAGATATAATTTATTTACTATTACGTAATTGATTATCTCACACACATGTCCACCGTGCATATTGTAGTACTTAAGATGCTCCGATCAATATGGGTGAAGAAACAGAAACCATCCCATAAATTACTAAGTCATTTAATAAAAATTACATAGTAAAATTTATGTATATTAAACCATCGATATACTACGTATATTAGACTCCATTATTTTATGATCACCGCCTATTTTGTTAATTCATCTGCATTTCTTAACCGGCCCAAATTTACAGCTTTTTCTCCAAACAAACTGACTCAACACAATTTTATTAGTGTAAAAAATTGCTCAAAACTAAGGATGTCAAAAAAACCGGCCCACAATGACCCGTCCTGGCCCGAGACATTTGGGGCGGGTCTGGCCCGCCCCGTCTTGCAAATGGGGCGGGTCTGGCTCACCTCGTCTTGCAAATGGGACGGGTCCGCCACACCCCGACCCGCTCAATATATAAGTATATACATATATGTGTATATATATTTATTAGATTGAGATGAATGACGGATTATCAATGTCTTCTTTATATATAGCATTTAAATACATATGTTCAAGTACTACCTCTGTCCCAATTTACTTAGCCAAATTTGACTTTTCAAGTCAACAACCTCTAACTTTGACCAATTATTTAAGCTAATATTTTTATGCAAAATTTAATAATTTTATACTTTTATGATAGTGTTTTTAACAAAGAAATTTTCATATCATTTTCATATTATAATTACTTTCTCGAAAGAATGACCGGACTATCATTAATAGAGTTGTGAAGGACAAAAATATCACCATTATTTGTTTGGACATAAAACTGGCCCGTCACCCCTCCTACGCCTCTCAACCGCGTACCTGCTCTCTTCCTCATCTACGCGGCTCTCACCTGCGCATATCTCCATCAACCGAGCTCACCTCCATCAGACTTTGACACTGACGCCGCCGACTTCGACGCCGACGCCACCTTCATCAACCGATCTCACCTGCAAATCACTTCTTCTACTCCTTCTGTCCGAACGTGGCGTACCTGGATTTTGCGGCAGTGTGGTTGGGGCTTCGAAGCAGCAGCGTTTTGAACTAACTAAAGGTGGCTAGGTCAGCGATTGGAGCTTCGAGGAAGTGGCAATTTCATCTCGCTGCTCTGGCGCCGCCACTTCAAGTATGCGGAAGCTGTGGACGGAAAAGGGGCTAGTCAGGAGCTAGATTTGGGGCTATTTAGGTCCGGTTTGGGCTAGATCTGGGCTGGTTGGAGGCTCAGTACAAGGGAGGGGTATTGGGGTTGCCAGGTTGGGGTGCTGAGGTGTGGCCTAGGGAGGGGAAGGCCTATGTACGGGAAGATGGGTGTGCCGAGGAAGGGCTATGTACGGGTAGATGGGTGTGCCGAGGGTGGCTGTGCCGACATCACTGTGGCGACGGTGGCTGGGGACGGGCTGGGCGAGCAGTGGCAGCTTGCGCTAGGTAGCGGAATGGCCGTACTGTTGTGTTGGCAGCGTGGTCATATTGATGAGGTGGTGGCGGTTTGAGTTACTTCCAGCAGGCAGCGTCACTGGACTACAGGGGTGTCACTGCGGCGGCGTCACTGTGGTTGGCAGGTGATCGGCGGCGACAGTGACACATACGATGGCGATAGTGACACCCGACAGTGACATGAAAATGAGACAGTGACATTAACATTTGAATGTCACTTTGTATTAGTCACATTTTTGTCAAAATATAAAAGTGATCACTTTTTTGGAAATCGGTATTAAATTAGTAATATTGAGGGAAACTCCCTACATTCTCTATATAAACATATAATTGGTCAAAGTTAGACGCCGTTGACTTGAAAAGTCAAGTTTGACTAAGTAAATTGGGACGGAGGGAGTATTAATATACTACTTCTTTCCCATAAAATTCTTCACACTTTGACTTGACACGGAGATTAAGAAAGTGGAATAAAGTGGAAATGTATGGTTGTGGTTGTGTAAGAAAAAGGTAAACCACACAAATTGTCCAAAAATGATAAGTGGGAAGAATTTTTTGGGACAGCCCAAAAAGGAAAGTGAGAAGTATTTTATGGGACGGGGAGAGTAATTAAATAGATTAACTATTCAAGTCTAAGTGATATTTCCTTAACTTTTGAAATTTCTAGCGTATCGTGAATTTGATTGAATATATTAATTTTTAATAATTATTTAAAGATAAACTTTATGTAGATTCAATTGGTAACAACTTCTAACAGAGAAAAATACATACTAGCTAATTAGGTCACGGGGCGAAGCAAACCCACCCCATCAATTCAGGGGGGCGGGTCTGTGTCTTGCGGTAGCGGCCCTGACCCATTGTCATGCCATACTCAAAATTTGAGGATTTCACCGATGAAGTCGATTCATGTTCTGCATACTTTCGCCACGTTGAAGCTGACTCATCTTCTGCCACCCTCTGCACACTTAATTTTCGGTTCCACCATGAGTTTTACTCATCAGATCTTATTTTAACACCACACTCAAAAAATGTTGTAAGTTTTACTCATTTAATGCATTTTCTAATTTTTTCTAATTATCGGATGGTTTCATGTTGGAGAATCCACCGAATCTTTTTTGAGAAATTATCATATCGTATCCGAATCAACTTCCGCCGATTTCTCAATCACAATCTCGTCTTTCAATAATATGTTGTCATATACGGAGTACTTCGTATCTAGTCTAGCTTTTTATTACATTGTAAAATACTCACATATTTGACCGTAATTATATCTTAATTATATTAGTAAAAAAATATCAAAAAATAGAAATTTGTAATGAGATGAATTGAACAATTTTTTTTTAAAAAAGTAATTTTCATAAAATAATAGCGTAAAATGTAGTCAAAGTAGAGCATGTGAGTAGTGTAAAATTCAACATGTTGCGGAACGGAGGATAATACGTGGTATTTTGTTATTTTAACATTCTTAACTATCATACTTTGTACTTTCAAAAAAACCAATAAACTGTAAGTTTTTCATATTTTAATGAATTAAAGAAACTTATTACTCCCTCCGTCCCTAATAACTTTGCCAAGTTTGACCGGCAGTGGATTAATAAAGTAAAAACCGTGTGATTGAGGTTTGTGAAGAGGAGAGAGAACTAACTGAAACCACAAATTCTTTACTTAAAAGAGAAAGTGGCAAAATTAATGGAACATAAAAAAAGGAAAGTTGTCAAAGTTATAAGGGACCGAGGGAGTATTTAGGAAGAAAACGTATGACTCAATCCCAACTGTTCTGAGTATTTCCGAGATGAAAACAGGTTCATCATCTGGGAATTTTACATCTAAATTTCATCATCCCACAATGGCATTTTATGTATTTATTTTTATTTTGTATTTTTTCTTATTTTGAAATATGTATTCTCAATAGTTTAAATGGTTATCAATTGCACATATCAATTGCACTCAAAATGAAATTATCTGAAACATTTCAGAAATTGTTTTCTATCTTCCATCGAGCTCTATTCTAGTTGTAATGATAGCTTTCACTAAAATTAAAAAAACATCATATTTTAAAATTTTAAAAAGAAAGGAATTTAAAATATTTTAAAGAAATTAATTTATAATACATTAATTAATAAAGTATAGTCAAAGTAAAATACGTGAATAGTATAAAAAATTCAATGTTGCAATTAACAGAGATTAAAAGAGAAGGAGGTAGTATTTAAATATTTAGGAAAGACATACTTAGCTTAGCTAGACTTGCTTGGTCAATGAGTTGACTAATGGCAATCTGTATCGTGAAGCTAGGAGGAGAAAACACTGTTGAGCAGCGGCGTTTGGCATTCGAAGAACTGGCGGAGTTTGAAAAATTCAACATTCGATCGGAAGAGTTGTAAGTCTCAGTGAGAGCACAGAATAGAGTCATCGGCCGATGTCGGCTCCGGCGGTTGCTCTGTCAGGAAGAGAGAGGTGCGTCGATCAGTCTTCAGGATTTGACCGAAGGTCACTGTTTCAGAATTGAATTCGGAGAGACTTGTAGCAAGCAGAGAGAAGACGACGCCGGGATGAGGCATTAACCGGCACCCCTCTGTCGAAAGGCCGCCATGGTATTGATCCTAGCGGATCCGACATCGGAGCTGATGGATGCAAACATTTCCGGCTCTCTTCCGGTAGATCTAGTTCTCCGACGGTGGATTGTTGCTCATGCTACCACTCTGTCCGTCTGAGGAGCTCACCTGAGAGAGGGGGCTTGACATATTTCAGCTGAGAAGGAATGAAAATGATAAGATGTGTTGCTTGGCTTTTCCTTGCAAATAGATCTTCCCAAAAAAAGGTAATAGACTCAAATAAGACTAGAACATAGTCATTAGACCTAAATAGAAGTGACGAGAAGCTTATAGAGTTATATCAGAGTTTTTTCCGGAATAATGCAAATTAAATAAATAATTTATGAAATATTACCGGTTTAAAAATAATTCTCGAAATACTGTTGGGGTTAACCATGGTTAAGCAAAACCACCACTCCCAGTGGTGGCTCTTCACCGTGCTATACAAAAGCCGCCACTTGAAATGGCGGTTCTTCTATACGTATTCAAAAGAAGTGGCGGCTCATTTGCAAATAAAATTCCGCCTTCTCCTTCCCGAACGCAGAACGACGCAACAACCGAACAAGGAGCTCTGCTGCTGCGCGATTTCAGTCCGATTTCCGGCCGGCCAACGTCCTAAAGAAGCTCAAATCAAAGGGAAAAAACACACCGTGTACCTGAAGTCGTTTGTGCTCAATTGTATCCACTTTCAATCATTTTATTCAAGGTATTTCACCATTTTTCCTAAAGCTAGGGTTTTTTCAATTTTAGTTTGAAATTGCTTGTTTTTTTGGATTATTTTATTTGTATTTGATGTTATGAAATATATAAGTTGTTAATGTTGTTATTATACTTGCATTTATCTAATTTGTAGAATTTGAATTATTTTTTGTGTTGGTTGGATTGAGTTTAATAGATCCATCGTTTGAGAAAGAGTAATGTATGTATCTGGTTTTTTTAATAAATGTAATCATAAAAATGATATCTATGATTTAATACAATTTGTTTGAATTAAAATACTTATATTTGAATTTTCAACTTGCGGCTTCAGTCATAATTTTTTTGGAATGATTTTTGATAGAATATGTCTCCAAACTTTCCCATTGTTCGTCACTGGGGAGGAAATATAATCGAGGAGTCGAACGCAATTCATTATGAAGGGGGGGTCAGAAGATAATTGTTGTGTCCGGTGGGGCGGGTGTGGCTGAGTTAATGAATAAAATTTATACCGCCACATCCATCAATCGTATGAACAAGTTAGATTTGAAAGTTAAATATCCCATTCATGGTGGATCATACATGTTGATGCCTCTTGCTGACGACGAAGCTGTTTCGGGGATGTGGACCTTGATCACGAATCTTGTTGTGCATACCATGGAGATATATGTTGAAGAAGCGATTATGTTGCCCATACAACCTGACAACCTGTCATTCTCTTACCCATTCACAAATGTTCAAGTTGTGATGAATATGGTTGCACAGGAGAATGGAAGATACGTGAACAATGATGCAACGTTTATGGATTCACAGCACATCGACGACGATGCAGATGAAAATGTGAATCATGACACACTTATAGATCCAGATGAAGATGTGGGTGTTCTCGTAAGTGGCAATGCTCCATCTAGCCACTACACTAAAGTTGATGACCTCCCAACGGGATTTGATGAATCATGGAGGGGTTGTACAACTTACAGTCGCTTCTCTGCATATGGTGAATTCGAGGTTGGGCAAGAGTTTGATGATAAGAAACAACTGATTAACATGATTAAAGTGTACTCTGTAAAGAGGAATCAATTTTTCTCAGTTGTAGAGTCTGACAAACACAAATGGGTGGCAGAGTGTAAGCGCAAAAAAGAATGTGGTTGCACTTGGCGGATCCGGGCTACAAAGAAACATGCGGGGCTAGATATGTTCGAAGTTGTTCGTTATGCAGGTCCTCATATACCTACTTGTCTAGGTAACGTCGATAACAATGACCATGTTGGTATCACATCTCAGTTCATAGCCCGTGAAATTATTGATCTTCTTCATACTGATCCATCACTAAAAGTTCACACTATTAGTGAGCTTATGAAGGAAAAGTACGGGTATGTATCTCCGTACAAGCGAAGTTGGTTGGCTAAGCAAAAAGCTATCGCTGAAATATTTGAAGATTGGGAAGCATCGTATTCTGCTTTGCCCCATTTCATGTTGGCATTACAGCATTCCAATCCAGGGACGGTTACGTTGTGCATTGGTACCCACCTCTTTCAGGTACCAATGAGTTATTAATATCTTTTATTGTATCATATTACATTCCATTTTAAATTCGTCCCACTAATTTTCTCCGTCTTTCAGGTACCACTAGCTTTGTGCGGTTTCAAAGAGTTTTTTTGGGCATTTAACCCATCCATTAAAGGCTTTAAGCATTGTCGTCCCTTACTGATAATTGATGGAACGCACTTATATGGGAAGTATAAAGGTACGTTGTTGGTGGCAATGGGTAGTGATGCTAATAATCAACTTTTCCCTTTGGTGTTCGCTATTTGTGAATAAGAGAATGGAGGGAGTTGGTCGTGGTTTATGGGATGCATACATTATTTTATCACACTCAGAGAATTGTGTGTTATTTCAGATCTACATGCTGGAATTCAGAAGGCACTTAATGAAGTAGGTAATGGATGGGAGGAGCCAGATTCACGACATAGGCTTTGCATACGGCATGTGGCTTATAATCTACATACTTAGTTTTAATATGTTCACTTGAAAAAAGTGTTCATTTGGACAGTAAGTCAACGTCAAAAGAAGAAATTTGATGGTGGATTTAACAGGATTGGCGAAATGCAGGCAGGAGCACGAGAATATCTAGCGAACATTGGTTTGGAGAAGTGGTCTTTACACCACGACGGGGGGTACAGGTATGGCACCACAACAACGAACATGGCTGAAGTATTCAATAGCGTCATGAAAAGTGCATGATACCTTCCTATAACCGTCTTAGTTGAGTTATCATTCTATCATGTGAATGCCTATTTTGTGGAAAGAAGAGAAACTAGTAAGAGAAGGTTAGCAGAAAGGCATCGCTACTGCCAGCAAGTGACTGAACTGATTGAAAGAAATACGGAAAAGGCAAAGCATCACAAGGTCACAACATTTGACATATGCCGTTGGTTTATACCAAGTGGAGACGGGTCGTGGTGGTCGAACTGTGGGGAAGGGTGGTACAAAACAAACGGTGAATTTGCACTGTCGCCATTGCACATGTCAGAAGCTGAATATTTATAAGATTCCTTGCTCACATATCTTAGCGGTATGCAGAGATCGTAGTTTGTCCTATGATGCTTTTGTTTATACGTTTTTCTCATCAGCGGAGTACGCGACTTCTTATAAAAGAGTATTCAAGCCCATACCGGATATAGCTTATAGACCTACTTACACTGGACCACGAGTTGTGCATGACCCGTCAATGATTCGCGCTAAAGGTCATCTGAAGGCTAAACGGTTGAGAAATGAAATGAATGAAGGTCCTAGAGGTACTGTAAGATGCGGTTTATGCAAGCAAACATGGTATAACAGGATGACATGTGCTGAAAGATCGCAAGGACACGTAGGGAGTTCCACTGGGTAATGATGTTCTTTTATTCACAAATGCATTAACAACATTAAAAAATAAATAAATTTAAATGCATTTAATATTAATAAAAAATAAAAGAACTAATACATATGTTACTATTACAGCGCCGATGCAGGTGTCAGTGGATCCCACACTGATTGATCCTTCAGTCCTGACATTGCAGGCCACGCACCGGAGCGAGGATGTGTGGCGTGGCTTGGATGTTCAGGTAGATAGGTGTCGTGAGCACCTACGCACTATATTCCACATGCAGGTGGATGATAGGATTCTACATTACGTTCGATTAGCCGGGTTTTACGGTGTTCACGGATTAGTTTCGACTCTGCATATAGATAGAGCATTACTTACCGCTCTACTTGAGCGTTGGAGACAAGAGACTCACACTTTCCATTTACCGGTGGGTGAGGTCACTATCACTTAGGGAGATGTGGTTGTATTGGCAGGTCTACCCATCGAGTGCCGGGCAGTTGGGACTGGGTGTAGAGTGTGGGTTGATTTGGTACACAGATTGTTGGGAGTACGGCCACATGTTGGGACAGATATTCGGGGGTCCGCCTTGAGGATGGCTTGGTTGAGACAACCTTTTACTGATTTGCCTGTTGATGCTGATGACGTTGTTGTGAAGCAGTACGCTAGAGCCTACATTTTGATGCTTATGGGAGCCTCCACATTTGCGGACAAGAGCTATAATGAGGTGCAGGTCTTGTATTTACCCATTTCAGAGACTTTTGATGTAGCAGTGCTTTATAGCTGGGGTAGTGCGACTTTAGCATACCTATATCGGCAGTTATGTCGAGGTTGGCATTGTACAGTGGAGAGATGGGTGGTTTTTTATTGCTCATACAGCTATGGTCATGGGAGGACATTCATATCGGAAAACCTGTCATACTGCGATATCATGGAGTAGATGGTGGTCCTCTTGATGATGCTATGGATCAGCAGGATGCATCTGTACTTGGGCCACATCATGTCTGTGGTGAGGTCCCTTTGGATCATAGGTACGTTTATGATTTTTCTTTTTAAAATTTATGTATGACGTACGTGAATCCCTTTTATATTCTTATGCATTACTGTGTGTCAGATGGCTATTTGCTCACGTCACACGCATGTCATCCGCCGCTGGATTATGGTACTACCAAGATGCTTTAGATCGCATGTGTGATGACCAGGTATATCTTGTATATCATTAGATGTAAGTACTTTGTTTTACGTTTTTATAAACTATGATGTAACACTGTTTTGTTTTATAGATGACGTGGATGTCGTACACTCATGAGATTCTTGGATTGTTGCCTCCTGTTGGCCGAGAGCACACTGAGATATGGCGAGCATGTGTGTCCTTGATATGTTTGATGTAGTGGAGCATCACTTTCCTGATCACGTACTACGATAGTTCGGGTTGCAGCAGGATTCCTGAACCTTGCGATACATCTGTGGACTTACACAAGATTGACAGACGAGGGAAGCACACTGAAGATTATGGGATGCGTCATATTCAGTATATCACTATGTGGGATGAGAGAGTGGTGTATATAGTGCACAGGATCCCATCCTTAGTCCCTATAGCCTCTGCAGATTACATGAGATGGTATTACACCATCACACGAGTGTTCATCTCTCCCAGATTTCGTCTACCTACTGATCATTACCAGCCTAGCTCGGTCACTCTTCATATGACGGTAAACAATAGTCACTAAAATAATTTTATTTATTTATTCATTTGTTTTTCACTAATAACCATGTTTGTATTACAGACACGGGCTTTGCGTAGCATCCATGAACGAACGACTGTTGTACTTGATGAGGCAGTAGATGTACAGGGATACCATGAGGCTTGTTCGGGCATTCTTGCTCTGTGAGCTGATGTATTGGGCCGAGTAGATTATGGATATATGGCCGACTCTCAGTATTCCACCGCATCCACGACAGGGTCTTCTCAGGCAATCCGACGTGATAGAGTTGTTCTTCGGCCTCGTAACCAGCGCAAGCGCCCCCGAGCACAGCCACAGCGACATGAACTTCATGATGGTGATGATCACGTTGACTTATGATCTTTGTATTTGTATTATTGTGTGAGAGTTGTAACATGCACTGGCAGATCGAATCATTTTGTGAAACACCGTATTTATTATAACTTTTATGTCTTATTTCAAGTATCGTGATGCAATGAGTTTCATTGATTCGTTTTGTGTTTCAGATGTATTTTGTCTTAGTAAATCATATGTTTGGTTGTTTGTTTGAGTAGAATGGACTGTGATAAGCAGATTTTCTGGTAACTACAGATTCATTTGTGTAATTAATAGTTCAGCAGCTTGCTTAACACAAGAGCCGCCACTTGAAGTGGCAGCTTTTGTATACGATAGAAGAACCGCCACTTCAAGTGGCGGCTTTTGTATAGCACGATGAAGAGCCGCCACTTAGAGTGTAAACAAGATTGAAACTCCCTCCATAAAGTTTCAAACTCGAAACCTCCTGTATGGGAGAGAGTCGACGACCAGTTAAGCTGGACCGCTTCCTCGAGCTTCAGGTATTAAAAAAATTATCTTGATTATTCACAAATATGAACAAAAAAATTCCTAAATAAGAGTAATAATAATGTGATATTTCAAAATAGAAGTACTATGTTTTTCGTAATTAGGAATAGTTACTTATAGGGGAAAATAATTTAAATACCTTAAACTTTAATGAAGTGTGAGATAAATATCTCAAACTTGCATATGTATTATATATACCCGAACATTATATAAAAAGTTACTCTCGCACCATTATTGTATGTTTTTAACAAACTCAAATTTATTGGAATAATTACATATATAATTTAAAATACTCTAAACTTTGTTAGAATGCAGTTAAAGTTCTAAAATTTCATTTGTGAAATAAATAATATTACATGTTTTATTTAATTTTAATCGCATCCTCATAAATGTTTTGTGTATTTTTAGTTATGTACTTAACACCATAAAATTGCATGTGTGAAAAAACATATGATCATGGTACTAATATAACTTGTTATATAAAGTTTGGTGTATATATATTACATGTGCAAGTTTGAGGTGCTTATCTCACATCTCTTTAAAGGTCGAAATATTAAGTTTATTTTCCCCTTACTTATATTTTTGAAAAAACTGATATTTCCCGATCATATTATATAACTTTAGAAAGCGTATAATAATTACACATCACAACATGTTGGGTAAATATTGTTTTAATGTTGCAGAAACAATAACATCAGAATGAATAATTATTTAAGTAGGCAAGTTACAATTTCTGATGTGTTGTCGAGAAAATCTCAACAATTTGAAAACAAACAAAACTCTGTAACATGAATCACTTATGTTTAAAATAAATTTATACTTCATTTTTCTCGTTGGTAAAGTAACTTTAATTTGTCAATGAAATTAGTATCTGTTGAGGTTAATACGTCTTGATCCAAAGGCCCAACACACCCCTTTGAAGTCAATAAAAACTCTCGAATGGAGGATAATCAAGAAAGGAAATCAACTAATGTAATCACTCAATAGCTCAATTGCATTAGTATAATTATGCTTATTACAAAGTGTATGGCCGAACGGAAGTACGGACCAGTGCTCATACAAGAGCTAGAGTGAAGTATATAGCGAGTGGGTATCCAAATGCTAACCCTTTACAATGGGTTGAATGCTACTATTTATACCACGAATGGATAGGTGAGAAGGATGACATGGCTACCCCTGAATGGAGGATCTTCTTGTCATTTGTACACCGGCCATACTTGCCACTTGATTGTCCATATTCCAGCATGAAATGCGCCCCTACAACTTGCAAGGCTTCTCGATTGGTTTTTTGGGCTAAAGTAATCAATAGTCATGAATATGTATCCTTCTGCCCAAGTGTGAGATTCAACCCGTTCGGGAGTAACCGAACGGGTATTATGTATCAGATTGCTCGACCCGTTCGAGCGAACACTAGTTGCCTAGCGCTCATTGGGCTCTGTTACTTCTTTTGGGCTTCTCAGGATATTTGGGTCGGATTCCTGGGCCAGTCCCTAATATCCCAACACAAGTCCCCCACTTCCAATGTTCTGAGCGTGCTCAGGGCATAAGGAAGTAGAAAGGTTATCGTTCGGTACTACCGTTCAGGCAGAGCTTCGCTGATTCCCGATGCATGGATTTGACGGTTCTTAGTGGCTGCCGGTTGATTTCCCTAAGCAATCTTATGATTACTTGATGTTTCGTCTCCGCTTGACACATGTTCGTGGAACCGCTCCCTGCTACGTGTCCTTTTCCTGTTGGTCAGCGAATCGGAGCTTAAACCTATAAATAAGACCCTTGGGTTATTGGTTCTGGGTTTCCGAACTTTGCTTCTCTCTAGCTTGCTCTGTCTTCTCTCTAGAAAAACCCTAATTCGAAGTTGTTCAGGTAATTTTGGGCTTTTCTTTTTCATCCGAATTCGGTTCTTCGTTCAGTAAAATGACTGAGGGTTCCTCTTCTAGCTCTTCTGGTTCCTCTAATTCAGACTCCACTATCCATGAGACGGTTCGAGAAGATGCTACTAGCGCTGCCGTTGATAGTACAGCGGGCCCAAACACCGCTACAGAGGTTGTGGCGGATGACAACCATTCTGATGATGGTTCTGATGATGCTAAGTTGGGTGATGACATGGCGGTCGCTAGGGCTGGCCCCCCGGGACGATTTACCCCGCCATGAACTGAAGTTGAAATCCATTAGGAAAAGGAGACAAAAACTCTCCCCAAGAATTAGGGCCCGTATTCCAAACCTTATCCCAGACCCGGTCGATTCCCACCTCCACGCTGGGCTCCATCCGTTGTGCCACCGCCCGGGGATGGTGGTGGTGCATTACTTCACTCTCGAATTAAACATATGGAGATTGATCTCTTCTTTGTTAGAGAGAAATTTCAATCCAAGTAGCTTGTAGTCTATCACATTCCAGCTCTTCATCAACTTGTTGATGTCCTGACTAAACCTTTGTCAGCCTCCTCATTTCTTGATCTCAGAACCAAACTTAGTGTGATTGAATCTCCAACTCAATCACCCTAACTTTGAGGGGGATGTTAGGAATACTGTACAAGTTCTCTAATTGTAATTAGCCTAGTCTATGTGGCAGATTATTGTTAAAGTCTGTTATATTAGTTCGAGACTAGCGGTTAGTTAGTTAGTGCATTTCTCTCTATAAATACTTGTATTGATCTCCTTAATCAATGCGATTTCTGTTTTCACTCTCTTTCCACATCTGCTGCATTTCTAATATTACAAAATTTTCTCTAAGTAATGGTGGAATGATCCCTAAATTCATATTCCTGAAAAAAAAACTCAATTCAATCTGACAAATAGAGAGTGAGGCTCTGTCTCCGGTACTTGCAGAGGCCTTTTGCAGTTGTCGGGATTCAAACTCGGGACCTAACCCTTGTGGCACTCCCTCGCCATCAGTTGAGCTACGCCCACCGGTAAAAAAAAAGAAAAAAATTGGCCACGAAGTCAGGAACTACGTAATACATATGGAGTACAAAATACGGAATACCGTATAAGACACACAAGAATAAAAAAAGAATAAAAATGAAAACAAAATGTCAAATCAACCACTGACCTACTATTGGGAGGTGTCATCAGGTACCTTGGCCTAACTGATGAAATTTCAATAGTAAATGTATTTATTTAATACTTCTTTAAGTAGAAGGGTTGGAGTGATTTATTTTATATATACAGTAGAAGGTGTATCACAATGTCTCAGTATTGCAAACATTGTCGAAATATTTGAAAACAATCTCTCAGTATTGCAAACATTGTCGAAATATTTGAAATTGTCACAATGTCAGAAAATATCACAATGTCATATCGTGACAATGTTAATGCTATAAAAAGTATATTATTACAAAAAATGTCAATGTCACATTATTGTAAACATTGTAAAAATGTGGCAAAGTTAACATAATTTATTAACATTATTTATTTTATCCAGATATTATTAAAAAATGTGACAATGTCATGACAATGACAATTTCAATGTTATAAAAATGACATTGTAACGATGTCAATGACAATATTGTGAATGTTCTGTCACTATAAAAATTACATTGCTAAAAGTAATGTCAATGACCGCCTCCGTTTGTGCTTCGGCACCGCCACTCAATTCCAGTGTTCAGGCGACCCCCTACACTTTAACCTTTGATAACCGATGTCTCTATTACTCATACAACCTCATCCGTCAGTCCTTCAAGAACCTTCGCCACCGGTCCTCCACTGTAAAAAGAAGATGTTGCAATGTTAAAAAATGACATAATGATAAGATAAAATGACACAATGTCAAGAAAATGTGAAAATGTCTAACATTATAATATGCATTGTCAAATTCAACAGTGTTGCACTGTTGTAAACATTGTCAAAATGTAACAAAATGTTACAAAGTAAAAACGTCAAAATGTCCAAAAAAAATATTAACATGTCAAAGAATATCACAATGTCAAACATTTTCATTTCAAACATTCTCAAAATGAACACTTTCACAATATCTTTTTTTCTCACGACATATTTAACAATTTAACATCAAAATTGCTGAAATTTACATGCATTGTCAACTCTTCATCAATGTTTTGTTGAGAAGTGCAGTTTTGAAAACAATGACAAAGATATTGACACAAATTAACGTTCTATGGCGATGGCGACTTAAAAGAATGAAAAAAAAGAGCAGTGGATTCTGGCGGCGGAGGTGCAGTGGTGGAGGAGGTTTCCACGGTGGAGCTTCGGTCTTGCGAAGTGATTCCGTGGAGTCTGAGCGGGACAATGTTGCCTCGTACTTAGGCAGCTGAGTAGGTCTGATTTGTGGGAAGGGTATCTTAATCCCTTTAATATTTTTTGGTCTCTTTTTTTGTCCAAATTCAAAAAACGGTCTTATTTATGTCTCTTTAAATGCCTAGAGTGCTATATTTGTCATTATTTCTTTTTTTTGGTAGAAGACGACTTAAATTGATATCACATCATTCAGAAAGGGAACAAGAAGATAAAAGGAACACTTCCAACCGTCGACCCTCGAATCAGACTTAGAATCAATCACCTTTAAAAAGCAATATGACTCGATGATTCTATAATGGGTCTAAATGAGCCTAACGCGGTTAAAATAGATCCCTTATCACCCAATCCTGATGCAAGAGTTTAACAGAAATAAAAGTAAATGAAAACAACAAAAACAGTCTGATCAAAGCAAAAAAACAAAAGAGAAAGCATAAAAGTGGAACTTCATCTGCATCCTAACAATCCCAAAGATCTTCCCTTGTCCTACCCTGACCTGGAGCGTCTTCAGGTTTCTCGGCGGGTCTAGGGACCAAGACCCTCCCCCTCTCCGTTTTTTGGGGAGTCCAGTGCCTGTTGTCCCCTTCATTATCCTCATGTTGTTTTTCCTCCCACATCCTCCTGCGTTTTTGCTCTCCCGGGATTCCTTCTGTAGTTGCTGCTTCATCCGCCTCAGCTTTAGCCTTGCTAGCGTCCACCACAGTAAGAGTCCAGTTCTGACTTGCTTCCCCGCCTCTTCCAGCTCTGTCCTTCTCTTATACCTGATGATTGACCTGCTGAGTCGAGCCCCTCCCACCTAAAGAACCTTCAAGTACCAACCACTTGTTGGCCCTCGTCGGGTGAGGTTTCCCTCCCCCTCCAGCACGGAGGCTAACCCCATAGGGTTTTTTCAACACTTTGTTCTCACACTCATAAGCCAGAGGGCAAAATCTGTCAGCATGACCAATGATACCACAAGCAAAACAGAAACTAGGAAGTTTCTCGTATTTAAAGTCCACCCAATGGCCTGTACCCCGCCCCTTCCTAAGTGTCGTACCCACTTTTAAAGCTTTCCCTACATCTATACAAACCCTAATTCTCATGTAGGAATTTCATGTGTCCTCAAACTGACTTTCATCAAAACTAATAAACTTGCCAATAAAATTGCAAACTCTCCTAGCCACACCTAAATTCATAAAATCATAAGGTACATTGTGTACCTGCACCCACTAATCAGCCTCATTTAGAGGAACCCAAAGGGGGATGTTTCCTGACTTTAATGCCCTTAGTACCAGCAAGTTCTGTTCAAAAAGCCACAGACCACTTCCAAGTACACGTTCCATGTCAATAATGTGAAAAAAAAATGAATAGATACCTTTTTCACCGATCTCTTTGATTGAGATCCCTTTCCCAAGACGCCATAGTAGAGAAGCCATGAGATCCCTAAACACCAAGAATTTCACCATTTTATCTGTGAGTAGGGTACCCACGAAGGGGAAAGTACCACTGCGTTCTGAGGTCTCTCCCTCGCCGACTATCTCCTCGTCAAAAACAAACTCGTCCTCGACTCCACCTATGGCCATGTTGTTACATTTGTCTACGATGTCCTCTATCCCAAACAATTACTTTGATTTTCGCCCGAGCAAGAGGAGACTGGTAATGGTTTCAGCCTTAACGTGCTCTGCCTCAGAGGAATACGCCTGCTATGTGATTCTGCTTTACCAACGAAGCGTGTTATACGCAAAATGAAATCAAACCTACAGGAGAGAAGCAATATTACAACCGCCTCTCTGCCTGCTTTGCTGAAGGAAATCCGCACCTAGCGTGCGCCGTTTCTCAAACCCTACGCTGAGGGAGACGGCCGCAGACTTTTTAATACATAGTGGTATATTTGTCATTATTTCTAGAAATATTACTTATCAGTTTGCAATGGTAACTATAAGGATGCATTTTAATTTGATAAAAAAAGACATTCTAAATCTAAAAAGACCAAAACATCCCTACTTTATTAATAACAATAATAAAATAACCCTAATTCTCCACCCATCTTCTGTCCAGTGTCCACTATTGGCTCATCTCTTACCTTCTTCTCTCTTCTCATATGCTCCTCCCTACCTATCGCAACCACCAATACCCACCCGCCTGATGCAGCCCCAAGTATGTCATCGTCTCCGTCAACAATCTCCTCTTCGATCTTCCAAAGAAGAAGCCACAACTTTGAATTCCATTGCAATCAAAGATGTTGATGTTAGTATATATGTCCTAGCGACAATCACTTTTTAAAGATATATGTACTTGATCACATTCAGTTTTATATATTTGATATATACGGTATTACACATTGATGTATAAGTATTTCGATTGTCAATATCTTATTCATAATTGTGTTCCCTTGGACTTATGTTGTCAATAAGTAAGTGGGAGCTTATATGATATAACATAAAGTCCTAAAGTAGCCCCAATCAATGATCATCAAGAATGGGATATTGATGATATGCGATAAGATTGGTATGTGGACTGCATCATACTTTTAGAAAGTATAGTTGATCTCACAACTATGAGTTCATGTAATTCATGATGGTCACATAGATATTTTAGAGAATATTGGCATACCCACCGAGAAACCATTTGATAAGTTCTATTCATGTGTCTATGGGATTATCGGCGTATAGAGTAGTGTAATAGTCCTCCGACTTGAGGTCAATACGTACTACATGTGCGGAGTGATGTACTTTGAACATGACCAACGCTTGCACTCCAATCGGGGTAGATACGGCATGTGTTGGGTGCATCACGAAGCACATGGAGTAGTAGTTGAGCCAAGAAAGGATTCATTCCTCATAATAGATTAAGAGAGAACATTCTACTTCTCATATATAGATGGATCATAAAGTCATTGGCCAATGCAAAGATATATTCGTTTTGGATATCGAATATGATCGTTATGGATCATCTAGAAAGATTGAGAGACAGAGACTGAGTTATTGGGATATACACTATATCATGTTCTAGACTTAGTTGAATGTTCGCTGAATGAAAGGACCGTATCACTATGAGCTCTATATTACAGGGAGTTTGAATAGTCCTCGCAAACGTCCTTTTATATTAAGTTTGTCTGGTAAATCGTCTAGGGATTCTACTAAGACCTTAATTTGATTAATGCTTAATATATAATGCCCTATGGGTCACACAACAAGTGATTATACCTTCCGATTGAATTGTTAGAAGGAATTAAATATTATTAATTGGATTAAATAATATTTAATTAGTAATACTGAAAATGGATTAAATATTGATTAGATTAAACATATTTAATTCATGAAGTTGAAGGAGAGTTCTATTTTGATAGAATTAATTAAGTGGAATAAATTATATTTATTGTACTTAATTAAGATTTATTTATTATTAAATAAAGTTGCTATTCACTTTTATGATTTGGAACTAAAAGGAAAAGAAAAAGAAAATAAATAATAATATATAGGTATAACAAATAGAGAGTGGCGTGCCACTTCTCTATTGTTATTAATATTATTATTAACTATTTTGTTTTATTCAACTATTTAATTAAATAATGAGTTTTGGTCCTAATAGGATTAAAACTCATTAATGAAGAACACTTTCATTGTGATTGGGAAACTAGTTTAGAACTAGTATAAATAAATCATTCTCCTTCATAATTGATAGACCAGTTTTCAGATTCAGTATTACCAGTTTATTTTCCTGCGAAGAGATTTCCTAGCCTTTCTCTTAGGGAGATCTAACCGTTCTTTCGGAAAGGAGAAATCACGTGGATACCAAAGGTCAAGGATTATCACCGCTGGACTGGAAGATCTGTAAGTTCTGACTCAGATCTGTTATTATTGTTTTATTCGTTGTTTTGTCATAATCAGGGAAGATCTGTTTTGGAAAATTTTAAACTTCTGCTGCTGTACTTTCGAGGTACGTTACATCAATTTCCTAACAGTGGTATCAGAGCCAAACTGATTTTAATGGCATGATACGAATGTAGAATGATACGGTGTATTTTCGTGGGTAAAAATTGTGTTTTTTTTTTGAAACCATATTTTACCTTATTTGTTTTTCAAAATTGATTGAATCTCGATCTTTTCGTTCTTGTTGTTCGATTGGATTTTCTACGCATTTGTGTCGTCTGCTACAATGTTTTAAACACCGTCTGCGGACGAGTTCTTCGAGAAACAGAACACCATGGCTGATGACGGTAGATGAGCTTTCGAACCATCAGATGGTATATCGTTTGGATCAAATTTGGAAATTTGACTCAATTTGGAACTCTCTTTGCAAATTCTAGAATTTTCAATTTAATTAATATGGAGTAGTTGATTGCTGCTAGAGGTTTTGATAAAGTCTAATTTTTTTTTGTAGACTGTTTTTAATACGGAGTTATTTTAAGTTGATTTGCTTTGGAAGTCCTACGCGATTAGGTAGAATACTCCGTATTTGCTTTCTACTTGGATTATTCATCTTTGAGATTTAGAACGTTTAATTCTAAAATTTTGTTTTTATCCGATTATTATATTATTGTTTGGAGAATGCTTATATACTTTAATTATTTCGTTATTGTATTTATTATAAATTAGATTTACGTTGCATGCTTAATAATTTATCGGTTTGAGTTAGATCTAATTAACATATATTTGATAATATGTTATTAGCATCTTGATTAAATAATTTAATGCTCCGTTAAACGTTCCCCATAAATTAAAATTTAAGTCTTATCTAAGATAATGACATCACACATCATAATTAAATTAGTAGAAATATTTTTTCGTTGAAGAATATTTCACCCAAGTGTTTATTCCATTCGACAAAATATAGAACTAATTTACAGGTACAATTGTTTGTGATCGTGTGATGGTTTTTGACTTACTTAAATTAGCTCGAGCCGCCCAAGCGTCAGTGTTAATTTAGGGATGTCGATCAATTTAAAAATTGATCAACCAGGAGTTGTTTGGACACAATTGGTCTAGAGACCTACCCATTATATTATTAGAGTGATCAACTTAAGCTGGGACTGTAATAGTATGAATGTGGATCTTGGCCACTATGGTTATGAAAACAATCCATGTTCTTTTTATTGGGGTCAAAGATCATGTAAAATAGTGAGAGCTAAATAATTAAAAGTCCATATTATTTAGTTAACTAAATGTGATCATAGGAATTATTATATGAATTTTAATTCCCGTTCTATTTGAACTTCTTTAGGCTTTTAGGAATGTCGAATTTATCATTGAGAAGTATCCTGGATACATGCAAGCTTACTGGACCAAACTTTCTTGACTGAGAAAGAAATGTGTGTTTAGTTCTTAGACAAGAAAATATTGAGTATGTGTTAGACACACCGGTACCCAAGATTCCTGATGCCAACTCTCCTGAGTTTGCCACGTTTGACCTGACTGCTCGAGAGAAACACGTCATTGATGCTAAAACTGTGCAATGTGTTATGTTGGCTGCAATGTCTATGGAGTTGCAAAGGCAACACGATAGGATGAGCGCCTTCGAGATGCTTGAACACTTGAAAAGTCTGTTTGATTCAGAAAGTCAGACTCTAGAGTATGAACTTCTGACAGACATTTTCAAGTGTAGGCTTCAAGAGGGTGGCAACGTGTCTGAGCACGTCCTCAAAATGATTGGCTTAATTGAAAGAGTTGCTACCACCGGAATTAAGTTTGAGGATCGTGTCTCAGCTGCTATCATCCTATATTCGCTTCCAAGTTCATTTACTAACTTCATTGTGAATTATAATTTGAACAAAACAAAAGCGACCATGCCTGAACTCCATAACATGCTCAAGTCTTATGAAGCATCAACCTCTAAAGGAAAGACTGTTCTTATGGTAAGCTCTAATGCTAAGTCTCGTTCTAAGAACAAGAATAAGCAAAAGAAGAAAGGTAAGGTTGGACCTACTCCTACAGCTCTGAAGCCTAAAGGTGGAGGTCATATGAAGCCAAAGGTTGCAAAGGATGTTTGCCTGTATTGCAAAGAGAAGGGGCATTGAAAGAGAGATTGTGAGTTGTATAAGGCTAATCTAGCCAAAGCACCGGGTGCTTCAAGCTCAGGTATTTTTATCATTAAATAAATATGTTTATAACTAACTCTCATTGTTAAAGTATTAGATACAACTTATAACTTACACATTTGTAAAAATGTTCAGAAGCCTGAGAAGCAGTGTAGCAGTTGGACTGGGTAAAATTGACCTACGCGTGAAGGCTGGAGCAAAAGTTGCTGCTGAACGTGATAGGATCTTATAGTTTAGATTTGCCCAGTCGTTTTAGATTAGAATTAAATAATTGTTATTTTATTCCCTCTATTACCAAGAAGATTATTTCCATTCATATGTTAGACATTAAAAGATTTCTATTTCTATTTTGCTAATAATAATTGTTATTTTCATAAAATGGTGTTGTTGTGGAAATGTTTTTCTTATGAATGGTTAATTATCAATCGACATATTAGATATTAAATGAATAAAATAAAAGGATCTCGATTAAGTAATCAGAAAAATTACTACCTATCTATGACATTGCAAACTTGGTCAAATTAATGAAACAAGAATAGCAACGTTAAATGAATTAGATTATTTAACACCATATGCTTTTGATTCATATGGAAATTGTGAATCTTGTCTTTCAAGCAACTTGACTAATAAACCTTTTCTAGGAAAAAGGATAGCAAGCCAAAGAGTACTCAAGTAAAATTTCTGATTTATTTAAAAGGTCAAAGAATTCGGTCATAATGAACTCCTTAGAAGTCTGGCGTTTCTGCAAGGAGAAATAGAGCTTTGTTAGACATGGCTAGATCTATGATGAATTCATTTTCTCTTCCAAACATTCTTTTGAGGGTACACGCTATAAATCTCAATATGCATTTTGAATAGTTTGATTAGTGCAAAACGTACTATATGAGTTATAGTATAATAAAAGACATTTTCTTCACATATTAAATATGGGTTGCCCTACATATGTAAAGAAATGTGCACTAATCAAATTGAAAGGTGAAGTAACATAGAAAATGAAGATTCGTTAGATGGTCTGACGAAGGATTCAGTGGGAGAATTAAGTTGAAGAATGTCTCTAGGAGGATATCCTTCAGCTAGTGTGAGTAATATAGGAAGCGCTTCGCACCAGCAAATGATTCTTATGAAGAAAGTAATGACATGGTTCTCATTCCTTCTGCACCTAATTTTCCCTCTATGAATATAGCACCAGAAAACTCTTTGAGCATTGGATAATCCAATAAAAAAGAATCTCTTCACGATCAGAATGAAGAACCAGAACAAAATGCAAAACATTCAATTTTGTGGGTCTACTAGGATTCGTCATGAACTAACTAGGTTTGGCTTCCTCATGGAGGATCATGATGATGTTAAGATTTTTGATACGAATGAACCTGAGACCTACATAGAAGCAATATTAGATGTTGATTCATAGAGGTGGCGAGAAGCCATAAAATCTAAAATGGACTCGATGTGTATCAATCAAGTATGGAACTTGGTTGACTTGCCTATTGGGATTGGACCCATTGGATGCAAATGATTTTCAAGAAGAAAATTAATGCTGAAGACAAGGTGCAAACATACAAAGCTAGGCTAGAGGCAAAAGGTTAGAGTCAAAGAAAAGGAATTGACTATAGTGATACATGTTCGCCAGTTGCAAAACTGAAGTCCATTTGGATTTCGCCAGTTGCATAATATGATTATGAGATTTGACAAATGGATGTCAAAACCCCTTTCCTTAATGGAAACCTCGAGGAGGAGGTGTACATGGTACAACCTAAAGGTTTTTTTATCCAAGTCAAATTCTAATTCAATATGTTAATTGGAGAAATCTATTTATGGGCTAAAACAAGTCTCTAGGAGTTGAAATATTAATTTTGATAAAATAGTCAAATTGTTTGACCTCATCAAATGAAATGAGTGTGTTTGCGTGTTTAGAGTGCGCAACAAGGATAATGTGGTCTTTATAATCATATATGTTGAGCATAGAGAATGATATCTCCTCATTGAAGTCCGTAAAAGAATGGTCACCCAAAATCTTCATGAATATCTTTTGTCAATGGTAGACAGAAAGAACTAGTAGAATTTAATTATTCTAGCACTAGTTTCGTGTATGATAAGAAAGACTACGAGTCACAGCCAGTATATGTTTTTAGTCTCAATGTAATAGTAATGCTGCAAGAGTTGCAAGTAAGAAACTATTGTAAATTCGACAACTAGAGCCTAGTAAATTGTTGCATTTGATGCAACATAGGTAAGCATTTAGATACGTTAGTTCCTTAAAGACATAGGGGTAGTTCCTAGCGACAGTTATCCAATAATTGTTATTGTGATTGTACCTGGTGCATTTGCACAAGCTAAGGAACCAAGATGCGAAGTAAGGAACTAGAAAATACCAGTATGCTATTATGTTTTGATAACAAATAGCAAGATGAGAAGTTGCAATAGAATGCCTTCCCGTAGAGGACAATTTGGCTCACCCATTCACCAAACCTTTGAGATGCGAGAAACATACTAGACTTTTAAGAGACTAGGTGTTAGACGCATAGGTATATATGTCCTAGCGACAATCACTTTTTAGAGATATATGTACTTGATCACATTCAATTTTATATATTTGATATATACGGTATTACACATTGATGTATAAGTATTTCGATTGTCAATATCTTATTCATAATTGTGTTCCCTTGGACTTATGTTGTCAATAAGTAAGTGAGAGCTTATATGATATAACATAAAGTCCTAAAGTAGCCCCAATCAATGATCATCAAGAATGGGATATTGATGATATGCGATAAGATTGGTATGTGGACTGCATCATACTTTTAGAAAGTATAGTTGATCTCACAACTATGAGTTCATGTAATTCATGATGGTCGCATAGATATTTTAGAGAATATTGGCATACCCACCGAGAAACCATTTGATAAGTTCTATTCATGTGTCTATGGGATTATCGGCGTATAGAGTAGTGTAATAGTCCTCCGACTTGAGGTCAATACGTACTACATGTGCGGAGTGATGTACTTTGAACATGACCAACGCTTGCACTCCAATCGGGGTAGATACGGCATGTGTTGGGTGCATCACGAAGCACATGGAGTAGTAGTTGAGCCAAGAAAGGATTCATTCCTCATAATAGATTAAGAGAGAACATTCTACTTCTCATATATAGATGGATCATAAAGTCATTGGCCAATGCAAAGATATATTCGTTTTGGATATCGAATATGATCGTTATGGATCATCTAGAAAGATTGAGCGACAGAGACTGAGTTATTGGGATAGACACTATATCATGTTCTAGACTTAGTTGAATGTTCGCTGAATGAAAGGACCGTATCACTATGAGCTCTATATTACAGGGAGTTTGAATAGTTCTCGCAAACGTCCTTATATATTAAATTTGTCTGGTAAATCGCCTAGGGATTCTACTAAGACCTTAATTTGATTAATGCTTAATATATAAGGCCCTATGGGTCACACAACAAGTGATTATACCTTCCGATTGAATTGTAAGAAGGAATTAAATATTATTAATTGGATTAAATAATATTTAATTAGTAATACTGAAAATGGATTAAATATTGATTAGATTAAACATATTTAATTCATGAAGTTGAAGGAGAGTTCTATTTTGATAGAATTAATTAAGTGGAATAAATTATATTTATTGTACTTAATTAAGATTTATTTATTATTAAATAAAGTTGCTATTCAATTTAGAACTAAAAGGAAAAGAAAAAGGAAATAAATAATAATATATAGGTATAACAAATAGAGAGTGGCGTGCCACTTCTCTATTGTAATTAATATTATTATTAATTATTTTTTTTTATTCAACTATTTAATTAAATAATGAGTTTTGGTCCTAATAGGATTAAAACTCATTAATGAAGAACACTTTCATTGTGATTGGGAAACTAGTTTAGAAATAGTATAAATACATCATTCTCCTTCATAATTGATAGACCAGTTTTCAGATTCAGTATTACCAGTTTATTTCCCTGCGAAGAGATTTCCTAGTCTTTCTCTTAGGGAGATCTAACCGTTCTTTCGGAAAGGAGAAATCACGCGGATACCAAAGGTCAAGGATTATCACCGCTAGGCTGGAAGATCTGTAAGTTCTGACTCAGATCTGTTATTATTGTTTTATTCGTTGTTTTGTCATAATCAGGGAAGATCTGTTTTGGAAAATTTTAAACTTCCGCTGCTGTACTTTCGAGGTACGTTACATCAATTTCCTAATAGTTGACATTATCACAAATATATACTATAATAGGTTAAGAAGGGTGAATAAAAAATGAGTGATTTACTTGGAAATTAAGCTCTTTTATTTGAGTTGGTCTTGTCACTTGTGGCTCAAATAGGTGAACACCCCCCTTCCCCCCCCAATCTTCATTTTATGAGAGGTCACGGGTTCTGATCCCACCAAGGGAGATGAGGGAGTCTCCTTACCTTTGCAGAGTAGCTCAACGGTTAAGAAAGGAGGGTATGACAATGAAAGTAGTGAATTTGTATGATTGGAGTACTAACCAAAGGTGATTGTGGAGTACTTCATAGATTTCAAGATTATAGGAGTGCAGCCCAACACCTAGATTATGAAATATAATTAATAAAAAAAATATAGGATGTTTTTACTTGGACTGAAATTTGTTGGTCTGGTCTGATCAGAAGTCTGGTCTGATCTGGTCTGGTCTTTGTGTATTTTATAACTATCCAAGTCTGATCTGATCTGGTCTGATACTGAAAACAATCTAAGTAAAAAACATCCATACATATCATGAAAAACAAACTAAACCTTCTAGAATAGCCTTGAGGTTCCTAGTCTCATGCTCACAAACTAAACCTCTCTAAGGACTCCCTTCAATTAGCCTTATTATATTTTCATTTCGCACTGAGTGATATAATAATCAAGATAAGTAAAGTTAGATTTACTTTTCTGGGTGAATTGATTGAAGTTACTACTATAGAGGACCATTTTAGCTATTTTTATTTTATTGTTTATTTTATTAATAAAATATATTTTAAATATAATTTTTTTCATAATTCACTAGAATCAGTTCATCCAGCCACTTCAATCAAAATTTAACTTCGTAAATTTTAGTAGAATCAACCAATTCAGTCAATTCCAGTGTTACCAAACAGGTTCTTGAGGATGAACACTGCATTTTATTCAAAACGTGAAAGAACACCAAGCGGATGTATAAAAAAATCAGATAGCAATGAAAGGACATGTTTAATAATATCAATATCATATGGTCCCGTGTAAGTATGTATGTGTAAAAAATTGCATGGTGGATTTTTATCAAGTAGTTTTGATGAAAGAAACTTGTTTTGGAAGATGAGAAAAACTGTCATACAAATGCGGGTCACAACCTCAGAGAACGAAAAAATGAGAGGTCAAAAAATTATTATTTCTCCTCTTACAAGAGAAGTCCACAACTCATATTGCCTTCACATCGTCAAAACTCAAAATAATTCTTCTTTGCCCGTTGTTTTCACCAACTAGTTTCTACATTAAACCCTGTGTCAAGTTAACCTCAATGCCTCGTTATATTTTTTATTATTTTTTCTATATGTCAGATTATAAAACCTTTGGTTTTCATTTAATTCAATATTGTTTCATATCGATCGCACATCAATGTCATTAGCACACTAGATTATGCCTGTCAATCTAATAACATTAAAGTTAGTTCTAGGTTGGGAATTGGGATTAACACTTATTGTTGTTATTTCTTGTCGAGAGCCAATATATCAACAATAGGTGTCACTACTCACTAGCATATCCTTGTTGAAACTAGATATAAGACCACCCTTTCGGCATGGCACCCTTTGCCCCCTTGATATCAAATGAATAGATGCCTCCTTTAATTTCAGTTTCAGGTGGTCCTTTACAAATTTGGAGCTAATTCGTTTGTTTCTTGTTGGCTTAGAGAGTACTTTGAAGCCATCACCCATTACAGTTTTATTAATTTCAAGGTTGTCTTTCTTCTTTGCTGGAGAGCTTTTAGTTGTGTCTGTGTAAGGGTTGTTAGATAAAAAAGATTTTTGTTTTTAAGGATTATTTCATGTATATCTTTGGCGCCAAGCATGCGTCTCCTTCTCTACCAAGCGCGAGAAGATGATGAGCATACACTGTTATCATCACAACTACATGATAACTCTTGTATGCTCTTGCCTTGGCTTTACTGTAGTTATTTTCAATGAACTGAACAAGACAATTTTCAAGTCCAATTTGCTTAAGGATTTGAACATGGAAATTTGGAGTACACGGGAAGTTACAACTATCTGCAGCTATTCTACTTTCTAATGTAGAAGAGTTGATGCAGATGTTCTAGCAGCAACAAACAAAATCGGTGCTTATAATGCCCGTGAATGACATATGCCCTAAATGAAGCTGAAAATGCCAATATTAAGTGAATCCCTATTGCTTTATTCTTATCCTTTAAAAATACCTTTATTCTCTCACTTCGTTAACATATGTCTGTTACTCGTATTTACTTGTACTCATAAACTTCTTTGTACAGCAAGTTAAAACATAAAGTGAATACCAAGCTGCTAAAGGAAGGAGTTTGACGGAGCAGAGAACCTCTATAGACAACAGCACATAAAAGTCTAGCACTAAATGATATTCCAATCTGAATGGTTAACAGGCAGGTACCTTTATGATATTTAGGCAACATAAAGGTACTTAGGCAGCCCAAAAATAATAATGAACGTAGAGGAATGAAGCCATATTGTCAAATCTCATACATATAATTACGCTGCCAATAGCCAAAAAGTGCTGAAAATGTGTTAACAGTCACAATATAATATATGTAGATACTCATAACAAAATGATGTGTGCTAGCTACAAAACACATCTCCAGTCATTCAGCAGACCCTACTACTCTCTTTCGATCTGAATGGTGACGTGGGTGATATTGAATTCTCTCTTAATATAGTCAATTACCTTGTCAAGTACAACATCAGCATCTGCTTCCTTCTTAATCTTGACATGGCAAGCTAAGAGCACCTTTCCCACGGTTATTGCCCATATATGCAATTCATGAACTGCAACAACCTCCTCCATCTCACATAGACCCCTTTCGAGCATTGTTGCATCAATCTCTCTGGGTGTGCTCTCCATTAGAACCTCGAGAACATTGCGTATCATCCTAATGGTTGTCCCCAGCACAAGAGCCGAGAACATTAGAGTGCAGATGAGGTCAATAATCTTCCACTCTGGTTTGTACCATATGATTGCTCCACCAATCATAACACCGACACTCTGAATTGAATCTCCAAGAACATGAAGATACGCTCCCTGCACGTTTATATTCCTCACCTTCTCCTTTTTCACTCGTTTTGACTCTTCAGAACATGCCTTAAGTAGGGGCTCAGCATGATCCGGTTCATGCTCACTGTGATGGTGATGATGCCGACTCGCTATCAGACCGTTTTTGTGCACATCGTCATGACCATTATGACTATGAGCATCTCCATGGCTGTGATCATGATTATGCCCGTGATCATGACCATGACCATGCCCATGACCATGCCCATGATCATGACCAAGCAAGACAGCCATGATTATATTAACCACCAGCCCGAAAGCAGAAACAGCAAACATGAGGGAGCCCTGTACTTCACCTGTATCGTGGATTAATCGATCAATGGCCTCATAAACAAGGATTCCAGCAAGAAGCCATATCATTTGAATAGAAACCAGAGCCCCTAGTATCTCGATTCTGAAAAAACCATAGGACTGGCGTGGGGTAGCTTCCCATCCAGCAACCCACAATGAAAACAATGATATTGCAAAAGCTGCAACATCTGAAAGCAAATGAGCTGCATCTGTCAATATTGAGAGACTGTTAGCTTTAATGCCTCCAATGACTTCCACAGTCATAAAGATTATGCAAAGAACAACAGCAATCCAGAGTTTCTTCATTGATGCTGATCTCTCTTGTGTGTCCCTTATACTCGTTTTTGCATCTGAAAATCCACATGGTGCTTCTCCACACACTGCCTTATTACTACCAACAACATCCTCCACATGTGGAGATGGCACATCACCACATACCTGAATTACATGGTTTTCGGTCTCTGTGATTCGTACATCCATCTGAACATGCAAGATACAAAATTATCAGGTACCGATCATAATGAATGTGTTCTGTCATCAAATTAATATATATCAAACTATAGTCGCCTCCAAAATAAAGAGATTGAAGCAGTGATTCAATAAGAACTACCAAGAGTATGAGAAGGATGATGAAAGACCAACATAAAATAGAGCTAGACTTATATTCTGATATGCTTTTCCACACTGACAGACAGTGCAATGCCAGGTTAAAGAAGTTAAGGCCATTCTAGGGTAGTTGGGTTGATAAAGTTCCTCAAACTGTAATACTCCCTTCATTTACTTTTACTCGTTTCAGTAGGTCTATTCATCCAATTAAGAGTAAAGTTATAGCGGTAGTAAATAGTGCATAAAATTGAAAATGGTAGTCGGTAAAAGATGAAAAAGTAAGAAAAGTATTAACGAGAAGATAAAAAGTTATGAAATAGCAAGAAAAGTATAAAAAAGAAGGTAAAGAGCTAGTATAATTAAATAATTATGTCTTGATATGATGGCAGTTGCCAAAATGGAAAGTAGAGCAAGTAATAATAATAATAAGCTCCCAAAAAAGAAAAGCAGGGCATATAAATGATAACAAAGGAAATATAACAATTGAAGACAAAAACTACGGAGTACAAAGTATTAAACTGCAACAATGATTGGTCTAATAGGAAACACCTTCATCATATTAACAAAACCATTATTCGCTCTCACGAGTTATCAAAAGAGATTGCTACAGTAGTTCAGAAGTAGGAGACATGCCCAACATCCCAAGGTATAGTCATATAGTCATATTACAATACACACTAATTCTCCTTGGCTGAAATATATGTTTTCAGATTGGACAAAGTAGACTGGGCAGCAGCCAATTCAAATTGCTGACTACATGACTACATGTAGAACTCAAATAGAAAATCTGAAGCCTAATTTCCTAAAACATTTACAGTAAAAATCAGTCAAAAAAGAACAAGGTTTGGAAAAAATAAATACCAATATTTGTTTAGATGGGAATCACGCCTAATGCTAATGTTTCCCCTTCCTTTTGAGGTCCCTCTGGAACTCAGAAAATGCTTGGCAAAGAAACTAGATAGGATGTTATAGAAGAAATTTGGAAGGAGAGATAATGTTGAACAGAAATTTGGAATCACCCCTAGTGCTAATGTTTCCCCTTCCTAATTATTATTATTATTTGTTCAAAAGTTCATTTTTATCACAGCTTCTAAAGTTCTGATCTATAAATTCTCTGAAATTTAAATATATAAAAAAATAGATAAATTAATCATATTTTATTTTTCTTGCATTTTAAGAGAAAAAACATGGCACAAGAAAATAATATCTCCGCAAGTTCTTTCCTTTCCCATCTTTCGGGATCCATACATAGCCAAAAGGGATGGAGAGGAAGACAGCAATAACCCCACACAGCAGGCATTTATGAGGAAACAAAATTAGAACTAGGCTGATTGTCAGAATAAATGCATAGCATGTTCCGCGAATAGAATCAGGGCAAAGAGACATTCGTTCAACATTAAAAAAGGCTTGATTACACTGGAAAAGTAGAAAACGACGCATTAAAAACCAGAGCAACATAATACGGCTGCAGAATTACTCGAATCAGCCGAGCACCCAAATTCAGGCGGTCTACCAATTCCTAATGAAAGCAAACGGGGGATTCCAGGAAAACAAAAGCGCTAAAGCCATCGATTTTCAAATTCAAATAAATCCCTGAACATTACGAATCTACCATGTTTAAGCAGGTAGAGATCCAGAATATCAAAGTGCGCGTCGCACAAGTACAAGGACAGTGCAGTATATGTACCTCTCGGTTGAACGGAGAACGGTTATCTGCCGCTGTGAAGGAATCGAAGAGGAATCCGGTTTGCAATATACGCAGTCAGCTAAAGGTGAAGCGTGGGTTCTGACGCAGAATGTATCCAATACAGAGAGATACGCCCACTACAGATCAGTTTGGAAAGGGAATACGAGTGTGTGGAAGATTCTTGAATATACCTCCGGTAATCATATCTATGGAGTATCATTAATTATTAATACTACCTTTTATCGGTTCATCTTATCCCAATCCTGATTTGTAAAAGGTTGTTTCAAATCTCAATCCCAAACGATATGGTATTCCATTCAGAGATTAGGCATGTCAAGGGTTCCACGGGCGCAGGGAGGTGGGGCTCAGGGGGCCTGGCCCAGTTTAATTCTTATGTTTTGTACGGAGTAATATAAAGTACTCCCTCCGTCCCATAATTTACTTGCGTAGTACAAATGGCACACAGATTAAGAAAGTGAATTTTGTGTAGTGGAGAGTTGTGCAAAGGAGAGAGAAATGTGTAAGAATTGTTGTGAACCACAAATTCTTTACCAAAAAAGAAAGGGAAGTTCTTTTTGGGACGAACGAAAAAGGAAAGTTGGAATTATTTTCAGGGACGGAGGGAGTAGGAAAAATGGTGGTCAAAAGGATCATATAAAGTTATACTCCCTCGTTGGAATGATCCCGCTTTCCTTTTTTGAATGTCCCGTTGGAAAGTTTCCATTTCCCTAAACAGAAAGTTATCCTACATCAAAACAGGGTCAAACAGTGCAAAACAGTGTCAAACAGTGTCGAAACAGTGCCAAACAGTGTCGAAACACTGTCAAAACAGTAAAATTTACCCCCTGGTAAGTTTATTTCCTTAATATGTGTGTAGGTCAAACCGGGAACATTCCAACGGGGTGGAAGGAGTATAAAGTTATATATTCAAAAAAGTCTCACAAAACTACATTTACTTTGAAAAAAGAAGCATATGAGTTCAAACGACCTGCTATTAACCTCATATTCTCGTTTACCACTTATGTGGCCATGTTTTTAGTTAATCTTAGGGCCTGTTTAATAACAGAGACAATTTTCTGTTTTCAAGTCTCCAGCTTTCTGATTTCATTTTCCAGTTTTTTGTTTTCCAAATCAGAAAACATGTTTACCAGAGTTTTTCAATTTTCCATTTCATTTTTATCAGGAAACGTTGATTGAATAATTGGAAAAGAAATGCACAATTACAAACATTTGAAATAACACAAAAAATTAACATAAATGTTTCTCAATACTGAAAGTTCAATAATGTTTCTCAATACTGAAAGTTCAATAAGTGAGATTATGTTTCTCAATACTTTGACATCTCATACATTGTAATCATCCCATATTGCATTCGCAATACTTTCTCGAATTTCATGCATTTGTTGTTGTTGAGACATATCAAATTCGAGTGATTCATTTTCACTTGTACTTGACGTTGTGCCAAATATCATATCCTCTTCAAATTCGAGTGATTCATTTCTGAAATTTCTGAAACAAGGGCTTTATGCAAGGGATTTATGCAAGGGATTTATCGTTGATGGAAGCTTTTGAAAGAAGGGGTTTATGCAATTTCTCTAACACAAATTAATTTCTGAAATTGAGAGGTTACCTTCAAGTCATTGAAAGAGCAAGAGCCGACTGAAGAGGTGGGAGATTCCGTGATGTCTAGGTGGAGCTCCTAGACGTGATGGCAGCAAACCAATTTTGAGGAGTCTGGAAGCAGGAATGGAAGTGAATCGGTGTTTGAAGAGTGTTGAACGACAGTGATATTTAACAGCTTCTTGGCGATGTGAAGTAGATGGCGAAGAAGTAAAGATGGTAGGCGAACTACCACTTTAGAAGCGGCTAGGGAGTTGGTGAAGTAAATACGGTAGACGAGGAGGGTAGGCGATAATGAAGACTCGGCCACTGTAGCTAGGGGAGCGTCAGACGGATTCGGTAGGACGGGTTGGGATTTGGCATACCCATTCGGTTATCGGATCTACAATTTAAAACTCTACCCTATCAAAAAATGGTTTCGGGCTAATCGGGTTGCACAATTTCGGATTCTGGTTGGGTTGATTCGGTTTTTCGGGTCCATTCGGGTTGATTAAAAACCATTAAAAACATAACATGATAAATTGATAACAACATCACATTCAAAGTAAAATTTTGTACAATTACAAACAATGACAGTAATAAACTAATGCACATTTTAACATGCATAAATCTTTTTTTTTTGCATGTAGTATTTGTTAAAAGTATACACAATTGTTTTACCAAAATTGTGGTACATCAAAACCTTTATATGATCTCACAATCCACAACATTGTCGAAAACAAAATTTCATGAAAGATGGAGACAAATTTAGTCTTTTTGGTACGAGAGGATTATGAACTAAAAAAACAGCAATCAATAATTAAAATGACTCTTAGACTGTGCTTTCCTTCTTAAGCTTTGAGAGATCCTGTCTCACAATTCCAGCCTTCTTGATTTTTGCCAGCATGATCTTAAACCTGTCAAAATCATTCATAGTTGCTCTCCTCTTCTGCACAATCAACTTCCTTCCCCACGAGCTCTTCTCCCGTTTATTCTTGACGTCAGCAGCTTCAGAGGTGGCAATCAAAGTCTTCTTTTTTGGGACCCTTTTTATGTCAATTTTTATATCTGTAAGTGAAAGCCTCTTGAAGTTCATCTGGCTTCTAACCATGTCAGGCGCGTCAATGAGGGCCCTGTTTTGATCAATAACGTCTACGATGACGACGAGCTTTCCATAGTCCTTGTCGTAGTTGAGGATAGTGACCCTCCTGATCTCCACATACCTCTTAAAAGGCATTTTCATCTGTTTAATGGAGCAGACGAGCTCGACCCTAACATGCATAAATCTACAATGTAATAAGAATTAGCAAAATAGTAGAGTTTGTACGACTCCAAAGTTGCAAAATAGTAGAGTTTGTACACTTATACTATTTTACATAATGCAGTTTGAGAATTGACAATTTGAGTAATTTAAAGTTCCAAAATAGTAAGTACCAACAAAAAGTTTAACAACATTCAACATTTTAACAAGTCTTCACATCGTCACATCTTCACATCTACTTGACTACTTACTGTTTCCATGTTTGAGCAATTGAGCAGAGCATCAGCCAATTAGTCATTGAATTTGTTCATATGTACATCACAAGTAAATAAATTAGTATCATAAAACGCTAAACTACTGAGAACTATCAAAAATTGAAAAGTATATACAAATACAATCAGATTTGGCTCAGGTTTAATTTCAGTTCACTAATTATGGGGGCATTAAAAACTATATACAAATAGAATCAACACCAACTCATTTATTTCATTTTCTGGTAGAACGGTAGAAGGCTAGAATCCATCATTATTGCCAAAATAAGTAAACAATGAATGTAATAACTCATAATTCATAAATGCATAGTTAAATTTCAGTAGTTCCAGCAAGGCAACAAGAAGCATATCCTAGATTTGGCTCATATTTTTATTCAGTTCAATACAAATAGGGGCATACGAAGGTATACAGAAATAGAATCAACAGCAACCCATCAATTTAATTTTTTGGTGGGAGCTATCATCATTGATAAAATTATGCAACAATTAGTCTAATAACTTATAAATACATATACATTAGCAAATTCCAGTAGATGTAGCAAATTGCAAGTAACATGTTGTATTTTGGCTCAGATTTATATTGACTTCACTATTAATGGGGGCATACGAAACTATATAGAAATAGAATCAACACCAACCCTTCAATTTCATTTTTGGTGGAAGCTATCATCATTGCCAAAAATATGCAACACTTAATCAATTAACTCATAATAACATTAGCAAATTCCATTAGTTCCAGCAACTCAGCAAGGCAACAATTAGCATGGTATATTTTGGCTCATATTTATATTGACTTCACTATTAATAGGGGCATACGAAACTATATAGGAATAGAATCAACACCAACGCATAAATTTCATTTTTTGGTGGAAGCTATCATCATTGCCATGGACCCAGGAATATGCAACATTTAATCAATTAGTATAGAGTGAAACAAGATTACCATGTCTTGTTGTACAAACACAATAATTAGGTGAAATTGTATCAGTGAATCAACAACACTTCTGATTACCATCAAAGCAGTAGGGTTATGCTTTTACACCCAAAACAGAACAGAAGTCATAGAATCATAACAAATCATTAGTGAAGTAACATATTACATAATTAAAAGATAAAGGTAAAGTTTTACTACTATCTGATCAAGAGAAGGGCCTCCACCAACATTGCCATCAGTTAATTCTACATTGAAAACAATATTAAGTTAACAATAAGTTTAAATATAAACACTGAATAGTAAATAAGTAAAACTTAATACTTGTTTCCAGCCTGTCTACCTCCTCAATATTTTCTTCTACTGATACAGGCTAGTTTGACATCCTCAACCAGTCTTGAGCACATATGAGTGCTTCTACAATTTTGGCACTCAATGAACTCCTAAAACAGTCCAACACTCTTCCACTTGTACTAAAAGTGGACTCAGAAGCTACTGTGGAAATAGGTACAACAATAATATCTCTTTCCATCTTAGATAGGAAACCTCTCACCATTAAGCTTCCACCATCTCAATATATCAAATTCATTGTCCTCCTCGAGAATGTTCTCACTCAAATATATTTCAAGTTCTCAATAAAACCCAAAAGAATAAAAGGCGGCATAACATGAGAACAAGGTCTCAATCCAGAGACTTTCCATGGGAGTAGTTATTTATCTGTTTTTATTTCTTATTTTTGATTTGGTCTCTTCTGTTTTTCCTTTTTGTAATGCTTTTATTTTTTCCTTTATCGCATTGTACTATTTCCCTTTTATCAATAAAATTTCCCTTTTTGCTAAAAAAAAAAATATATCAAGTTCATTCTTTTTCAACCCTAAGAGGCCACTATCTTGTTTTTGCTTTCTCAATTGGGCTTTGAATTTAGAGACATGCCTACTTCTAGTTGACTCGGTTTGCAAAGAAACAGAAATTGGGGTTAATTGAGAGCTTCCACTGACAGAAACATCATAGTTTGTAACATAATCACCATACAACTCATTCAAACCCAGCTTTATCTTTGCAAAGAAGGTCTCACCTATCTTTTCCCCATACAAAGCATTCAATTGATGTGGCATGTATTCATATTTGTCTCTAGGGTCAAGGTGTAATACCTCGAAAATTTGAGAGAATTTGGGAAATAATTAAAATTGTGTTTCATATTGTTTACACGGTCTTTAGGTCGTTTATTATGTTTGGTTTAGTGTTTGGGACAAAGGGGAGGTCCAAATGGGGAAGAAACGGGGAAAAAAACTAAGGTTTGGGGCGTCTGGGGTCACGCACGGCGTGCGTGGAAGGTACGCACGCGTGCGTTCCTGTTGTATCCTAATGCAACTCAAACTTCGGAAATTCACTATAAATACATCCCTAATCCGATTTTCCTCATTCCAAAAACCCTAGGACCGTCTTTTCAAACTCTATCCCTTCCAGCTCTTCAATATTAACGTATCCAGCACGAAATTTTATGCCAATGATGAGATCAAACAATCCAATATTCCGGTAAGTGCGTTTGTTGCCTAATTCGCGTCGTTCATCCGTTTCCTAAATTTCTTTCTCCTGAATTGAAATCCTTCGAACCTATCACTTCCTAGGTACGTGCGAATGATCCATCAAACTAGGTTTGACGTTTAGGATTCGTTTCTAGCCTCGAGGTAAGGACTATTGCAACCAAAATTACTATTTTGCCTCTATATTGCATAAACAAGGGTTTGTGCTATGATTTGAGTTTCTTTCTGAAATTTTATGGATAATTAGGCTATAATAGTATGGGTATGATTTTGTATGCTTTTCTGGGAATTTATGAACGTGTGATTTTTGGTGAATTTATCAAATCAGTTTATCATGGCTAAAATTGTGATTTTTGATGATTTTTCTTTTGGGATTGGAAAATTTTGGTGATTGTTTTGGTATGAGTTGAAGTATGATTTGAGACTATTATAACTGGTCATATTGAAAATATATTATGGGTTCAGAATACTTCAATTTGATTATTTTTGTGGTAGTAGTAAATGCTACTTTTGGGAAGTGGTTGTTTGGGTTAAACCCTCTTTTTGGAAAGTGTTGTGAGATCAAATCTTTTGGGATAAATTATATATTTTTAAATGTATAATTTGGTATGAAAATTTACATATATATTCTGGAGTTATAAATATCCTTATTGGATTATTTTGAATATGTTATTAAATAATATTTTGGAACTAGTTTTGGATAAACCCTAAATTGTAAGTTTCTCTACCAATCCAAAATTTGTTTCCTCGTATTATATGCTTATTATGCATTATGTGATTAAGTGTGAATTGTGAATTTTGTGTATGTGATTTTGAGGAGATATTATATATATGGTAGTTGAGAAATATAAATCAAGTACTTTTGGGGTATTAAATATTTTTAAATACCTTCGAGACTTTTTAGAGAAATTAAGAAGTATTTTTGAAGTATTGTTAAGCGAAGATAAAATTTACATTTTCATAAGAAGTGAGCATCTCGGGAGTAATCCGAGGTGTCGGTTTTCCACATCCGGATAAATGTGGAGGGTGATTAGAGCTACTACTACTAAGAAGTACAGTTTAAGTTTCAAGTAAGATTTGGATCTATGATCCCTTTTAAGTAAGATTTGGATCTATAATCCCTTTTAAGAAGAAGTTATAGTAGTAGTCCCTAATCATTCAAGAATTTTAGAATTGGGGTGGTTGGGTTCCGACCACTCGGGATGACTTACTACTCGGAGGGCTTGGAATCCCTTTTAGGGGGTGTGCACACTTAAGGTAGTCGTTTCGTTTCCGCAAGAGCAATTGTGGTACCGGCATTTGTTCGGGGTGGCCGTCCGTAACCACGGTCCACCGGGCTCAGTCGAAAGGTTGAGCACCGCCCTTCTAAATTCCTAGGAAGTTAGAGAAGAAGTGATTTTCTTAAGAAGTTTAAAGAGAAGAATTACTAAGAGATTTTCCAAGAGAAGTTTAAGATTTTAGCAAAGAAGTGATTTTAAGAAAAATCAAAGAGAAAAGTATTTTGGTGGAGTGCGTTATTTTTTTATATGATATTATATAAAAATCTATTTTCGTCAAACCTGATTATTTTACGGGGTTGGGTAGTACTTACTTAGCTCTAAAGCTAATATTTCTTATTTTTCTTGTCTCTCTCTTCTCCCTTAAATTTTATCAGGTGATGAGTTGGATGCCTATGTGGATTGATGGATTGCTCGAGCTTGAGTGCGAATTAGAAGATGCCTTAGTTAAATCTAGTCTGAAATAAACATTTACTTATTATTACATTAGTTTTTATTGTTTTAGTTGCTTGTGCATTCGGTTAAGAGATGACCGAATGTGGCGGTAACATCCATTTCCCTTTTAGACTTCCGTTGTATTTCTTCAACTCTTTTATGAATTAATAGAGTATTTCTTTTAAATATATCATTGTTTTGGGCGGGAAATGTAGGGGTGTTACACAAGGACATTAACAAAGAAAATGAGCATGTTCATTTTTTCAGGATCATCCTAGTACTTATCCAGTTTGGATTTCATACTAGTTCCCATTTGGGAAACAGATTCAGTTTCAGAAGCAACTATATCTTTGAGAACAACGAAAAGATCAGATATTTCAGAGAAGAAGGTATTAGCAGTGACATAGAGAGACCTAGAAATCCTGAGTGTCATATCATAGAAATTTTTGAGAATGACTACCAAAGTTTCAATTGCAAGCCAGTCCTCAACATCAGGGTTTTCATTCCCCAGATCAACCACATAGGAACTTTCATGATTAGCCTCATAAGCTTCAAAAACTTTTTCATTGGATAGTGCAGATTTGAGCATCAAATAAGTTGAATTCCACCTAGTTGGGACATCTAGGTGCAATCCAACTTTAGTTTGCATTCCAATCAAGTCTGAAATGTCCTTGAATTTTTGTAGCCTAGCAGGAGAATTTCTAATATACTTAACAACATCCATGACTCTTTGAACAGGACCATCTTTTTCTTTTAAACCATCTTGGACAGCCAAATTTAGGATATGGACAATACACCTCATATGAAGGTACTTAACTTTTACAGCAGAGACACCCCAAGATAAAAGTTTTTTTCTAAAAAAAAACCAATTGCAGTGTCATTACTGCTAGCATTATCAGCAGTCACAGTGAAAATAGATTCCAGTCCCCAATATAAAAGGCAAGACTCTAGGGCTTTGGCTAGATACTCTCCTTTGTGGGAAGTCACATGAACAAAGGATATTATCTTTTTATTCAGCTTCCACTCATGATCTATAAAATGTGCAGTTATACACATATAAATGATCCTTTGTACAGAGATCCATGTGTCAGTTGTTATACTGACCCTCTGACTGTGCTCCCTAAACAATCTTTTCAGACTCAGTTTCTCATCTAAATAGATTTGGTAGATGTCTCTAGCAATTGTCCATTTGGAAGGAATTTGAAACCTAGGACAAGCTACAGAGATAAACTTCTTAAATCCTTGTTTATCTACAAATCTAAATGCAAGCTCATCAATGATAAGTATTTCAGCAACTACTCTCCTAATTGCACCCTGATCAAACACCCAAGTCCCTAACACCCCAGTATTTTCAGATGTTGGATTATAAAAGACTGGTTGGAAAGTGAGAAGGGCTTGCCTAGCATCCTTTGAGCAAGGCATTTTGAGACAACTGAGTATGTGATTTCTAAGAGAGGAAGTGACATGCTTCTTAGACTGACAACAATATATTTTACCACAATGTACACATTTTTCTTTGACAACAACACCGTTACTATCTTTGATCTTATCAAACTGATCCCATATTTTAGATCTGGACTCTACCTCCTTTCTCTTATTTCCAGGAACATTTGTCTGTTGTGTGCCGGTGTTAGCCCCAGCATCATGAGCTTCCACCATAGGTTCTTGGGAATTAGGAGTCAGAGGAGGTTGAGAACCAGATGCAGGCATGGTATCCATACATTCAACTTCCATTATGATAACTGATAAGTATATACAGTTCAAATTTCAAAACCCTCAATGCAAATATACATCACCAGATTGAAGTATTGAACACAACATCATACATTCAAAATAAAGTCTGGAACAATCAGCAGACTGATCTACAGAATGATATAAGCAGTAGGCTTATTCTCTTCTCTACAAACTTAGAAGATATTAGTTCACTCTAACTACTCGTTTGAGTGTTTGAGTAGAAAAAGTTAACCTCAACACTTGTCAGAATAAATCAACCATCATCTTTACTTAGCAAATTGTATTCACTAATAATCAGAAATTCAGAATATACAAAATATTTGTATGAAAGCATCATAATTCTGATTGCTCCACATTACAATTTACACACATATAAGAGAAATAGGCAGCTTCCACTCAAAATATCAGAATAACAGATTCTCAGGCATGCCCAAAGCATCACAGATTGAACACAACATCATACATTCACAATAAAGTCTGGAACAATCAGCAAGCTGATCTACAAAAGGATATAAGCAGTAGGCTTATTCACTTCTCTACAGGCTTAGAAGATACCAGTTCACTCTAACTACTCCTTTGAGTGTTTGAGTAAAAAAGGTAACTTCAAGACTAATCAGAATAAATCAACCATCATCCACACTTGTCAAAATCTCAGAATCATAGATTCACAAGCATGACCAATTACCAAAGCATCACAAATTAACAAGTATTTCATACAAAGGGTTTCACATCCCGGATCTAGGGTTTCAAGCTTCCACCAAACACATCACAGTGCATCAAAGTAACACAGGTAATTCATATACAATATCATAAGACATCAGATTTTGGCATCAAGCTTCCACCAAAGCACATTTCAAAGTCAATATTACAGATCTAAACATGCATTATATGGTTTATCCAAGCGGACCAAGCATACAATTTAAGTATTTAACATTTATACCTCAGTAGCAATTAAGATATTCGAACTGGAAAAAGATCCCACAAATCTACAAGACCACAGGTCCACAATAACGATGTAGATTCGTAACTTCGTAAGGCTACTAGGTTATATTCGGCTTCCACAGTTCCACCAAGGCAGATAGGGTATGGCGGACTACAGAGTTGAGAGGTCGGACCACCGGAGGGAGAAATGGACTACCTGAGAAAGGTGGATGGACGAGTGGTTCACTGGTTAGAGAGAGGTTGGAGTAGGGTTTGAGGGAGTTGCGAATGAAGAGTGAAGCGGTAGGGTTAGGAAGTTAGGGTTAGGGTAAATTAATTAGTTTATATAGGCACCCCGAGTTCGGGTTTTCGGGTGGGTCGGGTAGGAATTTCTAATACCCTACCCGTATCCCAATATCCTTAATAGTTGGGCTGGACTGTTTCGGTTCGGATTTTCGGGTTCGGGTCAACCGACCCAGTCGGTTTAGTAAGGGGCCACCTGATCGGGTATTCGGGTGGGTTCAGGTTTTACTCACCCCTAACTGTAGCACCATGTTTTCTGATTTCAGAAAACGCGTATAAGTGGCTTCTCTGTGTAAGAAGAAAAAACGGAGATACGTTTCTATTTTTTGTTTTGGAAAACAACGTGGTAAACAGGTTTTCTAATTATTCTATCTCCAGTTTTCCAGTTTTTTGGAAAAAAAAGAAAATATTTCTGTTAGTAAACGGACCCTTAGCTTTTTCCCACATCGGCTAGTTATCATGTATTTTACGAAGCGTGTCTATTCTTGATTTGGAAAAGTTACTTTGTGCTAAGGAAATCTTTTTCAAAGACCGAGGCAGAAGCCCTTGAGCTAACCTCGTCTACCACGTTTCTATATGCTTGAATCCTTGATTGAACTAGTCATTGGCGAAAGCTTCCAAAAGAGATAGTTCGGAGGGCCGAAGTCGACATATCTTTATTCGCACCAGCAGTTTTTGTAATTGTGGGTTAAAGTTTCCTTTGTATGTCCGTAATGGAAAATTGGAAAATAAGTGAATCTCAACTACTAATATGAGTTTTTTTATTCGCGTTATGGGTTTAATAAGTTTTTGAAATTTGAATTATTATTATTGGAAGTGTTTGATGTTCTGAGAATAATGTATTTTTGGGATAAACTATGAATGATACGCTTTGATATTTTGCTTTTATAAACTAAAGTTGGAAGGATGATGCTTATAAAATGGAGTTAGAAGAGGATGCATGTTTTTTGCTTGGAAAGAAGAAAGTGAAATTAAAGGAAAAGCTTCATAATTGTGCTTGCGGAAGGTCAAGAGTTGCACTGCAATCTGAAATAGAAGAAAGGAGAATTTATAGACCATTGACTACAATTGTATTAGTGTTTTTTGTGGTAGTAGTTGCTATGATGATCTGTGTAGTAGAAAGAAAGCATTAAATTATGGTGTATTATACTTTTAATTGTAAGATGTGTAACATTGTGTACTAGAAGGATTATGTTAGTTATGGATGTTTAAATTTGAAGGTTTTTTTACATAAATTTGGATCTGTATACACAATTATCCGAATTGTATGTTTGTTAAGCATGAATGTGTGATACATATGTGAATTGAATAACCACATACTTATCAACAACAATTTGCATGCTCTTCTCGTTTTTGTAGGTGGCTTGAACTTAGATCGCCGAATGCTCTTCTCGTTTTACAGATTTAAGAAAATGTGTGGGGGCTTGGCATTAAGACTTTTCTACTTATTAGCAAGATTTTGTAGAAAACACTAGCTTATTTGACAACACTAATCAACCATGAAAAGAAAGAAGTTAGGAAGAACTGCAGTTTGTGATAATTTATCCAGCTCGTAGTCTTAGATTTTAACATTTAACTTGTTGCATTTACAGCTTTAGACCTTCAAACATGTCAAAAACTATACTCAAGAATGTGGCCTTAAACTGGCCTTTAACTTGCTGCATTTAGAGCTTTAGCTTGTTGCTGCATCTAGAGTATTTAGAGCTTTAAATCTGACCTTCACTGGTAGAAAAAATCAGCAGTAAAAAGATGTCATTACACTATTCAGAACACACCGCATGTAATTTACCATGAACCTCAAACATGTAAGAAAACATGCATAATTGTTGTTGTAACATCGTCCCCAAGTATATTTACTTTTTACCAAATCATGTATTGAACCTTGAGAAATGGTTAATGAATTTACGAGGTTGTAAATTTTTGTTATTACTTTTACGTGAATAGTAAAATGCACGTGGAGCCAACACTAGGAGCGGGACCACTCGATATTTACGGGACCACATATTATATTCATCTTGGTCTAGATAATATTTATACGATGATGTATATCCATATTGGGCCATTGAAACAACCTAGAGTTGGCCTGTTGACCGAATGAGACCCATATACCGGTTATGGTAATTTAACAGATAATAGCCCGTAATAAATTTCGGGGGCTACTAAATTAAAGTTGGGAAATATATATTCATTCTCGAGGCCCATAATAATTGGGAGAAAGATATATATTTTGTTTGACCCGATAAAATAAAATTTAATTAAAATTGTCCGAGAAATACAATTTTCGAGACTAAGTGTACACTCCGGGACATAAGGGGATGACCTCCCACATGAGTAGGGGTCACCCCGCGAAATTGGAGCTCAAATTTGACTTAAGGGGGAATGCATAACATAGGAGTGTGATGTATGATGGCTAAGGGTGATGAGTTTCGTGTGAGGATGACCTTGACCTCCCTCCCTCAATCAACATGCAAGAGAGACAAATGAGTCTTCTCACCTCCCTCCCCCGTCATTTCGACCAGCCCACTGCACACAAGAGAGAAAGACTCTCAATCCATCTTCTCCATTGTTGAAAACAAGCTCAAGCAAGGAAGAGGTTCAACGAAGAAGTTAAGTGGGAAAATTTAGGAAGAAAGCTTGGGAAGAGAAGGTAATGAGGACCTTAATATTTCTTTTCCTTCTTCCATATACCCTCATATGACAAATAGGTCATATGAAGAACCCCTAGGATGATTCTACATGTTTAGAAGTGCAGAATGAAGGGTTGGAAGGTGTTTATAAGTCCAAAAATGGACTTAAAAGCCAAGGTGACCGGTTCGTCAAAAAATAATCCTTTTAAGGTTATTTGTATTGATACGAGTTTTGGGATGTTAAAACCTTGTTAGAAACTTTCTTAAGGTGTTCCTAGTGCTTTCACGGGGTTGATATAGTCCTCGTAGGTATCGCCGGAGTTCAACAAAGTACGCCAGAGTTTTGCTGGAGTTCAACCGAAAAGGGTAGAACTTCTTAAAGCTCATTCGAGGTGAGTTGAAGGCTTAATGTCTTATAACTCTTGGGTTAAGTATGAGATTACCTGAATAAATGTTATATGTATTCATAATGATGTTTAAAAGAGTTTAAGCATGTGATTAGACAAGGTAAATAGACTTATGTGAATTAAGCTATATAAATATGCATGTAAAAGTATAAAGTGTATATAAAAACATATGTGATGTTTTGAATGGCCAAAATGGCATATATTGATTGTTTATGACTTAATACATGTTGTGTATAAGTTTCGGAGCAATCAGTGTCGGTTTGGGCGGTCAACGAGGTGTTGACCAGCGGCAGACAGTGGTCTGATGCCAGTTTGGCCACTGCCAGCCGCTTCTTAGAGGAAATTTATTGAACCGGCGTCGGTCAGGCAGTGAACCGGTGTCGGTTCGGTCTCGGGTTCCGGGTCGGTTTTTGATAAAAACGCAAATCGGGGTCTTGTTCAAGGTAGAACCGACCTCGGCCATCCTATATATGTATGTTTTGCATGGAATTGAATGGAATATTGTGTTAATACGCTAAGATGTGGATTAGTCATTAGTATGATATGATATAGAACATATCCGGGTAAGGTATATGGTAGATCATAGGTTCGGGTGGAGTACCTAGGGGCCGAGCGGTGTCCTCAAAACTCGGATATTAGGGGTGGAGTACGGTAGCACCATTCCCAAGAATATTTACTTTTAATTTAAGGTATGTATTGAAATTGAGAAATGATTAATGAATTTATGTGTCATGCCCTGGACCTCACCGGACACGCTAACAATCGCCGTACAATCTAGATAAGTCAATCGTGGTCAAAATTATCTAAACCATACAAGCCATAATGAATATCATACACATATAATCATCCATAAATAAACAAACATAATAAGCAATTCAGCACGCAGCGGAAAGTGTAGTTTAAAACCAAATGCCACACGAGGCAAACATGAGCACGCAGGATCTAACGTAAAATATCCATGAACAAGTTTATTATTTTTCAAAACAGAATGGAGAAAGAACAAACCAAGTCTTCTCTCCAAGATGACCACCCGAGCAACGGGTACAGAAAGCAAGCTCTAGCTTCAACCTGAAATGGTGATGGGAAGCGCCCGAAGGGATCAGTACTTTACAGGGCTATAAAGTACTGGTGTGGATGACATCTAATATATATATACAACAAGTATTTCAAACACAAGACCCTCAAATAGGGTGATAGTACAATATGCGTCGTAACCCCAAGTTACCCCGTTTGAAAATATACTGACTTTATATAAAGTCAAGTAGTCGGCCCGTGGGTCCATGTTCATTTAGAAATCACCATCCCCATTCCCTGTGACTACAAGTCATGACAATTCATAGAGTTCAACCCTAATACATCACCTTGCATTCCTAAAGCTCGGCTCTACTACATCACCATGCAAATCATACCGTCCAGATCAAATACTTCACCTTGCATTCTAGAACTTGGATCTATTACATCGCCATGCGATTATTGAGCTCGACTCTAGCTCAACATCATACAAATCGTAGAACACAAGTCTATTATCTAACCATGCATTCCTGGAGGTGGGCTCTATTACATCACCATGCATCATAGCCTAATTCCTAAGCAAAATCTATGCCTAGAATTGTCATATCAATAAACTAGTTTGGATCATCCTCAAGGACTGATCATAACTTGATCTTAGCTTCATACTAAATCAATGTATACACTTGAAGTATATTCAAGTGCATCACATAGGATCAATTCTTTTAATAATTACAAACAAATGTTATATACACTTCGGCTCAAATCATTGGGCCCCGCCGGCACAACCTTTTTTTACCAGTGAGGAGTGAAATATATTAATGAAATTGCCCAAAGTATGAGTAAAAATGTCAATATAGAAATGTTATATTTTATTTTCTAAATATGAGTAATTATAATCAAGCTTTGAAAATATTGTCACTTATTGCAATATACTATCATGTTTAAAGTCTAATAATGCTAAAACAATTTTTTGTGCAGAAGAAATATGCTTAAATTGATAACACATCATTCAGATAGTAGTTAAAACGACAAAAAGACTCCTCACAACCGCCGACCCTCGCACCAGACTCAGAGTTTATCACCTCAAAAGGAGCAATATAACTCATTGATCCATTAATGGGCGTAAATAAGCCAAAGACGGTCAACGTAGTCCTTCCATCACCCACATCCAAATCCACAGTCTTACAGTAGAAAAAACAAAAAACTGAAAGTAAACTACAAAATCCAGGGAATCAAAACAAATAAATGCGAAAAAATAAAAGTCTTGTCCCAGCTTCCCGATCACCACTGTAACACCCCGCCCCGTAAGGCACGAGGTAGTTACTCCTACACACCCTCCAGACCTCTAGTATTGTCCTCAGTGAACCATCACGAGCCTTTACCGCGCACTTTGTCCTCACTCGTGCGCGCCCTGAGAAACTTCTCAGGGGGTCACCCATCCCAAGACTACTCCCGTTCAAGCACGCTTAACTTTGGAGTTCTTGGGTGATGATCTCCCTTAAAAGAAGATGCACCTCTGTTGGTATGAGTGGTACTATTAATCCTCTTAAATTAATCTCGGGTATTACAATCACCCCCACTTAGGATCGCAACGTCCTCGTTGTGCCCTTAAACCAATCTCAATCAAACCCCAGAATCTTGCTCCGCTAAGTGCTCGCCCGACATCCAACGGATCAGCACACTGTCGCAGGGTTGCTCTGATACCACCTGTAACACCCCGGCCGTGCAGGACCAGAGGTAGTTACTTCTGACCTCTAGCACTATCCTCACAAACCACCACGAGCCTTTACCACGCACTTTGTCCTCACTCGTACGCGCCCTGAGAAATTTCCCAGGGGGCACCCATCCCAAGACTACCCCCGTTCAAGCACGCTTAACTTTGGAGTTCTTGGGTGATGAGCTCCCTTAAAAGGAGATGCACCTCTGTTGGTATGAGTAGTACTATTAATCCTCTTAAATTAATCTCGGGTATTACAACCACCATCTTCCATGTTCCTAGCGTTGGCCATTGTATGAGCAACTTTGGTGGACTTACACCTCGAAGCCCGCCCCCTCCCCGTTTTTTGCTCCATCTAGAGCCCTATTATCCCCCACGTGATTCTTTGTTTCCTTAGCCTCCCAGATGCGCTTGTGTTTCTGCTCTATAGACTTCTGATGGATAGTCTACACGGGGGTATATATCCGGACAGGGTTATTGCGGGGAGTAACAAGAGAGAAGTCAGAGCAAGTAAGTAAAAGTAGAGAGAGAGTGTCAATAAATGCCGGGCAGGGACACGTGTCAAGCGCTCATTGGCCGAGGGGTCACCTCAACTGGTTGGCGCTGGCAGCCACATGTGGCCGCATTCAATGCGGCTGTTGGATGGGACGTCTATGCGGGGTACGGTGATCTGTACGCATGTGAGGCGGATATCTTGTCGAGTGAGATGCCTTCGGCTATAGAGCAGTAGCCGAGGGCTCTTCCACCCGATGGCACCCTGGTGCCGAGGGCTCACAATGCTGAGGGCTACTGTTTTCGCCGTTTTCTCCCAGTTCCTTAATTTGCTTGAGAAACCCGTTCTGTGAGAATTTGGAGCCTTCGGCCAGGGGGCCGAAGGCACCCCTGGCGCGTAGTGCGGACTGCTTGGTACTCTGGGCACTGTGATTTGGGCCTGTTGGGCCTTTTGGGCCTTTTGGGCCTTCGCTGGAGTAGTAGGAGTCTGTGGGCCGGGGGTTACCGGGCCATATACTCCATCAGGAGTCCCTCACTCCTTTTGCCGAAAGGTACTTGAGGGAAAAGGAGTAATTTGTGCTTGCCCCTTGATTTTGTCCTGTCGTGATCTCTGAAGTTGGTGAGGAGTTGTTGCTTTTATGTCCCTGCCGAAGGCAGTCCCTCAGTTACCCACATGTCGGGACTTGAGGGCTTGCTCTGTTGTTTGTTGGAATTTCTACATCTTTTGTAATTTAATGATTTTCCCGAGGGGGTCCTCCAGTCCCCCACTCCTTGAGGCACTTGTAAAGTGGTGAAAAGGAGTAGAGTAGTTGCATTGCTGTTGTTAGCCGAAGGCTGTTGTTTTTTCGTTTCATTTTGGGGGGATGCCTCGTTAAAAACCTCATTAGGAAAAACCCTTTGGGAAAAAATCCTAATGAGGGAAAAAGAGTGCACCGAATTCCCCCAATGATGAATCGAAAATGTCAAACCTTGGTATAAAGTGGAGAATGATGGGAATGCCGAAGGCTCTCTCTTCTGAGGGCTCCTGTATTGATTAGCCGAAGGCTTGCTGTCGACGTCCTGGTGGCGCCGAAGGGGAGGCCCTCAATTCGGGGGTCGAGGGCCTGCTGGATGAGGGCGACAATGGAGTTGTTTCCGGGGGGTCCGCTGTTTGTTGATTAGTTGGTGATGAAGATACCCGAGGGCTCCCATTACCTGTGTGCCATGGGCCATCCGTCAATGAGGCACTCCCCGGGGGCTACCCGGTTTTGCAGTGCTGAGAGGGGATCCCCGAGGGGTGCCCTGATATGAAGCCCTGGGTTTCTGAAGGAGTGATCCCGAAGGCGTCTGTTATGTGCTGCTTGGGGCACGACTTGGGGACACTTCTGAGTGAGTGTACCCGGGGGCTACCCTTGATGAAGTGGAGTGAAGTAGAAAACCCGGGGGCTTCCGGAATATAGCCGTTGGAAATATAGCCGTTGGAATATGTAACGACAGGATATAGCCGTTGGGGGGTGGCACACGTGGCGTGTGATGGCTGGCTGTTCGTGGGCGGCGTCACCGATTGGGTGAAACGACGGTGTGTAATGATGACGGTCCGTCCGGAGGCCCGGTTTCCGGGCCCAAGCCCGGATTCCAGCGCCTATAAATACCCCAGGGCCAGGGCCATTCCCTCTTGTGCGATCATTTGTTTTAGCGAAGCTCTGCCGAAAATTCTAGAGAGAGAAACTCCAGCCTTCGGTCAAAACTCTGCTTTCAAGGTCAGTGCCCGTTTTCCTCTCCAAACTTTTAGTAAGTTCCGCCCTCTGGCCTTAGATTAGGGTTAGTCCTGTAGAAAGCCTTCAAAACCTTAGACACACCTCGTGATAAAAATGTCGTCCGAGAGCGATTCCCAGGACATCTCGAGGACGCCCTCGATGGAGGACGAAGGCATCTCTGACGTGGAGTCCAGCAGTGGTCAGCCCTCAGATGGTGGTGATGCAGCCCTCGCCACTGAGGTGCAGAAGGATCTGATGGCCGAGGCCGAGGCGGAGGAATTCGAGCGAACTGCCGAGGATGAAGAGTTGGCCCTCGCCGTCCAAGTTGCTGAAGAGGAGGAGGAAAAGGAGAGGGCGAAGGTCACTGTGGCCGTCCTTCCCCCTCGGGGTGCTGGTGAGGCCAGTACTTCCCAGCCGCTGAATGCAGTTCCCATCCGGGTGGCCCCCGGGAAGAAGAAGGCCAAGGCAGCTGTCCCCAAGAAGAAGGTTATTGCTGCTAATCAGGGGAAACCCGTAGATATGCCGGAGGGGTATTCCTGGCTCAACACGGCTGCCTTGGAGATAAAGTCGAAGGCGGACAGGGCGGACCTCTACGTGACGCAGCTACATGTAGGGCCCTCGGCCGAGGTGGTCGAGCCGGGAGTTGACGACGTGCTCTCTCGGGCGCCTGAGGGGTGCATTGCAGTACACGTACTGTCGGTCTCCATGGGCCTTCGGTTCCCTCTGCACCCCTTCCTCCGGGAGTACCTGAGGTTTGTTGGCTTGGTACCCTGCCAGCTGACACCTAATAGCCACTCCTACGTGGCGGGTTTTTTAAATCTCTGTAGGGACCGAGAGGTGACCCCCAGCCTGGACTTGTTCTTCCAGAGCTTCAACCTCTGTCGAGGGGGTCACGTGAATGCCGAGGGCTTCGCCAACCTGCAGCAGGTGGCCAGGTGGAAGCTGTTCACGGAGGCGCCTTCGTCCAATAAGGGCTGGAAAGAGCGCTGGTGCTATGTCAGGGTTGCTGAGAACCCATTTCCGGCGGAACTTCGGGATCGCTTTCGTCGACATCCGAAGGTTGGAAGCGCCGCCCTCGAAAAAGACGGCCTGGTGATAGCCAAAATCCCGGAGGGTCGCACAAAGCAGGTCTCCATCAAAGACTATACTGCCGACAAGGGATTCTACGCCCTCGGCTTTCAGAGATACCGATTTATTGGGGAAGCGGACGAGAAGTACCCCATTCTTGCTGAGGCCTTCGGGGGAACAGGAGGTAGTCTACGAGGTCCCTCGGTTTTCATACCTTAGCACATAGCTTATCTTGTTCGTTTTTTTTTATTCTTTGTGCCTTCGGTCAGTAACCCCTCGATTTTGACCCCATACCTTTTTTTGCAGGTGTCCCAGTGAAAATGATGAACGTCAGAGGCCTTGCAGATCTGAAGAAGAAAAAACCCTCCAAGGGCCCGAGGGGGACGGACGCCGGTGTCCCAAAACCCGCCGGTGACTTCTTCAAAAAACCGGAGGGGCCGTCGGTTGGCCCAAATGCTGATGCTGCCGCTGCCGCCAAAAGGAAGGGCTCGGGCAGAGATCCCGAGGGCAAGAAGCCCAAGACCGGGGATGCCGGGAAGAAAGTCCCCCCGGTGATCATTGTTGATGAAGGCCCTGCCTCTGGGGCGAATGAGGACATGCAGGTGGCGAAGGTGCCGCCGGGAGTTCATGGGCCATCTTCCGAGGTCCTCATGGTTTCCCTCCCGGCTGGTACGGCCGTGATGAACGGTACGGCCGACCCGAGGGCGTTTCTGAGAGGCATCACCCTCGAGATTGACAGAGTAGCCCTCGGGGCTGATGAAGACGAAGCCCTCGAGGACAGGATCCTCCGGTCTTCCCTCACAGTAAGTCTTTTATGTTTATTTCTTTCTTTTCTACTTCGAGCTAAGAAACCATGTTTGGCCTCGCTTACCCCTTTGTTTTTGTAGACCTGCATTGCCCTCGGGGAGCAAGCCCGGCGGCTAGATGAGTGGCGCCTTCGCAAGGCCGAGCAGGAGGCCAAGATGCGGGAGCTCATCCGCCAGAATGCAGACGCTGTTCGACAGATGGCTATGCTGGAGGAGAGCCTTCGGCAGATGACCCTGCGGGCGGAGGCCGTAGATCGGGGTAGGGCAGAAGCCGAGAGGTCCGCAGCTGAGGCCTTGGAGAGAGCTGTGAAGGAAGCCGAGGCCGCGAAGGTGGAAGCCGTCGAGAGAGCCCGAGGGGACGCAATCTCGGGGTTCTTGGCAGGGGGGTGGCGGTCCGAGGAGCACAAGCAATGGCTGTCCTCGGTCGTCGAGTCCTCGGTCGACGAGTGGTGTGATGGGCCTGGCGTGGAGTGGGTTTCCCGAAAGGGTAAACAATACTATGATGGGGGCGAGTTTTTCACTCAAGCCCTCATCTACCGGAGGATGGATCGCCACTTGAAGATCGAGCCAAAAGACTTTGACCCGGCAGCATACGGGCTCCCCCCCTGCAGCCAGACATCCGCGTTCCTCTTCCCCCCGATGTCGAGAGGCCAGACCTGGAGGACTCTGAGCTCATGAAGGAAGCCGAGGGCGACGAACCTGAGGCCGACGCAGAAGTCACCTCGAAGCCATCGGGGGAGGCGGCCCCCGGGAATGACATGATTTGATATGTATTTTGTATTATGTAAACATGTATTTGTAATGGTGACATTATCCTTCGGCTTCGGCCTGCTTGTAACATTTATTCGTATTACATTGACTCCTTTTTGTTGTAATTGAATGATTGCCTTCGGGCTTTGTATATATGAATTGTTTTCTCCAATTCCTTTCTTCTTGAATGTATGCCTCCGTTTTCCTTGAGTGTATGCCTTCGGTATTTTTGAATGTATGTCTAGGACTTAGAATATTTTTCGATTGTAGCTTGCCCTTGGAAGCCTTCGGTAGTTGGGCACCCTCTGCTGGATATGCAACCGAGGGTTCAGCAGCAATTAGGACTTAAAAAATTTTTCTAAGTGTAGCACACCATAGGGCCTTCGGGTGTTTGCAGTAACCCAAATCCTAGGACTTCGAAAAATTTCTAAGTGTAGATTTCCCCTTGAGAGCCTTCGGGATATGGCATCCCTTCCTGATGTGTGAATGTTGGACCGAGGGCCCAATGCACAGGACTTAGAGATTTTTTGCAAGTGTAGTATGTCATGTAGCCTTCGGCTACTGTGGAGCCCCAATTGAAATATTGAATAGGCCGGGGGCCAATTCTTTAGGACTTAGAAAATTTTCTTGGGTGTCGATTCCTTGTGCACTGTAGCCCTCGATTGATAGGTAGCCTTCGGCTATTAGGTCCCTTTATAAGTCGAGGGTGAAATATGTAGGACTTAGGAAGATTTTCTAAGTGTAGAGTTTCCCTTGGGGGCCTTCGGGAGATGGCATCCCTCCATGATGTATGAGTAGCTGACCGGGGGGGAAAATATGCAGGACTTAGAAAATATTCTAAGTGTAGATTTTCCCTTGGGAGCCTTCGGGAGATGGCATCCCTCCTTGATGTATGAGTAGTTGACCGGGGAAAAACATGTAGGACTTAGAAAATATTCTAAGTGTAGATTTTCCCTTGGGAGCCTTCGGGTGATAGGTGCCCTCTGACTCCACATCACTTTGCCAGATGCCCGGGGGCTGCTCATTTAGGACATAATATATTTTTCCAAGTGTTGTTGTATTGCATGACCTTCGGCTACCATATTCCCTTGGCTGTAATGCTGATTGGGCCGGGGGCCCAATCTTTAGGACTTAGAATTTTTTCAAGTGTTGCTTCCTTGTGTAGCCTTCGGGTGATAGGTGCCCTCTCACTCTACATTACTTTGCGTAAATTGATGTTGAATCCTGTTGTTGTGAAGAAAGCCAATGAGGAGTGTGTGCCCTCGGCATACACTCTGAGGAGTTGTAGAGTTTGACTCAGCCAGTTGTGTCCCTTGTAATGGGGTAGGGGCCTTCGGTACATATTTGAAGGTACCGTCTTAGTGTACTTTGGATAGTCCAGTCCCTTTGTATTTGTTGAAGCCTTCAGTGTTTGTGTGACCGGAGGTGACCAGGCAGTGGACTTAGCCGTTCCTTGCTGCTATTTGTTCGAGTAGTATCCTTCGGGATATAGGAGCCTTCAGTTACCGGAGGTGTTCCCGTGGGGAGCCCTCGGCTTGTTGTGATCTGTTGGAGTGTACTCTTTGATTTCTCGCTGAGTCTACTCCCCTTCACCCCCTCCTTTTTCTTTTGGTTGGTGGTGAAGGGAAGGCATCAAGAAACTTGGTTTCTTGGTAAGGCTGGGCCTATTAGGAGACCATCAGAATACACCAATGGCTCTCCTCCCTCGGGTTAACCTTCCGAGTTCCGAGGGGATCGAGGGACGTTTCCCGGGCACAAGATATGGTGGTCCGTAACCTGCCTCCCCTTGGGGGATGGCGCGGAAAGCGCCTCATTTTTGAAAGTCGTCCCCTCGGCGCTAGACATAGTCCGTGGCCTGCCACACCCTTGGGGTGGTGGCGCGGGGAGCGTTTCGGTTTGGAAGTCGAATCCTGGGCATTTCTCATGCCTGCCATACCCTGGGGGTAGTGACGCGGATAGCGTTCCGTTTTTGAAAGTCGAATCCTGGGCATTTCTCGTGCCTGTCATACCCTGGGGGTAGTGACGCGGAAAGCGTTTCAAGGAAGGGTTTTCATTTGCACACTCGTTACAAATGGCCGGGGGCACTACGTGCCGCCGGCACCGATGGTGGCGCCTTCGGTATATGCGTCCTCGTGGGGTACGGCTTTTAGAAACAACACTTGGTGTTAGTTTCGATGTGTAGCCCCCGGTACTTGGTACCGAGGGGTCTTCTGTAGGAACACTTGGTGTTCTCTTTTGTCGTAGTTGATGTAGGCGTCTACCCTCGGTACTTGGTACCGAAGGGTCTTCAAATGAAACACTTGGTGTTTCCCAACACATGTTTGGAAGTTGATAGGAGAGCATATCCCTGGCACTGGGTGCCGAGGGGTCTTCTTTGAAACATTTTGGTGTTTTTTCTTCGTTTCGATGTTTGATGATGGAGGTGTACCCTCGGCACTGGGTGCCGAAGGGTCTTCTGTAGGAACACTTGGTGTTCTCATTTTTTCTTTTTTCTTTTTTTTTTATGATGAAGGTGGGAATGTACCCTCGGCACTGGGTGCCGAAGGGAAATGAAACACATGGCGTTCCTTGTTGTTGGTGATAGGAGTTCCCTCCCTCGGCACTGGGTGCCGAGGGGTCTTGACTGAAAACACGTGGTGTTTTCACTGTTTGTTGTAGGTGTTGATGGTGTCCGCCCTCGGCACTTGGTGCCGGAGGGGGTTCTTCTCGTGGTGAGGCCTGGGGCCTGTAGTCAGTATGAGGGCTTGATGTCTTGAATGTATCTTCATTCTTCGAAATTGGAGGCCTTGGGCCATAGGATAGTACATTCACTAGTTATGAGGGTTTGGCCACTCTTACATTATTGATAAAATTTAACTAAATGGTGTACATTCCAGTGCCTAGGGACTTCTTTCCCATTGGGGCGTTTGAGCTTGTAGGTCCCGAGTTTGATGATGGCTGCTGTGATGTAGGGGCCTTCGAATTTTGGTGCCATTTTTCCTCCCTTGGTTGGTTGGCTGGCTTCCCTCCTCCGGAGGACATAGTCCCCCACTTGAAATTCTCGGGTGCGAACTTTGGCGTCGATGTAGCTTTTGACTTGCCTTCGGTAGTTTTCTGCCCGGATGAAGGCCTGCTCCCGGCGTTCTGAAATGAGATGGAGGTCGAGGGCCATGTTGCTGTCGTTGACCTCGGGGTCATATTGGATTACCCTTCGGGTGGGAAGGGTGACTTCTGTAGGAGCTTTGGCTTCAAAACCGTAGCAGAGGGAGAAGGGTGTTTCACCTGTTGCTCGCCGAGGGGTGGTGCGATAGGCCCAAAGGATGTTGTGGAGTTCTTCCACCCAGCCACCGCCCTCGGCCTCTAGCTTCTTTTTGAGGCCCTCGAGCAAGGTCCGGTTGACATTCTCTACTTGCCCGTTGCCTTGAGGGTAGGCAACGGAGGAGAAGGTGTGTTTGATGCCCCATGCCTCCAGAAGGGAACAGAAGGGGGCTGCCTCAAATTGTGTCCCATTGTCGGAGATGATCTGCTGGGGGACGCCAAACCTTGTGAGGATGTTCTTGAGGACGAAGTGACGGCACTTCGCCTCTGTGATGCTGGCGAGGGGTTCAGCCTCCACCCACTTGGTAAAGTAGTCGACGGCCACGATGATGTATCTGTTGTTTGAGGTACCCCTCGGCAGAGGGCCCACAAGGTCTATCCCCCATCGAGAAAAGGGGACAGAGGTGCTGATGGGGGCATAGTTGACCGCTGGCCTGCCGGGAGCTTTCTGGAAATGTTGACATGCGGTGCACCTCCGGGCAAGGTCAGCACAATCCCTGGCCATGGTTGGCCAGAAGTAGCCCTGGAGAATGAGCCTTCGGGACATGGAGAAGGGTCCCTGGTGAGCTGAGCAAGTGCCACTGTGCACCTCCTCCATTGCGACCTCGGCTTCATCTGGATGAAGGCACCGAAGTAGCGTGCCATTGTAAGATCGTTTGTAGAGCCTCCCATCTTCGATGGTGTAGCTAGGAGCCCTCAGCTTTGCCAGTTTAGCGCGGGCCTCATTCTCGGGTAGCTGCCCTGTGGAGATGAAGGCGGTAATATCTGAGATCCAATCCTCTTGACGTTGTTGTATGTTCATAACGGGGCTTGCATGGATGCTTGAGAGGCTGAGTTCCTCGATTTTGGCAATTTTGGAGATGTGCTCGGGGGAGTCGGCCGAGAGCTTAGATAATATGTCGGCCTCGGAGTTCTGAGCCCTCGGTATTTGAGTGAGAGAGTGTGCCTCAAATACCTTAAGCAACTCCTTGGCCGCTTCCTTGTACTGTTTCATTCTCCCCTCCTTGGCCTCATATTCTTCGGAGATTTGGCCAACGACCAACTTGGAGTCGCATTTGATGTGGATCTGCCGAGCCCTCATGTTGGCAGCCAGCCGAAGGCCACATAGGAGGGCCTCATATTCGGCCTCATTGTTGGAGACCTTGAAGGAGAAGCGGATTGCATAGTAGGCCCTGAAGCCCTCGGGAGTAATGAGGACTACCCCTCCCCCGCATGCTTTGGTCGCGGAGGAGCCATCAGTGTAGAGGGTCCACCAGTCGTCCGAGGTAGCCGAGGGCTCCCCGTCCGTGGCTGCCCTTGCGGTACATTCCGTCACAAAGTCCGTCAGGGCTTGGCCCTTGATGGCAGGCCTTGGACGGATGTCAATGTTGTACTGGCTCAAGAAGATAGCCCATTTCACCATGCGGGAGGAGCTGGTGGGGCTCCTCATGAGGGCACCGAGGGGTTGATGGGTGAGGACCTGAACCGGGTGAGCCTGAAAGTAGTGGCCCAACTTCTTGACAGTCCAAACGATGGCTAACACCGTTTTTTCCACATGGGAGTACCTGAGCTCGGCCTCCCTTAGGGTCTTGCTAACGTAGAAAATGGCATGTTGGATGCTGTCTTCCTCCCGGATGAGCACAGAGCTGATGGCCGCCGGGCTAACCCCAAGGTAGAGGTAGAGGGTCTCCCCTACCTTGGGTTTGGAGAGCACAGGAGGTGAAGATAGATATCTTTTGAGCTCGTCGAAAGCCCCCTGGCATTCTGGAGTCCATAGAAAGCCAGCCGTCTTCCTCATGATCTGGAAGAAGGGTAGAGACTTCTCCGCCGATTTAGATAGAAAGCGGTTGAGGGCTGCCAGGCGGCCCGTCAACCGTTGGACTTCCTTCACATTGCGTGGGGGCTCCATGTTGATGATGGCCTGGATCTTCTCGGGATTGGCCTCAATACCCCTTCGGCTCACCATGTAGCCCAAGAATTTGCCCCCTTGGACGCCGAAGGTGCACTTCTTCGGGTTTAGCCGAAGGTTGAATTTTTGCATGATGGCGAAGATTTCCCGGAGGTCGTCAGCATGGCTGGAAGATTGTTTGCTCTTGACGATCATGTCGTCAACATAGGCCTCCATGGTGCGCCCTAGGACGGCTTGAAAGACCCGGGCCACCATCCGGGTGTAAGTGGCCCCTGAGTTCTTCAGGCCGAAGGCCATCACTAGGTAGCATAAGATGCCCTCGGGAGTCATGAAGGCAGTTTTTTCGGCGTCCTCCTCGTGCATGAAAATTTGATGGTACCCTCGGGAGGCATCGAGGAAGGACATGATCTCACACCCTGCGGTCTCATCCACCAATTGATCAATGTTTGGTAGAGGGAATGGATCCATAGGGCATGCTTTGTTGAGATCGGTGTAGTCCACGCACATGCGGAAGGTAGGGGGCTTCTGTGCGAGGACTACATTCGCCAGCCATGAGGGGTATTTCACCTCCTTGATGTGCTTAATTGATAGGAGCATGGCGACCTCCTTCTTCACGAATTCCCTCCTCTCGGCTGAGAGGGGTCTCCTTCGTTGTTGTACTGCTTTTGCCGAGGGGTTCACCGAGAGGCGGTGGGTGATGACCCTTCGGCTGATTCCCGGCATGTCCTCCGGCCCCCATGCAAAGACAATGGAGTAGGCGCGGAGGGCGTCGGTGATACCGGTCTTCAAATCTTCAGGGAGCTGGGCTCCAATCTTCACGACTCTCTCCGGCTGGGCCGGATCGAGCGCAAAGTCTTCTACGTCCTCGGCCGGTTCAGCTCTCGGCCTTCTTTCCTCTTGGTCGACGGCTCCGGTGATGGTGTCAACACGGAATTCCGTCTTGCTTACCTTCTTAGTGACCTGAAGATAGCAGGTGCGGGCAATTTTTTGGTTCCCCCGGGAGTAGCCAATGCCCCCCTCGGCGGGAAACTTGAGGCAGAGGTGCCTCATGGAGATGATGGCTTCGAGGTCCTCGAGGGCTGGCCGGCCGAGGATGATGTTGTGGGCAAAGTCAATGTTGACGACGACGAACTCCACCTCGAGCTGGGCTCTATGGAGTCCGTCGCCGAAGATCACCGGGAGGGTTATTACCCCCTCGGAATCAATAGTGTCGCCGGTGAAGCCGGCAAGAGGGGTCTTAATGGGCCGAAGGGACCCCCTCTCCAGATGCAGCTCTCTGAAGGTGCTGAGGTACATTACATTGACGGAGCTGCCCGTGTCAACGTAAGTTCGGTGAATGATGGTGTCGTTTATCTCCGTCCGAATCACCAAGGCATCCCTGTGAGGAGAAGAAGTAGGAGGGAGATCTGCGTTGGTAAAGGTGATGGGTTCCTCCCTCAGTCGCTTTACCGGGGGCATATGAGTGACTTCCCCCACGTAAAGCGATTGAGCCCACTTCTTTCGTTGGCTGGTGGAATCGCCCCCTGTATTGCCACCGGTGATCATGAGGATGTGGCGTTTCTTCTCCTGGTAGTGGGGGTACTCCTCCTCCTCTTCTTCCAAGTTTCCGATCTCCCTCTTCTTGCCGAGGGGGATGGTGTTCGGATTTACCCAGGCATTTACCTTCGTATGGTGCCCTCGGGGAGGTCCCTGATGAGAAGGTCCCTCCTGCCGAAGGCTCTGGACAAACTGGGACAGGTGCCCCGCCTGTATTAATCTCTCGATGGCCGTCTTCAGCTGATGGCAGTCATCGGTCCTGTGCCCCTGGTGCCGATGGAAGCGACAGTAGGGGAACTGAGGGTTGATAGCGTGTACCTCCGGGGGTGCGCGAGAGTCGCGCTCAACGAGGCCCCTCTCCTCGGCAAAATCGAGGATGATGCTGACGGGGTGCATCAATGGCGTCCGAGGGCGGTCCAGGAGAATGGGCTGGGCCCAAGTCTTAGGGTTGCTCTTATAACCTCCCCCGGGCTTGGCTTGGCCTTGCCGAGGGCGGTCATCAGAGGGTCCCGAAGTCTTGGGGTGATTTGGAGGAGCCCCCGGCCCTCGGTTATGCTTGTTGTCAGCCCTCGGGAGCTGCTGGTCCGGATGCTGGTGATACTTCTCCACCTCCTCGGCCTCAGCATATCGGTCCCCCCGCTGCAAAGCCCTTATGTAGTCGCGGGGGGGGGGGGGGGGTTCAATGATGAGGCTCCTTGAAAAGTTACCGGTGCGGAGGACGGTTTGTAGGAGGGCCAGGAGGGTCCCGTCATCAGCACCGTCGACCTTGTCGACCTCCGTCCTCCAGCGCTCTAGGAAGTCCCGAAGGGTCTCATCCCTCTTCTGGCGTATTGTTAGGAGGTGGGAGAAGTGCTTCCTTGTGCGACGCCTCCCGGCGAATTGTGTCAAGAACCGCTGGGCGAGTTCTTGCCATGAATCAATACAGCCCTCGGGCAGCCTGTTGAACCATTCGTATGCCGGCCCCTCTAAGGTGGAGAGGAACCAACGACACAAATATTCGTCCGACGCCCCCACCATCATCATGCTGTTCTGGTACTTGCTGTAATGTTCCTGGGGGTCCGTTTTTCCGTTGTAGGGCTGTATATGTTGCCCTCGGTATTTTTCCGGGATCCGGGCCGCCAATACCCTTGGGGTAAATGGCGTCCGAGTCCGGAGCTGGATGACGGGTTCCCCGGAGCCCTCGGCCACCCTCTTCTGTAACTCCTCCATTTTGGCCATCATGGCCTCGTATTTGAGATCTGAATGAGGGGTGGAGGTGGTGGCGTGAGCTTTGTTGGACTCCATCTCGTCAAGCCGGCGTTGGAGGGCCGCAATAATCTCGTCCCGGGGATCCTTCGGGAGGGTCTCCGCCCCCTGCGAACGAACCCGGGCCGAGTGGGCCTGGTTGATTTGGTGCCGAGCATCATCGGCATGAAGGGGTGCCTTGCCTTTGTCCCGAGGGGGACGCTCCTCGTCTGCCCTCGAAACAGATCCCCCGCTTTCCTGGGGCCTTTGGAGTGCTTTCCCCCCGAGGCGGTCTTGGACCCCTCGGCGGTCTGGCCCTCCTCCGAGCCGGTTGAGGGCGGAAGTACGGGGCCTTTCCCTGTTGTCATTATGGCGGTCCCGGGACTGAACTTCCTGGGAGGACGTATCTTGGGCCACCACCCCTTCGTCGTTTCTCACCCGAGGGGTGGGATTTCCGAAGGGGTGTGGCAGAGGGGGAAGTATGATGTTTTCCCCAACCTGAGGGTGAGCTGGAGCCAGGGTGCCGAAGGCACCCGGGTTCTGGGTGAGCGTTTGGATGAAGGCGGAGAGCGCCGATTGCACGTCGATGGTGAGAACCGGAGGGCTGACTTGGTCATCGCTCCGGTTTTTCTTTTTGGCCTCGATGCCGAGGCGGGCATCGGGGGCATTTTGTTGGATCTGGAGGCGTAGGTCGACAGCCGCCTGTTCCAGCCCGGCGATGACACCGCCCTCGTGAGCCCTGTGAGAGGCTTCGGGGGCGTTGACGTCGCCGAGGGCCAGGTTCTTGTCATCTACATTTTTTGAGTTGGCACGTGTTGTCCTCACCATTTTGATAGAGGGCTAGTGTTTTATGTTTGGTCGAGGGGGAGGGTTTCTTACTTGATTGTTCGACCTCTCAACGAGAGCACCAAATGATGGATAGTCTACCCGGGGGTATATATCCGGACAGGGTTATTGCGGGGAGTAACAAGAGAGAAGTCAGAGCAAGTAAGTAAAAGTAGAGAGAGAGTGTATTCAGTATGAGTGCCGTTTTCAGCGTGATTACAAATGAGGAAATGGGGTGCTATTTATAGTAGCAATAAATGCAGGGCAGGGACACGTGTCAAGCTCTCATTGGCCGAGGGGTCACCTCAACTGGTTGGCGCTGGCAGCCACATGTGGCCGCATTCAATGCGGCTGTTGGATGGGACGTCTATGTGGGGTACGGTGATCTGTACGCATGTGAGGCGGATATCTTGTCGAGTGAGATGCCTTCGGCTATAGAACAGTGGCCGAGGGCTCTTCCACCCGATGGCACCCTGGTGCCGAGGGCTCACAATGCCGAGGGCTACTGTTTTCGCCGTTTTCTCCCAGTTCCTTAATTTGCTTGAGAAACCCGTTCTGTGAGAATTTGGAGCCTTCGGCCAGGGGGCCGAAGGCAACCCTGGCGCGTAGTGCGGACTGCTTGGTACTCTGGGCGATGTGATTTGGGCCTGTTGGGCCTTTTGGGCCTTTTGGGCCTTCGCTGGAGTAGTAGGAGTCTGTGGGCCGGGGGTTCCCGGGCCATATACTCCATCAACTTCTCCTCATGGTTTCCCAATTCTGCATCTTTAGTTGAGATATTAGCTGTGCCTGATGTAGACTCCTTCCATCCCCTCTCATCCTGCCATCTGACTTGTTGTCCTCCCTCTGCTGGGGAACCGGCTCGAGCTTGAAGACCCACTCACCAACCACTTATTTCCTCCTGTATGACTAGTCTTCACCCCAGTACCTGCCCTAAGATGTACCCAAAAGTTTTTTTTCAGTACCAGATTTTGTTCATATGCCAATGGACATAATTTATCAGAATGTCCTATAATGCCACAGACAAAACATAAATTGGGCAATTTTTCATACTTAAAATCCACCAAATGACCAATACCTCCTTTTTAAAGAGTTTGTACCCTGTTTCAGAGGCTTTTCCACATTCATACACACCCTAACTCGCAAGTAAGATTCCCACTTTTCACCAAATTGATTTCATCATAGATGACAAACTCCCCAATAAAATTATCAACCCGCCTAGCTGTACCTAAATACATCAAGTTGTACGGGACATTATGAATCTGTACCCAAAACTCAGCCTCATTTAAACAAATCTTATGCAGAATATCATCAGGTTTAACTTCTTTTAGAATCATCATATTTCTCTCAAATTGCCACGAACCTCCATCAAGCACACGTTTCATATCAACAGAATGGTAGAAAGTAAATAGATATCTCTTATCACCAATTTCTTTGATCAAAACGCCTTTCACCGGCCTCCACAGGGATTCCATCAGCTCCTTGAACACCGGAAACTTGATTTTCCTGTTTGTTAGCAAACCCCCCATAACTGGATAGCTCGGCTGAACCTCCTCAATTGGGACATCTTCGAACTCGGCTTCATCCATATCCAGCTCCTCGGATTCCTTTCCTATATTCATCTTTTTGTACTGGTCAACAATCTTCTCCATGCAGCCCTTGATGCCTCCTATCCCATGAACAAAACCTCCTGGCCAGATTCGGACTCCGCCCTCTTCCTCGACGGAAAAACCTTTATGCCGGAATCAAGTCTGACCGGACCTCCTCGCTTCCAAATCGAACGAAGCGCTACCACGCTGACTCCCGCTGCCCTCTCCTCCTACCGAAGGCTCCGAAGCCACTAATGTTGATAGAAATTGCCGAGGCGGCACCGCTCCTCGACAAAAGTCGATAGCGGACATAATGCTCTAGCCGTAAAACCTAAGAGAGAGAAACTAATGCTAAAACAAATTTTGAAAATGTAATTAACTTAATTCTATTTATTTATAAAAAAATATAGCGATCGCATTTTAAAAAATTTTCTCAAATTTTATTTTATACTACGGTTTTTTCCTGATATGTTAATGATCAAAGTTGTTTTTCTTTTCCAACAAAGACGGCGGACGGCGGACGGCGGAAGGCGGAAGGCGGAAGGCGGTCTCTCTTTGGCACGTGTTTATACTCCGTATGCGTGTGTACAATAATACATTGACTGGTATACACATATATACACAGCTCATATTTCAAGTGTTTTTTTTCGTCGTCGGCATTTACCATTTCTCACCACACAGTCACACGAAACACCATCCCGCTGCTCTATCGTCTCCGTTGGTTATTTTTTTTTAATGTTTATGTCGATTTCCATCTCAATATAATAGCGTGCAGGAATCATTTCCGTTGAAACGAAAAAATCATACCGGGCTGGAACTGAACAAGATTACTTTGTGTAGAATCAGGGTTTTAGTCTTGTAGCTTTTCTTAGCCATGGCTTTGGTCGGTATATTGCAAAAAACCTCACTTGGGGATTCAATATTTGAGATCGTTCTGTTTATGGCTCCTATTTGCATTGCAGCTGTTGTTGGTCTGCTGGTGGGTTGGTCATGGAAGCCCAATTGGGCAAATCTCAAGGCTCGTTGGTTGTCTTTGACCTTACGAAACTTGTTGACTGGTTCAACTCGAATCCAAAACTTAACTTTGGTAGAATCGCAACCCCCCAGCTCCGCATGGAATTCTGAGTCAGAAACTTCAGCTCCGATTCCTCAGCTATGGTTAGTTCAAAATTTCTTTGCATTTTATCCCATTGAAGTTAAACCATTCGGTGAATAGGTTCTAAGTTTTAGACCGATTTAGGTTTTAGCAGCGATTAAGTTTGATTTTTATTGTAGGCCCCCCAGTTCATTGCAGCCAAAAGGTGAAAAATCAGGTCTTGTTGGTGATAATGATCTTCACCAGTTGTGCCAATTAGTGGAAGAAAAAGATGAGGGCCCTGATTGGATTCACATGATGGATCGGTCAACCTCAAACATGAGTTATCACGCATGGCGCAGAGACCTTCAGGTATTACAATAAAATTTCTTCCATGAAAGGAAACTATAAGTGAAATGTTCAGACAATCATGAGAATTTTCCCATGATGCCATCTAAGAGCCAGACTGTATTCTACAGTGATGGCGCTATCCGGTCTGTTGTGTAAAATGCAGTGTTTTATAATGTAACATTGCAGAATGGACTTCCGCAATATCGCAGTAGAAGTGTTTACGAGGATGCCACTCCAGAAGTGGTGAGGGATTTCTTTTGGGATGATGAGTTTAGGCTAAAGTGGGATGAAATGCTAATACATGCTGAAACCCTGGAGGAGTCTCCCACTACAGGAACTATGATGGTTCGGTGGGTTCGTAAGGTATGATAGACATTGATCTTTGTTTCCTCTGACCATTGATTGAAACGGTTTTTGTCACTACTTATTTTTCTCTTTAATGTTGGTATGTTGCAGTTTCCTTTCTTTTGCAGCAATAGAGAATACATCATTGGCCGTCGAATTTGGAAGTCGGGACAAACATATTATTGTGTTACCAAGGTAAACAAGTTGATACTGTAGTGTGATGCAAGTACATTGTTTTTTGTCCAGACATCACTTTGTTTTGACACAAACAGTTTATGCTATTGTGTTGGCTTTGTATTCAGTGTTATGCGGAGTATTGGTTTAGAACTGATGTGATACAGTGAAACCAAATTGTCTCCAGTTTAAGTAACATTTGGGTTTAAAAGATTTAGAGAATGGAAACTTCCTTGTTCTTCTTGTGCAATCCTTCTAGGGGTGGGCATATCGGTTTGGTTTAACCGAACCGTACCAAAACCGGACCATATGCAATTTGGTTTGAATTTGGTAGTATTTCTTTCAAACCAAACTAAACCAAACCGAAACTGAAAAAAATGAATAAAATCGAACCAAACTAAAGAAATTCAATAAAACCTTTATATGTTACTAAAAAATAACGAATCTTAACTGAACCAAACCGAACCAAAACCAATTAAAACCGAGCCGAAACCTATATACCCACCCCTAAGCTCTTCCATTCATGTCTTATTATTAGCTGTCTAAATTTCAGCCAGCAATATACTTCATTGACTATAAAATTACTAAGCCACAACTTTATGGCTTCCGCAACCATAGCTTTGCCATCTGGTAGTAGCGTTCTCTAATCTCTATTGAAGTAAATTGCTGTGTCATGAGTCATGACCTGGATACTGTAACGGTGTAATGTTTTTCTGCGATATACTCCCTCCGGTCCTTAATTAACTTTACACTTTCCTTTTTGGGTCGTCCCGTATTAAACTTTACACTTCCTTATTTGCCTTATTTGGCAAACAAATCTACACCAAACAGTGCAAAACAGTGTCAAACAGTGCCAAACAGTGTCAAACAGTGCCAAACAGTGTATTCTACAGTAAAGTCAAATTTATTTCCTTAATATGTGTGAAGTCAAAGTGCAAACTTCATTAAGGACCGGAGGGAGTATATAATATAAAGTTGCTCAAAAGAGGAGTAAAACATGAACTAAGGTCACAAATAGTTCTACAGACTTCTGTTATATTAGTTTTTTTTCTCTCCCTCTATATTGATACGCCTGCATATTTAGTTTACATTTTTACCTGTGTCTCGTATGTGTAAGGTTCAAATGCATTTCTCACTTCCATGATATTGAATATGATTGCTTGAATACTATGTATTTCAGGGTGTTCCCAGCCCGTCTGTGCCACGACTTGATAAACTGAGACGTGTTGATGTATATTATTCAAGTTGGTGTGTTCGTCCAGGTAGACTATCCTACAGTCATTTAGTATCTTTGCATTCCTAGGCTCATATTTTACCGTCTTTGTATCTTGAAATTCTCCAACAAGACTCCAATATGAAATGTTGTTGTACGTTAATGAAAAATATTAGGTTTCATTGGTAAGATTTTCTTGTTTTGTTCATCATCATCATTACCCCAGTGTCACAAAGGCTCTCACTTACGGTGGGGTAAGGGGGTAGGATGTACGCAGCCTTACCGCGGTACTAAAGCACAAAGAGACTGTTTCCGGATGACCCAATGTGAAAATCGCGTCGAAAATTACATGAATTGACTGATTCTTCATAACAAAGAAGTGCAGACAGTTTAATGAGCCATTTTGCTTTATTCCATCATATTTTGCTTTATTCCATCACATTTTACTCTTCTGTTTTTGCTCATGTTTCTTGGAAAGAAGTATTTCTTGTTTTCATTTTTTCTGAAAAGTTGTTTCGGATAGGGGAATTTATTTATATAATTATATGTGACTAAAACATTCGTAGATTCTTAATAAATGACATGCAAACTTAAACATGTGCCTAGTAATAATTAAATTAAAGGGAGAATAAAGCACCTCATTAATTTGACTAACTAAAACACCATTAATTTAATAATAATAATAACCCATTTAGTCATATTTTAGAAATTACCACATCTTTTAGTCATTCTCCAAGTAATACTTTCTGGATATAGAACTTTTTATATGACAATAAGAATATTTAGATCTAATAACTAAGATAAACTACTATGCATGTTTTGTGTAGAGTTATTTATAATTTGAAAACAGAAAACGAAAGTTTTGGAAATGGAAAAAAATAGAAGACATGTAACGTTTCCAAATGAAAAACACTTAAATTTTGCTCATTCATGCAGTTGAATCAAAGATAGATGGGCAGCTGAGTTCATGTGAGGTGTTGCTCTTTCATCATGAGGACATGGGCATACCTAGGGAACTTGCAAAACTTGGTGTTCGACAAGGCATGTGGGGTGCTGTCAAGAAGATAGACCCTGGCTTGCGCGCATATCAGAAACACATAAGCTCTGAAGCCCCAATATCCCGTGCGGCCTTAATGGCTCAAATCAACACCCAAATCAGCATTGACAAGCTGAGGTCACACGAAGGGGAAATCAGTTCAGTGGAGGTCCGAAACCCAAGTCCAACACTTTATCCGTCAGGGAGGAGTATAACAAAATTGCTTATTCTTGGTGGAGCAATCGCTCTTGCTTGTAGTCTTGACCGTGGACTATTAACTAAAACAGTTATAATTGGAGTTGGTCGGAAATTTGCAGGAATTGGGAAGCGTCTTTGAAGACAGAAAATAAAACTGATGGTCTGTGTAATTATGTTATGTTTTGTAGTAGATGGGCTGCAATGGCATGGAGGGGCATTTCTCGCAGAGGTCCAACCAATAATTCAGTAAAATGGGCGTTTCTTCCATCTGTTCTTGATTCTAGGAGGATACAAGTATTATTTTTTTGAACGGAGTATTTCTTACGGGCTGCAATGGCATGGAGGGGCATTTCTCGCAGAGGTCCAACCAAGAATTCAGTAAAATGGGCGTTTCTTCTAGGAGGGTACAAGTATTATTTTTCTGAACGGCGTAGTTCTTACGGAGTATTTCTTAGTAAGTTAGTAACCTGTATGACCGTATCATCTATTTATTATATTTATATTTACTAAAATAAATAAGAATGAATGCATCATCTTGTAAATGAATATAATGAAAGAGATATGATGAATTTTAGAGTACATTCCCAAATCGGTTGTTATATACTTATATTTATGAACTTCTGAATGAAGAAGTAGCTGTTGATTTATGTAAAATTATATTTAAAATATATTATATTAATAAAATAAAGAAAAAATTATATGAGAAATGACTACAATGATCATCATCATTAACTTCATCTAATACAACAAGAAAAGTAACTTTAATCTTGCTTTTTCTTATTATTACACAACTTACCACACAAAATAAAAAATTACTTGTTTGATGAAAAAGTTAATTGATAAGTTTGATAAGAAGAAAAACATGTTCATCAAACGTTTTGTAACGTAACAGTCCATTCCAAATATTGATTATGACTAGTAGACAAAGTGAATAATTAGTTTACATTATTTTAAGTTTTTAACAATCACATTAGCCTAAGAAATTATAAAAGAAAAATTTATATATTCCTTGTAGTGTTATGCAACTACCTTTTTTTCTAAATTGAATGGTCTCGGAGAAGAGGTTAACTAAAAATAAAATAATGCAAATTATAGAGATGAAAAATTAAAACAATACAGAGACCTAAAAATTGTGTCACATTTGCAAAGGCAAAAACGTATTTAAGCTTTAAATTGATAATATCTTACTATATTTTGTTTCGTTTCAAGTGTTTTAATTTCATTCAAAATATCATATCAAGTTATGAACTATATGTTCCCTCCGGTCCCAAAACAAATTCACACTCACTATTCATTGGTCAACTTAAATCATTCTTAATGTTTTACTTTATATATCAAATTTTTATCAAATTTAAATTTTCTTGATCAGACTTTGTAGCGATTTTAATGTAGTTTCTGAATATGTAAATTTTATTTACTAAAAATAATCCGAGCGTGAACAGGGATCGAATTGCTTTATCGCCAGTCAAGCATCGTAAACCGTGAGTGAATTTGTTTTGGGACCGGAGGGAGTATTTCAAAATTCATTTACAAGATATTATACGAAAAGTACTTATTACGCTAAATTTCGAAAATATTATTGAGTCGACTCCAAATTTCATACTCCCCTTGTCCCTTAAAACTTTCGCAATTTTTCTTTTTTGGATGTTCCACTAACTTTGCCGCTTTTTCTTTTAACTTTGCTTCCTCTGCAATCTGCATAAATCACAATCGTGCAATTTTTAATTTATTAATCCACGTGTCAGTCAAACTTGATAAAGTTTTAAGTGACAGAGGAAATATATGATAGGTGTAGTATGTAATTTCATCATATTATTTAATAAATAATATGATGATCTCCAATTTGACCGTTGAAAAGTCATAGGAGGCAAAATTAAAAAAAGGAGTAATGATAGGATGATCGATAAATTAGAGGTAGTGAGTTAAAAGGTTTAAAATGTCCAAGTAATAAAATAATTTTTTTTTTAAATATAAGTAAAAAAGTTTAAAAATTTTAATATTGTACTTTTGTGTATTTATTCCCTTTATAAGAGTAATCAGGGTTATAAAATACGATCATATTCAAATTATTGTAATGCTAAGAGCCCGTTTGATAATACTAAAATCGACTTGTTGGGGTATGTTATCCCGACCTACTACTGTTCAGAGGCCCAAGGCACCACCTCGATATAAGGCCCAGTCAGCGAGGCCCATTTAGGCCCACCCGGCCCGTTGAGAGCCATTTAGGCCCACTCGGCCTGCCCGGCCCATCTCGGCTCGTTAGGTCCTGTCCAGCCCATTAGGCTAGAAAGCCCCCATCCCCCCTTCTATAAAGAGGAAGCTAGGCTTCCATTTATGGGATCCGACTTTTGGCTCCTCCTCTGTAATGCTTTGCTTATTTCGTGGGATAAGATTTTCAACCTCCATTAATGGAGCTCAATATTTGTACATGTATTTTGGTAAGGAGTGGTAATGAGAAAGAGCGGGCTTGGACGTTAGCCTAAAGAGTCCTGTGGTTTTCTCCCTTCCGGGATTCCACGTAAAAATAGAGCATTTTATACATATTTATATCTATATTTAATAGTTTATGTTGGACTAAACTCAACATTGGTGCCGTCTGTGGGAAAAGTTCAAAAAGATTCACGTGTTCATGGCATTTCTACAACATTCGCGCCGTCTGTGAAACTAAATTCAATATTTAATAGTCTCGCGGTCGGGCTCGTCGATCTCTAATCTGGGATGGCGACCGCCGCTTTATGCGGCACACACGGCTCTTCAGCACCGTTGTGCCTGGCTCTCGGTTGGGCTTGTCCATCCTTGATCCGGGATGGCGACCGCCGCTTTTATGCAGCAAGAATGGGCTCCACAGCACCGTCGTACCTCGCTCTCGGTCGGGCTCATCCATCCTTGATCTGGGATGGCGACCGCCGCTTTTATGCAGCACGAATGGGCTCCACAGCACCGTCGTGCCTGGCTCTCGGTTGGGGCTCGTCCACCCTTGATCTGGGATGGCGACTGCCGCTTTTATGCAGCACGAATGGGCTCCAAAGCACCGTCGTGCCTGGCTCTCGGTTGGGCTCATCCATCCTTGATCTAGGATGGCGACCGCCGCTTTATGCGTCACGAACGTCTGGCTCTTCAGCGTCGTCGTGCCTTCTTTGTGATCGGGCTCGTCGATCCTTAATCTAGGATAGCGACCGCCACTTTATGCAGCACGAGCGGCCGGCTCTTCAGCGCCATCGTGCCTTCTTCTTGGTCGGGTCCACCCATGCCATTCAGGGTCGGGACCGCCGCTTTAAGCAGCACGAACGGCTGGCTCTTCAGCCCCGTCGTGCCTAGTGTGGGGACTGCACCTCACCCGCCACTTATGCATGCCTTGCGTCCGAGACTATTCGAAGATGCCGATTCAGGGAAGGCAAAGAGGGACGTGAGCAAGAGTATACCTTATCGAGTAGATTCACAGGCTCACTACTCAAGAAACTGGGGGACTTGTGTTGGGGAATATTATCCCGGCCTACTACTGTTCAGAGGCCCAAGGCATCACCCCGGTATAAGGTCCAGTCAGCGAGGCCCATTTAGGCCCACCCGGCACGTTGAGAGCCATTTAGGCCCACTCGGCCTGCCCGGCCCATCTCGGCCCGTTAGGGCCTGTCCGGCCCATTAGGATAGAAAGCCCCCATCCCCCCTTCTATAAATAGGAAGCTAGGCTTCCATTTATGGGATCCAACTTTTGGCTCCTCCCCTCTACTGCTTTGCTTATTTCGTAGGCTAAGATTTTCAACCTCCATTAATGGAGCTCAAGATTTGTACATGTATTTTGGTAAGGAGTGTTAATGAGAAAGAGCGGACTTGGACATTAGCCTAAAAAGTCCCGTCGTTTTCTCCCTTTCCGGGTTTCCACATAAAAATAGAGCATTTTATACATATTTATATCTATATTTAATAGTTTATGTTGGACTAAACTCAACATTGACGTCGTTTGTGGGTAAAGTTCAAAAGGATTCATGTTTTCATGGCATTTCTACAAAAAAAAATTACAAAAACAAATTGTTCTTCAAAGGGAAAAAATAGAAGGAATGATTCTCGAAAAAACTATAAGGGAAGAAGTCCAGGCTCAGCCCAGCAGCTGGTCACCAACCACTGCCCCCAATTCTTGGGAAAAAGGTGGAAAACAAAGCACAAGGCCAAAGGAGGTCTATGAGCCAACCATGGCTTTTTTGGTTATCCAAGAAGATGTGTGGGACCCGCGAGCCCATTACTCCGACAATACAGAAGAATTCCCACCTTCACGTGGGACGCCTGACACAAGAAGTGGGTGATTTGACATATTCACCATTACCCATAAGTAAACGCCGACTCCCGAACGGGAACTTCTGAACGCCCAAGTTAGCGGCTGCACCCGGAGGGAGTCCCATGATGCCCGACCATTCTGGAAGACCTGCAGCAGAGCTGCAGAGGTCACACACATCAGCGGGAAGGAGTAACCGTACGAGACAGCATAGGCCCGAACTTCATTTGGAAGGAGAGGACGTTTGGATTCTTGAGCAGCAACACCATTGACGGAGCGGGATTATGCTGGACCAATCCATTTATGAGAATTAACCAAAGCATGAGCAATCCTACGCAGGAGGATTACCCGAACAACCTCCAAAAGGATTTGTGTCCGGTCAGTAGTCCTGATTATCGGGCCCCACACAGTAGCAACTCGAGACTCTTGAAATGATTAACCATTATACTCCCGAACGGGATAAACTTTCAAACGGCCGGACCGAGCTTCGCCGCAGCTGAGAGATATTCAGTGGTCACTTAGCTCTGAGTGCGTGCGGCCCCCACCGCTCGATGGCAACCACACAGATTTTCAGTGGCCGCCCATACATCCATGAGCCTCTGCCGATCCATTAGGGATGATTGATCAAACGGAAACATCAACTGCAGTCGTTGGGGAAGGGCAGCAGGTTAGACTCCACCAACTCCTGACACTTTAACCAAGACGTTGAGCCCGAGCGGGAGCAAGAACCGTCCTTTGACCTCAAAGGTGGACGGTGAAGCTTGGCCCCATGTCTACAAGACCCGAATGGAAAGACCCGGACGAGTACCATCCGATCGGCATAAAGGTTCACGAGATAAGAAGCTCTGGCTATACCCCCAACTAGAACCCCTGAACAATCTTAGGCCAACATCCGAGGCATTCGGACGGGAGGGTCCGAAAATAGCACAAAGGCAGATGACTCCAACGGTATTTTCTAAAACTCCCGAACACCAAAGCTAACAACTGCACCTGAAGGGAATCCGGGGGGGCCACCCAGACACTATCGTACGTATCTTGCAAAGTGCTTAAGGAATTTTGACTCTCACCACCGGCTATCTAATCAGATATGCTGTCTGGAGGTCCAGTTCGGGATAAAGGAACAAGTCCCTTACTGCTCCTTCAAAGCTGATCATCCTTACAAAAGCCAAAAATGGACCACCAACAACCTCGAACGGGAGGTTTCCCGACCAGTACATGCCATATTTTTCGCATACGGGCAACACCGACTAATCTAATTAATCATAAAATAGAGGGACTCCATTGAGGGAAAGCAAGCAAAGGCAGCAGGGATGACATGTTCAATCCCCCACCCTACTGTCATACATTGGTCGGCCGGGTCCGACGCTCTAGGGCACCGACCAACGTTTTCCGTAACCGCCATACCCGTTCAGGGGCAGATCCGGTGAGACAACCTCAGATCTCGGTCTCAGCCGTCCGGGGGGGGGGGGGTGCAGACCGTCCATCCTCTGGGTCGATTCGAGCGCAAAGGCCGTCCGACACCATGCCGCCTGGATTTCCGCCGCTCAGTAATATCCTGATTGGAAAGCGGAAGATTCATTTGGGCATTTGCTCTGGGAGTCTCGATCGGCAGGGAGAAGGTGTGCGGTGAACTTAGTTGTCTGCACTTGGGGTTACCATATTAACTATGGGCTGGGTCACCACTGGTCGGTTAAAAATCTTCGGGCCAGTAACTTGGTCCGACAGCTGAACATCAGCCTTATTCAGCTAAGTAACCACCTCTCACTTGCGAATTAATTTCAAATAGCATTTTTAGGAATGTTTGTTATCATCATTATTTAATAGGAATTAAAATATCCCGAATTAAATAATGACTGAGCGAAGCTCTGGTGATGACTTTGCCGTCATTTAGATAAATGATTGGTTTTAGTAGGGCCTATCGGCCTATCCCGATCGGCTCAAATTAGCTGACTGAGAGTGTCTCGCAAAGGCGTTGCTCGACGACACATTTTAATTTAAAAACCGTACATGGTTTCGCTCGGCACCAAGTGACCGAACGGCAACTATGCCCAATATGGGGTGAAGTACGTACTTTGATTTGTTAGGGCTATTTTGAGAAGAGCCTGGCAAACCACTAGGTGGTTCTAATAGCACCTGGGCAGTGCAAAAAATGAATCTAGGCCGAGGGTTATTGTGGATCGTTGTGCTTACCGCTACACTAAAAGCAATCGCTGATAGTGTAGCACGCTCCTCCCCCTTTATAGCACAAGCGAAGCGCCACACGGTTCGATTGCACCGACAGGCTGGCAGATTGCTGGCAACGCATACCCGTGGCCCAACAATCTCCCCCCAGCACCTGCCAGCCTCAACTGCGCAGCATGCTGTTGCCGGAGGTCGAACCCATGACCTTGACTCTGATACCACTTGTGGATCGTTGCGCTTACCGCTACACTAAAAGCAATCGCTGATAGTGTAGCACGCTCCTCCCCCTTTATAGCACAAGCGAAGCGCCACGCGGTTCGATTGCACCGGCAGGCTGGCAGATTGCTGGCACCGCATACCCCCGGCCCAATAGTTATTATACCTTTTCGGTCGGTAGTCATGAATTAAAGAGAAAAAATGTTACAGGTAAATTGTATGTATTTATGTGTTGTTCGGCCGTATGGCCGTATTACTGTGTTTATTGTGCAGTGAAATTCGTTCGATATTCTTGAACGGGGAGATCATGAAGCACATAGATGTTCATGATGATTCAACATGAAGCGCGTAGATGTTCATGACTGGAAACGAGAAAAGAATCACATTCATTCAGAGTCGTTCGGTCAGCTGGAACGGGAGATCATGAAGCACAGAGATGTTCATGACGATTCGGCATAAAGCATGTAGACGTTCATGACTGGAAACGAGAAAATAATCACATTCATTCAGAGCCGTTCGGTATGCTCCAACGGGGAGATCATGGAGCACAGGGATGTTCGTGACATTCGACATGATACGCAGAGACGTTCATGACCGATCGAGAAAAGAAGAGACTACAAGTATGTAGGTATCATGGCACATGGAGAAAAAATCCTATGGGCTGTACGATGCACGAGCTTTCAGATCACGCTCAATGGATAACAATCCGGCCTCCACCGTTCGACACCTAGAGCAAGCATCTTGGGCAGAGGGCGCCTGTAAGACCCTCACACATTCTTGATTACGGCTGGACCATCACTTTATGCCACACGATGGGCATGTCTAGCACCATGGGCAGAGGGCGCCTGTAAGACCCTCACACATTCTTGATCACGGTCGGGTCCGTCCACACATTTACAAGGGGAGGATCACCGTCTCATGCAATATGATAGGCCCCTCAGCGCCATCATATTATGGGTTTAGAGGCGGTCGTAAGCCCTCTCATATCCCGTCCACGGACGGGTCAGACCGCGCTTTTACAGGGGGAGGATTGTTGTCTTATGTAGTTTATCAAATTAAAGGCATCTTCACGTTCCACGGAGGAAGACCTATTTCCCGGATCATCATTGACTACTTCTATACCTTCACGATCGGCCACCCCGACACGATGTGATCATCATTACAAGAGATATAAAGAGAAAAGGAATTCAGGGCTCCCCGAATGTCACTTTGACCGCTGATATAGAAGAACCGAACGTTTACATCACATTTCAGCTACGACTTCCTGAGAGTCTCACCTCAGCTTTTAGCATGCAAAATCATTCTGACTGACCGAATGAGAAACATGTTAACAGTTTGGAGGGAGCCATCATCTTAGCCAAGTTTTGATCTTGCCATGGCCGAGCAAAGGATCCAAAACGGATTGAAGGTGATGTCAAGACCATAAGTATGGACGAGCCGAGCGGCATTCGGTAATACGGATGACTCATCCAGGGGATCAGAACTATGGTTTTTAAATCTCATCTCAGTCATTAGCTTCGACGAACCACAGCGACATGGGATCGGAGGGTGGAATCCAAGCTAATGATTTGGAGGCGAGTCTCCATTTCAGCTACAAGCAGGAAATAACACGAACAGGGGGATCCTACTTATAGTTTGAAGATGGACATCTCAAACCTTTAGTATGGGTGACCCGTATCAGAGGAAACCAGATGGGTTGCATCGGAATTATGGTTTGGAATGATGGCGAGTCGAGTCGAGTCCATGTTTGTCCAAGTCAAGTTGAGTCGAGTCCATGTTTGTCCAAGTCAAGTCGAGTCGAGTCCATGTTTGTCCAAGTCAAGTCGAGTCGAGTCCAGGTTTGTCCAAATCGGGTCGAGTCGAGTCCATGTTTGTCCAAGTCGAGTCGAGTTAGGTCCATTCCTGTGAGAAATGGAAATGTAAGGACCATGTCAATGACGATGGCAACGTAAGTCCATATCACAACAAGGACCATCTTATGCAGCATGATTGACCCCTCAACGCCATCGTGTCTAGTTCGTATTCGACAATGGCAATGTAAGGACCATGGTAATAACCATGGCAACGTAAGTCCATATCACAACAAGGACCATCTTATGCAGCATGATCGACCCCTCAGCACCATCGTGTCTAGTTCGTATTCAGAGATGGCAATGTAAGGACCATGGCAATGACCATGGCAATGTAAGGACCATCTTATGCAGCACGATCGGCTATTGACTTGAGAACTTGTGCCAAAATACCAATGCAATTTCGTTGTGGTTGTGCTTTTGGGTGCGACCATGATGAACAACAAACCCCCGGCGCGGTATGCGCCAAGGCACCCCGGCCCCACAAGACCTGAGGTAGTTACTTCTGACCTCTAGTACTATCCTCAAAAACCGCCACTAGCCTTTTCCGCACACTTTGTCCTCACTCGCGTGCGCCCTTAGAAACTTCCCAGGGGGTCACCCATCCCAAGACTACTCCCATGCAAGCACACTTAACTTTTGAGTTCTTGGCTATTGAGCTCCCTTAAAAGGAGATGCACCTTGTTGATATGAGTAGTACTATTCACCCTTTTAAATTAAATCTCAAATGTTACAATCACCCCCACTTAGGAACGCAACGTCCTCGTTGCGCCTATAAACCAATCTCAAATCTCAATCAAGTCCCAGAATCCTCCCCCGCTAAGTGCCCACCTGATATCTAACGGGTCATCACACTGTTGCAGGGTTGATCTGGGATGGCGACCGCCGCATTTATGCAGCACGAACGGGCTCCACAGCACCGTCGTGCCTGGCTCTCGGTCGGGCTCGTTCACCCTTGATCTGGGATGGCGACCACCGCTTTTATGCAGCACGAATGGGATCCAAAGCACCGTCGTGCCTGGCTCTCGGTCGGGCTCGTCCATCCTTGATCTAGGATGGTGACCGCCGCTTTATGCGGCACGAATGACTAGCTCTTCAGCGTCGTCGTGCCTTCTTTTTGATCGGGCTCGTCGATCCTTAATCTAGGATGGCGACCGCCACTTTATGCAGCACGAGCGGCCAGCTCTTCAGCGCCGTTGTGCCTTCTTCTCGGTCGGGTTCGCCCATGCCATTCAGGGTCGGGACCGCCACTTAATGCAGCACGAACGGCTGGCTCTTCAGCGCCGTCGTGCCTAGTGTGGGGACTGCACCTCACCTGCCACTTATGCACAGTGGCGGAACCAGGACACGTGACTCGCAGGAGCACAATAACAAAGAAATGATATACTATCGTACTAGTCTAGAAAAAAAATCATATGCATCACGAATATAGCAATGCACAAAACTATAAAATTTAAATAAAACAACTACTTAAAGAGTACCTTAATTTTGATTAGAACCTGACGCGTCAAATGAAGGACAATCACTGAGAGGCGGCAATCTTTGTCTTCGAGGTTCCATACTTTGAAATCGCCTCATTATGACTTCATTCTCAATTTTAACAAATACATCTTTCTCAATGTAACACACCAAGCAATCTGTCAAGTATTCTTCTCCAATCTTGTTGCGCAAATCATTCTTGATAAACTTCATCTTCGAGAAAGATCTTTCAACTGTGGCGGTTGTAACGGGTAAAACCAATGCCAATTGGATGAGTCGGTACACTAACTTATATGTTGTGTGCCACTCTGTTTCAACCAATGTTTTTGCCAAATCTCCAATAGTTTGTAGGCCTGAAAATCGTGGAGATGATTTGACAAATGTAATGAACACCCTAAGTTGTTCATTTAGTTCAAATTTTTCTCTTGAACTAAAATCATCTGGGTATAGTTCAGCAAGACGAAGTAGTCGCTTCACATCAAAATTGGAGAATGAGTCTTTGGGACTTAACGATGCTATGCACATTAGTAGCTCTGAACTTGACTCGGTAAAGCGATTATTCATCTCTTGAATAAGACGATCAATAACCTAACATTATATTAAAAAACATAATTAATTACAATAATAAAATAAATAAATTTAAATACAATTAAGTAAGGAATAAAACTTTTAAAAGTACCTCGAGAAAAATGTCAACATGAAAATAGTGATAATAAGTTTTCGGACTACCATCAATTGTCTTCTGCCTTTTCACTCGTCCTGGCTTTACATCCATCATATTAGGTACATCAATATCATGCTTTGAACAAAATGTAGTCACTTCTTCAATCAACAAATCCCAACCATAATCATTCCTATATTTCTCTAAATCGGTCTTGACAAGATCCACAACATTGCCTATGTTTTGATTTTTTTGTTGCAATTCCTTTGATAGCACATTAGTTTTTCCCAATAATTGCAACATGAAATGCGCAATGAACACAAAATCATAGGATGTCATTTTTTTCAATCAAACTAGAAGAAGTGGACTTACTTTTGAGATCAACATCATCATCAAATATAGCTTCAAGCACCTCAATGACCGCATCCCACATATCAACAACTCTAATGAATGTTTTATAATGGGAACCCCAACGAGTATCACCCGGTCGTGCTAGACTTTTTTCTTGATTTTTCCCCTTCCCCGTGTTAACCTCACCACGTTCTATACGGGCTACAAGATCCTCATAATGCTTTTGCAAAAGATCATCTTTTCTCTTACATGATGCACCAACCACATTTACATTCATGACAAGATGATCAAAAAAACTACCAACTATTCCATTGCTCTTCAAAGAGGACATAATCACTAATTGAAGGCGATGAGCAAAACAATGAACATAATGTGCTTGCTTATTTTCCTCCAAATTTTTTTGTTTTAAGCCCCATCATAACCTTGGCCTCGAACCTTAGACATCGAAAGACCATATTTTGCAAAAAAATCATCAATGGCATTTTTCAATGTCTGCGCACAAGTGTTACTAACATGCACCACTCCCAAACATCGCTCAATTACCTCCCAACAATTGTTAACAAACTTTAAAACCACAGACATTTGCTCTTTTATGGAACTATCTCGAGCCTCATCAATCAACAAAGAGAAAAAATTGCTACCAACCTCATTAATAATAGCTAGTCTTACCTCAGTTGCACAAGCATTAATAACGTCGTTTTGAATTTTAGGAGAGGTTAGTTGACTATTCCTGGGAGCATTTGACTTCACTACCATATCAATATGTGGATGCCGTCTACACTTCCATTTCAAGAGTTCAAGAAAATTACCTGTAAATACAAATAATGCAATTATGCAAATATGCAATAGTCATTAGAATTTTATAATGAAATAAATAATACGTAGTAAAAAATAATGGAAATAATGTAATAAAATTAACCCGAATGTGTAGAAGTAGCTGATTCATCGTGACCTCGAAAAGCCAACCCACCCTCTAAAAGGAATCGAACTACATCAACAATAGTTGTTAATCTTGCACGGTACTCAAGCTCATCTTTCTTGGTTTGTTGTGAATATACATAATCCACATTTTGCTTTTGGTTTTGAAACCCGGACCATTTAATTTTTGCATAATGATGCATGCTTTTTAGAGTTCCTTCGTGGTCACGGAATTTTTCCTTAGCTTTCCTCCAGTTATTAAACCCAACTTCAGTAAAAGCATCATCTCCATTTTTATGATGTCTACCAAACAAATAACACAAAAGGCAAAATGCTACATCTTTAGCAACACTATACTCCAAAAAATTAAATTCATCAAACCACTTTTTTTGGAATGATCTGTTGCACCCATTAAAATCACTTTGTGGAAATTTAAAGTCACGCGGTTGGCAAGGACTTTTTTCAGATAACGTCTCCTCAACTCATCTCTATTATTAACATCATAAGTCTCAATCGGCTTACGCAATCCAGGATCACCAACAATGTCATAATCCGACAATTCAACCTCTATTCAAGCTTTTTTAACATTAGTCTCATTGTTAGGAATGACATTTTCCGATGAAGAAATTAAATTATTCGATGAAGAACCACCAATGATAGGCCGTTTCGGTTTCGGCGGAATTGCCGAAAAATATCGTAACATAGCGATTGTTTGTCAAACAACCTAGACCAACTACAATTGAAATTTGAAATAATATGAGTTTAATTTTTCAAATTTCAACTATTCAAGTATTCAACATTTGAACCATAAGTGATAAGTGACACAACATATACGAAGCAAATAAGCAAATCCAGCAATGATTCAATGGACAATGAAGCATAAATCAATCATCAAAAAATCAACAATTTTAAAAAAATTAAACCATACCTTCAGTCGCAGAGTTGAAATTAAAACCACTGTTTTTGAAATTAAAAAAATTAAAACATTTCAAACATACCTTCGCTGCTCGCCTTCTCGCTGCCTAGTGCTTGCGGCCAGCGGCCTGCCTGGCTGCCTTCTTCATTCGTCACCTTCGTGGGATACTGGGAGTTCCTGGCTTCAGACGGAGGGTCCTGCTCGCTGGCGTCATGGTGTGGGCGGAGGGCGATTGCCAATTGAGAAAGGGGCGTTAGAGGGGAATTGGGGAAGTGAAATGCTCAAATGCCGTAAGTCGTAACGGGAATTGGGAAAGGTCCAAACGGGAACGGGATTGATTAGGGTACGGGCCTGGGAAATAAGATTGGGCCGAGCACAATAGGGAAAGGGGGAATTGGAATTGGGCTGCAGGGGCTCAACTTAATAAAAATTAATAATAATATATATATATATTAAAAAAATCACCGCGGGGGCACGGGCACCCCCTAGCCCTAGGGTGGGTCCGCCCCTGCTTATGCATGCCTTGCGTCCGAGACTATTCGAAGATGTCGATTCAGGGAAGACAAGGAGGGACGTGAGCAAGAGTATACTTTCTCGAGTAGATTCACAGGCTCACTACTCAAGAAACTGGGGGACTTGTGTTGGGAAATATTATCCCGGCCTACTACTGTTCAGAGGCCCAAGACATCACCCCGGTATAAGGCCCAGTCAGCGAGGCCCATTTAGGCTCACCTGACCTGTTGAGAGCCATTTAGGCCCACTCGGCCTGCCCGACCCATCTCAGCCCATTAAGGTCTGTCCGGCCCATAGGCTAGAAAGCCCCCATCCCCCTTCTATAAATAGGAAGCTAGGCCTCCATTTATGGGATCTGAGTTTTGGCTCCTCCCCTCTACTGCTTTGCTTATTTAGTAGGCTAAGATTTTCAACCTCCATTAATGGAGCTCAAGATTTGTACATGTATTTTGGTAAGGAGTATTAATGAGAAAGAGCGGGCTTGGATGTTAGCCTAAAAAGTCCCGTGATTTTCTCCCTTTCCGGGTTTCCACGTAAAAATAGAGCATTTTTACATATTTATATCTATATTTAATTGTTTATGTTGGACTAAACTCAACACGGCTGAAACAACTAATTCTGTTGAAATTTATGGAGTTCTGATTAGATTGGTTGAATCTGCTGATTTACGCAAAAAAAATATTCAAAACATATATCTTATTAGTAAGGGAAAAATAATTAAAATACCCCAAACTTTGAAGAGATTTGAGGTAAGCACCCCAAACTTGCATATGTAATTTAAATACCACAAACTATATATAAAATGTTACTTTAACACCATGATCTTGTATTATTTTTTTTCAAAAATGTTATTAATTGGTGTTAATTTCATAATTTAAAACATTTTAGCATTCATGAAGATACAATTAGCATTCTAAACTCATCTTAAAATAAATAGTATTACCCCATTCCCTCCAACTCTATAAAATTGAAATGTTTTCAATTTGCTATTTTAAATTATGCAATTAACATTAATTTTTTTGAAATGATTCATGATCATGGTGTTAAAATAACTTTTTATATAAAGTTTGGGGTATTTATACTACAATTGAAAATTTAGGTTGTTTATCTCACACTCCTTCAAAGTTTGGGGTATTTTAATTATTTTTCCCTATTAGTAAAATAAAGAAAGAATTACGGAGTATAAGAAAAATAGCTAAACTGATCATCGATAGTAACTACAGCAAAATAAGCCATACCTCCCCACCATCCTGTCGGGTCGGGGTTGGTGAGCTCCTGGGCAGTGGTGGATTTTGAATTTCCATTTTGGGTGTTCAATTTGTTTTTACAATAAAGAAGTTAAAGAACAATAAATAATTACACTAAATTTACCTACTTATATTTGCCATTTTTCAATTTTTTGTGTGTTCATGTGAACACTTTTGAACAATGGTGGCTCCGCTCCTGCTCGTGGGGTGGGAGATTCCACCTTTTGGACCAAGCCAAATAAGCCATTAAATTAACTTTAATCTTACTTTTTCTTATTTTTTATGCAATTTAGTGTGTGAAATCGAAATTTACGTATTTAGTGAAAAAGTTGATCGATAAGCTAAATAAGCCGAAAAACAGATGACCAAACCAGTTCTTAAATCAGGAGAGTTCTATTTCTTTTTTCTTAGCTTCCGCAACGTCATTGATGATCAAATTCAAATAATTTGTATTTGGTTATACTTAAATGAGAAGAAAGTATCATTTACTTAAATGTTGATACCTTCCCCAAACAATTACGGAGTATGCATCGGTAAAAGTTAACACTCACGCAAAGATTATATATATCCCTTAAACGATTATTTTCTCTTAATGTTCGTGTTTTTTCACAATAAAATCATTTATATATACTTTTCTCTAATAAAAATGTTTCAATGGTGAAAATAAAAACGAGTTTTGATTGGTAAAATGGATGAATCACATTATTTTTTAAAGTAAAAACATGATTACATTATAATACTACATTCGTCCCAAAAAGGTTCATTGTATTGACTTTTCTTGGTCAATGATGATTAAATTTGGACAATGATTTTAAGTATTATATTTGTATATAATTTATAAATTTTATGCTTTTATGAAATATTATGAATAAGGAACATTTTTATATAACGTTCATATTCTAAATAATTTCGTATTAAAAAATATCATTGATCAAAGTTGATTATCATTGATCGAGAAAAGTCAATTTGGCGAACCTTTTCGGGACGGAAGGAGTAATAAAATTATAAGAGGTAAGTGAATATTTAAGTACCGAGATGGAGGTGCCTTCCGTTTGCAGGAATAGAGGAATAATAAAAGCATCTCCAATGCTATAATGTGCACAGTGCACATGTGCCATGAGAGATAACCACATAAATATTAACAAATAAATTATGTCACTCATTATTTGAATGATTTTATATAATTTTGGTAAGTTTTTTCTCCACAATGGGAAAAACTTACCAAAACTGTATAAAATTATTCAAATAAGGAGAGAAAGAACTTAGTCCGTATTTATTAATATTTATGTAGCTATATCTCATGTGACATGTGCGCCGTGCACATTTTAGCATCGAAAATGCTCTAAATAACAATTAATTACGGGAAAAGTTAAATTTTGGTAATAAAAAAAGAAAGCTGTAAAATTATAAAGGAAGTAGTAATATTCAAACTTAAGTATACCTTTTCTACCAATTTTGATGGAATCAAAGTAACTTTATCAAGACTTTACATGCTGAAATTGACCACTCTATAGGTAAAAAAAGTCCCTTCACTGTATAACTTTTTTACCGTCTATTAGATGCCTCCAACCTGTGTTCCACTCCAATTAATGGTTTGGCTCTGTGGGCTCTGATCTGCTCAAAGCTCACCAATTCCAAATCACAGGAGGCTCCCAAAGAACTCCGCCGTCTCGACGCCCTAGCCGCCGCCAAAACTCCACGCCGTAATGGAACATAAAGCTTTTCCCTTCCCTGCTCCTCTGCTTTTGCAACTTACTCTGTTTTTCTCAGGTATATATATACTCTGTTTTCTCCACCTCCGTGTCTCTTTTTCTATAACATCGTTTTTCTTTATAATTATTACATAATAATGGGAATTCATTCTATTTTACTCTGTAGTGATCTTCTGCCCGGTGAAGGTGATTTGCATTGGAATCAACTACGGACAGATTGCGAACAACCTGCCGGCGCCGGAAAATGCAGTTCAGCTAGTACAGTGCATCGGAGCAACAAAAGTCAAACTCTACGACGCAGATCCGAAAGTGCTCACAGCTTTCGCCAACACTTCCGTGGAGCTGATAGTCAGCATCGGCAATGAATACCTGCCGGAAATGTCGGACTGTAATAGAGCCAAAGACTGGGTGTTACATAACGTGATTTCACATCTGCAATGGACCAAAATCACCGGTATTATAGTCGGGAACGAAGTCTTAACTTCCGGCAACGCCACTCTCCTCTTGCCCGCAATAAGGAACGTTTACGATGCTCTTGTAAGTCTAAATCTCCAACACCAGATCCAGGTCACCACCGCCCACTCCCTCGCCGTGCTGGAAGCGTCGTACCCGCCGTCGTCTGGGAGATTCAATTCAACCCTAGCCGCCTACTACATTTGCGAGCTCCTCAAATTCAGTAATATAACCGGGGCCCCGATTCTCATCAATGCCTACCCGTATTTCGCTTACCAGGCCGACCCGGAAAATGTGCGGCTCGAATACGCGCTGTTCCAGCCGAATACAGGGACGAACGACAGAAATGTTCACTACGACAACCTCCTATTTGCCCAGATTGACGCCGTCTACGCGGCGGCGGCGAAGATGGGGTACAATAACGTGTGCGTGCAGGTGTCGGAGACGGGTTGGCCGTCGAAGGGGGACCCCGCCGAGGCAGCAGCGACGAAGCAAAACGCCATGACCTACAATCGGAACCTCCTGAATCTCGCTGCTCAGAACAAGGGGAGGACTCCATTGAGTCCGGCCGGATGTAATTTGGAAGTTTCCGTGTTTGCGTTGTTCAATGAGAACCAGAAGCCCGGCCCGCTCTCGGAGCGCAACTACGGACTGTTCAACGCCGACGGATCGCCGGCGTATCAGATTGGATCTTCCGCCTGCGGGAACACGAATAGCTCAATCGGTTCTGGACCTGCCTCTGGTACTTTTCCGCCGACGACATTATCTCCGACCGCAGGGAGCCCCGGGAACCTCTATATACCGATTAGTTCCGACGCGGTGAGTAATAATCCCATAAATTTACTAATTTCTTTCTTTATTTATTAGCTCATTCACTTTGTTACAGGTCGCAGAGTTTTCCCGCAGTTGGGATGGGGCTAACTATACAGCAATAAAGTTATACGGAGTATATGATAAATAATTGACAAAATTATTTTAGGAGACTAAATCTTCATGCAGTACAAAAATTGTTTAAAAATAGGATTAAAATATGAATAATCCATCAATTGGTATTGATTTTTTATTTATACTCTCTTCGTCCCAAATTGTTTTGTAAAGTTAATATTTTTTGTCAATCAATAATAAAAGTCAATCCTCTCTATCGATATTTAATTCAATTTTTAATAATTAAAATTTACATATTCAGAAGCTACATTGAAATCTCTTCAAAGTTGCAAACTCCAAATTAGAATATAATTAAAAAATGACGTGCTAATTACATGAATAAAATGGAACTGTTTTACCAAGAAAAGTCAAATTTGCAAATCAATTTGGGACACAAGTAGTATATATTATTTTTATTCTTATAATGTGATATTTCACATGTTTATTTTTCATTTATCACTCACTCCTAATTTTGTTTCATAATTGATTGGAGTAACTGTAATATTATCCGAACTTTGAGGGATGTCTAATAAATTTGAAGGTTTCGGTTCCAAATTTAAAATTGAGACCTCACATTAATATAGAAAATTTAAAAAAATCTCAATCCAAATACTTATACTTAAATCAATTGAATATTCATTAAATAATGTAATAATTTTTTTTTCCAAAACTTCCTTAATACTAGATCAAAGCAACCCAACTCATTATTCAAGCAATTTGAGTAAAAAAAAAATTAAAAAGACCAACAAAAAATGGATATATATTTTTCTTACTTATTAACTGTATTTTAATGATTAGTATTAATGCACGTAGTATAAAATTATTACGAGTATATAATACTAATGAATTTTTAAAAAATTGATGCCCATAAATCTTTGGGCCCTATTATGGACAACGTATTAAATCTCCTAAAAAACAGCCCTGCAAACTTTATTTTAGAATTTGTTAAACGATAGTCGAGTGGTTGAGGGATGTCTAGCGCTTAGGTATCGATTAAATACCGACTAAGTCCATTTTTTGATGGACTAAGTCAATTAGGCTTCCATAGTTAGGGAGAGATAGCGCCTAATTGATGATTAATTGGCCTGATTAGACCGATTTTTAAAATAATGCTTATGATACAATATAGGGCTTTTATATTCTATATTCCGAGATGGTGAAAAGTTGCAAAAAATGACATAACGCCGGTGTTTTTGGTTCATTTCAGGTGAGAGCACATTTATGCATCAAACGGTTTGGGTGTGTTTTAATGGTGGCCTTCCTATGTTACATAGCATTGAACAAAATGTAGCAGGCAGTATATATGATGATAGGAATCTTGAATTGGCACTACAACTCTCTACCTCTACCTTGTTGCACGTGTTTCAGCAAGCCAGCCCTTAACAAGGGGCTTCAATTCATGTGCATATATATTCGTTTTCTATGCTACTATTTCAGTATTTTGTTGCGGAGTATGTATGCTGTAGTGATTTACGACTCACACAAGTCTTGCATGCTTTCTTGTATCATTGTATGTAGTAATAACAATAAAAATAAAAATATATTATAAAAAGTCTTTCTCGCGCACACACCGACACACACACATTAATGTTCTAAAAGGTGTTCTAAAAGGCGCTAGGTGCTAGGCGCTAGTAAGGTGCCATCCCAACGCCTAGGCGGCTATGCGTGCGCTTAGAAAGAGACTAGTTGGAGACATACTAGTTTAACTTCATTATGTAATAAATATTATGAATGATAGAGTTGTCGCATTTAAAAATATACTATTACTACGAGCTTAACTTTATTATGTAACCCTAGAATCTTCCCAGTTCGACTCTTTTGGGTCAAACTTTATAAACTTTGACCATTAATTATTCAAAATTCACATTATGTTATGATTAAAAATTTATTTCATATACTTCATTGTGAAACATATTATTTGAATGTTAATTTATTATGAATTTTATAAATATAGATATGTAGATATTTGGAGTCAAAGTTCAACTTAGAAGACCGCGAAAAATTAAAATGGGAAGATCTTTGTGTTACAGAGGTAAAAATAAATATTATGACTTATGAGTATTAAATAATAAGAAGTAATAAAGTTTAAGATATGATTATTTACAAACATGTATATAGATTTATCTTAATGTACAACTTATATCTTTCTTTATATGTGTTATTAATGTTAAAGGTACATATGTCTTTTAGAAAACTAAAATAAAAAAAGAAGACAAAAATGTTCGGTGAATATATACACCTAGGTGGTCAATTGAGCACTAGGTGGACATGCAATTAGGCGCCCTAGGCGACTGACATGATCACCTAGACGCCTAGACTAAAATTGGGGCGTACGGCCACCGTTTAGCGGTTAGGTGGGGACTTCTCGGATGCCTAGAACGATTTTTAGAAGAGTGATATTATATATATAGAGCGGGGATCCAGTATCAACTATGGTTATTGTGCAAAATTTTGTGAAATGCATCTTTACATTATTTGTCATATTGATGTTCAGAGTGTTACATACTTACATATTATATATTCTACGATGGAATAGACAATTGCATATTAACATCTAAAGTGTTGCATCTAAAAAAGTTTGATTCTATTATCAAAACGTCAATGTGCATTTCCAGCTCTTAGATCAATTCAACAAATGTTAAGACGAGTTAGTAGTTTATAAATTAGTAGAAACCATACACACACACATTAATGTTGGCATAAACCAAAAAATTAAGAGTTCGTTTGATAACTTTGAAGGGAAATTTTCCGAGATATGACTAAAATATATTGAGTTTTCCTAAATATGACTAGTTATGTTTTTAGACATTTGTATGACTGAAAAGCAAAAATAAACAGAAAAATGCGTGCAAATTAAAATGTTTAATGACTAAAATATCCTTATATAAAAAATGTGCATTTTACACTATTTTCGCTTAATCAAAAATACTGCACTTTATATTGCAGTTACTGCACCACATTACTGCATGACATTACTGCACATCCGGTAACATATCACTGCACTTCCGCCGATATTAGTTCTCTTCTCATCCAGTTTAGGAAATTATTTATAGATTTTTTTGTTTAATAATTTTATTATTTTACGACTAATTAAATATATTGCATTTTATGTCAGTGTTACTGCTCTACATCACTGCACTACTGGTCATAATCACTGCATACATTCATTCACTATCCATGTACAACATTATCTATTACCTTGTTCACCGATCATGCCCACTGTCCATATTTAATGCCAGCCCACAAGCTTTAATTTCAACGAACCCTAATTTCAAAAATAGAAAAAGAAGAATGAGAAGGGAAGTGGACGGCTGGACGGCTGCGGTGAGGAGTGCGGCCGTGTAGGTAGATGTAGCGGCGGCTCGATGGGGACGGAGGTGCGTGACACATGAAACCGGTGAGAACCAAAACACCCAAGAAACGTTGTAGGATCATCCTTAACGTTGGTGGGTATATTTGCGTGTGAGCAAATTAACAGAGGATTTTGAGTGGAGCACATTAGGAGATTTGGGATGAAATAGAAATATTTGAAGCAAATATACATTTGATCCAAAAGGTGGAATCTCCCACCCCAAGAGCCCCCCATACCCTGACCCGACAGGATTTTTGGGAGGATGTTAATCACGGTGACTCAGTCGGCCCAATGATGGTAGGCCTTTTTCCCGTGCGCACCAGAGGCCCAGCCTTATTTCAGGTTCTGTGACCTCCACACGGCCGCTGCGGGTTTCGAACCTTGGTCACTTGATCCAAATTTCCCACCACTGAACCAACTGAGCTACCCGTACGGGTAAGAAGCAAATATACAAAATTGATAAATGGGTGAGTATCAATCTTATACTGTAACGCCGTCTTTTGTCTGTAATTCGTATTACAAAACGGACGAAGGGCGGCTGGATGGGGACTGTATGCACCAGTGGCCAGCGATTATGCTCCGAGACGCAGCGGACGGCGGGCCATGGGACTATCAAGAATAATAAGCTAGACTGGAAGTTGGACTGATCTATTTTTTAAGTTCTTAGGCCCATCTATTGTTTATTGGCCTTTACATGTAGTTTTTAATAGCCTTTCAGCATTAGGTATAAATACCTATACCAATTGTAATTAGGTAAATTTTCAATTCATTCGATTATCTTACTTCCGCATACTCGCTCTTTATAAACGTTCATCATCCTTGATTTCATCTTGTTCAATATCTTGAGATAAAATTCAACATGGTATCAGATTAGGATTCGATCCTAGATACTCTTCCTGTTAATCTTTGTCTTCTTCGATTTCTATAAATCGATTTCTCTGAATTTTTCTACATCCTGTAACCCTAATCGCATAATTTCCTGTTTGCGATTAATCAATTGATTCTCCCCTTAAATCCTAGTGATGATGTATCCTCTCCATATTATTTTCATCCTAGCGATCACACAGGCCTCCGCATCATATCTGAAACGCTCAGTGGCGATAATTTCACAGCCTGGAAGAAGTCATTGACTGCTCCATCACCCAACCACGTCCAGAAGAAACTGTTGCCTATCAAATCTGGTATTGTATCAATGCTTTACTCCTTTCTTGGTTGATTTATTCAATTGCTCCTGAGATTCGCTCCACTTTCCTTTACTTTACCTCTGCCAAGGATATGTGGGACGAAATTAGACTTAGATATGGAAAAAGTGATGGTCCTATGGTTTTTTATCTAGAGAAATCCCTAGGCAATATCTCTCAAGGAACTCAAACTGTTACCACTTACTACAACATATTCAAAGGATTTTGGGACGAATATGTTGATTTTAAAACGCTACCTTCTTGTTCTTGTGGTATTTGTACTTGTAAGCTCAATGAAAAATATCAACTCCTACTTGAAAAAGAGTTTGTTCAAAAATTCCTTGTTGGATTGAATGAATCCTATTCTGCTTTGAGAAGCCAAATTCTACTTCAAACACCTTTTCCTAGTCTCTCTGTTGTCTGAAAGAACACTTCAATACCCTATTAATTCTGTTCCTTTTCCTTCTGATAAAAATGATACCTATGATTCTGCCACCACTAACTCTACTGCCTTTCTAGTCAAAAATCCTAATCACAAAAAGAAACCCATTACTTGCAATCATTGTGGTTATCAAGGGCATTGTTCTGACAAATGCTTCTAAGTAATTGGCTATCCTCCAAACTGGAAAGGACCTAAAGGATTGAGGACTGCTCCTGGCTTCAAACTGCCCTCCGCGGCTAAGAGTACACATGATAATCTAGCCAACACCTCCACTGACTCTCCTTCTAATGACATGGACCTGTGTGATCCAACTCTCTACAATAAATTTCTTGAGTTTATGAAAACTCAAAGTGCTAATCCTGCTACTGCTCATGTTGCTATGACTGTTCCACAACATGATCAATCTATTAATGATTCTTTCTTTTCTAGGTAACCATTCTGTTTTCTTCTCTAATATTTCCACTTCTATTTGGATACTTGATACTGGAGCTTCTGATCATATGACTCACAATTTTAGTTTATATACTTCATCACCTAAAACTATTTCTATTAATGTTCAACTACCTACTGGTTCTTTTATAACAGCTACTCATATTAGTGATATTAAACTTAATGATCATCTTATTCTTCATAATGGCTTATATGTTCCACAATTTAGTTTTAATCTTATATCAATCAGTAGTCTAATTTTACATGAAAATATCTCTGTTCATTTCTCTTCTAATTATGCTACTTTGCATGATCTCCTCACCAACCAAATGATTGGCTATGCTGATCTTCAAAATGGACTCTATCTTTACAATTCTTCACAACATGTTATTCCACATACTACCTTTTCTGTTGTTAATACTGTTAATTCTCAAATTTGGATAATAAGTCTAATCTCTGGCATTATAGACTAGGACATCTTCCTTTTAATAAGCTCAGTTCTCTTGTTGATTGTAATATCCAACATTATATGAATAAAACTCTTCTTATGATATTTGTCATTTCGCTAAACAAAAAAGATTACCTTTTCCTACTAGTACTTCTTATGCTTTACATGCTTTTGATCTTGTGCATATGGATGTTTGGGGTCCTTTTAAAGTAGAATCTTATTCTGGTTTTAAATATTTTTTAACTATTGTTGATGATCACACTAGATGCATCTGGATTTATATGATGAAAAACAAATGAGAAGTTAAATTTCATATGTTACATTTTTATAATCTCATTCTGACTCAATTTTATACTAAAATTAAAATTATTAAGACTGATAATGACATTGAATTTATTTTTCCTTCTTTGTATAATGACAATGTCATCATTCATCAATTATCTTGTCTACCTCTCAGTTTTTTGTCTGATTGCATTTTAACTGTTGTTCATATTATAAATAGAATTCCCATTGCTATTCTCAATATATAATAAATCTCCTTATGAATTACTTTATGGTAAAAAGCCAGATTATTCTCATTTAAAAGTTTTTGGTTCTCTTGCCTATGCTTCTACATTATCTGCTGATAGATCTAAATTTGACAAAAGGCTGTCAAATGTGTTGTTATTGGTTATCGACTTGGTTCTAAAGGCTATAAACTTTATGATATTTCTAATCATAATTTTTTAATATCCAGAAATGTAAAATTTTATGAAATGATTTTTCCTTATAAAAATAATCCTGATCATATTTTAGATTATACTTTTATTCATTCTGATCCTATTTCAGATTCCTCCCACACTAATGATTATATTCATGAATATAACACCTTTTCTAATCATTATTTTGAATATCAGATTAATGATGAAATTTATACAATGAATATAGATGGCTCTACTACTAATACAGAAACTGTTTCAGAGGATCAATTACAAAGGAAATATACCAGAGTAAGATCACTTCCTATACACCTTCAAGATTACATTTATGAATTACCTAATTCTATTACTGCAGGTATTCCTTCTTCCTCTTCTGCTTCCTATAGTACTGTTAGATATCCTATTCAAAATCATATAACCTATACTAGATTAAGTACTTCTCATTCTTGTTTTATAGCTGCTCTTTCCAAAATTGTAGAACCTAAAACTTATAAACAAGCTGCTAAACTTCCTGAATGGCAGAATGCCATGTCTCATGAACTTCAAGCTTTAGAAAATAACAAAACATGGCTTTTAGTACCTCCTCCTCAAAATTAGAACATCATAGGATGTAAATGGGCTTTCAAGACAAAACTAAAACCTGATGGATCTCTAGATAGACACAAGGCCAGATTAGTGGTAAAAGGCTATACTCAAGAAGAAGGTTTTTATTATTTTGACACTTTATCTCCTGTTGTAAAATTAACTACTCTCAGAATAATTTTAGTTGTTGCTAGTCCTAATAACTGGTTTTTCATCAACTTGATATAAACAATGCTTTTTTACATGGTGACTTAAATGAAGAAATTTTCATGCAACCTCCTCCAGGTTATTTATCTTCTACTGATAACAAAGTTTGCAAGCTTGTTAAAAGTCTGTCTCTATGGTCTTAAACAAGCATCTAGGCATTGGTTTGGTAAGCTTTCTGATTCCTTGAAGCTTTTTGGTTATAAACAGTCTCAGGTTGATTTCTCTTTGTTTACTAAGATTTCTGGAACTTCCTTTATTGTGCTTTTGGTTTATGTAGATTATATCATTCTAGTTGGAAACAGTATGAAAGAAATCTCTACAGTAAAAGCTTTTTTAAACAACAAGTTTACTATTAAAGATATTGGTAGTTTAAAGTATATTTTGGGTATTGAAATTGCTAGGTTTGCTAAAGGAATAAACTAATGTCAAAGAAAATACACTTTGGATATTTTAACTGAATATGGATATCTTAATTCTAAACCTTATAATACTCCTATGGATTCAAAACTTAAACTGTCTAAAACTAATGGAAATATTTTAGAAAATCCTAAAACATATAGAACTCTTATTGGTAAGTTACTCTATTTGACTGTTACCAGACCTGATATTGCTTATAGTATACAAGTTCTCAGTCAATTTCTCACTTCTCCTACTTATGTTCATTTAAGTGCAGCTCATAGGGTTCAGAGATACCTTAAGAATTCTCCAGGTAAAGGCTTATTTTAGCCTTGTATTTCTGATTTCTCTATACAAGGATACACTGACTCAGACTGGACAACTTGTATAGATACTAGGAGAAGTGTTTCAGGTTATGCTTTTTATCTTGGTAATTCTTTAATTTCTTGGAAATCTAAAAAGCAACAAGTTGTAAGTAGATCTTCAACTAAAGTTGAATATAGAGCAGCTGCTAATGCTGTGTGTGAAGCTCAATGGTTATCATATATTTTTAATGATTTACATATACCTATTTCTTTACCCATTATTATATATACTGACAACAAATCTACTTATCACCTTGCTTATAATCCTGTACAACATCAAAGAACAAAGCATATAGAACTGGACTGTCATTTAGTTAGAGAAAAAATTAATTCTGGATTAATTTCTTTGCATCATATTAAGAATGATTTTCAACTTACAGATATCTATACAAAACAACTTGGAAATCCTCTTTTTAGCCAGTTTGCAGTCAAGATGATCATGAAAAACATTCATGCTCCTCTTGAGGGAGCGTATCAAGAATAATAAGCTAGACTGGAAGTTGGACTGATCTATTTTTTAAGTTCTTAGGCCCATCTATTGTTTATTGGGATTTACATGTAGTTTTTAATAGCCTTTCAACATTAGGTATAAATACCTATACCAATTGTAATTAGGTTAATTTTCAATTCATTCGATTATCTTACTTCTGCATACTCGCTCTTTGTAAACATTCATCATACTTGATTTCATCATGTTCAATATCTTGAGATATAATTCAACAAGGACAGCAGCGGCAAGGGGCGTGTGACAGGGGGCGGGGGAGAGGGGCAGGGGGCGGGTGGATCTCTGGAGGCGGAAGACCGGAGGCTATGGCATGCAATGATGAAGGATAAGGCACACTATAATGCTATATCAAAAACAATTACCGTGCCAACACATGTAATGTTGATGAGGCAAAGTGAAAAATAATTTAAATGCACTAATTTTTACTATATAAACATTAGTTAACTGGTGTAAATTTTAAATCTTTACAAAAACTAGTAGAGAAATGTGTCTAAAAAGTATTTTTTGTCATTTAATTATAATTTCAACTTTGTCCAAACATTAGTCCCCACTTATTATTTTGGGATGTTTCAAAAAATTATTCTCGTTTTCCTTTTTGGAAAGTTTTGTGTGACTAACTTTCATTTATTTTTTTCTTACTCAACAACAATAATACAATCCATCATTATTCTCACTTTCTAAAGTTTTGGTCAAAGTCAAATCGGGAAGAATTTTATGGGACAAGGGAATATAAAAGCTCTAAAGGAGTATTTGTATATGTTTCTACTTTGAGAAAAATGATTTGCTTTAGATATTATATGAAAAGAGATCAATAATAAACTTGATGGTGTTTGAAAAAATGATTTAGTGAAGTAATAGATATTCATTATTTTAGTAATCTAAAGGCTTACTAATTTGTAATGTTCGATAATATTCTTGGGACAAGTTAAATTCAAATGCAAGTGTTTGAACTAATACAAAAGACCTCTATATTCAATTAATGTAAACTACTCTGATCGAACATTTACACACACGGGTGAAAATACAAGACCATGAGATGTTACTATAGTCGAAGAAATGCGTGTCAAAGATATATATGTCACGAGAAGTTGTTTAAATTTCATGACATTCATTGGCTTATGATAAAAAAATATGTAAAAAACGTTGTATACAAGAAGATTTTCAATAATTTATGTTGAGGTCTATTCCTCTAGATTCAAGGCCCAACACTTTCATTTGGGCTTTCGTTGGATGTTTCAATGAGTTGGATATATTTAGGTGGATTAGTTTGTTTTTTTAAGGCACAAGTACTTCAGCAACGAGAAAAGGAAAGGTAAGTGGCCTGAGTTCTATTGAATATGTAGAACAATTATTACAATGCATCCTACCGAGCCGAGTGTTGAGCCTCTAGTCTAAGCTGTGATTACTGAAAAGTAGAGAGAAAGGCTAAAGCTAGCGAGTACAATTTGTCAACCCCTAAAAATGAAATAAATGCCACGAAGTACAATTTGTACTACCATAAGGTACGTGGTAGTGGTGATGTGGAGGATCTTGAATGACTAATATCTAAACCATAAAACGTTGCATATATTGTGCATTTAATGTATTTTCCGCCAAAATCCTTGTTTTCCCGTCAACCAAACTCAGCTTGCCAGTGAAGAGCTCCTTGACTGCCAATGTAAATTATCCAAAGACATGGTGCCGCGTGGGACGTGTTGCCCGGGCTTGAGGTCTTATGATGTTATTTTGTCATGGGGGTATTGGACCAATACTAAGTTGGGCCAATTACCTCAACAATTTTTAAAGTGTATCAGTGTGGTTATTAAACTTCAATTTTTATTTATTATTTACAACTTCTTCTCTCATGCATGTGATAAAACATAACATGATCTATAATTATATTTATATGATAGTATATTACTACCTCTGTCCTCAACATTTGTACAAGAGGAGATGATGTGGTTATCGAGAAAAGTAAATTTATGTGATTGATATCGAACTGATAAAGTGAGTATAACATAGAAACGATTTAGAACCATACAAATGTGATCAAATGCAGTTATGAGATAATTTTAGTAGAACGGACCAAAAAGGCATGATGAGACAGTTTTAGCATGACAGGGTAATATTTAGAAAATAAGCATATTACATTCCATGCATCACACAGGTGAGTTACTATTTAGTATGTAAAATCAATATTATATACTTCTTCTGCTCTTTTCTTATTGCAACAGTCCACTTTTCACGTTTGTCAACACATAAGTTTGATCATTAATATCTTTCATTATATTCGTCATTAATAACAAGTTGAAAAATTCAGATTTTGAAAATTTAAAAGGGAAAATTCATGAAATATGAGTAATTTTTTTAAAATTCTAAAATAGGGTTGTCACGTTTTTATTCCCAAAATAGGAGTAATTACTGCCAAGTTTGGAAAATATAGCCATGTTTAAAGTCTGGTACTGCCAAAACATGGCAGTAATTAGTCCTATTTTGGGAATAAAAACATGAAAGTCCTATTTTGCAATATACAAACGTTTTTAGTCCTATTTTGGGCAATTTCTCAATTTAAAACGAGAGTAATTTAACAACATTTTTCAAAAAGTTAATTTACAATAAACTAATAAATGTAAAGTAGTCAAAGTAGAATATGTGAATAATGCAAAATTACTAATGTTGCAACTAAAAGAGAACGAATGTGGTATTTGATAAAGAAATTACTGATCGATAAAACTAAAAATAGGGTTACCAAACATGCCTTTAACTATCATTATCATTCGTTAATTTTGCATGATTAAGTGACTGGAATGCAAGTCACGGCGTTCAAAAATCAAAATGAGAAACATTTTCTCCTCCTTTTTCTGGTCACCATCTTGAAAATGGGGTCTTGGTATGCACCTTTTTTTGTCCCTGAAAGTGAACCTCTATTTCCACTTCGGAGTAGGGGACATTTCTATCTGTACTATGAACAAACTCTTTAGTATATTGTCTTTTTAGGAGGAGGAGAAAGCAGCCCAGCTCAGCTGGTCACTGACCCACTCTCCCTTGTAAGAGGTTCTAGGTTCAATAGTTCTTGGAGGGAGTTTGAGCTCAGTTGTTCCCAAGCCCCCTTCCCCCGAGGCAAAAAACTCGTCATTTTTGAAGAAACTTTTTATCATTTTGTTGTGACCTTTAGTGTCATTCTTTGGGAAAAACTTGAAGATGTCCTACAAAATTTCCACAAATCTTGCAATTTCAAAAAATTGCCATTTCAATTCAAAAAGATAAATATGCACTTAAATTTATTTTTCTCCGCTTTGCACATATCTCAATAAAAAAAATTAGTTTATAATTCTTCGTTTAAATAGATTTCGCCAAATGTTATTGGCTGGAAAGAGTATGATATAATTTATTAATGAGATACAATCATATAAGTATAAGAAATATAAATTAGGTAAGCCCAGTAGGCTTCATACACATATAGAGTGATAGTTAAGGGTGGAAATAGGCAAGACGGCTTGTCAAGAGCCTGCCACATGTTGTGTCTAAGGTTTGACCTGGCCTGTTTAATAATTAAAAAAACTAGACCTGGATTTTTAAAAAAGTTCATTTATCTAAATAGGTCAGAATTAGTTCAAACTCTAAAGCTTTCTTGGCTTGACAAGCTGGTCTATTTATAATATATATACACACACATATGTTTATATAAGTATATTTAATTATAAAAAGTTAGGCACAAAATGTTTTTATGAAGTATATATTATAAATTAGAATACTATTTTAAATATATACAATGTGTTATTAGGTTAATAAAGTCATTGGAATTTAATGTTTTTCAAGTTTTTATTACGAACTTAAGTGACGGATTGAATATAGTAGAAGGGCTTATTTGCCCCTTTTTCCTTGAGAAAATAACTAAGAACTTTAACTTAACAACCTTCAAGATAGCAAAACCAAGGTAAAGAAGTTTAACTTCTTATTTGGAGCTAAACATGAAAGAAATATTAAAAAAATACTGAATCTAAACTTAACTTTATGATATGGAAGAATGAATATCCAAATGGGAAGAAAAAAGAATGCATTTTTAGGTGTTTAAAGGGTACATGGTCGGATACTCGATCGAGTTTCTAGGATACCTGACCGGGTTGAGTAAAAACCCGACCTGGTTTCGATTGGCAGCTTCTTAATAGTTTCAGATGTAAGTTCTTAACCCCACTGGATTTTGTTCTAATCCTCTCGGGTTTCGTACCAGTACATATCTTCATGACTCTTTTTGTCTTATTTTGGTACCTATAATACTTGCCTACATCTCTTTACAACAAACTTACACAAAAAGTACAAACTACACGTAATCAAATCTATAGATTATACTCTAAAATAAATAGAATTATTAAAAAAGACTAGCAAACAATAATAAAATAACTAACTTATGCACAAGGAAAATAGTGCATATGAGCACATGAACAATGTGTGCACTACATTACAACAAGAATACTATTTTTACCCACGTAAAGAATGTTTTACTCTTTTTTATGTTTTCTTCTATACATATACAAGTATAAAGTACTTATTGTGGATATATATAACAATGTCACTTGAATGTGGAGATTTTAAATTTGTGATTGTGTGCTAGATTGATGATCACTAGGTTAGAGGTGAAGAAGACATCTCAAAGATTTGCCATCAACAAGCAACTGAAAGGCTTCATTAATGTTGGCAAATGGCATTTCATGGGTTATGAACTCGTCGAGCTTCACTACCCCTTCCATGCATCGTTTCACAAGATTAGGGAGTTGTGACTTTCCCTTGAAATCACCAAAGACAGATGCAACAATTCTTCGCCCATCAAATAACTCCATTGGATGGAATGGCAACATCCTTGGACTCGGATGGATGCCCAACATTACGGTCAATCCCCAACCCTGTAATATACATATAATACTTCTTAATGATTGAAGTATAGGGAAAATTCTTGAAATATGAGTAAAAACGTTTGAAAATTCTAAAATAGGACTGTCATGTTTTTATTCCTTAAGTAGGAGCAATTACGGCCAATTTTGAAAAATAATGCCATGTTTGAATTCTGGTACTGCCAAAACATTGCAATAATTGTTCCTATATTATTTAGGGAATAAAAACATGGAAGTCCTATTTTGGATTATACAATCATTTTTACTCCTATTCGGGACAATTTTCCTTTGAAGTATATTGAGTTAGAGCCCATTTGGTGCCGTGTTTTCAGCTTATTAGTCCTACAAGTCACCTTTCTCGTCGAATGTGTAACTTTTCATTCAGCATGCTGAATTGTGTAACAATTGGGATAAGTAAGGTCAACATTACTTTTATGACTAAATTGAAGGAAGCTACTATAGATGACGGTTCAAGTTATTTCAATCAAATTCAGCGTTACTAAATGGGCTCCCAAGATTAGATCACTTACATCGATGGTGGACAAAAAAGCCTCCCTAAGAACATCCACGTTTCCAGCACACTCAAAGCTATAATTCACCCCTCCTCCTGTCATTTCCCGAATTTCCTACACCAATTTCATACCCATGCGTTGTTGAGCCAAAATAAACAAACAAAAAAAATTGTGCACACACATGACTCCGTTTATAATATAAGGATTATATGAGCACTTGAAGTAAAAAAATTAAATGAGGAAATTCATGTCCATTAAACGCCTATATTTTGATATTGTATGTTGCAACTTGAAAAATTTAAAACACATTAACTGCACGAAAAAAATCATATCATTTGAATATTCACAGGAAACTATCACAGTTTTTATATTATCATAGTTTTTTGTTTTGGATTTTCAATTCTGGACATGCAGCCAGGGTCGGCCAAGAGATAGGGTGGGCAGCCCAATCGCACAGGGTCCAAAAAATTGGAGGGCCAAAAATTAAAAGGAGCTAGAGACGGAGTGAAGGGCTGAAGGCGTGAAACGAAGGGGAGAACAGGACAACTGCGATGGATTTCTGCTAAAGACGAAGTGCGAAAGGCCGAAGGGCGCTGCGACTGAGTGAGACGAGTGACGAGTCGAGTCAGCCGACGAATCTCCGTCTCCTTCCCATCCGCAATTGACGAGCAGACTGAGCGAGACCTGCGGCTGGGGACTCCGGTTCTTCACTCGTTTTCTTCTTCCCATCAGCAAATCGACGTCCACTCCTCCACTCCTCCGTAACTAATGAGAAATAAATTAATAATTTATTAATGTTTTCATTATTAACTTTTTGTGTAATTTATGACTTTATGTGAATATGTGATTTTAATAATTTCTTAGGACCAATGGGCAAGAGGGATTTAGGGTGTCCGCCTACTAACCTGATGAATTGATGAAATAATGAAATTTAAAAAATCAGGTTGTTATGTATAATTTAATGTAATTAATCGATGAATTAATTAAAATATTTATATTTAATAAATTGGTATAAATATGTTTATACTTGTTAAGTTGTTAGTTAAAGTCCTTAACAAAAATCAACTTTTCACTTAAATCAAACTGATATTAAAACCATATGGAATCGAAAGGGTTTGGATTCCACGAGCAGATAGGGGATTAGCTCTGTGTTAGTTCTCCAAAATCTTGGAGGATCAATCTTGTTACAATATTATGCATTCCATTCCATGGTGTCCAGATATTGCTCATTAGTTTAAACAGTGGATAACTGCCAGATTACTTTAAAAACAGCTGGAACGGTTTGAAGGACTGAAAAGCCTGAAAAGGCTGAATCTGTTGAAGTGAAAGTGTTTGGTAATATGTTGGTTGAAATGACTGATTGAATGTAAAATTACCATTAAGGGTATTTGTTTATTTTTTGCTTATGTCATTCAAAGCAGCAGTATAAAGGAGGGTGATGTGGTAGGCGCGTGATATCATTTTTGGTATCATGCATGTCCCAAGCCAGGATAAAGGAGAAGGGTGCTGGGTAGGCGCGTGACGCCCAACAGTATCACCTAGTCACATCACATGACATGAATCGAAATATGAATATCGCTACTGCTAGGTCGTCACCCGTAAGTGACGTGTCATCCCTCCGTCTTGGGTGGTGTCAAATATGTAAGGGTGCGCTACACTTCATAAACCTGGGTGTGGTGATAAGATTGCTAAGGTTGACAGGTCGCCGTCCAGAAGCGGCGCGTCATCTCATTGCCCAGGGATGATGTCAAATATGCAAGGGCATGGTGGGTCCGAGATGGGGCTAAGAACAGAAGGTGGAGTGCTAGATTGCGTTTTGCGACATAGAATGTTGGGTTTCTTACAGACAGATCTTTCGAGGTAGTCGAAGTTATGAGGAGAAGGAATATCAGCATTATGTGTGTGCAAGAAACTAAATGGGTTGAAGAGAAAGTACACGAGATTAATCCCGGAGATTTTAAGTTGTGGTATTCGGGGAGAGACAAGACCATAAATGGGGTAGGCATTATTGTGTCGCGTGACTATGTTGAGGATGTGTTAGAAGTCTTCAGGAAGAACGATCACATCATGTGCATTAAATTGGTGATAAGGGGTGAGATTGTGTCTATGGTAAGTGTCTATGCACCACAACTCCACAAGTGGGATTAGATGCATCTACAACTCAACAACTCTGGGAAGATCTTGAAGACGTGATGTGATGAGTGCCAAGGGGAGAGAAGTTGGTCATAGGAGGTGACCTGAACGAGCATGTGGGCTTGAGTCATGATGACTTTGAGAGTATTCATGGTGGACATGGTTTTAGCACTAAGAATGAGGCGGGAAAGAACATTTTGGATTTTGCCTCGATGTATGAGTTGGCTATAATGAACACTTGGTTTAGGAAAAAAGACTCTCACCTTGTAACCTATAGAAGTGGAGCTAATAGAACCCAAATTGACTACTTCTTAGTACGGACCATTTGGAGAACTAGCTACATTGATTGTAAGGTTATTCCAGGTGAGAGTGTTGTCACTCAGCATAGGATGCTTGTGCTTGACTTTCAAGGTAAGAACCATGGAAGACAAGGTAAGCAACAAGTGGAGCCAAAGATAAAGTGGTGGAGGCTCGATGGAGATCTTCAATAAAGCTTTACACACAAAATGGTCGGTGAAGATGTATGGCGTATTGATAATGAAACACATGTGGAGGATGTGTGGTTATCAATAGAGTTGACCATTAACAAAGTGGCAAAAGAGGTACTTGGAGAATTCTAAAGGATGTCTGCCACCTAAAAAAGACACATCTTGGTGGAATGATGAGGTGAAACAAGACATAAGGAACAAAAGAGATTACTACAAAAAGTTGGGGACAAATTGGAGTGATGAGAACATAGAAGCATACAAAGAGGCTAAAAGACAAACAAAGAAAACCGTAAATGAAGCACGAGGGAAAGTGAACAAGGAGTTGTATGAAAAGTTGAATGTGCATTATCCGTCCGGTGTTGAGGACGGATAAATAAAATATGCTTCGCTTGTTCTCAAAGGAGCAAATTTACCTATATTGACTTTAAATAAATAAAATAAATTTTAAAAAAGACTAAACATAAATTATAAATTCGAAATAGGGAAAAAATTTAAAGAGTTAAAAATGAAGATTTTTTTATCTTAAAATATTAACTCTTTAATTTTAAATTGAAAAGTAATTATTTTTCAAAGATTGCTCCTCCACACAAATTTTATCTGTCAGTTTGTGATTAAAATATAATTTACATTTTATCAACTAATTATCCGTCCGGTGTTGAGGATCTTCGAGGATGAGTGTCATCCTTTTTTTCATTATAAATGTGTTCTTTGATTTCTCTCATAATGCGGCCAGATGGTATTTTTTAAAAACAACTTGGGCATATTCGCGTATTTGGCCCACTGGTCCTCTTAAGGATGAGACTCTTCGGCTCTAACAGTCTAACATGATCGGAAGTGTTAGAAAGAGTATATTACTCCTTATTAAAGATGTAGGGAGTTCTTTCCTTAAACAATGGTAAATAAAAACAAAATTACATAATTGATGTCGGGTTGAAACTTTTTCCAAAAATATTGTCACCATAAATTGCAGTTGATTGACACTTGAGTTGCCTTGATCTTTTTGTATTGTTTAAAAAGTTTTTAAAAACTTTAGTTGTATGTTTGAGTATCATGCAATTACTTACATTGAGCGGCATCTGAGAAAAGTTTGTAATTTTTAGCATTAATTAGTTCCAACAACTTGTATACTAAATAGAACTAAATCAAAGAATGAACATTTTATCAAACATTTACTTCCGTTTTCTTTTAAGACCTTTTCAGTTACCAAAAGTTAAGAGTTACTAAAAAACTCATCATAGTATCTTTTCATCTAACTGTGTCAAACATAACGTAAGAGGATAAAAGAATTGTGGGTCCTGGAAAAATAAAAACCTATATTTTTATAATATATTATACGGAGTAACATTTTTATTTGTACTCTGATTGTGACGAAACATGTAGCAAAATTCATAACTTTTTTTTAATTTGACACTAATATTGTATATATAAAAATAAAATATATTTTAACACTATAAAAACACCTATGTTTTTTTAAAGTGTTATAACAATATTATTTACACTCTGAATTTTAGAAAAATTATTGTTTTTTTAAAGTGTTACAACAATCTTTTTTACACTCTGAATTTTAGAAAAATTATATCAAAATTCATAATTTTTTATTATCTTCCATTCGACACTAATATTGCGTATATAAAAATAGATTTTTTTAAAGTAAAGATATAAAGATACAAAACTCAGATGTAGGGTTAACTAGAGTTGACCCTGACCCCAATTTTGGTAATATTTTTTTTGTTTAGCATTATTTTAGGAAAATCCTCAAATGTAGGTATTCATTATTCACCTAATATTATTATGTTACAAACCTATAATTAATTTTGGGATTGTATTTTTTTTAATATTACACATCATTTAATTATGTGCACTATTGTGCAAACATATACTCGCTCCGTCCCCCAATTAAGTTACCACTTTCCTTTTTGAACAGTCCCTAGCTAAATTAAGTTCACACTTCCTTACTTTCCATATTTGGCAAATTATCTACATCAAAACAGTGTCAAACAGTGCAAAACAGTGTCAAACAGTGTCAAACAGTGTTTGCACAGTGCAAAACAGTGCACTCCACAATAAAGTCAAATTTATTTTCTTAATACGTGTGAAGTCAAACCGGGAACTTAATTGGGGGACGAAGGGAGTATGATGTATTTGCTTGTATCACGATCACATCAAATCCAATATAAGATGAATCTTCATGTCAGGCCGGCCTGATCGGGAAAGACGTATTGCCGAGCTCGTTTGAGGGCATTTCCGGTGATTTTTTTGATGATTTTTTTTGAGCGCGTTCTTCACCAAGTCTAGTTTATACCCACTAAATTTCAGCTAAAGATTCAATCGGAAAATCGTCAAATGTGTAATAGAAAAACACTGGGCTGCTTATATATATGAAGCACAATGTTCTTAAATAATGTCACTCGAAAGGCCCTCAGACATGCTCGGTCGGATGACGGTTCCTGTCAGACCGGCTTGACAAGAACTCCACTCTCCCATATAAATTACCTGGTGAACGGGCTTATCTATTTCCTTTGGGTTTATAAAGTGTGTGATTCCAATAGCTTCACCTGCAGAGAAAATACACAACATTATTTGTATGTTACTTCAAAGCCATATAGTACTCTCTCCACATCATTTTATATATAAGATAATGTTAAGACTTGAGTTTCCATCATAAAAGGTCAACCTGATAGGAGATGTAATTCAAATCTTAATATAGTGTTTAATTCTTTCAAAGATATTCGGTGTGGGAATTTAACACCCCTTCCTCACGACCAGACACTTCGTCTGGATCGTGCCGTCATTCATTTTTTTATCGAAGTGTTTTGTAGTGCTAATTTTTTATAGACAACTGAAAAAATTTCTGATTAATTAATGTTATTACATTATTAAATTTATTCTAAGTTATGCTACATTTTTTAGAGAATTTGTTTTTATGTTTTTCTTAAATAATACTGTCTCTGTCCCTTTTTATTTTGGTGAAATTTGAATTTTCAAGTTAATGATAATAGACTTTGACCGATTATATATTTATACACGGTAATATTGATAATATGAAAATGACATAAAAATGTTCGTTGTTAGAAATACCATCGTAAAAGTATAAATTTATTAAGTTATACATTTTATACTTTATGAAAGCAACTTTAACATTGAAACATTTGTTTTGAAAGTAAGCTTTGTTTGGATTAATAGAGTATATAATTACATGAAAGTATTTATAATCATTCTTCGGATCAACATAAATATTTTGTATATTAGTTTTGTTTGTATAATTTTTACAGTGATCTTTAGCCTAGGGCCTCAAATTCTCTGAAGCCACCCCTGCATGAAGTTAACAATGAGATAAACCTCTAGTAACCCTTCAGACGGGTTCAAATAAGTGACCTTAGAGCATCTCCAATGATTCAGACGGGTTACAGTTTTCAAGCAAATAGTTTGTCATTGGAGCATTACTCTTCCTTTTGCTTGAGAAAGCTAATTAGCCAAAATGAGCTACTAGCTTTAGCAAAGACATTATTAATATAACATTATTAATAACAAATGTAGAGGAAGATGTTATAGCTAACAATTGGAGTATATTCTAATTTTGCTACAAATACTTATGTGACTAGTTACGTTATGAAGGTAATTAGCTAACTGTTGGAGATGCGCTTAGTAGCTTAGTACTAGTGTTAGATATGAAATAATCAGAAAAGATTAAGTTAGAATTACCCGATAGAAGCCTCATTTCAGATGCTTCCTGGTAGAATTTTTTGATGAAATTTTGTGATCATGTATTTTATGAAGTGCAGATTATGTTCATTAAATTTGAACTTAAATTTCAATCGGGAAGTCAATTAAATAAATATATATTGTGACGCAGTGTTTTCGGTTATTTATTTAACTGACTTACCGATTGAATTTCAAACTAAAATTTGGTGTAAATAATCTACATATCATGAAGAACACTTTCATAAAATTTCATCAAGAAAATCCACCCGGAAGCACCTCAAGTATAAGCAGCCAGGCAGTGGATCCTATCATGTAGTTTTGACAAGATCTATCATTCCTCATGAAATAATTGCATATATTGGTATATGATTAAAAATATGACAAAATATGTTTTCTCCTCAAATAGATCTATTTAGTTCTATTAAAAATAAGTTGATTAAAGTTTGCCAAAATATGAGTGAATAAGTCCTATTTTGAGAGTAAAACAATAATAATCCTATTTATGGACTTTATTTTTACTTTAATCCTATTTAGATAATTTTCTCTTTATTGTTTGTGTTCTTTCTTGTCCCCCTACGACTAAATAGGGGCTTCGCCCCTATTCACACATGTACGTTTCACTTTTCTTATATCAGAATCAAATCACAATGTTGAGTGTGATAGAGGGATTACATCATTACCTTTGATGCGCTTGTCAGAGTTAATGTCAACTGCAATAATCTTTGATGCTCCTCTAACTCTTGCGCCTTCTACTACCTGCCTTTCCCATAATTCAAGATACATAGACCTCTTTAATTCAAAATAGTGATAGGGTTTCACTAACACAACATATAATAAGAAACATAATGTGGAGTGGTAATGAAATTGTAGATTTGTAGTTCAAAATTAATGAAAGTGTGTTACAAACTAATGAATTTATATTAGTTGCATGAAGTTACGGATCTATAGATAGATAGATAGATAGATAGATAAGAGATCAAATACAAATCATCAGGGGCGGCTTTGAGGGCAGTTGTGTCAGGCAACTGCCTTGGGCCTCAACTACCAAGGGGGCCTCCAAAAAATTCTACTCCGATATTAGTATTAGGTGTTATTCGCAGACCGCCAATACACCAAGCGGCAACTGCAAGCAGAAATCGGCTTTATAGTTCACTATTGACTATCCGTCCTTCATCAATTTTTTTTGGATAAAATGTAAGTATATATATCCAGAAAAACAGCATAGTACAATGCATCACGAGTACAATCAAAGTGCATATCCCAAATCACGGGGTACCACAAACTCAAGGCTACATTCTCACAAATCAAACATCATGAAACCAAACAAAAACAAACCTACAAAACCAGCTCCGACAAAATAAAAGGTATCCCTAAATAATCATCCAAAGAAAAGTCTGAAAGGAGTAGTAAACTTTGAGTCAAAGCAAATCTCCCCTTTCTTCTTAGTAACTCCCGGTAACATCTCAAGACATTTGGCGGTGAAAGTTAGGCCTTTTTTGTCCAAGTCATCCGTAAGTCGAAAGGAGGTATCCACTCTAATCACATTAGTGTGCACAAATTTAAAAGGCTTAACAAACAGCCTGAGCTTCTTTCCATTCACCACCTCACATTTGATAACTACATCGTTTTGGTGCAAGTCGGTCTCCCTCGTTACTAGTCTTTCATTTTCTTCCAAAAAGACCTCGTCGTCTTCATCCTCGGAGGACTCATGGACTGTTTTCACACCCATAAGTTGGCCAATAGTCATTCTCCCTTTCACAGCAGGCAGTTCAGGCACGTGGGCAGTCTGCCCAAGTAACCCGGTCGGGTTTGGGGTTGGCCCGGTCGGGTGTGGCCCCTTGGCAGCTGTTTTTCCCCTGGACCCGGTCGGGCTAGGCTTAGGCCCGGTCGGGTGAAGCTCCTGGGAAGATTCTGCCCGGACAGAAGTAAGTCCAACTTCGTCAATTTCCCTAACAACAACGATTTTCTTGTTTTCCCCAACCCCACATAACTTCTTACAAATAAATGGGTGGTGCCCATATTCTTTGCAATGAAAACAATAACTAGGAAAAGTTTCATAAACCACACTTTGTTTGAATACCTTTAGGGAAGGTAACCGTATAGGAAACGAGAGTGGTGGCGGCTTCGAGATATCAACCTCTATCAACACCCTAGCATAGTCGTTGTTGATCCTCTCTTTGGTGATTTTATCCGTAGCTATTGGGACCCCAACCATGGAAGCTACCTCACTCATGGCCTCCTCATTCCATAGTTGCATAGGTAAATCATGGAACTTAACCCAAATTGGTACTTTTAAAAATTCTTCGTCCTCAAATGAAAAATTTTCCGAAAGTTCCTTGAGCATGAGCAATTTCCCAAACACAGTGTACGGTCCTCCAAGTAGAACTTTTGATCTATCCTCTCCACTTTGAAATTTAAAAATCAACCAACCCTTTTTGTGGGACCTCACAAGGCACTTGATACCCCATTTTGCTATAAGGTCATGAACCGCTTTGAGTCCCGGGAAATTTCCGGTGGTGTCCAACTAAGCAAAAACCCCACATTTGAACCATAGTCGGTAAAACTCGATCCCCAAAATCCTAGGTCTCACCTATAGGAGGGATATATCTTAGCTTAAACCCGTGGCTCAGATCACGATTATCCTTAAACAAAGTGGTCCAAGGAGTTGGTTCTCCAACAGCCTTTTCTTTCACAACAGTCCCTCCATTTTGTATAGCAGCAGCATGTTTAGTCATGCCCCCAGCAACCTTTAAAACCTCAGCCGTAATTCCCTTAACGGTCCCAGATTTAGCAGCAGGTGGGTGAACCTTTATTTTGTCCGCAGCAGGTGGTACAACATCCCCTTTCCCAGCTGCGAGTGGAGTTACTGCAGCTCATTCCCCTTTCATCGCAGCAACTAGAGCCTCAGCAGTAGGAGGTTTAGTCGTTGGTGACTTCACTACAGCAATTTCCCCTTTCCCAGAAGCAGGCGATTTCTCAGTAATTGCAGGTGCAACAGTTTCCCCTTTCCCAGCAGCAGATGACTTCTCAGCAATAGCAGGAGCTTTTTTCAATGGAATTCCAGCTAGAAGGGCTGGGAACTCCTCCTCATTCTCCTCCAGCACCGCATATCTTGAGCGAGTCATTTTCCCCATGGAAGAATCGATTTTCCCCTGCTTCCTGTTTTTTGACATCGCAAATGGGTCTGGAGTTTCCAGGTGCGGTGGAACCCCAAACCAGGTCTGAAATCTCAAACAGGACCAGTCAAGTTCCAAAATCGACTCCGACGCAGTAAACAAGAGGTGCAAAAAGACTTGTCTGCTAAAACGCAGACTAAAAATCGCAGGGCAACGTTCGACCTAAAATGAAAGCAGTTCAAACAGAGCACAATCGAAGCTAAATCCGCAGTTGGTAACAATAAATCAGGCACATCACACAGTTCATAGGTCGTAATTAACTTAAATCATCCTATTTTTAGCTGAATCGAATCCAAAACTTGAGTCGTGTACAGTAAACCTTCTGCCGTTTCATGAGTTTATGGTCCTTTAGATAGCCCCCAAATCCAAAACCAGGGTGGGGTTAGATAGGGGGGATGAATTCCGACCTAAAAACAGAAACTCAGTAGCTTCAATCCACCAAATCCATGGAAGTTACAGCCTCTGGCGCGAAGAACGAACTGGGTCGTAGATGTCCCAGGAGAGAACAGCTCTCAACGTTTTTTTATCCGTCTTTCGTCAAAGTTGTAGCTAATGAAGTCTTCTATCCAACACAACTTTCAAAACTGGATTTGAATCATCCAATAAAAATATATGAATAAAATGGTGGAAGGTCGCATTCTGAAATCTCAACAGAGGTTGTCTGACTTCATCGTCTGTTTTCACCTTGCTTCTCTCAGATTCTCACAATGGTGTCTTCATATGATTTGTAGCCCTTGAAGTTGGCTTTCATATGAAACTTGAATCATGTTTTTTAGATGTTCCTAAGAAAAGATATGCTTGAACGATATACAGAACGTCATCCTGACCGTTGTTTTCAAGCTCTATTCGTCTTCTTTTGATCCCGTAGCCAATTCTAGAGCTCTTTTGTCTTCAAAACTTTGTCTTTAACACCTCACTGATCTCCAATGCTCCTAATCAACACTAAAATGCTTCTCAACTCGTCCCTATTGCTTCTCAAACACCGGTGTCAGACTCAAATTCCCTGATTTTGACTCCAAAAATATCAAAACTCGAACCAACGGCCGGTAAATATGAATTGAGCTTAAAATTGAGACTTAAGACACCTTAAAGTTAGGAAAAAACTATCAAAAGCCGATCTCAACACGCATCAACGTCCAACACAGACCGCTAATCGGCTACTGTATATATGTCTCACTGCCCGCCGTCGACATGGGTCCTTGGTTAGTGAATCAACTAAGACTCTTCAGCTCTTCTCTCTGAGTCTCGTTCTTGAAGTCTCTTAATACTTTTACAAGTACAAGTTTGCCTTGTGTTTTGAATAAGTTTGCATTTTAAAATTTATCCTTTTGAACATTACAAACATTATATCGTGGACTTTGAATATGCTTTTTTTCATAAGGCGATTTTTATTCAATAAATCTGATTTGAAAAGTGATTTGTACATAGTAAATATTTTTCGTCTGGGGCCTCCAAAATGCTCAAGCCGCCTCTGCAAACCATGCTTAAAATACTAACCTACAAACTCAATAATATGCAACATTTTGAACTTCAATATGCAATACAAATAATATGCAACACTTTGAACTTCAATATGCAATACAAATATTATGCAACAATTTGAACTTCAATATGCAGTACAAATATTATGCAACAATTTGAACTTCAATATGCAGTACAAATATTGTAAAGATGCACAGTTTGTGATAGTTTGTAGGTTAGCATGAGAGGACTAGTTTGTATGTGATCTCACCCATATATATATATATATATATATATATATATATATATATATATATATATATATATATATTAATTATTCCTATATAGAAACTTACTATTTGCAAATTATATACGGAGTATATAGGGTTGAATTCTAATAAAAACACATTTCAATGTGAAAAATGAGAAGTTTCACATTTACTTCTTTTTGATACACTTTATCGTTAATCTAAGAGAAAATTACTTTGAATAATACAAACTATCATATCTTCCAAGAATCAAGAATAATACTTACTTTTAAAATAACTTTTAATAATACCAACTATGTAAATATAGATGAAAAGTAATATAGAGTATTTTCACTAAAAATTCAGTCGTTTAATTCACCAAAAAATAATACTCCCTCCGTTCTCTAATAGATGAGAGTATAGCTTTGGAACAAGATTTAAGAAGGAATTAATAGGGGTAGAATAAAAGGTGTAGTGGGTTATGTGTAAAGGTAAAAGTAGGAAAGAAAATGAAAAAGTAGGAAAGAGAATGAGGGTAAATGAGTATATTTATTGAAAAAACTTACCAAAAGTGGAATGAGAGACAACTAATAGAGAACACCCCAAAATGGAAAGAGAGCCAAGTATTAGAGAACGGAGGGAGTATTAAAATATCAAATAAGTGATTGTATTTCCAAATATTATTTATTTGATGGGTTGCTATTTGTTTTTTATGTCTTAAATGATGGAAATTCTTCTTGAAAAGTGACTCCATATTATTTCCGTTTTATACTCTAATAGTTGATATTATTAAAAATCATTTTCAAAGTATGTATTATTATTGGTTGATGAGTGATAGTTGGTACTCCCTCCGTCCCTTGTAACTTTGCCAACTTTTCCTTTTTGGTTGTCCCAAAAACTTTGCTGCTTTCCCTTTTAATCAATCAATTTGTGGTTCATGTTACTTCTCTATCCTCTGCACAAATCTCTACCACACAGTTTTTACTTTATTATTCTACGTGTCGGTCAAACTTGGCAATCCTTTTAGGGACGGAAGGAGTATTATTTAAAGTTATTTTCCCTTAATCTAATGCACTTTTTCTGATGACACAAAAGTTCTGTTTAATTACCATCGCATCTTGCATAACTTTTTATTACGTAGTGTTATTTGTGGTACTCTTCAAACCACTAGATTTAAAATTCAATGCACCAGATGCATTTTCGGTTCTTATAATAAACATTCTTCTCATTATATTTGATCCCTACTTTATATACATAGTATTATATATGTATATACACTTCACTAAATTTTGTCAAACTTGAATGGACAAATATTTCAATATGAACCCATCTTTTTTTCACAATCCGGCCCCATAAATAATACAGTAGCATTAAGAAAACTAGGTACAGCCCATCTTTCTTTTTATTATGCAATATGCATGTTTCTCTATCTCCTGCACTGGTTATTTTCGTTTACAAACAGTCACAATCGACTTTATTAATTTAAAATTGATATCCTAATTAAGTGATTAAAAATGAAATTGTTTGATCCAAAAAAAGTCAAATTTGAAAATTAATTTGGAACGAAGGCAGTATATATACTCCGTATATATTTAATAAATATATAGAATCAACTAATCCAACAACTTCAACCATAATTTCATAAATTTTAACGGAATTAGAACCAATACTGGCGACTAAAAATCCTAAATCCGAAAAAATCCGAATAAAGGAGTTGGGTTCAAGATCAGCTAATTCTCCTAGTACTCACCACCTCTTCATCTTCTTTGATGCAACACAGCCACACCGACAAACAAGTTCGTCTCCCGTTCAGATCTCTTTGGTCACCAAATCTAGAGGCGCAGCTCTCTGGTCGCTCCCTATTTACCGGTGACTTCGTCCCCCATCAGCACTTACTTTTTTCGTCTCATCTTCTCGATCTTCTTTTCTCTCTGCTTCATCCTTTTTGACAGGTGACATTGCCGATGGGATATTTGTATAAAAACCACTTCTATTTTCCTCTATCCCCCTTTCTCTTTCTTTTCTTGACTCCACTTTTCAATTTTTAACTTTCGTATTTGCTGGTTCTGTGTTTCCGGTCATAGGGCCTTTCTCATAGGCAAATGAGACAATGGGAAGAAGAGCAGCGAAAAGGACGGAAAAAGAATACCAAGGAGCACTGGCGGAACTAGGGGGGGGCAAGAAGGTGCCAGCGCTCCCCGTTCGCCGGAATAGTTAAGGTATTATTTTCATGGCGCTCCTAGAAGTGGTCGTCTTCTTCTCTGGTTCGTCCGCGGCTCTGTTCTTTGCGCCCGGGCTGCTGAAGCCTGAAGGTGTGAAGTATTGAACAGTTTGTGTGTATTTTCATTTAGTGCAACGACCCCGTTTTGCTAGGTTTTAGAAAATAACTAAACGGCAACAATTTAGAACCAAACGACATACAAGTCATACCTAATGCGTATACTTTTGCTAATTGCTAATACTCTGTACCCGGACTAAGAGAGATGCATTTGGGCCGGCCCAAATTCCCAAATTGAACTTATCCACAGCCCTTAGACTCCCTAAGTGGCTTAGTAGAAAATCAAAACAAAGAAAACACTAAAGCTACCTAAAGCTATCGTTAGTCAAATATCATAAACCGTAAAGTGTCTACAATTCGTCACGGAGGGAGTATAATTAAGTGGTATATTTGTTAGATATCTAATCTAATACTCCATAGATAAAAGATATATTTGTTCCAAATTTAAAAGCTAGGCTTTTATTTGCGTCACACTGAAATTAGAGAGTATATTTGTTCACGCAAAAAATTAAGCCATATTTATTCCTTCTCTTTGTATTTTCCAGCACCCGCTCAAAAATAGTTCTGATTCCGCCACTGCCAAGGAGACGGGGTGATTTCTCATATTACGGGATTACATTGCAGGGACGGGAGCTTTTATAGGTTTTCTAAAAAAACGGAAAACATGTTTGTGTAATCCGAAATCTTTAGGTTTTAGTGGAAAACCTAGGAAAATGTACAAAACCGATTTGAGGAATCTGAATGGTGTTTTTAATTATTATTTTTAAAACATGCTATGTATGTAGAATTGAGTAGGTGGGATAATATAAAGTAAAAGCATTATTTTGTACTCTATATTTAAAAAACGTACGAATAATTCAATATAAATTTGTAAGTTGGATAAATAATAAAGTCTTTTTGATGAAGTGGCTTGAGTGTTTTGATTGGCATAATATGTACAAAAATGAATAAATTTAGTGAAATTTGTAATTCGAAAGATGTGTATTATTTTATTAAGTAAAAAATAATCAATTGTTAAGTTAGTGATTGTATTAGTAAATATACATATTTAATGATATTGTATTATGAAGTTATTCAATATTCCCGCAAAAATAAAAAATATAAATATTTCATTATGCATTTCTTCTTGCATAACAACATGGCAAAGAAATATAAATTTTTATTCATCGAAAAGAGTTAAAAATACATATAAATTTTTACTCTTGTGCTCTCATATTCGGAATATCCATTTCATTTGTAAATCTTGTCCTTTGAGGCCTACCGGTTTGACTGCGTCGATTACTTTGAGGCGGTATCACTAAATATCTGGTAACAGGCATCACACTTGCGTCATGCATAGGCATAATATATGTAGCATACGTACGGATGTACACACCTAATTTATATACGTCCAGGATGAGATGATCTACACTTATTTCTAAGAAATGACATGTCGCATAGGTGTGCACACATGGAAATCCATTTTGCTTCAAAAAACCGCAATCACATTCGCAACGTGAGAGATTTACCGTTACTGACGAATAATCACAAATAGAATCAGAGTATATTCCCGTTGTTAGATTATGTGGGACAATAGTGCACCGATGTCTTTTCTGCAAACGTTCAAGAATATCTTTCCATATATTTAGCGGATAGAGGAACCGAGCTTGCCACCATATTTGACTGGCCCTACGTCGGTCGGCAAATAGTTGGACAACTTTGTTATAAGTTGCCTTAACCAGCACGGTGATTGGAAGTGTTCGACATCCCTTTAGGACATTATTGAAGCTCTCAGAAAGATTTGTTGTGAGGATGTCGTAACGTCGTCCGTCGTCGAATCACAATGCTCAATTTTCATGTGGAATATCGTTCAAATACGTGAACACATTCTCATCGTAGCACGAATTTGAGCCGTTGTTTTGTAAAATTCACTCACCATGGGTGTACTCTCGGCCTGTCAACATAGCTTTTTCAGTTCAGTGCTCCTGAACTTTATCATGAAATTGCTCCAAATGTGTCGGTGGTAGAATCGCTTTGAAACTTGGGAGGTTTTCAATTGAGGTACTGATCGATAGGCACTTAGGATGCCGGGATGCTGATCTGATATTATGCACACATGCCGATTTGGTCTAACAACACAACTCATAACGTGTTCCAAAAATCAGGACCAACTATTTGTGTCTTCACTTTCCACAACTGCGTAGGCGAGAGGGAAAATCTCACAGTTAGCATTCATGACGACTGCAACCAGGAGATGAACCTTGAACTTTTCGTACAAGTGAGCACTGTCAACAGATACTACGGGTAGACAGTGTTCAAACCAATCAATGGAAGCTTTAAAAGCCCAAAACGCACAGTGAAATTCATACGCACCAGCACGATCAGTTGGTTTTGGTTGGAGATGTACCACTGACCCCAGATTTGATGCTCTTATCGCATGTAACAAATTGGGTAAATCATTGTAGGCTGCCTCCTAGTTGCCGAATCTTCGTTCAAGGGCAATCAAATGTCCATACCACGCCTTTTTGTACTTGACATTGATTCCAAATTTGTCAAATATGTCCTGCATCACAAGTTTAATGATGTAGTCCGGATCAACATGCACTTTTGTAGCGATTACAATCGTTGTGATCTTGCAAATCATCAGTCTATCATTACGGGGTCTTTTATAATCCACTCTGCAGTTGTGTAGTGCTTGATATTTTTTCACTTTCCACAAATTGGAGTTGAGAATGTTTCCTGCCTGAATGTGCCACATACACGTTTTCGGCACCTAATCCTGTAAGGTATCGTGCAATTTACTTGCAGATGTCTTCGACGTTAAATGGAGCTGCCATGCGCTGATAGATATCGCTCATACATTGCATCTAAAATTCAAAAGTAAAATTATTAAATAACAATAAACATTTGTAAGTTGAATAGTTACACGTAAAATACTTACCAATGTACTCGTCTCCGTATTAGTAGGTACATAGTCGTTGTAGGTCGACCATATAACAAATTGCAAATCTGTTGTTTTCCGACATCTTTGTACCATTCACGGTACGCAGGAGTGTAGGTGGGCTCATCAACGAACTCAATTGTGATACGACGACAGGTGTGCCTTTCCTCCCATAGTGTCAATGGCCATCCATAATTTTTTGTACCACTTGTATGGTGTCTAGCTTGTGATTCCGTTGCGGGAGGAACTTGTTGCGGTGCACGGAATTGATGAAAAAATCTACCGGGGTAGTACATCTCAGAAATGTCACAGAATATAAGCATGGCATTAGATGTCCACAATTCTATTTCCCTGACGCAGAACTAGGGAAGGGCTTGTAATGCATATGGGAGCCACACGAACTTGATCAATATTATTTTAAGTTAATTTAAATACATATTAATTTTTTATTAAACTAAAATGATATTGTTAATTATAACCTCGTTCTCTCAGATCCCGTCCAACTGTTGCCGATAAAGACGCAGAGTATACCGAGAACTTTGTTCTCAATTGTGCCGACATAACCACCTTCATAAAAATAAGTTATTATACCGTGAACTACATATATATTTAATATACTAATATTTATTATGTAAAATTTCAAATTATACCTACAACCGTAGGACTTATCCTGTAGATTCTCATATGGCAAAACGTTTCGCGGCCGCACCATGGGCAATCTCTCGCACGCCCAAATCTGTTATAGAAGCAAGCATCCCCCAATATTTTTTCTGTTGGTTTTGGGGACCTTGCACATGTTGTGATATATGTATCCCAATACTGCTGAGCCCCAACTGCACCGTCGTCCATAATCGAGTGGTCCCTGCAACAACTCTAAAAAGTACAGTTTTTATTTTGTTCCCAGTAGTGGAGGCGAACAATAACCCACCTAGTAGTTGCCAAATGAGTACCCTCGTGTATGTGATGAGTTTCTCATTTGTGCTGTGCTGATGTACCGGCCAACGTTGTAGAACATTCATTCTTATTACGATGTGTTTAAGTCCTTGTTGGTTGGTGTGAAACCGGCGGAGTTTGTGCACATCTGCATCCAAAGTGCTATCGAATTCGTCCTAGGTTCGGACAGTGGCTCTCCGTCGACGGGCAACCCCAACAACACTTCTAAGTCCTGTAAGGTGGTGCCCACCTCACCAAAAGGCAAATGAAAAGCGTGTGTCTTTGGTCTCCGTCTCTTAACCAACGCCGTAATAAGCGACCAGTCTAACTGCAACCTTCTGATGCCGTTGACGCCATAAATTCCGGAGGTCTTCAGCAACGCTACCACTCCTGGGTGACGCGGGACGTCTTTGTACACCATTGAACAATATATATTACACCTCAACTTCTCAGCCATGGATGTAGCGTCATTCCAGACAAGGTCCGCGCGATACGCGTAACGTGGTATCACTAGCGCAGAGCGATCAATAAGTGGTATTTGTGAAGCCATTTGTATCTCAACTAACAATAAGAATCATAATGAGGTATTTTATAAAATCAGATTATAAATTAGATATAAATTTTCAATGAAACTATATCATTGTTATGTATTACATTGTAATATATGTACGATTGAAATTGTAAATTTTCCACGGAACAATATTATCACAGTGCTAGAAACTAGAAAAGGATTAGTTGTAGACACAGATTTTGCCATAAACTAGAAATGGATTAGTTCTAGACGCCATTGTGATAATTTCACTAGTATAGTACAATTACAATAAATGTACCGATACAAGTTTTAGACTTGCCACTGAGCAATACTATCACCATGCTAGAAACTAGAAAAGGACTAGTTCTAGACAAAGCTTTTGCCTGAAACTAGAAATGGACTAGTTCTAGACGAGTTTGTGATGATTTTAACAATATAGTGCAATTAAAATATATGTACCGATACAAATTTTAGACTTGTCAGCTAACAATATTATAAATGTCATAAACTAGAATTGGACTAGGTGTAGACGAACTTGTGATACTACTACCAGTATAGTCCAATTATAATGTATGTTTTCTTTTATGTCAAAAATTATAATACATGTTATGAAATAAATTATATTAGTGTTATTTGGAAAAAAATGATAAATAAATTAATTTGTTCAACTAACTAAACTAAATATAAATGCGTAATATAAATATAGTCTCAAATTAGCGTATACATTAACTTGGGTAGTTATGCTAATATCATATATATCAAATATAACCAATCACTTAACTTATTATTCAATACATTAGTAACAAATATTAGTGAACGAATCATTGTAACTGAAAAATAGTAAATATGGTTACATTAATTAAGGGCCATTCAACGTAAATTAACTATAATCAAGGAAACAGTACAAATAATAAAAAATCGTGAACTAATTAAGATTAATTACATATTAATATTAAAATTTTCTAAATATTGAGATTGACATAATAAAATCAGTACACGTGTAATCACAAAAAGAATAAAAATGTAATTAAATTTCTAATCTCAATTTGAAGAACACAAAAAATTAAAATAAGCAAGAACACTCAATAATTTTATCTAATTGAATTTGTTTTTTTGTGATGTGTTAAATATGATGTTGAAGGTATTTAAAGGGGTAAGGATTGTGATTGGAGAGTGAACTACGGTACAGAATTGAAGAGTGTAGATTTTTTTCATAAAATCTGAGGGTTGAAAATAGGAATAGGAAAGCACAATCCGTGTGCTTCTCATTTGGCCGATCAGAGAGCAGATTCGTCGAGCCCTGAGAATCCCGTGTGTTTACAGGATTAGCTAAATCTGAATTTGTTGGTGCGCAGCTCAATCCAGCAGCTCGATGAAGCTTCAATTCTCTCTGATTGGTCAAACGAGAAACATGTGGATTGTGCTTTCCTGTTCCTATTTTTAGTCCTCGGATTTTATTTAAAAAATCCCAATCTTTCAATTTTGTACGGTAGTTCACTCACCAATCACAATCCTTACCTCTTTAAATACCTTCAACATCATATTTAACATGCTACAAAAAAATAAATTCAATTAGATAAAATTATTGAGTGTTCTTGCTCATTTTAATTTTTTGTGTTCTTCAAATTTAGGTTAGAAATTTAATTATGTTTTTATTCTTTTTGTGATTACATGTGTACTGATTTTAGTATGTCAATCTCATTATTTATAAAATTTTAATATTAATATGTAATTAATCTTAATTGTTACTAAGATAGTTGATATAGTCATACCAAATAAATATTAATAGAAATAATTAGTTCACGATTTATTATTATGTGTACTATTTCTATGATTATAGTTAATATACGTTGAATAGCCCTTAATTAATGTAACCACGTTTACTATTTTTCAATTTCAATGATTGGTTTACTAAAGTTTGTTACTAATATATTGAATAATAAGTTAAGTGATTGATATTTGATTTATATGATATTATCATAACATCAAAGTTAGTGTATATGCTAATTTGAGACTACATTTATATTACGAATTTATATTTAATTTAGTTAGTTGAACAATTTAATGTAGTTATCATCATTTATTTGCAACTAACACTATAATATACTACCTCTGTCCCTTAAAATTTTGCCAAATTTGATCGCCACGGAGAATAATAAAGTAAAAACTGTGTGGTTGAGGTTTGTGCAGAGGAGAGAGAAATAACAGAAACCACAAAATAATTGATTAAAATGGAAAGTAACAAAGTTTTTTGGGACGTCCCAAAAAGGAAAGATGACAAAGTTTTAAGGGACGGATGGAGTAATTTAGTTCATAACATGTATTATAATTTTGCCATTAAAGAAAACATACATTATAGTTGGACTATAATGGTAATATTATCACAAGCTCGTCTAGACCTAGTCCATTTCTAGGTTCGGGCAAAAAAATGTCCATAACTAATCATTTTCTAGTTTATGACACTGACAATATTGCTAAGTGGCAAGTCTAAAAATTGTATCGGAACATATATTTTAATTGCATTATACTTTTAAAATAATCACAAACTCGTCTAGATCTAGTCCATTTCTAGTTTTCGGCAAAAGTTTTGTCTAGATGCCACGTCACGCACATCGTGCGGACCTTGTCTGGATTGGTGCTACATCCATGGATGAGAAGTTGATGTGTAATATATATTGTTCAATGGTGTACAAAGACGGCCCGCGTCACGCAGGAGTGGTAGCGTTGCTGAAGACCTCCGGATTTTATGGCGTCGACGACATCGGAAGGTTGCAGTTAGATTGGTCGCTTATTACGGCGTTGGTTGAGAGATAAAGACCAGAGACACACGCTTTTCATTTGCCTTTTGGTGAGGTGGGCATCACCTTACAGGACGTAGAATTGTTGTTGGTGTTGCCCATCGACGGAGAACCACTATCCGGACCTAGGACGAAATCGAAGGCACTTTGGATGCAGATGTGTACAAACTCCGCCGGTTTCACGCCAACCAACAAGGACTTAAACACATATGTAATAAGAATGAATGCCCTACAACGTCGGTTGGTACATCAGCACAGCACAAATGAGGAACTCATCATATACACGAGGGTACTCATTTGGAAACTACTAGGTGGGTTATTGTTCCCCTCCACTAATGGGAACAAAATAAAATTGTACTTTTTAGAGTTGTTGCAGGGACCACTCGGTGATGCACGACGTAGAGTTGGGGCTCAGCTGTATTGGGATACCTGTATCACAACATGTGCAAGGCCGCCAAAGCTAACAGAAAAAATATTGGGGGATGCTTGCTTCTATTACAGATTTGGGTGTGGGAGAGATTGCTCATGATGTCGCGAAACGTTTTGCCATATGAGAATCTACAGGATAAGCCCCATGGTTGTAGGTATTATTTGAAATTTTACATAATAAATATTAGTATATTAAATATATCTGTTGTTCACAGTATAATAACTTATTTTTATGAAGGTGGGCGTGTCGGCACAATTGGGAACAAAGTTCTCGGCATACTCTGCGTCTTTATCGAGATCAGTTGGACGGGATCCGAGAGAACGAGGTTATAATTAACATTATCATTTTAGTTTAATAAAAAATTAATATGTTTTTAAATTAACTTAAAACAATATTGATCTAGTTCGTGTGGCTCCCATATGTATTACAAGCCCTCCCCCGCTTCTGTGTCTCGGGAATAGAATTGTGGACAACTAATGTCATGCTTATATTTTTTGACATTTCTAAGATGTACTACCCCGGTAGATTTTATCCTCAATTCCGTGCAATGCGACATGTTCCTCCCACAGTGGAATCATAAGCTAGACACCATGCAAGTGGTGCAAAAAATTATGGATGGCCATTGACACTATGAGAGGAAAGGCACACCCGCCGTCGTATCGCAATTGAGTTTGTTGATGATCCCACCTACACCCCTGTGTACCGTGAATGGTACAAAGATGTCGGAAAAAGACAGATTTGCAATCCGTTACATGGTCGACATACAACGGGTTATGTACCTACTAATAGGGAGACGAGTACATTGGTAAGTATTTTATGTGTAACTCTTTAACTTACAAATGTTTATTGTTATTTCATAAATTTACTTTTGAATTTTAAATGCAATGTTTGGGCGATATCTATTGGCGCATGGCAGCTCCATTTGACGTCGAAGACATCCGCGAGCAAATGGCATGTTGCCTTACAGGATTAGATGCCGGAAACGAGTATGTGGCACATTCAGGCAAGAAACGTTCTCAACTCCCATTTGTGGAACGTGAAAAAATATCAAACACTACAAAACTGTAGATTGGACTATAAAAGAGCCCGTAATGATAGGCTGATGGCGAGCAAGATCATAGCGAGTGTAATCGCTACAAAAGTGCATGTTGATCCGCACTACAACATTAAACTTGTGATGCAAGACATATACGACAAATTTGGAATTAATGCCAAGTACAAATAGACGTGGTATGGACGTATGATTACCCTTGAGCGAAGATTCGGCAACTGGGAGGCGGCCTACAATGATTTACCCAATTTGTTGCATGCGATAAGAGCATCAAATCCGGGGTCAGTGGTAGATTTCCAATCAAAATCAACCGATCATGCTGGTGCGTATGAATTTCACTGTGTGTTTTGGGCTTTTAAAGCTTCCATTGATGGGTTCGAACATTGTCTGCCCGTAGTATCTGTTGACGGTACTCACTTGTACGGAAAGTTCAAGGTCCATCTCCTGGTTGCAGTCACCATGAATGCTAACCGTGAGATTTTCCCTCTCGCCTACGCAGTTGTGGAAAGTGAAAACACAAATAGTTGGTCCTGATTTTTGGAACACGTTATGAGTTATGTTGTTAGACCAAATTCGCATGTGTGCATAATATCATATCAGCATCCCGACATCCTAAGTGCCTATCGATCAGTACCTCAATTGAAAACCTCCCAAATTTCAAAGCGGTTCTGCCTCCGACACATTTGGAGCAATTTCATGACAAAATTCAGGAGCATTGAACTGAAAAACTTTGTTGGCAGGCCGAGAGTACACCCATCGTGGTGAGTGAATTTACCAAACAATGGCTCAAATTCGTGCTATGAATGAGAATGTGTTCACGTATTTGAACGATATTCCACATGAAAATTGAGCATTGTGCTTCGACGACGAACGACGTTATGGCATCCTCACAACAAATCTTTCCGAGAGCTTGAATAACGTTCTAAAGGATGTCGAACACTCTCAATCACCGCGCTGGTTAAGGCAACTTATAACAAAGTTGTCCAACTATTTGCCAACCGAAGTAGGGCCGATCAGATGTGGCGGTAAGCTGGGTTCCTCTATCCGCAAAATATATGTTTTTTTTTGGCAGGGAAAGATATTCTTGAACGTTCACAGAAAAGGTATAAGTACACCGTTGTCCCATATAATCGGACAACGGGAATATACTATGTTTCCATTCACGATTATCTACCAGTAACGGTAAATCTCTCACGTTGCGAATGTGATTACGGTTTTTGGAAGCAAAATGGATTTCCATGTGTGCACGCCTATACGACATTTCATTTCTTAAAAATAATTGTAGATCATCTCATCCCAGACGTGTATAAATTAGGTGTGTACATCCGTACGTATGCTATAGATATTATGCTTATGCATGACGCAAGTGTGATGCCTGATACCAGATATTTAGTGACACAACCTCAAAGTAATCGACGCAGTCAAACCGGTAGGCCTCAAAGGACAAAATTTACAAATGAAAAGGATATGCATCCGGGTAGGAGAGCACAAAAGTAAAAATTTATATATATATTGTAACTCTTTCCAATGAATAAAAATTTGTATTTCTTTGTCATGTTGTTATGCAAGAAAAAATGAGTAATAAAATATTTATATTTTTTATTTTTGCGGGAACATTGAATAACTTCCTAATACAATATCATTAAAGATGTATATTCACTAATACAATCACTAACCTAACAATTGGCTATTCCGACCAAACTAATTTTTCTGAATTTTATTACAACCCTATTTTAGTCGGGATAATTCATTTAGAATGTCGTAATTTCGTACCCTAAATGGAACTCATGTGTTTTTACATGTCAGGCTCAAGACAACTGTCATTTTTCATTTCCTAATGGGATAATGTTTAGAAAAAAAGAAGTGGTCAGAATGCCGCCCCATTCCAAATGTATAATGAAATTTAAAAATAAAGTTCATATGTTAGACTTTTATTCCATAAATATAACATTCTAAATGTGCCTGTATTGTGAAACGTACTAGGAGTTTCGTGGTACGTCAAATTTTGTGACAGAGCTATAGTGTGGTTTATAACGTCCACAAAAATTTGCAATTCTTCATATTGCCTTGAAGCAATCCGAAAAGAATGATCGAGTCGACTTCGGCTCATCGTGTATGAGTCATGCTCTAGAAGCAACATACAATGAATTCTTAAAATTTGGCAATTTTCCGTAAATTGATTGAATTTCAGAAAATCCCCACATGTTACATTTTCGAGAATACATATACGTTGGTGTATAGTGGTAAAATCATCTCCTTCACCAATGAACAGTGCTGTCATAGGAGGTATGGAATATTGTATTTCGTCATCTTTTTTATAATAGAGTCACTCCAGAAAAATAATCCTACTCTTACTAGATAGTAGACATTTGTAAATAGTAAAAGTTATAAATATATTAAGGGAGGAAGAAGTTTTTTGATTGTGTTGTAAATTCGAGAACGAACGGATGAGTTTTATAGGCTAAATGAGTGCCCCTATAATTGTCCCATTTTTTCATTTTTGGATGTCCCTTTATTATTGTCACATACCATATTTGGTAACATTTGTATGGCTCTAATTCATTCTTACTTGATTTTCACTTTATCAACTCATTATCAACCACATAATTCTACTTTTCTTAAAAATCACAACACTCCCTTCCGTAGTTCCGTACCAATATTAGGGGAACGGAGTATAAAACTTGGTGGAGGAGAGTACGTATATTTAAAATTTAATTGGAATGATGTTTTCTTACTATGGTATTGTCAATTAAAGTTTGTCTAAGTTGTTGGAGGTTTATGGTTGGAGTGATTTATGACTTGAATCTTTCCCTATATTTTTCAGCCTTCCGCGAGTCGAAATTAACCTTCACGATCAAAAGATTTTTTTTTCAAAATAGCCTAGATGGAATTGGCTATTTCGACCAAAAGAATTTTTTCGATTTTTTTCACGACCCTATTTTAGTCGGAATGACTCGTTCCGAATGCCGTGTTCTCGTACCCCATTTAAAGTAAAGAATATGTGGTTAAAATTAATTCTCTCTCATCTGCACAAATTTTAACCACACAGTTTTTATTTTATTAATTCTAATGAAAGACAATTTTGGTCAACCTTTTCGGGATGGAGGGAGTATCTTTTCGTCATTTCCACAAACTACGCGTTTTTTCGTACCCTAAACCAAAATCCCATCTTTTTGCACGACAGTTTTAAAACCCCCTTATTTTTTGGATTCCTCTAAATTACTTTTAAAAATTACTCAATTCACCTCATAATGCAATTTTTCTTGATGATAAAGGATAAATGGAATAATATGTACTTAGTAAGTTGTTTAAAAAAGATGTACTATCATCCGTTCCGTTTTAATTGCAACATGTTGAATTTACGCTATTCGCATGCTCTACTTTGACTACATTTTACGTTATTATTTTATGAAAATTATTTTTTAAAAAAATATTGTTCAATTCTTCTCATTACAAATTTTCAATAATATTTTTTTACTAATAGAATTAAAATATAATTATGATCAAAACGTGCGTTGGCAAATTTGAAATGTTGACCTTTACGACTAAAAAAGAACGGAGAGAGTACTAGTAAGTTACTATTGCCGCTAGTAAATAAGTACGGAGTATGGAGTAACAAATATCATTACCGCTAACCCTACTGCTCCCATGCCAAAAACCGCTACTGTTTCGCCAGCTTGAACGTCGGCTGTATTCCATACAGCTCCAACTCCTATGTTATCATAATCAATTTTTTATTTAGCCCAACCAGAAATAAAAAGGAAATATTTTGGATCATAAGTAATTAATTAAATCATATACTATAGGGCTTCATTATATATATACTAGATAACTCTTTTGTATACTTTCATTTTTTTGACAAATCTTTCTAACTTATTATATTATAGTATCTGTTCTGTTAAGGTCAACATCCTTGAACTAGGATGAGATTCGAACATGTGACCTCCACATGTGACCTCATCAGACCACAATGTGCTTGGCTTTGTATACTTTCATTAATTACAAAGGATTTTTGTGGAAATAATTTAAACTTCACGGAGTTTGAAGTTTTTAATAGTATGTATCTTTTAAGTCAAAGGATTCTTCTTAATACTCTTTGTGCATTATACTTTATGTACCTTTTTTTGAAAAAAATTCACTTTTGGTCTCATGACTATTATACCATTTTCACATATAGTCCTTTACTTTCAGATTATCCACATCTAGTCTGTGACCATTATCTCTCACCACCCCTCGTCCTTCTGGCCAATATTCCGACAAATTTAGTCCACTTATCTGCCTAAGAATCAATCTTTGCATTAAATTTTATTGTATAAGATTGGGTTTTTCATATCAATCTTTGCATTAAATTTGGTTTTTCATACCTAAAATATGCATTAAATTTGCCAGAATTTTGGTCGGGAGGACGAGGGGTGGTGAGGGGATAATGGTCACGGACCAAATATGGACAATCTGAAAGTAAGTGACTAAATGTGGAAGTGGTATAATAGTCACCGGACTAAAAGTGGAATTTCTTCCTCTTTTTTTACTCCAAGGGGAGTCTGGAGGGGGGCTGGGGGAGCCTGGAGTAATCTAAGCTGAAACTCAGTCCATTGAGTTTCGAAGCCAACACCTCTCGTAAGAAAGAGTGAATCGACGACCAGCTGGGTTAGACCGTTTCCTCATTATACTTTGTGTACTTTTAATTTACTCACGATTCGAGAGACACTAACGAGAAAAACTTTAAACAATACATAATTTACCGTGCCTCTTATACGAATTAGTCTGTATATCCAACTATCTAACCTTGGGACATTGAGTGAGAAAGAGTTAATTCTTCTTTTATACCAACTACTTCATCCCACTAACATATCCAGATATACTTAAAAATTAATTGATTACATTCAATTTGAGGTTCAAAATTCGTAATAAGTCAATATTATTATGTAACAACTCTGGTACCCATTTAAAAAATGGGCATCGTGCTCTACCGTTCAATTAATTGGTCAAGATTATTATATTATTTTTTATTTAGATTTAAATGATTCAAGTGCAACATTTTGATTGATATATATAGATAAATGTGTGTTACTATAAAATCTACCTATTACGTGGTATTAATTTTTGATAGATATCATTTGTATATTTAGTTATTTACTCGACTTGTCTTCGTCACCATTATTAATGCATTTATAGTCCCTTTATGCAGTTATGGAGAAGCTTTTTCCGATCGGACTTTCAAACACGTATGGAATTAAATTGAATGAATTGAATGCTACAACTTATCTCGTACGTAGTAGGTTTTAGAGGGGAATTATTAATTGTTTATTGGCTTTATTCTCTCAAGTCTCATTCATACTCCGATTAGAGGGGAATTTATTTTCCGATTGGACTTTCAATGTATTATGAACACGCATTAACTGTTTTTCTATTTTAAGATGTGGACAGTAGGTCCAATTTACGTAATATATATGTTAAGGGGTTTAAAGAATAGAAATTAATTCAAATAGGACTAAAACTATGGCATAAACCTAAAATAAGACTTGCTATGTTTTTATTCCAAAATAGGACCATATGAGTCCTATTGGAAACATACATATTTTGCATTCCATTCTTACCCTTCCATTAAATATGAATTAAAAATAGTCAAAAGCCATAATTAATTATATGGATGTCTTTCCCACCGCATTTACTACCTCCCAACACAACCAACTCCGGCCGATGAAAAAAATGTCATTTTCCTAGAAAATGCTATTTTTTCTGAAAATGCCAAAAAAGTGGCATATTTCTCTTTTCGAATGTCAACATTTTCATTTTTTCTGCCATAAATATGGCATTCGTAATGAACTTGGCCTTTTTTTCCCTGGTGACTGGAGGTGGTGGTGCTGAGGCGGCAGAGGCGGCAACGATTTTTTTTTTTGAGTTTTTCTTTTTTTTTAATTTTTTTTAATTTTTTGAAAAAAAAAATTATTTAAATTTTTAATATCGAAATGTTTTTCTTAGTTTTTTAGTATTTTTTACGAATTTTTATTATTTTTTATTATTTTATTAGGAATTAAAACATTTTAATAGTTATAAGGGTATAATTTTCCAAGGTACACATAATTAGTCCTATGCAAACATAGTTTATTTTTTGGTCCTATTTGTGAAAAGTGAATGACTTTTAGTCCTATTTTGATAATTAACTCTTTAAAGAATTAAAGTTACAATATTAATTAGAGAAATTCTCAAAATAGGAATTAAAATGTGTTAAAAGTCCCACATCCTCTAAATAAAAAAGTAATAAAATGGTACTCCCTACGGTCTTTAATTAACTTTACATTCTCCTTTTTGGGCCGTCCCATATTAAACTTTACACTTCCTTATTTGCCTTATTTGGCAAACAAATCTACACCAAACAGTGCAAAACAATGCAAAACAGTGCCAAACAGTGTCAAACAGTGTATTCTACAGTAAAGTCAAATTTATTTCATTATATATGTGAAGTCAGAGTGTAAACTTCATTACGGACCGGAGGGAGTATATTAAGATCTTGAACTAATCTTCCTATCAATTGATTTTTTTAGGATGAACCCCAAGTTTTAACATAATATTCGAGTCAAATCAATTCATAATCATGACGCTCTAAACAAAATATCTTGTAATGAGGAGGGGTGTTGATATCTCACACCGGTATATTAAAAAGTAATAAAGTGCTATATTAAGATTTTGAACTATTCTTCTTATGAAGTTTGAAACTCATGTTTTAACAAAATGTAAGAATACCTAATTGTCACACTTATTATATTTTTCTCTAATTTTCAATTAGCCCTACATATTTTGTCATTTTTGTGCTACTTCTTATACTTTCTTTACACTGTTTACTACCATATCATATATAGTTTCTCATCTAAAATATCTAATCCACAACCTCAAAAAGTGTGGATATAATTTAAAAATGTGTTTAGGTGATTGAAATTAATAAGGGTCCCAAATTATTCTCCGCTTCCTCCCTTTTAAGGGAGGAAGTGTATGTCAAAAGCTAATAAAATAATGACAGATACTCCCTCCGTTCCTAAATAAACTTCCAACTTTCCTTTTTCGTTCGTTCCAATTAAAACTTTCACTTTCCCTTTTTGGTAAAGAATTTGTGGTTCACAACATTTCTTACATATTTCTCTTTCCTCTGCACAACTTTCCACCACACAATATCCACTATCTTAAACTTTGTGCCAAACCCATTTGAAAGTTAAAATGGGAACGGAGGTAGTATATGACAATAATAAAACAGGTTGGGAGAAAAAATTAGTCACATTTTTATCCGTAACAAATTCTATTTCAACAACAGTGTAAGGAAGAAAAAGAAGGGTAAATTACCGGAAGAGACACCGCAGCTAAGCAAAGTCATGTTTTTGAGGGGAGCGATGGGGTCAATCTTGGCAACGCAAGCAGAATTGATGACAGTGTATTGAGAAAAGGTGGAAGTGTTGAGGAAATGGTATATTGGTTTGTCATCTTTAGTGGAGAATCTGCATTTCCCGTCTCCGACCATCACGCTTCTGCCGGGATCCACCCTGAATTTCTCGCATAGGTTGGTTTTGCTGGACTCGCAGTACTTGCAGCTGCCGCATTCTCCGTTGAACACCGCCACCACCTTGTCTCCGGCTTTCAAGTCCCTCACACCTTCTCCCACGCTCTCTACCACACTGCATATGTAGAATCAGAGGTGGAACCAGAACACTGAACCGGACTAGACAGATACAAAGTATAATTTTGAAAAAAAGTACACAAAATTTTTACCATAGCGATATATACATTTTTTAAATTTGGGATGGACCATAATAGAACGTAATAATTATATCATTATTACTGTTTTATTAGAGCCATATAGTGTTATCTTGACGTTACCAGATAGTGTAACAAGGATTAGGTTGGGTTTTGGCAGTGTCAAGAAACTGATCTGGAGTTTGAACAGCACCATCAACGTAAGCATCAAGACCAAGACCAACCAATGGAGAGTGGACTTGGCACTTCCAAACCGGGAAATTGGATGAAGTGAGCTTGATAGGAAAATTGGTAGTAGCGGTGAGGGGAACAACAGTGGTGGTGACAGTGATAATCACGTTGAAGAGAATGGCAGAAAAAAAATAATAGCTATGCTCGTTAGAGAAGAAGGCTCGTGATACCATAAAAAGTATAGATGTGCTGTATATTATTATGATGAGCAAATGCTCATTATATACAGTTGTCTAATGTACATGATAAGAAGGTTGAACAACCGTAGCTATTCTAAAGCAAGAGATAAGTACAATAATATATTTACAATAATAATGATATAATTATTACGTTCTATTAGACCATGACAGGGTTAGAATGATTATCATGACCGTGATTTCTTCATTTGTTCAAATTAAATGTTCATTTTGGTAAAAGTTACTCCCTCCGTTCCAAAATAAACTTCCAACTTTCTTTTTTCATCCGTTCCAATTAAATTTCCACTTTCTTTTTTTGGTAAAGAATTTGTGGTTCACAACAATTCTTACACATTTCTCTCTCATCTGCACAACTCTCCACCACACAATACCCACTTTTCTTAAATTGTGTGCCAAAGTAGGTTGGAAGATAAAATAGGAACGGAGGTAGTAAATTTTATCAAAGTTAAATTTATTTTCAGCAGTGAAATTAATTAATCTTGAGTGTTAGATAAGTTTTAAATGTGAGAAAATAAGTTTAATTGTGGTGTGTATCTTAAATAAAGTCAAAACTAATGGTTGATGTTAATAGTTAGAACTAGGGTTGGACTCGGGCCGGATCGGGTCCGGGTCGGGCCTAGGACCGGGCGGGCCGTCAGTTCAGGAATGGTGGACCCAAGACCGGCCCGGGTAGCCACCGGGTCTGGTCCGGGTTCGGCCTCCGATTTGGGTATTTTTTTTCTTTCCTAACCCCCCCTCACCCCCCACCCTCCCAAACCCCTCCAAACCTCTCCTAACCATCAACCCCAACCCGGGTGGAACCCCAAAAAATGAAAAAAAAAATCAATTTGGCCCGGACTCGGGCCCGACCCGGCCGGGCCGGTTTGCCAAATGTGAGACCCGAGCCCGGACCCGCACTACTCACCGGGCCTAGGCCCGACCCGGACCCGGACCCGAGAACTGGGCCGGTCCCGGTCCCGCACAGTAGCGGACCGGGCCGGGCCACGGGCCGGGTGGCCCGACCCGAGTCCAACCCTAGTTAGAACTCATAACCGATGCAAATATACATTAATATGTATAATTAGAGAGTACACAAATTTCGGTTCAAATGAGAAATTCATTTAATGTGAGAAATAAAAATGAATTAGTTTGATTTGATCTCTTACACAAAACATGACAAAATTGTATTGCACCTGGATTTGTATTTACACTAAAACATATTCATGTTGTACCAAGGATTTGAAAAATGTTTTATTGAAATAATTTCATATTGCACTAAAGATATGGGATGCGGGTTTTTTCACAAATATTAAGAAAATGACACTTTTCCAGATTTCGAGGGAACCTACCCGGACCCTTCATGTCCCAGAATACGCGGGAAAACATTGTGAGCTTCATTCTGCACGCATTCAAATTAAAACTCAGATTATTATATCATACGAAGTAGAGTTGGATTTGGGATACACACTTTTTGATGTACACACTGTTTACACATGTCTGTGTAAGGTTTTTTATGTCTATACAGACATAACGTATTTTAAGAGGCCTATAATTATTATACACACATGACACATAAAAGAATTGGAGTGAGATGTGTGTTTGGTAAGGATGCAATTAGGAAGATCATGCCCGCTGTGCGCGAGCGTGTGTGAAGGCACCAAATTTACTTTCTTTTACGTAGTACTACGTATAACACAAGACTTCGGGAGGGTCTGCAAATTAAATGCTTTTGTTTTCGAAAAAAAAAATTTAAGTGATTTTTAAGGTTGATAGTGTTTGAAAAAAGTGATTTTGAAAAGTAAAGTTCGTTTGATACTTCGTAAAATATACTCCCTCCGTCCCGAAAAGGTTGAATAATTTTTTTTAGATGTCCCAAAAATATTTGCTATTTACATTTAAAGTAATACTCCCGAAAAGGAAGTATGTTTTTGTGTAATATAAAAAGTAAAAAACAATTTTGAGCTAAAAGATGAGAAACGCTTTTTAAGTAGAAATTGTCATTTGAAAACACAAATTTTAGCACTAATTTCATCTACTTCCATTTTTAGTTAAGTTGAATTATACACTTATTTCTCTTTTTGAATTACGTTTTATTTTTTAAAGTGATATTTTTTTTACACATGGTTAAATTGAATTGGTCTCATCATAAATTTTGAATTTGTTAATGGTAAAGTTGTTCATCATCAAACCCTTTTCGGATTTAAATGAATCCAAGTAATGGTCTATAACTGTCCAAGTCTATTTGTTTCAAAGGTTAGATCTTAAACTTGTTCCAAAAGACTATATACTCATTTTTTAACAACTATAATTATCAGAGACCAGACCATAACAGATCACACCAAATTAACCAGATCAACCTTGGATAATTATAAAATAAACAAAGACCAGACGTTAACCGGGCCAGATCAATTATATTCGGATCAGAAAATTTCAATTCAAGTAAAAACATGTGAGATCATCACACCAAATAGGGATATGCTCGGTAAATACACTCCTTTTTGGATTGTCATAAAAATATGAAGACTTCTTTAAATTGAACCCTCCTAATTTTTTACTTTTTTACATTATCCATTTATCTATCTATTCATCTTTTTTGTGAGTTTTTATTTCTTTTTCTTACTTTTTAGAGTTTAGAATTGTAAAGTACAGGGCAACAATTTTATTTTTATTTTCTTGATCCAAAAGGTGGAATCTCACACCCCGGAGCTCCCCACACCCCGACCAGATAGGGTACGTGAGAGGATGTAAATCACGGTGACTCAGTCAGCGAAGTGACAGTAGATCCATATAATCATGCGCGTCAGAGGTTCAGCCCATTTCAGAGGTGGTAACCTTAACACGGTCGTTGTGAGATTTGGACCTTAATCCTTTATCCAAATTTCTCACACTCACTTAGCTACCCCGTCTGGGTTTATTTCTATTTTCTTAGATCGTGGGAGGGGTAGTAATATTTTTAATGATCTAATATTAAAACTACGGAGTAATAAGTAGGGAGTAGTATTGTACCTCCCCTTTCAAGACACTGAGATCTGTATGGCAGATAGAAGCGTAAAGGATCTTCACTCGGACCTCCGATTCCTGAGGCGGCGCCACCAATACATCCTCCACAACCAACGCCTGCCCGGGACCATAAGCCACGGCAGCTGCAGGACTTGGCCGGAGGAGTCAGATCAGATAAAGAAACTTGTCAACTCTCCAATTCATCGTCAGCATAAAAAGGTCAGAAATAGAGAAAAACAAGGCACGTGGAGGGCAGGCGTGCATTATGAATTACTACTGTAGTAAATATTAATGGTGGTGAGAGAAACCTTTGCAAGTTATGACCTTGCCTGCAGTATCATCTGTATTGGACGAGCAGCCATTAATGGCGGAATTCAAGTTAGTTTCAGAACCCATCTCTGCCATTGTATGCACGTACTATACGTAGAAGAGTGTGAAAATTGCAAGGCGACAAAAGCTTATTTATAGCGGTGGAAATCTTGCCTTCGTCAGTGGTTTAATTTGTGGGTGAAGCTTTTTTTTTCTTTTAATCTGTTTCAGAGACAATATTTTGTTTGTCCAAAACATTGTCTATGAATCGATGTTCACAGACAAAAAGAAAAGCTTTCACAGACATCGATGTGTACAAAAGTGTGTATAAGAGTGTGTACAAACATCATTTTTGTTAATTTTCATATCGGTGGGCGTAACTAAAAATGCAAGCGAGTGACAGAAGGTCAGGTCCCGGGTTCGAATCCCGGTAACTATGATCAGGGCCGTCTAATGAATTCGGAGACCCCGGTTTCAAATGTAAAATCGAGGCCCTACATTAATATAAAAAAGTATCAAAAAAATTCAATCCAAATACATATACTTAAATTAATTGAGTACTCATTAAATAATGTAATAAAAAATTTCTAAAATTGAATTAATATTTGATTTAAAGCAACACAACTCATTATTCAAGCAATTTGAGTAAAGAAAACTAAAACGATCAACGAAAAAAATGGTGAATCTATATTTTTCTTCCTCACTAACTGTGTTTTACTGATCAGCATTAATATATGTAGTATAATATTACGGAGTATTATATAATACTAATAAAATTTTGAAAATTTTGGGCCCCCGTAAAATCGGGGGCCCTGTTCTGGATAACCTATTGAACCCCCTAAAAACGGCCTTGACTATGATGAGGGTTTACTATGCTAAAAATGGATAGGGCCTCTGCAAGTATCGATGACAGAACCCTACTCTCTATCTGTCAGATTTGGATTATAATCCAATTTCCATCCTCCCAACATACCGTCCAGATTGCGGGGCCCTCAGGGATGAGGTGTCATCCTCTTTCTTTTTCTTTTTTGTTTTTTTTGTTTAATTTCCACAACGTTAACGAGTCAAGTCCATCACTTGTGGGGCCTTCCAGTTCCACATTAAACTGCGGCTTTATTAGTTTTGATATAAATGGAAAGAGAGAGAGGCCAAATTTAGGTAAATTTACATACGTACCGTACATTTTATTAGGTATACCATGCCACAGGAGGTAGGTCCATAGGTATGGAGGGTCAATAGGTATTGAGTTCGAAACCTCTCACATGGCTTTGTTTTTTATTTCAAACATACGCCGAGCCGCAGGCTGAGCAGCAACAGCTTGTTGCTTTGATGATTTTTTTTAGCATCTTTTATTGATTCTAGTTTAATCATAACAAATATCAATTAATAATTCAATCGGGAAGGCAGTCAAGTGAACTTTTGAATATAACCGTGCAGATAAACAGCACAGTACATTTCAGAAAATAATTTGACTGTCTTCATGGTTGAATTTTTATTTAAAATTTGGTATGAGTAAACTAGACTTAATGAAGAAGATGCTAAAAAAATTCATCAAAAAATTCCACCGGGAACCACCCCCAAAAATCATCAAAAAACCAGTGAGTTGTTTTGAACGAGTTATTGATTAGTCATGAACAGAGGAGAAAAGATAAAATTATGTTCATGGATTTGAATTCTATTGACGATTCATGAACGCGAGCGTATATCAGTGTAGAAAGATCGAGAATTTTAATTGCTACGGTACAGTTTTAAGGTTTGTCAACGTACAAGTTTAACCATTAATATCTTTCATTCATTATTATCAAAAAATAAAAAGTTTAGATTTTAAAAATTTTAAATGAGAGGAATTTGACAATATTTTTTGAATTTAATTTATAATACATTAGTAAAAAAATAGAGTCAAAGTAGAATACATGAATAGTGCAAAAAGTCCAATGTTGCATTTAAAAAAGAATGGAGGTATTATTTTTTTCTACCAAATTAATAAATTAAATTTGTTGTTCTAAAAATGGATCAAAACTATAATTATCAAAACTTTGGGTCACATTTTAAATAAAAAAACAGAAAAGAAGATGGCGCAAGTATTGGCGTACGCCATATATGGCGTAAAGCCAAAGTCACTTCCCCAAAATAGTGAAATGGTGAAAGGGATGGGGTAGCTGTTGGAGCAAAAAAATTGACAAATCCACCATTTTGGTTTATGATTTGGTGATTGTTCGATGAGCTCTTACTCACCCAAATAATATTCCCCAATACATCAGCCTAAGAGTAGATATTCTAAATTAAAAGTAACATTTTTCTAGCTACAAATGATCTAAGTAAATAAGTGAGTGCTTGAAGCTGTCATAAGTTATTTTTTCGGCTAATCACTTTTATATTAAATTTTATATTAAATCAAATGTTATAAGCTATTTTTTCGGCTGATCAACCTAACTTTTATATTGAATTATTGATTCTGTGAATTCAATCATTTAATAATCAAAATAAGTAAGGGAACGAGTGATATCGTCTTTGTATAAACATTATTGTGGGTCACATTTTTATTCATAATGAATAAAATCCGTTTTGTAATTGAACCTCAAAGTATTCTCATATTTTAATGACTGTAGTAAACACGAGACCTCTTCAAAAAAGAGCCCTCCAGACCTGTGGCCGTCTCCAATGAATAAGGATTCCAGTTTTTGCCGTCTTGTGTGCGGCGTTTAGATTTAGTCGTCCTTTGGAGCGACGATTAGGTTTGTGATAGAGTATATCTAGAGAGAAGTGAGAGCTAGAGAGAGAAGTGCAATAATATGCTTCAATAGAATGAATTTGTAACCCCTATAACTACTCCCAAGGGGAGTATTTATAGAGAAAATTAGGGTTGGGCTCCCAAGCCTTGGGCTTGGGAGGCCCATTTACAACTGGACCGCTACTGGGCCGAATACAAAGCCACTAATGGGCTGTACAAATGAGTAAGTATAAAATCCGATTCTGTGAGGTCTTCGTGGCCGACGAGGGCGTGGCTGACGAGGGCACGGCCGACGAGGGCACGACCGACGAGGGCACCCGGGTTCCTTGGACTCAGGACCATAATCCGAGTTGGTCCCTTTTCGGCCGACGGGGGCGTCCTGGCCGACGAGGGCGCCACTCTGTGCCTTGTGCTTTCTGTTCTTCCGAGTATGTGGGTCCGGGGGCTCAGACCCATATACTCCATCAGGAGTCCCCCACTCTCTAAACTGAGACGTAGACGAAGTGAAGGAGAGTAGATTCCTATGCTTTGGTGCCCTTGGCCGTTATCTGTTCCTTGTTGTGGACAGGGGGCCGTTGTTTACTTGATGTCATTGTTTTTGGACGATGAGTGTCCTTCTTTCAATGGTGGCCGTTGAAAGGCACATTTTGCTTGGGCGTTGATGGTTGAAGTTTGTGTTCGGGCCGATGAGGCCACTGAAGTTATTCCTTGCTTTGAGGACGATGACGTCCTTTCCTTTGGGTGGCCGATGAGGGTGTTTGCACACTCCTTTTGGCCGTTGCCGGTTGGCCTTCGTGTTCTTGGCCGAAGGGCACGTCATGATTAATTGTTGGCGGAGGACGATGAGTGTCCTTGCCTCTAGTGGCTTGTTGGCCGTCGCTATTGACGTTATGGGCCTTTGGCCGATGAAGCTCCGTTGTGCTGTATGGATAATGTGGCCATGCTTTGTGGTCACATTCATGTTCTTTGTAGTGTTTCCTTTTTGTTTTGCTGAGGCCGGTGTAGTCCCCCAGTCCCCCACTGCTTCAGGCCGGTGTAGTCCCCCAGTCCCCCACTGCTTCAGGCCGAGGAGTGTGAGGGGTGAAGGAGTTGCTTGAGTCCCTGGCCGAAGCGGCCTCTCCGTAGTCCCCCTGAATCCAACTCTCATGGCGATTTTCTGGCCAAGGTAACCCTGTGGGAGAACCCTTGTGCGCAGATCGCTTGTAGAGAGTCATCATCAAAGATCATGACGAGGAGCCGATGGCTTGTGGGCTCTTGGGTCCTTTGATCTTGTGGCCGTTACGTTCCTGGCCGTTGCCGTCTCCTTATTGTTTGGCAGTTGTGATCTTGGCGAGCAAGTGGGACGTTGTGGGCGCTTGCTGACATTTGTAAAGCCAGTGAGCGTGTGTAGGCCGTAGAGTCCGTCCTGCCAGTGGGCTGTTGATATTGAGTTTGGCCCGTTGGTGACGTGGTGGCCCCCCATTGGTGGCCGTTGTTGTGGCCATTGGGGGGTGCCACGTGTAGTGACCGTTGGGTGGGGGGTTCTATAAATGCCCCTCCCCCTCCGACGAGAAAACGTATTTGCATTCTGAATTTGTCGAAGTGCTGGCCGATTTTCTAGAGAGATAAACTCCCAAGCCTGTTCTTCGTGTTCTTCGTTGTTCAAGGTTAGTGTTCATCGCGATCTTCCTCACTTTTCATACTTTGCTTCCTAGGTTGTTGATCTAGTGTTAGGCGTTTGAACACCCTTAGATCTTAAGTTAGTCTCCTTAGGCCCGTAGTAGTAGTTATGAAGAGCTTGAACGAAGACTACTACCCCTACGACGACCAGCCCTCCACGAGGTCGCTTGACTACGAGGTGCTCGAGGAGTTCGAAGAGGAGATAGAGCGTTTAAGTCCCTACAAATCCGGAGAGCCGGTGGACGAGGAAGGCGAGGACGAGGAGTCCGCCTCCTCTTCAAAGGGTGAGGACGTAGGTGCGTCCCGAGTGGTGGACGGGGCGTCCACTTCTGCTGTCATTCCGTGCCCGAGGCCGGTGTCTGCCGTGAAGGGAGCAGCTAAGCCGAAGAGGGTGAGGACGCCGAAGAATGGGCCGGGTCTCTCCTATCTGGACCTCACCAACATATTCCTGATCAAGCCGGAGAGCAGTGCGGCCGACTATCTTGTTGCCCAGATGTATGTGGGGCCGTTCGGGCGGGTTAGGGCACCCAGGCCGACGGACCATGTTCTACTTCCGCCACCGGGATACTTTGGAGTATACCCGATGAGTTTTGCTAAGGGGTTGAGGTTCCCCCTTCACCCTTTCATCATTGAGTATCTGGACATGGTGGGGCTTCCTCCGGCCTTGCTGACGCCGAACAGTTATTCCTTGATGGTGGGCTTTTTACTCCGGTGTGAGGAGCTGGGCTACAGGCCGACAACGGCCCTATTCATGAATTTGTACCAGATCGGCCGAGGAAGCCACAAGAACTGTGCGGCCTATGCTACTCTTCAACAGCTGCCGAAGAAGAGGAGCTTCACGGATTTGCCTACGTCCATTCATGGGTGGAAGAGCAAGTTCGTGTTTGTGTCCATTGGTGAGAGTGGCACCGAGTTCCCCTCTCTCGGCCATACTGGGAGGTTCAATCTCCATGACCCGCCGAAGAGCTCTATCTTGGACGCTCAGGTGGAGGCTTTCCTGGAAGGGGGGCCGAGGAGCGTGAAGGATTACGTTACTGAATACAAGATGACCGCCCTCGGCTTCTTCAGATACCACCTGTATGGAGATAAGGAGGATGACCTCCAACTCTGGCCGAGGATGACCACCACATTTGAAGAGGCCGACGGCCCGGATTTGGGCATCCCTGCTGAGGCCGATGGTAATTATTTCTTCGGCTTTCTGTCTTTATGTTTTGTTCCTTTGCCTTACTAATCCGTTGTGTTTTTCCTTTGTAGATTTTGCCATGGACCGACGTTCCATAATGGCTATTGCCAAGGCCAAAGCGGCCGAGGAGCTGGCTGCTAAGGCGGCCGAGGCGGCCAAACGTGCCGCGGCCGGTGGGAGCGGGGCTACTGCTGATGCGGTCCCAAAGCCTGCTCCATCGAAGAAGAAAAGGCCGGCCACTGACGGCCAGAAAAAGTTAACTGAGGCCGGCCTGAGCGTCTCTAAGAAGACGAAGAGGGCTCCTTCCCCTTCTCCGGCTACCGAGGCCGGTACTCTGGCTGTCCCCAGCATGGACGATAGTGGTCCTGTCGTGGACCTTACCGCTGCTGGCGATGCTGCTCCATCACTACCTCTCGTCCAGGAGCCACGGACGAAGAGGGCCGGCAAAGAGATTGCCGGTGCCACCTACCAGAAGATGGTAGAATACCCCGTCGGCAGGGGTGTCTTCGATGACGTCATCCTTGGCCACGACGTCCTGGCACAGGCCATGCCGGCCAAGGATCGGGCTTACTTGAGGAAGCTCGGGGACGTGAATATTTATGAGGGCGGCATGGACCTCCTCGTCCAAGTAAGTTACCTTCCTTATGTGTTGTCTTTCTCGTCGTCTGTGTAAAACCATTTGCCTGACTTTTGTTTCCCTTGTTTCTGCAGAGTGCCTTCATGCTAATGGAGAGCCACAAGAGACAATACCGAGAGATAGCTCGCTTGTAGGAGCTAGAGCAGAAGGCCGCCTCGGCCGACGAGGCGGTTGCTTGCCTGGACCGGCTCCGGGAGGATGCCAGGGCGTTGCAGGCCAGGGCCGATGAAGCCGCCGCAGCCAGGGACGATGCCCTGGCCAAGCTCGAGGAGAGCAAAAGGGAGCTCGAGGAGTCCCAAAGGGCCCTGGAGGCCGAGCGGCGCAAGAGCGAGGAGGTCGTCAAGGCGAAGGCCGAGGCCGAGGCCGCCGTCGTGAGGGCTGCTGACGAGGCCATCGAGAAGTTCCTGGCCGAGGGGTGGAAGGCCGATGAGAGGCTCCCCTGGTGCTACGAGGTGGTGGCCGCCAGGCTTGAGAGTTGGGGGATGAACTCCCCCGCCGGCCAGGAGTATTTCAGCCGAGAGATGTCCGTGTATTATAACCTTGGCCAGGAGCGGATGCAAAGGCTCCTGTGTCGGCGGCTCTCTCGTGCTTTGAAAGCCATGAACTATACGTCTGGGTGGGCTAGACGGAACCTGAAGCTGCCGAAGCTGATGAAGGATCCAGAAGAGCAGGCAAAGCTTCCGTTGTCGGAGCGGGAGTCCCCAATTGAAAGCTCCGGCCTTGGCGAGCCGGATTACACCGAGTTTGATTTTTTGGACGATGTCACAAGTGCTGCAGCCACCGCCGGCCAGGAGGCTGAGGCCGAAGAGGGAGTAGACGAGGCCGAAGAGCCAGCCGCAGATGGAGGTGCTCCAGAGGCTTGATCGGCTACTCCTTTGTAGTTAGTTTTCATTTTTGCCCAAATGATGTAACGGCCGAAGAGCCCACCTTTGTACTGAATGGAATATGAATGAAATATTTTTTGCTGTCCTGATCGGCTTTCAATTCCTTGTATGCTTGTTTTGCTGTTTGTTATTTCAATTCTGAAATGTCCAAGTGTCAAGGTCATAACTTGGGTCATCCGCGAGTGTCCGCTACGTCCATGAGGTCGGCCTCCCTGTCCGGTGGCCTGGTCGGCCTATTCATCTTTGCCTTACACTTAGGAATTTTTTCAAAAAATTTCCTAAGTGTTTTGATCCACTTAGTTGCTTTCTTCCCGGTCTAGTGGCTTGGTCGGCCTGACCGTCATTTCTGTAGTATCACAACACTTAGGATTTTTTCCAAAAACTTCCTAAGTGTTTTGATTCTTGTAGTTGCTTCCCTTCCGGCCTAGTGGCCTTGTCGGCTTGACCGGTGTTTCTTTGCTATCATAACCCTTAGAATTTTTTTTTTTTAAAATTTCCTAAGTCTTTTGGATCCACTTAGGTGCTTTCCTTTTGCCCTTGACCGTAGTGTCCGCTCCGTCCGGGCCTTGGATTCATCATTTTTGACAAATGCTCTGGGAGATGTCCCAAGTGTTTGAGCCAGTGTCGTTGTCGGCCTGTATCCTTTGTGTTGTGGCCGATAAGGGCACCTTAACCTTGATCTTTTTGAACTTAGAATTTTTCTAAGTACACATGCAGAGGTGTAGGTAGCTAACGGCCTTGGAGTATACTGGTACCCGCTTCGGCTAGAGTTCCTTCATTTGAGTACTTAGATAATTTTCTAAGTATAAATGTTAGGCATTTACTTCCTTGCGGTGCCGCTGTCGGCCAAGGTCTGGCTTGTGGCCGATGAGGGTGCTGGATAAGGAATGACTTGTCCAAGGAGATGGTCCTACCTTCGTCGCCTAGCCATGGTTCCTTGTTGAGGAACCCTCTCTTTTCTCAGGATTTTTTCTAAGTGTTTGGGAAACACTTGAACGAATTCCCAAAGAACTTTCGCTTGACCAACAGCCTTGGTTCCAGTGCCTGCGTCGGCCATCCGAGATGTTGTGGCAAGTAGAGGTTGTTTCTTGATTGCTTGATCCTTTCGCGGGTGTGATGAGTGCCCGCTTCGTCCTGGTCATCCTCAGGATTGCGATGCGTTGTTTCATACCAAGCGTTGGTGCCTCAAAGGACTATGGCCGATGAAGGTCACCTCTCGCGTGTCACCCAACCGGTGCGGTTAGGGTTTTATAGGCGTGTGTATCGGCCTTGATTATTCCCTTGTAGTGTGTGGACGTGTCGTCCATGTTGCTTGTCAGTGGTACTACACTTGTGTTCAACTGATATGTACTTGGCCTAGTTTGGCCTGAGTTGTGGGGATTTTATTTTTTTTCATTGCTCGAGGCCGGCTGGTGTGCGCGGCCGTCGGCTTCCCTCTTTTTCCCTTATATATTATTTTTTTTTTCCGTTTCGGGGGGTATCCTTCTTTCAGGCTTCGGCCGAAGGGTGTGCTCGTCCTTCAGCCGGTTCGGACTTCGTTTATAACGTCCGTGATCTCAGGGCGGGTCCCGTCGCCTATTTATGACGCGGGCTAGACTTTTGGTCGGTTTCCAACGGCTGTCGTTGCCCATCCCTGAGTTTTGTGATTTTGTCACCTCGGCCATGATTTCAGGCTTGTCGTCCTGCGATCTGGCGCGTGGACGACGCGGTGAGCTTCCCGTTTCAAGACGTGGGCCGTTTGCGGGCCCCTCGTCCTGGGGACATCGTCGGCCAAACCTGAGCGTTTCACTTCTAGGCTTACAGGGCCAGGACGATGTGCTCTCTCAGCTAGGCCTGAGCCCTTCGCTGATACAAAATACAATGGAGCGCCTGAGCTTGTTGCTCGTAGGCTTCAAATGCAAGGGGCCTCGTCGGCCATGCCTGAGCCTTTCGCTCTAAGGTGGCCGACGGGGGCACCTGCTAATGTTTTACTTTAAATTCCAGAGAAAAAATCAGAACATGATTTTATTCATAAGTGGCTCGAGGCCGAGGGTGGCGTTCAATCAGTAACCCGTCAAGGGGTGAGGGCTTCGCCGTCTGCACCTCCTTCGGATCAATGATAAAACTTCACCAGATGGTGTACATTCCACGTTCGTGGTACATTGGACCCATTCGGGCGTTTAAGCTTGTAGGTGCCGGGTTTGACCATGGCACTGACGATGTAGGGCCCTTCGTACTTCAATGCTAGCTTGCCACCCTCTGTCGGCTGGCTTGCTTCCCTTCGGCGGAGGACGTAGTCCCCCACCTGAAATTCCCGGGAACGTACCTTGGTGTCATAGTATGATTTTACTTGACGCCGGTAGTTCTCTGCTCGGACGTAAGCTTGTTCACGCCTCTCATCAACCAGGTGTAGGTCAATCTTCATGTTCTCTTCGTTGGTGTCAGGCTCATATTGTTCCACCCGTCGGCTGGGGATGGCAACTTCCGTGGGCGCCTTTGCTTCAAAGCCGTAGCACAGGGCGAAAGGCGTTTCACCTGTCGCCCTCCTCGGCGTGGTTCTGTAGCACCACAGGATGTTGGGGAGCTCGTCGACCCAACTACCTCCTGCGGCCTGGAGTTTCTTCTTCAGCCCCTCCATGATTGTTCTGTTGGCGTTCTCGACCTGCCCATTGCCCTGAGGGTAGGCAACGGAGGAGAAACGATGCTTTACCCCAAACTCCCGGAGGAGTTCTTGAAAAGGGACTGCCTCAAATTGGGTGCCGTTGTCTGATATAATCTCCTGGGGGACGCCAAAGCGTGTGATGATGTTCTTGTAAACGAATTTTTGGCATCTGGTCCCCGTGATGCTGGCTAAGGGTTCCGCCTCGACCCACTTGATGATGTAGCGGTTATTCCCGGCGGCTCTGGGCAGGGGGCCGACCAGGTCAATCCCCCATCTGGAGAATGGAATTGCGGTGCTGACAGGGGCATAGTTGACAGCTGGCCGGCCAGGGGCCTTCTGGAGCACCTGGCAGGTGGTGCACTTCCTGGCCGGGTCAGCGCAGTCGCGTGCCATCGTCGGCCAGAAGAAGCCCTGGACGACGAGACGCCGGGACATGCTGAAAGGGCCCTGGTGTGAGGAGCAGACGCCACAATGAACTTCTTCCATGGCTATGTCGGCCTCGTCCTGGTGCAGGCATCGGAGGAGGGTGCCATTATAGGACCGTTTGTAGAGTTTGCCATCTTCGATGGTGTAGCTTGGGGCCCTGAGTTTGGCAAGTTTGGCCCTCTCCTCGTCCGGGGGCAGCTCCCCCGTTGTGATGAAGGTGGCGATGTCGGAGATCCAGTCCTCTGGTCGCTGTTGGACGCACAAGACGGGGCTGGCATGGATGCTGGACATGCTCAACACCTCGATCTTGGCCAACTGGGAGATGTGCTCCGGGGTGTCCGAGCTGAGCTTGGAGAGGATGTCGGCTTCGGCGTTCTCGGCCCTTGGGATCTGAGTGATCTCGTGGGTTTCAAACGCTTTCAGCAATTCCTCTGCCGCTTGTTTGTACTACTTCATCCAGCCTTCCTTTGCTTCGTACGATCCCTCCACCTGGCCCACTACCAGTTTGGAGTCGCACTTGATTTTGAGGTGCTTGGCCTTGAGGCCGGCGGCGAGTCTGAGACCGCTGAGGAGGGCCTCATACTCGGCTTCGTTGTTGGATACCCTGAAGTTGAAGCGGATGACATAGTAAGCTCTGAACCCTTCAGGGGATATGAGGACGACGCCTCCGCCGCATGATTTCGCGGCCGACGAGCCGTCAGTGAACAGGGTCCACGTATCGTCCGGCTCCGGCCCGGGGTTGGCGACGGCCGTCTCCCTTGCTGTGCATTCAATGACGAAGTCGGCCAAGGCTTGCCCTTTGATGGATGGCCTTGGCTTGATCTCAATCTGAAACTGGCTGAGGAAGATCGCCCATTTCACCATCCTCGAGGAGCTTGTGGGGCTCCTCATGAGTGCGCCAAGAGGCTGCTGGGTCAGCACATGGACGGTGTGGGCTTGGAAATAGTGCCCCAGCTTCTTCACTGTGTGGACGATGGCCAGCACCGTCTTCTCAATGGGGGAGTACCTGAGCTCGGCCTCCCTGAGTGTCTTGCTGATGTAGAAGATGGCCTTCTGCACCCCTTCGTCCTCACGGATGAGCACGGAGCTGATGGCCGACGTGCTCACCCCCAAGTACAAGAAGAGGGTTTCCCCGGCTTTGGGCTTGGAGAGCACGGGTGGGGACGACAGGTACCTTTTCAATTCGTCGAATGCTTCTTGGCACTCCGTTGTCCACTTGAAGCTGTTTGCCTTACGCATGATCTGGAAGAAGGGGAGTGCCCTCTCGGCTGACCTGGAGAGGAACCGGTTTAAGGCCGTCAGGCGCCCCGTCAGTCGCTGTACCTCCTTGACGTTGCGGGGCGGCTCCATGTTGATGATAGCCTGCGTCTTCTCTGGGTTTATCTCGATGCCTCTCCGGCTGACCATGTAGCCGAGGAACTTGCCACCCTGGACGCCGAAGGCGCACTTCTTGGGGTTGAGCCGGAGCCTGAACGCCTTCATGATTTCAAAGATTTCCTGGAGGTCGTCGGCGTGGGAGGAGGCCTGCCTGCTTTTGATGATCATGTCATCGACATACGCCTCCATCGTCTGGCCAAGGACCGCTCTGAAGATTTTGGCCACCATCCTAGTGTAGGTGGCGCCGGAGTTTTTGAGTCCGAAGGCCATGACGAGGTAGCAAAAGATTCCCTCTGGGGTCCTGAATGCCGTCTTCTCAGCGTCATCTTCATGCATGGAGATCTGGTGGTACCCTCTGAAGGCGTCGAGGAACGACATCAACTCGCACCCCGCCGTCTCGTCCACCAGCTGATCAATGTTGGGGAGAGGGAACGGGTCCATGGGGCACGCCTTGTTCAGGTCAGTGTAATCAACACACATTCTGAACGTCGGCGGCTTCTGGGCGAGGACGACGTTGGCCAACCACGTCGGGTACTTCACCTCCTTAATGTGTTTGATCGATAGGAGCATGGCGACCTCTCCTTTGACGAAGTCCCGCCTGTCGGCGGACAAGTAGCGTCGCTTCTATTTGACGGGCGCGGAGGCCGGATCGACGGTCAGCCGGTGAGTGATCACCTGGCGGCTGATGCCTGGCATATCGTCCGGGCCCCACGCGAAGACAACGGCGTATGACCGTAGGACGAGGAGGATGGCGTCTCGTTGGTCCTGGGGGAGTTGCTTTCCGACCCTGAGAACCCGCTCCGGCCGGGAGGTATCCAGAGGGATTTCCTCGACCTCCTCGGCCGGCTCCGCATGTGGCCTCTCCTCGTCTATGGCGACGGCGGCCGTAATGGTGTCTATCCTCTGTCCTTCCCTTTCGGCCGGCCTCGTTAGCTTGAGGTAGCAGGCTCTGGCTATCCTCTGATTTCCTCTGGCGTAGCCGATGCCGTCGTTGGTGGGGAACTTCAGGCACAAATGCTTCATGGAGATGATGGCCTCCAAGTCCTCCAGCGCTGGTCGGCCCAAGATCAGGTTGTGGGCGCACTGGAGGTTGACCACCATGAACTCCATGTCAATTTTGGAGTGGTGGGGGCCGTCACCGACCTCCACAGGGAGGACTATCGTGCCCTCGGCGTCGATAGAGTCCCCGGTGAAGCCGGATAACGAGGTCTTGATCGGCTTCAGCAGAGCTCTGTCCAGCTACAGCTGCTTGAAGGTGTCCAGGTACATCACGTTGACGGAGCTCCCCGTATCGATGTAAGTACGGTGGATGATGGAGTCACCGATCTCACATCGGATGACGAGGGCGTCCCTGTGTGATTCCGTACCCGGAGGCAGATCCTTGTCGGTGAAGGTGATTGCCTCCGTTCGTTGCCTCTTCGGCTGGGGGGGAACGTGGGACACCTCCCCAATGTAAAGGGACTGGGCCCATTTCTTTCTCTGAGTGGCGGAGTCCCCCCCAGTGTTCCCACCTACGATGAGGTGGATGTGATTCTTCTTCGGCGGGGGCTCTTCGAAGTCCTCGTCGTCGCTGAGCCTACCAATCTCCCGCTTCTTCACGGAGGGTTCGCCCCCATGTTTGCCGGTGTTTACCCAAGTGTTCTTGCGTGGGCCACCTTTGACAAACTGGGAGAGTTCCCCCTGGCGAATAAGGCGCTCGATGGCCTTTTTCAGTGTGATGCAATCGTCGGTGTTGTGCGACGAGTTCTTGTGGAATCGGCAGTACGTGCCGCCCTGCTGGATGGCAAGGATCTCCTCGGCCGGCCGAGGAGCCTGCTCGATGAGGCCGTGCTTCTCGGCATAATCGAGGATGGTGCCGACCGGGTGGGTGAGGGTTACCCCCGGCCGTTCCAACCTCGGCCGCCAGTGGCGGTCTTTCTTACTCTGTCCACCAGAGCCGTGACGGCCCTGGGCACCCTGGCCGGCCGGGGACGGACCCGGGGCCGGCGAAGGATTTGTCTTCTTGGGGGGATGGCCCCCCTCTCTCTTGTGATTGTGGAGCTCGTCGGCGTCGGCATACAAGCCTCCGCGCTGGAGCGCCTTGGCGTACGATCTCGGGGGGTCGGTGATGAGGCTCCTAGCGTACGGGGAGCTGCGGAGGGCTCCCTGGTACAAGGCAAGGAGGGTGCGCTCATTGTCCCCCTCGACCTCCTCGGTCTCCCTCGTCCACCGATCGATGAATGACCGGAGGGACTCCTCGTGCTGCTGCTTGACGGAGAGGAGGTGGGTGAAATACTTCTTGGCGCGCTTCCTCCCGGCAAAGTGAGTGAGGAAGCGCTGGGCGAGATCCTGCCATGAGTCGATGCTTCCTTCTGGCAGCCCGTTGAACCACTCGTACGCTGGCCCCTCGAGAGTAGAGAGGAACCAACGGCAGAGGTATTCGTCGGACGCGTTCACCATCTGCATGTTGTTCTGGTAACGGCTGAAGTGCTCCTGTGGGTCTGATCGGCCATCGTAGGACTTGATGGCGTTCCCCCTGTACTTCTCAGGGATGGGGGCCGAGAGGACCCTGTTGGTGAAAGGTGTCCTGGTCCTGACCTGGATGATGGGGTCACCTCGCCCTTCGGCCAGCTCCCTCTCCAGGGCGCTAACCTTGTTCATGAGCGCGTTGAGGCCGGGGTCGTTGGAGGCGCCGGCCGTAGGGACGTTGGCCGACTGCTTGGCCTCCATCTGAGCTAGCCTCCTTTCCATCTGGGCGATGATCTCGTCTCGGGGGTCCCTGGCGGCCGTAGCGCCGCCCGGCTGGTTCCTCATGCGCTCGTTGTGAGCCGCGTTGATCTGGTGACGCACGTCATCCTCGTGCAACTTTCCCTTACCCTTGTCCGGGCGGGGCTGGTCCGCTGTCCGGGACACAGACCCCAAGCTTTCCCTCGGCGAGCCAGGACGAGGATCACCAATCCGTCCCGCCATCCTCTCCGAAACCGGACGACGGCGCATGTCACCTAGCCTATTGAAGGCAGAGGCTTTTCCACGCGCTGGGGTCTGCCCGGGCCGAAGAGGGGAAGCAGGGTGGGAGTGGGACGACGCCGTGTCCTGGGGCACCACCCCCTCATCGTTGCCGATCTGGACGGCCAACGGTTGGGGTTGAGGAGGTTAAGTGAAGTTCCCCCCAGTCCTTGGCAAGAGTGCGCTGAGGACGGTGGGGTTCTGGGCCAAGCTGGCGATGATAGCCGATAGTGCGGCCTGGACCTGAGGATCTACGGACGGAGAGGCCACGGCCATAGGCTGGGCCGGGGCGTGATCCGTCTTCTCCGCTCGCTTCTTGTCCAAGCCGAGGCGGGCATCAGGGACTCCGCCGTTGAGTTGGTTGCGGAGGTCCGTCGTGAGGTTGAAAGCCTCCTGGAAGAGGTCCCCTCCGCCGACCTGGTCGGCCGTGGCGTCCTCATCGTGCTCCCTGGGCTCTTGGTCCTCAGGGATGGCTTTGCTGACGAGGTTGCGGTTTGACTTAGTTCTCCCCATGATCAGTGGTTAGATGTGCTTGGTAGCGACGAAGGGTGCTAACTTGATTGTTCTAGCTCTCAACGAGAGCACCAAATGATAGAGTATATCTCTAGAGAGAAGTGAGAGCTAGAGAGAGAAGTGCAATAATATGCTTCAATAGAATGATTTTGTCACCCCTATAACTACTCCCAAGGGGAGTATTTATAGAGAAAATTAGGGTTGGGCTCCCAAGCCTTGGGCTTGGGAGGCCCATTTACAACTGGATCGCTACTGGGCCGAATACAAAGCCACTAATGGGCTGTACAAATGAGTAAGTATAAAATCCGATTCTGTGAGGTCTTCGTGGCCGACGAGGGCGTGGCCGACGAGGGCACGGCCGACGAGGGCACGGCCGACGAGGGCACCCGGGTTCCTTGGACTCAGGACCATAATCCGAGTTGGCCCCTTTTCGGCCGACGGGGGCGTCCTGGCCGACGAGGGCGCCACTCTGTGCCTTGTGCTTTCTGTTCTTCCGAGTATGTGGGTTCGGAGGCTCAGACCCATATACTCCATCAGTTTGCATAGAAGGAATTGTTCGTAGGGATATCGCGAGACATGTTGTGGCGGGCGATGGAGAAGGAGTTGCTGGAGTCAAGGGAGGGAGAAAGGGAGGCGTCCAAGGGCTGAAATTGTGGGGCAGACGGAGGTTGCGCGTCAAAGAATCAATTGAGCGACGGGTGGGAGTTGTGCCTTGTATGTGTCAACAATCATAGCGATGGTTCGGCCTCCTCCTGAACCGCCGCCAGGAGATGAACGAGGTGCTAAGGTTTAAGATACTTGTTTTGCATATTTAATATTTTTCATGTACCATCCTCCTCCTATTAGTTTTTATTATTTTATCATTTAGTTTCTTGTTACCATCTATGTTGTTAGATTTGTCAGTTTGTTTGGGAATTTAGCCTCCTTTTATGTCATTGGGTATGTTTGGATCTATAGGAAAAGAGATGGTTGTGTCAAGTTCGCTGCATGGTTAGCGATTCATGTTGCTCTTTCGGTGGTAATCGTTTCTAAGTCTGACCATAAGGTTTACAGTTGTAGTTGTTGGAGTTGAAGTTGTTGGAGTTTAGTTGGTGTCAGATTTGTTTTTCCTTTGATTTATATAATGATCCTTAAACTTATAATATGAATAGAGGCAAGTTTTCGTTCAAAAAAATTAATCAAAATAAGTATGATTGAAGTTCTTTTAAGATGGAATTTGCCTAAAAGGGACAATTTAGTGTTCTGTTCTTCATTTACATTTTAAATGCAACTTTACCATAATTCTATAAATCACAGTTTCACAGATAGATTCATTCAATTCAACAATTGCAATTTTATCATACCAACTCTTTGTGTGTGTTGTAATCAGACATTTACCAGTATATGACATTTACCAGGTATATGACGAATACCTAATTGTATCTCACAGCACGTTTGGTTGGAATCCTCGTACACTTTGGATGGTTTTACTTGGACTCTAATTCCTCCCAAATCAGATCAGATCAGACCAGTTCAGACCAGACCAGACTTGGGTAGTTATAAAAATACAAAGAAACCATACCAGACTAGACCAGTTCAGACCAGACCAGACCAACAAATTACAGTCCAAGTAAAAACATCCTTTGTGTAATCATTTTTAAAAAATTAGGATGTTTTTACTTGAACTGTTTTCAGTCTCATATCAGACCAGATCAGACTTAACAGACCAGACAAGACTTAAACAAATCAAATCAGACCAGCCCAGACTTAAACAGATTAGACCGGACCAGACTTCTGTAGTTATAAATAACAAAGAGACCAAACATTTACCAGACCACTTCAGACCAAACCAAATTTAAACAAATCAGATCAGATCAAACTTAAACAAACCAGATCAGAGCATACTAGCAAATTACGGTCCAAATAAAAACATTTTTACACTCCAAAGTAATTGAGAATTAAACACGATATATATGTGTTGAATGACATCCGTGATAAGGATAGGTTTATTACTCCATACGCACCAGCCAACTTACAACTGAACCGATTGGACCATTTATCATATGTGATGACAAAACTTAAGAGCTGAGGGAGATTCGCCCAAAACTCTGGGCTTAGCTTTCACACTAATGAATCATATACTGTTATGAAATCGTGAAAAATACAAATATTACACTAACAATTGCTTTAAAATTAATTTTCGAGAAAAATTTGTTGGCGTTCATCAATTCATGGCCATTTTTTTTGAAAGGTCAATTCATGGTCTATTAAAAACGACAATAAAAATAGTAAGCCCTCGTGTAGCACCTACCATAAGCCACATGCATTAGAAGGCAGCCATGCATGTTTAGCAAATACATACGCCCTCGATCATACTTTTTACGGTGGATGTCCAAGTGTGAAATCATTTAAGTGTGTAACACCTACTTGAATTTGAATGCTTTACATAGAAGTAAAAGATGGTGAAAACAATTGAATGAAGTTAAGTACCGATTTGGAAACTTCAAGGCAGGTCGAGACCCTGGGCAACCATAAAATTTGGGCCTTTTTTTTAAGTTGCAACACAAGCAAATTGTCTTAAAATACAAGTTAATAATAAACGTAATGATGGATAGTCTACCCGGGGGTATATATCCGAAGGGTTATTACGGGGAATAACTTAGAGAGAAGTCGGAGCAAGTAAGTAAAAGTAGAGAGAGAGTGTATTCAGTATGAATGCCGTTTTCAGCGTGGTTACAAATGAGGAAATGGGGTGTTATTTATAGTAGCAATAAATGCCGGGCAGGGACACGTGTCAGGCGCTCATTGGCCGAGGGGTCACCTCAACTGGTTGGCGCTGGCAGCCGCATGTGGCCGCATTTAATGCGGCTGTTGGATGGGACGTCTGTGCAGGGTACGGTGATCTGCACGCATGTGAGGCGGATATCTTGTCGAGTGAGATGCCTTCGGCTATAGAGCAATGGCCGAGGGCTCCTCCAACCGATGGCACTCTGGTGCCGAGGGCTCACAGTGCCGAGGGCTACTGTTTTCGCCGTTTTCTCACAGTTTCTTAATTTGCTTGCGAAGCCCGTCCTGTGAGAGTTTAGGGCCTTCGGCCAGGGGGCCGAAGGCACCCCTGGCGCGTAGTGCGGGCTGCTTGGTACTCTGGGCGCTGTGATCTGGGCCTGTTGGACCTTCTGGGCCTGTTGGGCCTCTAAAGGAGTAGTAGGAGTCTGTGGGCCGGGTGTTCCCGGGCCATATACTCCATCACGTAATAATTAAAATGAAAAAAAAGTCAATAATAACTTACAATTTATTTAAAAAGAGAAATTCTTCGGACATATTTAGATGCAAAGTCATCTACCAAAAAATCAACAAATAACCACAATGCAACAATTCAACAAACATTAAATCAGAAAATAAACAAATTACAAGAAATCAACAAACAATTCATCAATTCAATTAATCAAGTTCGCAAGAATTAGCAACTAAATGAATAAAAGAAACTGGATGCAGTGGACTAACCGGACTCGGGGAGGCGGCCAGGCGGGTGCGTGACTCACTGGAGCGCTGTGTGAGGGAGGCGGCCTGGTGGTGGATTGCAGGTCTGCAGTGGTGCCTGGAGGCTGGACGGCTGGACGCCTGGACACTGGTGGACTTCCGGCGGCGTGCGGAGGTGTGGTTGGTGCGGTGTGCGAACTTGCGGTGTGCGGAGATGCGGCGGTTGTGAATCGTGTTGGGCGTTGCGTGGATAAATCACGAGGGGCGCCGAGAGTTAACGAAGGGGATTTTGGGGAAGGTAGATGTTGGGTTGTTGGGCTAAAGGGTAATGGGCTGGATCTAATACTATTTTTTTTGGCACTTCAAAAATTTGGGCCCTGTGCGATTGCACTGGGCAGACATGCCCTGGGACGGCCCTGTGTAACTTTTGTTAAGGGCTTATCAATTTTATCCGTCATTAATTTGTAAAATACATAATTTTTGATATCGCGCTAAATGATGTAGTATAAAAATAAGTAAGGTTTAAGATATTTTTCTGATTAACTATTTTAACTATTTTCATATAATTTATTCTTTATTTTGGTGACAAGATATACCACGTCTTTTATTTGTTTACATAAATCAAAATGGGAGAACTACCAAACAAGCCCTCGAACTTACATAAATAGTGCAAATCGGCCCTTTTATAGGAGGCTCTATCCGGCCGTCGCCATTTGGGGCTGTTTCCGATAGATTTTTTTGGTGATTTTTTTGAGCATATTTTTCATTAAGTCTAGTTTATCCATACCAAATTTCAGCTGACAATTCAACTGAGAAGGCAGTCAAATGATTTTCTGAAATATATTGCGATGTCTAGCTACATAGCTATCTTCAAAAATTCATTTGACTGTCTTTCCGATTGAATTTTCAGCTGAAATTTCATATGAGTAACGTAAACTAGACTTAATGAATAAAATGCTAAAAAAATTCATCAAAAATATCTACCGGGAACTGCCCCAAATGGTGACTGCCGGACAGAGCCTCCTATAAAAGGGTCGATTTGCACTTTTTATGTAAATTCGAGGGCTTATTTGGTAGTTCTCCCATTCAAAATATTCGACCAATTCAACCGCTTCAATAAACATTTCACCAATTTTAAGTGATTCACCCAATTTCATTGTTATCAAACAAGCTCTATTTTATTTCTGAAAGCAATTTAGTTCACTGTATGAGTAATTCGAATATACGTACTTGTTGAAACTAATTCGACACGAATTTGTATGCATCAATATAAATAAATTATATGAACACTCAATTTAATGTGGAAACCCGAAACTGTGAAAGTCATGTGATATTTCGAGCTAATGTTGAGGTCTATTCTCATTTTATTAATATATACATTCCTCGCTATATTTACATTGTACGAGTTTGAAGCTTTGGAATTTTTTATGAATCACTCTCTCATGTCACATGTATGCAATGTTGGGCCGATGACTGAAACTTTTGGGCTGAAATCAAATGGGGTGCTAGACAAAGGTTATGGTTGGTCCGTAAACTTTACTTTGGGCCAACTTTGGGCCGTAAATTGAATGTGAGTTATAATTCTTTTCTTTTTGTTTGGAGCGTGATACTCAATGTAACTTGCATCTTCGTACAGATGGATAGGGTCGTAAACGAATCAAATAATTTGTGCTCGATTCGTGATTCGAATTCGTATAAGACGATTCGAATTCGGAAAATTCAAATACAAATACAAATAAGAATATTAAATTTGATTCGAGTTGTTATCAAATACAAATAAGAATATCAGTGTATTCGATTCGAATATTAATCAAATATATTCGATTAATAATAATGGTAATATTAATGTCAATATTAATAATAATAGTAGTAATAACATTATAATAACTTTTAAAAGATAGAAATACCCTCAAAGTGTAACCCATATATACACTTTTGCATACAAATTCCAAACCTATTTGTATGTAATAAATCAGAATATAAATACAAATACAAATCAATTTTTTTGGTTCAAACGTCTTTCAAATACAATACAAATAATTATGTATTCGATTTGAAAAATAAAATTAGAGTTGTTTGACTTTGATATATACAATTATCAACTTATTTCACACATTATAAGTATAATTTCTAATATGTGTGTGTTAGTGTTTATTTAAAAAAGTTTAGATTTATATTTAGTAATCATAAAATTAGTTCACTTTAGTATATTGTGTACCATCTAAAAATGCATTGATCCATTAAAATTAAATTCAAAAAACACATATTAAGTCATAGCATGCATTGACAACATAAAAAATATGGAATATAAAAAAGTTATTTTAGAGTGATATTTGACTAAAATTTTAACTTATGCTCAAATCGATTCGATATTCGTATATGATTCGTTAACTATTCGTATTGTTAAACAAATACAAATACAAATCAAAATTAATATTTGTTTCATATTTGAATTCGAATTCATATTTGAAAAAATTAAACAAATACAAATACAAAATCTCATTATTTAACTCGGTTCGGTTCGTATACAACCCTACAGATGGAGTATTAGAGAAAGGAGTAACATTGCGTAACAGGACTATATTTTCGGATTTATAACATGAATTCCCATTTCTTAATTTCGTCAGCATTTTAATATTTAGAATGAGATTCTAAGTTTTGTTATATTATTAATTAAAGGCAGCCTGATCTATAATCGTAAATCTTGATATGGGCCTCAATGACAATTATGTTCCTGGAGAATTGGGAAGGGGTGTTAAAGAATCGTTTACACACCAGATACGTAATAATAATCTAACATTTAGCACATTAAAATTGCTTAAACTTATTGATCTTTTAAAATTGATCTGATTTTTTTATTCTGCTTTGATTGCCTTTGCACCTCCAAAATAAACCAAGAGTTATGCTACAGGTGAACAAACTTTTACAAAAAGTCTTACAAAAGGGGTATGTGCCATCATCACATTATTTAACACATCACATCACATATACAACATTTTTACATTAATGGTAATTAGAATAACCACATCACTTGTTTGTAAGTTTTTTTGTAAGTTTTTTTGTACTTCTAGCATTTTTCATAAACCAAAGTCATCTCTAGACTCTCTAAGACTTCGTATTAAACAAAAGCGGGGATAGAAGGTTCTTATGGAATAGACCAAATAGACGGTAGTATGTACTCCCTCCGTCCCTGTTTTTTCTCTCATTTCGGCTGGGCACAGTAATTAAGATAGTTGGTTTTGTGTGGTGGAGAGTTGTGCAGAGGAGAGAGAAATGTGTAAGAATGTGTAAGAATGATTATGAACCACAAATTCTTTGTCAAAAAGGGAAGGAGAAGATAATTTTGGGACGGACGAAAAAGGAAAGTTTGAAGATAATTCAGGTACGGAAGTAGTATACATTTTTTAAAGGCCTATGATCCTAGGACGAAGAGTATATCTTCTTCTCTCTCTTTTTTGAGAGCATAACGCCAAAATCTAGAAAAAAGAAACATTATAAATGCAGTTTTTTATTAGGTACTTTTTATAACCATTTGAGGGAAAAGCTGGGACCAAATTACCCAAAACGTTTTGTGACATGTAGAAGAAAAAAGATATTCCGTGTGGATCATGTTATAGGAATCAGATTTACTTGGGAAGAATGATGCTTTATTGGTATTGCGTTCCAGAAAACGTCAAAACGAGTCATTGGAACTGCACATAACACGTGAAGACATGACGGCCCGTCAGCACAGCGTAGAATGATACTCCCTCCAGTGAAGAATAAAAAAGTAAAAAAGTAGAAATTTGTATAGAAAATAGAGAAATAAAATAATGCACAAATGGATTTATTAAAAGAGAAAGTGATAAAGTTTTTGAGACAAACAAAAAAGAAATGGTGTCAAGGTTATAAGTGACGAAGGGAATATTTCAAAAGAATGAATCTCCAATCCTAATGCCCACACTCTGACCCAAAATGATATTTTGGAGGATGTGAGCCATGATGACTCAATCACAAAATGGTGCCCAAAATGATATTTGGGAGGTTGTGATCCCTGGTGACTCAATCAGTAAATGGTGATAGAACTTGTACCCGTGCAACTAGAGGTCTCATCCAACTCACACGAATTGTAACCTACACATGATCACGGTTTTTGATCCTTGATCAATGTTCCAACATTCTCACCGCTCAATAATAAAATAGTAATGATGATGATGGTGATGATGATGATGATCGTGATGATATTATTATTATTCCCTCTGTCTCGAAATTATCTTCATTCTTTCCTCCTCGGTCCATCCCAAATTTATCTTCTCTTTCTCTTTTTATTAAGAATATGTGGTTCACAATCATTCTTATACATATCTCTCTCCTCTGCATAACTCTCCACCACACAAATCTCACTATCTTAATCCTCGTGCCTAGTCAAAACCGAAGTTAATTATGAGACGGAGAGAGTATTATTATTTTAAAAAAAGGATGACATCGCATCCCTGAGGGGCCCTCAACACCGACCGGACGTTACGTTGGGAGGATGTTAATTGGCCTATAATCCCAATCTGACAGATAGAGAGTGGGGCTCTGTCACCGGTACTTGCAGAGACCCTATGCATTTTTTAGCATAGTAACCTCTCATTGCAGTTGTCAGGATTCGAACCCGGGACCTGACCCTTGTGGCACTCCCTCGCTACCAGTTGAGCTACGCCCACCGGTGGAGTATTTTTATCCAAAATAATAATAATAATAATAATAATGATAATAATGATAATAATAATAATGATCATAATAATGATGATGATGATGATGATGATGATAATAATAATAATAATAATAATAATAATAATAATAATAATAATAATAATAATAATAATAATAATAATAATAAAGTGAGAGAAAGCTCGGAGCACATGCATTCACAAACCTGAAACTGAACTTATGGGACTTTCGATGCATATGTTATAGCAATTATTGTACGAGTATCTGTCATTTATAATAATGTGCCTGCACATAAAAAATTAACTGGTAATGCACTAATGCTAATGCAGACTTGTAAGAAAACTAGAGAAATAGAAAACGAGGTACGTAACACTTGGACTAAGAAACAACGAACACCCCGCCAGCCCCTAGTATCCACTATCCAGAGCTTAGCTGATCCACCTCGTCACTTCGTGTCTTCGTCGGTCACTAAACTTTGGTCATTGACTCATTTGGTCTAAAAGGTGTAATCTCTCATTCCAGGAGTCCCCATACCCGGATCAGACAAAATTTTTGGGAGGATGTTAATCACGGTGACTCATTCGGCTTAATGATGGTAGGTCTTTTTCCCGTGCACACCAGAGGCTCAGCCTTATTTCAGGTTCTGTGACCTTCACACGGCCGCTGCGGGTTTCGAACCTTAGTCACTTGGTCTAAATTTCCCACAACTGAACCAACTGAGCTACCCGTGCGGGTAGAACGTAACTAAGGTATGGGTAAACTTTTTATAGTGACTAGCTCCACCGCTTTCACGGCCCCTTACCCCAGAAACCCAACTTTGGTTTGGCCCTACGGGTTAGTATACACCGCTTGGCCCTACCACTTGAAGGGTTTTTTGGGGGAGCATAGTACCACTGGTGCTAGTAGGAATCGAACACGAGACCTCTCCTATGCAGGGGTAACCTCACAACCAGCTAGGTTGGAAGTTCCGGTTAAACTAAGGTATGGGTAAACTTTTTATAGTGACTAGCTCCACCGCTTTCACGGCCCCTTACCCCAGAAACCCAACTTTGGCTTGACCTTACGGGTTAGTATACACCGTTTGGCCCTACCACTTGAAGGGTTTTTTGGGAGAGCATAGTACCACTGGTGCTAGTGGAAATCGAACACGAGACCTCTCCTACGCAGGGTAACCTCACAACCAGCTAGGCTGGAAGTTCTGGTTTGGTCATTGACTCATTGGTATATACTTATAGGGAGAAAAAAGAATATATTCCCAACTTTCCAAGTTACATTCAGCTATTCACGAAATCGGACACAAACTATTTATAGAATTTTATTGGAAACGATTAACACTACTAAAAAACCTCGGTATAGGCAAGGATTTTGGCTCGGATAAGCTCTTAAAATTCTCAGACTATCGCTCTTGGCTCGGTTTTGGCTCGGATATATTTCCCGTGCCACCTGGGTCGATCCAAACGTGTTGGCACGGATTATAGGATCCGTGTCAACACTTGGCAAGGCGTTTGTCTAGAATTTTGCGTCCAAAAATTAGCATCCAAAACCCTCAAAAATTGGCACGAATTCCTCTTGTCTCGGAATTTGCCTCGGATTATAGGAACCCAACCGACCCAGATTATAGCAGTTTATGGATCGGATAAATCCGCGCCAACAAGTATATCAGGTAAAAAAAACGTATACCGTATTTTGTACGGTATACGTTTTTTTATACTTTTTTTATACGTTTCAATTTTTTTTTGCAGAAATGTAATCTTTTTGACCATACATAACAATTCAAAATTCACATATGCAACACCACATACATGCACAATATTCACAATTCACAACAATATTCACAATTCACAACCACAAGCATAACATAAAAAAAACTAAGATTAATAAGCAGTTGAAAGAAAATAGCAGTTGAAAGAAAATAGTAATTAAGCAGTCCAAGCAAATGGCTAAAAAAGCCATTAAAAGAAATTACAATAAAAAAATTGTTCAAGTTTGGGAGTGTTCAGTTCACAGCATCAAAAAGATCATCCATGGGCACGTCATTAGAGCCGTTCAGAAGGCTTTTAATTCCGTGGGGGGTCGGTGTTCGGAAACCAGAGAACTCAGGCAGCGGGACACTCGGGTTGATGCTCCGGACCTGCTCCAAATACGACATGAACGTATTCATCATGTTGGCCATCTGGGTTTGCCAAATCTGCTGCTGCTGGGAAAATCGGGCATCAACCTGCTCCTGAATGCGGGCATCAATCACTTCTTGGCTCGGTCCCGTGATTCGGCTTGTGCAATCCATGCTGCCCGACAGCACCTCTGCCTCGGAACCCGTCCCAAATCGTTGCCCCTTGTACTCCGGCACGGCCTTGCAAAACAACTCCGTATCATCATTGTCAAAGGACTTCCCCTCACATTCTGCTTGGGCCTTCAGATCATTTTACTTTTTATGCAAAATATAACAAAGAATTATATTTAGCAAGTAAAATAAATAACTATTACAAATATTACAACTCATGTATATATAAATAGTGTACCCTCGTTTCAATAACTCTTGGAGGAGGATCGCCAGCCTTGGGCACATACACCTTCTCAAAAACCTCAATCTTTAAAGGCGTTCTCTTCAAAGATTCAGTCTGTAATCACAACAAGAATCTAATGTTAATGAACTGTTAGTACAATTGAAATAAAACAAGAAATATAAACGTTTAGGAACTGTAATTACCATTCTTTGAACATGTGTGGTCACCGGAATCCGACCTCCACGAAATTGCGAACCCCTTGCTGCCTCAGTGCTACGATTCTTTTTCCCTGCTACACTTTTCTTCTTAAATTCATCAGAACCCCAATACTCCTTAAGAACAGCCCAATGCTCCTTTGAAATCCATTCTGGCTTCTCATCTTTGCGTCTAGCTCTCCCAAGATTTTTACTCAACCACGATGAGGCACGGGATTCAAACCGCTTCTTTATTCTTTTGTGGATGTAGGGATCCCATTCATATTTGTTCTATACAATAACATAAAATAGTGAGAAATAAACTCTAATGTGATAACAAGGTACTTAATTAGCAATATATGAAACTATACAAAACCTGAAACAGAGTCCACCAACGCTCACGTTGGGACTCATCAGCGTGCTTGAAAGAATACCAAGGGCCGTGATAGTTTGTCGTTAGAATACCTATGATAGTGTCCAGAATAGAAGGCTTGCTACATAACATTGATTAAATAATGTTGTCATTAAATAATATTTGTTTTTAAATTATGAAATCTTGATTAAAACTATTACCTTCTCATTTCCAGGAAAGTTATCCATGTTTTTGTATGAGATTGGGAAGGGATGTCATCATTCACTCCAATTGATGGTTCACTTCCAGCTCTGGAGTGGACTGATTCAAGTTCAAGTTCGGTATTGGGAGAGTTCTGGCTGAAAATAATTGGCTGGTGCTCTGTGGTGCTTCCAACACGACCGCAACTGCGACCACCACGGTCAGAACTAAAGGACTGAAGACTACTACCTCTACCAGACATTTTATTTAATTATATAACCTTATAAATACAATAATCACCTTATAATTATATAACAGTGCAAATTTCGTACATTTAAACGAAGTAAGGTAAAAAGATTATTCTGTAGAAAAGTGTGAAGTATTTATAAAACACATACTGTCCACACATGCATAAAGACTAAATAAAATTTACAGAATAACAAGTAAAATTGTGGAATATATTCTGTAAAACACATACGGTAGTTATAAAAATATATCAACTACCGAAATATATAACACATAAAAAACATTCGGTAATTTCAAATGCATATAAACTACCGAAATAAATAACACATGAAAACATTCGGTAGCTTGAAAAATACATAAACTACCGAAATAAAAAAATATCATTTAAATAATAATAAATTACCGAACTTTAAAAACACAAACAAAATTGCTTTAAATAAAATAGAAATAACCGAACTAAATAACACAAAAAACATTTTGTTTTAAAAAAATATAAACTACCGAACTAAATAAGAACTAAAAGATTTGTTTTGAATAAATTTTAAACTAACGAACTAAATAACACATAAAGAAGGTTGAGAAACATGACCTGGACTTGGAGGGTACACGTATGGCGGAGGAGGGTGCTGTAGAAGAACTGTCCGAGCCGAAGTTGACCTTTGCACGGAGGAGGGTATACGTGTGGCGGTAGAGAGTGTGTAGTGTGGCGGAGGAGGGTGTGTAGTGTGGCGGTGGAGGGTGTAGTGCGGCGGTGGAGGGTGTAGTGCGGCGGTGGAGGGTGTAGTGCAGCGGCGGAGGGTTAGGGTGTCGAAGGGGGATAGTGTGAAGTACGGATGGGAAAGTCAGTTTAGGTTTAAATATTTTTGGTTTTGGCACGGACTTGGGACGGAATAAACTGAGTTAACTGGGTTTCCAGAATACTCGAATGATTTCTCGTTGTTGGAACAGATATTTGTTGAACCAATATCCGTCTCAAGCTTTGAACGAAAACGGTTGTTCAGTTTTCGCTGTTGTCACGACCATGAATGCATCCAAATTCTGTGCCAAAGCCTCGAAATTCAAATTTTAGATGGCAAAGGACTATTTGGCTAGATTATGGCAGCGATTTATCCGTTCCAAAGTGTCTGGCAGTCTGAACGTCCAGACATGTCAGGCGTTGACTGTCAGAGACCCCTTGCGACGATTTAGGCACGGAATCAGCCGTGCCAAATTCAAATTGTGGGCGGGTCTGTGTATAGGCACAACGTTATCCCAGACAAATACGTTCCAGTTTTTTTAGAAGGGGCCCCTTGCGACGGTTTAGGCACGGAAAAGGCTATGCCAAATTCAAATTGTGGGCGGGTCTGTGTATAGGCACGGCGTTATCCCAAACAAATCCGTTCCAATTTTTTAGAAGTTATCTATAAATAGCTAATATACTTGAAAATACAAACTGCTTAAAGTTTCAAAAGTAGCAAAGCAATGGAAATGTCTGAGAATTCAGCTGCAAAAAAAAACAGATATTTCTGGTGAAAAAAAAACAGTCAGTTCAGGTGTGAAAAATGGAGATACTCCTCGATTGAGTATTCGAGACGAAGATAGTTAAAGATATAACCGGGATCGACGAACATTTCATTAAGTGGATAAAAGCAAAACCAAGTCATCATCCCTATTAATTAAACTCATATAAGTCATTCATCTTAGTGGTAATTACATTAAATCAAATCAAACTCAAAATCCCCCCTTTGTATTATTTAATTAAAAGAAAGATATCTCTTTCCCTCTGGATACGAGCCTTACTTCGTTATACTACGTATAATTATTGTATTGTATTTATTTATTTTGAGTGCACACCACGACAAAGTGCACGTCCGTTCCTTCTTAGATTTCCTTGAAACCAAACTAGGACCCAGAAAAATAGCAAAAACAGACGTGGAGCAACTGCTATCAGGACAACCTGCCCAATCGGCATCAGAATAAGCCTGCAAAAGATGTGAGGATGGGCTCAGCCGAAGGAGCAAACCGTGTCCTAGAGTGCCTTGCAAATACCTGAAGATACGCTTAACATCCAGAAAATGTGATGTACGAGGAGCATGCATAAATTGGAAAACCAGATGAACAACAAATGTAATATCAGGTCGAGTCATGGTCAAATATTGTAAAGCACCGACCATATTCCTATACTCAGTGGGATCTGCCAGAAGATCCCCATCAGTGAGAGATAGCTCAGTTCTTGTGGGAAGAAGGGTACGAAGTGGTTTGAGAGTGTGGAGATAAAATCGGACAAGTAAGTCCGAAACATATTTTTGTTGAGATAAAAATAAACCAAAGGAAGAACGTACAGCTAGGACACCCAGAAAAAAATGTAAATCCCTCAGATCATCAAGACAAGTAATAAATGTACTAATGAAGGAAAGAGAATTTCGAGTAACAATAATATCATCAACATAAAGAAGAACATAAAGAACAATATGACATTGGTGATAAATAAGGAATTGTCTGACTTGCTATACAGAAAACCATGAGTCGGGAGAAAACTACTAAAACGATAAAATCAGGCCCATGGGGCCTGTTTGAGGCCATAGATAACTTTCCTTATACGACACACATGACTAGGAAACTGAGGATGAATGAAACCCGGAGGCTGACGCATATAAACCTCTTTTGTTAAATTACCATGAAGGAATGCATTTTTATCATCTAACTGGCGAATAGTCCAACCAAACGAAACAACAAGAGATAACATAATACGAACAGTAGTAGGTTTAACCACAGGACTAAAAGTTTCAGAAAAATCTACACTAGTCTATTGAGTAAAACCTTGTGCAACCAGACGCGCCTTATACCGCTCAACTGACCCATCAGAATGAAATTTTGTCTTTTAAATCCATTTAGACTCGACCACATTTTTGTTAGGATTACATGGAACTAAATCCCAAGTATGATTATCGATAAGCGCATTAAATTCCTCTGCCATAGTAGCTCTCCATTTTTCATCTTTATTAGCCACGGAAAAATAAGTGAGAACACATGCCGAAATATCTGTTTTAAGAGTAAAAATTGTTTTTGGTTTAAAAATACCCGACTTAGACCGAGTTTGCATAGGGTGACCAGGCAATGGAGGAGATGCTTGGGATTAGTGGTGATCAAGGATGCCTAACAGACCATTGGACACCAAGAATGACTCAAATTGAGTTCTTCAGGGTAGATAATCTTCAACAGCAGATAATTTTGTAGTCACAATATTTGTGATGGATGGGACCCCAAACCCCATTCCTTGAGCCAATGAAGCAAAGGATTCCGAGAATGAAGGACCAACCGAACGTGAGCCACCCATCCTGAACTGATTCTGAAGGACAAGACATGGACTGCCGGAGAGAGTAGGGTCGGCAAAATGAGAACGGGTTGCTGCAGCCTCACTGGAATCCACGTGCGACTCTCCAGAAAGCAACGGTGGTGGCCGTAGGGCTGGAGGAGTGGGCCTCTATGTGAAGATAGGCAGAGTCCAGGAGGAGTATGCTGGCATCGGAACAAACGCTGAGGAGAACAACGACGAAGGGAGAAGGGGATCTGTCAGGGGTGGTGGCGTCTCGTGACTCGCGTTGGGCTACACGGCTGCCGCGCTGAAGACCGGCAAATCTCTAGCCGGCAGCTGTGAAGAATGGGCCACGGCGGCGGTAGTCGATGCGGTGGCAGCGACTGAGATCATGATAGCAGGCTTACCAATGTGGTAGCCCTGGGTATCATATATATCATAAGAAGTGTTTAAAGTCAACAAGGAAACCTAATACAATAGGAATCCTATTACAAGGAAACTAATTAAATAAGGAAAAACCTAGTAGGATACTAAATACACTATTAATAGGTACCAATGGAAAATAACTAATTGTAGTTAGTAAATGAGAGGAAAGGCTCATTCCTTATTTTCCAGCCTAATGTATTATTTATAGTGTGTAAAATACACTTATTATCTAGCTTTTAGTTATTATTACTAGTACATCTTATTAAACACAATACATTATTAACATGGTAATCCTTTACAACGCATCCATGCACACACTCCTTGTTGTATATAAATACAGTCCATTTTCAACGCGTCATGTGAGTAGCGTTCATCCCTGTTGGTCCTTCACAAAGCAACAGTTATGATAAAAAATCATGTAAGCATTGTTATCACGGGTTAGGTTAGTAACACTGAGTAAGTTTTTTTATGCCAGGAATTTCTTCGAAGTGTGGGAATATTATATGGTGTTCAATCTAGTTAGTTATCTTTGTATTTGTGTAGTTATCAATTAAACGTGCAATACGGGCCACAAATGTGTATCAACCCGGGGGCTTCCTTGTAACCCGTAAGTTAGCCAACTTCTCCTATAAAAGGAGGCTAACTTACGGGAACCCTAACAATCGATAGAGGCTTAGAAACGCAGAGGCGTAGAGATAGAGAGGTCAAAACGTTAGTTTTCCAACAAACATTGTAAATCACCGATGTCCAGGTCAAAACTTAGGCAAATCTGTTCAAATTCTTTCAAAGTCAACCCTGAGGTCAAACATTTTCTAAACCTAACTATAAAGGTCCGAAAGTCGTAGATAATTCAATCAACCTCGCGTCAACGGTCATCTCACAACAATCAACAATCAACCACTGAAGCCTCCTCTGACTCATCAACATTATGTGATCATCAATATGCTGAAATTCTACATGATGAGCTCAGGGAAACTGTCATGTGTGGTACTTGTTTAGATTGCCCCACACACATGGCGGGTATGACGAGCTGTGAGCAATCAAACCTTGCACATTCTGAGGGGGAGTTGATACGTTTGTAATTTCCATATTTATGTTTGTGTTTTTAATTAGTTTTGCTTGATCTTTACTATGGAAATTACACACTTTTGGTGTAGTAGATTAGTTTGTTAAATTCTTGTAAATAGGTTAGATTAGATATATTCTGAGCTCAAACAGGTCTTGATCACTCGAAGTACAGTTGGTGAACCCAAAAAGTGGAAAGAAGGTGCAAAAATTTGAAGACAAAAGAAGATCCTGAAATTTTGGTCTATACTCGGTCGAGTATTAACTATACTCGATCGGGTATTAGGTTGGAACTTCAAATCGGATCAGATCCGAAGACAAGGGAACATGCCGGGAAGATTTCGGCCACGATTTTATGTCTGTACCCGATCGGGTAGACTGACATACCCGATCGGGTATGCCTTTGAATTTCAAACGAAGATCGGTCGAGTATGGTCCGAATACCATTTTCTAAGCATACTCGACCGGGTATTAATATATACTCGATCGGGTATACTTATGGAAAATAGCCTGAAACCGGTCGAGTATACCTCGGATCGAGTGTTACACACGTACTCGATCGGGTACCATGTATATACCCGATCGAGTACCCGAATCCCATCCCAAAAGCCTATAAATACACATCCTTTCCTTCACAAAAAGAGATCCAATTCCTTTGTACGTCTAAGCTCAGTATAGAATAGTTCTTTCTTTATATTTTTCATCATGTTTAGTCTCCAAATGAGGAGCTAAACTCTTCCATCTTGGTTTTGCTACTTTGAAGCTTAATGAATTTGTAAGTTGTGAGTTATTTTCTTTAATCTTCTTCCTTGAATATTAATTCTTGCTTTTAAAATACTATCTCTATATCAAAGTTGGGGAGTGTTACTAAGATGACAATTAGTTAACATCTTGACATTGGTTATAGCAATAGCTATTTCTTCCTCTATGTTAATATTGGGGAGTGTTACTAAAATGACAATTAGTTAACATCTTGATATTAATCATAGTAGGATTCATATTCTTTAATATTCTTCCTTGAGTATTAATTAATTCCTATCCATATTTCATGTTAATATCTTAAACATTACTTAAAGTATCAACTAGTACTGTTTCTCATATTAATTATTACTAGAATCAATCGGTTAATACGTTTGTTATTAATCCGGTTCTTTCAACGGTAGTAAACTCGGAATATTAATGCATGCATCTCATGATTAATATGCCAAGGGGAATTAATTATATTGATTGAACCAATAAACCGCTTGTGTTGAGGTTATCAATCTCAATCGTTTTCATCTTAAGTTTATTGCTACTATCAAGTTAATATACGGTGCTTGTTCTATATCGACTCGATAGTAAGTTTTATTAATGAACGCATCTCGTTATTAATAACTACCCTCGATGAACTGGATATACTCCTCGATTGAGTATTCGAGAGGAAGATAGTTAGAGATATAACCGGGATCGACGAACATTTCATTAAGTAGATAAAAGCAAAACCAAGTCCTCATCTCATTGAATTAAACTCATATAGGTTGTTTATCTTAGTGTTTTCAAACCAAACAAATCTAAACCCCCCTTGTTACTATTTATATAAAAGAAAAGTATTCCTTTCCCTGTGGATACGAACCTTACTACACTATACTACGTATTAGTGTTGTATTGATTAATTATTTTGAGTGCACCTAACGATGAGTGCACGTCAAATTTGGCGCCGTTGCCGGGGAAAGGCAAATAATTTTTCTTTTATTTCATATCAAGAAAAATAAAAAAAAATATATATCAAACAAAAATATAAAGAGTGTTTATTTTTCTATTTTCTGAGCTTAGTGGAGTTTATGGTTAAACATCGTTCCATAAACGAAATCACATATCACAAAAACCCAGAAATAGAATAAACTTTTGAGCGGTTGAAAAGTAAATTTTCTAACACCGACTCGGAAGAATCATCTTCCAGAGATTCATACACCGCTAGCTCTAGTTCTAGCGACACCGAAGAGCCAACCACTATGGCTCTTGAAACAAGAACGCTAAGGGAGCTCACAGCTCCAAACCTCAACCAGCAACCACTATGTATTACCTTCCCTACACTTGATGAGGGTAATACGTTTGAGCTAAAATCTGGGTTCATTCATCTGCTGTCATCCTTCCATGGCCTAAGGGGCGAAGACCCAAACAAACATCTCTCGGAATTCCATATTGTCTGCACAAGCATGTGCCCAAATGGAGTCACTGAGGAACAAATCAAGTTGAGGGCTTTTCCATTCTCCCTCAAAGACACGGCTAAGGATTGGTTATTCTATCTCCCGTCAGGGAGTATAGATACATGGGCATCGATGAAAAAGTGCTTCCTAGAAAGGTACTACCCTGCATCCGTCTCATCATCTTTGAAAAAACAAATAAGCAACATCGAACAAAAAGATGATGAGACATTATATGAGTATTGGGAGCGTTTTAAAAAATTGTGTGCTAGCTGCCCATATCATGGTTACACAGAGCAAGACCTCACCCTCTACTTCTATGACGGTCTTGCGGAGCAAGATAGACGCCTGGTGAACGCAGCATCTGGAGGGGGAATTGTCAATAAAACCCCTTCCCAAGCTAGGAACCTCATCTCGGAGTTGGCCGAGAATTCTAGACACTACAATGGGAGGTCATCATCAAAACGGGTCATGGCAGCGGAATCCAACATCTCGTTGGAAAGTCAAGTAGCCGGCTTGACTTCTTTGGTAAAGGATTTCCTTTTAAATCCAAAACACCAAGAAGTCAAGGTCTGCGGCATATGCTCGACACAGGGGCACCCCACCGATTCCTGCCCAACACTACAAGAAGAGAATTCCGAGCAAGTCAATGCTTTGGGATTTCAAGGCCAAAAGAGGTATGATCCACACTCTAACTCCTACAATCCTGGGTGGAGAGATCACCCGAATTTGAGGTATGGGAATCCTCAAAATCAGCCCTTGCCACCAACTTTCCCAAAGCACCAAGGCCAGACGTCAAGCTCAAGTATGTCCACCGAGGACATGATCCGAGCACTAACTTCCAATGTCTCAACCATGCAACAAAACATGGTTCAATTTCAGCATGAGACCAAATCCAGCATTCAGAATTTGGAAAGCCAAGTCAGTCAAATTGCAAATGCCGTAAACCGACTTGAAACAAAAGACTCGGGTAAACTCCCATCTCAAACGGAGCAAAACCCGAGACAACATGTGAATGCTATAACGTTGAGAAGTGGGGCAACGTTGAAAGAGGTAGAAGAGAACGATGAAGAGACTGAGGGTGTGGACCCTGGAAAGGTAGTCCCACCGGAGGAGGAGATCACAGAAACCAAGCTTCCCCCACCCTCATAATATGAACAAGAAATCCCGTTTCCTGAGGCGCTTAAGGATACAAGGAAGCTAGAAAAAGATGCCGACATCTATGAAACCTTTGCAAAGTGTGAGGTAAACATTCCGCTTCTTAACTTAATGAAAAATGTCCCTCGTTTTGCTAAATTTTTAAAAGAATTATGCAAAACAAAAAGGAAAGATAAATTGAAGGGGAAACAAGAAGTTAGAGTTAGTGAACACGTCTCGGCCATTTTTCAGAGAAAACTCCCCGAAAAATGTAACGACCCAGGCATGTTCATTATCCCTTGCAAGATAGGAGACACCACATTTCCTAAGGCCTTGTTGGATTTAGGGGCATCAATAAATGTCATCCCCTATTCTGTTTATAAAACTCTACAACTTGGCCCATTACATCAAACCGGTGTAGTGATTCAACTGGCGGATCATTCTAGTACTTACCCGAAGGGTGTAGTAGAGGATGTGCTAGTAGAAGTAGGAAATATGGTTTTTCATGTTGACTTCTATGTCCTTGAAATGGGAACTGATGACCACACAACACCCATCCTTTTGGGTAGACCCTTCATGAAGACCGCAAAAACGAAAATTGACGTTTCTAGTGGTTCACTAACTTTAGAGTTCGATGATCAAAAAGTGGAATTCAACATCTTGGACTCTACGAAAAAACAAATGCAAAATCCAACTCTTTGTTCTTTACATGTTGTTGAACCACAAGAACCGGTATTTTTAAAAGAAGCGGATAAAATCGAATTCTTTCAAGAAGGGACAAATAAACACGAGAAGCCATCTGTGATGAAAAGGGACGTGTTAAAATATGAACTAAATCCACCTATAATGGAGGTGGTAGTGAGAAAGAAACCCCGGCCTTACTGGAAAAGGCCGAAGAATAAATTTGAAAAATGGCTAAATAAGGCCACAAAAAATGAATCAAGGGATGTTCACGATCCCACTTAAAAAAAATGAATAACGTCGTGCCACGACGTTAACTAAGGCGCTTCTTGGTTTCATCCAAAAAAAAAACTAAGGCGCTTCTTGGGAGGCAACCCAAGTTTATTTTTTTATTAACTCAAGTGTTTAGAATTCATTTTTTGTCTAAATTATTTGAGAGATCAGTGAGAGAGGGCACTAATCACGGGTTTTTGGAAGAAAAGAAATAAAAAATGCAGGTTTTGGAGCATCTGGGGACATACCCGATCGAGTACCACCTTATACTCGATCGGGTATAGCCAAAAGAAGGGGAACCGGGCATTACTCGATCGAGGAAGCATGGATTTTTGAAAGAAAATAGACATACCTGATCGGGTATCACTATATACCCGGTCGAGTATGTACAGAAAGTCGAAGTACCAGGGAAACTGATGCCCATATTCGGTCGAGTACAGGGCTCGAAAATTGAAAAAAAAGGGATACCCGATCGGGTATCACTATACACCCGGTCGGGTATGAACAGAAATGCTAAAGTTGAAGAAGACTGATTCCCACACTCGACCGAATACATGCCTCAAAAGTAGAAAAGAACACATACCCGATCGGGTATGGAATAATACTCGACCGGGTACCGGAGGCAGACCACTCATGAACTTCATTTTCCAGCAATACTCGACCGGGTAACACCACATACCCGATCGAGTACCGGAGGCAGGCTGCTCAAAAACCCCACTTTCCAGACATACCCGACCGAGTAACATCACATACTCGATCGGGTATACGGGCATTATAACCCCAAATCAGCCCCAAACACTTCATCTTCCCCAAAATCCCCAACCCCAATTCGAACAAAACGCACCCAACCTCCATTTTTACACCTTCTCTCTACCATATCTCCCCCATTTCTTCACCAAATCATCCCATTTCAACACCAAAACACTCCCCTCATCCTCCTCTACGCACTCATACTCACCAATCCAATTCTCCCCCACTTTTCAGAGGTCCGAAAAAACCCTATCCCCACCTTCAAATTTCGGATTTCAAGCCCAAATTCACTCAAAAATGGCTCCAAGGAAGGAGAAAGGACAAAGCTCCAACACTAGGGCATCCATCCCGGGCTACGAGGACATCATCTTCATGGACAACGAACACCGCACCCGCTTCATGTCCACCATTGAAAGGCAAGTTAAACCTTCTCGCTTTTTATGCCATGATGCCCTAAAGGAATTAGGAGTGTACAAAATGACTAAGAAATTTTTTCATGAGTTGAGCATGGATAAGATATTCAAAATGCAATATCACTCAAATGAAAAAATTATATATGAATTCCTAAGCTTTGTGCAATTTGAGAACAATGAAGAGGATTTTAGGGATGACAAACTCAAGTTTCGCTTGTTTAACAACAACCACTCCATCACGAAACTTGAGTTCGTCGAACACTTTGGTATTCCGGTCCCTTACCAAAAATCTATATCAGACAATACCGCCTTCGGCCATACCCTATGGACAAAGATGACCGGGGAGACTAAATTCAGCTCCTCCCAACTCTATATTAGTCATGTCCAACATCCCGTCCTCCGCCTATTTTTAAAATTCCTTGCCAACTTCTTGCTTGGACGTCCCAAAAACCATCACACTAGGATGGGGGATGTATGCCTGATATCGGTAGCCCTATTCCGTGTCCACGTGGATTTCAACCTATGTAATCTTATGTGGGCACATCTCAAAAAAGAAAGCGTAGCAAAGGGCGTTATTGTAGTGGGCGGGGTGATTATGCACTTGGCCACAAAGTTCGGGTATACGGATAACTCTCCTATACCCGACTACTGTTTGATGAACATTTCTTGGCTGGGCCACTCGGGCTGTACATCTTTTTCACACACCGTTTATGGTGAAGAAAGACCCAGAAATATGTAAAACTGGCTCATCCACCCCAAACCCCTCAAATACTTCCTCCTGCCTAACTCAGAACTCCCCCAACTCCACTACAAAAAAGCAAGAGAGGAGCAACATTACCTCTTCCCACACGCCCTTCCACCACATCTCTAGGAACCGGAACAAGAACCTCCCCAACACCAACCCGATTACGATCCCTATGCTCAACTCCATAGCCATCAAAACATGGGCCAGGACATCCCAGAACAAAGCCAAAACCCTCCACCACCCGACTTCTTTCAACAACTTCTGGAGGGTCAACAACAACTGCTTACGGGATACGCCCAAATGGACAACCGGCTCAACCGATTAGAGGAAGAGCAAAGAGCCGGTTTTCAACGATTAGAGGAGGAGCAAAGAGCCGGTTTCAGCGATTGGCGGAGCTCAGGGAGGCCGATAGACATCGGTATGAGGAAGACCAACATAGGTTCTACGGACCTATGTACTCTTATATGGCACAGCAGGGATCCTTCCATACCATGGCGAACCCCCCTCCACCACCCTCGTGGTATGAACCCACTCATTGGGGTAACTTTGGAGGATCTGGCTCCGGGGGTGGAGGGTACGACGGCGGAGATGGCGAGGACACGTATATGGGAGATGGTGGCCAAGGGAGCGGCTTTGGAGGGAGCTACTACGGAGGAGAAGGCGGGCACTAGGGACAGTGCTTGATTCAAGTGCGGGGGAGACACTCATGATGGTATGTAATTTTCATTTCTACCTAACACTATGCATGTAATTCTTTTGAACTTTTACACACAAAAAAAAAATAAAATAAAATAAATTCTAGTTAGGTTGAAAACCCAACAAAATGGGAAATCTAAGCAAAAAGGGCTTATAAAAAAATGATGAGTGAGTTGGGGAGAATGGAAAATGAAAAGAGATGCTAGGATGAAAACCTGAAAAGGCTCCTAGGCAAAATGAGAGATATGAGAGAAATGTTTGTTTTTGCAGGCACTCATTGTATCCCTGTGAAGAATAAGAAGATTCAAGATAAAGAAGAAGAGAGGAGGAGAAGAGAAGATAACACTAGGAGGCCATTAAACCCAAGATGCTCTTTGTAATTTGAGTTTAAAACTCATTTTTTTCTTTGTCATCCTTGGTGGTCTTTGTGTTTGTTTATTGTTTTTGTTGAACTGTGGAACTTTTGGATAAACTTGACGCTTGTAAACATTTGATCTTACTCGAGACGAGTAAAGGTTTAAGTGTGGGGGAGTTGATACGTTTGTAATTTCCATATTTATGTTTGTGTTTTTAATTAGTTTAGCTTGATCTTTACTATGGAAATTACACACTTTTGGTGTAGTAGATTAGTTTGTTAAATTCTTGTAAATATGTTAGATTAGATATATTCTGAGCTCAAACAGGTCTTGATCACTCGAAGTACAGTTGGTGAACCCAAAAAGTGGAAAGAAGGTGCAAAAATTTGAAGACAAAAGAAGATCCTGAAATTTTGGTCTATACTCGGTCGAGTATTAACTATACTCGATCGGATATTAGGTTGGAACTTCAAATCGGATCTGATCCGAAGACAAGGGAACATGCCGGGAAGATTTCGGCCACGATTTTATGTCTGTACCCGATCGGGTAGACCGACATACCCGATCGGGTATGCCTTTGAATTTCAAACGAAGATCGGTCGAGTATGGTCCGAATACCATTTTCTAAGCATACTCGACCGGGTATTAATATATACTCGATCGGGTATACTTATGGAAAATAGCCTGAAACCGGTCGAGTATACCTCGGATCGAGTGTTACACACGTACTCGATCGGGTACCATGTATATACCCGATCGAGTACCCGAATCCCATCCCAAAAGCCTATAAATACACCTCCTTTCCTTCACAAAAAGAGATCCAATTCCTTTGTACATCTAAGCTCAGTATAGAATAGTTCTTTCTTTATATTTTTCATCATGTTTAGTCTCCAAATGAGGAGCTAAACTCTTCCATCTTGGTTTTGCTACTTTGAAGCTTAATGAATTTGTAAGTTGTGAGTTATTTTCTTTAATCTTCTTCCTTGAATATTAATTCTTGCTTTTAAAATACTATCTCTATATCAAAGTTGGGGAGTGTTACTAAGATGACAATTAGTTAACATCTTGACATTGGTTATAGCAATAGCTATTTCTTCCTCTATGTTAATATTGGGGAGTGTTACTAAGATGACAATTAGTTAACATCTTGATATTAATCATAGTAGGATTCATATTCTTTAATATTCTTCCTTGAGTATTAATTAATTCCTATTCATATTTCATGTTAATATCTTAAACATTACTTAAAGTATCAACTAGTACTGTTTCTCATATTAATTATTACTAGAATCAATCGGTTAATACGCTTGTTATTAATTCGGTTCTTTCAACGGTAGTAAACTCGGAATATTAATGCATGCATCTCATGGTTAATATGCCAAGGGGAATTAATTATATTGATTGAACCAATAAACCGCTTGTGTTGAGGTTATCAATCTCAATCGTTTTCATCTTAAGTTTATTGCTACTATCAAGTTAATATACGGCGCTTGTTCTATATCGACTCGATAGTAAGTTTTATTAATGAACGCATCTCGTTATTAATAACTACCCTCGATGAACTGGATATACTCCTCGATTGAGTATTCGAGAGGAACATAGTTAGAGATATAACCGGGATCGACGAACATTTCATTAAGTAGATAAAAGCAAAACCAAGTCCTCATCTCATTGAATTAAACTCATATAGGTTGTTTATCTTAGTGTTTTCAAACCAAACAAATCTAAACCCCCCTTGTTACTATTTATATAAAAGAAACGTATTCCTTTCCCTATGGATACGAACCTTACTACACTATACTACGTATTAGTGTTGTATTGATTAATTATTTTGAGTGCACCTAACGACGAGTGCACGTCAGGAGTTTCAGTTAATTCCTCCTGGCGCCATTCACCGTCAAAGCAAGGAATCTCTCAACGGATGCAACACTTTAGGGGGAGTGTTCAATGTTATCCTCCCCGGTGCCTAACAATGACAAAACATACCGAGTGCTCTAGTTGAGGGGGAGTACAGAGAGAAAATGAAGAAAGTAATGAGAGAAAATGTCCCTATGGCTTAGTAAACCCAACTAAGCCTACCCAAGGGACAAAGCCAAGCGTAAGTGAGTGAGTGAGCGAGTGAGTGAGTGAACATTATGAGCGTTAGGAAGCAGAAGGCTCAAGTGAGAAGAAAAACAATAATCAATGATGAGTCTGCTACCTCAACTGCCTATTATCCATTGAACTTTTACTCCTAGCCACTCAAATACTCTGGACAATTCCCAAATAGGTTCAGGACTGATTTAATCAGATCCCGGGTAGAAGTCACTGCATCTTGTCCAACTGTGCATGTTGAACCCTATCCAAGACCACTCACTTATCTCCCAACAGACAGGTGTTTAATCATACTTCACAGGGAACCGATCTCTCATTACTGTCTCCTTCCGAGGAAAGTAAAACTGACTACAGTGGCCTCAGCCCCATGCCACTGAACTTTCATTGATCACGTCGTGTCTAGTTACTCTTTCCCAAATGTTTTGAAATTTTCTAGGACACAGACGCACTTTCAGAGTCAGTTGCAAGTCTACATGACCTGCGAGAACTTCCATATGGCTCATCTATTACAGATGTAGACCAATAATTGGAAGGAAGTCCTGCTGTTGCAACATAAGAATCACCAACATTTTCAGGCCATTGCTTTAGAGTTTATCTCTATAGTGATGAAAACGGGTGTCTACACGACCCCGGGGGGCTTTTATCATTTACTCTTTCTGTTTGTTTCCTGTTTTATTTCCGCAGAATAAAAGAATAAAAGCATGACGTCCCGATTCATCGGATCGTCATGAGGGGGAGAGGGGTCCACATGATGTTAACACTGAACAAATCATTCTGGGACACTTCACTCCTCCATCACAAAAATCAATACCTTCTCTGCTATCTCTAAAATTCAAAGAAAATGGTCAGCTACACTCACAAATCAACAATCATTATGTTCCGATGTGCCACCGACAAGTTCTCCTCAAATGCATTCATTCCAAATAGTCAATAAGACTACATTGTGGAGGAGACAGAGGTCAAATACTCGTGTCCTGAAGATGAATTCCATGGGCGTCTCCTATTCTCCAAAGAATATTCATTCTAGAGGCGTCATCGGACTTCATTCAAGCTGATCAAGAGCAACTTCTGGAAGGCAAGGACTACATGCAAGATTTTGAGGATCCTTCAACCCCGGCATCAAATATCAAATTGCCAAGAAGACATCAAAGGGATGATTGCAAGGATTTCTTAAGATAGCCTTCCTCAGAAGTCAAGTTCAAAGACAAAGGAAGCTCAATAACAACAAAGACAAAGATATCTGCGCTGCAATGCTGATTCAACACGATTGATCACCAAGGGGGAGATTGTTGGGAATATTATATGGTGTTCAATCTAGTTAGTTATCTTTGTATTTGTGTAGTTATCAATTAAACGTGTAATACAGGCCACAAATGTGTATCAGCCCGGGGGCTTCCTTGTAACCCGTAAGTTAGCCAACTTCTCCTATAAAAGGAGGCTAACTTACGGGAACCCTAACAATTGATAGAGGCTTAGAAACGCAGAGACGTAGAGATAGAGAGATTAGGGTTGCCGTTGCTCTCCTTTTCCTGGGAGAGCAGCGGCCGGTTTATACGGTATACCAGATTTGGTTTTAATCTTCTCGATATCTTTCTATCTACTTCTTTTCTAACTGCTTAGATTGTTTGATTGTTAAATTCTGGGACTATCAGAATATGGGTAGGGGCATACCATTACCAACTTGTAACCCTTCATTACCGGTGTAATTAGAGTGAACAGAGAGATTACCAAAGTCTGTCGTGCCATGATTGGTTGCACCGGAGTCAAAACACCACGGGTCAATCAGAGCTGAAGGAGGATTCTGGATATGATAAGTTTGTTGTGCGGGCTGTAGAGGAAAAGGATTGAGAGCGGGATGAGCCTGGGTGTGATATGCCGAGCCTGGTGCGGCAGGCTGCTTTCTACGGCGCGGCTGCCGTGACTATCCACGGTGCGGCTGCTGCTGTCCATGATGAGAGGGTTGTCAGGGTCTTGTTTCTAAATAAGTTTCAAAGTTCGCTCGATGCTAGAGATTCACCGCTTCATGGCCCGGTTTCTGACAGATCTGACATATCAGTCGAGAACTCGAGGCAGACTCTCTTGAGGCAGAAGGGAGATTACCCGACCAGGCTCCCCCTGGACCCGACCAGGTTGCAGCCAGAGCAGAGGCATTTAGCGGTGTAATCATCTAAGAGTTGAGGCATGCGTCCTCACGTAGCAGCAGTCCCAGAAGATCATGAGAGTTATAAGTCCAGGATTCAGGTTGAAGGCTGAGCGAAACGCAGAATACGATGCATCTAGGTCGTGAAGAATACTTTCAACAAATTCATCATCAGGAATAATAAATTGCAATGGGCCAAGGCATCGGAGAATGAGCGCTTCATTTCAACATAATCCAGAATGGACATATCTGTTAGTATATATGTCCTAGCGACAATCACTTTTTAGAGATATATGTACTTGATCACATTCAGTTTTATATATTCGATATATGCGGTATTACACATTGATGATTAAGTATTTTGATTGTCAATATCTTATTCATAATTGTGTTCCCTTGGACTTATGTTATCAATAAGTAAGTGGGAGCTTATATGATATCACATAAGGTCCTAAAATAGCCCCAATCAATGATCATCAAGAATGGGATATTGATGATATGCGATAAGATTGGTATGTGGACTGCATCATACTTTTAGAAAGTATAGTTGATCTCACAACTATGAGTTCCTGTAATTCATGAGGGTCACATAGATATTTTAGAGAATATTGGCATACCCACCGAGAAACCATTTGATAAGTTCTATTCATGTGTCTATGTGATTATCGGCGTATAGAGTAGTGTAATAATCCTCCGACTTGAGGTCAATACGTACTACATGTGCGGAGTGATGTACTTTGACCATGACCAACGCTTGCACTCCAATCGGGGTAGATACGGCATGTGTTGGGTGCATCACGAAGCACATGGAGTAGTAGTTGAGCCAAGAAAGGATTCATTCCTCATAATAGATTAAGAGAGAACATTCTACTTCTCATATATAGATGGATCATAAAGTCATTGGCCAATGAAAAGATATATTCGTTTTGGATATCGAATATGATCGTAATGGATCATCTAGAAAGATTGAGAGACAGAGACTGAGTTATTGGAATAGACACAATATCATGTTCTAGACTTAGTTGAATGTTCGTTTGAATGAAAGGACCGTATCACTATGAGCTCTATATTACAGGGAGTTTGTATAGTCCTCACAAACGTCCTTATATATTAAGTTTGTCTGGAGAATCGTCTAGGGATTCGCTAAGACCTTAATTTGATTAGTGCTTAATATATAAGGCCCTATGGGTCACACAACAAGTGATTATACCTTTCGATTGAATTGTTAGAAGGAATTAAATATTATTAATTGGATTAAATAATATTTAATTTGTAATACTGAAAATGAATTAAATATTAATTAGATTAAACATATTTAATTCATGAAGCTGAAGGAGAGTTCTATTTGATATAATTAATTAAGTAAGATAAATTTGATTTATCATACTTAAATAAGATGTATTTATTATTAAATAAAGTAGATATTTTCTTTTGTAATTTTGAATTAAAAGAAAAGTAAATAAAATAAATATTAATATATAATAATTAGAAAGTGGCGTGCAGCCACATCTCAATTATTATTATTATTATTTGGTTTTGTTTTATCTACTTATTTAATTAATAAGGAGTATTGGTCCTGTTAGGATTATAACTCATTAATGAAGAACACTTTCATTGTGATTGGGAAACTAATTTAGAACTAGTATAAATACACCCTCCTCCTTCATAATTTATAGACCAATTTTAAGATTCAGTATTACCGGTTTATTTCCCTGCAAAGAGATTTCCTAGCCTTTCTCTTAGGGAGATCTAACCGTTCTTTCGGAAAGGAGAAATCACGTGGATACCAAAGGTCAAGGATTATCACCGCTAGGCTGGAAGATCTGTAAGTTCTAACTCAGATCTGTTATTATTATCATATTCGTTATTTTGTCATAATCAGGGAAGATCTGTTTGGAAAAATTTTAAACTTCCGCTGCCGTACTTTCGAGGTACGATGCATCTAGGTCGTGAAGAATACTTTCAACAAATTCATCATCAGGAATAATAAATTGCAATGGGCCAAGGCATCGGAGAATGAGCGCTTCATTTCAACATAATCCAGAATGGACATATCACCTTTTGGAAATTGTTGGAGCTGAGTTTTGAGATGCATGAGTTGACCACGATTTTGAGAATAAAACATGCGAGATAATATATCCCACGCTTCATGGGTGAAAGTAGCACAGGCAACATGAACAAGTAATGGTGTGGTTAATGTAGAGCGAGCCAATAGTAAAATTACCCTGTCCTTCTTCCTCCAACAAATATAATCAAGATTGGCCACTGATGATGAATTTGTAGTACTGCCAGACGGCACCAGCGGCTCAGGCATGGCGGCGGAGGAGAGAAAACTGTCGAGCTCGAAAGCTTCGAGGCCCGAGTGGACTGTTTGGCGCTATAGCATATAATTCGAACGATCCAAGAAAATATTGATTTTGGGTAAATTGATGGAGAGAGGAGCTAAGCCGGAGGCCATTAAAAGAGGATTACCGGAATTCCAGAATTAGTTTGCTCATGGGCGGAAGTTTCATCGTCCGACAGCGGAGTTCCCAACCTTTCAAAATTTTCAGACCATGATTGCAACTCAATTTAATACTAAAATTAAAAAATTATAGTCTGATTGGGGTGGAGAATACATGTCTGTTTCCTCCTACTTACAAACACAGGGTATTCTCCATCGCCTTTCTTGTCCTCACAGACAATCTCAAAATGGAGCTCCTGAGCGCCTTCATAAATCCATAGTTGAAAAGGGCTTGACCTTACTTGCTCATGCGCATATGCCTCACTCCTTTTGGGAAAATGCTTTTCACACAAGTGTTTATTACATAACCGCACTATGACACCTGTTATAAAGGATAAATCACCATTTGAATCTCTTTATGGCAAACCACCTGACTACTCATTTTTAAAATCTTTTGGTTGTCTTTGTTATCCTCTCTTACGGCCATACAATGCCAATAAACTTGAATTTTGCTCCTCTCCATGTATTTTCGTTGGTTATAGTTCTAAACACAAAGGCTATTAATGCCTTCACGTTCCCACCAACCGAATTTACATTGTCCGACATGTTATGTTTGATGAGACGTCATTTCCATACCCCTTACATGCAGACACTCCCTCCCCTGCTCACCCTTCATCCACCCGGACAACCTCTACACACCCACTATAGCTTGCTCCCATGCCGATTGAGCACCCTTCTGCCACCCCCGGTCTGATTTCTGTTGAACCCGACCGGGTCTCCACATCACCCGACCAGGTACCAGAACAGAACCAGGGCAGTAGCCTTTTATCCTCTCCCTCACCCATTCCTTCATCACCTACAGCCCTAACATCACTCACCCCACAACTTGCAGTCTCATCTTCACGCTCCAGTGCAACAGCTCCATCATCGGCTTCTTCTTCGCCAAGCTCAGGTAAATCCTCTTCACCCTATTCCTCTACTGTTCCCTCTTATTATAGATTAGTTGATACCTCCACTCACCCCATGCTCACTGGTTCCAAAACAAACAACCTCAAACCCAAATCCCTCATCTCCACTAAACATCCTCTAACCATATCTTCATCCCTTTCTTTTGAACCATAGACCTTTTTACAGGCATCCAAATACCCAGAATGGCAGCATGCGATGCAGGTAAAGTATGATGCTCTAATTAAAAATGGGACTTGGGAACTTATCTTACCCCCTCATAACACTAACATTGTTGGTTGTAAGTGGGTGTACAGGGTGAAAAAGAATGCCGATGGCACTATTGAGCGCTGCAAAGCACGATTGGTCGCTAAGGGTTTTAATCAGGAGGAGGGTACTGACTACTCTGACACTTTGAGTCCAGTCATTAAACTCACTACTATTCATATTTAGGCCTGTCAATGGGTCGGGTCCGGGTCGGAACGTAGTGTTCCAGATCCGGACCCGCTAAGTTAATAATGGACCCGGACCCGACCCGTTTACCCGGCGGGTCTGGAAATTTGGACCCGGACCCAGACCCAACGGGTCTCGGAATCGGGTCGGGTAGACCCACCCGCCAAGTGTGATACGCATACCATTATAAACTGTGTGAAAATAGCAAGACATGTGTGTGAAATATACAACAAAGTGTACAAATTTAAAAGCAAAATATATCTTCACATTTCAAAAAAAAATCAAGGTCTCTCATAGAAAATTAGTACTTTTATCTAATAAAGTATCGGTTCTTGTATAGGCATATAACTGCACACTTTGCGCCGCTTTCTCTCGCACAAAAAACTCGTAGAATAAACTAGAAATTAAGGCATAAAAAGGTCTCTTGAACTACTAAGAGTACAAAATCATATGTAGTATTATATATGATAATGATATAAATAATATAATATTAATAGTAATAAATACTAGTTTTAGGGTATCTTACTATCTTGATTAATATCACTTATATTCTCCGTACTATTTATGTATTAATGTGTATATTTTTATTGAATAATCACAAATTCACAACTAATAACTTTATGTATTATTATGTATATATGTATATTAGTTTCTATTTTATTTAAAGTGTTATAACTAATCACTTTATGTTTGAGTGTATGTGTATACAAATAAGAAATTGTAAACAGGTCCGTGTCCTTAACGGGTCGGAATCATATGTACCATACCCGACCCGTTTATTTAAAATACTAACGGGTCCGGATATGGGTCCGGGTAAATGGAATAAAATATAGACCCGTACCCATTAAAAACAACCGGTTCCGGGTCGGGTCCGGGTCTAGACCCGACCCATTGACAGGCCTATTCATATTGTGCTGACCTTAACACTCACCTTTGGGTGGAAATTATGATAGGTTGATATTGCTAATGTCTTTCTTAATGGTGATCTTTATGAGACAGTTTATATGACTCAACCACCACGTTTTGTTTACCGTGCTCGTCCTGGTCATGTTTGCCTCTTGCGGAAAGCTATCTATGGTCTTAAGCAGGAACCCCGTGCCTGGTTTCACAAGCTCCGTCAGTTTCTTCACCAGCATCATTTCATTGCATGCAAATCTGACACCTCCCTCTTTATACGTCGTCAAAACGGTATCACTATTTATGTCTTAATCTGTGTGGATGACTTAATTATTACTGGTTCTCATCCTGCAAAGATTGGTGCCTTTGTTACTTGACTTAATGCTGCTTTTACCCTACATGACTTGGGAGATCTTCATTATTTTTGGGCATTGAGTTACAGCGCTCTACCTCCTCTATTTTTCTCAACCACCAAAAGTACATCACTGAGCTTCTTCTGCGCCGCAAGATGCATGATGCACGCCCCATTGTGTCCCCTGCCGAGCCAGGATCTCGAGTCTCTGCTTCTGGAGATCCCATGGATGAGCCAAATCTCTACCGAAGGATTGTTGGTGCGTTACAATATGTTACTATCACATGGTCCGAAATATCTTATGATGTTAATCGCGTTTGTCAGTTCATGCATGCTCCCACAGACATCCATTGGCAAGCAGTCAAACGCATACTCCGTTACGTGAAAGGCACCATCACCACCGGACTACACCTACGGCCTTGCACAGACACACGTCTGTTGCCTTCTCAGATGCTGGTTGGGCTTCTTACATTGATGATTGTCGTTCCCAGCATGGCTTCGCTGTTTACTATGGTGGTAATCTCATAAGTTGGGCATACAAAAAGCAACATGTTGTCGCCAAATCCAGTTCAGAAGTTGAATACAAGGCCATTGCTTTTACCTCCACCGAGCTCATTTGGATCCAAATGCTATTACGTGAACTTCAGGCTCCTTTACACGTCCCACCTATTCTTTTGTGTGACAATCTTAGTGCAACTTTACATGGATGCTAATCATGTATTCCATCAACGCTCTAAGCATATCAAAATTGACTATCACTTTGTTGGAGAGCTGGTTGCTGATGGCTCACTTATTGTTTGCCATGTTCCTGCCTTAGACCAGATTGTTGACATCTTCACGAAAGCTGAGGGGAACACTCGATTTCAAACTCTTCGTTCCAAGCTCCATGTCATCCAAACTCCATGAGCTTGTTGGGGGTATTAAGGATAGTGTTGGGATATTGACCTAGAGGCCCAATACCCAGATCGGGAAGGCCCAAGGCATCCGGCCCAAGTAACAGGCCCATCACTCCATGATGAAAAGGTCCAGTAAGGAGACATACCGAACGGGGTTCGGCCCAAATAAAGGTTGGCCCAATAAGAAAACATACCGAACGAGGTTCGGGCTATATATCATACTTGGGCCAATTTGACAGCATCTTCAGTACGGACCAACATCCCGTTCGAACAACGGCCAACCAGCAAGTGGCCAGGTGCAGTTAATGCCAGACTATGACATCAGCAAGTGGAAGCATGGATGACCAAGTCGGTGGAACAACGGCCAATCAGCAAGAGGCAGCCCATGCTCTCCATTAGTATAAATAGAAGGTTTCAAGTCATTGTAAGGGTTAGATTTTCGATACTCAAGCTCTAGAATAGCATCATTTGCTCTTATTTCTTGTATTAAAGCATAGTTTCCGACTTACTGATCGGGAAATCTTTTGTAATCAGATTGGTTAATTAATACAAGTGGGTTTTTCGAGTTCTAGTTAATTCAGATTTTATAATTTCTCACACACTTTGATTCTGGGCCATTCCTGATATATCCAAAGTTCGTGTTGGGCTTTCGGATCTACGGGACTTACCCTCAACATTGGCGCCGTCTGTGGGAAACTTGCAAAAAGTTTCACTTTCTAAACATCCAAAAAACCTCTATTTTTAAAAAATGGTCAGAATCAATTCCTATCATACAAACGACGGTTCACACCGTCATGGGAGGAGTCACACCCCGGGGAGTCAAAACCCCCAGGGACAATCCAGTCGAGGATCCTATCCTCGCGTTAATGGGGATTTTGTGATCCCAGAATCTCTGAGGAGAAATCCCCAGGCCATGCGTGACATGGCCCAATTCATGCAGCACATGGCAAACGAAGAAGAAGGAGGTTCCAGCTTTACAGGAGAAACTCCACGCGCGGAAACGACCACAGCGTCATCCCGCTCACATACCCATCGGGATAATCGACGTAGCGCCCCACCAGCAGCGCATCCCAGTCCCAGTGACCGAACCCCGGTCGGGTCGCAAGCTAGAGGACCAACTCCCGTCGGTCATCATTTCCAACATGCCGAGCGGGAAGATACTAGGGCCCCTCAGCGGCATTGGGACCGGGACTGTGCGGATATGAGGGTTCCATCACCGCCCCCTCTGACGACCCAGGAGGAAGAGATGGCTGAGATGAGGAGGCAAATGAATGAAATGCGGGACCAGATGAACAAGGTACCTGCACAACCTGCACCAGTCCAACTGGGGATTACTTCCCCGTTTACAAGGGAGCTCATGTACGCGGATATCCAAGGGGGTGCCAAGCCCCCGACCGGCCAAATATATGATGGGGTGGGAGATCCCCACGTACATCTGAGGAGTTACCAAGGCGGACTTATGCTGCTAGGAGCACCCGAGGCTGCCATTTGCCGTTTGTTTTTCAGCACGCTCAGGGGGCCTGCCCAGGAATGGTTCGGGACACTACAGCCCGGGTCAATCAATAGCTTTACCGAGTTATCAACGTTATTCTTGGCTCAATTTGCTTCCAGTGCCAATCCCAAACGGCACTTCAGCTATCTGACCAGCGTGAAGCAAAACGCCAAGGAGACCCTCAACCAATTCCTGAAAAGGTGGAGGGATGAAACTTTAACAGTGGGAAGCATGACGGATGATACCGCCATCACCCTGTTCACGAATGCTCTCCGAACGGGGGAGTTGTACAAAGAATTGAAGAAGAATCCGGGCACGGCGTACGCCGAAGTATTAGATAGGGCGCGCAAGCATGCCGCCCTAGAAGAAGAAATAATGATCAGGGATAAGGTCATTACGCCTGTTGCCCCGATCAGACTGGCTGATCGGCTGGGTCCTAGCCCAGCGGCCACTTTACCTCCCAAACAAGGGAGATTTACACCCCTGGTCCTATCAATAGCGGCCATCTATCAGACCGAGAGGGACAAAATTCCCATCCCGACTGATTCTGGACAGTTCATGGGAACGGATGACAATGCTTTCTGTAAATATCACAACAGAAAGGGTCATGCCACCAATGCCTGCAGGGCCCTGCAAACAGCAATTGAGGATCTGATCCGAAGGGGCCATCTGGGCAAATATGTGAACAAAGATCCGAATGCAATGGGCACGTTAAAACCGGCCAGGAAACCTAACAGCTGGCGCCGGGATGCTCAACGTGACGCCCAGTCTCAGAATGATGTGTATGTTCCTCCCAGAGATGAGCCAGAGGGCTCGGGAGGCCCCGGAAAGAAGCCTCGAATGGAGGTCAAGGTCATATTTGGGGGCGGAGAGACCGGAGATTCGAACGACGAACGGAAAAGGTTCGAGCGGAGTCTTTATGTGGGGTCCGTCTCCGCTCCCCCCCAGAAGAAAGGAAGGACAGACCCGATCACGTTCGGGCCAGCTGATTTACCCAACTCTCCAAGCCCCCACAGGGATGAACTGGTAGTAAGCATGGTTATTGACAATGCTTTAATCCGCCGAGTGCTGGTCGATATTGGGAGCAGTGTGAATGTATTGTATCTACAATAATTCGAGAAAATGGGTCTGCAAAGGAGCAACCTGACCCACCTGCGGACTCCACTGGCGAGTTTTACCGGTAACTGCATCGAGGCGGAAGGGACCATCCAATTGATGGTTGAAATTGGAGATGAAACCCACAGAGCGTCACTCCGAATGACGTTCGTGGTGGTAGACATAAAGTGCGCCCATAATGCCATTTTGGGCCGACCGGGATTGGAAGATCTGGAGGCAATAGCCTCTGTCCGCCACTCATGCATCAAATTCCCCACAAACACTGGGGTAGGGGTGGCCAGAACTGACCCAACAACAGCCCGGACATGTTATCGGGAGGCCCTGAAACAGATGAACACTCGTGGGATGCGGGTGAATACAATTGAGGTGGAAACCCACCGAACGGAGTTCGAGTCACATCCGGAGCCCGCCACCCTTCTTGAACAAATCGACCTCGACTTTCCCCCGAACCGTAAGGTCGCTATCGGGGTAGATCTGGAGGCAGATATCCGGGATGGCGTGATTGCCGTCCTCAAAAAGTTTCAGGTGCTATTTGCCCGGGGGCCAGAAGATATGCCCGGCATTGATCCAGAAATAATATGCCACAAACTTGCCGTTCGGTCTGATGCAAAACCGGTCCAACAGAAGAAACGATACCAAGCGACCGAACGGCGGGAATTCACCAAGAAGGAAGTGGCCACTTTGCTAAGGATAAAGCATATCCGTCCGGTAATCCACGTAGAATGGCTATCCAATGTGGTTCTAGCCCCAAAGCAATCTACCTGGAGAATGTGCGTGGATTACTCCGATCTCAATAAAGCATGCCCCATGGATCCCTACCCAGTGCCGAGGATCGATCTGCTAGTGGATGAGACTGCTGGGTGCGAGTTACTGAGCTTCATGGATGCTTTCCGGGGTTATCATCAGATATTCATGCACCCGGCCGATGCAGAGAAAACGGCGTTTGTTACTTCGGATGGCGTGTTCTGCTACATCGTCATGCCATTCGGATTAAAGAACGCGATGGCAACCTTCCAGAGGATGATCGGGATGCTGTTTAAAGATGTACTGGGTGTCACAATGGAAGCCTACGTTGATGACATCCTGATCAAGAGCAAAAAGAAGGAAAACCATGTCCTGGACATAGAAAAGGTGTTCGGGATAATGCAAAGGGCGAATATGAGGCTCAATCCCAAGAAATGCGCGTTTGCTGTAAGAGGAGGCAAATTTTTGGGGTACGTGATGAGAGAGAAGGGGATTGAGCCCAATCCAGAAAAAGTAAAGGCCATTGTGGACATGGAGCCCCCGAGGAATCTCAAGGAAGTACAGAGATTGATCGGTCGGCTAGCAGCCCTGAGCAGATTCCTATCAAAACTGGCCGATCGTGCTATCCCATTTTTCCAAATCATGAAGAAAGCCAACCCTTTCGAGTGGACGGCCGAATGCCAAACGGCCTTTGAGGATTTCAAGACATATCTGTCTTCCCCCTGGTCTTGACAAAGCCCGAACCAGGGGAACATTTGTATATGTACCTGGCTGTAGCCGACTTGGCCGTAAGCACGGTTCTGCTGAAAGAAGAAGATGGCGTTCAACGGGCAATCTATTTTGTGAGCAAGGCGTTCAACGGCCCGGAAACCAGGTACACCTTGCTAGAAAAGAATATACTGGCCCTGATAGCTGCCATTAAACGCCTGGCCCCGTATTTCCAAACCCACCCGGTAACTGTATATACTACCCAACCATTATCCACCATCTTGAGAAATCCTATGGCAAGTGGGCGCATTACCAAGTGGAGTCTCCTGATCGGGCAGTACGAGGTAGATTTCAAACCCCGGCCTACTATCAAAGGGTAGGCCCTGGCAGATTTCATTGCAGAATGTACCGCCCGGCCCTCAGAAAAAGATTCAGAGAACGACGGGCTGGATAACTGGTGGGAAATGTACGTGGATGGAGCATCTAGTGCCAAAGGTTGTGGAGCTGGAGCTGTGATCACATCGCCCGAGGGGTTCAAAGCGTATTATTCCATTCATTTTGATTTCAAGGTGACCAACAATGAGGCTGAATATGAGGCTCTCATTGCTGGTTTAAAGTATGCAAGGGCCCTGGGCGCCGATCGGTTAAAAGTGAGATCGGACAGTCAACTGGTGGTACATCAAGTGAACGGCACGGCTGAGGCCAAAGAAGAAAGGATGAAGGCATACAAGGAAATGGTCGAGGAGCAGATACATAAATTTGAATAGGTGGTGCTCGACCAGATATCCAGAATCGAAAATACTGAAGCAGATATCCTGTCCAAATTAGAACATGCAGCGTTCGACGATCGGGCACAGGAGATCCCGGCTCATATCCAACGTTTTGCCCATCGGGAAACATTGGCAACCCCAGCAATAATGGTTCTCCAGATCGAGGCCATATCTTATGCCATCCCGAGCTGGGTCGTGGATATGACCAACTACCTAAAAGACGGAACCCTCCCGCAAGATAAAAATCCTGCTTATCAAATAAAATGCATCCAGAGGAGGGCTTCCATGTTCGAGTTGGTGGACGGGCAGCTGTACAAAAAGACATTTGGGGGACCGTATCTGAAATGCCTCCCACCCGATCTAGCGGCAGCTGTGATGGAAGAGATTCATGAAGGTATCTGTTCCAGTCACCAAGGGCCCAAGACGCTGGCCAGAAAAATCATCTTGCAAGGATATTATTGGCCAACTATCCAACAGGACTGCTTCGCGCATACCAGGAAATGTAAGGTATGCCAATTATACGCACCGGTTCCCAGACGGCCTGCCACTTTCTACACTCCAATGACGGTGGCCCTTCCATTTGCAAGATGGGGAATAGACCTGTTAGGTCCTCTACCTACTGCACCCGGAAACAACAAGTACATCATTGTGGGGATAGATTACTTCACCAAATGGGTAGAGGCCGAGCCACTGGCCAGCATCACAGATGTAAAATGCCAGAAGTTTGTTTGGAAAAATATCATTTGCCGGTTCGGAATCCCTGAACAGATTATAACTGACAATGGAAGGCAGTTCGTGAGCCGGAATTTTGAGAACTACCTGGTCAAATGGGGGATCAAGCATTCCAGAGCATCCGTCGCATACCCTCAGGCAAATGGCCAGGTAGAAAATATGAACCGAACCATCATGGATGGCATGAAGAAGAAGCTGGAAGAATACTCCTCGTCGTGGCCTGATCAGTTGAATTACATTCTATGGACTTACAGGACCACACCCCGAACGGCCACGGGAGAGACTCCATTTGCCCTTGCCTATGGTTTTCAAGCCAAAGTACCAACGGAGATCCTAGTTCCCACACACTGAACGGTGCATTACAGCCCAGAACAGAATGAAGATAACTTACGGGCCGAATTGCATTTCGTAGAAGAAAGGAGGGATCTGGCAGCGGCACGAATGGAAGAGTATCACAGAGCCACAAGAAGATACTTCGATAAGCAGGTTAAAGTTCGTTCAATCGAGGTAGGGGACCTGGTACTAAGAAAGAGAGAGAAAAGCAAACCGCTCGAAGGGGGCAAAATGGCACAAAATTGGGAAGGCCCCTACCAAGTATGTAAGAAGTATGCTTCAGGAACGTTTGGCCTACAAAATACCGAAGGCCGACCGGCAGGAACCTGGAATGTAGAGCATCTGAGGAGATTTTATCAGTAAAAACGGCTGTTGCCACCTCTAAAAAAAAATATAGAGAGGGAGACATAACTTCCACAAACTCAGCCCATGGTTAACTCGATCATTCCGGATAACCGAATGACGAACGGGTTAACAACATGGAAGGAAAATCAATTCTCAGTTTAGAGAGTTTTTGACCCTAGAATTACGAAAGAATAAAGGGATCAAAAACGGCTTGAAGAATTGAGGCTCAGAAAATCGGTGCCCATGGTTAACTCGATCATTCCGGATGACCGAATGACGAACGGGTTAATTCCATGGAAGGAAAATCAATTCTCAGTTTAGAGAGTTTTTGACCCTAGATTTATGTAAGAATAAAGGGATCAAAAATGGCTTGAAGAATTGAGGCTCAGAAAATCGGTGCCCATGGTTAACTCAATCATTCCGGATGACCGAATGACGAACGGGTTAATTCCATGGAAGGAAGGTCATTCTCAGCCAAACGACTGGGAGTTTGACGCTCAGATAGTCTCACCTCAGCGGTTAATATGAGAATCGATTCTGGAAAACCGAATGACGAACATATTAGCAGTTTGGAGGGAGCCATACATTTCAGCAAGAGTTTTGACCCTGTAATTACGCATTGATGAAGGGATCAAAATGGCCTGGAGTTCGAAGGACAGTGATTCTCACCTCAGCTTGTTAACACGTAGAGTCATTCTGGATGACCGAATGACGAACGGGTTAACAGCTTGGAGGGAGCTGAGTCGTCAACTTAGCCAAAGTCGACCCTGTAATTACGTACGGGCAAAGGGATCAAAACGGCTTGGAGATGGTGTCAAGACTGTAAGATATGGATTAACCGAGCGACGTTCGGATAAGGTACGGATTGTCGTCCGGGGAATCAGAACTATGGTTTTGAAAAATCTCGCCTCAGTCATAAAACATGACTTGGAAGCTAGTCGCCCTTTTAGCTATAAGTAAGAAATGACCCAACTTCGGCGATCTTGCTTACAGTCCGAAAAGGGTTACCTCAGACCCCTAATATGGATGATACGAGCCAGAGAAAACAGTTCGGAATGCATCGGAATTATGGGTTTGGAAGGAGAGAGCCTCACCTCAGCTTATTAACGCATGAAATCATTCTGGATGACCGAATGACGAACGGGTTAACAGTTTGGAGGGAGCCCCTATCCCAGCCGAGAGTTTGACCCTGTGGTCACGATCAAAACGGCTTGGAGGAATTCACCTCAGCTAATAGTTTTGAACCCGTGCGTCATGAACAGGAAAAGGGATCAAAACGGGCTCGGGAAGGTGTCAGAACAATTATGAAGAGAGTCTCACCTCAGCTTGTTAACACGTGAAGTCATTCCGGATGACCGAATGTCGAACGTGTTAACAGTTTAGAGGGATCCCCTATCCCAGCAGAGAGTTTGACCCTGTGGTCACGATCAAAACGGCTTGGAGGAATTCACCTCAGCTAAGAGTTTTGAACCCGTGCATCACGAACAGGAAAATGGATCAAAACGGGTTCAGAAAAGGTGTCAGATATAAAGATACATAAGCCGAGTGAGGTTCGGCCATGTAGAAAAGATTGTGGACAAAATCAAAGGAATAGAAAAAGTGCAACAGACAAAGGAAAAAAGTCCAGTTTATTCTTCGGCGTTACTAGCCGGAATATACAAAAACAAATATACAAGAAAGGAGACAACAGATAAGGAAAGGCTATACTAATGGATGATCGCCATTCGGGGAGGATGTAGGCTGAGAGCTCCCTGCCTGCACTGCATCGTCAGGCGCTGCTTTGGATCTTTTCTCCATGACGCGATCATACGTATTCCCGAACAGATCATCGAAGCCTAGTTCATCAGGATCGAACGGCTTGGGGAAACGCTCTAAGATCAGTTCAAGATTCCTATCCAGAAGCAGGTCCTGACTTTGCTTGACGGTTTTCTCGGTCAGGACATCCAAGAAAGATTTCCCTTCCGGCGTGCTGTCCAGGAGGTCGATCCCTGCCTTGATGGGATCTGAGCTCTCACGCAAAAATTGGCCAAGGTGAGGACCTAGGAATTGCCGGGCCGTATTCTCCAGAGCGAGGTTCAGCGCCTTGCCCCGTTGGAAATCCACTACCGATTGCTGAGCAATCTGAGAGGTATTGACCGTGTAGGGTTCGGGCAGATGATCTCCGACAGCCTTATCAAATTTAATGCCAGCAGATTCAGCAGCCCGCACCTTGGCCCGGAGTTCTTTGAGATCCCGGTCGCGACGACGGGACGTCTCCTGCATCTCGGCCAGGGCAGCTTTTGCTTTCTCACCCTCTTTGGCCTGCTCCTGGAGGTCGGTCGCTAACTTCCGAGCGGCGGAAAGAAGGACCTGGCCGTCATCCCGATCACTGGCCAGGGCTTTCATCTCCTTCTCAGCAGCGAGAAAAGCTTTGTGATAGTACACGCCAGCCTGAAAACAAGGTTACAATGAAAGTCAGAAAAGGTAAAGCATGAGTAATAGAAAGGTATGGGTCGGACTGAAATGTACCTTGAGTGCTTCCTGGTGACCTGCTTCGAAAGGTCCGACCAGTGAGTCAAGTTAGTGAAGCTCGGGGGAACTTTGATCGCGGTATGACACCACATAGAAGATGGCATCAACCCGAACAGATACCTCCCTTCCGATCTGGGCCCCATATTTGAGAACTCAACAAACATCCGATCATCGATCGGTGTGGCAGTAAGAACCGGAGTTGGTTTGTTGGCAGGTACTGATCTTTTGGGCTCAACCTCCGGCCCGGTCAAGTCAACCACATGGTCGATCGGGATCAGATGATCGCCATCATTTCCTTTGCGCTTTTTTCGGGTTTGCTCCACCGAATCACGATCGGCTATCATCTTCTCTTTCCCTTTAGCAGAGGAGATGGAACGCCGGACGGGTATGGGAGAGATCACACCTACAAGAAAGAGAAATAAAAAATAAGAAAGTTGAATTGCGAGAGCGAAGGATGATCGGGTTAAAACCCTACTATGCTTACCAATTCCAGCAGATAACATGCTCGAGGCAGTGACAAAGCTGCGAAGACTTCTGGTCCCTCCCATTCGCAGAGACTCAGCCTGGGAGCGTAGAACGGCATCCACCCTGGGCAGGGAATCCCGGACGGGATATGCGTTCCACCGGTCCGGGAATGGCAAAGAATCACCTACCCGAACGAACAAAAACCGCTCTTCCCAGTCAGCCTGCGGGGGTAACGTTCTCTGTGAACAGCTGACGGTCAGAACGGGCTACCAGCTTCAAGTACCCGGTCGTCCAGTAGGGCTGATACCAGTAATGATAAAGAAATAGATCGACGCTCGGGGTGATCCTCAACTCGTGGCACCGGATAATGAAGCCTGTCAGAATACGGTAGGTGCTGGGCACGAACTGAGCGGGCAGTACAGCAACCCGGCGTAAGAACTCCACTATGAATGAGTGGAGAGGGAACCGAAGTCCAGCAGTCAGGGCATCGAGGTGCACTAGCACGTGCCCCGGTCTGTGCCTCATAGGATGCCGAATGAATCCGGCATAGTATTCTCTTGGTGGGGGCAACAACTGGCTAAGTTGCCGTTCAACATCTTCTGGGAGACGTTGTTTGTGTTTGCGTATGCGATTGAAATGTAGGGGAATGCAGGGTGGCCGTTCGGGCATCCCCTTGTTGTAAACCTGGAGGTCATCTCCCGACAGGCATCCATCCTCCTGCGGCTGTTCGGTATGTTTGCTGACCTGAGTATTGGGAGGTTTGGGTGTTTGGGACGAAGAGCCTTCGGCCTGGTTACCAGCGGATGTTTTGCTTTTGCGGATCAAAGGCATCTCTTCAGATTCTGAGCTAGAGGAGTAGTACATAAAAACGCTGGAGGAAATTTGGGAATTCTAGAGAGAAAAGGCTTGAGAGTATGCAAAGGAATTCTAGAGAGAGAAAGCTCGAAAGAAAAATGAGAAAACAGCAGGAGGAATTAGGGGAAGCACCTCTCTATAAATAGGGAAAGCACCGCACGACCCCCTAATCCATGAGCAACACGTGGCATTTGGTGGTTACGATTAAAATTGGGGCATTTATGTTTCATTTTTTGTGCACGTACCCCGGACGGGCTTACAGAGGATTAGCAAAAGCCACAGGGGCTTACTGTTTAGAAAAATGCTAAGGCCTAAATGTCAACCCGAAGCCCGACCGGCCGACAGTATTATAAAAGGGTATCTGGAAGAAAAATGCTAAGGCCTAAATGTCAACCCGAAGCCCGACCGGCCGACAGTATTATAAAAGGTTATCTGGAAGAAAAATGCTAAGGCCTAAATGTCAACCCGAAGCCCGACCGGCCGACAGTATTATAAAAGGTCATCTGGAGGAGAATGGCTAAGTCCTAAAAATTGGGTTGAAGGCCGACCGGCTATCAATGTTATGAAGGAGTCCAAGCGCAAAGAAAACCGAGAAAACTGCTAAGTCCTAAAATTTGGTATGAAGCCCGAACGGCTATCAACGGCATTAAGAATATTTGAGCAAGGAATAAGTTAGGAAATTGCTAAGTCCTACAGAACAGGCCGAATCCCGAATGACGAGTAAATCATGCATTGAAAACAGAAAAGACAGCACAGAAAGTTTCAGACAAAAGAGGGATATATATTCGTCGGTTCTACTGACCGGGAAGTACAAGCTATTTAGAGAAAAAGAAAATTACAACAAGTAATGAAAAAGTACATATGAATTATTGACTGGGGGCCATGTCATCTCCCTCTTCATCCTCATCATCATCAGATGGGGGTTCAGGCTCTTTTCCCGCAGCTCGATCAGCTTCCCGTTGCTGGGCTCGCAGGTATTTCTCGAACTGCGCCTGGATGATGTCATCTGTGGGGAGATCAGAGGCCTGAACCGGTCTCCCCAGTTGATTTTGGAGCTGAGTGATGAAGGGACGCAGCAAAACCTAGCCAATTTTGCCATAAAGATCGGAGACAATGGAGTCGTTCCATTTCTTGGCCTCCGGGTCCTTATCCAAGAGGGCCACCCCAGCCGATAGCCGACCGGCACCTTTGAGGAAATCCTTCAAATACGCCCCAAAGGCGAACGGGATTTGGGCCCTGGCATGTTTATCCTTGATGAGGGAGAATTCATCGGAGGATTTAAACATGTCCCGGACGGTGGACAGATCCACGTTCACTTCGTAGGGACCGTCCGGGATACTGGATGGCAGTTCTTCGAATCTGACCCGAGCTGCCTCAGCGGCAAGGATCTTCGCCTGGGAAGCTGCGAGTTGGACCCGAAGGGTACCGACTTCAGCATCCAGCCTCTGCTTTTCCTCAGCAAAGGTTTTCCGTTCGGCCTCCAGAGAGGCGACGGCAGCAGCAACATGTTGCTCAGCAGAAGACTGGGCAACAATCAGTTCCCGCTCTTTGGCCAGGCGGGCCTCCCGCATCTGAAGGGTGTACAAGCCCATCTACAGAATACCGTTCGAGAATTAGTACTGATGACAGAGAATAAAATTAAGACAAAGCGCAAGAGACAACGTACCTTCAGAGCAGTCAGAGCCAAACATTCCTCAGATTGCTCGACCGGCAACTGAGGGAGGGAAAAGTTGTTAAACCAGGAGGAGGTAGAACAGATCTGGCTCGCAGTAGATCCAGCCCTCTCTAAAACCTCATGAATAGGGTCGGATAGGGAGATCCGCTCGACCTGACCCGTAATGTGGTCGGTATGTGTCTCACCAGCATTCGAGGATTCCCCCCGAACGGAGTCGAAATGCTGGGAAAATTGGTGCAGTTGGTCAGAACCGAACCGATCATCAAGCAGCATGGCCTCTAGTTGATCCTGGTGGACCTGCTGAATTGGCTGAGGTTCTGGGAGCGGTTGAGAAGGGGCAGCCTCCTGAGCGGGAACAATGGTGGGAGTAGGTTGGGGGTTCTTCCGGGATTTTTTCCGCTTTCCGCCCCCACCGGCTGCGATGACTCTGCTATCATCCATGGGAAGATCTGGGTTGGGTGCTGAAAAAAGGCAAAGAACAATGTTAGTATCGAGCGGCCCTAGCGTGTGAGAAACTAGAAAAAAAGAATAAAGGAACGTTTCTCACACGGGAAGGACCGCCCGGACCAAGGCACTTGGTTTATCAAAACAAGTAAACCCAAGAGAACAGGCAGTACCTATCCCGGCTGTTATAAGTCGTTCGGGGGTTAGATAATTCATGATGTCCATGCATTTATCCTTCTCCACAGCGAGCACGTCCTTGTAGATTTCTTCAGTCAGGACAGGATCAGGGGTCTTGCGGGGAAAAGCATTCCACTTGCGGGGAATCAGACCGTCCGGGATGGACACGAAGAAAAACCGGTCTTTCCACCCTTTGATCGAAGTTGGGTTTCCTTTGAACAGGATGTGTCCCGTTCGGGCACTAGTGGCCAGATAGCCATGGGTTTGTTGGGGGGCTACTTTGAAGAACCGGTGGAAGAGTTCTAAGGTTGGTCGGGCGCCGGCATCTTTGCAACGACAAATGAAACCCGCCATTGCTCGATAAGAGTTCGGCATAATCTGGGCCGGTACAATTTCGTAGAAATTGAAGAAAGAAATAAAGAAAGGGTGTAGCGGAAATCTAAGGCCGGCCCTAATTGAGTCAAAGTGGACTATGGTCATTCCGGGCCTATGACGCATTGGATGAAGCCCGGCTTGCAAACGGAAATCCACCGGGTCAGGGATAAGGGCCGGAATTTCGGCCCTATTGTGAGAGGTCAATTTTTACCTCCTCTCCCTAATCAATTTTAGGTCAAGAGTATGGCGAGGAACATCGTTGGGACGTCCGGCCGCCATGGAGGCCAATTCGTCCTCAGACTTGGTGTCGTCAGAATCCTCACTGGAGGAAGAAGAAGTGCTAGGGAGGTCCTCCGCCTCAGCCCTGGTATTCGTCGCCGTCTCGGTAGAAACACCGGCAAACGGAACTGGGATGGCATCTACCATGGCGGTGTCACGGTCATCCCCATGAGAGGCCATCTCCGAATCAGAAGAATGCTCTGTGGGGCTCATCTCGATCGAAGCCAGAAATGAAGATGGGGAATCCAAGGTTGGGAAGTTACCTGAGCAAGGGAAGCAGGGGGAAATTTGCAGAGAAAACAACGAAGGCCAAGGAATTGCAGAGTCGAAACCCGGAATTGAGGAATTAATGGCTAATTTATAGCCTTGAAACCGCCGTGTCGAGAACCAATCAGAGAGCGACACATCACTAGGGGCATTTAAGCTAGACACGCGTCTAATGAAAAGACTAAACGACGATTATCATGGTGAATATGGGGAAATGAAGCGGCAGCCGTCAAATCGCAGCATGGGGAACTGATTACTTCTGTACCCCGATCGCCATTCGGGGTATTATGACATTGGTATACTTCCTGATGCACTCACTTCGTTCGAGACATCGGAAGTGGGGGACTTGTGTTGGGATATTGACCTAGAGGCCCAATACCCAGATCGGGAAGGCCCAAGGCATCCGGCCCAAGTAACAGGCCCATCACTCCATGATGAAAAGGTCCAGTAAGGAGACATACCGAACAGGGTTCGGCCCAAATAAAGGTTGGCCCAATAAGAAAACATACCGAACGAGGTTCGGGCTATATATCATACTTGGGCCAATTTGACAGCATCTTCAGTACGGACCAACATCCCGTTCGAACAACGGCCAACCAGCAAGTGGCCAGGTGCAGTTAATGCCAGACTATGACATCAGCAAGTGGAAGCATGAATGACCAAGTCGGTGGAACAACGGCCAATCAGCAAGAGGCAGCCCATGCTCTCCATTAGTATAAATAGAAGGTTTCAAGTCATTGTAAGGGTTAGATTTTCGATACTCAAGCTCTAGAATAGCATCATTTGCTCTTATTTCTTGTATTAAAGCATAGTTTCCGACTTACTGATCGGGAAATCTTTTGTAATCAGATTGGTTAATTAATACAAGTGGGTTTTTCGAGTTCTAGTTAATTCAGATTTTATAATTTCTCACACACTTTGATTCTGGGCCATTCCTGATATATCCAAAGTTCGTGTTGGACTTTCGGATCTACGGGACTTACCCTCAACAGATAGTATATTTTGTATTTAATGTAATTATTTATCATCATTTATTTTGCTTATGAGGTCCAAATTAAACTTCTTGTAAAGCCCTAATAAGCCCAAACTTGTTGTATGTAAATACTCTCCTTATTATGGAATAAATGCAAGTTTTGAAACCCTAAACACAATACATTATTAACACATCTTAACAAGAGAAAGAGAAATGAGTTTGCTCCGCGAAAGAAAGAAAGAAAGAAAGAAAGAAAGAAAGAAAAAGAAAGATGAAAAAAGAAAAAGAATGTGTAGGGCGTCATTTGAAAAAAGTGTGTGCCGCGTCATCAAGTAATCTGCTGACTAGCGTGTAATTGATGATGAGATTTACATACTTTGAGAAAGTAATTGATTAAAGTTAAATAAGAGTGTTCATTTGATTTTCTATATGTATTAAGAGGGCATATTAGACACTTTTCATTATGGGCAGAGAACGGCCAGCGCATTGATGGGCTATGGGCGGAGCTGGATTCATTATGGCTGTGGTCGTGATTTTGAATAAAAAGCATCCAGCCCCAACCACAACAACCCTCCCTAATTCTTCATAAGTTCTGCTTCATCTGAATTTGAATATAGTAAAAATAATTACTTCAAAACTGAAACAATATGGTGTTTGTGGTTAGAGATGACGAGTTTTATTTTTGTTGATTCATGTGTTATTTGTTCTTCTTGATAAAAAAAATCTACATGACTGTATGTAACTAGACCTGGATTCTGTGGTATAGGTGCTTTTAATACTTTGCATATAACCTGTTTGATAAAATGTTTAGGTGAAGAAAACTATTAATCTGAAAACATTTCGTGTAATAATCTCTTAACTTTTGGGTTAGTTTCTTAATAGCATGCATTTGGATATGGTATTCCCTATCAACTTGAGGAAAACGAATCAAAGGGAATGTGATAGAATAGTATGGTGTGCGAAAAATATTCAAAGTTAAGAAAAATTATTGTTGTTTTGATTGATTTCTTTGTCTTTATACATTGATTGAAAGTGTATTATTTCTTAATTTGTCAAGCCGGTAGGTATAAGGACGCTTCAATTCATTTTATGGACGCTCCAATCGCTAATTCCACCGTGGAGGTATATATATGTTCTTCGTACACGCTTATATTGTGAATTTTAACTTTTCTGAATTCCAACTCTTAAACTTTCATTAATATATTTTTCTTTAGTTTTTATCTTCTAGGGTTATGATGACAAGAAGTGAAAAAAACTTTTTTTGTAAATCCTTTTCTTTAGCTTATAAAATCATGACAAGGTCCACTTTATTTCTATGAAAATCATTGCTTTGAGTTTGGAAAAAAAGAAGAGGAAGAGTGATGAGTTTAAGAATCTATTCATTTCCATTGTACCTGATCTATTCAAGCTAATTTCATGCTTCTAGAATAAACATAAATCTTTGCATTTTTAAGGGTTTGAATTGAAGGTCACAATTGTGAACTTTAAAATTGATTAAATATGAATTGTGAATGTTAGTGTTTTGAAGTCCGTTGTGGGTTAGGCCTTTACCTCCATCTAGCTTCCTTAATGCCTAATATCAAATTCATAGTGTCTACAAACGGTGCATTCAGAATTTTGAAGAAAATTGTTTTATGTGAGGTAATTTTTCAATAATGCTAACTGCCCTCGGAGTACAAAAAAGTGGATGTGCTGAATTTGATGTATATTAAAACACTAATTTATTGTGTTAGTCCTTTGATAAGAATATACTTATAGGAATTATTGGTAAACCTAATAACTATTGTGTAATTTGAAAAGAGTAATTTCAGGTAACACACTACGTATGTATTGGATTGATAAAACTCTTAATTAATTTGTTATCTCGTGCATTGCACGGGGATAATAGACTTTGAGAAATCTTAGAGAAGTGTTCGACCCCCACTAAAATCATATATGGAGTTGACCTTGGATTTATGTTTCGAAGGATGATTTACGGCCAAGAAGGCAAAAAATGGGATGAGACATTGCTGATTTTACTGTTCTCTTAGATTTTAGTTCTGCTACGAATCTTTGAATTTTGTTACTGTTCCTGAAATTCCTAGCTGGTTTGGGGCTCGCCGTCTCCAGACGTAGCTTTGGAAGTTCGCTGAAGGGTGGGGGCCAGTGTAGCCGGGAATTTACTGTTCATTTTCGTCTACAGGTTGTTGTCTTCTATACCTGATATGGCGAGAAAAAAGCAGAGCTCAGGGGAGGTGTCTACTGCAAGAACAACTCGTTCCTCAGGAATTCCCTTTATTAAACGCTGGCAATCTATCAATACAATGGCCACCTGAGGCTGGTGACTCCGGTTAACAAAAAATTGGGTAAACAGAATGTTGAAATTGCTGCAGGGAAGGCAGTAACTGCTACAATGAACGAAGGCTGTAGGACTGATGCTGAAAGGGTGATTACTAAGGTTGTTGAGCACATTACTACTGGGACAAAACTGGATGCTACTGGGATTGTGTCTCCTAGAGCTAAAACTGTTAGCAACCAAGAGAATGTTACTGCCAGTGTTTTGGACAAGGAATAAATAAAAAATAGGGATGATGGGGCTGCTAAACCTTGGTCTTCATTGTTCAAAGACAACCGTGACCCTTCAAATGGCTTGAAATTGAGGTATATCCCGCCGAAATGAACATCTTTAGATTTTACGGATAAAGTTTGCCTTCTATGGTTGACATGTGGGGATTTTGTCTTGTGGGTTTTTTTAACGAGAAATTTACGGGCCTTAAAGTGGTCTATGACTTGAAGAACACGTGGGGAGTTAGTTGCATTGTTGATACACATAGCAAGGGATGAATTATTTTTAAATTGGGAGATTTCCCAAAATAGGAGTAAATGGAGTTTGAAATTCCAAAATATAGGACTACTATGTTTTTATTCCTGAAATATGACTAACATGACAGTATTTACTGTCATCTTGTAGGCGTGATTGTCAAATAGTTGCAGTACAGTGCATTTAACATGACAATATTTATTATAACTAATGACAATATTTTTTAATTATGTCAGTATTTTTACACATGGCAGTAAAAACTCCTATTTTGGGAAGAAAAATATAGTAGTCCTTTTTTGGAATTCCAAACCTCATTTACTCCTATTTAGGGTAATTTCCCTTTGAATAGTATTGAATGGAGGTCCTTATACCATCTTTGGTATACAACTCATGCTAGAAAAACTTTCGGAAGATTTTTCCTTTGATGATGATGAAATTCTCAAAGTCCCCATTTGGGTAAAATTTCCTCAACTACATATGAAACTTTGGAATGAGGAGGCTATGAGTGAAGTTGCATCTATGGTAGGGGTCCCGCTTTCTAAGGTCAAAATCACTGAAAATAGGAGCAATCGTCACTTTGCTAGAGTTCTAATTGAGGTTGATGTTTCTAAACCACCTCTGTTATCTTTTCCTATACGATTACCTTCCCGTAAAGTAGTCAAACAAATGGTGGTTTATGAAACTTTCCCCAACTTTTGTTTCCGTTGTAAAATGTATGGGCACCACCCATTTATTTGCTAGAAATTGGTAGCAAAACAACGGGATGAGACTATTGTTGAAAAGGAAAAGAAAACGGTGAATGAGGCTATTAAAATTACACTAAAGGACAAAGAAAAAGAAAAAATATTGAAGGAGGCCAATGAGAGGAGTATTAAAGACGGGGTGAGGGTCTAGACTAGCTAGAGTGAAGCTCGTGCCCGAGACAACTACACCAAATGAACCGGATGCCGTGCCGGAACCGGAGGGGGGAGAGGACGCAAAAGAGGGGGGATCCGATGAAGAGGCGACGTTCTCAGATGAGGAGGAATAGAAAATTCTTGAGGATTATTGGGAAAAAATCACACAATATACGGAGATGAAGAAAGGGAGGGAAGCTGAGCTTGCTCAAATAGGTTTAGGCTAATTTGTATGTTTGATGGTTGTTTGTATTTGATTTATCTGATTAGGTGGATATGGGGGATGCCCCATTATTTTGATGATGCTTTTTATTTAGATTAGATTTATCTAACATAGATAGTATTTTTCGAATTAGTGTGATACATTGTAAAATGTTGTTTTTGGATGCTTTATAAATATTTACATTTCATCAAAAAAAAATATGAAGTTGACACGATAAGTGGGAATGGTTCATCTAAAGTGTGCTAAGACATATTCCAAATTGGAATAATTAATTCAGTTTCAATCTAGGGTTGAGAGAGAAATTTTATTCAAAACATTTATACAAGTTATTCATACATATGTCATGAATTGTTTACTACTTCCAAGTGATATAATTTCAGAAACTGAGAGGGTAATGAACTAGTATCGGTCAAGGTCTAAAATATAAACTCTATCCCGATAGGTTAGGGAACAACCCAAAGAAACGAACATAGGATTCGTTCACCTTTAGAACGTGGTACTTGATACGGAGTACAATCTTTCTTCACATGTTCATATTTTTACAAAAGAAGCAATTATTTTCACCTTTTTGCGCTTTCTAGTTAGGGGTGGACCGGTTCCGGTTCGGGCTTGGGCCCAGCCGGGGCTCGGTTCATGAAAGGGGAGGCCCGGAACCGGCCCGGGCCTTGGTTCTTATTTTTTTTTGGCTTTTCCTAATTAACCCCCAACCCTCCCCTCTCACCCCCAAACCACCCCAAACCACCTCAAATGGCCCATCATACCTAGCGCAACCCAAACACTTAAAAAAATTCAAAAAAAATAAATAATAATTTGGCCCGAACCGGCCCTGAACCGGCCGGGTCGGTTCACGATTTAGGAGGTCCGAACCCGACCCGCCTACCTCACCGGGCCGGGTGGCCCGAACCGGACACCAACAGGGTCACCGGGCCGGTTCGGGCCCGCACAATAGCGGGCCGGTCCGGGCCGGTTGGCCCGGCCCGAGTCCACTCCTACTTCTAGTGTTGAACCTTTAGGAGCTTTAAAATAATACTCCGTCTGTCTCATATTTAACTCCGCTTTTGACCGGGCACGAATTTTAAGATAGTGGGATTTCTGTGGTGGAGAGTTATGCACAGGAAAGAGAAATGTGTAAGAATGGTTGTGAACCACATATTCTTTACCAAAAAGGGGGAAAGGAGATAAATTTGGGACGGACCGAATAGGAAAGTATGAAGATAATTCTAGGACGAAGGGAGTAAGTTTTTTAGATAGGAGATTGATTTTATTGAAGGGGTGTTTGGATGTAATTCTTCTTCTCCTTCTTTTTCAAAAACAGAAAGAGAAGTAGAATCAGAATCAATTTTTAGAAACTGCTTTTATGAGTAATTTGGAACACTTAGAAGTACTTCTGCACTTTCACATACTAAAACACTCCAGTATCTAATTATGCTTCCTCAAGAAGTAGAAACAGTTTTAAGAAATCTAAACACCCCTAACTCTAATAACATACTCCGTATCAAGGGTGTTTGAATTTACTTCTTCAAACTCCTTCTGCTCTTTTAAAGAGCAGAAGAATTGTTGGAGTCTTTGGTTGACAGTGCAGATATTTTGCTTCTACGTTTAAACAAATATAAGTATAATCAATTCCAAACATCCTATAAACGCACAATCGTATGTAGTACTCCTTTCGTATTTAAAAGTTCACTACATAGGTTTGGACACATTTTTTAAGGATGAAATAATAGGTGTAGTGAATAGTGTGACCAAAGTAGGAAATGTTGTGAAAAATTATGAAAGAGATGATAAGAAGTAGAAAAGTAATGGTACTCAACATTTTTAATGAAAAAACTTACTAAAACTGAAAAATATAACAAACTTTTAAATACATCAAAAAATGAAAGTGTAGAACCAATGAATCTCGTTTAGACACGTCTTTATGTATGAAAATTATCACAAACAAACAGGGATGGACCCAACTGGTTTGGCCCGGCCCGGAACCGACCCGACCCGCTACTGTGCGGGTCCGCCCGGGCCCGGCCAGGAACCGGCCTGACTCTGTATAGGGGGTAGGTAAGAACAACATATTTTTCGTGTTTATATACCCGTCAATCTTTTAACAAACTTTTTGGTTTTCTATTTTACTCCATACCCGAACCGTCCTATCGTTACCACCAATCCCTGAAAGAATATATTGAAATGAGTCTTTGGACTCGTTTGAATGTCAATTGACGGAAACGTACTTAAGACGCAACTTGGCTCAAGTCACTACCATACCAATTGTTAAGGGGCCCATCTTAACAACCAGAGACCTTGCAACTCGATAACCAAATGCTCTTAAAGTACAAAATTTATGCTCATGGATTTTCATTGAAAGATTGTATTGATAGAAACTTTGTTGAGAGGTTGACTATATAGTTTAGTAACCGTATGGCTCCGATACAACTTAATCGTCACGCTCCAGGCCTCCAGACCGTGTCTGTGCCACGTAGACAACCGTCGTACAACCCAATAAGAATAACCGCAGTTCATCCTTGCTAAATTGCATAAGACGTCCGATAGATACATATGCCAAAACCGATTAGTAAACATACATAACAACATCAACATAGAATTAAACACATAGCGGAATATAAGTGTTTAATAAGAACCCACACGAGGGTAAAACAAGAGCTCGCAGGCTCCATTAATTTATAAGTCAAAAATAGTTCCATGAGCATTATTTAATTATTTAGAAATAGAACCACAGGAAGCACGAACCACGTCTTCTCTCCATCGATCTCCCGAACAACGGGTGTAGGTAGTAAACTCTAGCTTCAACCTGAAAGGGTGGTTCCCCCCGAGGGATCAGTACTACAACAAAGTACTGGTGAGGGCAAACTGTATGTAATATAACTAGCGTTTCTCAACTGGAGGTTAACACACCTCAAGGACTACACGGGCCTTTGTTAACATTTGAGTATAAAGGACTCCTCCTGGTCCTACAGAGTATTACCTGACCTTACTCGGTCCCGGGTATTCACCCGCCATGTATAATCTACCACTTACCTCGCCCGGTCGTAGCCTATAATTTCTTTACTAACGACTAGTCCAAGTCTTAGCGTTTAAACCGTATTTCAAGTCTTAGCATTTTAAACATCATATTTCATGCAATTCCATGCAAAATATCCATATATAGGATGGTCGGGATTAATCCCGAGTCGAACCGAGTCCGATTTGGGTTTTTAGCGAAACCCGGTCCCGAAAGTCGAGACCGGACCGGCGCCAGTTCGCTGCCTGACCGGTGCCGGTTCACTGATTTAAATTAAAACCGGCACGTCGTGCTCAAACCGGCGCCGGTTCATCCCCTAACCGGCGCCGGTTCATCCCCTAACCGGCGTCGATTCAATGTGTTGGATCGGGTCAACGCCCCATTAACCGCCCGAAACGATTCTGATTTCTCCGAAACTTAAATACAACATGCATTAAGTCATAAACAATCATTATATGCCATTTTGGTCACTCAAAACATTTCTTATATTTTTTATAATATTCCAAATCATTTTCATGTATTTCGCTCTAGTTTATTTCTCATAAACTAGATTACTTTCATAACTTGCGTAATTATGCACTTTTAATTCTTCTCAAGAATACCATCTTCAATTCCATTTATTCACTTCATAAAATGAGCCTTTCATGGTCATCATCCAATTGGAATATTTTATTCACAAAAATTGTTAATCGTGTCATTTATACTAGTTAATCATTCTTGTATATTACTCTAGTTTATTTCTCATAAACTAGATTATCTTAGCAGCACGTGTACTTAAGAGTTTCTTAATTCTTCATAAGAATATTACTTGAATTAATTTGGTCATTTCTCAAATGAGCCAACAACACATTTATATTAATTAATTATAGCTTGTAAATTTCCCTAGTTTATTCCTCATAAACTAGTTTTACTTTAGTGACTTGTATGATTTAATACTTAAATCCTTCACAAGAATACCATCTTGAATTTCCTTAGTCGTTTCTCAAATAATCAGTCATGATTATTCTTCATCAAGAATATTAATAATTTTTTACTCATTAACTAATCATGCCACTTTCACTTAATTTATAATCAATATGGTTAATCATATGTTTAAACACTTTTAAACATTTCTATACATATTCACATACTAGATTACTCTAGATGTCTCATACATAGTCCATGTATTCATTTTTATACATTTGACAATAATATATTCATGATTAATCCACAAATAAATCTCTTATTCATTAACCATGTAATATTTCTATTATATTATTCATATTTACCATGACTAATCATGCATTTTAATCCATTTAATCATTTCTCAAATCATGATTATGATTTTATTTAGGTAATCTCACGTTTGACCCAAGAGTTACAAGACACGTAGTCGTCCACTCACCTCGAAATGACGCTAGCAGGCCTTTATCCTCTTCGTTTGAACTCCGGCGACTTTTGGAATTTTCCGGCGGAAACTCCGGCGACTCCGGCGACTTTTCCAGCCACACCTAGATTCCTTGAGAAGTCTAGAATACCTTGGTAAAATTCCTAACAAGTTTTCACAACCAAAAGTGGCATAAACATCAAAACCTTCCGAGAAGGTATTTTCCGGCGAACCGGTCTTACTCCGGTCATAACTTCGATCATGGTTAAAACTATCCTTCCGACCCCTCATTCTACACCTCCAGGGATGTAGAACAATTTTATGGGTCTATCATATGATTTATAAATCATATGAGATTAAATGAAGGATGAAAAAATGTTAACAAGATCATTACCTTAATTAATCAAGGTTTTTCTCTTCCTTTCTCACTCTTTCTTCTTCCTCGAGCCTTCCTTTTGCTTGACCTTGGTTATGGCTATGGAGAATGAAGTTTTGCAGAGATTCCTTCTTCCTTGGGATGGCTTGGACGGACTAATGAGAGGAGAGAGGGTGAAGAGACAATTTTTTGTCTCAAAAGGCCAATTAGTAATGGGAGAGGGTCCCTCTAACTTTCAAACTTATCTAACCCATCCCTTCATCCATCATACACCTCATGTCCATACTCTCAACACTTATTTTCAGACCAAGAGTCGTGGGGTGGCTCCCACTCATGTGGGAGGTCATCCCAATATGTCTCGAAGTGTACATTCGGCTCCGAAAGTTGTATTTTAATTAAATTTTATTTTATCGAGCCAAATAGAATATATATCATTCTTCCAATTAATATTGGCATCTTGAATGAATATATATTACCCAAATTTAATTTAGTGGTCCTCGGAGTTTATTTCTGGTTGTTATCTGTTTATTTGCTAATACCGATAATAGGACCTCGTTTGGTCAACCGGCCAATTCTATGGCTCAACATGAATTCACACCATCACATATATATTATCTAGACCAAGATGAATATAATATGTGGTCCCATAAATATCGGATGTTCCCTGCCCCTAGTGTAGGCTCAACATGCAGTTTACTGTTCAAGTAACAGTAAAAATGAGAACGCGTCATCTCGTAAATTCATCAGTCATTTCTCATGATTCAATATGTGTTTTGATATTTTGTGACACTTTAATAAAATGTTACACTTCTTTTTAATTGATCCAAAATGTATGAACAGGTAAAATCTTATCTGTTTGTTCCCAAACCAAAATATCTTTAAGGTAGGGTCCTTCAAAAGTACCCTCCTTTAATGTACCAAATTAATCATATATTTATCAACCCATTATTTTGGATTCTTAAAATATTTGTGTTTCTTCTGTCATTAATTCATAGTCTTCCGAATTATTAATAGCCCGAGAATTAAGGGCTCACAATTATCGAATAGTGGCCCCGGCCCACTTGGCCGTCCAGTTGTCATTCTTTATATCACTGGGGTCCACGACCCATTCGTACGACTATCAAAATAGTATTGTTGAGATCAACATTAATTTTTTATACATTAAGAATACCACGGGTGATCCCCGCTCCGATGTGGATCTCGCGTCTGATTAATAATCCTTTATTAATTTAAGACAAGACTTTTATGTTTCTCATTTATCAAGGCTACTCTAGTCTTGATTTACCTTCTTTAATTAATCATGTATTTGATGAAAAAAAATCTCTGGGTAAAATTCGGGTTCGATGTTACAAGCAACAATCGTTTAACACTACTTCAAGTGTTAGATAAACTGCCCTATAAATGACTGAAGGTTTTATTATTATTTGAATTATTGTTGCATTTGGATTTTAATTAAATGAAATGGTGCTTTAAGTATTTTTGAAAATGAAATAGGTGTAATTGAGATTGTGTTTGGTGTGCATTGAAATGAGTTTTGAACCGAAAAGCAGGATTAGAATAACCTCTTTCCAGCGCTTTTTTTTGGGATTGGTCATTTTGCGACGGTTAAAACCGTCTCTAAGATGCTACTATTATTTAAATAATTGTGTAGTTTAGTGACGGTAGAAACCGTCGCTGATTGGAATGGAAATAACCGTTTCAAAATCCGTCGCTAAGAAAAAAAATCGTTGAAACGTTCCGTAAGTAAGATTTCCGACCAACGTATTCCGACGGTTTTTATCCGTCTCAAAACCGTCCTTATTTTTTTCAGCAACGGCCTTTCCTTGTTTTCCCGTAGCTAAAACCGTATCTAATCAATTGTTTTTTTGTAGTGGTGTTGGGCCGAAGACTGAAACTTTCAGGCTGAAATCAAATGGGGTGCTAGACAAAAGTTATGGTTGGGCTAACTTTGGGCCAACTTTGGGCGTTAAATCGAATGTGAGTTATAATTCTTTTCTTTATTGATTGGAACGTGATACTCAATGTAACTTGCATCTTCTTACAGATGGAGTATTAGAGAAAGGAGCAACATTGAGTAATAGGACTTTACATTTTCGGATTTAATTTCGTCAGCATTTTAATATTTAGAATGAAATTCTAAGATTTGTTATATTATTAATTAAAGGCAGCCTGATTAATGAAATTGGGAAGGGGTGTTAAAGAATCGTTTACACACCATATACGTAACAATAATCTAACATTTAGGACATTAAAATCGCTTAAACTTATTGATCAGAATTTTTTATTCTGCTTTGATTGCATTTGCACCTCCAAAATAAACCAAAGACATCTCTAGACTCTCTAGGACTTGGTATTAAACAAAAACGAGGATAGAAGGTTCTTATGGAATAGACCAAATATATCAGACATAATGTATGTGTAGATTTTTTAAAGGGCTATTATCCTAGGACGAATAGTATATCTTCTTCTTTCTCTTTTTTTGAGAGCATAAAGCCAAAATCTAGAAAATTGAAACATTATAAATGCAGTCTTTTTATATAACCATTTGGGGGGAAGCTGGAGACCAAATTACCCAAAATTAAACCTTTTGTTTCTAATTGAATTGCAAGCTTTGACCGGCACAAGAATTAAGAAATGACAATAAATGATGTTTGCCTTTTACACTTTTGTCATTCTTTCTAAAAGTAGATGCCTTTATGTTAATGGGGAAAAAGTAAAAGTAAAGGTAAATTTGTCACTTTATTCTTATTTACATAGTGGAAAACTATTTTGAGACAACCAAAAAATGGAATTTTGCAAATCAAATTGAGATGAAGGGAATATGAAATTTGCTATTTGTACACACATTAGTACACACCTCTATACACACTATATATACCTAAAAAAAATTACCCCCTTTCCCATCTTTTTCTTTCTTTATCCCTTCTCTCTCTTCACCCTTACTTCTTTTATTTCTTCTACAACCTCTCTCCCTGATTTCCTCCGTTTCTTCATTTTATTTTCATCCCCCTTTTTTATTATTCTTCTTTTGTTTCTTCTTGCACCAACATAAACAAAGGGACAGTGGATTTTCGTAGCTCAAACAAGAAGCTCAGATCAACCACCCATAATATTGAAGTAATAATTTAATTCGATTTTTTGTCTTAAATTCCGAATTTTCTTTTATTTCGTGATAGTATTATGTATTGTGTAAACTTTTGTGGAAATCAAATATTTGGACTGTAAGGAATCAGAGAAAACGAAAGCTCTCTTCAGGGAAGAAGAAGATGAATCGAGAATTATGAAAAATTAGATCTTAGGCTATTTTACAGTTTATTTATATCTAATACTAAAAATAGAATAGGATAATAAAAGACTAATATTTGCAGTTTAGTCCTTCAGCTCTTGGTCTTCATTAATTTGACCTCCTTGATACCCCCCTCAAGATGAGCATGGATATCCAACAGGTTCATCTTGACAGTAAAATCTTTAAAGAGTGGATTTCCAAGGGCTTTAGTATAAACATCTGCAAGTTGACAATTATTTTTGATAAGTACAAGATTAATTAAACCATTAGATATTTTTTCCCTAATAAGATGACAATCAAGTTCAATATGTTTTGTTCTTTGATGTTGTACTGGATTATGAGCTAGAAAATAAGTGGACTGATTATCAATATGTAGATTAACAGGAAAATCATGTTTTATTCTAAAATCCTTTAATATGTATAAAAGCCACTGTGCTTCACAAGCAGCACTAGCAGCAGCCCTATATTCACTTTCAGTAGAAGATCTACTAATAACAGGTTGTTTTTTAGATTTCCAAGAAATAAGAGAATTTCCAAGATAAAAACAGTAACCAGAAACACTTCTTCTAGTGTCAACACATCCTGCCCAATCAGAATCACTATAACCAATGAGTTTAAGATCAGAATTTGCAGAGTAAAAGAGACCCTTACCTGGGGCACTTTTTAGGTATCTGAGAATTCTATGAGCAGCATTTAAATGAATGTCAGTAGGATTAGCAAGAAATTGACTTAAGGTTTGAACACTATATGCAATGTCTGGTCTAGTGACTGTCAAATATAAAAGTTTTCCAATAAGAGTTCTATAAACTTTGGGATCAGATAAAGCAGTTCCATTTTCTTTTGAAAGTTTAAGTTTGGAATCCATGGGTGTATTGTAAGGTTTAGAATTTAAATAGCCATTTTCATTAAGAATATCTAAAGTATATTTTCTTTGAGAAAGACAAATACCAGTTTCAGATCTAGCAATCTCAATTCCAAGAATATATTTTAGATCCCCAAGATCTTTAATAGTAAACTTATTATGTAAAACATCTTTAACATGATTAATTTCAGTTTTGTCATTACCAGCTAAGATTATATCATCAACATATAAGAGTAATATTGTTATAGAATTATCATTAGTTTTAGTAAAGAGAGAAAAATCAGCCTGAGATTGAATATAACCAATACCTTGAAGACATTCTGATAGTTTGTAATACCATTGTCTTGAAGCCTGTTTAAGGCCATATAGGCTTTTCTGTAATTTACAGACTCTTGTATCACCTGGAAGAAGATATCCTGGTGGGGGCTGCATATATATAGTTTCTAAAAGATCTCCATGTAAAAAAGCATTGTTAATGTCAAGTTGTTCTAAAAACCAATGTTTTGTGGTAGCAATAGCAAGAAGAAGTCTAACAGTGGTTAATTTTACAACAGGAGAAAAAGTATCAAAATAGTCTAATCCTTCTTCTTGAGTATAGCCTTTTGCAACTAACCTAGCTTTATGTCTTTCTAAAGTACCATCAGATTTTAGTTTGGTTTTATAGACCCATTTGCATCCAACAGTATGATGTTGAGGTGGTAAATTAACAAGAGTCCAAGTATTATTTTGTTCAAGAGCTTGAATTTCATTGTTCATGGCAATCTGCCATTCAGGATGTTTAATAGCTTGTTTGTATGTTTTTGGTTCTTTAATAGTAGAGACATTAGCAATGAAACATTTATAAGATTCATGAAGTCTGTCATCACTTATATGATTAGATATAGGATACCTAATGAGATTACAAGATGATTTATGAACAATTTTTAAAGAGTCAGGCAGATTGTAATCATAACTCTGTAAGTAAGCATGAATACTTCTTACTCTAGAAGATTTTCTTTGAGGAGAGGGTTCAGGATTAACAGTATGAATGTTATCCTGAAAAGAAGAGAAATTATTAGTAAGTTTTGAGGTATGTAATTCATCATTTATTTGATTATCTAAAAAAGAGTAAGAGTTAGAATTTACCTGAGTAGAAGTGTCATAGGACTGCTCAGTGAAAATGTTTGAATGAGAAGTGTTATCATGAAAGAAACTATGATATGAATTATTTGAAGAAGTAAATTGATCTATTTTTGAAGAGTTGCAGGGAATGTTCTTCAAAATATCTTTATAAGGAAAAACAGTTTCATAAAATTGGACATGTCTAGAAATAAAAATTTTATGTGTATTCAAATCATACAGTTTATATCCTTTATAGCCAAAAGGATATCCAATGAAAATGCATTTGGATGATCTAGAATCAAATTTATTTCGATTTGCAGTTAAGGTAGAGGCATAAGCTAAACAACCAAAGACTTTAAGGTGAGAATAATCAGGTACTGTATTATATAGAATTTCAAAAGGACTTTTATTTTGTAAAATAGCAGTAGGAGTTCTATTTATTATGTGAACAGCAGCTAAAATACAATCAGACCAAAAAGAAATAGGTAAACAAGACTGAAACAGAAAACATCTAGCAATTTGAAGTATATGTTGGTGTTTCCTTTCTACTCTACCATTTTGTTGAGGAGTTTCAACACAAGAAAGTTGATGAATAATTCCATTAGATTGATAGAAACTAGAAAACATGAATTCAGCACCATTATCAGTTCTTATAGTTTTAATTTTCTTATCAAATTGAGTTTGAACAAGTGTATAAAAATTCATCATATGAAAACGAGTTTCAGATTTTGTTTTCATCATAAAAATCCATGTACATCTGGTATGGTCATCAACAATAGTTAAAAAATACTTGAAACCTGAATAAGAAGTAGTACTGAAAGGACCCAAAATATCCATGTGAACTAAATCAAAAGGAGCAGCAGCATGTGAAGTACTATCAGTAAAAGAAAGCTTCTTTTGCTTTGAGAAATGACAGATGTCACAAGGAGTGATATTATTACAAGAAATATTTTCAACAGAAATAGGAAAAGAACTCAGTTTATTAAAAGGAGTATGACCTAGTCTATAATGCCATAGAACAGAATTATTATTTGAAGCAGTAGTGACAGAATGAGCAGAAGCAGTATGAGTAGGAAGATGCAAGTGATAGAGTCCATTTGTAATTTCAGCATAACCAATGATTTTCTGTGTATTTTGGTCCTGTAACACACCATAGTTAGAGCAAAAATTAATAGATAAATGTTCATTTAAAGTAAGACTAGATACAGAGATAAGATTGTAATTAAAATTAGGAATATATAAGACATCATGTAAAGTTAAATCATTATTTAGTTTAACATCTCCTATATGAGTAGCCATAGTAGTATTACCAGTAGGTAGTTGAATGTTAACAGAAATAGATCTAGGTTGAGAAGTATACATATTGAAGTTATAAATCATATGATCAGAGGCGCCAGTATCAATAATCCAATTAGATTTGATATAGATACCTTTGAAAGAGTTGTCAGTAAGAGATGAGGATTTATCATGATCAGTAGTTTGAGATATAGCCATAGCAGCATGAGAAGAGCTGGGCACAGATTGTTGATTCTTCATGAACTGAAGGAATTGATTGTATAGCTCAGGATTGCAAAAGTCAAATTCATGAACATCAGTAGTATCAGTTGGGGCAGCAGATGCCAAGTGTGCTTGAGATGATTTGTTAGCATTGGTAGAGGGAGGTTTGAAACCAGGTGCATATCTTTGACCCTTAGGACCTTTCCAGTTAGATGGATAACCAATAAGCTGATAACAACGTTCAGAAGAATGGCCTTGAAAACCACAGTGAGAGCAAGTTCCAGTAAACTTTTTCTTTGGATTATTGGATTTGACAATGAGAGCATTGGACTCAATAATAGAAGGAGAAGCAATGGATTGATATTGATTATTAGGAGTATGAGAAAGCATTGCTACAGATTCAAGAGGATTGTGTAATGAACGTTGAGACTCTTCTTGAAGAAGAAGAGAATAGACAGTAGATAATTTTGGAATAGGAGTGCGAGACAGAATTTGACTTCTCAGAACATTGTAAGAGTCATTGAGACCAATGAGAAATTTATAGACATAATCTTTCTGTAAAAGCTCTTGAAAGAGTTCATTGAGATTGCAAGTACAATTAACACATTTACAGACAGGAATAGTTCTATAATTGCAGTATTCATCCCAAATAGTTTTGAAGAAATTATAGAAAGCAGTGATAGATTGGGAACCTTGAGACATATTAGTCATAGATTTTTCAAGTTGAAAAACATGAGGTCCGTCACTCTTTCCATAACGAAGCTTAACTTCTTCCCAAATATCTTTAGCCACAGTAAAATAAAGGAAGGTAGTTCGAATTTCAGGAGCAATAGAGTAAACAAGCCAAGATAAGAGGAGCGCGTTTACCCGATACCAAGCAGGATAGATTGGATTATCAGAGGCAGGTTGAGATATGGATCCATCAAGAAACTTCATCTTGTTTTTGACGGTGAAGGCCATAACCACAGACTTCTGCCAAGCATTGTAATTGTTGCCGTTGAATGTTTCGTAGATGATTCGAATACCTGAATGGTCAGCTGGATGAAGATAGTACGGCGACGAAGGATCTTCCGTAGGATTAGGGTTTTCGGTTGACATCGTAGGAGAAGAAGCAATCGATCGAGATACAGATGAGCAGCGGAAGAGATGATCGAATCTGAAGCTAAACTGATACCATGTAAACTTTTGTGGAAATCAAATATTTGGACTGTAAGGAATCAGAGAAAAAGAAAGCTCTCTTCAGGGAAGAAGAAGATGAATCGAGAATTATGAAAAATTAGGTCTTAGGCTATTTTACAGTTTATTTATATCTAATACTAAAAATAGAATAGGATAATAAAAGACTAATATTTGCAGTTTAGTCCTTCAGCTCTTGGTCTTCATTAATTTGACCTCCTTGATATATTGTATAAGTCTTATTAGTTGAGCAATTTGTATTATTGTTAGAGAATGTAGTGTCAGAGAATGTATTATTTCACATTTATGCTTATTAGTTCAAATGACTCAATGATTTTTTTTTAATGCAAGACTTTTACGTTCCTTTTTTGCTAATTAGTTCAAGATTCTAAATTTCTTGTTTCCAACTTAAATAATGTTATATGGAGTATTTTTTATTGACTATTTTATTTTATTAGCATGCTTTTGCTATTTTAAGTAAATCATGTGGAGTATATGTTATCATGTTGAATTTTTGAATATTCTAATTTTTGAATAATAATAATAATAGTAATAATAATAATATAATCATAATGATGATATTATTACTATTATTAGAGCCCGTTTGGTAGCACGAAAATGAGCTGTTTTGGCTGATTCTGCTGAAATTTATGAAGTTCTGGCTGAAGTGGCTGCATTGGCTGATTCTGCTGATACAAGAAAAAAATATTTTTAAAATATATTTTATTAATAAAATAAAGAAAAAATTATATGTAAAAATAGCTAAAATGATCATCTACAGTAACTTCAGCCAATACAGCCAGAAAAGTAACTCCAACCTTACTTTTTCGGCTTATTACACAATTCAGCACGCGAAAGCAAAGTTTACGTGTTTGGTAAAAAAGTTGGCTGATAAGCCTGATAAGCCGAAAATGAGGGTTGCCAAACGGCCTCTTATTATTACTGAGTTTCAAAATAATACTATCGTAATAATAATACAGCAAGAGAAGCTCGAAACACAGGCATTCACAAACCTGAAACTGAATTTATGGGACTTTGGACGCATATGTTATCGCAATTATTGTCTGTCATTTATAGTTATGTCCCTGCACATAAAAGTTTAACTAATGCAATAATAAAGTTATTGGAAACAACTAACTTTTTTTTTACTCTGCGGGGTCCGGGGAGGGGTTGGAGGCGGGTTTGAAGTAATCATGGCTTAAACTTACTTCATTGAGTTTCAAACTCTTATGTGTCTAGCGTGTTTCGAACTTGAGATCTCTCACTACTCCCACTAGGCACGGTAACCTCACAACCAGCCGTGCTGGAATTTGGTTATTGGAAACGACTAACCATAGTAGAATTTAATAACTCCATCTTTTTCTAAAGGGAAAACTGTCAAATAGGTCATCGAACCTTCATAAAAAGGTCAAATACGTCCTTATATAGGAGGCTCTGTTCGGCCATCGCAATTTGGGGTGGTTCCCGGTGGATTTTTTTGATGAAAATTTTTTAGAATCTTATTCATCAAGTCTAGTTCACTCATACCAAATTTCAGCTAACAATTCAATTGAGAACGAATTCAAATTAATTCTTGAAGATAATTGTGTTTTTAAATGTGCAGTTATCTTATACAAAAATGTTGTGTGTACTCGCGTTATACGCACCTTGTGAGATGATATATTTTTTGGCAATGATTCCCGTTTGTGAACAAATCAAACATGTTTTTATGTATGAAAATTCTCACAAACAATACAGACTTTGTATAGGGTAGGTACAAGAACATATATACCCGTCAATCTTTTTAAAAAACTTTTTGCTTTTCTATTTTACTCCATAGTCGTATTTCGTTAACTTTTGTTTCACCCACACGCGTAGCTCAGTTGGTCGAGTGGTGGGAGATTTGGAACAATGGACCAATGTTCGAATCCCCGCAGCGACCGGACGGAGGTCACAGAACCTGAAATAATGCTAGGCTTCTGGTGCGCACGGGTGTATGAGCCTACTGCCATTCTGCTGCGCACGTGTGTATGAGCCTACTGTCATTCAGCTGACTGAGTCACTGTGACTAACCTCCCCACCATCCTGTCGGGTCGGGGTAGGGCTCCCGGAAGTGGGAGATTCCACCTTTTGGAACAATCCTTAACTTTTGTTTCAGACTGGGGAGTCGGGAGGGGTACGTCAGGCCTGACACCAATGCATCAGTAGTTTTCTTTCGCATGTCAATACAAAACACCCACAGGCTTGTGCTTCTATCAAACACTCACTCATTACTTACTCCGTCAGTTCTCATTAACTAATTCACACTCTCCATCGACTCAATTTTGTCTCAATGCATTTGTAAAGAAATATTGGCATTTTCCATTTTAATCTTAAGGGTAATTCAATCTTGCTTTTGCTTTGTAACATATTTTGAACAATTTGGATGGAAGTGTTTCATCCATGAGTGTTTCAATCAAATATTTGGGTTGAGATATCACATTTAATTAATCTCTGAAAGCAACAATGCGAGAGTTCATCAAATGTGATAACTCTTTGTGTGCACCAAACCTTGAATAACCTTACTCAATAATTGTTGGAGACTATACAACCGTTTACTCCACCACCATTTTGTTGGGTCCTATGAAGCACGGATACTTCCCTAGGGTAGCGTATCGGCGTATCGGATACGTTCCCGTATCCGATACTCTAGGATACCCGTACCGTACGTTCCCGGGCCGTATCTGTAATTTTTAAAAGTTTCCATTTTTTTTGTAATTTTTTGAAAGTTTCCGATACTCGTATCCTGACGGATACCCGTATCAACTTTGTTGAATAAAAAAACATAAAATTTACTTAATGAAATTCTAAAAAAAATGAAAATCTAAAACTACATTTTACTTGGTAATCAAATAATGGGTTTATATGGTATATCTGAAGCAACTCAATCAAGTCATCAACTCATACTCCGTATCTAATTTACTGAGCAAGTCCAGAAGCCTATCTCTAACCCAGTATTGGAGGCCGCTTTTTTGGAAGATGATATTATTCCTGGAAATTAATACTTCCGGTGAAAATATATATTAGAAGTTAGAGTTTTTAAAATATTGTTTTCTATCTTAATTATTCTAGAACTTTGGTACTTGCACTTTTAATTTCAAGATTGTAGTTGTTTGACTTATTTCTCATTTTAAATTAATGACTTATCGACTACATGTCTACATTTATATTTCGAGATGCACTAGTGTATATGAGAAATATCATGATGTATATGTAATGAATGGGTATATATGTGTGTATGTATATATATATATATATATATATATATATATATATATATATATCCAAACAAATTATTTTTTTTGTATATTTCATAGGATATTATATGTATATATTTCCAAAAAAAACTATTTTTAATATTTATAAATACACCCCTGTAACTTTTAATATTTTTAAATACGTCCCCATAACTTTTAATATTTATAAATATGGCCCCGTATCCGTATCCTACTTTTTTTTTGTTTTGCCGTATCCCCGTACCCGTGTCCGCGTTTCCGCGATTCCGCGTACCGATATCGGTGCTACATAGGTTGGGTCAGGTCAGGTGTGAAGCGTTTGAGGCGGACAATTTCACCTTTTCAGGTTAATTTTTAAAATAAAAACATTTATTTGTTAATGATAAAATGATCAATACAAAAATAATACGAACAGTATAACGTCTTTTTGAGTTAAGTTAAACCTTTAATTCAAAGTAGGTACAAAATTCGTATTAAAATTGTACTCCATCCGGTTCTTATTAAAGTTCTCACTTTCCTTTTTGGGATGTCCCTTATTTAAGTTCACACTTCCATTTTAGGAAACAAAACAATGCAAAACAGTGTCAAACAGTGTCAAACAGTGTCCAAACAGTGTCAAACAGTGCCAAACAGTGCACTCCACAGTAAAGTCAAATTCATTTTCTTAATATGTGTGAAGTCAAACTGGGAACTTTAATAAGAACCGGATGGAGTAGTAGCTATAAAGCACTAGGTGCAATTCCTTACATCAGTGTACTGTATTATTTTTATAATGTTATTCTTATTTTAAATAAGAACATCAGCAAAAGTATTTGAATTAGAAAAAAAGCAGGAAAAAAAAAGACCGCATCTTTCCGGACGTATAGGGTGGTGCAGGGATAAGCACGGCCATTCTTGCACTAATAATACCACGAGGCCCAACTCGCTTTATTACCCACCATTTCTTTCTCAACTCACGTGGTCACACTTATTGTTGTCTACTTCTTTTTCACTAAATAAATTATGAGCGGTTTGAACATTTTATTTTAGTTTATCAATCTCCATCTATTCAATTTGTCCACGTTTTTTTAACTATCTTAAAAACATTACCATTTAATTAATTATGAGCAGTTTGGACATTTTTATTTTTAGTTTATCAATTTTACTCTATTTAATTTGTCAACTTTTTAAACAATCTTAATATTACGGTATTTAATTTAAAGTAATAATTTGTGGGTTTGGATATATCTCTCTTTTTATACCAATCTTAATCACATAATTCTTATCTTTCTTAATCACATCTAATAGAAATTTGCGTAATACAGCACTGGTTTATATTTTCCTAATAAGCACTATACCTTTGAATTTGAACGCTAAATTATGTAATAATCAAAATAAATAAATAAATTATCCTAAATACTATGTATGTATGAGTTAAAACGTTAGAAAATCCAAAGTATGAAATATATGTTTCTATTCCATAAACAATACTTCGTATGGAATAAGGACATCAATATTACCTATAGTTTTGTCAAACACAAAAATATGACTACCTTTCATTATTTCCAAAATTATGACCAAAATATTATTAAATCTCAAAAATATCCCTGAAAATTAAAATCCACTACAGGCATTGATCGATTACTATGGTCTTCAATCTTAGATTCACCATCGTTCTGTGTTGCAGATCCAAAAGGTCACGATGACTAGGGTTGGGGTTGGAGTTGGCCGGGGGTTGTGACGGCGCTGGGGTTGGGCTGAGTCTGGTCGTTGATTGTGCCTGCGGAGGGTTGGGAGCTGGGTCTGGTAGGGGTATGGTTTGGGCTTGGATTGTGCCTATTGGACAGGTAGTTCCCTGGTGACGGGGTTGTGACGGGCGGTGCGGTGGTCATTAGTGGCGGTGATCGGCGGTGGCAGGGCACTGTGGTGGTGTAACTGCCTAAAGTTATGATATCACCATAGCCGATGTCACTGTTGCAGCCAATGCCACTGTGGCCGGCGGCGGTGTCACTGTGGCTGGCGGTGGTGGCTGGACGGCGGAGATGTCACTGTGGTCGGGGCAGAGACGTCACTTCGAAGTTGTCACTGCAGATGTGTCACTGTAGTCGGCGGCGTGGTCGGCGACGGTAGCAGTGGCGTTAGTGACACGGGTGATGACGGCAGAGATGCCACTGTGGAGGCATCACTACGGCCGGTGATTGCAAGGATGTCACTACGGAGGTGTCACTGTGGACGGCAATGGCGAAGATGTCATTGCGAAGATTAGTTGTCCAAATGTAAATGTGTGTGAAAATGTCACTGCGGAGATGTCAGTCTGCATTTGTCACATTTTTGTCTAAATGTAAATGTGATCATTTTTTAGAAAATAGTTTTGATTTAGTGATCAAACTTAAACGTACTCACTACTCCTATTAAGGGGAGAAACCTAGTTAGCATTCCTATAGTGCCTAAAGGATTTTACTCTCAATTCATAAATTTCCCAATCAAGTAAAGTTGAGAATAATTTTTGCTATTTTCATTTATCTTTTTCTTCATTTTATTGATGCAAGATATTTCAAATATATTTCAAATATATTTTTCGTAATTCAACAAATTCAATCGACTCAACAGTTACAATTAAAATTTCACAGCTTTTAGTATATTAAGAGCATATATCTAACGGTTCATTTGGAGTACTTGATTGCAATTTTAAAGAAAATATATAACCATTGAAGCTTTGCTTTTATTTTTTACTTGAGAAAGCTTATTAGCTAAAAGGAGCTTTCAAAAAAGTGATTAAATATAATAGGGTGAATTCCCAAAATAGGATTAAAAAAGTTTTGAAATTCCAAAATAAGAGTATCAAGTTTTTTATTTCTTAAACAGGAGTAAATTTCAGTCAAGTTTGACATTACTAGGCTTTAAACATGTCATTTTTTTTCAAACTTGGCAGATTACTCCTATTCAGGAAATAAAAAATATGATACTCCTATTTTGGAATTTCAAAACGTTTTTGCTCCTATTTAGCGCAGTTTCTAAATAAAATATTACTACCTCCGTCCTAGTATGTTTGGGACAAAGGAGTGTGGCACAACTTTTAAGAAAAAATAGAATTGTGTGAGTGATATTGAATTGATAAAGTGAGAATAAAGTAAAAATGAATTGTAACCACCCAAATATTTCCAAATACGGTATGAGACAAAGATAATGGGATGGACAAAAAAGATAAAACGGGACAAAGTTAGGGGGACGGATAGAGTATTAATATCGTATGAAGAGGAAGAAGATGTAACTAACTTTATGGATGACGGTATGGCAATTCAAACTTTATGGACAACTAACTAACTATTGAAAATGCTTTAAATTTATTTAACCAATTTCAGAATTATTAGAAAGCTCTATATCATATTAATTATTGCGAACCAACAATACATTTTTATACAAAATAATTGTTTAGAACCATAATGTAAAAAGAGAAACTTTTTAAAGAAATATTATTAATTCAATACCTCAAAAGATGTCTTAGTTACCTAAAAAGTCATAGATTTTGATATTATTTTTAATCAAAGTTGATTTTTTTAAATAATTTTTAATTAATCATTTTGAATTAAAAATATTTAAGCTCATGGAATTCTATTTTAGAATTTTAATTGATATTTTAATTGATATTTAAATTTACATTTTTTGAACACATTTAAAAATAAAACATATATAGAAAATATTTCAAACTGACATATTTAGAACACATACAAACCTAATTACGTTTTTTAATTTTTTAATAATTTAAATTTATATAATTACAAAAAATAATAAAAGTTTCACTAAATCGAAGAAACTAAATTTGATAATGTCAAAAATGTATGGAGCTCATTTGGCAACCCTCTTTTCAACTTATCATGCATATCAATTATCTTTCAAACAGACATATCATTATTCCAACTTTTCAACTAACTCTAATTTTTTATTTCGTGAATTGACTTGTGTAATAATCAAATAAGCAAGGTTGAAGTTACTTTTATGGCTGAACTGACTGAAGTTGCAGTAGATGATCATTTTAGCTATTTTCCATATAATTTTTTCTCTATTTTATTAATTAAATATATTTTAAATATAATTTTGTTTTATAATTTAACAGATTCAGCCAATTCAGACACTTTATTTAGAACTTTATCAATTAAAACAGAATCAGCCGATTTAGTCCATTTCAGTATTATCAAAGAGGCTCTTAATTTATGCACGCCAAATTGTGTAATATAATCATTATAACAAGTTAAGTCGAAGTCACTTTTATGGTTGAGTTGACATAAATTACTCCAAGGGATGATTTTAACATTTTTTCATATAACTTTTTATTTTTCGCTCCAATAAAAAAATTTGTCTGTGAACTTTGTTAGTGCAAAAAACAATTGTCTTCGTTAAACAAAAAAATTATCTATTAAACAGACAATTTGACCATCTTATAAAATGACGTGTACAAAAATCGTGTACACCAACCACGATTGTTATTATGGTGACTACAATCTCAATCCAACTCCAATTTAAAACCTAGGAGGGAGCATTAATTTGTAAGTACCACGTAGTTGTAGTATATACTCCGTGGTAAATGTTTTTCTATTCTACCTTGCCATGACATCATGCTTCTTTATACTTTTAAATTAAATGCAGTTAAAGTTGTTCTTTTACGAGAAAACAAGGATCATGTCACAATATTTTTAGATATGCGCACACTTTTCTTAAACATGAATTAATTTGGAAATAAAACATCCTTGGCCTATATATAGAGGAATCATGAGATTCACTTCTCTTTACCCTTCTTTCCGTGCTGCTACGTCCAGTACGTGCAGCTACAGGGAACACCATTGCTCCATGGGAAAGAAGCTTGGAGGAAGTTCATGGCTGACTGCAATTAAAAATGCCTTCAGGTCTCCAATCAAAGAAACCAGCAGCATTGACTCAAAGAGTAGCAGGAGGAGAGATCAGCATGAACTTGAAGAAGATGAAGAAAAGGTAATTAATTAGTAATCCATGTTTGTGTAAGAGAGATTGTATTCATATAGATCTGGGTTTAAACTGGATTTATTTCTTGATGAGACTGTATATGTCATTAATGGTTTGCTTTGGGCAAAATTTTAGCAGCAAAAGAGAGAAAAGAGAAGAAGATGGTTGTTTAGGAAACCCCATACTCAGCAGTCAACTGAAGTCATAGCTGGTAATAAAGAGTCAATGCATGCCATTACTAAGCATCGCTTCACCAGGCCTTCAAGCAGGCAGCAGCAACACTTTGCAGCAGTTTCCATTCAAACTGCCTTCAGGGGCTATCTGGTAATTACTCACTTAGATGCTATTGCGTTTATCTAGATGGTGTGATTATACTTATGTACATTTAATAATGTAATTTGTAAGATTATTTGTCTCAAACCAATAGGACATGAACAATTAAAGGATCTTGAGCTTCTTCCGCTATAGTTTCAACAATCATTGAAGAATTTATTTATTTATTTATCAATTTCTATACCAAGATTGAATGATTTGCAGGCGAGGAGAGCTCTATTGGCACTGAAGGGGATTGTTAAACTTCAAGCATTGATTAGGGGCCAGAATGTGCGAAAGCAAGCAAAGATGACACTGAAATGCATGCAGGCTCTGCTCCGAGTGCAGGCTCGGGTTCGTGATCAGCGTGCCCGCCTTTCACATGACGGGGGCGGCCGGAAATCAATGTTTTCCGAAGCTGCACCCGTCAATCTATTATCTTGCACATCTATGCATCCTCCCGAAAGGAGGAGGCAGAAGTCATTGGTAAGACATTGTATTCTTCTCTATTAGCTTAGTCTGTGTTGATAAAAGTTCTCTTAATCAGAACAATGTGAATGGATATTGCAGTCCAGAGATGGAAGTTCGATTGCGGATGATTGGAGGGACTGCCCGAAAACACTTGAAGAGGTAGAAGCATTGTTGCAAGCAAGAAAGGAGGAGGTAACCTTCATACAAAGATCCCAGCTACTTCATGCTGTCCCCCAACAGGTTTGTCATTGTCTCTCAACCTGCCATGGGAAAATGAATAGTATGAAATTCATGGAAATTTTGATGATGTTATCTTTTTTTTTTGCTTCAAATGAATTGCATTCTACAAAAAATCTTGAGGAAACATAATGATGCAATCGATATTTTCACTATTTTTTTACCAAAACAATTTGTCTTGTGGATGTTGTTTATTGATTTCTCAAACACAAATATTCATAAAAAGTTGTTGCAAGAAAATGGTGTGTAGAGATGTACAAATTGTATAGATTTTTACCCCGATCCAATACTGATATGATTAGGAAACCATCTTTGCTTCTATGCTAACTTTTCCACTGTTATTGTTATTGCCATTATGCATGAATGATCACCAATCAAGGGATGGAGCTCAGAGATGGAATATGAGGTAGATGAAAAAGAACAAGAAAAGGAAAGAGCAAATTGGCTGGAAGAATGGATGTCATCCAAACAATGGAACAGCATAAACAGAGCTTCAACTGAAAGAAGAGATCACATAAAGACGGTCGAAATCGACACATGTTCACCATATTCTTATACGGTTTCGAGTCCTACTACTAGAAGAAGATCACAACACCACAAGCAATCGCCTTCCCCTCCCTGCTACCAGAGAACATCTTCACTTTACGGTGTACCCCACACTATGCAACATCCATCAACTCCTTCCCCCTGTAAGCCTAAACAGCTGCAAATCCGATCATCAAGCCCGCTGAGACGTCTCGACAAAAGCTACTCAACTGCTAACACCCCGTGCCTGCGCACCCCAAGCGCCCGCATTGCATCCCGCTACAGCACATCCTCAAATGAGGTGTCTGTCCCAGTGCCTAACTACATGGCTGCCACTGAATCTGCAAAAGCCCGTATCCGGTCACAAAGCGCGCCCAGACAGAGGCCTTCCACGCCAGAGAGGGAGCGCGGTGGATCGGCAAAGAAACGATTGTCTTACCTGATACCAGAGTCGTCTCCTCTTATTAATGTCGAAACCACCTATGGTCGGAATCTAAGAAGTCCCAGCTTCAAAAGTGTTCAAGCAGGTTATGTGGGGATGGAGAACTACTCATCAACCTACTCCTGTCAAACATATAGTATTGGTGGGGAAATTTCTCCTTCTTCAACTACTGATCTTTAAAAAAGGTGGCTAAGATGAATGAAGTAGGAACATTTGAGTTCCTAAGATTGTCACTTGATGGTCAGGATGGAAGTAATGAGTTCAGGCCTTGTTGTTTCCTTGATTTAGGCATTATGGAGAAGTGATGATAGTAATTGAGAGAAAAAGGAGCAATGAAATCCCAAACTCCTTAATTTTATTTGCTCATTGTATTCTAGCCCAATGTAGAAATGAACTTTCAAGGTGTATTTGCCAATTAATTGCTCACCATATATTCCCCCTTGCAGATGTAAAGTAATGTCACAGTTGATTAAATTATTCACAACCACTTTCTATATCATTTTTGACAACTAAAAGTAATCATAATTGTGATCATGTTTAAGCAGTAACAACACTCAAGAGTGTTGTGAAGAAGCTCAAATATACCTAGGCAAGAAAAGATGGTTTATGTGCTAGGCATATTTGACCGTTGGATGACCATGGCAAGAAAAAATGAGAAGCATTAGATTTGCTCAGGTGGTGGGGCCCATGCCATGTTCCCCTTAGCAAAGAAAATTGACACTTGAGAGCCTTCAGATCTCCTAAAGAAAAACCATATCCAGTCAATAATGTCTGGTTGTTATCTGCATGGTCAAACCTGAAACCTTACCCAACACTGCTAATATGGTGTGCCTTTTAAAGCTCCATATCAATACCAAATTGTGAAAACCAAAGTCATTTGTCAATCATGGATGGTCCCTCTCAACCTGCATTAATTGTACAAAAAAAATGAGCAGTTAGATTGGAGGTCCATACATATTACTGTCACATTCACAAAGTTAAAACCACTCCATAAATAATACCCACCACCCATAATGGTAGTTCGAGTAGTTAATGGAATCTATTTGGGAGGGGTAAAGCTCTACTAACCAATTTCTAGGTGAACCCATTGGGCCAACCATGGGAAAACTGAAAATAAATTTTTAAAGTTGCAATTTACCAAGATCCACTTTTGTTGACAAACAGTAAAATGTAGGGGTTTCTTTGTGGAATTCTTTGTATCACGCATAACGTAGGTAGTTTTTACAAATATGGGCAAAGTCACAGAAAAAGTAGTGTGAGATACCATCTAGTTTCGGGGAAGAGAATGTTTGCACATGCTTCACGGGTCATATCATTATGATCTTTTTAGAGTGGCCTCTAAGTGTATGTTTGGATGACCATTTTATTTCAAAATGAAATGAAATTACATAGATTCGGATAATTAAAGTATACTCCTTGAGTATCATATTATCTGTCTCATTCGCTTTGTCATGTAGTTTAAGATAATTATTATAAACTTTATAAAATAAGAGGTTTTTGATACTGCAGCGATAATGTAGTTACCTTTAGGGTGACTTTCTTTCCGAAAAAAGAAATGATACAATTAATTTGATATATCCCAGAAAATAAATTGGGACAATTATTTTGATACGGAGAGAATAAGTAGTTTTTCGAAAAGATCATGAGCTGATTCGAAAAGTTACTTATTGCATTGTTTCATTTCATTCTTAACTTACCACAAACTTATGTTAATTTTACTTTCCTGTCATTTAAATGTTATCTTGTTTTCATATAAACATTTACTTTATGATAATTTACATTTTTCTGTTGTTATTTCAGCTATTTGGCTAGACAAGACTATTCTTTCGGCTAGCAATTCAGTTTTAGACCTTTAACAACTTATATCCCCCATCTTCAAACAATGGTCCCTATAATGCTTCAACTTCAATTCTTGTTCAAAACTTAGCCTAAATGAAAACAATTTTGGATAAATACATAAAAAAGTGGGGGAAAGATCTGTACTACTTGGGGTATTCGTACTCTCTATTTAAGGAGGGGTCTCTCGTGTTTCAATAAAAGAGAAAAAGTTAATATGCATCTTTACTTTCCTCCAAAAGGTTGAATCCCCAACCCTAAGGGCCCTTCGCACCTAATCCAATAAAGCATATGGGAGGATTTAAATCACGGTGATTCAATCGGCTCAATTGTGGTAGGCCATATATTCGTGCATACAGAGGACCAACCCAGCACGCTGGAGTTGTAACCTCCACAGGGTCGCGACAGATTTCGAACCTTGATCATTTCTCCATTTTCCCCACCACTCAACTAACTGAGCTACCAGTATGAATATATGCATCTTTACTTAGTAGTAGAGATGGTAACGGAGATATTAAGATCTGCTATACATAATACATATTACCTATCTTCATTGTTAGGTAACTTACCCACTCCGTAATTGCCGTGTTTTAATTTAGCATAATGGGTATATCATATACTTAAACTTCTGTCACTTCCTTTTAGTAATATGTGGGTAGTAAAACAGGCTATTGATGCCATAACCATCAATACACATTTTTTAAGTTGGGACCCTCACAAAGAAATGTATAGTAATGGTAGGCAAGATGATAAATGAGATACACACCAAGAAAGTTCATACTCAATCAGAAATGAGATACACTAATACCAAGATGTAAACACTAACCAAGATGGATTGATCATTCATTTACAATCAAGAAAAGTATCTATAATAGTTTTTAGAATCTTTGATTCTGGAATGGAAATTTCTTATTGAGTATGAACGTTCTTGGTGTGTATCTCATTTATCAACCCTTGCAATGAATGTGCAATAGGAGTATTTATAGGGAAAATATGAGGTGAGCTCCCAAGTCTTGGGCTAGGGAGACCCATTTACAATGAGATCACTATTGGACCGAATACAGAGTATGTAATTTGACTAAATATGGAATCTACGTATTCGAAGTCTCTATGACCGATGGAGCCCCGGATGACGGAGACTCGGCCGACAGAGGCACCTCGGTTCTCCTGGATTCTGGACCACATTCTGGGTTGGTGTTTGTCCGGCCGATGGAGGTCATCTGGCCGACGGAGGACCCACTTGATGACAGTTGTGCTTCATCTTATTCTCTTGAGTATGTGGATCATGAGGCCTGGACCCATATACTCTATCAAGAATCAAGATATAGTGCTTTCCGAGAATAGTGTTACCGAGAATAGTGTTAGTGATTAGGTGTAAAATGAGTGATAACTTCACGATATTGGATATTGATACTAATCATGTCACGCCTTATAAATACACTTTACTTTTTAGATTATATAAAAAGGAACATTTTCATAAAATGAATTGTACTCCCTCCGTCCCAATAAAAACTTTGGTTTTGACCGGACACACATATTAAGATAGTGGGATTCAACGGTGTAGAGTTGTGCAGAGAATGGAGAAATTTGTAAGAATGGTTGTGAACCACAAACTCTTTGCGAAAAAAGGAAAGATGAAATAAATTTGGGACGGACGAAAAAGGAAACTATGAAGATAATTCTGGGAGAGAGGGAATACTAATTTTTTACTTATCTAGATCATACTTATATTAATAATATAATCTTTTTACTTTTGAAAATAATATAATCTTTTTACTTTTGATGGTTGCATATTACTTGATTACTTTTCTTAAACCCTCACTAGACCAAAATGTACCTAGGGTGAAGTATTATACTACTCCCTCCGTCCCATATAGAGGTTCCCGGTTCAGTTTACGATGCTTGACTGACGATAAAGCAACTTGATTCATGTTCACACTCCGATTATTTTTAGAAAACAAAATTTACATATTCAGAAACTACATTAAAGTCGCTACAGAGGCTGATAAAAATATGTAAACTTCAAAAAAAATTGATATATAAAGCAAAATGTTAAGAATGATTTAAGTTGATCATGTGAATAGTGGACGAGAACCTTTAGATGGGACGGAGGGAGTACTACATACTAGTTCTTCAATGAAAGCAGAACTTGGATGTCGTGGAAGCCGTTACAAAGAAGCTTCTTGAAAAATAAATAAAAAAAGGATCATATGATCACTTAACAAATAAAACCATGCCAAAACATGATTCCACACCAAAACCAAACCTACCATGCATGAACGGATCGGGTAGGATCGGGTATTGAAAAAAAAAATCACTTCGGGTTGCATCTTTATGTGGAAGATTAATGTAACCAATTTAAAGCTCGATTAACTTATTTTCCAAACACACAAACAAATACAAGTACTCGTATCTTTTATAAGCAAAAACATTAGATAATAGTATTAAAACATCCTTCCGTAAAGGAAGATCATTTAGAAGGAAACATAAATATATAATAATCACCTAGTCAAACTAGTAAATGTTTAATTATAATTCCAGTATCATAAAGTCCTAGATAGAGCACATTGGTCTTAAATTGAAATTATCCAAGAAAACATTGTAGCATAATAATAGTAAAATGAACTTCGGCCGGGTCGGGTACTATCAGGTTGGAGATTTTAATTCCGCAACCCTACCCATTAGGTGCGGGTTCAATCATATTTAACCCATGAATATTTTTAAAAATCAAAATACCCGATTAAATAGGGTCGGGTAGGGTTGGGTCAGGCGGGTTCGAGTTATTCTTGTGCAGCCCTAACCAAACCTAGGCTGTTCGGTTCGTTTGAGGTGGCCTCAAGATGAAATGGAATTCTGGCCCAAAAATGGAATCGGTATAAGAGCTATCTATTTTGGTAGTATTGACATGGGCCAGAATTGGCCCATTTCGGTCCCGATCTATTATTATAAGTTTAACTTTTCTAACGTGAAACTACCCAAAACTCGATCAAGACCAAGACCCATCTCCACCACTATTAGCATGGTTCTTCCCTTTTGGTGACCAGAAGAACCAACAGGTCTAGATCCGGATTGAAACCGGCCCATCTCCACCACTATTAGCATGCTTGTTGAATAAATCTCTCTATCCGCCACTTAAATTTGGGATCCATAAAAGCAGAAATTCTTTGTCCATCAGAAATGCTTCACATGATGGTCTCTCCAGCTAGTCCATAATAGGTGCAATGATAGAACACCTTACAAGCTATTTATATTAATCTTTACGTAACAAACATCAATCAATATTCAATAGTTCAATACATAATAGCAAGACTTGGAGTTTCTCATATAAAGTGAGATAGAAGGCAAAATTGGCCTACTACACAACCATTAATTATCTCATCATCATCAAAAGTTATAGGCTTATGGCGAGTTAATAGAAAATAAGACCATAGTTCAAAAAGTTATACAAATGGCATTTACCCAGAGTCACAAATCTCAAAAGGATGAAAGTTTTTCCACTTTCTTGCGAAAAAATTAGACCTTTAGAGTGTGTTTGGATCACAGAAAAAACTAGATAAAGGAGAGAAATTAAATTGCTAGGAACATTATTTTCTTATATTGATATTTCATTGCGAAATACAAAGGAAAATGAAATAAGAGTCTGATAAAAAGTCAAATCTCAGAGTTATTGGTTATAACATTTATAAATAAATAAATAAATAAATAAATAAATAAATAAATAAATTAATTAATTACTAAAATGATTTTAAACAAATATCTAAAACAGATTAACTAAGTTTGGATTTAACATAAAATTTCCCTCAATTTTCCTTTGCATGTTCTTCTAATCTAGATTTTCCTCCCAGTTTTCTTTCCCTAGCATTTTCTTGGTTCTAAAATACTTTGAACCGAATGGTATGGAAATGTTTCATCACAGACCAGTAACAAACACAGAAGCATTATGACAACATTCGTTTAATTGGACAAAAACCTGCCTGGAGGTTGATTAGATTCACAATTCAAACTCATCTTCAAGCTTCAATGCATCATCCTGATCATCATCATCAATTACAAAATAGGGATTATGTGCCTCAGGTTTGAACTTGTACCCAGTAAACACATAGAAAGCAAGTGTAGCCAATTCCCCTGCCACCACACTAGTCCATACATACCTATATGAGGTGATTGTTTCCAAAGCATAAACCACAACACGAGTGAAGTAGATGTACGATATAACCACAATGTAGTAATGTCTAAAGAGAGTCAATTTCATCAAATTCACAGCGGCTTTCCCATCCGCCCTGGCAGCCTCGCGGAGATTCTTAATTGACCAAACAATAGGGAAGAGAACTGCACAACAGCAGATAACATCAACAAGAATGAACACTTCCTTCCAAGTTATCCAGTCAATTCCATATGGAGTGGCTTCATCAATCAGAACCTGTGCAATGTTCGCTAGCACTTGTAGTGGTATTAGAATCATCAACACCTTCTTCTCCCCGTCATGCAAGTATGGCTTCAGGAATGACCAACCAGTCCCAATCAACACTATCACAGTGAACAGCATGACTCCCTTTAGGAAGCTGAAGATGTAAAACAAAACATCCCATCCATGAGCATTTCCAGTTTGCTTAATATATGACTTATCCTCAGCTTCACAAAGCAAATTCAGGGCTTTCAAAATCACCACCGCAAGCATGAAGTAATGAATGCGAAAAGCTGCCAAATACTTCTTGTATAGCACAAAAATCCAGACACTAGCCAAGCCAAAATAAACGAGAGAGAGGATAAAATAAACCCTAGGTAAAATGGTCATCCCCGCTGAGAGATAGTCTCGGGTCTCCCCCGAATTTCCATCGAGATTGTACATCGCCGACCGAACATCCATGGAAATCGTGAGCTGAGGCAGACAATTAGCGAAAATGAGACTGTACTTACCGGAATCAGACTCGGTATAAAGCGTATTGAAGGAAGAGTTGCCGAGCAGATGATCGAAGAGGTAGACGACCTTGGCGTAATCAGACTGGAGAACGCAATTAATCTCTCCATCATCAATCTGCTGAAGAATCTGCAACCATGATTCGGGGGTACTGAGGAAGAAACCGAGTCGGGTGAGCTCCAAGTTGTCGGGGCCATGAAGTGCGATTCTGGAAACGTTCAGTTCGAGGCGACCGCGGTGGGTGAATCCGAATTCGTCGAATAGGATTACGGGCCGGTTATCGGAGCGAATCTGCAAGAATCGGATCTCAGCGAGAGAGTTTGGCAAGAGACATGTGAAGAAGATAAAAAAGACGATGGGAAGAGAAGGATGCATGGCTTCTGTTCAAATGGTCTGCAGAGATTTTGAAAAACAAAACGAGAGGATATCTATGTCTTGCATGGGTGTGATAGTCTCTGTTACTATTGGAGTTTACAAGAGGAGTGTTTGTTAGGGTGATAACTCTGGTGCTCATCTATTGATCCATATTATCTACATCCGTTCCAAATTGATTTGCAAATTTGACTTTTCTTGATCAAACAGTTTCATTTTATTCGCTTAATTACGATGTCAATTTTTAATTATATTCTAATTTGGAGTTTGCAACTTTGAAGAAATTTTAATGTAGTTTTTGAATATGTAAATTTTAATTATTAAAAATTGAATTAATTATCGACAGGGAGCATTGACTTTTATTAGTGGTTGACCAAAAAATTTCGACTTTGCAAAATAATTTGGGACAGAAGGAGTATTATTTTAAATTTAGATTTAAATAATTCAACTGCAATATTCAATCGGATCATTTCCTGGTTCGATTTTTACAACATAGGATGAAATGTCACGTGACAATCATAGAGAAAAGGGGTGATGTTCATCCGGAGGGGTGAACAAAACTACACTCATAGGATTGTAGATTCAACCTTTGCTTGAATTAACTTTGGAAAGTTTATACAGTGTTCTGAAAAGTGTTCTAAAAAGCGTGAGGCGTGGCAAGGCGTCGAGACCAAGCCTCAAACTTTGAAGTTTAGGCGGGAATAGGAGAAGCTTAGGCGGGAGTAGGCGAAGCCTAGACATGAAAAGACGTTTTAGATTTCTATTGATAATTATTACTAGTATTATATAGACTGATATGAGAAGAAGAAAATAAGCGTCCAAAATATTTTATACAAGATTGACTCTAATTTGTATTTGTTCAATATACAGAGTATATAATTTTTAAATGTATAAAAAGTGCAAGTTCAAAATGATATATTGTTGTTTTTTACTACACATTATTAGATTTCATATATAACATGCTTATAAAAGTATTTTATTTTAAAGTTTAATCAATTTTTTCTTTGCAAAAAACACTTTATCTAAAAAACTTCCGCCTTTTCACGCCTAAACACGACTAGGCTTACGCCTTTTCACACCTTTGATGATCAACTTTTGAGTTGACCGCCTTTTTCACGCCTTTCTACCATGCGAGACGTTTCTCCGCCGCCTCACGCCTAGGCGCACCTAGTAGGGGTGGTTCGATACGGTATACCGAATAATTTGTCTCATACCTTTGCGTTACCAAAACTTTCGGTATACAAAATTTATATACTGTTACCTTACCGAAGTTTCGGTTCGGTAATGGTACGGTATCGGTAAATTACCATGCATGTCTCCCAATACAACAAATTATCATATACTAACAAAATATATACTAAATCGGTGTAACTAGCGACATATTTAATCCATTATTAGAATGTTACAAAATACAATTAATAATCTATTGATGTCATATTCAATATTGAACAATAATTATTACTCCCTCCGTCCCGAAATTATCTTCATTCTTTCCTTTTCGATCCGTCCCAAATTTATCTCCTTTTTCCTTTTTTGGTAAAGAATATGTGGTTCACAGCCATTCTTACACATTTCTCTCTCCTCTGCATAACTCTCCACCACACAAATCTCACTATCTTAAAACTCATGCCCGGTCAAAACTAGAGTTAAATATGGAACGGAGGGAGTATTAGTATATTTAAGCAACTCAACATGCCACATATTAAACAATAACACATTCTCCTAAAACAACTTGAACAATATAGATATAATTATATGAATAGTGATCTCTAACAAAAATAAATAAAATTATTCAAACAACGTGAATATAAAATTATTTATCCCTAATATGATTACACTCGTCACATAAGTGTATACGTCTTCACTCGTCAGTTACTCAACAGCTCATCCATCGTGAGGATGGACTGGTTTCTACATTACTCATTAGTCCTTAGGGTTTGTTTGTTTAAATGTTACGTTGTAGAAACCTAGAAGGTTATATTGAGTTTGAGAAATTGGTTTTTTTTTTGTATTTTTGTATTTGTAACCAACCTAAGTATTAATTTTGAGCTTCAAAATTGTAATGGACTTTCACAATATTTTAGAATTTAAAGTAATCGTTGAGTAGGGAGTCCGTACAGTATTATACCGGTATACCGCGTTATTTGAAAACATTTACCGTTACTTTACCGAAATAAATTAGTACGGTATGATACCGTACCGAAAATGACGGTATACCAATATTCTACTACCTCCGTTCCTATTAAAACTTCCAAATAGGTTTGGCACAGAGTTTAAGATAGTGAGTATTGTGTGGTGGAGAATTGTGGAGAGGAGAGAGAAATGTGTAAGAAATGTCGTGAACCACAAATTTTTTACTAAAAAAGGAAAGTGAAAGTTTTAATTGGAACGGATGAAAAAGGAAAGTTGGAAGTTTATTTAGGAACGGATGGAGTATTATTTTGCGGTACGGTATGTGCAGTATACACATTGTTGGGTATTTTTACCTAACCTAAAGCCTAGGCCGTGCCTTTTGCCACCGTTCTCTCATTTATTTAGTTGAAATATATGGATCCTAAACACAAATATAAAAAGAACGGTTCTTTTCGTTCTTTACTCCACAGTCCACAATCGAGCAACATTTCAGCCTAATTTTATCAATTTACGTCAATTGGCAGTGCTTTCCTCGTCTCCAAAGCACCAACATAATTTACACAAATTAAATTCAGATGGTGGCGCTGATTAATTTCCAACCGATCCACAGAGCATATCATACAGGGTTATCAGTTTTTCCCGATGATCCACGTTCTGCTAGCTACAGACGACGGCGATGGGACAGCGGCCGGGGTAACCGCACTCTCCGGTGTGGCATTGCAGAGCCGTCGGGACAGCCGGCACCGATGGGGCAGAAGACGAAGTACAATGACGGGCTGTTCGAGAAGGTATTCATGAGTCTGTTTGCTCGGAAAATGGAGAAATTTGGGGGTAAAAAGGGGTGGCCATCGGAGGTGAAGGGGAAAGGGTGGTTTGGGTATGACTATGAAAGCTTTGTGGAGCTGTCGAGAAGAGTGATGCAAGGAAGGAATCGGCCGCAGCAGCAACAAGTGGTGCGGGAGGTGCTACTTTCCATGCTTCCACCTGCTGCTCCGGCGCAGGTAAACTATGACTCCATCGGCCCATTTTTTTTACTTTAACAGAGTTGCTTAATTTGTTGAAGACACAAATTTGTGGATTTAGGTTATGTTTGCTATGCTTCCAAAGATCACCTTTTAGCTTTTATCCTTTATGTTTAAAAACTAAAAAGAGTGTTTTATGTATAAATTTTAGCTTGAATTTAAGTGCTATTCCGTACTTTTTGTGTTTACCTGTACATTTCAAAAGTGGTGTTTTAAAAAGAAATTATTAGAGAGGTTTTTTATATAGTAAAAGTAGGTAATATTTGGAAATAAAAGTGATTTTAATTACAAAGTAAAGGTTGATGATAAGAAAGTCATTTGTCATATAATATTTGAATAAAAGCACACAAATGTCTTTATAAAAATATTTATATGTTATTAAAAACACAACCTTAAAATCAAAGTATTTGAGTGACACCTCTTCCTTATATATATAAGCATTATTTTTATCCTTTTTATTTTATCATTTTTATGTATATTATCTTTTTTTATATTGTTTTTATAATAGCTTATCTTTTTTATCTTTATTTCCTTTCTTTTGCTTTTGGTGGTGATATCTTTTGGGTCTAAGGTTTGGATGTTGTTGTTATTTGAGTGACACCTCTTACCTAATTATAATAGACTTTTCGTGACCGATTTGTTTTTGACTTCATCTTATGAATTTTATTTTCGGACACCTTGCTTTCTTTGAATGATAGCCCACAAGTACATTGAGTTGATCTAGATGGACTTCAACCTGCAGTAAAATTCCTTCTTTTTGCATAATGAGGTAGTTTATAGATGAGTATAGGTTCTGCATTACTAGAACTGGATTGAGAAATATGAGATTTTAAAGATGCTGCAGCTTGGAACGCGGCAGTCTATTGTCTAAGAATTGCACCTCTCACAACCCAAAGCTGATTGTATGTTATGTTAACGTTAAGCTTTAGGAAGGGGGAAGGAGGTCCTTTCCAGCATTCTGCTCTTTGCTTCTGATTGTTATGAATACTGGTAGATTTGAAGACTTGAGGAAGCAAACTAGCTTGCTTGAAGCCCTCACATCTATTGAAAGTTTGTCATACTTTATACTACAGCACCATGCAAAGTTTGACATAAAAATAACTTTGCCTGAGTGTCCTCTTCATCCCAAGTCCTTGCACATAAACCTTTGGTAAGTGCCGGGCCATTGCACCTGGAAGGATTGCTATATGGATGCCAGTCAGTGATCCCTTAGATAATGAGAGCCACCATGAAAACAATTTTTCCTGAGTGAGGAAAATGTTCTGTTATCCTCCAGTAATCATGACCCAAAGAATGTCCATACTTGATAGGCAAATGGGCATGCATATAGAACATGACCTAGGATTGCTTCTGCACAAATTTAAAATGTCAATTATTTGTGTCAAGTACACTAACTTTTTTAAAGCAAAAAGCGTCCAAAAGCGTTGAGTTCTAGCATTGCTTTAAAGCAAAAGCGCTAAGCAAAGCGTAGCTTTCTCACAAAAAGCGATGCTTATAAAAAATAAAATAAAATAAAATATAGGGAAAAGTGTCAAATAAGCCCCCTACTATTACGGAAATTTCAATTAAGGGCATCAACTCTAATATCACTCAATTAAACCCATGAACACATATAAAAAATTCAGATTGCCTTTTTAGCCTGTTTGGCAAGTGCCGGGCCATCACACAATTACGCAAAAATGCATAACTAAATATAAAAGTAATAAGAGTAATACTAGTGTGGCATAAAGATAAAAACATCAATCACACAATGTCATAATTTCATAAAAAAAGATCCTAAGAATCTTCATCACTCCACCGTTTCATCCTCTTCTCGTCAAAGTGGCCTACTTCTTCTTCATCCATAACTAAAGTATCAAAGTCCTCACCATCATCATCATAGACTCCAACATCTTCCTCATCTTCATCCTCATCTTCATCAACAAGTCTACGGGTGGAGGTTGTGGAAGCTTTTTCTTTTCCCTGGACTTGGAACTTTCCGATTTATCTTTCCCTTTAGAATTGTGTCTAAGAGAATATGGTGTATCATGTACATCAGAAAACTTCACAACATCTCCCCAGGTCAAATTATCTCCATGATTAAAGACCAACTCTTAATTTACATCATCAACTGCACCGGTCAACCATTCATTTGCCATGTCCATGTATTTCAAGCAAATAGGATCTATATAATCGCGCATTTCTCAAAGACGTCTCAAAGCCGTATTGTACTTGACAAATACGAAGTACTTAACCATTAAGGCAATTGTACTCTAGACGACTTCTTCTCTTGGAATTCAACTGTTAAGTATTCAAGTGCATGAAAAAAAACTGAAATTGACCTACACTCTTCCATGCGAATAAGTATGAATAACTATTTTTACATGTTCAAATACACTCCAATTTCTCTTACATCCTGATCCCGATGCACTTGTTGTCAAACTGAGAAGCTTGATTGCAAAATCCTTTAAATGAGGAGCACTAGCACCGAAAGATGTCCACCAATCAACTATAAAATAAATTTAAAATGTAAAGTCACACTAAATTGTAATATTTTTTCTAAAGCAATATAGATTGATCAATAGATATTAACCTGGGGGCTTAACGCGTCGCTGTTTTTTTGTAAAAGAACTGCTAAATAGTCCGCGTCCTAATTCCCACATGGACACCTCACTAACAATTTTTGCTTGAAGTTCTTAATTTGGAACCAATGTCTCCAAACAGTCATAAAAACCACTCACCACCTCTGCTGAATTTATGCTAGAAGATACTTGTGACTCACGTGGAAATCGAAAGAAATACAGATTCAAGGAGAAAGCAGCTGCGTGTAATGTCTGACGGAGTTGAGAAGTTCATCTCGTGTTTATTATGTCAAACACTTTCTGCATTTGGATTGGTTGTTGAAGGCTTTGGCTATTGTTTCTTTTGTCAACTCCATTGCAGGATAGACATATCCCATAGCTGGCTTCACGTCTCCATCAACCATTTGAAGTGTTGACATAAGTGGTCCTTCAACCCTAAGAGCCTCACGGAGTGTATTTCAAAAGGATGGCATCTGACAATTCTACCACATTCCTTTGTTGCCTCCTCCTTGGAATAGTTGCTCATAAGGAATTCCTCACAGTTAAAAGGTTTGAGGAACTTATTCTTATGCTCTTTCAACCTTTTGAATGTCAAGAAAGCTGTGGCAAATCGTGTCTTATGCAAAATTCACCAACTCTCTCTTCCTAGTGAATTTCATAAACAAGTTCAGCAATTTGTTTTTGAATGGATGGAAACTAACAATTTGAGAGCTCCTTTGTAGGTTGTCTGAAAGTGCTTAAGCTCAAAAAATGTCTTTGAACATCAAATTGATGCAATAAGCAACACACGGTGTCCAATAAATTGTTGGGTACTTCTCCATTAAATCCTTGCCTAAGAGATAAGAAAACGGAAAGACTTATTGAATTCAACTAAATTATATATTAGAGATTATGAGTTCAAGTATGAAGTAAATTTACCAGCTTTGACATTTTCAGAAGCGTTGTCCGATATAATTTCAACAACATTTTCTCGTCCAACTCTATTCACGAAGAGTTCAAACAGCTCAAGCGCTTCGTTGCTTAACAGAAAAGCAGAAGAAAGCAAAGCTTTCTCACAGGGTTGCGCTTACGCAAAGCTTAGCGATGAGCCATCGCTCGCCTGCGCTTCACGCTTTTTGGTGCTTTTAGTAAGTTTGCAAGTACATATACACTAAAAACATTTAAAAAACATCATGACCATGCTTTACGCAGGGTATTTTGCTGCACCTTTCATAGAAAAGAACAATAAGATGAAAACTCTATACCCGATTTCATTATGGATTATTCCTCATGCAGACAAGTGGGGTAGTCCAGCTGGATAACCCTCTAGCTTATAAGATTTAGCTACATCTCAAGTGTTTAGGGTTACTTCTCGAGAGGTCATGATTTATTCGGCAAGTTCTAGTGGGGTAGTCCATCTTGATCAACTCCATGTTTTAGTTCATTACTTGTGGGCTAAATAGTACAACAAAGCCGCGATAACATGGTAACAAGGCTTATACAGCTTTGTGGGGTTGTTTTTTTGAGAGGCCATGATTAGTATGCCAAAGCTGCGATAACATGGTACTGCCATGTTTTGCTACAAGATTAATATTATAAAATGAACCTCCAAATCATAAAACATGATGACCAATCCCATTTAGTACTTGCTACTATTTTTAAAATAATGCAGTTTAGGAAGTTGTTCCCACCAACAAAATGGACAGCAGAGTTTAACGCAGCAATAACAGTTCCTTTCTTCTACTGGCTAGTTGGACCATCCGAGGTAAAATAGCAAACTCTATGCTCAACTCTGCATTGACCTATAAATGTTGAGGTTACCGCACACATTAGAATTGGATGCTCAACTCTGAAATTTAACTTCTTATACCATATTTATTCATTGGGTGATCATCGTATACATAACATTTCATCACCCAGTGAATTTATCCAATGTAGTAGAATCCATTAAAAGTTAGAGACCAACACCAAAGAGGATTAGTCTTGGAGCTCCAAAATGTGTGTTTCAGAGAATACCATATTGCACTACCATATTTGATTGGAGAAATATCACAGGTCTTTAATGTTAATGTTATTTTATAGTTAGTTTATCATAGACAAATTCTTCAACAACGAATGATAGCTCTTTCCATAGACCCGAACATGTAACTAATTGATAAGTAGGTTGTAGAAGTGGAGGTGAACGGAGTGAAGCAAAAGAGTGGAGTACTAATAAAGAAATGCAGGTATAAAATAATTTTTGGTATCGTTAGAGTTATCATGAGCTTGTTGAACGGTGTTGAAGTATTTATTCCATACCTAATCATATAAATTCAAATAATAAACCAATATATAAGATTCTAGTTTATTTCTTCTATTAGTTTAACCTTATAGAATGGAACCCAAAATATTAAGATGGTATCGAAATCAAATTCAATTGTGGTTTAATTGTTTGTTTAAAACTAATGATTTTGGGTAGTTCGTTAAGAATTTGTTTGGTCCACTATCCACCTCGGACTGGATTAATATAAATTAATAAACCACTATATAATATTCTAGGTTACTCTTGAGTTTTAAGATGCAAGCTCAAGATTATAAAAAATATCATATAGTGGTATCACAACTTTGGAAAGATTTCAAATCCAACATACATATTCTTATGCTGTATAGTAAACCAAAAGTACTCATACTGATACTAATATTTAATTTGGAAACTCCACTTTTTCTTATTTTAATGTCAAAGTGTGCTTTTCAGTTTTCAAATAAAATGAAAATTGGAGAGTGACTGCCACCCCAAACAGGGTCTACAGTAATACTAATCTATTCACTTTACTCATCTCAAGGTACCTGGAGAACAGTGGATGTGTAGGAATGTGTGTTAACATGTGCAAATTTCCTACTCAAGACTTCTTCACCAAAGAATTTGGACTTCCTTTAACTATGAATCCAAGTACGCTATTCCCTCTTTCTATTAGCATTACTCTCTAAATTACCCATTCATGTTCTTTTTTCGTGAAATAATGATATAGAGTGATGATCTGGTGCGTTCAGCCGCACGAGAGGGGCCGTCCGACCGACAGATTTTGGCCGCCTTCCCGGTGGAATTTTTTGATGAAATTTTTATGGCATGTTCTACATCAAGTCTAGTTTATTCACCAAAAATATCAGCTCAAAATTCGATCTGAAAGGCCTTCAAATGATTTTTTGAAGTTGACTGTGCCAAATTATACATAGAAAAATGCAGTCAACTTCAAAAAATCATTTGAAGGCCTTCCAGATCGAATTTTGGGCTGATTTTTTTTGTGGATAAACTAGATTTGATGTAGAACATGCCATAAAAAGTTCATCAAAAAATTCCACCGGGAAGGCGACCAAACGCCGCTGGCCGCACGGCGGTTCTGGTCCGTCCGCCTGCACATGAATATCCCTCTATTGATATATATGTATGTGTATATCATGCTTGTCACGGCGTCGACTAGGCGTCGCCTAGGCACCGACTTGGCATCCTGGCGATGGAGAAGGGTCGACTTGGGAGATCGACTCGCCAGAAGAAGATAAGTCGCTCCTGTCGTCGTCCAGGCGTAGACATGTCGTCCAGGCGCAGTCCAGTACGCCAGGGGAGATTAGAATCTCAATAAATTCGTTTTTAGAAGCCCAGCCCAAAATACGATTTAGAAAGTACGGAGTAGTAATTTAGGAACCGAAGCCTTCTGAAAGTCTCAATCTTCAAGGCCAATCATCGACTCTCAATCTTCAAGGCCAATCAACAAACCCCAAGCACGAAGCATCGCTAGTCGCTACTTCTCTGTTGGTGTGCCTCTGTCGCAACTCGCAAGGCTGAAGAGGACCTACAGTTTCTGCGTTCTTGCGTCTCACGGTTGAAGACGACCTGCAGTTTCTGCGTTCCAGCGTCGCAAGGTTGAAGATGACCTGCGCTTCTCCTCCAGCTTTTTATTTTATCCGTTATTCACTTAGCCTTCATGTCTCTATCCGACTTCTTATATTCCAGTATATTAATACTCCGTATGTTTTATGTCCAAGAGTATACCCACTTAAAGTATGTTTTAAGTTGTAGACATAGCCGAATGATTTTTTTATATACACACGCATACATAAACCTTTTTTTCATTTATTAATTGTTGGTATCAATTCTAGGTAATATATACAATTTAATTAGTAATATATCATACATAGTACTTCGTATATAACATATAATAAATTACAAATTAAATACAATTAAATACAATATAATGTTATATGCAAATATATATAATTATATATATGAAATATAATATTTTATACAATGTGCGACTAGTCGCCTAATTGTCGCCTAGGCGGGCGCCTTGTCGCCTAGGCGATATGGCGGTCGGCTGGCGCCGCGACTCGCCTTACCGCCGTGACAAGTATGGTGTATATATATGTTTGTGTATATATTTGAATCTTCATAGCAGGCCGGCCTGACGAGACAGCTGACTGGACGAGCCCGTTTGAGGGCCTTCCCGGTGATTTTTTTGATAAATGTTTTTGAACATGTTCTTCATCAAGTCTAGTTTATACTCACTAATTTTCAGCAAAAAATTCAATCTGGAAGTCAGACAAATATGTAAATGAAAAACACTGCGTTGCTTTATAGCTTATATATATAAATCGCAATGTTCTTAAATAATTTAGTTAACTGCCTTAACGATTGAATTTTGCGCTGAAATTTAGTGTGAATACACTGCACTTGAGAAAGAACATACTCACAAAATTTTATCAAAAAATTCCACCGAGAAAGCCCTCAAACTGGCTCGGCCAGACCGTAGCTCCTGTCAGGCCGGCCTAACAGAAACGCCACTCTCTCTCTCTCTCTATATATATATATATATATGTATACACACCCACACCCACATAGGGGATGTTTCAAATACAAAGAGATCTTTCCATGCAAAGTGAGAATGAATCTTGTGCATTCATTTCCACATCTAATGGGTCAAAATGAGCCAAAAATGCACTAAATCCGACCAAAATCGCTGTGGCAATTTCGTAAATAAACCACACTTTTTGCCACCACCAAAAAATGTAACAGAAACACGAAAAAGTGCAAGTGATTGTATATATATATATATATATATACTCCCTCCGTCCCGAATTGAATTGCAAACTTTGACCGGCATAAGGATTAATGAATGACAATAAATGATGTTTGTTTTTTACACTTTTGCCCATCTTGTTAAAAGTAGATGGCTTTAAGTTAATGAAAAGTAAAAGTAAAGGTAAATTTGTTACTTTATTCTTATTTACATACCTAAAATAGAAAGTGGAAAACCATTTTGGGACAACCAAAATAGGAAATTTTGCAAATCAATTTGGGACGGAGGGAGTATATATATATATAAATTTGGGACGGAGGGAGTATATATATATATATATATATATATGAATGATCTTGTCCAGCCGGAGAGACGGGACCCTCCGGCCGCCGCCGTTTGGGGCGGTTCCCGGAAAAAGTTGTTGATGAAATTTTTTGAGCATGTTCCTCATCAAGTCAAATAGATATGAACTGCCCTCTTTATATATAATGTAGTATATAATGTAGTATATATAAAGAGGGCAGTTCATATCAGGAGCTTCGGACCGGAACAGCCGTGCAGAATTCACCTTTTGGGATGGTTCCCGATGGAAGTTTTGTATGAAAGTTTTTGAGCACGTTCTTCATCAAGTCTAGTTTATTCATACCAAATTTCAGCTCAAAATTCAATCGAGGAGACAGTTAAATAAATTCTTGAAATCTACTGCGCTTAATATATGTACATAATGCACAATATGTTTCAATAATTTAGTTAACTGCCTTCTAGATTGAGTTTTGAGCTGAAATTTTGGTTTGCATAAACTAGACTTGATGAAGAACATTTTCAAAAAAATTCATCATAAAATTCCATCGGGAACCACCCCAAACAGTGAATTCCTCACGGCGGTCCCGGCTAGGAGTTCTTGACTCGAACAGTCTCTCTCTACATATATATATGTAAAACGCAATATGTTTTAATAATTTATTTAATTGTCTTCTTGATTGAATCATAAGTCGAGATTTGGTGGACATAAACTAGACTTGATGATGAACATGCTAAAAAATTCATCAAAAAATTCCACCGGAAACAATCCCAAACAGTGAATTCCGCACGGCGGTTCCGGTTAGAAGCTTCTGACTCGAACGAGACTCTTTATATATTTATATTATTAAAATAAAGATGATGAACAAAAATGTGACATGTGATATGTAGTGACCATATTAATACCTTTTAGTTATAAATATGTTCATGTTTACGTTACAGGGACTTTGATGCTACACTCAAAGTAACTTTAGTCACATTTTTGTTCATAATTTCAGTAATAATTTGTGAAAAATCTTTTTTTTTTTCCATTCATTCCAAAACTTTAGCTGAATGTAGGCATGGACCCAACCGGGTCGAACCGTAACCGGCCCGACCTGTTACTGTACGGGCCCGGACCGGACCTGGATGGCCAGTTCCGGGCTTTAGCCCGGGTTGGGCGGGCCTGGTGGGCCGGTTCCGGGCCCACATTTATATGAACTGGACAGGCCGGTTCGGGCCGGTTCCGGGCCTTTTTTATTCAATTTTTTTTCTTTTCCTTGAGTAGGGCTGGGTGTTTTGGGGGGGGGGGGGGGTCGGGGGATAACAAGAAAGCCAAAAAAAAATTATACATTGAACCGGCCCGGCCCGGTTTGGCCTGGACCCGGTATCAACTCGGGCCGGTTCCGGGCCCAAGTATCTGGAAAAAAGCCCGCACGGGCCCGGCCCGGAACCGGAACCGTACCGGCCCGGGTCCATCCGTGGCTGAATGCACTTTTCATATTTTCTTTCTTTTAAATCAAATCTACATGGGTTTTAAAAGGCCATGTAGATGATTTAAATTAGGAAAGGAGTGAAAGAGTTATTATTAATAGTACTAGCTAAATGAATGTGAAATGAAACAGATTTTGAAGATATGAGTTGTGAGATGGTGTACGGGCAAGAACCACCCCCATTTGAACAAGACCCGGTGGCCAAACAGCCTTGTTTAGCTGACATTTGTGAGTTCAATTATTTAAGTCCCATTAGTTTATGTTTGTTTGCCAGCCGTATTTAATTCTTCCCTGGTTGACATTGGGACTAAAAGGGTCAGACGCGTTTTGATTGCAGGCTCTATGGCCAACCCCAGGTCCAGTGTTTGTCATAAACTACAAGCTTAAGTCAACGGGACAGATATATATCTATGCATTTTTATGTATAATCTTAACAACACTTGTATTAGTTGTATATCATCACCTTGAATCTCAAAGAGATCAATTTAAAGTTAGGAGTTCTGTACCTTACTTAAAACTCTATCCTTGGTACTCCTATTAAATTGAGGAAATTTCTACGGTACCTTCAAAAAATATTGATGTACCGGTACCTTAACCTCGGTAGCCAATCAGATTCTATTTTAAAGCCACGTTACATCCTAGTCATCAATATAATAAATTTTATTATTTGCAGCATAGTCCCTTATAAATAACTCCCACATTTCAACGTTTGTTAACCGCTCTGTCATTGCCGTCAGTTCCTGCAACCTCTTTTCCAGTTTCCTTTGGGACTTCTACGTCAAACGGAAAACATGAAACCAGAAGCCAATCAAACACCTACGTGACACAATGGATGGCAGCCATTTTTAAAAATCGAAGGATTCCCATTTTCTATTGAAACAAGAAAAACACTTCAAATCCTCTTGACTTGTCCAGAACAGATGATAAGATGCTTTCCATCATTTCTCTTTGTAAAAAAGAGATCAGAAGATGGAGCCACAACCACATAACAACAAAGATGCTTGTCATCCTTCCTGTCACCGGAGACTAGTTCACAGATTGGAAGCACCCAAGCACACAAGTTTAGTCCTCATTTTGGCTGATGTTTGAGTTTGTTTCATCGGTGAGTTTGATGTAGCCGCACAAAACAGGCGGAGTGATTTTTGTGTGGAACTGACGGAAGTATCGTGTGTGACGGAGCATCCAGTCGTTAGCAAACTTTAAGTATTTCATTTATTTATCAGGGCCTAAACTGCAATTAATAAAACTTAGTTTAGTAATCTGAGTACGATCCTAACGTGGCTTACTACGCTAATGTGATTAGCGAAAATGTTAATGCACCGGTACATCTTTTATTTTTGAATGCACCGTAGAAGAACCCTTAAATTGACGTAATAGTAAACAAATTGTCTGTTTACGTTGACAATTTTCGAACAAATATCAGACGTGGTATAAAATGTACAAAAGTGTACAAGTAGAGTTTTTTTTATGCTCACTAATAAGAAGATATGTGTTATCATTCAAAAAAATAACGATATGGGTTACAATATAGTTACGTACAGACATAAGTGATTTTAGGTTACACTACAAAAAGACACGCCGTTTGTCACAGATTTTGTCACGGACGGTAGTTCAAAAAATCCGTGACAAATGATTTTTTGTCACGGATTTGTCACGGAAAAAATCCGTGACATCAGGGGCGTGATAACGTTTTTGTCATGGAAATTAATCCGTGAGATTGTTTGTCACGGATTTGTCACGCCCACCGTCCGTGACAAAACACTTCACCGGAACCCCATCGCCTTTCATTTGTCACGGCCGCATCCGTGAATAATTTTTTTTATTTTTCAAAAAAATAATAATTATTTGTCACGGAAATTTCCGTGACAAATTTAAAAAAAGGTTTTTCGAAATAGAGTGGGCGGGTATTTGAAACGATCCGGAAAATTCAAATTTTAAATTTTGTCACGGAAATATCTGTGACAAAACAATTTGAAAAAAATTTGAAAATTTTAAAATAGAGTGGGCGGGTGCTTAAAATTTTCAAAAAAATTCAAAATTTTGAACTTGTCACGGATCCTATCCGTGACAAAACATTTTTTTTTAAAAAAAATACGTTATTTTCAGCGTTTTATGTTTTTAAAATAAAATAAATTTATATTTTATCACGGAACAGTCCGTGACAAAAGTTTAAATTTTTTAAAAATTTTTTAAAAATTCAGCGCATTAATTTTTTGAATGTTTATTTCAAAAGTTTATTTAATAAATAATAACCATTAAAATTTAGGCACTTTTTCAAAAATTTAAACTTAATAAACATTGTTTTTAATAAATAGTTAAACAATCATCATCATTAATCTTAATAAATAATTGTTTATAATAAATAATTAAACAATCTTCATTAATCATCATTAATCACCATTAAACATTAGGTATCATAATAAATAATAAACCAATCAAACCATCATTATATAACACAAATAATTAATATTCATACATTAACACATCAAAATTTAAAAATCCTTAAAATGTCAATAAACTAATTATTACAAACCATCAATGGTCATCATAATCAGCATCATCATCATCAGGTTCGTCACGATGATCGGGTTGCCTTCCGTGGCCACGGCTGCCACCACGATGGCTGCCTCGACTGCCACCGCGGCTGCCAGCACGGCTGCTGCCATGGTATGCTTGAGCTCCGGGAGTCGGGATATCATCATAATATCCATATGGAAAGTTGTTGGAGATATGGCTATAATTAGCAAAACCCCTACTGCCCATACTGCCCATATTGCCCATATTGCCCGCGAAGGGAACTTGTGGGGTCATCTCGGGGTGCTGTATGTGCATGGATGGACGGTAGGTGGCGTTGAAAATACGCATTTGGTGTTCCATCTCTTCCAACCTTTCTCTTGTTCTTCTTTGCTCTTCATCCCGTATCCGAGCTTCTTCATCCCGCCTTCGAGCCTCGGCTTCACGTTCCTCCAATAGTTTCTCGAGGCGGGTAACCCGATCATCATATGCCGAATGAGAAGATGAGCTAGCTCCTTTGGCCTTCTCTAGGATCCGTACGCCTTCAGAACCCATAAGCGGCACCCGGCCCTTGTAAACTCCGGTTGCCGCCAAGATGGCCTCATGTTCTTGATTTTCATCAAGTTCGTCATCAGAATCAGCTAGCTCATCAACTCTCTTCCCCCGCTCTTCCTCATATTTTTTCTACAAGTTTAAAAATTTATTATATAAGAGAAAAAAAATCGAAATTTATTGAATTATTGAAGTTTCATTATTTACTTCAATTTCAGAAAGGCGGGGAGGCGGCATGACACCCTTCTTCGTCCAGCAATGTGCCATGAGTTTCAATGGCGTGACCCGTTTTTCACGGGTCCAGATCCTTCCTACACGGATTTCAAAGTTAATAAAAAAATATATACATAAGGGTATGGAATTGAAATAATTTTAACTAATTAGAGTTTACCAGATCTTTTTTATGTTGAATTTGGGGTTTGCGGCCCCCGTGCCATTGAACTTCCTTGGCTTTCTCGGAGTTCCGGTTTGCCTTGGCCGTTTCGCTTCTCAGCAAAAATGCGGCATCCGTAGCCCAGTGGCGGCAAAGCATCTCCCACACATCATCGCCAAGGAATTTTGACTTTTTACCCGTAGACCGGGCGGTCCTAAAAGTGGGTCTCAACCACCCAGAAATCCTAGAATTGTATTCTTTGAGAATAGCTTGGTCTAGGGCAAAATGCCACCGATGGGAAGCCTTCATTAAAAACATTGATATATCATTTCTTAAATTTAAGTTATTAAAATGTAACAAAAAAATTTATTTTTACTTTGAACAACCGCCACCATAGTTCACGAGTGGCCGCCGGAACCTCACCATAAGTCGACCAAGGCCCCGTGAAATGACCACAAACAATAGACTTGATTCTATTCAAGACCTCGGAATCACTTCAAAAAATTGATAATTGATAAAACCAATTGTATTAATTCTTAGATGTAGAGATTATACTATTTTATATTAGAGAGTGTTAGTTTTTTATTACCTATGGATTGATTGAGGTGTCACCTCAAGCGAACCGGGATTGTGGCGCTCTTCTTGAGTGGGGGGGGGGGGGGGGGGGGGGCATATATTGCACCAGATGAAGGAGGTGCATGAGATGATGCCCCCTCCCCATGCACGCTTATATGAGCGTCTGATTGTTCGGAGGGAGGAGTTTGGACATGTCCGTCATGAGCTTGTCCTTCGTCGGGATTGATATCACGATCAGCGTTTGAGGCCCGTCGTGAATTCTGGCGCCCACGACGAGCAATGGTGGAAAGGCGGCGTTCGTGCTCACTCATCTAAAATTATTGAGAAATAATATATAGAACATATTAAACTTGTGTTTAATATGAGAGGTCAAATGAGTTTTTAGTTTGATTTTTATGTTATGGAATTTAATTGTGTTAGATATTATTTTATCAAACCTTATAAAATCAATTTATGGAGTTTTTGTGTGGTATGATGGTTTAAACTTAATGAGTTTCCTATTTAGTTATCAAACTTTGAAATATAGAACATATTAAACTCGAGTTTAATATGAGGGGTAGAATGTGTTTTTTGTATGATTTTTATGTTATTGAATTTAATTGTGTTAGGTATTATTTTATCAAACCTTATAAAATTATTTTATGGTGTTTTTGTGTGGTATAAAACTTTGATAAATAGAACATATTAAACTTGAGTTTAATATGAGGGGTCGAATCAGTTTTTTGTATGATTTTTATGTTATGGAGGTAACTTGTGTTGTGTATATTTTTTATCAAACCTTATATAAAATCAATTAATCAAACTTTTATATTAAACTAATAAAATCAGTTTTTCCATATTAAATTATAAATCATCGGAAATCAGTTTTTTGCATTAATTTAGAAAAATACAGTTTATTACACCTTGTATTTTGTATTAATTTATAAAAAACAATTTTCTAAAATTAGTTTATGGAGTTTTTGTGTGGTATTATGGTTTAAACTTATTAGTTTCCTGTTTATTTATCAAACTTTGAAATATAGAACATATTAAACTTGAGTTTAATATGAGGGGTAGAATGAGTTTTTTGTATGATTTTTCTGTTATTGAATTTAATTGTGTTACGTATTTATCGATCTTTGAAATATAGAACATATTAAACTTGAGTTTAATATGAGGAGTAGGATGAGTTTTTTGTATGATTTTTATGTTATTGAATTTAATTGTGTTAGGTATTAATTTATAAAAAACAGTTTTCTGATTTTGTAAATCAGAAAACTGATTGCTGAATTAAAACTGATTTTTGAATTAAAAAATCAAACTGATTTTTGATCACGGATAAAAAATTAAACTGATTTCTGTAAATCACGGATATTTTTTATCAAACTGATTTCTGTAAATCCACATATTTTTTATCAAACTGATTTTTGAAATAAAAAATCAGTTTTTGTTTATATAATACAAAAATGATTTCATATGTTTCATGAAAAATTTGATTTTTGAAATCTATAAAATCAATTTTTTCAAAAAATTTTTAAAAATCAGTTTCATTTTTTGTTTATTCATGAAACCTATAAAATAAATTTTTCATGAAACATATGAAATCATTTTCATATTATATAAACAAAAACAGTTTGTTTAGTTTTTTTATTTCTGTTTTAATATATAAAATACATTTTTTTACTTCATTTCTGTTTTTTACCTATGAAAAAGTTTATTATTAATTTCTGTATTATTTCAATTATTTCATATTTGCTTATCAAGCTTATCAACAATGTAAAAAAATGACGTTTTTTATGTTTTTTATGAAACAACGTTTTATTTAAAATAAAATATTATAATATCCGAAATTATTTAAAAAGCAGTTAAATAATCCGAAATTTTTATAAGCGTTTTATAATATTAAAAAAATATTATAATATCCGAAATATTATTAAAAAAATAATTAACAGTTTCATTATTTTGTTGGGTTAGACATGTTAACTTTTTTGAAAGTGTAACATGAGGGGGCGAAAATTAATGGAGTTGAAATTATTATTCTAAATAAATATCCGAAATTAACAAAAACTCAAAAATAACCTTGACTAAATATTTAATAATTAACTATTCTTAATAAATATCTGAAACACTCAAAAACATATAAACATTCAATATCTAAGGCATATTTAAAGCATATAAACAAATGATATACACATATTATGAAACGATAAATCTAAAGCAGGCATTTTTAAATTAAGAGAATGCATATGAATATAGGAACAATAAAATTACGAGCATAAATATGAATATTCGGAAACATATAAACATTAAAACAATATTAAGAAAAACATGCATTAAATAATTAAATTTACGAGCATGCATATGAATATTAAGAAAAACATATAAACATGCATGAATATTAAGAAAAACATGCATTCAATAATTAAAAACATGCAATAAAATTACGAGCATGCATATGAATATTCGGAAACATATAAACATTAAAACAATATTAAGAAAAACATGCATTAAATAATTAAATTTACGAGCATGCATATGAATATAAAGAAAAACATATAAACATGCATGTATATTAAGAAAAACATGCATTAAATAATTAAAAACATGCAATAAAATTACGAGCATGCATATGAATATTCGGAAACATATAAACATTAAACATATACACATATTCAATGCATGATAACTTATTAACATATAAACATTAAATTAAACAATTAAACAATATTAAGAAAAACATGCATTTTATTTTTGGCATTTTAAAACATTTATTCTAAAATATTCGGAAATTAAAGAGTTAGAAACATAACCTCAATGAAGGAGAAGAAGGCAAGAAATTAAAGGGAAAGAAGTGAAGGCCGGCTTCGAAGGACGGCGGCAGGGGTGGAGATAATCCGCGGTGGCCGGAGAGATGTGTGCGGCGGCGGGTGTAAGAGAGACAGAAGGGCGGCGGTCGGCGGGTGTAATAGAGGCAGAACGGCGTTTGGGAGGGTGGCGGTCGGCGGGTGTAGGAGGCAGAAGTGTTTGGGAGTAGAGAGTAAGCAATTAGGGTTTGCTGAAGTTGGGAAGCGTAAGGAAAAAAATGGCTAAGTGTCGTTTATATATTAGGGGTTGTCACGGACCCATCCGTGACAACGCCCGTGACAAATTAATTACGGATTTTGAAATTTGAATTTGTCACGGATTAATCCGTGACAAAAGCATCGGAAATTGAAAACTGCGGAACGGCAGTCGAGGCGGCAGGGAACGGCAGACGAGGTAGCAGAACGGCAGGTTGACCGGTTTGTCACGGATCCATCTGTGAAAAAATTCAAAAATTTGAATTTTGTCACAGATTTGTCACGGATGAATCCGTGACAAACCGGTGCAGGGAATATTAAAGCTTTTCAGCCTTTTTCAGGCGAGGCGTCAGCTACTTTAATTGTCACGGACCTATCCGTGACAAATTTAAGTATAAATATGTGCTTAGAGTCCCATTTTTTCAGTGCGAAAAAATGGCTAATCCAGAACCAGATGTGTGGAAGTTGATCAGTAGAAGTGTACAACGATTAAAACAAGTTACACAGTTGATGAAGCCTCGAAATGCAGAAACAGTTCAAAACATCCGTGAGCTGATGAGTAGACCGCTTGAAAGCTTTGGCGATATTGTAGACTATGAAGCAGACTCATACAACGTTTCACGAGGGAAAAACTTGCGTAGGGCACTTTTACGTGCAGAACAATGTTCGGAGTATATGATACCTATAAACGCGGAAGCTGCAGAAAGAATTAACGAGCAACTTGATAGGCCTCTAGATGAAAGTTTTGACGCTAATGAATAATATTGTGTTTATTTGTTTATCTGTATTGTGAGTTGTTGAATGTAATAAATGATAAAAAATTGTGTGTTTTTACTTAGTTTTTAAATTTAATAAATAAATTCATGTTCTTGTTTATTAAATTTCGAATTATTAAAATTTTGTAATGTTAAAAAACTAATAATAAATAATGTTAAAAAACTAATTTCCGAATTTTAAATAATCTTAAATTTCGAATTATTTAAAATTTAAATAATTTTCAATTTTCGAAATTACCTAATTAATTTTAAATTTCCGAATTGATAATAATGAACCACTAATTTTCGATTGAATAATTTTAAAAACTTAATTTTATTAATTAATCAATCGCTATTTTACAATATAATATGGAATAATTATTTTGTTTAGAAATTATAGTTGTGAATTACATACCTAACTATCTTGGAATAATATAATAATGACGAAAGAAAGTTAAAAATTCAAATTAAAATAGTTCAATTAAAAGTAATTACATTTGTTGTTAACTATACATTTAATCGACATCAGAATCAATATTTTCTTGATAGCCAACTTCTTCTTCTGTATCTTCATCATCATATATCCATTCTTCTTCTTCCTCCTGGTCATCGTGCAGTTGTTGTATATATAATTCTTCAATTTCGCGCTCATTTTGAGGTATAGGGGGCGGAAGGTGTGTTTCAGGCATAACTTCAACATCTCCGCCATTTGGGTCACTTAACTGAATGTTATGGTTGACCGTGTCAGCAATAGGCGGATGTTGGAAAAAATCTTGCTGAAAAGCATCAAAGTCAATATCCTTGTGTTGAGCCCGTGTTACAATTTTGCTCGGACGGATATTAATGGCACACACCCAAGAATTCCGTGTGCGCCTCGTTGAAGGATACTCTGCATAATAAACCTGGGCTGCTTGTTGAGCGAGTATAAATGGCTCATTTTTCTGATACACACGAGAGTGCTTGACGTCAATTATATTATACTTTGAACTTTTTCTCACACCACGTGTAGGGTCGACCCATGTGCAGCGAAACAACACGCATGTTAATTCTTGCAAACCAGAAGACATTTGAAGTTCGAGAATCTCATGCAAGAAACCAAAAAAATTGGTTTCCGAGTTATCAGAACCGATGGTCGGGACACATAACCCGCTGTTCATTGTTGGTCGACTTTCTCCATATTCGACTGTGTGATACGTATAACCGTTTATCACATATGAATGCCAAACCTTTGCATAGGAAGAAGGGCCCCACGATAATGATACTAACAGAGGGTCGTTAATCCCACGGTACCTGATCTGCAAATTAAAACATGATAACATTAGATAATGATTAAAAATTACTAGCTAATAGTATATATAATGTATTTATATATATAATACCTGCTGTTGGTACCATAATGCAAAGTCGGAGTCCACCATTGCATCAATTGCATCATCAGGAAATGCTGATAAAGACGCTCTAAATTCACTGTGAATTGAAATATAAAGATATTATTATAACACTCTAATTATTAAAAAAATATTAGCTATATTACAAATGTAACTACCAATTCAACTTACTTATAAGATGGTAAGATTTCTGGACAATTCATGAGGATGTAAGTATGTGCAATTTTCATTTCTCCGCCCACGATGTAACGGTAAGTCGCAGCTCCTTTACCTCTACCTGGGTAGTTGAAAATAGAAACTACTTTATCATATGAATCCTCGCCAATGTCATCGTTCCGAGCAGGTCTCTTTCTTTTACTGATGACTTCACGCTCAAAATAAAAAGATGAAAACGTTGAGGTTTCTTGTTGAATATATGCTTGACAAATTGAAGCCTCAATGTGTGCCTTGTTGATCGCTTTCTTTTTCAAATCTCCCAGAAATCTGTCATGCAAAATAAAATTTGTAAACAAACAAATGTTCTTATTAAACAAATCATCGTTTATAAATGAAATTATGACTAACCTTTCAAATCTGTACATCCAACGATAGAAGACGGACCCTCCATTCAAAGCCTCATACGGAAGATGTATTAGAAGATGTTCCATTACATCAAAAAATGATGGGGGCAGTATCTTTTCCAGATTACACATCAGAATAGGAACAATGTCTTCTAGTCTCCTCGGGGATTCGACATCCAAAACGGCGGAACATATCGACTGAAACAATTGACTGGTTTCGGTAATACAGCCCCAGACGTCTGCAGGAAGCATCTCTTTCAATGCAATCGGCAGAAGTCGTTGCATGATTACATTAGCATCATGAGTTTTCATGCTCGACGTCATTGTTTGTTTGTCCAGGTCCATGCATCTTGACAAGTTAGAACAATAGCCATCTGGAAAGTTCAGAGAAACAAGCCACTCTAATATTGATTCCCTTTGTGGGGCTGTGAGTTGGTAGACTGCTCTTGGAATTTTTTTACCCACATATTCTAGATCGACGGCGAGTTCGGGTCTGTCGCACCAAATTGTCATGTCTTTTCTAGATGCAAGACCATCTTTGGTTTTGTGGGTAAAATCCATAACCGTGTTAAATATATTGTCAAAGACGTTCTTCTCAACGTGCATGACATCTAAATTGTTACGAATGAGAAGGTCCTTCCAATACGGCAACTCCCAAAATATACTCCTCTTTGTCCACTTATGGGTATCACAATACCCATTTGGCTCCCCGTGGGGTTGCTGCACGGCCGTAGGAAAACGTCGAACCCGGTTAAAAACTTGTTCACCTGTAAGTCTTGGAGGAGGGGGATCTCGTACCACTCTTCCGGCAATAAAAGACTTCTTGTTCTTTCGATATCGATGGTTCATAGGCAGAAACTTGGGGTGACAATCAAAGTAACTTGGTTTCCCGCTAAATTTGAGCCAAATGCCATCTGATTTCTCCATACATATCGGACATCCCATAAGACCGTGTGTGCTCCATCCTGAAAGCATACCATAAGCAGGGAAGTCGCTAATGGTCCAAATGATGGCAGCTTTCATGATAAACATTTGATCTCTTGAAACATCATAAGTTGGTGTCCCAATGGCCCAAAGTTCTTTCATCTCCTCGATCAGGGGTTGGAGATAGATGTCTATCCTTTTTTTAGGATCCGAGGGACCTGGACAAATTAAAGTTAAAAAGATGAAATGACTTTTCATGCACATGTCGGGAGGAAGATTATAAGGAGTTAGCATGACTGGCCAACATGAAAATTTCTTCCCAAACTTTCCAAAAGCAGCAAATCCGTCTGAACACAATCCCAGTCGCACATTCCGTGGCTCCATTGCAAACTGAGGATGACAACGGTCAAAGTGTCTCCAAGCTTCACAGTCGGAAGGGTGAGACATCAAACCCTCTTTGGTTTCGTGCTCAACAGGCCACGTCATGTGTTTCACAGTAGCATTTGAAGCATACATCCTCTTCAGGCGTGGAGCTAGAGGGAGGTAAAACAATTTAGACAATGCAGACCTTTTTCGTGGTTTTTTTCGTCTATGAGGAACAGGCTTGTATCTCTCTCCACCACAGAACTTGCAGCTCTCAAGTGCCACATCATCCTTCCAGAACAACATACATCCTTCTGGGCACGCATCAATTTCTATACAAGGAAGCCCCAACTGAGACATTAATTGTTTCATTTTGTAATATGAATCAGGAAGATTATGGTCACGCGGTAACATTCCTCCAAATGACTGCAATAACCTAGACATGCAAGATTCAGGAAGACTGTATTCAGATTTAATGTTCATCAACTCTGTAACGGCGGATAGCTGAGAGTATCCCTCACAATCAGCATACAGAGGCTGATCGGCAGCTTTTAAAACATCTTGAAATCTTTCAGCTAAGTCTTCAATATGAGGAACATGAGAATTCGGATACTCATCCACATCAGGCTGATAAAAGGTCGGATCTTCATCCGCATCGGGTTGATACGAGGTCGAAGCTTCGGGAAGATCGTTAAATGGCTGTGGTGGGTTAAACTGAATCGTTGAAGCACCGTATACATCATATGCCATTCTTTGATCCCACGTCATTTGATCATAGTCTCCCCATCCACTCATCTCGGTAGGGACGTTACGAGATGAACCTACTGTTTGTGGTAAAAGTGATGGATCGAAAGGTTCACCATGAGAAGTCCAATTATAATAATTCGCAATGAAACCTTTTTCGTACAAATCCCACACAACTTGGTCGACATCTTTAAATTGAAGATTTTTACACTTTGTACATGGACATCTGATTTTATCGCCATCCATATAATTCTTCTGTTCTTGTGTAAATTTAATAAAATCTTCAACACCATTAAAAAATTCACTGCGTATTCCATAGTTATCGCGATGTTTTTGGTACATCCAACTTCTGTTTTGTCTATACATCATGCCTGTATATATATTATAATCAAAATATTATATAAGTACATTAATATTATTAATATTATTAATTAACTAAAAGCAGTACATTATTTGTGGCATTAATAATTTGAATTAACCAACTTTTCAATCATGTAGAAACGTCCACTAAAATATTAATTTAGAAACATTAAGCTGGCCGGAATTAATAATTTACTAATATTTAACTAATAGTAATATGTTAATGGCATTAATCGTTTTAATTATTAACTAATAAAGTTTGAATTCTAACTTAAATCACTACATATCCTAAATTATGCATTAACAATAATTAACTAATAAACAAATTAAACCTAATCATCATCATTGATAAATTAACTAATATTTAAATCTAACTAATATTATCAACTCAAATTCTAAACCCATTTCCTCAATGTTTTAACTTAATTAATTTACATTTAACTAATATTATTGTTAAATATTATCTCATTAATAATTCACAATAATAATTCACACTAAACTAAATAATAATAAAGTTTCAATCCTAGCTATATATATTATGCATCCCATTAACAATAATTAACTAATTTAACTTATTAATTAGTTAATTTCCATTTAACTAATATTGTTAAATATCATTAATTCACAATAATATATAATTCACACTTAACTAATAAAGTTTGAATCCTAACTTAAATCACTACAAATCCTAAATTATGCATTAACAATAATTAACTAATTAATAAACAAATTAAACCTAATCATCATCATTGATCAATTAACTAATATTTAAATCTAACTAATATTATCAACTCATCAAATTCTAAACCCATTTCCTCAATGTTTTAACTTAATTAATTAGTTAATTAATTTACATTTAACTAATATTATTGTTAAATATTATCTCATTAATAATTCACAATAATAATTCACACTAAACTAAATAATAATAAAGTTTCAATCCTAGCTAGCTATATTATGCATCCCATTAACAATAATTGCTAATAAATAATAATTGGTGATAATTAATAACCTAATAATTAAGCTAGCTAACTTAATTAAATCACTACAAGTCACTAATTAATTAATCCATAATAAGCTAGCTAATACTTAAATCATCACTACACATCCTAAATTATGCATTAATAATAAACATAATTTAACTAATTAATATTTATATTTAAATTTAACTAATTAAATTACGTTAATAGTTTAATAATATATTGTTAATAATATGAAAATTAACATGACCTCACTAAATTACGTTAATAGTTTAAATAAATGAACAACTAACCTCACTAATTAATTATTAAGCTAATAATTAATTATTATTATATAAAGAAAAAAGAATCCTAACCTCACTAATAATTAATTATTAAGCTAATAATTAATTTATTACACAATTAAAAGAAATTAGTTAAAATGACATACCTTATCTGCATAAACTGGGAAAATGATGAACTTACGGATTACATCATTCAATCTTTAAATCGATACTACATCACTCGAATCTACGAATTTTTGAACTGATAATTGTTGTTCTTGCAATTGTAATGGACGATGGGGTTGGGTTATATAAAAAAGTTTGTCACGGATTTGTCACGGATTTATCCGTGACAACGCTTTTTCCGTACCTTATTATTAAAGGTTACTGCTGGAAAATCAATAATTGAGGTTTGTCACGGATCCATCCGTGACAAAGTTTTTTTGAAATTTGTCACGGATTTGTCACGGAACAGTCCGTGACAAATGCCCGGAAGCAAAAAAAGTATTCACCGGAGTAAAAAACCGGTCGCCGGAGTACATTTGTCACGGCCCAAATCCGTGACAAAATATTGTCACAGATTTTGTCACGGACCTATCCGTGACAAAACATTTTCGTGAAAAATCCTAATATTCCGTGACAAAGCCCGTGACAACTTTGTCACGGCCGTAATTCGTGACAAAAATCCGTGACAAACGGCGTGTTTTTTGTAGTGAAATGACGGTTCTTTTAAACATAGTTGACTCAGACAGTATTTTGAGAAATATTTTTCAACCAACTCGATCTAATCTGAGAAATATTTATTTATTTGGCATTATTTTAAGAAAAAACTCTTTTATACATTTACAAAAAATATCTATAGCCAAAGTTTACACCATTAAATCGTACGTACTTGTTGATTATGCCACAAAAATGAATGAGCACTTAATGATGTTAACTTTCCATTATGTAAATTCGTTTTCGTGAAACTATTAACAACAAATTATTGATGTAAAATTTTTAAACATGGATTTATTGATGTATAAATTTTGAAGTATTTTTTAAATATATAAAGGGTTAGAAAATGTATTACTTCATTACTCTGTGTAAACTTATATTAGATTTTATAATAAATTAGTACGTATTTTGTATTGAGATTATTACACATTTTTGAGTAAATTATAAAATGGACATCATGTAGCTCGCATTAAAATATAGTAGAATTAAAAATAATTGTAAATGTCTATTTAAATGAAGCCCAAAAGTTTAAATATGAATAGAAATAAATAAATAAAAATAGGACACAAGATATTTTGATGAATATTTGTTCACATATTTGTACGGAGTATAAAATACTCCATCCGTCCCCCAATTAAGTTCCCGGTTTGACTTCACACGTATTAAGAAAGTAAATTTGACTTTACTGTGGAGTGCACTGTTTTGCACTATTCAAACGCTGTTTGACACTGTTTGACACTGTTTTGATGTAGATAATTTGCCAAATAAAGGAAGTAAAGAAGTGTGAACTTAATTTAGAGACTACTCAAAAAGGAAAGTGGTAACTTAATTTGTGGACGGAGAGAGTAACAAATATGCTACGCAACTTTAATCATTTTTGACATGCAATTTATGCTCGTACTATTTCCGAAATAACGTTTCATGTTAGGGACAACATATATCGTCGTCGGAAAAGTATGACCATACTTATTCTTTACACAACATGATTTACAAGTGAGTAAAGTTACAACCAAAACTAATACTAGTATTAATGAGCACTATTTACATACATTCTTTACCCAACTAATTAACTCAAAAATTTCTACGTTTATAAAAAAAGATGTACATCATAACATCAACCTTATTTTTATCATTTATGCGAGAGTAATATACATGTATAAGGTTAATGTATAATTTAGTGTACAAACTATATATATACAAATAACATTATTTTGGAATATAAAAAATGAAAAAGACCCTTTCAAAACACCATGAATAAGACCGAGCAATATATGGTGGAAGCATTTATAAGAGGAGGAAGTTAGGTGTTGCGTACTTGAAATATGGAAGTCATGTAACTTCAACTCTTAGAGTATCAGCAATTAATGAATTCAGCACTGAAAGCTCCCAACCTTTGAAATTCTTGCATACATTAAATATGAGTTGGCCATGCATCCCCCAATAAGTTATGGGAGAACGTACATTTCAAACAAGTAATTACTAAGTGCACTATCACACATTCATACTAACCCGTATTATTAGCTGTTTAATCAACCAAATTATAATTTAATAATATGCAAATATGCAATGATTGAAGTGATAAATTAATTAAGAGTTTATATATTCCATCTGCTTTTTCATACCATTTATTATAAGAAACATAACTTTCGAAAATGAAATTCATTAATGATCGCGATTTTCATATAAAAACAAATAAGATGAGGAAATATATTTTGTCATGACAACACACTAGCAATATAAGCATATATATATAAAGAAATAATTACATATTTATGACCAAAATAATTAATGATTGGTTACAAAATGTAACATTTTAAATGTAGTGATCTACTATAGTAGTAACTTTAACTATATTATAATAATTTATGTTCAATTATTTCATTTAAATGATCTTGGCACTATACTCATAATAACTTTAGTCATGTTTTTTAAAATAAATTTGATTTCAATAATATTTTTAAAAAACCTAGCTTATAATAAGAATACATCATTAATTATTTTATAAAGGAACTATCATAGCTAGTCTGATGATATGGTGAGAGGGGTCAGACTCAGTATGCTCAGTACACCACTAAAAGAATTGACACACATTTATCAAATTCGGGCCAAATTTCGTGTCAATGCCGTTTTGTCACCAACTATTTGGCATATCGTCATGCTAAAAATATGGATGATCTATGCCAAACTTGATCAATTCATGCCAAGTTCGTGTCAATATCGTTGCTTTTTGTAGTGATATTTGTCCTAAGGATCTTATGACATAGAGACTAAAACAAGATGTCATTAGGATTACATCCGAAGAAACCACTTACCAGTTACTTAAAGAAGACATTCATTTTCTTAAAGAGGGACACATTCAAGATAAAATTTCTTAACAAAAATGATATTATTACTAACCTTTATCATCAGAGACATCTAATGAATTTGGAGGTCTCAATTCCAAATACAAAATTGAGACCCCATATTAATATTTTTGGAAGAATTTGGCTTAAATTGAAATTTCAACATTCAGATGATGGGTAATCCGACAAATAGAATCCTGATAACCGCTGTCCCGCGAACCAGACTCAGAGTTAATCACCTCACCGGAAGCAATATAACTCGCTGATCCATTAACAGGCACATATGAGCCATAAACGGTTACCCCAATTCTAAAGTCACCCACATCCAAATCCAATATCTTACAACCATGAACAACAACACCTAAACCATGCCAAATAAAAAACATGTTGAATAGTCTAAGAAATAATAAAAACTAAAATAAAAGATGATAATCTTCCTCCCGAACTGCTTGTTCTGTATCTTCATCAAGATTCCTTGCTTCTGGCTCTGAACTCCTTTTGGCGGGCCTACTGCTCGAAGCCCGCCACCTCCCAGTTTTTTGTCCCATCCAGTGCCATACTTTCTTTCTCTTGAAGCTCATTCCCCTATGTCTCCCAGAGTCTCCCGCGCTTCTGTTCTCCTGTTACTTCATCCTTGTTCTCTTCTCTGGCGCCCTTTGTTATACTCTGTTCTGATTCAGCCCCCAAATCATTCCTCCCGTCTCTCATCCTATCCTCTGATTTAGCTCCCTCCCCATACCTATGGTCTCTGCCAGAGCTCGATGAACCCTCCAGTAACCATTGGTTGCCTCCTGTAGGACTCATCTTCCCTCCACTACGTTACCTGCTCTAAGATGAACTCCAAACTTTTTCTCCATCACTAGATCTTCTTCATAGATCAAGTGACAGAATTTGTCCGAGTGTCCAATTAGTCCACAAATAAAACAGAAGTTTGGCAACTTCTCATATTTGAAATCTACCCAGTAACATTTGCCATCCTTCTTCAGGGTTGTACCTCTTTTTAGGACTTTCTCCACATTCATACACACATGTATTCTCATATAGGCCTCCCACTTGTCACTATTTTGGTTATCATCATATTTTATAAACCCACCTATCAAATTACCAACCTTCCTAGTCGTACCTAAATTAACCAGGCTATATGGCACATTATGAACCTGAACCCAGAAGTCTGCCTCATTCAGAACAATGTTATGAGGGATATCCTCAGGTCTAACCTCTTTTAATAACCGTAAATTTTTCTCAAATTGCCATGGTCCTCCATCCATAACCCTGTTCATATCTAAACGGTGATAAAAAGTAAAGAGATACATTTTCTCCCCGACTTCTTTAACTGACAGGCCTTTTCCGGGTCTCCATAGCGACGCCATCATCTCTTTGATCGCCGGGAAATGGATCTTGCGGTCCGTCAACAGAACCCCGACCACTGGGAAGCCCGGCTTGCTCTCCTCCTTCGGCACCTTTCCCTCCTCCGTATCATCAAGGTCCAGATCGTCCTCCTCTTCCGTCAGAGCCATCCTTCTGTATTTGTCCACCACGCTTTCCATACACCCGACCCTTCTCTTTCTTTCTCTCGGTACAATCGATGTCCGATTTTGCTCCCCACGTGATGTCACTACAAAAAAATCACGGATTTGGCAGAGATTTTGGCAGGGATTTGGCAGGGATATTGGCAGGGAAATGCCAAATCCGTGCCAAAAACACTTTGGCACGAGCTATTTGGCACGAAAAATCGGTAAGTCCGTGCCAAATTCTGTGTCAATCACGTAATTTTTTTTGTAGTGTGTAGTCCATCAATCGATCGAACGAAGCTCGAAGAAAACTCAAAAAACCCACCCAACTTACGCACCGTCTTCAATTATTAAATTAATTCAATTATTAAATTTTATCCAAATGTTCAAAAGAAGACTCGTTTTTTGTATATGTTTTTATATGTATATCGTATTATTGTTTTGAAAGTTAATGTTTTTTCCAGTAAAATTGCAATCATATTTTTTTTAATTGATGTTACGGAATAAAATGTGTAGATATTGAAGCTCGTTTATTCACTAACTAGGGGATAGATTAAACTAGATGTTAGGGGCGTAATTAAGTGAAGCCATGATAGGCGGCCTACCCAAAATTTGATCAAAACGTTGCTTTATGTGTAAATAAAAGAATATTTAAAAATTAATATCTGAAAAATCGTCATACCGACCAAGCCAGTGTGTCCTACAATATAGAAATGATGAGGTTATCAAATTAATAAGAGTGTATTAATGTAACATCAATAATTATTTATTGAAATAATTCTCAATATATATATGTAACATATATATGACCAGAATAGGAATAACACGCGCGGATACACTAAGGTTAGAGGGGGCAGCTGTCCCCAATAAAGACCCAATAAACCCTTCTAATTTTCTAATAAATATTAAAAGCTCAACCGTTTGCCCCAATTAGAAAAATGACTTTCCCCCAATAACCCAAAAAGTTAATGACTCAAATAGGACTAATAGAAAAGTTAATTGCAGATTTAGGACCCCAAACGAAATACAACTTTCATAGGACCAATTTCAGTAGAGTTGGACAAAAATACCCCTCTTTTAATTTTTTAATTTTTAAAACTGTAAAATAAAAAAATCATTGAAAACCTAGAAGTAGCACTGCCCTCACCAGAGCCAAACCGCCTGCCGCCACCCCTCGCCGACACAACCTGCCGCCACCCCTCGCCGGTGCAACCTGCCGGCGCCCTCTCCGACGACAGTGCCCCCTGTTGCCGCCCTCGCTGTCTACCATCTGCCACCGCATCCTTGCCGATGCACCGTCGCCATCCATCGCCGCCCCTTGCCGCTTCCCACACTAGCGTCGCCATCTATGCCATCACTATATAACCGGCGTCACCATCCACCCAAGCCACCATCAACAGTGACAACTCAGACGGAATAATCTGCCATTAACTTGGCAGATTTAGCATTGGGGATTAGATTCACTTCTGCCATGAACAAGTGCTTCAGATCTGCCAAAAAAGTTGGCAGATTCAACTTGGCATCAGTCACACAAAACTGCCACAAATTTGGCAAAAATAAAAAAAACATGAAGTAAATAACCAAATATTCAAACAACTAAAAATTTTAATGGAACAAGCATTTTAACACAACCACAAATTAGAAAAACGAAGCTATTGACAAAAAAAACAGAAAACCCAATTTATACCAAAGCATTTCTTCCATAATATGATTGTAAATGTACACATTTTGCCATAAACTTGGCCAAATCTGAAGCAATCATCCAAAAATTTATGAAAATCGGTTTTTTTTAACTCTGAAATTAAAAACGAGAAAATCGAAATAGAAGTCTGAAAAACTGGAAAAACAATTCAAAATTCAGAAAAAATGGAGGAAAATCGAGGAGAAGAAGAAGAAGAAGAAGAGGAAGAAGAAGATGATGAAGAAGAAGAAGGATGGAAGAGAACCTTAGTGGCAGCGGCGCACAGAGAAATTGGCAGCAACGGCGGCGTGAGAGAGAAATTGATCTTGTGTGCAGGGTGAAAATCGGTGGCGGCAGCGATGGCTAGGGTGAAGTCGGTCGATGATGCGCAGTGAAGGAAGAGGGGAAGCAGTTGTGCGCAGAGAATGGGGGAACGGGTGTGCGCAGGGGAGAAGATAAATGAGTGTAAAAGGGATAAGGGGGTAGTAATGGAATAAAAATACGGATGTTTTCTAATTGGACTAAAATAGTCCTATTTAGGGAAAAAATCATACATGGTCCTATTTGAGACTTTTTTTCCTCTTTTAGTCCTATATGGGGCACTTACTTTAACCCAAAATCTTCGAGCCAAACTCTATTCCCCCCAATAAACTTTTATTTCTAAACCAAACTCTATCTTCCCCAATAAAGGCCCAATAAACCCTTCTAATTTTCTAATAAATATTAAAACCCAAAAAAGAGGATTAGAGAACGATGGAAGATAAATTAGGCGGCCAAACCGCCAAACTCTCTTGCGTGCAGTCCGCAGAAGGCCAATCTCTCTTGCGCGCAGTCCGCATAAAGCCAAACTCTCTTGCCCGCAATGCGACCTCCGTGGCTCCGTTCAGCCGTTGCGCGCACTCGCGCAGTCCGGCAGTCCGCAGAAGACCAATAACTAGGTAAGCCTTTTCACTTTAATTTTTCATCTTTTATCAATTAGAGTTGTTAGATTTGGAGTGTTGCCCACTTTCGTATTGTGTAGTTTAATATTTAGTAATTATATACATATTAAATATTGTAATTTAACTAAATATAGTGTTTTTAATTTATTTACATCAATTAGATTAAATATTTTAGAAGGTTCAATAAGATTTAACTTAATTGATGAGTTACTCAAATTGTTAATTAATTCAATTTTAGAATGTTTTATACTACATAGTATTAGAAAGTAGAAACCCTAAATGTAAATTATATATTATTTTAGGTAGCTAAATAAAATGTATTAATGTATTAAAACAATTAATTTTAATTTAACTTCTTTTTCAGACTCAATGAAGAGATATTGGGCTATCGTTCCATCACCGGGTAGTTCAAATAATAATGCTTCAAATATTGCATCTCAATCTTCTTCATGAATACCTAAACAAGTTTATTTGGATGAGATTCCCCTAGATCCCGCAAAAAGAATGAAAATTTCTGAGTACCATCCTAATCAAATAGATGAAATCAGGAGAAATATTTGATTAAAGGACCTTGTCAACCACGTGGTCATGACTGTTGGAAAAATGTGTTAAAATTGCATTAAATGGTCATTTTGGGGTAATTATTTGAGTGGGGTCCACTTCCGATTTGGGTCGGGTCAAAGTGATTTCGGATTGTCCTTGTTAAGGGCTACAATTCGATATGTGGTACACTCAAAACGGATAACGGGTGAATGAGAAATTGATTCTCGAACTTCACTCGTTGAAATGGAAAAACTAGGAAAATGATGGGTTTCTAGTGTGTTTTATCCCACACCGGAAAACTCAAGGGATTTTCACCCCCTTATAAAAGGAAGCCTCTTTTAAGGAGTTAAGATTCCTAAAGGTAAAGGCTCTCTCTTACGCGCAGGGGGTACCGATCAAATCCCGAAACGGAGAAGAAAAACCGCGACCAGAGAACTGCTCCGCTTTCTGTTGCCTTCCGGACCAGAGAACCTAAGAGGGTTTATGTTGGATCAGAAGACCTGAGGGTTTCTGCTGGCTTCTGGACAGAAGGCCTTGGGGTCTTCTGGTGGCTTCAGACCAGAGGTGTTCTGGTGGAGGTATTCTATTCGCACCAGAAGGTCTTCTGGTCCGTTATAGCAATAAATGTCCAACGTTCTTCTCTTTTAATGCTGCGTTAAATGGACAGTTTATGGATGATTCAATGCCTAACGGACTGGTCATTGATGTCCAACGCTCAGGTCCATTAACTCTACATTTAACACACAACAAATCCTCCTATAAATAACTGGCAGGTGGTTTGCAACAAGAGACAACACACAATACATTCCTCACGTTTTCTTGAGCTAGCAACACTTCCAGCTACTCCGAAATTTCCTAAGTGTTCATACTGTTTTCCAGTTCGTCGGAACTTTCGTTTGTGTGCTCAAACGTTAGTTCGTTAGCCACCGTATCCTGGGAAACGGTCGTTGCAACGCTCCTAGCACCGTGGGAGGCGATGAATACGTTTTAAGGATATCGTGCGTAGCATGAGCTCTGGCTAAACTATGTTCAATCTTATTTCTGGTTTTCTTTAGCTATTTAAATTAATTAATTATTTTTATTAATTAATATTTCTTCGTTTTTCCGAGACACACCCTACAATGGCTTCCCACAAAAAGAGATTGGGAAGACTTTAAGACGCTTTAACTCTAAATGGTTTGATCAATATCCTAATTGGTTAGAATATGGTATACAAGATGACAAAGCCTTTTGTTTGACTTGTTACTTGTTTAGAGATCACTTTAAGAATCGTGGTGGGAATGATGCATTTGTAACTGAAAGGTTCTCAAGTTGAAATAAAACAGAGCGATTAGCTTCTCATGTGGGTAATATAAATAGTTTTCACAATAAAGCACTTATAAAATGTAATGATTTAATGAACCAAGACCAATCAATGTAGATAAAAGTGTAACTTAATAACTTGTAATGACTATGTTTATGTTCAAACTTTGCATCATGCTCACTATAAAATTATACTGATAATACATGTAATCACATTTTATCTATAAATTTTCTATTAGTACTACATTAGTCCAAAAAAAGTTTGTCATATTGACTTTTCTTTGTCAATGATGGCAAAATTTGAATAATGTTTTTAATTGTTATATTTGTATTTAATTTATAAATTTTGTACTTTTGTAAATATATTTTGAATAAGATTTTAATATAATTTTTATTTATTTAAATAATTTTGTGTTAAAAATTATTATTGGTCAAAGTTTATTACTCTTGTCCAAAAAATCATTTTGACAAACCCTTTTAGAACAGAGTGAGTAATATTTTAGAAAAAACCTTTTAATTATTAGCCTTCTTTAAATAGCAAATGAGTATATTTTTAGAACAAAATCCCGATGGTCATATATACATGCTTGGAATCATTCCATTTTACTTTGACAACTTTTATTTATATACTGTCCCATTTATTTGCTTATTCTCCTTTAAAAATTTAATATGTCTAACTTATTATTTCTTTCTCATTTGCATAAACTCTAACATACAATGTCAATGAAACTTGGCACAACCAATGAGGGTGGGCGAAATATGTTTTAGGCCATTTTCACTTGGACTAATCATATACTACGTATGTAGCATGATTTAGTCTAGTTTGATTTAGTCTAGTCTGTTTAAAGCTGATCATGTGTGCACTCGTTTAATTTTTTTGTCCGCCACCGTGCACGACGGGACAAAAGATTGAATCATAAATTAGGTCCTAAGCGGGTCTTCATCGGCTGTTGTGTTAGGAATCACGAGGGAAGGTTTTGCATGGCCCGTTCTGTGTGGATTCGTGCGATATTGACTCCAATGAAAGCAGCATTGAGCTTGAGGGAGGCCATGAGATGGATGACGGGATCGGAGCAGGATTTGAACAAGTTGTTTTCGAAATTGATTGTAAAAAAAATGGTGTTATCCAAGTTGATTTTCGAGTTTCTTTAGTAGGCAAGGATTTTGAATTTACTCATCATTGTATTCTGAACATTATTAATGCAGAAATGTTCAATTGAGCTCTTACACTAAAAAAAAGTCTAGTAGTCAAGTCCAATTTAATACGAGTTTTTCCCAAAGGAGGGTAATCTTCAATCTTATTACTTTTAAACTTTTTTCCCAAATGAGGGTAGTTTCCATATGTATATTCTTTTAAAATATAAAAAAATCCAAAGCCCCCAGGAATTGAACTCATGACAAAAATGATACACTTGCATCTTGCAACCCACCAGAATACATTGACTTGTTGGTACTATCACACCTTTACAAATATTTAACATATATATTTTTAATACAACATATTTTGATATATGCAATTCAAAAAAAAAATTAAAATTGCTCTACATTAATTAAATAAAATAAGAAAGAAATAAAGGAGAATGTCGGGACTAATTCATCCCAAATTTAATAAAAAATCTGATATTACTGATGCAAAAGAATGCAAAAATATACTCCCTCCGTCCCATTAGAAGGTTCCCGTCCACTATTCTCATGGTCAACTTAAATCATTTTTAATCTTTTACTTTATAAATTAAATTTTTATCAAATTTACATTTTTTTTATCAGGCTTTGCAGCGGTTTTAATGTAGTCTCTGAATATGTTAATTTTATTTACTAAAAATAATCAGAGTGTGAACAGAGATTAAATTGCTTTATCGTTAGTCAAGCATCGTAAACCGTTCACGGGAACCTTCTAGCGGGACGGAGGGAGTATATTTTGTTGGGAATATTTTATGGTGTTCAATCTAGTTAGTTATCTTTGTATTTGTGTAGTTATTAATTAAACGTGTAATACGGGCCACAAATGTGTATCAGCCCGTGGGCTTCCTTGTAACCCGTAAGTTAGCTAACTTCTCCTATAAAAGGAGGCTAACTTACGGGAACCCTAACTGATCGACAGAGGCTTAGAGTTCAGAGGCGTAAAGATAGAGAGAGATTAGGTGATGGATAGTCTACCCGGGGGTATATATCCGAAGGGTTATTGCGGGGAGTAACTTAGAGAGAAGTCAGAGCAAGTAAATATAGAGAGAGAGAGTGTATTATAAATGTGGAGCGTTTTCAGCGTGGTTACAAATGAGGAAATGAGGTGCTATTTATAGCAGCAATAAATGCCGGGCAGGGACACGTGTCAAGGGCTCATTGGCCGAGGGGTCACCTCAACTGGTTGGCGCTGGCAGCCGCATGTGGCCGCATTTAATGCGGCTGTTGGATGGGACGTCTGTGCAGAATACGGTGATCTGTACGCATGTGAGGCGGATATCTCGTCGAGTGAGATGCCTTCGGCTATAGAGCAGTAGCCGAGGGCTCTTCCTCCCGATGGCACCCCTGGTGCCGAGGGCTCACAGTGCCGAGGGCTGCTGTTTTCGCCGTTTTCTCCCAGTTTCTTAGTTTGCTTGAGAAACCTGTTCTGTGAGGATTTGGAGCCTTCGGCCAGGGGGCCGAAGGCACCCCTGTGCGTTGTGCGGACTGCTTGGTACTCCGGGCGCTGTGAATTGGGCCTGTTGGGCCTTTTGGGCCTGTTGGGCCTTTGCTGGAGTAGTAGGAGTCTGTGGGCCGGGGGTTCCCGGGCCATATACTCCATCAGGAGTCCCTCACTCCTTTTGCCGAAAGGTACTTGAGGGAAAAGGAGTAATTTGTGCTTGCCCTTTGATGTTGTCCCGTTGTGATCTCTGAAGTTGGTGAGGAGTTGTTGCTTTTATGTCCCTGCCGAAGGCGGTCCCTCAGTTATCCACATGTCGGGACTTGAGGGCTTGCCTTGTTGTTTGTTGGAATTTCACAGATTTTGTAATTTAATGATTTTCCCGAAGGGGTCCTCCAGTCCCCCACTCCTTGAGGCACTTGTAAAGTGGTGAAAAGGAGTAAAGTAGTTACGTCGCTGTTGTGGGCCGAAGGCTGACGCTTTTCGTTTCATTTTTGGGGGGATGCCTCGTTAAAAACCTCATTAGGAAAAACCCTTTGGGAAAAAATCCTAATGAGGGAAAAAGAGTGCACCGAATTCCCCCAATGATGAATCGAAAATGTCCAACCTTGGTAAAAAATGGAGAATGACGGGAATCCCGAAGGCTCTCTCTTCTGAGGGCTCCTGTGTTGATTAGCCGAAGGCTGGCTGTTGATGTCCTGGTGGCGCCGAAGGGGAGCCCCTCAATCAAGGGATCGAGGGCCTGCCAGATGAGGGCAGCAGTGAAGCTGTTACCGGGGGGTCCACTGTATGTTGATGGAGTGGTGATTAAGATACCCGAGGGCCATGGGCCATCCGTCAATGAGGAACTCCCCGGGGGCTACCCGGTTTTGCGGTGCTGAGGGGAATACCCGAGGGGTACCCTGATATGCAGCCCTAGGGATCTGAAGGAGTGATCCCGAAGGCGTGTGTAATGTGCGCTGTGGGGCACAACCCGGGGGTACTTCTGGGTGAGTGCACCCGGAGGCTATCCTTGATGAAGTGGAGTGAAGTAGAAAACCCGGGGGTTCCCAAAATATAGCCGTTGAAAATATAGCCGTTGGAATATGTAACGACAGGATATAGCCGTTGGGGGGGGGGGGGGGGGTGGCACACGTGGCGTGTGAAGGCTAGTTGTCCGTGGGCGGCGTCACCGGTTGGGTGAAACGGCGGTGTGTAATGATGGCGTCCATCCGGAGGCCCGGAATCCAGGCCCAAGCCCGGATTCATCGCCTATAAATACCCCAAGGCCAGGCATTCCTCCGTGTGCGATAAACTTGTTAGCGAAGCTCTGTCAATTTTTCTAGAGAGAGAAAGTTCAGCCTTCGGTCAAAACTCAGCTTTCGAGGTCAGTGCTCCCTGCCTTTCTCCTTCTAGCATAGCTGTACTGTGCCCTTAGTTTAGGAGATAGAATTCACTAGGAACCTTAGTTCCCCCGAACCCTCGAGCTAGAGTGTAGAATGTCGTCCCAGAGTGACTCTCAGGACATCTCGAGGACGCCCTCGATGGAGGACGAAGGCATCTCCGACGTGGAGTCCAGCAGCAGTCAACCCTCGGATGGTGGTGACGTAGCCCTCGCCACTGAGGTGCAGAAGGATCTGACGGCCGAGGCCGAGGCGGAGGAATTCGAGCGGACCGCGGAAGATGAGGAGTTAGCCCTCGCCGTCCAGGTTGCTGAGGAGGAAGAAGAAAAGGAGAGGGCGAAGGTCACTGTGGCCGTCCTTCCCCCTCGGGGTGCTGGTGAGGCCAGTACCTCCCAGCCGCTGAATGCAGTTCCCATCCGGGTGGCCCCTGGGAAGAAGAAGAGGAAGACGAAGGCTGACCCCCAGAAGAAAGTAAGGGCCGTCGATCAAGGGGGGCCAGTAGATCTGCCGGAGGGTTACTCCTTCCTGGACACCGCTGCTCTAGAGATAAAGTCCCAAGCTGACAGGGCGGATATCTACATCACCCAGTTGCACGTAGGGCCCTCGGCCGTAGTAGTCGAGCCGGGTCCTGATGATGTGCGGTCGCGGCCCCCCGAGGGATGTATAGCCGTGCACGTGCTCTCGGTCTCGATGGGCCTCCGGTTCCCTCTCCATCCGTTCCTCCGGGAGTACTTGAGGTACACCGGCCTGGTTCCCTGCCAACTGACCCCCAATAGCCACTCGTACATAACTGGGTTCGTGAACCTGTGCAAACTCCGGGGGGTTACACCGAGCTTGGAGCTATTCTTCCAAAGCTTCAACCTATGCCGGGGGGGCCATACCAATGCCGAGGGCTATGCGAACTTACAGCAGATAGCCCAGTTCAAATTGTTCACCGAGGCCCCTTCTTCCAACAAGGGGTGGAGAGAGCGATGGTGCTACATCAGACTGGCCGACAGCCCTTTCCCGAGGGAGTTGCGGAATTGCTTCCGGCGTCATGTGAAGGTCAAGAGCGCCGCCCTCGAGAAGGATGGCCTGAAGATTGCTGAGATTCCGGAGGGGCGGGATAAGAACATAACCATCAAGGAGTGCACCCTCGAGAAAGACCTGTATGCCCTCGGATTCCTGAGGTATCGGTTCATCGGGGAGACCGAGGAGAAGTATCCCCTCTATGATAAAGCCTTCGTGGGGGCAGGAGGTAGTGGCCGGGGGCTTTACATTTTTGTACTTTGAGATTTTCTGTCATGTTTGTTGTCGTGTCTCGAACCCCTCGGTGCTAACATTTTAACTCGTTGTTTCTTTGCAGGTAGCAGGATGAATGCCAACGCTCTTTTCGCAAAGAGGAAGGGCAAGACCCAGTCCAAGGAGAAGGGGCCCTCGGGCCAGAAGCCAGTCGACGCGCTTTTCCCGAAGGTCATAGAACCTTCCGCCGGGGACTCCCATGCTGCTGTGGGGACCGGGGGGTCGAAGGCCGAGGCGGCCGCCAAGAAGAAGAGGGGCGACAAGGGGGTGGAGCCCCCCACCAAGAAACAGAAAGGCGCCGTGGGTGCTGTCGGGGGGGCGGCCCCCCTCGTAATTATTGATGACATGCCCGCTGTTGATGGGCCTCTAGCCTCGGTCTCTCCGAAGGATACGGTGAATCCCCCCGGGAGGAATTACCCCGGGAGATCCGTCAGCTCTCCTTTGCCCCCGGCGCTTCGTTGATGCACGGCACTGCCGAGCCGAAGGCCTTCCTGCGGGGCATCACCTCGAAGATGGACAGGGAAGTCTTCGAGACCTACGATGACGATGCCCTCGAGAACAGGATCCTCCGCTCCTCGCTCACTGTAAGTATCCGCTTCCTTTTTCCTTATCTTGTCAGTGTAGTCTTATTATTCCTGAGGAACAATCTAACTCCTTTGATAATTGTTCGCAGGCCTGCATAGCCCTCGGGGAACAGGCCCGGAGGCACGAGGAAAGGCGTCTTCACGAGGCCGCCCAGGATAAGAAGGTGGAGGGGCTGATCCGTAAGAACTCCGAGGCGGTGAAGCATGCTGCCCAGCTGGAGGAGGCCCTTCGGGAGGCGAAGGCGGCAGCGGAGAAGGCCAAGGCTGATGGTATAGCCGAAGGCAAGGCAGAGGCCGAGAGGGCTGCTGCCGAGGCGGCGAAGAAAGCCGCCGATGAAGCCCAAACTGCTAAGGAGAGAGCTGCGGCCGAGGCCCGAGGGGAGGCAGTTGCGGAGTTCCTTGCTGAGGGCTGGAGGGCCGAGGGCCATAAGGAGTGGGTTGCCTCCGTGGTGGCAGCCTCGGTGGACGCTTGGGTAGAAGGCCCCGGGGTTGACTGGCTAACCGATAGGGGCGACGCCTACTATCAGGGGGGTGAGTTTTTTACCCAGCACCTGATATACCGGAGGCTCGCCAGGCACTTCGGTGTATCCCTCGAACAATTTGACCCCTCGGTATACGGCCTCCCTCCGTTGCAACCAGATGTCAGAGTTCCCCTCCCCCCGGGTGAAGAGCGGCCAACAATCTATGATTCTGTGATGATGGGGGGTGACGGGGTTGGAGCCGTCGGGGGTGATGCTGCCGGAGAAGAAGTCTCCTCCAAGGCTGTCGTGGAAGATGCCCCCGGTGACAACGAGGCTGAAGCTGCCGAGAAGACTATTACTTAGTCAATTTTTTTTTTAAAAGCCTTGTAATGAAACTTTTGTTGCCCCTCGGCTTTGGCCACACTCTGTAATGATCACATTGACTATTTTTGTGTTGTAATTGAATGATTGCCTTCGGGCTTGGTGTATATGATATGCTTCCTTCTGATCTGTTCATTGTTGAATGTATGCCTTCGTCTTTGTTTTGAATGTATGTCTTGTTCCTTTGAATGTATGTCTTAGGACTTAGAATACCATCTGATTGTAGCTAGCCCTTGGGAGCCTTCGGTAGTTGGGCACCCTCCGCTGGATATGCAACCGAGGGTTCAGCAGCAATTAGGACTTAGAAAATTTTTCTAAGTGTAGATTTCTAAGTGTAGATTTCTAATTGTAGATTTCCCCTTGAGAGCCTTCGGGATATGGCCTCCCTTCCTGATGTGTGAATGTTGGACCGAGGGTTCAGTAGGAATCAGGACTTAGAGATTTTTTGCAAGTGTAGTATGTCATGTAGCCTTCGGCTACTGTGGAGCCCCAACTGAAATATTGAATAGGCCGGGGGCCAATTCCTTAGGACTTAGGACATTTTCTTGAGTGTTGATTCCTTGTGTACCGTAGCTCTCGATTGATAGGTAGCCTTCGGCAATTAGGTCCCTTGAGATGAGGGTGAAATATGTAGGACTTAGAAAATCTTCTAAGTGTAGAGTTTCCCTTGGGAGCCTTCGGGAGTTGGCATCCCTTCATGATGTGTGAGTAGCTGTCCGGGGGGGAAATATGTAGGACTTAGAGAATATCCTAAGTGTAAATCTCCCTTGGGAGTCTTCGGGAGATGGCATCCCTCCTTGGTGTATGAGTAGGTGACCAGGAAAAACATGTAGAACTTAGAAAATATTCTAAGTGTGGATTTTCCCTTGGGAGCCTTCGGGAGATGGCGTCCCTCCTTGATGTATGAGTAGTTGGCCGGGGGGGGAAAACATGTAGGACTTAGAAAATATTCTAAGTGTGGATTTTCCCCTGGGAGCCTTCGGTAGATGGCGTCCCTCCTTGATGTATGAGTAGTTGGCCGGGGGGGGGGGGGGGGGGGGAACATGTAGGACTTAGAAAATCTTCTAAGTGTAAATTTCCCTTGGGTGCCTTCGGGTGATAGGTGCCCTCTGATTCCACATCACTTTGCGAGATGCCCCGGGGGCTACTCATTCAGGACGGAACACCCTTTTTTTTAAGTGTTGTTGTATTGCATGGCCTTCGGCCACCATATTCCCTTGGCTGTAATATTGATTGGGTCGGGGGCCCAATCTTTGGGACTTAGAAATTTTTCAAGTGCTGCTTCCCTGTGTAGCCTTCGGGTGCCCGGGGGCTGCTCCTTTAGGATTTAGAATTTTTTGTAAGCATACATTGATGTTGACTCCTGTTGTTGTGAAGAAAGCCAATGAGGAGTGTGTGCCCTCGGCATACACTTCAAAATTCGTAGAATTTGATCCTTGTCATGGGGAAAGGGCCCTCGGTATTTGTGCATAACGGATGCCTTCGGTGTTTGTTTGAAGTACCGGAGGTGTTGTTGAAGCCTTCAGTGTCTTTGTGACCGGAGGTGACCAGGTAGTGGACTTAGCCGTTTCCTGATGATATTTCCTTGAGTAGTATCCTTCGGGAAATAGGAGTCTTCAATTGCCGGAGGTGTTCCCGTGGGGAGCCCTCGGCATGTTGTGATTTTGTTGGAGTGCACTCTTTGATTTCTCGCTGAGTCTACTCCCCTTCACCCCCCCCTTTTTTTTTTTTTTGGTGGTGAAGGGAAGGCATCAAGAAACTTGGTTTCTTGGTAAGGCTGGGCCTATTAGGAGACTATCAGAATACACCAATGGCTCTCCTCCCTCGGGTTAACCTTCCGAGTGCCGAGGGGATCGAGGGACGTTTCCTGGGCACAAGATATGGTGGTCCGTAACCTGCCACCCCTTGGGGGATGGCGCGGAAAGCGCTTCATTTTTGAAAGTCGTCCCCTCGGCGCTAGACATAGTCTGTGGCCTGCCACACCCTTGGGGTGGTGGCGCGGGAGCGTTTCGGTTTGGAAGTCGAATCCTGGGCATTTCTCATGCCTGTCATACCCTGGGGGTAGTGACGCGGATAGCGTTCCGTTTTTGAAAGTCGAATCCTGGGCATTTCTCATGCCTGTCATACCCTGGGGGTAGTGACGCGGAAAGCGTTTCAAGGAAGGGTTTTCATTTGCACACTAGTTGCAAATGGCCGGGGGCACTACGTGCCGCCGGCACCGATGGTGGCGCCTTCGGTATATGCGTCCTCGTGGGGTACGGCTTTTAGAAACAACACTTGGTGTTAGTTTCGATGTGTAGCCCCCCGGTACTTGGTACCGAGGGGTCTTCTGTAGGAACACTTGGTGTTCTCTTGTTGTAGTTGATGTAGGCGTCTACCCTCGGTACTTGGTACCGAAGGGTCTTCAAATGAAACACTTGGTGTTTCCCAATAGATGTTTGGAAGCTGTTAGGAGAGCATATCCCTGGCACTGGGTGCCGAGGGGTCTTCTTTGAAACACTTGGTGTTTTTTCTTCGTTTCGATATTTGATGAGGGAGGTGTGCCCTCGGCACTGGGTGCCGAAGGGTCTTCTGTAGGAACACTTGGTGTTCTAATCTTTTCTTTTTTGATGTTGAAGGTGGGGAAGTACCCTCGGCACTGGGTGCCGAGGGGTCTTGACTGAAAACACGTGGTGTTTCCACTGTTTGTCGTAGGTGTTGATGGTGTCCGCCCTCGGCAATGGGTACCGGAGGGGGTTCTTCTTGTGGTGAGGCCTGGGGCCTGTAGTCAGTATGAGGGCTTGATGTCTTGAATGTATCTTCATTCTTCGAAATTAGAGGCCTTGGGCCATTGGATAGTACATTCACTAGTTATGAGGGCTTGGCCGCTCTTACATTATTGATAAAATTTAACTAAATGGTGTACATTCCAGTGCCTAGGGACCTCTTTCCCGTTGGGGCGTTTGAGTTTGTAAGTCCCGGGTTTGATGATGGCTGCTATGATGTAGGGGCCTTCGAATTTTGGTGCCATTTTTCCTCCCTCGGTTGGCTGGCTGGCTTCCCTCCTCCGGAGGACATAGTCCCCCACTTGAAATTCCCGGGTTCGAACTTTGGCGTCGATGTAGCTTTTAACTTGCCTTCGGTAGTTTTCTGCCCGGATGAAGGCCTGCTCCCGGCGTTCTGAAATGAGGTGCAGGTCGAGGGCCATGTTGCTGTCGTTGACCTCGGGGTCATATTGGATCACCCTTCGGGTAGGAAGGGTGACTTCCGTAGGAGCTTTGGCTTCAAAACCGTAGCAGAGGGAGAAGGGTGTTTCACCTGTAGCGCGCCGAGGGGTAGTGCGGTAGGCCCAGAGGATGTTGTGAAGTTCTTCCACCCAGCCACCTCCCTCGGCCTCCAGCTTCTTTTTGAGGCCCTCGAGCAAGGTCCGGTTGGCGTTCTCAACCTGCCCGTTGCCTTGAGGGTAGGCAACGGAGGAGAAGGTGTGTTTGATGCCCCATGCCTCCAGAAGGGCACAGAAGGGGGCTGCCTCAAATTGTGTTCCATTGTCGGAGATGATCTGCTGGGGGACGCCAAACCTTGTGAGGATGTTCTTGAGGACGAAGTGACGGCACTTCGCCTCTGTGATGCTGGCGAGGGGTTCAGCCTCCACCCACTTGGTAAAATAGTCGACGGCCACAATGATGTATCTGTTGTTGGAGGTACCCCTCGGCAGAGGGCCCACAAGGTCTATCCCCCATCGAGAAAATGGGACAGATGTGCTGATGGGGGCATAGTTGACCGCTGGCCTGCCGGGGGCTTTCTGGAAATGTTGACATGCGGTGCACCTCCGGGCAAGGTCAGCACAATCCCTGGCCATGGTTGGCCAGAAGTAGCCCTGGAGAATGAGCCTTCGGGACATGGAGAAGGGTCCCTGGTGAGCTGAGCAAGTGCCACTGTGCACTTCCTCCATTGCGACCTCGGCTTCATCTGGATGAAGGCACCGAAGTAGCGTGCCATTGTAAGATCGTTTGTAGAGCCTTCCATCTTCGATGGTGTAGCTGGGAGCCCTCAGCTTTGCCAGTTTAGCGCGGGCCTCATTCTCGGGTAGCTGCCCTGTGGAGATGAATGCGGTGATATCTGAAATCTAATCCTCCTGACGTCGTTGTACGTTCATCACGGGGCTTGCATGGATGCTTGAGAGGCTGAGTTCCTCGATTTTGGCAATCTTGGAGATGTGCTCGGGGGAGTCTGCCGAGAGTTTAAATAATATGTCGGCCTCGGAGTTCTGAGCCCTCGGTATTTGAGTGAGAGAGTGTGCCTCAAATACCTTAAGCAACTCCTTGGCTGCTTCCTTGTACTGTTTCATTCTTCCTTCCTTGGCCTCATATTCTTCGGAGATTTGGCCAACGACCAACTTGGAGTCACATTTGATGTGGATCTGCCGAGCCCTCATGTTGGCAGCCAGCCGAAGGCCACATAGGAGGGCCTCATACTCGGCTTCATTGTTGGAGACCTTGAAGGAGAAGCGGATTGCATAGTAGGCCCTGAAGCCCTCGGGAGTAATGAGGACTACCCCTCCCCCGCATGCTTTGGTCGCGGAGGAGCCATCAGTGTAGAGGGTCCACCAGTCGTCCGAGGTAGCCGAGGGCTCCCCGTCCGTGGCTGCCCTTGCGGTACATTCCGTCACAAAGTCCGCCAGGGCTTGGCCCTTGATGGCAGGCCTTGGACGGATGTCAATGTTGTATTGGCTCAAGAAGATAGCCCATTTCACCATGCGGGAGGAGCTGGTGGGGCTCCTCATGAGGGCGCCGAGGGGTTGATGGGTGAGGACCTGAACCGGGTGGGCCTGAAAGTAGTGGCCCAACTTCTTGACGGTCCAAACGATGGCTAACACCGTTTTTTCCACAGGGGAGTACCTGAGCTCGGCCTCCCTTAGGGTCTTGCTAACGTAGAAGATGGCATGCTGGATGCCGTCTTCCTCCCGGATGAGCACAGAGCTGATGGCCGCCGGGCTGACCCCAAGGTAGAGGTAAAGAGTCTCCCCTACCTTGGGTTTGGAGAGCACAGGGGGTGAAGATAGATACCGTTTGAGCTCGTCGAAAGCCCCCTGGCATTCTGGAGTCCATAGAAAGCCAGCCGTCTTCCTCATGATTTGGAAGAAGGGTAGGGACTTCTCCGCCGATTTAGATAGAAAACGGTTGAGGGCTGCCAGGCGGCCCGTCAACAGTTGAACTTCCTTTACATTGCGTGGGGGCTCCATGTTGATGATGGCCTGGATCTTCTCGGGATTGGCCTCAATACCCCGTCGGCTCACCATGTAGCCTAAGAATTTGCCTCCTTGGACGCCAAAGGTGCACTTCTTCGGATTTAGCCGAAGGTTGAATTTTTGCATGATGGCGAAGATTTCCCGGAGGTCGTCAGCATGGCTGGAAGATTGCTTGCTCTTGACGATCATGTCGTCAACGTAGGCCTCCATGGTGCGCCCTAGGACGGCTTGAAAGACCCGGGCCACCATCCGGGTGTAAGTGGCCCCCGAGTTCTTTAGGCCGAAGGCCATCACTAGGTAGCAGAAGATGCCCTCGGGAGTCATGAAGGCAGTTTTTTCGGCGTCCTCCTCGTGCATGAATATTTGATGGTACCCTCGGAAGGCATCGAGGAAGGACATGATTTCACACCCCGCGGTCTCATCCACCAATTGATCAATGTTTGGTAGAGGGAATGGATCCATGGGGCATGCTTTGTTGAGATCGGTGTAGTCCACGCACATGCGGAAGGTAGGGGGCTTCTGGGCGAGGACTACATTTGCTAGCCATGAGGGGTATTTTACCTCCTTGATGTGCTTGATTGAGAGGAGCATGGCAACCTCCTTCTTTACAAATTCCCTTCTCTCGGCGGAGAGGGGTCTTCTTCGTTGTTGCACTGCTTTTGCCGAGGGGTCCACCGAGAGGCGGTGGGTGATGACCCTTCGGCTAATTCCCGGCATGTCCTCCGGCCCCCATGCAAAGACAGTGGAGTAGGCGCGGAGGGCGTCGGTGATACCGGTCTTCAAATCTTCAGGGAGCTGGGCTCCAATCTTCACGACTCTCTCCGGCTGGGCCGGATCGAGCGCAAAGTCTTCTACGTCCTCGGCCGGTTCAGCCCTCGGCCTTCTTTCCTCCTGGTCGACGGCTCCGGTGATGGTGTCAACACGGAGTTCCGTCTTGCTTACCTTCTTAGTGACCTGAAGATAGCAGGCACGGGCAATTTTTTGGTTCCCCCGGGAGTAGCCAATGCCCCCATCGGCGGGAAACTTGAGGCAGAGGTGCCTCATGGAGATGATGGCCTCGAGGTCCTCGAGGGCTGGCCGGCCGAGGATGATGTTGTGGGCGCAGTCAATGTTGACGACGACGAACTCTACCTCGAGCTGGGCTCTATGGAACCCGTCGCCGAAGATCACCGGGAGGGTTATTACCCCCTCGGAATCAATGGTGTCACCGGTGAAGCCGGCAAGAGAGGTCTTAATGGGCCGAAGGGACCCCCTCTCCAGATGCAGCTCTCTGAAGGTGCTGAGGTACATTACATTGACGGAGCTGCCCGTGTCAACGTAAGTTCGGTGAATGATGGTGTCGTTGATCTCCGTTCGAATCACCAAGGCATCCCGGTGAGGAGAAGAAGTAGGAGGGAGATCTGCGTTGGTGAAGGTGATGGGTTCCTCCCTCAATCGCTTTAGCGGGGGCATATGAGTGACTTCCCCTACGTAAAGCGATTGAGCCCACTTCTTTCGCTGGCTGGTGGAATCGCCCCCTGTGTTGCCACCGGTGATCATGAGGATGTGGCGTTTTTTCTCCTGGTAGTGGGGGTATTCCTCCTCCTCTTCTTCCAAGTTTCCAATCTCCCTTTTCTTGCCGAGGGGGATGGTATTCGGGTTTACCCAAGCGTTTACCTTCGTGTGATGCCCTCGGGGAGGCCCCTGATGAGAAGGTCCCTCCTACCGAGGGCTCTGGACAAACTGGGACAGGTGCCCTGCTTGTATTAATCTCTCGATGGCCGTCTTCAGTTGATGGCAGTCATCGGTCCTGTGCCCCTGGTGTCGATGGAAGCGACAGTAGGGGAACTGAGGGTTGATAGCGTGTACCTCCGGGGGTGCGCGAGAATCGCGTTCAACGAGGCCCCTCTCCTCTGCAAAATCGAGGATGATGCTGACGGGGTGCGTCAATGGGGTCCGAGGGCGGTCCAGGAGAATGGGCTGGGCCCAAGTCTTAGGGTTGCTCCTATAACCTCCCCCGGGCTTGGCTTGGCCTTGCCGAGGGCGGTCATCAGAGGGCCCCGAAGCCTTGGGGCGATTTGGAGGAGCCCCCGGCCCTCGGTTGTGCTTGTTGTCAGCCCTCGGGGGCTGCTGGTCCGGATGCTGGTGATACTTCTCCACCTCCTCGGCCTCAGCATATCGGTCCCCCCGCTGCAAGGCCCTTATGTAGTCGCGGGGGGGTTCAATGATGAGGCTCCTTGAAAAGTTGCCGGTGCGGAGGACGGTTTGTAGGAGGGCCAGGAGGGTCCCGTCATCAGCACCGTCGACCTTGTCGGCCTCCGTCCTCCAGCGCTCCAGGAAATCCCGAAGGGTCTCATCCTTCCTCTGGCGTATCGTTAGGAGGTGGGAGAAGTGCTTCCTTGTGCGACGCCTCCCGGCAAATTGTGTTAAGAACCGCTGGGCGAGTTCTTGCCATGAATCAATACAACCCTCGGGCAGCCTGTTGAACCATTCGTATGCTGGTCCCTCTAAGGTGGAGAGGAACCAACGACACAAATATTCGTCTGATGCCCCCACCATCATCATGCTGTTCTGGTACTTGCTGTAATGCTCCTGGGGGTCCGTTTTTCCGCTGTAGGGCTGTATGTGTTGCCCTCGGTATTTCTCCGGGATCCGGGCCGCCAATACCCTTGGGGTAAATGGCGTCCGAGTCCGGAGCTGGATGACGGGTTCCCCGGAGCTCTCGGCCACCTTCTTCTGTAACTCCTCCATCTTGGCCATCATGGCCTCGTATTTGAGATCTGAGTGAGGGGTGGAGGTGGTGGCGTGAGCTTTGTTGGACTCCATTTCGTCAAGCCGGCGCTGGAGGGCCGCAATAATCTCGTCCCGAGGGTCCCTCGGGAGGGTCTCCGCCCCCTGCGAACGAACCCGGGCCGAGTGGGCCTGGTTGATTTGGTGCCGAGCATCATCGGCATGAAGGGGTGCCTTGCCCTTGTCCCGAGGGGGACGCTCCTCGTCTGCCCTCGAAACAGATCCCCCGCTTTCCTGGGGCCTTTGGAGTGCTTTCCCCCCGAGGCGGTCTTGGACCCCTCGGCGGTCTGGCCCTCCTCCGAGCCGGTTGAGGGCGGAAGTACGGGGCTTCTCCCTGTTGTCATCATGGCGGTCCCGGGACTGAACTTCCTGGGAGGATGTTTCTTGGGCCACCACCCCTTCGTCGTTTCTCACCCGAGGGATGGGATTTCCGAAGGGGTGTGGCTGAGGGGGAAGTATGATATCTTCCCCGATCGGAGGGTGAGCTGGAGCCAGGGTGCTGAAGGCACCCGGGTTCTCGGTGAGCGTCTGGATGAAGGCGGAGAGCGCCGATTGTACGTCGATGGTGAGAACCGGAGGGCTGACTTGGTCATCGCTCCGGTTTTTCTTCTTGGCCTCGAGGCCGAGGCGGGCATCGGGGGCATTTTGTTGGATCTGAAGGCGTAGGTCGACAGCCGCCTGTTCCAGCCCAGCGATGACACCGCCCTCGGGAGCCCTATGAGAGGCTTCGGGGGCGTTGACGTCGCCGAGGGGCAGGTTCTTGTCTTCTACGTTCTTTGAGTTGGCACGTGTTGTCCTCACCATTTTGATAGAGGGCTAGTGTTTGTGTTTGGTCGAGGGGGAGGGTTTCTTACTCGATTGTTCAACCTCTCAACGAGAGCACCAAATGATGGATAGTCTACCCGGGGGTATATATCCGAAGGGTTATTGCGGGGAGTAACTTAGAGAGAAGTCAGAGCAAGTAAATATATATAGAGAGAGTGTATTATAAATGTGGAGCGTTTTCAGCGTGGTTACAAATGAGGAAATGGGGTGCTATTTATAGCAGCAATAAATGCCGGGCAGGGACACGTGTCAAGCGCTCATTGGCCGAGGGGTCACCTCAACTGGTTGGCGCTGGCAGCCGCATGTGACCGCATTTAATGCGGCTGTTGGATGGGACGTCTGTGCAGAATACGGTGATCTGTACGCATGTGAGGCGGATATCTCGTCGAGTGAGATGCTTTCGGCTATAGAGCAGTAGCCGAGGGCTCTTCCTCCCGATGGCACCCCTGGTGCCGAGGGCTCACAGTGCCGAGGGCTGCTGTTTTCGCCGTTTTCTCCCAGTTTCTTAGTTTGCTTGAGAAACCTGTTCTGTGAGGATTTGGAGCCTTCGGCCAGGGGGGCGAAGGCACCCCTGTGCGTTGTGCGGACTGCTTGGTACTCCGGGCGCTGTGAATTGGGCCTGTTGGGCCTTTTGGGCCTGTTGGGCCTTTGCTGGAGTAGTAGGAGTCTGTGGGCCGGGGGTTCCTGGGCCATATACTCCATCATTAGGGTTGCCGCTGCTCTCCTTCTCCAGGGAGAGTAGCGGCCGGTTTTCATACGGTATACCAGATTCGCGTTTAATCTCCGACATATCTTTCTATCTGCTTCTTCTATAACTGCTATGGTTGTATGATTGTTAGTATTCTGGGATTAACATTTGGTATCAGAGCCGAGGCGTGAAACAGGTTGGATCTGTCTGCGATTTTTTGGATCTAACGAAGAACTACTCTGTTTTTCTTCTGTTTTTCTATATGTAGAGATTTGCTCCTGTAATCTTGTTTGGGAACAAAATTTTGTAAAAATCATACTGTTGGACTCGTCTTTCAAAACCGATCCAGCAGCATACCTCTTTTTTCGTTTTCTGCAATTTTTATATTTCGAAGATCTCTACATTGAGATCTCGAAATCCTTATTTTTCACTGCTGCAGAAACGTTTTTGGCTTGAAAATGATACAGGAGAATCTCGACTTTCAGGGCTATTCAGAACAGGTTTCAGATTTTCAAAAATCGATGTTTTCGTTTTGCAGGATCTCGACATTTAGGGACTCGATTTCCTCTTCTCGACTTTTAAGATCTCGAGATTTGCATCTCGACATCTTGATCTCGAGATTTGCATCTCGACATCTTGATCTCGAGATTTGCATCTCGACATCTTGATCTCGAGATTTGCATCTCGACATCTTGATCTCGAGATTTGCATCTCGACATCTTGATCTCGAGATTTGAATCTCGAAACCTTGATCTCGAGATTTGCATCTCGACATCTTGATCTCGAGATTTGAATCTCGACATCTTGATCTCGAGATTTGAATCTCGAAATCAAGATCTCGAGATTTGAATCTCGACATCAAGATCTCGAGATTTGAATCTCGACATCAAGATCTCGAGATTTGAATCTCGACATCAAGATCTCGAGATTTGAATCTCGAAATCAAGATCTCAAAATTTGTAATCTCGAGTTTTGGAATTTCGAGTTTAGGAATTTCGGGTTTTGGGATTTTGACATTTGGGATCTCGATGTTTTGGATCTCGACATTCTGAAGTTTTCGAGATTTTCAAAATTTCTTGATGTTTTTGAATCTTTCAAAGTTTGCAGTTTCTTGGAACTCATAATTCGAATCTTGACATCCTTTGCAGTTCATCGAAGCTTTACATTATAAGGATCTCTGAATGATTCCTTGCTTATAAATGTTTCAGGAGTTTTCGATGTTCTGATGTTTTTCAAACAGCAAGTTTTCGAGATTATGAGGTTTTCGAAACTCCGAAGTTTTCGATGTTCAAACATTTTGAAATTCTGCAGATTTCGATATTCTGAGGTTTGTTTTGCAGGTGGATTTCGCCATTATTCTTCGAGGCAACCTCGAGATTGTAATCTCGAGATTTAAACCTCAAGATTAGGATTTCGAAGTATTGCCTTAGAATTTTGTTTAAAATCCACCTGCTCTCGATATTCATCATCGAGAACCTCAACTTCGAAGAAATTCCTCAAAAACTCAAAATTAGAGATTTTCTGCGACACCGCACTATTTTGGCCATAACTTTTGACTCGGTGATCCGATTTGAGAAAACTTTTTTTTGTTGGAAAGCCAACGAAAAGATATACATTAACTCTCGGGCTATGCCCCAAAACCCATTCTCACGCGCCCTCACTCGCAGTCCTTGAGGGTCAAAACGTTAGTTTTCCGACAAACATTGTAAATCACCGATGTCCAGGTCAAAACTTAGGCAAATCTGTTCAAATTCTTTCAATGTCAACCCTGAGGTCAAAGCTTTTCTAAACTTCAATGTAAAGGTCTGAAATCGTAGATAATTCAATCAACCTCGCGTCAACGGTCATCTTACAACAATCAACAATCAACTGCTGAAGCCTCCCCTGACTCATCAACATCATGTGATCATCAATATGCTGAAATTCTACATGGTGAGCTCAGGAAACCGTCATGTGTGGTACATGTTTAGATTGCTCCACACACATGGAGGGTATGACAAGCTGTGAGCAATCAATCCTTGCACATTCTGAGGGGGAGTTTCAGTTTTCTCCTCCTGGCGCCTTACACCGACAAAGCAAGGAATCTCTCAAAGGATGCAACATTTTAGGGGGAGTGTTCAATGTTATCCTTCCCGGTGCCTAACAATGACAAAGCATACCGAGTACTCCAGTTGAGGGGGAGTACAGAGAGAAAATGAAGAAAGTAATGAGAGAACATGTCCCTATGGCTTAGTAAACCCAACTAAGCCTACCCAAGGGACAAAGACGAGCGTAAGTGCGTAAGTGAGCGAGCGAGTGAGTGAACATTATGAGCATTAGGAAGCAGAAGGCTCGAGTGAGAAGGAAACAATTATCAATGATGAGTCTGCTACCTCAATTGTGTGCTATGAATTGACCATTTGCTCCTAGCCACTAAAATACTTTGGACTATCCCCATAGGTTCAGGACTGAATTTATTCAGATCCCGAGTAGAAGTCGTTGCATTTTGTCCAAACGGCGCATGCACAACCCTACCCTAGACCACTCACTTGTCTCCCAACAGACAGGTGTTTAATCATAGTTCACGGGGAACCACATCTCTCATTACTGTCTCCTTCCGAGGCAAGTAATACTGACCACAGTGGCCTCAGCCCCATGCCACTGAACTTTCATTGATCACGTCATGTCTAGTTACTCACTCCCAAATGTTTTGAAATTTTGTAGGACACAGACGCAATTTTAGAGTCAGTTGCAGGTCTTCATGACCCGCGAGAACTTCCATAGGGCTGATCTATTACAGATGTAGACCAATAATTGGAAGGAAGTCCTGTTGTTGCAACATAAGAATCACCAACATTTTCAGGTCATTGCTAAAGAGTTTCTCTATAGTGATGATAACGGGCGTCTTCACGACCCCGGGCGGCTACGTTATCTTCTTTAGATTCTGCTTGTTTTTTCCTGTTTTTATTTCCGCAGAATAAAAGAATAAAAGCATGATGTCCCGATTCATCGGATCATCATGAGGGGGAGAGTGGTCCACATGCTGTTAACACTGAAAAAAACATTCTGGGACACTTCACTCCTCCTTCACAAAAATCAATACCTTCTCTGCTATCTCTACAACTCAAATCAAATGGTCAGCTACACTCACAAATCAACAATCATTATGTTCCGCTGTGCCACCGACAAGTTTTCCTCAAATGCATTCATTCCAAATAGTCAAAAAGACTATATTGTGGAGGAGACAGAGGTCAAATACTCGTGTCCTGAAGATGAATTCCATGGGCGTCTCCTATTCTCCAAAGAATATTCATTCTAGAAGCGTCACCGAACTTCATCCAAGCTGATCAAGAGCAACTTCTGGAAGGCAAGGACTACATGCAAGATACTGAAGGTCCCTCAACCCCGGACATCAAAGATCAAATTGTCAAGAAGACATCAAAGGGGAGAATGCAAGGATTTCTTCAGACAGCCTTCCTCAGAAGTCAAGTTCAAAGACAAAGGAAGCTCAATAACAACAAAGACAAAGATATCTGCGCTGCAATGCTGATTCAACACGATTGATCACCAAGGGGGAGATTGTTGGGAATATTTTATGGTGTTCAATCTAGTTAGTTATCTTTGTATTTGTGTAGTTATTAATTAAACGTGTAATACGGGCCACAAATGTGTATCAGCCCGTGGGCTTCCTTGTAACCCGTAAGTTAGCTAACTTCTCCTATAAAAGGAGGCTAACTTACGGGAACCCTAACTGATCGACAGAGGCTTAGAGTTCAGAGGCGTAAAGATAGAGAGAGATTAGGGTTGCCGCTGCTCTCCTTCTCCAGGGAGAGTAGCGGCCGGTTTTCATACGGTATACCAGATTCGCGTTTAATCTTCGACATATCTTTCTATCTACTTCTTCTATAACTGCTATGGTTGTATGATTGTTAGTATTCTGGGATTAACATATTTCATGTACAAAAATTAAAAAAAATCCAACACTAAAATACAAATTTTTTTGCAATCATAATTTAAGTATTTTACAAGTCTGAGGTGGATTTGAACCTACATTAAGTTATTTAATTTTTGTACGTGAAATTTATATTTTCACATGTTTTTGCATTAGTGACGAGCACTTTGTCACGGTGCGTCAAAATAAATTCAATACTAAACACTTATACGTAGTATAGGTGTAGTAGAGTTCGTATCCACAGGGAAATGAATAATTCTCTTTTTATGATACTTAGTAAATAAAAAGGGGGGATTTAGATTGAGTGATTTGATTTAATTAAAAACTAAGATGAACAACCTATATGTGTTTAATTCAAAGATAAAAAGGACTTGGCATTGCTACTTTCCACTTGTTGATATATTTTAGTCGATCATTGTTATATCTATAACTTATTCCCTCTCGAATACTCAATCGGGGAGTATATCCACTTCATCGAGGGTAGTTATTAACAACGACCGTTCATTAATAACCCTTACTATTAATCAAATATAGAACAACGCCTTATACCGATTTAATAGTAGCATTTAATCTTTCTAACTCCTTAATGAAATCAATTGAGATTGATAACCTACACACAAGCGGTTTCGGTTTAACCAACAAAATTAATCCCTCTTAAGTTTATTAACCACGACCGTGCATTAATAAACCGAAGTTACTTACTTGTGAAACCATCAACGATTAACCATCGGTTCGTTGATCGTTTCTAGTAATAATTAATATATGAAACAAAACTAGTTGATCCTTTAAGTAATGTTCAAAATATTAATATGAAATAAGAGTAGGAATTAATTAATATTCAAGGAAGAATATTATTAAAGAAGATGAATCCTACTATAATTAATATCAAGATGTTAACTAATTGTCATCTTAGCAACACTCCCCAACATTAATATAGAGGAAGAAAATATCATTCTAATTAATGTCGAGATGTTAACTAATTGTCATCTTAGCAACACTCCTCAACATTAATATAGAGATGGTATTAAGGAAAGAACTATTAATTAATATTCAAGGAAAGAAGTTAAGAAAATAACTCACAACTTTAATAATCAACAAGCTTCAAGAGCAACACCAAGAATGGAAGTTTAGCTCCTCATTTGGAGACTAAACATAGCTAGAAAAATATAAAGAAATGCTATTCTAAACTGAGCTAAAGAGTATGGAAGAAAGGATTGATCTTTTGTGAAGAAAAAGTGTGCTATTTATAGGTGTTTTTCAACACCTTTGGCCGGGTACCCGACCGGGTATAGGTACATACCCGATCGGGTACCGGTCAAAATCAGATAATCTCCCACGTTTCATTGTTCCAGCACGTTAATTTGTCCGGGTCAAGTCAGACCCGACCGGGTCAAGTGAGGGACCCGACCGGGTTCGGTCTAAATCAGATTTTTTCCAAAATCTTTGTGATCTTCAGCATGTTCTGGTGTTCCGGGTCATATCTGACCCGACCGGGTCGGGTATGGGACCCGACCGGGTCTTACTTTTTCTTCTTAGATCTGTTCCTCAACTGACCCGACCGGGTTCAAGGTCTGACCCGGTCGGGTTTTTGTGCTCCTGGGTCTTTTTGTCTTCAGTTTTTCTCCCTTTTTCCTCGCTACAAACTCTATCACTATTCTAAAACTCCGAAAAAGAAGGAGAGAACAATTACAAACAAAATAAAACAAGTACTTACAAACTAACTAAAAGTGATGGAAAATCCACACTCAATCAACATAAAAACATACGTTTATGCACTATAAACTAGTGCATATCAATTAGCAATATAAAATTTTTTTATTAAATTTGGGATGAATTAGTCCATCTATTTTCATTTATTTGTTTCTTACTTTATTTAATTAATGTAGAGTAAATTTAAAATTTTTGAATTGCATATATCAAAATACGTTGTATTAAAAATATATAGATGTTAAATGTTTGCAAAGGTGTGATTGTACTAACAAGTCAATGGAGTCTAGTGGCAGGGCTGCAAGATGCAAGTGCATCATTTTGGTCATGAGTTCATGACGTGGATTTTTTTATATTTTAAAAGAATACCCATATGGCTCATGACGTGGAATGACGGATGACGGTGAATGATGTGGAGTGGGTGATGTGGCGGAAATTGGGTGATATGGAAAAAACTACTCTCATTTAGGAAATAAGTTTAAAAGTACCATCAATTGGGAAATAAGATTGAAAACTACCCTCCTTTGGGAAAAAACTCAATTTAATACTATCGTAAATGTGTTGAGTGGTTAATTGTATAGGGTGTTTGGAATTGATTCTGCTTCCGCTTCTTTTTTAAAAGCAGAAGTAGAGTCAAAATCAGTTTTTTAGAAACTGATCTCTCTCATCTTCTAAAAAACTATTTCTAAAAGCAATTTGGAGCACCGAGAAGCACTTTTATATTTTCATCCGAAGGCTCTAATATTCGCTTCTGCTCTCTGATGTTGCAAAACAAGTTTTAAAAAGTAGATCCAAACACTCCGTAATGTGGTCTTTAAATTTGGTGAAGTTTGATGTGGCATAGACTTATTTGATAAGATAAACTTTGATATGATATGAGAGTGGAATTAGGGATGACAAAATTGAATCAAAATCTTTTAAATTTGCAATGGAAAAAAGAGATGTGGCCCTCTTTGAGATTAAAAGGTCCCTTATGCACAAGATTCAATTCAAACTTGAGCTTGCCTCCCAAATTATCGGGTTCATCTATCAGCTTAGAAATCCAAACCAGTCAAAGTTTGAGGAAAAAAGGCGATTTGGAGATATCACGATTTCTGTGGAAAGTAACAGAGCGGGCTACTATGTGAAATTGGCTAAACACAAGGGGGGATCCATTCAGATACCTATGGGATCCAAAACTCGAGCCTATCTAAATTCCTTAATATTTTTTCTAATTTTGTAGGGCTCTCAAATTCGGTGCAAGATGATTCAATATCTCTCCAACATGGGATCATGTTACAATCCGAGGACCCCACATCCATCTCTAAATTGATTTTACATCATCAAATCCAGACAGTCGGTACCGTAGTTGAACATGTCTTCTCTTCTTGAAAACAACCCCAGTTGCCACCGATCGAGGCTTACTCTTGTGCCTCTAATGATTTTGATCATTCGGATGACTCAATCTACAAAGATGATTTCTTGGGAAATGCGACGGAAAGTGACCGTCTTCCTCCTATTTCGTACCCACAAGAAATTAGGAAGTCCAAATTCAATAAGGAAATTTGCCGGAAAGCCAATTTCGTAAAGTCAGAAAATTGTCTGCCAACTGACAATTTGAACACGCAGCTTGAAATTTACAAAAAAAAACCCAGAAGAACAAAAGGCGGCATAGCATGAGAACGCGATCTCAATCTAGAGACTTCCCATGGGACTAGTTATTTATTTGTTTTTATTTCTTTTTTTGATTTGGTCTCATCTGCTTTTTTTTCCTTTTTGTAATGCTTTTCTTTTCTCATCTGCATTGTACTATTTCCCTTTTTTCAATAAAATTTCCCTTTAAACAAAAAATTAGGAATGATAACAGGCCGGATCGGGGACGGTTTTACATATAATCGTACCCGCCCCGTTGAGTATATTCCCCGCCCCGTAATCGCCCCATTACCCAACGGGTAATTTTTACTCATACCATAACCACCCCAACGGGTAACGGGTATAACCACGGATAACCGTAGGTAACTGCTTTATTAAATGAGTCATTGATGTTTAATATAAAAAAATATTTTAAAAGGCAAAAAATTGCATTGCTAGTCGACGACTCTAGATGTCAGACGTCTCTTAGAAGTTTTGTGTATCTACAAGACGAGAAAGAAGACAACCTAAATTAATTTGAAACTAAAAAATACTTAATCTGAAAAATAATTAATCGCAAAAAATCTAATAATAATCAAGCAAGACTATAAAAAATTAAAAATCTATTATGAACTTTTATTCATACACTATATTTAGTACATATATTATCCATATATACACAATGAAAAGAGAAAATTATTATCTTTTAGTAGTTGTGGGACAAAGAACAGATAACTAAAAATAAACGGAGCTGTACAGGGGAGCTAATGGAGGAGACATGTATAAAATCATAACCGCACGTTACCCGTAAAATCAAAACGAATATTCACCGCCGCATACCTGTACCCTGTCAATGTAGGTTTTCCCGTTTTCATCGGTCCGGTTCGATGTGGGTATCCATCGACTCGACCGCAATTGCCAGCCCTAAGTGGAATCACCAAAGTGAAAAGGTCTTTACTCTTTACTCGTGTCTTTAGAACAGTTTCGCTTTGATAGCTAGTAAAAGTCAACTCTGAAACGGAAAATTTATACAGCTCCCAAGGGTTCAACCGCCACCGAACTGTTTCTTATTTAGTTTTTTTCTTTGAAATCATTTACTCTCCCATCTGTTTGCTAGCTGCGTTTACTTGCCCACAAACATCTCTTTATGTATCTCCATATATTTCCCTTCTCTCCACCAAATTATGGAAACTGTATAAGTGTAAGTCAATATCTCAGGAAGGTCATTTAATTAGCTCCTAACTGCCACTACCTCTCCCTCCCCTATTTTCCTCCCTTCCCTTGCACAAAATAAAACCTATGCTATCCAAGAAATCCTTTGCCCATTCTTCATTGATCTTTCTTTCCTTTTATAGCTTGGTACAATCTTTATACTTAGAGTGTAGCACAATTTAAGCCTCAAAAACAGCAACAATAACAACGTAAGAATACACAACGGTTGGCGCGCGGCACTCCGAGCGCCATACCGGACACCTGTAGTAAATCTAAGAAATCAAAAACACAATCTTTGTCATCTTTTTAAGGTTTATCATAATTGTTGTAGAAAGATCAACAACATTCAAATCCTTTGTCCCGTCGTGTGCGGTGGTGGGCAGCGGAGATGGCGGCAGCGGTTTTGGAGCAGACGAAATCGGTTCTTACAATGACAGGGAGGGTTGTCAACGACATCCTCAGCTTCATCGTCTTCTCTGTCCTCGACATACTAGACTTCGTCCTATGTTACACTTACAAGGTGGTGGACTTCATCGTGGAGGGGGAGTGGAAGTCGTGCTACTGCTCGTCCACCAAGGCCGCCGCCAGAACCAGCGGCGGCTGTGGCGGCACAATCTTGGTCTCCGAGCAAGGAGAATCCAAGATTCTGCGGCTAACCTCTTCCAGCAAGCTCCAGTTGGAAGAGGTTTCCGACACGTTGTACAACCGCCAATCGGTGGTGACGCAAATGCCGAGATTGATCTCGGTGAATGAGATTAAGATGAGGCGCAAAGTTGAGAATAGCTCCACCCACCATCATCAACAAGATAATAGCACGGTGAAGAAGGCGGGGAGCAATCTGGTGAGGTCAACATCGTTCAAGATCAACTCCGCCATTGTTGAGATTCTTCAAGGTCGGATTGGAGGGCAGCAACCGCACCTGCCGACTCCGAGATGGTCGGATTGCGATTGTAAGACTTGTAATTCTTGGGCGTCTTCTTGCAAGAACACTCTGTACGTCAAAGTTGATGGTGCTAAAGGTAATTATTATCGTTACTACCCTCCGGCCTTTAATTATTTTTATGTTACCAATTTTTTTTAGCAAATAACATTTTAATATATTGTGTCTCTTTTAATTGCAACATTAAACTTTTTGCACTATTCACATATTATATTTTGACTATATTTTATTAATTAATTTATTATAAATAATTTTTTTAAAAAATATTGTTAAATTGTTCTCATTATAAATTTTCAAAATATGAATTTTTTAAATTTTTTACTAATTTCGAATGAAAGATATTAATATTCAAATTTATGCGTTTGCAAAACGTGAAATGTTGATTGTTGTAAATAAAAGGGAAAAGAGGAAGTAATTTTTATATTTTAATTACTTTCGAATACAATTACGGTCAAAGTTTAACTTCTCATCAATGTTGAAATTAAAGTAAAAAATGGCTAACTAAAAAGGACGGGGAGTGTATTTGTATTATTTTTATTAATTATTATTACTACATACTATAATAATAGTAAAAATAATACTTTCTCAATATTATTATTAAAGAAATTGTCCATAATAGAGGTAAAACATAGACTAAGTTCACAAATAAAATTAAATATATTTGATCCTCTAAATTTGATTGATCTAGTCGTGATAATTAAGAGAAGAAATAACTCTCATTTAGTAGAAAAGGGGTTTTAGTTTAGGAATAAAATAATGGTGATTGTGAAAAATGTCTGATATATTATCCTCATTAAGAATTTTCCTCTTATTATTAATGTTTTTGTTGTTGTAGTTGGAAGCATTAGTATTACATTATTATAATTAATTTTATTTATATTAAAAACTATTACCGTTACTTCTTTGATAGATATTCTCTGAAATACGAGCAAATTAAAACCAACATAATTTTTTTTGCCTTCTGTTAAGGTTTTTATTTATTTTATAATTGTTGCGGTTAACCAGTTATTACTATCACTCGTCATAATTGTTATTTTCCTTGTTATTATTAAATCTTTTGGCTGGCTAATTAAATTTTGTTGTATACATTTATTTTCTTTAAATTAAAGGAAATAATAATGTGCAAGAAGATGTGCTGTTCATTCATGGCTTCATATCATCATCCGCATTTTGGACGGAGACACTATTTCCAAACTTCTCGAAGGAAGCAAAAGCAAAGTACCGTTTGTTTGCGGTGGATCTGCTCGGGTTTGGGAGAAGTCCCAAGCCAAACGACTCCCTTTACACCTTAAGGGAGCACCTAGATATGATCGAAAGGTCCGTTCTAGTCCCAAACAAGGTCAACTCTCTCCATATCGTGGCTCACTCTATGGGTTGCATTTTGGCCCTCGCACTCTCGGTCAAACATCCCGGTCTGGTCAAATCTCTCACTTTGATAGCACCCGTAAGTTCGTAATTACTACTCCTACTACTACTTTGTTGTTCTAAAACTCGCGCTAGTCGAGCAGTCGAGAGGTGACATGGTCGATTAGGTTTAATCGGTTCGACTAGATCGATATTTAGAACAGTAATCACTTTCATCATTTCTTTAAATTAAATCAAATTGTGGAGTTGTCATGTTTTTATTCTCGAGAGTAACTACTGTCATGTTTTGATATTACTAAACTTTAAACATGACAGTGTTTTCTTAACTTGACGGTAACTACTTCTATTTATGAAATAAAAGCAGGACATCCCTATTTTGGAATTCCAAAAACATTTTCTACTGATATTTCCGGATTTTTCCGATAAGTTAATATAGGTGTACTTATAAACAAAACAAAATATGACCAGAATAAAGATAATGAATGGAAATACGACTTTTCAATACACATAGTAACTAATTAATTGTAGTCACGTTATTTTCTACTTCGTAGATATATAAGTTCATCTTCAGTAATATTTTAGGAAAACTCTCTTATTCAAATGATGCATTGCAGCCATTTTTCCCGGCGCCGAAGGGGGAACAACCGACGCAGCACATGATGAGGAAAGTCGGACCGCGGCGGGTGTGGCCTCCGATGGCTTTCGCGTCGTCTTTGGCGTGTTGGTACGAGCACATAAGCCGGACGCTTTGCCTCTTGATCAGCAAGAACCACCGCATGTGGGATTTTATTACCAAAGTCATTACAAGAAACAGGTTAGCCCCATTTGTGTGTGAATTAAAATTCTCCCATTTCCATGAACTTCTGTATTTGCCTTCTGTCATGGTTGTTGGTCGTTGAAGAAATTAAATGAAGCGTGTCAAAAGGACCGGCCAATTACCCTATAACTTGCTATTTTCCATGTTCTCATGTACGTACCTAGCCTAGCTATATGGGTATATATATGGGTATATATATGGGTAGGCTAGCTATATATTCTTATAAATACTGTAAGAAATGAAGCATCAGATCCAGCCAGGCTTCTTTTCGCATGTATTAATTGGGGAGTATTCCTTAAAGTCCCCTATAATTAACTTGAGACTTTTTCGAATGAGTCTGTCAAAAATGGTCCCAACATCATGATATGAATAATGATATAAAAAAACCACCGGTGGACGTAGCTCAACTCATAGATAGGGGGTGTCGGGTGGGTGACACAAGAGGTAAGTTTCGGATTCGAATCCCGACAACTGCGATGAGAGATTACTAGACTAAAAATGCATAGGGTCTCTTCAAGTACAATGACCAAAGCCCTATTCTCTATCGATTGACTTGTGATTAAAGTCTAATTTACATCATTCCATCTAACTGTAGGGTCGGTGCTGGGGCACCCTCCGAGTATAAAAAAGCCACTCACTTTCTTCTTAGCTGTATTGAATGTGAATGTTTAATTTCATTCAGAAGCTTAAAATGACAACATGAACCAGTTGGTCCATTTATTGTATTCATAACAACGCTTCACCAACCACTTTTCCTACCGCCATATTAAATCTCGAGTCCTATGTATATCAAAGGTCTTATTTCCTGTACGTGTCACCTAAGACTATTACTCCATAATGGAATGCTCTTTATATCCTCCTATATAGATTTGACATTCCTTGTCGTTTTGGACAATTCACAAAGTTCAAATTCATTCCCTTTTTAGAAAAAATACACACTTAATATTACTCTAATCTTTTTTAAATGATGATCGACTAAATTGTTACCCATTGAATTATAAATCCAATCCCATACTTATCCTTCACTAATCATTTAATCCCCACAAACATTTAACACTTCTTGTGATGTCATCTCATATTCTCATGTACCCATATAATTTAAAGCCATACATAGATTGTGTAATCACGTTCTATTTCTTCTAGTGGTGAACAAAACCTACCCAATCGAAAGGGCAAACTAATATTTTCTCTTTTAATCATCACACACCTTCTTTAAAAATTCTTCTCATTTTCTACTGACATTCATTTACATTTTTTTACTCAACCACAACCACACATTTCTACTTTATTCCCACTTTCTTAAACTCCGATTCAAATTAAACTGAGAAGAATGTTAAGGGACGGAGGGAGTAATATAATTAATGTATATAGCCCATGCATGAATAAATCTTTACATGGATCTATGTTGACAATAAGCTAATTATGTGTGCTAAATGAAATAAAACAGGATAAGGAGGTATTTGGTGGATGGGTTTTGCTGCCACACGCACAATGCTGTGTGGCATACACTACACAACATCATATGCGGAACGGCGACGAAGATGGAAGGCTATCTGGAAGCCGTGAACCACCGCCTGAAGTGTGACGTGACGGTGTTCCACGGCCGCGACGACATTCTCATCCCTTTGGAGTGCAGCTACAACGTGCAGTCGAGAATCCCACGCGCCGAGGTGAAGGTGGTGGACAACAAAGATCACATCACCATTGTTGTGGGAAGGCAGGAAGCCTTTGCCAGGGAACTAGAACAGATCTGGGAAAACTCAACCAGCACTTGATGAACAACCTACGTGCTTCTGCTAGCCATGCAACAACGTTGTCTGATTATCTTTATAGAGTATATATGAATTATCTTAGCTTTATATAATCGTGTCCAGTTTATGGAATTTAAATTGGATCGAGATATTCATTCCATGCATACGTGTTCAGTGTTCATAAGGAAAATAACCTTAAGAATTGAAGATTAATTTACACTTATTGAGTGGGCAAGTTGTAACATTATAGCTCCTACAAATACATACCATCGCATATACTACGTATGATTTATTATTTGTAATGAACTAATATAATGATCTCGTTGGGAATGGAATGGAATGCCAAGTTATTTTCATTTATTACACATAAGTTTACGTTATTGTCACAATAAATTAAACATGTTTACAAGCTCTACGATATAAAGTTATAAAGATGTATATTTTCTCGGGAGTAAAGCATATCAAACATGTTAAAATTCCTTAAATAGGAGTCTTTTTTATGCTTGGACAAAACTTCACAACCACCTCCGCCAATGGATTTGCAGGCCCTGGTTATGACTGTTATGTAAGGGAACTAGGCCGCGGGGGCATTTGTTAATTAATTAAAAGATAAATCTGATTGAAAGAGTAGCTCATGTCTTAATATATGACTTTATTCCTTCACAAATTTCCGGTGTGGGAATTTAACACCCCTCCTCACGATCAGACACTTCGTCTGGATCGTGACGTCATTCATTTTTTCGTCGGTTCATCATTGTCATTTTTATAATCTTGTCATCATTTTTTATAAGGGGGCCCATATCATGGATCGATTAGGCTCTGATCCCATGTTAAGTCTCAGGGTTGCATCCTAAAAGGTGAACCTGATAGGAGGAGTAACTCATGTCTTAATACATACGAAGTATCACTTTATTCCTTCACAAATTTCCGATGTGGGAATTTAACAAAAGGTAATGTGTAGTTCCATTGAAGGAATGTAAAGCATACTCTTATCTAGAAAATATGACCATATTTTACTCCTAGGGCAAATAATTAAAGTTAGAAGTATACATATAAAGACATCACCAATATACTCTCTCTGTCCCTTATAACTTTGTCAACTTTCCTTTTTTGGTTGTACAAAAATTTTTGTCACTTTCCCTTTTAATCATTCAATTTGTGATTTCGGTAATTTCTCTCTCCTCTGTACAAATCTCTACCAAACAGTTTTTACTTTATTATTCTACGTGCCGGTCAAACTTGGTGATGGAGTAATGAGACTAGATCCAGAGCCTAATCAGCCCAAGCCTCGAACTTGGACCCGTGGATCCAAGTCCACAACTTGGAGCCTGCCTGTTAACCCAGCGGAGAGCCATCCAGTCCGACCGACCTCCCAGCCCGGAAGAGTAACGGTCAAGCAATTAATGCGATATTAATTATGTATTTAATTCCGTATTAACGTTGTAATTAATTAGTCATGATTATCGGTAACGGTTACGATTTGTATACGCCTATAAAAGGCGGGTCGTAATTCAGATTAGGGGAAGCAACTTCTATATGCTATTTCTGGCTAACTTTCCATATTCGTACTTTCCTAATTTTTGCTTGAGTGTCGTACGTAGCTTTCCTAAAAGCCTATGAGCGTCCTATTTTGGACCAACATTGGTGCTTTCATTGAGAGTCTCCCTTTTCTCTCATATCACTCTAGTGGGAATTAAGAAAAAATACGCTCTCTAAACAAAATCACGGCAGATCCATCCAAAAAATACAGAAAATTCATTAGAAACATGAAAGATCTAGCAAAAATGGTTCGGAAATCCTCCAGATCTAGCAAAAACGGTTCTGGAATCTTCCAAATCTGGAGCTTCTTCTATAGACCCGAACTCCGGCAAATTGGGCTTACCAAAGTAATCACGATCATTGCCAAGCTCAACCACTTCGTTGCACCACCTGTAGAATGTCGGGTCATTGCAGGTTCAGCACCGCCGTCGCTCCGAGTTTTAGTGCCACCGCCACGAAGGCCCTGCGAACATACGACCTAAACAACGTATGAACCCGCGGTCTGCGTCGAGGCCTGAACCAGCCTGGCGGCCAACAACATAGTGGAGATCGACGCATAACGTATGACTCCAAGACGAGCGCTACAATTCCATCACCGCCGCGCTGTCACCGCGCCTTCCGCCGTCGAGGTTTGCTGGGCTTTAACGCTGAGATTGAGTTGCGAGATTGGGGACCATTGGGCGAGATGCTCCGGGCTGGTTACAAGAACTGAGGGCCGCCCCTACTTCGACGATGGCGAGCTCATCCTCCCTTTCCGGCAGCATCAAGGACAGAGGACGTCTCCTCTTCCTCTCCGAAGCTGCAGATCTGCCCTCATTTATCCAGACCTAACGGAAGTTGCGGATAAAAAAAATCAGGCCATGATCGTTCCACGAGTGTGCAACATCTCACAATTTTGCTTGGGCCCAAGGGAATCACCATGCTGATTTGAATCACCGAGCCCATCAACAAATGACCCGAACAAAAGCTAAGTATCCAAATATCCTCTATATTTGATACAAAAAAAACATTTACCTAAAGAAAAAAAATCATAAATTGAAACATTTGAAAAGATATTTTAAGTGATATGATTGCTTTTACTCTTGTTAAGTGTGTGTAATTTTAACATTGAGTAACGGACTAATGAAATCTGATCACTCAAGTACGCCGGACGAGCACACACACTCATACACTGGTCGAGCACACGCACTCGCGCCACCGGGTCACATCATACGAGTGTGACGATTAATAAGCTCCAATATCAATGTTAATACCGCACACTTTTGACATCATACGAGTTCTCGAGTGCGCTTACCTCTTCATAGTGCATCACACTCCGACCTCGGGAGACGACGAGTCACCCGTTCAAAAGTTTTTACTTGCGGGTTCGATCTACTAACCTCGGGCGGCGAGTTAAACTCTTGTTAGGGGCCTAGAGCCACGCTCATCCGAGCAATTTTGTCACTTAATTGACATTCACATTTCTCGAAAAGGTTGATATACTTTAGTTCTTTGGGGTTGGATTATCCGTTCGATTGAGGAGTCCGACTCACTAACTCGCGGATTCAATCTTTCTTTCGGAGACTGGGTTGAGGCCTAACTTGGGAACTTGATGTCACTCTTTTCAAGCAGTGAGTCCGACTCATTTACACACTGAGCCGTGGTTCGACACCAGGCGAGATGCTCTATTCTACACTAGTTTCTTTTATGTGTAGGTACAACTGAATGAAGTGGGGGACTGAGGGTCATACCGTGTTCAAGGAAGCAAATGAAGAACCTGATGAGTCTGAGCCCGACGAGAAGAACAGTTCTAGCCATCCTATTTGCAGATGGCGATTATTGCAATAAAGGCTGAGGATCTCACTTCTTGCTTCATCTTGGGGGCGTCAGATGTACTCTTTTTCTCTTCATTAGGGTTTTTTCCCATTGGGTTTTTTCCTAATGAAGGTTTTTAGTGAGGCATCTCCCCAACATGGACAAGGGCGAGGATCTTCCAATCTCGGAGAAGAGCTACTGACTTGGACTACTCCCTCTTAGCCGAGTCTACTACTCGACTAAGGGAGTGGGGGACTCGTGATGGAGTAATGAGACTAGATCCAGAGCCTAATCAGCCCAAGCCTCGAACTTGGACCCGTGGATCCAAGTCCACAACTTGGAGCCTGCCTGTTAACCCAGCAGAGAGCCAACCAGTCCGACCGACCTCCCAGCCCGGAAGAGTAACGGTCAAGCAATTAATGCGCTATTAATTATGTATTTAATTCCGTTTTAATGTTGTAATTATAAAAGGCGGGTTGTAATTCAGATTAGGGGAAGCAACTTCTATATGCTATTTCTGGCTAACTTTCCATATTCGTACTTTCCTAATTCTTGCTTAAGTGTCGTACGTAGCTTTCCCAAAAGCCTACGAACGTCCTATTTTGGACCAACACTTGGCAATCCTTTTAGGGACGGAGGGAGTATCATTTTACCAAGTATAGAGTATATGATAGTATTACTTTTGCAATCAAATTCTACTCTTCTTGTACTCCGTATATGCTATCACATGTCCAATTTCTTAATTAATTGATACTCATTCCCTCCTTAAATTAAAGAACGTAACTTTCTGATTTCTTTTTTGGACCTTCCTAAATAAATCGTTCTTTTCTTGTTTGAGAATTAAATTTCAATCAATTTACTCTATAAGTCTTAGATATACTCCCTTCGTTCCTAAATAAACATTTCATTTTCCTATTCAATTCATCCCTTAAAAATGTCTCATTTCTTTATTTTATAAACAATAGTGTTAAACGGTGCTTTTTTCTTAAATTGTGTAAAGGTCAAACAAAAACTTTTAAATTGGGATGGAGGGAGAATAATAATGACTACACAATGACAAATGATGTAACCGTGTAAGAAGTGTCAAAATAGGAGTTTTTATAGTGCTTGACATTGGTTACATTATGAACTTACCTGGGTTGACAATAAGAAACAGTCTAAGATAATAGGAGTAAACCATAAAAGAAGTGCAAGAATAGGAGTTTATGTTTTAATCTTTCTAAATAGGAGTAATACATTTTGTGGAAAAAATATACCCTAGTGTTTTAGGTTAGAGTGTTTTAGGCCTTAGGGTGGACTGGGTGGTGGACGTTGGCGGTGGTAGCGCGGATTCCAACTATGGCGGCGTTAGTTGGAGGTCCTATGATTGGAGGAGGAGGTCCAACGACTGACGGTGGCTGAGGTCCGTCTGGTGGCCAATGAAAGCGGTGGTACAACGGCTAACAATGGGTGTGGTAATATATACTCCTTCCGTATCTAATTAGATGATCCGTTTGCTTTTCACGGAGTTTAAGACAATTACTGTAGACTTTATAAAAAGTAAGAGGTTTTTGGTACTGTAGCGGTACTGTAGCTGCTTTTTGAGTGGAGTTCTTTCCAAAAAAGAAAAGGAGACAATTAATTTGATACACCAAAAAAGGAAAGTGTGACAAGTAAATTGATACGGAAGGAGTACTTCAAGACCTAGAAGGGTGTCTTTATCCAATCACAAATTATTACTCCTATTTAGGAAATTTTAAACTCTAATTCTTATTTTTGCATGTTATGAAATTTTTCTTTGACCAGCCTCAATTAAAAGATAAGTTTAACTGCAAATCTACTTTTTCAATCTTTGAATTGCAGCCTTCACTCTTTCAAGCCACCGGTAACGAAAATTGAATAGTGTCGTGTAATGATTGATTATAGTTAAGTGTCTACATTACAGTCTTAATCTAAAGTTGATATCAAGTACTAAAGGCCGGTTAATTTGGTGCAATTTAAAATGGACAATCTGGACGAGATAGTTACATCAAGTTGTGTTTCAATTCGGATGGCCAAAACACTAAATTGACAACCCATTTTCAGGAACTTCGGTAATAAAATGTAGGATTGTAAATAAATTGAATTGATTATGCATTTATTAATTGATTTTGATAATTTTCTATACGATTTAAATTTGTATTTGGTTAGAATACAAATTTAATTAGTAGAGTATTTATATTTGATTTGATTATTATTTCAAATATGATGTTTTTAATTAAAGTATTAACTTAAATGAAGCTTATTTATAAAATTATACTCCATAATTAATAGCTACTATAGTCATTTAAATAATAAAACTAAACATAAGTTACTATGATTAATTAACTACAGAGTATATTATAGTCACTACACTTAGGAACAGTGACGTATCCAGAAACTTCAGCTAGTGGGGGCAAATTTACACTAATGTTATAAAAGAAATTAGGAAATAATTATTTATCAAAAATCCACAATCCACAATATATTAAAAATAAAATAATTTTATATAAGACACAGATGAAATATTTAATTATAAGTTTATAACTAATTTAAGTTACAAATAAACAAGTGAGTTTTAATACTTAGTGAAAAAAGATGTGATTGAAATTACATTAAAATAAATTATTTTACACTAATTTGGATCTTAGGTTTAGACATTCTATAGTTTATTAAGTACAAAACGAAATACATATAAGAAATGAAAAAAATGTAATTATAAGTTATTTAAGTTAAAATGAAACAAGTATTAATATTAAGTGTGAAAAGATGTTATTAAAATTATATACGTAGTATCATTTATTAGGTACATTAAAAAATTAATTGGAATTTTAGATTTGCACAAAAAAAGTTGTAGAGCGCCAAAATTAAATCAAACGGGAGTGGGAGCCGGAGATTCAAAGTTTTGACATATGGGAGGATTGCATAGCACTCCACCCAATTGGCTAGTGCGCTAGCTTTAAGAACTTTAGACTTTAAGCATTATTATACTATATATAAGACAATGATATATGCGTACAAATAAAATTTGATTATATATATAGTGGGGTAAGGTTGGGGCACCTGTCCCCCGCCCCCCATGCTAGAGACGCCCTGCTTAGGAAGTCATATTGTTGTACATCACACACACATATGTAATTATTTCTTCAAATATATTTGATTATATTTCAGTATTGGATATGAATATTCATATTTGAATACATACTTTTTTGATAATTATAATATATATTATACATAGTATGTACGTAGTATATAATGTTAAATTTGCAATTTTAATTAAACTAAAATAAAAATTAAATAACGTAAAATCACAGTTTTCCTAGTTTTCTTTTGGACTTTCTTACGGTAAAAGATCAATACAGTTATGTTCGAAACTATTTTAAAAGTCTAGAGTAAAAAACATATGTATATATCACAATCCAATTAGAAATAATGACTAGAAGACTAAAACCTAAGAAGCCACAACCTTAAAATAGAATGTCAGATTCTAGGTGTATATTGTTGTTACTACTACTATTCAAACATATTTGAATAATTTTTTAATCGAATATATCAATATTCTTGTTTGTATTTGGATAATGTTTGAAACAAAATTTCAATTATTATTTATATTTTTATTTGAGTTTTTTAAAATAAGCACATATAAATTCGAATTAAGAATTGAGCAATAAATATTTGATTCATTTCCATTATTCATTTATTCTTGTTCAACAATGATATGACTCAACGTCATCAAATTAGTCAAAGTTATGAAATAAAGGCGATGGTCATATAATAAGAAAGATGTCATCTTTTAGTCGTAGATGTCGTCTAAAGATGTCATCTTTTTAGTCATAAATGTAGTTCAACCGTATATACTACAGTATTTAAGAAATTGCATAAATAAATAGTCAAAGTAGGAGATAACATCTTTTTTTCATTATAGGAGTCATCCGCTAGTGTATGTTTCCGCCGTCCTTCAATGTCCAAAGGGTCCTTGTTTTTCTCATCGCTCTGTTTTGCTCGTAGACACCGCCTCCAACATTATCGATCTTTTTCTCCTGCACTGTCCGTTCTTCTCTTCTCCTGCACTATCCATTATTCTCTTCTCCTGCACTATTCGTTCTTCTCTGCTACATAGTCTCCAAGTTCAATCTTCTTCTCCTGCTATGTCTCAAAGTACTCCAAGTTTGATCTTGTTCTGCTTCCTCCATCCCCATTCAATTTGTTTATTTGAAACTCCACCAATTTCAGAAATTCGACTCTTCCTCCTTTGATTTCTTCTTCTCCTTCTCTTTGTCTCCTCCATGGATTTTTTTCTTCTTTCTCTGTTTTTTTAAATGCTGTGTTTGCTCTCAAAATGTCATGAATGTGGCAATTACACATGTAACAACATGACAATCGTGGTTCTTATTCTCCTTCTCTTTGTCTCCTCCATGGATTTTCTTCTTCTTCCTCAGTGTTTTTCTTTTTGAAATTGTGTGTTTGCTCTGAAAATGTCATGAATGTGGTAATTACATATAGCCATCTTTAAAGAGAGTTTGCGATAAAAATGACATCATTTGAAAAACATGTCATCTCTAATAATAAGTAGTTATGTCATTCTCAGATAAGCCATAAAAATGTCATAGAATGTAAAAAGGATGACATTTTCTTATGGACATATGACATTTTCATATTGTCATCTTGATAAATATACTGCCACAAACGTGACAGTTTTTTCAAATAACCAATAATTTTGATAATCTGAGACTATAAATCTTTTATTTTACTGAATAAACAAAATTCAAATCCAAAAAATCTAAATTAATAAATAAAATTCAAATCCAAAAAATGCAAAGAAGAAGAGAACAGAGGACCAGAAATTTGAAGAGGCCAGGATTAGAAAATCGCTACAGCTTTGTTTTAATTTCTCATCCAAAAATTTCTAATCTAAAATAATTATGTAGAATCCCAAAAATAAGAAAGTGGATTGAAAATTAAAAAGTCAAAATAAAAATGAGAAGAGTACGAGCACGAAGAAAATAGATGAGAGAAAAAGAGGAGGAAAAAAGAAGAGAAGAGAAGAAAGGGAGGAAGAAGAAGAATAACAAGTAGCTTGAGATCAAGAAGAACCTACCTAGAAAAACTGCAGCAGGGCTTGAGATCACGACAGGGTTCGCAAGTGGCGAATGGAAGAAGAGAGACACAAAGCAATTTAGATACTTCGGATGAAACTAGTATTCCTATCATGTAATTTTTCATATATTTTAGTCCAATTTAGGTAAATCTCTATATATTTTAATATATTCTTTTAAGCGTGGATTTTTTATGGTAATTATCTAGGTGAGTAAATATGAATTTAGGATTGGAGAAAAGTAGTTCAGCCTTGTAAACTTTAATACGGTGATTTAGTTTACGGCCTGATTTTATGGATTAAAATTTAAAAAACTGATTAACTCATAAGTTTTTATCAAAACGTGCTAAAACCGACCGAAATTGATACGACCCAATCGATAAAAACCTGAAACCTGACGAACTAACGAACACCCTACAATCATGGATACAAGTAGAACTGTAGAAGCACCCCAACGTGAACATATTGGAACATGTGAGAGCATAACGAGTCTTGTTTGGTGTACCTCATTTTGGGTATTCTATTTGTACCACATTCTTTGTATGGTTCAAATGAGTTCATCATTTAAATGAGTTGTCACACCTAAATGAATTATCGCATTTGTGCCACACAATTTAGGGGTGTACAAATGGGTACCCAAAATGGGTATCTACCGTAAACATAATAGACCATCTAGAACTAGGTAGTTGTATTTTAGTTTTACTGGAAATTACGAGGAGCTTTATTAGATTTTAGAGTCCGTTTGGCGACCCTTTTTTTCGGCTTATCAGGCTTATCAGTCAGCTTTTTCACCAAACACGTAATTTTTGATTTCACGCACTGAATTGTGTAATAAGCAGAAAAAGTAAGGTTGGAGTTACTTTTTTGGCTGTATTGGCTGAAGTTACTGTAGAGGAACATTTTAGCTATTTTTTCATACAATTTTTTATTTTATTTATTAATAACTAATATTTTAAATATAATTTTTTCAAGAATTAGCAGAATTAGCCAATATAGCCACTTCAGTCAAAACATCATAAATTTCAACAGAACCAGCCAATTTTAGTGTTACCAAACGGACTATTAGTATTCCAAAAATATGAGTGCTTTGTATTTTTCACTTACGAGCAACTCCATTATAAAAAATCAATAAATTTTTGGATAAAAATGTCTTTCTTAGTGATTTGAATGGGTGCATGATAAATTATTCTCCATCCGTATAATATTATTTGTAACATTGAAATTTACACACTATTCATGTACATTACTTTGACTACATTTTATTTATTAACGTATGTGAATTATTTTTTTTTGAAAAATATTGTTGAATTCGTCCCATTATAAAGTTTCATAATTTGATTTTTAAGTTTTTTTACTAATAGTGAATTAAATATAAAGAGGCTCAAATATTTGCATCGGTAAACGTGAAAAAGGGAATGTTGCAACTAAAAAAGAACGAAGGATAATATATGTTTTAATGATTAGTTAGTTTTTTTTTTGTTTTTTTATCATTCTTTTCCTTCGATTTTCATGTTTTTGTTCTTGTTTCCCCACCTACATTTATTGATATGTTATGTCTATTCCATTGGGTTTTGATTATACATGTTCATGTTATTTTTACGGTAGAAATTTGATTTCATTTTGGGTTAATTTGAGTTTGCACCCCACTTTATTGTCGAAATTAGACTTTGCACCCTGTTTTTGAAATCTTTAGTATTTGCACCCCAATCCCGTATGAAAAGACAAAAATGCCCCTCGATCAGAAATATGTTGAAGGCCAACAAAATTGTTAAGTGAGGGGTATTTTAGTCTTTTCATACAGGGTTGGGGTGTAAATACTAAAGATTTCAAAAATGGGGTGCCAAGTCTAATTTCAACAATAAAGTGGGGTGCAAACTCAAAATACCCCTTTCATTTTTGTGAGGTAGTTCTGCGCCAATGCATTTGAAAAAGTATTCGGAAACCATGCTCTAGTCTTTGGAAAAATGTTAGAATCTCACACCGAAAAAGTTTGAATCAACAAAGTGCTATATTAAGACATGAGCTACTCCTCCTATCAGGTTGACCTTTTAGGATCAAATCTCAGGTCTTAACATGGTATCAGAGCCAAACCGATCCATAATCATGGTGTGGGCCGGGGGCCCTTATGAAAATGACGACACGATAAAAAAATGATAATGACGAATCGACGAAAAAATGACTGACGGTACGATCCGATCCAGACGAAGTGTCTGGTCGTGAGGCGGGGTGTTAGAATCAAACACCGGAAAAGTTTGACTCAACAAAGTGCTATATTAAGACATGAGATACTCCTCCTATCAGGTTGACCTTTTAACATAAAACCTCATGTCTTAACAAAAAATCATTTCCTATATGTTTGAGTTTGGAAAAAACTAATTATCTTGAGATCGATTTTTCAATATATATATAATAACTTCTTTTCTATCAAATTAATTATTATTTTGTAAAATGTTTTCAAATAATAGCAGACTCAATAAAATGTCGTCGTTTGTAAAGCTATGAGAACGCATTTGTCGCCTTGGTCCAAAAGGTTGAATGCCCAACCCCAAGACCCCTCGCTCCGACCCGACAGGATGGTGGAGAGATTAATCACGGTGATTCAGTCAACCTTGGAGGTTACAGAACCTGAAATAAGGCTGAACCTGAAATAAGGTTAATCACGTCGTTTGTAAAGCTATGAGAACGCATTTGTCGCCTTGGTCCAAAAGGTTGAATGCTCAACCCCAAGCCCCCCACCCCGACCCGACAGGATGGTTGGGAGGTTAATCACCGTGACTCAGTCAGCAAAGCGGTGGTAAGCCTTATACACGGTCGCTGCGGGTTTCGAACCTTGATCACTTGGTCCAATTTTCCCACCACTCGACCAACTGAGCTACCCGTGCAAGTACGCATTTGTCGCCTGAAATGGTGGTCAAGTGCTCAAGTCAAGTAGTTGACTAGTCACCTGGCAACAGATATAGTCACCCATTTTTGTGTTGCCACGCGCCCACGCCTAAAAAAATTAACCCATTTTTTAGTTGCATCATCTAAATTTTTACATTATTCATATGCTTTAGTCTGATTATATTTCTTTTATTAATGTATGAAAAATATTTTCTTTTTGAAAAATATTGTTAAGTTCATCTCATTACAAACTTTTCTCATATAATTTTTAATTTTTTAACTAATAGATAGTTAACTACAATGACGATCAAAGTTGTGCGCTAATTTAACAAGCGTAAAATGAGAATGTTGCAACTAAAGAAGAATGAATATTATATTAACAAAATACGAAAAAAACTAAAACATAAAATTTAGTCCTGTGGTATACATTTTATTCGGGAAACATTTTATGAACAAAATTTAGTAACAAAATTTTATACTAAAAAAATATGAAACAACAAATTTAGTCCTTCAGTAATATGCAAAATTTAGTAAGATTTTTTTACTAATAATTGTTTTTATTAATAGAAAAAAGAAAAGATTATATGAAAACTAAGTAAAATGGTCCACTACAGTAACCATAGCCACTTCAGTTAGAGAAGTAATTTAAACCTTACTTATTCTGACTATTACACAATTTAGCATGTGAAATTAGAAATTACGTATTTAACAAAAAGTAAGCCAATAAAGGTTGCTCATAAAATGAAAATAGATGTTACCAAACGGGTTATAAATATGAATATTGATATGATATTAATACTACTATATCGAATCGATTTTCAAGCACATTGTGGTTCGATGACATTACTGTTACACTCTCAAAGAGAAGGTCACTAAGTTGAAACCCATTCACATTAAAGAATATTGGGCAGATAGTACGATGACTTAGTGGGCACAACCGAACAACAAAAAAAAAATCAATATAATATTAATATGATTTGAAGAGTCAATTTGAAAACATTGTAACTGGCTGTATGTGTTGAATCGGCTGAAATTGATGTAATTCTATATGAAGCGGCTGAATTTAATTACTGAATTGTGGAATATAAGGGCGGGTTCTAATACGAAGACATCTTAACGTGAGAAGTGAGAAGCTTCACATTTGCCTCTTTCTGATGCACTTTTTTACTAATCTGATGCACTTTTTGCGATGGCAGAAAAGTTATGATTAATTACGGAAATGCCACCGCGTCTAGCATCACTTTTCAAATATTTTTTGTACTTTCCCGTGCAGTTTTCGCTAATCTGACGCACAGATCTTAAATTGAACGCACCAGATGCATTCTCACTTCTTACGATAAACACTTTTCTCATTTGATCCTTATTCTACATATATAAGGATCAAATAAGAACAATGCTTAACGTGAGAACGTGAGAACGACACATTTACCCTAACGTGTTGCACGACGAAACTTGTATATTGCACATTTTCGCATTTTTACAACATTTACCAAAACGCCACCGTGTTTATTTAATATAGGCTTAATTCGAGCAAATTGAAAATGTGCAATAGAATAGCTTCATTGTGTACCACGTTGATTTAAAATGTGACCGTTCTCACGTTCTCACGTTAAGCATCATTCTCACTAGAGCCGCACCATATATATATATATATATATATATATATATATATATATATATATATATATATATATATATATATATATATATATATATATATATATATATATATATATATATATATATATATATATATATATATATATATATATATATATATATATATATATATATATATATATATATATATAGGGGATTGTTCAAATACAAAGACCTCTTCCCATGTAAAGTGAGAATGAATCTTGTGCATTCATTTCCACATCTAATGGTTCAAAATGAGCCAAAACTGCACAAAATTCGACCAAAATCGCGGTGGCAATTTTGTAAATATGTTGCACTTTTTCGTTACCGCGAAAAAGTGCAACAGAAACACGCAAAAGTGCAAGCGAAAGATGCAAAAGTGCATATCTTCGCACTTTGCACGGGAAGAGGTCTTTTTATTTGAACTCTTCCATATATATATATATATATATATATATATATATATATATATATATATATATAGAGAGAGAGAGAGAGAGAGAGAGAGAGAGGGAGGGAGGTTCAAATACAAAGTACTATTTATATGAAAAATGAGAAGTAATCTTAGCCGTTAAAATGAGAAAATGAATGAATCAGATCAATTTTAGAATGGAAAATTCGGTGCCAGTAGTGTAATATTAAAAAATTCGGTGCCAATAGTACAAATGAAAATGTGCATGAGTATGGAGAAAAAGTGCATTGGAGTAACACAAAAGTGCATCACTTTTCGGGGTGGAAAACAATAAGTATAGAAATCGTTTGTGTTATTTCTTTAGGAGGTGAATATGCACTCTTAGATATGACATATGCACTTTTACTATTATGTATTACACATTTTGGTTTACCGTGAGTTTTGATCCACTCCATTCATTTTGAAGTGATCAAGGGCTTAGATCACTTCTCACTTTTCATGGGAAGACCCCTTTGTATTAGAACTCACCCATATATATATATATATATATATATATATATATATATATATATATATATATATATATATATATATATATATATATATATATATATATATATATATATATATATATATATATATAGGGTAAGGATCAAATGAGAATACCATCTTCGAAGAGAAATGAGAATGATTCTGGAGCGTTGGATTTGAGCATTGTGCATCATGTAAAACAGAAACGTCAAACGTGCATATAAAAAATTGGAAAATGTGCATTTCGTCTGTACAGAATTTTAAACGTAAATGTGCACATTAGAATTTTGCATTATTTTAACTATAAATGTGCAGTTTTGTGAAGGATAAAATGCACCCACTACAAAAAAAGGATTGAATTAGGCACTTAAATCAGGCATCTAAAGCCCTAGTGACTATACTCACCAGCTTTGTCACTTGAATTGGAGTGACTAAATTGAAAGTACTAGTTTTTAACTCGTGCGTTGCACGGGAAAACATTTCATCGAGAATGTAAGGATCTGAATGATAATAGAACTATAATTTAAACATTCGAAGGATAGAATTTAACATATAAGAAATGACATATGAAAAAATCTATAAATTGTTATACACTTATTTATAAACAACATTTAGAGCAGTATTGCTTGGTTGACCATCATCGTCACATATGACAAATTTTAACCCGGATGGATTTGTAACTCTCGATACCGCAACGTATAACTGTCCGTGAGTAAAAACCGGACGCCGCAAGAATAAACCAACCCTTTCTAACGATTGTCCTTGACTCTTATTAATCATCATCGCATAACTAACCATAAGAGGAAATTGTCTGTGCTGAAACGTGAAGGGGAGCTTCAAGTCCGTAGGAGTTAAACTAAGTCTGAGAATAAGATATTTTTCACCAGCATTTGATCCTGACATCATCTGAGTCTCAATAATATGAGTCTCGAGTTTAGTTTCCATAAGTCTCGTGCCATTGCATAACCCAACAGTGTGATCTATGTTTCTCATAAGCATCACAGACACACCCACCTATAACTTCAGTTCATGACTTGGCACACCAGAACATTTGATGCTCTTAAGAAATTCTGGAGAATGAATGTCTTGAAAGAGCTCGTTATCTGAGTCAGAAGGAAGATGCTGAATCGCAGCTTAAGTATGTCCTTTCCTCGTAGCTTAAGTTATTTATTTAGATATGTAAACATCTAAATAAATGTAATGATTAATTAAGAATCTAATTGTGACTAAATATGACTGTCTTGGAGGCTATCACTAAATATGACCTTTTGAAGCATCCCATATAAGCCCAACTGGTAGCATTCAGAATAGCGTTTATCTTCCCATAAAACCACAACCCACGAGCCTGTTCCAAGTGTACATTGTTCACAAATGAAAATGATAAACATACTGTATAAGAGTGCGAGAATTTGAAATTCAGAAATAAATTGAATGATTATATACCTCCTTAGTAGTTTGTAGTTCAGACAACATCTTGACAATTCCAACTTCTTTATCATCACTTAATGCAGCTCGTGATGATGTCGAGCTCAAGGATTGTGATGAGCCCATATCCAACATCCTTAGTAATTTCAATAAATGTCAATAGATTGAAATAATTGCTAAAAGTGTTTTTTTAAATCTGCTACATACTGCACACTTATCATGGACATTATCAATATTATCAATATTCACACTTATCATGGTCTCTACTCTACAATATTTTGACACTAATCACCCTATATGCAAGGCTGGATCAACATATGCACTTACAACTATGAAGAGTGTTTTAATTTAGTAATCATGTGTTATTTGTATGACTTGAAGTGGTTGCATTATTTGTTCACCATTGATGAGTCGATGACAATACTAAGTTTAAAACGCCATTACCAACTTACCAAGGTTGAAAACAAAGGTAAAGTGTGTTACAATATTAGATTGCCATGTGAGGATTAAGAAAGATTCACATGAATAGATTGACAAAGCTTATTGAAGGTTGCCATGAAGATCGTTATCAATATTACTTGGTTCGAACCCCTTCGATATAAGGGACATTGACGTCAAGGAGAACCTTTGAGGCATTATATGATGTTGAGACCCCCATCTGCTCACCTAAATTCAGTTTTTGAAAAGAAATATAAGTAAAGTATTAATTAAAGTAATAATTCTTTGCGATAAATTGATAGATGCAAGTGTATGTAGGTTTGTCCTACCATAGCGTTTGTTGGTGCGTGTCAACTGGATGATCACGATTACATATTCCAAAGTAATCAGTCATCACAACCAGTCGATGAATATCATATAATATCTATTAAGCGGAACTTCTACTTAAAGTAGATTTAATGCATTATGAGGGCTTTTAAATAAAAAATTTCTATGCAGGCACTTTCTAAAATAGCATAACCATCAAGAATTTTAAAACAAAAATATACTCAGATGTAATATTCACGGAAAATTTATATGAAGGCACTTTCTAAAATAGCATAACCATCGAAATAGTATAACTCTTCATCTCAATGGGCACAAATGAGTCAAAAGAATTTTACTGAGATGTAAAATTCACCGAAATTATAATTGGACTTACTGAGTTGTAAATTTTATTTAATAAAGTAAGTGTAAATGTTATAAAAACATGTTAACTTTTACTTGTTATAAAGCTTAATTGAAATAGTGCGAATATAGTATAGGATATGAATAATTTGAATATATTTTTCAAATTAATCGGTTTTCAATATTATTTATTATTATATTTTACAATATTAATACTACTGTAAGATTAAACTCTGTCAAAAGTATACATATTATATAAAACTATTTTAAGTATGGTCAAATACCTTCTCATCTTCAAGCAAAAGCTCTAAAGAACGGACTCCCTTCTCTGTGTCTTTGTAATGAACAATCCACTTGCGAACAACACGAACCAATATCGCATCATGGGGTTCAAGTATTCCAGTGACTTCAGCCAGTTTAAGCAATTTTGGAGCCATTTAAGATCTAGAGAATGTTGTAAAACGAAAATGTTATGGAAGAAAATATAATTGAAAGAAAATATTAACAGATGTAAGTTCTGCAGCAGACCAAGAAAATAGAAAAAAATTGGCCTAAATAAGTGGTAGAATGGTTTGACACAATTATGATGGTATGCACTGGTAGGCGGCTATATATAACTGTTTCCTATGATTTTGTAAAGAGTAAGTATTTGCGAAAAAACCTCGCAAATTAAATGAGGAAAATCTTTAATGAAGGAAGGTTTTAAAGTCGTGCATATCTTAAGGGGAAGATTGTGTTCTGAAAAATATAAATAAAGTACTTAAGTAGGGAAAAAATACCCAAACAAAAAAGTTCATATACTACCGAGATCTTTTTTTTGGCAACAATTACTACCGAGATTCAAAATGAGTAGAAATAAAATTTGCCTTAAATTAAAACTATCTGAATAAAGTCGATCTTTATTATACACATTGCCATAAAAAAATTCAAATTAATTCCTACTGAGATTAAAAACTGCTTAAAATAAAAGGTGCCTTAAATTAAAATTGTCTAAGCAAATCATGCCTTAATTAGTAGAGTAACTATTTAAGCAAACCAAACAAAGTAAATATGGAAAATCTTATATGAAGGAAGGTTTAAAAGTCATGCATATATCAAGGGGAGGATTGTGCCTTAAATTAAAACTGTAAATAAATTCCGCCTCAATTAATTATACACATGGCCTTGGTTAAAACTGCCAAAAAAAAATATGGCGTAAATTTAAAAAAGACCTTTTTTTATAAAAAAAAACTTTTATAAAAATAAAATATGCCTTACATTAAAAAAGCCTTTTAAAAAAAGACCATTTTTTAAAATTTGCGTTGAATTAAAATTGTCTGAATAAATTCGGTCTTTATCGTACACATTGTCATAAATATAAAATTCAAATTAATTCCGACCTAGATTAAAAATGTTTAAAATAAAAGCTGCCTTAAATTAAAACTGTCTAAGTCAATCATGCCTTAATTAGCAGAGTAACTATTTAAGCAAACCAAGCAAAGTAAATATGGAAAATCTTATACGGAGTATGAAGGAAGGTTTAAAAATCATGCATATATCAAGGGGAGGATTGTGCCTAAGATTAAAACTGTAAATAAATTACGCCTCATTTAATTATACACATGGCCTTGATTAAAACCGCTAAAAATAAAATATGCCGTAAATTAAAAAATATTTTTTTTTATAAAAAAAAACTAACTTTTGCAGGAAAATTGAGAAATTTCAGGTTAATATCATAAGAGAAGAGGAGCTACCCAAGCATACCACTTTCATTTCCACATTTTGTGTTTATATGCTTGATCAAATACCATATCCTCTTCTTAGAAGTGAGTTCCAAAAATGGAATTAAACTCAAAATGCCAAAAACCCCGAAACAAACTAACATTGAAACTCATATGACTAAAGTAGTAGCAAAAAGAAACATAGCAGTAGATTAATCAGATTATTACTTTAATGAATCTATAGATTAAAAAAACTGCATGAGATTAGAGGTTGTAGTTGACATATATTATTTTTCCTAGGCCATTATTGTATTTTGAAATGTTATGGGAAGAAGAAAGTAAATGAAGAAGATTTTGGATGAAGACTGAGAGAACCATATCAAAGATATTGAAGAAGTAAACATATAACTTGTCCAAAGTAAATGTGAAGCTTAAGAATTCTCAAAGTAAAGAAATTGGCTTTCTTAATTTATCCGCAAATAAACACAAAGCATGAAAGTAAGTTAACAGACATTGGTTAAGAAAAACAAAACTATAGTTAGAAGCTAGATCTTTCTTAGATAAGGGGCATGTAATTCAGCAGTAGTACAAAGCATTGAACCTTGACAATTCAAAGAGAAATCAGAAAAAAGAAATAAGACAAAGAAATTTAACAGATGAAAGAAGAGTAAGAAGTGAAGCTTAGAAGCTTATATTAAGCTAATGAATAAGATATGCTGAAAGATAACAGACTATCTTCCGTATCAAAGTGTTTTAGCCCATACATCACGATAGTCTAGAAAATAAATCAAGAACATTAGTTTTATTAGATAAGGTTTAAAACTTTACATATGAATCGTATACCATCTATGTAAACTTTAATAACATTAAGAAAGCTTTGAATTATAAATAGTTTAAGAAGTGTGAATGAATCTGGGGTCAAAAATCTTCTTAGATCTACAATGCAATGAAATAACACATAAGCACAGTTTCTAGACTTACAAAAAACACCACTAATTAAAGAGCATCAATCGAGAATTAAGGTGGAACTAAGTATTACTTCTATCTTTTAACTTAGCAGGTTAAACAATTAACTATTACTTCTATTTCAAGTGAACTATTAATGGTGATTTTGTAAATACATGCCAACAACATGAATTAACACTCAACAGTCAAGGTTATACCCTTTTTATTAAGCATATACTTACAAACAAAGCAGCAGGTTTTTATTTACCTTACACTTCAGATTTCACTCTAGAAAAAGAAATTAACTTAACAGACATTGTTTAAGTAAAACAAAACTAAAGTTAGAAGCTAAATCTTTCTAGCAAAATCATTTTGCTAGCAGGAGACATGAGTGTTATTGTTTATCTGTTTGTGCTCCTTTTAGTGGGAGTACAGTCCCCTTTTTGCTTCAGCTCTTTTTTAGTTCTTTTAGTTTTTGTTACTTTTTTCTGTTGAACTCTTTCCGCTTGATTACAGTGTGGTTGTTAAGAAAAATGACCTGGCCCGGTGGTAGCTTGCCCTTCCAAGGTGTGTTGCTCTTTTGAAGGTTACCCATTCAATGATATGACATATGCCTAATCATTATGTTTGTCTGGTATGGTGTGCTCTATCGTGTACATTTGAAGATTTTTTTTAAAACAAAAAAAGTTGAAAAGTTTTGTTTTAAGCAATTGCAAACACTCAGCTCAGACTACGGGCTGACCTTCTTCCAAATGAGAGGATGGTATGTGGACTCATGAACTGAAAGGGCATGTCAAACTGATATATTAACTGAGCACTCTTGGAATCAGCAAATTATACTCTCAGAATTCATGTCAACTTGTAAACCTGTTAGAAGAGTAAGAAATTACAAGTATCCCAATCCCATGATCTACTCCATGAGCGTGGCTCAATTTCAAGAAAATACTGACCTGAGCACTTCTACTTGGTAAAGGCACTTCGTAGCTACGAAGAACCAGGAGATTGACCGGGGAGCTCCACCCAGAATTGGAGGAGAAATTGATCCGAAGGTGAATCCCGATATGGATGATCTACGGGGATGAAGGTTGGGCAATAAACTTTTGAACTAAAGGCCATCTCCCTGTAAACCTAGCAAATAGGAAATCAGTTAAAAATCAAAGATGGATTATATGATTTAGAAGAAGAATTTACCTTGAACTCAGTTTGAATCAGCTGGATTTCGGAAAAGATGGACGAATCTAAGAAGTGGATGAAGAACGATTCTGAACGAAAAAATACTCATTCCTTTATAGAATGATTTCCGGGCAGATTACTCCACATGATTTCGCCTAAATGCTTATTTCCGGGGAGATGGTGGATGTAGCTAGATTTCCAAGAATTTTAAGGAAGCAGCATGCGGGAAGAAGAGATAAGGAAAAGAAATGGAAGAGAAAGGTATAAGGATTCAGAAACCGTGGATTTAAGTTATGAGAATCGGACGGGTGTTAGGAAAAGTTGGGTGAGCGGGAACTTCATTTTATGAGATTGTAGTGCTATTAAGGAGAGGATTTGTCACCACTTTTATCACCTAAACACTTGGTGAGAAAAAAAGGACCGATTCTCCGGCAGAAGATTTCCAACCGTGCGCAAGTTTAGTGAAGCTAGCGGAATTTATCTGTTATCCCAAGTTTAGGGTCATTTGAATTTTATTTTTGTGTGTATATATATAGGGTAAGGATCAAATGAGAATACATCTTATGAGAGAAATGAGAATGATTCTCGAGCGTTGGATTTGAGCATTGTGCATCATGTAAAACAGAAACGTGCATATAAAAAATTGGAAAATGTGCATTTCGTCTGTGCAGAATTTTAAACGTAAATGTGCACATTAGAATTTTGCATTACTTTAACTATAAATGTGCAGTTTTGTGAAGGATAAAGTGCATGTACCGTTTTGGAGTGTTCTCATTTCTCACGTTAAGGAATGTTCTCACCGGGACTGCACCCTATATATATATAGTGAATGTTTCATGTGAGAATGATAACCCAGAAGAAAAAAAAAGAACAAAATCTAACTATCTAATATACTTAATCAAGGATTGAGATCACATATAATGGGTGATGGCAATGTCGTAATTAAGAGGAGTCGTGAAAGACAATTTTAATCATAATAGTAACGTAATTAATAATAAAGAGCAAAGGTGTCAATGGATTTATAATACGGAATACATGCAATCGGACCACTAATTATATTTCCTTAAAAATCTCATTTGTTTTACCATTTTGCAACCGCTCAACTCAACTTTCCCCAAGAGTTAGCACCATTAATTATCAAGCATTTAATTTGTTAGTTATCACCTGGCTTCATGGCTTGCACACGTAATTCCATAGTTGAAAGTTTCTATTAATTAAGAAAATTAATTGAAAGACTCATATTTTGTTTCCAAATAACGTACTTCCATTCCATTTATTAAAAACACCTTGCACCATTAATCCACCCAACGATATATGGATTTGCACTTCAACATTGAATAGCCGCATCTTTGTTTAAAATTGTGTGCAACACCAATTTAATTAAGGTAAATTCCACTAGTAGTAATTTAAATAATCAACATTATATTGTTTATCAATTGAATGAATATGAAAAGAAGTAACACTTTTGTTACATTAATCTGCACTTTTGTAAAGTGCATGTTTATGTCATTAGCTTGCACTTTCTATAACATTATTCTACATTTTGTGCATGCTACAAGAATCATTTTTTTTTCTCCTAAGATTATTTTCTCACTTGAACCTAGATCTATATATATATATATATATATATATATATATATATATATATATATATATATATATATATATATAGAATAAGGATCAAATGAGAAGACATCTTAACGTGAGAAGTGAGAAGTTTCACATTTGGCTCTTTCTGATGCACTTTTGCGCTAATCTGATGCACTTTTTGCGATCACAAAAAAGTTTCGATTAATTAAAAAAGTGATGCAAGACGTGGTGGCATTTCCGTAATTAATCAGAACTTTTCTGATATCGCAAAAAGTGCATCAGATTAGCGCAAAAGTGCATCAGAAAGCGGCAAATGTGAAGTTTCTCACTTCTCACGTTAAGATGTCTTCTTATTAGAACCTAACCTTATACACACACACACACACACACACACACACACACACACACACGATAGTATATAGGTTTTGGTTCAAATAAGAACATGATCTTAAGAGAGATATGAGAATAAATTTGGACAGTTAGATTTGCTTTAAGTGAAATTCAGTGTGCATTAGATGAAACTGTAATGTGCATTAGGTGAAATTAAAATGTGCAACACAAATGGTATGATACATTGGAATTAGGTGAAGCGGAATTGTGCATTAGGTGATATTGAAATGTGCACTAGGTGAAACTGAAATGTGCAGAATAAAAGCTACGATGTGATGTTATTTTTGAATCTTTTATTCCGCACATTTCAGTTTCATCTAATTCACATTTGAGTTTAAATTTTTATTTTGCACATTACAATAGCATCTAATACACATTTCAGTTTCACGAAATGCACAATTCAGTTCCACATAATACAATCCAACGGTCCAAATCTGTTCTGTTTTTTCTCTTGAGAATCCGTTCTTACCGGACCCGCTCCTTATATATATATATATATATATATATATATATATATATATATATATATATATATATATGTGTGTGTGTGTGTGTGTGTGTGTGTGTGTGTGTGTGTGTGTGTGTGTGTGTGTGTGTGTGTAGAAATATAGGGTCGGGTTGTAATGAGAAGACATCTTAACGTGAGAAGTGAGAAGTTACACATTTACCTATTTCTCATGCACTTTTTCCTATTCTGATGCACTTTTTGCGATGGCAGAAAAGTTTCGATTAACTACGGAAATGCCACACGTCTAGCATCACTTTTTTAATATTCTTTACACTTTCCCGTGCACTTTTTTGCTAATCTGATGCGGAGATCTTAAAATGAACGCACCAGATGCATTCTCACTTATATATATATATATATAGGGAGCTGTTCCGATAAGAACGGACTCCTAGGAGAGGAATGAGAATGAATCTGGACCGTTGGATTGTATTATGTGGAACTGAATTTTGCGTTTGGTGAAACTGAAATTTGTATTAGATGATATTGAAATGTGCAGAATAAAAAATTAAACTCAAGTGTGCATTAGATGAAACGGAAATGTGCGGAATAAAAGGTACAAAAATAATATCACATCGTACTTTTTATTCTCTACATTTCAGTTTCACATAGTGCACATTTCAATTTCACATAATGCACAATTTAGCTTCACATAATGACATTGTATCGTACCATTTGTGTTGCACATTTTAATTTCACCTAATGCACATTACAGTTTAATCTCATGCACATTGAATTTTACTTAAAGTAAATCGAACGGTTCAGATTCATTCTCATTTCTCTCCTAAATATGAAATTGAAACCGAAATGTGCATAATAAAAGGTACAAAAATAACATCGCATCGTACCTTTTATTCTGCACATTTTAGTTTCATCTAGTGCACATTTCAAATGCACCTAATGCACAATTTAGCTTCACATAATGTCATTACATTGTACCATTTGTGTTGCACATTTCAATTTCACCTAATACACATTACATCTTTATCTAATGCATATTGAATTTCACATAAAGCAAATCTAACGGTCCAGATTTGATTCTTATTTTTCTCATATGATCACGTTCTTATATATATATATATATATATATTGGTTCTAATACAAAGGGGTCTTCCCATGAAAAGTAAGAAGTGATCTAAGCCCTTGATCATTTCAAAATGAATGGAATGGATCAAAAATCACGTTAGGAAATACTAAACCGAAATGTGCAATACTTAATACTAAAAGTGTATATACGATATGTAAAAGTGCATACTTACTTCATTAAAAATAGTTACAATTCGATTTTTGTACTTATTTTATTTCGAAGCGTGATGCACTTTTACTATCTTGTATTGCACTTTTTCTACACAACGCTTCACTTTTACTTTAGCGGATCCAATAAAAGTTGTGCATAATTACCATATTGCCACCGCGTTTTTGCTTTAAAAATTGATCTGATCCATTCATTTTATCAATTTAAAGGCCTAAATTAGTTCTTATTTTTCACCTAGGGATCACTTTTTATTTGAACCAATCCCTATATAGGTATAGAGAGAGGTTTTGGTTCAAATAAGAACATGATCTTAGGAGAGAAATAATAATGAATCTGGACCGTTAGATTTGTTTTAAGTGAAATTCAATGTGCATTAGATGAAACTATAATGTGCATTAGGTGAAATTCAATGTGCATTAGAAGAGATTTGCACTGATCTCTTCATCAATCAAAAACATGATTTTCTTCTGCGCTGATATAGAGATGGATCGCCCCCTCCTGAACCACCGTCGTTCCTGGAAGATGAGATCATTTGGATTGCTTTATTTTCGATGACTGGTGAAATCGGAACAAACTCTACAATTGACTCCATACCAGTGGCGGGAGAAACCGGGATATTTAAGAATTCTTTTGATAATTATTATCATCGTAGTAGGAGCAGTCAATCTGCAGGTAGAGTCTACTTCTTTGCAGGATTAGCGATTCGGCGTTTTCGATTAGAATCGTCTGTTTCTATGTCTCATCCCATTGTAGCATTGAGCTTTATGATTGTAATCTTTCTTGTCATCTTCATTAATAATAATTAAGTTATTTTTTTTTCAAAAACAAACAAAATCAGTAATATCAAACACTTCAAAAATCATTTTTTCACGAACGTAGAAAAAAATTAATTTCACATTTGCCATTTGAAAAGAAAAAGCGGAATCCGTTTCAAATTTGCTCTTACGTTCAGTCACTTTTTTGTATTTATATCATCTTACTTCCAAACAAATTATACTATAAAAATCACTAAATGAGTATATATGTACATTATCACAACAAAAAAATACTGATTTTGTCAAAGATTTTAGTCAGGGATACGGTCCCCAACAATCTTGTCAGGGATTTTGTTAGGGATTTCAGAAGAAATCGGTCAAACAGTTTTGTCAGGGATACTTCCATAACAAAATTTGTATGGGACAAAATCCGTAACAAAATCCCTGACAGAACCCTCAAACACGGCACCGGCCGGCTTTTTTGGCCGGAATATTTGTTAGGGAACAAATCCCTATCAAAAACAAGTTGCAAAAAGTAGCCGTTTCATTTTGTCAGGGACGTGATCCCTGACAACAGTTAAAATTGATAATTGTCACAGATTTGTTCCGTGACTAAATAAAAAATCAACATTTTACAATTTTGTCACGGATCTTTCCGTGTAAAAAGTTAACGTTATAAGTGAAATTCCGACCGTTACACATCCCTGACAACATCCGTGACAAATGTTACCATTTGACAAAATCCTTAACAAAATTCCTGACAAAATTTTCTATATATGCTTGCCATTTTAGCTAGTTTCATTCCATTCTTATGGTGTATAATTTTATAGAGAGTATTATAATGTGTTTGTGGAGTACTCAAAATGATGAAATTGGATGAATTTCTAGAGCCAAATGCGTGTTTCAAATAATATGGTATGTATTAAATGTATATCTTTGTTTTTTATGTAATACATATTTAATTGAATAGAGTATTAGTTTATTTAAAGCATTACACTTGTTATAATAAATCATTTTATGTTTTGCCAAAAAAAATCATTTTAAGTAAACAATAGATATTTATGTTGCTAGATAATTGTATCATTATATATAGTTGATTAGTCCATTTATTATTAATTGTTTAATTTCATTTATTAAATTAAGTTTTTGAATATATATTAACTTTTAGTAATAAATGTTAGTGTTAGAATTGAATGGAGCTATTTTTAATATAATATATCAAATATGTATAGATAAATTATAAATTGGATGTACAATGGACATGTGTAAATTATATATATTCATGTCGTTACTAATTGTATCATTATATATAGTTAATTATTAGTCCATTTATTATTGTATAATTTCATGTATTAAAACTCATAAATTTGAAAATGTGTTAATCTAATGCATTTTAATAATATATTCCTCAAATATTTTTGTCCTTAATATTTATTTTAATCTAATGAAAAAAATTCAAGCCTTTGTTGTAATAAAATATATAGATTTATGATGGAGTATTAACTCCTAGAGAGAAGGGAGAGCTAGAGAGATAAAGTGATATATCTAATGTATTTCCAACCCTTTACATGGCTTCCTTAGGGAGTATTTATCGGAGAAAAGCGGGCTGGGCTTCCAGGCTTGGGCCTGGAAGGCCCATTTACAATAAAAGGCCAATAAATGGCTAACAAATGGTATTTAATCTATTCTAACGGGTATACATGAATAAAACAGAGTGTACAATGAAATAAATGCTATCTATCGAGCGTATGTGGGCCGTTGTCCGGGTCCAATAGTCATGAGACCCGGGGGTCCGAGTCTATATACTCTATCAGGAGTCCCCCACTCTCTGAGTCGAGAGTATTCGAGACGAAAGAGAGTAGAACTGTGTGCTGATCTATCGTCGTCTGGTGAGTAAACTTCGTGAACAAAAATTTGAATTTGTGCTTCTTTGGTTAACAGAGGCGCTAAGTCCCCCGCTCTTCCAGTCCCCCACTCCTTGAGGCGAGTGTAATGAGGTGAAGAGGAGTAGAGTAATGCGTGTCGGATGATGTCTTCAACAGGGGGCCGAGGGTTGACACCTTTTGATCCACGATGGGGAGATGCCTCGTTAAAAACCTCATTAGGAAAAACCCTGTGGGAAAAAATCCTAATGAGGGAAAAAGAGTACATCGGATGCCCCCAAAATGAAACAAAAGGTGCGAGCCCTTTGGCCTGGAGATGGAGTTGCAGCGGTGCCCGTCTGCTGGGGGATGGTCGAGGCCGATCTCTAGATGTGGGTAGCTCATCATGATCAGTAGTCCTAGTCATAAAATAAAGATGACTAAGGGATGGGTCGAGCGACCGTCCACAATATGATGTTTGGTTCATCAAATAAAGATGACCAGAATGTAAGGCCGATGGGCCGAGAGGCCTGTACGAGAGCTTCACGTTGTCGAATATGGAAGACGAGGCGATGTATGGCCGAGGGGCCTGCATAGAGCTCCACGTCGTCAAATAAAGACGATTGGGCGATGTGTGGCCGAGGGGCCCGCATAAGAGCTCCACATCGTCAAATAAAGACGGCGGGGCGATGTGTGGCCGAGGGGCCTGCATAAGAGCTCCACATCGTCAAATAAAGACGATGGGGCGATGGTGCGGCCGAGGGGCCTGCATAAGAGCTCCATGTCGTCAAATAAAGACGACGGGGCGATGGTGCGGCCGAGGGGCCTGCATAAGAGCTCCACGTCATCAAATAAAGACGACGGGGCGATGTGTGGCCGAGGGGCCTGCATAAGAGCTCCACGTCGTCAAATAAAGACGATGGGGCGATGGTGCGGCCGAGGGACCTGCATAAGAGCTCCACGTCATCAAATAAAGACGACGGGGCGATGGTGCGGCCGAGGGGCCTGCATAAGAGCTCCACGTCGTCAAATAAAGACGACGGGGCGATGGTGCGGCCGAGGGGCCTGCATAAGAGCTCCACGTCGTCAAATAAAGATGTTGGGGCGATGATGCGGCCGAGGGGCCTGCATAAGAGCTCCACGTCGTCAAATAAAGACAACGGGGCGATGGTGCGGTCGTGATGTGAGGACAACGGAGATGAGGAGCCGGTCCTATAATATGATGACGAGGCGCTGATGAAGCCGATCGTCATATAAAGGAGATAATCACCATCCGGGAAGGGATGGCGAGCCCGATCGCTAGCTCAAGACTCGCGGCGCTGAGGAAGCCGGTCTTGAGATAGATGATCACGCCGAGGCCGAGGGGGTCGGTCGTGATGTGAGGACAACGGCGATGAGGAGCCAGTCCTATAATTTGATGACGAGGCGCTGATGAAGCCGATCGTCATATAAAGGCGATGGTCACCATCCAGGAAGGGATGGTGAGCCTAATCGCTAGCTCAAGACTCGCGGCGCTGAGGAAGCCGATCTTGAGATAGATGATCACGCCGAGGCCGAGGGGCCGGTCGTCATATGAGGAAGGGCAAGGCGTTGGCGCCGGACTGAACATGAAGGACGGTGGAGCTGGTCCGAAGATGAGGGACGGTGTTGGGCGCTCGTCTGAGATGAGGGACGGCGCTGGGCGCTCGTCTGAAAATGAGGGACGGCGTTGGGCGCTCGTCTAAAAATGAAGGGCGGCGTTGGGCGCTCGTCTAAGATGAGGGACGACGCTGGGCGCTCATCTAAAGATGAAGGACGGCACTGGGTGCTCGTCTAAGATGATGGACGGCGTTGGGCGCTCGTCTGAGATGAGGGACGGCGCTGGGCGCTTGTCTGAAAATGAGGGACGGCGCTGGGCGCTCGTCTAAAAATAGAGGACGGCGCGGGGCGCTCGTCTAAGATGAGGGACGGCGCTGGGCGCTCGTCTGAGATGATGGATGGCGGTGGGCGCTCGTCTGAAAATGAAGGACGGCGTTGGGCGCTCGTCTAAAAAATGAGGGACGGCGATGGGCGCTCGTCTGACATGATGGACGGCGCTGGGCGCTCGTCTGAGATGAGGGACGGCATTGGGCGCTCATCTGAAAATGAGGGACGGCGTTGGGCGCTCGTCTAAAAATGGAGGACGGCGATGGGCGCTCGTCTAAGATGAGGGACGGCGTTGGGCGCTCGTCTAAAAATGGAGGACGGCGCTGGGCGCTCGTCTAAGATGAGGGACGGCGCTGGGCGCTCGTCTGAAGATGAAGGACGGCACTGGGCGCTCGTCTAAGGACGGCGCCGGGCGCTCGTCTGAAGATGAGGGACGGCGCGGGGCGCTCGTCTGAGATGATGGATGGTGCTGGGCGCTCGTCTGAAAATGAGGGACGGCGCTGGGCGCTCGTCTAAAAAATGAGGGACGGCGCTGGACGCTCGTCTGACATGTATAATATTTGTCTGATATGTACTTAGTCAAATTTTGGGGATTTTATTTTTCATTGCTCGAGGTCGGCGAGTGCGCGGTCCGCGGCTTCCCTCTTTTTTTTGTTCCCTATTTCGGGGAGTGTCCTTTTTTCAGGCTTCGGCCGAAGGGGTCGATAGTCCTCCGGCCGGTTTGGACTTCGTTTATAACGTCCATGGTCTCGGGGGGGGGGGGGGGGGGGGGTCCCGTCGCCTATATATGACGCGGGCTAGACTTTTGGTTGGTTTCCAACGGCTGCCGTTGCCCAACCCCGAGTTTGGGGATTTTGTCACTTCGGCCATGATTTCAGGCCTGTCGTCCTGCGATCTGGCGCGTGGACGACGCGGTGAACTTCCCATTTCAAGACACGGGCCGTTTGCGGGCCCCTCGTCCTGGGGACGTCATCGGCCCCGCCTGAGCGTCTCGCTCTAAAGGGCCGATACGACGTGCTCTCTCAGCCATGCCTGAGCCCTTTTCTAATACAAAATACAATGAAGCATACCTGAGTCCTTTTCGCTCTATGGTTGCTGACACGATACGTGGTATCTTCTATTTACATTTTCAAAAAATAATTGAAATTCAATAGGTGTGTTGTTCATGACAACGTCTTTTGGGCGACGCGATTAGCGTCTCGGAGAACGAGGTGTACTGTTTACCGCTTTTAGGCACAATGCTGTATGCGGCCGGTAGCGGCTCTCATTTTTAGATGCCCGAGTCACCAAATAAAGGTGGCTAGGGTAGGTCGAGGGACCCAAATATAATTCAAATCATCAAATAAAGATGTTCAGTAAACTAGAGATTCAGTTGCACCACTTTGGGGATTTTAACCGGCTAGAAAGTATAGATAACAATAATAGCAGTAAAACTATTTGGCTCCATATTTAATGCATAAGTAGGAGGAAATTTTGGAGTACTTAGCTTATATTCGAAGCATGGTATGAGACGTTGAGAGTGTGCCTTGTGATTGGGCCCAGGAGCTTGTTTTGAGTGTCTTGACCCAAGAGGAAACTTTAAGGGAAGCCCACCAGTCATTTTGATTGAGGCCCGATGCCTTAAAATTCCACACGACTCCAATCGCGATATTCTGCCCACTTGCGCAGTGGGAGGTGGATGGACGAGGGGGCTCCCCCTGGCATGGCCTTGGAGAGGTTCCACCGGTGGAGGCCTACGACCGTGGGTCAGCGCCTGCGCGAGGGGCCGTTCTGGCGAGAGCCGGCTCCTCCTGACGCTGGGGACGAGGTGTCACCTTGAGGCGGAGGCTGACTTTGGCCGGGGCGGTGCTTGTGGATCTGTACAGACGAGGCCTACCATCTTCTTGGGGGAATTTGGCCGAGGTGGTCTCGATTTCCCAGCCGGACGAAGGTTGAGCTTGGTCGGGGTGACCCTGTTTTCTCCGGTGTCAGACTTCACCGACGGGACATGGTATTTGCTGGCCTGAATGTTCTCATGCTTACCTTGGCCGGTGTTTGAAACCTATCGGTCAGGACGAAGGAGGTACTGCTCTCCGCCTTGTTCTTTGTTTCGAATTTTGGTAGAGTTGTGAAGTGCTGGCCGAAGGATCCGCCATTCGGGGCCGATGGTGACCAAAGATGACGGATGGACGAGGGTCCCGCTCTGGACGACGGCTCCCCAATTCGGCGCCGATGGTGAACGGGGACAACGCGGTTGACGAGGGTCCTGTTCCGGACGAGTTGTCTCCGATTTTGGATGAAGAACCTATTTGGCCGATGTGCCGTCTCCCTCGATTGTCTGGCCGAAGCTGTGAAGAGCTCTGGCTATTTCTGCCAAATTGGAGCTGAGAGCCGGTGGAGTCCACCGCTGCAGTCTGGGCGAGGAAGGGCATTTGGAAGCAGATGTTCCCAGGACAAAGGGTGCAACACCTGACCTGTCACCAGTTCATGTTTGACCGAGGGGTACTGCGTGGTGATGGGGCCGTTGCAGATGAGGGGCGCTGAGCTTGGCCGGAGGAACTGCCTTTCCCTTGCTTGGCCGATGGTTTTTCTTTTGTTAGACCGTCGTGGGAGCTTGGCCTGTCACCGGTTCATGTCTGACCGAAGGAGCTTGGCCGAAGGAACTGCGTGGTCACCTGTCTTAAGTCCACGGACGAGGAGATAGCTTTGATAGAAGAGTCTCCCTTGGCCGACGGGTCGACTATCAAGTTGTTCCCCTGCTTGGCAGATGGTGTACCGCTGGCGTACTTGTCCCCTCCGTTCAAGCTTGGCCGAAGGTGCTCCGTGCGTGTAGTGCTCTGCCACTACATGGAGGGGTCCATTGTTTTTGTTTTGTTTTTTTGATTGAGGATTGAGTTGGCGGTTAAGTTGCACTATGCCACACTTGACTCCCAATTGGGCCGATGTGGCATCTTGGCTGATGGGTCCAGCTTCCACCAATTAGGCTGAAGAGTATCAAGTTGGGAGGGTCTCACTTGATGTTTTCTAGCTCTCAATGAAAGCACCATTTGATGGAGTTTTAACTCCTAGAGAGAAGGGAGAGCTAGAGAGATAAAGTGATATATCTAATGAATTTCCAACCCTTTACATGGCTCCCTTAGGGAGTATTTATAGGAGAAAAGCGGGTTGGGCTTCCAGGCTTGGGCCTGGAAGGCCCATTTACAATAAAAGGCCAATAAATGGCTAACAAATGGTATTTAATCTATTCTAACGGGTATACATGAATAAAATAGAGTGTACAATGAAATAAATGCTATCTATCGAGCGTATGTGGGCCGCTGTCCGGGTCCAATAGTCATGAGACCCGGGGGTCCGAGTCTATATACTCTATCAATTTATTTTAAACTTTTACCTCCTTTTTGTATTAATAGATTTTTAATAATTTATAAAAAATTAAAATATACATTGTTAAGGCAGAATCCCTGACTAGTTTAAAAGTCAATCGGCGCACATCTCCCCATTCTGACTATCTCTTTACACAAGGTGACAGAAAAACCGATTTCCAATGTGTTTAGTCAGGGATTTATCCCTCACTACATCCCTAAGTACTGCGTCAATTGAAAAATGTGCCGTTTCTAATTAATAATGTATTCGAATTTCAAATTACATTGAACTTGTTAGGGATTTATCCCTGACTAACTCTTTATTATATAAATGTTTCTATGCATTTTTTCGCACATCCTCTTCTCCCACAACCCTAAACCTTTTTCGCCGCTGCGTTGGAATCCCACTCCACCCTAAACCTTCTTCGCCACTGCCTTCGAATCCACCGGCCTCCGCCTCTCAATCCGATTCCGCCGCTATCGAAGGCCTCCTCCTCTACGGTTCAGGTCACATCTTCCGTTTTTTCTTCATTTACTTTAAATATTTTCAAGTTTTTACATTCCTATGCATGTCTCCGATTTTAAGTTTGGTTTTATGCATGCTTAACTTTGAAATTCTCCTTTAAATCTATGTTTGTATCTTCTAAGTCGTACTGTGAATGTTCATCACTGCACACTGTCAATCTTTTCAAATTTTCCGGCTTTTCAATTTATGAAATACTTTTTCGCTATATGAAATTGCTAGTTCGAACTTTTGAGTTCTTCCTAAAATTTCAAATAATTTTTAAAATAAGTAAATACATTTTTCATACTTTTCTATTATTATCTCAACTGTGTGAACACGTTTTTAGAGTATTTCAGACACTTTCTTAAAATTAAAATCTTTTGCATCATATGAAAATGGTTATCTCCTATTTTAATACTATTTTTTCGGACCTTTTGCACTCAATTATATCTATTACATCTCCACTTACATCTTATGAAATGGTTATCTTCCTTTTCCTATTTAAAATTCTTACTGGTTATCTTCCATTTAAAATTCTTGGTTGTTTACTGGTTATCTTCCATTTAATCTTCTTACATCTTTGTTAATATGTTACCATAAACACCAGTTAATATGTTACGGGGAATGGGCTCGCTCTCTCGCACTATTCTAAAAAATATCCCGTGGTTGTGGTTCCTCCTCTCAACCCGGACCTTCTCGGCAAGAAGTTGATGAGCTACGAGAGATGTTAAAAAGACAGCAGGAAAAAGAAGAAGCCCGAGAAGTTGAAATGCGGGAAATGCGTGCTATGGTTGCTACATTAAGGCAACAATCTCAAATGGCTATGGTGGGCGGATATAACCAAGGGTTCCCCTATGGTAGTTGCTATTCTCAGCCTGGCAGCCAGCAGTTTTTCACTCCTCTGCCAGGGGGGATGCCGGGGACGATGCCTCGGGGGATGCCGGGGACGATGCCTCGGGGGATGCCGGGGACGATGCCTCGGGGGATGGGGGTATGCCGGGGGGATATATGACCGGAGGTCAGCCCGAATTTAAGCCCGGCGGTCAGCCCGGCGGTCAGCCCGAAAGTAAATCAGGAAGTCAATTTGATGTACATGGTTTTTTTAATTGTATTCATATTTTTGTTACGGAAATATCCGTTGTAAAACAATTTAATTTTTTTTTACGTTTTTGGATTCTCGTCACGGATATATCCCTCACAAGTTTGATTTATTATATTGACCGCATATATATATATATATATATATATATATATATATATATATATATATATATATATATATATATATATATATATATATATATGAATTTAAATAATAGTATTCGTACATTTGAAAAAAACATTTGTATGGGATTTATCCCTCACTACAATTTTGAATACTTCACTGCAATTTCCAATGTTGTCTAGGAATTATCCCTGACTATGTAAATAAAATATTATTCGAATTTTGAATTTGTCAGGGAATTATCCCTAACCATGGAAATTGGACTGCAGAAATATTTTGAATTTGGTCAGGGATTTGAATCCCCGACAAATCTCGCCGGTGACTGGCACTCAGTTGTAGAGGATAAATCCCTGACAATGCGCTGACAAACGTTTGTCAAGGACACCAGATCCCTAACAATAGTTTTGTCAGGGCGCTGGAGTCGGGGATGAATTCGTTGACAAAATCCCTAACAAAATCATTTGGTCGGTTATTTGATCGACCGACCGAATTTCAGCTAAATATTCCATCGCGAAGCTCGTTAAATGATTTTTGGAAGTTAACTGCGTTTTATATGTATTTTTTAGCGCAGTTAACTTCCAAAAACCATTTGATGACCTTCCCGATGGAATATTTAGCTTAAATTTTTTGTGGATAAACTAGACTTAATGAAGAACATGCCATAAAAAATTCATCAAAAAACTCCACCGGGAAGAGCCCCAAAATCCGTCGGCCGAACGGCGGTTCCTATGGAGTATTTAACTACTCTACTATGGAGTATATATACTTATATATTTTGGACGGTTATCGGTGACCGACCAATAACCGATAAATATAATCGAATAAAAACCGAATAACCGAATAACCAATTCTTTTTATTTTATTATAACCGAAAATCGATCGAAGCCCGATTTTTTTGGTCGGTTCGGTCATCGATTTTCGGTCAGGTCGGTTAAATCGGTTATTTGCTCACCCCTATTTGTTAGGGATATTTTGAACTGTGACCCCTAACAAAATCTATTGTTTTAATAGTAAAACTCAGTTTTAAAGGGCTGACATGTCATAATCTTATTCGTTAAGAGAAGTTGGAATAAAACTCCTATATTAAATCATTTAAATCACACATAACGAAAAGTCAATATGATAAATTCTAACTTCTCGGTAATCCTAAAACTAAGGAAAACTGCCAGGTGTATTAATTAAAAATGACATTTGGAATAGGACTCAAATTCGTGAAGATAAATTCCCAGGTCTATTAATTAAAATGACATTTTGAATACGGAAAACTCACATAACGAAAGATAAACTCCATAACGAATTTAATTAAAATCCGTGAAGATAAATTCCCAGGTCTATTAATTCACATAACAAAGAGTAAGTCATTTGGAATAGGACTCAAATTCCATCTCGCTGAAGCTAAACACTCCCAAGGCTATTAGAACTCAACTCTCAAACATCTTGCCGTATCCCTTATGAATCAACCTGTATAAATAATAAAACATTTACGGCAGTGCAAATACCAATTAGCATACAACATCACAACCCAGAGAGTTATTACACTTAAAATAATGGTTATTTCTCACCCATCTTTCATGGTGCAATATGATTGCATCAACGAGGTCTCTAATCGAAAGCAAATCAGGTCTTTACGTGCAAGGCTGGTCACTCATTGGGATAGTTTTCGTCAGTCCAATCCGAATCAATTTATTTCTTACGAACTACTTTTAATTGATGAAAATGTATGTTTAAATTGCAGCAATTTTATAGATTTATTACTTATGTTTTGCATATAAATATCTTAAATTAATCATGTTAGAGGCATGAAATTTGGTGTCAATAAATATAATTAACACTATAGGTTCAATTACATGACAGTACCGTAATAATTATACTTACTTATATAAATAGTGTTATCTAAATAGTTATTATTTAGATAACACTATAAATAGTGTTAATTATTATAGGTTGAATTAGATAAATAGAGAAAAGCAATCACATTGAATTTCATTGTGCCTGTGACTCGGTTAAAAAAATCAAAATCCAAAGTAATCGGATAACATGACTCCTTTAGAGTTTGCCCTGGGTGTTATTCAGAAGTACTCCATATGTAGAAAATTTATACTGACTCCTTAAGAGTGTTAAATCCATGAAACATGACTCCTTATGAAGACAGAGGTCATAACATGGTAAAAACATTGACTGTGAGAACTACACTAAATCATACTCTGCATCTTTTAACAAGTGTTTAGAAAATTTAAAAACCCCAATAACATAACACTACTTGGTCAATTTTGTGGGGTGGGCTGTGGGGGACTTTGTACTAGGAACTAGACTTCCTATTTCAATGAGCAAATTGCATTGAGGCTTGATACTATAAACTAAATTTACTATGTCTAAAGCCACCTTATTTCTCCTTTCTTATCTCTAAGGGAGAGGGATGGAGCAGAACATATCAAACAAATTGTTGGCACATGAAATCACCATAACTTATAAGGCTGAAGTTATTTCAACATATGATAATGTGCACATATAGACTTTAAATGTGCATGGTGTCGGGCCATATTTGCTAGCTTCTAACAGCCCAACCACCCACTATCGATCTGTTGAATTTAAATCCTATATTGTTAACTTCCACAAGATTTTTGTAAGGGTTCTGTTATGGAAACAATATATTTCATGAAGGCTATACTGCTCACAGTGGTGCTACAGACTGTAACTTTATCTGCAACAATTTTAAGAACATGAGAACTGTTGCAGAGTAAACTTACAACATAAACCAGAACCCGCCAACGAAAGGAATGCCCCCAACTCAACCCGCATCAATTCTTACTGTTACCATAACATGCACCGTCCATTGTTATGAATTTTCCGGGTACATTTAACATTTATCTCAATCTTATGAATTTAATACATATTATATGTAGTGTGATTTCCTAACTCTCTCATAAACACACCTTATTCATGTCATTTACAAATAGGTTGTTTTTTTAAAAATTTACCATATTTGAATAGGATATCATGACATTGGGTCTATGGACCACACATGCCAATTTTGCTACTCCAAAATGTGGTATGGAGAAAGACTTTCTCCAAAAGTCAACACCAACAGTCCTAAATTTTCAATGTGTTGTCAACAAGGACAGGTTCTTTTACCATCGCTACAACAACCACCTGATTTTCTTTTAGAACTATTCAAAGGTAGCGATAGAAGAAGCACAAAGTTCCTGAACAATATTAGGGCATATAATATGATGTTTGCATTTACTTCGTTGGGGGGCAAGGTACAAAAAGAACTCAATAATTCCGGAGGACCCTATGTATATCGAATGCATGGTCAAAATTATCACTTGATGGGAAGCTTGCTACCAGTTGATTCGAGCAAACCTAAGTTCTCACGCTCTATATTTATGACACGGAGAATGAGATACCGAACAGACTTCGTGCATTAGAGTAAGTTTGTAACACACTTACTTTATTGTCTACTAATATAAATTTATATATTAGGAATGGTATCGGTTTGAATAATTTTTTATATGCATGACTTCTTAACTAAATACTTATACGGTTAATTAATTACACATGTTTGAATGTCTTTTTTTAGACAATCTGTTTGATTAATCATAGAAATATATGGATAAATTTTCTAACCTTTTTTTAAAGAATAATTTATCTAGCCTTAATAAATTTAAATTAAAGTTAAACAATCCATATTAAAAATTGCCCAGGTAAAATATTTAAATTTATTAGATAATATTTTTTTCATTACACGAATAAATACATTGATATTTTCATTTTTTGTGAATTTAGGAAATCAGAATCATCAAATGAGCTCGATCCAGAAATAGTTCATGGCTTGAAAGATATGATGGACCAACACAATGAGTTGGCGAAGTGCTTTCGTTCTGCAAGGGATAGATTCCAAGAAGCACCACAAACAGAATTCAAACTCAGACTACTCTGTAACCGTGAAAGAGATGGAAGAACATATAATTTGCCCACTGCATCTGAAGTGGCTGTTCTTATAGTCGGAGATTTGGATAGTATGTCTTCTCACCGTGATATTATTTTGGAGCACAAAGATCGCACTTTGCAACGCATTAATGAGCTCCATCCTTCATATTTGGCCTTGCAATATCCCATACTATTTTCATATGGAGAAGATGGGTATAGATTAGAGATCAAGTATAGACAAGTTGAAGGTAGAGATGCTATCAAACGGAAAGATGTCACAATGAGAGAATTCTTTGCCTACAGGCTTCAACAAAGGGATGTCGAATTTAGTACAATTCTATGATCACGAAGACTATTTCATCAATTTATTGTTGATGCTTATACGATGATAGAAAGTGATCGCTTGAAGTATGTCCGGCTAAATCAAAAGAAGCTAAGAGCAGATGTTTATAATGGGTTAACCGATGCGGTTGTAAGAGGCGAAACAAACCCAAACACTCAAGGCAAAAGAATTATTTTACCATCTTCTTTCACAGGAGGTGCAAGGTATATGATACAAAATTACCAAGATGCCATGGCGATAGTCACACAATTCGGAAACCCGGATTTGTTCATCACATTTACGTGCAATCCCAAATGACCAGAAATAGAGAGAGAAGTAAAAAAGGCGGGAGTGAGACCAGAAGATCGGCCCGATTTGGTTACAAGGGTCTTTAAGATAAAGCTAAACAATTTGATAGCCGATTTGAAAGATCAGAATATATTCGGCCATCCAAGAGCATGTAAGTTTTACTTTTGACAAAATGTTTACTTTGTTAACACATGCACACAATTTTACTTATCTTAATAATGGTATTATAGTGTAATATATCTTAGATGGACTAATGGGATGTGTAGGTGGATGTCTAACATAAGATTCAAAGCTCTGACATTTTTAATAAACAGAACTACATTAATTTCATTATAATTAACAAAAATATTGTCCTGCGATTTTATAATTACATAACTAAAAAAGGAAAAGTTCCCGAAGTAGGACTAAAAAAGTTTGAAAATTATAAAATAGGACTGTCATATTTTTTATTCCCAAAATAGGACTAATTACTGGCATGTTTAGAAAATATTGTCATGTTTGAAGTCTGGTACTACCAAAACATGGCAGTAATTGGTCCTATTTTGGGAATAAAAACATGACAGTCCTATTTTAGAATTGAAAACTGTTTTAGTCCTATTTTGGGTAATATCTCTTTAACAAATGTCATAAATGTGTATTAGTGAATTATCTTACCATGCCTTACATTATTTTATCACTCATCTACTTTCTCTATTCACGTAATACCTTTTATAAAAAAAATTATTCCATTTATTCAAAAATAAATATTTCTGTCATTTTTATATGGTGACATTTCACTTACTATGATAGTACTATATGTCGCATTTTATATGCAGTGGTCTACACGATAGAATTTCAAAAAAGGGGACTGCCGCATTCCCATATTGTGTTGTTCTTACAACCATAGTTCAAACTAAGGGAGTGTGATGATATAGACAAAGTCATATCAGCCGAATTGTCGGATCCGAATCTCGACTATGAGCTCTTTAATGCGGTGCAAAGCACAATGATCCATGGACCATGTGGATATCTAAACAAGAAAGCACTGTGCATGGAAAACGGAAAGTGTGGCAAATATTATCCAAGAACTTTTAACCAATTCACAACAGTGCGTGAAGATGGTTATCCAATCTATAGAAGAAGGAATACCGGTATCACGGCCGAAAAAAATAAAATACCGGTTGATAAAAGATATGTTGTGCCATATAATCCGTACTTGCTCAGAAAGTATTGCGCCCACATAAATGTCGAGTGGTGCTATAAGGCGAGATCTATAAAATATCTCTTCAAGTATGTCAATAAAGGTCACGACCGTGTTACCGCTGCATTATATGAAAAAGATACAGCAGAGAACAACTATGTCGTACATGATGAGATTAAAGCTTACTGCAATTGCAGGTATATTAGCGCCGCAGAAGGTATGTGGAGGATATTGAGCTTTGATATACATTACAGAATCCCGGCTGTTGAAAGACTGAGTTGTCATCTCCCCAATCAGAAATATGGGGTATACAATGAACATCAAGAAATTGAGCAGGTAAGTTTTGTAAACTGACTTTCAATTAAAATAGTTGAATATAATAATAGTTACTAACAATTTCATTTTAATATTTTCAAAAATAATAGGTGGTGCAGCAGTCCAAAGTACAAAAAACCACGCTCGCTGCGTGGTTTGAAACTAATAGAGTTGATCCAGATGGTAGAACACTTTCTTACGCAGAATTTCCCATGAAGTATACATGGAAAGAGAGTGCAAAAGTTTGGGTGAAAAGACAACAACGCTCATGCATTGGGAGAATACATAACATACCTCCGGGATCGGGCGAGTGTTGGTACTTAAGGATACTACTCAATAAAGCTAAAGGATGTCAGTCTTTTGAAGATGTTCGCACCGTGGATGGTGTCGTATACCCGACATACAAAGATGCCTGCCACGCACTAGGTATTATAGATGACGATCAAGAATTTGTTGAAGCACTCGAAGAAGTGAACAAATGGGGAACTGCATCATACTTAAGAACATTATTTGCTACTTTTCTGCTTATAAAGAATCTGCATTCTCCATTGCACGTGTGGACCAATTGTTGGAAGCTTCTTGCAGATGATTTCTTGCATGGTCCAGGAAATCCAAATATAACGTACATTGTCTCAGGTACGCTTCCACATCATTAACAATTATATTGCATTTTACAGAATAAATAGGATTACTATTATTTTTCAATTTAAAGAGTGACATTAGTTTTACATATCATTGTACATGTTAAATTATTTAATTATATGTATACAATTAATGTTCTTAAATTATTTAAGAGAGCGAGGCTCAAGACAAGGCACTTCAAAGGATCGAAGAGATTCTAAAGAGTAATGGAAGAACATTGGCTGACTTTGAAAGGATGCCTGTCGTAGAACATATAGATGATGGACGAGTAGTTGACGCATTGGTGCGGGAAAAAATACAGTATGATAAGGAAGAATTGTCTAGCCAGCTGATGCAGTTACTTCCATCATTAACGACTGAACAAAAAGAAATTTATGATTGTGTTATTAATGCAATATCTACAGATCAAGGAGGTAGGAAAACTACATAAAATTAATGAATACTTATTATATCTCAATTAATATCTTAAGTCATGCTAAACACGTCACCCGTTATCTTCACAAACCAGGTGTGTATTTTGTTCATGGATTTGGTGGGTCTGGAAAAACATTCTTATGGAATACATTGGCAGCATCTGTGAGGAGCAGAGGAGAAGTGTTGGTTAATGTTGCTTCAAGCGGCATTGCGTCATTATTGCTTCCCGGTGGTAGAACCTCTCATTCCAGGTTCCAATTTACTCTTCACAACTTCCAATTCAATTATTAATAAAACTACATTATTAAAAAATAATTTAATCGTTAATACTAATGCAATCAAACATAATCATAAATTTAAAATGATTCTGCATACTTCATTTATAATAACTACGTTTTATATTAATATTAATAATTTAAGTCTCCAATTATATAATACATAGTATATATTAGCATTAGTATATATTATTCTGCAATTCATTCCAGGTTTTCGATCCCATTGAGTATTGCTGAAAATTCAACATGTAATATCAAGCGTGGGAGTCCAAAATCAAGATTATTAATAGCCACAAAATTAATCATTTGGGATGAAGCACCAATGACTCACAAGTATTGCTTTGCGGCTCTTGACAAGACACTCAGAGATATTTGCTCATCTGTAAATCCAAAGAATGAAGAGTTGCCCTTTGGTGGAAAAATTGTTGTTCTATGAGGGGATTTTCGACAGACGCTACCGGTAATCCCTAAAGGCACGCGTGAAGAAATTGTCATGTCGGCAATAAACTCATCATACTTATGGGATTATGTTCAAGTCAAGCATCTCACAATAAACATGAGGTTGATGCATCAAAGCAACATGCTGGATAGGGAAGAAGTTGAACGATTTGCTAGGTGGATATTACAGATTGGCGAGGGCACTATCGGTAAGGAGTCTGACAGAGGCATTGAAGTTGAAATACCACCTGATTTGTTGATCCACTCGAATGGGGATAACTACAAAGCCATTGTTGACAGTACTTATCCAGACTTGCACAACAATCTGTCAAATTTTGACTACTTGGAAGAGAGGGCAATCCTGGCACCAACTTTGGAAATAGTAGAGGGCATAAACAACTACATCCTCTCAACGTTACCAGGAGAAGAGGTAAAATATTTCAGCTACGACAGCATATGTCCCACTGCGACAAGTAGTTCTGGTGATGATGACATATATCCACAAGAATATTTAAACAGCATTTCAATATCTGGATTGCCAAATCATGTGCTTAGCCTCAAAATCGGTGTCCCTATAATGTTATTGCGCAATATTGATCAATCTGCAGGTCTATGCAATGGAACACGAGGGGTGATAAAAAAATTGGGGAAACGCATCTTGGAAGCCAAAGTCCTCACCGGACCGAGCAGATGGAATAAAATATTGATTCCAAGGATGAATCTATGCCCAACAGATACAACGTTGCACATAAAACTTCAGAGGAAACAATTCCCAATTTTAGTATGCTTTGCAATGACCATCAACAAAAGTCAGGGGCAAACACTAGCACATGTTGGACTTTATTTGGAAAAAAGTGTATTCACGCATGGGCAGCTATATGTGGCTGTTTCAAGAGTCAAGAGCAGAAATGGGTTGAAAATTTTGTTGGGTGGAGGAGAAGGATGCAATACAACAACAAATGTTGTATACAAAGAAGTCTTTCAAAATGTTTGATTTTCTTTTATAGCATATCGATGTATGATACTTATCACAAGAATATTTTCATTTCACTATACTTTTGTTACTTTGCACGTTATGAACTTTTTTAAATTACCGTGCTAATATTAATGACAATAATAAAAATGATAATAATAATAAATCTTAAGCCACCAATTTTTATCCCTTTCTCATTTCTCAACAAAACTTTAGTAATATACCTGTAATATATTATTTTTCAACATAAACAATGTTATTAACCATTTCTATAAATAACTCAAAACATATATTAATATATGCTATCTTTTTCCTACACATTTAATATATGATGGAGTATTATATTTCAAATTAACATGACACTACCGGGGCATTGCCCCGGGTGTTACACTAGTTCTTGACTATTCCAGTGTTTTTTTGTAGTGTATGTAGGATGTTTTTGTATAAAAACTCAAATATCTATATGTAGTTATGATCATATTAGTGTTTTGCTCCAAAAAAAAGATCATAGTGGTAATGCATCAACGGTTCCTTACATTGTACATTTTTTAATGGAAAAAAATTTTATTAACAAAAAGCAATATAGATTACTGATACGGAAAAAACATACTCGTATATGATAAAGGAAAATTAACAAAACACCCAACTCTAAATTGTCCCTTCCTAGAAAAGCCTCAAGACCATACAAGTCTTTGAAGTCCAAATTGTGTTTGAGATTTAGTCCTCATAAGATGTGACTATGTGACCATTGATTTTTTGAGTTCTGATGTTGGAGGGTTGGCTTTTGGGGTGTCTAAGATGTGGTCGTCTGTCTGATGGGGGAGCTTTAGATCTTGTTCAGGTACCAGAGGTGAGGTATTGTCATCGTTGGTATTGACACCCTGCTGTCGCGGTGAAGCAGCCACAGGCATCTCCGTTGATGTCCAAGCCTTCCCCACCAGTCGTGGAATCCCTTGGGAGTTGTCTGGGCTCAACACCTGATGTGGAGATCTGATTTCTGCAGTTCAAACTCTTGCAGAATCATCGGCCAATTCACCGATAATCCCTTAGATCACCAGAGCGCTAGAACCCCCTCACCACAAAACCAACCCCCTTGCACTAAACATATGTACAAACTTCAATCCGATCTTTCATCAAATTCAAGGTCACATGTTCGTAACTTATCTCAATTAAAAATATTGACATTTGGCAGAACATGTATATATATAATATGTAAGAAAGTACAACAACAAAACATTAATTTCAAAATAATTTCCCAAATAATCGTTCAAACAAGTATGAAAGCAATCAAATAGGCCATGGACCCATGGTGCTTTATTTACATAATTGGGCCGGGCAGTAGATTATTGAATTAAGGCACCTACCTTTTGCTTTACATTACCGGTGAGCGAATCACCTTTTGTATTTCTAAAAGCTAATAAGGGAATTAAGGGTTGCTTCTAAAGCACGAGTCTTGATGACCCTTGAAACATTATTCTCTGATCAGACCTTTCTTGAGGTGCAATGTAAAATATATGCCCACTTTACAAAAGCATTATCTGAAATGTTCGCGTTCATATTATTCCAACACACAAAAATGGCATATCTAATCAAATAAATTTCTTAGTTAATTTGGTTGGAATTGCCTTATTTGTAAGTATCTAATCGAAAATCATGACCGTCATAGTGTATTTTCAATTACTTTTGTCATCTTAATAAAAAAGTACCATAAAACTGAAAATATTTTCAAATCAACTTTCAATGAAGACTACTTAGGATGTTAATCCGGATCGGATCGGATCATACCAGATTTAGATAGTTATAAAATACACAAAAACTTGACATTTACCAAACCAGACCAGTTCAAACCAGATGAGACTAGATCAGACACTAGATTAGCCAATTTCAATTCAAGTTAAAACATCCTTCCTACTTCCTAGCAAAAAATACAAATCATGACAAATTCAAATTCAAATAATACGTACTATTTTCAAAATATCGAGTTGAGCTACGTCAATTGGTGAAGAAAGAATTTTAAAGGGAAACCGAAATTTCTTATCATATTGGTTTAGGGGAGGATTAAGGTTACATTTAAAAAAATCAATGGTTTAATGCACCAAAGCTCATCGGGATTTAAAAAATGTGTCAAACCCCGTGTGTTTTAATTATTCATGCGCAAGACCTCCTCCGAGAACAAATTATACAATTCTGAAATCACTTTTTTTAATAGTATGATAGAGTATGCAAGCAATTTCTTCAACAAAATTTAAATTATACAGGAAAACTAATCATTTTTCATTTATTTGGCAATTAAATTTGTTCACGGAAGGGGTTTGCGCATAAATAAGTATAACACAGAGGGGTTTGATGCATTTTTTAAATCACAAAGGGTTAATACGCCGAATTCATATTTTCGCGAGGGGATGTGGTGTATTAAATCCATAATTTCAAAGTGCTAATAGTTAGACTTTTGACAAAATAGAAATGGTTAGAAGTAGTGCAACACAATTACCTAATACCTATAGGGGTAGATGAACTTAATTGGAGGTCACGGGGCGGTTGCGTGCCCCACTTCCGAGTTTCGATCACCGTAAGTAGTGATACAATGGTAATCTATTTCAATTGAAAAGAATATACTTCCAAGATATCACGATAAGTGTCTCACTTTCCTTTTTTTAATCGTATCAAAATAAATGTCCCACTTTCATTTTAGAAAATAAATCCAATCCAAAAATAGCTACAATACCCTTTAATAAAGTAAACAGTACTACTAAAGTACAAAAAATCTCCTACTTTTTAAAAAATATACAATAAACATGTAAAATAACTTAAATTACGTGAAAAATCTACTGAGACACTTGTTTTAATACACATATTTTAATACGGAGGGAGTAATACACTCATAATATTAATTGTTAAATAAAATACTGATGCTATTTTTAAATTTTATTTATTACTTCCTATTAGGAATAGAAGTATTAGAGGTTACAATTTCTATTAGATCAGAAGACCTATTAGTAATAGAAGTATTTAGAGGTTATAGTTTTAGTTAGACTAGAACTCTATTAGATTAGAACTAATATTTAGAAGTATTAGTTAGACAAAATCCGTGACTAACATAGTTAGTCACGGATTTTTTACACTGCGGTCCGTGACTACATGCGAATTTTTTTGTAGTGCATGTAAAGACAGGATGCCTATTTATATTCCTTTTTCAGCCTTAATAAAATATCGATCATTAGAAGAATTAATCCCCAGAGAGAAGTCACAGACTTCCCCCTTCCCCCCTGCGCTCTTATTGCGCTCTTCCAGCCACGGGCAAGAAGAGTAACCCTAGCAGGCAGGTTATCACCTCAACCGGGTACCCTGCTACCCCAAGACGTCCCTGGACTCGTTCTCAGTCACAAAACCCTAACAATTTGAATTGAACATTAATTAGGTTGAAGTAGAAACATATCTTCAATTATATTATACGTAGTAGTAATTTAAAATCAAAATAACATCATTTTGACTTCCATCAAATATACAGTCCGTTTGGTGACACCTTTTTTGACTTATCAGACAAATTTTCCACCAAACACGTAATTTTTGATTTCGCACGCTAAATTATGTAATAATAAGAAAAAATAAGGTACATTGGAGTTAGTTTTCTGGCTATATTGGTTGAATTTAGTGTAGAGGATCATTTTAGCTATTTTTCATATAATTTTTTAAATTATTTATTAATAACAAATATTTTAAATATATTTTTTTCATAAATCACTGGAATTAGCCAATACAACGACTTCATCTAAAATTTCATAAATTTCAACATAATCAGGCAGTTCAGCCAATTTTAATGTTATCAAACGAGCTCATAGTTTATTTTAAAGAATGGATTGTTGTTTTTTATATACTCGCACTTCAATTATAGTAGTATCTGCTCCTTTGTAATGTCAACACCCTTCAATTGTGACATTTTGAATTGTGTTTCAAAAGTGAAATTAAATAAAAAGAACTCTGATGACACCAAAATGAAGTGCGGCTACACACTATGACTTTACAGATTAGACTTGTACAAACATGTACTGGTGTGAACATGTGGGTTTAGTCTGTTGGACACAATCACAATTCAGAAAAAAAAAAATCAGGACTAGATCCAAACGGAACTAGCCGAATGTGAGGCCAGTTCAACCACTATTGAAAGCTGAAAAGTGATGTTTTTAGATGCATTCATGTTTTCGAGATTCCGGTTCGAATCCCGACAACGGCCTTGAGAGGTTATTATACTAAAAAATGCATAGGGCCTCTGCAAGTACCGGGGACAGAGTCTCACTCTTTATCTGTCAGATTGTGATTATAGTCCAATTTACATCCTTTCAACGTATCGTCCGATCGTTGTTGTGGGGCCCTCAGGGATGGGGTGTCATCCTTTTTTTTATATTTTCAGAAGTTTGATTCGAATTAGTCTATTACTCGTATTATATGGTCTGATTCGAACAATATGATCTTGATTCTTTTTTTTAAGGGAAAGTTCCCGAAATAGGACTAAAACAATTTGAAAATTCCAAAATAGGAATGTCATGTTTTTTATTCCTAAAATAGGAGTAATTACTGTCAAGTTTAGAAAATACTGCCATGTTTGAAGTCTGGTACTGCCAAAACATGACAATAATTAGTTCTATTTTGAGAATAAAAACATGGCAGTCCTATTTGGAACTTTCAAACTTTTTTAGTCCTATTTCGGGTAATATTCTCTTTTTTTTAAATCCCAAAATGAACCACACTATGTGAGGGAGTGTAAAGGAACACATCCCGAATTTATTAATAAAAAGTTAAAGAATACAAGAGATAAAATAAAACATACAAGGAAATTAAAGAAAATTAGCGGTTGAAATTTTGAGTTGGAATTCTAAGAGAATCTTAGATATTCCTTTTGTATATGTTGTGAAACTTGATCGCCTTCTAAAGATAGGGTTGGTAAGTTTTTGCCTTCGGGCGGGAAGATTTATAACGATTTAGAGCTGCAGCCAATTTGTGTGGTGAGTCAAGCCTCGGGTCCACCGCGTATAGGTAATAATTTGATTCATTTTGAGGTTTTTTGACTGGATTCTAGTGACCATTGGGTGCGAAGTCCATCCCACCTGGTAGTATTGTTGTGTGTCTTGTTGATCTTCGTCTGAGACTTTGACCGAACTCTTGTTTGTGTTTTTTGTTCTAGTAACCTCCGTAAAGCCTTCCAGATATTCCTCCTCTTCAAGGGATTGAGGATGACTTGAAAAAGTTTTGAAAAGAGCATTTTTTCCTCAGATAGAATACCATCATTAGATAAATTTGGGGAAAGTGTAATATCATGTTGTGGATCAGATAGAGTATCATCATTCCCCGGTAATTCCTCATTGTTATTACAAGTGGGCATCATCAATTCACTGTTAGCAACACTCACAACATCGGAAACAATCAATAGGGGATGAGCATCGCCTACTGTTGCCGCCTTATTACAGGTAGCCAACGAGGGCTCAATTATCAGGGCCAAATCGTTGGCATATTCTGTAATCGTACACGTATCAACAGGAGGAATCGGGGCTGCAAAGGCAGCAAGTTCATAAACATGGTTATGTATGTTTTACTTTCATCTAAATCTTGTTCCTTCGTCTAATTTGATGTGGTCCGATTTTAGTCTTTTTGCGAGAATTTTTTATATGATCTGATTTATTAATGTTTGGTCAAATCTAATAAGGTTTTATCTGGGAGACCGAGGCTCTAATCAATATAAGAAAAAGGCATCCCAGATTTGAAGACTTAAATAGATCAGGTCAGATCAGACTTGAATTTCGTAATTATAAAATACACATAGACTCAAAACATGTTAAAAACATGTTAAGAGTTTTGCACGGTGAAGATTGCATCAAATTATGGGGACGGATGCAATTATATATATTGTGTTTAAAATATGTTTTCATTGTTTCGTTAAGTATGTGTGTTTTTAAATATGAAGCGAAGTGTTGACGATAAAAAAACAAATGAAGCGAAGTGTTAATATTGCTTTATATATATTGATCATATTTTAACACGTGTATTAAAATGAGTTAGTCCAAAAACATAATTAGTCATATTTTGTTCAGAGAAACTTTATTAGCAATATACATGTCATTTTTTCATTATATTTTTCTCAGTATTACGATATTATCTGTCTATCCCAAATTGATGTTCAATATTTTATGGAATTTTATCAATTCAGGACCCGAAAGATAGATGAATTATCAATTCAGGACCTGGAAGATGAGATCTATCCATATAGGATCCGAATAATGAAAAACTATCAATCTAGGACCTAAAATTTCATATGTTTTGATTTATTTAATTTTTTATTAATTTGATTGCTAATTTTTGATAAACTTTTCTTCACAAAAGTTTATTAGTTTCATAAAACTAAATAATATTTAAAAATTTTAAGATAAAAAAATTAATAAAATTTCGGATAACTTATGCCCTAAATTGATAATTTCCGATCATTCAAGTCCTAAATTGATAATTTTTCATCATTCGGGTCCTATATCGATACATTTCATCTTTCAGGTCCCGAATTGATATATCATGTATCTTTCGGGCCCTGAATTAATAAAATTCCATATTTTATTAAGTCTGACTAACAATAAAATTAATTTTTCATAAATAATTCACAAATTAGCGTTTATAACTAAAAAAATATGTATGTCAAATGATATTCATTAATCAAATTCAGTTGCAATAACCAAATATGAAAAATGATTATAAGTTTTAGTCTAATTTGAGAATAAACTAAAATTTATTTTAATTAATAAAATGAAAGTGAGTATTACCTTATGACGGTTGAAATATTTTTTCCTTAGTTAGACTACATTTGTTACAGTTAAACGATAGTTGACAACATTATTTTTCATCATTCAAACTGACTCGCATTTTGTAAATTCAATCCCAATTCCAGGATTCTCTTTTTCACAATAACAAATAGAGTGACACTCTCATTTCCCACACACAACGGAGATAGTACATTGGTATTTGTTAATGTTGGTATTTAATTATTTATGTACTCCGTAAACTATAAAAAAATGAAATTGACATTAATTTTTGGTACGAATATGCCAAATCCGTGCCACAACCATTTTGGCACAAACTATTTGACATAAAATCATCGATCAATTCATGTAAAATTCGTGTCAATAACGTAATTTTTTTGTAATCGTATTATAATTAATATTTATAGTTGCAATACAACCCTTCTAAAAAGAAGTCCTACACATTTAAATATTTCTCTAATAAGCCACTTCCGTCACAGTCGGCCAGGCTGGCCACCTCCGGCCACCACTTCGTGCCACTTCCGGGCACCATTTCACGCCACTTCCGGTCACCGCCATCCACATCTGAACTCCACTCCAGCTGGCAGGAGTTTGTGTAAATTCCTTTCAGTGTTATTTATAACTACCCATGTGTTTCCACTGGTTACGTTGTCACATTGCTTGAATTGTATGTCAATTTTCGTTTAAAGTTTTGTTCATATTGAAATTAAAGTATATATTTCAGGACAAAAACTGCAGATCTCAATTATCAACTGTGGGTATGTGTGTACTAAGATAAAAAAACGGATCTTTATGTAAAGAAATGATAGATCTAACAACAAAAAGGCATTCACATTATGACACTCAAAATAGATGAAGGTGGACCTCTATACTTTTATATAAATTAAAGAAGATTTGCTCCATGGAAGCAAAGTATATAATATAATCCTTAGCGCGTAAGGTCATGATAACATAGATAAATTAAAAACCTAGCAAGATATACAAAACTAATTGAAACAACACTAAAAGATGTTTGCAAACAATTTCGAAAACACTTTCTAGCAAAAAAAACCACAATTACATACATATTCTTTATTGAAAAATAATAATGGACAAATCATAAAAATAATTAAAATGAGAACACAATATTATCTTCCATGTCCTCAAACAGTTTAAAGTTTGATATTTTCAGATTACACTTTAGATGGAGTATTATTTTTTAGAAGGGAAAAAGAAGATACATGTAGTAGTATTTCTGTTTTTTATACAGCATCTAGTATTCAAAATCATTTTTTAAAGTGTCTGGCAGGGTTGGTTTACAAGAGTAATGATGAAACTCTTCTCACCCCCCTTTTTCTGAATTTCAGTGACCAGAAAGCGTAAAGGTCAAGATCTTCATCATCATTACACCAATCAGCTCTTGTCCACCGCCTGGCCTGCTAAATACAACAAAAAAACTAACCCACAGTCAATTAAATAATCATCATTGAAAAAGAGCACAATAAATGAAATTAGACAAAATATGTCCACGTTTCTTGATTTAGTCAAGATTTGCAAAATATAAAACAAAGGGTATGTATGAAGCTTTGGATTGACGTCAAAAGGAAGCGATAATTGGGGGGAATGAAGCCTGGTCCGACGCTACTAAATCAAGATCCCCGAGGGCTTCGATTTGGATCTCGTTAGCGGCCTCGAGCCAGACAACATTCCCCGCAATTTAAACGAGCTTTCCTTTCGTCATACTCTTTCCTTTCTTCCTCTTCGCCATCTCTTTTCATGCGGTTTTTATGTGATGTGAGTGAATGAAAAAGGGGAGGAGGATTTGAGATAGTGAGAGACAGAGGATGGAGGAGGGGGGAGGAGAAGAGATTTGTGGTTTATGGGAATGAATGGAAAGAGGAGGAGATAGAGGAGAGAATAAATACAAGGGTGAAAATAAGAAAGAAAGGACAAAAACAAACAATAATTAATTCATTATTATAGTAAAGTCATAAAAGCTGAGCAACAAACACACCATGCCAAGTCCCTACAACCACAAACTGGTTAATTGGCTCCTATGACCACCCCACCCTCACCCTCACCCCCACCCCCACCCTTTTCGCTGCCCAACCTGCAAAATACGGAGTAATAATAATACTCACGCGGCCCTTTTCTTATGTACACCACCCCCATGTGCCTCTCCAAACGATTATATTCTCTTCAATTTCATAGTACCTCCGTCCCCGTAAACTTTGTCAAGTGTCAAAGTACGTGAGAAATAAGAATAGTAAAAATTGTTTGCTTGAGATTTATTCATAGAAGAAAGAAATCCGCAGAATCATAAATTAGTTGATTTAATAGGAAAGTGACAAAGTTTTTGGGACAACCAAAAAAGGAAAGTTGACAAAGTCTAATGGGATGGAGGGAGTCTACACAATTTAACAAGCCGAGTTGAAAGTCTTATATTTGACAAAAAATGACTGATAAGACTGACAAATTGAAATTTGATTCTGTGAAATGGGCTTTTATTCTCTCAAATCTATTAGGATCAAATTTAACTAGACTTAAACACACTATGGGTATGTTTGGCACAACAAGCTGAAATGATACTTTTATTAGCTTTTTAGTGACTGTTAGCTTTTAGAGACTGAAAAGATCTTAAAAAGAAAAGGCAGTAGCTGTTTGGTAAAAAGCCGACTGTTTGATTTAGCTCTATTTGGTATATAAGTTGTTATGACTAATTAGTGCTAGAAGCTACGGACTTATCTGAGATGCTACTCACTCTAGCATTTCAAAAAAGATCTTTTATTTTATAAAAACTCTTAAAAATTGGCGTGCCAAACATACAACTAGAAGCTTTTAAAGACTTTTTAAATAGTACAAAAGCTAGAAGACAAGAACTTATGTCTGCCAAACATAGCCTATGTGAGCTATAGATAAACAATAAGTCGACAATATATTATATTATACGGAGTATCAGAATAAGACATTAAACATATCATAGTAAACCGATACAAACAAGACTATGTAAGTTCATATCAGATAAAACGAAACATTTTGTTAAGCTAAAAGGGATCTGATAAAATATATGGATTCAAACGCCCAATTCCATGACTATTGAGCTCTGACAGGGGTCCACATGCATACGCTTGGCAGATATTATTTATATTATTGTAAATTTTACTATTTGTTTGTATTTACCGGATTAGAATTTTATATGATTTAATCTATCGGCCCATATCAATTGCCCGACCCATATTTTTCTATACATACTTCCCTGGGTCGGGAGGTTGCAAACCTTAACTTCATTCATACACAAATACACCTTTTTTAACTCGTAGGAGCCACTAGAAGTGGACAAAGCGTGGGGACACTTTCCACTTTTATTAAAAAATTAAAATTACAAAGTCAGAGTTCAAATGAAAGCGAATAAAGATAAAGCACAAAAGAAAGGGTTAGTGATTAAAGTTTTTCCGTCACCTCTACAAAGGTAGAGAGCGACTAGTTGTATTTATTGTGAAAACGAATGGCCCGTTGGAGATAAGGAGGGTACGTCTTTACCTCTGGGTGTGTCGACTTGTAGCGTTTGAGTCATGTTATTAGCTTGTGAGGTGAGTCATAACTGGATTAGACTTCGTCATCCTGAAGCGTTGTTGATTGACTACTGGTTTTTAATAGGTGGGACTAGTATATATCCAACTTCATAGAAAACTTGTTTTCCTTCTTCGCAATTTGGAGGAGAAATCATTTTTCTTGACTCAAATACACCTTCATCTCCTTCATTATTCTTGACTCAATATAATCTCTCTAAATAACATGCTTGGATCCCTAATAATCCACCAGGATTGTACTATAAAATTTTAGGTAAAAAATCATCCTTTTGTAACGCTCACTTCAAATACATGAAGTATATTCTTAGTTTAAAAAAATACTCTGTAGTTAAATTATTAAGTTAACATAAGTTATTGCTCACTTCAAATAAATAATTTAAAGAATTATACAATCTCCGTCTCGTTTAAATTTTCTCATTATAAAATGACACGAATAATTTGACAATAACCAAATAAAAGTTTTTTTAATTATGTTTTGAGAAATAGTTTTGATGAGTATATAATACAACGAGACATTGATTATAACTTTGATGTTACAAATGTATTAATATTAACATTTGCACTTAAATTGTTTTTTACTACTCCCTCCGTCCCTATTTTATCTCCCATTTCGGCTGGGCACACTTATTAAGATAGTGGGTTTTGTGTGGTGGAGTGTTGTGCAGAGGAGATAGAAATGTGTAAGAATGTGTAAGAATGATTGTGAACCACAAATTCTTTGCCAAAAAGGGAAGGAGGAGATAATTTTGGGACGGATGAAAAAGGAAAGTTTGAAGATAATTCAAGGACGGAGGGAGTAGTATAATAGAAATGAGAACATTTATAGCATACATTAAAAAAGAAACTGGAAACGGCAGATGAGACGAAAGAATTACTTTTTAATACATACGGGTTATATACTTTTAAACATTTAAATCTTATCAAATGCCGTTTCGTTTACTCAAAAAAATCAAATCCATTCGTGCATCATCATGATATCATACTTCAATCAGTCTAATAACGTTCCTGAAATGCCGGAATAATAATATACTCCGTAGCTAAATAGGTAGGGAGGGGGTGGTTTGAGAATAGTTCAGCAAACACGTAATCAAAATGTTTTTGCTGATACGGTTGAACTAATTATCGGCACAGTTGTGCCTGTAATATGGAGTATGTTTTTTCATACAAAAGTGATTTTTTATCAAACTGTAAAATGTTTTATTGTGTTATTCCAAAGCAATTAGTTTTAAGATTCGAAGTTTCATCCTAAAAGATTAAGATAGAAACTAGTGTAACACCCGGGGCATGCCCCGATAATGTCATGTTAATATAAAAAATTAAAGTGATAATTTATCCATAGAAACTATGAATTATTCACAGAGAACTTAGCTTGACAATAGCATTTTTAATGTCGAAAAGGAAATATCTTTGCTAATATTTTGTTGAGATATACGATTTCAAAGATTTGATTTGTATATGATTTATTATTATTTTAATTTTAGACTTTTGTATTATTATTTTTGATGGAGTATATGGGTCTGAGCCCCAGGACCCACATACTCGGAAGAACAGAGCACAAGACAACAGAGTGGCGCCCTCGTCGGCCAAGACGCTCCCGTCGGCCGAGAGGAAGCCAACTCAGATTACGGTCCTGAGTCCAAGGGACTCGGGTGCCCTCGTCGGCCGTGCCCTCGTCGGCCGTGCCCTCGTCGGCCACGAAGACCTCCCAGAGTCGGATCCTATACTTACTCATTTGTACAGCCCATTAGAGGCTTTGTATTCGGCCCAGTAGCGGTCCAGTTGTAGATGGGCCTCCCAAGCCCAAGGCTTGGGAGCCCAACCCTAATTTTCTCTATAAATACTCCCCTTGGGAGTAGTTATAGGGGTTACAAAATCATTCTATTGAAGCATATATTGCACTTCTCTCTCTAGCTCTCACTTCTCTCTAGAATTCAGGAGATACTCTATCATTTGGTGCTCTCGTTTAGAGCTAGAACAATCAAGTTAGCACCCTTCGTCGCTACCAAGCACAGCTAACCACTGATCATGGGGAGAACTAAGTCAAACCGCAACCTCGTCAGCAAAGTCATCCCTGAGGACCAAGAGCCCAGGGAGCACGATGAGGACGCCACGGCCGACCAGGTCGGCGGAGGGGACCTCTTCCAGGAGGCCTTCAACCTCACGACGGACCTCCGCAACCAACTCAACGGCGGGGTCCCCGACGCCCGCCTCGGCCTGGAAAAGAAACGAGCTGAGAAAGCGGACCACGCCCCGGCCCAGCCTATGGCCGCGGCCTCTCCGTCCGTAGATCCTCAGGTCCAGGCCGCACTGTCGGCTATCATCGCCAGCTTGGCTCAGAATCCCACCGTCCTCAGCGCACTCTTGCAAGGACCGGGGGAAACGTCACTCCACCTCCTCATCCCCAACCACTGGCCGACCAGATAAGCAATAATGAGGGGGTTGTGGCCCAGGACACGGCGTCGTCCCATTCCCACCCTGCTTCCCCTCTTCGGCCCGGGCAGACCCCAGCGCGTGGAAAAGCCTCTGCCTTCAATAGGCTAGGTGACACGCGCCGTCGTCCGGTTTCGGAGAGGATGGCGGGACGGATTGGTGATCCTCGTCCTGGCTCGCCAAGGGAAAGCTTGGGGTCTGTGTCCCGGACAGCGGACCAGCCCCGCCCGGACAAGGGCAAGGGAAAGTTGCACGAAGATGACGTGCGTCACCAGATCAACGCGGCTCACAACGAGCGCACGAGGAACCAGCCGAGCGGCGCTACGGCCACCAGGGACCCCCGAGACGAGGTCATCGCCCAGCTGGAAAGGAGGTTGGCTCAGATGGAGGCCAAGCAGTCGGCCAACATCCCTACGGCTGGCGCCTCCAACGACCCCGGCCTCAACGCGCTCATGAACAAAGTCAGCGCCCTGGAGAGGGAGCTGGCCGAAGGGCGGGGTGACCCCATCATCCAGGTCAGGACTAGGACCCCTTTCACCAACAGGGTCCTCTCGGCCCCCATCCCTGAGAAATACAGGGGGAACGCCATCAAGTCCTATGATGGCCGATCAGACCCCCAGGAGCACTTCAGCCGCTATCAAAACAACATGTTGATGGTGAATGCGTCAGACGAATACCTCTGCCGTTGGTTCCTCTCTACTCTCGAGGGGCCAGCGTACGAGTGGTTCAACGGACTGCCGGAGGGAAGCATTGACTCATGGCAAGATCTCGCCCAGCGCTTCCTCACTCACTTTGCCGGGAGGAAGCGCGCCAAGAAGTATTTCACCCACCTCCTCGCCGTCAAACAGCAGCACGAGGAGTCCCTCCGGTCATTCATCGACCGGTGGACGAGGGAGACCGAGGAGGTCGAGGGGGCCGATGAGCGCACCCTCCTCGCCTTGTACCAGGGAGCCCTCCACAGCTCCCCGTACGCGAGGAGCCTCATCACTGACCCCCCGAGGTCGTACGCCAAGGCGCTCCAACGCGGAGGCTTGTATGCCGACGCCGACGAGCTCCACAATCACAAGAGAGAGGAGGGCCATCCCCCCAAGAAGACAAATCCTTCGCCGGCCTCGGGTCCGTCCCCGGCCGGCCAGGGTGCCCAGGGCCGCCACGGCTCTGGTGGACAAAGTAAGAAAGACCGCCACTGGCGGCCGAGGCTGGAACGGCCGGGGGTAGCCCTCACCCACCCGGTCGGCACCATCCTCGATTATGCCGAGAAGCACGGCCTCATCGAGCAGGCTCCTCGGCCGGCCGAGGAGGTCCTGGCCATCCAGCAGGGCGGCACGTACTGCCGGTTCCACAAGAACTCGTCGCACAACACCGACGACTGCATCACATTGAAGAAGGCCATTGAGCGCCTTATTCGCCAGGGGGAACTCTCCCAGTTTGTCAAAGGTGGCCCGCGTAAAAACACTTGGGTAAACACCGGCAGACGTGGGGGCGAACCCTCTGCGAAGAAGCGCGAGATTGGTAGGCTCAGCGACGACGAGGACTTCGAGGAGCCTCCGCCGAAGAAGAATCACATCCACCTCATCGTAGGTGGGAACACTGGGGGGGACTCCGCCACTCAGAGAAAGAAATGGGCCCAATCCCTATACATTGGGGAGGTGTCCCACGTTCCCCCCCAGCCAAAGAAGCAACGGACGGAGGCGATCACCTTCACCGACAAGGATCTGCCTCCGGGTACGGAATCACACAGGGATGCCCTCGTCATCCGATGTGAGATCGGTGACTCCATCATCCACCGTACTTACGTCGATACGGGGAGCTCCGTCAATGTGATGTACTTGGACACCTTCAAGCAGCTGAAGCTGGACAGAGCTCTGCTGAAGCCGATCAAGACCCCGTTATCCGGCTTCACCGGGGACTCTATCGACGCCGAGGGCACGATAGTCCTCCCCGTGGAAGTCGGTGACGGCCCCCACCATGCCAAAATTGACATGGAGTTCATGGTGGTCAACCTCCAGTGCGCCCACAACCTGATCTTGGGCCGGCCAGCGCTGGAGGACTTGGAGGCCATCATCTCCATGAAGCACCTATGCTTGTAGTTCCCCACCAATGACGGCATCGGCTACGCCAGAGGAAATCAGAGGATAGCCAGAGCTTGCTACCTCAAGCTGAAGAGGCCGGCCGAAAGGGAAGGACAGCGGATAGACACCATCACGGCCGCCGTCGCCATGGACGAGGAGAGGCCACATGCGGAGCCGGCCGAGGAGGTCGAGGAAATCCCTCTGGATACCTCCCGGCCGGAGCGGGTTCTCAGGGTCGGAAAGCAACTCCCCCAGGACCAACGAGACGCCATCCTCCTCGTCCTACGGTCATACGCCGTTGTCTTTGCGTGGGGCCCGGACGATATGCCCGACATCAGCCGCCAGGTGATCACTCACCGGCTGACCGTCAATCCGGCCTCCGCGCCCGTCAAACAGAAGCGGCGCTACTTGTCCGCTGACATGCGGGACTTCGTCAAAGGGGAGGTCGCCATGCTCCTATCGATCAAACATATCAAAGAGGTGAAGTACCCAACATGGTTGGCCAACGTCGTCCTCGCACAGAAACCGCCGACGTTCAGAATGTGTGTTGACTACACTGACCTGAACAAGGCGTGCCCCATGGACCCGTTCCCTCTCCCCAACATTGATCAGTTGGTGGACGAGACGGCGGGGTGTGAGTTGATGTCGTTCCTCGACGCTTTCAGAGGGTACCACCAGATCTCCATGCACGAAGATGACGCCGAGAAGACAGCATTCATGACCCCAGAGGGAATATTTTGCTACCTCGTCATGGCCTTTGGACTCAAAAACTCCGGCGCCACCTATACTAGGATGGTGGCCAAAATCTTCAGAGCGGTCCTTGGCCGGACGATGGAGGCGTACGTCGACGACATGATCGTCAAGAGCAGGCAGGCCACCTCCCACGCCGACGACCTCCGGGAAATCTTTGAAATCATGAAGGAGTTCAGGCTCCGCCTTAACCCCAAGAAGTGCGCCTTCGGCGTCCAGGGCGGCAAGTTCCTTGGCTACATGGTCAGCCGAAGAGGCATCGAGATAAACCCTGAGAAGACGCAGGCTATCATCAACATGGAGCCACCCCGCAACGTCAAGGAGGTACAGCGACTGACGGGGCGCCTGGCGGCCCTAAACCGGTTCCTCTCCAGGTCAGCCGAGAGGGCACTCCCTTTCCTCCAAATCATGCGCAAGGCGAACAGCTTCAAGTGGACGACGGAGTGCCAGGAAGCATTTGACGAGTTGAAAAGGTACCTGTCGTCCCCACCCGTACTCTCCAAGCCCAAAGCCGGCGAAACCCTCTTCCTGTACTTAGGGGTGAGCACGTCGGCCATCAGCTTCGTGCTCATCCGTGAGGACGAAGGGGTGTAGAAGGCAATCTTCTACATCAGCAAGACGCTCAGGGAGGCCGAGCTCAGGTACTCCCCTATTGAGAAGACGGTGCTGGCTATCGTCCACACCGTGAAGAAGCTGGGGCACTATTTCCAAGCCCACATCGTCCATGTGCTGACCCAGCAGCCTCTTGGCGCGCTCATGAGGAGCCCCACTAGCTCCTCGAGGATGGTGAAATGGGCGATCTTCCTCAGCCAGTTTCAGATTGAGATCAAGCCACGGCCATCTATCAAGGGGCAAGCCTTGGCCGACTTCGTCACTGAATGCACAGCAAGGGAGACAGCCGTCGCCAACTCCGGGCCGGAGCCAGACGATACGTGGACCCTGTTCACTGACGGCTCGTCGGCCGCGAAATCATGCGGTGGCGGCGTCGTCCTCATATCCCCTGAAGGATTCAGAGCTTACTATGCCATCCGCTTCAACTTCAGGGTATCCAACAACGAAGCCGAGTATGAGGCCCTCCTCAGCGGTCTCAGACTCGCCGCCGGCCTCAAGGCCAAGCACCTCAGAATCAAGAGCGACTCCAAACTGGTAGTGGGCCAGGTGGAGGGATCGTACGAAGCAAAGGAAGGCCGGATGAAGCAGTACAAACAAGCGACGGAGGAATTGCTGAAAGCGTTTGAAACTCATGAGATCACTCAGATCCCAAGGGCCGAGAACGCCGAAGCCGACATCCTCTCCAAGCTCAGCTCGGACACCCCGGAGCACATCTCCCAGTTGGCCAAGATCGAGGAGTTGAGCATGTCCAGTATCCATGCCAGCCCCGTCTTATGCGTCCACCAGCGACCAGAGGACTGGATCTCCGACATCACCACCTTCATCACAACGGGGGAGTTGCCCCCGGACGAGGAGAGGGCCAAACTTGCCAAACTCAGGGCCCCAAGCTACACCATAGAAGATGGCAAACTCTACAAACGGTCCTACAATGGCACTCTCCTCCGATGCCTGCACCAGAACGAGGCCGATACCGCCATGGAAGAAGTTCATTGTGGCGTCTGCTCCTCGCACCAGGGTCCTTTCAGCATGTCCCGGCGTCTCGTCGTCCAGGGCTTCTTCTGGCCGACGATGGCACGGGACTGCGCTGACCTGGCCAGGAAGTGCACCACATGCCAGGTACTCCAGAAGGCTCCTGGTCGGCCAGCTGTCAACTATGCCCCGGTCAGCACCGCAATTCCATTCTCCAGATGGGGGATTGACCTGGTCGGCCCCCTGCCCAGAGCCGCCGGTAATAACCGCTACATCATCGTCGCCGTCGACTACTTCACCAAGTGGGTCGAGGCGGAACCCTTGGCCAGCATCACGGGGGCCAGATGCCAAAAATTTGTTTACAAGAACATCATTACACGCTTTGGCGTCCCCCAGGAGATTATATCAGACAACGGCACCCAATTCGAGGCAGCCCCTTTCCAGGAGCTCCTCCGGGAGTTTGGGGTGAGGCACCGTTTCTCCTCCGTTGCCTACCCTCAGGGCAACGGGCAGGTCGAGAACGCCAACAGAACAATAATGGAGGGGCTGAAGAAGAACCTCCAGGCCGCAGGAGGTAGTTAGGTCGACGAGCTCCCCAACATCCTGTGGTGCTACAGAACCACGCCAAGAAGGGCGACAGGCGAAACACCTTTCGCCCTGTGCTACGGCTTTGAGGCGAAGGTGCCCACGGAAGTAGCCATCCCCAGCCGGCGAGTGGAGCAATATGAGCCTGACACCAACGAAGAGAACATGAAGATTGACCTACACCTGGTTGATGAGAGGCGTGAGCAAGCTTACGTCCGAGCAGAGAACTACCGGCGTCAAGTAAAATCATACTATGACGCCAAGGTACGTCCCCGGGAATTTCAGGTGGGGGACTACGTCCTCCGCCGAAGGGAAGCAAGCCAGCCAACAGAGGGCGGCAAGCTAGCATTGAAGTACGAAGGGCCCTACATCGTCAGTGTCGTGGTCAAACCCGGCACCTACATGCTTAGACGCCCGAATGGGTCCAATGTACCACGAACATGGAATGTACACCATCTGGTGAAGTTTTATCAGTAATCCGAAGGAGGTGCAGACGGCGAAGCCCTCACCCCTTAACGGGTTACAGATTGAACGCCACCCTCGGCCTCGAGCCACTTATGAATAAAATCACGTTCTGATTTTCTCTGGAATTCAAAGTAAAACATTAGCAGGTGCCCTCGTCGGCCACCTTAGAGCGAAAGGCTCAGGTCTGGCCGACATGGCCCCTCGCATTTTGCAGCCTACGAGCGACAAGCTCAGGCACTCCATTGTATTTTGTATCAGCGAAGGGCTCAGGCCTAGCTGAGAGAGCACATCGTCCTGGCCCTGTAAGCCTAGAAGCGAAACGCTCAGGTATGGCCGACGATGTCCCCAGGACGAGGGGCCCGCAAACGGCCCACGTCTTGAAACGGGAAGCTCACCGCGTCGTCCACGCGCCAGATCGCAGGACGACAGGCCTGAAATCAGGGCCGAGGTGACAAAATCCCAAAACTCAGGGATGGGCAACGACAGCCGTTGGAAACCGACCAAAAGTCTAGCCCGCGTCCTAAATAGGCGACGGGACCCGCCCTGAGACCACGGACGTTATAAAAGAAATCCGAACCGGCCGAAGGACGAGCACACCCTTCGGCCGAAGCCTGAAAGAAGGATACCCCCCGAAACGAAAAAAAAAAAACATACAAGGGAAAAAGAGGGAAGCCGACGGCCGTGCACACTTGCCGGCCCCGAGCAATGAAAAAATAAAATCCCCAAAATTCAGGCCCATTTCGGCCAAGTACATATCAGTTGAACACAAGTTTCGTACCACTGACAGGCAGCATGGACGACACATCCATACACCACGAGGGAACAATCAAGGCCGATACACACGCCTTTAAAACCCCAACCACATCGGTTGGGTGACACGCGAGAGGTGACCTTCATCGGCCATAGTCCTTTAAGGCACCAACACTTGGTATGAAACAAAGCATCGCAATCCTGAGGATGACCAGGACGAAGCGGGCACTCATCACACCCGCGAAAGGATCAAGTAATCAAGAAACAACCTCTACTTGCCACAATACCTCGGATGGCCGACGCAGGCCTTGGAACCATGGCCAGCCGACGAAGACAGGACCATCTCCTTGGACAGGCTATTCTTTACCCAGCACCCTCATCGGCCACAAGCCAGACCTTGGCCGCCAGTGGCACCGCGAAGACGAAAATACCTAACATTCATACTCGGGAAATTATCTAAGGGTTACAAGCCGACAACGGCCCTGGCTAAAACACCTGGGATGAATCCAAGGCCAGGACGATAAGGACGCCAACGCGTGGACGGAACGGACACTGCGGTCAGGGCTACAAAGGGAAGCACCTAAAAGGAATCAAAAACACTTAGGAAATTTTGTGGAAAAATCCTAAGTGTTATGATAGCGAAGGAACACCGGTCAAGCCGACCAGGCCACCAGGCCGAAAGAAAAGCACCTAAGTGGATCCCAGCACACTTGGAAAATTTTTGAAAAATTCCTAAGTGTTATAAAACCACGTCCACGCCGATCAAGCCACTAGGCCGTAAAGACAGCAGCTACATGGACCCAAAAACACTTGGGAAATTTTTTGAAACAAAATCCTAAGTGTTATGACAGTAAAGCAGAGGCATAGGCCGACCAGACTACTGGACGGGAAGGCCAACCTCACGGACGTAGCGGACACTCGCGGGTGACCCAAATTATGACTTGATACTTAGACAATTTATAGAATTGAAATGACAAAGCAAACAAGCACACAAAGGATTCAAGGCCGAAAAGGACAGCAAAAATTTCTTCAATTGATAAATTTCATTACAATTGGGGGGCACTACGGCCGTTACATCACTTGGAAAAAAATTGAAGCTAATTACGAAAAGTAGCAAATCAAGCTTCGGGGGCACCTCCATCTGCGGCCGCCTCATCGGCCTCATCAGCTCCCTCTTCGTCCTCAGCTTCTTGGCCGGCAGCAGGCGCAGCACTGGTAGCATCATCCAGGAAGTCGAACTCAGTATAGTCCGGCTCGCCGAGGCCGGAGCTTTCTATGGGGGACTCCCGCTCCGACAGCGGAAGCTTGGCCTGCTCTTCGGGATCCTTCATCAGCTTCGGCAGCTTCAGGTTCCGTCTAGCCCATCCAGAAGTGTAATTCATGGCCTTCAACGCCCGGGATAGCCGCCGACACAGGAGCCTTTGCATCCGCTCCTGGCCCAGGTTGTAGTAAACGGACATCTCCCGACTGAAATACTCCTGGCCGGCAGGGGAGTTCACCCCCCAACTCTCCAGCCTGGCGGCCACCACTTCGTAGCACCAGGGGAGCCTCTCATCGGCCTTCCACCCCTCGGCCAAGAACTTCTCGACGGCCTCATCGGCAGCCTTCACGACGGCGGCCTCGGGCTCAGCCTTCGCCTTGGCAGCCTCCTCGCTCCTGCGCTTCTCGGCCTCAAGCGCCCTATGGGACTCCGCGAGCTCCCTTTTGCTCTCTTCGAGCTTAACCAAGGTAACGTCCCTGGCCGCGACGGCCTCATCAGCTTTGGCCTGCAGCGCCTTGGCATCCTCCCGGAGTCGGTCAAGGCAAGCTACCGCCTCGTCGGCCGAGGCAGCCTTCTGCTCCAGCGCTTGCAGGCGGACTATCTCCCAGTACTGCCTCTTTTGGCTTTCTATAAGCATGAAGGCACTATGCAGAAGAAAAACAAAGGTCAGGCAGAAACTCTACATAGACGAAGAGAGACAAGAATATAAGGACAATCACTTACTTGGACGAGGAGATCCATGCCACCCTCATAAATCTTCGGGTCCTCGAGCTTCTTCAAATGAGCCCGATCTTTGGCCGGCATGGCCTTGGCCAGGACGACGTGGCCGGGGACGAGCTCATTAAACACGCCCCCGCCGACGGGGTACTCTATCACTTTCTGATAGGTGGCACCAGCAATCTCCTTGCCGGCCCTCTGCGTCCGTGGTACCTGGACGAGAGGAAGCGCTGGGGCGGCATCATCAGCAACAGTAAGGTCCACGACGGGACCACCATCGCCCACGCTGGGGACAGTAAGCGTACCGGCCTCACTAGCCGGAGAAGGGGAAGGAGCCCTCTTCATCTTCTTAGAGACGCTCACGCCGGCCTCGGTCAACTTTTTCTGGCCGTCAGTGGCCGGTCTCTTTTTCTTGGACGGGGCAGGCTTTGGGGCCGCATCAGCAGTAGCCCCGCTCCCACCAGCAGCGACACGTCGGGCCGCCTCGGCCGCCTTAGCAGCCAGCTCTTCGGCCGCCTTGGCCTTAGCAACGGCCATTATGGAACGCCGGTCCATGACAAAGTCTACAAAGGAAAAACAAACAGATTAGTAAGGCAAAGGACAAAACGTAAAGACAGAAAGCTGAAGAAAAATTACCATCGGCCTCAGCAGGAATGCCCAAATCCGGGCCATCGGCCTCCTCAAAGGTGGTGGTCATCCTCGGCCAGAGTTGGAGGTCATCCTCCTTATCTCCATACAAGTGATATCTGAAGAAGCCGAGGGTCGTCATCTTGTATTCAGTGACGTAATCTTTCACGCTCCTCGGCCCCCCTTCCAGGAAAGCCTCCACCTGAGCGTCCAAAATAGAGCTCTTCGGCGGGTCATGAAGATTGAACCTCCCGGTATGGCCGAGGGAGGGGAACTCGGTGCCACTCTCACCAATGGACACAAACACGAACTTGCTCTTCCACCCATGAATGGACGTAGGCAAATCCGTGAAGCTCCTCTTCCTCGGCAGCTGTTGAAGAGTAGCATAGGCCGCACAGTTCTTGTGGCTTCCTCGGCCGATCTGGTACAAGTTCATGAATAAGGCCGTGGTCGGCCTGTAGCCCAACTCCTCACACCGAAGCAAGAAGCCCACTATCAAGGAATAACTGTTCGGCGTCAGCAGGGCCGGAGGAAGCCCCACCATGTCCAGATACTCAGTGACGAAAGGGTGAAGGGGGAACCTCAACCCCTTAGCAAAACTCATCGGGTATACTCCGAAGTATCCCGGTGGCGGAAGTAGAACATGGTCCGTCGGCCTGGGTGCCCTAACCCGCCCGAACGGCCCCACGTACATCTGGGCGACAAGATAGTCGGCCGCACTGCTCTCCGGCTTGATCAGGAATATGTTGGTGAGGTCCAAGTAGGAGAGACCCGGCCCATTCTTCGGCCTCCTCACCCTCTTCGGCTTAGCCGCGCCCTTCACGGCAGATACCTGCCTCGGGCACGGAACGGCAGCAGAAGTGGACGCCCCGTCCACCGCTCGGGACGCGCCTACGTCCTCACCCTCCGAAGAGGAGGCGGACTCCTCGTCCTCGCCTTTCTCGTCCATCAGCTCTCCGGATTTGTAGGGGCTCAAACGCTCTATCTCCTCTTCAAACTCCTCGAGCACCTCGTAGTCAAGGGACCTCGTGGAGGGCTGGTCGTCGTAGGGGTAGTAGTCCTCGTTCAAGCTCTTCATTACTACTTTTACGGACTTAAGGAGAACAACTTACGATCTAAAGGTGTTTAAACGCCTAACACTAGATGAACTACTTACGGAGCAAAATATGAAAAGTGAGGAAGATCGTGATGAACACTAACCTCAAACAACGAAGAACACGAAGAACAGGCTTGAGAGTTTCTCTCTAGAAAATCGGCCAGCACTTCGACAAATTCAGAATGCAAATGTGATTCTTCGTCGGAGGGGAAGGGGTATTTATAGACCCCCCACCAACGGTCACTACACGTGGCACTCACCCAATGGCCACATCAACGGCCACCACTGGGGGGCCACCACGTCACCAACGGGCCAGGACCAACCCATATCAACGGCCCACCGGCAAATCAGACTCTACGGCCTACACACACTCAGCGGCTTTACAACTGCCAGCAAGCGCCCACAACGTCCCACTTGCTCACCAAGATCACGAATGCCAAACAATAAGCGGATGGCAACGGCCAGGAACGTAACGGCCACAGAACAAAGGGGACAAATAGCCCACAGCCTTCGGCTCCTCGTAATAACCCTTGATGATAACTCTCTACAAGCGATCTGCGCACAAGGGTTCTCCCACAGGGTTACCTTGGCCAGAAAATCGCCATGAGAGTTGGATTCAGGGGGACTACGGCGAGACCGCTTCGGCCAGGGACTCAAGCAACTCCTTTCACCCCTCACACTCTTCGGCCTGAAGCAGTGGGGGACTGGGGGGCTACACCGGCCTCAACAAAACAAAAAAGTGCAAACAAAGTAGCCACAAAGCATGGCCACATCGTCCTCCGCCAACAATTAATCTTAACGGGCTCTTCGGCCAAAAAACACGAAGGCCAACCAGCAACGGCCAAAAGGAGTGCGCAAACACCCTCATCAGCCACACAAAGAAAATGAGGCCATCGTCCTCAAAGCAAGGAACAAACCCAACAGCTTCACCGGCCCAAACAAACTTCAACCACCAACGTCCAGGAAAGGGAAAGCGCGCCTTCAACGTCCACCATTGAAAGAAGGACACTCATCGTCCCAAAACAAATTAAGGAAACAACGGCCTCCCCGCCACAGCGAGGAACAGGTGCCCTCGGCTGCAGAGGACTAGCCGAGGGCTCTTAGTGCCGAGGACCCCTGAGTGCCGAGGGCTCCAGGTGCCGAGGGCTACTGTTTTCGCCGTTTTCTCCCAGTCCCTCTGTTTGTTCGAAATATCCGTTCTGTGAGAGTTCGGAGCCTTCGGCCAGGGGGCCGAAGGCATCCCTGGTGCGTATTGCGGGCTGCTTGGTACCTTGGGCGCCGTGATTTGGGCCTGTTGGGCCTTCTGGGCCTGTTGGGTCTCTACTGGAGTAGTAGGAGTCTGTGGGTCGGGTGTTCCCGGGCCATATACTCCATCAACTATAATTTAGTAAAAACATCCTAAGAGCCCATTTAATAACTCCGATTGGCAGCTTATCAGTCATTTTTTTGTTAAACACGTACTACATTTAGCCATTTCATCTAAAAGTTCATGTTTCTTTTAGGTGAAATGGCTGATTTTACAATAGAATACGGGTTTAGCTATTTTATGTAATTTTTTCTTAATTCTATTAATAAAATACTCCACATAATTCAAATACAATTTTCTCATAATTCAGCAGATTCAATCACTCTAGCCAGTATTTCATAAATTTTGGCAGATTCTTTGCAATTAGTTCATTTCAATGTTACCAAATGGGTCCTATATGTATTTAAAATTAACGCCAAATTAGAGCCATATTAGACTGAAATTTTCAGTCACGCACTTAATGCATCAATGATTAATTTATCTCCTAGCTGTACTAAGCGTATTATTTGTACGTTGTGTATATACACTAAGAGTTCTATTTGTACGTGTATCTAGAATCAAGGATAAGATCATATGCCGATTTAAAAGCCTAAAATACTTATTAATTGAAATTAATTAAATGTTTTTAAAATAGTAATAATAGATACTTTTTGTTAACCAATAATAGTATGACACATCAGCTTTTCATAACTGTGTTTTACTTTATAAAACAATAGATAGTAGCCCGGTGTCTTTACGTTGTACTTCACTAGTTCATATTATTTTACCGGTGTGAAAAAATTCAACGTTCCTTTCATGATCACGCACTTTGCCTAGTTCATAGTCGTCTTCATTTTTCACCGGGGCTCTCACTATGGTCGTGGATCGGTTTTGACTAGGTTGTCAATTTTTAATTATATTCGAATTTGGGTTTATAATTTTATAGAGATTTCAATATAGTTTCTGAATGTGTTAATTTTAATTATTAAAATTGAATTAAGTATCAATAGAAAAAAAAATTAAATTTAACATTGATTGATTAAAAAAATGTTGAATTAGCAAATCAATTTGCGACAGAGGGACTAACTTTTTTATTTCATAGAAAAGTAAAATTTATCACCAATGATAATTGATAACTTTTCATCTTTATACTCATTTACTCAAAAATGACAAGACCTACAAAATGAATAGTTTCTCATTTAGGGGGGCGGATCACTAGGTTGAACTAGGCGCGTCGGTACAAAGAATTGATTTTTTTGGATAAAATTTTACACAAAATTTTTTGCAGTAACAATTAAGGCATTTTTAAATTTAGGGTGGGTTGGGACCTAAGTTTCCCCCTAGCTACGCCGATGTTCTCATTGCCACTGTACCGGTCACTAACCCATGCCACTGTACCCATCCCACCAACCTCACCCCAACATATCGTCAAAATCTCAACACCTCCAACATAATCACTACAAGGATGTACTACATCATTACTGATAAGCGTTATAACTACTTGCATTTTACATAAGTAATTATAAGTATCGTTTGAAGAAAAGAAGGAAAAATGGAAAATATATTCGGTTAAGCGAAAAATGAATATTGAAGGTCAAAGATGAAGAAAGAGGCATCATAACATGAAGGAAGTCAAAGTTCGACCACCCTGGATCTTCTAATAAGCTGAGAGAAGACAAAAATGATGCATTTGAGATTAGGACCACTCCGGCTTCGAAACTACTATTCTAGAACACCTCAAGAGTCACTAGACTAGTACAATTCCAGACTCACCTCCAAACCCGCTAGAGAGCTAAAATGTCACTTTTTACGGAGGAGAGGCGCAAACCGGCATCAAATCTGCGTCAAACCCACATGCACCTGCAGAACTACAGCTGGGGTGAAGATACTTGGATGATATGGATCGATAATTTCACCTCATACCGATCTAGGATCACGAATAGACTACTAAAGATAATTTCCTAGCCTATTCAAACCCCCCAATCCATAAAAAAGAATTAATTCAACGAAAGATATTTCAAATCGATTTTTGAGAACTGAAGTAGAGGTTAATCCTTTCAAAGAAAAACATGTAAAGGTTTATATGGTCAACGGAAGTTGCAATATAGGTCGTTCTCTAGAGCCATAAACATATAATTGTCAAAATAGGAATATATATATCTGATCTTGTGTGGTGCTTGTGTGATGTCTTAATATTCAACGAGGTTTTCTCTAAATGAATGTAATTCATAAAGTGACTTGCACGTAGGGAAAATCATGTTCACATTTCCTTTACCGGGGTCCAAAATATAATAGTGATATCGTACACATAGGAATTGGCTAAGAACTTATATTTAACTCTAGTAACATTTAGGTGATTCTTGATGTCTTGATCATTTTATCACATATGTATTCAACCGAAAAATCTCTCCGCTTTACATCATTTCTCTGCTTTAGTTCTCAATACCCGAACTTTACAAATCAAATTTGTATACTTTGAAGTTAAACAAAATCAGTTACAACTATTAATCATTGATATTATACTGGTGAGGGGCACAATTATTGACAAATGTGACTACCAATTATATATTACCACCATTTTAAGACCCAATATTTCATCCCAAAAGAATTAGATTTGACGTTCAAACATATGAGGCTTATCCAGTCGGCTAACCTTATAAGACTACGTGAAAACAAATACTTCAATAAGATTTGGGGATCCTTTCTAAAAGGTTAACTCAGAAGGAAGAGTGTACAAAATCAATATGGGACAAGTACTTCAACACCCTCTCACATGATTAGACATTTGTCTCGGTCGTGCCATTGTTCGATTAATTGGAATAATCTGACTCTAGATACCATATTAAACCTGAGTGCAAACCTAAATGAGTAATCAAATAAGAGAAATGGGCAAGAATATTACATATTATTTGTTATTTTATACCAAATCTTTGTGAGACAAATATTTCAACACATAGTTTGCGTACCCACAAATGTATTACATGACTTGCACACGCTAAACATCATTCCATCAATAGCCGTTGGTACCTACTCCAACTATCATCACTATGGTCATAGTCAACGAATGACACTACACATGATCCCCAACCATTGTTGCCTCCAATTCACCGCTACTATTAATGTATTCTGTTCATCTCTACTAGCCACCATTATTTATGTGAGTCAACGTCATTAACCATTGTAGTCTTGTACCATCACAATCGACGATCACAACTACCACCAAACACTGTCATTTCCTCGGTGTATCAAAATCCAAGTGTATGAGAAATATTGTAAAACAGAGAAAATATTAGCTGAAAATAACAAATAGAAAACAGAACTTAGGATTGAATAAGATCTGAATTAGATTAAGCTTTTTCCTTTCAAAACAAATACTACGTATGAATTTGAAACAACGATTACAAACTTATTCTCTTCATTCTAATAAACTGATAAATATTTTTTCTATATTGAATTGATTCCATAAAAAAATGATACTTCGTATATGTTTTTCTTCAATGATTTCTTAGCAATCATATAAAAAAAGAATCTTTCTTACCGATGGTGCATATTAAGAGCATCTACGTTCACACTTCTCAAGTACTTATTTTTAATTACTATACTTATTTTAAATTATTGACACATCATTTGTTTAGTAATATTAAAACTCTTTAAATAACAATTGCCTACCTTCTCTGAATAATTCGGATTTATGATTTTTTCCCTTGAGTCTTCCACTCAATGTTTACCTTTCATTTAAAAAATCATGTCTTTCATTTGTAAGATAATGTTAAAATAATTTGAATCCATATTTTGATCTTGGTTATTCTAGAAAATAATATCACCAAATGATATTTTTCATCAAAACATGTATATTAACTGTATCATCTATTTAACAATGTTTTTTCATTATCATATAGTTGTTCATTTTTCTACTCACAATGTGATTCACTCTCCCATTGCATAGATTTATGTGACCTATTAGAGATTTAATGGACGAGTCCAACAATCTTATTTTGACTTGACTAGTTGAAGACTTTATACTAAACTTAAGCGTTAATAGGGTGGAGCAAATATGAAAAGCAAAACAAGTCACACAAAAAAAGTTGAAAAAATTAAGTTATCTTTAACTTCAACTCACTATAGCCTCTCATAAGAGATTCAATGTCTTCATGACTTTAAAAGTCATGCCCTTAAATAAAATTGATCATTTCCTAATCAACATCACACACCAGCTTGACAACAATGATGACCGTCAAATAGCGGCCACCCACAGGCCTTAACCGGGAACAAATATACTATCATCCGCTTCTTTTTAGTTAGAACATATATAATTTTACACTATTCACATACATTTTGCTTCGACTATATTTAATTTATTAATGTATGAACATTATTATTATTATTTTGAGAAATATTGTTAAATTCGTTTCATTACAAACTTTTATAATCAGATTTTAAATGTTTTTTACTAATAGAAATTTAAATATAGTGACGGTCAAAGTTATGCATTGATAAGCATTAAAATGAGAATGTTGCAACGAATAAATGACGTTGGAAGTAAGATTGCCTATAAATGATTGGATTAAGCGGAACAAAATATTTAAGGACAATGTTTTTTAGAGAAATCGGCTTATATTAAAATATCAGAACCCAAACAGGTATCATCAAAACCAAACTCTAAGAGACAAGCATGTAAGACTAGAAAACGTAGCTGGATCATACGCCCTAGGACCAGACCAACTAATCCCAAATTGGTCACTTGTAAGCCAACCATGATCGACCATGTATCCTTGTCATTTATCCTAACCTAAGCTTGACACACACACCAAAAGTAAAAACAAAACAAATTAAAAGTAAACCCAGGCAAACACAGCTCGGTGAAAGCGGAATCCAAGAAAGTTAAATGAAAAAATAAAGGCAAAAATAGAGTACTAAAATAAATAAACAGGCATAGAAGACCTAGGCGAGCCTAAATACCCATGCTCGCCTCTTCAATGTTTTTTAGTGCGTTCACCCTTCAAGCAAATCTTCAATATCTGGGTTATCTATCACTCTTCTCCTCTTAGGCTCCCCCACTCGACCAGTGACGTTTCCTTCATACGCATTTTGTGGGCCCCTTTCTCGGTGAGAAGCGTTCCAACTACCGAGAAAACCACCCCTTGGCTCTCTCACTCTCTAATCAGACATAGAATAGACAGCTGATTTGCCCAAGAATGAACAAGGCTAATCGATGAACATGCAAGAAATTGAAAGCTACTCCATATTATCGATCAAAATAGTCTCATTGCTCTCTCAATCTAATAACAAAAACCACAAACTAGAAATTATAATGTAAGTGCTGAACAATAAAATAACAAATAAAATAAGCAAAAATAACTAAAAGAAGCATCTAAATTATAAACTCTAGTCGCTCATTCCTTCCCTGACGGAGGTTCAGGAGGGGGACGAACCAATAACACTCCAACCTCTTCCTTCAAGTCTAACCGATTATAGACCCACTGGTTGTCCCTGACTTCATCTTCTTCCTCCATCTCCATCCTTTCATAAGCTTGATCCAAAACGTCAACCTCTTCCTGCCACTGGGGCATGCGATTATCTTCAATCATTGCCCTCCTTTGTTTTGTTTCAACCGGTTGAGATCCCAAAACTACCACAAGCTGAAACATTGAACAAAGGCATCACACCCCTGGTGGAGACCAACCTGTGCGTTAAGACCTTCGAACACAGCTCCTCCTCTCACCCTTGCCACAGGGATCCTACGAACTAATGGAGACCAAGCCGTGCTATGATATACTGCTAGCATAAACAAACTGTCGAACAAAATGGCAAGAGCCACCACCCGAAATAAACTAAAACCTAGAGAAGCTTAGGTACACTTGTTTAATTGGAAGCTACCTTTTCTATTACTCAAAAGTCTTTTTTTTTTACCAAATACTAGTAACTTTAACTTTTTCAAAAGAACTTTTTCAAACATTATCAACTTTTACTATTAAACGTTTTCTCTGAAATCGCTTAAAGAAAACACTTTTTATAGTTGAAGCAATCAGAAACACTCCCTAAATGAGATCACCGAAATGAATAATGAACTGATCCAAAGCGTTCAGAAAAAGACTCATTTCTTCCTAAATATATGTAGGTGTCTTGAGTAACCAGAAGATTTTAGTTGACAAAATCAAAAGGAAATTCCATTTATGCATATTTTGTGTAAATCTTTTTATACAGCTTTAGTTTGAATATGTACATAGACTATTTGTGTAAAGATGTAGAGATTTTGAGAATTGTTCATATACACAAATGACTACATATAATACGTACGAAAATGTGTACACCAATAAAACTCAAGTTAATATGTGATGTTACCGTGAATAGTGGAAAATGAAGGCTCTTCATTGTGATTTGATGGATTGCAACTCGCCTGTGGTGCAGCTGCTACCGGTAAATTGCAAGAACTCTCAAGAAAAAGAGAAATATGCGAAAATTATAGTGGAGGTAGACTATATCATTATCATATTTACTACTCCCTCAATCCTAAATTGTAAGATACATTTACTATTCACTTGGTCAACATAAATCATTCTTAATCTTTTACTTTATATATCAACAGTTTATGAAATTTGAATTATTTTTTTAAGGTTTTGTAGCGATTTTAATGTAGTTTCTGAATATGTAAATTTTATTTTCTAAAACTAATTTGAGTGTTGGCAGGGATCAATTTGCTTTATCGTTGGTCAAACATCGGAAACCGTAAAGTATCTTACAAATTGGTACGGAGGGAGTAATTTATACAAACTATGAGGAAAGTGTAACTTATTCAATGCACGAAGTACTACTCCCTCCGTCCTAGAATTATCTCCAAAGTTTCCTTTTTAGTCCATCCCAAAATCATCTCATGTTTCTCTTTTTGGCAAAAAAATTGTGGTTCACATTTTTTACACATTCTTACACATTTCTCTTCCCCTTGCACAACTCTTCATCACACAATACCCACTATCTTAGTCATCATGTCTATTGTACTTCGGGAGATAAATTAGGGACGGAGGTAGTATATAAATAAATAAAAACTCATCTATTAATTCCTAAATTATGTGGGCATATTTTTCAAGTTCTTTTCAAAATCGTTGTCTGTTTTTTTCCCTTTAAGGCTTTAACCAAAGCAATACATGTTTTACAATAATTCTATACGGAAATATAATCTTGGAGAATAATAGCTTACCATATTAGGTGTCTTAACTATCTATTTATAATAAAACAATGTTTAGGAAATTACAAAATAATCCCACAATAATACTTTGTAACACCTCTCAATCTGTGTAGGGGATACAAAGCGCAGATTTGAGTGTAAGAACTCAAAATGCTGACTATATAATTTTTTAGTAAAAATATCAGCCAACTGTAACTCTGTGGGAATATATTTAACAATAAGATCTCCATGAGCCACACGTTCTCGAACAAAGTGGTAGTCAATCTTTTCCGAATATGTAACAATAAGATCTCCATTTTCGAATAGAGCCATCCAAAATTCCAAGGATCGAGACTTTGAGAGACCAAAAATGACTCAAACTGAGTTCTCCATGAGAGATAATCCTCAACAGCATCAAGCTGAGCGGTGACTATGTTGGTCACATTCAGAGTCGAAAAAGTTAATTGAGATGCCAAAGAGGATAAATATGTGGAGGGTACCTAAAAACCTGGTAGACGAGACATGGAAGTGTGCAGAAAGGGAGAGATACACGGCTGCCCAGAGAGTGTGGGGCCAGAAAAAGCCGACAAGACTACGCCTGTCTCTGCCATGGCAACATGAAGCATGGACGATGAAGCAGCAGTGATCTCCTATGCGGCAGTAGGTATCTAGGAGAAGGGCTCGAGCATGCAAAAAAGTCTGTAAGACTCCAGTGGGAGCGCTTGCGGAACAACAGGAGAGCGGCAGAACCCTGGATTGTTAAGGGAAGGCTGCGCCGCTGTAACAGATGTGGGTGTCATGCTGGACGTCAAAGTCATCGCTGGAAGAGAGCCAAACAATAAAGGCTGCCACTGTAGTATCTGTCGATGCGCAGTGACGATCATCGGCTGCACTGAGGTGGCGGGCATCGTAGATGCGACGCTGGCGGTAGTTGAAGATGCATTGTCCATAGGGAGAAGGATAAGATAACCTTAGGCAATTGATACCATATACGAAATATGATAGTATAACTTTGGACAATAATAGCTTATCTTGTTGGATTCCATGACCATCTCTTTATCTATTTATAATAAAACAAGGTTTAGAAAATTGCAAAACAATCCCACAATAAGACACTATTAATTTCTTTCTTTATAAGTAAAATTGCACAATTTTACTTTATAAAATTCTATCCCATTGGAATAGGACAATGATTAATGGTGAAGGAAATATTTTTAGAACTAAGGAATTCATAGACTTGCACTGCAAGTCAAATAAGGAAGCTAGAGGTCTGTTTACTAATAGAGATATTTTCCAAAACTGGAAAATTGGAAAAGGGAAAATAGACAACGTGTTTACCAAAAACAATTGCTGAAAAATTGGAGAAAGAAAAACAGAAAAATGCATTTACCAAATCATTTTCCAAAACAAAACAAAAAAAGAGAAGTGTCTCGGTTTTCCTTAATGAATTGGAGAAATGAGTTTTACTAGTTTTCCAAAATTTGAAAACGTGTATGCTTCAATGTCGCTTCAATGAATTTGTATACTTACACCTAGCGATGAATCCGGTCCCACTCCGATGTCAGTTCCGGTCCGGTCAACGACTCAGTGGTCCCTATCCAATCTGTTCTGATCTATGACCGAACAATCCTTGTCTGGTTCGGTCGATGATCCAATGATCTCGGTCCGATCCGGTCGATGACCCGATGGTCCTGGTCATGTCCGGTCAACGATACGATGATCTCAGACTGGTTCGGTCGATGGCATGACGATCTCGAATCGATGCGGTCGATGGTCCGACGGTCTTGGTCCTGTCTGGTCCGATCCACGACCCGACAGTCCCTAGTCGATCCACGACCTGGTGGTATTTGTCTGGTCCGATCGATGACTCGACAGTCCCTGTCTAGTCTGATCCACGATCAGGCGGTACGTGTTCGGTGTGGTCAACGGTCGAACAAAATCGGTCTAATCCAAGTTGGTCAACGACTCCGCAGTCCCCGTCTGTACAACAACCTGGCGGTCCCCTTCCTATCCGATCAACGTCCCGATGATCTCTGTCTTGTCCATCCAATGACCCGCAGTCTTTGTTCGGTCTGATTGACAACCGGGCGATCCCGATTGGTCCCGTCAATGACAAGGCGGTCCCTGTCCGGAACATTCAATGACCTGGTGCTTCAATCTTGGTTTTTTGGAATCATTTTTTAAAGTGAAGAGTACATTTTAAAAGAGCCGTTGAATTGTCAACCAATAGGAAAATGGAAAAAGAATTAGTCAACCTAACCATTGAGATCGATAAGGACCAGCCGGTTTTGGTCAAGACTTTCCTACATGTTGGACCTAGTTGTAACACCCCGGCCCCGTAGGCCCCCGAGGTAGTTACTTCTGACCACTCTGGACCTCTAACATTTTCCGCGCACTTTGTCCTCACTCGTGTGCGCCTTGAGAAACTTCCCAGGGGGTCACCCATCCCAAGACTACTCCCATGCAAGCACGCTTAACTTTGGAGTTCTTGGCTAATGAGCTCCCTTCAAAAGAGATGCATCTTGTTGGTATGAGTAGTACTATTAATCCATTTGAATTAAATCTCAAGTGTTACAATCACCCCCACTTAGGAACGCAACGTCCTCGTTGCGCCCATAAACCAATCTCAATCAAATCCCAGAATCTTTCCCCATGCTAAGTGCCTGCCCGATATCCAACGGATCAGCACACTGTCGTGGGGTTGCTCTGATACCACCTGTAATACCCCGACCCCGTAGGCCCCGAGGTAGTTACTTCTGACCACTCTGGACCTCTAGTACTGTCCTCATAAACTGCCACTAGCCTTTTCCGCGCACTTTGTCCTCACTCGTGCGCGCCCTAAGAAACTTCCCAGGGGGTCACCCATCCCAAATCAAATCAGCTTTTCTAGGATCACAAATCAAACAGCAAGTGCAATAGTTTTTCAATGCTGCAAAGGAAGGGTCCATCTGGAAATGGGTCCCAAAACATACTTAATCTGTTCCCCAAGGTCCGTCATGTGTGGTAACTGAATCGACTGCTCCACACACATGGCAGGTATGAAGACGAGTTGTGAGCAATCAACTGGTGCACATTATGAAAGAGAGTATTGGCACGTACACTCCCCACCAAGCTGAAAGTCAACAAATGCACACCTCAACACCAACATGAGCCAAGAACAAACAACGAGTGCATATTCTGAGGGGGGTGTTTCTTTTTCTATCCTCCTGGTGCCAAACAACGAAGAAAGCACATTCCAAGGGGGGTTTTCTACTTTACTCCCCGGGTAACAACTTTTGAGGGGAGGTTTTGTTTTTCTCCTCCAGGTGCTAGACAATGTAAAACGCAAGGATTCTCTCAAGGATGCAAATTTTGAGGGGGGGGGGGGGGGGTTAAAAGTTCTCCTCTAAGCGCCAATCATCGTCAAAGGCATCCTACTGAGTGTTCCAGTTGAGGGGGAGTACAGAGAGAACACAAAAGAGCAAAGAGAAATGAGAGATAAGTCTTAATGGCTTAGTAAACCCGACTTAGCCTACCCAACGGACAAAGCCGAGAGTGAGTGAGTAACTGAGTGAACACTATGAGAGTGAGGAAGCAGAAAGCTCAAGTGAGCAAGAGAACTATAATCACTATCAAATCTGATACCTCTATTGTGCTATCAATCGAGAAAATTACTCCCAGTCACTCAAATACTCTGGACAATCCCAATAGGTTCAGGACTGAATTTATTAAGATCCCGGGTAGAAGTCGTTGCATTTTGTCCAAACGGCGCATGCACAACCCTACCCAAGACCACTCACCTGTCTCCCAACAGACATGTGTTTAATCATATTTCACGGGGAACCTCATCTCTTATCACCGTCTCCTTCTGAGGTGACTGATACTGACTACAGTGGCCCACAACCCCACACCAATGAACATTCATTGATCAGGTTGTGTCTAGTAATCTCACTCCCAAATATTTTGAATTTTCTAGGACACAAACACTTTTTAGTGTCAGTTGCACATCTTCATGACCCGCAAGAACTTCCATATGGCTCATCAATTATAGATGAAGATCAATGATTGGAAGGAAGTCCTACTGTTGTAACACAGAAATCACCAACATGTTCAGGCCATCGCTTCTGAGTTTATCTCTATAGTGATGATAACGGGCATCTACACGACCCCGGGGGCTACGTTATCTTTGCTGATCTTTATGATCATGCCATAACAACCAGAGTGACATCTACTTTAGATGCTTCAAAATGACTAGTTGGAAGTCCTGTTAGAGCTTTAATGCTTCTATCATTTTTTACAAGCCACACATCAGTGTTTACATTGATGTTGTGATAACGGAACACCTTAGTGTATCCGGTTTTTATCATTTTTACCTTTCTATTTGTTTTTCTGTTTTGTTTCCCAGAATAAAAGAATAAATAAAGGCATGACGCCCCAATTCATCGGATCGTCATGAGGGCGAAAGTGGTCCGCATGCAGTTTACTCAAAAATCATTCTCGGACACTTCCTTCATCCACCATAAAAATCAACGACAACTCTCTACTTTTCAAATCATCAAGACTACCAAGTCAGCTTCACATCAAATGGTCAGCTACGCTCACGAGTCAGCCATCATTTTCCGTTGTGCCACCGACAAGTTCTCCTCAAAAGCATTCACATCAAATAGTCAAAAAGACTACATTGTGGAGGAGACAGAGGTCGGGTAATCGAATCCCATGTGCGTCTGCAATTCTTCAGAACATTCAATCTAAAGGCGCCTTCGGACTTCATTCAAGATGATCAAGAGCTACTTCTGGAAGGCAAGGATTACAAGCAAAAGATTTCTCAACTCCCAGCATCAAAGATCAAATTGAAAAGAAGACATCAAAGGGGAGATTGCAAGGATTTATTCATAAAGCCTTCTCAAGAAGTCAAGTTCAAAGACAAAGGAAGCTGAATAACAACAAAGACAAAGATATCTGCGCTGTAATGCTGATTGAACACGATTAAACACCAAGGGGGAGATTGTTGGGATTATTTTATGGTGTCCAATCTAATTAAATATCTTTGTATTTGTGTAGTTATTAATTAAATGTGTAATATGGGCCACAAATGTATTTCAGCCCATTAGCCCACTTGTAAGCCTTAAGTTAGACATCCTTATGTATAAAAGGATGCTAACTTAAGCAAATCCTAAACCTCTACGCACATTAATGCACATATCATTGTTCTTAGAGAGAGCCGCATCTTTGGTATTTCGATACCCATTCTGTATTTCTAAATCTTTCTTGGCATTGAATCAATGTTTGGTATGATTGTTGGATGATATTGGGACTATCAATGTTAGACCTAGTTGTAACACCCCGGCCCCGTAGGCCCCGAGGTAGTTACTTCTGACCACTCTGGACCTCTAATATTGTCCTCACAAACCGCCACTAGCCTTTTCCGCGCACTTTGTCCTCACTCGTGCGCGCCCTGAGAAACATCCCAGGGGGTCACCCATCCCAAGACTACTCCCGTGCAAGCACACTTAACTTTGGAGTTCTTGGCTAATGAGCTCCATTAAAAAAATATGCATCTTAGTGGTATGAATAATACTATTAATCCGTTTGAATTAAATCTCAAGTGGTACAATCACCCCACTTAGGAACGCAATGTCCTCGTTGTGCCCATAAAATAATCTCAATCAAATCCCAGAATCTTTCGTCATGCTAAGTGCCTGCCAGATATCCAACGGATCAGCACACTGTCGCAGGGTTGCTCTGATACCACCTGTAACATCCCGGCCCCGTAGGCCCCAAGATAGTTACTTCTGATCACTGTGGACCTCTAGTACTGTCCTCATAAATTTCCACTAGCCTTTTCCGTGCACTTTGTCCTCACTCGTGTGCGCCCTGAGAAACTTCCCAGGGGTCACCCATCCCAAGACTACTCCCATGCAAGCACACTTAACGTTGGAGTTCTTGGCTAATGAGCTCCCTTAAAAAGAGATGCATCTTGTTGGTATGAGTACTACTATTAATCCGTTTGAATTTAATCTCAAGTGTTACACTAGTACTCTACTTGGGTGGTATTAGGTTTGGTTCTTGAATGGGACCGTACTTTCAGTCTTCTGGTCAGCCACATAATCGGGTGCAAAAATTAGATAAACGTGTTTTCAAATTTGAAAATGGAAAACTAAAAAAGGAAAACAGAAAATTGGAGATAGAAAATTTGGAAAATGAAAACAGAAAAAATTGAAGAATGAGAAAACAAAAAAGAAAACTGGAAAATATATACTCCGTATGTTAGTAATGATCATGATAGAGTATATGGGTCAACACCCCATGATCCACATACTTCCACTACGGCAAGCAAAACCCCGGGGACGTACGTCCTTCAGTACATGGGAAAATCCGGGGACGTACGTCCTCCAGCACATTAAACACCTCGGGGACGTACTCCCTCCAACTACATGCAATACCCTCGGGGACGTACGACGTCAAGCACAAGGAACACCCAGGGGACGTACGGCCTCCAGCACATGGGAAGGCCCTGAGGACGTACGGCCTCCAACACTCCGTCAGCCAGACGTACGTCTCCAAGGACTTCGTCTGCCACAGCCAGACGTACGTCTCCAAGGACTTCGTCTGCCACAGCCGGGCATACGTCTCCAAGGACTTCGTTTGCCACAGCCAGACGTACGTCCCCAAGGACTTCGTCTGCCACAGCCAGACGTACGTCTCCAAGGGCTTCGTCTGCCACAAACAGACATACGTCTCCAAGGGCTTCGTCTGCCACAGCCAGACGTACGTCTCCAAGGGCTTCGTCTGTCACAGCCAGACGTACGTCTCCAAGGGCTTCGTCTGCCACAGCCAGACGTACGTCTCCAAGGACTTCATCTACCACATCCAGACATACGTCTCCAAGGACTTCGTCTGCCATAGCCAGACGTACGTCTCCAGGGACTTCGTCTGCTAGACTTCCATACTTAGCTCATGTATCCGAATGTAATCAGCCCAACAGAGGCCTTATATTGTAATGGGCCTCCCAAGCCCAAGACTTGGGCCCCAGCTCGCTTTTCCCTATAAATACTCCCCTTGGGGGTAGTTGTAAGGGTTCGAAAATCATTAATACAAATCACTTCTCTCTCTAGCTCTCACTTCTCTCTAGACGTATAGTATATCATTTGGTCTTCTCGTTGAGAGCTAGAACAATCAAGTTAGCATCCTTCGTCGCTACCAAGCACAAGCTAACTGAAATGGGAAAAGCAAGGTCAAACTGTAACCTCATCGGCAAAGCGATCCGTGAAACTCAGGACGAACATGAACGCTCTGATGATGCTACGGCCGACATGGCAGGGGACGAGGAGATCTTCCATGAGACGATCGTCCCCACGGCTGACCTTCGCGATCAGCTTCACGGCAACGCTCAAGACGCCTGCATCGGCCTTGAGAAAAAACGTATCGAGAAAGGCGACAACGCCTCGGGGCAACAAATTACTCCCACTGTTGACCCTCAGCTTCAGGTCGCTCTATCGTCCATCATAGCCAGTCTGGCTCAGAACCCCACTGTCCTCAGTGCACTGATGCCAAGTACGGGGAAGAACACCACGACACCGCCTCCTCCTTCTCACCTGTTGGCCATGAACGTCGGCAACGAGGAGGGGGTCGTGGCCCAGGACACAGCATACCATTCCGATCCTGCTTCCCCTCGTCGAGATGGACCGACCCCAGTGCGTAGAGCCTCGGCCTTCAATAGGCTAAGGGATGCACCTCTTCGACCAGCATCGGAGAGGCTAGCGGGACGGATTGGTGCACGTGAGCCTGGCTCACCAAGGGAGAGCATGGGTTTCGTATCCCAGACAGCGGATCAGCCTCGCCATGAAAAAGGCAAGGTCAAACTACATGAGGACGACGCACGTTGCTACATCAACACAGCCCAAACAACCCGCGTGGGGACGCACGTCGCCACTACGGCCGTCAAGGACCCCCGGAACGAGGTCATCGCCCAACTTGAAAGGAGGCTCGCTCATATGGAAGCAAAGCAAATGGCCGAGGCACGTACGGCCGCTGCATCCAGGGACCCTGGCTTCAACGACCTCTTGCACAAGGTCAGCGCCTTGGAGCGGGAACTAGCTGACGGACGTGGTGACCCCGTCATCCAAATCAGAACAAAAACTCCCTTCACCACGAGGGTGCTCTCGACCCAAATACCCGAGAAGTACCAGGGGAGTGCCATCAAGCCCTATGACGGCCACTCCGACCCCCAAGAGCATTTTATCCGCTATCAGAATAACATGCTGATGGTAAATGCGTCTGATGAATACCTCTGCCGTTGGTTCCTTTCCACTCTTGAGGGACCAGCGTACGAGTGGTTCAACGCGCTGCCCGAGGGAAGCGTGGACTCATGGCAAGATCTTGCCTAACGCTTCCTCACCCACTTCGTCGGAAGGAAGCGAGTGAAGAAACATTTCTCCCATCTCCTCTCCATCAAACAACAACATGATGAATCACTCTGGTCTTTCATCGACCGATAGACGAAGGAGACAGACGATGTCGAAGGTGCCGATGAATCCCCTCCTCGTCCTCTTCCAAGGCGTTCTCCGCAGCAGCCCCTACGCGCGGAGCCTCATCACTGACCCGCCGAGGCCATACACCAAGGCACTCCAGCGAGGGAGCTTGTACGCTGACGCCGATGAGCACCACTCCAGCAAGAAAGATGGAGGTTAGCCATCAAAGAAGGCAAACAATGTGTCGGCTCCAAGCGCATCCTCGGCCAGAGGCCATGCCTGCCAGAGCCGGAAGGAGCACCCATGGCAGCCGAGGACAGACGTACCAAGGACTCCACTCACACACTCGGTGGATACCATCCTCGACTGTGCGGAGGAGCAAGGTCTCATCCCCAGAGATCCCCGGTCGGCCAAGGAAATCTACATCGTCCACCAGGGCGGCACTTATTGTCGTTACCACAAGAACACCTCCCACAATACAGACGACTGTGTCGCGCTAAAGAAAGCCATTGAGCGCTTGATTCAACAGGGTGAACTCCACCAATTTGTCAAAGGTGCCCCGAGGACCTCCACCGGCAATCAGGAAGGGGACACCTCGATGAAGAAGCCTGAAATTGGGAGACTCAACGACGACATGGACTTCGAGGAGCCCTAGCCGAAGAAGCATCACATCCGCTGACTGTTCTTTTCCGAAGGGACGCACTGCCTATGACTGAACCAGCAAGCCGATGGACGACTGAGCCAGCAAGCCGACGGACGGTTGAGCTAGCAAGGGAATAGCAGACCCCTCGGCCGAAGCTTGAAAGAAAGATCCCACACCTCGCGAAAAGAAGAGGAAGTCAAAAAAGAGGGACAGTCGAGGACCGTGTACTACGCCGGCCTCGAGCGTAATCCCCACAAATCAAAAGAGGGAAAGCCGAAGGACCATGCACTCGCCGACCTCGAGCGAAATCCCCACAAATCAAAAGAGGGAAGCCGAGGACCGTGCACTCGCCGGCCTCGAGCAATAAAAATAAAATCCCCACAAAATCAAGCCACATATTTTGGCTAAATACATATTAGGCAAATACTACGCATTATGGACAAAGCAAGACCAAACATGCAAGCAAAGGACGTGCATTCCCAGCGCCGTCCTTCATCATCAGACGAGCGTCCAGTGTCGCGTTTCAACTTCAGACCGGCTTCAAAGCCTGGTCCTTCGTATGACGTACGGCTCCATCAGCATCGTCACCATCAAAGGATGAGCGTCCCCAACGCCGTCCTTCATCTTCAGACCAGCTTCAAAGTTTGGTCCTCAATATGACAAACGGCTTCATCAACGCCTCCGTCATCAAAGGACGAGCGTCCAAGTGCCGTCCTCCATCTTCAGACCAGGTTCAAAGCATGTCCTTCATATGACGTGTAGCTTCATCAATGCCAGCATCATCAAGGGATGTGCATCCAACGCTGCCCTTCATCTTCAAACCAGGGTTAGAACCTGGCCCTCGATATGATGTACGGCTTCATCAACGCCAGCGTCATCAAGGGATGTGTGTCCAGCGCCGCCCTTCATCTTCAAACCAAGGTCAAAACCTAGTCCTTCATATGACGTACGGCTTCATCAACACCATCGTCATCAAGGGACGTGCATCCATCACCGCCCTTCATCTTCAAACCAGGGTCAAAACCTGGTCCTCAATTTGAAGAACGACTCCATCAACACCGTCGTCATCAAAGGACGAGCGTCCCCAACACCTCCCTTCATCTTTACACCAGCTTCAAAGTTTGGTCCTTCATAGGACGAATGGCTTCATCAAATGTCGTCCTTCATCTTCAGGCGGGCGCCAACGCCTAGTTCTTCATAAAAGGACGAATGTCCCCAACGTCGTCCTTCATCTTCAGCACTGCGTCAAAGCTTGATCCTTCATCCGACGTTTGGCTTCATTAGCCTCATCTTCAGACGAGCGCCCAGCGCCGTCCCACATCTTCGGATGAGTGTCCAAGATTGGTCCATTTTCGGGTCGGCTCCGTCGTCCCTCATCTTACGACAAACGTCCCTCGTTCTCAGATCACGAACGGCTCCTCAACCTCTGCGTGATCCTTCATCTCAAGACCGGTTTCCCCAACGCTGAGAGTCTTGAGCTTATATGACAGTCGGCTTCATCATCGCCTCATCATCATATTATATGACCGACTTAATATCGTCGTACGTCCTTAGATCACGAACAGCCCCACAGCCTCAACGTGATCCTTTATCTCAAGACCGGCCTCCTCAGTGCCGAACGTCTTGAGCCAGCGAGCATGCTTGCCATTCCCTTCCTGGATGGAAACCCTCGCCTTCATGTGACGAACGGCTTCATCAGCGCTGACGTCCCCAGATCACGGTAGACCCCTCGGTCTCAACGTGATCCTTTATCTCAAGACTGGCTTCCCAACACCATATGTCCTCAAATCACGACCGGCCCCTCGGCCTCGGCATGATAATCTGTCTCAAAACCGGCTTCCACGGCACAAGGAGTCTTGATCTTACATGACGGTCGGCTTAAACATTGGCTCGTCATTATACTACGGACTGGCTCCCCAACACCGTCCGTCTTCAAATCACGAACGGCCCCCGACCTCGGCGTGATTATCTATCTCAAGTCCAGCTTCCTCAACGTCAGGAGTCTTGAGCTTATATGATGATCGGCCCATCAGTGCCGACGTCCTCATATCGTTGCAGACCCTTGGTCTCAACGTGATCTTTTACATCAACACGGCAGACCCTCAGTCTCAACGTGATCTTTTGTATCGACATGGCAGATCCTCAATCTCAACGTGATCATCTCATCATCATACTCTAAAGACTGGCCTCATCCTCTCCCTATGTGGATAAGGACCGTTGGACTTTGGATCGACTTCTTAGAATTGCCGCCCTCAGATCTCGAACGGCCCCTTGGCCTCAGCGTGATCCTTTACCACTAAGCCGGCTTCCTCAGCGCCGAGAGCCTTGAGCCCGTATGACGATCGGCTTCATCAGCTCCTCGCCATCATATTACGGACCGGCTCCCCAATGTCGTACGTGCTCAGATCACGGACACCTCCTCAGCCTCAGTATGATCCCTTGCCTCAAGACCGGTCTTAGCCATTCCTGTACCGGATGGCGACCATTGCAGGGATTTTCGGACCAGCCCCTCAGCGTTGACGTCCGCACATCACGAACGGCCTTTTCGGTATGTCGCGATTATCTTTCTCAAAGACCGGTCTTAGTCATTCCTTTACCGGCTGGCGACCATTGCATGGATTTTCAGACCGGCCCCTCAGTGTCGTCGTCCTCATATCAGGACCGACCCTTTGGCCTTGGCATGATTCTCAAGACCGACTTCCTCAGCGCCGAGAGTCTTAAGCTAGCGATCGGGCTCTTCATCCCTTCCAGGATGGGGACCGTCACCCTTACGATGAATGGCTCCTTAACGTCGTACGTCCTCAAGTCATGAACGGCCCCTCGACCTCCACGTGATCCTATATCCCAAGACCGGTCTTAGCCATTCCATTACCGGATGGCGACCGTTGCATGAATTTTCAGACCGGCCCCTCAGTGTCGTCGTCCTCACATCACGACTGGCCCCTCGGCCTTGGCGTGATTACTTACCTCAAGACCGGCTTCCCCAGCGCCGAGTGTCTTGAGCCAGCGATCGGGCTCTCCATTCTTTCCAGGATGGGGACCATCGCCTCTACCTGACGAACGACCTCATCATCGCCTCGTCCTAAGATCATGAACAGCCTCTCAGCCTCTGTGTGATCCTACATTCCAAAGACCAGCTTCCACAGCGCCGGACGGCTGAGCTAGCGATTGGGCTCGCCACATACGTCCTCCAGCACATGAAACACCCCAGAGATGTAAGGCATCCAGATACATGCAAGACCCCTGGGGACGTACGACGTCAAGCACAAGGAACACCCCGAGGACGTACGACCTCCGGCACATGGGAAGGCCCCGGGGACGTACGGCCTCCAGCACTCTGTCAGCCAGATGTACGTCTCCAAGGACTTCGTCTGCCAAAGCCAGACGTACGTCTCCAATGACTTCGTCTGCCACAGTCAGACGTACGTCTCCAAGAACTTCGTCTGCCAAAGCCAGACGTACGTCCCCAAGGACTTCGTTTGCCACAGCCAGACGTACGTCTCCAAGGGCTTCGTCTGCCACAGCCAGGCGTACGTCTCCAAGGGCTTCATCTGCCACAGCAAGACGTACGTCTCCAAGGACTTTGTCTGCCATAGCCAGACGTACGTCTCCAAGGGCCTCGTCAGCCACAGCCAGACGTACGTCTCCAGGGACTTCATCTGTTAGACTTCCATACTTAGCTCAAGTATCTAAATGAAATCAGCCCAATAAAGGCCTTATATTGTAATGGGCCTCTCAAGCCCAAGACTTGGAAGCCCAGTCCGCTTTTCCCTATAAATACTCCCCTTGGGGGTAGTTGTAAGGGTTCGAAAATCATTAATACAAATCACTTCTGTCACGCCCCATACCGCATATAGGCGCGTGTACAACCACCATATGACCAAGTGACGTCACTCGCAAGTCAACGTGTCTTAATCATACAAGGCGTCCATGAACATAATATATCCATACTCAGTAGTAAACATACACAACAACATCACAGTTTAGATTAATTGAATAGCGGAAATATTCAACAATTAATCGTGGGCCACACATGGCCAAAATGTAGGCCCGCAAGCTAAAATAATGTATTAATACAAAAGTATCCATGAGCATAGTTTATTTTTTTGAAATAGTAGAGGGAGCACGAACCACGTCTTCCTTGGATTCTCTTCACCCGTGCAAAGGTGTAGATGACGAGCCTTAACTTCAACATGAAATGGTAAGGCCCTCGAAGGGGTCAGTACAAGTACCGAGCGAGTAGCAGGCTAAATATAGAATAACCAGCGTTTCAAGTATAAGACCCAAACATAGGGAGATACTTATGTAAATAGTCTTTTCCCCCAAGTTAAGAAATACTTAGTAGTACATATACACTTGGAAAATACCCGATCCATAGATCACCGTTTTATTTGGGAAAATATTAATAGTCAATATCCTTGACTAAAAACCTCAACCCACCCATATGCCTATGAGTGTATAGGACTCCTCCTTGTCCATACTTCAATATCATAATCTATGAGTTTTGAGGATCAAAATCCTTGGGTACTCCACCAAATTTGTATTTGAGTGTTAAGGACTTTTTGTCCTAGGGTCCTCCACCAGATTATTATCCGAGTGTTAAGGACTTTAAGTCCTAGGGTCCTCCACCAATTTGTAATCTGAGTGTTAAGGACTTTAAGTCGTCCTAGGGTCCTCCACCAAAATATGAGTGTTAAGGACTTTTAAGTGCTAGGGTCCTCCACCAAAATATGAGTGTTAAAGACTTTTAGCTCTTAGGGTCCTCCACCAAAATATGAGTGTTAAGGACTTTTAAGTCCTAGGGTCCTCCACCAAAATATAAGTGTTAAGGACTTTAAGTCCTAGGGTCCTCCACCAATTTATAATCCTATGATCAACCTCCTATCAACTTAGATAGGATCTATATAATATTTATTCATTCATAGCTAAATCAATACATAAAGCTTATGTATCACAATCCATGCAAAGTCATGTGTTTATATAAATTCATAATTAACTAATACCATCATATCCGGTATCAATTAATCCATTATCCATCGGTCAACGTTTTCGTTGACCGCCATTTCAAACCTTATACGTATCAACTTAATCATCATATAATTAAGTTAATAATGTTCATTTGTGCTCCTCTTACGCTTCAAGCAAACATGCATTTTATATAATTCCTCATAACATATTTCATGCATAAACAATTAATTCGTTTCATACCAACTTAACCATGTTGGCTAGTCGCATGTTTAAATACCTTTTAAACATAATTATGAACACATATAACATTTATTTAGGTAATCTCATAATTAACCCAAAAGTTATAAGATATTAAGTCGTCCACTCACCTTAAATGAGTTATAGCGTGTTCTACGCTCTTCGGTTGAACTCCGGCGAAACACCGGTGAAACTCCGGCGAACTCCGGCAAACTCTAGAAACACCTTAGTTAAGCTCCTAACATGTTTTTATCATCACAAAACTCATATCAATACAAATAACTTCTAAAAGGTTATTTTCCGGCAAACCGGTCGTTTTGGCTTCTAAGTCCGTTCTTGGACTTAGAACCACCTTCCAACCCCTCATTCTACACTTCTAAACATGTAGAATAATCCTAGGGGTCCTTCATATGGTATAAAATTCATATGATAGATAAAAAGGAAAGGAAAAGTTATTATAAGGTTATCACCTTAATCCTTTACACTTTCCCTAACTTTTTCCTTCTTTAAGCCTCCTCCTTGGACCTTTATTGTTGAGCTCGGATTATCCAGCTATGGAGGCTTGGTTGAGAGCTTCTTCCTCTTTCTTTGTGGTCTTGGTCGAGCTAGGGAGGTAGGGGTGAGAGATGATGCCCCCTTTTGTCTCAATTGAGCAATAAGAGAGGGTGAGGGGTCCCTTTGGTACTTTGATGCCAAATGCATCTCCTCCACCCATTTATTTGTCAACCAGCTCCCATAAAGTCTAATTGGGCACAAAAAAACGTGGGGTGGCCCCCACTCATGTGGGAGGTCATCCCTTGATGTCCAGAACTGTGCAATCGACTTCGAAAATTGTATTTTTCGGACTGTTTAAATTATATTTTATTTTATCGGGTCAAATAAAATATATTTTGTGTTTCCCATCATTATGGACTTTTGGAATGAGTATTCATTCCCCAACTTTAATTTAGACGTCCCCGAAATCCGTTCCGGGCTGTTATGTGATAAATTACCTATACCGGTAATTGGGCCTCGTTTGACTGGCGGGTCAACCCTATGCCCTTCCTATGGCCCAACTAAAATATCTACCACCATATACATATTATCTGTTGGAGGAAATTGGCCGGATAAACCTGCAAAAAATGCGTTAGAAAATAATATAGCTCGAGTCGCGTAAACGCTGTCCTCAAGAAAGTATTTCCGACTAGCGAAAACCTTTCCCTAAGATAAAACGAGCTCTTCGGCGTAAGCCGGTAACAGAACAACGAGAGTAGAATAAATATATTAATCCAGCAGAGTAATAGGGCAGAAAATATTATTTGCTAGCTACTAAATATGAAGAGTAATATTTTCTTTATCTTTAAAAACTAGAACAAATGAATTTTGAAGCTAAAGCTCATTCCACCCTACAACTAGCTCCATGCAAGCATGTATATATATATACATAAAAATCTAATGAAAAGAATGAAACGTTAGGGAGTAAATATAACTTTAATAATAATTAAAGTTATCAACTTGCAACGGTTTTAAAATGAAGGAGAATACAAAAGGTTTATTAATAAATATTAATCAAAAAATCAATAGCTTGTAACGGTTTTTTATTAGAGCTCAATGGAAAATGTGCATTAAAGCATGTTTATTTCAATTAATAATCACAATAGGATCAAGCCTAGCTTGAAACGTTCAAAACTTCCTCCATTTTCATTATAGTTATAATTTACTATGTATAATATGTATAAATATTTATTAATATATTAGTGTGTGATAAATAATTAAAGAACATAACATTTTATTCATTTGAAATACTACTATTTTCCAACAATCCCCCACATATTTCAAATGAATAATTTTACATTTTGGAAAATAGTTTAGAAAATTTCTGCTGGATTAAAGGAATGAGACTTTAAGTTTGGTGTCCGTAGACTATGAACCAAACCGAGACGATTAAGTCTTAATAAACCGAGCTTTTGGTGAAACGTATAGTTTCTTGAACCAACAAGCTACTATTGGTAAATCAGGGTCTTAACGGTCGTGTCGCATCCCGCACAATTTCTCGTTATTACGCCGTTGTGCGCCGTAAGGCCATGCGCGTGCTTGGTGTTTATGAGTGCTCTAGAAGTTTTGTCATGCTTCATGGAGGCGGCCCCACCTCACACTCATATAGGTGACATCATCAAGTGTGTACCGCTTTTGCACACCACCCTAAAATTAAGGGTTATGATAATCATTAAGAGCTTTTAGCTCACCCTCTCAAAGAATGCGGTTTCTAGCATATATCTCACATCATGGAAATGGAGAATTTTAGTTAGGCTAGCAGAACTAAATGGAAGACTTGTTATTACCCATTTGAACTTGCTTCATGGGATCTCCAATCACACAAGTTGGGTTCCCATCCCCATTCGTTTCAAAGTGACACTAGTCCCATTTCCTTCGATGTTTCGGTTATCATTTTTCGTCCTAGGGATTCTGTCAAAGGAGTAGCTAATTCCTTCTGACTTCATAAAATTAATGGAAATAATTTCATTCTCAAACATCATTGCACCCCTTTTAAGGGTGAATAGATATCCACTATTTTAATTTATCTGATGTGAGTATACTCAGATGTCGTCGTTGTATCCCGGCAATACAAAGGATAATTCTCAATAAAATATAACATCGATGTGACCCTCTAGTACATCGGATAATTCTCAATAAAATATATACCATCATTGTATCATTATAGTACAATGGATAATTTTCATATAACATCATTGTACCGCTCTAGAACAATGGATATTTCTCAATAAAACATATCATCGTTGTATCAATATATTACAACGGATAATCTCAATAAAAAATACCATAAATAATGGTACCTCTCAAATATATCAATAATCGCCTTAACGCAATTCAATGATCCCTACTTGGGTCATGAGTATATCGGCTCAATCTTCCGACAACACAAACTATGTCGGACCTAGTAAAATTTATAAAATATAATAAACATCCAATAATTTGGGAATACTCATATTGAGCCTCACGATCACCTCATTTTTTTTTTGAGTGCATATGAAATTCATAAGGGATACCCACGGGTGTGACATTAAAATGTCCAAAGCTCTTTAGAAGTCTATCAGCATAATGCTCTTGAGATAGTATAACATCATATCCTTCCTTGTGACTTTCACATATACCCAAAATCATTTTTGTTACCCCCAAGTCTTCCACACTAAAAATTAACATATCATCCACATACAAGCAAATTATAATGCACACACCATTTTTACATTTAGTGTATACACACTTTGTTTTCCTGACCACTAACCACATGACCTTTCGGTTGCACCATATAAATTTCTTCTTCCTCTAGTTCACCATTTAAAAATGCAATTCTAATATCCATTTGATGAATAAAAAGTTTGTGAATAATTCAAAAATTTCATCATTAAAAGATTAATTTTCTTTTAATGGATTACTATCACTAGAGGGTTGAATGGTCTTGTGTTCAATTTTCAAAGGAAACACATTCTCAAAAAAAAATCAGCATTTTTGTTTCATCGGCGTATAAAAAAATAATCACACATGCATCATTTAGTGTGTACACATTCTCCAAAAACGGTCACATTAATAACTTCAATAATATATCATAAAACATTGCACATTAGCACACTATTTCTTTCATTTATGAAAATAATATATATGCTCCACTATTTCAATTTATGCAAAAATAGCCAAGAGTTATAAAGCTCATTTTCACTCAATGAGATAGGAATAAGAATATAGCTAAGCACCCCCACAATTTTAAATATTTAAAAACAGGTGCATAGCCCTTCTAGAATTCATAGAGAGAGAATTTATATCTCAACCTTTATGTGTACACATTGAATTTATCAAAAACTCTCCTTTTATATTTAAATAAGATAAAATTTAGTTTATCTCGAAAAATCACCAATAAATGTGACAATGAACTTTTACCACCTCTAACCACAGTGTAGATGCTCTAATAAAATTTATATAAATTCATCAATTGTATCACAATTTTCTAGAGGTGCTTCTGTACCACTCTTAGGATATTTAGGAGTTTCATATAACAAACAAAAATAAAGATCAACTTAAAATGCCATGTAAAACATCAAATCTATTATATCACATAACACAATAATTAACCAACCGTTAATACGCAGAAGCATCATCATGCGACTTTCAAAAATACTAAGGATAAAAAGTCCATTCTTACAATAGCCATTTCCCACAAGAACATCATATTTTTTTTGTCATAACAAAATTGTCACAATCAAAAGAAACTTTAACCCCAAATTTTTCCAAGAGAGAAACGGAAACTAAATTAGTCCGAATGTTGAGCACATGAAGCACATCATTTAGTGATAAAGTTTTCCCCGATGTGAGCTTCAGGAAAACTTTCCTTTTCCATGCACCTTAACGGTTTTAGAGTCCGTTAGGTACACGAGCTCTTCACCATCTTCTATAATACTCCGTAGTATAGGAGGTAATAGCATTTTTGTTTTTACAAATATGCTTGGTAGCCCCGGAGTCTACCGCCCACTCATTCACATCATTATTTTTACAACTTTGAGAAACAACCGCAATAAAATTATCATTACTACAAACCAAGTTTAAACTTGATTTTAGTGGGTTGTTGTTTTCCATAGTTGTCTTTTTATCACTAAATAAATGAATAACATTTTTCTTAAAAAGTGGTGTTAAAGTATGGTTTATTGTAAGTAGGAAAAAAAAGAGTACGCATTATACGTAGAAATATATCCAAATACCAGTCTAAATCACAACACACGTGCAAAGATAACATAGCCGCGATGAGTGCGACGGTGACAACTTGTAAGATCATGTGTGCAGGAATATCTGACGCCAAATACTTTCTTGAGATTGTTGGAGGAAATTGGCCGGATAAACCTGCAAAAAATGCGTTAGGAAATAATATAGCTCGAGTCGCGTAAACGCTGTCCTCAAGAAAGTATTTCCGACTAGCGAAAACCTTTCCCCAAGATAAAACGAGCTCTTCGGCGTAAGCCGGTAACAGAACAACGAGAGTAGAATAAATATATTAATCCAGCAGAGTAATAGGGCAGAAAATATTATTTGCTAGCTACTAAATATGAAGAGTAATATTTTCTTTATCTTTAAAAACTAGAACAAATGAATTTTGAAGCTAAAGCTCATTCCACCCTACAACTAGCTCCATGCAAGCATGTATATATATACATAAAAATCCAATGAAAAGAATGAAACGTTAGGGAGTAAATATAACTTTAATAATAATTAAAGTTATCAACTTGCAACGGTTTTAAAATGAAGGAGAATACAAAAGGTTCATTAATAAATATTAATCAAAAAATCAATAGCTTGTAACGGTTTTTTATTAGAGCTCAATGGAAAATGTGCATTAAAGCATGTTTATTTCAATTAATAATCACAATAGGATCAAGCCTAGCTTGAAACGTTCAAAACTTCCTCCATTTTCATTATAGTTATAATTTACTATGTATAATATGTATAAATATTTATTAATATATTAGTGTGTGATAAATAATTAAAGAACATAACATTTTATTCATTTGAAATACTACTATTTTCCAACATTATCTAGACCAAGATGAATTTAATATGTGGTCCCGGGTTTATCGGGTGGTCCCCGCTCCCGATGTGGGCCCCACGTGCAATTCACTATTCACGTGAACGTAATAACAAAAATTTACAACCTCGTAAATTCACGAATCATTATTCAAGGTTTATTACATGATTTACTAAAAGTAAATATACTTGGGGACGGTGTTTCATGTTCACCCCCCCCCCCCCTTATTTGGGATTTCGTCCCCGAAATCTCGTGTCTAATCGAAAAGAAACGGGTATTGCTTCCTCATTGAGACCTCAGTCTCCCAGGTTTCTTCTTCGACTCGATCACTCCTCCAAAGCACCTTAACCATAGGAATCTCCTTGCTCCTAAGCCTCTTTACCTGCTGCCCCACTATCTTCACCGGTTCCACTACATATTGTAGGTCCTCTCGAATCTCTACCGGTGGTCTCTCAAGAATATGTGACGGATCTCCTACATACTTCTTGAGCATCAATACATGGAAAACATCATGAATCTTCTCAAGTTCAGGTGATAACTTGAGACGGTAAGCCATGGCCCCAATCCTTTCAAGGATTTCAAACGGACCAATGTATCGGGGGTTAAGTTTACCCCTCGATATGAATCGGATGATACCTTTCCAAGGAGAAATCCTTAGAAACACCTCATCACCAACTGCAAATTCTAATGGTCTACGTTGTTTATCGGCATAGCTCTTCTGCCGATCTTGGGCAGCCTTAAGTCTATCTCTAATAACCTTCACCTTAGCCTTGGTGATATCGACAAGTTCTATACCTTCGAGCTTGGCCTCGCCAACCTCGTCCCAACACAACGGCGTCCTGCATTTCCTCCCATACAATGCCTCGTATGGAGGCATGCCAATACTCGCCTGATAACTGTTGTTATAGGCAAACTCCACTAGTGCCAAATATTTGTCCCAACACCCCTGAAACTCCAAGGCACACGCCCTAAGCATGTCTTCCAAAATCTGTATAACCCATTCAGATTGTCCATCCGTTTGAGGGTGAAACGCTGTGCTAAACTTCAGTTTAGTCCCCAATGATGCTTGGAACTTTGGCCAAAACCTAGATGTGAATCTTGGGTCCCTATCCGAGACGATGGATATTGGAACTCCGTGTAACCTCACAATCTCCTCCGTGTATAACTTGGCCAAACGTTCAAGAGGATAAGTGATGTTGATAGGTAAGAAGTGCGCACTTTTGGTAAGCCTATCAACCACCACCCACACTGCATCGTAATTGTTCACCGTCCGTGGTAACCCTACCACAAAGTCCATGGTGACATGTTCCCACTTCCATTCTGGAATAGTAAGTGGCTGCAAAAGTCCCGTCGGGTGCTGATGCTCCGCCTTAACTTGTTGACAAGTAAGGCATCGTCGGCTCACATACTCCGCGATGTCTCTCTTCATACCAGACCACCAATAACTTTCCTTCAGGTCTCGGTACATCTTTGTACCTCCTGGATGCATAGCATAGGCTGAAGAATGGGCTTCCTCGAGTATGGATTTCCGGAGCTCCTCATTATGTGGTACGCATACGCGATCCTTGAACAATAAAAGGCCATCATCACGTACCCGAAAATCCTCAACGGGTCCCGCAAGGATCCGTTCGCGGACCTTCTCACATTCCTCACAATGCCTTGACCTCTACTGATCTCACTCAGCAACGTAGGACTAACCTCAAATCTCGCTATGAGTGCCCCGATCGAGGACACCTCCACGTGTTCCCATAATGCTTGTAGGCATGTGAGTAAAATCCCTGACGTACTCTTCCTGCTCAGTGCATCGGCCACAACGTTGGCCTTACCGGGATGATAGTCGATGATCAAGTCATAGTCCTTGATCAACTCCATTCATCTCCTTTGCCTCATATTCAACTCTTTCTAAGTGAATACATACTTCAAGCTCTTATGATCGGTGTAGATGTGACATGTCTCCCCGTAGAGATAATGCCTCCAAATCTTTAGTGCAAACACTACCGCTCCCAAATCTAGGTCGTGGGTAGGATAGTTCACCTCGTGTTTTCTCAATTGCCTAGAAGCATAGGCAATCACCTTACCCTTCTGCATTAGTACACATCCAAGCTCTTGGATGCTAGCATCACTATAAATATCATACCCAATACCTTGTATTGGTAGGGCAAGAACTGGTGCCTCGGTAAGTCGTTTCTTTAGCTCAAGAAACCCTTTCTCACATTTGTCGTCCCATACGAACTTAGCCCCCTTCTTCGTGAGCTTCGTTAGTGGTGACCCCAACACAGAGAATTTCTCAACAAATTTACGGTAGTAACCCGCTAAGCCAAGGAAACTACGTATCTCCTTCACATTCTTAGGTTGTTCCCAATTCATAATGGCTTCTATCTTTGCATTGTCCACCGCAACTCCTGATCCAGATATGACATGACCGAGAAAGCCAATCTCTTTAAGCCAAAATTCACATTTAGAGAACTTGGCAAAGAGTTGTTTTTCTCTTAGCCTTTCAAGCACCAGTCTCAGGTGATGCTCATGCTCTTCTTCGTTCTTCGAATATATCAAGATGTCATCAATGAATACAACCACAAATTGATCTAAGTACTCACTAAACACACGGTTCATCAAATCCATGAATGTCGCTGGTGCATTGGTTAAACCAAACGACATCACAAGGAATTCGTAGTGACCATATCTAGTGCGAAATGCACTCTTCGGTATGTCACTCTCCTTTATCTTCAATTGATGGTAGCCCGACCTCAGATCAATCTTTGAGAACACTATCGCCCCCCGAAGTTGATCAAACAATTCATCAATCCTCGGTAAGGGATACCTATTCTTGATTGTGACCTTGTTCAATTGTCGGTAGTCAATACACATTCTTAGTGAACCATCTTTCTTCTTCACAAAGAGTACCGGTGCTCCCCACGGTGAATGACTATGTCTAATGAACCCATTATCCAATAACTCCTGTAATTGGACTTTCAACTCTTGAAGTTCCGCCGGTGCCATTCGATAAGGAGGAATCGAAATGGGTTTAGTTCCCGGCTCAACTTCAATCACGAACTCGATCTCTCTATCGGGTGGAAGCCCCGGTAAGTCTTTGGGGAAGACGTCCGGGTACTTACACACAACACGTACATCGTTGATGTCGACCTCCTTCTTGGTCTCATCTACCACGTAAGCAAGGTACGCATGGCAACCTTTCTTCATCATCTTCCGTGCTCTCATCACGGATATGATACAACTTTGAGATCTCCCTCGATCTCCCTCGAAACGTATGGTGTTTCCCTCATCATCCTCAAGCTCTAAGACCTTGGTGTAGCAATCAACTCTAGCATGATGCTTTTCGAGCCAATCCATCCCTAGGATCGCATCAAACTCCAACATACTTAAAGGTACGAAATCACAAGTCAAAGGTTGACCTGTCACTTCTACCTCACACGATTCATAATAGTGGTCCCTCTCCACATCATCTCCTAACGGTGTGAAGACTAACGAGGTCTGAGTCATCGGCGTCAATGGCACGTCAAGACCTTCGGCAAACGCTTCGCTCACAAAAGAACGTTGCGCCCCGGTATCAATGAGAATTCTTGCATTTCTTCCGTTGATCAAGAGTGTTCCTACATTTACAAATGATGTAAGACACCCTACCCGAAGTACCGAATCAAAAATGAGCTAATTTTTTTTTTAAGTTGTACTGGACCGGTGCCGGTTCTGGGCCTAACCAGCGCCGGTTGGGCCGATTTGTTTTTTGTCGGAAATGGGGTACGCACGCGTGCGTCCCTTCCCACGCACGCGTGCATGGGTGGCAGTAGGGTAACGGAGTGTTTTAACTCAACGAACGGCGCCGGTTGGCCCAAAAACGGGGGACGCATGCGTGCGTCCCTTCGCACGCACGCGTGCGTGGGTGCCAGTAGCGTTTTGGACGCTACGACCGGCGCCGGTTGGCCGGGGAACGGCGCTGGTTGGGCCCTGAGCAGCCCCTTCCCCTTTTTCTTGCTCCTTTTACTTAGAAACCGACCGGCAAAGTCACCGGCCGGCCCGTACAACCCTGTTATCACTTCTAACACATTAATACACGTATTTTATCAAGCATTAGCAAGGGATTACCTGCAACGGAGTCGGGGTTGGCCCGAGCATCGGCCTCTGCCATCGCGTAGACCCTTGCTTGGGCCCCGCCTTGGTTAACGGACGCGGCATGGCTCATTGATGCACCGCCTCTTCCCGTGCCTCCGTTTGACGGCCCTGCACGGTTTCTACTCGTCAAAGCTCCTCCTCCGGACCCGGGAGCTCCTCCCCCCAATTGTGGGCAATCGGCGGCAACGGTAATGTCACCAATGCCGTCGAAGGATTTACACCCCAAGGCCCTAGCCTCCTTGAGGTACTTGGAGATTCTCACACAAAACCCTCCTTCACGCCCACCTTGTGACGCCGCTGGAGTGGCCCTTGAAGCTCCCCGGCTTCCTTGAACCGAACCACCACGAGAGTCGTGTCTTGCTTGGTGCCTAAGGTCTCTCCTTAGTTTCTCTTTTTGATACCACTCAAGCAATTCGCCCATTTGAGCGAATCGGGCATCACTCTCATCGTTGTCTTCCTCGTCAGTGTGGAAGTCACCCCCGTCATACGGGGTCTCCTCATGCTCCGTGCCGGGAACAAAAGTCGAGTCATAGTCCTCAGTGTTAGTTTCAAACACCGAGCTTATGTGGCCGTCGCTCACTGTTTGGGCCCGGTGGCCACCACGACCTACTCGGCCTCCTCTTTTCCCCCGAGATGCAGCCCGGCTACCCCTCATGGATGTTACCGGTGCCTGCCCCCTCGGATTGTTCCTCGTTGCCATTCGCCTACCCTCCATTTCTGAAATAAGATTTGGACAAGTCGTTAGACTCCTATCAATGTCAATTGACGGAAGAACGTTATAGACACGTATTGGCCCAAGTCACCGCCATACCAATTGTTAAGAGTACCATCTTAACAATTAGAGACCTTGCAACCTAGGTAACAATAGTTCTATGAACGTCAAAATACAATGCTCATGGTTTTCGGTAAAAATTCCTTTTTGCAAAATCTCTCGTGAGAGGTTGCTTACATAGTTTAGAACTGAGATGGCTCTGTTACCACTTAATTGTCACGCCCCAGACCACATCTAGGCGCGTGTACAACCGCCGTATGACCAAGTGACGTCACTCGCAAGTCAACGTGTCTTAATCATACAAGGCATCCATGAACATAATATATCCATACTCAGTAGTAAACATACACAACAACATCACAGTTTAGATTAATTGAATAGCGGAAATATTCAACAATTAATCGTTGGCCACACATGGCCAAAACGTAGGCTCGCAGGCCAAAACAATGTATTAATACAAAAGTATCCATGAGCATAGTTTATTTTTTTGAAATAGTAGAGGGAGCACGAACCACGTCTTCCTTGGATTCTCTTCACTCGTGCAAAGGTGTAGATGACGAGCCTTAACTTCAACCTGAAATGGTGGGGGCCCTGAAGGGGTCAGTACAAGTACCGAGCGAGTAGCAGGCTAAATATAGAATAACTAGCGTTTCAAGTATAAGACCCAAACATAGGGAGATAATTATGTAAATAGTCTTTTCCCCAAAGTTAAGAAATACTTAGTAGTACATATACACTTGGAAAATACCCGATCCGTAGATCACCGTTTTATTTGGGAAAATATTAATAGTCAGTATCCTTGACTAAAAACCCCAACCCACCCATATGCCTATGAGTGTATAGGACTCCTCCTTGTCCATACTTCAATATCATAATCTATGAGTTTTGAGGATCAAAATCCTTGGGTGCTCCACCAAATTTGTATTTGAGTGTTAAGGACTTTTAGTCCTAGGGTCCTCCACCAATTTATTATCCGAGTGTTAAGGACTTTAAGTCCTAGGGTCCTCCACCAATTTATAATCCGAGTGTTAAGGACTTTAAGTCTTAGGGTCCTCCACCAAAATATGAGTGTTAAGGACTTTTAAGTCCTAGGGTCCTCCACCAAAATATGAGTGTTAAGGACTTTTAGGTCCTAGGGTCCTCCACCAAAATATGAGTGTTAAGGACTTTTAAGTCCTAAGGTCCTCCACCAAAATATGAGTGTTAAGGACTTTAAGTCCTAGAGTCCTCCACCAATTTATAATCCTATGATCAACCTCCTATCAACCTAGATAGGATCTATATGATATTTATTCATTCATAGCTAAATCAATACATAAAGCTTATGTATCACAATCCATGCAAAGTCATGCGTTTATATAAATTCATAATTAACTAATACCATCATATCCGGTATCAATTAATCCATTATCCATCGGTCAACGTTTTCATTGACCGTCATTTCAAACCTTATACGTATCAACTTAATCATCATATAATTAAGTTAATAATGTTCATTTGTGCTCCTCTTACGCTTCAAGCAAACATGCATTTTATATAATTCTTCATAACATATTTCATGCATAAACAATTAATTCCTTTCATACGAACTTAACCATGTTGGCTAGTCACATGTTTAAATACCTTTTAAACATAATTATGAACACATATAACATTTATTTAGGTAATCTCATAATTAACCCAAAAGTTATAAGATATTAAGCCGTCCACTCACCTTAAATGAGTTATAGCGTGTTCTACGCTCTTCGGTTGAACTCCGGCGAAACTCCGGAGAACTCAGGCAAACTCTAGAAACACCTTAGTTAAGCTCCTAACATGTTTTTATCATCACAAAACTCATATCAATACAAATAACCTCTAAAAGGTTATTTTCCGGCGAACCGGTCGTTTTGGCTTCTAAGTCCGTTCTTGGACTTAGAACTACCTTCCAACCCCTCATTCTACACTTCTAAACATGTAGAATAATCCTAGGGGTCCTTCATATGGTATAAAATTCATATGATAGATAAAAAGGAAAGGAAAAATTATTATAAGGTTATCACCTTAATCCTTTACACTTTCCCTAACCTTTTCCTTCTTTAAGCCTCCTCCTTGGACCTTTATTGTTGAGCTCGGATTTTCGAGCTATGGAGGCTTGGTTGAGAGCTTCTTCCTCTTTCCTTGTGGTCTTGGTCGAGCTAGGGAGGTAGGAGTGAGAGATGATGCCCCCTTTTGTCTCAATTGAGCAATAAGAGAGGGTGAGGGTCCCTTTGGTACTTTGATGCCAAATGCATCTCCTCCACCCATTTATTTGTCAACCAGCTCCCATCAAGTCTAATTGGGCACAAAAAAACGTGGGGTGACCCCCACTCATGTGGGAGGTCATCCCTTGATGTCCAGAATTATGCAATCGGCCCCGAAAGTTGTATTTTTTGGACTGTTTAAATTATATTTTATTTTATCAGGTCAAATAAAATATATTTTGTGTTTCCCATCATTGTGGACTTTTGGAATGAGTATTCATTCCCCAAATTTAATTTAGACGTCCCCGAAATCCGTTCCGGGCTGTTATGTGATAAATTACCGATACCGGTAATTGGGCCTCGTTTGACCGACGGGTCAACCCTATGCCCTTCCTATGGCCCAACTAAAATATCTACCACCATATACATATTATCTAGACCAAGATGAATATATTATGTGGTCCCGAGTTTATCGGGTGGTCCCCGCTCCCGATGTGGCCCTCACGTGCAATTCACTATTCACGCGAACGTAATAACAAAAATTTACAACTTCGTAAATTCACGAATCATTATTCAAGGTTTATTACATGATTTACTAAAAGTAAATATACTTGGGGACGGTGTTACAACTTCTCTCTCTAGCTCTCATTTGTCTCTAGACGTATAGTCTATCAGGTCCATTGAAATAAGGAAACGACTTTAAGAATGAAAAATGTGGAAAACCCAAATAACGGACATTGTATATTAATTGTTGTTCAAATTAATTTTGGATTATGTACATTTAAGGTCTATTGGTCTATGGGAGAGTTTGCGATTGGTACTACTTTTTTATCATAAAAGAGTGTATCATTATATTAAAACCGAGAACGCATACAAGACAAACTTTAGATAGATTTTACAGATCCAATCGTGAACCCTAGGAATAGACATAGACTCATCCACCTCTTAGAAAACAATATGACCCACTAACCTGAAAGGAACAATTTTAAGCTTAAAACGATGGGAACTGAATTCATGCCTATCAAAAGAACTCCAATAATCCAAACACTCAAACCAAACCTACTCGACACAAACTCCTAGCCACAACCCGTTCATCCGTCAATGTTATCTCTTCCAAAATAGCTGCAAATCCTAGCGTTAGAACACTTAAAATCAGTTAATCTGTCACTCCAACCCCATATTGAAAGGGACGGCGTAAAATCTCAACCCCTATAAAGAGGGGAGACAGTCGCTAGGTTTTTTTATGGCATGGTGATCTCTTAATCTGATTGGTTCTACTTTTTTTTTAAATCAAATAACAAATTTATTCATATCAAACATTAGCACAGAAACAAGTAAATGAATATCTTAAGGCTACAATGGGATGAGACTTTGAACGAAAATGATCACATGAATTCTTCCAGATCTGTAACCCCACAATAATGTAGTCTAGCCTAACAGCATTGCTGCACTTGCTACTCCAAATAAAAAATAAAAAATAAAAAATAAAAATTTAAAAATATGGCTTCACCGGCCATCGGAAAGGGAGAATTGGTTTGATCAGCAACCAACAAAGGAAACTCTATCTAGTCGAAATAGTCTGAATCATCGGTTTGACCAGCCACCGAAAAGGAGATCCAGTTTAGCGCTTTCTCGGAGGGAGGCAGTGGTTCATGTGGAGGGCGAATAACTGAAGTCTCAAAACAACAAAGTTGAAAAAGCTTTTCCAACCATGAACTACAAAAACTCACCAGATCTATTGCTCCGATGAGAAATCCACATATTGCTAGGAGAAAAATATACCACACGCTCACATGAAGCGGACAAAACTCTCGACCAATCTAGACGTCAGATCAAAACCCTAGAAATTAGAAATTAAACAAGACTGGAAGCATAGAAGAGAACTTCACCATCTTCCAAAACTCTTGATGTTTGGAGAAGAGAAGACTCAAAAGTCAGATCTCACAAGAGGTGGGAGATGGCTCCCTAGGGTTTCCCTTGGGGTCGGATGTCATTCTTCCGATTGGTTCTACTTTAAAAAGTTATTTTTTGATGTAATTTTAGAAAAAGTGTTTAATAGTAAAAGTTAGTAATGTTTGAGAAAAAGTGTTTTTGAAAAAGTAAAAGTGGATAGTGTTTGATAAAATAAGTGATTTTTATGTAATAGAAAAAGTGAAAAGCAATTTAAAGCACATCTCAACTTGCTTCCAACTTTTAAAGTTTAGGTGTTTAATAATTTAAGTAGAAGGTGTCATATGAAAACACTCATTTCAACTTTTTTTAGCAAAAAGCTGAAAAAGAGTTTTTAAATTTCCTGCAAACGCTCTCTAAGACTAACATATAAAAATTTGAGATGGTTTATTTGTAGGTATAAATGAATAATATAATTTGTAGATAAATTATTAATAGTATGGACAGGGCTAAAATCTCACTCTGGAATAATACATTGACCCGAGGTGGAGCACTGACTTCCAAAAACCATTCAATGAATAACAGCCTAGTTATTAATTACTCCGTACTACGTAGTTAAAAGATATGTATACTCCCTCCGGTTCTAAATAAACTTCACATTTTCCTTTTTTGGACGGTCCAAAATAAATTTCACACTTCCTTATTTCCTTATTTGGCAAAGAAATCTACATCAAAACAGTGTTAAACAGTGTCAAATGGTGTCTCAACAGTGTCAAACAGTGTCTCAACAGTGACAAATAGTGTCTCAACAGTGTACTTTACAGTAAAGTCAAATTTATTTTCTTAATCAATGTGAAGTCAAAGTGTGAAGTTTAAAAAGATCCGGAGGGAGTAGAAAACATGAAATCTGATTTCACTTTTTGACTAGCTACATGTCTCCTTTTCATTTTTTATGTAGTTGATGTGCACTCCCCAAGCATTTTCACATCAACCATGCTTCCTCTACACAGAGCATTGTACATAGACAATTTTTCATTTTGTGAAGGGAGTCATTTTTTGCACCAACAACTTCATTTGTATTTGACAAAAACAATTTTTATGTCTATGCAAAAATAGATTCTCTTCCATGAAATGAAAAGAAAATTTTGCACAGACAATTTAACCGACGTGTAAAGTGTTGTCATGAACATTTCTCTTTTCACATCTGCTTTAATTATTACTCCATTCAGTCCTAAATAAACTTCACACTTTCCTTTTTGGGTAGGTCCAAAATAAACTTCACACTTCTTCTCCCTTCCTTATTTGGCAAATTATTTACATCAAAACAGTGACAAACAGTGTCAAACAGTGTCACAACAATGTCCTCTACAGTAAAGTCAAATTTATTTCCTTAATTTGTGTGAAGTCAAAGTGTGAAGTTTATTTAGGACCGGATGGAGTATGTTCGAGTGAAGCTTTCATACCATTTTGTAAAAAAATTGATAATGCGCCATTCTTTTTTATAACACCCGATTCTTGAGGGCTCTTTAAAATCGATTGTACAATTAACTCAGATGATGTAAATTAAACTTTAATCACAAACTAGAAGAAAGTGAGTTGGTGTTAGCTCAAGTACTTGCATAGGTCGTATGCATTTTTACATAATAACATCTCATGAAAGTTATCAGGATTCTAACACGAGACACATCCCTTATTGTAATATACAGAGTACCTTTTAAACATGATAAATTCCCATATAAAGTACAAACTAGAATTATTCAATTGCTATTATATTTAAGTATAAATGAATTATAACCACATCAAGTTATCATCTTATCAAATATCATAGACATAAAAAGATGTAAGATGGTGTAACATATGACAAAGTGTAATGTAAAAAAATTATTTGGGAAAGGAAATCTATTTATTTGTTGTATTAAGTTGATTAGTTGAGGGGACGTAATTGATTGGCAATTTATAAGACGGCGCTAGTATTGAAAACAAGTGTGGTGTGGATTTTATAAGATTATGAAGGAATGCAAGAACATTTAAGAATTCATAAAACACTTGCGCGGAAAGAAAAGAAAATTACCTTAAATAGCACTAAAACATTTGTATATTTCAAAGTAAGACGATCATGTTTTTATTCCCTAATTATGATATTTCCACGTTTGGCAATGCACGATTTTGAACGTAACATAACATCATTTTCCAATCTTAGCAGCAATTACTTTTAATTAGGTAATACTCAGTAAAAACATGGTAATCCTATTTTGAAATTCTCAAACATTTTTATATCGGTAATTTTCCCAGAAAGAAAACATAAAAAGTTGAAGGATAAAGAAGGTTGATCTACTCAACCACATCGTGAGGCATAAAATGCAAGCGCCCAATTGCCCAAAATAACCACTCAAACCACTAATCCAATTTATAAAAGATCTTGTTCTTCATCCATCCGAAATTTAATAAAAGCCCTGTAACTCATACCGCAGTCTTAATAAAATATTATAAGCACTCATGATGTTTGACATAACTAGCCAAAATAAAAGCCGTGTAACTCATGCTGGAGTACGTTTTAAGTTTTTTTAGTATTGAAGTAATCGTTAGCTTTTAATAACTGGAAAGGTTTGAAAAGAAAAGATTATTAGCTATTCGATAAAAAGTTGACTGTTTGATTTAATTATGTTTAGGTTACAAGTTGTACGTTCTGACTAATTAATGTTAAAAGCTACAAACTTTTCTCAAATGTTACTCAGTGCATCCTTTCAAAAAAAGATCTTCTATTCTGATATAAATCTTAAAAATTACCCTGCCAAATATACAACTAGAAGCTTTTCAGAACTTATGCCTACTACACATATATTCTCTTAGTATATATTAATATTTCTGATTGATAATGGCTTTTAAACTACCCATAAAACTTGGATAATTTTTTAGGCTATTAGGATGTTTTTAATATGATCGTAATTTTCTGGCCTGATATGGTTTGATCTGGTATGATTGGGTCTGTTTAATTCTGATCTTGTACTCTGGTCTGGTCTAGTGATGTTTGACCTTTGTGTATTTTATAATATATAACTATCGAAGCTCGATCTGATCTGGTCTGGTTTGATCTATTTAAGTTTAAATTGATCTAATTAAATTTGATCTAGTCTATTTTGGTCTGGTTTGGGACTGCAATCAGTCCCAATAAAACATCCTTATTTATCAAAAAAAAATCCCGAACTAATTAGCAAAGTGGATCAGGTCAATTTTTATACGATGTATGACTCCTGCTCCACTATATAAGTTTGTTGTATAGTAGTCACAAGAACACCAATATAGAATTCATACATACGAATTCTGGGTGAAAGTGGATTGAGTTTTTTACTTCTCTCTTCAAGGTTTAAGTCTGGATTGCTCTAATTAAATTTGATCATGTCTATTTTGCTCTGGTTTGGGACTACAATTAGTCCCAATAAAAACATCCTTATTTATTAAAAAACTTACCACATTTTTACGTTTTTTTGTAGAACTTTTTCACTTTTCTTGGACCACAATTTCTCCTATGTTTTCTCCCAAGCTATTTAGCAAATCAGATATTAGAAAAGTGGACCACAATCGTTGTCGTTCTAGGATGCATACCATATCGTATGGAAGAGTGAATGATCTTGTTGGATTCAAAATTATATTTTCAATGGTATTGGGCACTATCCAACACGCGCAACACGCGTTGAAAAACTAGTATGTAGTATATTATATAACGGTCATGCTTGGTGTACACAAGATGTACACAGGCAATTAGGGAGGTTTTGGTATGAAATCCTGCTCTTTTCTAAATGAATTACATGTGTACACAGGCAACTAGAGGGTTTTATGCACAATTTGTGTACAACTCACGTACACTACTAAGAATTTTCCATTATATTCCATTATATAAACATGGTTACACACTTATAACTTTATACATATAATAGAGGTGGCACGAAAGCAAGTAGTGTTAAATTGGAAAACCAAACCGGCAGGAATGATGTGAATAAAAGGTGAAGACCAAGTCCACAACTAAAAATCAGACATTGAATTTGCACTAAAACAAGAGAATGAGAAGCCAGTTGAAAACCAATGTCTCCAATGTTTGCACTTTCATTGGCACTATCGAAATCTTTTTCAGTCCAGTACATAAACCCCAAATAGGACTATTATATCCAACGATATCTGCGAGAGATGTTATCCAACTAAAAGAGCTAGCCCAGTGTTTTGACTGTGCTAATCAATCATCAGTCTATACATAATAATGTTTCTTGCAGCCCTAAATTTATCAGAGAAACCCCCATGTTATGAAGCCCAAGCCTGCTTCATTTATATATATATATATATATATATATATATATATATATATATATATATATATATATATATATATATATATATATATACATATATATATTCAAATAAAGCACTAAATTTATCAATGAAAAACCCAAATTATGATCCCCAGGTTATGAAGCCCAAGCCTGCTGTATTTATATATGGACCTTGAATTCATTATTTGTATTAAGGTTTAGGTTTATGTAGCCTTTTCTGCCGAAGAATACCACCAACAATTGGTGGATAAGAATAAATAAGAATAGAATCGAGTTGTTTTTTGACGGAATTGACTAAACTTCTAAAGAGAACTGCTTGAGCTTTTTCATTAATAAACCTTTATTTATTAATAATATAATTTTTCATAATTCATTATACTCAGCTAATTCAATCGTTTCGTCTATAATTTTACAATTTCAATAGATTCAACCCATTCAGCATTACCAAACGACCTCTGGAACGTGGGTTTGTTTTCTATTTGCTTAGCTTAACAATGAGTACAATTTAACGAAACTAAACAATAAATTCAAAATTCTAAGGACAAAAGCCTAGCAATAAAAACTTAAAATGAAAAAGAGACTAAATAACAGGCGCTGTAAAATAAGGAGTGGTTTGGACTTTGATGGGGCTAAAACATGAAGGGTCATCTTGAATCTCAGCTTGACAAGTGTGAAGATGGTGTGGCCCAGTACGTAAACATCAACTTCTAAAGTTGGACAGCTAGTACTCCTTTTGTCACTATACTGCTATCAACTCGTTAATTGATCATCACCAGGTGTACATTTTTGCGACACATAAGTAGCCACACATAAACCTTACCTTCCAAATCTTAAGTCCTCAGAAAAGTTGTAATAATAATAAGAATGAGATGATGAAAATGGGGGCGATAGAACAGGAGGAAGTGCACCCTGCTGTGACTTTTCGTGGTAGGAAGGGCAAAGACGTGATCAACGTGAACAAAAGACGGTTCAACGATACACAAATCGAGTCACTGGAGAAGATGTTCGAGGCAAAGGCGAGACCAGAGCTTGTGGCAAAGCAGGAGCTGGCTGAGAATCTGGGACTCCAGCCTCGCCAGGTTGCCATATGGTTCCAGAACAAGAGGGCTAGATCCAAGTCAAAGCAGATGGAGCATGACTACATGCTGCTCAAGATGAGTTATGATCATCTCGAATCCCAGTTTCATATGTTGAAGAAAGAACACCATGCCCTTCTCATCCAGGTACATACAGGGATGGACCTCTTCCGGTTCCAGACTGGCCAATTCTGGCTCACATAGAGAGCGGAACCCGAATTGGGTATACCCAGTGTGGTTCCAAATCCGGTTCTAGGATTACCTTTAGACCAGGGTTTGTAGCCATTTTCCGTGTAAAATCGGAACAGGTCTGGTACTATCTATTATGGAGGAACTGGAATCGGATTGAACCGGTTTCCGGATCAAGTCTTGAACAGGGAAACGTGTCTAGTCTCCTTGAAAATCTCGGCCAGTCATGGTCTGATCCAGTTCCAGGACTGGATCCACCCTAGATACACATAACCTCTAAGGGTGAAGAATATTTATTTATAACCATCAAATGATCATCTATTCTTCTTGGCAGTTATGGAGTCTCAGAGAACAGTCTGAAGAAAATTGTGGAAATGAGACTGATAATGATGATGAGGGAACAAATGCATTAGCAAAAGAGGATAAGCCAAACCTCACTTTACAACAATCTTGCACCCCAGCAGAATTTCTTCTACCTATGAGCAGTGGTGGAGACATAGACCAGCCAATACACGTAAAAGATACACAAGGTGGTTCCTTCTCATCTATGGAGGAGAAGGGTGGGTTTGAGATAGATGAGTTTTTTTACGATTCATGTATTCATTATAATACTTTACAATGGTGGGAGTTATAGGATACATCTTTTCCTCAGACAGATTTAGCTCTTTCTGTGTATATACATGCAGCAGCAATTTCTTATGGCAGCTAAATCAACAGAGTTCAAAGTTCAAACTATATTATGGCACACACTTTCCGCCCAGTAAAATGCACAAGAGAACACTTCATAGTTTAATCATAATGATGACAATACAACAATGTCAATGCACACGTACACTAATTAACAAGGATCTGTCCTGTTTTTTGGCATAATAGTCTTACGATCCAAACATGATTCCCCAGAACATCCGGAATGAACTTGCCAAAGCTGTTTCATCATGCTGCCAACTTTTAAATGATCCAAACAAGTGGGATGAGAGACCATGCAAGTCCCGAGCCAAAGCCTATGCACATAAAGGCATATAAAGTTACACAAAGTGCTTAATACTTAAGAATAAACTTTAGTTGCTTACATTAAATTCCTAGGGCCTCATTCCAAAATCCAAATGTTCGAGGGTTCAAAAGTCAAATAAAGTCGAGGTGTACAATACCAGAATAAGTCAAACCTTGAGGCTTTAAATTTCTGGCTTCACCTTGACATCACCATTTGCTAATGCATTTTGCGCTTGAGCCAACTGTTTTGCTTCCTGTTTTGGATGTAAAGGGTCACTTTTTGTAATAGCAATTATACAGGCACGGATTCAAAACAAGGATAAATAAATGCTTTTGTTATATTAAGAAACACAATACATACACCAACTACATAAACCTAGTGATACTTGTAACATCTGAAGATCTGAAAGAGTGCATTTTTAGTACACTAGACTATAAACACATCGTCATGTAATCAAAGTATCAAAGTATTTATCTGGTCAGCCAACAACGAGAAGTTTTAGACTAACTTAATCATTTAAATCAGTAACATGGAGTTCCATAAATAGTAGATTATTTACAAGTTACAACCCATAATCATAAAATATAATTCAAGACCAAGTGAACAAACAAAAATATATATACTTCCTCCATCCCAGCTTAAGGCTCTCACATTCTTTTTTGGACGTCCCAGCTAAAGATTCTCATTTCTATTTTAGCAAATAATTGACACTCTTAAGCACAACCTTAATCATAAACAGTTGAAAATAATACACTTATAACATCACAATTATCATTTCTGAAACAAAAAATCCTAGCACTACTTATTCACAATTATCCTCCTCGAAACAAATCCCTCAGAATTCAGGAACAGGGCAATTTTGTTTTATTTTGACATGATATGGGCAATGCTAGAATGCTAGATCTCCTGCATCAAGAGATTCCATGTAGATAAAATGGAAGCATGCATCTATAATACGATTTAATGATTATATAACTTTCAATGGTATCTTGATCCTTGCATCCCTACTCAGCTCATAACTATCCAAATCTCTCAGCTCATAACTCTCTCTTATCTATCTTATTCATCCCCACTCCCTCAATTTCTTCTTCCTATCCATCAAGTCACCAACAATCATATCTTTGACTCCCTCCCTCTTTCTCTCTCTCTCTCTCTCCAAAAGACGATAACGTAAGCCTAATGTTAGCAATTTTTATCTCCTCAAGCTTATGTTCCTCTTCTTATGCGGCTATGCCACCACCTTTTCGTGTAGCCACATTTGGGTCTCCATTTAAATGAAATTTCGTAGGGGGTGATTGTTAATTTTCATTCGAAAAGGGAGGGAGTGCTTATAGCCTCATTGGTATAGCTTAAAGATCATATATTATAAATCATGCAGAGACATGTGAAACCATCCATATCCTAGCCAGAAAGGGGTCATTGGCCACATAGGATCCAAACACAACGGGAAAACATGCAGCTTTGGATTAGTGAGGACAGAGATTGTGATGTGTCACGTCAAGCTTCTCATCGAACAATAAACAACAGAGTAGTTTACCAGACACCTGTTATTTGAATTTGGTTGCCTTGTTCAATATGTTTGGTACGTATTTCCATAACAAACGGGACACAAGAGATGATTGCTGCATGCTTAGAGGGGCTAGATTAGTGCAAACTCAAGTGCTAACTGAAGATCTAGTGCATTAAATACCTACTTGAGGCAAGCAAAATTGAGTAGATTAGACAGTAGCCTACATGGCTTATAGCAAGCCCTAAAACAGAGAAACTTACTGCAGCAGAAGTTGCACGCATTGTCCTATAAGCCTCCACTTCATCAGGGAATGCCTCTTCAAGTTCATCCAAGAGATGCTTTCGCAAACCCTGTGGCAAAAATAAATATCATGCTCATTTAATTGAACAAGCCATAGCCATAAAAAAAAATTCCATAGTCCATATTTTGTTATGCATTCGTTTATTAACATTATCTTGAGTAAGCAAAAATTATAAAGTAGACACTCCATATCTTAAATATAGATACAGATAGAGAGCAGTTGTAAGTAAATTATTTATGGTGGTGAACCAGCTTAGTTGTGAAGAAAATGCCAGAAAAACAAAAGGATGTAATTATAATGTTCTAGGGATACAAGGCTTTTGCCTTGCTAGCAGACATTGAGAACAGCTGAGGCATCTCAGGAATACATTGTAATTACACATATGTACGTAAAAAACATATGGAATGCAAAAAAAAGTAAAGCAAACCTTGAAAGCATCCGTTTTTCCTTTGGTAATCTGGTTTTTGGCGATGCAACTATTCAAAACATCCCTAGTGAATTCATCTGGATTCCTCCCATTGTCAATTAAACTACATAGCAGTAACCAGATGAAAACAGCAAGATGAGATATTTCCAGAGTAGATTTTAGAAGAAAATAAACATGAAAGGATATAACAACTTACTCTAAAACCTCCATAGGCACCTGAATATCACATTTCTCTGCCAATTTCGTCATATTATCAAGCTCCAAAACAAGAGCATTCCTGGGTGAGTCCAAATTATAAATGAATAAAGAAGCTGAAATAAACCCTAGTATAGAAAGATTTAAAAGGTGAGTCTGCGGCACACACATGCGCTGGAGAAAGGGAAGCTGGGAGGCAACATTGAAGGAGGACACAGTAAGATACAGCTGGTGGAGCATCCCGAGGGTTTTCTGTATAGAATTGATGACTTGGTTAAGGTTCTGTTTGGAATCGTCCGCCGGTGAGCCGGTGGTAGCGGACGCAGACGAGTCCGCCGGTGAGGCGACATTGGACATGGAGAGCATCGTTCCGTTGCCACCAGCACCGCCGATTGCCGCAGCATTCTGAGAGTAGTTCATGACCAATCAGCTGATTGCTGCAAGTGTTTTGAATGCTAATTCTTAGTTCCGGTCGAATTACATCTGACTTTGTAATTGGTTTAACTATCAAAAAAAAATTATATATCATCAATACTTCTATACTTCTTTCCAAATTATAAACCTAACCATATTTCAGAGTGAAGAAATTTGCCCACCTGTGCAATACTACTCGAGGAATCAAAGAAGATGCGGAAGTAACTGCGAGCAGATATATCGATCGGTAAAGATACCGAAACGTAAAATATGTGTTCTCGATTCTCTAATCGGAACAAAATCTGGGAATAGCAGAACTTTTTAGAATTTATCCGACAAATTTAGGAATGGGCTGCAAAGTGAGACCAATAGTTCGAATGAAAATTCAAGAAAAGTAAAAAAAAATGGTGGAGGTTTGAGCCTAATAAAAACAGAAAATTGTCAAAGTAGAATGGAATGAGCAAGAAATTAGAAATAATGGCATAAATATTACTTGTGAACTTTAGACGGAAAAATATTACTCTTTTAAAACTGGACAAAAAAGTGACTACATTTAAAATTAAAAATCTAATCCGGTTTCTTCCGTCGACTTCCAAACCCTGCAAATCAAATGCCTGGCCCGTAGATCTTGTCTGCGCCTTTCCTCTTTCGCCCACCATCGTCGAACTCGTTGAACATAGTACTGCGCAAAAGCAGATCGTCTCCTCCACCAGGCAGCAGATCTTCGCCGCCTTCGCCCCACTGTCGTTTCCGTCGCCTCCTTCGATTCGTTGGTCGTCTCTGTCGTTGTTGCCATCGTCTTCTCTGACGTCGTCGCCCTACCTTGCCTCTATTTCTTCCCTTTCTTTCTGGCGTATCCCTGGTGAAGACGGTGGTTCGGTGGCTGGGGAGTGGCGGGGGGTTGTGGTCAAGATGAGATCAGGATTTATATCCACACTGTTGGCTATGGTCAGATCTGGGGCAAAGGGCTGGTGGTGGGCATCGATGGGGATCAATGGGGCTGGTGGGGGATTGTTTGGCAATGATAGGGCTGGATGAGTTCGGCCGGAGGCGTCACCCACCGGAGTGACAGTGTCTACGACGGTGTAGGGGTGGGTCAGTGAGGTGCGGTGGTGGGGAAGTCAAGTGTTGGCGGGGTTGGGCGGCGTTGGGGTAGATAGGCTGGAAATGGGGTCGGGAAGCTGTGGGTGGACGCGGTTGTGAAGTTGTGGGTGGAGCAGGGGAGGGGGCTGGGGGTGCAAGGGATGGAGCTGGAGCAGAAAATGGGGTTGGGGGAGCAGGGGAGGGGGTTGAGGCAGAAAGAGAGCTCGGGGAGCAGGGGAGGTGGTTGGGGGCAGAAAGGGGGCTAGGGAGCAGGGGGAGGGGTTGTGGCTGGGGGGCAAGGGTGGCGACGTTGGCCGGGTGTAGCAGGGACAGCGATGACGGGTGGGGTTAGGGGATGGAAAGGGGGTTGGGGTCAGTGTAGAAGATGGGATGGGATTGGCGGCCAACGATGGTGGCAGGCGGCAGTGGAAGGGCAATCCTAGGGTGGGGTTGGCCGACGACGAGGCTGAGGGACTGTGAGGAGCGGTGGAGGGTGTGTCACTATGGCGATGTCACTGTGGGTGATGGGCGGGCCGTCACTTTGGCCGGAATCACTTTAGCGGTGTCACTATGGCGGTGTCACTGTGGCCGTCAACAGTGTCAGTGTGGTGTTGTTGTTGTGGCCGGCAGCGGTGATCGGTGGCGGCGGTGACCGACAATGGCGGTGACCGACAATGGCGGTGACCGACAATGGCGGTGACCGACAATGGCGGTGATCGACAATGGCGGTGACCGACAATGGCGGTGGCGACACTGACATGATATCTTATAGTAACATATAAATATATAATAGTGACATAATAGTCCGGAGTGACAAAAAATGAAAGTGGCTTCATGTTTTTCAAATATGTGACCTTCTTAGTCACATTTTTGTCTTTTTTTAAAAATGATCACATTTTCGGAAATCGGTTTAAATTTAGTAATATTGAAGGAAAAAGCTCAAGAAATTATCGAAGTAAAAGTATTTATTAATTCTCAAAATTATTGAAGTAGTTAAAAACATACTCCCTCCGTCCCGAATTGAATTGCAAACTTTGACCGGCACAAAGATTAATAAATGACAATAAATGATGCTTGATTTTTACACTTTTGCCCATCCTTCTAAAAGTAGATATCTTTAAGTTAATGAAGAAAAAGTAAAAGTAAGAGTAAATTTGTCACTTTATTCTTATTTACATACCTAAAATAGAAAGTGAAAACTCATTTTGGGACAATCAAAAAAGGAATTTTTGCAAATCAAATTGGGTCAGAGGGAGCAGTACTCTTACGTCGGAATGAATCCTGAAACTTAAGGCTGTCTACTGTTGTCTGCTGCACGTTGAGTTCGTCCTTCCTGAAATAACCGAAGCCTTCCTCATCGAAGCTTCCTACCATAATTGTCGAACGAGAAACTCAACCTCTTCCTCAAGAACAATCGTTGAAGAAGTGTTTCTCTCTACCTCAGAGCATCTCCATTCATGATCTCTAATAATCAATTTTTTTATGATTCTTACCATTTAAATATTGTCATGTAATTAATTATAAAATAATCTCAAAATTCGTTTATGTCTCTCACTCATCATCTTCAAATAATATGTTTTTCTCTGTCCTGCATTAATTTCTATTACATATACTTTTCAAATAATCCTAAAATAATCGAGATTCATATTTTGATCCCAGATTATTGTAGCAAATAAACTCATTAAACAATCTATGTCACTCAATGATAATTCTCTAAAAAAACAGCCATGTCACCAATTTAATCTCATAATAATCCTCCCAATGAGGATGCCCTTAGGAGACCCCTAACTACTTCCGTCGAAAAAGAATATTAAATGCTCTTTAAAAAATTTGCAAACATTATTTGTAATTTCAAATGCAGTACACGTCCAATCAAACAATATATTATTATTTTATACGAAAATTACTCCCTCCGTCCTGAAATAATTGTCCAGTTTTCTTTTTCGGTCCGTCCCGAAATAATTGTCTCTTTTCCTTATTTGGTAAACAAATCTATACAAAACAGTGGAAAACAGTGCCAAACAGTGTCGCTACAATGTCAAACAGTGTCGCTACAGTGTCAAACAATGTCGCTACAGTGTGAAGTAAGCTTTGTTTTCTTAATTTGTGTGATGGTCAAAACAGGACGATTATTTCGGGAGTAGTTATTTTTCTAAAACTTTACAAACCAGGGGCAGATATATAGAGTCTCATTGGGGCACGATACACCCCAAATTTGAAAAACGATTGTATTTTAAGTGTAAAAATTTATCTGAAATTTTATCAGAAAAAATATTTATTGGGGCTAAACCCAACTTTTACGGGTGCAAAATTTTAATGTAAAATCAAACAAACGAGCTCTTATTTGAAAATCGTGTAGAGTAAAAATTGAAAACTTGACTTGTATAACAAAAAACATATTCCAAAATTACAAGGGATGGCGATATATTGATTAATTGCCATTTTCATTGTGTACTTTTTTGTTTTCACTAGCACCTTGTTTCATTGAATCTGCAATGATGACAGTTTTTTTGTATAATTGTATTTAGGCAGAATATTTGCTGATATTTTTTGAGAAGAATGAGTTAAAATATCATTAGTCAAATCAATGTCGATACATTGACAAATACTTCCATCCCAAACTTTGTCAACTTTTCCTTTTTGGATGTCCCACTAACTTTGCCACTTTCCCTTTTAAGTAAAGAATTTGTGGTTTCAGATAATTCTCTCTCCTCAGCACAAACATCAACCACACACTTTTTACTTTATTAATCCCCGTGCGGATCGTGCCGATCAAACTTGGTAAAGTTTTAAGGAACAGAAGAAGTATAAAAAAGATGGTAATCAAACAAAACTCGACAAACTTACCTGGAATCGGCTACCCAAGCTAACGAATAAGTAACAAGCAAGAAAGGATGACACCTCATCCCTGAGGGGCCCCCAATCCCGACCGGACGGTACGTTAGGATGATGTAAATTGGATTATAATCCCAATCTGACAGATAGAGAGTGGAGCTCTGATCCCGGTACTTACGGAGACCCTATGCATTTTTAGCATAGTAACCCCTCACCGCAGTTGGTGAGATTCGAACCCGGGACCTAACCCTTGTGGCACTCCCTTGCTTCCAGTTGAGCTACGCCCACCGGTAACCGTATGGAGCACTAATACAGAGTATTTTTTTATATCTACAACAAGAAGATCAAATGTTGTTTTGCAAATACCCGATTAGATTTGACTTATAACTTGGAAAGCCGTTCAATATCCACAAAATGTCAATTTTGATGTTTAACCAACTTAGCGCCTCCTAAATGCCCCCCACCGCATCTGCTTCCCTTGTGGAACACAAACTCGCCTAAGGCTTTGCAACTCCGACCAGAAAACCAAGACCTCAATGGCCCTTCTAGTAGCAGCACCAACGTTAAACTTACCCTGCCGCCGGTCGTTGCCAAACTCGCCCTTTGAAAATTTAAAAATTTAATATTTTAAAATGAAAAACTTAAAAATTAAAATTTAAAAAAATATATATAAATAGAAATTTGCAATTACAAAATTAAAAAAACAAAAAAAAACAAAAAAGAAAAGAAAAAGTTCAAAAGTTAGAAAATATCTTTTTTAATATAAAATGGCAGCTTCTTATAATAATATCAAGAACTTATACAAAATAACCTTCGAATCGTACGTCCTAGGGATAGACATATAATCAATCACCTTATACAAAACAATCTGATTCGCTAGACACGGAACACACAATTTTAAACCTAAACCAGTAGAAACTAAAACATTGTCTAACAAAAATACTTCAAAAATCCAAAAATTCAAATCAAACCTAATCGAGCTAAAATAAAAGAAATAATGTCAAAAATAAGACTCTCATGACTTGATTAGACAAAAATAGAACCTAATTCCGTTTTAGACAAAAAGGAGACAGAAGTGATGCCAAATGTCTGAAATGTCCTCAAATCCCCTTTTCCCTCTCTCTCCGCTCTCTGCATCCATAGACCTTCTCAAGTGCGTGCATCTGCTACAGACCTCACCATTCAAGACATTCGCGGTCGACACAGAGATGTCATCCGCAAAGAAACTCTTCAGCGGCGGATCTGCTTCAACGACGGATCTGCGACGGGTCTGCTTCAACAACGGTTCATCACACCTTCGACGACAAAGATGGCTTCTGTGCTGCACTGAGTTCCAACGATGGTGGCAATCCATTGACATCGACAAACAACTCTTTTTCTTCTCCTTTCTCTGGAGTGCTCGCTACTTCCTCTAGTTCTGACTCAAGGTGATGATGCGCGGAGGCACAGGCGGAAGGGTTGCTAGATTGCGTGATTATGGTTACGAGTTCGAAGTAGGTTGGGTCAAGGGTTGGGATCAGCAGCTTCCGCGACTGATGTTACGGGGTCAGCGACGACCATGGATGGGGCTGGGAGGGGGCCGTAGAGGTAGTTGGGCTTGGGGTGAGGGTTGGAGACATGGCGAGCGACGCTAGGGGAGGCAAGGGAGGAGTGGGGATGTAGAGGCATTGGGGTTCAACTAGGGAGGGGTGAGCCGTGCCTGCAGCGAGCCACCGGCAGTGGTGGTTGCCGCCAGTTGTGGTTTCCGGTAGCGGTGGGCAGTGATGATCACTATTAAACGGAGTAATTGCAAAATTGTGTAACTATAGGTCAAACTGAGTAATTGCAACGGGTTGGGTTGGATATTTGATCAAGCCGGGTAATTGTGACTGGTAACTATAACAGGTCAGATCAGATAATTGTAATTGGGTTTTGATAATTGTAACTGATTGGACCATGTAACTGTAATTCATCGGATCTGATAATTGTAACTGGTCAAATAGTGTAACTGTAACTGGTCAAATCGGGTAATTATAACTGATTGAATCGGGTAACTGTAATTGGATGGGTTAGGTCACTGTGAAGAGTCATGTCATTGGGACGGGTCATGCCACTATCAATTAAACTAATTAAGGGTAATTTAGTAAGTTTAAAGCTCGTTAGTCACATTTTTGGAAAAAATTACAAAAGGTATCATTTTTGTCCAAAAGCTTTATTTTAGTTATATTAGTGGACAAACCCCAAAATAAAAATCAACACTATTAAAGAAAAAATAAAATTGAAATAAAGTATATCCATAAAATTTTTAATGACGTGAAGATAGTTTTAAAGGAGGACGAACTCTACCATTTTATATGCATCCCAAAACAAGACAGTCAGAAACTCTTGCCAAGGCAAAGCTGGTGGGGACACCAAAACAACCCTTCACATTGAGGGAAACAAAACATCCAGGAGCATCGACACCCAAGAAAGAACCACCACGGACTAAAACAAACACAATCAGAAAAAAAACAATCCAATTGAATCATACTCCTACAAAGATATTTATTTCTCATATGCAGCCGTCCGAACAACCACAAGCAAACGCCTTAATGGTGACCAGAATTACGATCACCGACATGTGGCCACCACATGGCTTTGATTATTGGTTTTTCACCAACGTTTATTGAAACCCTTTCTTCTCCTTCCGTCTGCTAACCTCATCTGTTCTCTACTTCCCAACTAGGCATGGACCAGCCCCGGGTCGGGCTCCGGACCGATTCAAGCTGGGCTTTTTTCCAGATGTTGGGCCCAAAACCGACCCCGATTGATATGGGGTTCGGTCCAAACCGAGTCAGGCCGGTCCGGGCCAGTCCAAACCGGGTCAGGCCAGTCCAATGTATATTTTTTTTTGCTTTCTAAATAACCCTCGACCCCCCCCCCCTCCACCCCTCAGACCTCCCCAAAACACCTAGCCCTAACAAGGAAAAGAAAAAAAATTAAAAAAAAAAAAAAAAACAAATGAACGGCCCGGACCGCCCTGGCCAGTTCAAGAAAAACAGGGCCAGAACCCGACCCGCCCAACCCTGGCTAAAGCCCGAAACCGGCCATCCGGTCCTGGTCCCGACCCGCACCATAACAGGCCGGTTCGATTCACAGGCTGGTTCAGCATGGTTCAGTCCACCCCTATTCCTAGGTTTGGACTCGGGTCCGGGCCGGGTCCGGGTCAAGCCTAGGCCAGGGCGGGCCGGCGGTTCAAGAATAATGGACCCGGGACCGGGCCAGGCCTCCGGTTTGGAATTTTTTTTTTTGCTTTCATTGGCTGCTAGGCTGGGGGGTAGGAATACATCGGAAAAAACAAAATTTAAAAAATAAAAACTTAAACCCCTCCCAACCTAGGGCCCATCCGGTACAGGGCGTTCATCCCAAGTCTGGCCCAATCCCGGACTGGGGATCAGCCTGACCCAGGCCCAGTCCATCCTTAGTTTGGATTTCAAACTGGCACACTAGAGACCCTATAAACAATTGAAAGTGCATTTCAAGCATCTTAGCTTTAATAGTTAATAGTACTACGTAATAGCATTTGAACCTGAAGTGCAAACAATGTTAAAAGTGCTAAAAAGTTCACCAAAACCATAAATGAAAAAGCATCAAAGTTGATGCAATTACATTTGAAAGATGACTCAAAGCAGACAACAGCAAAGCAGAACAACAATGGACTTGAAAATGTTCAGATTCATAATCTACTTGATCTTCTTCTTTGGCCTCAACTGCACCCAAAAATTGAAAACAGCATATTGAGCCTAAGGCTGTACAAGAATGACAACAGCTAATAAAACAGAGGCTAGTAAAACACAAACAAAACCTGATTGCTATGCCCACACTTCTTCTTGCGGCAGTTGACAGCACGGGGATGCAACCGAGCATAGCACCTGTAGATAAAAGAGCAGCATCAGATCCTGAATGACTTACAGTTAAAATGCTCTCCATGTCCCAATTTATACCTTGCCATTTAGACTTTGCACAGATCGGAAGAAAATGAAATGGGTGTGGTTGAAATTCAAATAAAAAGGAAAGATTCAATACCATATCAGGAAACAAATGATTATCAAGGGACACTCAAAAAAAGCAAAATAGGAAGACTATAACAGAAGAAAGTGACTGCAACAAATAGTCTATATTTATACTGAGCCAAATAAGACGTGTTGACAGTTTAATAATGAATGAATATGCTACTCTAAAACCAATTGTGAACCAAATTTGACAACATTTTTTCGTGCACAATCACAACTGCAAACATACTAATGTGAGTGTCATGTACAAGATGGTGTTCGGGTAGAAGGATATGTTTGTACAAGTGTTTCATATTGCCAAGACTATTTTTCAGTTTAGATACATGTTTATTATATTAAGTATATTAATACCTTAAACTATCATTAATACTACAGGGTATACACCTTTTGTAAAATGTATTTTTAAAGAATTGATAAGCTATTTGGTCCATAAATCAAGTACAAACTAAGACTCATATTTGGCTTATGCTGGTTACAGACCTCATAAGAAAGATATAACTAATCAAACACACCCATATTAATACAGCCTAACAATACATAATAATTTAGATAGTATTGGTGTAACTTGACCTAGTATATCATACACACTGACAAGAACAAAACATCACTGAATGTAATAGATTCATAAGGAGTATTTAACACTGATTTTTTGCGTTTGAAATGAAGGGCATTTTCTAAAATAGACGCTGAGATCTGTATGCATTGAAAACAAAATAAATGGAAAAACACCAACTACTTTTCGGCAAAGTTGTTTTTTTCTTAATGGGAGCTCAAACCAAAACAATTTGGAGAAATTGATTTTCAAACAAGCATAAATATATGGGATCTAAAACGCAAATTCAAATCAAATAAATATGATAGTTAAAGAACATACTTGCGGCATATAGTTTTTTCTTGGTTAAACTTCCTAGCCAAAGCCACCAAAGACGGTTCGATAATTCCTCCACGAAGCCTCAACACCAGATGCAGAGTAGACTCTATTCAATTTCAAATTAAGAATGCAAAAGAATGAATTTAATAGCTCTTCCGGCAAAAAAAAAAATCCAAAACGTTGAAGAAACATGTACCTTTCTGAATATTGTAATCGGCAAGAGTACGGCCGTCTTCTAGCTGCTTCCCAGCAAAAATCAGCCTCTGCTGATCCGGTGGAATTCCTAACCCACGATTTATCAAACAAAATTCAAACGAAATGAAAATATATATTTCTTTACGATGGAGTTAAATGGATGTATAGGCCAACAAGAGATTATATACACACGCACCTTCCTTATCTTGAATCTTAGTCTTGACATTGTCGATGGTGTCACTAGACTCGACCTCAAGAGTGATTGTCTTGCCCGTGAGGGTTTTCACGAAAATCTGCATCTTCTCTTTGCTTCTTCTTAGTTCTTCTGCTGCTTACGAACGACTTTAATAGCTAGGGTTTCGGACTCTTAGGTTTCACGTATAAAGAAACCAAGAAGCCCACTGGGCCATCACGCAATTCGACTTGTCTTGCGGCTCTTCGGATATTTTCAGTCCTAGACTTAAAAAAGACTAAAACTTACACACATCAATCAAACTCAATCAAGTTTAAACATATCAGACTTCTACAATTATAAAATACTACTCCCTCCGTTCCTAAGAAAACTTCTAACTTTCCTTTTTCGTCCGTTCCAATTAAAACTTCCACTTTCCCTTTTTGGTAAAGAATTTGTGGTTCACAACATTTCTTACACATTTCTCTCTCCTCTGCACAACTCTCCACCACACAATATCCACTATCTTAAACTTTGTACCAAACCCATTTGGAAATTAAAATGGGAACGGAGGTAGTAGTACATAAAAATTACATATTTACCAGATCAGATTAGATCAGATCAGATCAGACTAGATAATTTTAGTCCAATTAAAAATATCTTCAAAAACAAAAATTCAAATATATATTTTACTTATTATACATAAAAGCAAAACATTTTCTACCCTATTGGCTAGGCCCTTCCCAAGACCTCTTTGGAACTAATCAGCCCCCAAATGACTCTTTTGCGGTTATTTAGAGTAGACAAATGACTCGTGCGATGCACGGGATATATGTAGAGTACGTAGGATAATAACTTGATTAATATTACATTGTATTGTGATAGATATAATTTAACTATAATGACATGTACATAAATATCTTTCTGTCACACTGCACTTAACGATTTTTTCCCTCGATGTGATCAAGGGCAATTTTCCTTTCAATAATAGTAATCATTCGGCCACTTTATATCTTATGTAGATGAAAATAGAGATACATTTACAAAGTATTATTAATTCTATACATCAAAAGTATAAGCGTTAATGTTTACCAAACATTATACTCATGTTTTAATAAAAGTATTTGCTCACATGCTAGTATTGTTCTTTTTGTATTTCGGAGCTTCCTTAGGATGTTTTTACATGAAACAAAAAATTCTAGTCTTGTCTGGTCTGGTTATTATGATCTAATCTGGTCTAATTTGTTTGATCTAGTCTAATCTAATCTGGTCTTGTCGAGTCTTAATTGATCCCGTCTGATAGATGTTTGATCTATGTGTTTACAACTGTGGATGTCTGATCTAATTTGGTCTATTTGAGTCTAATCTTGTCTGGTTTGTTTAAGTCTGATTTGATCTGAATGTAAAATAAATTAAATTAAAAACATGCTTATTCATCCCACCGGCTATGACTTTAGGTAAAAATGAATCCCTAAAAGCATTTCAATTTACTTGTTTATCAGTAATTACCGATGCTAATTAAAATCTATATATTTTCTACCATAGAAAATCTATATATTTTCTCAATAAATAAGAAAAATGATAGGGTGATGTGCATGTTTTTCTCTGTATATCTTCTTTTATATCATGTACGATGAAAAAAATAGTGCCATTGATAAAAGATATAACTCTTTCTTCATTTTATTAGTGAAAAAAACTTTAAATATAATTTTTCCATAATTCAACTCACTCGGATGTTTTGGTCAATACTTCAACAATTTCGGCAGATTCAGCTAAATTAGTCAATTAAGTGTCATCTAATGGCTCTAAATATGATACTATTGCTTAAACGGACAGTTATTACTCATTCTTAGGGGGTAAAAACATGACAGTCTTGTATATTTTTACATTCAAAAACATATTTACTTCTATTTCAGGATTTTCGGTACTTATACTTATGAAAATTTTGAAATTGCAGCTATTCTGACTAATTATATATGGAGTTATTTAGTATAGTTATTAAGTAATATATACTACAATAACATTGAACACTATTGGTTGTTACATTTATTTACCAACTTTGATGTAAACACCATATTTTCACCAACTTTGAATACCGTTTGAATATGTGTTTTTAGGCTTATATATCAGTCTTATCAATCAATCTTTTGAACAAAATGCATGTAACTTTTGGGTTTGCGCGTTGAATTATTTAATAATTAAAATAAAAATGAACACAATACATGTTTGTCTTACTATATTTTCATTCTTTCACTTCTTTCAGCATTATGTAACTTTCGGTTTTGCACGTTGATGCATCTATTTAATATATTTTCTAGGCTAAAGGGTCAAATAGACACATGTACCTTTCCGGATTGTTCAATTTGCCCCCCGAACTCAAAAAAGCTCCAATTGGCACTCTGAACTTCATAAAAAGATTCAAATTTTACTTTTTGCAGGTCAGAACCCGGTCACCGCCACATCACCCGGTAGGGTGCCAACTGTGCATGTGACGTGGCAACTTAGGGGGTCAAATAAGCCCCTGAACCCGACTGAAATGTTCAATTTACCCCCTCAACCCTTAAATTTTTTTTGACATTTTTTAGGGTTGAAGGGGTAAATTGAACGATTCGATCGGGTTCAGGGGCTTATTTGACCCCCTAAGTTGCCACGTCACATGCACAGTTGGCACCATACCGGATGACGTGGCGGTGACCGGATTGAAACCTGCAAAAAGTGAAATTTGAATATTTTTATCGAGTTCAGGGTGCCAATTGGAGCTTTTTTGGGTTGAGGGGGCAAATTGAGCATTCTGAAAGGGTACAAGGACCTATTTGACCCTTTAGCCTATTTTCTATTTTGTAAATATTACACTGTATATATATATATATATACATATATACACCTACACATTTACATATATATATACATATATATGTGTGTGTGTGTGTGTGTGTGTGTAATTCTTTTCATTTTGTTCTTTTATTTTGTTTATCATGTATTTTCGGTGGTATGCCTCGGAGAGGTTTTGCCCTAGTCCCTCTCTCTTTTGTATTTATTTATCTTTTTGAATAAAATTTGGCAAATGTTCCCCGACATTTGTCTCATTGATTTTGGTGGTTTGTCTTCCAAGTTAAAAAAAATATGGGTGCAGATCAAATTAAAAGCATTCCTCCCGTGAAAATTGCAATCACTTCTTCCACAATGTGATGCATTATTAGATTCCTATGTTGCACTTTTTCAAATTGTCAGAATACTTTGACTTATTTACGAAAATGTCACGACATTTTTTTATTTAACATGGGTTTGATCGAAGCTAAAAAACTGCAATAGATCACCCTTAAAGTACATCACATTGGGGAATTAGTGAACGGTTTTAAGTTTTAACATTACGATTGGTTTTTATTTGATCCGAAACATATACGGAAATGAGCATGAGTTATATAACTTATAACGCTCAAATTGTTTTTTTATTCAGCCACACACATATGAGTTATATGACACACATGTATATAACGCTCAAGTTGGATTATAATTTAAAAAGTTAAATCAATTTTAAATTAAAAACATTTTTTTGTTTCTTTATTTTAACCTACCTTTTCGGATAGTGGCCTTCCAACCGTTACATTAAATGACAACAAAACATGGAAGTTGCTGCCTCATTAAAGGAAATTGCTTTGTTAATTACCATTTTGCCCTGTCTTATTTACACGCACCTATTTTCGATTCTAAGAGACAGTTTACAATGTGTGAAAGTGCATGGTTTTGTGTTCCACCAATTACGTAATAGCCGGTCATTTAATAAGATGATTGGTTAGGATTTGTTCTTACGTTAAGCATCGTTCTCACTAGAACCGCACCCTATATATATAACATTTATATATAATCAACATTATGTGATACCAATGTATCATAAATTTAATTGATACTAACGTGTCAAAATGTAAAGTGATGTTATGTTATCATAAAATGTTATGATACATCAGTGTCTCAAATTAGTGACATTTTACCGACGACACTAAATTTAGTATCAAAATTCCCGACCTTCTATGACACTTTTCTAGTGTGAGTAAAACTTTCTATGACACTTATTTAATGTCACAATAGACCTGTTTTCTAGTAGTGTATCTCATTGGAGCTTTTATTTTTATCAAATTTTCAAACGCACTTTTTAGTTTTATCAATTTGGTAAATTGGCCAGCATAGAAGTGATCCGGAAAAAAGATGAACAAGAGAAAACACAAAGCAAATAAACATCAAGAGTTGCACAGCAGTTAACAAACTTGTAAAACTGATATATAAAGTACGACCACTTAGATTGCACAATATAATTACACAACCACTTTTTCACTTCTTTGCAACTAAAGTCCAAAAAACTCAATCTAAGTTTGTGAAGAAGTCAACGATTTTGTTATACACCAAGTCCTTTGCAGTTATCCCCATAATAAAGTCAGCATGAGCATATTCCTTGATGTACAGAACATGCATTTTAAAATTATTATGGGACTTGAGATAATCGAGTAGATTTTGCACATCTTTAACGTCTGATAAAGCATCTTGACCTCCATAGCTTATGAAGATGGGGATGTCAAGAGGAATGTTGGTGAGGTTGTATATGGGAGGTCGAGGTTGTCCATAGTGTTCATTATTCTTCAGCGCATAGTCGTATTTCGCTAGGATTCTACTGCGAACAGCTTCGAAAATTCAAGTGTACATGTTAAGAATTGGATACATATACTTCCCTAATGAAATGAAGCGCCGCAGAGGGAAGGGAAAACCCCTCAAAAAGAAATTCTATGCGCCAATATAATGGCATGTGGCTGACACAATATTTTTATGGGTATGATTGAAAAATATTGTGATGTTAATGCATAGTACTGCAACTATGTTGGCAGTCCTGACTTCAACATGGTTGTAAATAATGTCATGCTACTCTTTTTTCGAGAAGAAAAACATAATAGTCATATTTTGAATTTTGAAAACCTGTTTACTCATATTTGGGGAGCTTTCCCTATATTTTTAAGGCATCACATAAGAGCCTAGATTTATACATTTTACCATGAAACACACAACCTTAATTTTTTAAGAAAAATTATGAGCGCTTGACTGCCCTCATCATGGGACTTTGTGTCAGCCATTGCCACTAACATTAATGTTAACACTTACTCTGGGCCATATGCACAAGGTTCTTAGTCGATGTTGGTTGTGGTTCATATTCCAAGAAGAGCTCAAAATTAGAGTTATTTAGACAGCAATTTTTTCCTGTGATCAAGACATGTTAAAACATTATGTAAATGTGTTTTAAAAGGGTGGAGACAGGGGTGAAGCCAGGGAGAGGCTGAAGGGGGCCTCCCCCAATATGTTTTATAGTATGTGTGTGTGTGTGTGTGTATGTATATATACATACATACATACTCCCTCCGGTTCTGAAAGATCTTTACACTTTTCATTTTTAGCAGTACCAGAAAGATCTTTACACTTCCTTATTTGCCTTATTTGGCAAATAAATCTACACAAAACAGTGTCAAACAGTGTCAAACAGTGTTTATTTCTTTAAAAACTGTGAAGTCAAAGTGTCAAGATCTTTTGGAACCGGAGGGAGTATTTATTTCATACATACATACATACATACATACATACATACATACATACATACATACATACATACATACACACATACACACATACACACATACACACATACACACATACACACATACACACATACACACATACACACATACACACATACATACATATATGCATGAACATGTATAAGTTGAAAACAATATGTTACATATTAAACTTTGAGCCCCGCAAAATAATTTATTTAAGCTTCGCCCCTGTCTAGATCATATTCTTGGTTCCGCGTGCGTGCAGAAGCACATTGCATGCACACACAATCATGCAATATCATACCTGTAAATATAGTCATCAAGTCATTGCAGTTTATCCCATCTGGTGCTCGAAAGCACTTAGCCCTCAGAATTTCGGTCACAAACTTGCTGTAGAAATGCAGAAGGGTGTAATTAGCTAATTAATCACATCTAAGATGACATACTACCATATCATAGAATTTAATTTAATGGTTGTAAATTCTTACTCCTTAGGATTAAACTCAGCAAAACCAAAGGCTCCAATGATCTATGGACATTGCACATTGAAATTGTCAGGCATGTAAATATTTTTTCTTATTAGCTGTGCTTTCTTAAATATATGATAATTTAAAGTGATAGGGAAATTTATAACGCACCTCACCGATGAAAGAGTTGGCAGCAAAAAAAGCAATTGCAGTGGCCATATGACTTAAGTAGGCAATTGGGCTTAGCAAGGTTGCGGACTTGACCATGTCTACCATCTTCCCTTCCGACAAGGATGCTAAGGCTATTAACGTCCCCTATAAATTTTTATGAAATTGTGTGACTACATCAGCTAAAAAATATGTATGACAAATTCTCTGAGGCTTCATAATCAGCCGATCATAGAGTGTTGAGAGGGTTAAATTGAACTCTATATTATAATCCGGTTGATAGAAAGTGGGATCTTCGCGTGGTATTTGCGCGAACTCCTGCTAAGCAAGGTTGGCTCCAAACGTAGTTCCCGAGAACTGAACATGGATCTACCTGCACTCCCTATCAACCGATTGAGCTACGCTCACATACAAAAATGTATATTATCATGTTGTCCTAGAAAGAAGGTTAGATCTTACACATAGTGTCTATGAACTTTATTGGAAAGACATGGAAACTTTGCATATGTTTTTCAAATAATTTCAAAAAAGTCCAAAGATTGAAAAATATTCTGGAGCAAATCATACCATTGAATGCCCTATATAATGAACTTTTTGACCAGTTGTATCAAACACGAGATTTACAATAGTAGGCAAGTCTTGTTCCACCAAATCATCCCACGTCCACTCCCAATACTTCTGCACTTCCAAACCCATAAGACAATGTTTTCACTACATCTAACCAATGGTTAATAAACAATTCACAATGAATAGGCTCTCAGGTTTGCTAATCATCATTTCACATTGCTCAAATAAAACAATATGTGAAGTTTTAAGTCACTTCTCTTGCCAGACTGGTGTTTAATAATGAACCAAAAGATAAGAAGATATCAAAATTTATTGGGTTTCAAATTGAGCATGGTTGATTCATAGTCTTCTCATTATAACGTGAATAAAACATTCTCTTTTTATTTTGTGACGGGGAATGAAGCTATTTGATCTTGTTTGGTCATGAATGAATGATATATCATACTCCCTCCGTCCCGTTGGAATGTTCCCGGTTTGACCTACACACATATTAAGGAAATAAACTTACCATGGGCTAAATTTTACTGTTTTGACACTGTTTCGACACTGTTTGACCCTGTTTTGATGTAGGATAACTTTCCATTTAGGGAAATGAGAAATTTCCAACGGGACATCCAAAAAAGAAAAGCAAGAACATTCCAACGGGACGGAGGGAGTAGTAATTAAGGTTTGAAGAAATACATACTCGGTCACTATTAGCATAAAGGGTAACATGTCTACGACTGTGTGTGGTTCCCCTCAAGTTAGAAATCCACACATCAAACCCAGCATCTGCCAAGATAAATGCAAGTGATTGTTGTGGTCCGTTCAATAGCCATGTTGTACCATCCTGTAGGTAGAGTCACATGGCTTAATTGATAGATAATTATACGAAGTAGGAGTACAATATGGATGAAGTTCATACGTATTCTAAATAATATTTCGATTTCATTAGTAGACTTATTTAATCTTAATGAAAAAATAAAGTTGTTAAATGTTTTTCTTTTGGAAGTTGACAGGTCCTAAATCATAAGACAATAGTAACCCTAATTGAAAAAAGGTGTTATGTTTTGTTCATATATAGTACCTTTTCTCTTGTTTTATCACTACTATATAAAGTCTATTAGATTCTTTTATTACATAGTTATGCACAATTAATTAGTATAAATTAAGGACACATTTCATCCTCTCTTGAAACGATCTATACTCTTACCTTAACGGTCAAAATATGAATATGCTCCGTTTAGAGAGAGTGACAAAAATATTACCTCTAAGAATTAAATGGACAAAAATATGACCATTTAAAAATTTGAAAAGAATATTGGCAATCGCTTCTGGCAACCATTGATTCCCCTTTTCTCCTTCGGGCCTTGTTTGGTTCAAAGAAGGAGAGGAAAGGGGAGAGTCAAGGAGGGAAGGGAAGGGGAAGGAAGGATTTTGATAAAAAATTGTGTTTTGTTGGAGGAAATAGGAGGAAAGGTTTAATGAAAATATTTTCGCAATTTACTTTTATTTGATAGCTTACTTAAAAAATAGACACATATCTAACTATTGTGAATATTACTCCTATGGTCATGAGTCATAATTTTATTTTATTTGATTTTTTACTTTTTTAATTTTTTAATTTTTCATTTTTCAGTTTGGAATTTTTAATTATTATTTTTTAATTTTTTTTTATTTTTAATTTTTAAAATTACGTAGTATTAATTTATAATTTTTAAATTTTTTAAGTTTTAAAATTTTTAATTTTTTAATTTTTAAATTTTTTAATCTTTCAATTTTTAAATTTTTAAATTTTTTTATTTTTCAATTTTTTTTTTTGTTTTTTACCTTTTTATATTATAACGTTTTGTTTATTCACACATGAGATGGGTAGTTTGTGGTTATCAACACGTTTCCTCCGAAATACCCCGATTTGGGAGGAAGTGGAGGATTTTGAAAGCCTTCCACTTTCCTCCCCTCCCCCTATTTCCTTCAACCAGGGATGAACTCGGATCCGGGCCAGGTCCGGGTCAGGCCTAGGCCCGGGCGGGCCGGCGGTTCAGAAGTGGTGGACCTGCCCGGGTAACCACCGAGTCCGGTCCGGGCCTATTATCAATTTTTTCCCTCTTCCTAATTAACCCCCCTCCCACCCCCAACCCCCCAAACCACCCCAAATGGCCCAAAATACCCAGCCCAACCCGAAAATTTTAAAAAAATTGAAAAAAAATAGTTTTGGCCAGAACCGAGCCCGGGCCCGCTGGGTCGGGCCTTGTTTTGGGTGACCCGAGCTCGGACCGGAAAACTCACGGGTCGGACCTACCCGGACCGGTCACTGACCGGGCCACCGGGTCGGGCCGGACCGGAACAGTACCGGTCCCGGGTCGGTTCTAGGTCGGGCCACCCGGCCCGAGTCCATCAATACCTTCAACCAAACACACACAAATCCCCCACTTTCCTCCCCTCCCCACCGAAACCCTCCAACCAAACAGGGCCTCATAGAAATATCTCAAAACTCCTCCAAATCACAAAGCACAAAGCCCCATCAGCCATCTCACCTCAAAATAACCCCCTCCCGGCCTACAACCATCTCAAGCTATCAGCGCATAAAGCCTTCACCCCCATGCCGTCTCCGTCGTGTGGCCCTCTCCCCTCCCCCTTCCCCTTCCCCTTCCCCTTCCCCTTCCCCTTCTCCTTCCCCTTCTTCTTTTTTTTTCTTCTTCTTTAATTTTTATCCGATTCGAGGTGAAGGGGATGGTGACGACGACCCTCAAATGTAGAAGTGGTTACAATTTAAGATCGGTGGCGATAGAAGCGGTTAGGTTTAAAATCTATGGCGGCAGCTAGGGCTTGGCTCTCGGGGATTGCGATGACGTCAATGTCTGGCTAGGGTGGGGGGGGATTGGTTCATAGGTTGGTTCCTGGGGTTTTCGGGATACTGATGAGGCTAGGGGCAGTAGGGGCGACCATGGTTGGTCGAGGTTTGCCATAGAGCTAGCTAGGGTTGGGCGGTGGTGGCAAGGGCAGGGGCTGGTCGGGGATTTTGACGGAGACATATTAAGGTAGTGAGGTTGGGATTGTAGAAACGTGGGGTGGGGGTGCTGTGGCATGGGGAGGGGCAGGGGCAGGGCGGTCTAAGGGAGACAACAGTGGCGGTGGGATGGGAATGCTGGCGGGCGGCGGCGGTGGATGGTCACTAGCCAGCCGTGGAAGTCACTTTTTCCATGAAAAATTATCTGACGGTCACAGTGACACGTTTCACGTCCTAAGTGCATGAAAATCCGATAGTGAAATCTCTTGGTGACATGGAAAAATCAAAATGACACCACAAATTTGCAGCGACATTTATTCAAATATATGACCTTATTAATGACATTTTTGTCAATATTTAAAAGTAATCACATTTTTTTAAATTGATTTCAATTTAATATTTAGGGAAAACCCCTATAGTTTATAAGTATGTACGTAAGTTTCAAGAGATATTACCCGAAATAGGATTAAAACAGTTTGAAAATTCCAAAATAGGACTGACATGTTTTTATTCCCAAAATAGGATTAATTACTGTCATGTTTTGGCAGTATCAGACTTCAAACATAGCTGTATTTTCTAAACATGACAATAATTAGTCCTATTTTGGGACTATAAAACATGACAGTCCTATTTTGAAAATTTGAAAGTGTTTTAGTCCTATTTTGGGAACTTTCCCAAGTTTTAATGATATTCAAATATTAGAAAGGAGTGTTAACTTTATCTATTCAATCATGGACCACTACACCTATAAATTGGGATGGCATGGAAGATTTAGGATGTTTTTACTTGGACTGTAATTCGTCTCCGAACAGACTTGAATAGTTATAAAAATATAAAGAGACCAGACCAGACCAGACCAGTTCAGTCCAGACCAGTAAATTACGGTTCAAGTAAAAACATCCTTATTTCTTCTTATCTTAAAACTTGGTCAAATTTGACCGAGACAAGAAATAATAAAGTAAAACGATGTGATTCAAATTTGTAAAGCTAAAAGAGAATTAATTCAATTCTTTAATAAAAAGAAAAAGTAATAAAGATAACGGAATAAGCCAAAATAGTGTGGGAAAGGATTTTGTTATCGATTCAAAGTAGACTAATGGGAATATTGGGCGGCGTGCGTGAGCGCATAATCCCTGTCGTAATTCTTTCTTACATTAATCTAAGATGCTGGCGACAACAATTATTGTTTATTCACGGTTGTCGAAGAACATGGTTTTCCGTAAAATATCCGGTAGCAGCTAACTATGTTCAGAAATCAGACCAATAATATGACAATAATAGAAGCTTAAAACGATTTTATTTTACCACAAGAACGCCGTGTTGTAACAAGACCGGCCCGCCACCGCCGTCGCCACTTTTTCCGTCTCGGCCTGCCGGAATCCGTTGGACGCTCAAAATGTACCCATCTTTAGTCGTCGCCTGCCCACCAGTATATATATATATATATATATATATATATATATATATATTATAATCAATAATTCTCAACAATCAAATTAATATTAGATCAGAATTTACTTTACTGGGAATCAACGAAGAAATATTATTAATTCTTCTTCTTGTTCCTTAATTACGTCGTACCTCGTACTCCTGGCATTCGTAACCGTACGGTGAAACGACAGAGGCGCACACGCCCGACTGGGCTGGGGCGACTAGAGTGGTCGGCAGTCGAGAGGAGCCCATCAATTCAGGCCCAACAATTAGCAAGAGCAGAGCTATTGAGCCCAGCACAGTGAGCCTGAGTGAGCGGCGGTTTCGATTAGCCATTACTAAGCTCCTGGTTATAAATAATTCGACCAAAGTGGTCTGGTTTTAGGAGCTTGAGAGGAATGGGAAGAGAGGTGGACAGTGCAGAGGAAAATAAATTAAAGCAAAGCGGAACTAATTTAAGGTCAGATAAACTCGAAATTTTGAACTAACTAAATTCTGAATGGGACGAAATCTCTTTCTTCACTTACATGGAGTCGGCTGAGTATATATACTCAGATGGAAACATGATGTGATGGCTCAATTTCAAACACAATAATTTTTTTTATTCATATTTGAAACACAATAATTAAATAATACGGATTATACGAGTATTTTATTTTTCCTTCATGTTTTAATATTTTCCTAATTCCTCCGATCCTTATTAAACTTTACACTTTGACTTCACACATACTCCGTATTAAGGAAATAAATTTGACTTTACTGTAGAATACACTGTTTGGCACTGTTTAACACTGTTTTGCATTGTTTGGTGTAGATTTGTTTGTCAAATAAGGCAAATAAGGAAGTGTAAAGTTTAATATGGGACGATCCGAAAAGGAAAGTGTAAAGTTAATTAAGGACCGGATGAAGTATTTCAAAAGGTTAAAAAAGAAAAGTTAATTACTCCTTCCGTCCCACTATAATTGTCTCATTTACCTTTTCCGCATGTCCCATTAAATTTGTCACACACCATATTTGATACTATTTGTTTGGCTCTAATTCATTTTTACATTATTCTTACTTTATCAATTCGTTATCAACCGAATAACTCTATTTTTTAAAAAATCGCACCATGTTGAAGGAAACTCTGTGTAGTGTGCTATCGTGTATATAGAATATGTATTAGGATCATTCTATGTAAACTATGTATTATATGGGCCCATTGGCCCATCTCTGTAAACCCTAATATCTCCCTATTTATAGGGGCTTTGATAATGAAACTATACACCCAATTCTCCCTACAACACGTTATCAGCACGTAGCCCTAAACCTATTTTTTTTCTCCCGTTCTCCCTATACTCAATCCGCAACCGCACCTCCAGCAGTCCAGCCGCGCTTGGCCGCCTCCCAACGCACCGACTGTCGCCCGGCCTCCCCCCTTCCTAGCCCGCGACTCACCAATTCCCGGATCTCTGTTGAGGTATTTTTTTACTCAAAAATTATTGGAGAATCTTATCTATATGATTTATTGCATCATGTTTACCATTGTGATGAACGTTATTGATTTTGTTTGAGATTAAGTTGTCATTTTTTTAGATCCATTTCTTGCACAACAAGTGTTTGATGATATGCCTCATCCATTTTTTTGAGAGATAGATGCAATTTTTTATTATAATTCCGTAATGCTATATGTTATAATCATATAGTTGGAATCAATACCACATTATGCATCCCTCTTAGTTTTTATACATCTATGTGATCATACTTTTTTGTAAAACTATATGCCATATACATATAGTTGAAATCAAAGATCACACGATTAATCTTATTTTCATGTATTTTATATGATTATATGATTATACTTTCCGTAAAGCTATATGTTAGATACATATAGTTGGAATTAAAATTATATTATGCACTTTTTTAATTATTTTATACATATTATGTGATTATATTTTTCCGTAATGCTATATGTCACTTACATATAGTTGGAACCATAATCATGTAAGATTACTATATTTTATGCCTAATCCGTTCATTAGACCAATATTAATACTTTCTATATTAAAAATACCATATAACATCCTATAAAAATCTCTATGATTTTTTTAAGGAGGTGAATATATATCTCCCCGCTTTGATGCATTGTAAAATATTGTCTACAAAGAGACATACCCTCGTGATTATTTTTTTGTGATAAAGAATTTTCACACAAAGAATCGATTTTGTTTATACACAAGTTTCTGTTTTATATCATATGAACTACACAAGTTCATGAATGTACTCATGATCATGTAATTTTTTTTAAGATGGTTGACCATCTCAACTTGTATTGGCATTTTGGTCTCAGACGGATTTGAGTACTATTATTCAGTTTTCTATATTAATTATTTGTGTGATAAAGATTTTCCATACAAGGCTCTACAAATTTAATTGACCAATCAATTTGACCGGAGTTTGACATTATGCACTCAAATGAACTTGAGTATCTTCAACGCTTATTTTAGAATTCAATGCTACTCCGGCACACTTTGTGAAAAGCAAATCACAAAAGCTTATTTAATTTGATAGAAAAAAATTAACCATTTTTACACATACTTCTCTAGACATATACTAATGCACCGGTATATATTAAATAATTATGTAACTAACTAGCTTTTAGCTTGCACTAGTGAATGATGTTTATTGTTATCGTGTCTTTTTTTTTTTGAAATACAATTACAATATATTTTTTTTGGGATAAAGAAACATCCCAAGAGTTATTTGGATAAAGAAATTTCCAAATAAAAAAATTGAAAATATAAATTTTAAAGTAAATTCCTTAATATAAGAGGATTAAATGTGATTATCTCGTCAGGATATATATAACTTGAAAATATACTTTTAGTTTTTATCTTCGTAGAATCTCTAAAGAACAAGAGATTCACTACATGAGAATATAAATTAAGTTTCATGATTGTCTACTATTTTGAGAATAAGAACATTCTCTAATTGTTGGGTTTATCCATTTTTTATTTTACTCTTTCACGAGGTTTATAAATATGAACATTACTACTTCTAATTAGACTTTTATTCAAGTCTTAAAGTTTGGTATAAATTATATTCGTTTGATATTTTTAATTAATTTAACATCTCATTGTTCTATCTGAAATTATATTTGAGATATTTATCCATTTGGATTCATTAAATGCATATCTATGAATTTTGTTCATAACAAAAATAGTAGATACATATAATAAAAAGGGATACAAAGGAATATATCCTTAAAATAGTAGAATGATATGTACCTCATTATGTTTGATATCATAGCACTCTGAAGTAGACGAGTGACATTTGCAAATTATTGAAACTTATAACAAGTGTTCTTAACCCATTGTGATGATATATACACAATCAATTAAGGAACAAATATTTTATTTATTAAAGTAATTCCTTATTCTCGTTTGTAATTGATTAAGGGTGATGTGCTGCCTAAATCTTTCATATCCAAATGAATAGAATTGTACGCCTAACCTCTAAATACATCTAGAAGTTAGCAAAGTTTACTACGTTCTAAATTTGTTCATCACAAAGGTTTTCACATAGAACGGAACGATGTCATGGGCCCACCATGTGTTGTGAGCGACCTCTTATCAAAGTAACAAGAGTTGCTCCTTATACATTTTTTGTGGGGATTCCCCGAACCCTCACATTGCGAGGACATCATTGTCCACCAAGCTACTTTCAACGGGTTTTCACATAGAAACTCGTTATAAAAATGAGATAGAAATTCTTATACTACATGTAATAAATGCAAAAAGAAAATGCATTTTAAGAAGGTTATGAGTCAAAATGTGCATTGACTCATACAAACTTTAAATTAACCGATTCAAATCATTATTCATTGGAGTAAAGGATAAAATGAAATCCAACACAATGTAAGTTGTTGGCCTCATCATTGCTAAATAGCACAACATTATTCATCTTCTAAAGTACAAGAAGAAATATTTACTTTCCCTGAGGCCTTAGAAATACAGTAGTAGACATGTCAATTATTTCTTAAAGTTTACTTCTTAGCAATAATAGAATCGAGATTTGTCTATGCTAAAGATATAAAAATGCAGATATCTCATTTTCAATACAATGTAACATGTGAGGACTCATCTACCAAAATGCGGGTCATTTAAGTAATTATGGTTTGGTAGAAATTTACTCATGCTATCTATTTTTCGGTTACATAAAATTGTTGCATTTGCAAAACTTCTAGCAAAATTTATTTATTTAAGGGCCCACCACCCGACCAATCAAGTCTATATGACTTGTTACTGCTAGACAATTCTCATCAAAAGTACTTGATGATTTTGCATATTTTTCGAGATCAATGAAAAAACATCTCGCATTCCATGTGAAAATAAGATATCATTAAAACTCACATCTAAAAGAATATAGATAGTGAATATTATATCTACTATGCGCCCACGTATATATAATTCTGTTTCATGGGATTATGCAATATTGCAAGCACTCTTACACATTTTTTTAGACCGATAGTAGACAACCACTTTTGTGTATACTAGTTGATGACTAGATCTTAGCCTGAGATTTTTAACTTATGCATATATGGTTGTTAACTAATTGTGCCTAATGCGCCTCCCACAGCGCACTATAATCGGTCTTAAAAAACAAATGATTTTGTGTTGGATACGAATCTCCAACAATAACCCACTATTAGCCTAAACAGATAATGTGTGCACCGCTTTGCGGAATATCACTTCAAAATGTAACATTGAAGTTAAAATGTTTATCAATTATCGTAAATGGTTTAAGTGATCAGATTATACACACTAGCTGCAAACATATTTATAAGGCTTGAATTTAAATTAAAGACACAATGCTTAGGGAAGAAGCATTGCAATCACAAGCAGTGGGGTTGTGGTTGAGGCCGTGGCTCTCTAAAGGAATAGAGTGAAGCCACATGGTTGGATCAATTATCCACCTCAAGTAGAAGAGGGTAGATAAGGCACAAACCAATATATTCGTCATCATATGATTTCCTCTCATGAGATTATCTCTGACTAAACATGTCCATGAATCAATAATGGGGGACGCCCCGAAGTTTAAATGATTTCAGGGAATTAAAATCTCAATGTTAATGAGAGTGTGTATGAGTCGAATGATAGACCTTACACTTATACTGACGATATATTTATACAGTTGCTCAAAGGAGCATAGAGCACGAACTGCACGATGACATCGAACCATACTCTATTGCAATATGAAAGCAATGAGAATATTGGCCTAAATGAATACAAGTAATCCATGTATAAATTTAATATTTGACAAAGAGACAGGTATTTGGTATGATAGTGTTAATCAACCAAGTGTAAAGCATGTAGGACATGAAATAATTCTTTGTTAGAAAGCGTATTGAGATAATGAGGTCCTAATTATTCTCATAACGCCCTGGATTTAAATATGAAAAGTTATAGTTCTCTATTTTGAACACAAAAATGTTCAACTACTTAATCTATAAGTAGACTCCAAAGTAATGGAGACACAACTAAAGATTATGGATATTAAATGTCTCAATACAATTTCATTAAAGAGATGTATATGAAGTATTTGTTATGTTTAATCAAGTGGTTTTAAACTAAATAAATTGTATATTTACATTGAAATGTTCACATTTGGATTAAATCAATCCAGACGAGAGTGACATACCCGTCTAAGTGACCACTTGACTGAAAAGGGTAGAAAAAGATAGATTATGCTTTCCCTCCAAGTATCATTATATGTCGAAGATATAGACATGGTATATACTCATATTAAAGAACATGACAAATATTAGATACTTGAAAGTCATAATTGAGATAAAGGATCTTGGGAAACTCGGGTTGTTTTGAAAACACCGAGTTGGTTGAATAATAATTCACCAGTTGCATATATCCAAAAGGGTTCTCAGGCAAATTAACATGGATAAATGTAAACTGTTAGCACTCCCATGATTGGTCGAAATATGGATGCTAGAAAATATATCCATTATTGGAAAATTATTGGAAGAAGTAATTTCCTATGAAAGTGCAATATGCGCATGATTGTACTTTGACAAACACATTCGACCAAATATTACATTCTCAATAACGTGTTAGCTAAAAATAGCTCAGGACCAACACATCGTATATCGTCATTGGAATAATATCAAGAATGTACTTTGATATCTATGTCAAACCATTGGTGTAATCTTTAGTCATCCCTTTTATAAATTAATTAAATGATTGATGATGATAATATTTTCTAAAGGAATCGGAAATGTCAAAAGTATCACTCTAACACAAAGTAACGTGATTTCAGTTTTACCGATGATGGTTTTCCCCTTACCTCATTATACTTTCTTAAATGAGTATATATCTACCATGAAAGAAACCAAGATGTTATATACGGAATACCTTGATAAAAGTATATATCAAGTACATATCGAATTCTTATTGATGTGTTGCATTCAGCAGGAGTCCTTACATACTTATTTATCATCAGTTATATTGGTGCGTTGTACTCTTTTTCTTTTCCCTTTTTGACCAAGGTTTATTTTTTCCCATTGGGTTTTGTTACTTGGTAGAGTTTTTTTTAATGAGACAACATAATATGCACCATCCCACATTTTAATTTTGCGAAAGTAAAACAATGTTGAAGAAAGAACATAATTACTATATCGCAGTCAAAAGTAATTGACGCGTAGGCATTAGTGCACCATACTTCCAACATTTTGACCAATGTTTTTTTTTCTCATTGAGTTTTGTTCATTGGCAACATTTTCGCAAGTTAATTTGGGAAAATTCCCTACGCTCGACACACTGGGGAAGAATTAAAGGAATTATATTCCTCTATTGTGTGTCTTCGCTAAGGTAATTAATGTGACAAGTATTGAAATGCACATATTTTACAAACACCCTTGATTAATGTAAATATTAAGGGTAGATGTAGACTTCAGGGAGAGTACCCTAACTAGATTACGTTACACTCTTTTCCTCTACCCAAGTTTTATTTTTTCCCACTGGGTTTTGTTACTTGGTAAGGTTTTTAACGAGGTAACGATACATATAAACTTTAATGATCAAAGCAAAGATCAAATAAAGATAGACTTAATGAAAGAAGCCTATCTTGATGTTATACTCCTTTTTCTCCAGTCAAAGTAATTTTTTCCCACATGGTTTTTGTTTCTTGACAGAGTTTTGACGAGACAACAAGACTGATACCAAATTCTATCTACAACTCAGCACAAGGGGGAGTGTTGAAGGAAATTATGTGTAGTGTGCTATCGTGTATATAGAATATGTATTAGGATCATTCTATGTAAACTATGTATTATATGGGCCCATTGGCCCATCTCTGTAAACCCTAATATCTCCCTATTTATAGGGGCTTTGATAATGAAACTATACACTCAATTCTCCCTACAACACACCACTCTTTTTTTCTCAATCTTAGGAGGACAAAGGTAGTATTTTTTTTGTTTTTATATCAAAATGTGCATTTTTAAAATGAGAATATTACCCGAAATAGGACTAAAATGGTTTGAAATTCCAAATAGGACTGCCATGTTTTTATTCCCAAAATAGGACTAATTACTGTCATGTTTTGGCAGTATCAGACTTCAAACATGGCAATTTTTTCTAAACTTGGCAGTAATTACTCATATTTTGGGAATAAAAATGTGACAGTACTATTTTTAAATTTTCAAACTATTTTAGTCGTATTTCGGGAACTTTCCCTTTTAAAATTCATAATTATTGAGAAAAAATTAAAGAAAAAACATTTCTTATAATAAGTTAAATAATATTTCACAAATTCAATATGGAGAATGTTGTAAAACCCAGGAAATGACAAGTGTTAATTGTTCATCCTTGCCATCATCCTTGTAAACAGGACACTAAGCTTCTTTCCATCCTTGTAATCATAGATAGACATATGGCTAGATTTAATAGTGCGAGCAAAATATGTAGAAGTAGTCTTTGATGATTCATCATCAAGCCCAGCTAGTATAAATATGGCTTGATCAAACCTTTGTAATGTAACTCAGAAACTCAGAAACTCAGAAATTTTCAGTTATATTAAGAAGTGATCTAGAAGTTTTTATCTATATATCTATCTCATAAGTTTAGTGTTCATCTTCATCATTTCAAAACACGTTATCAGCACGAATCTGCTCAAAACCTTCAAGAAATCATCATCTCCTGCAGATATGGATCACTCAAATGATAAAGAGTTATGTCTGATAAACAGCGCCACAACGCACACCATTCTGACAAATAAAATATATTTTTCTCAAATAACTTTAGTTGAGGCTAAAGTCAATACCATATCAGGTGTTGCGAAGCTCATTGAAGGCTCTGGGAAAGCATATGTGATGCTCCCTAACGGGACAAAAATTATTATAAATGACGCTTTATACTCCAGCAAATCGCGGAGAAATTTATTGAGCTTTAAAGATATGCGTCAAAATGGTTATCACATAGAAATCATGAATGAAAACCAAAAGGAATATCTTTGTCTTACGGCAACTAAATCTGGCACTAAATTTATTTGTGAAAAAATGCAAGCATATTCCTCAGGACTATATTTTACTCATATTAGTCCATTCGAAATAAATTTGGTTTCTAACACAAAAATAGATAATCAGAAAATATTCATGTTGTGGCATGACCGTTTAGGTCACTCAGGCCAAGTAATGATGCATAAAATCATTAAGACTTCACTTGGACATCCATTAAAGAATATCAGGGTTGTTATGCATGGAGTCAAGGTTATCACTTCATTAGCACACAACACACATATATATACAGGAGGAATTAGGGCTACACTAGCTAATGGGCTTAACCCTAACAATACATATGGACCGGGAAGTAATGGACATCCATATATTACATAACACTCCCCCTTGGATGTACATTGCTAAATAAAATACATTACAAGAAAAATATACATTATTCTCTTTATATGTGTTGGTGGTGCCGCCTCGTTAAAAACCTTGCCGAGGAAAACCCAGTGGGACAAAACCTTGATCAAGGAAAAAAGAGTGCAGCGCGTATATACTCCCCCTGTTGACTACATCACTTCAAGATTTCTCTCCAAGTCTTCGTATAGAACTCAATCCATCCTGGTTACCAACTTCTTGTAGCAAAATTTGTACTATGTGTGTGCCCCATTAAAAACCTTGTTGGAAAAACCCTTTGGAAAAAAAAACCCAATCAAGGAAAAGAGTACATAATATATGTAAAACGATGTGATGGACTGACTGCCTCATTAAAAACCTTTAACTAAGAAAACAATGTGGGAAAAACTTAGTAAAGGAAAAGAGTACAGTCACTGGCCTTCGGGGCCTAATCTTCTGGATTGCATTTGAATTTACTCTTCTAGAGAAAAATAATACTCTGAATTTTGTGTATCATAATATGTTATTTCAAAGTCACAAACTGTCTCGTTAGAACCTTTGAACAAGAAAACCCTATGGGACAAAACTTGGTTAAGGAAAAAGAGTACAGTTGTATATGGTCTTCCGGACCAATAAATTGTTCGATCGCACAATGACCAATTAAGACCTTCAGGGCACTATCTCCCGAACTAATAATAGAATCACTCTTCTAGAGGATAATAATCTTCCAGATGTTATGAATCTTTCTCATTCTTTAAAACCACAAAATACCTTAAAACCTTTGGCCAAGAAAACCCGTTCGGACAAAAACTTGGCTAATGAAAAGAATAACGCATGGTCTTCTGGACCAATTAATTGTTTCACTTCAACAACAACTCAATCTGTTTAGGTAAACCTATATGATAAACTCTACATAGTTTGAGCTGATCAAAATCTTTAGTATATAAACCTCCATGATTATTTATACAGCAAATTTGATGGACGTTAGTCACCAAACTCTTAAAGAGTTTCTAAGGAGAAGCAATTGTCTAAATTCATGATTCTGCAATGTGTATTTCAAGACCATCAAGTTTATTGTTATTATGCACATCAAATATTCAATAATGGAGTATTCTCAAATATTGGTCCATAAAACTTAAATGGGACATGTTTTGATCCTCCCAGGATCTCAAATTAGTATACAAACACTTCAAGTGTTCACAATATAATGACTAGATATTTTATTTATTATATAATCAAGAGTTTCTAGGTTTGGCTAGACGCTCATAGATAAATTTATGTTTACTTCAGGTAAACAAATAGAAGGTCTATGAGTAATTGCAAATTCGTTGCATAATGTTTTCCTTATTCAACTCTTTCTGCAGGAAAAGTTGAGAAGTAGTATAAATATAGCTCACTTTAAATTAGTTTAAATACTAGTCATGAAATCATGTGAAAACAAATAAGAAAATTGTTCACATTAGATCCTCTTCAAGAGGCACTCACTACAAGTGATATTTTGACATGATGCAAAACCTTGTTCAATCAGGATATTATATAATATAATTTACACCATGATATTCCAGCATAGTTCTTCTACAAAATAAATCATTTCATCAAGACTTATTGTAGTCACCCAGGTTGTAGTTAGGCACAAGCGTCCATTTTATATGTTTTTCAGCTATGCTTAGTATTTACTACATTATTTATTGTTGTGATTATTCAATCAAATTGAAATTCTTTTCAAGAATAATTCCAAATATTATTACCATAACTTAACACACAATCACCTTATCTAATTATTATAAACATAAATGAATTCACATTCATGTTGCATGTTGTGTGCACATATTTCTTTTCACTATTGTCCTTCAGGGACACAATTTATATTATATTATAACAATGACATCCAATTTCTCATCAACTGCCACATTTATAGAACTTTAAACTATAACAGGAGTGCAGTCTCAAAATCATTTAATCTCAAGTATTGTCACCCCACGTACACAATATCTTGATTTATGGGACTTCAGGCCCAATATAAAATATTTTCTCATCCATAAACATCGATCATAATTCACAAAATTTTAGGACTACAAGTCCATCATATTTCGTCTGGCCAGACTTTATTATTATGGATTATGAGTCGATAGTTATGCGAAAATAAATCATTGACGTCAATCTAATCAATATCATTCCTGTTTCATCAAAAGTCCTCTATGAGTCATAAAAGAGGAACTCATGTTCTGTATCATAAAATTTCTATAACTTATCAGCCGCAACATTTAACATATATTATCCTCTTGTAGAGGCATAAGTGACTTCCTAAAATAAAAACCAATTTTATTTGTATACATGTAATGACCGTCGTCTAACCATGCCTCATGCATTAGTTGAGCTCAATCTTTATAATCATTTCTTTCAGTCACTTTGGCAGTTTACTTATCATATTTTACACGTTTCTCTTTTAATATCAATCGATCCTTCTGGGATATTTTCCTGACATTCCAAAATATATTTATGCTTATGCCTTTATATCTCCCCCTAATGTCGGGAAATGTGTCATAATATTTTTGAACAAGGATTTACGTACATATGGAGCCACTTCTGGGGTCCGAGTTCATCATTTCTGTAGTGGGGTTTCAATGTTGGCACACTTTGACTCATTTTAACGTGTAAACTTTGGGGGTTAGTTGTTAACAAATGCCGAATTAATGTAAACTAGACTTTCTTCATATATTCAAACATCTTTCTAGCAGTTTATCTCAGGTGTAACATTCATCTTATAATGCTAGATATATTTTGTGGGCTACCTTATGCTCTTCACTATATTTCATAGAAGACGGCAAAATGGTCTTATACCACTCATTATATGTAGACATTTTAAGAGAGCATATCTTGAGACCAAACTTGATATTTACCCACATTGTGAAACTTCAAGTTCACTTAACTCCCATGGATCCACTTTTAAAATATTTGGGAGAATAGACGGTCTTGTCATTTTCATATCTAAGAAGTATTTAGATACTGGATGTCTTATACGGCATTTGGTTTAAACCTGAGTTGACCTTAAATTGGTCATTTATTCAAAATTTTAAACTTCATGCAACACATGTTTAAATTATTCATATATAGTATAGTGTGAGGAGAGTTCTGCTACAGGCAGATATTATGGAAACACAATTTATACTGTGTTGGTATGGTCTAAGACTATCACCCAATAAGTATAATATCACTTTTCAAATTATTACTTCGCAGTGTTGAAGTAGCTTCTTTGAGCTTACACTCAATGCCTGAGATTTTATCATTATTATTTATGTGCACAACTTGTTTATAAATATAATTTTGTGCTTCCATTACTTTTTATCCCTAATGTGTATGACTCTATCAAAAGTTAACATATGTGAGGCTCTATGCCACAAGTAAGTACATGCTTCAGGCATTATATCAAATCTAAGACAAAAATAAATTGTCTCTGAATAATCATCAATCTAATGATCTCTTACTTTCATAGAAATAATACGAATCACACATCTAGATATGTATATAGGGAGTCTAAAGATTAGATAATCCTACTCTTGAAGTAACATAAAAGTTATCAAATAATCATATATGTATAAGAGTACTGTAAGGGTTGTCTCAAACTCTTCAGTAAAGTGAATTTCTAGAATTTATCTTGGCGTATATTACAATCATGGTTATACTTCTATTGTTCAAAAATCAATAAAAATATTTATTTCAATAATTTAAGATAAGTACAACCCTCAAATTATATGCAAAATCTATGCTCTTATAGTGACTTCTGGCGCATATGATATAATTTCATAGTTCAATTATGATATTTTGTTTGTTTTCTTCCCCTCTCAATTAGATTAAATTGAGAAAATCATTCTACATAATTACAATAACTTGTAATTTACTAGGCATTAATTGCGTATCCATATATAGCAATATTTAACTATGATTCAAATATAGTTAAAATCTATATCATGTTTGCTAATCATGCATTTTATTAAAGTATATCACTTCCTTGAATGTTTTATACAACATTGAAGTTATATGAGTCATATTAACTTATCAATTAATATTGAAGCAATCAAGTTTCTCATATAAATGTAATCATATTATGTACCAAAAATGACCATATTTCTAATAGAGATGTGGCACGTACCTGTAACCTCCAATGCATTTTTCTTAATGCTTACATTAGCTCAAAGTAGCATGGATTAATTTATAATAGTATAAATAAGCATTAGAAAGACAAAGAAATGTTAACGAATTTATAAAGATATCTATGATACATAATCAAGGCAATGAAGGCTACTCAAAGCTCATTAAACAAGAAATTCCAAAAACAACTTAAGAATGCTACTATTGCGCCAGCTAGAAATGATTTATCTCTTAGATGATATTTAAAACAATAGAAATATTTATATTTATCAATATATGTAGTATAAAATATCACATAAATTTCACATTTACTTAACAAATTTACCATATACATAAACATATATGTACTTTTATTATCTCATAAATAGATTATATTATAAGTATGAACTATTAAAAGATTTTTGAATATATGGTGAAAATACATGTTACCTTAGAAGCCAATCCATGTTACAAACATATGATTTAAATAGTATAATTGGATTCAAAATATCAAAAATGATATTAAGGATTCATATCTATGCCAATTAAATTCAATTTATGACATTAATTGAGCAATAAAGGTCATTCTTTAACCATTATTGACTAATAAATATGCTTGAATTATACGTTTCAAATTGACTAGTAATAAATGTCATTAACTAATAATAAAAATTTAATCTCCTTATTGCTTGAGCCTTTCGGCCAAACCCATTTCTTCACTGTCCTATTCATATATGACAGATCAAATTCCTAAAACGTTTATTCTTTTCCTTCATATGATTTTACGGCTTTTCAGTGCTATGCCAAAATGATATTATTTCAAGATCACAAAAATGATCGTTTAGATAATCACTAATTCACAGGCATATGCATACATAGTAGCATGATGATTTTCTCACTTAAATGAGTGAACAAAAGTGTGATCGATTAACGTACCCTTGATACTAACATATAAACATATATAGCATGCAAATAGGATATATTAGTATGAAACACGCATATAGTATTTTGTCTATTTAGATATGCATATACAAAAAATCATGTCGAGACATTATATTATGTGATCTCTAGAAATTTCTGATTAGTTTCGGAACTTCAGATAAATCCCATAGCAATTTCTTATTTAAATACATGAATGCAGATAAATCCAATTCATAATAACTCGTATGAATAAGATCATTTATGTTTTATTTTAATTTCTTTAGGATAATTTGTTAATGATAAATCGTTAAAACATCTAAATAATTATCAATCATTTGATTTGATATAAAAAGCTAGAATTGTAATACCTGGAGTGAGAAGACATTATTGCACATAAAATCTTTACGTGCAAACGGAAACACATGTAACGGACGAAACCGACCCAGCGTCACATTTGGCTAGAAGACCGGATGACAGGCACTGGTTCTGGAACTTAGAAGCTGGGTTTGATGACAACTAATTTGAGGAATTGAGGGTGGTAATTCAGACACCTTCTCTCTCGAACATGAAACAATTCAATTTCTAGTCCCTGCTTCCATCAATTTCTAGTAGTGCAGGAATGTAGTAAAGGAGATAACGCCAATAAGAAAATCACAATAGTGGATAAAGGAATTAGAAGAGAAAAGACAAGGAACGAAGAAATCAAATCTGTTTAATGAGAGCCTCCATGCCCTGTTGCTCTTGTTCATAGATATATCGCCACGGAGTTCTCTTCTTGTGATCTCCAAGCAACAGCAGTATCAATAAAATTGAACTCCATCACCTCAACCTTCTTCGTACACTTCCAGCAGCTATCTGATGCACGATGGATGGGGTAATGGACTGATTTTGACTCTCATGTTCGCAAAATTGCAGCGTCACCAATATGATAACTTCCATCGCAGTCCTGGCATCGCCTTCCTATCCAAGAAGATCTCTGTTATGTGTCAAGACTCAAGAGCCTTATCGCCGAGGTCAGCGGCTTGCTGAGGAAACCAAGGGCGTCAACTTGAAAACCCTAGAAAAGATTGCGGCAGGAGGGGAGAGCCATCAATTTGTCTACCGGCAGATTATTTACGTATCTGGGTCGGCGATTTGCTAGAGCGAGGTGGCCACAAACTAGGATAGGAAAGAGCTTTTGCGTTCACCCTTCTAGGCGGGCGGAAGGAAATTAAAAGAGAAGATGGTCATGAAGGAAGATGGCCACGACGAAGGAAAAGCGTTGATGATGTGCGATCCTATTTTTGTGAAAACAGAAGGAAATTTTATTTTCTTCTAGAGCAGTGCTGATAACGTGTTATGCATGGAGTCAAGGTTATCACTTCATTAGCACACAACACACATATATATACAGGAGGAATTAGGGCTACGCTAGCTAATGGGCTTAACCCTAACAATACATATGGACCGGGGAGTAATGGACATCCATATATTACATAACAAGGGTTCCATTATCAAGTGATTTTTCTTGTAAGGCCTGTTCTCTTGGCAAAATGATCATCAGGCCTTCTATGGACCATTTCGATATTCTATGGTGTTGATTGATGCTTCAACACGTTGGTCACATGTTAGTCTATTATCAACTAGAAATCTAGCATTTGCTAAACTCATTGCTCAAATCATACGATTAAGAGCTCATTTTCCGGATCATTCTATAAAGAGAATCCGACTTGATAATGCACGAGAATTTACATCCCAAACATTTAATGATTATTGTATGTCGATTGGGATTGATGTGGAGCACCCTGTTGCTCATGTCCATACACAAAATGGTCTTGCTGAATCTTTGATTAAACGATTACAATTAATCGCTAACCATTATTAATGAAGTATAATTTACCTTCATCAGCCTGGGGACATGCTATTTTGCATGCAGCAAATTTAATTTGGCTTAGACCGACTGCATATCATAAATATTCCCCAATGCAATTAGTTACTAGACAAGAGCCAAACTTAGCACACATAAAAATATTTGGTTGTGTTGTTTATGTTCCGATTGCTCCACCTCATCTTACAAAAATGGGCCCTCAAAGAAGGTTGGGAATTTATTTTGGATTTGAATCTCCCTCAATAATCAAATATCTTGAACCGATGACTGGTGACTTATTCACCGCACGATTCGCTGATTGTCATTTCAATGAGACAGTATTCCCAACCTTAGGGGGAGAAACTAATAAATCGGACCCAAGTATGAAAGAAATAACATGGAATGCAACAGGATTATCACAGCTTGATTTTAGATCCAATATATGTGAGCAAGAGGTGCAAAAGATAATCCATTTACAAAATATTGCAAATCAGTTGCCTGATGCATTCACAGATACAAAGAAAGTGACAAAGTCACATATTCCTGCCATGAATGCCCCTGCCAGGATCGAAATCCCAGCAGAGAATTCTGAAAAATCTCTTGCAAATGATTCTTCTATACGCAAAAAGCGTGGCAGGCCACTTGGATCAAAAGACATAAAACCAAGAAAAACTAAAAGGCAGGAATTGATCTGTGATGCCAAAGATGTTCATCCTTCTGAACAAGAAAATGAACAATTTGAAAATACTGGCATAGAAAATGATATTGACAAAACAAACATCTCAAATGATGATCCAACTTCCTTAAACGAGGAAGATATTCCAGATAACGATAGAAACGTTGATAATTATGAAATTTCAATAAACTACGTTTCTACTGGAATGCAATGGAATCGAAAAAATATTGATATTAACGAGATATTTGTCGATACTGTTGCCACAAATGTTATGAATGAAAACAATGACAATGAGCCAACATCAATTGAAGAAAGTCAGAAACCACACGATTGGCCAAAATGGAATGAAGCTATTCAGGCTGAATTAAAATCACTTGAAAAACATGATGTTTTTGGACCGATAGTCCCTACGCCAAAAGGCGTAAAACCAGTGGGCTTTAAATGGGTATTTGTGCGTAAACACAATGAGAAAAATGAAATTGTAAGATATAAAGCCCGACTTGTTGCCCAAGGGTTTTCTCAAATGCCGGGAATTGATTATGAAGAAACTTATTCTCCAGTAGTTGATGCAACTACATTAAGGTTTCTCATTGGCATGTCTGTTTTTGAAAGACTGCAAATGCGCCTAATGGATGTAGTGACTGCATATTTATACGATTCACTCGATACAGACATTTATATGAAAGTTCCCAATGGATTCAAAATGCCTGAAGCTTATAGCTCAAAACCTCAAGATATATTTTCCATAAAACTACAAAAGTCATTGTATGGACTAAAACAATCTGGACGAATGTGGTATAATCATCTCAGTGAATACCTTCTCAAAGAAGGATATAAGAATGATGCGATTAGTCCATGTGGTTTCATTCGGCGATCAAATTCAGGATTCGTCATAATTGCAGTATATGTTGATGACTTAAACATTATTGGAACTCCCGATAAAATTGAAAATACTGCAAAATATCTTATGAAAGAATTTGAAATGAAAGATCTCGGGAGAACCAAATTTTGTCTCGGACTTCAAATTGAGCATTTGAAGAATGGAATTTTCATCCACCAATCCAATTACACCGAGAAAGTGTTGAAGAGATTCTATATGGACAAAGCTCATCCTTTGACTTCACCAATGGTAATTCGATCTCTCAACATACACAATGATCCATTCCGTCCCCGAGAAGATGACGAAGAAATACTCGGTCCCGAAGTACCATATCTGAGTGCTATTGGAGCTTTAATGTATTTAGCTAATAATACTAGACCGGATATTGCATTTTTTGTAAATTTATTAGCTAGGTACAGTTCATGCCCAACAAGACGTCATTGGAACGGGATCAAACACATATTCCGTTATCTACGTGGTACAGTTGATCTCGGCTTATTCTACCACAAAGATGCAAAAGTTGCTTTAATCGGATATGCAGACGTTGGATACTTATCAGATCCTCAAAAAGCGAAATCACAAACCGTACATATTTACTTATGGTAATACCGCAATCTCATGGAGATCTATGAAGCAGACATTGACAACTACATCATCAAATCATTCGGAGTTAATTGCATTATATGAAACCGGAAGAGAATGTGTGTGGCTGTGGTCTATGATTCAACACATCCAAAACGAATGCGGTATGAAGCCTATTACTTGTCATCCTACTGTGATCTACGAAGACAAGACTGCGTGCATAGCTCAGATTAAAGAAGGCTACATCAAAGGAGACAGAACGAAACACATATCACCAAAGTTCTTCTCTACTCATGATCTGGAGAAAGAAGGGACAATCAACATTCAACAAATAAGATCCAGTGAAAATCCGGCTGATCTCTTCACCAAGTCATTGCCCCCGAAGAAGTTCATAGAACTTTTACAGAAAATCGGCATGCGCCGCCTTCATAATTTATGCTAAATTCAGGGGGAGTATTTGAATGCACTGCACTCTTTTTTCCTTCATCACGTTTTTATCCCACTGAGTTTTTCCTGATAAGGTTTTTAACGAGACAATACGTCCAAATACAATGACATTATAAGTCATAATTTTATCCCTTAATTTTCACACTAATCTTCACAATAAATTTTTAAATACAAATAACTATTCTCAAGGATGAACATTCAAGGGGGAGTGTTGTAAAACCCAAGAAATGACAACTGTGAATTGTTCATCCTTGCCATCATCCTTGTAAACATGACACTAAGCTTCTTTCCATCCTTGTAATCATAGATAGACATATGGCTAGGTTTAATAGTGCCAGCAAAATATGTAGAAATAGTCTTTGATGATTCATCATCAAGCCCAGCTAGTTAAATATGGTTTGATCAAACCTTTGTAATGTAACTCAGAAACTCAGAAACTCAGAAACTCAGAAACTCAGAAACTCAGAAACTCAGAAACTCAGAAACTCAGAAATTTTCAATTATATTAAGAAGTGATCGAGAGGTTTTTATCTATATATCTATCTCATAAGTTTAGTGTTCATCTTCGTCATTTCATAACAGAGAACATATTTTATTGATGCCTTGATGGTGTTGTAGTGGAGGGAAAAACTATGTGGATGTAATCGATTTATTGTTTTGGTATTGATGAAGTTTATTAGCAATAATGCAGAGGATGTGCATGGTAGGTGGCAATATGACTGTCATTTTATAAAAATTAAAATTTATTAGTTTGATTTGATTATCATACTATGTGAAGAAGAAATAACAATGCTATTATAGTCGTTATTATAAGGGGGTGTTTGAAAAATTGCGGTTTGATCTTTTTTAGCGTTTTCAATAAATGAAAAAGTTGTTTGGTAAATAATTGTTCGCTTCTAACATATTTGGACGAGACCGTATTAAATGAAATCACTACAAATAGAAAAGTTTTGAGTTAGCTTTTTGAAACATGTCATTTTCTACTAATTGTTATGATCAAACAATTAAATTACCAAACATTTTGTAGCAATTGGCCAACTAATTCCGCTAGAAAATCTGCTATTGATAACTGCTATCGCGAATCGCTAAATGGCAAACACACTCCGTATCTAATTGCGTTTACTAACACTCAATTGACAAGGCCACAGTGGCATAGTCAGGCCCGGTCCTGACATTTTTTGGGCCCGGGGCAATGCAAACAGAGCAGGCCTCGGGGATACCGTGTAAATATTAACTATGTATATTAATTTTTTGTTATAAAATATAGTAAAGTTAAACAATTTTGTTATCTAAATACGAGTATAACACATCAAAGAAATCAATAAAGCAGTTAATTAGAAAAAAAATATTGAATTATTTTATATGTGACATTTGAGGATACAATGTACCTAAACCGACAGAATGAAACTAGTACAAATATTGGTTGCAATAAAGAATTTTGAATTAGGTAAAGACATGAAAGATATATTGTGCTTATACAAAGTAACTTTTTCATATTTTAAAATAAATTGCAATTTTCTAAATCATGAATACTATAGTTCAATCTTTCACTTAAATAAAAGAATTAGAAAAAATTAGTGAGATACTATCAACGAATCATTAGTATAAATGAGACAAGTAGACTAAAAGAACATTTATGCGCTAAAACATAACGAATCAAAAGAAATGGTGAAGTACGTTCTCAATGAATTCTAATGTGGACATTTTAAAAATGAATTGAAAGTATAAAAAAATATAACTTTGATTTTATTTTTTATTTTTATAGATTTTTATGTCTATATAATTAATATTAATATATATCCATATACATATAATTATGAAATTTATGGGCCCTAGTGTAGCAATGGGCCCTGGGCGCATGCCCCTTTGCCCATGCCCCAGAACCGGCTCTGGGCATAGTGAAAGTGAAAATTGGTTGGGGTCATCTGACATGGCCCTCTTTGCTATTTCACCCACGGCCGATAAACAGGCGGCAACGACGTTGACAGTGGACGGGCGGTGACGGGACGACAAGTTTGCTTTTGGAAATATTAGCATCGGAATGTTTTTTTGCGAGGAAAAGGGGATATTATTGATAAAACAATTCATAATTACAATCATTTTTTTATGTATAACCTCCTTGTTACTAAAACTTCAGAACAAATGAACTCTTACAGTCTTGCCTAAGAAATTTGTGACATAATATTGTAGTTTACTCATACAATATAAATTTATAATATTGATTATATGAGTAGCGTTCATGTCCAGTGTCTGGAGGGAACCGCCATCAGACCGAGGCTATTTGAGACTTTTTCTGATGAAATTTCTTTATGAACCTTTTTAGCATGTTCTTCGTAATATGTTACTAAATTTCAACTAAAAATTCAATTGAAAAGACAGTTAAACAACTTGTTTAAGAAAACTGCGCTTTATATATATATATATATATATATATATATATATATATATATATATATAGATATATGATCCTGTCTAGCACTCCCTCGTCCGAACGTCGTCCGAACATCACCGTTTGGGGCGGTTTCCGATGGAATTTTTTGATAAAATTTTGTGTGCATGTTCCTCATCAACTCTAGTTTGTACACAAAAAAATTGGGCTCAAAATTCGATCGGGAAGGCAGTCAAATCATTTTTTGAAATTGACTACGTTTTTATATGTATTTTTTTATGTACACCTCGTTTTTATATCACTTGGTGATTTCCCTTTTATGTTCCTTTAAACAGCTGTTAAGATCTGAGGTTTCATCTGAAAAGGTCAACCTGATAGGAGGAGTAAGTTTATGTCTTAATATAGCACTTTGTTGATTCAAACTTTTCCGGTGTGAGATTCTAACACCTCTCCTCACGACCAGACACTTCGTTTGGATCGTGCCGTCAGTCATTTTTTCGTCTGTTCATCATTGTCATTTTTTAATCGTGTCGTCATTTTTCATAAGGGGACCCACACCATGGTTATGGATCGGGTTGGCTCTGATAACATGTTAAAACCTGAGGTTCCATCCTAAAAAGGCAACCTGATAGGAAGAGTAGCTTATATGTCTTAATATATGATAAAAGTGGAAAGAATAAATCGAAATAATTTCTTTATTTTCTTGTCTTGCTTGTCTGCTCGACTCGGTCAGCATATATACAAGGCATTGTTCTTTACAAACTTTCCATGCAGGACAAAAGGAAAGAAAATACACTACGTACTTTCCATGCAAGGAAAAAGGAAAGAAAATAAAACTAAAAATCTTTCCTAAACTAAAGCAATGACTACGTACGTGTAATAATATGTTACAATGCAAAAATATGTACATGCAAAAATATGTGGCGTAACACCCCCCCTCAAGATGGAGCATGGGGGTCGCAAATGCCCATCTTGCCGAGCAAATAAGAAAATTGTTGAGCTCCAATGGCTTTGGTAAGTAGGTCCGCAGGCTGTTCAGTAGTAGATGTGTAGTTCGGAGTGATAGTCCCAGCCAGTATATGATCACGAATAAAATGACAATCGAGTTCTATATGTTTGGTACGTTCATGATAGACCGGATTGGAGGCTATGTGCAATGCCGCTTGGTTGTCACAGTAGAGGCAAGCCGGACCAGAATTAGGGACACCCAATGATCGAAGCAAAGAACGTAGCCAAATGAGTTCAGATGTTAAAGAGGCCATAGACCGATATTCGGCTTCTGCAGAGGACCGAGAAACAGTGGTCTGCCTTTTTGGTCTTCCATGATACCGGGGATGAACCCAATGATACGAAATAACCGGTGACGGATCGACGAGTTATTGGACAGCTCGCCCAATCGGCGTCACAAAAACCATTGAGGGAGAGTGATGAATCAGATCGAAGCAGAATACCCTGGCCAGGCCGTCCTTTTAGATATTTAAGTACCCGGAGCGCGGCCTCCCAATGGGCCTGTCTCGGACTTTGCATGAACTGTGAGAGTATGTGAACAAAATAGCAAATGTCCGGCCTGGTTAGTGTCAGATAAATGAGTTTTCCCACCAACCGCCTATACCGTGCTGGATCAGGAAAATGGGAGCTAGAATCCGACTGCAAGTGATGATTTTGTACCATAGGAAACGCTACCGGTTTGCATCCCAACATCCCAGTCTCCGTCAATATATCTAGCACATATTTTCGTTGACAAAGAAAGATGCCGGTGGGGTTCCGCGCAATTTCGATGCCTAGAAAATATTTCATGACACCCAAATCCTTGATAGGAAAAGTGGCTGCCAAATAGACTTTAAATTGTTCGATCAGGGTATGATCATTGCCCGTAATTAACATGTCGTCAACATAAATAAGCACACAAATAATTTTCCGTCCGTGACGCATGGTAAATAGGGAATAGTCCGCATGTGACTGCGTAAACCCATAATTCTTTAATGATGTAGTAAGTTTAGAGAACCAGCACCGTGGGGCCTGGCGCAGTCCATAAAGAGAGCGTAGTAATCGGCACACCTTGCCAGGTGAAGACGCAGAGTATCCCTGGGGTAGTTGCATATAAACCTCCTCGTGAAGGTCCCCATGAAGAAAGACGTTATCTACATCCATTTGGTGTATCACCCAATGGCAAGATGCTGCAACTGCCAAAATGGTACGTACTGTCACCATTTTAGCAACCGGAGCAAAAGTTTCATCGTAATCAATGCCCTGCACCTGTCTATTTCCACAGACAACAAGACGGGCCTTAAAACGATCCACGGATCCATCGCTTTTATATTTGATTTTATACACCCATTTGCAGAAAATGGCTTTCTTCCCCGGCGGCAAGTCCTGTATCTTCCACGTGCCAGCGCGCTCCAGCGCCTGGATTTCACGGCCAATGGCTTCCCGCCATTGCGGATCACGTACGGCTTCGGAAAAACTGGTTGGTTCCTTCGTCATGGAAATAGCTGCAAGAAAAGCCCGCTGCGAAACCGAAAAATGATCATATTTTATATAATGAGATAGTGAATAAGGAGTACCTGATTCGGCCGTGGGAACGGGTTTAACGACGGGGTGAGAGTTTATTTTAACCGTGTGTAATTGGACGTCATAATCTTTGTGCCACAACGGAACTCTACGGGCACGCTCACTTCTTCGGCTGTGATTGGGAGTATGCACGTGGGCCTCACCGCCCACTTCCTGCCCTTGCATTCCTTCCTGCGGCGTAGTGGTGGGCATCAACTCGGTGGGCCTGGCTTCAGTTTGATCCGTGTTCCCATGTCCACACGTGGCTGAGGAATCACACGTCCCACCTTCTCCAACGGCTGCATCATCAGCCACGTCATCTTCAGGAATGTGACCGTCCCATGCATGCATGCGTGATTTCCTCGCTTCGTCTTCCCCCCCAGGCGCCGGTTTTGCAATTGCAAAAGGGAATTCCGTCTCAATAAATCGTACATCACGAGAAACAAGATGTCTTTTATTCTGCAGATCATACACCTTCCAGCCCTTTTGGGAATAGGCATATCCCAAAAACACACATTTCAATCCCCGTGCCGCAAATTTGTCACCCCCGGTATTCGAAACGCGCGCGTAGCATAGACATCCAAAGACTCGGAGTTGACTATACATAGGCAATTTATTATATAGTAACTCGTAGGGGCTTTTATTGTCTAGCACTGGTGTGGGTAACCGGTTGATTAAATAACCCGCGGTCAAAACACACCCCCCCCCAAAAAATCAATAGGCAAATTAGCATGAAATCGTAATGTCCTCGCCATCTCAAGAATATGTATGCTTTCGTTCTACTCTTCCGTTCTGTTGAGGGGTGTATACACATGATGTCTGAAAAATTATTCCATTTTCCACAAAATATTCTTGCAAGCTCATAAATTCCTTGCCATTGTCACTCCGTACTATTTTCACATTTTTGTTAAATTGTCTATTAACCATGACAAGAAATTGTTTGAGAATATTCTTCACCTCACCTTTATCTTTTATTAAATGCACCCACACCGCTCTAGTAAAATCATCTACCATAGTTAAGAAATAACGTGCACCACAAGTAGATAAAACACGATACGGTCCCCAAATATCACAGTGAATTAACTCAAAAGATTCAATGGCTCTAGCACTGCTAGTAATAAAACTGTCTCGTGTTTGTTTGCCTCGCATGCAGGCATCACACGTCTTATTGTCAACAAAATCCAACAATGATTTATTCAACCAATCAAAAGAACGTAAAATTTTTAGTGACGGATGTCCCAACCTTGAGTGCCACAAAGTTCCTGAGTCCATGCTACCCACTGCGTTCGCCTGCACTTGGTTCAGACCCCGGTAATAATAAACCCCACCTCGCCGTTCACCCACTCCAATCGGCGTCCTCGTAAGTAGGTCCTGTATTACACATAAATCATTAGTAAAAAATACATCACATTTTCGATTATCAATTAATTGCCCCAAAGAAATTAAATTGCATTTTAATCCTGGAACAAGCAAAACGTTGGTCAGTTTCAAGCTTCCACAGATTTGCACTTGTCCCACGTGCGTTGCCTTGGTGATTTCACCGTTCGGCATCATCACTTCTACCGGTGGAATTCTCACCATCTCCGTCATTGGGCAGCTGTTTCCGGTCATGTGATACGAGGCTCCGGAATCAAGGAGCCATCGGTCAAGAGATTGCATACCTGAGAGTTTTTCTTCCGACGATGTGGCCTTACAATTTTCCATCAACTTGAGGAACGTTTGCCATTGTTCATCGGTAAACCCCGGTCTGTGTAGCGTGATGTCCTTCGTTCCTTGTCCCACTTGATCCTCCGGATGGTGTTCCCCCACATGCATGGCCTGTACCACACTTCTTCCTGTATTTCGCCCGGAACCTCCTCGCCCGGACCCTCCTCGGTTCTGTCCAGTCCGCCCCTTGCCACCGCGTCCAGGATTGTCGTGCCACCAGTCCGGATACACACCTGTACGACGGAAACAATTTTCAAACTCATGGCCTGGCTTGTGGCAGAATGTGCACTTGGCTCGATCGTCCTTCGCAACAGGTGGTCCGGCACGTGCAGCGAAAGCCACAGCTTCGGGTTTGTCTTCTCGGCCGCGCGTCATGTTTCGATGTCTTTCTTCTTGCGTCACCATGTGATAAACTTTCGTTAAAGTGGGCAGTTCATCCGCACTCAAAATATTAGAACGCAAATTCCCGTATGTCTCATGGTCGAGACCCATCAAGAAGTCATTAATTTTTTCGGATTCCACATACTTAAGAAACGATTTCTTGAGATCACACGTACATCCGTTGCATTCACAGTGAGGGAAATTGCGCACTCCATCATATTCCTCCCAAAGAGATTTAAGTTGGCCGAAATAGGCAGTAACGGGTTGTCCATGTTGTTTGCAATTTTGCAGAAGTTCCTTCAATTCATATTTTCTCATTGCATCTCCTACGGAAAATCGTGCCTCCAAGTCCGTCCAAAGTTCATGCACGCTTTCCATGTAGGCCAAGTTGGTCCTCAACGCCGGATCCACAGAAGTCATAATCCATCCAACCGTCATGGAGTTGACGGTTAGCCAATCTTCAAGATCCCTCGGTGCATTTAGAGGCCGTTCAATCGTACCATCAAGAAAACCCATCTTCCGTTTGGCACGGAACGCATTCTTCATTGCCGTCGCCCATTCCCGGTAATTGTTCTCCCCTCTAAGACCAACCGCACATATCACCATCCCGGGGTGATCCGAACTTGAGAGAAAATAGGAGGACGAAGGGTCGTTGATTTTCCTTCGTTCAACATGTTCACGATGACCGTCTCCACCGTTGTGATTGGTTTCTCCGGCCATTGAGTCGTCATCGTCGTCGTGCGAGAGTGTTCGGTAGGTCCCGAATCACCGCTCTGATACCATGATAAAAGTGGAAAGAATAAATCGAAATAATTTCTTTATTTTCTTGTCTTGCTTGTCTGCTCGACTCGGTCAGCATATATACAAGTCATTGTTCTTTACAAACTTTCCATGCAGGACAAAAGGAAAGAAAATACACTACGTACTTTCCATGCAAGGAAAAAGGAAAGAAAATAAAACTAAAAATCTTTCCTAAACTAAAGCAATGACTACGTACGTGTAATAATATGTTACAATGCAAAAATATGTACATGCAAAAATATGTGGCGTAACAATATAACACTTTGTTGATTCAAACTTTTCCGATGTGGAATTCTTAAACAGACCTCTTCATGGATAGAAAGGGTAATGAAAATTGAAGACTCTAAGCCTTTTCTTTTTCGCTTTCTGGTCTTCAATTCATTTAACAAAAGATATGGCAAAGAGCGATTGGATCTCCCGTATTTTATGATGAGTTTTGATGACTACCACTCTTACACCTTTGTCTTGAAGCAAGTGTCCAAAATGATTACTCAATTCAATAATCTTGGAAAAAGCTAAAACAAGATTATCAAATCTTAATGAAAAAGAACTTCTAGCGTACGCAAAATTCATTCACACTTGATATACTATCATTTGTATTTGTATCTATTTGGTCGTGTAAAGTGTAAACTACAATTGTTGTGTACGTACTACAGAACGTGAACGGCATGTGTAAACAGACAATTAGGAGATTTATACATTTTATTTTATTGGAGTGTGTCACGATGAGGTTAAGCTTCGAGTTTTGCTACTATTTTGGAAGATTATTCCGTAGGTAACATTTTCAATGAAGTATTATATAGATTTTTTTCTTTTACTTTCCTTCTTTCCCTTCATTTTCGTTTTGTTTTCTCTTTTCCCTACTTTTCCTTTCAAATTTCTTCCTATTTTTGATTATCGTATTAAGTTTCTTCAACTACAAACAAGAATTTTTTTTTTCCTTTTTCTTGGTCTAGTTTCTTCGGACTATTGTTGACCACTTTCGACATAATAAGTCTCTTCTACTTTAGATGAGTTATTTTTCCCCATTTGGTCTCATTTCTTTAAAATTTTGTAGACATAACATAGAAACAATGGACGATGAAATCAAAAGACAAATTAAATACCAAAAAGAAAAAGGGAAAAGAAAGAATACAACAAATATAAGCATACCATAATTAAGTGTAATGGTTCAAATCTTTTATCTTCGGCCTTCGAGTTCATGACACTACTTGTGCACTACACATGAAGTCTTTTACCTTACATATGAGATTTATAGCGTATCAATTAAAGAAAGAAATGGAAGGATCACCGTTTTAAAATTTTGTCTAATCTATCAATTTGTGAACGTTAGAAGACATTTTATTTTAGAGTACATATAGTATATACTCCTTCCGGTCCCAAATGAAATTCACACTTTGACTTCACACAAATTAAGGAAATAAATTTGACTTTACTGTAGAGTACACTGTTGTGACACTGTTTGACATTGTTTTGCACTGTTTTGATGTAAATAATTTGCCAAATAAGGAAGAGAGAAGAAGTGTAAAGTTTATTTTGGACCTACCCAATAAGAAAAATGTGAATTTCATTTAGGACCGGAGGGAGTATAATTTATTCACAAATTACATTACTTCGGCCTTATTTTAGTGAAAATTTGTTTTGAAATTACTATATGATGATTTATTGTACTCGAATTTGTTTCTAGTGAAATTTTGTACTTTCTCCGGCCAAATTTGCAAGACACTTTACGATTTATGATGTTTAACCAACGATAAAGCAAATTGATCTCAGTCAACACTCAAATTAGTTTTAGAAAATAAAATTTACATATTCAGAAACTACATTAAAACCACTACAAAGCTTACAAAAAATAATTCAAATTTCACAAACTTTTGATATATAAAGTAAAAGATTAAGATCTAGAGTGATTTATGTTGCCCAAGTGAATAGTAAATGTATCTTACAAATTGGGAGTGACCAAGTAATACATTTGAAAAATATTTTTATGACCCTCCTTATACATGGTCTCGGGTTTATAAATGGTTAGGAGCAACCCTTTACCCTTCTCTCTATCTTCCAACTCTTATAAGGGGTATTAAACTCTGAAAACCTTGGAGAGTTCTATTAATACCTTGAAGGGTCTTCTCACTTGAATATGAAAAAGAGGTGATGGTATCAATTAAAAAAGTGGGTTTACATGTATATCGTGGTGGTTTTCACTATTGGACTAGGTACATACGGAGTATAAAAGATCTTGTATTTCTCATTTATTTTTCACTTTAGTTTTTGCAATTAATTTCACAAGATTACTTATACTGTACTGTATATCTTGTGTTGAATTAGCTTCAACACAAAATGTGATTTTTACATGCAGAATAACCTCACATCTAAGTCGGGTCACATTGTCTTCTCAATGAATTAGAAAGATTTATGCAATTAGTTTAGTACTCAAATTTATGCAAGATTTATGCAATTAGTTTAGTACTCAATGTTTAACGTGAGAACACCACATCTACCCCAACGTGTTGCACAACGAAGCTTGTATATTGCACATTTTCACATTTTCACAATATTTACCAAAATGCCACCGTGTTTATTTAAATAGGCTTAATTCGAGCAAATTGAAAATGTGCAACAGAGTAGCTCCATTGTGCACCACGTTGATTTAAATGTGATTGTTCTCACGTTCTCACGTTAAGCATCATTCTCACTGGAACCGCGTCATATATATATATATATATATATATATATATATATATATATATAAATCTCTAATAAATTCTTAATAATTTATATGTATATATACAAATTACTTATATATATATATATTTTTTAATAAATTACTTACGTCGTCGGTTGTTGAAAACAACAGACGTTGTAACCTATTTTACGCAATTCATATCACGTCGCTTTTTTCTTAGAACCGACGTGGTAATCCCATATTTATGTACTACCTTCGTCCCGGAATTATCTCCTTATTTGACTGGGCACGAGTTTTAATATAGTGGAAAATGTGTGGTAGAGAGTTGTGCAGAGGAAAGAGAAATGTGTAAGAATGGTTGTGAACCACAAATTATTTGCCAAAAAGGGAAAGAGGAGATAACTTTGGGACGGACCGAAAAGGAAAGAATGAAGATAATTTCGGGACGGAGGGAGTATAATATAACACCAGTTTAGCATCGAAACCGACGTCTATTTCAATATATGTGCTTACGTTGTAGGCTTAAACGTCAGTTATTTATTAAACCGACGTGGTAAGTGTGTGTTATTTTAAAAATCCACACTGAAATTAGGAACCATTCCTGTTAGAGTATGTAAATAAATAAATACACATTCTTTTCAAAGCCGGATCATAAACCCCAAATCAATTCTCACAAATTCTGATTACTCAAGCAATCACCTCAAATTGTCTCATACTCCATCCGTCCCATACGGTTTACGATGTTTGACCAATAATAAAGCAAATTGATCCCTGTCAACACTCAAATTAGTTTACGAAAATAAAATGTACATATTCATAAACTACATTAAAACCACTACAAAACTTGCAAAAAATAATTCAAATTTCATAAACTTTTGCTATATAAAGTAAAAGATTAAGAGTGATTTATGTTGACCAAGTGAATAATACATGTATCTTACAATTTGGGACTGAGGGAGTACAACATAGTCTTGCAATTCAAAACAACCATGTTAGAGTTCTATCGACTCCCAAAAAACTAGTTGTGACATACAATGTATAAATAAATCTATTGTACGAGAACAACATAAACTAAATAACTAAATTGGAGCCACTTTTGCCCATGTAGAGCTTTCTAAACCAAACTATATTTGCATAGAGCTTTGCACCATAACCCTCGAACAAAATCAAGATCACCCCGTGTATACTTATCACAACGGCCGAACATCTACGGAAAAAATAAAGTAGTATGTTTGTTTAATTATATATATATATATATATAAAGTTTATGTTGGTGATTTTAGTGTCACCGGCCGTTTTGTGTAATTGAAAATGACATGAGTGCTAATGAGGATTAGAACCATGTTCTAATACAAGCTAGGAGGTGTGGAGTGCACACTTGTATATAAGAACAAGTTATATTCCAAAGTGTCTACGGCAGTGGAACTCGAGGTAGAACATTCAGTAGACCAACTCTGTGGTTCTAGACCGAGGTCTAGAGCGGTTGGGCAGTTTCGTGCAGTTTTTCCAAAAACTGTCACGGTTATTCCAAAATGTGTTGCAACTGCCTGGGACGTGTAATATGGATATATATCACCATATTTCGTACAGAGAAGATATAGGAGAGATATACAACATATCTTGATCACTTTTGGCATTCAAATAAAAGATAACAATCCATATACTCATTAGTTTGGCTCTAGTTCTTATGCCTAAGTTCTATAGTATCCTTAAGCATTATCCTAGATTGAATTTCTTGTAACCCAAGCATAGAGCTGAGGAGAAATATCAATTCGGAAAGTGAACTTACACGATCCTTAAGCAATCCAAGTACTCGATTATCACTCCCTGCGTGATATACCCCAACAATCGAATTGATATTTTCTTTGTGATAATCATGAGTACCGTGGAAGAGATGACATCCAAGTTCAACAAATTGGACAAGTTTCAAGGGAACGATTTCCGTAGATGGCAAAAGAAGATGCACTTCCTCCTCACCACTTTGAAGATTTTGTACGTGTTGAGCACTCCGATGCCAGAAGTGATGGAGGACGAAACCTTGGAACAAACTAGGAGGCGTAACAAGTGGGAGAACGATGACTACATATGTAGAGGCCACATTCTTAACGGTATGTCTGATGCGTTATTTGATATTTACCAAAATGTTGAGAGTGCGAAGAAATTTTGGAATTCTCTTGAGTCAAAATACATCACCGAGGATGCTTCTAGTAAGAAGTTCTTGGTGAGTAATTTTAATAATTATAAAATGGTTGACTCAAGGCCGGTTATGGAACAATACAATGAACTCCTTCGTGTTCTTGGTCAATTTAAATTCCACAAGATAGGTGTTGATGAGTCTTATGCTGTGTCGAGTATAATTGACAAACTTCCACCCTCTTGGAAGGATTTTAAACGTTCTTTAAAACATCAAGATGAGGAACTGTCATTGGTTCAACTTGGGAATCACTTGCGCATTGAGGAGAATCTTCGTGTGCAAGAGAATGACCAAATTATGGGTGAAGTTGAATCTAACTGACTCATGTTCACTTGGTTGAGGATAATAAATCTAACCCGAAAGATAAGGGGAAGTGCAAAAGGTGCAAGTATGAAGACCATGACAAACCCAACAAGAAACCGAAAGGTTTGGTTTGTTGGAGGTGTCAAAAGGTTGGACATGTCAAGCGTGATTGCCGTGTGAAACTGAACAAGAATGGCGCTGGAACGAGTGGCAGTGGACAGGAACGGTCCGAGGACCTGATTCCACGGAAAGGAGGTCAGTTCCTGACTAACTTTGATAATTCTGTCCAGAATTATGTATTACTCATTCCAGAATCTTTTTATGTATAGGATGATGATTGTGCATGGTGGATTGACTCGGGGGCTACGAGCCATGTGTGTAAGGAAAGGATGGTTTGAAGACCTAGAACCAGTGGAGGTCGGTTCCTTCTTACGCATGGGAGACGAGTCAATGGTGCCTATCTTGGGAAAGGGTGTAGTTGTTTTAGAATTTACTTCTGGAAAAGCAATTATGTTGTTTGATGTTTTGTATGTACCGAAGGTTCGAAAGAATCTTGTTTCGGGAAGTATGTTGAATAATTTAGGGTTCAAACAAGTGATTGAATCCGATAAATATATTCTGTCCAAGGGTGGTGTGTTTGTTGGTTTTGGATATTTATCAAATCGCATGTTTCGTTTAAATGCTGTGAATAAATTAATTTCTAGTGATAATTCTGTTTTTGTGGCATCTTCCATGAATGATTGTATGATTTGGCATGCTAGACTAGCTCACGTTAATTTTAGAAAAATGCATGAAATGTCTAAAGATGGTTTAATTCCGGCTTTTGATATTAATGATGATAAGTGTAGGACTTGCATGTGATTTTCACTCAACTCCTTCCCTTGGCAATAAAAAGTATGTTGTTACTTTTATTGATGATTCAACTCGGTTTTGTTATGTGTATTTATTGCACACTAAGGACGAAGCTTTAGAGAAATTTAAAGACTATAAAACTGAGGTTGAATTGCAATTGGGTAATCCAATTAAATGTCTTAGGACTGATCGGGGAGGAGAATATATGAATCCCCATTATTTTCAATCTGTTGGAATCATCCATGAGACCACGGCTCCATATACACCACAACAAAATGGTGTGGCTGAACGGAAAAATCGAGTGTTAAAGGAAATGGTTAATTTCATGCTTTCCTACTCGGGTTTGAGTGAAGGGTTTTGGGGAGAGGCCATGCTCACGGCCTGCTATGTTCTAAATAGGGTTCCAAATAAAGGAACAAGACAACCCCATATGAGCTTTGGTACAAGAAAGCGCCGCATTTTAAATATTTTCGGGTTTGGGGTTGTAGGGCGGTTGTAAAATTGCCCGAGCCCAAAAGGAAAACTTTGAGGGAAAGGGGAATTGATTGAATATTCATAGGGTATGCTGAACATTCCAAGGCTTATGTGCATCAGGGTTTTGGAGCCACACTAGGTTGTCAGCTAGGGCTTTGGATTCATGCTAAGTCATCGGTGTTTTTTATTTTGGTTAGCTTTTTTAGTGAGGAGCAGTGGGGAGATGGAGGGTAACACAACAAGTGAAATGCAAACTTTGGCAGATAGAAAAAAAGGGCTGATCTGGTCCAAACATGATGAACAACAATGCAAGGGACGGAAAGAGGTCGGATAATGGAAGAGATGATGAGATGAACAAGGAAGATGAAGTATTGACAGCCCACCCCTCCTGAACCACCACCTTGGAGCGACCGCGGAACCATGGATCGGAGACCGACGTTTCACGGTTGGATTTGATCACATGCGTTCTTGTGCTCTATTTTTTGTTTAAGTTTTATTTTTTACTACGTCGTACTTTTTTATTAGATTAATAATTGTTAGTTGTGGGTGCTTTTTATTGTGAGAATGAGTGGAAGCAATCAGGCTAATATGACCATTAATAGCTTCAAAACTCTTTCATGTTCAATGATTAGTCTCGCTCAATTTTGGTGATCTTTTTTTGTCTGATCAGGGAGTGAATGTGCATATTGGCTATACAGAGTCGAGAGAGGTGACTTGGTTTATTGATGATGTTGGGATGTTTGTATCTGTAAATCTAATATAAGCCTTTTCTTTTACAAAAATTGAGTAGAATATTCAATACACACCAATTTTAACATATAGGTCTAATAATAGTCCATTATGTGTACTTCACTAGTTCACTTTTTTGGGTATCGATTTTCAAAGGTATAAATAGTTAAACAACTTAAGAACATAGTTGAAAATATGATTATAAATGTTGAGACCTTATGAAAACAATAGTATAAATGTTGGTCCAAGCTTCAGAGATGGTTATGGCGGATGGATTTGTTGATACCCAGGTACAGACCGATGTTGTCCTTTTGTTGTCTATGATAAACGATTCAGGAAATTATACTTGGCTACAAGGTTTTAGAAGGAAAGCGATGGATATGGGCTATTCTTTCGGACATGTTCCCAGAGAAGGTAATGGGCCGACGCATTTTGTAGCATCTCATCACATTCACACGGCCCAGTGTCTTAGGTTTGATAATGTCTCTCTTCTACCAACTATTGTTAAAGCTAATTACTATGCTGATTTTTTTGGTATTCCTAGTATACGTTCTTAATTGTTTTAAATTTTGGGTCAGGTCTAGCCCCCAAAATTTCGTTTTACTTCTCATTTGTTATTTGTGCTTCCATGTATTTCCCAGAGGAATGCCTCTGATGAGAGGTTTTGGTTTGGTCCCCCTCTCGTTTTGTATATTTCGTTATATTATTTCAATAAAATAACGACAAATGTTCCCCGACATTTGCCCCACTGATTTTGGTGATTAGCCTTCCGGGATTAAAAAAAACTAGCAAAGCTTCAGTAAGTTCTTGCATTTCAAATGGCTGGTCACTATACGTAGAGCAGAATGATTTGGCTAAAACAAATGAATACTTATTAATCAGAAAAATTATTCATTGATAATCAGGTCAAGTGTTTAGAAATAAAAGATAATATGATATAGATCTATTTCTCAAAGAAAGTAAGAAACATTGAATATAGACATTTGGGCTAGAAATTATGTAGTTGATTTCTAAGAATAAGAATGTCCAAAGCTTATGAAAGTGATAATATGAAAATCTGCTCAAGTTTCCATAAGTTTTTAGATTTCTAATGATTTATCACGCCTAGCATATGCAGAAGAGAATGATATAGCCATAAATAAGTGAAGAATTAATCAAAATTATTCTTGATTTAGCATAAAGTCAAGCTTCTTTTATGTGTCACTTGTAGTGTATCTTATTCTTATCTTATCAGATTATACATGAGGCTAAATGTTAATGAGCCGAACTTATTATTTGCATCCACAATTTAAAAGGTATAGGGCTTACCTCCCTAGTTCGACAGTTAACTATAGCAGGCCATAATTGTTCTCAAAATAAAGAAAGAATCCATTGATTCATTCATTCATCAACTAATATAAGTAATAATAACAATAACACAGAGACAGAGAGAGACAACATGATGGGAATCAGCTCTTTTGGAATAGAGTGGAGTCTTGCATCCTGAAGAGCGCCTTCTCGAGTTGGCCCCACTTTTGGTCCAGCGTGCCAGTGTAGCCCACGGACATTCTAACCAGCCCGGGAGATATCCCGGCGAGCTCCTTCTCCTCATTGTTCAGCTCGCTGCTGGTGCTGCTCCCGGAGCAAGACATGAGAGTCTCGTAGTAGCCCAAGCTCACCGCCATGAACCCAAACTGAGTGTGGTTCTGCAACAGGTTCATGAAGCGGTTAGCCCGCTCCTCGGTCTCCATGTCCACGCAAAGAAGACCGCCGTAGCCGTAGTCTTTGTTGGACATGGACTTGAAGAGGGCGTGGTCCGGGTGGTCTTCCAGCCCAGGGTAGATCACTTTGATGCCCAACTTCTTTATCCTTGTTGCAAACTGGAGAGCCCTGTTGCAGTGTTCCTTCATCCTCAGGCCCAAGTGTGGCAGCCTCTCTGAGAGTTCAAATGCCACCTTCGCGTTCATAGTTGGGCCCAATAGCATAAGTGGGCCTTGTCGGAGGTCCATCATCGCGTTCACCAGCTTTGCTGGCCCACATACCGCACCTATCACAGTTTCACAACATTTTTTTGGGTAAAGATCGCGACATTTACGGTAAGTTGTAACAAGAAAATTTTCCACAACGTATAGAGAATTCGATAACGTTTATTTTCCAAATTTAGTCAAATTTTGCGGCTTTTCAATTACTTTTCAAATTAAAAACGCTCAACAAAATGAAAACGTTACATCTCAAGTTTAAATCAGCCACTATCCACGACCGGTCTAAGGATAGAGCCATCCAAATAAACATCATTCTTATCTGGTTTGACACGCTGTTTCAAAACGGACTGAAAAAAGTACTCTCTAATTATCTTCTAATTTCTTTTTTCCTTCATCCTAAAATAATTTTTTATTTTCCTTTTTGGCCGAGAAATTATAGTTCGGATTGTTTTTCCCTTTTTAATGATTTTGAAAATAGGGTGTAAAGTCAAATATCACTCAAAACCATGATGTTCAAAGTCAAATTCTTCCATTTTTTTACCTATTCTTACGCATTTCTTGCACATCTGTATAACTTTTCATCACACAATAACGACTATCTTAATTCTCGTGCCAAATATATTGAAAGATAATTTAGGGACTGAAGCAGTAGTAGTTAGAGATGAACAACTTTCCTAAATGAAATGAGAATATGTTTTTGGAGCAGAGTAAACAACAAAGAAATCAGGACCAATTAAGGAAATAGTATTGTGTAATTCTTTAACGTGAATTCGTTTTGAAAGGAACAGTTGAAGATTAATTATAAGATAGGCCAAAATACTTATTAGCTTTTGATATGGTTATGAATAATTATAATTAAGGAATATTGAAGAATAGATAATAAAAACAGAAAACTCGATAGAGATGCGCACCTCAAAATGGATTCTCAAATGTATAAAGCTGCACGTGAGATATTAAATAAAAAAAAGTTGGAATCAAACCTTATCCTAAATGTGAATCATGATAAAGTTGCTTGCTAGTGTGAGGGCCTTTTTTGGATCTACAGGAGACCGAGTATCAAACCGGTGATACTCCGAATCATTCCAACGACGTGTTTGTTTGGCACAAATTAAAAAATGGGAGGGGTTTTGAATCATTGATGTTGTTGTCAAATTTTTGAATAACAACTAAATAAATGTGCAAGAGGAATACACTTTTATTCAACATAAAGAAAATGGTGAGGATGTTTTCATTTGTAAATTTTTTTGGTATGGTCCAATTTGATATCTTCAAGTCTGATATACATAGTACTACCTCCGTCTCATAAAATTCTTCCTACTTTAACTTGACACGGAGATTAAAAAAGTGAAAATGTATGTTTGTGACTTGTAGTTGTGTAAGAAAAAAGTAAAATGAATGTGAACCACACAAATTGTCCAAAAATGGTAAGTGGGAAGAATTTTTTAAGACGACCCAAAAAGGAAAGTGAGAATAATTTTATGGGATGGAGGGAGTATTATTTAGATATTGTATTAGTATGGTCTCACCTAACCAAATTAAATTCGGTGGAGCAGTCTGATTTGATTTGAGATTGAAACGAATGAAAACATGAAATCAAAAGATCATCATCAATTGAACTCATTGTGACCTTCGATAAACAAGTTCAAGACTATAGTTAGACTCCGTTCTGAAATAATTGTCCTGGTTTGACCTTCACACAGATTAAGAAAGTGAAGTTGACTTCACACTGTAGTGACACTGTTTGGCATTGTAGCAACACTGTTTTGCACTGTTTGACATTGTTTGTATAGATTTGTTTACCAAATAAGGAAAGGAGATAATTATTTCGGGACGGATCGAAAAAGAAAGAAGAACAAATATTTCGGATGAAGTTGAGACCATTTTATGAACAAAATCAATTTGTACGAAAAGCGATCGGGCCGGGGATGTTGCCATGGCTGCCACCCGTTTCAAGTTGCAACTAATCAAAAGTGCTAACGGCCAAATGTGATTGAAGCAGAAGCATGTGTGTAAGGGCCTTACTTATGTGACACCTCACATGTCATCTATAGTACCTCAACCCAAACTTTATACCCATCTTCTCACAAAATCTACTACTCCCTCCGTCCCTTAAAACTTTATCATCTTTCCTTTTTTGGACGTCCCAAAAAACTTTACCACTTTCCCTTTTAATCAATTATTTTGTGGTTTCTCTTATTTTTCTCTCCTCTCATAAATCTCAACCACACAGTTTTTACTTTATTATTCTACGTGCCGGTCAACTTTGGCAAAGTTTAAAGGGACGGAGGTAGTATTTAAGATATCAATTTGTAAAGGGATAAGGGTCAGATAGGGTCTCGAACTTGGAAAAAAATGTCAAATAAGACCATATTTAGGATGCTCTGTCCGGCCGACGTCATTTGGAACGGTTCCCGGTGGAATTTTTTGATGATTTTTTTTAGAATCTTATTCATTAAGTCTAGTTTACTCATATCAAATTTGAACTAAAACTTCAATCGGGAAGGCATTCAAATGAATTCTTGAAGATAACTGTTCTCTTAACTGCGCAGTTATCTTCAAGAATTCATTTGTATGCCTTCTCGATTGAAGTTTTAGTTCAAATTTTATATGAGTAAACTGGACTTAATGAATAAGATTCTAAAAAAAAATCATCAAAAAATTCCACCTGGAACCGCCCCAAATGGCGTTGGCCGGACAGAGCATCCTAAATATGGCCTTATTTGACATTTATTTTCAAGTTTGAGGCCTTATTTGACCCTTATCCCATTTATTTAATACTTTTACTACTCCTTCAAACCAGAAACACAATCAATATCAAACACCTCTCGATCTAATAACTGAAAAAGGACACGTGGACTGGAACGGAAGCATTGACCAGTGAATGAAATGGGAGGAATTTAATACACCAATTTCTGTAACGTACCTGCAATGATGTCGGCCCCACCGCTGACGAACTTGGAGACACTGTGAACGACGACGTCGGCCCCCATCCTGGCCGGCGACAGCACCATCGGCGCGAACGTGTTGTCCACAACAACCGTGACTCCCTTATCGTGCGCTATCCTGCACAGCTCCGGAATATTCGCAACCGTCAGCGTCGGATTCGCCACGCTCTCGAAGTACAGCACCTTCGTCCTCCCCTCCACGATCGCTTCCCTAACCGCCGCGAGGTCCCTGATGTCCACGAACGACGTCGTCGTGTTGCTCGTCCGCGGCAGGAAATGCGTCAGCAGCGCGTGGGTCCCGCCGTAGAGGGTGTGCGACGCCACCACGTGGTCCCCGCAGCTGAGCAGCTGGAACAGCACCGACGAGATCGCCGACATGCCGGAGGCGGTGCAGTACGCCGCCTCCGTCCCTTCCATGGCCGCCATCAGCCGGCTGAGATTCAGAACCGTCGGATTGAAGTGGCGGCTGTAGATGAAGTAATCGCGATCTGGGCCCAATTCCCCGGCGAACATTCGGCGCAGGGTCTCCGGCTCCATCACCGTGAAGGTGGCGGATGCCTCAATTGACATGTTCACGCCGCCGTGCTCGCCGAACTCGTGGCGGGCGCTGGCCAGCGCCGCCGCGGGATCCTCCCGTGGATCCGACGGAGGTTTCCCGCCCTTCTTCGCCTTCAGCGTCTCATCGCGTTCCCATTCGTCGGAACCCTGCCTTTTCTTGTTCAAAACGTTGACGTTTTGGTGGATGGTATCCGCCATTTTTGTGCAGAAAACAGAGAATGGATTTAGGGAGGGGATATTCTGGATTGATGAAGTTTGAGCGATTCACAACTTCAGAGTGTCTATTTATGATACCCGTGGCCCGTGGACACATCAATTTTGTAGATTAATTAATTAAGTTGTTTGTTTGACTATTAATGGTGTTTGGCTGGGATAAGCTCATGTCTTCTAGCTTTTGTACTACTTAAAAAGACTTTAAAAGTTTCTAGTTGTATGTATGACATGTCAATTTTTAAGAGTTTTTATAAAAACAAAAGATCTTTTTTGAAATGCTACGGTGAATAGCATTTCAGATAAGTCAATAGCTTCTAGTATTAATTGGTCTTGACAGCTTGTATACCAAACAGTGCTAAATCAAACAGTCAACTGTTTACCAAACAGGTACTGCATTTTCTTTTTAAGATCTTTTCAGTTACTAAAAGCTAACAGTTACTAAAAAGCTCATAAAAGTATCTTTTCAGTTAGTTGTGCCAAACATACCCTAGATCTCATTATTAAAACAGCTTCTGCTGCTTCAGAAAGCAGAAACAGAAGTTGGAGTGTTTCAGTGGAAGTGTTGAAATACTTTTAGTGTTCTACTCCCTCCTTCCCGTAAAGAAGTTCCCGTTTTCCCTTTTTAGCATTCCCAAAAAGAAGTTCCCCTTTCCTTAAATAGGAAGTTATCTACATCAAAACAGTGCAAAACAGTGTCAAACAATGCCAAAACAGTGTCAAAACAGTCAAATTTACCCCCTGGTAAGTTTATTTCCTTAATATGAGTGTAAATCAAACCGTGAACTTCTTTGCGGGACGGAGGGAGTAATTTATTTCTAGAAGCAGTTTTTTTTTAAGCTGAGGGAGACTAGTTTCTGAAAACTGATTCTGATTCTGCTTCTAAAAAAGCAAAAGCGAAATCAGTTCCAAACACCTCTAAAGGGATATATGGCATTTCTATTTTGTAACTGAAACGAATTACCTTCCTAAATTCTTTTTTAGAAAATTTGATAATATGAAGGACTTGTATTAGCTTTATTTTAGCAAGTTCGATTCAAATGGTTCGCCTTTCATCTAATACTAAATGTCTAATCAATGTAAAAAATTCAATTCGGTTTTATCTATCAAAATTTGAAATCACTGTTTGTTCAATTCGGTTTATTTTGATTTGGTTTCAGTTTTTTGGGTTTTTTTGCAAAAATATTTTAATGATTAAACCATTGTAATTATGGAGTAGTAAATAAAAACAAAACAAAAACCTACATCAAACAATAATAATTATGTTCTAAGTACAAAACATAATTGAAAAGGAGATGGGAATAAATGTGCTTCAAATAACGAATTAGAGTGTGTATAATTTATTAACATTTTTAAAATAATTAATCACATAAGTTAATATACAATATATATATATATATATATATATATATATATATATATATATATATATATATACTGTAGACTCAAATTAAATTTCTATTTGTAATGGTTGTATACTTTGATTCATTTTCTTTTTTACTAAATTTTTTATTTATGGTAAATAATAACTTATTTTACTTTATTTATATACAAAGCTATTTATGCTCTAAGTTTCACATTTTGTGTTTAGTTGTTTGAAATTAGATGAATAATATATATACATGTTGACATGTTGTCTAGGGTATAGTTTAGATGAATACGTATTTCCTCTCCAATAAAAACTTGTGTGATAACAAAATAAAGTAATAACTAATAATATGACAAAAATAATCATTATCATGCAACAAGAAGAAATGTAAATTACTATTTAAGATACCAATATATTAATATTATAATAAAAGACTAGAGTGTTTATACAAGTGTTTCACTTGATTAAATCATAAATAGCAAGTATCAAGTCTTAAAATCATAAAGAATCTAGTATCAAATATTAACTCTATACAATTAAGAACTAAAAAATATAATATACTTAATAATTAAAAAAATACTCTCTCCGGTCCCAAATGAAATTCACACTTTGACTTCACACAAATTAAGGAAATAAATTTAACTTTACTGTAGAGTACACTGTTGTGACACTGTTTGACATTGTTTGACACTGTTTTACATTGTTTTGGTGTAGATAATTTGCCAAATAAGGAAGGAGAAGAAGTGTGAAGTTTATTTTGGACCTACTCAAAAAAGAGTGTGAATTTCATTTGGGACCGTATAGAGTAGAATATTTTAAAAAGTTCGGTTTAGTCGGTTCGGTTAGATTACGATTTTAGTGAGCATATGCATTTATCATTGTACTTAACTCATTTTGATTATTTCATACAGAGTAATTAAATACACATTCTCTATATGAAATTGTGTTGTCTATTTTTAATTCTAAAATAACTCTCATTTTATTATTTTAATGCAGATTTTTACATTATACTCCGTAATAACTAAGATTTGTTCATATATATTATGAGTAACTTTCTTCACATTAAATACTTTATTTATGTCATAAAGATTAAAAGATGTATTTTGAATCCAAGGAATAAACAGCTGCATTTACGACATTTCTAATTAATAAGAATACAAAGTCATTTAATTTTGGTTATACCGAATATAAACTTAAATCTTAGTAATAAACGTATAGAGATTGAACGTAGATGAAAATATGGTCAGAATAAAATGACTGTCGTCAATTGTCTACATACAGAGTGAATCGGGTCGTTTTTTGCTCAAAAAGGGGACCTCCGTATTACCCCCCATATCGTACTTGTAGGACGTATGGATATTTCATGTTTGAGATAGAAAATTGTTTGTGCACTTTATTTGACCATTTGACAATTGACTTACAGACCTGCCACGTGGTTTTTTTTAACACCAGAAATCTTTATTAATTTAACAAATCATTCGTCATCTCACTTACAATACAATCCGGTATAAAACTTTAACTAGTAGACTGATCTGAGATGGTAACATGTGCTCTTGCTAGAGCATGAGCCGCACGATTCGCAGTCCTTTTACAGAAAGAGATAACAAAACTACTCTTTTTCTGAAGTAAAAATCGGATGTCGTCAATAATCAGATTCAGGTATGTAATGCCTCCACCTTCTTGGACTCCTCGGACGATCACCTGTACATCTGTCTCAATCTCAACATTTTCCCATCCTTCCTTGGTAGCTTCCAGAATTGCCTCACGTATGCCCACCGCCTCTGCTTCCGTCGGGGTCCATTCCGCTTTGCATGAAGCTCCCCCCGCCTTCACAAAATCACCTTGATCATTTCTAGCAAGCCAACCCCATACTCTTATTCCCCCATTGCAGTCAACCGCCGCGTTCACATTAACTTTAATACCTCCCGTTCTTGGTCTACTCCATCTCGGATTTTCATTCCTCACGCTACTCCTCGGTTTTGGTGCAGACTGCCGCGCATCTCTCCAAGCCTTCAACACACTTGCACTACAATTGATAACACTAGCCGTATTCTGCCAGTCATCCTCCCACACGAACGCATTCCTGCGTTTCCACAGGCTCCAGACCCGTAATGCTATCTTACACCTTCGTTCCTTGTCCAGAGCCGCCAACTCCTCTTGAAGCCAATCCTTCGAGGATGTCTCCTCGCTGCCTATATCCACTCCCGCCTCCATCCAGACTTCAGCCACTCTCGGGCAAACAAATTTTACATATATTTTGAACAGACACTCTAGAGATCTCTTCCGTTCCAGGTTTGCCATAACCTCATATTCCGTACATTTGGATCTGAGTGGCCAATATCGGATTCGGCATCAACTCGGTAACACTTGAAAAGCGTTATTGTATATTTCCTTCATAAAAAAAGGATAGACACCCCATCCCTGAGGCCCCCAACCCCAACCGGACGCTACGTTGGGAGGATGTAAATTGGACTATAATCCCAATGTGACAGATAGAGTGTGTGTATATATTTCCTTCATATTATTATGATTATAAGTTATAACTTTAAAATAAAATCTCATCCATTTTTTCTCCCATCATAACAAAGACAGTTTGAGCAGATATGATCGAAACGTTGTAAACGGTGAGCGTAGCCCAACTGATAGCGAAGGAGTGCCACAAGAGGTGACTATGCTAAATGCTAGGGCCTCTGCAAGTACCGGGGACATAGTCCCAGTCTCTATCTTTCAGATTGAGATTATAGTCCAATTTACATCCTCCCAAAGTACCGTCCGATCAGGGTTGGAGACCCTCAGGGATGTGAGAATGTGAGAAACGAATTCCCTTATCGAAGTGATAAGTGAATTAAATTTCCGTATAACTACTCGATCTCCAAGAAAAGTACCAAGACCTCCTAAGATTCTTTATTCATTCATTGTTTCGTACAACGAATAATTTCCCAATCTCCATTACTCACTGAGTAGTAGTAGTACGTCTAGTAGACTAGTACCCAACTTCAGTCCATCTGTCCATGATATGGCCGGTAAAGGGGAAATATAAGAGGAATTGGTTCTATACTTCTACGGAGTATATTTTACATGGAAGATAAGACAAACAAGGTTAAGGGACAAGAGGTAGGACCAAAGGTCAACTATTCTTTGTCTTGAAACAAACACGAGGCACATGCATACTGTATATATATACAAAGTGAATTTGGAGTATAATTGGTATGGACTATAATTGACATAAAAAAAAAGGTTACGATCTATACTTCCAATTTTTGTTCATTTTAGGTGAACTATTACATTCAGATGATTTTCGCTATTCACTTTTGGTCTAATAAGGTTGAATGAGGGTTAAGGTAATGTGGGTATAAAAAATTTGTAGGTGGTATTCTAAGCTTAATTGACATGTACAGAATATTTAGATGCGTGTACATTTCAATTTCATCTGGCCTACCTTCTTACGGCCCGTTAGTCTCCGTTAAATACCCCCCCAAGGTCCTGCTAGCACCGTTTGGCTTCTCCTTTCCTCTTTAGCCGAACAGGACATTCCGTCCCATAGAATCGCAAACCAGGTCAGGGATTTTCAGTTCGGGCAACATAAACCGCACGAGGGCATCCTGTCACACATCGGCTCACATCCTTTCGTCTTCTTCGGCGTTTCTATGTAAGTTTTTTTATTCTATTGAAGTGCTCATTACTCAGTCATTTATGGAGCTATTTAATTTCCCTTTCTCTTCTCCAGAGGAAGTTATGTAAATTCAAGGGCCACAGTCATCTTCATTCCTTCTTCCATTGACAGACGATTTTCCCCGCACCCTCACCCCTCACGCATTATATTGTTTGTGTATAGCTACTTTAATGTGTGTTCATGGTGTTTTTGATACGTGTTAAATATGTTTCTAAAGTGAAGCAACTTTTGGATTCATTAGATTTAATTGTAAATCAATACAATTAGTTTGGCAATTAGGGGTATTTAGCAATATCAAATGGTCTAATCTCAATTGCTTTCTGTTTTATTTTCATGATTGTTTAGGTCAAGAAAATATGCCCAAACGACCCTGATGCTGCAAAGAAATTCGAAGGAATGTGAGAAGGCAGTGATGAAGCTAAAGTTTGAAGATTCAATTTCAGGGAGACAATTTTTTTCTATGATTTTATGTTTCTATTTCATAATCTTTTTTATGACAATTGATAAACTCCCATTTATGCAGGAAATTTATGTCTTAACAAAGTGTTAGTACCCAATTTTGATAGATTTTGATGATGCCACTATACTTAGCACGTGTACATTGTGTCTCAATATTATTCGTATGTTAGCATTCAAAACTTTGTGACAAAATAAAATGTACAATTTTTTAGTCTAATTAAATATTACTGGAGAAGTTAAAATGCAATAAGATAATTTTTATTTACCTTAATAGGATATTTAGATCCTACGGACAAATATTATTTGGCTCAAAGATTAATTAAATGTCACACTTTAGAGTAAAGAAACTCGAAAAATCAAATACATTGAATGTAAATGATTGGAAGACCAAACTTGACCGGTATTTAATATCGAATCAAGTACTAAGGGCCACAGCTTGGGATGCACACAAGGAAGATGCTTCAGCGGCCAAAATAATTGAAGACAAAAATAAACCTGCGTTAAATGCAAAAACAGGTACATAGACCTACAACATGTGACGCACACTTCCAGCGGCTAAAAGATTATTGAAGACAACCGCAATAAAAGCTCTAGCACAAGAAGATGAATGTACAATTCGTCCTTGCCAAATCTTCAACGAACGGGATTAATCCATCCTAACCTACGGATGAGATTATTCAACTGGAGAAGCCTATAAATATAGGCTGAAACGAAAGTTTCTAACCAAGCTTGAGCATCCTAAGTAGAGAGATATTTCTATTAAACATTCACGAAATATCTAGCAAAAGAGAAAGTGCTATTCTATAATTTACTCTCTGCTTAGACTCTTGCTTCACTAAACTCCTTAGTCTCAAGTGTTAATTGCTAAATCCTAGAAGTTTAGTTCCTAGTTGGAGGTTAGAACTTTCTTGTAAACAAATCAGATATTGTTGTAAACACTTAGAAGAACAGTTGTTCGGATCCTAAAGTGTGGTTTGATAGATAGAGTACCTTTTGATCCCCACTGGATCAATTGAGAAAAGTTTAAGGATTGAGTAACTCGGAGTGGTGTTGTACTCCTCGTGAAACACCTTCAATCTAGGCCAGAGTTGTAAAGGCTAGATTGGCACTAAGTGTATTGGGGCTTAATACATTAGTGAAATCCATTTGAAATAGGATGGACTGGATGTAGGAGGATTACACCACCTCTGAACCAGGATATACTGTGTGTTGATTTATTTTCAGTCAACAAAGCACACACTGAACACTTCTCATAAAAGATTGTAATTTGCCAGCAGCATCCTAAGCAGCAGTCTTAATTGATCCTACTGCTTAATAACTCACTTTCTTAGAGATACAAGAGCTTTACAATATCACAACTATAAGGTCTGTTCCATTACATTTCAGGAAATCTTACTTAAGGCATAGCAGTTGCCTCAGCAGTCCCCTGGTAATTACCCAACTGCTGAGCCCAGTGCTCACACAAAAGTATTTCCCTTGAACATCTCAAGTTCACCAGACCTTCACAACTCTATTTCTAAGAAGTCTGTTCAAACTGATCTCTGTAATTCAAAGTGGTAACCCAGTAGGTGCCTCAGCAGTTCCCTCACTATTACTGTCACGCCCCGGACCTAGCCGGACACGTCAACAACCCGCCGTATAGTACGAATAGTCAACCGCAGTCCAATTCATCCATACAATACAAGGCGTCATGAATATCATTCACACATAGTACATCCATAAACAAACATAATGTAAATCATTCATTTAAAACAGCGGAAGCAACATTACAAGTGTTCAAGCCACACTTGGCAAACATGGGTATACAAACCCCCGAAATGTATATTCAGAAAATAATATCCACGAGCATTATTCATATTGTTTTCCAAAACAAGAACGGAAGAAGCACGAACCAAGTCTTCTTCTCAGAAACTTCCCGAAACAGCGGCTGGTAGTAGCAACCTTCAAGTTCTACCTGAAACTGTGAGGTGGCCTCCCCCGTGAAGGGGAGGTCAGTACTTGGAAGCATTTGACAAGTACAATGACAACTATACTACGTATAATCGAAGTTTAAATCTCTGAGGCCCTCAATCTAGAGCATTATTACATTATAGTTAATCCGTTCATTTAGTATCAATTCATCATTTATTTACTACGGTCCAGAGCCCAGCTCATAATCACCGTTATCTACTACGGTCTAGAGCCCCGCTCATAATCACCGTCATCTACCACGGTCTAGAGCCCAGCTCATAATCACGTCATCTACTACGGTCTAGAGCCCAACCCATAATCACCGTTATCTACATCGGTCTCGAGCCCGGCTCATAATCACCGATTCTTTATAATTCAAATTCTTAGGATTTAATTCATCCATTTCTCAACTAACATTTCCAACTAATATGTCAATGCTAGTTATTTATCTATTTCAATATAATTCTTCCTTCATGCATGATTGACCTTAATATCAAATATCACTTTTATACTTTCATGGCTTCTCCTCATGGTATCAAAGTATACTATCTCAAATGAAATTCATGGTTGGTACAACCATCATACACACATATTCATAACATCTAAACATACACAATTTATTCATAAATTTGTGTATCATGCATACTATACTTATAATCAATAGTAGTTTTATTTAGGCATTATTAACCATTAACAACCCATGCACATCACATTTGTATTCACTTAGGAAATCCCATGAGGTTAACCCAAAGATTATAAGCAACATAGTCGGTCATCCTCACCTTAATTAAGCTTAAACGCGTTCTACGCTTCTCGATTGAACTTTGACTAATTTCGGCGAACTTTGACCAACTCCGGCGAACTGTGATCAACTCCGACGAAACTCCGGCAAAGCTCAAAAATACTTTAAATCAAGTTCCTAACAAGGTTTTATCATCACAAAACCCATATCAACATAAATAACCTATAAAAGGTTATTTTCCGGCAAACCGGTCGATTTGGCTTCTAAGTCCGTTTTTGGACTTAGAATCACTTTCCAACCCATTATTCCACACTTAAATCATGTAGAACAATACTAAAGGTCTTTCATATGATATATATATTATATACTAGAAGAAAAACAAAGGAAAAGTTATGATAAAGTCATTACCTTAATTTTCACACTTTTTCCTAGCTTTTTCCTTCTTTAACTTCCTCCCAACTTTCTTGTTTGAGCTCTGCTAGAATTTTGCTATGAAAGATGAAGTTGTAGAGGTTCTTTCCTCCTTTCCCTCGATGCTGTCCGAACTAGTGAGGAGGGGGATGGGTAGGAATGCCCCTTTGTCTCTATTTGGGAAATGAGTGAAAGAGAGGAGGGCCACCATGATTTGTTTTGATGCCAAACATCTCAAATCAGTCCTCTCCCACCTCACCTCTCCTACCAGCCGACTCAAGCCTTGAATAATGTGGCTAAATTCGTGGGTTGGCCCCCACCCATGTGGGAGGTCAACCCTTTTTGTCCAGAAGTGTACAATCGGTCCCGAAAGTTGTATTTTTCGGACTGTTTTAAGTATATTTTATTTTATCGGGTCAAATAAAATATAACACTTGTTCCCAATCCTTATGGGACCCTAGAATCAATATGCATTCCCCAACCTTAATTTAGAAGTCTCCGAAATCCCTTTTTGGGCTGTTATCTGATAAATTTGCCGATACCGATAATTTGGCCTTGTTTGACCAACCGGTCAACCCTGTGCCATTGCTATGGACCAATTAGAATATCCACCACCATATACATATTTTCTAGGCCCAGATGAATCTAATATGTGGTCCCGATAATATCGGGCGGTCCCCACTCCCGGTGCGGGCCCCACGTGCATTTTACTATTCACGCGAAAAAATTAATATGAATTCACAACCTCGCAAATTCACTAAAAATTTCATAGGGTTCAATAAATTATTCACTTAAAGATAAATACATTTGGGGACGGTGTTACAAGTTCACCCCCCTTATTTGGGATTTCGTCCCCGAAATCCGCGTGTCTAGTCGAAAAGGAAAGGGTACTGCTCCCTCATTGAGACCTCAGTCTCCCAGGTTTCTTCTTCGACTCGATCACTCCTCCAAAGGACCTTTACCATAGGAATCTCCTTGTTCCTTAGTTTCTTTACCTGTTGACCCACAATCTTCACCGGTTCCACCGCATATTGTAGGTCTTCACGTATCTCTACCGGTGGTTTCTCAAGGATATGAGACGGATCTCGCACGTATTTCTTGAGCATCGATACATGGAACACGTCGTGTATCTTCTCAAGTTCTGGCGTCAATTTGATACGGTAAGCCACGGCCCCTATCCTTTCAAGGATTTTAAATGGGCCAATGTATCGGGGGTTAAGCTTTCCCCTCGATATAAATCTGATGATACCTTTCCAAGGAGAAATCCTCAGAAAGACCTTATCACCGACCTCAAACTCCAATGGCCTGCGTCGTTTGTCAGCATAACTCTTTTGCCGATCTTGGGCAGCCTTGAGTCTATCCTGAATGACTTTCACCTTAGCCTTGGTGATTTCGACAAGTTCAATCCCCTCGAGCTTGGCTTCGCCAACCTCGTCCCAACACAACGGTGTTCTACATTTCCTCCCATACAATGCCTCGTATGGAGGCATGCCAATACTCGCCTGATAACTGTTGTTATAGGAGAACTCGACCAGAGCCAAATGTTTGTCCCAACTCCCTTGGAACTCCAGAGCACATGCCCTGAGCATATCTTCCAGAATCTGTATCACCCTCTCGGATTGCCCATCCGTCTGTGGGTGAAAGGCTGTGCTAAACTTTAGCTTCGTACCCAAAGATGCTTGAAATTTTGGCCAAAATCGGGATGTGAAACGTGGGTCCCTATCCGAGACAATGGATATCGGAACTCCATGCAGTCTCACAATCTCCTCCGTGTATAGCTTTGCCAATCTTTCAAGAGGATAAGTAATGTTGATAGGCAAAAAGTGTGCACTCTTGGTTAGCCTATCAACCACTACCCATACTGCATCATAGTTGTTCACTGTTCATGGTAGCCCCACCACGAAGTCCATGGTCACGTGCTCCCACTTCCATTCTGGAATGGTAAGTGGTTGCAAAAGTCCCGCCGGGTGCTGATGTTCCGCCTTGACTTGTTGGCAAGTAAGGCACCGACTCACGTACTCTGCGATGTCCCTCTTCATACCCGACCACCAGTGACTTTCCTTCAAGTCTCGGTACATTTTAGTACCTCCTGGATGCATGGCATACGCCGAAGAATGAGCCTCCTGCAGTATAGACTTTTGGAGCTCCTCATTCCTTGGTATGCATACACGGCCTTTAAACAATAAAAGACCGTCATCACGTACCCGAAAGTTCTCAACAGGTCCCTCAAGGATCCGTTCACGGATCTTCTGACATTCTTCATCAGTGGCCTGACATCTACTGATCTCACTCAGCAATGTAGGCCTAACCTCGAATCTAGCAATGAGGACCCCACTCGTGGACACCTCCACTTGTGCCCTTAATGAGCGTAGACACGCGAGTAACGTCCCCGATGTACTCTTCCCGCTCAGTGCATCGGCTACTACATTGGCCTTCCCGGGATGATAGTCGATGATCAAGTCATAGTCCTTGATCAACTCCATCCATCTCCTTTGTCTCATATTCAACTCTTTTTGAGTGAATACATACTTCAGTGCAAACACTACCGCTCCCCATAGAGAAAATGCCGCCAAATCTTCAGTGCAAACACTACCGCTCCCAACTCTAGATCGTGGGTAGGGTAGTTTGCCTCGTGTTTCTTCAATTGCCTTGAAGCAAAGGCAATCACCCGACCGTTTTGCATTAGAACACATCCAAGCCCCTGGATGTTAGCGTCACTGTATATGTCGTACCCTATCCCTTGTGTGGGTAGAGCGAGGACGGGTGCTTCTGTAAGCCGTTTCTTTAGTTCGAGAAACCCTTTCTCACAATTGTCGTCCCATATGAACTTGGCCCCTTTCTTTGTGAGCTTTGTCAATGGAGACGCCAATACAGAAATTTTTTCAACAAACTTACGATAATATCCTGCTAAGCCGAGGAAACTACGTATTTCTTTCACGTTTTTAGGTCTCTCCCAATTCATAATGGCTTCTATCTTGGCTTTATCCACCGCAATGCCCGAACCTGACACGACATGCCCGAGGAACCCGATCTCTTTGAGCCAAAACTCGCATTTAGAGAACTTGGCAAAGAGTTGTTTTTCCCTTAGCCGTTCAAGTACAAGTCTCAAATGATCTTCATGCTCCCCCTCACTCTTGGAGTATATCAAAATATCGTCAATGAATACTATCACGAATTGATCTAAGTATTCACTGAACACACGGTTCATCATGTCCATGAATACCGCCGGGGCGTTGGTTAGCCCGAACGACATAACTAGGAACTCGAAATGACCATACCTTGTGCGGAATGCACTCTTCGGTATGTCATCTTCCTTTATTTTCAGTTGGTGGTACCCTGACCTCAAGTCAATCTTCGAAAACACCGTCGCTCCTCGGAGCTGATCAAATAAGTCATCAATTTTAGGCAAGGGATACCTATTCTTGATTGTGACCTTGTTCAGTTGACGATAGTCAATGCACATTCGAAGTGTTCCATCTTTCTTTTTCACGAAAAGGACCGGTGCTCCCCAAGGAGAGTGACTCGGCCTTATGAAACCGTTATCCAATAGCTCTTGCAATTGGGTTTTCAACTCGTTAAGTTCAGCGGGTGCCATCTTGTATGGCGGTATAGAGATTGGTTTGGTGCCGGGTTCGACCTCGATCACGAACTCAATCTCCCTATCGGGTGGAAGTCCCGGCAAGACTTTTGGGAAGACATCCGGATACTTGCACACAACTCTCACATAATTGATGTCTATCTCTTCTTTGGTTTTGTCCACCACATACGCTAGGTATGCGTGGCATCCCTTTCTCATCATATTCCTCGCCCTCACGGCGGATATGATACAACTGTTTGATTTGCCTCTATCTCCCTCGAAGCGCAAGGTCAACCCTTCACCGCCTTCGAGTTCAAGAATCTTCGTGTAGCAATCGACCCTGGCATGATGTTTCTCAAGCCAATCCATCCCGAGGATTGCATCAAACTCGATCATACTCAGCGGTACGAAATCACACGTCAAGTTATGTCCCTCCACCTCCACCTCACACGATGGATAATGGCTATCTCTCTCGATATCATCCCCTAGAGGCGTGGACACCAATAGGGTTTGAGTCATCGGTACAAGTGGTCCGTTGAATCCGCTGGCGAACGCCTCACTCACAAATGATCGTTGTGCCCCGGTATCAACAAGGATCCTTGCGTCTCTCCCGTTTATCTTTAGTGTTCCTACATTCATAAGTAATGTATATCACAGTATCTAATAAATAGGCTTGTTTCTTAAGTCGTAGAGCATGTTGGTCGTGGTTCGGGTGGGGTCCGTTTGACACCCGTCCGAAAATTCCCGGTTTCTAGCCCTTAGAACCGTTCTGGGACCGACCCTGGTGAAAGCCGGCCGCTTTTCACGAAAGCCGGCCGGTTTTCGACTGCGAGAATAATTCTAAGTATTTAATCACGAAAGTCGGGCGGCTTTTACGAAAGCCGGGCGGTTTTCGTCGCCGTAGTTTTTATTCAGGGAATGGTTTCGAAGCCGGCCAGTTTATACGAAACCCGGCCGGGTTTCAGCAGCGTAGGAATCCCTAGGCCCGACGAAAGCCGGGCGACTTTCGCCAAAGCCGGGCGGCTTTCAGCTGCGAGAAAGTTCCCAGGTCAGGCATTTATGAAAACCGGCCGGTCTTTACAAAAGCCGGCCGGTTTTTGGTTGCGAGGATTTTCCTGATTAAAAGTTGACGAAAGCCGGGCGGCTTTTGGTGGAAACCGGCCGGCATTCGTCGCCGCAGCATTTTCCCAATAATTCAAGACGAAATCCGGGCGGCTTTCGTCAAATGCCGGGCGGCATTCGCCCAGGGCGGGGATTTTTCCTCCCCTTTTCCCAACAATCCCGACCAAACCATCGGGGTTACAAATTTTGCACCTTACAACCACTCCTATTGCATACAATGGAGTAATATCATGAGTTTAAGATCTTACCCGCCACGGAGTCCGGGTTAGCACGTGCGTCCGTCTCCGTCATCGCATAAACTCTAGCTTGAGTTCTTCCTTGGTTCACGGACGGCGCATTGCTCGTGCTCGCTCCCCCTGGCCCACACTGGCATGAGATGCTCCGGCCCGGTTCCTACTTGCCGTGGTAGCGCCGCTTGGTCCTGACCCCCGATTCCCACCAAGTTGAGGGCAGTTTGGCTTAATATGCCCTGTACTCCCGCATTGGTAGCACCGTGGTGGATCACGACACTTACCGGTGTGGTTCCTGTTGCAATTCCTGCACCTGGGCGTCGTTGGGGCTTGTGAGCCCGAGTAGTGCCCGCTCGTGGCCGGGTTTCCCTTGGATGGTGCTGCCGGTGCCCTGAACGATCCACCTCCCCCATGGTTCCCCTTCTTGTTGGGACCTTGGGGGCCATGGCTTTCCCACTTTCTTTTCTTAGCCTCTTCGGCATCTCTCTTCTTCCTCTCCTCCCATTGCTTTTCTCCCTTCAACCCTTGGGCGACCACTTGGCTGAAAGTCATATTGGGCAATTGAGTTGCCCTGTCGCGTATCTCCAAGTCCAAGGCCTCCCAAAAATGATTCACCATTCAGTTTTCATCACAAGCATACTCCGGTATGTGATCAGCAAGGTCTCTGAACTTGTTCTCAAGTTCTTTCACCGTCATGTTACCACCTTGGGTTAGGAGAGTGTATTCCCTCACCTTGGCGTTTACTTCGAAGTCAGAGTAGTACTGGGCAAAGAATTCTTGTCGAAAATCCTCCCATGTAACAGTTCCGCCATACTTACCCTTGGTTCCATCCCACCATTTGGATGCCAACCCTTCGAGTAACCTTACCGCGATTCTCAGTTTAAAATCGGAGGTGAGCTGCATGTCAAGGGTTGCCTCGTTCAGCCTCTTGATCCACTGTGCGGCAACCGAGATGTCTCCCGTCCCATCGAACGGTTTGCACCCTAAGTCCCTCGCCTCTTTGATGTATTTGGAGATCCTTATGGCTGGACCTCCATCGCCCCGACTTCCATGCGCTTCCACGTGGGTTCTCGAATCGCAATAGCTCCTCCCTCTTGAAGCCCCGCCCGAAGGTTGCCCTGCACGGTGCCTTCGGCGTGCCCTCCTTTCTTCGTGCTCCCGATGATACTGTTGGAGCAGCGCTTCGATCCTGGCCAAGGAGCCACTTTCCTCCTCATCACTCACATCATCATCGTTCTCTTCGTAAGGGGTCTCAACTGGCTCAGTCCCCGGTTGGTAGGTTGAGTCCTCATAGGACCAATAGGTCTCACTTTCGGTATCGACGTGGCCATCGCTCACGGTTTGACGTTGGCCTCCACGGCCCCTTCCTCTTGATCCCCTAGAGGACCCCCGGCTACCGCGCTCGGACCCACCCGGTGCACGGCCCAACGGGTTCCTTCTAGTGATCCTTCCGACTGGTTCCATTTCTGAAAGAAATTAGAATGAGTCATTAGACTCGTATCGAATGTCAAATGACGGACGGGTACTTAAAGACATCCTTTGGCTCAAATCACCACCATACCAATTGTTAAGGGTACCATCTTAACTATTAGAGGCATTGCAACTCAAGTACCAAAAGTTCTATAAGTACAAAACCTTATGCTCATGGTTTTCAAATTCATTTTCAAAAAGAAATTTTTGAAGCTTCATTATGATGTTTACGGACTAAGTCTCTGATACCAATTAAATTGTCACGCCCCGGACCTAGCCGGACACGTCAACAACCCGCCGTATAGTACGAATAGTCAACCGCAGTCCAACTCATCCATACAATACAAGGCGTCATGAATATCATTCACACATAGTACATCCATAAACAAACATAATGTAAATCATTCATTTAAAACAGCGGAAGCAACATTACAAGTGTTCAAGCCACACTTGGCAAACATGGGTATACAAACCCCCGAAATGTATATTCAGAAAATAATATCCACGAGCATTATTCATATTGTTTTCCAAAACAAGAACGGAAGAAACACGAACCAAGTCTTCTTCTCAGAAACTTCCCGAAACAGCGGCTGGTAGTAGCAACCTTCAAGTTCTACCTGAAACTGTGAGGTGGCCTCCCCCGTGAAAGGGAGGTCAGTACTTGGAAGCATTTGACAAGTACAATGAAAACTATACTACGTATAATCGAAGTTTAAATCTCTGAGGCCCTCAATCTAGAGCATTATTACATTATAGTTAATCCGTTCATTTAGTATCAATTCATCATTTATTTACTACGGTCCAGAGCCCAGCTCATAATCACCGTTATCTACTACGGTCTAGAGCCCCGCTCATAATCACCGTCATCTACCACGGTCTAGAGCCCAGCTCATAATCACCGTCATCTACTACGGTCTAGAGCTCAGCCCATAATCACCGTTATCTACATCGGTCTCGAGCCCGGCTCATAATCACCGATTCTTTATAATTCAAATTCTTAGGATTTAATTCATCCATTTCTCAACTAACATTTCCAACTAATATGTCAATGCTAGTTATTTATCTATTTCAATATAATTCTTCCTTCATGCATGATTGGCCTTAATATCAAATATCACTTTTATACTTTCATGGCTTCTCCTCATGGTATCAAAGTATACTATCTCAAATGAAATTCATGGTTGGTACAACCATCATACACACATATTCATAACATCTAAACATACACAATTTATTCATAAATTTGTGTATCATGCATACTATACTTATAATCAATAGTAGTTTTATTTAGGCATTATTAACCATTAACAACCCATGCACATCACATTTGTATTCACTTAGGAAATCCCATGAGGTTAACCCAAAGATTATAAGCAACATAGTCGGTCATCCTAACCTTAATTAAGCTTAAGCGCGTTCTACGCTTCTCGATTGAACTTTGACTAATTTCGGCGAACTTTGACCAACTCCGGCGAACTGTGATCAACTCCGACGAAACTCCGGCAAAGCTCAAAAATACTTTAAATCAAGTTCCTAACAAGGTTTTATCATCACAAAACCCATATCAACATAAATAACCTATAAAAGGTTATTTTCCGGCAAATCAGTCGATTTGGCTTCTAAGTCCGTTTTTGGACTTAGAATCACTTTCCAACCCATTATTCCACACTTAAATCATGTAGAACAATACTAAAGGTCTTTCATATGATATATATCTTATATACTAGAAGAAAAACAAAGGAAAAGTTATGATAAAGTCATTACCTTAATTTTCACACTTTTTCCTAGCTTTTTCCTTCTTTAACTTCCTCCCAACTTTCTTGTTTGAGCTCTGCTAGAATTTTGCTATGAAAGATGAAGTTGTAGAGGTTCTTTCCTCCTTTCCCTTGATGTTGTCCGAACTAGTGAGGAGGGGGATGGGTAGGAATGCCCCTTTGTCTCTATTTGGGAAATGAGTGAAAGAGAGGAGGGCCACCATGATTTGTTTTGATGCCAAACATCTCAAATCAGTCCTCTCCCACCTCACCTCTCCTACCAGCCGACTCAAGCCTTGAATAATGTGGCTAAATTCGTGGGTTGGCCCCCACCCATGTGGGAGGTCAATCCTTTTTGTCCAGAAGTGTACAATCGGTCCCGAAAGTTGTATTTTCCGGACTGTTTTAAGTATATTTTATTTTATCGGGTCAAATAAAATATAACACTTGTTCCCAATCCTTATGGGACCCTAGAATCAATATGCATTCCCCAACCTTAATTTAGAAGTCTCCGAAATCCCTTTTTGGGCTGTTATCTGATAAATTTGCCGATACCGATAATTTGGCCTTGTTTGACCAACCGGTCAACCCTGTGCCATTGCTATGGACCAATTAGAATATCCACCACCATATACATATTTTCTAGGCCCAGATGAATCTAACATGTGGTCCCGATAATATCGGGCGGTCCCCACTCCCGGTGCGGGCCCCACGTGCATTTTACTATTCACGCGAAAAAATTAATACGAATTCACAACATCGTAAATTCACTAAAAATTTCATAGGGTTCAATAAATTATTCGCTTAAAGATAAATACATTTGGGGACGGTGTTACAATTACCCAACTGCTGAGTCAACTGCTTCAGTAAAACTTCAGTTTACTTACACTTGAGAACATCATCATAAACCTCTCATCACCCTGAGCATTGTTGTATAATCAATCTTGCCAGACCTTCACTTTCACTTCATCAGGTGCCTCAGCAATTCCCTGGTTACCACCCAACTGCTGAGACAACTGCTCTCATCAAACTGTATTATAAATCTATCTCATTACATCATCAGACAGCCCTTTTCATTCTGAAAAGGATTCTGCTTGCACTTTCTCAATACACTCAACATTTGATCAGCAGTTGCCTCAGCAGTTCCCTGACATCGAGTCAACTGCCAAGCCAATTGCTCACCATATTAAGTCCAAACTTCATCCATCAAAGAAAGTTGTCATACACTATTTATCTAAGAGGTTAAAGACTTCCGCTGTGCATCTATAAATCTCCCTGTTGGTCCAAAATAGGACGCTCGTAGGCTTTTGGGAAAGCTACGTACGACACTCAAGCAGGAATTAGGAAAGCAAGAACGAGAAAGTGCTAAGGGAATTTGGTAGCCAAGAATAGCCTATCTATATTTGAAATTCGAATTGCCTTTTATAGGCGATTACAAATGGTAACTGTCGAACATAATAATGACTAAATTAATTACAACATTAATACGGAATTAAGCACATAATTAAGTCGCGTATTGATTGTTGGCCGTTACTCTTCCTGGCAGGCTGGCAGGTCGGCCTGGCTAGCAGGCTGAACGCTTGAGCTCCTCGGGTGGCAGGCTTCCGGTTGGGCCGATAGGCACGCTCCCCGCTGGGCTAGAGGACAGGCCGTTGGCCGGGCTGGAAGGCAGGCTTCCTGCTGGGCTGGAAGGCAGGCTGCTGGACGAGCGGGAAGACAAGCTTCCTGCTGGGCTGGAAGGCAGGGTCCTGTCCGGGCTGAAAAGCAGGCTGCTGACTGGGCTGGTAGGCAGGCTCCCTGCTAGGCTGGAGGCAGGCCGCAGGCCGGGCTGGACGGCATGCTGCTGACAGGGCTGGTAGGCAGGCTCCCTGCTGGGCTGGACGACAGGCTGCTGACTGGGCTGGTAGGCAGGCTCCCTGTTGGGCTAGAAGGCAGGCCGCCTTATGCTTTCACTCTTTGATGGACGTGATCGGTTGGGCCGGAACGAGCTGTTGATCACTGGGCTTGGGCCTGTTGGTCCAAGTGTGGGGCCTGGGCCGATTAGGCTCTGGGCCTAGTCCCATAACCCCATCACGAGTCCCCCACTCCCTTAGTCGAGTAGTAGACTCGGCTAAAAGGGAGTAGTTTAAGTCAGCTGCCGATTTAAAAATATTCACATATCCAGGAACCATAATTGCGGATTATGTGAATCCCAGAGTTTATGGAAATTCCCAAATTAAATCAGGCTCCCAAAAAAGGCTCCAAATAAATTCCTTCAGCATCCTAGCACTCCAGCCATCAGTTTTCTTCAGGACTTCAGAGTCCAGGTCAGCTCCCGAAAATTCCTTTCCTTTTCTTTTCTTTCCTTTCTTTTTTTTTCCTTTCTTTTCTTTCCTTCTTTTTTCATTCCTTTTCTTTTTTCTTTCCTTTTCTTTCTCTTCTCTCTCCTGGTCTGCGCCCGTCTTCCTCGCGCCGCCCCAGCGCCGCAGTCAACCAGCCGACTGGGTTGACCGTCGTTTCCCTCGTGACGGCTCTTGGGTCGACCTCTGGTGCGCCAAGCGGCTGTCTCGCGCCACCCGCCGGTCGCCGACGTCCCCTAGCAGTCCAGCGAATTTGGCCGGCGAGTCTGGGCTCCTGTTGTGGCCGGCGCACCAATGTTGGTCCAAAATAGGATGCTCGTAGGCTTTTGGGAAAGCTACATACGACACTCAAGCAGGAATTAGGAAAGCAAGAACGAGAAAGTGCTAAGGGAATTTGGTAGCCAAGAATAGCCTATCTATATTTGAAATTCGAATTGCCTTTTATAGGCGATTACAAATGGTAACCGCCGAACATAATAATGACTAAATTAATTACAACATTAATACGGAATTAAACACATAATTAAGTCGCGCATTGATTGTTGGCCGTTACTCTTCCTCGCTGGCTGGCAGGTCAGCCTGGCTAGCAGGTTGAACGCTTGAGCTCCTCGGGTGGCAGGCTTCCGGTTGGGCTGGTAGGCAGGCTCCCCACTGGGCTAGAGGACAGGCCGTTGGCCGGGCTGGAAGGCAGGCTTCCTGCTGGGCTGGAAGGCAGGCCGCTGGCCGAGCGGGAAGACAAGCTTCCTGCTGGGCTGGAAGGCAGGCTCCTGTCCGGGCTGGAAAGCAGGCTGCTGAATGAGCTGGTAGGCAGGCTCCCTGCTAGGCTGGAGGCAGGCGCCTGGCCAGGCTGGAAGGCAGGCTTCTGGCTGGGCTGGAGGGCAGGCTTCTGGCTGGTCTGGAAGGCAGGCCGCTGGCCGGGCTGGACGGCAGGCTGCTGACTGGGCTGGTAGGCAGGCTCCCTGCTGGGCTGGACGGCAGGCTACTGATTGGGCTGGTAGGCAGGCTCCTTGCTGGGCTAGAAGGCATACGGCTTTGGGCTTTCACTCTTTGATGGGCCTGATCGGTTGGGCCAGAACGAACTCTGGATCACTGGGCTTGGGCCTGCTGGTCCAAGTTCGGGGCCTGGGCCGATTAGGCTCTGGGCCTAGTCCCATAACCCCATCAATCCCAAAAGATTATAGATCAACTCTTTAGAGGGAGAAACACTTTAAAGTTGAAAAAGATTTAAATGTCTATTCACCCCCCCCCCCCCCCTCTAGACTTTTACCTCTATGAGGGACCATCAAGTGGTATCAGAGCAAAGTGTTCTTAGAGTCAGTCTTTGACTAATTTGAACTAAAGATCCCAAACCACTACACTTCCCAAACACTTTCTAAAAATGGATAGTCAGCTTGCAAAGAATCTATTGTTCAAACTGAACAAGTCTGATGACTGGAAAATCAAGGATATCTAGGATGAGCTCACAATGACCCAATCAGAAGATGATCAAAGCAGTACAAGTGATGAAGGCAACTCATCAGAAAGTAAGAAAGAGGCCCTGATTTGCCTCTTTGGAATGCACCGAGTTGATAGCTCCTCCCACAACTGTCCCATGGCCAGATTGAATGAAAATGACAATGATGAGGTATTATCCTATTCTTCAAACAGCTCATTTGATTCCAGCGGTTCCAGTGTTGATATGGAAGCATTGTTCCATCAATTTGAAAACTTTCAAAAAGATCACCTTCTTTTAACGAACGAAAACTGTAGACTTCAAGAAAGTCTAATAGTAGCCCAAGCTCAAATTGGTGAAGTAATAAAAATGAAAGATTTTCGTGAACTTGAAAACATCAGTTTAAAAGAAAGGCTGAGCTCCCCCCCCCCCCCCCCCCCCCCCCATTGCTGAGAAAGTTCAACACAACTGGAAGAACACAGGATTAGGATACACACCTTTATCCCAACCATTGAAAGACTCTCCCAAATGCTCTCCTATCACAAATCACACCACAGATCAACAAGAAACAAGAAAACCAAACCAACAAAATCCCCACTCCCAAACTCTGTCAAATAAAAAGAACCAGTCCTCTCCAAGATCCAAAACCAAACTTCCTTACAAACCCAACTTCCAGAATAACCAACCAAATCAAAGACTTGGTTGGCAACCAATCAAGAGGACCAACTACATTCCACAGAAAAAGCTGATCACTCCTAATACACATATTCCTTCCTCTTTCATAAGGAATAATGTTCACAAATATATATTCATTCCTTATGATTACAATACTCTGAATGGCTATAGATCCATCAGCTTAGATCCAAATGGTCCTAGAAGGGCATGGATGCCCAAACCTATTCAAAGGAAGATGTCCACTAACTTGTGGGCTGCTACTCAAAAATGACAAAAACGAGAAGGTGCTGGAGCAGTCAACTTGCAAGAATGATATAAAATATTCAAAGCTGCTCCATGCACATGACAGGCAGCAGGAGGCTACTGTCAATGCTATAAATCTGGAGAAGGACCCAAAGCAACCTTTGGGAATAAGGAAGAAACATGAGAAACTAAAGGAGCTGGAAAATCCAATCAGACACGGTCCTTCAATCCAAAACATATCATATGGGATTGAAGTTTAAACTCATAAAGCACAAGCCAGCTCCGCGATAACATTCACAATGTGACATTCTCCATGGACATCTGCTTGATCAGAGATGTCCAAAGCAACAAAATTGTGCTAACTGGTAGAAGAAAGAAGGATACTGGAAAGGCTCCAAGCTGCTTTCCCAGGAAAAATCAACAAAAGAATGACTGGAGTCTGGAACCAGCAGTTAACTCAAATGACAGCCAACTGCCAGCAGGTGGCTCAAAAAGCAGACCACTGCCAGCAGGTGGCTCAAAGAGCAGATCACTACCAACAGTTGACTCAAAATAGAGGACACTACGAGCTGCTGACTCATTCTAAAATCAACTCTCCAAGACACTCCAGCTGAAATAAGCACAAGGCTTAATAATCTCAATCCTCTTACTCTACAAGAAGACAGTAAAGAAGAAGAGGAGGATGAGCAGGTAACTCAATTCATTCAAACATCTAACACAAGATGATTCAACCAGCATCCTCCTCATCAAAATACTGGTGATATCATCCAAAGGGTTCGTACAAGATCATCAATCCAGAAAGAAGCAATATTTGCCTCTTTTCTCAAACAGAACCCAAAAGAACGGAAGAAGCCCTACAAACTTTCGACTAGATACAAGCTAGTTCAACAGAAACAATCCTTGAAGCTTGTATGCAGACCCTATCATCAACATATGATAGGAACAAAAAGGGTGACTAAGGAAGGCATCATTGTTAAGAAGAAAGCTAAATTGATGGACAAAAGGTACTACAAAGAAGAAGGAATAGATTTTGATAAAACCCCTGCCACAGTTGTACATTTGAAACTATAAAGATTCTTAACATATGATGCCAATAAGCAACTCACAGTCTATAAAATGATGAAAAGAATGCCTTCCTAAGAACTGTCTACTAGAAAAGGAGGTCTACGTGGAGCAGCCTCCTAGATCCAAAATCAATAGAGAGGAAGATCGGGTGCTCAATTAAACAAAGCGCTCTATGGAATCAAGCAAACTCCAGGAACATGGACTACAAATAAAGCATGACTCCACAAAGGTTCAACATACTCACCAAGCCACTAAATGAAGCAAGATTCAATGCATTAAAACAATGTCTTGGTATGTTAGATGATGTTGACCAAGGGCAGGAATACCCATGCACCTATTCAGGGGGAACTGAGTTCCAAAAAACAAGGGGGAATTCCTAGCCACCTGCTGAGGGGGAACTCTCAGGGGTAGCCACCTGCTAAAGGTAAGCTACCCAAAATCAACAAGAAATGAATCATCAAGCATACAGAGGTATCTCAGACTTTCAATGAAGAAGAAATCAATATCCGAGTAGTGAGCACAGCAGGTACCTAACAAAGAAGCCCACTGCTACAACTTCCTGATACTTGCAATAACTCGGCAAGGTGACTACCAAACAAGCTCACATGATAAGTGAGCTACAAAGAAATGATTGCTAAAATATTACTTATTCTTCCTACAGTATTCTATGCTCCATTTGCAAACCAATTAACTCCAATTGACAAAGTCCAGAAACCAGATGACTTGACTAACTCTGAGAATCAGGTGGGGTTTGTTCAATAAAAACAAATCAATATGGCAGAGACTGGTCAACGTTCTGGATAACAGAAGGAGATGTCCAAAAGGAGAATTAGCTATGATTCACCAGAAACTCTAGAAAGAAGAAAAGAAGTGAGAATTCGAACAAATGGCTCAGCAGTTGACTGCATCCTAGCAAGCAGTGGGCTCAGCAGGCGACTGGCTATTAGCCCACTGCTACCTGTATAATGGAAGGAATTGCATATATATACTTTCTCAAAAAGAAGGAAAAGGACTAGAAAGAGAAGGAAAGCAAATGGTGGTAAAGACACTGGCTCAAAATTTTGCGCAGGTGACTGCCTCAGGAGCATGTCACTACTTCAGGCCAGCAGTTGGCTCAATCTCTGACAAATGTACATGGAATCTCAGCACATGGCTTATACCATCGTGATCACCTCATATCAAGGATTCCAAAAACGTACCTCGTGTTCTCAGAAATCATCAAAAATCTACTCAAAACTGAGCCCCATGCTACCAGTATGAACGCATTTAATGTTAAAAGGAACCAGCCGTATTCATAGCCTATAAATACTCCCTCCGTTCACCTCCTTCACACTTTTCACCTTGCAATCTCTTTCTACCTATTTTAAAACTCTCAAACTCTCTCTTAGCATTCTCAAAAGCTCTCTTACACACAACCACCACAAACCATTCCATTCTCCATATACACCCAAATGGCCTCCCTTGTTCAAATCGCCAAAAACATATTCACCGAGTCCATCCTAAACACCCCAAAAATTCTTGAGAAAGCAGAGAACAAGGATCTCATAAGGGAACTTCTCGGAAAGCTAGAAACAATAGGACTCGTGAAAATGGCCACCTACCCTTACCCCTGCTTCTACCCCGAGGTAGTAGCAGAGTTCTACATCAACTCCACACCTGAGACGCTGAAATCTGTATTGATGGGGTTCGAGGTAGAGATAAAAGAAGAAGAGATAAAAGAACTACTTTTTCTACCTGGGGATGAAGTCAGAGACGTTAATGACATCACCCTTGACGAGCAAAGCTTCAAGGAAATGGTGTTCCTTCCAAAGGCTCAACACCTTAACACTCTCAAGGTGAAGAAGGGCATGTTGGTACCAGAATATTCTCTTCTGATGGACATCCTATACAAATGCATTGACAACAGAACAACCGCATTGGATGAAATGAATGCACAAAGGGCACTTCCACTAGCAACCATCATCTCTGGCTCCCCACACAACTGGTCACGGTATGTCTACAACGAGATCCTTAAGTATGTAAGCAAGTCACACAAGGGACGAGGAAAGGATGGAAGCCTACCATTGCTATGATATGGATTCTTAATTGGAGAAATTCTCAAGAAAAGGGCATTGTAGGCGACATCAAAGAAGCAACCAACTGGAGGAAGTTTCTCCATCAAACCTCTAAAGGAGGGGCCCCAGAAATACAGAAGCAAGATGTTACTCTCCAATCCCACGAGCCTCTCCAAACTAAATTCACCAGAATCAAGACAAAACTAGCCAAGAGACCAAGATCCGGATGTAAAGAAGCTCAAGCAAAAAGGCAAAGAAGAGTCACTCTAAATCTCCAAGAGGAAATAGAGGAGGCAGCCTCCTCTATACAGGCAGCAGTTGCCTCTCCCTTAGCAATGATCCAAGAGGAAGCAGAGGTCTCTTCAAACTCCTCAAATGCAAGCAACACCTCTGAGGTTCCCCTCTCAATTCTTATTCCCACACTTACTCAACATGGTGAGCAGGGACCTCAACTAGGAGAGCAGGTGGCTCCCCTTGAACAAGAGCAGATGCCTCCTCTAGAAACAGAGCAGGCCCCTCAAATCAGCGAGCAAATGGCTCGTCTAGACGAGCAGGCTCCTCAATCACCAGCAGCGGCCTCACCTATCCTGACTCCTCAAGAGCAATTAGATGCAGAATTTGCCAGAGTCGAGGCATGGAGATCATGGAAGCTCTCAAGAATCCTCCATCAAGTTGAGACCATAGCACACTTCATCGAAGAAGAAGAGTTTGTGGTGGAGTGGCTTGGGACTGATGACATGGGAGAAGCAACGAGGTTACTAAAAATCAACCAGGTCTATACAATCAAAAGGAAGCAGCTCACTGCCAAGGATGCAATTGAAGATTCAAGTGATGATGATCTGGATAATGATGACGATAATCCTGATAATGCTCCTAAGGGACCACCTCGCTCAACAGGTAAGCATATCATTCACTCCTCCTCCTCCAGTGATAAAGAAACCAGGAGGGTCATGGAGAAATCAAGAATGGAAACCCAAAGAGGAGGAGAATCCTCTAAAGCTCCCCAAAAGCTGTTAGTTGCCACCATCCAGCAGGGGAATGCACTGATAGATCTCAACCTGGAACCCCACCAAGATACAGCACCTAAGCAGCTTGCCACATCAAATGAAATTAGAGATCAAATTCTGCATGACAGTGAAGAAGACACTCCTACATTGGAAGAGGTCTTCATCAATGAAAGAAGGGCAACCATAAAATTCATAAGTAATGCTGAGGTTAGGTTGCACAAACGGCTAATCAAGATGAAGAAACATTTTGATGAACTATTGGAGATGAGGTTTGTTGAAGTTCATTGCCATCTCAAAAGCAACCTCATGATTCAGCAAGTGTTCAACTCCGAACAAAAGGCACAGCTGCAGATCCAACTCTCCCAGCAACCTGCTCAAATGGAGGCAATTCACAAAGAGCTTGAAGCTCTGAAAGCCAGGGATGAAGAGCTAGAGAATCAAATCGTAGAATCTCTCAAAGAACTAAGAAAATAAGAGCTAGCAGCTGCCTCCGGGCAAGCAGGTGCCTCCCAGCCAACAACAGAGGTCTCTGCTCAGGTACCTGCTCTTCCTAATCTTCCCCCTAACCTTGAGCAGGCCCTTCTAACAATACAGGCACATGAGGAGTTCTTACAACACTTAACGACCAAAAAGCTACCTGCCATTTTCCATCTCTCACAAAAGTTGGTCACAAAGCAAGTTGAACACTCTGAGGCAATTGGTAAGACACGAGCTGATGTTGCCAAGCACCTCAATGACCTTCACACAGCTACTCAAGAAGCTTTCCTCGAGCAAGGAAGTAGCTTCCAGAAACTAAGCCAAAACTTGGAGTCAGCTACCCAAAGGCTACAGCAGCTAGAAAACGAGGTCAAAGATGAGGTAAGAACAGACCTCATGGACATCCATAACTACATTAAAGCATTGTCCATTAAGGTCTATGATCTGGATCCTGTAAGAAGAACACAAGAAGAAACTGAGTCTGATCCAGAAATAGAAGCCCTATTCCAAGAAAGCCAGACCCCTGTTAATGCAAAAGGGGGGAAAGAGCAACACAAGCAGGCCCCTACTCCAGCAGGTCACTGGCAGCCATAAAGGGGGCAGAGACAAGGAAAAAGAACAAGAAACTTAAGGAAGAAATGGAGATCAGAAGAAGAAAGGCAGAAGAAGCAAAAGCCAAAGAAGAGGCAAAGAAGAAATCAGGAGAACAAGAGTAGAATAGATTAAGTCCGGAACTCGCTATAAACTATTGTACTCTAGACTTTAGAACAATGTACAAAATCTCAATGAAATCAATAAAAATATCCTATTCTTGTGTTGTATAGTTTTGGCATCATCAAAAAGAGGGAAATTGTTAGTACCCAATTTTGATAGATTTTGATGATGCCACTATACTTAGCACGTGTACATTGTGTCTCAATATTATTCGTATGTTAGCATTCAAAACTTTGTGACAAAATAAAATGTACAATTTTTTAGTCTAATTAAATATTACCAGAAAAGTTAAAATGCAATAAGGTAATTTTTATTTACCTTAATAGGATATTTAGATCCTACCGGCAAATATTATTTGGCTCAAACATTATTTAAATGTCACACTTTATAGTAAAGAAGCTCGAAATATCAAATACATTGAATGTAAATGATTGGAAGACCAAACTTGACCGGTATTTAATATCGAATCAAGTACTAAGGGCCACAACTTGGGATGTACACAAGGAAGATGCTTAAGCGGCCAAAATAATTGAAGACAAAAATAAACCTGCGTTAAATGCAAAAACAGGTACATCCGTACATAGACCTATAGCATGTGACGCACACTTCCAGCGGCTAAAAGATTATTGAAGACAGCCGCATTAAAAGCTCCAGCACAAGAAGACGAATGTACAATTCGTCCTTGCCAAATCTTCAACGAACGGTATTAATCCATCCTAACCAACGGATGAGATTAATCAACTGGAGAAGCCTATAAATATAGGCTGAAACGAAAGTTTCTAACCAAGCTTGAGCATCCTAAGTAGAGAGATATTTCTATTAAGCATTCACGAAATATCTAGCAAAAGAGAAAGTGCTATTCTATAATTTACTCTCTGCTTAGACTCTTGCTTCACTAAACTCCTTAGTCTCAAGTGTTAATTGCTAAATCCTAGAAGTTTAGTTCCTAGTTGGATGTTAGAACTTTCTTGTAAACAAATCAGATGGTGTTGTAAACACTTAAGAGAACAGTTGTTCGGATCCTAAAGTGTGGTTTGATATATAGAGTACCTTTTGATCCCCACTGGATCAATTGAGAAAAGTCTAAGGATTGAGCAACTTGGAGTGGTGTTGTACTCCTCGTGAAACACCTTCAATCTAGGCCAGAGTTTGCGAGGCTAGATTGGCACTAAGTGTATTGGGGCTTAATACATTAATGAAATCCATTTGAAATAGGATGGGACTGGATGTAGGAGGATTACACCACCTCTGAACGAGGATATACTGTGTGTTGATTTATTTTCAGTCAACAAAGCACACACTGAACACTTCTCATAAAAGATTGTAGTTTGCCAGCAGCATCCTAAGCAGCAGTCTTAATTGATCCTACTGCTTATCCTACTGCTTAATAACTCACTTTCTTAGAGATACAAGAGCTTTACAATATCACAACTATAAGGTCTGTTCCATTACATTTCAGAAAATCTTACTTAAGGCATAGTAGTTGCCTCAGCAGTCCCCTGGTAATTACCCAACTGCTGAGCCCACTGCTCACACAAAAGTATTTCCCTTGAACATCTCAAGTTCATCAGACCTTCACAACTCTATTTCTAAGAAGTCTGTTCAAACTGATCTCTGCAATTCAAAGTGGTAACCCAGCAGGTGCCTGAGCAGTTCCCTCACTATTACCCAACTGCCGAGACAACTGCTCCAGTAAAACTTCAGTTTACTTACACTTGAGAATATCTTCATAAACCTCTCATCACCTTGAGCAATGCTGTATAATCAATGCTGTATAAAGAGATATTTCTATTAAGCACTCACGAAATATCTAGCAAAAGAGAAAGTGCTATTCTATAATTTACTCTCTGCTTAGACTCTTGCTTCACTAAACTCCTTAGTCTCAAGTGTTAATTGCTAAATCCTAGAAGTTTAGTTCCTAGTTGGAGGTTAGAACTTTCTTGTAAACAAATCGGATATTGTTGTAAACACTTAGGAGAACAGTTGTTCGGATCCTAAAGTGTGGTTTGATAGATAGAATACCTTTTGATCCCCACTGGATCAATTGAGAAAAGTCTAAGGATTAAGTAACTTGGAGTGGTGTTGTACTCCTCGTGAAACACCTTCAATCTAGGCCAGAGTTGTCAAGGCTAGATTGGCACTAAGTGTATTGGGGCATAATACATTAGTGAAATCCATTTGAAATAGGATGGGACTGGATGTAGGAGGATTACACAACCTCTGAACCAGGATATACTGTGTGTTGATTTATTTTCAGTCAACAAAGCACACACTGAACACTTCTCATAAAAGATTGTAGTTTGGCAGCAGCATCCTAAGCATCAGTCTTAATTAATCCTACTGCTTATCCTACTGCTTAATAACTCACTTTCTTAGATATACAAGAGCTTTACAATATCACAACTATAAGGTCTATTCTATTACATTTCAGGAAATCTTACTTAAGGCATAGCAGTTGCCTCAGCAGTCCCCTGGTAATTACCCAACTGCTGAGCCCACTGCTCACACAAAAGTATTTCCCTTGAACATCTCAAGTTTTTCAGACCTTCACAACTCTATTTCTAAGAAGTCTGTTCAAACTGATCTCTGTAATTCAAAGTGGTAACCCAGCAAGTGCCTCAGCAGTTCCCTCACTATTACCCAACTGCCGAGACAACTGCTCCAGTAAAACTTCAGTTTACTTACACTTGAGAACATCTTCAGAAACCTCTCATCACCCTGAGCAATGTTGTATAATCAATCTTGCCATACCTTCACTTTCACTTAAGTAGGTGCCTCGGCAGTTCCCTGGTTACCATCCAACTGCTGAGACCACTGCTCTCATTAAAGTTGATTATAAATCCATCTCATTACATCATCAGACAGCCCTTTTCATTCTGAAAAGGATTCTGCTTGCACTTTCTCAATACACTCAACATTTGCTCAGCAGTTGCCTCAGCAGCTCCCTGACATCCAGTCAACTACCAAGCCAATTGCTCACCATATTAAGTCCAAACTTCATCCATCAAAGAAAGTTGTTATACACTATTTATCTAAGAGGTTAAAGACTTCCGTTGTGCATCTATAAATCTCCCAAAAGATTATAGATCAACTCTTTAGAGGGAGAAACGCTTTAAAGTTGAGAAAGATTTAAAAGTCTATTCACCCCCCCCCCCCCTCTAGACTTTTACCTTTATCAGGGACCATTACAAAGGTTATTTATTGTCGAGCAGAGCTTGAAGAAAAGGTGGCAATCATATTGTATTGTACGCGATAATAAAGATTAAAGAGTGAAGAAGGTGATCAGATTTTCAGCTGTTAAGATTATTCGACACACAGGACTTCAATCTCAAAGTTGAGATGCGAATTGGGCTGTATACGCCAAACTGGAAATTCACCAGCACCATAGGCAAAGTCGGGAGTGCACTTTAATAAATCAATTTCTCCTACTTGCATTCCCAAAACACCTTCATCCCACCCTTTGATAACACTTCCTTGACTAATTTTAAAAGAAAAAGGCTCATGCTCAGGATCTTTTGTGCTCCACAATATCTTAGAAAGATCTCTATCTTTGCTGTAGTCGGTGCAGTGGACGGTGACGGTCTGACCACGAACTGGCTTGGGATCGGTACCTTCTCTCACAAGTTCCTTCTCGACTCCCATTTCGTATGTGATTTGAATGATCTTCTGATTCTATTTCGTATTCTTTTTATACATGTTTATTATTTTGACCTCCAAAATTTGTATGATTTATTAAGTTTCTTTTCAGGCTTATGCACACCTGATATGAACAACGGGTATGTTGTTCACTGGTGACGCTGGTGAAGACCTGAGTTTCCATGTTGATTGTTTTTGTGAATGTACTACTTTGACCTTGCTTATGTTATGCCCTTGGTTACACTCCGCATGGATGATTCTAATAATGTTACTTGGTTCTTAATGCTGGTCAGAGAGCCCATTATTCCTGGCACCAATAAACCTTTCAAGGTTAGCGTAAAAAAACAATACTTATAAGTTTTTTTCCCAATTTGTCTGAAAATTACATTATCAATCTAATGCATTTTACACTCTTCCAGACAAGTATAGTGTTTTCTCTTGACGAAGGCCCTGGTGTTCTTTTTAAGCAACTTTTTGTTTTCGCTATGAGGATTATCAACCTTACAAAGGTGAGTACATTTCGCTATGACCTTCGTCCACCTATCTCAACTCCAGCAGAAATTAAGAAATCAAAATTCAACAGGGCGATATGCAGAAAATCCTAGTTTGTCACCTCAGAAACTTGCTTGCCGACGGAAAATTTGAACACACAACTCAAGATTTACAGGAAATCTCAAAAAAATAAAAGGCCCCACAGTATGAAGACTAGGTCCCAGTCTAGAGAATTCCCTTGGGTTTAGTTTTGAGGCTTTTCTTTATCTGCATTTTTATTGTTTTCCTTCTCTTTTTTCCTTTTTGCTTTGTACTATTTTACTCTCTATCAACAAAATTCCCATTTCCTCAAAAAAAAGGTGAGTACGTTTTAAAAGTGAATGGATTTGTAGACATAATCACTGTTGTCAGCCTGTCACTGATTTACTTTATGTTTCAGATTGAAAGTCATCCATTGCACTCCTTGCAGAAGATGGGTATGTAAATAATTGACAGTAACAGTGATGGTTTTCCTAAGTACATTCATTGGCAACTTTCTTTTGCTTTATAATTGCATATGCTAGAAGTGTAGGCTGTGTAGATAAACTAGATTACCAATTTATGGTTCACCTATTTTTGCTGATATTCCTTTCAACGTTGGTGCAGATATTTTCCCTATCTGTTTTATGTGGATTTTGAAGCATCCATGGCCGAGGAAAGAGTCCAAAATGCTTTAGGCAACCTAAAGGTTCTGATACGTATGTAAAAGCCTCCTTTCATTTTAGTCGCACTTGAGTTTTGTTTTGAGACTAATAGAAGTACCTATCCTAGGAATTTGCTAAAGTTTAGAGAGTCTTGGGGAGTTATCCAGCAGATAATGGAATGCTTGACATTTGAACCTGGTATGCCATGCTTTTATCATCTCTAGGGAATTTTTATGTATTCATAGCTCTTTTGTGAAGAAGTATTTGTATTTTTGATAAATTATACAGAGGTTTTCCCTAAATATCACTGAAATGATGTCCAGAAAACCACAAATAAACATAACTAAATGGTCACTTTCAGCACCATCATAGTCACTTTAGAAGCCCATTAACTTAAAATATTATCAGATTAAAGGCCTAATTTCTTAAATTGAAAAATAACCCTTCTCCAAAATCCTGATAGATAACACAACGCACAACATAAATATATGTATATTGATCAATGGATTCTGAGAATAACTTAGGTATCCTTAGGGAATTACACTGAAAAATAGCGATAGAAGAGAATCCTTTCATCTCAAATTTTAGATCTTGTCTATGTTTATTAGTTTGGTGCCTCATTTATTTGAACCAATGGACAAACTTCTCTTCAGTTCTTCTAGCATCACATTTCTTTCATCTGTCATTTTAGTTACTTCTTCTATATCAGTTAAGGTAATATCCCCTTTTATTAGAGTTATAGGGTCTTGCCCGTATAAAACCTTCAAAAATCCATTTACTTTTGTCACGTGCAGATTATTCCTATAGTTAATTTTTAGTCATTTGAAGTTTTATTTGTTGGTATATTTTGTTACTGATTTTAACTCTGCTACTCTTTCTATTCAGACTTCTGTAGTTTCAAAAGTCAGTGTTGCCCCCGTTGGTTTTACGAGTTTTGGTAACACCGATGGAACATGTTTGGGAGCTTCAGACCCCCCCCCCCCCCCCCCCCCCCCGCAATATTGTATCTGGTTGTCGAGATGATGTTACTGCACGGTGCTGATAGTTTTTCAGACCTTTTGTTCATTATTTGAGTTATGGAGTATAGTGTAAAGTGATGTTAATAAGTTAGGGTGCAAATTATAGATATTTCAAATTTTCAAATCATCGTGCTTGCTGAAATGCATAGTATTAGTGTATAACTACGTGTGTTTCTCTACCATCTTATAAGCATGAATAGGGGTAAGGGTTCAAATGGTATGCAAAAAATGTTGGTGTAACTCAAAGCAAAAATTAGTTGTACTCTAACCTTAATGCCATGTACGTAATCTTCGTTTTTGTTATAGTTATTGCCTCATACCTGTCGAACTGGCAGTGCTCAATTGTTTTTGGAAATATAGAGACACTAGCTCAATGGTTAATTCACCTTTTAATAGCTGCTGCAATTGCTTTTGAGACTATACCTCCAACATTGGTCCAAAACTGTGGGGTGACTGTGATTTGGACAATGACTGCAATGCAGGGGAAGGTAATCAATTTAGGTGTGCACTTGAATAATTGATGTAAGTTTCTTGTTGGAGTCTGGAATATAAATTTAATGCCTTATGTTTAGCATGCAAATGGTGAGAATGCATGGACATGGATAGATGGAAATACTAGGGAGGTTGCTGATATGAAAGAATGAAAGGTATGATCTTTTGTTCTGTACTACCCTCTTTCTACTTCAGATGCTCACAACATCCTACAAAAATCAAATCCTTCAAACCTTGAGACTGAAACATTTATTACCTTGTCTTGACTGGCTTTGTAAAAATTTCAGATCTGTGATTCTTACACTGTTAAAGCACAAACTTTTAAGTCTGCCATTGAAGCTGCTTGTATGCTTCTGAGAATTGATGACATTGTAAGCGGTATAAAGAAAAAGCAAACCCCTGATGCAGGCCAGGCTCCATCAAAGCTTTTTTTGAGTATTTAGGATCCATGTGTAAGTGTTTCTTCTTTGCTGTTTGGGTGTGCTGAGTTCCATGGTCATTTAGGACTTGTTGCCATTGTTTCAATAGATAATGTTCAACTGAATTGGCTTTGTTCTTTATTTCATTTCCTATTTGTATATGATCATCAATATTCTGCTAAATGAAACTTTTTGGCTTGAAGCTCATATAGCAAAAGCCATGTGTGGAACTAACTGGAAATCTAAATGAGTTCAAACCTTGTAGCTTTATTTGCAATTACAATTTTTTTAACACATTAGCAAGTGTTTTCATATTGAGTGTTCTCAATATAATTGATCATGGTATGACTTACACTTTTCCACTCACTCAGTGTAAGATGTGATTTTATCTTGGCTTGGTGATTGCACATTTCTATTACTTTGTATGGAGCATTAAAGTTTAGTACGTAGATAGGTTTAAGAGCTTAAATATATGTGTTGAACTCTTTCTTTAACCTTCACATGGCTAGATTCAATGAAACATGCTTCCGTGAACAACCAAATAGTTCTTATATTTGCTTCATTGTGTTAGAGAAAAGCGGTATATTATGATAAATATTAAAGATTACAAAAACCTGACATGTATGCTTATTACTCCCCATGTCTCTAAAAACTTTGCCATCTTTGAATTTTTTGGACTATCAAGTTCAACTTTAACCAATTATATATTTGTATAGAAAGTTATTTATAATACAAAAATGACATGATTTTTTTTTTAAAGTACTTTCATAAAAATATAAAATTTATAAATTCTCAAATATTTATATTAATTAAAATCATGCTCTAAACCTTATCATCATTTATTTGAAGAGTCAAACATGGCAAAGTTTAAGGGTACAAAGGTAGTACTTCTTTTTATCAATTAAAACATATTGGGTATTTTTCCTATCGTGCGTTAGAAATTGATGATATATACTTCTTTTTAAAAAGTAAATTATATTGGGCATTTATCCTATCACGCAGCGTGCGTAAAAAAACTAGTATCATATATGTATGGTTAGGGATGGACCGGGACTGGTCGGACCGGCCCGGTACCCGGCCCGGACTGCCACTATGCGGTATCGATTTAACCAGGTTGACCAGTACCGGACCTTGGGCCCGAACCGGGGGGGTTTGGGGCGGGTTACGGGCTGCAGCCCTCTTGGAATCGGCCCGGCCGGTTCGGGACCGGTCCAGGCCCAAAATGTTTTGTTTTATTTTTTCGAATGGATTGGGTGGTAGGCGGGTTGGTTTGGGTGGTTTGGGGGTGTTTTGGGGTGGGGGTGGGGTAGGAATAAATAAGAAAAACAAAATTTTAAAAAGTATATATATAAGACCTGACGGCCCGGTACCGGCCTGGTACCGGCCCGGTCCCGGAACCTACCTGGGCCGGTACCGGGCCTCCAACTCCCAAACCCAATCCCGCCCAAGGCCCGACCCGGACCTCGTCCTGATCCGGGCCCGGTCCATCCCTATATATGATACACTATTGCAAAAATCTTAACACCAGCAAAGCAAGAGCTAAGTGGGAGCTAGAGCACAAGGAGTTTGGAAGCCACGCTGGTTGAAGAGGATATCTTTTTTCTCTTTTTGTGATTCACTTTAAGTTTAAGGATGTTTTTACTTGGACTGTAATTCCTCCCAGACCAGACCAGATCAGACCAGACTTGGATAGTTATAAAAATACAAAGAAACCAGACCAGCAAATTACAGTCCAAGTAAAAACATCCTAATTCATAGTAGTGCTTTTCATCGTTCAAGTCAATTTGTTTTTTGGAACTAGGTGGATGTGCAAGAGCCTCTTCAGTCTAGTTTAAATTTTATCTAATTAGAACTTAGAAGCTTTCAAGGTCGAATTTATTTTCAAAGTTCTCGTATAGTTAGCGTCTTAGTGGAACGATCTGTACAACATGAGATGTTCGCTTCTTTGTCTGATTAAAGATTGAGATGACTTTCCCATTTGGAGTCAAGTTGAGAAAAGAGTAGTGGTTTAGATTCTGATATAAAAGCTATGATCAATTTAATGTCAATATAAGCATTTTTCATTCAAAAAAATGAAAGCCCGTTGTTTGTTTTTATGTTTACTGTATAACAAAAAAAAACATAGTATTATTGATTTTTCATGGTCAAGAAAGACACACAAGAAACTGGAATGCTGTTTTTAGGGAAAGCCTGAGAGAAGAGATGAGGAAAATACTTAGGAACCACTTGATGCGTTTATATTTTATAGGGTGTCTCTAAATTCGAAAGGCTTGTGTAAAATTTATCCATTCATACTTTCATGGTACATAACTTAAAAGTGTTGACTAGCTTTAATGCATTTTTCTGAATCCCTATAACAATAATTTGGACCAAAAGATGTGTACTTGATCTGTTTGTTACAGCACTATCTAGTTTACTGTTAGAGCCTGCTTCATGTTATGTAAACTGTAAAGCCTATTATTGATGAATTGGCTGAATTATTTAATTAATTCATTTAAACTATAAGAGTACTTTTATAATAAATTGTTTTAAAAAAAATCCAATTATGATTAAAAAAACTAAAATGTATGCCATTTTAGGAAGATGAACCAAAGAAAGATACTCTATTTTTTCTATTTCAAGCACGCTGTAAAATAAGGTTAATGGTAAGGAGTAATCTTATTTATTAGACTGTCCTCTGTGAAGAACTTACCAGCCAGTCACTTAAATGTGTTTTTAAATACAGTAATATAATGATTTGCTAAAAAAGGTCCTTTATCTCAATAATCATAAATTCAATTACGTTTCTGATTGTCTACTAAAATATTGGCGCCCACTATTACAAATTTACAATACTGTCGTTCACGGATTCCAAATGAGTAGTAGATTTAGCTTGCTCAAGATGTTGTAGGAAGTCCATCACAATGGGATCCGTCCAGGGAGCTCCATTTGGGGCCTCCGAGCCAGCCAGCCATCCAAGATGCCCACCTTGAGGTGTCACTATCAGCAAACAATTTGGGTTTTCCTGGGGAAACACAAATCATAGCATTAGGTGTCCATTTAGCGGCAATTAATTTTACCTGATCATTCAGATTTCAACTGAACAGTGAATGAAAAAGTAGCGCAAAATTTAATTATTTAAACCGGATGAAGGGAAATGGCATTTTCTACCCTCATTTTGTAGATCATATTTTCTTCAATTCATTCAAAATAATATTGTGCTTCAGCCAATTCATCAACTTAGCCTTTTCCGAGGGAGGGCGAACTCCATAAATAATAGGAGGGGGGGAAATAGAGAGTTGGGAAGGTGCTGCCATGGAGGTTTACTGTTGCCATTTAAGTATCACCTCAGTGATGGTGTGAACTGTGAAGCTCTGAATGTAAGTTGACAAACTTTACATTCATGGGCCAACCTATATTGCTAAGATAGGCAATGGGATGCTTGCTGCATAAGAAAGTCTCTTATGTTAACATTAGAAGCAACAATTTGTACCACAGGGATCTGGAAACGAAGAGTGGGGGTGGAGGAGAGGGCATACCTGAGTGCCATTGCCAAACCAAGAGAACCCACTGTGGCACAACAAACCTGCGAGGGAGGCTGCTCATGGCATAACCCTTTGATGAAGTGTCAGCAGTTGCCTGGTAAAACAAGGAACCGATGTAGTGGCATACCATTTGATGTTTCGCTGTTACCAATGTACACTTAGCTTGGAAGGGTTTGATGGGTTGAACACGCAATATAAGCAATTCCTTCATTTCAGGGTCAATAAACTATGTATAGTGCTGATCTCGGCCCATATCCACTGAGGGTGGTGGCAGCCGCCACCTTCTAGTGTGAGAGATGTCACCTGCGATTTCTTTCACTTCGTTGAAATCTTAATTGGCTATGCCGGGTTCTTTTGTTTCCCCATCACCTTTGTCTATCCCAATAAGCAACTCGAGTTTTATTTCTACACTGATAAACCAGGGAGATCCCCTGTATAGAGAAAAATGGAGTCTTATATTGACCTCCATTCCTGTACTTCTGCAGCTTTCACTGGTCACAAGGGCATCTGGGAAATAGCATTTGCGCAAGGGGGCATTTGGAGCAGTCTCTGGCTTCAGATGAGTCTGATTGCATGGCAATTGAAAACCAGGAGGTGTCGGTTCCACCCTTGTACAAAGCACGGGTGTCCAGAATGATATCTTAAAATCTGGCCTCGAAAGCCTTGCCTAACTTGAGGGCATCTAAGAAATGGGTTTGATTCCTATGAAAAATAAGAGCAAGAGGTACTAGATTTTCCTTTGACCTTGTTCATCAGTTTCTAAAACCGGGCTTGAAATTCCATCACAGAGCCTTCCTGCATCAGCTTGGAGAGTTGGATAGTCTGCAAACTGAAGTGAGCTGAAACTTTCTAACACTTTATCCAAAAATCCAAGCAAACCTTGTACCATTATGTTTTTCTTTGCCCATCTATAGTCTATACCCTTCAAGGGCGTTCTATTACAAGTAACTCAGACTATCCCAACCACTGATCTTCCGAGCTCAGTGGTAGTCGAAGTTGCTGAGTAACAACTTACAACTTCATATCTTATAAAGAATAGCGCTATGCTTATATAGAGGAATAATGACCCAAAACCTGACCCATATCTTCTAGAAAATTTAATAGCAACTGATGAGGATCAATACTAATTTGGGCAGATCTAATTTCTTGGAGTGATGGTGTGGCAGAGTGGTGCAAAGTATGCAGCTTCAGATGTAGACATTCAACTAGCAGTTGTGGACGAGACTACTGGTGTCACGGTTACACTGCCAAAATTTGGCAACTGAGTTGAGTGTGAAGGTTCTCAATTAGTTGGTCTTTGCCATGGAGTTCTAGGGGAGTAATGGGATTTGTCTGTCGTGGTGGATAGTGTTATAAGGTGGTGGAAGTAACTCAAGTAAGTTCGAAAATTTCAACTCTCAATGGAAGAACAAGTGGTACGAACCCAGAGGTTTATTGAAAATGCCCTTCGCAAGCCAAAGAGAACTCCAGAAATTATAGAAGTGATTGGAGAGAAGCAAGACACTTGGGAACATTTTAAATACTTAAATTCATATCTTGAGATGATATCTCAATCAACTTAAATAGAAAGGTAAATGCTAAAATGTAATCATGGTTCCACATAAAAGGAACTGCCACATAACTAACAAAAACTCATGCATGGCATAATCTTTGAAGTGACATGGTAACTCTTTCCTGAGTTCCTGTGTGAGGTTTACCCCTTGTTGCCATTTCTTGCAAGCCTTACCCCTTTTGGGGTTTCAGTATGTGATTATGCATGACATTGGGTGTATCATTGATGAGTGTTCTGCGATGTCATGCGTGTATCATTAAAATTTCATCAAAATTGTCCATCCATCCATTTCAATCATTTCAATAAAAAATTACCCTCACCAAATGAGGCTCTAGAGCACTGAGAAGTTTCAGTGCAAAACTGATAAAATTTAGAGTCATCATAGGAACGTGTATCTTAAAATTTCTGGATGAGCAACAATATTAGGACACCGTCATCTCATGTTATTTCTCATGCAAGTGGGAAACCTAAATGATAATGGCAGTTATGTGATTCAATCTCATTATTTTTTCCTGAGAATGTCAGAGCAGGAAACAATTACCTCGATATCTTTATGTGGGATCCCTCTTGATGGAGCAATTGGATCATTTGCAGCCTGCAAACGCAAATTGGTATTAGTCTAAGACTTCAAACAGATCGCATTCACTATCATGAGCCCTAGAGATAATATAATTAGCAGGACGGGTGAGTATTATATCATATAAAGAGTTTTACTCTGCTCAGAATCTGGTTCGTCAAATGTATATACGAAGTATATTTTTCAAGTAGGAGGAAAATGGAGGGCAGTTTGTTTTTCTAGGTACATGTTGATGGCTGAACAATGGAAAAGAGAGAGTGGTTATTTCCATCTGGGTACACGTGTGTTGGTGGCTGCAAAACACGTTTAGAAATGCAACTGACTTGTTTGAGTCATAAAATCATGTTTGCAGTGTTCTGTTTAACACCATAAATAGCAGCCTGAATTTTTCTTGAGCAAAGAAAACAATAATTTCCATCATTTGCAAAGGTGATAGGGATCCGGCTAGTCTAACTAATAAGAATAGATACTATGGGAGAGTATATTCTAGAAGACCCAAATAGACTAGCGTGTTATTAGTTAATGGCTGTTAGTAACTAATAACGACCTTCTGTTTTTAGAAGGCTATAAATAGAATAAAGTCGCTGAGGGAAGGCAGGCTGTTTAGACTTTGAGTCTGGGACTGGGAAGTTGGAGTTTTATCTCCTTCTTTGGGACTCTGTACACTGTTCATCTCTGTTAATGAAGTTTGGTTACTTTTTCATCTTTTGTTCATATTCCTGTGATTTCCTTCTGTGATTTGTGAGGACTTATCATTGGTATCAGAGCAATTCGATCGCTGGATGAGATATACGCGCGCCAAAATGGAAGGGAGGGTCAACGAGGTGGAACGAAGCCAGCATGACATGCAGGCGAGTATGGACAATATGGCGGCAAATATGGCGGAAATGCAAGCAGCGATCCAAGCTAGCATTGCGGACTTACAGGTTCAGATCAATCATCGATCGAGGAGCAATTCGCAGAGGTCGAACAACTCTCATCGAACAACACATCACAGGCATTCAAGGAATGATGATTCTTCTGGTGACTCGGATAATCAATCGAATCACACAGTTTCGCGAGTTGAGTATGAGCCGCGACGGAATCACAGAAACAATCCGAGTATGGGGAGGAAGATTGATCTGCCGGTTTTAAGTGGAAAGGATGTTAGCGGATGGCTGTTGAGGATGAACCGGTATTTCCGGTTGAATAGAACTGCGGAAGAAGAGAAGTTGGATGTTGCAGTGATCGCCTTGGAAGATCAAGCTCTTAGCTGGTTCCAATGGTGGGAGAGACAAGCATTACACTTAAATTGGGACGCATTTACTAAGGCGTTGACCAGGAGATTTCAACCGGAAGTAGTACAGGATCCTTTGGGACCTCTATTCAGTCTGAAGCAGAAAGGTTCTATCGCTGATTATAGAAACCAATTTGAAACAGCCATTTCATCTCAGGAACACCTATCTGAAGAAGTGCTGAAAGGAGTCTTCCTCAAGGGTTTGAAGAGGGATATAAGGGCAGAGTTGAAGCTGTATACTACCAGGACTCTAGCTGAGGTAATGGATACTGTGTCCTTGATTGAAAACAAAAACAATGAAGCTGTATTTGTGAAGAACAAGGAGGAAGGTAAGAAAAAGAGTCAGAACAAGATGATCAGTCAATCTCAGGGACAAAATTGGAATGAAAACAGCAGGTGGAGGAGTCATCCTGGAAGTACTAACAACTCTGGTAATGCATCTAAGGTGATAATGGATAATAAAAACAACAGTGAAGGGAAGGAATTGAAGAAGCAGGGACCTAGATTATCTCAGGAAGAATTGCTGCAGAGGAGCAAGAAGGGCTTATGTTTTAAGTGTGGTGAAAATTGGGGAAGAGGACACATTTGCAAAATGAAAAATTACAAGATGATTTTGGTGGAAAATTCAGAGGGAGAGGAGATCTCTGATGTGGAGTATGTTGAATCAGAAGGGGATAAATCCAACACTTCAATTCAGATGGACATGAATAACATGCAGCTGTCCATTTTAAGCAAGGAAGGCATTCCATCAATGACTACTTTCAAGGTGAAGGGTAAAATACAATGGCAAGAGAGAGAGATGCAGGTGACTATTCTCATTGATAGTGGGGCCACTCACAACTTCATGTCCAGAGCTTTAGCAGAAAGGTGGAATATACCTTATAATCCGATCAAGGGATATAAGGTACAAATAGGGAATGGAGACTGCATACCTAATTTGGGCAAGTGTACTGAAGTTGGTATAAATGTACATTTTTCATCATCATTTTCATTTACCCCAGTGCCGCAAAGGCTCCCACCTACGGTGAGGTAATGGGGGGTCGGATGTACGCGGTCTTACCCCTGTACTAAAGCATAGAGAGACTGTTTCCGGATGACCCATAGTGAAAATCGCGTCCAAAATTGCATAGACTGACTGTTGCTTCATAACAAAGAAGCGCAGACAGTTTAGTGAGCCAGTTTGCTTTATTCCATCATAATTTCAAGCCAAAAAATGATGAATCTTTGGCTCCATTGCAAATGATGGAGTTGGTATAAATGTACAAGGAGTGGAAATTCATCAAACCTTCTATCTACTGGATCTAGGAGGTGTTGATTTAGTCCTGGGAATGGAATGGTTGACTGAACTGGGAGACATGGAGATCAATTTTAAACAACAAATAATCAAATGGAGGAGTCAGGGAGGCACTTGCATCATCAAAGGGAATCTGGTATCAAATCAGATGGAAGTTTCAATGAAAACTATGGCCCAAATATATCACCAGGTGGGGGATGGCTATCTGTTATACTATGAAGCACAGCGGGAGAAGCAAGAACAGAAATCAGAAATTGGAGGAGATTGGGAAATGTTGATTGCAGAATTTCCAGAGGTTTTCTCAGCTACTCTGAAATTTCCACCTGCCAGAGATTGTGATCATGCAATTAATATCAAGGAGGGAGTTAATATTCCAAATCTCAGACCTTACAGGTATTCATTTGACCAAAAGAATGAAATAGAGAAAATCATTGGAGAAATGCTGAAATCTGGAATTATTAAAAATAGTAATAGTCCTTACAGTAGTCCCATTTTATTGGCAAGGAAGAAAGATGGCGGTTGGAGGTTTTGTGGGGATTATAGGGCCCTTAATAGGGTGACTGTACCTGATAAGTTTCCAATACATGTGATAGAGGAGCTTTTGGATGAATTAGGTGGTGCCCGAATATTTTCTAAGTTGGATCTTAAATCGGGATACCATCAAATTAGAATGAAGGCAGAGGATACTCATAAGACAGCTTTCCGGACTCACGAAGGACATTATGAGTATTTAGTCATGCCATTTGGGCTGACTAACGCTCCATCAACTTTTCAGTCACTCATGAATGAGGTCTTGACACCTTTCTTAAGGAGATTTGCCTTGGTGTTCTTCGATGATATCTTGGTTTACAGCAAAACAAGAGAAGATCATAAAGAACACATAAGAATGGTATTGGGGGCTTTGCAGAAGAATCAGTTGGTAGCTGATCTGAAGAAATGCTCTTTTGGCCAAAGACAGTTGAGTTATTTGGGACATATCATTTCATCAGAAGGAGTGGCAGCTGATCCTGAAAAAATTTGGCTATGAAGAAGTGGAATATCCCTAAAGATCTGAAGGAACTAAGGGGATTTCTAGGCCTAACGGGGTATTACAGGAGGTTTGTGAGAGGTTACAGTAAGATTGTTGCCCCTCTCACTTTATTATTAAAAAAAGATTGTTTTAAATGGAATGAGATGGCTACCAAAGCTTTCCAAGAACTGAAGGATGCTATGGTTTCAGTACCAGTTCTAAGGGTGCCTGATTTTAACAAACTGTTTGTAGTTGAGACAGATGCTTCAGGAAAGGGGTTGGGGGCTGTGCTTATGCAGGAGGGAGGTCCAATAGCTTACATGAGTAAACAATTGTCTCCCAAACATCTGAGTAAATCTGTGTATGAGAAAGAATTGATGGCTAATGTTTTTGCTATTCAGAAATGGAGACCTTGTCTTCTTGGAAGACATTTTGAAGTACATACTGACCAAAAGAGTTTAAAATATCTGACTGAACAGAAGGTGATGGGAGAAGATCAACAAAAATGGATAGCTAAGCTGATGGGTTACAATTTCACCATTAGATACAAACCAGGAATTGAGAACAAAGCTGTTGATGCTCTCTCCAGGAAGTCTACTTATGCAGGTTTATCCACGTTATCTTGCCAGGAATGGGAGGGCTTGGAAGAAGAACTGGAGAAAGACCTAAAATGGGGGGATGTTATTCAGAAAATGTTGATTCAGCCAAACCAATACACATATTACAAGATGAAAGGAGGGTTATTATACTACAAAGGGAGGTTGGTTTTGCCAAAAGGATCCCCTAGAATTTTGATTATTCTCAGGGAATACCATGATTCTGTTGTTGGAGGTCATTCAGGTTATTTCAGGACTATGAAGAGGATTGCCAACTTGTTTTTTTGGGTGGGCATGAGATCTGACATCAAGGATTATATTCAGGGGTGTGAAATCTGTCAGAGGAATAAGTACCAGGCTCTGAAGCTTGCAGGTTTGTTACAGCCCTTACCAATACCTGAACATGTGTGGATGGATATAAGCATGGATTTCATTGGAGGTCTACCAAAATCACAAGGCAAAGATACTATTCTAGTTGTGGTGGATAGACTAACAAAGTTCTCACACTTTATACCTCTGACACACCCTTTTAATGCCAAAGGAGTAGCTGAAGTCTTTGTTCAGGAGGTAGTCAGGATACATGGATTTCCAAAATCAATTGTCAGCGATAGAGACAGTCTTTTCTTGAGCTCTTTCTGGTCAGAATTGTTCAGATTGGCAGGGACCAAGCTCAAATATAGCACTGCGTACCACCCACAGAGTGATGGGCGTACCGAAGTGGTCAATAGATGTTTAGAGACCTATTTGAGGTGTTTAAGTGGAAAGAAACCTAGACAATGGGTCAAGTGGCTTCCTTGGGCAGAGTATTGGTTCAATACCAACTATCACAGCTTCTTGAAAAGTACCCCTTATCAAGCTCTGTTTGGGCAACCCCCACCTGCCTTCATCAGGGGTGATGTCAGTTTGACATCAGTGGATGAGGTGGCAAAGTTGACAGCTGAGAGAAACTGTATTTTGTCTGAATTGAAGGAAAATTTGGCCAGAGCACAGAATTTGATGCAGCAGCAAGCTGATAAACATAGAAGGGAAGAGGTGTTTGAAGTGGGAGACAAAGTTTTTTTAAAGATACAACCCTACAAGATGAAAAGTTTGGCTAGAAGAATCAATCAAAAACTGAGTCCAAGATTTTATGGGCCCTATGAAATTTCAGAAAAACTAAGCCCTGTAGCTTACAGATTGAAGTTACCTGAGGGAAGTAGAATACACCTTGTATTCCACATTTCGTTGCTGAAGAAAGTGCTGAAACCCACAGTGTATTATCAAAACCTCCCAGATTGCCTCACAGAAGAATGTGAGTTGCAAGTGAGACCTGAAACTGTGAGAGACAGTAGGCTTAATCAGGAAGGGAAGAAAGAGATCCTAGTGCACTGGAAGGACCTTCCTGATTTCGAAGACTCATGGGAGGATGTTCAAATGATCCAGAATCAGGACAAGTTGGTTCTGCAAGGAGGGGGTATTGATAGGGATCCGGCTAGTCTAACTAATAAGAATAGATACTATGGGAGAGTATATTCTAGAAGACCCAAATAGACTAGCGTGTTATTAGTTAATGGCTGATAGTAACTAATAACGACCTTCTGTTTTTAGAAGGCTATAAATAGAATAAAGTCGCTGAGGGAAGGCAGGCTGTTTAGACTTTTGAGTCTGGGACTGGGAAGTTGGAGTTTTATCTCCTTCTTTGGGACTCTGTACACTGTTCATCTCTGTTAATGAAGTTTGGTTACTTTTTCATCTTTTGTTCATATTCCTGTGATTTCCTTCTGTGATTTGTGAGGACTTATCAAAAGGAGCCAAAGATTAACTATTTTGGGGCTTGAGAATATGATGGAATAAAGCAAAATGGCTCACTAAACTATCTGCGCTTCTTTATTATGAAGAAACAGTCAATCCATGTATTTTTCGACGCGATTTTCACTATGGGCCATTCGGAAACAGTTTCTCTGTGTTTTAGTACAGGGGTAAGACTGCGTACATCCGACCCCCCTTACCCCACCGTAGGTGGGAGCCTTTGCGGCACTGGGGTAATGATAATGATGATGATGAAAGAAAAAAATAAAACAAAAGCTTCATGCCTGGATGCAAAGTAAAGGAGTGCTGACATATCTAATCGAATCTGAGCTACTTGAGTTTGAATAATACTCATCCACTGACTTGAACCCAAATGAAACTGCAAGCATCAAAGAGAACCATAAGCATTTCACACATGAATGTTTTTTAGTCCAGCAGAAACCCAAACGGTCTTTTTGCCCATCAAAAAATTAAACAGACCTCTTGTCAGGCCATCATCAAATTCTCTGACAGATTTTGCATTAGCTGCTAATGGAATATTATATTCGCGCCCAATATCTTCAAACAAAAGAGCATGCCTAGGAAGGATAAATTACCATTAAAACATATAGGTTCTGATTCATTCAACAAAAATAAAGGAACTACAGAACTCTGAGTTACTTCTTGAAGATCTTGCTGAGAGCTTTCGCTAGTGCTTTGTCATAAACAATGTTAAAGCCCTTACGAAAATCTTCATCTGCAATAGGCAAGTTGAATGGGTTGCACAAGGACACGGCACCACACAGAGGACAAGAATCAGATTGCTGAAATGATATATAGCGAGAAACAACTGTTGGGCACCAAAGTTGGAATTGAGCATGATAGAAGCAAGCATAAAAGCAAAGGCCAGATAGTAAGGATACAAAATAACTCTCCAGGCTCCAGACAAGTTATGTTTTATTATGTTTCAGCAATAGAAGATACAACTGAAACGATACAATATTTTATCAGCAGAGAGAGGAAACTGTGTGGTCAATCTTTGTTTAGCAGAAAAAGAAAATAATCAAAATATCAATCACAAAATTCTCTCTATTGGAAATTGGAGATAATATTGGGATCAATAAAAAGGCAGCGCGGTGCATATTGGCATCCCCCCAGGTGAGGGTCTGGGCCTCCGGGGAAGGGTCCCACCACAAGGGTGTACAAGGAGCAAGTCTTCCCTTGTCATTTTGACAAGAGGCCACTCCCAAGACTTCGTGACCACTCGGTCAAACAACAACACTGTAACCAGTGCGCCAAGGCTCCCCTTCAATTTTGGGATGTATGAAAAATAAAATAAAAATATAAGTAAAAAAGGGGCAAAAAGAGTAAAATATAAACATTGATGAAAAAATATGGAAGTATATGGATTTCGATTTAAGGCCAACTGGAAAACCAAAAAGAGATACCTGGCCAAGGTATCGAACAAGTATATTTGCTCCAAGAGACCATCCCACGGCATATAAGTTGGCCGTTGGGTAGCAATTGCCAACATGTGCTACCACTTCATGAATATCACCAAGAAATGAAGCTGAATAAAACTGCAAATTCCAAATATGGATCAGCTGCTTTGGACATTTCATCTTCACCCAAAAACATTAATATATTTTAATTTTTAAGGTTAATGTAAGGATATTACAATTATTGCCTGGATTGTATATGAAACTAGTAGTGCATCATCATCATTAAAAAGGGGCGTGAGTTAGTAACTTAGTACCCAACTACCCATGGACATCATTTCCTTATTTGGTTATTCCTAGCAGCCTTTGTCAAAAGTGATATAGAGCTTCACAAAATACTTTAAAGTAAAACGGGAAGTGGAGAGAGGGAGAGATCATATGCTTGAAATTCAAGAGTTTCATATTTAATAACATAGTCTTGGTGATAAAAATAGTAGATGATAATATTGAATCCATCTTTATAAAATAGAGTGGGAAAAAATCAAGCAAGGGTATCAACTACGCATTGTAGAATACGAAGGAAATGACAATATGAGTGACAACAATATTATTGATAGAGAAATATATGCATAAACCCTATCCATGGAAGTTCTCAACATCAATCTTCTTTTCTTCTTCCGTCATGAAATATGTTAAAGGAAATGAAGTGTTTTTTTTTGAGCTGGATCCTCAATGCTCATTTCAACAATTGGTACCCAAAGAAGGAGTTGCTTACTTTTAACACCGGTCATTTTTCTCATCTTCGATTTCTCTATGTATGCAGTCACCTCAATGGCATAGCTGACAAGGGTTTTAGTTACACCAAAGTAGTGTTCATAAGGCAACTTTTGTTTCACGAACATATCCACATTCTTCAAGGTTTTTCAGGGGGAGAACGCCTTTGGGAAATCCCAACTCATTAAGGAGCTCCACAGAATGATCATGATGTTGGCACTCTTCAGGCCCAAAAACAATTTCAGCTCCTGCTCGCTCATCTGCACATGATTTCTTGGAACTAGCCATTCTACTACAGATTCTGATAAAGAATCCGAGTATGTACCGGTGGGGCATTGAAGCATCAGATGAAGAATTTAAATACAGAAAGTAGGAACGAGAAATTCAGAGTTTGGTGACGAGTAGTTGAACTGAAAATGCTAGGTCGGAACTTGGGACAGTTGCCACTTATTTTCTTAAGAAGTAAATAATGTAGAAATTGCTATAAATAGCACATCTACTTTCTCCATCATCCAATCAAGAAAATCACCATTATGCATCTCGTTTTACTTACGATCTCATTAGTCCCCTATCACTTTACATCCATAAATCAGAGCCCATTAAACCTTGAAAATCCTCCCAATTCTCAATAATATTAAGAATTTGCATATAGAAATCCTAATTCATCCAAATTCATCCATGAATGAAGACAAAAAAATTAGCAAAATGGTTCAAAACATCTGATGGATACCTGAGGAGTGGTCACAGGACTATTTCCACAGCCTCTGCTGTTGAAAACCACAACTCGCCAGCCTTTATTTTTAGCTCTCACCAACATATGTCTAACATAAGAGTCCTCGCTTCCCCCAGTCAAGCCTGGCTGCAACATTCTCCTGTTAGCACATTCTTAATTATACCTTTACTAATGCAATCAAGCTCCATGGCGTGATTAGGATGGGATAACATACCAGTAGGATGAGCACGGGACAGTCCGGCGGCAGACTATCGTCTCCAGAAACCCAGTCGAGTGCTACAGAACCATCGTCTCTGGTGCGCAAACACTCTCGCCGAAGCTTGACATCTGGGAGGGTCCGAAAAAAAGCTGCGTAAATTGTCTCCGCGTGCCGATTCCATCCAATTATAGGGTATGGACGATAGGTGTTGTTGTGAAGGGATTTCAATGCGGGAAGGATAACATCTCTAGCTCCGCCAATAACTTCCACTGAGGGGTGAGGAATGACATGGCCAGATAGGATGCGCGTCGTGGATGTTGCCGCAGTAGAAGCTGTGCTGCAGGTTCTGGCATTCGAAATAGAGTATGATGGCTTCAGGGAGAAGCGGCGGAAGGAGGAATAGGTAGGGACAGCGGCTGAGCTTACGGAGGCTCTGGACATTTGCAGCTTGAAGAATGAATGGTTGAGGATATGAACCCAAACGAGAAAAATGTAAAAAAGGTAGAGTGCATCATTTTGTTAACAAGTCGGTTTTTTAGCTAAAAATAAAAATTCCAAAATAGGTACATAAAATATAATTGTAATTAGTTTCTAAAATACTAAATTTTTATAATATTTACTAATATATAATTAAATATAATTGTAATTAATTTTGCGCATTAACATACAAGAAAGTTGCATTTAAAAGGGGGGTTTTCTAATTTGAGCAACTTTTCAAATGTAATACTCCGCGTACATTTCATTAATGGAATCAACACAGTCTTATCAATTAGCACTTTAACATTAAATTGATGCACTCTTATTCGGAATTTTAAGCATTTTTTTATTTAAACAGCCACACATAATTGGATCACAAGTGCATTTATTTTAGTTTAAAACTGTATTTTATTTTAAAAGGAAAATTATTGTGTGCAATTACTGTAATTTAAATGTGCATTTCATTGTAATATAAAGAATGTGATATTGGGATATTATTATTAATAAATTCATATGCACCAAAATAAATTTGAAATGCACTTTATAGAACCGATTAAGTATGTGACGTTGTCATTAGTTTAAAATCCTTTTTATTAATTCAATACCTTGTTAGACAAAATGCACATTTAGAATATTGAAAATGCACATTTGATGTATGTGAAATTCATGATTTGTAGTAGCTTAAAATTAAATAACAATGAACATTATGCACATTTTTAGCTAAAGTGCATAATAGATTAAACAATTTTTTTATACATCGGAATTAAAAGTACACAAGATTAAAATGTGATCTCTTCTAATCCATTTGCATCCTCCCACAAAATTCTTGGCAATGAATGAGGGGCACTATGAAGAACAGTAACGCCTTTTTCAACTTGATGAGACTGGTGGTCTCTGATAGAGGTAAAAGTCTAGAGGGGTGAATAGACTTTTAAATCTTTTTCAACTTTAAAACGTTTATCTCTCTAAAGAATTGATCTATAATCTTTTGGGAGATTTATAGATGCACAGCGGAAGTCTTTAACCTCTTAGATAAATAGTGTATAACACTTTCTTTGATGGATGAAGTTTGGGTTTTAAAAGGTGAGCAGATGGCTTGGCAGTTGGCTAGAAAGTAGGAAACTGCTGAGGCAACTGCTGGCGAAATACTCAGTGCAAGATGACAGTGCACTCAGAATCTTTCTTAGAGTGGGAAGACCTTTCTGATGATATGACAAGGTAGTTTGATAATCAATCTTAATGAGAGTAGTGGTCTCAGCAGTTAGGTGGTAACCAGGGAACTGCTGAGGCACCTGCTGAAGTAAAAGTGAAGGTATGGGAAGATTGATTATGTGGAGTTTCTCAGGATGACGTGGGCTTTCTGAAGATGTGCATTAGTCCAAGTAAGTGGGAGTTTTAGTGGAGCAGTGGTCTCAGTAGTTGGGTGATATTGAGGGAACTGCTGAGGCACCTGCTGGGTTACCACTTCGAATTACAGTGATCAGTTTGAACAGACTTCTTGGAGATAGAGTTTTGAAGGTCTGGTGAAGTGGAGATGTTCAAAGGAAACACTTTTGAGTGAGCAGTGGGCTTAGCAGTTGGGTAGTCACTAGGGGACTGCTGAGGCAACTGTTATGCCTCGAGTAGAATTTCCTGAAATCTAATGGAAGAGACTTTATAGTTGTGATATTGTAAAGCTCTTGTATCTCAAAGAAAGTGAAATATTAAGCAGTAGGATAAGCAGTAGGGTCAAGTTAAGACTACTGCTTAGGATGCTGCTGGCAAACTACAATCTTTTATGAGAAGTGTTCAGTGTGTGCTTTGTTGACTGAAAATAAATCAACACACAGTATATCCTGCTTCATAGGTGGTGTAATCCTCCTACATCCAGTCACACCCTCTTTCAGATGGATTTCACTAATGTATTAAGCTCAATACACTTAGTGCCAATCTAGCCTTGACAACTCTGGCCTAGATTGAAGGTGTTTCACGAGGAGTACAACACCACTCCAAGCTACTCAATCCTTTAGGTTTTTCTCAATTGATCCGGTGGGGATCAAAAGGTACTCCTGACCTGTCTAACCACACTCAGGCCGGGAACAACTGTCCTCCTGAAGTGTTTACAACAATATCTGATGGGTTTACAAGAAAGTTCTAACCTCCAACTAGGAACTAAACTTCTAGGATTTAACAATGAACACTTGATACTAAGAAGTTTAGTGAAGCAAGAGTCTAAGCAGAGAGTCGTGGATAGAATAACACTTTTTCTTTTGCTAGATATTTCTTGAATGCTCAATAGAAGTATCTCTCTACTTAGGATGCTCAAGCTTGGTTTGAAACTTTCGTTTCAGCCTCTATTTATAGGCTTTTTGGTTGATCAATCTTATCTGTTGGTTAGGATAGATTGATCTCTTCCGTTGAATATTGGCGAGGACGATTTGCTCTTCATCTTCTTGTGTTGGAGCTTGATTCTGGACGTGTATTTTGTCTTCAATAATTCAGCCGCTGAAGTATCCCTTCAGAGGCAGTCCCATGTGTGCACTTTAATGCTCTGGACCCCAGTACTTGATCAGCATTAACTGCCTGCAACGTTTGTCTTCAATAATTTTGGGCGCTGAAGTATCTTGTATGCGTGCGTCCTATGCTGCCGCCCTCAGTACTTGATTCAGTATTAAATACCGGTCAATATTTGTCTTCAATCATGTAAATTCAATGTATATGATTTTTGAACCTATTTTCTTTTTGTGACATTTAATTAATCTTTGAGCTAAATAATATTTGCCGGTAGGATCTAAATATCCTATGAAGGTAAATAAAAATTATCTTATTGCATTTTTAGTTTTCCGGTAATATTTATTTAGTCCCAAAAATTGTACATTTACATTTGTCACTTAAAATTGAATGCTATAAAATGAGACACAATGTACACGTGCAAAGTATAGTGACATCATCAAAATATATCAAAATTGGATATGATTTATTTTACAAGGTCCATTAAAAATTCAGTTTTTGGGAGCCGGTGCAGTAGTAATGCTTATGTGTGTGTGTTTGTGTGCTTAAGCTTGGTTCTTTCACTCATTTTATCTGTTTAGAATTCCAATTGAAAATAAAATTAACCACCAAAGTGGTGCATACAAAAAAAAATCTTATTTTAAGATAGAAATTCAATTGTGCTTCTAGCCTGTTAAGAATTTAAGATTAAGTATAGATGAGTTTTGTGGGCTTTAAACCGGAATGCTTTAATATATACTATAGATATGTAGTTGGAATAATTTGACTTAAAAATGGAGTGCACACTAAATAAATCTCATCTTAAAACACCATAACAATTTAGCAATTCACCGCACCTCCCTCTCGATTTAGTTTCATTTTTAATTTTAATATACAAACTAAGTGAACTTCGTATGTGAGAATATTCTATGCGGTATTTAACTGTCTTTTTCTAGAAAATGGGGTTTGTCCGATGACAATCATACGTGTGACGTAACTTGAAATAGAAAAACATAATGATTTTGTGTTCTCCACACATTCTCTATTCCTTTTATTCTTTTAATGGCCATCCTTAATAAAAAAAGAAGTTATTATCAATATAAAAAAAGTTCTCATTTCTACAGAAAAGAAACCACTTTAGAGACCAATAATATGATGTAGAAGGTTGATTTGATCTGAATAAATTGGGAAGAGTACAAAAGTACATCTAATGACAAAGGAGAAAAAATGATAGGACTCATATTTCTACTCTTGGATGTATTGGTAGATATTTCGCTCCCAAATTAATTAGGGGACATGAGAGTACGCCCCACACCTTCCTAGCACCTACAAAACAAGTAGGATAAGTTAACACATAAATGGGGCGGACATATTGAGTTGAGAGCTCAAACAATACAAGAGAGAAATAAAAGAGAAGGATCGTCCCATGTTTGATTGGAATCAAACATCCTACCTATTTTTGTGAACCACATGTGAGTATAAGCATTTGAGAGCTTCTAAACATCTCTCCCTCACCCCATTCGAACTAAAAGGATAAGGAGGAAGGGAGAGCCACACAGCCCAAGAAAAAGGAAGAAGAAGGAGAGCCATCCGCAGGGTAAAAATCTAGTGCGTAGTCCTTCTTGTTCGACTCATATCTTGAGCTTCACTCATCCAATTAAAGCTTGTAAGGTGCCCTCTGAAAGCTCTAGAGAAGAGGAATCCATAGGCGTGCGGTTTGAAGGAAACGGAGCAGTTTAAGGCCTCCAAATCGTCCGAACACAATGAAACCTCGCAAAATACGTTTGTGGTATTCAAAGTAAGTTTGAATCCAAAACCTTCATTTCTATTGCCTAAATCCTTTGAATATTTGAAGAACTATTATACACTGGTTTAAGTGTATACAATGTTATTATATAGTAATTTTTATTGTTGGAAAGGTTAGATACTAACCTAGACAAAACCTTGAAAGGTTAGGGAACGAATTCGCCGAAAAACACCCGTTCTAGGGACTGTTTTCTTGTTGACGTTTAGGGGTTGAGCTAGCACTGTGAAGAGGATGCTTAACACTCATTTTTATGCAAGGAATCAGTTCTTAATCCACCTTGTCCGAAGCTTTGACCATTGGATCAAGAAAGAGAAATTTAAAGCTCATTTAAGGTGAGGATGACCGACTATATTGCTTATAATTAGTGAGTTAATTTCATAATATTGCCTAAAGTATTGATTGTAATTTTCATGGATTATTAATGATTAATAATTCCTAAATGAAAATATTGTTGCATATGAGTAAATGAAGCATGATATACAAATTTGGAGGAAATTGTGTATGATTGTGTATAATGAATATGAGGGCATGATAATGAAATAAATTGTGAAATATTGTGATAAGATATGCTTTTACTTCATGTAGAAAATTCATGAATGGATAAAAGTGATATTGTGACATTAAGATTATTAGATTATGTTTGAAAGGGAAAATCACTTGAGATGAGCAATATGATCATAAATTCGAAATTAGATGTTCTAAGATTATTTGACTAGTATTGAAATACTAGTTGGAATGTTAGCATGATAATTGATAGAATAAATCTTAAGGGCTTGGATTATGAAAGATGTACCTTTAAGTAGTCCTATGAGATACTTTAAGGTAGGAATGTATAAATGCTAAGTTAAGCTAGGAGTAGGCCTCAAAGACTACTCAATATCAAGTGATTCTAGGCATAAAAGTTGCTTGGGAATCTTAATGATATGATTAGAGGAAGCCTCTAACATATGGAAAGGTGACTAGAGGAAGCCTCTAGCACAACATAAGAAGACTAGAGTCAGCCTCTAGCATAATGAAGAGTGATTAGAGGAAGCCTATAACACGACGGGAAATGACTAGAGGAAGCCTCTAGCATAATGTAGAGTGACTAGAGGAAGCCTCTAGCACGAAATGGAGTGACTAGAGTCAGCCTCTAGCATGACGGAATGATATCGGTGAGTGTGACTATACTATGATGAAATGACGTAATAAGGTAAGCGTGGGCCCACGGGCCGACTACTTGACCTTATATATAAGGTAAGTAGGTTTTGAATAGGGTAACCGAGGGTTACAGCCTATAATATAGTATCACCCTAGATTGAGGGTCTTAGAAATTGAAACATTGATTATATACAGTGTAGTTGTCATTGTACTTTTCAAATGCTTCAAAGTACTGACCTCCCCTTCACGGGGGAGGCCATCTCACAGTTTCAGGTAGAACTTGAAGGTTGCTACCGCCGCCTGTTGCTTCGGGGAGATCAAAGGAAGAAGACTTGGCTCGTGCTTCTTCCGTTTCTGTTTTGAAAACAATATGAATAATGCTCATGGATATTATTTTTGAATAATTATTTGAGGGCTTGTATGCCTAAGTTGCCAAGTGTGGCTTGAACACTTGTATTAATGTTTCCGCTGCTTTAATGAATGTTTTACATTATGTTTGTTTATGGATGACTTATGTGTGAATGATATTCGAGACGCCTTGTATAATATGGACGAGTTAGACTGCGGTTGACTATTCATATTGTACGGCTGATTGTTGACGTGTCCGGATAGTTCCGGGGCGTGACAATTTCCCTTCATTAGGATTTTTTCCCATTGGGTTTTTTCCTAATGAAGGTTCTTAATGAGGCATCTCCCCAACACGGACAAGGGCGGGGATTTTCTAGTCTCGGAGAAGAGCAACTGACTTGGACTACTCCCTCTTAGCCGAGTCTACGTTTCGACTAAGGGAGTGGGGACTCATGATGGAGTAATGGGACTAGGCCCAGAGCCTAATCAATCCAAGCCCCAAACTTGGACCCGTGTATCTAAGTCCACAACCTGGAGCCTGTCTTCCAGCCCAGCAGGGAGCCTGTCAGTCCGGCCGACCTCCCAACACGGAAGAGTAACGGTCAAGCAATTAATGTGCTATTAATTATGTATTTAATTCCGTATTAATGTTGTAAATAGTTTGTCATTATTATCGGTAACATTTACGATCTGTATACGCCTATAAAAGGCGGGTTGTAATTCAGATTAGGGGAATCAATTTGTATATGTTATTCTTGGCAACTAAATCTCCTAGCTACTTTCCATTATCGTTCTTTATTTCCTAACTCCTTCTTGAGTGTCGTACGTAGCTTTCCTAAAAGCATACGAGCGTCCTATTTTGGACCAACAACTACGACCGATCTTTCTTTGTTGGATGGTCACATAAAAGCTCCCGAAATAGGACTGAAACAGTTTGAAAATTCCAAAATACGGCTGTAATGTTTTTTATTCCCAAAATAGGAGCAATTACTGCCATGGTTGAAGTCTGGTACTGCCAAAACATGACAGTAATTAGTCCTATTTTGGGAATAAAAACATGGCAGCCCTACTTTGGAATTTTAAAACCTTTTTAGTCCTATTTCGGGTAATATTCTCTTTTTCCACAGGGCTGAACAAATGAGAACATTATACTTTAATTATTTAAATATAAATTAAAAATGGTATAATGATTTAAATCAATCAACTGAACGATAGGTGCGTAATTGTCACCTTTTTCGAATGTTCCTCCTAACTGTATTGTTACTTGTTAGTAAATTGGAAAACAATAAATTACATTATTAAACAATTTATTATTGTAAATTCTAGAAAATACTTCTCCTTCCGTCCCGCAAAATAGTTCCTGGTTTTCTTTTTGGGTCGTCCCAAAAAAATAGTTCTCATTTCCCTTTTTGGAAAGTTTTGTGTGGCTACCATTTATTTACCTTTATCTTACTCAACCACAACCATATATTTCAACTTTATTCTCACTTTCTTAAACTCCGATCCAAATCCTTATGTGAACTATTTTATGGGTATGCGGGAGTATTTTAACTTGAGAGAATTTGACTTTGCATTAGATGTTTTGTGTGATATTTGATTTTCCAACCTATTTTCAAAATCTATGCAACCCAATTTACTATAAAATCATTTGACTTTGCATCCCACTCCTTCAAAATTTTTGGCTCATGGAATGCATACATTAATGAGTTTAAGAATGAGATGTAAAATCAAAGAAAAATGCTAGAAGTACAAACACACTTACAAAAAAACTTACAAACAAGTGATGTGGCTATTCTAATTACCATTGATGTAAAAATGTTGTAAATGTGATGTATTAAATAATGTGACGATTCCACACAGGGCCTTCTCTAGAACGTTTGGTGCGCTAGACAAATATAAGAACATAGGTAATAGTCCTAATTTGAAACAAAAACAATACGTAGTACTTTCTCAGTTCTTTTTAATTGCAACGCTCGCATTTTCACTTTTGTAAAATTTTTGACCATCAATATATTTAATTCCCTAATTGTAAAAATTTCAAAATTTTGATTTTGAAGAATTAGATTTTTTTATAAAAAAATAGCATTTTTAAATAAAAAATAGTCAAAGTAGAGCACGCGAATAGTAAAAATTTTCTAATATTGCAACTATTTAAGAACGGAGGTAGTATAATATTTGAAGCAATAGGGAGAAAACTTGATCACGAAAACTATTCAGTAACATTGCTAATATGAAGAATTATTTAATACTCCATCCGCCCATAAAATTCTTCCCAGTTTGACTTGAATCGGGGTTTAAGAAAATGAGAATAAAGTGAAAATCTATGATTGCAGTCGAGTAAGAAAAAGATAAATGAATGTTAGCCATACAAAACTTTCCAAAAAAGGGAATGCGAAGAATTTTTTGGGACACCTCAAAAGGGTAAGTGGGAAGAATTTTATGGGACGGAGGGAGTAACTTTTTTGAAGAACATACTTAAGAATAGATTTTATAAAGATCAAATTTAAGGTTAGATTTGATAAATATATACTTAAGAAAATGTTTTGTGAAACAAGAATACAATAAAACAAAATTTGATAACTGATGGAGTAATAGGAATAGGCCCAGAGCCTAATCAGCCCAAGCCTCGAACTTGGACCCATGGATCCAAGTTCATAACCTGGAGCCTGCCTGCCAGCCCGGCAGGGAGCCTGCCAGTCCGGCCGACCTCCTAGCCCGGAAGAGTAACGGTCGAACAATTAATGCGCTATTAATTATGTATTTAATTCCGTATTAATGTTGTAATTAATTAGTCATTATTATCGGTAACGGTTATGATTTGTATACGCCTATAAAAGGCGGGATGTAATTCAGATTAGGGGAAGCAACTTCTATATGCTATTTCTGGCTAACTTTCCATATTCGTACTTTCATAATTCTTGTTTGAGTGTCGTACATAGCTTTCCTAAAAGCCTACGAGCGTCCTATTTTGGACCAACAATAACTATAATTTGAAATTAATAATTAGATATTAATTGTCTATATATCGCATGTCTATCATCTACATAGTACAACATTGTTTTTTAATTGTTTGGTACATTGTTTGATTGGATGTATGAATATCCAAAAGCTCATATTCATTACTATGTTTGACAAGTTTTTTGACTACTTATTTATAGCAAAAAGACTAATTTTTTAAGGTACCCCACATATATTGTCAAAAAAATGGTGCCTCACATATAATTGGTGCCCTAACTCAAAATAATGTCATCCAAAACAACTGGATTTCTCCCTTTTTTTAACCTTTGCATTCCAGAAAATACTAGGAATTCTCGTTCCTGGAATCATCATTGAGCTCATCTATACTCGTTGGCCAGACAGACAATGCAGTACAGTTAATTAGATACCCATTGCTATCGCCGATCTTAGTTTATCCATCAGCGATTACGCCACTTAAAGAACATAGAAATAATTTATCATTTCAATCATTGTCCACGGTCCACCATCTATCCATGAAAGAGGATGAGAAAAGAGAGATTATAGTAAAGCAGTTCATAGACAGGGATTTCAGCTGGTGATGGTGTTGGGGGGATTGGCAGTGACGGAGAATGACAGCGGTAGAGAAATTATTTTCGAGCAGCGATACCATCAGTCGCCCGTTGTGACGGTGGCGACACTATTACTTTCCTCATTGATGTTCGATTTCTTCTCCGATGGTCGACAGGTCATCTTTGCGGAGGCCAGTGGAAGCGGGGGAAGTGCCGGTGGAGGAGGTGGTCTTGGCGGTGCTGGATTACATTGGGTGTCGGTCGGTGTAACCTCACCTTCCAATGTTGGAATAGCTGTCGCTGTTACGGCCATGGCCGGTATTGCCTTGGCCGTTACTCTCGTCTACTCTCGTAGGTAAAAAAAACACAAGAGTTTAGTTTATAAATCACGGACCATCATCACTTTAAACCCAGATGAATTGAAAGATAACACTATAACAGATAATTATCAATCGATTTATTCAATAGATCCAACTGAATAATTGTTTCTATGATCAAACAAAGGTGAATGATAGATATACAGGTAGAGATTTTTATACATTTGCCTATAGATAGATTGTGATTGTAGCAAAACATAGAGAAGGACTTTGCTGTGGCTTGTGGAGTCCTCATCCATATTTCATTCTCTTGTATATAGCGCATAATCTGTAGATACCAGCGCACATTATTTTTTTAGTAACATTATTACTGTACATTTTCACTTTGTATTCATAGCACAAGTTAGATGAAGAACGGGAGAAAGATAATGTGTAAGAATTTGTGCATCTGAGACTTCTTTGTGCAGGGGAAACCTTAAATCGCCCTGGTCCAAGAGACGAAGAAAACATGCCCTTTCAGCAAAAGAATGGAAGAATTTATTTGATGCAGATGGAAGATTGAGTGATGGTGGAGTGAAGTTCTTGAAGAAAGTTAGAAGTGGAGTATGTGTCAATTTCATACTATGTATCTATTAGTGTGCTTGTGTTTGTCAGTACTTCTTATGTCCACATAATTATATTTCCATGTCTCCAACATGTGACAGGGTGTCGATCCAACAATACGGGCAGAGGTTTGGCCTTTCCTTCTTGGAGTGTATGTGTCCTTCTTAAGTTCTTATTTCCATTTCATGAATGATGAGTCACAGTACCTTTCCTCCTTGGAGTGTATGAACCCTTCTTGGGTTGACTGCTACATCATAACTTTTTGCTCGAACCACTGTTCTAAAAATCCCTCCTAGTCCTCGGCCCCAACTAGGTGATATGCCTCCCTGGCTTGCTTCCGGTTTTTCTAATTTCAGCATGCATAACCAGCTAGGCCGAAATTAATCAATGCCCAAACTCAATTAAATACTCAGCTTCTAGTCTACCGTCTTCTAGAACACAAGTTGGAACCTTGCTAGCAGAAAGTAGGTTAAATACTTCCTCCGTTCTTTATACTCCCTCCGTTCTTTATTATCTGTCCTCTTAGGCTTTGGCACGGGTTTTAAGACGAAAATAATAGGGGTAGTGTAATAGGTGTAGTTGGTTGTGGGTAAATGAAAAAGTAGGAAAGAGAAAGGGGTAATGGTAATAAAAGTGGGGGTATAAAGGTATTTTGATTGAAAAAACTTACCAAAAAAGGAAAGAGAGACAAATAATTAAAAACGTCTCAAAAAGGAATACGAGACAGTTAATAAAGAACGGAGGGAGTACTAGATAATTAGAAGCATGCACAAGCACCACATTTTCTATATCCTTATATTTCCTTTTCTAATCTATCTCAGATACTATTGGCACTTCTGTGGGTAGGTTGGGTGCTTACTTTAACTCTCCATGACTAAAGCGGCATATTTAGTCTATACTTATGTGCCTTCATAGTATCATCCTGGGTTAGTTTGAGACTGTTTTTAAGATGGTACAATAATTTTGTGTGTGATGTTGTTTCATCCCCAGATTTTTTTACTTGTAGCTTACGATAGGACTAATGGAGATTGTAGCAGCAAAATATGATTTTTTGTCATAAGTCATAACATTTCTCTTATCAATAATTGTAAACGAGCACATCATAGAAGCTTTTGTAGTTATTCATCACATGGAGCATAAAGAGTATCTTTAGTAGACTAGTAGTTAATTGCTGTTTCTCTACTCATTATTCATTTTCATTTCTCACTAACTATTTGTCAGTTGGACACATTTAGCAAATGTTTTAGGAACCTAACCAGAAAAATCTATTTACTGTGGCAGTGAGTGTGAGTATTTGACTAACTAATCGTTGTTATTTTCTTCTTATTTTCTTATAATTAATACCATAGAAAATGTCCATGCATAAAAGGTACTAATTTGTGATTGACTATTGTTGATTTTATTTGGGCTTAATGACTTAATTGGTGTGCTTTCATATATTAAATGGTTGAAATACACTGTAAGAGGTGTGTGGTAAAATCATTTGTTTATTCTTAGCTGAAACATTTCAAGGGGCTTTTAACATGTAAGAACATTAGGTTATTCTTATTGTGAGTTGTCATCATTTACAAATAAATGCATAATGACTTTGAAAAGGCACTACTAGGTAGTAAGAAATTTTATTACTTTGGAACACATTTAAATGTTAGGAAAATGAAAAAAGTGCCAAGGGAAAATTTTTATGTCGATTTTACTGATACAATACAAAGGAAGATTTAACTGTTCAATTTCTATATTAGAATAATGCATCTTTTAGATATTTCTTAGTCTTTATTCTATAGATATACAACAACAACATCCAAGCCTTAATCCCAAAAGATTTTGGGGTCGACTAACATGAATCGAACCATGATATCAGTGCCAAAAAGAGAAGACAAACAAAAAGAAAAAAAAAGAAGAAAAAAAATAATGATAAAGTAAGATAAAACAGATACGCTAAAGATAAATATAAGATAACAATAACATAAGAACACAGGGAAGATAAAAGACAAAAAGATAAAAAGGGCATAAAAAGCTAGAAGATAAAAATAACTTAAGAATATAAAAAGATAAAGAAGATAAACGATAAAAGAAAAAGAGAGGAAAGATAGAAAAGAGATCAATCGTCCACTAGAATTTGAAAAGATAGAATTATTCAATAGATATATATAAATGAAATGAGTTTGAAAAAGTGTCTAAAATTTATTTATTGAGTTTGAACCCGATTTTTATTTATTAATAATCCCCCCCCCTCCTCTTTTTCTTTCTATACCCCCTGGAATTTTCTCCCTATTTCTTTTCCCTTACAAATTCCTGGATTTAAATGGACACTTAGCGTTTTCAATTTTATCGTTTTGAGACTAAAGCTACAATAATTTGCCATGTACCAAACATCAAACATTTACTTTAGCGGGTCAATCATTTCAAACTGCTGAAGTTGGTCAAACATCTCTTACAGTTTTTTGTTTAATGTGTTCTCTGCATCTGCAGTTATGATCTGAAGAGTTCAATGGAAGAGAGAGAGGCAATTAGAACTCGGAAAAGGTATTTCATGCTGAAATATCCCATCCATATTTCATGTCCAATGGCTCATCCATTAATCAGATGTTTCTTATTCACCCCTTTTTATTTTACTTGAGTTCAAAATTTCACCCTTTCTACATCTCAACATACTGCAGAAAACAGTATGGAAACCTACGAAGAAAGTGTTTGCAGATGTCAACAAATGGGGATGATAATACTTTGAAGTTGAAGGAGAGTTCTAGAAATAACAATCAAAGTGATAATTCTAGTCAGGTTCTAAACCCTCTTCCCCTTGAATGTGAGAATCCGAAAAGCAAAGACCCCACTACAACTGCATCCAGTCCAGTTCTTGGTGAGTCTGATGAGTCATCTATTACAACTGCAAATATTTCTGCTGATGAACATCCGTCAACCAATTCTGATACCTCTGATGAGCCTGATGAAGAGCAGCAACCTTTCCTTCGCCGTAAAGATTTAGAAGAAACCAACACAGAGTCAACCACTCTCACCAAGCCAGAAGGCAGCTTCAACAAAACAGAAGATTTTGCGACATGGAAACGTATAATACGTGTTGATGCTGTCCGGGCAAATGATGAATGGGTTGGCCATTCACCAACCCAAGCTGCAGTTTCTGAGATCAAGGCACATCAGTTGGCCGAGAGTGTAGCATTGAAGGACTATGATCATCTGGGGCCCTGCAGGACCTATCATGCGGCTCGTCTAGTCTCTATCCTTGAAGCCTACGCCCTCTATGACCCTGAGATTGGGTACTGCCAGGGGATGAGTGATTTGCTCTCTCCCATCATCTCGGTGATCGAGAAGGACGATGAGGCATTCTGGTGCTTCGTGGGTTTCATGCGGAAAGCACGTCACAACTTTCGCCTCGACGAGGTAATATTGAAGTGTGGTGTATTCATATAGAATGTTCTCTAATGTATTCTCTTGTGTGTTCAAGATTAGAGAATTTTATTCTACACATGCTATGATATTCTAAAACACCCCACTAAAATACATGACCACATTCAAAACACCAAACACCTTAACTTTCTAACAGGTAGGGATCCGGAGACAGCTGAGCATTGTCTCGAAGATCATAAAGTGCAAGGACTCGCATCTGTACAGACACCTGGAGCAGCTTCAGGCAGAGGATTGCTTCTTCGTGTACAGGATGGTGGTGGTTCTTTTCAGGAGGGAGTTGAGTTTCGAGCAGAGTCTATGCCTGTGGGAGGTGATGTGGGCAGATCAGGCGGCAATTAGGGCTGGGATAGGAAAATCGGCTTGGGGCCGTATGAGGCTCAGGGCTCCTCCGTCGGAAGATCTTCTTTTATATGCAATAGCGGCGTCGGTGCTGCAAAAGAGGAAATTGATCATAGAGAAGTATAGCAGCATGGACGAAATCATGAGGGAGTGCAATAGCATGGCCGGGAATTTGGACGTTTGGCGTCTTTTGGATGATGCCCATGACTTAGTTGTGACCCTGCACAACAAGATATAGGGAGGCATCCCCTTTTCCGTGCTTGCAGAACAAAACAGTTTTTTAAATGTATACATGAGTTTTGAGTTGTATTGCCCCGTCAACATTTAAGAGTTCGAATTTAGAGTAAGCTCTACGGTTGGTTGTCGAGTATCTTGTTAAATGTGCTGTACTGTATCCTCATATACTTTAGCTGTTTTAATTTGAACTGTTGCCCTGCTTTATCATTAGAAAACACGAATACAAAACTTACTTCTCTGTTTTAAATTTAAGAGCTGTTTTCCCTGGAACTGGTCGAGTCTCTTCTACTAGAAACATGTTTTTCTTGTAAGATCTGTTTTCTATTAAGTTAGAAAAGCAATAGAAGGTATATTAATGCAAGTATTGTGAGGCAGAATGAAGAAATAATGGGAAGTCCGGGTGGGGCATTTGCATGATTGAAGTCTTTCAACTGCATACACAGTAAGGTTAACTCCCATGAGGTTATCCCAAACTCTTTCATGGGGATTCAACTACTGACGTGTTTTGACGAGTCGAATCCATCAGCCTGAAGTTTGATTTAGAGTTCCGATGGCTGTCGTGTTGTGGTGGCTAAGGAAGTGGTCAAAGGAAGCATATTGTTTAGACTTTAGACTTTTAGAGTGAACTAATCTTTTCAAGTGCATAAATTTTCATCAAGTTAATGAAGGCGTGAAGGCATTCTTGCAGCTTGTGCTATTTTGCATAAGAAAACTGTGAACATACCAATGCAACTTTGAAGATTTATAATTCCTCCATCCCTCTTCGAATCCTTTTGCATTAAAGTATATACTCCGTAAAAATGAAATAAAAACATGCTGCTGTATTAGCATCCTTACAAGTCATTTTGTAATAAATATGCTGAAACACATATTCTGCTGTATCCGAATTCCTAAAATAACTAAAGTAACAAAGTATAAATTGTTAGTTAATAAATAAAAAATAAAAACACTCCTACTATTTCATGAGAAAACAAATATTCCATACCCCATATGCATTTATAGAAATTTCATTTACAATGCTCCGTATTAATATCTGCATGAATTGAAAGAGTTATTTTTAGTTTAGGGAGTTTTTTTTCTTTCCTTTTTGTGCCATTTTAGGCAGTAAGCCTGGCTACGGCTTCACTTTCATTTGAGCTCGGAGCAGCATAACTACATACAGTACTTGACTTGTCGCCATGTCTACAGCCATAGACCACGTTGAATCAGAATCTGGATCGCCGGGAACACCGCCGCCGACACTGAACACTGAGCTGGAGCCGGCTGCACCATCAGTCCCGGAACCGGATCCGGACGATGATACTACTCAACCAACGGGATCTCCACCAGATAATGCGGAAGATCCGAAACCGCTTGAGGCGGAAGGCAATGGAATTCCTCCCGGTATAGTGGAACCAGCCAATCTGGAGCCCCCCTTTTTGTCGATCCAGTCGAACGGATCAGCCAATGGCTCCGAATTTAAGTCTAATGATTCTGAAGATAGTGCCGCCCAATCTAATGAAGCCGATAGCAATCAGAAACTTCGGAAAGATGAGGGTAGCCGAACTTTTACAATGAGAGAATTGTTAAATGAGTTGAGGAATGGTGGTGATGATTCGGAACCGCGCGAAGCTGACACTCCTCACAGGTTTTTAATTCTTTCTCGGTTCCTCTATACGATAAGACTGCATCAACGCCTTAAAAGAATTTATCATGCCAACTTGATAGCCTTTTACTAGAACTAGAACAAGGTTCACACTATTTGTTTTTTAATTGTTTTGAGTTTCAACATGGAATGCTATCGAACCTTGTCTTCCCTATATGTATCTGAGATAATTTGAGCCAGTTTAATGATTTGAAGTTTTAATACCTAACTGAAAAATAAGAAAATGAGGCCTCTATATCTCTGTCAGCTTGATTTTGAAAGAAAATAAACTGTATCTCCTATTTAGCTATCTTCAACCATGGTTTGTCAAGTAATTCTGATGTAGCTTTAAGATACATGACACATCTCCTTTTTTGGGGGCATTCGATGTTAACATCTCCGTAAAAGCAGGCTTGGCCCTCACTTCTACAAGAGCTTTTTTGGACATTGTAATCTATGAACCCACATTCACAATATACTTTTGTGGCCTCTTTTACTGTTGTGCATGCTACATGGAAGATAGGAAGAGAGTTAGACCCCCCATTGTCGACTAAAACCCATAGTTGCTCTCATGTCTTAAGCAATTATGAAGTGACATACATCTAATGATCGATGGAACGTATGAGTAAACTATACTGCTAGTTCCACCTTATGTCTTAAGTCTTTTCATGTCTGGCAATTTTTTCCCCGATTTGCAGTCTTGTAACTTATAAAATCTCTTTGACACTTTAGAATATCGGGTTGCGTATATTTCTTTGTTGCAAAACCAGAGGCTTATAAATTCAGTTACTTCTTTGCGTATATTTGAATCCCCTCCCCTCCCATCTCCCCCAAACTGCAGTCAGGAAAGCAATCGTACAGATCACACTGATGCTGCCTTGGAGCTGATCAACAATGTCACAGGTGCTGATGAGGAGGGCCGGTCTCGCCAACGTATCCTAACCTATGCTGCTCGGAGGTAAGCATCTCATCTGGCCTACAAATGATTTTTGCTGGCCATGGGAATAAATTCTAACTCTGTGAATCATAGTAGTCAATGGCGAGATATGGCACACACCATGAAAAAGAGGCCGTCACCATAGTGCCATATTCTCCATATGCGCCATTTGTATAAGCGCCATTCGTATATGCGCCATCGCCATGCGCCACAAAAAATGCCTTTGAGCCATGGTGATCGCCATGCGCCATGACAACTATGCTGTGAATGTATTATCTTGGGATGCATTTCAGAGTTTCAGACTTTCAGTGAACATCCTTTGGTTATTCATTTCTGCTTTTCTTGTCTTTCTATTTTTGGTCACTTAGTTGACTAATGGAGCAGTTTACTAAAATTTGGAATTTTGAATTGTTGTAATGCCTAATACAAGATTTCATGAATACATGTTCTGACTTCGGTGCAGGTATGCTAGTGCACTAGACCGAAACCCAGAAGATTATGATGCACTTTACAATTGGGCACTAGTTCTTCAGGTGTAGTTTTAGTAGTTATTGTCATTAAGTTTTTCTCTCTCATTTATATGTTTATCCTTTTCAGGGACATTTTTAGTGGCCGTTTGGCTTATTAGAGATTATTTTTACCAAACCCTATTTATTGGATGGGTCCGCAGATTTGATTAAAAATGAATTAAGTAGAATTGTTGGTGCTTTTTTTGCTGAAAATGACCATTTTATCCCTTTTTATAAATTTGTAACCTATTCTATGAATAGAATGTATTGTAAACACAATATTTCACACCACAGCAAATTCAATGAATTCTGCTACAACTTCAGTAGATTCAACGACTTCATCCATTTTAAGCCTTATCACACGGGCTCTTATTTGTATTTTCACTGCTTTTGGTTTCCACTAGCAAAGCTGTGTTGATGTACATTTGAATTAACTGGTCTAAAAACTATGTATTGCTTTTACAATTCCAATGTTCTTGCCTTGACATCTAAATATATGGAGAAACATCTTATTGAAGTTGTGAAGTGCAATTGTTCTTGATTTGCCTTATTGAACTATTATTTACACCTATATTATCTATGTTGAAGCCCACATATTCAACTCTTTTGTTACTTGAATGTAAATTCCCGTCGGGCACATTTAGTCCTGGATTAATCTTATTCAACAATTGTTTTTATAGTATCCATGCCACCTTTTCTTTTTCCTCCAGGAAAGTGCGGACAATGTTGATCCAGATTCCAGCTCACCTTCAAAAGATGCTTTGCTTGAAGAGGCTTGTAAAAAATATGAGGAGGCAACTCGGCTTTGCCCTACACTCAATGATGTAAGGGAGTAGACCTTCATTTGGAGAGTCGTTGCTTCTGCACTTCTGTTTGACAACTACTAAGTCAAGAACTTCTGGAATATCACATTACTGCTTTAAAGTTGAGCTCTAACCATAGTGTTTATCTAACATATGTTCACTGAGAAAGCAGGCATATTACAATTGGGCAATTGCAATCTCTGATAGAGCAAAAATGCGGGGTCGAACAAAAGAAGCAGAAGAATTTTGGAAACAGGTTAAATATGTTCATGTTGTACTCTTTAGTTGTTTGTCAAATATCTCTTCCTATCTTCCAGCCACTTACGATTCAAATGTATATCTAAAAAACTATATAAAATGTATGAAAAGGAGATTTTAGAATTTTTATCGTTTTACTGGTGAACTTTCTATGGGTATTCAATAATGATGACCGAACAATTTCTGCTGGAATGCTTGTTACTTTGGTTGTCACTGTACATTAAGTTTTGATTAACAGAAATGCTTGAAATGAATTTGAACAACTTTTAATCCATGTACTTGCAAATTTTCAGGCAACTAAAAACTATGAAATTGCTGTCCAGCTCAATTGGAACAGTCCTCAGGTAACCTGTAACTCAGCCAACTAGCCCATGTTACACCAAATTGTTTATTTTTCAAGCCATATAACGTATTTGTAGGTTCTTTCAACCTAGGGAATCTCAAGTCATTATATTTTCTGGTGTTAGTTCCTTGTTATTTCACTTTTTTTGTGACTTGTAATATTTTCATTTCATTCTTTCTGGTGCACTTACAGTTCAGATAGTTACTGGACATCTCTAGTCTTCATGCTTGCTTTTTGAGCTGGCAAATGCTGCCTTTTGATTTATTTTTTCGTAGTTCAGCTCATTCTTACATATTTTTTTAATCTAGGCACTCAACAACTGGGGACTGGCTCTGCAGGTATCTCCAAAGAGTCACCATTTATTTCTGTTCAATTTGTGTTCAATCTGTCAGAAGTGAATTCATACAGCTGTCTTTCATAGTTTTGTACTTTTGTTTCCTTGGCTCCAAGCATGATATCTGTAATCTATATCTCATAGCATGCTTTAAATGTTTTTCTTTTGAAGGAACTCAGTTCAATTGTCCCTGCTCGAGAGAAGCATACAATAGTTAAAACTGCAATCAGTAAGGTACATTTGATGTTTTTTTGAAAATAGATGACCATCCCAAAGTATGAAATGTGAATTTATTTTAGAGCTAGGCAAATTTTGAATTCATTTTCTGTAGTTGCTTCCATTGACATTATCAGTGTTGAATGCAGTTCCGTGCTGCGATTCAACTGCAGTTTGATTTCCATAGGGCAATTTACAACCTTGGGACTGTTCTGGTGTGTTTCCAACCTTCTTTTATCCAGCTCTAGGGCTTTATATATTTTCCTACCACATTCACTGCAAGAATCTAAGATACGAAAAGAACATCACTAAGCGAAAAGAAGTCGATATATTACTGACTACATTTTTTTGGCACACATATTGCAGTATGGACTAGCAGAGGACATGTCTAGAACAGGGGGAGCCATGAGTTCTAAGGACATATCTGCAAATGAGTTATACAGTCAGTCTGCAATTTATATTGCTGCTGCACATGCACTCAAACCAAATTACTATGTAATACATCACCTTTTAATAAAAAATGGAAAACATACTGCATTGCATATTCTTGTTTGTTGTCGCTATGAAGTATGAAGGAAATGTTCCTGTTGTTTTTGGAAGCTATGGCGTCTTTGGATATTGTTTTCTGCTTTCAGTTGTAAAAAAAACTAAATCCAAAAATTCCAAAAACTAGAAATCCTTTGTACTCTGTTCCGCATTCCGTGGACCACTTGTGTATCACTCATTTTGATTGACTGAAATCATGTTAACTTTTTATTATACAAGTAGACATGGACCAATCAAAATGACTTGTACACAAGTGGCACGGGAAATGTGGTACAGAAATACGTGAATCCATTATTATTACGTAGTAATATTTTATTACATAAAAGACTTTTTAATTGTAAAACATAAAAATGAAAGAGAAATTACCCAAAATAGGATTAGAAATGTTTGTATATTCCAAAATAGGACTATCATGTTTTTATTCCCCAAATAGGACTAATTACTGCCATGTTTTGGCAGTACCAGACTTTAAACATGGTAGTATTTTCCAAACTTGGCAGTAATTACTCCTATTTTGGGAATAAAAACATGGCAGTCCTATTTTGGAATTTTCAAACTTTTTTACACCTATTTCGGGAATTTTCCCAAAATGAAAACTGACATTGATTCTGAATTCTATCGCCAAGAATGTGAGGTCTTATTAGTTTTAATGCTAATGAATATATAAGCACAAAAGAAAATATGTAAATGCATTTCTGTTCCAACATCTTCTGTAATTGACTAGGAGTGGCAGAATGATCATAAGTTCGTCTGCCATTTTAGTGTGTCAAGTGATGCTTTACTGTTTTATTTTGCAGGTTTACACCAGTGCTCTGAAACTAGTCCGTTCCATGGTATGTGTAAAATGCAGACGCAGATGAATATCTTTGTGCTATGTGGTGATATAGGTTTCTGAGATTTCAATAGGGATAACCACTCTTTTGTCTTTCTTGGTTCTTTGTTGGACATATATATAAATTTTCCGAACTACTAAGAAAGTCGACAAAAGATAATTTGAATTATAGTTCTTTAAAGAAAATCTTGTATTAAAAATAACAATTGATCGGTAGGTTGAAACTTCACTCTAGGTTCCTGTGGCAATCAACCTACTATCTCTCTGATTCATATTATATATAAACATCTTCACATATATTTTAGCAATGGTCAATTCCTGTTACCAAGGATGGGATGCAGTTTCATTGATTACGTCAGGATAAACTTTAACTGGGTCATCCATGTACTTCCAGCTGCCTCTACCCTATCTAAAGGTTGGATATCTAGCTGCACCACCTGCTGGAAATCCACTTGCACCACATAATGATTGGAAGCGTTCTCAATTTGTTCTGAATCATGAGGGACTACACCAGGTAAAAGTTTCTTTTATCTTCACTAGTTACTGTAATTGTGAGATAATTCAATGGACACAGGGTAACAAGCTTGATGACCACACTTTTAGTAGTTCTTTCGGACATGAAAAGCTCTCTAGATAGCATCATTATTCTGCTCCAATTGCACATTGGCTGCTTATCCTGAAACCTTTTTGTTTTCAACAGATCAACACGGTTGAACAAAGACGAAGCCTCTCCTCAAATCCTGGAGATAGCACGGGTTCGAGCAGCCAAGTTATCAAAGTTGACGTGCCTGATATCGTCTCCGTGTCAGCATGTGCTGATCTAACATTGCCACCCGGGGCAGGCCTCTGCATTAATACAGTTCATGGACCTGTCTACATGGTAATTTTTACTATTTTATTTTCCAACTCTGCATTAAAAGCGTTTAATTCCTTTCTCAGCTGATTTCAGGGTAAAAATTCCATCTTTTGAAAATTTCAAGGGAACAGGCCCAAATAGCCCCTCTTGTTCTATTTCATATCCGTCTCCTAAACCTCTGATCTAAAAAATCATAACAGGCTTACTTTAAAAAACAGTCTATTGAGACACTTTAGTAGAACTGTACCTGATATAGCAGGGCACCCTTGGAAAAATTTAGAAAAGTTGATAATGTTATATAAAAAGTCATAAAGTTTTTTAAAAAGTGCAAATAAAAGTTAAAAGTGTTAAAGTAAAAATGGAAACTTTTTCTGTTTTTTTACAACTTTTTGTATTTTTATTTCCACATTGTTTAAGTTTTTACAGTTTTTTCAAATTTTCATCACTTTTCCTCATTTTTCAAATGGCAACCTCCTATAGGTCAGATTCTGGTACAATTGATGGATTTATTGTTTTATCTTCAAATTAAGTGTGCTTATATGATACTACGTACTTTTTAAATCAGTACAATAGTCTATTTGATCATTTTCACAAAAGTCAATTTTCACCATCCTTTGAAGGGTTTTCTTGTACATTTTATCATATTTTGTCATGTGAATATCAGATTGCTGATTCATGGGAATCGTTGGACTGGTGGCTTGATGCAATACGTCTAGCTTACACGATTTACGCTCGAGGCAAGAGTGAGGTTCTGGCAGGTATCATTACCGGCTAATTTTGTGGGAGTAGCCTTAACTTTGCGAACCTGCTGACGTACATGTAATTATGTGGTCTTTCATACTTTTCCTACTTCCTTATGCTATGGATGTAGTTTAGAGAACTATATATACCTTGAGTCCAAGTCAAAAAGCTTGAAATGATTTCTTTTTTTAAATTTTCATTGACTTGTAGAGTTCTTTGCCTTTTCTGTTATGCATTATCAATGCATGATTCATGAATTCCGATTGTCAATTTTTGATGTAATTTTTATTTTTATTGTTTTGGAGGAAGATCCATGATTTTCACTACAGAAATGTGCAAATGTGGTGAACTCACAATAGTTCTGAATAATAACTATATATTTTGCACCAGAGACCAGTGTCTTACTGTCGTCGATGTTGTATATTGGGTAATGGCTAAGAGCCAAAAAATGCCATATAAATATGGTGGATTGTGGGAAATAACGATGGAAGTGTTTCGGACTAGATAAAAATGCAACTATATATTTATTGGCAAATTATACCGTATGACCGGTATACGGTAAGCACCGGTATACGGATTTCTTTAATTTTTTTCCTTTTGTTTTTAAAAAATGCTAATAACTTTTTTATTTTTGATCCGATATTTATAAAATTTATATCAACATTTTTAATTTTTCATGATCTTTCAAATGAGACCAATATTGCTTATGTAATTTTAAGTAATTATCGAACTATTATATTAATGAGTATTGGATTATAAGGAAAATCGAACTAAATTTAATACAGAAAAATAATTGTGTAAATCACAATTTATCTTAAAATTGTGTATATAAAAAATTTATTTTATTATATATTTATACATATGAGTTACATATTTTTATACGTAAAGTTACATATTTGTACACGTAAAGTTACATATTTCTACACACGAGTTGCATTTGGCTTGCCTGAATGTGAGTTACATATTTTTACACGTAAAGTTACATATTTTTACACGTAAAGTTACATATTTATACATACGAGTTACATATTTATACACACGAGTTGTATTTGACCTGTCTGAACGTGAGTTACATATTTTTACACGTAAAGTTACATATTTATACACGTGAGTTACATATTTATACACACGAGTTGTATTTGACCTGTCTGAACGCGAGTTACATATTTTTACACGTAAAGTTATATATATTTACACGTAGGCAGTGGCGGACCCAGAAACTCAGAATCACGGGGTCCCTACTGTAATGTAACTCTAATTAATAAAAAATTAATAAAAAGAAGTAAAATATTAAAATAGCATAACGTTTCATAGTTAACGTATACAACAATTTTAAAGATATTCCAATATTTTAAAGAAATGGGGTCCACTATCAACTAGAGCCCGTTTGGTAACACTGAAATCGGCTGAATCGGCTGATTCTACCGAAATTTATGAAGTTCTGACTGAAGTGACTGTATTAACTGTTTTTGGTGATTATGAAAAATTATATTTAAAATATATTATATTAATAAAATAAAGAATAAATGATATGAAAAATAGATAAAATGGTCATCTACAATAACTTCAGTTAATACAGTCTGAAAAGTAACTTCCACCTTAATTTTCTTCTTATTACACAATTCAGCGCGCAAAATCAAAAGTTACATGTTTGGTTAAAAAGTTGGTTGATAAGCCTGATAAGCTGAAAAACAGAGTCACTAAACGGGCACTAAAATTTTATAAAGTTAATGTCATCCATCAACTAAAAATAATCGGCATGCATATGAGAAATCAAATTTAAAAACCCTACATTTGAAAATTTCGATCCAATTACTTTGCATTATTTTATTTGGATTTTTTTTTAAAATATATTCATTAGCTTTGTTTCTATTTTAATTTAATACAATTACCAATTTATTTGGGTAACTTTAAGGACTTTGTTATTGGACTAATTTTAGTCTTAGATCAAACCACATAAAGCCAAATTATACGATTATGGCTCAAGCGACCGAAAATGCTATATTAGGAAATAATGATATTTAAATTATATGTTATAAGATATGAAAAAAGTCATATGAAAAAGTGGCTAAGATGATGCTCTACGGTAACTTCAGTCATCTCGACGAAAAAATGTTTTAACTTGCTTATTTTAATTATTACAAATTCAGTGCGTGAATTCAAGAATTACGCCAAATAATGCGATTATGGCTCAAGCGAACTGAATGTGCTATATTAGGTGATGGATAGTCTACCCGGGGGTATGTATCCGAAGAGTTACTGCGGGAAGTAACTAGAGAGAAGTCAGAGCAAAAGTAAGAGAGAGAATGTATTGCTGAGAATGTAATGAGCGGTTTTAGCTTGGGTTACAAATGGGGAAAGGGGTGCTATTTATAGCAGTAATAAATGCCAGATAGGGACACGCGTCATCATTCTGGTGGTCGAGGGGTCACCTCAACGGGGTGGCGCTAGCATTCGCATGTCACCGCATTAAATGCGACTGTTGGATGTGACGTCGTACTTGGTACGGTGATTCAGGCGCATGTGGAGAGGATATTATGTCGAGAAAGGTGTCCTCGGCTGCAGATGATTAGCCAAGGGCTCTGAGTACCGGGGACCTCCTTAGTGCCGAGGGCTCTAGGTGCCGAGGGCTACTGATTTTCGCCGTTTTCTCCCAGTAACTTTGTTTGCTTGAGTTGGCAATCCTGTGAGAATTTGGAGTCTTCGGCCAGAGGGTCGAAGGCACCCCCAGTGTGCCACGTGGGTTGCTCGGTACTTGGGGCGCTGTGATTCGGGCCTACTGTGCTTCCTGGGCCTATTAGGCCTCCATTAGAATAGTAGGAGTCTATGGGCCGGGGGTTCCTGGGCCATATACTCCATCATTAGGAAAGAATGATATTTAAATTATATGTTACTCCCTCCGTTCTTTTTTAGTTGCAACGGTCAACATTTCACATTTGCCAACGCACGTATTTGACCGTAATTATATCTTAATTCTTTTAGTAAAAAAATATTAAAAACCAGATTTTGAAAATTTGTAATGACATGAATTAAACAATATTTTTTTAAAAAATAATTTTCATAAAATAATAGCGTAAAATGTAGTCAAAGTAGAACATGTGAATAGTGTACAATTCAACATGTTGCGATTAAAACAGAACGGAGGATAGTATAAGATATGAAAAAAGTCATATGAAAAAGTGGTTAAGATGATGCTCTACGGTAACTTCAATCATCTGGGCGAAAAATGCTTTTAATTTACTTATTTTAATTATTGCAAATTCAGTGCGTGAATTCAAGAATTACGTGTTTCATAACGAAATTAGTTTATAAAACAGATAAGCTGAAATTTGGAAATACATACTGGCTTTACAGTAGTATTTCTTATGAAAAAAATTGGGCATAGGTTGAGAAAATTAGATGCTTTGCATTAGTATTTCTTAGGAAAAAAATGGGCATAATTTGAGAAAATTAGATTAAAAGTTGGACAATAGAGGTGCATGATAACAATAGGTGGTTGGTTGTTCCATAATTTTATTTTCAAAAAAAGTAGACACCTCAGAGAGTCAACCCTTGTACCTCCGCACGTATAGACACTCAGGATCAAGTCTCCTACCGCTGCTCTAGCTCGGTATTTGTGTTCTAAACTAGTTTCGATTTTATAAATATAAGGATTACTTAATTTTATATAAAATATATAGAAATATATATAGGTATTTTTTTGATGTCCATAGGGTTCCGGGAACCCGTGGGACCCTTAGTGGGTCCGCCACTGCACGTAAAGTTACATATTTATACACACGAGTTGCATTTGGCCTGACTGGACGTGAGTTACATATTTCTACACATAAAATTACATATTTTACACAATAGTCAAGTATTATTTATTTAAAAATGTAAATTTATGGTGTTAATGACATAATTTAAAATATGTTAGTATTCATTAAGACGCAATTAACATTCTTACCTCCCATTGTGAAATAAATAATATTATCTCCCATCTATTTAATTACAACGCTTTTATTTTGTTATTTTAAGTTATGCAATTAACACCATAAATTTAAAATTTTGAAAGAAATAATACACTACCATGGTGATTAAATAACTTTTTATATAAGATTTGGGATATTTAAATTACATATGAAAGTTTAGGGTGTTTAGCTCACACCTCTTCAAAGTTTAGGATATTTTAATTATTTTTCCCATATATATAGGAATATTCATGTTCGGAATTTCCTGACCGGAGCCCGTCCGGCCTCCGCCGTTTGGGGCAGTTCTCGGAGTTATTTTTTGATAAAGTGTTTTATGTATATTCTTCATCAAGTCTAGTTTGTCCACACAAAATTTCAGCTAAAAATATAATCGGGAAGACAGTCAAGTGTTTTTGGAAGATAACTGCGTTTTATATGTATATAAAGGGCGTAGTTATCTTCCAAAAATCATTTTGTTTGCCTTCTTGATTGAATTTTTAGCTGAAATTTGGTATGAATAAACTAGACTTGATGAATAACATGCACAAAAAATTTCAGCAAAAAATACCACCGGAAACCACCCCAAAGGCAAAGGCCGAACGGCACCCGGGTCGGGAATTTCCTGACTGGAAGATTACTCTCTCTCTCTCTCTCTACACACACACACACACACACACACATAGAGAGAGAGAGAGTTATAATCCAATAAGGTATACCTGACCAGAGCGTCGTCCGGCCACCTCAATTTGAGATGCTTTCTGGTGGATATTTTTAATTAAATTTTGTGAGATGTTTTTCATGATGTATATGTATATTATGTCCATAAAATTTTAGCTTGAAATTCAATCGTGAAGTGAGTAAAATAAATTATTTAAAAAATCTATGCCAATATATATATATATATATACACACACACATACACACACAATTTTTTTCTTACATATTTTTTCTTAGATTTTAATAAAATCTAAATGCCTTCACTTTTGACTTTTGAGAATCTAAGATGAACTAATGCATCGATAAATTTTCCATCATGCACTTTTGATCATTTACAGTACACTATTACATGTAAAGAGTTCATTTTTTTGCAAATAAGATTTGTTAAATTTATTTGCAAAAATAGCATCGCGTGCCAAGAGCAAAATTAAAAAAAATGTTTAAATATTTATGTAAAATTTTATGTTCAAATTAAAAAAATTTGCAATTCAATTTGCACCCCTGTCTATGCCATAGAGTGACGAGGTTTCTCTAAATTCGATGAAAACCTTATATGCAGAAGCACCTCAATAATTTATCAGCATTATGACAATATATACAAATTGGCTGGAGGAGATTTAAGAGAACTTTATACGAGGATGGAGAGAATACAGAGGACGTTTGGCAATACTGGTTTTGGGTTTATCAGGTGTATAGATCAACTTTTTCACCAAACACGTAACTTTTGCTTCCGCGCGTCGAATTGTGTAATAAGATGAAAAAGTAAGGTTGAAGTTACTTTTCTGACTGTATTGGCTGAAGTTACTGTAGATGACCATTTTAGCTAATTTTTACATATAATTTTTTCTTTGATTTATTAATAAAATATATTTTAAAAATAATTTTTTCTTAAATTAGCAGAATCAACCAATGTAGCCTCTTCAGCCAGAACTTCATAAATTTCAGCAGAATCAGCCAAATCAGCCGATTTTCGTGCTACCAAACAGGCTCATATATTATGACATTTTAATATGTACGTACAAAATACTCTTGAAAGAATATTATGTATACCAACTCATTTTGGTTTTTAATACTTAGAACTGGTTTTTAGGATATATTATTTATATTCTACGTATTTGTTTTTAATTATTATGACTTTTATTAGTGCCTATATTAGTCAAAGTATGAAGGATCATGATAGTCAACCTCAAATTGTAATGTTAGGATGGATATATTATTATTATTATTATTAATATTTTAAAGTTAGGATGGAGATATTATTATTATTATAACTATTGTTATTATCATTAGAGAATAATAACTGTAACAAAATAAAAATCTAAATTGTATCGCTAATAATTTGGAGCTTTGTAATACAGCAGCTTAGCTTTTCTTCTTCGGTCCATATATCGGTCTATCTCTCTCTATCTAAATCTGTATCTGCAGATTGCTCCGACATTTCTACCAATTGTTTGAAGTTTAGCAGGTTGTTTTCCGATCGACGGTTTCATCCGTTTTCCACCGGCGGTGGAGGAGAAGTAGTAGGTGGACCATGACCTGTGGTCAGAAGAACTACTCGGCTAATCCGGACGACTACAAGCTTCTGGAAGAGGTCGGTTATGGCGCCAGCGCTACTGTGTACAGAGCGATCTATCTTCCTCTCAATGATGTTGTGGCTGTCAAGTGCTTGGATCTCGATCGCTGTAACAGCAATCTGGTGTGTGTCCTTTCCGCAACTGAAACTTTGTTTCAGTTAACTTGTGCTAAGCTAATGGAACCAAGTTTGGCGTAATTGGTGTCAAATTATTGTCTTTATTTGCTGTCATAGTCAAGCTTATTATCATTTTCTGTATTCGTCAAAGTTGTGGACTTTGCAAGTCAACTGTTTCTTCACAATTCAGTATGATAAAGCGGAGAGCAAAGAACATAGGGTCACAGTTGAGCGGACTGTTGAGCGTCTGGCAAGCTGGCTGTTAGGTTACTAGTTTGATATAGGTAGCATTCAAGACAAGATAAAAGCCTGTTTTGGTCTGCCAGCTGTTTTCTAGGGATTCTTTCATTTAGCCTTGAGGTTGTGGAACCTTAACTAATCCAGTTCTCTTTATTAAGCAAACCTGAGTGGCTCTTTATTAACATTTTGAATTGGTACAAAATTATTCCAAATATTTTAGTTCCTATGTATGCTCTGGTTGGCTGGTCTCGTTTCTTGGATTTAGAGCTGCGAAATTAAATGCTCCCTATCCTTTTATGTTTCTGGATTCTTCTGACTAGTGTTTGAACTTGGAAACTTGCACTAATATTTAAACACTTGGGTTAGCATGATCCCATAATCTAACATTTCTTGTTGTAGCAAGAAAGGATAGCTCATCAATCTTCTTCAACATTCTGTAAAATGTTAAATATGCATCGGGATAAATTTCCAATGTTATGCATTAGGACTGAAGAGAATTGGCCTTGATGAGAATGTACTACGAATTTTAAAAAATTGTCTAAACATCACATCACTACATTGCCATTATTTAGCTAAAGAGTCAAAATTCCATATACTGTTTTGATGGAATTTCATGTAGGTGGTTCTCACCCAGAAGCCTTAGTGTTTAGATAAATTAATGTAAAGCGATACAGATGGGATTAGTATTTAGATCAATTGAAGTAAATAAATCAGAATTTTTTGAGGAATTTTATTTTCTACAGGATGACATTCGCAGAGAAGCCCAAACAATGAGTTTAATTCATCACCCCAATGTTATTAGAGCATTTTGCTCTTTTGTTGTTGGTAGCTGCCTTTGGGTGGTCATGCCCTTTATGGCTGAGGGTTCATGTCTGCACCTCATGAAAATAGCATATCCAGAAGGATTTGAAGAGTCTGCAATTGGTTCTATACTAAAAGAAACACTGAAGGCTTTGGAATACCTCCACCGGCATGGACACATTCATCGTGATGTTAAGGTCAGTTGAGTTTGGCATTCCTCTTCACTTGGTGGAAATTTTTGGTCTGTGATCCATTAGTTCTTTGATTCGAAGGTCTATGCAATCTTATCTAACATGCGTCATTGCAGGCTGGAAATATACTGTTAGACACTAATGGGGATGTAAAGCTTGCTGACTTTGGTGTTTCGGCGTGCATGTTTGATACAGGCGAGAGGCGTAGATCAAGGAATACATTTGTAGGAACTCCATGCTGGTGAGCATTTAAAATCAACAGTTTCTTTACTCTGTTTCAGTAAAAAATTCTTTCTTTTTGTCTTTTAGTCAATATTTATTACAACTTATATCTTCTCGAAGGATGGCGCCGGAAGTTTTGCAGCCTGGAGCTGGATATGATTTCAAGTAAGGTGTTTTTTATTTTTCATATCCACCTATTGGTTTCTTCTGGTGTAATTTAAGACCACGGCCTTCACTTTCTGATATCAATATATCTGTTCAATAATGCTATAAATAATGTCTTTTGCCTATATGCACATGTACATTTTGTGTGTTTGTTGAATGCGTAATTAATGGACACGGTGGTCTGACCGGTTGCACAAATGCTCTCAAAATCTTGAATATGCTTTCCACCCGGGTTCAACTCTCGCCAACGTTACTAGTATCCCTCTAGGGAGATTTACTGCTTCCATGTTCTTTCGGAGTGGGTGCGTCAATACCAGATTTGGTGATGGAGCACGGGTGGCAGGATGTGTCGGAGCACAAGTGGTGGGTCACTGGGTCCTGGTTCTTAAAAAAATTATTAACATGGATGCACCTCATTTAGGGCTGACATTTGGTCATTTGGAATAACTGCTTTGGAGTTGGCTCATGGTCATGCACCATTTTCAAAATACCCTCCAATGAAGGTATATATTACATGTAAAGGTTTTAAAAAAAATATTCTTACCAATGCTGCATGTGCTTTAGTATGCATTCACTACCATGTTAGTTTCCTCCACTTGCTTGTTGTAGGTTCTTCTTATGACCATACAAAACGCACCTCCTGGGCTTGATTATGACCGTGATAAAAGATTCTCTAAGGTAATTTTGTTACTAATGGGAATTTGCAAGATGATCAACATCAACATAAGTTTCAATAGTCAATTTCTTTAAAAAAGCGCATTGATATTTGACCACAGTCAGCACACTTATCTGTACAGTGTACTCGCTTTTAAATCATGTTGATATGGCTTTTTGCCCCTCATATGTCAAATTACTCAAATAGTTAGTATTATACTAGTATATTAATTCAATGCACTTTCCATCATTTGCAATGGAGCCAAAGATTCATTTTTTTGGCTTGAGATTATGATGGAATAAAGCAAAATGGCTCACTAAACTGTCTGCGCTTCTTTGTTATGGAGCAGCAGTCAGTCCATGCAATTTTGGACACGATTTTCACTATGGGTCATCCGGAAACAGTCTCTCTGTGCTTTAGTACAGGGGTAAGACTGCGTACATCCGACCCCCCCTTACCCCACCGTAGGTGGGAGCCTTTGCGGCACTGGGGTAAATGAAAATGAATTAATTCAATGCACATGTATGGATAAAGCCATTTTTTGTGTAATTTTTTTAAAAAGTAGTGTGTTAATAATACTCCCTTCGCCCAGTTAAAGCTTCTCACTTGCCTCTTTTGGACGTCCCAACTAAAGGTTCTCATTTCTATTTTAGGTAAAATTAGCACTCTTAAATGACATTTTTTTTTGCAAAAAAAGACAACTTAATCATCAAATATTAAAAATAACACACCTATAACATTACAATAATCACCAATATTCTTATTATATTGTATACCCATCAAAACTACTTCTCAAAATATGATCAAATTACCTTATTTAATTATTGTCTAAATAATAGTGCCGTATTTCAATGAGAAGCTTAAGCCGGAACAGAGGTAGTACTAAATAGTATTGTTCTAAGAAAATCCACAGGTAATTTACATAACGAATTTTGTCTATAAAAAATGTAATCATAATATCATATAGTTTTTATGTCTTTCTTTATTCAGGCATTCAAAGAAATGGTTGCTATGTGTTTGGTCAAAGACCAATCTAAAAGGCCTACTGCAGATAAGTTGTTAAAACATTCTTTTTTCAAGCATGCCAAGCCTCCAGAGCTGTCTGTAAAAAAACTGCTTACTGACTTGCCTCCACTTTGGAATCGTGTGAAAGATCTCCAGGTGTTTTATTATGGCAGTATTGTCTAGCTTCCTGGTTTTGTTTTTTATAATATTTTTTAAATTTTCCTCTTGGGGATGTTGCAGCTTAGAGATGCTGCTCAACTTGCTCTAAAAAAGATGCCTTCAGCAGAACAAGAAGCGATATCACAGGTTAGGGCAATTGTTATCACCAACACAGCTCTTTAATATCTTTCAATTGAATTGGTAAACTGGTCATGACATGCCTTAGTTGTGTCTGGTTTGCGTCTACATTGCTTTTATTTCATTATTCTTTGGAAAGAGAAAATGCTAATTTTGTTCCTTAACACAAACAGAGCTGAGAAGCCCCCGTTCATGTTGATTTATGACGTCAATCACCTATCTTTTTCTTTTTGTCCTAAATTCTATTCAATTAATTATTTTTCCCAGAGTGAATACCAGCGAGGTGTTAGTGCATGGAACTTTGATCTTGAAGATTTGAAGCTTCAGGCATCACTGGTATGCATAAAGTATTATATTCCCTCCATCCCATTAGACTTTACCAACTTTCTTTTTTTGATTGTCCCCAAAACTTCGCCACTTTCTCATTAAAGCAATTACTTTGTGGTTCTGCTCATTTCTCTCTCCTCTGCACAAACCTCAACCACTCAACTTTTACTTTCCTATTTCTCACCTAATTTGAAGTTGTCAAAGTCCACCGGGACGGAGGTAATATATCAACTAATGTAATCTTGTGGCTTGGAGGTGTCGTGTTCTTTGTACTAAGTCTCTTGCTATCTATTGCATTATGACAGGTGCCTGATGAAGAAGACATGCAAGAAATGAAGTACGGAGATGTGACTATGAAACTTTGCATCAGTAGTGAGGTTGCAGTTATTTCCTCTAAAACTTTGTACTGTCATTTGTAGTTATGCTATGCCACTGGCTAAGCCTGTCGATATCCAAGCCTTTATTTTTCACTTAATTTTACAGCCTCAAATAATATAAATAAATAGTTAATTTGCTTATACTGGCAGGTATCTAATTCTGGACAAAATTTAGGGGGGTTAAGTCCCAATCAAAATGTTGTTTCCAGGTAGAAGTTTGTGTTTTTATTTTCTGTGAAGAATGTCTTTTAAATTAGATCTGGAAATTACATACTATTGAATTCTGGCTGACACTGTACAAATGTAATGCAACTGTGATCATAGTATACAAGTGGACATTTTAATATTGTTAATTAATTTGCAAATTGGATTATTTTCATGTTAAATGAGTTGCTGTGTCATGAACTTCATACTTTTAGTGCACAAACAATTGTTGGTGAGGTGCCTGCAGCTGAGTGCCAGAGCAAGAAGGGAAAATATCTGGAAAATGATGTATTGGATGCTGGCCAAAGGAAAACTGAACTTAAAAAGGATGAATCTAAAACAGAACTCCCACCTCCCACTTCAGATAAAGATGCTGTACAGACGAAGACAAAAAATCAAACAGGAAAGCCTCGCCAAAGTCAGAGTGGACCTCTCATGCCAGGCTCTGTATTAAGTAATTCTACGCAAGAAAGGGCGCGTAACATTGACAGGTTTCTTCTTTAACTTGATTACTTTCAATCACTTGAAATCTGGAGTGTTGGAACATAAATAGTGGCCGTAGCTCAGTGTTTGGTATTGCTTTAATGCTCCTTTGTTATGTCTTAGTAACATTATTAGTCCGTATATATTTTGTGATTTTTTTAACTTCATGGTTTTCTTCCAGGACTGAGTTTGAAAACCTACAGGTTGAGAGAGCTCAGCATGTGCGAAAAGCACCTAGTTTTAGTGGTCCTTTAATGTTGCCAAACCGTGCTTCAGCAAATAGTTTATCAGCTCCTATTAAACCATCTAGTGGTAACTCACTTGTGTGTTTGATGCATTTATATTCATTTCAAGTGACCACATGTTAATGAACTAAATGAAATGGGGCTTTACTTTAGGATTCAGAGATTCTTTGGAAGACAAGTCAAAAGCCAATTTGGTGCAAATAAAAGGGCGGTTCTCTGTGACATCAGAAAATGTGGATCTTGTTAAGGTATGCTGCGTGGAATATTTTCATTCATTAGCTAAAAAATGATAAACTCTGACCTATATGTAAATGTTAGGACATACCTTTATGTACAGTGCCTCGACGATATTCTCAAGTAAGCTGATGAATGTTCTGTTATTGGTTCATAGTCATATATTTATTTATCTGTAGAGTGCATTTGATCTAAAAATTTTGTGGTCACCAGACATCCCCACTGAGGAAATCTGCTAGCGTTGGAGAATGGATTCCTGAGAATAAACAAATGGTTTGTCTAATGTTTATTTTTGTCTTCTTTTGCATCACTCATCCATCCCCTGTGACCAAAAGAATTAAAACTAAAAAATATGCTCTGAAAAATGTAAAAGGCCTTCGTCTTGTAGAATGGGAAATCAGAGCTAATGATGTCTCATCCTTCCCTTTCAGCCATCCAATCAGCCTCCAAAGGAAAATATCCATGGTAATGTACCTGCATCAGTTCTCATGCCCCACCTTCAAAATCTTTTTCAACAAACTTCAATTCAACAGGTATTATATTCGTGTTGGTTGTATTATTAAATTGAGTCTTTTCACACGAGTCCCATCTCTCCCTCTTTTTTTTTCTGTTTACAATCCTTACCTTTTTTCAAGCATGGTCCTAATACGTTGTAGCATTACAGGATCTGATTAAGAGTTTGTTGAATAGCATGCAATCATCAGCAGGAGAAAGTGAGTAAAGGACCAAAATGGTACTGTTTACAGAATCATGCATTTAAAATTGGGGTTTGTTTGACTCACTTTATTCTCATCCTATCTCAGCATCTCAAAATGGGAAATTGCTGCCACAACACAATTCAGAGAACAATGGAACTGTGAGTTCATCTCTTGTTTTATCACTTGTATTTTTTTGTAGGATATGCACACATCAATCACTTTAGTTAATTTGGCACACACATGGCTGGTCTCCTTTTGGGTGAAGGTGGGGAACACCGGAACATATCAGTATTTGTCTTCTGGTGTGTCTAAGATTGTGTTTCTTGGATTGGGTCATCTGAAGAATGTAGCTCTAAAACTATTTTTATTGATATAAAATCACAACTTCATAACTTTTGAAGAGTCTTGCAATTTTTATTCTTATGTAGAAAAATAGTAGACATAAACCCGTTATGATTGGGAACATATATTTTTTGATTGGACAACCATAATACACTTTATAACTAGGATTTTTTTTATATTTAAACTCCTTTATTTCAAACACTCCCCTCAAAGTTGACGTTTGAACTTGAATTGGACCGTGCTTGGACTGCTTGCTTCACTGTACACTCACTACACTGTATAGGCTTCACTTGATTCAACTATAATGGAGCACAGTTTTAACTCTATTCTTCTTCATCTTTATTTCTTCTTTCGTATGGATTGGGAGATAACACACTTGCTAATCTTTATAGTTTGTACTTTTGCCTTTAGTAGTTGGTCTAAGTTTCTCGTTTGTCATTATGCACAAAACAAATCAGGAAAATAGAAGCTTCTGGATATGATGAAAGTATCACCTTATTTTAATCATATAATTCTGCCGGAATCCGCATGTGCCGGATGGTGGTTGGATTTTTTGTGTTCAATTTGGTGAGTCCAGTCTTTTAGAAAAATAAGAAGAGATGCTTCATATCAAAGAAGGGCAGTGGGCAGTGTGTAAACAACAACAACATCCAAGCCTTAGTCCCAAAAGATATTGGGGTCGGCTAACATGAATCGATACATGATATCACAACCAAAAGAAAAAGAAAGAAAATAAAGATAAAAAAGATAAGCTATTATAAAAAGATAATATAAAAATAGATGAATATACATAAAAATGATAAAATAAAAAGGCTACAAATAATGCTTATATATATAATGATAAAAAACAAGGAAAAAAAAGACGAGGGAAAAAGATTATACGAGATCACTCTTTCACGTGAATACCCGCCCTCCACTTAGTTCTCTCCAAAGCCATGCCTTATCCAACCCCAGAAGAAGCATATCACTTCGAACTCCCTAACTCACGTCTGTTTGGATCTTCCTCTCCCTCTCTTCCATGCCTCTTCTCCACACATCTCAACTCGTCTGACAGGTTCATCACTCGGTCTTCTACTCAAATGACCAAACCACCGAAGGCGCGACTCCCGCATCTTGTCTTCAATAGGTGCTACTCCCACCCTTTGTTTGATTGTCTCATTCCTCACGCGGTCCTTCCTAGTATGCCCACACATCCAACGTAGCATGCGCATCTCTGCCACATTCATCTTTTGAATGTGACATTGTTTCACCGCCCAACACTCTACGCCATACAGTAATGCAGGCCTAATTGTTGTCCTATAAAATTTACCCTTCAGTCTAGTCAGCATACCTCGGTCGCATAGAAATCCTGACGCACTCTTCCACTTCATCCACCCTGTTCTGATTCTATGGGATACATCTCCATCTAACTCACCGTCCTTCTGAATTATGGAGCCCAAGTAACGGAACATATCGCTGACTGGTATCTCCTTACCATCCAGAGTAATTCCGCTATTACCACTGCTTCTACCTCCACCAAACTTGCACTCCATGTACTCTGTCTTGCTCCGACTTAGTTTGAAACCCTTATTCTCCAATGTTTGTCGCCACACTTCCAACTTTGCTTTAGGACCTGATTGCGTCTCATCAATCAATACAATATCGTCGGCAAACATCATGCATCACGGTATATCGTCTTGAATTGACTTCGTAAGTTCATCCATGACTATGGCAAATAAGAAAGGGCTCAAGGCCGATCCTTGGTGCACTCCGATAGTAATAGGGAACTCTTCAGTCCTCCCTACACTAGTACGGACACTTGTAGTACAATCCTCATACATATCCATGATGATGCTGATATACTTGCGTGATATGCCTTTCCTAGTTAAGGCCCACCAAAGAACTTCTTGAGGTACCCTATCTTTTGACAAGAAATAAAAGAGGCTAGAGTTTCTGGATTATTTTACAACTACGTATTTGATACCATGTAGAATAATTTAACTATTTTTAATAATATAAAACCCGCTGTCCAATTACTTCTAGAGACACTCTTGGAGTGTTTTTACAGAGAAATATGCTTCTTATATAAAGAAATTATGAATGTGAAACGTAATCTTTGCCTAAAACCAATACGACTGGGAAATGGAGCCACATGAGAATCATGGTGTCAAAATCGCGAGTCAACTCATAGGCTTGTACGAGTTTACGATCCAAAACTAAGCCTGCGATCCTGTTCTTAGTGAGAATAGTAAAATAGTAAGGAACAGCTGAATCGCCGAGTAAATGCGCAAACTCGTAGAAACGTACAGGGTCAGCGATTCTTTTGCGATGGCTGAAGAAAATATAAAATAAACTCTAGGCTATGCGAATCGTCAGGGGAAATGGTCTGAACCATCTGGAATCAGTGGATATCGTTCGAAAATTTGAAAAAAGAGGCCTGTCACATGACCTTTGAATCCCTTGCTCTGTAGCTACTTACTTCTCTGCAACCTAATTCTTCCCGGCGACTTCCACCCTCAGGTCCGACTGGTCAGTCGACGACCTCCACCTCTGCGTTGAAGACTCGAAGGTCGACTTCCATCTCCTGGTTCTGAGTGGTCAATGCCAAGTGCGAGAGGTTCATTCTGTTGTTCGTTCGTTTCTGAAGAGTTAGTATGAATTACGAAGTATATTATATATTAATACTTTAATTTATGTTCTAGCATTTTATCTTTCTTACTATATAATATGCATCATTATAATTTTATTAGGAACAGATTACTTTAAATTATTATTATTATTATTATTATTATTATTATTATTATTATTATTATTATTACATCTGTTAGATGTTATACACTTATACAGAGTAATACAACTTACTGTTATTATCAAGTAAAATAAAGTTAGATTGTTTGTTTGTTTATTTTAAATATAAAACTTTTATTACATTTTACATTTACCTATATGTATACATATCTACATATATGTACATAGAGTTGGCGTTCCTGTCCAGCCAGCCTGACGGGAACTGTCGTCCGGCCGAGGCCATTTAGGGTCCTTCTCGGTGGATTTTTTTAATGATTTTTTTTGAGAATGTTTTTCATCAAGTCTAGTTTATTCCCACCAAATTTCAGCTAAAAATTCAATCCGGAAGGCGGTTAAATAAATTATTTAAGAACACTGCACTTTCTATATATATGAACAGAGAGTGTTTTTCAATTACATATTTGATGACTTCTCGATTGAATTTCTAACTGAAATTTGGTGGAAATAAACTAGACTTGGTGAAGAACATGCTCAAAAAAATTCATCAAAAATTTCCACCAGGAAGGGCCCTATCAGGCCTAGGCCGGACGGCGGTTCCCATCAGGCCGGCTGGAGATGAATTGTCCTCTATATACATATATATGTATATGTAAGTATATCCTAGTAATTCGTAGGATCTTACAATGCGAGTCACAATTTACGATCCTTATTCCAATTTCTGATCCTACGTAGGATCTCAAGTTTGACTACCAGACAATCATAGTAGTTCTAAAACTAGGATTGCTATATCTTTTTAAAAGCACACTTTTTGGATACAACACCGCAGGTGGAGACAGCTACTTCTGAGCGGGAACGCTTGCTTCTAGTTAAAGTTTGTGAGCTCCAAACAAGGTTTGTTTATAAATATTGGATTCATTTTATTTTTTCATTATATATATCCCCTAGCTCAAGGAACCCAACTCTCGCTGTCTATCTTTCTCTCTGCAGGATGGTTAACTTGACTGATGAATTAACTGCCGAAAAATTGAAGTACTTGCAGGTGATTAGTTTTTTTTCAGATTTCTTATGTGTGATTAATAAGATTAAACCAAACCCTGTTATTATAGCTGTAAAACTAAGACAGGCCCTCTCTAACTTTTAGTATTATCAAGGGAGAGTCCTGCATCAAGTAAATATAAATATATTAACCACATATAAAGCTTTGGATTGCCGATCCAAACACCATAATGGAATCATAGCTTGGTATTGCTTGCTCGTTAAGTTCAAAGTTCAAACGAGTAATTTGACATGGTTAAAACCAAACAAGGATACAACTTTTGAGATTAGTGTATTCCCACAAGCCTCTATCTTGAGTGTAGGATAAAACCATTAATCATTAGAAGTATGGGTTTTTAACAAAAACAAAAACTATTACGTAGTATTTGACAGTCTTGCAGTAAAAGTATAATGATAATACTAATAATACTTTTGTTGCAACCAGTTACAACAACGGTTAAATGCCATGTCAAGCCGAAGAGAGGATGTAGACAGAAGAGAAGTAGATTCTTGACGCCATATGATTCTCATTCATGTAAAACTATGTATATTCAGGTTTGGCATTATATTTTATTCAAATAATGATGCCCACATTTACGGTTTTCTTGTCCATCACTGACCCTTTTTCTTCCTCTCAAACCTCTTGTGTGGGATGGGGGAACAGAAGGAAGTGTGCAAATGCATGTTGCCCGCCAGCTGATGCCCTTTCTTGCCACCTGATGTTTGTGTCAAAGGTTATGGCCGTTGTTCACACTGACGAAGAAGTGAACCATGGTGTGCTTACAGAGATACAATTCCTTCATTTGAATTTCTCAGAGCAAGAGGAGCAAGCTTCGTTGTGCAGATCCATGCAAGAGGAACAAGCTTCTTTTTCGTGTCATCGTCACATATATATACTACGTATATAGGAAAAGGAAAACCAGTAGAGGTTGTTTCTTTCTTTCTTTTTTCATTTTGTAATTGTGGGGGGAATTTAATTTAATCCCGTTTTGTATCCTCTAGATCTTATACGCACACGCATATATTACCCGGTCATCCTTCAATGCACGTACGCAACATGAAATTGTAATTTTGTTAATAGCCTGTTTTTTCAAGTATGAGCAATTGAGCATCATGAATATTTATTTACTATAGCAAGTCCTATAAGGCTATAATTTGTTAATCCATCATCTTAAAAAAATGACTAATACAACAACAATAACTTTCAAGTCGTAGGACATTGTTTACTTCATGGATTATTATTTTTGAGTAATAAGCGGTCAAAGTTTAACAAGTTTGACTTAAAGTCAAACTCTGACTTTAATTAAGGGACAAAGGTAGTATTAATTATGTAATATAAAATTGATAAATTGTATGAATTTTTGGAGCATGACTAAATTGATAAGTTTCTTTTAAACATTTGGGAAAAGTGACATTGTTTGGTATTGGTATGACATGGTACTTTCCCGTTTGAAAATGGAACTGTATTGAAAGGATTTAGGTCTAAGATTGAATTGAATTGAACTGTTTGAATAGTCATGGTATGGGTACGGGTTCGGTGAAATATTGGATCGGACTGAACTGTGTTCACCCCTAGCGACCTAGGCACCTAGCCCCATCTTTACTCCTACCCTTTATCAACTTGCCCCTCAAGGGGTGGGATATTGAGGGTAGGGGCTTTCGGGCGACTTCTATTATGGATTGTAAGGAAGATATATTTTTCAACATTAAAACTTATCATAGATGGGGTTGGATGCTTGCTAACAGTGCTAACTTGCTAAACAACTGTAGAAGATACTCCAATAATAAGTGCTTACTAAGTAGACTTTTTCAAAAAAATGTTTATATCACATATGCTAACAAGCTAGCAATAAGAATTACAATGAAGTACCCTAGTTCTAGACGAGTTGGATCGACTAGCATGAATCGACATATGAAATCGTAGTAAAAGTGGTATAAAGAAATCAATCCTTCAAACGTATACTTTTCAATGCTAGACTCTCACTCCACTGATGGAGTATAATATCTCTCGTTTTCATTTGATTCCATGTCTGCTTGGTTCCCTCCCCTCTCTCATATCCATCTCTCAATTCGTTAGCAGGTGTATCATTCCGTCTTTTACACGTATGACTAAATCACAACAATCGAGTCTCTCGCATAGGGGCGGACCCGATCTGGAACACAAAAAAGTATCGGTATACAAATTCTGAAAACATAAAATTAATTCTTTGTAGGAAAAGGGAAATCAATTACTCTCTTTATTCAAAATAGTTTTCTCATTTTTTGTTTTCCGTCCAAAACACTCTTTCTATGCATCAATTATTTTGGAGAATCATATTGTATGCTAAGCCAAACACCAGAAAATATTGATATACAAATACTGAAAATTCAAGAGTTAGAATATAAAATTAATTCATTGCAAGGAAAGGAATTAATTATTTGTATGCATCAATTATTTTGGAGAATCATTTTGTATTGTGTTTGTATTTGCAAACATTCCCTGGCTAGTAAAGTGTATTATCGCTAATTTGCTACTACAAAATAAAGGAAAAATGGAATGTTAGTACCAAATTTATGGAGGGACGCTACGTATTACTCTGTAATTTAGCCAACATTTAAAAGCTGCCCAATGTCCAGCTTATAGGCATGAAGAGTATTGTCTCAAGAGGGCTGTCCAACTTCCCCAGACTTGACCTCCTGAAGTCACCTTTCATGGCTACCATCACTACCGCCGTTGAAGCTTTCTCCTCCTCCTCCTCCTCCTCCGCTCGGAAACGAGTTGGCACTCACAATGGCAGCTTCCACTGCGACGAAGCTCTTGGTTGCTATATGATCCGCCTCACCAACAAGTTCAAGGACGCCCAAATCGTCCGCACCCGTGACACTCAGGTAACATTTTTCTCTTTTCATCCCTTCGGTTCATTTCTTGGTTCCAGAGTATAGCCCAGGATTATATGTGCATTCGCGTTTGCAAGGAGTTGTTCGTGCAGGCAAACTGTTTGTTGAAATGTTTGTTTTGGCGAAGGTTTTGGAGTCGCTTGACGCTGTTCTTGATGTTGGAGGGGTTTATGATCCTAGTCGGGACTGGTATGACCATCATCAGAAGGGATTTGAGGAGATCTTTGGGCATGGGTTTAACACTAAGCTCAGTAGTGCTGGTCTTGTTTACAAGGTAAAGCTAACTGCAGAGACATAACAGGCTATCTTTGAACCTTTGTTGTCCGACTTATGTTTGGAGTTGGTAATGAAGGATATAAGGACTAATGTTAGGAGTGTTATAGTTGTCATTGGATTCTGCTGGTTAATAATGCCTTATAGCAATCCCATTGTTTTTTTTTTCTGTAGCATTTTGGAAAGGAGATTATTGCTAAAGAGCTTCAAGTTGAAGAAGAACATCCAGATGTGCAGAGGTTGTTTCTAGCAGTTTACAGGAGCTTCATGGAGGTGAAAAGAATTATATTCTTATTTAGAGCTTACAGCACACAATTTTTTTTTATTGTTACATTTGCAATCTTGTCTTGTCCTACAGCTCAGAATTGGTGTTAGTGGATCACTAGTTGAACCATACAACTCGCTCTTTTTTATTTTTTAAATGAAATTCTAGAAATAGGCTTAACATCCGAAATGATTCGTAATGATTTGTGGAAAAGTTATACAGTATGATGTTTTTAAAATTCCAAAAAAATAATACTCCCTCTGCCCCGTAAATCCTGACAGTTGGTATAGACACAATGTTTTGGGAGAGCAGTTTCCAGCCACAAATTTCTTACCATGCCCTTTGTTCTTTTACTCAGCTCTTCATCATTTTACTCTATCTTCTCCTTTTTTCCGCATTTGTTATTCCTATCACATATAGAAGCAACTACAAATCCATAGCATTTAATTTTAAAATTACAGATATTTGTTTGAAATTGCAAGAGAATAAATAGTACACCTTATTTGACGGAGAAAGATAAAAAGTAGAAGATGTCAAATCCTAATTTTAGACTGAGTGCTCTCACTAAATCATTAAAAGCTGAAATTGAGTGATTTTATTAGAGGATAAAATCTTTGAATTCTTCTGATTTCTTTTGAATGGGCCCTCAAATTCCCTCCACCTTTGACATTGAGTCTCTAGGATACCGAAAAAACGGATAGATACTGTTGTTGAATGGAGAAGATGAGAATTGATGGAGAACTCAGGCAACGTAGAGCCTTTCCAGTGGTGAGTGGTGTAGACATTAAAGGTGAGAGGGAGAGTCTACAATACCGCGGAGAAGGGTTTCAGATTTGAAGCAGATGACCTGAAGAGAGTTGATTCAGAGAGAGTAGATGGAGGGGGAGATCAAGAGGGAGAAGATTGAGATACAGATGGATGGAGAGTTATGAGCTGACAACCTGAAGAAGGAAAGTTGGGTATGAGAGAGAAGAAGGTGGGATGGAGGGGTATTAAATTTGTTGGGTGGTTAAGAAAAAAATGAAGGTCAGAAGGCGGTAATGAAATTTAGTGTATGATGTTTGCTAAAATATGATATGTAAAGATTTAGTAGGGATATGACTAAAAGGAAAGCGTTTAGATTTATCAGGGACGGAGGGGGTTCTTTAAAAAGACTACAGGTTATCATTGTATCATTGTATGGTGAAAAAGTATGTTTGTTTCAATTCAACCTCTATAAAAAAATGAATGGCCAGGTCTGCATACTCAGGTCGTCAAACCGCTGAGTTACATAGATTTAAATAACTCATCTGGTTGCATCACTCTTTTGTGAGTCATTTGTTCATTTTGTATGCAGTTTCTTCTTTCTTCTTTAGCAGCAACAAATATTAATTGAATTACTTCTCGTGGTTAAAATTCTATCTAATGCTTTTAACAGGCTATTGATGCTATAGACAATGGAATTAATCAGTATGACACGGACCAACCCCCCAAATATGTCAATAATACACATTTGTCTTCCCGGGTTGGGAGAATAAACTTGGATTGGACTGAGTCTGATCAATCTCCAGAAAATGAGAATAAAGCTTTTTCTCGTGCAATGTTTTTAGCTGGCAGTGAGTTTATGGATGTAAGACTCCTTCAAAATCTTCAGAAACATTTATATACATCATTTTCTTGGGATAGTTTTCTCTGGAGATTTCTCTCTTTGTCTATATATATGTATGTATTCAAGGGTTAATGACTCTCTTGCTCATATCTACTATTGTTTCTATGTACTTAACATGTCCGTATATTCCCAGAGTGTTCGTTATTATGCAAAATCATGGTTGCCTGCTCGATCAATTGTTTTGGAGTGTCTTGCTTCAAGAAAGGATGTCGATCCCAGTGGAGAAATTATGGTTTTAAATAGATTTTGCCCAGTAAGTGTTTGACCCAAACTAGTTTGACTCATTTTATACTTTGTTTCTAGTTAAACAATCCACAAGTTCGAACAGTTTCGTCTAAACTTCTGATATTTCTCTCAGCTATATATTTCAATATTATAGCTAATTATTTACCTACAAATACTGTACTTTAGTTATAAGCCTCAAAGCTACAGTTGATAATAAATCGCCAGATATGCAATATGAAAACATACTGATAATATGTTTGCTCAAACAGTGGAAGCTTCACTTGTTTGAGCTTGAGGAGGAATTGAAGATTGATCCACCAACCAAATATGTTCTTTATGAGGTAGTAATGGACCAACTTATGCTTGTGCACTCCTTGAGTTCTTTTCGTATGGAGAAATTGCTATCCAATATTTTGGTTTGTTTATTTACCTGAACAATTCCAAAGAACTATTATTTTCTGATTATGATTTGTAGGATGATAGAAGCAAAGGCTGGAGAGTGCAGGCAGTGGCTGTCTCTCCAGACAGATTTGAGAGCCGTAGGCCATTACCGTCACAGTGGAGAGGTCTTAGAGATGCTGAGCTTTCAAAGGAGGCGGGGGTTCCTGGTTGTGTGTTTGTCCACATGAGTGGGTTTATTGGTGGGAACCAAACCTATGAAGGAGCTTTATCTATGGCAAAAGCTGCTCTAAAGCTCTAAATTGCCAAAAAACACCCAAATGTTACTGAAAGCATTTGATAGTTGTTTCAAGTGATTGTTATCTATCTTGTTTTGATGATCCTCTTCACTGCTGTGTTTTTCCAACTTTTAGGTTTCATTTATGCTTTCACGTTCATTTCACTGAACATCAACATCTAAAAGAATATGACTAGTTATTTCTACGAATCTTTTTACCTTAGTTGATTTTTTTGTCATCAACTTTAAATACTTTACTAAAATGGCTGTCACTTATTCATACAAAAATGAGTAGTTTTGCGGAACTTGCTAGCGTGATGAATGACTAAGATTCGTTCATCTAAATATTTAGAGAATTTCGACCATTCATCACACTAGCTGACTAGCATGCTCTATTTATTTTTCACTACGGGTGGGTTTCAAGCGGTTGTGATTGTTGTTACTAGAACAATATGGTACCGGCTATAAATTTATAACGGGTTCAACTAGAATTCGTCGATCAAGGTTAAGTTGGGGTTTTGGATGAGATACTTCCTTATTCCTTTTTCAATTGTCACATGTTCCTATTGAGAAGTTTTTAATTATTTATCTATCTTTTCGTTTTTAGGGGGTGTTTTGATTTGATTCTTAAAACTGCTTCTGATCCTTCAGGGAGCAGAATCAGAAGTTGCAGTGTTTGGGTAAAAGTGTAGAAGTGATTCTGGTGCTCTAATTTACTTCTAGAATCAGTTTTTTTAGAAGTTGGGGTGACCAGCTTCCGAAAACTGATTCAGAATCAGTTTTCGTATAAAACTACTTTAGTTCTTCACTTTTGTTACTTTCACCACTTTAGTGTTGACAAACTAATTTCCCGTTTCTATTTTTTCCTTGATTTCGTGTTCTTAATATTCTTTTCCTAACCTTTTCATTTACCCTAAACACTCAATATGATGCCTACTATTTTCTTTTAAATAACACAGAATACTTATTTGGACATCTACAAAAGAAGCTTGGGTTATATATAAACTCACTTGGTCCCTTAAAAGAAGTTTCTGTTGTCATTTGGTAAGGTTGATGAATTATAAAATTAAATACTCTTATTGTTTAAAAACACATACTACGTGCAGAAATATTACACTAAAAGTTTTATTGATTGTAAAAGCTTAATTATGGGGTCTTTTGAGTCTGGCTTTGGCTTGATTGTATTCATTTTAAGCTCAATATTTTAATTTTAATTTAAATGCTTTATGATAATAAAGAATACTAGTGATGCAACATAGGACTTTTTACAATATTCACATATTCTACTTTGACTATATTTATTGATGTATTATAAATTAAATTTTTAAAAAATATTTTTAAATACATCTCATCTTAAATTTTCAAAATCTGAATTTTTTAATTTTTTTACTAATAAGGAATGAAAGATATTAATGATTAAACTTCTGTATTGACAAGTGTGAAAAGTGGACCGTTGCAATTAAAAAAGAACGGAGGAAGTATATAATGAGAAGGAAAGTGATATACTCCTCCCACAAAGATTGGCTAATTTGAAATAAAAAAAAGATGTTTGTACGCACCATATTTGTGAAAGTTTTTTTTATTTGTGAATATCGATTCACAGACAATATTTTGCACAAATAAAATATTTTCTGTGAACCGGATTTACAGACAAAAAAGCTTCACAAACCTGATGGGTATAAGAGGGTACATCAAGCATCCTTGTTTGAAATAGAAGAACTAAAAACAATCCATCATCTTCTACTAGGGCGACAAACTGCAAAATTGACCGCTAAAGTGGAAGCATGGCTACTCTTTCTTCCTCTACTATATCCTCTATTCATCTTGCCCTGAAAAAGCCGTCTTTCACTTCTCTCCCTCCAAATCCTTCATTTCTTTCTTTCACTCTTTCAGCACCCAATTTCTCATCCATTTCAACCCTTAATTCCGATCGGAAGCAAGTTTCTATGCTTCAATCTTCTGCAACTGGTACCCCTGCCACTGCAGAACCCGTTGCTCCGCAAACCCTGAAATCCCGCCTCAGGAATGGCGAGACGCTCTACGGGATTTTTCTCCTCAGCTTCTCCCCCACTCTCGCTGAGATTTCCGGTCTCGCCGGTTACGACTTCGCCGTCGTAGACATGGAGCACGGCCACGGCGGGATATCCGACGCCCTCCCTTGCCTCCGCGCCCTCGCCGCCACTCGCACTCCGGCTATCCTCCGCGTCCCCGAATCATCCGACGTCTGGGCGAAGAAGGCCCTCGATCTCGGCCCGCAGGGGATCATGTTTCCGATGATCGACAGCGCCAAATCGGCCCGGAAGGCTGTGTCCTACTGCCGATTCCCCCCCAACGGAATCCGCGGGTCGGCGCATACGGTGGTTAGGGCTTCGGGCTACGGAATCAATGAAGAGTATCTGAGAAATTACGAGGAGCTGCTGATAATGTGCCAGGTGGAGTGCGAGAGCGGGGTGAAGAAGATCGGGGAGATCGCCGCCGTGGAGGGCGTGGATTGCATCCAGATGGGGCCGTTAGATCTGAGCGCCTCATTGGGGTACCTGTCGGACCCGGGTCACGAGAAGGTGAGGGAAGTGTTGAGGAAGGCGGAGAAGGCGGTGCTGGAGACGAATCCCGGCGGAGGAAATGGGGCCTACTTGGCGGGGTTTGCGATGCCGCATGATAAGCCGGAGAAGATGAAGGAAAGAGGGTACCACATGGTGTCTGGAACTGTTGATATCGGTTTGTTTCGGGCTGCAGCTGTGGAAGATGTAAAGAAATTCAAGAACAGTTTAATGGCTGAATCAAATTCTGTGTAACGTTAAAACTGAGGAAAAGAAGGAATAAAGGTTGTGTTCTTGTTGGACTTTGAAAGTGTAATGCAGTTTCCATATCTAATTTCAGAATTAACTTTGTTCACTAAGCAGATTATAGTGTTCATGAGGTTTTAAACTTTCAGAGAGATCGTCTCATCATTTATAGGTATGAAGAAGAAAGTATTGGTAAAATTGGCTGTTCTTCGAAAACTAGTCGGAGCAGCGACCCGACTAAATTAAATACTCTTCTTCTTTTGGATATTCTCGCTCAATTTCTAACTCGTTTAGTAACTCTGTTTTTGGGCTTGGAAGCTTCAATTCACCTTTTAATCAAACACAGTGACTTTTGATTTCGTGCGCCGAATTATGTAATAATAAAAAAAAGTAAAGTTGAAGTTACTTTTCTGGCTGTCTTGCCTGAAGTTATTGTAGATGATCATTTTAACTATTTCTTCATATAATTTTTTCTTCATTTAATTAGTAAAATATATTTTAAATATATTTTTTTCATAAAATCAGCAGAATCAGTCAATGCAGCCACTTCAGCCAGAATTTCATAAATTTCAGTCACTTAACAGCTTCCCGATGATTCATATTGAAAATTACATCCAAAATCGTACTTTGTATAATTGTGTGTTGCTTCATAACAAAGAAGCGTAAATAATTTAGTGAGTCATTTTGTTTTAATCCATCATATTTCAAGCCAAAAAATAGTTAGTCTTTGACTTCATTGGAAACGATAGAAATATATCAATTTAATCTTCCATTCTTAAATTATTACTGGGGTATAATTAGACAACATTCTAACTAATGTCAAATAATGTCAAAATAATAAGATGTGTCTTTTTCGAACTAATAAAATTTAGGAAAAATTGAAAATAATAATCCAAATTATTGATGGTCCGTCTTTACTAATCCCAACTATCGATCATTCCTTGATGGTCCCAACTATAGGGTCCATTTTCCAAAAATAGCCCCTAACCTGTTACAACCTCGTATATATAGCAGGTCCTTTTTAAATGTAAATTATATGTAAGCTTTAAATAATCTCAACTATAATTGACCTTTTTTTTATTAATCCCAACTATCAACTCTCAATTTTTTGAAGATGTAATTTAAAAAAAAATGCAAACTAAACATTTTTAAGCATGAAATATTAATTACGAATACTCTACCCATGTACTGAAATTAGATTAAAAAAACATAGTCATTATTTATTTACTTTCACTAAAATTTCATTTTGTCATTTTTACAATTTGTTTGTCACAATTATGTTACCAAATTATGATTTAGTATTATTATTCTTATTTAAATTTACATTTTCTATTTTCAAAAGGTCAATCGTGATTATTTTTTTACAATTTAGATCTTTATTCTAGCTTAATCTTAAAATCTAAAATTTTATTTATTCCATTTTAGTGTTTGTAATTTCTACCAATGTAAAAAAGCGAATAACTTGAAACGATAAAAAAATGTTTACCAAAAGTCCAAACTTCTTCTACATACTAAAATAGTTGGGATTGTTATTACCATTTTGATACACTTTCACTACATGTTTACAATTTCCATTATATCACTTAAAATTATAATATTAATACATTTTCTATAAATATAGTAAAAACCTCCAAAACTTATACCCCAAATCACTAAAATTAAATAATAAACTATATAATATAATTTATAGAATATAATAGTATAAATAAAGAAAATAGAAAGAAACTAGAAATACTAAAATGAAAAAATAGTACATTTAGGTTTTTAAAATTAAAATAGCATAAAATAAATAAATAAAATTTTAATCATTATTTACTTTTTAAAACTAGTGTAATTTTGAATAAAGAAAAATAATACAAAATCATAAATTAGTAACACAACTAAGGAAAAAAACTGGAAAAAAGGAAAACCAATTAGTGGAAATTAATAAAAAAATGACTAAAAATATTTATTTAACTTTGGTACATTTGTATAATTTTTGTAATTGTTTATAAATGTTTAAAAACATTTAGTTTGGAAATTTATAAATATATTTTTACATCTTCAAAAAAGTGAGAGTTGATAGTTGGGATTAATAAAAAAAGGTCAACTATAGTTGAGATTATTGAAAGTTTACACATAGTTCACATTTAACATTATTGTAACATGTTAGGGACCCTTTTTGGAAAATGGTCCCTATAGTTGGGACCATTAAAAAATAATCGATAGTTAGGATTATTAATGGCAGACAGGTAGTAGTTGAGATTATTATTTTCAATTTTTCCTAAATTTTAATGACACTCATAGTTCAACAAATTTAGTTAATTAAGCTCTTTGATCAAATTTTTATGAATTTCAGCATATTGAACTTATTCAGCTAATTCATTCAAATCAAGACTCCCACTGTTTCATAAATTTATAGAAAAATATTACTACCTCCGTCCAATAATTTACTTCCAAAATAAAATGGCACGCGGATTAAGAAAGTGAGAATTGTGTGGTGGAGAGTTGTGCAGAGGAGAGAGAAATGCTGTGAACCACAAATTCTTTGCCAAAAAAGGAAAGAGAAGTTCTTTTTGGGACGAACGAAAAGGGAAAGTTGGAAGTATTTTCAGGGACGGAAGGAGTATACGGTTCACGTTTAATTAGATATTTATACATAATCATTTCGTACTTGAAATTCTAAACATAAGACAACCCAATGCACATTGGTCTAACCCTCTAGAGAAATGTCCCATCACAAAGGAGTGATTTTCACACACACATGAAATTTAGATCGAATGAGAATGTGATCTAAGGAAATAAATTAAAATGAACCTGCAAAATTGGACTTGAAAAAATGCTGTGGAATTTTGTAAAAAAAGAACCTCTTCCACATTTGTGAAGTGTGTTAGCAGTTGATGATGAAATAGTTGTCCCAAGTTTAGATGGCTTCACTTGGGTTCCAACCGTTTCATATGCAGAGAACTAGTATAGTACCCGTGCATACGCACGGGAAAGAGCAGTTGGTGCATATATTTGTACTCATGATCTAATTACAAATTAGTATATAAATATTTCCCGCTTAATAATTAGCAAGATTATCTTCTTATATCTAAAAGCACCACATATGAGAGAGAGAGAACTCTCCCGCTCAATTGTTAGCTTACATATCTCCTTATCTTCACATATCTAAAATCGCTACATATGAGAGAGAAAATCATCTTGTTCAATTTCCCCGCTCAATTATTAGCAAACTTATATTGTAATATGTAGAAGCACTACATGTGAGAGAGAAAATTCTCCCGCTCAATTATTAGGAAGCTTATTTTCTGTTACTCAAAACCACTACATATATGAGAGATAAAGTTCTTACGCTCAATTGTTAGTCGACTTATCTTATCTTATATACTTAAAAGCACTACATATCAGAGAGAGTTTTCCCGCTCAACTATATATTAGCAAATTTATCTTCTAATAATGCCTAAAACCATTACATATGAGAGAGAAAATTTTCTCGCTCAATTTGTCCACTCAATTGTTAGCAAGCTTATCTTCTGATACATTGAAGCACTACATGTGAGAGAGAAAATTCTCACGCTCAATTATCAGCAAGCTTATTTTCTTATACATAAAAGCACTACCTACATATGAGAGACAAAATTCTTCTGCTCAATTGTTAGCCGGCTTATCTTATACTCCCTCCGTTCTTTTTTAGTTGCAACGGTCAACATTTCACATTTGCCAACACACGTCTTTGACCATAATTATATCTTAATTCTATTAGTAAAAAAATATTAAAAATCAGATTTTGAATATTTGTAATGAGATGAATTGAACAATATTTTTTTAATTACATAATTGTGATTATGTAAAGTTAGTTTTTCAATTTTGAAAACAATTATGTTTACTAAAAGTTAATAAGTCAAATGTTTATCAACTATCGCTATCATGGTCATATATTATAAACTTTTTCTTTATTTAATACAGAATAATTCGTATTTACGTTATAAAATTAGAAGGTTGTTTAATAAATGTTTAGATTTTTTTAATTTTATATATGCAATGTTGATGTCATATGAAAGATCGTAAAAAATTATGAAATTTGATATGATTTTTGTAAAAATTGGATTAAAAATGAAAAAGTTATAACACTCTAAAGAAAAAAGAAATTTTTCGTATCATGGGACCCACCAAGTCAATTAGTTTGCTTTGCTTTGATGTTTTCGCGGTTCAAATTGGAATTTGAAGAGAAAAAAATTATATGCTGACACTTGGTATTTTATAGCAAATGATCAAATTGTGGAGAGATGAACACATAAGATTAATGAAGGATGTAATTGTCTTTTAAAAAGCTATTTATTTTCTTATACGAAGTATATAAATAGAAGACGTCGCTTATAGGAGACTGAAATTAGTGAGTGTACGTGCAAGGAGATGGATTAGCTGCCAGCACATAATTCACAATAGTGTCACAGTTGGCTGATCCAGGAAAATTTGTTATTGAGGGCATCCACTAAACGGATCGGTACATATATTGTGTAAATATATATCAAATTTAAAACATACAAATGCTCTACAGTTACTTTCGTCATAAAAGAATTCTTTTAGAATAGCCTACATTTGCTTAATGCAAGTCTTTGTTAATAGTAGTATTCAACGAGCACAATGGTTATAAATTCTTTTACAAATAGTCTTTTAAAAAAACTGATTTGTTCAAGAATAATATGAACATTAACTAAAATAAAAGTAAATACTCCCTCCCATCCCAAACAACTTCATTGTTTGACTTCACAATTTTTAAGAGTAGAATTTTTTGTATTGATTTTCTCATTATGCCCTCCAAAAGTAGATAAAGTGTACTGAGAATCTGAGAGAGATAAAGTGGGTGTAAAATATGTAATAAAATAAAGGTATAAGGGTATATTAAAAAGTTGGGAAAAGTAGAAGTCTGAAATTTATTTAGTATCTACTAAAAAGGGAAAATGTGAAGTTGTTTCGGGATCGAGGGAGTATAAAAAATGTAAAGCTTCACAAGACCGAACCCCAAAAAGGCTTCTAAATTGATGGGCTCAATACTTGGTGTTTCCAAGTATAGAATAATAAATAATAAATAAATAATAAATAAATAAATAAGTGAATGAGAAATCGTGCTGATGTTCTACAGCTCTCCAACGAGAAAGATTTATCTTTTGTTAATGTTTTCAATCGATACAAATACGAATAAGGAGTGGTGGAGCCAGGATTGACATGTTACAGGGGTCGGAGTTTAAGGAATTTATATAGCAGAAGCCAAAATTTAAATTTTCATTATATTTATTACTATTTATAAATATATAAATACATAAATTTTCATTATACAAAATTTAAATACTTATATTTTCAACTCCGGTTGACTATTAGGTTGAATCATTTGGCTTTCATTCGAATACTTAATTCGAGGAGAAAACATAAGCTTGTCGCACCTTCCACATAAAGTAGACCACTTAATAGAATGTGCTTGAAACAAACTTATAAGGTACTTTAATCTCTAATATCTTTCCGGTATGGGAAACATTTACGAATATATAGAGGGTAATGAATAAAGGGGGTGATTTCCCAAAATACGGGAATGGTTAACGTGGAGTGCCAGATTACGGGGAAAAGTTTAGGTTTTCTTAAAAATACGGGAGTCGGAATTCTCTCTTCCGACTAGGGGAAGGGTTTGAAAAATTTTAATTGCCTCCCATTGTCGGATTTCCCAAATCTGATTAAATTTTTTTAAATTAATTTCAGTCAGAATTCCAGAATCTTACCCACTTTTTTCATTTTTGAATTTAATTATTTGTTCATTTGTGATTCACGAGTAAGGTTAAGTTTATTATTTATTTGTATTTCTGAATTTTATTATTTATTTGAATTTCTGAATTTTAAAAGTAATATTGGTTACTGCAGTTTGAGTGTGGACAAAGATCCGTAATTTGTTAAAATGAAAAATATGCAGTTTGATTTTTTAAATAACAACATTGGTTACTTTATTTTATTTTTTAATCCGTCCGTATTGTGAATTAAATTCATAAAATGTAATACAAAATTGATTTTGTTTAAAATGCAATTTTTGTTATTTCAATGAAAGTGAACAAAACAAATGTAGTATTCAATGTAATTTATTAATAAATACGTACATACAATAATAAATTTAATATTACATATAATGATATATGTGATGCTCTTGGCAAGACACAGAAGAACCCCCCAACCCACAGGTCCCACAGCCACGATGTCAGGATTTTCTTCTTCATCTTTGTTCAACGATAGGTTGGGTGCTCAGCCCCGATATGTCCCCGCCGCCAGTGTTTCAAACCCCCGATGTGTTTGATACGAATCATAATACGGCGGTAGTTCAAAAAATGAGAAATCTTGATGCGTTTATAATTCAGGAGGCGATTGTGATTGCTCACCCCTACCTTCATCTTCATTTCCATCATCCTCTTCCTCATTTCCACCTTCATCTTCATCACTGAGACCATATCTATAACCACGGGCGGGATCATCTCTTTGTATACCTGGCCTCTGACGAGGGACGGGAGCGGGCTCGTCTTGTGCATCTGGGTAAAAGAATACGCCCCGGTGGAGCATCTCTTGATCACCTAAATCCATGGCCAACCGCTGTAGTCGTTCTTTAATGTCCTCATAACCCGTCTGGTTGGCGAGCTGATACACATCGTGAATGCATTGCTTCTGCATAAAAATGTAACATGTGTAAATAATACTTCATCCGTCCCTAAAAGGTTGGCCAAAGTTGACTTTCACGTGGATTAATAAAGTAAAAACTGTGTGGTTGAAATTTGTGCAGAGGAGAGAGAATTAACTTTAGCCACATGTTCCTCCTTACTTTAACTGGAAATGGCAAATCTTTTTGGGACATCCAAAAAGGAAATTTGACCAACCTTTTCGGGACGGAGGGAGTATGACACAAAATATGTTAATGAATACGATATGTATTAAAAAACATACCATAAGACCCCAATCGTGTGCTGTCGGGGCGTAGCCTGTCGCGGGCGCAGGGTGAGAAAGGTTCTGCACACATGTCATCCGCATCTGCAAGTACCATTTTCGGTACCTATCAGTCGCTTTGAGTATCCCTTTTCGTTCATAATCAAGCGTGTATGATTATGTCGGTCCGTCCACAATGTCAATGCACATGCTGATATGGTGGAACGTCTAGTGTGATGATCATTACCCTGCATAAGGTGTGGCGGAATACCTTGTGTTATATGGAACTGTCGAAGAAATCGATCGGGGTAATGCCTTTCAGCCATATTGCAAAATATCATCATCACCTCAGCCGACCAAAGCGGAATGGCATCAACGCAAACATTTGGGAATGTCTCGAACGGGAAGGGGAAGAAATCAAGCTGTAAAAAGTTTGATTTCAATTTAATAACTATAAAACAATGTGTACTGAAATTTGAATAGTACGATTGAAGTAAACTTTTCAAGTACTACCTAACTCTCACTCATGCGGTCTAAGAGGTTCCGGTACAAGCGTTGGCTGTGTCTTGAGATTGCTTGTATGACTTAGGGACGGTTCATCTTCATTTATTGATTACAAATATGAAGTTAAAAAATGTAACGTTGATGAATAGTGTACCCGGGGGTAGCTTATCTGAGGGGTTATTACGGGAATAACTTAGAGAGAAGTCAGAGCAATAAGTAAGAGAGAGAAAGTGTATTCGAATATAGAACATGTGATACTTTACAATGGAGAATGGACTGCTATTTATAGCAGCCATAAATGCGATGAGAGTACATGTGTCAACAATCTAACGACCGAGGGGTCACCTCAATCGGGGTGGCACCGACACTCGCATGTGCACCACATTAAATGCGGTAGGTGGATGTGACGCCGCATTAAATGCGGTGGTTGGACGTGACGTTGTACTTGATGCGGTGATTCAATGCATGTGGAGAGGATATCCTGTCGAGGAGGATGCCGTTGGCTATCCCTTCTGGCCGAAGGCTCTACGTGTCGGGGGCCTCCATGTGGCCGAAGGCTCTATGTGCCGGGGCCTCCATGTGGCCGAAGGCTCTATGTGCCGGGGGCCTCCATGTGGCCGAAGGCTCTATGTGATGGGGGCCTCCTTGTGGCCGAAGGCTCTTTGTGCCGGGGTCTCCATGTGCCGAATGCTCTATACGCCGGGGCCTTCATGTGGCCGAAGGTACTATGTGCCGAAGGCCTGTATTTCATGTCTTGTTCTCCTGTGACGTTTCTGGACTTGATTTCATGAATGTTAAGCCTTCGGGCGTGGGTCTAAGGCTCCCCCTTGCGTATTATGGGCTGCCTGGAGTCTTGTTTGCTGGGCTTGGCCCATTTGGACCTGTTGGGCCTGATTGTAGTAGTGGAAGTATGTGGACCGGGGGTTCCAGAGCCATATACTCCATCAGGAGTCCCCCACTCCTTTTGCTGAGAGCTACTCGAAGGAAATAGGAGTAGATGTTGCGTAGTCGCTGACAGCTGCTTTGTTGTAGTTTGTAAAGTAGTGAGAGATGTGCATTTGTGTGTTTTGCCGAGGGCGTTTGTTGACTGAAGACTTTTGTTGATGCTTTGAGACAACTTTCAACTTTTTGTAAATTTCCCGAAGGGGTTCTCCAGTCCCCCACTCCTTGAGGCACATATAATGGGGTGAAAAGGAGTAGAGTGATGCATGCCTTCCGCAAGATCCGCCGAGGGGTGACACCGTTTGTTCCACAATGGGGAGATGCCTCGTTAAAAACCCCATTAAGAAAAAACCCTGTGGGAAAAAATCCTAATGAGGGAAAAAGAGTACACCGGATGCCCCCAGAATGAAGCAAAAAGAATGAACCCTTCGGCCTTGATTGTGGGGTGTTAGCGGTGTCCGTTTGCTGAAGTTATAGCCAAGATGTCCCTTAGATTCTGTATGAAAGGGTGAGGAGCATGTAAGGACCCCCCGTTATTAAATAAAGATGGCAGAGGGGTGCAAGGCCGAGGGGCCTGTACGATAGCCCCCGACATCAAATAAAGATGCCGGAGAGATGTGACGCCGAGGGGCCTGTATGATAGCCCCCGATATCAAATAAAGATACCGGAGAGATGTGAGGCCGAGGGGCCTGTGTGATAGCCCCCGACATCAAATAAAGATGTCGGAGAGATGTGAGGCCGAAAGGCCTGTATGATAGCCCCCGACATCAAATAAAGATGCCGGAGAGATGTGGGGCCGAGGGCCTGTATGATAGCCTCCAGTATCAAATAAAGATGCCAGAGGGATGAAGGTCGAGGGGCCTGTGTGATGGCCCCTGACATCAAATAAAGATGCCGGAGGAATGAAGGCCGAGGGGCCTGTATGATAGCCCCTGATATCAAATAAAGATGCCGGAGGGATGAAGGCCGAGGGCATGTATGATAGCCCCGACATCAAATAAAGATGCCGAAGGGGCGAAGGACGAGGGGCCTGTATGATGGCCCCCAACATCAAATGTTTGATGTCGGAGAGATGTAAGGCCGAGGGCCGTTGTGATGAGGAATCATGCTGAGGCCGAGGGCCGTTGGTGATGTAGAATCACGTTTAGGTCGAGGGCCGTTCGTGATGTAGAGTCACGCTGAGGCTGAGGGCCGTTCGTGATGTGAAATCATGCTAAGGCAAAAAACGTTGTGACGTAGAGTCATGCTGAGGTCGAGGGCCACTGTGATGTTGAGGCCGAGGGCCTTCGTGATGTAGAATCACATTGAGGTCGACGATTGTTCGTGATGTAGAGTTTTGTTGAGGCCAAGGGCCGTTCGTGATGTGAAATCACACTAAGGCCAAAACCGTTGTGACGTAGAGTCACGCTGAGGCCGAGGGCCGTTGTGATGTAGAATCACGTTGAGGTCGAGGGCCGTTTGTGATGTAGAATCACGTTATGTTGAGGGCCGTTCGTGATGTAGAGTCACGCTGAGGCCGAGGGCCGTTTGTGACCTTGAGGCCGAGGGCCGTTGTGATGTGGAATCACGCTGAGGCCGAGGGCCGTTGGTGATGTAGAATCACATTGCGGCTGAGGGCCGTTCGTGATGTATAATCAGGTTGAGGGCGAGGGCCGTTTTGTGATGTAGACTCATGTTGAGGCCGAGGGCCGTTCCTTGATAGTTGTCGGAGGCCACGTGTTAGTCCTCCGGGTGTATGTTCCTTCTTTCAGGCTTCGGCCGAGGGGGTTGCTTCCCCGCCTCGGCCGAAAGGGAGTCCAAGTGATCCGTCCGGGGGTTCGTCTGTTAGTCTCCCAGCGCTGGCCCGTCCCTTGATTGTGTCAGGAGGTCGTATGTTAGTCCTCCTGATGTGTGTTCCTTCTTTCAGGCTTCGGCCGAGGGGGTTGCTACCCCGCCTCGGCCGGAAGGGGGTCCAAGTGATTCATCCGAGGGTTCGTTTGTTAGTCCCCCGACGCCGAACCGTCCCTTGTCCTTGGGGGGTCCCATCGTCTATTTACGGTGCGGGCTAGGCTTGGTCGGTTTCCGACGACTGTCGTTTCACCCCCAAGTGTGGGGATTTCGTCACCTCAGCCATTCTTTCAGGCCTGTCGCCGTGCGTTGCGCGCCAGGGACGTGGTGAGCGTCTCGCTCCAAAAATGCGGGCCTTTTGCAGGCCCCTCGTCTTTAGATATCATCATCCATACCTGGGCATTTGGCCTCGAAGGGGCCGATAAGATGTCTGGGTTGTGTGGTAGTTTACTTAAATCCATAGAAATAAGCGGAATACAAGGGGTGCGTTGTTTTGAGAACGACTTTGTTAAATTAAGTGGCTCGAGGCCGAGGACTCTAGGCCGAGGGGATGATAATGTGCCTCGAGGTCGAGGGCTCGAGGCTAAGACCGAGGTCGAGGGCGAAGAACATGATTCAGCGGAGGTGGCGCTTCTTCGGCTGGGGCTCCTCGAATTCCTCGTCGTCGCTGAACCTCCCAATTTCACATTTCTTCGTTGAGGTGTCCCCTTCCTTCTTATCGGTGTTCTCCCCGGAGTTTTTCCTTGGGGCATTTTTTATGAACTGGTGGAGCTCACCTCGTTGAATCAAGAGCTCAATGGCTTTCTTTAGCGAGACACAATCGTCAGTATCGTGGGAGGTGCTTCTGTGGTAACGTAAATAAGTGCCGCCCTGGTGGACGGCGTAGATCTCTCTCGTCGACCGAGGGTCCTTCGGGAAAAGGTCCTACTCTTCCTCATAGTTGAGGATAGTGCTCACCGGGTGCGTGAGGGGAGTCCTTGGCATGTTCAGCCGAGGGCGCCATTGGCGGTCGTTCCGGCCCTGCTGGGTGTGGCTTCCATGGTCTCGGCCCCCGACCAAGGGCGCATTCGGGGTCGGCATGTTGTTTGTCTTCTTCGAGGGCTGGCCTCCATCCTTCTTGAAGGAGTGGAGGTCATCGGCGTCGGCATATAGGCTCCCCCGCTGGAGTGCTTTGAGGTATGATCTTGGGGGGTCGGTGATGAGGCTTCGTGCGTAGGGGCTGCTGCGGAGAACCCCCTGGAAGAGGATGAGGAGGGTACGCTCATCGGCACCCTCGACCTCGTCTGTCTCCTTCATCCACCGGTCAATGAAGGTCCGAAGTGTTTCGTCAGGCTGTTGCTCGACGGAGAGGAGGTGGGAGAAGTGCTTTTTCGCGCGTTTCCTTCCGGCGAAATGGGTGAGGAAGCGTTGGGCAAGATCCTGCCATGAGTCTATGCTCCCCTCAGGCAACGCGTTGAACCATTCGTACACCAGTCCCTCGAGAGTGGAGAGGAACCAACGACATAAATATTCGTCAGATGCATTGACGATCAGCATGTTGTTTTGATATCGGCTGAACTGTTCCTGGGGGTCGGTGCGGCCGTCATACGGCTTCATAGTGCTTCCCCGATATTTCTCGGGTATTGGGGCCGAGAGCACCCTGGTGGTGAAGGGGGTCTTGGTCCTGACCTGGATGATGGGGTCGCCGCGCCCTTTAGCGAATTCCCTCTCCGGAGCACTGAGTTTGTTCATGAGGGCATCAAAGCCGGGATTCCCCGATGAGTTGGCCGTTGGAATGGCAGCCAGTTGTCTTGCTTCCATCTCAGCGAGCCTTCTTTCAAGTTGGGCGATGATTTCGCTCCGAGGGTCCTCGACGGCCGTGGCGGCGCCGAGGGCCTGGTTACGAGCCGCATTGATGTGGTGGCGTGCGTCCTCCTCGTGTAGCTTGCCTTTGCCTTTGTCAAGACGGGGTCGATCTGCTGTCCGGGATACAGACCCAAAACTCTCCCTCGGTGAGACATGCTCACGTTGACCCATCCGTCCCGCTAGCCTCTCCGATGCTGGCCGACGGTGCGCATCCCCTAACCTATTGAAGGCCAAAGGTCTATGCACCGGGGCCGGTCCAGCTCGGGGAGGGGAAGCAGGATCAGAGCGGGAGGCCATGTCCTGAGCCCTGACCCCCTCATCGTTGCGTACATTCATGACCAACAGATGAGGAGGGGGCGGAGAGAAAGGGACGATGTTCCCCTCAGCATGGGCCGGGGGCGGTACCAGAGGGTTCTGGGTACCAGAGCGTACATTCCGAAGGCTCCGGGATTCTGGGTGAGCATGTGGATGAAGGCAGATAGGACCGATTGCATATCGGCGGTGAGGACCAGGGGGCTCACGTGAATCTCACCCCGATCTTTCCTTTGGGCCTCGATGCCGAGCAAGGCAGCGAGAACGTTCTCTTGGAGATGAAGAGGCAGGTCTGCAGTGGCCTGCACTATTTCGGCGAGGGCTCCGCCTTCAAGATCTTTATTGGAGACCTCGGCAGTGTCAATTCCGAAGGCTTTGTTGGAGGCTTCGACCTTGGATTGGGCATGAGTCGCTCTTCCCATTTTGATGAGTGTTTTTGTTTTTCCGAAGGGGAGAGTTTCTTACTTGATTATTCGACCTCTCAACGAGAGCACCAAATGATGGATAGTGTACCCGGGGGTAGCTTATCCGAGGGGTTATTACAGGAATAACTTAGAGAGAAGTCAGAGCAATAAGTAAGAGAGAGAAAGTGTATTCGAATATAGAACTTGTGATGCTTTACAAAGGAGAATGGCCTGCTATTTATAGCAGCCATATGCGATGAGAGTACATGTGTCAACAATCTAACGGCCGAGGGGTCACCTCAATCGGGGTGGCACCGGCACTCGCATGTGCACCGCATTAAATGCGGTAGGTGGATGTGACGCCGCATTAAATGCGGTGGTTGGACGTGACGTTGTACTTGATGCGGTGATTCAACACATGTGGAGAGGATATCCTGTCGAGGAGGATGCCGTCGGCTGTCTCTTCTGGCCGAAGGCTCTACGTGTCGGGGGCCTCCATGTGACCGAAGGCTCTATGTGCCGGGGCCTCCATGTGGCCGAAGGCTCTATGTGCCGGGGGCCTCCATGTGGCCGAAGGCTCTATGTGATGGGAGCCTCCTTGTGGCCGAAGGCTCTTTGTGCCGGGGTCTCCATGTGCCGAAGGCTCTATACGTCGGGGCCTTCATATGGCCGAAGGCACTATGTGCCGAAGGCCTGTATTTCGAGTCTTGTTCTCCTGTGACGTTTCTGGACTTGATTTCATGAATGTTAAGCCTTCGGGCATGGGCCGAAGGCTCCCCCTCTTGCGTATTATGGGCTGCCTAGAGTCTTGTTTGCTGGGCTTGGCCCATTTGGACCTGTTGGGCCTGATTGTAGTAGTGGAAGTATGTGGACCGGGGGTTCCAGGGCCATATACTCCATCAAACATCATATAAAGCATTCCCAATTATTAAGATGTAATTGCCAACACACCTACACCCATATGGAAGATTTACATGTTGAATGACCTGAAGTAATTTGGGACGGACCATCGAAATCCTCGCCCAAGCCCAAATCTGTAACAAGTGCATACAATCGGCAATTTGTTTGGTCCCCCACTTGCCGCCATTGCACAAGTTATGGTAGAGGAACTCAAGCATCGGTTATCTCTAACTCCATCGACGGGCTAAAGCCAAGTCACCCTGAAAGAGCTCCAAAAAATACAATCACATTCTTGTCCCACTTGGGTGAGGGAACAAAAACCCTCCGAGCAATTCCCATATTACGACCCTAGCGTGCCGGGTGACCTCTTCGTCTGTACTGTGAGGTAGGATTGGGCGACGGGTAACACTACACATGTAGATATTCGTCGTGTGCATATAAGACTCTGTAGGAGTGAAACCAGGCGACTCCGTGCACAGCTCAATCCACCATGCCTTTGTATTTACGGTTGGACCACTGAGGGACATACCATCAATGGGTAAACCAAGTATGATCGCTACATCTTGTAGACTAATGCCGACCTCAACGAATAGAAAATGGAAAGTATGTGTCTCCGGCCTCCATCTCTCCACAAAAGCGCATATTAAACCGTGATCCACATTTGAGCGAGCAATGTGCTCTACGCCCAAGAACTTAGCTTCGTCTAACTTCCTTAGAACTCTTGGATCTCGCAAATCTCCGAATGCAGCTGAAGGGCAATTGATGCACTTCAATATCAAGTCTTTGGATTCTGGTTCATACCATACACGGTCCGTACGATGCGAATTTGGTGGCAACGTGAGTAGTGTACGATCAACAGGCCCTCGGCGCGGGATTCCTTGGTTCATTTCAAATCTTACAGAAATATAATTTTAAAACATATTAAGATTTGTATTCATTAAAATTACCATCTAACCTAAAATTCTGAAATCACCAAAATGTAATTCAATTACAAGTTCATACCAAATTAATAAATTTATGATCACAATAACTAAAATAACTAATGTGTATAATATTATATTTTGAATTTTTAGCTAAGTTTAACTCTAAAATTCAAATTTCACAATCTAAAATTAAAATTTTAAAAATTACTAAAATAACTATTTCTAAAGTCCTAAAATCGAAATTTAACTCAAATTCTAAATTTAACACAATTTCTAAATTTATAGAATTTAACAAAATTTCTAAACTTCTAAATTTAACTATTGTAAAATTCTAAATTCACTATCTAAAATTAAAATTTTAAAAATTACTAAAATAACTAGTTCTAAATTCTTAAATTCGAAATTTATCTCAAATTCTAAATTTAACACAATTTCTAATTTTTTTGAATTTAAAACAATTTCTAAACTTCTAAATTTAACTATTGTAAAATTCTAAATTTACTATGGATTGAAGAATGAGTTTGCATCTATGGAATTGATCTATTTATATCTATTTTAAAACGAATTTTTAAATTTAATAATCCAGTCGGATTTGGCAATTCCCACAGGGCACAGGAGGAAGTGTTTTTATTTGTGTCGGATTTTCTTTACAACCGTTGGATAGCGATCCTCACCCTATTGTGTTTCTTATGTTCCTTGGTTGAGCGTTTAATATGGTACAAATATGGGTTTAATATGTTCTCATGATTTACATCTTTCTATGCGTGAGTTACCTTTGAACTTGCCTCAACAAGTTATATTTTACATACACCTAAGTTAGATCTTCCATCAACGCGAGTTACACTTTTTCACAACACGTATTACATCACAAAATAAACCCCAACAATTGAAAAAAAACACAATTTTTTGCAAACAAAAATGATTTTTTTGCAAAAAAAAATTGTTTTTTTTTGCAAAAAAATGTTTTTTTTTTGCAATTTTTTGTTGGCAAAAAAGTTATTTTTCTTTGAAACATTTTTATGGCCTTAATACTAAAAACAAAACATATTAACTATTTACGTAAATTAATTTGAGCAATTAGACTCCTTGTATACATTCTTTACATTTGATAGTCTATGAATTTACATCTTCTTATGTGCGAGTTACATATTTTTATGTGTGAGTTACATCTTCTTATACGCGAGTTACATTTAGATTTGCCTTAACAAGTTACATTTTGCATACACTTAAGATAGATTTTCCATCAACGCGAGTTACATTTTCTATAACATGAGTTACATCACATCATAAAGCACTACTATTCAAACAAAAAAAATCAGTTTTATTCAAAAAAAATATTTTTTCGCAAAAAAAATGATTTCTTAGGCAAAAAGTGATTTTTAAAAAAAATATTTTTATGGCCTTGATATAAAAATAGAACATATTCACTGTTTAAGTAATCTCTTGATATTGAAACAAAAAATTCATTTTTTTTCAAAAAAATTGTTTTTCTTTGGCGAAAAAAATGATTTTTTGGCAAAAAAAATGATTTAAAAAAAACGTTATTTATGGTCTTAATATTAAAAACAAAACATATTCATTATTTATGTCAAGTAATTGAACAATTAGATTCCTTATTTTCATTGAAATCAATGTTTTATTTCTTATAATCCGTACTAGACAAGTTATATTTAGACTTGCCTGCAGTTACATTTTTTATCAGCGTGAGTTACATTTCTTTACACGCGAGTTACAACATTCGTGCTACTAGGACAAAAAGAAAAAAAAAACAGTTACTGTTCACGCGTGTACTGTTCACACGAATTTTTTTAAAATTGTACAAAACTACGTCGTTTTGAGGGTGGAGCATGATGCTCACCGTGGGATGATCCCACGGTATACGAACTGTACAGATATGGGTTAGATATGGGTGGAGTGATACGAGTAAAAGCGGGTAGATGAGAGATGGACCCAAATAAATACGAAGTATGTAGTAAATATTATCTGATTAAATTTATCAGATTAACTTTATCTAATTAAATTTATCTGATTATATTTATATGATTAAATTTTATCTGATTAAATTTATTTGATTATATTTATATGATAAAATTTTATCTGATAAAAGTTTATCTGATTGATATCAGTTTATTACTCCCTCGTCCCGCTAACAACTTCCCGCTTTCCCTTTTTAGCAGTCCCAAAAAGAAGTTCTCATTTCCCTAAATGGAAGTTATCTACATCAAAATAATGCCAAACAGTGCAAAACAATGTTAAACAGTGCCAAACAGTGTCGAAACAGTGTCAAAACAATAAAATTTATCCCCTAGTATGTTTATTTCCTTAATATGTGTGTAGGTCAAACCGGGAAGTTCTTTGCGGGACAGAGGGAGTATATAAATACACCCCTTTTCCTTCACATTTAATTCACCAATTCCTATATACTTCTAAACCCAGTTTAGTCAATTACTTTGTTTATATTTTTAACATGTTTAGTCTCCAAATGGGGAGCTAAACTCTTCCATCTTGGTTTTGCTACTTTGAAGCTTATGATTTGTAAGTTGTGAGTTATTTTCTTTAATCATCTTCCTTGAATATTAATCACATTCCTATTCACATTTCATATTAATATTATAAGCATTACTTAAAGGATCAACTAGTTTTGTTTCATATATATATTACTTATTACTAGAATCGATCGACGAATACGCTTGTTAATCGCTCGGTCCTTTCATGGTAGTAAACTTGATTATTATTAATATTAATAGTCCAAGTTTACTACCGTGAAAGGACCGAGCGATTAACATTAATGCATTCATCTCATGGCTAATAATCTAAGGGGAATTAATTATATTGATTAAACCAATAAACCGCTTGTGTTGAGGTTATCAATCCCAATCGTTTTTATCTTAAATTTTATTGCTACTATCGGGTCAATATACGGCGCGTGTTCTTGATTGACTTGATAGTAAGTTTTATTAATGAACACGTCTCATTATTAATAACTATCGTCAATGAATTGAAGATACTCCTCGATTGAGTATTTGAGAGAAAGATAGTTAAAGACATAACCAGGAACAACGAACGTTTCATTAAGTGGATATAAGCAAAACCTTATACTCACTCTTATACTCATCATGTATGTGAAATATTCTTTTTGTCTGTGAATCTCGTTCACAGACAAAAAAAATCTTTTACAAAGGTGGGTATAAGGGTGAATATAATGGTGGGTACAACAAGAATGATTGAAATTCAATACTACCTCCATTCTTAAATAAATGCATCATGTGAAATTTTACACTATTTAAATGTTCTACTTTGACTTCGATTTTTTTAATAATTATTTCAAAAATATATTGTTAAATTTGTTTCTTCCTAAATTTTAAAATCGGATATTTTTTCACTTTTTTTACTAAAAGTGAATTAAATATACTAATAGTCAAAGTTGTGCATTGACAAACGTGAAAAATTGACTATTGCATTTATTTATTAACGGAGGTAGTATTTGATAGGTTGAGTGCGTACTAAGAAACAATATAAGACATAAAAGGAGTTTATCAAGAGGGTGTTTGGAAAATGTCTTTTCGGAAGGTGCTCATCATCACTCACACAAGTGTGTTAACCCAAAAATGAATGTTGAAAAATGGTATATAGAGCTTTTGTACAAATTCTTTTCATTTATTTATGGATATGTTGTTTAAGAAGCCGGGTATGTGTGCAAATTATATCCTTAAATTTAGGTTTTTATACATTTTACTCCCTCCATTTTAAAGTACGGAGTAGTAAAAATAAAGTAATTGTAAGGGTTAATAAGGGTTACTGGGGTCGGCGGCTTTGTTTCCATATAATAATGTACCAACTACCAAGCCTGCCAACAATAGTAATAGTAATAAAGACGGGAGCATGTACCGTTAGCTATTTGTGATCATAATATTCCCTCCGTCCCAAATTGAATTGCAAATTTTGATTACCACAAAAATTAAAGAATGATAATAAATGATGTTTGTTTTTTACGTTTTTACCCATCTTCCTAAAAGTAGATGTCTTTAAAGTAATGGAAAAAGAGTAAAAGTAAGGGCAAAGTTGTCACTTTATTCTTATTTACGTATCTAAAAAAGAAAGTGGAAAATCATTTTGGGTCAACCAACGTAGGAAATTTTGAAAATCAACTTGGGATGGAGGGAGTAATAATATGGCTGATCACTTTCATGATCACTGGTACGGTTATTAAGAAAAATAGAATTATGTGATTGATATTAAATTAGTAAAGTAAGAATAAAGTAAGAAATATTTAAATCAAACAAAAATTATCAAGTTTTGTATGAGGCAATATTAACCGGATAAACAAAAAGGCAAATGATGAGACAAATGTAGCGGGACGGATGAACGGTATCTATTTGTTGTTACTCCCTCCATACATATAGCTAAGGATATATCCTTACATTTATGTCAAATCCACCCAAATGCTAATTAGAATTATAGCGCATCAAAGTTAAACAACGAAGATGCTACATCTAGCGCACAAAAGCTCTACATACCATTCTTTACCATTTTTCATATATACTTAGAATCCTACTCGAATATTCAACCGTAGCCGTCCCGTTTGAAACGGGTCGGTTTGGTTTGGATTCTCGATTCTTATTTTTTGTAAAAAATCATTGCTACGCTAACAAAATATCGAGTACGTAATAAAATATTCAAACTAATTAAGTATCAATAATGTTACCATAATATAGTAAAAATTCAAAATAAGAATACAAAACAAAGTATTGAATTAGTTGACAAAATATCTAACCACAAATGTACTTCCTCCGTTCTTTAATTCTTGCAACATTGTGATTTTTGCACTATTCAGAGAATTACTTACAAAATATCTAACCACAAATGTACTTCCTCCGTTCTACTAATATACATAATCAAATTATTACGTATGAAATGTTATTAAATTCCTATCAATGTGAATTTCCAAAGTATCAACCTTTTATAATGTTAACTAAAACCTATCCGAAACCAAACCAAACTTTCCGCTTTGATTTCGTATTTCATTTTTGGTCAAAATCGAACAGAAAGAACCGAACCCACCCCTAGTTTCTACCCCTATGCCGGACAAAATCTTTTATTTAATTTTTCCGATGAAGAGAAGCTTTTGTCAAGAAATCGTACTCCTATTAAGTTATAGCACACCAAAACACAATCTAAAATATATGTTTTAAGCTATTTTTCCTATCATCTTGATCTTAAGATCAAATCTCAAAACTTAACATGGATGACGGATCCCCAGGACTTAATTAACTCATTTTTAATTTTAGCCTCTTAACCCCATTTATTGTGTTGTAATTAAAAAAGCTTTCCTATTAAACTTACATGGGTTACACATTCATTGTTTAACCACCAATTCCTAAATGTCTCCCATACCGGAAAGGTATTAGGGACTAAACCACTTTATAAGTTTACTTCAACCACATTGTATCAAGTTGTCTATTCGGTAGAAGATTTGACTTGCTGATATTCTCGCCGCCAGTTATATATTCGATTGAACTAAAGTGATTCAATCTAACAGTTAACCGGTGGCGAGAATATCAGCATGTCTTCTCATCCACCAAATTTTGTTTTAATTTGCTTATTTGTGTTTGTAACCGAAGAACATTAACATTCTCTCTCGTCACTTAATTATTACCCTCTCCGTTCCATAAAATTCTTTCCGATTTCACTTGAATCGGAATTTAAGAAAATAAGAATAAAGTATAAATGTACGATTGCAGTTGAGTAAGAAAAACTAAATGATTTTTAAACACACAAAACTTTCAAACCACTCACATTGTCCATTTTCTACATTTAAGTCAAGCAATTTTCACTTTTAGTTAGAAAGCGTTTTGAAGATTTTTTTTGTTATGGTAACCATATTTTCCATTTAATTCAATGCTTGAAACCAACGAATTAATGCTTGGTTGGTTGTGCGCAAATTGAAAATTGAAGAATTTCATTACCTGCCTAGTTGGTTGTGCGCAAATTGCATCATTGATGCTTCAATTATTGGACTTAAATGGAAAATATGGTTACCATTACAAAAAAAATTCTTCAAAATGCTTTCTAACTAAAAGTGAAAATTGCTTGACTTAAATGTAGAAAATGGACAATGTGAGTGGTTTGAAAAAGTATGTTTCCATTACTCCAAAAAGTTCTTTTCATTTGTCTTTTTGGAAAGTTTTGTGTTTAAAACTCATTTAGTTTTTCTTACTCAACTGCAATCGTACATTTATACTTTATTCTTATTTTCTTAAACTCCGATTCAAGTCAAATCGGAAAGAATTTTATGGAACAGAGAGGGTAATTAATAAATAAGTGAACGAGAGAGCATGCTAATGTACACAAATAAGCAAATTAAAACAAAATTAGGTGGATGAGATGAGAAGGCACACTGATATTCTCGCCACCAATTAACTATTAGATTGAATCACTTTAGTTCATTCAAAGTGAAACCGGCGGCGAGAATATCAACAAGTCAAATCTTCCACCGAGTAGACAACTTGATACAATGTGGTTGAAGTAAACTTATAAAGTGGTTTAGTCCCTAATACCTTTCCGGTATGGGAGACATTTAGGAATTGGTGGTTAAACAATGAATGTGTAACCCGTGTAAGTTTAATAGGAAAGTTTTTTTAATTACAACACAATAAATGGGGTTAAGACTTAAGAGGCTAAAATTAAAAACGAGTTAATTAAGTCCTGGGGATCCATGTTAAGTTTTGAGATTTGATTTTAAGATCAAGATGATAGAAAAAATAGCTTAAAACATATATTTTGGTTTGTATTTTTGTGTGCGATAGCTTAATAGGAGTATGATTTCTTGACAAAAGCTTCTTATCATCGGAAAAATTAAATAAAAGAATTTGTCCATCATAGAGGTAGAAACTAGGGGTGGGTTCGGTTCTTTTGGTTTGATTTTGACCAAAAACCAAATACGGAACCAATGTGGAAAGTTCGGTTTGGTTTCGGTTCGGTTTTTCATTTCGAAATTTGAAACCTTGGTTTGATTGGTTCGATTTATTTCGATTCAGTTTTGGGTTTTTCGGGTTTTAGTAAAATTTTGTCATTTGATTTAGAATGATATAATAGTTTGAAGGATTAAACATATTAAATAAAAATGCACACATCATAGAATAAATAAAATAAAGAATGAGTAAAAATAAACATTTCTTGAGTTATATAAGTATGCGAGAGAGATACAAATCTATGTTTTTAATATACATTGTTTGTGACCAGTGGCGGACCTAGTACTTACATTTTGGGTGTTCAAAATTACACATTTTCTCTTTAAAATAGTATTAAACAAATTATTACTCTAATTCAATTGTTTTGGGTGTTCATGTGATCGAACACCCTTGCATAAAGCACATCCGTCACTATTTGTGACTAGTTTGAAAAAAGTTTATGAATATATGCGTCCTATTTGATATAGTTGAGATGAATATGTATTTGATCTATAAATATAAAACTTTAAATTACATAAGATACAATGGAAAATGCACACTACAAGAAAAATGCACGTTACTAGTTATAACAAGTAAAAACATCGTGCAATAAATTACAACATACATACATAATAGATCAATCTAACTACATTATTATTACATGCAATGCATGTGTAAACGCATTTATATACTAAACTAAACATAACACAGAAATTAATTCTCCAACACAAGAAAATCAAAGATTATTGATGATATTAGGATTAATTAGGATTAATGTTTAACAAATAACAAATAAAATTAATTCTATGTTTTTTCCCACTTATGTTATTTATTTTGTAATTTGTCAAATTTCAAAATTCAATTATATTACAGTGTAACTGCAATAAAAAAATGAAGTACTTTATTTAATCAAAAGAAAACACAAAAAAACAACTGCCTCAGTGATCTTGAAGCGCCTTCTTCCTCACGATTAGGGGTGGGCAAGAATACCGGAAAATCGATATATTTCGGTACGGTAACGTAAAATGTTTTCAAATACCGCGGTATACCGGTATAATACCATACCGACTCCCACCCAGCGATTACTATAAATTCTAAAATATTGTAAAAATCCATTACAAGTTTGAAGCCCAAAATTAATACTTATGTTGATTACAAATACTAAAATACAAAAATAAAGGCCCGATTTTCCAAACTCACTATAACCTTCTAGGCTTCTACTACGTAACATTCAAACAAACAAACCCTAATGACTAATGAGTAATGTACTAATGTCCGGACCAGTCCATCTTATTCCATAAGCTTGCGAGCCGCGATGGCTGAGTCGCTGAGTAGCTGACGAGTGAAGAGGGATACACTTATGTGACGAGTGTATCGACATAGAGATTCCGCAAGTCGAGGCACGTAACTTTGTCTGAAAGTCTTATTCAAATATTTTATTTAAAATTATAAAAAAGACTAAATACACAATATCATATTATGGATAAATGATTTTATATCCATGTTGAATGGAGAATTAGGCACTCAATTACAATTCCTTCACTTGAATCCTCAACCCTAAAGGCCCCACATCCTAATCCGACAAGGGATATGGCAGAATGAAGATACTCGCTTACAAAATAAGCAGGAAGAAGTCGTAAGAAAAAAAAATTAAGATAAACTCTTGCAAACAAAAAAGCTAGAAGAAGAAGAAAAATGCACACTGAAAAAGAAACTCAGCAATAATCAATAGCAAATTCCGTTTACTCTTTATCATCTTTGAATTTCAATTCTTAAAGTTTTATGTTTGATTTCAGTTTTAATACCAGTTTATCATCTTTGAACTTCGAAATTCAGTTTTAATTAAATATATGCATGGATCATGTCACTCTCTTTCAAAGTTGTGTTAGTTTCTTAATAATAATGCAAGGCTAGATCCCCATGTGGTTTGGATTTGGTTAAATACTTAAATTAAGGTTAAGCTTAATGAGTGATCTTGAATATTGAATTAAATTTAGGAAGATTCTTTAATTATTGGGACTAGTTGTTTGAGATGAAATTGAATTAGTAATTTGTGAAATTGATCACTTCACTTGTGAATTGTGGAAGATTAATTCATTTTTGTCTATGTGTAGAGTTAGTTTAGCTCACATCTCATACATCCTAAACAAAGCCTAGAAATAAGACATGTTAGGGTAATCAATATTAATTTCATGTCTATGAGAATTGATATTTTAGTATCTTTAGATTGGTGAAAGTTTCCCATTTTTATTCATAATCAAAGACACCCAAGCACCTTGATTCCAAATCTAGACCCCACATTTTAATTAATTAATTTATTGTTACTAGTCACGTTTAATTTATCTTATACTCCGTAGTATTTTATTTTCCAAGCTTTCCTTGTTCATGTTGGGTGAAAACTATTGTTCTTTTGCAACGATAGTTTTCCCATGATACGGTGGCTACGAACAACCGTATGAGCTCACAATCGGTTGTTCCGGTGAATGAAACAAGCTAAGGTATGAACATCTGTAAATTTTCAGAAAGCTGAAGGCATTTTTTAGCATAGAAAGTATGTGCAAACTGTGTTTAGTTTCGTGTGTTATTGCAAATCACCTGCCAGCTATATATAGGGACAAATTTGTTGTGTCTTAAGTGAGCTTTAATGGACCTGAACGTCAGACATAAATGACCAGAACGTCGGGCATTAATATGTCAAAAAACTGCCCATTTAAAGACGCAATCAAAGGAGAAGAACGTTGGGCAATAACTGATGTAACGTTTCAGAAGCCTTCTGATCCAAGCAGTTCTAAAGCACAACATAAGAGTTCTGGTCCGAGCAGTTCTGATGCGGAGCAGATGTGTTCTGTCCGAGCAGTTCTAATGTAGAGCAGAAGGGCTCTCTCTCCCAGCTTCCGGAAAAAATAGAACGTTACGGGAAGAAACAAAAATTAAACCGGGATTTGATTGGCACCCTCCCCTGCGTGTGAAGAGAGTCTTTCCACCTAGAAATATTAACTCCTTCAAAGAGTTATTTAAAATTTCTACATTTATGGATGATGTCTAATTTTCTATGTTTCAAATTCCAGTGTTATTTAATTAGTGTGATTGTCAACTAATTCAATACTTTGTTTTTGTATTCTTATTTTGAATTTTTACTATATTATGGTAACATTGATACTTAATTAGTTTGAATATTTTATTACGTACTCGATATTTTGTTAGCGTAGCAATAGTTTTTTACAAAAAATAAGAATCGAGAATCCAGACCGAACCGACCCGTTTCAAACGGGACGAGTAGGGTTGAATATTCGAGTAGGATTCGAAGTATGAAAAATGGTAAAGAATGCTATGTATAGCTTTTGTGCGCTAGATGTAGCATCTTCATTGTTTAACTTTGATGCGCTATAATTCTAATTAGCATTTGGGTAGATTTGACATAAATTTAAGGATATATCCAAGTAAAATGTTGATAAGTTCGTATTACAACACGCATTTGATGCGTGTTGGGATCGGTTTTTGATGTTTTTCTTAACTCTTAGGTGTCACAAATCTCAATTTTAACTCAAGTTATGTGTACCAGGCGTTGGTTCGAGTTTTTAGTTGTTTGGAGTCAAAAATCAGGTATTTAGATCCGGCACCGACGCTTGAGAAGAAATCAAGAAGAGTTGATGAGCATTCAAGAGAGTTTCGAGAGTTTTGGAGGTCTGCGGGAGGTTCACGGTGAAGAATTGATGAAGAGAATAACCTTTGGGATCAACTCGGGAGCACTCGGGAGCATTTGGAGAAGAAATGAGAAGAAAAGACGAAGAAAAGGTCACGCACGGCCGTGCCCAGCCGCCAGCCAGGCACGCCGTGCGTGCCTAGAACAGTACCAGGCGACGAAAAAGGCCAGGCACGATCATACCTGGGGAGATAGGCACGCCGTGCTTATAGCGTATTGAAGCAGCTGTCCGCTGGAGGTCAGGCATGGTCGTGTCTGGGAGATTACGCATGTCGTGCCTGTAGCATATCGAGGAACCGTTTCTCTGGACGCGAAAAAACTAAAATACTCCGGATGCACGGGCGTAGGCACCGTCATGCCTGGCGCCGTGCCTAACGCCGAAACCCTAGTTTTAATAGGATTTCCCCCCTTTTACTTTAAATAAGGCCTTCCTAACCCTTTTTGGGGATGGAACTTAGAGAGAAGACCTAACACGAAATTTTGAGAGCTTTTTAGGCTTGTTCTTTAATTCATTGACATTATTTGTAAGTTCCTACTTTTTAATTAATGACAATTATTTCTATTCATCCCAATTCTGTTGATTCTTCAATTATGAGTCGGGAGTAATTTTAATTAGGGATTTGGGATTGATGAAGGGGTTAATCACGATGTATGGCTAGTTTGTTGATGGATTAATGGCATGAATGTCGTTTAATTTGTGTTTGAATAATTTAACTGATATCTCTTGTAACCTAGAACGCGTGCTAGAATTACAACTGCTTGTAGAATAAGTTAAGAGAGATCTAATTTATTCTAGGACTTATTCACACACACGTAATCGTTCGCTAAGAGATTAGTAGCGATTAAGGGGCAGTAAGCTCGTTCGTCTAGTCAATAATTTAGGATCCGGTCGCATGAGAGATCAGTCTGGTCCCCTAAATTATTGTACTCTACGCTGCGAGAGCGGTAATAACTTAGTACTGATTAGCTAGGCTCAATTAAATTAATTTCGTGTAATTAAGCCTGATCAGCCAGATTTCTGATTACCTCAGAATCAATCCTTGTTCCCTTCGTCGTTAATTAGAGAGAAACTAATCTTTTATTTTAATCGTTCATTCGCATTAGTTAATTTTCCAAACCAACCAATCACGCACAATTTATTTTATTTTATTTCTTTTTTTATCGCTGAATTTATTTAATTCTTAAATCCCTTTTACCGTCCCTGTGGAGACGATACTCGTACTTACACCACTATTCTACGATCTATTTTAAGTGCGAGAAAACTCACATCAGTTTTTGGCGCCGTTGCCGGGGACGGTGTCGGTCTTAAGGGTTAATTTAACACAGCGATCCGTTTTTAGTTTTTCGTAGGATTTTTGTCTGCTAACGTTGCAGGTCAGATCTGTTTTATTCATACACGTTCTAAGAGGGGAGAACCGCTAATCCCTCTTAATCTTGAGATAAAAAAGCTCACCAGACAGAACCACAAGGCCCAAAAAGAGAAAATCACCATGGACCATCAGTCTTCATCTCGAACCATAGGGATGTCTGGTATCCCAAACCCTACATCTCAACAAGATTTCTATGTCAACACATCACCCCAATCTTCACCGCCAATTTCACCTAGGAGGGTTTCAAAACAACCGCACTCCAACCTTTTCCCAAAATCAGCCTTCACCACAATTTAACCTCCCTCCATTATTCCAACTTTTTCAAAATACATCTACCGCTCCTTAAACCAATTTTCAAAACCAAGTTTATGGGATGCAAGGAGCAGGGCAGAGTATTCCCGTCTTCCAGCCAAGACAGACCCGACCTTCAGTCACTCAACCTACATTCCAAAATCAGCCCCAATACCAGAATCCGTATCCCAATCAGTACCAAGTACTGCCCGCTCAGCCACAACCAGCTTTCCAGCCTAGACAGCAGGAACCTCCACCCAATGCTTACGTTCCACACAATAATCCGCTATACCAGGGACAAATCATTGCAGAATTTCTTACGCCAGACGTTTCATAGTATGATAGCATTCAAGTGCCGGGAAGTACTGCCAACCGTTATGAGATCAAGCCAGCGATGATAAGCATGGTGTCCAATAACCAATTCGGAGGAGGCCCTACAGAAGATCTAGTGGCACATATTACCTGCTTTCTGAGGATGTGCCAAACTTTCAAGATACCTGGGTTATCTGATGATTAAGTAAGGATGATGTTTTTCCCTTTCTCATTGAGGGACGATGCGCAGAGGTGGTTGGACAGCAATCCTCACCGCCACCTCCAGACTTGGGACCAGCTGCATAGTTCATTTATAAAACAATACTTCCTAACATCAAAGGCCCTAAAGTTGAAGAAGCAGCTACAAGACTTCAAGCAGGGATCTTTGGAGACTTTAATTGAAGCATGGAAGAGGTTTAAGATACTTAGAAGGTCTTGCCCTCAAGGCAAAATGAGCAACTGTGAGATCCTCTTTTTCTTTTACAGTGGAACCAACAATGAAGGGAAGATGATGCTGGATGCTTCCGCCCATGGAGCCTTTCCCCAATTACCATCTGAGGTTGGAGAAGAACTCATAGAGAAGATAGTTGCAAACAATGCATCCTGGTACAGTGACAGGAATTCTCCTCAGCAAAAAACTCAAGGCCTTTACGAAATCAGTGATAATTCTGCCCTCTTTGCACGGGTATATACATTGGCAAGCATGATGCAGAAGCTCACAACCAGCATGGATGATTTAGGGAAAAAGGTGGAACTTGCTCACTCGGTGCCCAGTATAAACATGGTAGCCCCCGGTCCTATGAGTCCTCCTTGTACTATGTGTGGGGGACTCCATTGGCCACATGAATGTAATATGATGGCACACTCGGCAGCCCCTTGAGTGGAGCAAGTAGATGCAATGTATTTTCAAAGGCAGGGCTATTACAACCAGCCCTACGGCCAGCAGCAGCAGGGGAATTACGGGCAAGGAAGTCAACATCATAAGTCTAGAAATTATAATCAGCCCTAAGCACCTCAGGCCTAGCAACAGGCATCTCAGCTGGCGCAAGGGAGTTTTAGAAAAGTGACTGAGCAAAAGCTTTCGAGCTTGGATGATAAACTCAACAAAGTCATACAAACAACTGTTGCCGGTCTTCAGAACATGCAAACTCAAATTGGGCTGCTCGTGAAGGCCATGTCTGAAAGGCCTATGGGATTCCTCCCAAGCAACACCGAAAATAACCAAGAGAGCATGTTCAGGTAGTCACATTGAGGAGTGGAAAAGAACTAGAACCTGCTGACCGGGAGGAAGAAAAGGAAAAAGAAAAAGGAAGAGAGGTGGCGGCTGCACCAAAACAGTCTGTTCTGGCCAAGAATTACAGCCTACCTCTCCCCTTTCCGACGCGCTTAATGAGGAAGAATGATAGTGACCAATTTGGTAAGTTTCTGAACCTCATGAAACAAGTTCAGATTAACTTACCATTCATGGATGCACTATCACAAATGCCGAAGTACGCGAAGTTCATGAAAGATCTGCTCATGAACAAGAGGAAGCTGGAAAAAGCATCTACCGTGATGCTTAACGAGGAGTGTTCAGCTGTGATTAGGACAGATTTACCGAAGAAGCTTAAGGATCCATGTTCTTTTACTATTCCTTGCCTTATAGGAGATTTGAATTTTGATAGGGCCCTAGCTGATTTGGGTGCAAACATTATTTTAATGTCTTCTGCTTTGTATGAGAAGCTTGCACTCAGTCCACTTAAACCAACACGCATGTGCATTCAATTGGCTGACCGATCAGGCAAATATCCCCAAGGGATTTCTGAAGATGTGTTGGTAAGAGTGGACAAATTTATTTTTCCTGTAGACTGTGTTATTTTGGACATGGATCAAGATCGTGAGGTACCTTTGATTTTGGGCAGACTATTCTTGGCCACTGCCCGAGCACTTATTGATGTTGGAGACGGTAAACTTGTCCTCCGTGTTGGGGATGAGTCTTCCACTTTTGATATGTCCAAAATAATGAAGAGGCCCTGTCAAGATAGTGGTGAATGTTTTTACGTGGATAATGTTGATTCCTTGGTGGAGGATTGCATTCCTAACATGCTTTCTGATGAAGCCTTCTTTGATTCTCTGTTAGATGAGAGTTTTTCTGCAAAGGATCTTGAGCTCCTCCCAGGTTTTGATTGTAATGCGATTAGTGGAGGGGAGGACTCAAGTGATGCTAGTTTTGAGAAGGGGAGGAGGAAGATTTAGATGAGGTGGAGAAAGAAGATTTTCAGACTGATTCTTCTATTGTTACACCGTCTCCATTAAATCTAAAACCTCTTCCCTCCCACCTTGAGTATGCTTTTCTTGATGATAGTCCTAAACCTCCATCTTATTCTTGCATTCGGGCTTGAGTCATCCCAAAAATCAGCATCTCTTTCTTTACTTAGTGAACAAGGGAAAGCTCTAGCCCGGAAACTTTCTGACATGAAAGGAATCATCCCTTCTTTCTGCACTCATAAAATCTTGATGGAAGGGAATGCTAAACCAGTAGTGCAGCCCCAAAGAAGACTGAAAACTAATATGCAGGAAGTGGTCAGGGAGGAGGTCAATAGTCTGTTAGATGTGGGTATCATATACCAAATTTCAGACAGCCCCTGGGTCAGCCCGACCCAGGTGGTCCCCAAGAAAGGGGGAATGACAGTGGTGAAGAATGAGAAAGATGAGTTGATTCCTACACGTACGGTCACCGGATGGCGGGTCTGCATTGATTACTGAAAATTAAATGCCGCCACCCAGAAGGACCACTTCCCCCTCCCCTTCATTGATCAGATTTTAGAGAGGTTAGCAGGACATAAGTTCTACTGTTTCCTTGACGGGATGTCAGGATACTTCCAGATCCCCATAGCCCCAGAGGATCAGAATAAGACCACGTTAACATGTCCATTCGGTACCTTCGCATATCGGAGGATAGCGTTTGGATTATGTAATGCCCCTGCTACCTTTATGAGATGTATGCTTGCTATTTTTGGGGAATTTATTGGGAAGTTCATGGAAGTGTTTATGGATGATTTCTATGTGTTTGGTGATACCTTTGATGAATTCTTAGAGAACTTGAAAAAAGTCTTGGTTAGGTGTAGAGAAGTGAATCTGGTACTTAACTGGGAGAAGTGCCACTTCATGGCTCAAGAGGGAGTGGTCCTAGGGCATAAAATCTCGAGTAAGGGGATTGAGGTTGATCCGGCTAAGGTTGATGTTATCTCTAAATTGCCTCCCTCTACCTCAGTCTGTGCCATTAGGAGTTTTCTAGGCCACACAGGTTTTTACCGTAGGTTCATCCAAGACTTTTCTAAGATAGCACGACCCATGACCAAGCTCCTTGAGAAGGACACCCCGTTCGACTTCTCAAAGGAGTGTTTAGAGGCTTTTGAGTGTTTGAAGGAGAAAATGGTCACGGCACCAGTGGTGGTAGCTCCCGACTGGTCATTACCTTTTGAGATTATGTGGGATGCTAGTGACTATGCCGTAGGAGCTGTTCTTGGGTAGCGTCGAGAGAAACATTTTCAACCGATTTCTTATGCTAGTAAAACTCTTGACAGTGCCCAGGAGAACTACACTACCACTGAAAATGAATTGCTTGTTGTTGTGTTTGCGCCCTCTTGATAAGTTTCGTCCTTATTTGATTTTGTCTAAGGTAGTGGTATTCACCGATCATTCCGCTCTCAAATATTTTTTGGAAAAATCGTACGCAAATCCTAGATTGATTCGGTGGATATTACTGCTCCAAGAGTCCGATATTGAGATTAGGGACAAGAAAGTGGCTGAGAATTTAGCAACTGATCATTTGAGTAGGTTAGAAAACCCCTTTCTTGATACCCTGTGTGAGAGAGACATTGAGGGTACTTTTCCTGATGAGAGACTGTTGCTTATAGCTGATGAGGTGCCTTGGTATGCGGATATCGCCAACTATCTGGTTGGGGGTGTCGTCCATTCTGATTATACACCTCACCAGCGTAGGAATTTTTTTGTCGTTCTGAAATACTATTTATGGGAGGAACCATATTTGTTTTGTGTTTGTGCTGATCACGTTATTAGAAGATGTGTCTCCTTGTGTGAAGGAATTAAAATTTTGGAACATTTCCATTCCGGACCAACTGGGGGACACTATTCTTTTAACCGGACAACCCGTAAAGTTTTGGAATGTGGTTTCTTCTGGCCTTCTCTGTTTAAGTATGCTTTGAGTTTTGTGCAGGCTTGTGACAGGTGTCAACGCACCAGGGTGGTTACCAAGAGGGATGAGATGCCCCAAAATTTTATCTTGGCATGTGAGGTATTTGATGTTTGGGGCATCGACTTTATGGGACCATTTCCGACATCTAAAGGTAATAAATTCATTCTTGTTGTTGTGGACTATGATTCTAAGTGGGTTGAGACTCAAGCTTTGCCCACTAACGATGCTAGAGTTGTGATTCATTTTCTGAAGAAGTTGTTTTTTAGGTTTGGAGTGCCACGAGTTTTGATTAGTGATAGGGGCACCCACTTTAGGAATGATCCCATGACACGCCTTCTGGCAAAGTACGGGGTCACTCATAAAGGGGGAGTCCCTTATCACCCTCAAACTAGTGGCCAAGTGGAGAATTCGAACAGAGACATTAAGACCATCCTTGAAAATACTGTTGAGACCCATAGGAAGGATTGGTCTGATAAGTTAGATGATGCGCTGTGGGCATTGCGTACATCGTATAAGACACCCATCGACACTATACCATTTCACTTAGTTTATGGGAAAACTTGCCACCTTCCGATTGAGTTTGAGCATAAGGCCTACTGGGCCTTGAAGACGTTGAATAGGGACCTTACTTTGGCGGGGCGTGAACGACTTTGGAAGCTCAACGAGTTGGATGAGTGGAGGCTTATGGCCTATGAGAACTCTAAAATTAGTAAAGAGCGCACCAAAGCCTATCATGATCGGCAAATCAAACAGGACAAAGAGTTCTGTAAGGGGGATCAAGTTCTGCTATTTGTCCCTGGATGAAATTTTTTAAAGGAAAGTTGAAGTCTAGATGGTCTGGTCCTTTCGTAGTTAGTGAAATTTTTCAATACGGTACAGTTGAAATTGACCATCCTGAGAAGTGCCGTTTCAAAGTTAACGACCATCACCTGAAAAATACTATGGAGGACCGTTAGATCGCGAGCGTTAAAAATAGCGCTTCTCGGGAGGCAACCCGAGCTTTAGTTTTGCTTCATTAGTGTAGTTTACTGCTTTTCAATAAACCCAAAAAAAACCCGTTTTACTGTTTTTAAGGGCAGGTACACCGTGCCTGACCCTTTAGGCACGGTCGTGCCTGCAGTACATTGGAGTACCAACTCGCTGGAACCCAGACACGGTCCTGGACTGGGTAAAAATTTAAAAATACCCTGCGCATCAAAACATAAACCCAGCACCCCCTTCCTCTTTTCTTTCACGCTCACGACGCACGCCCAGCTCACTACGTACGAACTCCCGGAGTAAACTCCACCTGCGACCACCGTGAATGGCCGACGACCACCAGCGAAACTCACCCCCTCTCTCTTCCTTAACTCCAAGCAAGGTATTCCTTCTGCTCTCAAGATTGTTTTTCTCCATTAATGGAAGCTTTGAGCTTTTTGGTCTGAAAATTCATATGCTCGAAAATGAGGGATTTTGCTTTCTCTGATTAAATTGTTGTTTAATTTCATGCTTTTGATGTTCTCTGAGTGTTGTGAAGCCATAATCCATGAAATCCCTAATTTTTGAGAAATTTGACCAACTTAGGGTTAGAAATTATTGAACGTGCGAAAATTTGGAGATTTTGAATTTCTTGCTTAAAGTGTGGCTCTTTTTCATGACATTGCTGATTCTAGTATTGCTGTGAACCCAATTGTTGACGAATCCCCAAGTTTTTGGCTCAATTTTGTCAAATTTGAAATTTTAGGATTATTTCCCCAATTTTGGCATTCTAGCTATTTCTTTTGGGATGAATCCTACCTTAAAAAGACGTTGTGTTGAGTTCTTCTTGCTTGTGACCTTGTTTATACCGTGTGTCATTAGAGATTTGGATTTTATTCAACGAATTCTATTTTGAGAAAAGATCCAACTTTTTAACTATTCTGGTTAAACTCGGGTTTGTTTTGACTTATGGTGATGCTTGTGATTCATTGTGGTGACGGGGCCAATTAGTCTTCTATGATTTTGCTCAATTCTAACACTTGGGAGCCCTGTTGGAATTCTTTTGTTTAAATCCTTTTTGCAGATGGCCCGCACCGAGAACACTATAGAGATCTCGAGATGCAAGCGATGCCAGCTCTAGCAGGGCCCCAAGTGACCCCTACCAGCCACAATTTGTCGAAGATAAGCACATGTTGCACTATGTCGAGCTACTAAAGAAGGAAGTGGGCCCGATGTTTACCCTTACGAGCCCACACTGACTGCAGACAGGCTTAATGACGAGGTCAGACATTTGTTGCGGAGGGGCTGGTGGCGGCATCTGTTCTTCGGCATCCGTGAGCCGACATACAAGGAGGTGACATGCGAAGTGTTGGCCACCATAAATCTGCCCAAACATATCTACGAACATGACAATTTCAAGAGAAACATCAGGTTTCAGGCATTCGGGGAAGACCATACAATGTCCATCTCCCGTATTGAGACATGCCTTGGTTTTGATGAGGTGGAGGAAGGAGCACGGGGCACGGTGGGGTTGTGTGACCTGCCACCAGATGTGAATAGGCAGGCCTTTTGGGAGTCCATCATGAGAGGGGGCACCACATACAAGCCCCGGGAGTCACCTAGCACATACCTCTACCCCCAAAAGTACCGGGTCATCCACACACTCTTAAACTCAACAGTTACCGGAAAAGCCAAGGTAGGGGGCAAGGTCTCCACCACAGATCTCCTCTGCCTGTACCGCATGATTCATAATCGCAAGCCTCACATGGCGTCCATTATTGCCGGCCTTTTACATCGCCAGTCCACCTACAACATCAAGGCACTCTACTCCGACCCGTACATTACTAGCCTCTTAAAAGAGATGGGCTATGGTGACCAGTTGAGAGGGATGGAGGGGGTCTCTACTTATCTCCCATTGATGACACTTTCCCCTATGCACACGGGAGTTGGGGGGAGGGTACAGTGGGAGGAGGCGCAGAGAGCTGGAGGTGGAGGACAATCGGTAGATCATCAGACCATTTAGCCCTATGTCGAGGGTGGCAGAGCAGGCCACCAAGAGGAGGAAGAGCACGAGGGAGGCGATGACATGGATCATGACGCTACACAAGATGCTGCACCAGGAGGATATCTATCAGCGATTCTATGAGGAGCAGCATGCTTGGCACCAGGAGCAGCGTGCATGGCAGCAGCAAGATCACTTTGGTCAGATGAGGCAAGATCAACTGGATTTTCAGCAACAGATGAGGGAGGAGCAACAACTGCATTATTCACAGGTCCAGTCCCAGTTTTTGGGCATTGATGTCCGCCTCACCTCTCTAAAGTCCAGTTGGAGTGCCTTCATTGTTGGATACCAGCCCCCACCTCCTCCAGAGCAGTAGCTTACGTGACCTAGATGTTCTCCTCTAGCTGTTGTATTTTCATTTTTGTTGGATAACTGTATTATTCACCATCACACTCATCACTTGTTACTCTATACACTGCTATACGTTTTGTTCGTTGAATTGTGTTTGCATCTTTCTTTTGCCTTTTGGAAGACGCGCCGAGGTTCACAGTTTGACTCAGTTCTGTTTCCGCACCGACCAACGCTACTAGAGAAGTTCCTTGACTTTTACTCGTTTGTATGTAGTGCGTAACTTAAGTTGAGATTTGAGTACACGTGACCCTTTCCCCTTTACCCCCTGGTGCATAGTGCATTTTTGGTCATCGAAGGCGATGCCAAAGTTTAAGTGTGGGGGAGTGAATTGGGCATTCGGGCAGTAGCTGTCACATGAGATTTCTAGAGTTAGCATGCGCAGGTGTTAGTGGTATATTCATAGGGAAGTCATGTCAAAATGTTTGGAAATTTTTCTTTAAACTGTGTCTTTGTGAACTGGTTAGGGAAATTGAATGCGTTTTTAGAACATCCTCAATGTGTTTAGGCTTAAACTGCTGCACGATGAGCTAGTTGTTGAGAGGACGAACGCTTTAGTCACTAATTGATTTGATAAAATCGTCCATCCCACCTGAATAAGCCCTTTAGGAGAAGCTATTTTGAGCCTGACCATTCTGTTCTTTACCCAGTTAATTGAGCTTCATAGCCAAATGGCCCGTGTTTTCACACCTGTGAATAATTCTGACAAGGTCTTGATGTTTAGGGAACTAAGGGATTAATTTGCTAAGTTTAGGAAATTTTTGTAGGAGCTAATTTTGGCACTGTTCCTATGCCCCAAATGAGGTAAGAGCAGGTACTTTTTAGGCATTTGATATTTTCGAGGATTGCATTGTAGGCATGGATTCACCTTGATGTAATGAACCTTAATTGCTAATTTTCCTTGGTGAGGTCGAGATTAGAATGATGTAATGTCTAGTGAAAATCTGAAAATTGAAAAAAAAATTAGTATAGCTAGACCTCTTACCTTGCGAAAAAGAGAATTGGAGACCCGGTCAAAAAGCGCAAGTGTTTTGCACAATAAGATGAGACTTGGGGATCTTTTGAAAGAAATGACGTTCGCGTGCCAACATGACAAGGAAAACTGATCTTAATTAATTGAACTTGGAGGCTATTGCAAAATTAGCATTAGTCCTTCACGTACTTCAAGTATATACGTCAAGACACCAATGTGCATCGACGGTTTAGCTTAGTTGTACACCATGTCTACTCTTTGCATAGGTTTAAATGATAGTTCCTAATTTGTGTCCTACTGAACTCCCTGAGCCTAAAAATAGCCCTGAGATTCCTGAATGCATTAAGTTTTTGTCAGATCATTCCCAAAAATCTCAAAGAAAGGGACTTTTATTCTTTCCCATCCACCATTCACCACCGCCTTCACAAGTCCTTCTGATCAGTAGCTAGTTCATTAGTGGTTGTTGCCATTACTTTAAGGATGTCGTGAATAAATTTGTCATTTGAGTTAGCCAGAGTACAAAGATGTAGTTTAGGGAAGAATTTTCTTGGTTTAGCTTTTATGTTTTGTGAATATCCCTTTGACTACGTGTGCATGCTAATTGTTTTGAATTCCGTGTGGTGATTATCGTAAGCCCCGTTGTTCAGTTTGCTTGAGGACAAGCAAAAGCTTAAGTGTGGGGGAATTTGATAAGTCCGTATTACAACACGCATTTGATGCGTGTTGGGATCGGTTTTTGATGGTTTTCCTAACTCTTAGGTCTCACAAATCTCAATTTTAGCTCAAGTTATGTGTACAACGCGTTGGTTCGAGTTTTTTATTGTTTGGAGTAAAAAACCAGGTATTTAGATCCGGCACCGGCGCTTGAGAAGAAATCAAGAAGAGTTGATGAGCATTCAAGAGAGTTTCGAGAGATTTTGAGGTCTCCGGGAGGTTCACGATGAAGAATTGATGAAGAGAAGACCTTTGGGATCAACGCGGGAGCACTTGGAGGAAGAAACGAGAAGAAAAGACGAAGAAAAGGTCACGCACGGCCGTGCCCAGCAGCCAGGCACGCCGTGCGTGCCTAGAAGAATACCAGGCGACGAAAAAGGCTAGACACGATCGTGTCTGGGGAGATAGGCACGCCGTGCCAATAGCGTATTGAAGCAACTGTCCGTTGGAGGTCAGGCACGGTCGTGCCTGGGAGATTACGCACGCTGTGCCTGTAGCACATCGAGGAATTGGTTCCCTGGAAGCCAGGCATGGTCGTGCTTGGCAAGGCAGGCACGCCGTGCCTGTACGCGAAAAAGCTAAAATACTCCGGATGCACGGCACAGGCACGATCGTGCCTAGCGCCGTGCCTAACGCCGAAGCCCTAGTTTTAATTGGATTTTCCCCTTTTTCTTTAGATAAGGTCTTCCTAACCCTTTTTGGTGATGGAACTTAGAGAGAAGGCCTACCACGAAATTTTGAGAGCTTTTTAGGCTTGTTCTTCAATTCATTGACATTCTTTGTAAGTTCCTACTTTTTAATTAATGACAATTATTTATATTCATCAACTCTGTTGATTCTTCAATTATGAGTCGGTGGTAGTTTTGATTAGGGATTTGAGATTAATAAAGGGGTTAATCGCGATGTATGGCTAGTTTCTTGATGGATTAATTGCATGAATGCCGTTTAAATTGTGTTTAAATAATTTAACAGATATCTCTTGTAACCTAGAACGTGCGTTAGAATTACAAGTGCTTGTAGAATAAGTGAAGAGAGATCTAATTTATTTTAGGACACATTCACACACACTTAATCATTCGCTTAGAGATTAGTAGCGATTAAGGGGCTGTAAGCTTGTTCGTCTTGGCAATAATTTAGGATCCTGTCGCATGAGAGATCAGCTTGGTCCCCTAAATTATTGTACTCTACGCCGCGAGAGCGGTAATAACTTATTACTGATTAGCTAGGCTCAATTAAATTAATTTCATGTAATTAAGTCTGATCAGACAGAAATATGATTACCCCGGAATCAATTCATGTTCCCTTCGTCGTTAATTAGAGACAAACCAATCTTTTATTTTAATCGTTCATTCGCATTAGTTAATTTTTCAAACCAACCAATCTCGCACAATTTATTTTATTTTATTTCTTTTTTTTATTGCTGAATTTATTTAATTCTTAATTCCCTTTTACCGTCCATGTGGAGACGATACTCGTACTTACACCACTATTCTACGATCTATTTTAAGTGTGAGAAAACTCAAATCAAATGTATAAAAACCTAAATTTAAGGATATACTGCCTCCGTTCTTAAATAAATGCAACACTTTGACTTTTACACCATTCACATGTTCTACTTTGACTACGTTTTATTTATTAATGTAATAATATTATTTTATGAAAAAAATATTGTTAAACTTGTCTCATTGTAAATTTTCATAATCTATTTTTTTTAACTTTTTTACTAATACAAAATCATTTATATTAATGGTCAAAGCTATGTGTCGGCAAGTGTGAAATGTTGACCGTTGCATTTATTTAAGAACGGAGGAAGTAATTTGTTGACATACCCGGCTTCTAAAACAACATATCCACTGTAGAGCTATAAATAAAAAGAATTTGTTGTACACGCCCAATCCGTACAAAAGCTCTACATACCATTTTTCATACTTCGAATCCTACTCGAGTAATCAATGTAAGTCTGTAACTCCTTTTATGTCTTATATTATTGCTTAGTTAGCATTTAACCTATCAAATACTACCTCCGTTATTAAATAAATGCAATAGTCAGTTTTTAACATTTGTCAATGCATAACTTTAACTATTAGTATATTTAATTCACTTTCAGTAAAAAAAAGTGAAACCAATTCAGATTTTGAAAATTTAGGATGAAACAAATTTAACAATATATTTTCTAAAATAAATTATTAATACATTAATAAATAAAATGTAGTCAAAGTAGAACATTTAAATTGTGTAAAATTTTACATGTTGCATTTCTTTAAGAACGGAGGTAGTATTGAATTTCAATCATTCTAGTTGTACCCACCATTATACCCACCCCTTATACCCACCTTTGGAAAAGATTTTTTTTTTTTTATCTATGAATTTTTTTTGATTGAATTTCTTTATATTCAACCTTTTGGCTTCAAAATCTAAACTAATCAGCCAGCTGGTGTTATAGTGCCCTTCCTAGAGCTTGAGCAGAGACCGTTGCGGTGTTGATTTCGTTGATATGGATGCCTGGTTAAGTTACGAGTAGGTCAGAGTGCCCATCGTAAATCATAATAATCACTAAATGTATAAAAAAAATGTACACGCCCAAATAAACTTTTAAGGTTTCCAATAAGTGAAAAAATGTTATTTGGTAAAGGAAAAATTCCTGAAATACGAGTAAAAAGTTTGAAATGACATGGATACTTAAAGTTAAGGAGATTTCCTAGCCGCTCTCTAAGGGAGATCTAACCGTTGTTTCAGAAAAGAGAAATAACGTGGATACCTAAGGTCAAAGATTACCACCTGTGGGATAGAAGATATGTAAGTTCTAACTCGGTTCTGTTTGATTTTTTTTTTAAAACGAATCTGGGTATATGAACTTCTTTCCAAATCCTTTGTTTGATCTTGTTTCTTTGCATATCCATTGATCTTTGGGATCCATTCTTTGATCCTTTGACTTATTTTGACATTTCCAGAGCTTAGAAAAATCTTAATCTAAACAAATTACAAATATTTAAACAAACTAAAGCACTACGTCAAAAGTGTGTAATTTCCAAACTAACGAATCACAAAACTAATTAAAAATGCAAACATACAATCGGAAATTACACGAATCTCAACTACATTTATAATTGTGTTTGGACATATATAGGACTCCAATTTTTTACTTTCTTAGTGTTTACTCCTATTTTACACTTTTGTTAAATTCCTCATTGCTTTTTATTATTTTGACCAAACTTCAAACCCTATTAATGCTTGAATTAAATGGAAAATATGGTTACCATAACAAAAAAATTCTTCAAAATGCTTTCTAACTAAAACTGAAAATTGCTTGACTTAAATGTAGAAAATGGACAATGTGAGTTGTTCGAAAAAGTATGTTTCCATTACTCCAAAAAGTTCTTTTCATTTGTCTTTTTGGAAAGTTTTGTGTGTTTAAAACTCATTTAGTTTTTCTTACTCCACTGCAATCGTACATTTATTGTTTATTCTCAATTTCTTAAACTCCGATTCAAGTCAAATCGGAAAGAAATTTTATGGAACGGAGAGGGTAATAATTAAGTGAACGAGAGAGCATGCTAATGTACACAAATAAGCAAATTAAAACAAAATTTGGTGGATGAGAAGGCATGCTGATATTCTCAGCCACCAGTTAACTATTAGATTGAATCACTTTAGTTCATTCAAATATATAACCGGCGGTGAGAATATCAGCAAGTCAAATCTTCCACTGAGTAGACAACTTGATACAATGTGGTTGAAGTAAACTTATAAGGTGGTTTAGTCGCTAATACCTTTCCGGTATGGGAGACATTTAGGAATGTGTGGTTAAACAATTAATGTGTAACCCGTGTAAGTTTAATAGGAAAGCTTTTTTAATTACAAGACAATAAATGGGGTTAAGAGCAGTGGTGGAGCCAGAAAAATGGTTCAGGAGGGTCGAAACTCAATATATATAAGAATGAAAATGGTGAATCGTTTTTAAACAATATTCGAGTTGAATATTTCATATGCAGTTTAGATAAATAGGCACTTGTAGCAACAAGATAGATTGGTTTTGCTCTATTTATGAGTCATGTCATGTAAGTAATGCGTGGATTATACCCTATTTTTAAAATTAGGGAAAATAATCTATAGTACGCATCAAATTTTGTTGACTCTACGTTTAGATAATGCTGATTTTCTAGAAGTTATAACTTTTTACTCATAATGAGTTACATGGGGGCATAATATATCCAATCGAAGATATTTCAGAGCTCTACGCTCCCAAACTTTCAGCGGGGTCGACTGACCACCCTGACCCCCCCCCCCCCGGCTACGCCCCTGGTTAAGAGGCTAAAATTAAAAACGAGTTAATTAAGTCCTGGGGATCCATGTTAAGTTTTGAGATTTGATCTTAAGATCAAGATGATAGGAAAAATAGCTTAAAACATATATTTTGGTTTGTATTTTTATGTGCGATAGCTTAATAGGAGTATGATTTCTTGACAAAAGCTTCTCATCATCGGAAAAAATAAATAAAAGAATTTGTCCGGCATATGCGTAGAAACTAGGGGTGGGTTCGGTTATTTCGGTTCAATTTTGACCAAAAACCAAATACGGAATCAAAGTGGAAAGTTCGGTTTGGTTTCGGTTCGGTTTTTCATTTCGAAATTTGAAACCATGGTTTGATTGGTTCGATTTATTTCGATTCAGTTTTGGGTTTTTCGGTTTTTAGTAAAATTTTGTCATTTGATTTAGAGTGATATAATAGTTTGAGGGATTAAACATATTAAATAAAAATGCACACATCATAGAATAAATAAAATAAAGAATGAGTAAAAATAAACATGTCTTGAGTTATATAAGTATGCGAGAGAGATAAAAGTCTATGTTTTTAATATACATTGTTTGTGACCAGTGGCGGCGGACCTAGTACTTACATTTTGGGTGTTCAAAATTACATATTTTCTCTTTAAACAAATTATTACTCTAATTCAATTGTTTTGGGTGTTCATGTGAACACCCTTGCATAAAGCACATCCGCCACGTACTGTTTGTGACTAGTTTGAAAAAAGTTCTTGAATGTATACGTCCTATGTGATATAGTTGAGATGAATATGTATTTGATCTATAAATATAAAACTTTACATTACATAAAATACAATGGAAAATGCACACTACAAGAAAAATGCATGTTAATAGTTATAACAAGTAAAAACATCATGCAAGAAATTACAACATACTACATAATAGATCAATCTAACTACATTATTATTACATGCAATGCATGTGTAAATGCATTTATATACTAAACTAAACATAACACATAAATTAATTCACCAGCACAAGAAAATCAAAGATTATTGATGATATTAGGATTAATTAGGATTAATGCTTAACAAATAACAAATAAAATTAATTCTATGTTTTTCACACTTATGTTATTTATTTTTTAATTTGTCAAATTTTCAAAATTCTATTATAAAAAATTGAAGTACATTGTTTAATCAAAAGAAAACACAAAAAACCGCAGCTAAGTTGCGTGAAGAATAGCTGAATAGGAGTATGATTTCTTGACAAAAGCTTCTCATCATCGGAAAAATTAAAACATACGTAGTATATTTTGGTTTGTATTTTTGTGTGCGATAGCTTAATAGGAGTATGGTTTCTTAATAAAAGCTTCTCATCATCGGAAAAATTAAATAAAAGAATTTGTCCGACATAGGGGTAGAAACTAGGGGTGGGTTCGGTTCTTTCGGTTCGATTTTGACCAAAAACCAAACTACGATTAGGATGTTTTTACTTGGACTGTTTTCAGTCCCAGACCAGACCACACTTAAATGGACCAGATCAGATCAGACTTGATTTCCGTAGTTATAAAATACACAGAGATCAAACATTTACCAGACCAGATTAGTTCAGACCGGACTTAAATAGACGAGACCAGACTAAACTCTTGTTCCACGGCAACAGTTGAATCCGGCATGGAGAACACTTGTTTGGCCATTTTTTTATAAAACCGGAAACATCCCTTCGTGGGTCTTCCACCATTGGAGAATATCAAAGTCATCCGCTTCATTAAACTCAGCAGGAAACGTTAGATATAAAGACAACTCGTTAATCGAGCTTCGTGCAACGACATGAGTTGAATTACTTTTTTTCAAGAGAGTATATATTGTTGATTTTAAAAAAACCTTTTCCTTTAGATGAGGAAGCACTCGGTGTTGGGGGAGGGGTGTATTACCGTATTGTGCGAAGACACACCTATAGATCCTCAAGCCCAATTCAACGAGGTTAGTAATCTATTTCACACTTTATTTAATAGTAATCTAAAAGTGTTTGATAATTTGAAAGTTTGAAACGAGGATCAAGACAGCATCCTCTTCGGCGTCATCGTCCTCCAACTCCTCTTCAATGGTTGGGATGTGTTGTTGATGGAAAAATCGGTCTTGGTTTTGCCTCAAGAGATCCCGAAGTTGCCCATCGGTCATCGCATTTCAACGATCATAATCAGTCATCCCATCATCGCGTGATTGGGACGAAGATGTTGCCCTACTTGTCGTTTACCTTTCGATCGCCCCGACCACCCCGAAGGTTGACCTCTCGCAATCTTCTTTGATCGATTGCGTTTGAGACTACCTATATCAACGGATCTCCTACCCCGCTCCATTGTCTTAAAAATGTTACAACAAATACAAATTACAATGTCAAGATTACAAATTACAAAATATAAAAATTTAACAAGAATTAAAGTTTAAGAAGTACTACAAAAAATGTGACTAACTAATTGAATGCAACTAACTAATTGAATGCAACTACAATTAAATAAAGTGTAGAACTATTAAAATTTAACATCCACAATTTAACTAAAAATAAAATTTGAAGAACTAGTTAAATATTTGAACCACTTAATTCCAAATACTATCAAATAAAATGTACCTACAATTAAAATGTGACTAACTACTTAAATGTGACTAACTATTACAAATGTAACAAACTAATTCAATCCAAGTAGTATTAAATAAAGTGTACAACTATTAAAATTTAACAACAATTACAATTTAACTAAAAATAAAATTTGAAGAACTAGTTAAATATTTAAATCACTTAATTGCAACTACTATCAAATAAAGTGTACCAACGATTAAAATGTGACTAGCTACTTAATGTGTAGAACTATTAAAATTTAACAACTACAATTTAACAAAATGTATCTAAAACAACAACAACAACTACAATGCAAGTAAAATGTTAGTAAATGCAACTAAATAAATTTCGACTATTAATTATTATAGTGTGTGTGTGTGTGTGTATATATATATATATATATATATATATATATATATATATTTCGTACATATATATTATATTATATATTTAATATATTTTGGACTATTACATTAAATTATATATATTCTTTATATTTCTTGTGTGTGTGTGTAACAAATACCTATATATATTGTTTAATATGTATATATGTGTGTATATATTAAATTATTGTTGGTCTTATGGGGGATCAGCACCACCCTTTGATTCAGAGACTAATCGCCCAATCTGTTGGCACCACGATGTGGTGCAGCCCCTCATGTCCATCCACCGCTCAGTAGTGGAGCTCTTCACTATCGTAGTGAACTGTGGGGGGTGTCCAACAGGAATCTACCTTGACTTGGGGACTACAGAGTAATGAGTTAAATAGAGGATGTCCACTTCCTTATCACCAATTGGTTTTAAGAAAGATATGGCTGTTATTTAACCACATAACTCTGCAGTTAAGCGAGTCCGGGGTAAGAAAGCCCAAGGATGTGTGACCCACTAGGAAGTTAGTCAAATTCGAAAAGGGGTGTATCGATCTAACAAGCTTGTCGAATCCGAAGAGGGGTGTATCGATCCAACAAGTGGTATCAGAGCGAGGTCACAAGTGAATCTCCTGGCTAGTGCTGGGGGGTGATTGTTGGTCTTATTGGGGATCAGCACCACCCTTTGATTCAGGGACAAACCGCCCAACTTGTTGGCACCACGATGTGGTGCAGCCCCTCATGTCCATCCACCGCTCAGTAGTGGGGCTCTGCACTGCCGTAGTGAACTGTGAGGGGCGCCCCACAAGAATCTACCTTGACTTGGGGACTACAGAGTAATGGGTTAAATAGAGGGTGTCCACTTCCTTATCACCAATTGGTCTTAAGAAATATATGGCTGTTATTTAACCACAGAACTCTACAGTTAAGCGAGCCCGAGGTAAGAAAGCCCAAGGATGAGTGACCCACTGGGAAGTTAGTCGAATCCGAAAAGGGGTGTATCGATCCAACAATTATATATATATATATATATATATATATATATATATATATATATATATATATATATATATATATATATATAGATGAAAGTGTATTGTGTATGAATATGGAAGTTGTGACTTAGGTTTACAAGCCTCCTATAAGTAGTATATATAGGAAAATCCGGGTCTCGACCTCTAATATGGGCCTAACAGACCTGGTTACATAAATGGACTAATAGTATAAAAAGCTAATCTAGTACATACAATGAATATGTAAACTATACAATAATATAAATGTCGTCTGCTGGTGTACGTGAATCGTTGTCCAGGCCCAATAGTCGACATGCCGGGGGGTCGGGGTCTATATACTCCATCAGGAGTCCCCCACTCCCTGAGCCGAGAGTATTCGAGGTGAAAGGGAGTAGCCCACAATTGTATCTGAAACGTTCTTCTGTCTTTGGTTTCTTCCTCTTCGGCCGGGGGACCACCACCCTTGTCCATGATTGGGAGGTGCCTCGTTAAAAACCTTTATTAGGAAAAACCTAATGGGAAAAAATTCTAATAAAGGGAAAAAGAGTACACCAAGCGCCCCCAACATGAAACAAGGAAGGTAAGTTCCCTTCGGCATAATCAATTTTGTCTATCTCAGCTCCTCTTCATCTGGCTCAGCTTTTGTTCCTGCTCATGCATGATATTTTCTGTTCATCTAGAAACTCTGACCCCTCAGTCCCTCAGTCCCCCACTCCTTGAGGCGAGTGGAGACAAGGTGAAAATAAGTAAAGTCATCTTCGTACCTACACATTTAACATACATATAATTTTTTTCTTGGGGTTTGTGTTTATGATCAGGAGTTCGTCACTTGAAAAAAGTGTAAATGTGAATTGCTAATCTAATGATAAAATACTTAGTAGAGTGGATGTGTGAGCCATTCGTAAGCAACGGTCGCCACTCGAGGAATGACTAAGATCGGTCTTCGTGCCTGACTTGGTCAGGGCTTTGTGCCTAAGCTGGGTCAGGGCTTTGTGCCTGATCTGGGTCAGGGCTGTGTGCCTGAGCTGGGTCAGGGCTTTGTGCTTGATCTGGGTCAGGGCTTTAAATCCTAGTGATGAGTCTCAAGTCACAGTCTACTGGGCATTTGATCATAATTGTGCGATAGTTTGACATTCGCTCGACAAAAAGAAATGATTTAAATAAATATAAATAATATGAAAATTAAAGAGTACTTATCTTTTGATGGGCTGAAATCCATGGGCTGCTTGGCATGAAATGTGGCCTGTTGAAAGCTTTAATTAGGTTATATGTAATGCAGCCCACTGCTACAAACTTGCCCCAGATTCCCGGTAGGTCCATCGGCCTTTGCAGCTTTGCAAGCGACGCCGCACAAGTCTTGGACAAGCTCTGCCACTGCCGAAAGTTTGACTTTTGAGCAGACTCGCCTCCTCCTAGCGCAAGGCTTCTGCAAAAGCTCCTGCCATCTCTCACATCTGGCAAAATGGACAGCCATAATGCGACCAGGACCCCAAGCAGCACACTGGTACTGTAGCTCGCCCAGCGGAGCAGCCATCAGGCACTAGGGATGGTGACAGCCTATCAATCTCAGTCAGTACCAGCAGCGAAGTTTCTGGGGCGGAGACTGGTACGTTCCTCAGGCGGATCCAGTGGCAGAGTGAAAATGTCCGAGAGCGCTAGGGCTCCGGCACCACCGGCGAAGCTTTCTCAGGCGGTGACCTATACACTCCTCAGGTTTAGCCAGCGGGAGAGTTCCGTATCCACAGGGGTGCTGATTTACGATCTGTCACTCTAAGCTCTCAGCGGCCATTAATGGTGGACAGAGGTTTGGATCTGTAAAATCGGAGATGGAAGACCTTAGAAATACCCTCTTTTCCATCGCACTTATGTCGAGCTTCAGAGATGTAAGCCCGATTCGAAGCGACCTTCATAGCGACGACTGACGGAGTGACGGCGGCCATTGCTCCAGGTCTATTGGATACGGTGTATACCATCCGGTGCAGCAGCAGGTGAGTCAGGAGCGGCACTGGTGGCGGGTTGTAGCGAGCAGGGACCTCCAACTGATGGCACATTGCGAACGACTCTAGCTCACATCTGGAAAATCCCAGATCTACGATCATGAATATCCAGATTTTTTCTTGATTTCTTTTCTTTGGAAGAATTTTTGGATGTTTTGGGAGGTTTTCTCACTTGATTGTGTTCAAACCTCTCAACGAGAGCACCATTTAATGGATAATCGACACCCGTATCCTATAATTTAGGAGAGATTGAACAAGAAGGGAGAAGAGATGAAAGCGGCACAGATTTTTTGCTTAGCTATCCATCCCTGACCCCCCCTCACCCCCCACCCCCCAAACCCCTCCTAAACATCAAGCCCAACCCGGTGGAGCCCAAACAAATGAAAAAAACCAAAAAAAAAATAAATTTGGCCCGAACCGGGCCCGGGCCTTGTTATGGGTGACCCGAGCCCGGACCGGAAACCCACCGGGTCGGGCCTACCCGGACCGGTCACTGACCGGGCCACCGGTTCGGGCCGGGCCGGAACAGTGCCGGTCCCGGGCCGGTTCCGGGTCGGGCCACCCGGCCCGAGTCCAACCCTAGGTCGGGGGGTCGGGGTCTATATACTCCATCATATATATAATTCGTATATATATATATATATCAAATTATATATTAATGTATAAAAATTACTTAATTATACAATGGGAAGTAATGTAGGAAGTAATTAACAAAAATGTAGGAAGTAGGAACTAGTTAACTACAACAATGTAGGAACTAGTTAACTCCAAATGTATATAATTAAATATATATGTTAAATATGAAGGTGTAGGAGTGTATAAATATAATTATAATATAATATATTTAATAAGAGATTGAAAGAGTAGGAGTAGGAATGTAGAAATAGAAATTATAAATATTTATATAGTATTATTGTGTAATTAACAAAAATGTAGGAAGTAGGAACTAGTTAACTACAACACTGTAGGAATTAGTTAACTACAAATGTATATAATTAAATATATATGTTAAATATGAAAGTGTAGGAGTACATAAATATAATTGTAAAATAATATATTTAATAAGAAAGATTGAAAGAGTAGGAGTAGGAATGTAGAAATTGAAATTATAAATATTTATATAGTATTATTGTGTAATACTAAATAAGTATATAAATATAATTATAATATGAGAATATATGAATTATAAAAGATGAAAGTGTAAATGTGAATAGAGTACACTAGTAGAAAACTGTCTTATAGTGACACTTTCTGATGCTGGATTATTACAATTATTTACTTTGGTGCTATGTACACAACATGTGTACATGAACACAGCTGGTGCAATGATACAATTGCAGTATGCTCGCTCAGAAGCTACACAAACTGTCACCTTTTGCTGTAAAGGCCATAAAATTAACGATTGCTTTCCCAATGTGTTATTTGGTTATCTCTTACACACACTCTCTCTCCAATATGTTATTTGGTTTTTCTCTTACACTCTCTATCTCTCTCATGCATTGTACTTTTCTTACCAATTTCTCTATTATCGCAGGTGAGACGTGATTTTTTAATACTTCTCCAATCATGCATTTTGATGTGATTGGGGAAAAGGGAGCACGTGTTGTTGATTACTTCCATAAAAATGCCATTGGAGGGGCTTGACACTTAAAGATTGTTTTGTGTCCTATAGACCGTGTTTTATCTCAATTCTAGCTATAATTGTAACTTGTGTTTTGTTTTTTGAGTTGTACTTAATTACATTTATGATTTCCGGGGTATGCCCCTATGAATCATGTACATTCATTTGAAATCTTAAGATATAAATAAAATGTTTGAGATTTTGTTTAATGTTAATATTTTGGTTTATTTGTATTAATATATATATATACTAATATAAAATATATATAAAATATATATACTAATATACTAATGAATCATGTACATTGACACTTTTGTAGTTTCACAGAAACCTTTAGTGATACTAATTTGGTGTCACTGTAAGGCCTTTTTCTAGTAGTGATATGTATATATCAATAAAAAACGTGATGCATTGATATCACAAAAATCCTTGTTACATATATATCACAAATTTTTATGATGTTTATATGTCATAATTTTGTGACACAAAAATGACTTTTTAACGGTGACACTAAATTTAGCGTCACTAGCCCCGCTTTTCTGTGACACTTTCAGAGCACAGATTATACCGTGCAACCGGCGCACCATGAGGATGGTGCGCCCGGTTGCAAAACGACGAGTATTATCGCCTGGTTCCATTATTTTTTATTCTTTTTATTGTTAAAAATTGTAATAACTTTTTTGTTTCATATCCGATTTTTATAAAATATATATCAATTTTTTTTATTTTTCATGATCTATCAAATGAGACCAATATTGCTTATGTAATTTTAACAAATTATGGAACTATTATATACTCCCACCGGTTCTCAAAAAGCTTCACAGTTTGACTTCACACAGATTAAGAAAATAAATTTGACTTTACTGTGGAGTACATTGTTTGGCATTGTTTGAACACTGTTTGACACTGTTTGGCACCGTTTTGCACTAGTTTGGTGTAGATAATTTGCCAAATAAGGAAATAAGAAAAAGTGTGAAGTTAATTTCCGGACTTCCCGAAAAGGAAAGTGGGAAGTTGTTTGAGAAGCGGAGAGAGTAAATGATTATTGGATTATAAGGAAAACCAAACTAAATTTAATACAGAAAAATAATTTTGTAAATCACAATTTATCTTAAAATTGTGTATATAAAAAATTTATTGTATTAGGTATTTATACATGTGTGTTACATATTTTTATATGTGAAGTTACATATTTTTACACGTAAAGTTACATATTTCTACACGCGAGTTACATATATATACACACGAATTGCATTTGACCTGCCTGAACGCGAGTTACATATATTTACATGTCAAGTTACATATATTTACACGTCAAGTTACATATTTTTACACTTAAAGTTACATATTTATACACGCGAGTTACATATTTATACACACGAGTTGCATTTTACCTGTCTGAACGCGAGTTACATATTTTTTTACGTAAAGTTACATATCACTACTACATTTTCGGGTCTTTTGTAACAGCATAAATCATTACATTTGGTCCAAAAAAGTGTTACATTTGACTTATTGTAATAGTTTCTCGCCGTTACATTCGCTCGCGTTGCATTTGCTCTAATGTAACGGCTTGTAACGAAATTTATGACCAACTGTAATGGTCCTCACGAGATGTCATAAATGTTACAACAGATCGAGTACAAATGTAACAGTATGTAACATGCACAAGGGTAACGGTTTTGGAAAAAAGTTGACCCTGATTAATTATGTAATGTAACGATTATATATTTGCACACATGCAGCCAAGATGTTGTTACACACCTATAGAAATGAATGTAACTAGTTGTCCATTTAATTATAACTACACACAAAAGTGAAACAAATGTTGGCCCCAACATCAAATTCATTACATTACAAACCAAACAACTTAAGTTGTACAAAAGCATTCAATGTAGCTATGTTAAAAGCTCTTTGACAGAGACATGAGTTTGATAAGTAGCAAAATGTTGAACATCATGTTCACAAAGAACGATTGTTTATCACTACTGCTAGGAGAAGCTCAAGTGACAAATCATGGGTATGCGTCATTCATCATTTGATTCCATTCCATCTTCATCTTCATGTGATGAATCCCTCACCTGTAAACAACCATTTCAAATAATTAAGCACCCATTTTATATATTTATGTATAATCAGTTCATTTTTTTTAGAATAAGACTTACCTAAATATTGTTTTGAAAAAGAAATCAATATTATACTGCAATTATTTATATTTGAGCAACTAAGTATGAGAACTAATATTCACATCTAAGCTACAGAGTATAATGCTAATGTATGATAAGTAATTAACACACAAATAACAACGAGCTAACAAATATACTTTTTGTCAATCAGAGTTCCTAAGAACAAATAAAAATTTGAGCACAGGATATGAGAATAATCTCAAATGTAGGAGAAGGGTGCAATACGCGATAAGAATGATAAAAACAAGATGAAATGAACAACTCCCAAGTCATATTTACTTATTACTTATACTTGTGTCCTATAAATTCAACTTTGTTTTATGACACCTATTGTTAAATAAAGAAATTATTTGATGCATATTTAGTCTTATCTAGTTCATTCATATCTAGATTAGACGATGAATATGGCGCTTTCCAGGAACAAAACCTAGGAAGTATTTAAACAATAGTTTATAAATTAATTGCTTAGCTGATACCTTGTTAGCTAGCTGTTTCATCTGCATTCTAACTCAGCTCCATCACAATGATCAGTGTTAGCCAAAGTAACTCAGAACCACCAACTTCAAAAATAATTTGGATATCCATTCAAATACCTAAACAAAATATAAAGTCACAAGTGGGAAAAGAAACATAAGTAGTGGTTGTTTGTTAAACTTATTTTTCCATTTTTCACTTATTCTTGATATGACTGGAATCGTTCTACAAATATTAGCATTTTTTATTATGCACTGATAGTTATCAAACACGAACTAATGTGACATAACCGAAATAGCACTCCGAAAGGTACATAGTACATTATGTAGCAACCCCATGATTCACTGGTTTAGTAGCATTCCTTGCTAAATCTGTAAAGAGAAATAGAATATAAAAATCTTTATTAATAGTTTCAACTAAGTAAGTTGCATCCATTGAAAAACTATACACTGCATTTAAAGTATAAAAAATACAGTGAATATTCTAAGGTTTAGTTTCCTAAAACAAGAATAATAATATGCTAGATTAAATCATAAATTTAGCAAAATAAGATATCCCATCTATGTACTACGTGTGATGTTCATAATTGTGCTTGAAACTAGAATTAAATTAAAAATACAAAGTATAAACATAAGCTAAACATACAACTGTGGATATTATACAATTGGTGAGACAGAACTTGTGTTTGAAGAAATTGTTGCTCTTCTTTCAGAATCTCTCATTCCATGGATTTAATGAACACTAAGCTGGATAAAGACAACAAATTAAAATAATCCATATCTGTAATAGATAATTAGGTGTCAAAATGTAAAACAAGTCTGCACAAGTAAACAAAAAACTGCAAACCTATAAAGAATGTATAAAACAGAGCTTGATATTAACAATTGTACATTCTGGCATATTCTTAACATTACAACATTTAAACATTTTCATTCAGCCTTCATTAATTTAGGCTAACATCTTATGAGAAATGGGACTGCAAAAATAAGGAATAACTAATATCAGGTATAATCAAAAGGCAAGCGTTGAAAATTGGAATTTGAGAAATGCCTCAATGAATTTCAGATTAGGTTTACAAAATTTAGGTCATGGTCTTTGAATGAGGAGGCTAATCACTAACCAGGAGTGGAAGCATGGAGCCGTGAAGGGCTGGAGGCCAGGTGGTGCGTTGGTGCCGCGATGAATCTGCGATTCTGCAAGCGATGTGCGGGTGCCGTCATCCGTGGAGTGCCGATGGCAGTTCAGAACGTTGCGGCGTTGCGGCCTGCGGGTCCACGAAGAAGGCACAGATCCATGGCAAGCGGTAGGTAAGCGGCATTGCAACGACTAGAATTTGGGAGGTGGACCGTAGTCTGGAGGAGCAGCAAGCAACGGAGAGGATAGTCTCAGGAAACGCAGGTCACGGTGGAGAGGGTAATCTCAACTCTCAAGAGCAAGCGGAGTATACCTTAGACCGATTATGACTTATGAGTTATAAGTTCAGGGGATTAGGGTAATTGATTATTTGATTAGTAGGAGGTTTATTTTCTTTACCTAGCTACGCGTGCCACTAATATACTATACCAGTTAAGGGCGAATACATTTGGATTGAAATTTTGACGCTACACGTAATATTTGTAATTATTTTTATTAATATTTAGGTTAGCTTATTTCCCTATATTATTTTTAAAAACAAAATATATATGTGGGAAAATATTTATTAGTAATAACAATGATTACACATTGATTAAAAATGACAACATTTCAAGTATGGTCGTTATAGATAAATTTAATAACGATGAACTCATAGTTGACGTTATAAGATACTTTTGAGAGTCATCGTTATATATTGGTCGTTAAAAACTGTTTTTCTTGTAATGTCGGAAGGTACGGCCGGAAAATAGGAGAAAGCATCGGCCAATAGCGGAAAAGCACAGACGGGCCGCGGAGCTATCTGCTATCCGGCGGACTGTCACAAAAGGCAACAACAGTAACTGGGAGGGCGGAGAGGTGCAGGCAGGGCGCGGGCGTGTCTACTATAAAATAGGATGAGGCTGCTAGGGCTACGTTGCGGCATTTGTCTCCGTGAACTGGAGTTAGCGATTAGCTATGCTGAAGAAGTAAATTGTTTGCAGGAGCAGGCGTTTAGATTTTCACTTGGGGTTTTCTATCATCCTGCTTTTCAGCGTTCTAGTTTTAGCGTAATTTTAATGAAAATATGGCGCTCAATTTTGCCACTTCACATGTGTTACATTAGAGTCCACCAAAAGTAACATCGGGTGAACAAATGTAATAGTTTATTAAATCGTATACCGGCGTTACATTAGCACTACAATAAATGCAACACTTTTGATTTAAATGTAACGAAACCTTCAAAACTATTACAAAAGACTGATTTTAGGTAACACTTTCAATAAACGTTACAATTTTAATGTTACGTTAGACTCGAAAATGTAGTAGTGTATTTTTACACGTAGAGTTACATATTTATACACACGAGTTGCATTTGGCCTGACTGAACGTGAGTTACATATTTTAACACGTAAAGTTACATCTTTTTACACGCAAATGTTAATATGTTAAAATTACATAGGCAATATTGGTCTCATTTGAAAGATCATGAAAGATAAAAACTTTTGATATAAATTTTATAAAAATCGGATCAAAAATAAAAAAATTATTAACATTTTTAAGAAAAGGAAAAATAAAAAATAACAAAGCCCACTGCAATTTGGGACGGTATACCATGCGCACCGTGTGATGGTTGCATGGTATACGAACTGCTTTCAGCGTGTCACTAAATCGTTTAGTGACGCTAATTTAATGTCACTATAAGCCATTTTTTTACTAGTGGTAGAATGTGTAATAGTGATTGAGAAATTAAGAATTGAGAGTACAATGAGAGTAGACAGGGGCGGATCCAGAAAGTCATAATGGGGTGGGCCAGGGAAAAAATCGAAATACACATACATAATAATAAGTCTAGTCATTAACACTTTAAATATTCATCAAAACATCATTTAAATTGTGCCCTACGCGACTTCAAAGTATAAAATTCATCACTATTGTAGGTATAGGTTCAGAACTTCCTTCACCAGTTTGACGATTCACTTTTGGAAAGAATGATGAAATCAACACCTTTCCTTTCTTGGCAATGTGTTCCTTATCCATTCTAAAAAAACATTTGTATAAATTAAAATACTTATATAAAAAAATATAACTAATAAGGAAAAACAATCGTTGTGCATAAAACTAATAAGTATTGTCAATTTTCAATTTCATAGTAAGTAGTGACTAAATCATTTTCTACAATTTAATTCTATCTTTAATCATTAAAATTACAATGAATTAAACACTACTCCGTATTTAATTATGTACTGAAAAATTCTATTAAAAATCAAAATGATTTCCTAACCCTAAAACTAAAAAATGCTAAAAATATATTAATACAAAACTCTTCATTATAATACGGTTATAGACTTATAGGGTAGAACACATAACACATTTATAATTCATTAATTCACAAATACAATCTAACATTTAACACCAAAAGACCAAGTCAATCAAACTAATAAATTAAAAATCTAAAAGACAAGTACAATTTGGACTTTGGAGTACCTGGAGGCCGGCTGGAGTCCTGGAGGGAGGCAAAGGCGGGACTGCCTGATTCCAGATAAGAAGCAGGGACGGCGGACGACACAGGTGGGAGGGCGGCGGCGCGGCTGGTGTTCAATTCTTCCTCGCAGGTTCAAGCTTAGATTTTCCCTCTGCACATCGATCGCTCCTTCAACGCTCAATGCTCAATGCTCCGCGTAAGTCAGAAGGCCGATAAGTGGAGAACGATCAGAAGACCAGGTTTGTTTATTGGGCTGTGGGTTAGGCGCCTGGGCTGGGAATTAACTCTGGGACTGGGCTGAGAAATAATTTTGGGATGGGCTGACAATATAACATATACCTATACTACTTAAACAAATGGGCTGGGCTGAAGCCCACCCCTGCCCTAACAGTGGTCCGCCCCTGTGAGTAGAGGTAGAATAATGTGAAAAAAATGTATAAAATGAGTAAGTATTTATAGAATTTTTTTGGCAAACCCCCACCCCCAGTCCGGGACCAGTCCGGCGGTCCGTGACCGCCGAACAGGTCCATGCCTAGACCAGACCAACAAGTTACAATCCAAGTAAGAAAATCCTTTAGTACGGTAGCAAGTGTAGAGATATACGGAGTATAACGAAAAAATTCCACTTTTGGTCCCATGACTATTATACCACTTCCACATTTAGTCCCTTAGTTTCAGATTGTCCACATTTAGCCCGTGACCATTATTCCCTCACCACCCTCAGTCCTTCTGGCCAAAATTCCGGCAAATTTAGTCAACTTCTCAGCCTCAGAATCAGTCTTTGCGTTTTATTTTGTATCAGGTTGAGTTTTTCATATCAATCTTTGCATTAAATTTGGTTTTTCATACCTAAAATCTGCATTAAATTTGTTGGATTTTTGGCCGGGAGGACGAGGGGTGGTGAGGGGATAATGGTCACGGACTAAATGTGGACAATCTGAAAGTAAGAGACTAAATGTGGAAGTGATATAATAGTCATGAGACCAAAAGTGGAATTTTTCCGGAATATAACATAATGTTTTAGGAAAGGTAATAATATTAGAGTCAATTTGGTGATACTAAAATCGGATGAATTGACGAAGCTATTGAAATTTGTGACATTTTTTGGTTGAATTGTCTGAACTTCCCCTCATCCATTAATTGTGGTTGTTGTTCCTACTACCGTGGTGTACTGGTGTTGTGTCCCTTTTGGAACTTTTATCTTTGCTAGCATTTCTGTAGCTGGTATGTATAATATTGATAAATATATCAAACATCGATTCTCTTGGAGAATATAATTCTTGTCATCTCCTCTTCACACTGAAGTGAGAGAATCAAAATGACACAAAGTGAGAACATACAAAGATTGTCCATGTCGTTATTTTGGACTTTTTCGTATCATCTTTCGACATGAATATTGTTTCATTAAATTTATCATAGGCAAATCTTGCAGACTTACAGTAAAAGCATCACATATTCACATGTCGAAAGTTTAAAATAATAGATAGTTGTAGACAATGCCGATCCTAGGTAAATTCAGCTTGAGTCGAACATCAGAAAAAGGCCCTATAAATTGTAATCTATATAATTTGTTTTTGAAGTTAAAGATTACACACAATAAAAAAATATACAATTAAATAAATTATTATATTACAGTATTACAAACCAAATGTATTGAAATAACTAATTTATTGGAATCATATTATGCTCATATTAGTCAACCAAACGCACCGAATAAAATTTAAATATCTAAAAAATGAAACATTTAAGACAAATAAAAGTTTTTTATTCAGCCCATGGGAAGCTTTACGTCACACATATCACGACTGTTCTGTTACAACTGACGTTGTAGTGTTGTATATAAGCTTCTACGTCGGTTGATTTTAGAGACCGTCGTTATATGTATTCCATTCCTACCATGATTTAACTTTACTCGTCGGATTTAATGTGGACAGACGTCATTTGTCATTAAAAAATGACAACCAAAATAACATGTTCCAGTTGAATAACCTTATAACCCGTTTAACCCTAGAGCAATACAGAGAATAAAATGCACACCGCCTTCAAGCCGTCTGCATCAATCGAGGCCTAGATGGAACTGAAGTAAAATCGCGGATGATGGCACACAAACTCTCAGGCACGAGAAAATAAAGAATGCTCTGTAATTGCAAACAACTTTAGTCGAAAGACCGGCAACTACTTCGAGAATTTCTGTTAGCGGCGTCAAAATTCCAACCGCAGAAAACAGAGACTCATCTCACAGTTGTCGGGTCGGGATCTGGGCACCCGTTCCAGTTGAAGTTGGAGTCTCACTTCCTTCATGCTTCTCCGGATTGCAATCGGTAGGTTTTGAAGAGCATGTCATCGTCCTCTTTGACTGTGATTGGCTTGACCTTTCTTGTGGCGATTTCTACTTTTCACTCATCTAAAATGATGACTCTGATCAGATTTCCTCGATGGTTTCAAATGCTAAATACGCGTAGGAGTTGTAGTTCCAAGAAGCACTACTTTCCTTCATAACAACCACCACCGCCCAGATTTTTTCATTGTTGGTATATACTATCATTTTATCATGAGATTTAGATTGCCTTGTGTGTATAACTATCAAAAAAAGGTTTTGTGTTTAATTTCGTTAATAATATTGTTGTGTTGTTGATTATTTCAATATTCAATTGCCCTACAATGTGGAGTAATATTCATGATGATTTTTTTTAAATACTCCGTATAATTTTGCTGCTCCTGCTTAAGTTCTCAAGAATTTTTCCTCTATGTTTGGGTTCTTTAAGCATCATATTGAATATGAAGAAGTAATCCTTAATTTTGCAGGAATATTGTTCTAACACTCTGTATTGTGTACAGTGAGGCTTTCCCCCTGAATTGTAAAATCTTATTTTGGAAAAATGTCTTGGAGTCTTGGCTCTTTGTACCTTTAAATATATACTTAACCAAGTCTTGATGATGTCCATAATATTGAGAAAATGTCTCTTAGGTTTATTCATCGGATACATCTAAAATTACTCTGGCCACATTATTCTGGGTGGGTCATATTCTCTCGGTAGAAGAATTGTATTGGATATCTTTTTGGGTAAATGGTCGATTAATAAAATATCTTGTTTTCTGGAGAAAAAAAATATCGTTGATATTCCAATATTTCTTTTTGGAAGTCATGGTAGAGCTTTGAAATTTTGACAATTTAAAAACAATTGAGTAATAAAATATGTGGTACATCTGTGAGATTGGCTTTTGCATCTATTTGGGGGGTGATGTAGAGCTACTGATTTATCAATAAAAATATCTTCAGGATTTCTGAATTTCAATATGAAATTCATCAATAAGAAGTTAGCACAAGATTTTTTTATTTTTTCCTTATCTGAGTGCTAACTTAATTACTTTCCTTCAATAGCCGTCACTTGTGTGGTTTGAGGCATCCTCTTTGATTAAAAGTGGAGCTTTGGAGAGACATTAAATCTAGCATAGGTTAAGGTTAGTTTATTCTGTGGCATTTTTTCTTTCATTTCTTTAATAATGGATGAAAAAACTCAGATTATTTAATAATTCTAAGTCATATTTATTGTTTAATCACAATTTGTTATGATATTGTTTTACACATCAGTCATTTAAGGGAATTGATAGTTCACAGCCTATATATCTAGCCACAAGGAAGTAATTCTTCATGAACTTTTGGTTATTATATGATATTTAATCAATTAATCCTATATGCCATGATACCATTTTTTACTATTTTATTTATAACTAAAGGGACTAGAAAGATAATTGCTTCTATTGATTGATGTTCCATTAATCTTGAATGGCACAATGATCATTTTCCTCTCTTTTTCTATGAGTTCATTCCTGCTCTCAAAAGGGAAATACCCAGGTATGTCTACTAATTGTCAGGAAATCTTTCTGCATATTGTTTCATGGAAGAAATTGAGATGGACAATAAAGAGACTATATTATTATTAATGGTAGAGTATTGAATCATTTCCAGATTTGATTTTCTTTTAATGGAATTAGTCTAACTTCTTTAATTGATGAATGTTGTACTCCATTTGGTATTTCGTTTTATTCTATGGTTGTTAAACAAATACTTGGTGCGACCGAGAGGTCACATCTTCATGTCTTGGGAGCGGTCTCTTGTCAAAATGACAAGGGAAGGTTGTTCCTTATACACCCTTGTGGTGGGACCTTTCCTTGGACCCTCTCCTTGTGGGGCACCAATGTGAACCTGGCTGCCCCCTTATGTAGATAAATGTAGCAAAAAATACAAAGCGAGTTTATATATGTTTCTTCCCTGCCCTAAATTTTATTATTACTCTTTTTCTTGTGCATGCCTGTTCTGCATTTGTATACTAGTGAGGTTGTTGTCCAGGTATGTTGACCCTTTTCCTTTTGTCTAGAATATTAAATCCCATGTTTTCACAAAGATCATCTCTTATAGATAACCATGGGAAATAGTGCTCTACTTTAGTGCCTTGAGATTATAGTACATCCCAAATTCTAGATTCTTTATAGGATCTGTTTGGATTGAGGGTTTGGGAGGGACTTGGAGGGAAAACCTTGGTCTATAAACTGTGTTGCTGTGATTATATAGCATTTGAATCACCTTTTAGTTTGTTTAAAACATTTTGTGGGTGTGTGTATTACTATGTATTCCATGTCCCAACTCGGTTATGATGGCATTCAGAAAATTAAATGGCTAAATTAAATATAGTTGATTGATTGAATTTTGCTACCAGATTTAGGCCTTATAGGGAATGAAGTTCATTAGTTTTTTTCTTTTTCTCCCAGTGGTTACCTGTTTACTTCTTAAAGAAAAAGTAAAGATGAAATAGCTTTGCTTCTAATTAATGGAGTCTCAAGTTAAAATGTTTTTCTTGGGGGTATTATTTGTAATGAGATCCACCAAATATTTGAGTGATGGGTTTCTCTAATAGGCGGACAATCCTTCTGGACAGTTTTATTTGCTACGAGTTTTGTGATGATTTTGTCTTAAAGTACAATCAGCATTCAAAGTTGTGTTTTGTTAGTACTTAGAGAATTTGCCAATAATCTGTCTTCCTATTTTGAACTTCTCAATGCTAGTGTATTGGAACTCCAGATCATCATTTCTCTGTTTGAACAATAGGTGCTTTGGGAAGAGTTCATGGTGGCCATGCTAAGTTGGGAACAGTACATGGAACGATACCCAATGCACATGTTCGGTTAGAAATCAAAGACCGGCCACCAACAAATTTGAAGATTATACCCTCCAGCAAGAATAACAAGAGGAAGAAGTTCAAAAATTGTCGGTGTTTGTAGTGCTTTTAATACTCTCTATATGGTTATGGACATAAAAATTGTATTCAATGTATTCTTATATTTTTGGTTGAATGTTGCAAATTTTTGAGAAATGAGTACATTGATATGAAAAAATGTGGGTGTATGATTATTGTGTATGCAGTTCTTGTGAGCAGGTTCTGTGCAGTTTAGGCTGGTTCTACAGAATGTTCAAAACAAATAGTTGCGGAGCATTTTTTTTTTTGAAAAATAAGTAGTTTTAACGACGGTTTTGTCCAAAACTGACGTTAAATGACGAATAATTTAAAAGAAAGAAAATACTTTTCACGACGGTTATGTGAAAACACCGACGTGAAAGACCGTTTAATTATTATTATTCAAAAATATTTAACGTCGGTTATTTAGCAAAACCGACGTTGTATATTGTTTTTCACGACGGTTGTAAAACCGACGTTATATGTTCCATCCTATAACGTCTCCTCCTTAGACGACCCTTTCAAAACCGACGTGAAATGTGTAAAATAACCGACGTAATATGTCTATTTTGTAGTAGTGCCAAAAGCTCTTATTTATACGAGTAATATACACAAAATGATGAATGGCTTTATCAGTTCAAAAACTAAAACCGTGAATGGAACAAAATCATAAGGGGTTTACAACATATTTGCCTATTTGGGGTTTCAAGCGTAACACCGGACAAATTTAAAATGAAATCAATTAAATTAATAATTTAAATATATATGTAACATACGGATTATAAATAAATTTTAAATTCCGGGCCCCTATATTTTACGTAGTAAACATTTTTTGGGCCTTGAGGCCTCTGCCTCATCAGCCTCAAATGAAGCACGACCCTGATTGTAGATATTCATATCCAATGTATATACTTAATCGTGCTGATAACTTGTTCTAGGTAAGCTTAAAATATTCCATTAGATAAATCTCTTTGAGGAATAAAGGTTTACAATGAATATATATAAATCCATACATATATAATCCTAATGCATATTTTATCTATAATGCCAACCTATTACATGCAATTTTCTTCAACACGTAACATTTTTAAATAAAGTTTTTATTTAAATAGGACTAAAAGTCTAAAACATACTAAAAATTCTAAAGTAGGACTACAAGTTTTATATTTCACAAATAGGACTCCAGATTACCTTATTACCCTTCTTCTAAAAATAATCGATCGACTCTCCATCAACCGCCAGACTTCTCCCCTGCGACTTTCCCTTTGGCCGATCGCAGCTTCGATCTCCATCGTCAACGGCTTTATCCGCGGTCATCGTAGTCATCAGCTCTCCCAGGTACTCTTCTTCCTTTTCTTCCTCCTCTTCTTCTTTTTCTTCTTCTAATTCTTCTTCGTCTTCTTCTTGTAGTCCTGTTCCTGATTCTCTGCTTTGTTTTTTTTTTAAATTTAAATTATCAATCAAATTTGAAAAAATATTACATGAATGTGAAAGTTTCCAATGAAGATATACTTAACTTGAATTTCTTCTTATCAATTTTGATATATTTCAATCTCAAAATGCCCTGAGTAATGATTCTGAAGAATATGTCACTTTTTAATCAATAATGTCATATTTATTGGTTATTTTTTTAAAAATGACACTTATGTCATTCAAGTCTGTGCAGCCTCCGATGAGAATGCCACTTGATATGAATAAATGACATGATAATGACATTATCTTATGAACATATATGTCATTTTCAGATTGTCATCTTGATAAATGTATTGCTACAAACATGACAGTTTTTTCAAATACTAGTAATACTTTTGACATTCCCAGATTATATATAAAAGTGACATTTTTCTTATGAAGTAAAATTCAAATCCAAAAAATCCAAATTAGTAAATAAAATTCAAATCCAAAGAAGAAAAGGAAGAAGAGAATAGGGGACCAGAAAATCGAAGAGGATTAGAAGATGAAGAAGAAGAAGAAGCAAAAAATAAGACCAGAAATTTGAAGAAGAAGAAGAAGAAGAAGAAGAAGAAGAAGAGGGGGAGGAAGAGGAAGAAGCAGAGGACTTACCTGGTTGTCTATGCGATGGGAGGCCAGAGTGGATGACGAGCTCAGATCCATGGGAGGAAGAGATGTTTGCGATGAATTGCAGAAGATGGCAACGATTGCGCAATGTTACGGCACTGGATGACCGGAGGCTATTTCCGTCCAAATGCAAATATTTACTCTTATTTAGAGAAATTAAAACAACGAATCCTAGTTTTGCAATTACCTCATGTTTTAATCCCATTTTGACAATTTTCTCTTTTAAATATAGTTTTTGTTCGTTTGGATAAACAATATTGTCAAGTTTGAATTTTAAATCTTTGAAATAACTAAAACATGTTTGTTTTTCTATAATGAGATATGTAAATGTGTCATACTATTTTCATTCTCTATAAAATTCAGATCAGAATTTCCTATGAAAAAAGACTATAACTTGATAGGACATTTTAAATGAAGTTTTATCGACACGATCAACTTTCAATTCCCCAATTCAGCTTGAGTTCAACCGTGATGGCGATTTTTATAGTTTGGAGTAATTTGACAAGTGTCACTCCTTTCTTAATCAATCATGTTAAACCAGACTATTCTTTTTGAACAAAAATTGGATAGTATATTAAAATTTGGAAGCATCAAATTAAAAGGCAAATATGTAATTGTTGTGTTTTTTGGTTTTTGAATAACTAGAAATGAATCAATAAGTGGAAATTAATTTGTTATAATTACATATTTATGATTAAAATATAGATTGTTTACAAAAACGTAACTACTAATAGAGTAGTAATGAAAATATATTAACTTATTTTCATTTTTATACTTAAGCTACCATGACACATCATTGTAGTAAGTTAGTTAGTAACTAATAGTCATATTTTTGTAAATATGTTTTATTTTGGTAATATTTGTGAAAAAATCCAATTAATTTTTTGTATCAAATGTTAGTAAAAGGTGTTTGACCAAATAAACGAACCATTTTACAAACACCTCCATAACCATTTGGAACAACTGGCAATTTTGTTAGTCCGATTTCCCGTAATTCCCACATTTTTCTCCAAATGGGTATCTTCCCAGTTTAGGAAAGGATCAAGTTTTCCCCTCCAAATATTATCAAAATTGTGAATCATCATTTCAGGAACATCTACACTTTGACAACATATAAGGGAATGAATTCTTTGTTGAATCTCAAGTTTTTTACCGAACCAGCTTTGCAGATATACATCACTGAAATGCACAAGAAAAAGATGATAAAAAACTCATCTAGAAAAAAAATCATCTGGAATGCCTCAGTGTCTCTGGTAATGCTTGTATTGTTGGCTTAGGTAGATTATTCTGTATTCCTCACTTGAACAGAGCTGGGGTCCACATCCATCGCAATTGGCCTGGGAGGCGATTGAGGCTGCACCTCCACTTCTGGGTAAGCAGCCTTGAACCGTGCCCTAAGCCCTTCGTCAACTAACCGCACCCCTTGCAATTGATTCCCAAGTGACATCCATCTGATGGATTAATTTGATTACACAAGCAAACTTAGTCCAGTAATAATAGACCATAGACAACAAAATCTGATGTGGTGGTAATAAACCTCTTTTTTGCTTATTCTTATTCTTATTTTAATCTGACCGGGACTAGGAAGAGATACAAACTAAAAAAAGGGCAGGATGGTGCACATTGTCATCGGTGCAATGTGAGGGTCCAGGGGAAGGTCCCACTTGGGCCGCTTCCAAAAGTGTATAGGGGCAAGCCTTCCCTTGTCATTTGACAAGAGGGACCGCTTGGTCACACACTGTAACCGGTGCGCCAAGGCTCTCCTTCAAGAGATACATACTAGATGACAATAAAATTAGTCAAATAAAAAAAACATATCAAACCAGATCTTGAATAATGTGACTAAGTCCCAAGTTAAAAAGTTCAGGATAATGTAATTGCAGTCACAGTTTAACTTTTATGAAGCAGCTTCTGTTAAAGGATAGAATAGTATAGTATATTTATTTCCACCGAAAACAAGCTTAATGTTAAAGCAGAACGATAGCAGCCCATAAAGAAAATGCTTTACATGATTCAGTATGTAGACAAATACACTAACATAAAGAAAGAAGCTCAAAATATTAACTTAGTGTGCATTACGAATTCACTATTATCAAAGCCATAGCCACTATAAAGTAAGAAGAAATACCCGGCATGAACATTATGCATTCGTGCAAACAGCTCTAGCTTTCTAGTCCTTGGACTTATCCTTTCTAGCATGGCATACATCTATGACAAGACAAACAAATCACTTGTGAATAAAAATAAATAATTTGATCATTGCGAGTATTCACTTCTAATACTCAACAGAAAAAAGCAGATTCTCTCCATCAAAACGGAATAAGGAAAATACAACCAAATTACAGCAAAATGTATTGCTTATGATTCCTAACCTCATCTGGCTTCCGACTCGTTTCGCGAACCTCAGCAACAATGACATCAGTGTCAATATTTCTATTGACCTCTGGATTTCCCTTAATGCCCACCAGACAATGTTCTTTACTATGGTTTAGCCAATGACCGGTTCTACCGGTTCGGATAATTCGCTGAAGTTGATTGGTTTTTACCCAAATGATCTCCTCAACGCGTTTGTACCCCCAAAGCTCTAAACTGCAAGATATACACATGATATTCCTAGCTTTAGCCATAAATCCAGCACTAATTTGTCTTTAAATTATAGTGATTTTTTCAAGACATGTAATAAGGTTTGAGGAATACATATATTCAGAATCTAAACACGTAAAGAATAATAATATCTTCATTCCTTTTTTATAAAACAACAACATCCAAGCCTTATTCCCAAAAGATTTTGGGGTCAATTAACATGAATCGATCCATCAGAATAAAATGTCACTTTCACTTTTTTTGCAAGATGTCGTTTTCACTTTGTTGTACTTGAATTTTCCACATTTAAAAAGACGAAGAAGGTAAGATCTGTATGAAAAGCTAAAAACTGCTTACTTTCAAGAAATGGAGGCGAAACTATGTTTCACCAAACAAGACAAGAACATATACTTCACATCACTTTAATTATACCAGAATTTTTAGATGCACTTTTAGAATTTTAGGACCATAATAAAAGTAAAGATTTTGAAAAGATCGGATACCATTCACGTCCAAGCTCCATAGCTCTTCCAGTTACCCAAAGGAATATTAACCCATCAGTCTGGAGTGCAGGGACATTAAGGGTACGCATTTCATCATCAGCCATTGTTCCGTAAGGTAATTCCATGTGAATATCCCAAGGAGGATCTGCCATAATGATCCCAAACTGTCCTAAAATGTCCATTCTGAATGAGCGAATGTCACAGTTTATCCATTGTGGTTCGCCAAGCTCCACTTCTGAGCAATAGTGAGCACGTTGTTGCGAAGGCTTGGGGGGAGGTAAGGCACCTGGTCCCATCATATGATGTGACATATCTGGTGTTGAGTCAAGTTCATAATGCACATACTTGCAAGTCTGTCAAAAAAATCAGGGCAAGTTATATATCAACACAATTCTCATTTTATAAACTAAAAAAGTAAGGTGTTGAGTCAAGTTCATAATGCACATACTTGCTAGTCTGTCAAAAATATCAAGGCAAGTTATATATCAAAACAATTTTCATTTTGTAAACTAATTTTTTTACCTTCATATGACGACAAGTGTCGAGAAAAGAGCAATCACCCAAATTAACATCTGTATGTGCAGCAATAATGCGCCGGAAATGAACCTAACAACAAGAAAAGAAAAGTCAAAATATCAGTTGAAGTGAGTGCATATATTGTCCATTACGTATGTCTAGAAAGGTTTAGAGGTGAAGTCTGCAAGGTTTCAGTCTGACTCTGACCTTCACACAAGCAATGAAAGAATTAGATTTTCGTCGACAATCTTCTTTTGTTAGTGCTGAGCAGTATTCCTTTACTTGGGACCCGCCTTTGCTTTTGAACTGTAGTGAGAGATCAGCATAGTATTACCATCAGTCAGTATAATCAAAATGGGCGGTCATTCTTTCTAGTTCAAAAATATTAATCCAATCCCAAAAAAGAGTCATATTTCAAGATCTTCTCTTGCCCCAAAAAGAATCCAACTTAAAAGTCAAGTTTCATTTTTAGTAAAATTCTTGTATAGCCAAGCAGCAAGCAGTTTTTTGAATGACTCCAACAAAACTTCAACGTAATTTGTAGGAGCATAAGTGATCATTCGTAATCTGCAAATCTGTACCATGATTGAGTGGATAAAAAAACGTGTACCCTAACTGAACATGTTTACAAGAGCATACTTCTAAAGTATTTCTGATAAGCAAGGTTCGAAATTGCGTATTGCGTAGTCATGGCGTTTTTTTAAATATTGCATATTGCGTAAGCCTCATTGCGCAACGAGGCGTATGCCTAAGGCGTAATATATACACATACATCATAAAAAATAAACATATTTGTTAAAAGTCGTCAAATGTTATATTAAAACAAACCATGAGGCCATAGTCCTAGCAAAGTAATATGTTCAAACTTCAAAGTACCATAGAATACCAAAACTTTCTGAATCGTTTATAAAAAAATCCCCAAGATATGAGAATTTAAATTAATTAGATTGATCGACTGAAAAAATCCAATCAATAACTAGTGGTTTGAAATAGGGATTATAACATCAATTATAAAAATTTAAAAGTGGGCCGTGTGGGCCCAAATTATACACTTACACCCTGACACTCTCCTATTGCGTACGCCTCAAAGTGCCTTATTGCGTATGCAATATTGCGTATGCCTCAGTGCAATATTGCATACGCCACACTCCCAACACCATATGCAATGCCTTTTACGCCATACTCTAAGAATTAGCTGAGGCGTGCCATGAGGCGCAATTGCATTGCGCAATTGCAAACAATGCTGATAAGAATGCATACTTTCAGAATTCAGATTACAAGAGCATAAATATTAGCTCCACCACTGACTATTTCACTAAGCATTGAAGTTCCAACTATAATAAAGAGAAGGGTAAAACACATGGGAAAAGGTTTCAATACCTTTTCAGCAATAGCAGTCTCCTTGGCTGTAGCACGCTTAATAAGGTTTGCCAGCTCCTCTCCAGTTTTTGATTTTTGCGTCTCCAAAAAACTCTTCTTATTCAACAAAGCCTCGAGATCATCTTCATCAGTCCTAGAGTTCAGATTTGCCCCTCCAATTGGGGGCCTTGGCATTGGAGGTAGCATCCCAAGTCCCCTTGGCATCCCACCCATTATCCCAACCATCCCCCTTGGACCACCTCTCAGACCCATATTATTCCCGGGAAACATAGGGGGCAGTCCGGACATATGGGGAGGTGGGTGTTCAGCCTGCACGCCTACCCACATCTCAGGCCCCTGCCTCGCCATTCCAAAAAAACCTCCGTTATTAACATCACCACCAGCTTTTAACAGGTCCTGATTATTCCGATTTCCAACTTCACTCTGCTTATATAACTGCTTACTCTCAGGCAATTCTTTCAAAAGACGGGTCCTGTCTATATTCGTAACCATCACTCTAGATTTGCCACTAAACACGAATTCCTCCATCTCAATCCCACCATTGTCTTCTGCCATCGACTTCAATGCCATCTCCACTGCTAGTATCCCTCCAGACTCCCCTCCGAGCTCCCTGAGAGCTGCCCTCTCTGCAGAGGTTATGGACGGATCATTCTCCAGCTTGATATTCACAGTTGACGAATCTATGGCCACAAATGGCACTCTCTCCAGCAAACATACAGCGACCATTGCCCTAACCACAGACAACGCCCCCCCGCTCTCATCAATGATCGCTTTCTCATTCTCCGGTCTGGAAAGCGCCGGAGAACGCTTTCCCAGTGTGGTGGTAGTGTTAGCAGAATTGAATTTGGTGGGATCCGAGGAGGGAAATTTGGGATAACGACCATTAGGGTTAGGGTTAGAAGAGAGAGTTTCGGGAAGGGGAACGAAAGGGCGGCCGCTGAAGCAGGAGATTGCCTTGAGGGAGAGGTCAAGGGAGGAGACAATGTCAGGGACGATGTTTTGCAGGGAGGCGATAAGGTCCAGCTGAACGCTGTGTACGGTCGCCGCACGGGATTCTAGTTGTTGCCTCAACTCCTTCACAGCCGTCATCTCATCGTTCCGGCCATCCGATTGCGCATCCATTGTTGTGAGTCTAGAATACAGCTTAGCAGGAAGCTACACGCTCAAAACAATGACGACGACGACAACATTAATGTTTGTAGTTCAGTACATTTTGTACTTCCATAGAAATTTCATACTCCCTCCGTCCCTCAATACTTTGCCAAATTTGACCGGCACGGAGATTAATAAAATAAAAACTGTGTGGTTGAGGTTTGTGCAGATGAGAGAGAATTAACTGGAACCATAAATTCTTTACTTAAATGGAAAAATGGCAAAGTTAGTGGGAAATCTAAAAAAGTAAAGTTGACAAAGTTATAAGGGACGGAGGGAGTAGATGTTTGTACTTCCATAGAAATTCGTGTTTGATATGTTCAAATGTTTGATCTTTCTATATTTTGTAATTATTAAAGTATAATCTGATCTAAATTAGTTTGATCTAGGATCGAAAACAATCATATCAAAGTAAAAATATCTTTGATAATTATATCAATTAATACCAGACAATCGAAACATAAAATTTATATCTAAATAAAAACATCCCAAGACTAACCACACATGTTTTGCTTAGGTTTATATTTTATAATGTTTGGCACACATTACACACATAAAGTCCCTCTTTTTACACATCCTCTCCACTCATATTCTTTTTTTTTCTCCCATTTCATCAACTTCAAGAACCTCACTATCACCTCTTCATCTTCCTCACCCTATCTCTATCTTCACAATCTCCATCATTTCACTTTTATCTACCTTACCATATTCACACATTCAGTGGCGGACCCACTAAGGGTCCCACGGGTCCCGGGACCCCATGGACCTCCAAAAAAATACCTATATATTTGTATATATTTTATATAAAATTAAGTAATCAGTGTATTTATACAATCGAAACTGATTTAGAATACAAATATAGAGTTAGAGCAATGGTTGGACATTCAATTTTAGAGTTTTACACGTGTAGAGGTCCAAGGATCAATTCCCATTGGCATCCACTTTTTTGAAAATAAAATTATGGAACAAACTGCCCACCTATTGTTATGCACCTCTATTGCTCAACTTGTAATCTAATTTTCTCAACCTATGCCCAATTTTTTTCATAAGAAATAATACTACTATAAACCAGTATGTATCCTAAAATTTCAGATTATCTTTTTTATAAACTAATTTCGTCATTAAACACGTGATTCTTGAATTCACGCATTGAATTTGTAATAATTAAAATAAGCAAGTTAAAAAAAAAATCGACGAGATGACTGAAGTTGCCGTAGAGCATCATCTTAGCCACTTTTTCATATGACTTTTTTCATATCTTATAACATATAATTTAAATATCATTCTTTCCTAATATAGCAGATTTAATCGCTTGAGCCATAATCACGTAATTTGACTTGATGTGGTTTGATCTAAGACTAAAATCAATCCAATAACAAAGTCCTTAAAGTTGCACAAATAAATTGGTAATTGTAATAAATTAAAATAGAAAAAAGCTAATGAATATATTTTAAATAAAAATCCAAATAAAATAATGTGAAGTAATTGGATCGGAATTTTCAAATGTAGGCTTTTTTTATTTTGAATTCTCATATGCATGCCCATTTTTTTAGTTGATAGAGGACATTAACTTTATAAAATTTTAGTGCCCGTTTAGTGACTCTGTTTTTCGGCTTATTAGGCTTATCAACAGGTTTTTTAACCAAACATGTAACTTTTGATTTTGCGCGCTGAATTGTGTAATAATAAGAAAATTAAAGTTGAAGTTACTTTTCAGACTGTATTGACTGAAGTTGTTGTAGATGACCATTTTATCTATTTTTTCATATCATTTCTTCTTTATTTTATCAATATAATATATTTTAAATTATTTTTTTCATAATCAGCAGAAACAACCAATACAGTCACTTCAGTCAGAACTTCATAAATTTAAGTAGAATCAGCCGATTCAGTCGATTTCAGTGTTACCAAACAAGCTCTAGTTGATAGTGGACATTTCTTTAAAATTTTGGAATATCTTTAAAATTGTTGTATACATTAACTATGAAACGTTATGCTATTTTAATATTTTACTTCTTCTTTTTATTATTTTTTTATTAATTCGAGTTACATTACAGTAAGGACTCCGTGATTCTGAGTTTCTGGGTCCGCCACTGCACACATTCCATATTCATCGTCTTCCTTATACATCACTTCATCACATTTACCATTATCATCTTCTAAGATCGATTGGAACAAAGTTTGAGAGCCGCCAGAAAGTTGTCGGAAAATTATAGATGGACATTCACCTAAGTGTATACAGACAATGATCTTTTCAATGCATGTGTGCACAAACAAAATTGTTCAGCACATACAAAAAATGCACAAATTGTCCATCTACATACAACTAAAAGTGTGTGCACACACATTGGCTTGCGTGATGTGACACGGAAATGTCAGATTTTGATTGCGACGTTTAGTTGTCTGTATTTAGCAACTTTGTATGAGCGTGAAATCAATCAACTCAGCACAGGAAACCAAATGTTTCGTGTTTATTGAAAAAGTTAACTGATATTATTGATAAACTGAATAAATATGATCACCAAATAAAACAGGCTCTTAAATGGTCTTCAGAATCTATATCTATATATACATGAAGACAATACATTTTTTATTGTTCATTAAACAGCGATAATAAATCCTATATACCTAAAAGCAAAATCCTCTTCCTAACACCTTTCCCGCTTCTCTTCCCTTTTAATGGGTCATTTACTACCTTTCGGTTACCTACGTTTCAGTTCCGCAGACGTTTCAGTTCTACAGAGACAAATGCAACACAATCAAATCCTCATGTGGGAATCTGCATTTTCCCTCTAATCATATCTTATATATACCTAAACGAGAGAAACAACCCCATTCAATTTTCATCTTGGAGTACCTCGCGTCACTTCACCGTACCTCGTTGTATTTTGCCTCATCGCATGGCCGCACATAGCCGCACCTAGCTGCACCGCATCGCGGCTCCGCATCACCGCAAAAGGCCACGATTTAACCTCCCTTCAAGCACCAATTCACCTCCCAATCCCTGATCAAAAATCACCTCCCGCATGAGTTCACGAGTTCCATATGGAGCGGAGATTTGCTACTCAAATTGCTCTTCTTATAAATTAGGTATTTTTCCTCCCAATTAAAGCTTATGCTTGGATAACAAGTCTTTTATTATTTCCAATTGAATAAAACCATAGCAATTACAGTTTCATTTCATAGGTTTGAAAAGAAGATTGTAGATGAAGGCTTGGACTTAAAGCAGCACTTAGATGGTATAAGAGTTCTACTAATAATTTAATTGTTAGCATGAAAAATTAAAATTGTCTTTTGCATATATGTAGTGTTTGATAAAATGCTTAGCTGAAGAAAACAAATTGGGAACTTTCTGCGTGACAAGGAATATCACTCCATCCATTTGAGATTATCTTCATTCACTCTCAGCTTCTTTGAATTTCTCAAACAGCATAATTTATTCTTTCCTGACAGATATCGTGAACATTTATGAATTTTATAATCTGAGTTCTGCTAAATTCTTTCTCATTTTTTATTTCAATTGTCTTTTTCTTTAGTATAAATTTATCAGATAAATTTGGGGTTCCTTCTATTATTCTCTTCAGCACAACCTTACTCACTAAATAATCCTTGCTAGAATCGCTAGATATCTGACAATTCGAAAGAACAAAACCAGAGAACCAAACATGTGTATTTATATTCAAGGTACTGATTTAGTTTACGAAAAGTCTCAGTTTTGATTTCCTTTTTTCCAGATTCAAAGTAGAGCTTTTTTAAGTATTAATTTAAAAGATGTAATAATTAGTAAATATTTCTCTCTTGAACTAAACTTTGAGTCTGTGACAAATAACAATTGCATAAGGAATGATCTAAAATAAACACTATCGATTAAGTTTTAAAAAAATCTGCTTTAATCTTAATAGTCAAGTGGTGAGAAGTGTTTCCAGGTGAGAAGTGTGAATCAATTGCTTTAAACTATTTAAATATGTCTTGGTCGTTCTTATATTCAAGCATCCATTCTGAGTTATTACATTAAGGTAGGTCTTATTAATGAGCCAACATACAGACATTTGAGAGCTCTGCATAAAGCAATAAAGCTAGCTAAATATTAATGAGCCAACATACGGACATTGGAAGTTTTTCACTCTATATTTCATGTATTTTGAATCTGTTTCCTTGCTTTATCTATGTACACTGACATTGCTTTCTTCTCTTGAATGGTAAGCTAAATAAAGTAAAAATGTAATGGTGTTTGGTTGGAGCTTTCATAGATATGCCTAAGCTTTTGAACACGCGTTTGCTAGAATTGTAATCTAATCCAATACATAAAAGCAATACAAAATATTACTGTTCATTCTACATTATTCCAACTCATTGTCAATTAAGCATCTCACCCGTTCATTCCCAGGTGCACAACCATTGAGTGATGCTAAGTTGACTTGATTCACCCGAGAGAGGGAGTAGCACATGAAGAAGCATGTGCTGAACAACGATAGAGTGATGCTAAGTTTCATTTCATAGGTTTGAAAAGGAGATTGTAGATGAAGGCTTGGGCTTAAAGCAGCACTTAGATGGTATAAGAGTTCTACTAATAATTTAATTGTTAGCATGAAAAATTAAAATTGTCTTTTGCATATTTGTAGTGTTTGATAAAAATGCTTAGCTGAAGAAAATTTCAGGTTATGCTTAGCACATGAACAACCATAGAGTGATGCTAAGTTGGCTCATGACTATTATGAGCTAGAACGGTTCGGGCAGAACATTGCAAATGTTGTTTGAAAGGAAAAAAGATACATTGCTTAGAGTTGTTGATAAACAGAAAAATATGCTTCAATGTATACGGAAGTAATACATGTCATCTATAAAAAAAATGCTTCATACGTAGTATAATTTTATTCTTTATTCTTTATTTCACCATTAAAGTATAATTTAAATATAAACTTTTCATAATTCAACATATTCAATCAATTCAGCGTGTTCAGTCAAATTTCATCAATTTCAACATATTCAGCCTTTTAAGTCAATTTCAATGTTATCAAACGGGTTCATATTTTGCTAAATAATACTCCACAAGTAGTTAATCTTTTCAAAAGTTTAATGAGATTAAATAATATTTTAATTATTTAGAATAAAACAAAACTCCATATTAAAATTCATGGAACTTTAGTCTTAGATTGATATCTTTTAATCAATCAGGTTTATACATTTTATCTTTGAAGTTCCTCATTGATAGTGAACTAATCTTTCAAGTCTTGAATTGGTAAAATTTCTTGAAAGAAGGATAGCTAATACTCCCTCTATTCCTAAAAACTTTATCAAGTTTGGTTGGCATGAAAAATAATAAAGTAACAATTATGTAGTTCAAATTTGTATATATAACAGAGAAATAATAGAGATTACAATTTTATTCATTAAAATAAAAGTGACAAAGTGTTTCGAACATTTAGAAAAAGAAAGATATTAAAGTTATAAAGAATGAATGAAATACATGCCTATTATCTAATAGATGTCATACAAGGAATTATTTACAAATATCTAATGCATATAATCAATTGCTGCAGTTTTATTTCCTTCAAGATTTAGACCAGACCAGGTTAGATTTAGACAACTGTAAAATACACATAGAATAAACGTCAATCAAACCAAATCAGATTTAAACAGATCAGACCAAAAAATTTAATCTAATAGAAAGTATCTTAAGTAGGTAAGTAAAAGACTTAGAGAGTGCACAGATCAGTATACTTTCAGCAAAATAATTTTTATCAGTTATACGAGTGATTGATCGCTTATAAATAGGGTAGCCTAATAGTTTACCCCCTTAATTATAAGAATAAACATGTAAGTATAAATGTAATTGATAAAAGTAATATTCTCCATTATGGAGATGATCATCTGGTTCCTGTTGTGACCGCTGTGTAGAACCGACGGAACAAGGACCTTTCGGTTTCCGAAGTTGACCGTTTGACATAGTTCTTACAACTGTTCAATTATCTCCATCCGAATTTATATATTAACATTTAAAATATGTTTATTTTACATCCCGTGCAACGCACGAGTGAAATACTAGTATGTGTATAATTACAAATTATCCTTCAAATCATTTGCAAGTTTATTGTTCTATTCAATGAATGTGGTAATGCACTTGACTTATTGAGTTTTTATTTGAAAATGATGAGGTAATCCATCGTCATGTATTCTATATTTTTATTCGTATGCTATCTTTGAGACATTAAATACTTGATAAGGTAGTCATTATTTTTTGAATTGAATTGCAATTGGTTAACCTAAACTCCATGTATGTTTTATCCTCTTTTACAATATTTAAAAAGAAAAATGTTATAGACTTAAAGTTCGAGTCAATCTGAAATCATTCTCTCTTTATTTATACAAATTAATGATATTTTTCAAAATATTTTATCTTTTAACATCAAATTCATTGTGTGATTTTTGAAATATAAACCTGATATGTCTTTCACACACAAGTGTAAATAGTTTCAATCAGACTTAAATGCTAAACGATCAGGTACTCACCACTAATCACCGTGCATAAATTTGAATGTTTAAATGTTTAAATATATAGGGGGAAACTATCAAATGAGCCCCTACCACTTCAAAAAAATCAATTGAACCCCTCAACTAAAACAACAACCGATTAAACCCACGAACTACAAAAACGAGGCAAATCCTCTTTTTAATAGGCACCGTACCCTTCAAGTTCCGGGTTAAATTGCTTATGTGGTGTTTGATGGTGACATTTTTTTTCTTTTTCTTTTCTTTTCTTTTCTTTTCTTTTTCCTTTCTTCTTTCTTTCCCGCTCACTTCTTCTTCCCTGCGCCTCAGCTGCAACTTCTTCATTTTTTCTTTTTTCTTTTGGTTTCTTTCTTTCTTTCTTTCGTTGTTCTCTTCTCCCCCTAGTCCTCTGCTCGCAATTTCCCGGCTTCACTTCACCCTCTTCTTTCTGCCAATGTATAGGGTCTCTGGCCGAATTGAAGCTCGGATTTGGAAATGGCCCGGAGGTCTCACGGAGCACCTTTTTACACGTTAAACTCCTTTTTATTTGATCCAAACTATACACACACATGCACATACAAAGTAGTCTTCATGTCAGGTTGGCCTGACGGAAACCTCCATCCGGCCGAGCCCATTTGGGCCCTTCCCGGTAGATTTTTTGGACGAAATGTTTTGAGCATATTCTTCGCCAAGTCTAGTTTACCCGTACCAAATTTTAGCTAAAACTTCAATCGAGAAGGCAGTCAAATGATTTTCTGAAACATATTGCGCTGTTTATTTATATTAACTGCACAATGTTCTTAAATAATTTATTTGACTGTCTTACCGATTGAATTTTTAGCTGAAATTTGGTATGAACTAGACTTGATGAAGAATATGATCAAATCCCTTCATCAAAAATTCCACGGGAGACCCTAACCGGATGGTTGTCCCGGTCAAGCCGGCCTGATATATATATAAATACATATCGAGCAGGGAAATAAAAATAAAAACACAAGTATAGAAACTAAGTTCTTTGATAATGGCTTGAAAGATTATTGGTTTTAGTTAATTCTTGGGTGAATAAGAAAGAGTGCAAAAATTTCGTATAAGACTTGGCCCCCCGGCCTTGCTATTAGTTACTCCGTATTATATTTAGATCCTTTATGATCGAACATACATAAATATTGTGAATTATGATTCATTTTGTTTGGAAAGTGAATTATGATTCATTGATAAGTTATTAATTAATAATCTTAGTTTCGTAAATTATTATTTACAACTACCCTTTAAAGTATTCAATTTTTGATATTATTTCTTTGTGCAAATAAGAAAATTTTAAAATTCAAAACTACACAATAACACTATTTTGAATGAGCCTTTTTCTATTTGTTGTCTAAGATTCTCACTTTTTTTGGATGTCCATTTAAAGATCCTCATTTCTATTTTAGGAAACAATTAACACTCTTAAATGATAATTTAGTTATCAAATATTAAAAATAATACGTCTATAAAATCACAATTATCATTAATGACCTAATTATATTATATATACTCATTTAAACTATTTTTCAAAATATACTCAAATTATCTTATATAATTATTGTTTAAATAATCATGTCATTTTATAATGAGAACCTTGAAGGGGGAGATGTAATATATATTAGGATGTATTTGGTACTTCTATTGTTCTACATGATGCAACATTTTATCATTATATGTGATCATTACGGTTACCATGTATGAATCTTATTATCAATATGTTTTTATAGGGTCGAAAAGAAAACCATATTTGTGAAATTCATCCCGTGCGGTTAATGTGCCAAGGAAAAATACTCATGTGTGGTTCTATACGTTATCCAAGTACACTCTATGTGTGTCACCTTTTATTTGAATTTCATGATATGCATTGAGGAAGGTGATGGATAGTGTACCCTGGGGTAGCTTATCCGAGGGGTTACTGCGGGGAGTAACTTAGAGAGAAGTCAGAGCGAATAAGAAGAAAGATAAAGAGTTCAAATGTATCTTCGAATTGTGTTGAGCGTGGTTTACAAATGAGGAAAGAGGTGCTATTTATAGTAGTAATAAATGCTAGATAAGGACATGTGTCAGCATTCTGGTGGTCGAGGGGTCACCTCAACCGGGGTGGCACTGGCACTCACATGTGGCCGCATTAAATGCGGTGGTTGGACGCGACGTTTGTACTTGGTACGTTGATGCAGCACATGTGGAGAGGAGATCCTATCGAGGGAGATGCCTTCGACTGTATGTGATAGCCTGAAGGCTCTGCGTATCGGGGGCCTCACGTTGCTGAGGGCTCTGAATGCCGAAGGCTACTGATTTCGCCGTGTTCTCCCAGTGGCTCCGTATGCGTAAACCAGATGTTCTGTGAGAATTTGGAGCCTTCGGCCAAGGGGCCGAAGGCGGCTGTATGGGAACCGTGGGCTTCCTGTTACTCGGGGCGCTGTGACCTGGGCCTGTCGTGCTTCCTGGGCTTGTTGGGCCGTTGTTATAGTAATAGGAGTCTATGGGCCGGGGTCCCTGTACCATATACTCCATCAGGAGTCCCTCACTCGTTTTGCCGAAAGGTACTTGAGGGAAAATGAGTAATTGTGTTTGTCCTCTGATGCTGCCTTGCTGTAGTTTGTAAACCTGAGAGATATTTGTGTTTGCACGCGATTTTCTGGGGGCAGTCCTTCAGTCCCCCGCATTTTGGAACTGAAGGATGTTGATGCTTTATGAGAATTTTTTTTGGCATTTTGTGATTTTTCCCGGAGGGGTCCTCCAGTCCCCCACTCCTTCAGGCACATTTAATGTGGTGAAGAGGAGTAGAGTGGTGCATGTCTTCATCATGGGCCGAAGGCTTGTGCTTTTCGTTTCATTTTGGGGGAATGCCTCGTTAAAAACCTCATTAGGAAAAAACCCTTTGGGAAAAAATCATGATGAGGGAAAAGAGTGCACCGAATTCCCCCAATGATGAATAAAAAAGGTGAGCCCTTGATGTGCGATGGAAAGTAATGTTGCCGTCGAGAGGTGCCTGTGAGTTGAGGGCCTTCTTCCTGGTTTAGCCGAAGGCTGCTTGTTGGTATCCCGGGGATGCCGAGAGGAGTCCTTCAGTTACCTGGGCTGAGGGCATGTTGACATGGGTGATTCCTCCGAAGGTGTCCGTAGTTGATAAGCATGAGTAGGCATTCCGGGGACTGCCGAGGGTAGTCCCCCAGTCCAAGAGGCTGAGGGCTTGATCGTTGTTGATGAATGCCGGTGATTGTTCCTGTGTGCTGAGGGGTGTCCTGGTATTTTAGCCGGAGGCTAACCACTGATGAGGGGATTTGAAGGTGTTGCCCCGGGGGGATTCCCTAGTTCTCAACATATTGAGGGGTTTTTCCGTTGTTAACCCGGGGGCTCCCCTTAATGAAGGAGTTTGAAGGAGTTAGTCCGAAGGCATGCATAGTATTGTCTGAGGGGTGCCAGATGAGGGCACTTTAGCCTGTGAAATAGAGCCGTAGAGATTTGACCGTTGGAATATGGATCGTTGGAATATAGCCGTTGGAGGTGATGTCCATGTGGCGTGGACTGCGGGCGGGTGTCACCGGTTGGCGGAAGGGGCGGCGTGTAATGATGATTTTTCTCTCGGGGGCCCGGTTTCTAGGCCCAAGCCCGGAGTTGGGAGGCTATAAATACCCCATGGCCAGGGCCATTTCCCCTGCGCGATTTGTTGTTTAGCGAAGCTCTGGCAAAATCTTTCTAGAGAGAGAAAGTTCTTAGTTCGATCAAACCTTCGCCTCCAAGGTCAGTTCTTCATCCATTCTCTGTTTCTTCAGCATACTTAGCTTCCTTGCCTTTAGATCTAGTGTTTAGGGGCCTTAGATCTTAGAAACTTTCCCCCGTAAACCCTTTGCCATAACATGTCTTCCGAGAGCGATTCCCAAAACATCTCGAGGGAGCCCTCGGTTGAAACAGAAAGCGTCTCCGAGGTGGAGTCTTCAAACGAACAACCTTTGGTGGGTGGTGATTTTGCCGTTGCCATGGAGATACAGAAGGAGCTCGTCGCTGAGGCCGAGGCCGAGGATTTTGAATAAGTAAATGAAGACGAGGAGCTGGCCCTCGCCGTTCAAACCGCCGAGGAAGTGGAGGAGAAAGAGAGGAAGAAGGTTATCGTCGCCGTCCTCCCTGTACGCAACGCTGGTGAAGCCAGCACCTCCCATCCCTTGAACCCGACGCCTCTCCGGGTGGCCCCGGGGAAGAAAAACAAGAAGAAGGCGGGAGCTCCCAAGAAGAAAGGTGTTGCCGATCAAGGAAAACCGGTTGGGATTCCCAAGGGGTATTCATGGTTGAATATTGCTGCCTTGGCGGTGAATTCCAGAGCTGACCCGGCCAAATGTTATGTCACACAGCTGCACATAGGGCCTTCGGTGACGGTGGTACAACCGGGGCCTAACGACATGCTGTCCCGGGCGCCTGAGGGGTGCTTTGTTGTGCATATCCTCTCCGTCTCGATGGGCCTCCGGTTCCCATTGCATCCCTTCCTTTTGGAGTACCTTAGGTACGTTGGCCTAGCCCCCTGCCAACTTACTCCAAACAGCCATTCCTATATTGCCGGGTTTCTGAACCTCTGCAAGTCCCGGGGGGCCACTCCCAGCCTGGATTTATTTTTCCAAAGCTTCAACCTTTGTGGGGGGTCATGTAAATTCCGAGGGGTTCGCGAACCTGCAACAACTCGCCCCGTGGAGGCTCTTTGATGACGTGTTCTCGTCTCACAGGGGCTGGAAGGATCGCTTCTGCTACATCAGGATGGCGGAGAACCCCTTCCCGAGGGAGCTGAGGAATTACTTCCGGAGGCACATATAGCCGGAGGGTTACGCTGCTCTTGAGAAGGAGGGGAAGAAGAAATCTGCTGTCCCGGCGGGACGGGATAAGCATGTGACGGTCAAGGAGATGACCCTGGAGGACGATCTGTATCTCCTCGGCTTTCGGCGCTACCGCTTCTTGGGGGAAACGGATGAGAAGTACCCCCTTATTGACAAAGCCTTCGAGGGAACATGAGGTAGCTACCGAGGGCCTTAATGTTTTGTACTTGGGAATTTTTTGCATTTTGATATTTGTTGACGCCTTTGACCCTTCGGCCTAACCCATTCTCGTTCTTTTGCAGGTACTTGCATGGACCCAAACGCCCTCTTCGCCTTGAAGAAGAACAAGGGGAAGGCCCAGGCCAAAAAGAAGGAACCTCCGGGCCAGCAGCCCGTTGATGCCTTTTTTCATAAGGATGTGGTGGAGCCTTCTGCAACTGTGGCTGGGGGTTCTCAGGCCGATGCGGCCATGAAGAAAAAGAAGGTCGGGAAGGGGGCGAGCCCTCCGGCTAAAAAGCAGAAGAAGGAAGGGGATGCCCCCTGGTGATTATCGAGGAGCAATCCTCTTCCGAGCCTCTAGCCAAGACTATGCCGACGCCCCCCTCCGGTCTCCCTTTGGGGAATGTCCCTCAGGAGACCTTACAGCTCTCCCTCGTCAAGGGGACCGCCGTGATGCATGGCAATGTTGAGCCGAAGGCATTCCTCCTTGACATGACTTCAGAGTTGGATAGGGCGGCCCTCGGTAAGTATGACGATGCCACCCTCGAGAACGAGATCCTCCGGTCCTCTCTGACTGTAAGCTCATTTCCTTCCTCTTCTTTTACCCACTTAGCACCTTTTGAACGATAATCTAACTTGCTTGCTTGTTGTTCGCATGCTTGCATAGCCCTCGGGGAACAGGCCCGGAGGCTTGAGGAGTGGCGCCTCCAGAAGGCCCAGCAGGAGGCGTCCCTGAAGAAGCTCATCCGCGACAAGGATGCTGCCCTTTGGGAGATGTGCAGGCTGGAGGAGGCCCTCCGGCAGGCTTTCGAGGGTGCCGAGTAGAGAGTGAAATCTGCAGTGGAGGAGGCCAAGGCGAAGCTGAGAGGGTCACCGCCGAGGCTGCAAAGAAAGCTGTCGAGGAGGCCGAGAGGGCCAAAGCCGAAGCGGTGGCTGCTGCCGAGAAGTCTGTAGTCGAGAACTTCGTCGTCGGGGGCTGGACCGCTGAGGGGAGGAAGGACTGGGTGTCCTCGGTGGTGGAAAAAGGCGTTGATGCTTGGGTCGAAGGCCTCGGGAAGATGTGGCTAGCCGAGAAGGGCGATTCCTTCTATCAGGGAGGCGAATTCTTCACCCAGCATCTGATCTACCAGAGGCTCGCCAGGCACTTCGGCATTCCCCGTGAGCAATTTGATCCGGCGGCGTACGGTCTTCCCCCTGCAGCCGGATGTGAGAGTTCCCCTTCCTCCGGGCGAGGAGAGGCCAGTAATTGAAGATAGCATGATGATGGGGGGTCCGAGGATGAAGAAGAGACCGGAGGGGACGTCTCCTCGAAGCCTGCCGAGGGGGGTGCTGCTGAAGCTGACGATAACCCTGTCCTTGTAGAATTTCTGACAATTTTTGTAATGAATATGTACAACCCTTCATGTATAACAAACATATTACTCTTTTATCTTTGTGAATGAATGTGTTTTTCTCCTTGTCTGCTTTTTTGAATGGATAAACCCTTCGTTTTTTGTTCTCGTGAATGAATGCCTTCGCGTATTGTTCTTGTGATTGGATGCTTTCGTGTTTTGACGTTTGAATTGTCATCCATTTAGGACTTAGAGAGATTTTCTAAGTGCTTGTTCAGTGATAATCGTTTTATTAACGTATTTTATACAACAATTTATAAACACTTTTGTAATTAAAAGAATAAAACTCTCACACATGTGCCTCATTTTGCTAGAAATACTATAATTGACAATTGGACCAAATACGAGGATGAAAAGACACACGAAAGATTTTGACAAGAGAAGGTCAACCAAACGCATCCCGAGGAACAAAAGAAGGAAAGGAAAATGCACCAAAGGGGTGAAAGCCGCCCGGCATTCATCTAAACCGCCCGGTTTTCACACGCAAACCAACCAATTGCCGTCCGAAGATGAAGAAAAGGCCCCGGATCCAAAGAAGACGAAAGCCGTCCGGCTTTCGTGAAAGGCGCCCGGCATTTGGCTAAAGCCGCCCGGCTTTCGACCTCTGGAGCAGAGATGATTATTTTAAACGCGCAAAAGCCGCCCGGTTTTCGCGATTGTCGCCCGCCTTTCGTCTGGAACTGATTAAAACAAGCAACGGTCATCACAATCATTCAGGAGAAACTCCAAACCTCATTAAGGAGCTTGCTTCCTTGTCCAAAAATGGCCGTTGAGGACTCATTATTTAAGAGAATTGAATCCCTTTCAACAAGATATTCCATATTCCATACACTTTACTTCCATTTTAGCATTCCAAGATCAACCCCTTAGTCTTGAGAGAAGTTCTACACTTGGGGATTCCATTTTCCACCATAGCTTGTGAGTTGGGGTACTACTTTCTTATGTATTCCATTGTATTTTATCATTTTAATATTTGTAATTTCATTATGAATTGTTCTAGCTAATTTTCTATAGCCAAGGTTAGGGATGAAACTTTACGCACTCTAGGTGTTTGATGTATGTTCTCAACCAAATTATTATGATCTTTCCTTTATATTTCAATGTGTATGACTACGATGTACAACGTATGATTATATCGTTAGGTTTATTTGAGCAATCAACGTTGAGTTATAAACTGTGCACTTAAAGGTTTAGACATATTCTAATTGTGGATAGAAATATACCTCAATTGAATATGGTGGATTTTATAATGTCCTAATCTTCAATGGGGTTAATTTTAGATGAATGTGAACCGTGACGGGATTCACACGTAGAATTAATCACAATCTCGCTGCCGTAACAGGAGTTAGAATACTTTAGTGACATTCCACTCATAAGAATTGGTGAAAGAACATATATTCATTACTAGGAGTCGTTTAGGAGTAATCACGAACCCTTGGTTGCTTTTATTATCACTTGAAAACCAAAAATCTATACTCTTTTACTAAATCTTTTACAAATTCTATTCTCAACTTTTGAATCATATAAACAACGTTTCCTCGTGTTCGACCCGGTATTTCTACCGGATTTTATTACTGCATTGGCACTTGTACACTTGCAAGTTTAAGCCGATCATTTAGTACCGAGCCCTCGGTTGATGCTCCCTTCTGAACTTGGGTAGCCGTCATAAGTTGACCGAGGGCACAAATTTTCAGGACTTAGAATACTTTTCTAAGTGTTGATCACAACTTTTGCCTTCGGTTGTCATTCTCTTTTGTATGCCTTCTATTGTGTAAGTTGTGAGCCCTCCTCCACTGATGGTCGGGGACTTGTAGTTCAGGACTTAGAAAATTCTCGAGTGTGGTTTTACCACTGAGCCTTCTGTTATTAGGCCCCCCGGCTTCCATGATGATTTGACCGAGGGGCGGACGATTAGGACTTAGAAAATTTCCCAAGTGTAGTTTTACCACTGAGCCTTTGGTTGCGTGACCCCTTTGGCTGCCTGAAGATTTGATTGAGGGCCAAACATTTAGGGCTTAGAAATTTTTCTAAGTGTTACTTGTCCCTTGGCCTTCAGTAAATGGACCCCGTGAGTACTAGCCTCCAGTGTTGATCGTAGTGCTGGAGGTTGTTGGATTTTGGACTTGGGAAATTCAAGATCATGTCTGTGAGTACTCGCCTTCGGTGGTGTGTAGCATGCGCCCTCGGCCATAGTGGGTTCCAAAGTGTGAACTTAGGAAAATTTTGTAGGACATTCATGTTGAAGTAAGGGCGGACGGAAAGTGGATGCCTTTGGTATCCCTTGAATTGTTGTTGAGTGGACATAGCCAATTTTATCCCTTTTGTAGGATTAGGGTCTTCGGAGTGGGAGACCGGAGGCGGCCAGAAAGTGGACTTGGCCTATTTTTGACAACGTCTGTCGTACAGTAGCCTTCGGAGTAAGAGCCACCGTCAAAGGTGACTTCCTGACTAAGAGCCTTCAGGTACCGGAGGTGTTCCCCAAGGAAGCCTTCATTATGAGATTGGAATGCCTTGTGAGGAACTGCCGAAAGGTATTTTGTTGGGGTTTGTACTCATTGATTGCTCGTTGAGTCTACTCCCCTCCACTCCATTTTTTTTGGTAGTGAAGGGAAGGCTTCAAGAAACTTGGTTTCTTGGTAAGGTTTGGCCTATCGGGAGGCAACAGTATACAACATTAGCTCTCCCCTCGGGTTAACCTTCCGGGTTCCTAGGGGATCAAGGGTCGTTTCCTCGGCACGAGACATAGTTCGTTGCCTGCCTCCCCTTGGGGGATGGCACGGAAAGCGCCTCAGTTTTGAAAGTCGTCCCCTCAGCACAAGACATAGTCTGTTGCCTGCCATTCCCTGGGGGTAATGGTGCGGGGAGCGTTTCGTTTTTGAAAGTCGAATCTTGAGGCATATTAGTTTCCTGCCATTCCCTTGGGGTAATGGTGCGGAAAGCATTTCAGGAAGGGTTTTACTTGCATATTAGTTGCAAAAAAGGTCGGGGTACTTGGTACCTCCGACGCCGATAGGTGGGGCTTTCGGCATAAATGCGTCCTCGAGGGGTACGGCTTCAAAAATAACACTTGGTGTTTTCTTTTTGAACACAGTACCCCCGACACTTGGTACCGAGGGGTCTTCCTTAAAAACACTTGGTGTGTTTTTTTTTTCTTTTTTTTTCTTTTTTTTATTTTTGTCGGAGATGGCGCGAGGGTCCACCCTAGGCACTTAGTGCTGGGGGGTCTTGTGATAGGAGTTTGCATGAGGGCTTGGCTGCTCATGTGTCCTGTTCTTTGTGCTCGATGTCTTCAACATGTCTTCATTCTTCAAAAATTGGGGGGCCTTTGGCCGTAGGATAATACATTCATTAGTTATGAGGGCTTGGCCGCTCCAATATTACTGATAAAATTTAACTAGATGGTGTACATTCCAATGTTGGGGGACCTCAGTCCCGTTGGGGCGTTTGAGCTTGTAAGTTCCCGGTTTGATGATGGCTGCAATGATGTATGGACCCTCAAATTTGGGTGCCATTTTACCGCCCTCGGTTGGTTGGCTAGCTTCCGTTCTTCGGAGAACGTAGTCCCCCACCTGAAATTCTCGGGAACGAACCTTGGCATCGATGTAGCCCTTTACTTGCCTTCGGTAGTTCTTCGCCCGTATGAAGGCTTGCTCTCGGCATTCTGAGATGAAGTGAAGGTCGAGAGCCATGTTGGCTTCGTTAATTTCCGGATCATATTGGGCCACCCTTCGGGTAGGAAGGGTTACTTCAGTGGGAGCCTTGGCTTCGAATCCGTAACAAAGGGAGAAGGGTGTTTCACCTGTTGCCCGCTGAGGGGTGCATGGTGAGGTAGGCCCATAAAATGTTGTGGAGCTCTTCTACCCAGCCTCCCCCTTCGGCTTCAAGCTTCTTTTTTAGGCCTTTAAGTAGAGTTCGGTTGACGTTCTCTACTTGTCCGTTACCTTGAGGGTAGGCAACCGAAGAGAATGTGTGTCTCATGCCCCATGCCTCTAGGAGGGCCCAGAAGGGGGCTGCCTCAAATTGAGTCCCGTTGTCAGTGATGATTTGTTGAGGGACGCCAAACCTTGTGAGGATGTTCTTGAGGACAAAGTGGCGGCATCTACCTTCGGTGATGTTGGCGAGGGGCTCAGCCTCCACCCATTTGGTGAAGTAGTCGATGGCAACGATGATGTACCTGTTGTTGGAGGTACCCCTCGGTAGAGGGCCCACAAGGTCTATGCCCCATCTAGAGAAGGGTATGGACGTGTTGATGGGGGCATAGTTGACCGCTGGCCTGTCGGGAGCCTTCTGAAAGTGTTGACAGGCAGCACACCTTCGGGCGAGATCCGCACAATCTCGGGCCATCGTAGGCCAGAAATAACCCTGGACTAGGAGCCTTCGGGACATGGAGAAGGATCCCTGATGAGCTGAGCAAGTGCCACTGTGTACTTCCTCCATTGCAACTTCGGCTTCATCCTGATGAAGGCACCGAAGGAGGGTACCATTGTAAGATCTTTTGTAAAGCCTTCCATTCTCGAGGGTGTAGCTGGGAGCCCTCAGTTTTGTTAGTTTTGCGCGGGCCTCATCCTCGCGCAGTTGCCCTGTGGTGATGAAGGTGGTGATGTCGGAGATCCAGTCCTCTCGCCTGAGATGTATATCCATGATGGGGCTCGCATGTATGCTCGAGAGGCTGAGCTCTTCGATTCTTGCAATCTTGGAGAGGTGCTCCGGGGACTCGGCCGAAAGCTTTGATAAAATATCGGCCTCGGAATTTTGAGCCCTCGGTATTTGGGTGAGAGAGTGTGCCTCAAATACCTTAAGCAATTCTTTAGCCGCCTCCTTGTATTATTTCATCCTCCCTTGGCCTCATACTCCCCGGAGATTTGGCCCACGACAAGCTTGGAGTCACACTTAACGTGGATCATTCTGGCTTTCATATTCGCTGTCAGCCGAAGGCCACAGAGGAGGGCCTCATATTCAGCTTCGTTGTGGGACACTTTGAAGGAGAAGCGGATGACATAATAGGCGCGGAAGCCCTCGGGAGTTATGAGGACTACTCCCCCTCCGCATGCTTTGGTGGCCGAGGAGCCATCGATATAGAGGGTCTACCATTCGTCTAGATGGGCTGAGGGCTCCTCATTCACCGCTGATCTTGCGGTGCATTCTGTGACGAAGTCTGCCAGGGCTTGGCCTTTGATGCCAGGCCTCGGACGGATGTCTATGTTGTACTAGCTGAGGAAGATAGCCCATTTTACCATTCTGGAGGAGCTGGTGGGACTCCTCATAAGGGCGCCGAGGGGTTGATGTGTGAGCACTTGGACCGAGTGAGCTTGAAAGTAGTGGCCTAGCTTCTTGACAGTCCAAACAATGGCTAGTACCATTTTCTCCACGGGGGAGTACCTGAGTTCTGCCTCCCTGAGGGTCTTGCTAACATAGAAAATGGCATGTTGGACACCATCTTCCTCCCGGATGAGCACTGAGTTGATGGCTGCAGGGCTGAAGCCAAGGTATAGATATAAGGTCTCCCCTACCTTGGGCTTGGAGAGCACAGGAGGAGGAGAGAGGTACTTTTTGAGCTCGTCGAAGGCCCCTTGACACTCAGTTGTCCATTGGAAACCTGCTGTCTTCCTCATGATTTGGAAGAAGGGGAGGGCCTTCTCTGCTGATTTGGAGAGAAAACGGTTGAGGGCCACCAGGCAACCTGTCAATCTCTGAAGCTCCTTCACGTTGCGTGGGGGCTCCATATTGATGACGGGTTGAATTTTTTCAGGGTTGGCCTCAATACCCCTTCGGCTAACCATGTAGCTAAGAAACTTCCCTCCTTGCACGCCGAAGGTACACTTCTTTGGGTTCAACCGAAGGTTGAATTTCTGCATGATGGCGAATATCTCCCGGAGGTCCTCGACGTGGGTGTTTGATCTCTTTCCTTTGACGATCATATCGTCAACATAGGCCTCCATGGTGCATCCCAAGACGGCTTGAAAGACTCTGGCCACCATACGGGTGTAGGTGGCACCTGAATTCTTGAGGCCGAAGGCCATCACAAGATAGCAAAAGATGCCTTCGGGTGTCATGAAGGCCGTTTTTTAAGCATCCTCTTCATGCATATAGATTTGATGGTACCCGCGGAAAGCGTCGAGGAATGACATGATTTCGCATCCCGCGATCTCATCTACCAGCTGATCAATATTTGGTAGAGGGAAGGGATCCATTGGGCATGCTTTATTTAAGTCAGTGTAGTCCACACACATGTGGAAGGTGGGTGGCTTCTGTGCTAGTACCACATTAGCCAACCACGAAGGATATTTCACCTCCTTGATGTGTTTGATGGAGAGGAGCATGGCGACCTCCTTCTTGACAAAGTCCCTTCTCTCGGCGAAGAGGGACCTTCTTCTCTGTTGTACTGGTTTGGCCGAAGGGTCCACCGCCAGGCGGTGAGAGATGACCCTTCGGTGGATCCCCGACATATCCTCCGCCCCCATGCAAAAACAACAGAGTAGGCGCGGAGGGCTTCAGTTATGCCGGTCTTCAAGTCTTCGGGGAGCTTGGCTCTTATCTTCAAGACTCTCTCCGGCTTGGCCGGATCGAGCACAAAGTTTTCGGTGTCTTCGGCAGGTTCAGCCCTCGGCCTTTTCTCTTCTTCCTCCACAGTTCCGGTGATGGTGTCTACCCGGAACTCAGTTTTACTAACCTTCTTCATGATTTGAAGGTAGCAGGCACGGGCCAGTTTTTGGTTCCCCCTTGAGTATCTGATGCCTCCTTCGGCCGGGAGTTTGAGGCACAGGTGCCTCATGGAAATGATGGCTTCCAGATCCTCAAGGGCAGGTCGGCCGAGGATGATGTTGTGGGCGCAATCAATGTTGACGACGACGAACTCCACTTCGAGCTTGGCTCTATGGAGCCCGTCGCTGAAGAGTACCGGGAGGGTTATGACCCCCTCGGAATCAATGGTGTCCCCGGTGAAGCCGGAAAGAGGGGTCTTGATGGGTCGAAGGGACTCCCTTTCCGGGTGTAGCTCCTTGAAAGTGCTGAGGTACATTACGTTGACGGAGCTACCTGTATCAACGTAAGTTCTGTGGATGATGGTGTCATTGATCTCCGTACGGATGACGAGGGCATCCCTGTGAGGTAGGTCACCCGGGGGCAGGTCCGCATCTGTAAAATAGATGGGATCCACCCTCGGCCTCTTGGTTGGGGATATATGGTTGACTCCCCCAACGTAGAGAGATTGAGCCCACTTCTTCCTTTGGCTCGTGGAGTCGCCTCCGGTGTTGCCGCCGGTAATCATGTGGATGTGGCACTTCTTCTCCTGGTACTGGTTATACTCTTCCTCCTCATCGAGGTTCCCAATCTCCCTTTTCTTACCCTTCGGGTCGCCGAGGGGGATGGTGTTTGGGTTGACCCATGCGTTTGCTTTCTTAGGGGGCCCCTGGTAGTGAGGGGTCCCCTGGGGAGGAGGACCTCTGATGAATTGAGCTAGGTGGCCTGCCTGTATCAACCTCTCAATGGCCGTCTTCAGCTGATGGCAGTTGACGGTCCTGTGCCCTTGGTTGCAATGGAACCGGCAGTAAGGATAATTAAGGTTGACGGCATATACCTCCAGGGGTGCACGAGAGTCGCGCTCCACTAGGCCCCTCTCCTCGGCGAAGTCTAGGATGACACTGACGGGGTGTGTCAATGGCGTACGAGGGTGCTCCAAGAGAATGGGCTGGGCCCAAGCCTTCGGGTTACCCTTGTAACCTCCCCCGGGCTTGGCTTGGCCATGCCGGGGGCGATTACCGGGGGGCGCCGAGCTTTTGGATTGATTTGGGGGAGCCCCCGTCCCCCGATTGCCTTTGTCATTTGGGCGAGGGCGTTGCTGATCGGGATTGTGATGACATTTTTCCACCTCCTCGGCCTCGGCGTACCAGTCCCCCCGCTGTAGTGCCCTTATGTAATCGCGGGGAGGTTCGATAATGAGGCTCCTTGAAAAGTTCCCGGGGCGGAGGATTGTTAGAAGGAGGGTCAGGAGGGTCCCATCGTCAGCGCCGTCAACTTTATCCGCCTCCGTCCTCCAGCGTTCCAAGAAGTCCCGAAGGGTCTCCTCCTTTCTTTGTCTCACCGTCAGCAAGTGGGAGAAATGTTTTCTTGACCGGCGCCTTCCTGCAAACTGCGTCAAGAAATGTTGGGTGAGTTCCTGCCATGAATCAATGCAGCCTTCGGGCAGTCGGTTGAACCATTTGTATGATGGTCCCTCTAAGGTGGAGAGGAACCAACGGCACAAATATTCGTCCGATGCCCCCACCATCATCATACTGTTCTGATATCTGCTGTAATACTCCTGGGGATCTGTCTTTTCTTCATAGGGCCTGATGGGTTGCCCCCGGTATTTTTCCAGAATTCGGGCCGCCAATACCCATGGGGTAAATGGTGTCGTAGTTCGGAGTTGGATGACGGGTTCTCCGGAGCCCTCGACTATTCTCTTTTGCATCTCCTCCATTTTGGCCATCATGGCCTCATATTTGGGATCTGCATGAGGGGTGGCGACGGCGGTATGTGCTCGATGGGCCTCCATTTCATCAAGCCGGTGCTGGAGGGCCGTATTAATCTCGTCCCTGTGATCCTTCGGGAGGGCCTCCGCCCCCTGCGAACGAACACGGGCCGAGTGGGCCTGGTTGATTTGATGCCTTGCGTCATCGGCATGAAGTGGTGCCTTGCCTTTGTCCTGATGGGGACGCCTCTCGTCTGCCCTTGAGATGGATCCCCCGCTCTCTTGGGGTCTTTGGGACGCCTTTCCACCGAGGCGGTCTTGGACCCCTCGGCAGTCTTGCGCTCCTCCGAGCCTCTCGAGGGCAGAGGTCCGAGGCCTTTCTTTGTTCGCACCGCGTTGGTCCCGGGGTTGGACTTCCTGGGAGGCGGTGTCTTGAGCTACGACCCCTTCGTCGTTCCCCACCCGAGGGGTAGGGTTTACGAAGGGGGGTGGACGTGGGAGAAGAACAGCGTTCTCCCCGATTTGCGGTTGAAGGGGCACCAGAGTGCCGAAGGCACCTCGGTTTTAAGTGAGTGTTTGGATGAAGGCAGAGAATGTCGACTGTACGTCGATAGTGAGAACCGGAGGGCTCACTTGATTTTCCCTCTGGTCCCTCCTACGGGTTTCGATGCCAAGGCGGGCATCGGGAGCGTTTTGCTGGAGCTGAAGGCGCAGGTCAACAGCAGCCTGTTCCAGCTCAGTGATGACCCCGCCCTCGGGAGCCTTGTTAGAGGCTCCGAGGGTGTTGACTTCACCGAGGGCCAGGTTGTTGTCCTCAAGGTTCTTCGACTGAGCACAGGTGGTTCTTCCCATTTTGGTAGGTGTTTTGAGTTGAAGGGGAGGGTTTCTTACTTGATTGTTCGATCTCTCAATGAAAGCACCAAATGATGGATAGTGTATCCGGGGGTAGCTTATCCGAGGGGTTACTGCGGGAAGTAACTTAGAGAGAAGTCAGAGCGAATAAAAAGAAAGATAAAGAGTTCAAATGTATCTTCGAATTGTGTTGAGCGTCGTTTACAAGTGGGGAAAGGGGTGCTATTTATAGTAGTAATAAATGCTAGATAAGGACACGTGTCAGCATTCTGGTGGTCGAGGGGTCACCTCAACCGGGGTGGCACTGGCACTCGCATGTGGCCGCATTAAATGCGGTGGTTGGACGCGACGTTTGTACTTGGTACGTTAATACAGCACATGTGGAGAGGAGATCATGTCGAGGAAGATGCCTTCGGCTGTAGGTGATAGCCCGAAGGCTCTGCGTATCAGGGGCCTCACGTTGTCGAGGGCTCTGAATGCCGAAGGCAACTGATTTCCCCGTGTTCTCCCAGTGGCTCCGTATGCGTAAACCAGATGTTCTGTGAGAATTTGGAGCCTTCGGCCAAGGGGGGCGAAGGCGACTGTATGGGAAACGTGGGCTTCCTGTTACTCGGGGCGCTGTGACCTGGGCCTGTCGTGCTTCCTGGGCTTGTTGGGCCGTTGTTATAGTAAGCAGTCTATGGGCCGGGAGTCCCTGGACCATATATTCCATCAGAAGGGTATCTGAAAAACTACAAAATGTGTCTACATTTTTTACCCAAGAGATTATGAGAGGGAGGCTGGGGGACTATGAGGTAAATAAGGTTAAAATTTCTTCTATGAAATTTTGAATTTGGGAGCTCCCATATGGGAGAGTGAATCAACAATCAATGAGTTAGACCACTTGTTCAATAATTTGTAATTTTTGTGCTTATTAAGATTCTAATATTATTATTTACTTACGATTATGTTATTCTCCGCGATAAACTAGGTATGATTTAAAACTGAGTGTATATATCAACATTTATAGTAAACGTTAATTACATCACATGCAACGCACGGATGAAATAATACTATTGTTAATTAAACGTGTAACCATTATAAATTCCTTGAGTGAATGACTTCATCAAATACAAAGGAAATGATTGTTCTCGAAACAAGAGAAAATAATTTGAGATTCTAAAATGTGAGTATAATATTTTTTCGAAGTATAATATTTTGACACTATGGGACATTAATACTGCAGTATTATTAATGTCATTTTTGTTATTAGGATTTGAAAGGCAACTAGATATTTAATATTTCGATCTGGACTGGCGATTGGCAGCTAGAGCACCGAGCACGAGGATGATAAGAGGTGACATGCGAGGCTTCTACAATTCGACATACAATCTTTCTCCTTCAAGTAGGCATGCTACTTCGTAACTCTCTAGGTTTAATTCACCAGCCCACTCGTGATGTAAAAATCCAGCACATTAGTCCCTTATTATTTAAAAAAACATCAACTGGCGTGTTATAATTATCCATGCCCAAGATCCCTTTTATGAACAAATTTAACAATTTGAAAAACATTTTTCTTGATACTATGATTTAATATGCTAGACAATTTATCAAAATATCTAAATTATACAAAACTGTTAATCCCTTTTATTTTATTTGACAGTTAAATCTGTTCATACAAGAGATTTTGTGCATGATTAATTATAACACAGTTTCTATAATATGTTTATGTCTTTTATACTCCAAATGTTTTTAGAGTTAAGACATTGAGTTTGTTTATATCGATTTACATTTGGTAAAACATGAGGTTACATTTTTCATATATATGCAATTTATATTTCCGTGTGTGTGAGTTACATTTATACATGATTCATGGAGTTACATTTGATAATACATACAATTACATATCATCATGTGGACGTATTACATTTTTTTCTTATGCGCGATTTACTTCTTTATGTGCGCGAGTTACATTTTTATATGCACGAGTTACAGTTTGGCTTGTCTCGGCATGTTAAATTTTGCATACACACGATTTATATTTTGACTTGCCAGAAGTAACATTTTGCATATACGTGATTTACATTTCGTGTATAAAAGGTTGTAGAATGACCTCTAGAGGTAGTAAAACAAGTTGAATTCCAATGCACGAGTTACATTTGCCTCCAAGTGAGATTATATTTCACAGCAATGCGTGTTACATTTTCATACACATGATTTACATCACGAAAAATTTGAGATATGCATGGTTACAATTTACATGCATTTTTTTAAATTAAAGTTTAAACCTAAATGACGTCGTTTCAGGGGTGAGAGTATGATGCTCATCATGCGCCACTCCCACGACAATTGTATTTCAAGTCTTCAAATAGCAAATAAAACATCAAACGGAAAGTTGGATTATAAGACAATAGATATTAAATTATGAACAAATCTATTTAAGTATGATGTTATGAACAAGTCTATTTAAATTTGATCTTAACTTTGAAAATTCATAAGTGCGTATGTACTCCATAAATTTTAGTATTATCCTAGCCTGCGTAAATTTCAGAATTGTTGCAACATCAATAATTAAAAATATTCTTGATGCACACAAAAAGTTTAAACAAAAACAAGTGTATACAAACAATTTCTAACTTTTTTAAAGAAGATGATTGTGTACACATGTAAAATAGAGAATGCACACAAACCGTACAACTAGTTTTTTTCAATAATCAAAATCTAGTCATAACTCACAAGTCATACGGAGTAACTCATAACAGTCTACTACAAGAACCTTCTCACAAAACACACGGACAAGATTCAAATCAAGAAATCAATGTAACTGAATCATAAAGGCTCACCCTGATCATTTAGAAGACTCGTTTTCTTGGGCCAAACGGAACAAAAATTTCCAGATGGCAACTAGATCAAAATAACTACACAGACAAGATTCAAATCAAGAAATAATGTCATTACATCATCATAAAGGCTCACCTTGATCATTGAGAAAACGACTCTTTTTTTTACCAAAAGGAACAAAAAATTTCCCAAATGGCAACTAAATCACAATAAGTAAAAAAAAGTACATTTGTTTTAGAAACTATGCAGATATAGATGAACCATCAGAAGGCATCTATCTTCCTTTTTGTAATCCACTTCCTCCTGCAATTTCCAATTGACTCCTGCCTCTTCCTCACAAGTTCACGGCAATGTTGTAGATATTGCATATCGAAAGCATCCATTTCTCGCTTCAATGCATCTCGCTCGTGATCCTGTTCTGCTAAAGAGAGAGAAGAAATGCCCAAACTAGTACTGCTGGGGTTGGCATTCACCGAGCATTCTTCATCAACAGATCTAAATGTTTTCTCTTGCTCATCAAGCTTCAATGATGGTTGGACAAATTCATTGATGTTTTTATCAGGAAAGACCATCTGTTCAGTGGTTCCTTGGCTGACAACCCCTTTTGATTCATTCTTCGGAAGAGAGCTTGTAGAAATGGGATTTGTAGTCAAACTGCCATATGAGCTGTTTGCAGCACCCAAACTTTTACAAGATGGCTTCAAGTTTGGTACAAGTTTTAAAATCAAGCTATCAATCAAGTCACCTATTACGGTCACATCTTCGTTTGACAACTCAAGTTGTTCTACCATCTCACCAGCAATTGAGAGAGCAGTGTCACTTTCAAGGTAGAACATGAAATCAATATTTCTCACTTTACCTGTTAACAACAAAGAGAAATCCAAGGGTTAATGATATTATTAAGTGATACTTTGTATGATGATTCATCCCTTTGTATGTGTAAAATTTAGGCAAATAATACACACCATTAGAGTCAGCAATTCGCATATGCAAGGAAATTGAATTTTCTTCGCACAGATCCCCTTCTAATCTAAACTCATTCTTCTCACTGCAGCTCAGGAACTCCAAATTTTGGGGTGTCCCACTCTTACTTTCTGCATGACCAGGCCTACTAGACATTCTGGATGAAGAAGCAGTGTCCACCAAGGGAGATTCAGACTTTGGCAAGCCTATGGATTTTGACGTAGAGCTTGAGCTGAGTAAAGGACCATAACCATGTTCCGTTGAACTAGCAGAAGAAAGGAATGAGTCTTTCAATAGTTCTACTGCACTCCACAGTTGAGAAACAGGGAGTAAACTTTGGGGTGTCCCGCTCTTACTTTCTGCATGACCAGCCATACTAGACATTCTGGATGAAGAAGCAATGTCCACCAAGGGAGATTCAGAATTTGGCAAGCCTATGGATTTTGATGTAGAGCTTGAGCTCATTAAAGTACCAAAACCAAGTTCCGTTGAACTAGCAGAAGAAAGGAATGAGTCTTTCAATAGTTCTGCTGCACTCGACCGTTGAGAAGCAGGGAGCAAACATTTTTCAATAAATTGCTTCACTTCGAGATCTTTAATTTTATCAAGAGCCGCTGGCTTTCTCCCCTGGTATGAGATTATCATCAAAATATTAGGAAGAACGATCTAGGTTGTACACACACACAAATATTCCGTATGGACACACACATTATAAATAGCTTGCAGATCGTACCGAGGTAACCTTTTTGAAGATTTGTGCAGGATTAATACATTCACTGTATGGGTATTCACTTGTTATCAGCTCCAATAAGCACATGCCAAAAGAGTAAATGTCAACAAGGTTGTCATACTCTTCATCGTAGAGCTCAGGTGCCATGAATTCAGGAGTACCTGTGTGGAAAATAAACAAATAAATAGATTAAATAAGGCTGAAAGGCTGGCTAATAGATCAACACAGATAGCGCATACAATGGAATCTCCAAAGGAATAAATCTAATACCAACAACACTTGTGGCAGTAGGCTGCATCATCATCGTAGCCAATCCAAGATCTCCTATTTTAACTTCTCCACTATTCCCATTAATGAAGATATTATCACACTTCAAGTCTCTATGAATAACAGGTGGATTCTGAGTGTGGAGATAATGTAGGCCTTGGAGAATCTGTCGGGCCCATTTCTTGATGGCCTTGATATCGACAACCTTATGCTTCTTCCGATACCTAGCAAAAAGGAATCAGGATAGATTACATAATTAACTTGGATGGAAGGGGAAATACGAAGAACACACATGAGGGACAAGGTTTTACAAAACTCACTGCCTCAAACTTCCAGAGCAGAATAACTCAGTGATCATGTTAATTGTTTTCTTCTCAGTATCTACCCAGGAGGAATGCAATTTGATAATATTATCATGCTTCAATGACCTCAGCAAGTGAATCTCCGTGTACAATCTTTCCAAATTCTCAGGAGTCTGTAATGCATCATTTAAGCAGACTTGGTTCCATGCCACCTCAATTCCATTGGTTTCATCAAACCCCTTGTAGCTGCGCATCAATATCGAAAATCAATATTTTTACAATGAAAATATTTTTTCTGCAACAAAAAAAGGATGAACAAATGAGTATTCTTTGATCTGTTTAAAAAGAGATGGAAGTAAGAAGCATACACAGTCTTAACTGCTCCTCTGCCCAGGATTTCATTATACTGGAAGAAAGCCAATAACAACATTCAAAAATGACCAACAACTAAATATTCAGTGCGTTAACACAATACGATTATTCAGTAACCATAATAAAGATGTGCACTGAATACATAAATGCCAAAATACAATAACGTGATGACCAGATCCATACAGTAAACACTTTCTATCATCAAAATCAAAATGATATTAACACAACGGAACAAGAGTATAACCGCTTGTGAAACATAATGTGAAATAAAGAGTTAAAGGAAAACGGTTGGTAAGAAAAAAAAAAGGAAATTGAGAAGGTACCCTGAGGTATCGCTTGTTAGGGGATACTTCAACAACGTCAGACTCAGAAGCTTCTGACGTTCCTTTCCTCGTGGAAGGACACGCAAACTCATCCATCTCCGCAACAAAAGTCAATTCTCCGACGGACCGATTTCAGAGCTCCGAGCTACAGAAGAAAACTAGGGATCAAAGAACGAGACGTTCGGAAAACGCTTCAGAGGCGACGGAATACGAATTAATCATCCTCCCGAAAAGGAATTCGCGGCCGAAGAAGTTGTGTTTTTGCGAAATTGAATTCCAGGAAGATTGAATTGCGTTTCTTGACATCTTTTCTCCTAACTATTCAATGAACCCCCGAATCGAAAAGCAAATTTGAGACTTTTCATACACGCATGCACAGATTGAGCTGTAAACGAGGGAAGGAAAAGTAGCGCACTATGCAGAAACCCTAGAATATATTCCCGGAGAAAGACAGAGGAGTTTTAGGGTTGGAGATAAGGAGCTGGTGATATAGAATTGATCTAAAGCGGAAATCTCGAAGCAGAAGATAAATAGGAGTCTGAGAAGCGGAACAAAGAAAGGTATGAATTGGAGTTGGATTCTAACGCCTTCCAATTTTTACCTGAGAATCTTGACTGGGCCCAAATGCCTATTAGCTATTCCGTATATAGATTGGTACTAGGTTTGTTACTTTGAACTTTGAACAACAAAATACGGAGTATCCGCTAAATCCGCAAGGGTCCCAATAGCACGGTAAGATGATAATACTCCGTAATAATTTTGGAAAATTCTTTTTGTACACGTCGGGTTACACATCTATCAAATTGTCTGTACAGACAATTTGATCGACTACACAGACATATTGAGCGGTGAATTACGAAGAAAATCGATTTTCACACAGACAAAAAAAAAATCTGTATCGCAGACACTTTATGAAAAATTCAGTTTAAAATGTCTGTGATACAGACAACTCTTGATATTTTGTCTGTATGGAAATCGATTTTCTTCATAAAATGGTGGTCAAATTGTCTGATTAAACAGACAATTTGACCGGCGTGTAACCCGACGTGTAACCCAGCGTGTACACGAAGCGGGACTCAATAATTTTTCGGCATATCGGATCATCAAATGACTTTTTCAAGGTAATTTTGTCAAGATTGAAGTTATTTTTCTGATTAAGATAAATTTATTATAGATGATTATTTTAGTTATTTTTCTTATAAGTATTTCTTTATTTATTTGATAAGATATATTTTAAATATAATTTGTTTTTCATTAATCAGGAGAATCGGTAAATTCAGCCAATTCATTCGGAACTTCATAAATTTCAACAGAATCAGTCAATGCAACTGATTTGGATATTACCAAATGGGCTCTAATTATTACTAAAAAACTAAATATTATTGTCTCAGAGTTAATTGCCAGTTTAGGAGAGAAATTTACTTCTGGTAAGACCGAATCATACCCTTTTTACAAAAATAAGACACTAATGTTTTTCTATATGTATCACATATTTACTTCTACTTTAGGAAACATAATTATAGCTTTTCAAATTTTCCCCTTTAGCTATTTACGAAGCGAAAATAACTTCTGCCGCTAATGCTAAAGACTTCAACATTCAAGCTGCTTTCCTTCTTCCGTAACATTACCCTTTGTAGTTGTATTCGACTTCGAACTACCATCATAAGCTCTACAAATCACCGGCGAATTTCACATATGGAATCATAATTGAATTCCTTTCACACGTTCATATTCAAAATTCTTGTAAGTAATGATCGAACGAACCTTCCAATTTTTACAGTTTCACTCCAATATTGATTATGAACGGAAGATATTTATACCAATGTTGTTCTTACTTTTTGTTGTTGTCGTCTTCTTCAAACTTTCAGTGTGTAGATCTTCACTCTGTTTGTCACGCCCCGGACCTACCCGGACACGTCAACAACCCGCCGTACAGTACGAATAGTCAACCGCAGTCCAACTCATCCATACTATACAAGGCGTCTTGAATACCATTCACACATAGTACATCCATAAACAAGCATAATGTAAATCATTCATTTAAAACAACGGAAGCATAAATACAATTGTTCAAGCCACACTTGGCATAACTAGGCATGCAAGCTCCCAAAGTAATTATTACGAAAATAGTATCCATGAGCATTAATGTAATTGTTTTAAAAACAGAACGGAAGAAGCACGAACCACGTCTTCCTCCCTTGATCCCTCCCGAAGCAACGGGCAATGGTAGCAACCTTCAAGTTCTACCTGAAACTGTGAGGTGGCCTCCCCCGTGAAGGGAAGTTCAGTACTTGGAAATATTTGACAAGTACAATAGCAACTATACTAAGTATAATCAACGTTTTAATTTCCAAGACCCTCAACTTAGGGTACTATTATCTTATAGGCCATTACCCCTTTTTACTTTTAACTATACTTACTTTACATGAAGTCAAGTAGTCGGCCCGTAGGTCCATATTCATTTAGAATTCATCGTTTCCATTCCCCCGTGACCGCAAGTCACGATAACCCCGTGGGGTCCCATCGAGCCCCAATTGTATAGCATGGGCTCGGCCCAACTACATCTCTACACAATCCTCTAGCTCAATATATCATATCAAAATTTGTATGGCAAGGGCTCGGCCCAACTACGTTTCCATACCAACCATAACTTCGTGGCAAGGGCTCGGCCCAACTACGTTTCCACGGAGGTCACATATACATGGCAAGGGCTCGGCCCAACTACGTTTCCATGCTAATCATATTACGTGGCATGGGCTCGGCCCAACTACATCTCCATGTCATCCTAGAGTCCGACTCTAATTATTTTCATAATCAAATTCTCAAGCAAGTCTTATGCCTAGAATCAATTCCCGTAGGTGGCCTTTAGGCCTAGCCCTATCACACCTTAGTGTTCATACCATTCATCCTTAAGTATCTCTTGAGACTACTTAAGGCATATCTATTCACAATCCTACCTCTTAGGATTTGTTTCATCATTTATTTACATTAATTCCCCGACTAGTATTTTGATACTAATTGGCTAATCTTAGAACATACCAAGTTCCTATTTCCCAATTGGCATTTCATTTCCATTGATTTCTCAACCCAAGTATGGTTTGATCTCAATATCAAAAATATCACTTTAATCCATTCATGAATTTCATACATGAAGTAAAGTATATTTTATCACAATGTCATCATAGTAATTCCATTAACATGCCGTTCCATTCATTTCACATAATCATACACAATTATTCTAAATTTGTATATCATGCTTCACTTACTCATATTCATGTCATTTTCATTTAGGCATTATTAGTCATTAATAATCAATGAAAATCCCATCTAATTACTTTAGGCATTCTTATGAAATTAACTCACTAATTATAAGCAATATAGTCAGCCATCCTCACCTTAATTAAGCTTAAGCGCGTTCTACGCTTCTCGATTGAACTTTGACTAATTTCGGCGAACTTTGACCAACTCCGGCGAACTTTGACCAACTCCGGCGAACTTTGACCAACTCCGACGAAACTCCGGCGAAGCTCAAAAATACTTTAAATCAAGTTCCTAACAAGGTTTTATCATCACAAAACCCATATCAACACAAATAACCTATAAAAGGTTATTTTCCGGTAAACCGGTCGCTTTGGCTTCTAAGTCCGTTCTTGGACATAGAACCACTTTCCAACCCATAAATCCATACTTAGAACATGGAGAACCATCCCAAGGGTTCTTCATATAATAAATATTCCTCATGGTAGAAGAAGAATAAAGGGAAAGCTATGGCAAGGTGATTACCTCAATTTCCACACTTTCCTACACTTTTTTCCTTCTCCAAACACTCCTCTTTGGATCCTCTATCTTGAGCTCGAATTTGGGTGTGAAAATGATGAATTTCAGAGCTCCTCCTTCCTATCCTTGGGTGTTGCTACGAGTGGGTGGAGGTGGTGAGGTGAGAGGGGTGGTTTTTGTCTCATTTAGACAAATGAGTGAAGGGATGGGGTCTACTAAATGTCAAAGGGTGTCTCCCCCATCCTATCAATTGTTATTCAGCCAACTTAGCACTCATCAAGCCCCCGAGGGTTGACAAATTCGTGGGGTGGCCCCCACCCATGTGGGAGGTCATCCTAATTTGTCCCAAAGTGTACAATTTGCCCCGAAAGTTGTATTTTCTGGACTGTTTTAGATATATTTTATTTTATCGGGTTAAATAAATATATTACGTGTTCGTAATCATTATAACATTTAGAATGAATATGCATTTCCCAAATTTAATTTATAAGTCTCCAAAATCCAATTTCGGGCTTTTATCTGATAAATTTAACGATACCGGTATTTAGGCCTCTATTGACCCGTCGGTCAACTCTGGGCCCTTCCATGGCCCAAATGAAGTATCCACCATCCTATAAATATTTTCTAGACCCAGATGAATATAATATGTGGTCCCGATAATATCGGGCGGTCCCCACTCCTGATGTGGGCCCCACGTGCATTTTACTATTCACGCGAAAAAAACTTAATACAAATTCACAACCTCGTAAATTCACTAAAAATTTCATAGGGTTCAATAAATTATTCGCTTAAAGATAAATACATTTGGGGACGGTGTTACACTGTTTTTTTATTTTCCTGCGTGCACCTGCTTTTTTGAATTTTGTACCTACTTTTGTATTTTCCTTGTTTTCGTTGTTCAATTACTTTGGATATTCTATTTTAGTAAATAATTATACATTCTACATCTATAAGTTCATGCTTACTTAGTTCATACACTATATTATTAATGTACTTGTTCTATTGTTACGTATTTGTCACACATATGTTAATTTTGAGTAGTTCATACAATTCGTTTCACATTTTCTTCTTAACTAGCCTTATTGTGTTTGTTATTTTCAGTTGTAATCACAAATTTACTATTATTAGTTTGTTATTCATTTTGTCTCATGTTTTTAATAACATATTGTGTTTCATTTTTTTTTGTATTTACAGTGATTGTAAACATGTTGTGTGTGCTTAAGCTAGGTGGATGGTAGTTGGGATAACTCATACATGTTCTCTAATAAGTAACAAGTGATGCTTTAGCTTAATAGTACTTGAGGGGACATTATATGTTGACTTTACTTCCATGATTTATTCATGCATTGTGTAATTTGTAACCAATACAAGGCTTAGAATTTCTTACCTTGAAGATGGATGTCCACTTCATGTGCTTGTTAATGACGGTTCTAGTTTAGGATATAACCAGGCTTTAGAAAAAATTGACAACAACTATTCTAAGTTTCCTTTGTGTATTGAATCATTTACTATCCACTCTTGTGTTAATCAACCAATGTCATGTGAACATTCTGCATTTGCTATCAACGTTTCTTCCAAGTCACCACTGATGAATGATCTACAACGACATATGTATGCCACGTTTCTTCCAATTGATCTCAATGTTACTGTCACTACTTCACTTGATGACGATCCAAATGATTTTAGTGTTTGTGCACATTTTACTCATTCAATCCCTATTTTTAATCACTCAATGGACTTGGAAGATACACTAAAATCTTCAAATGAAGTCTCAAATTCAAGTTGTTAGTTTGGATTCAAATGGTCATTTAGACTCAATTTTTGTGGTTCATGATTTTGAAGTTATATCCCACTTCCATTTAACTCATATAGTCAGACATGTCGTATACAAAAAAGGTTTTGGATTATTACCATTTAAAAGTTTATGTCATTTCAAATCATTTTAAATATAAGACCAAGATGTCAATCAAAAAAAGTATTGCATGTTGTTTGTGCTGATTCGAAATGCATTTGGGCTTTTCGTGCAACGATGTTATCTGGAAGCCGCATAATTCAAATTAAAAGGTACTTGTTTTATGTTCACAAGTGGCTATAGTTGCGTTGTTTTTGTTATTTATAGGCTACTTATTGTGTACTTGTTGTCTAATTGATGTCATTCATGTTTTCAGGTTCGATTCTGATCATGCATGTTCCATTGATTTTACACAAGGTCATCATCCTCGAGCCACATCTAAAGTTATTACAGAGCTTGTAAAACACCAATATGCAGATGCATCTCAAAAATCGTATGCTCCTATTGATATTATTATGATAGACATGAATAGAGATTATGGTGCAGCGCTTCCTTGCAAAAAAGAGTAGTTTATGGAATCACATGTGACTCCCTTATGGAGTTACATGGGTGTTGTGACATGATCTCTACCATTTATATTTTTAGTGAAGACCCTCACTAAAAAAATAAATGCTAGAGATCATGTCACAACACCTCATGTGACTCCATAAAGAAGACATGATTCTTTAAAAAAATTATACAAAAAACATGGAATGCGAACAAAAAGACTCAGAAAAATTAACAAGTATTTGATCCTTTAGCCTTTCCAGAAACATTACACCACTCCCTCATATTATTAGTTGTGCAGATCAATTTGTATTGTTATTAAGTATAGAGGAAACATACTTTAGCGATAGATTGAATTTTGCCCAATGTGCTAAGATGGAAGATGTTAAAATGTCAAATGAGAGAGCATATTTCTCATCTAGACGCAGAAATTTATCGAAGTCCATAAGTAGAGATAATACCTTTATTGCATGAATAACACATGAAAAAAAACTAACCACATGTACACATAGGAAGATAATAGTGATTGTAAAAAAATATTGAGGAATGGAGAATACACATAATAGTGAAAAACTTGCAAAAATGTTGAAGCAGAAACAGTCTGCTGAAAAAACTCAAACCTTCCTCGAAATTGAAGTGGGTACTAGTTGGACAAAACAACAATCCTGATAAAGAAGGTTGCATAATTTGGGCATAAAAAGTCATAAAGCAAAGTGGTAAAACTAAGTGATGACAGCCATCTCTACCGTTAGGCTTTAAGACCTCCTTGAGTCTTGATGGCGCAAGCGGAGAATGTATTGGTGGCATCGGCGGATCTTGTGGCGGTGAGGTTTCAGTCTGTCAATGAACTGCTTATCTACTTTTTAAGATGTTAGATCCTTTCTCCCTGCAACGATGGAAATATGGATGTCAGCACCTTCTTCTCCTTGCAGCGATGGAGGCAGAGATCCGTTGGAGGAGAAGAGAACGATGGAAAAGAGATTGGGAAAGAAGACAAAAGATTACAGAAATTGAGGGATGAGAGATCGGTGATAGGTAAAAAAAATGGAAATAGTGAACATGAACAGAAGGTAAGAAATCAATGATATAAGAAAACAAATTATAGTGATTCTGAACGGTACAGATCAATTTAAAATTAAGGGTGCAAATTAATTTGTATTGCTATTAAGTATACAAAAATTCAAATTCAAATGAAGTCTCAAATTCAAGTTGTTAGTTTGGATTCAAATGGTCATTTAGACTCAATTTTTGTGGTTCATGATTTTGAAGTTATATCCCACTTCCATTTAACTCATATAGTCAGACATGTCGTAGACAAAAAAGGTTTTGGATTATTACCATTTAAAAGTTTTACATCAATCTCACATAAGGCTTGAGTTTATTACAATCAATTGGGATGCTTTTAATTGAACTAAAAATTTCTGGTGTAATCTAGTTTGATCTAGTCTCTGTACATTTTTTAATTGTCCAAATTTGGTCTGATTTGATCCGAGATTGAAAACAATCCAAATAAAAACATCATTATTGCCATTGGAAAGGTGAGCAAACATTTGCACCATCAAGGAAATTAAAGGTAGTATTACTAATGAACAAGGTCCAATTGGCATTGGCGATAACCCTAAAGCTAGGGGAGGTAGAGATAATATTGCTGGACAATATTGGGAGAAAAGGCATTAATAATACCGGAACTTCTTTTGTTTGTGTACACTTCCACGCCTCAAATATTGGATACTTGCATTGCAGGAAAATCAATATGAAAGCACAGTTTGCAAAGTTCCAAAATACTTGGCAGAAATATTAAACTAACCCATATTGGAAGTAAGCTTATTTGTTGACCTGTTTACAAGACATAATAATATGAATTTTTTCTCTATAAAAGCCGAAATACATCAAGGAGCGTTAGAAGCAACGGCGCTGAAACCGCCACATGCCAATTCAACTAAGCGTTTCCTCTCCCGTTACAATATCTGATCCAACGGGGGCATCTCCAAGCACGTGCCAAGTCATCATGATTTTGATTCAATGAATAGGCTGGCCTGAGGATGCAACCCCGCCTCCGTAAGGGACATCTCTACCTTGTCGGACCCATAAACCGTGCGAGGGAAGTTGGAAACGAGCCTGTAGCTCTCAAGCTCTACGCGACCCAATGAATCAACATAATCATATAGAGATTGTATGGTTGCTGTGCAGTTAAACCTCCTTCCCTCCCTCTCCCCACTAGGAAAACGCACCACAACCTAAACAAAGGATGCACCAACCAGAACAATACGTTAATTATTCGTCATCGTACCACATAAGAAAATAAATAAATAAATAAATAAATAAATAAAGGGATATTTTGAGTTTGCACCCCACTTTATTGTTGAAATTAGACTTTGCACCCCATTTTTGAAATCTTTAGTATTTTCACCCCAACCCCGTATGAAAAGACTAAAATGCCCCTCATTTAACAATTTTGTTGGCCTTCAACATATTTCTGATCGAGGGGCATTCTTGTCTTTTCATACGGGGTTAGGGTGCAAATACTAAGGATTTCAAAAACGGGGTGCAAAGTCTAATTTCGACAATAAAGTGGGGTGCAAACTCAAATTATCCCATAAATAAATAAATAAATAAATAAATAAATAAATAAATAAATAAGGACAGATATATGACTAAGATAAGTATAATGGACAAAAATATAACTTTTGCTACATGGTGACCAAAGTGGTAATTTCGTGACTAGGCTGATATACAAGTTTACACTGCTTGATGTTGTAGTGGCATGTATTCATGTTTTTATCCATCAGTTATCTTAGTAGTATTATAGGAAAAAGTCAAAAAAATCATATATGAATAGCTATATGAAGAGGGGGCTTATTATTACTTGGGTAACATCAGGACCCTTCTCAGGTTCGGGGCCGAGGGAGAGAGCTTTCTCCTCCCGCAATTTAGCCAAGGCAACTTCTCTCTCGGCAGCTTCACGTGCTTCCCTTTCACGGGCTTCTTCTTCCTCTTTCCTTTTTCTCTCAGCTTCAGCAGCTTCTCTTGCTAAGCGCTCCTCCTCTTCCTTTCTCTGACGCTCCCTAGCCTAAGTAGTTATTATTACGGGGGATTTATTAATGCAATTAATTGAATATGTCAGCAGAAAGATAATAGTATAAAAAGTTGGTTATATAAACCAAAACACATACCTGATCAGCTTCGAGTGCAGCGCGGTAAGCAGCATCCTGCTCCTCCCTGAGACGTATATTATTTCTTCTTTCTTCTGCTTCAAGCCTAGCTGAAACGAGTACAGGACTACTTTCTTCTACCACTCTTTGTAGTACTGTGAGCAACTCCTCAGCAGATCTTGGCCCCTCAACCTGTAGACACATAGATCTGATTAAATAATTACGCTACCTAGCAAAATCTGAGCAAAAGAGTAATGGTGGCTGACATATTAGAAGTAGCTAGGTGCTCGTATTAATGTTAGAGAAAGATGTTTTAGCCATGTACTCCGTAGAAGTATTTCATTTTCTTTCAAAATTAGGTTATTATACTCTTGTAAATGGAACATGATAAACGGAAACTACATTTGGGACAAAATATAATAAGAGGAAATTAACTTCTCACTAGAAGTTAATGTGCTAATTACACATAACCATTTGTAGCAAATCATTAATGCCTCCATACAACTAGAATGAATAACATCATAAACTTGATATAGGCAAATACATTTTCAGGCTTCAATACTTTCATCATTTGTAAAACTTTATCGTAACAAATTCCTTCCACGTCACTGGTATAACAAATTCCATGATACATCTGAGTCTACATTACTACCAGTCTACCACTATAAAACACAGCATTACAACTCATAAACTTGGGATTCAGGTAGCTTAACTACGTGGGATTCAGTGACATGAAGTTTAGTGTCATTTAATTGTCTAACCATTTGAGAACACAAATTTAAGTACAATAGCATAATGGTCAAGTTTTACGCCATCCTTTTAAAATGATGAGATGAAACTCCGAAACCATCATTGCCACAGGTTTTTCGCAATTTGTATGATAGAAAATCCATAAAATCTGCATCGAAATGATATGAGAGTTGTCTGGATCACATCCAAGGTCTAGAATGAGGTAGAGCTTATAGGGAAGATATGAACTATCATTGAGAGCAAAGAGTTGAAATAATTCTAAGGTAGAATTGATCAGTGCCTGACCTACTCAATGCACACAAGAATGAATTCTTCAAAGCAAGTTTATTACTACATCCGTCCCTTTTTAGTTAGCCATCTTTGACATTTCTAGTCAATGGTGGTAAACTTAGGTAAATATAACTTTACCTAGTTTGACCAGCACGAGAATAATAAAGTGAACTTGTGTGATTGAGATTTGTGCAAAGGAGAGAGAATAGGAGCCACAAGTAAATTGATTAAAAGGGAAAGTGGCAAAGTTTTTGGGACAACCAAAAAAAGAAATATGGCAAAGTTATAAGGGATGGAAGGAGTATAATTCACCGAAAGTCATAAATGTTATACTTTTATGATAGTATTTTTAACAACATTACCCTAGTGCCGCAAAGGCTCCCACCTATGGTGGGGTAAGGGAGGTTGGATGTACGCAGCCTTACCCCGGGATAGACTGTTTCAGGATGGCCCATGATGAAAATCGCGTCGAAAATTGCATGTATGACAATATTTTTAACCAACATTTTCGTATATAAATATATTAGCAGTCAAAATCTAGCATCTTTGACTAAAAAAGTCAAAGATGGCTAACTAAAAAGGGAAGAGGGAGTATAAAGCTATTATATTAACCTTGATCATAATAGGAAATATAAAGCTAAAGTCTTGAAGCTAATTAATTAATACTCATCATTTTCATTTACCCCAGTGCCGCAAAGGCTCCCACCTACGGTGGGGTAAGGGGGGATCGGATGTACGCGGTCTTACCCCTGTACTAAAGCACAGAGAGACTGTTTCCGGATGACCCATAGTGAAAATCCCGTCCAAAATTGCATTGACTGACTGCTGCTTCATAACAAAGAAGCGCAGACAGTTTAGTGAGCCATTTTGCTTTATTCCATCATAATCTCAAGCCAAAAAATAATGAATCTTTGGCTCCATTGCCAATGATGGAAATTAATTAATTAATACTAAATGAAGAAATATCAACGCCTACCCCTAACTAATGATAAAATACCACCACCAGTCCACCACCACTACTAGTAGTAGTAATATTTGAAATAACCCCTAATAATCGCAAGACTTATTCAGACCTACACGTGGCAGTAATAGGAATTGCGCCCATATGACCATGTAACAAAATTTGAACCTCCAAATGTGCTAGCAAAGAGAGATAGAAGTTAGAGTTTAATCCCTCAAGCATGATGGCAGAAAATGAGAGATGTTAAAATAGTGTTTGCCCATATTATATGTTAGACCGGAAAAACAACCATTTTGCCACCGAAGTTTCCAATATTTCGAGATGGAATACAAGTGGAAAGGTGGCAATTTATTTATCACTTTAGATATTAATAAGAATGAAAATGAAACACGTGTTTGAAAAGGCCTGCCCAGTTCACAACGCATTTAGGCAATAAGGCTCACAGCTTCAGCCTTCCATAGGCTGTGGTGGGAGCAGAAAAGAAGGTATGTGCCAGGTTGCGGGTGGCTGATAAGTTCTTTCTTCATCACTCAGAAAAAAAAACATAATTTCCTTTAGCTGAAGTTGTTTGTCATTATGAAAATACTGCCCTGGCATTGAACATCATAAAATCATAAAAGTTAGCTAAGGTTTGAAAATTAGTTCAAAACAGAGCAAACAGTTTGGGCGGACACAAAAGTTTCCTACACCAGTCAACAGCGCCCATCATAGGAAACTTCCAACTGCTGCCGCTGGCTGAATGATATCCGCAAGTAAAAAGCTTGACTTTACTAAACAAGCAAAGCGAGGGGTACAAAGTGACTCGACTGAAAGGATAGGTGAGAAGATACTCGAGCATAGTTTACATTTCCAGCTTTTCTAAATAATGGTACATGTTCAATTCTTTCTGTTTCGACTTTCCAGAAGTGTCCAGTTTATCATGTTGTATGCAACTTTAGGAGTGTATTCAGGTCCACAGAAGAATATGGAGATGAAAGAAGAATAAGGAGAAGTTGAACATTACTAGTCTATGAGGAAAATGAAAAATGTGATCTTTTATGTTTTCTTTAATAAACTCCATCTTGAATTGTTATAAGCGCAATTACAAATATGGGATCATTTACTATTTTTAAGTTATCTTTACAGTTGTGGAACTTGTTCACATATTGAAACCAGTTAGAGAACTGTGAAATTTTTACTACCCAGCACAGAGGAGTTTAGGTAATGGGGGGTGAGCGAAAGAGTACCATTTAAGCATGGGAGGAAGGTGATTAAGTATTCAAAAGGGAAAGTGGTATAAACTATAAAGTATCCCTCCACACAAAATATAACTCTAAAATCTAGATTCATATCCCCTGTCTCAAGTCTCATTCTTCAATTTGTACTGTGCAGCCACCCCTTCTGGTACAAATCTTCAGGGGAGTGATTACATGATTTTATATTGTTTCGCTCTATCCCTAGTTTTTTATCTTTAATTGCTTGAATTGATCAGACTTCCAGAGTGAACCATTCAGCTTTTTGGTACGAAGCATATTTTTTAAGAATTTTTTTATGCTAAGTTTGTTAGGCAATTTTGCTCGATTTATTTTTATTTAGTTGGTACTTCTATTTTTTGCTTGTGCGTATTGCGCATATTATGTTTACTTACCAATACTAAACAATAAACTGTTCAGCTTTGAGGTTATCCTTGTCAATTCCAATGTTTTGCTATACATTAACTACACGTTTTTTCATTACTCTCCAAAGAAGGTTAAGAAACTACTTACAACTCGTCACCCCCAACCACACACATAAGTGTAACATCTTTCAACCATAATTAGAGGTGGCGTCTGATTGTTTGTACTTCAGCAAAACGTTAAACATAGATTGGTAAACATACAGCAATTATTATGATCATTGCACTACATAAATCAAAAAATGATTGAAAAAGATTCACATGACCAGAGTGAGTACTGACCATAAAAGCAAGGAGCATACAAGGTAAAGAGTAATTTTGATTCTAGACACAGCCATGGTAGAGGAAGATTTATTTTTTACTATACCTGCTGAAGCAGGGCTATCCTCTGGTTTGTTGCAGCCATAACCACAGCACAGAAAGGATACCTTGACGCCTTCAAACTGTTACTCATTTTGAATCCCTCACTTGCTCGGATGCTACCACCCCAGGCCACAAAATTCTCATTGATAAACTCAACCAAGGCCTCATTACACAGTGTTCTCTCACAGAAAACAGGAGTGTCTGGATGATCAGGGGAATGCAAGTAAACAAACAGGAGCTTATAAGCATGCCTGGACCTCTGCAAAGCGTCCATAAAACCCTCGGAAACGAAGTTGGGTCTTATGCTTCCAAAATCAGCTTCGAAAGCATCTACAAAAGCCATGGCTTCCGATGATGATGGTGATCCCGGAATCAAGGGGGTGGATGATTGACGGTTGCGGCCAGAATTGAGGCCGAACATGCCCAAAGAATACGAAAGAACGCCACTGGCAGCCCACATCCCCAGCCCAATTGCACCCGAAATCAAACCCAGACTACCAGAAATGATAGAAAATGGAAGCGTGACGAGTTTCCAAGCCAATCCAGGAGGCCCGCCATCGCCGGCGACAACCAGTCCAGCTTCCGGGCGGTCTTGGTACGTTTCCGGGGTGGACGCAGTTGGCAATTGAGGGCTCGTAGCGGCTGCAGCTTCAGAGAGATTGCTGTCAGATAAAAAAGCGGACACCGCTAGTTCGAGATCCCATCCATGCGCGGCGAGGATCTCCGTACACAACTCGGAGTCTTCAACCCCGGTAATCGCTTTAAAATACGCTAGTTTATCAGCCACATCCCCCATTTCCCCTCCCAGTGTACTTGTGTATTGGCTAAGAAATTAGGGTTTTGATCACAGAGATTCACCTTGATACGTGTTCGAGGAGATGATTCGTTGAAAAACAAAAACATACGGACTAGAATGTTACTCCCTAAGATATAACTATATAAGATCATTAATTTTTTCATTAATTCCGCTCGAGAGTCAATACCTTAACAATATACCGCAAGTACAAGGATACATTTATAATACGGAGACAACATAGTTTTTATTAGTTAAAAACAAAGTGACGGTTGAAGGAAATTCTATGTTGTGTGCTGTCGTTTAGATAGAATATGTATTAGGGTCTTTCTATGTAAATGATGTATTATGGGCCTATTGGCCCGTACTTGTAAACTCTACTCTATCCCTATTTATAGGGGCTCTCGGTAATGAAACTCTACGAATCATTCTCCCTACAACACGTTATCAGCACGTAGCCCTATACCTATTTTTTTCTCCGGTTCTCCCTACACTCAATCCGCAGCCGCGCCTCCAGCAGTCCAGCCGCGCTGCCAGCAATCCAGCCACGCTTGGCCGCCTCCCAACACACCGACCGTCGCCTGGCCTCCCCCCTTCCTAGCCTGCGACTCACCAATTCCTAGATCTCTGTTGAGGTATTTTTTTTACTCAAAAATCATTGCAGGATCTTATGTATATGATTTATTGCATCATGTTTACCATTGTGATGAACATCATTGATTTTTTTTAGAGATTAAGTTGTCAATTTTTTGAGATCCATTTCTAGCACCCCAAATGTTTGATGATATGCCTCACCCATTTTTTTGAGAGATAGATGCAATTTTTTTATTATAATTCCGCAATGCTATATGTTATAATCATATAGTTGGAATTAATATCATATTATGCATCCCTCTTCGTTTTTATACATCTATGTGATCATACTTTTTCGTAAAACTATATGCCATATACATATAGTTGGAATCAAAGATCACACGATTAATCTTATTTTCATGTATTTTATATGATTATATGATTATACTTTCCGTAAAGCTATATGTTAGATACATATAGTTGGAATTAAAATCATATTATGCACTTTTTTAATTATTTTAAACATATTATGTGATTATATTTTTCCGTAATGCTATATGTCACTTACATATAGTTGGAACCATAATCATGTAAGATTACTATATTTTATGCCCAATCCGTTCATTAGACCAATATTAATACTTTCTATATTAAAAACACCATATAACACCTCATAAAAATCTCTATGATTTTTTTAAGGAGGTGAATATATATTTCCTCACTTCGATGCATTGTAAAATATTGTCTACAAAGAGACATACTCTCATGATTATTTTTTTGTGATAAAAAATTTTCACACAAAGAATCGATTTTGTTTATACACAAGTTTCTGTTTTATATCATATGAACTACACAAGTTCATGAATGTACTCATGATCATGTAATTTTTTTTAAGATGGTTGACCATCTCAACTTGTATTTGGCATTTTGGCCTCGGACGGATTTGAGTACCATTATTCAGTTTTCTATATTAATTATTTGTGTGATAAAGAATTTCCACACAAGGCTCTACAAATTTAATTGACCAATCAATTTGACCGGAGTTTGACATTATGCACTCAAATGAACTTGAGTATCTTCAACGCTTATTTTAGAATTCAATGCTACTCCGGCACACTTTGTGAAAAGTAAATCACAAAAGCTTATTTAATTTGATAGAAAAAAACTAACCATTTTTACACATACTTCTCTAGACATATACTAATGCACCTGTATATATTAAATAATTATGTAACTAACTAGCTTTTAGCTGGCACTAGTGAATGATGTTTATTGTTATTGTGTCTTTTTTTTGAAATGCAATTACAATATTTTTTGGGGGATAAAGAAATCTCCCAAGAGTTATTTGGATAAAGAAATTTCCAAATAAAAAAAATGAAAATATAAATTTTAAAGTAAATCCCTTAATATAAGAGGATTAAATGTGATTATCTCGTCAGGATATATGTAACTTGAAAATATACTTTTAATTTTTATCTTCGTAGAATCTCTAAAGAATAAGGGATTCACCGCATGAGAATATAAATTAAGTTTCATGATTGTCTACTTTTTTGAGAATAAGAACACTCTCTAATTATTGAATTTATCCATTTTTTATTTAATTCTTTCATGAGCTTTATAAATATGAACATTATTACTTCTAATTAGACTTTTATTTAAGTCTTAAAGTTTGGTATAATTATATTTGTTTGAGATTTTAAATTGAGTTGACATCTCATTATTTTATCTCAAATTATATTTGAGATATTTATCCATTTGGATTCATTAAATGCATATCTATGAATTTTGTTCATAACAAAAATAGTAGATACATATAATAAAAAGGGATACAAAGGAATATATCCTTAAAATAGTAGAATGATATGTACCTCATTATATTTGAGATCATAACACTCTAAAGTATATGAGTGAAATTTACAAATCACTACAACATATTACAAATAAGTGTTTTAGTCAATTGTGATTAAACACAATAAATTAAGGAATAAATATTTATTTATTGAAGTAATTCCTTATTTTCATTTATGATCAATTAAGGGCGATGAATTGCCTAAATATTTAATTTCTAAATGAATATAATTGTGTTCTCCTTGACCTCTAAATGCATCTAGAAGTTGCCAAAGTTTACGATGTTTTAAATTTGTTCACCACAATGATTTTATATAGATGGAATCACGTCATGGGTTCAATTCTTGTGAGCGGTCTCTTGTCAAAGTGACAAGAAAAACTTGCCCCTTATACACCTTTGTGGGGTTTCCCTAAACCCTCACATTATGAGGACATCAATGTCGACCGCGCTACCCTCTATGGGTTTTCACATAGAAATTCGCTATAATAAAAATGAGATAAAAAAAATCTTATATTGCGATAATAAATGTAAAAGAAAATGCATATTTAAGCAGGTTATGAGACAAAATGGTCATTGACTCATACAAACTTTGAAATAACTCATTCAAGTTATTAATCATTCGAATAAAGGATGAAATAGGATCCAACACCATGTAAATTGTTGGTTTTAGCATTGATAAATAGAAAGCAATATCAATCTTCTAAAGTAAGAGAAGAAATATTTACCTTTCGTTACGCCTTACAGATATAGTAGAAGGCACGTCAGTTATTTCTTAAAGTTTACTCCTTAGTAATAATGGATCGAGATTTGTCTCTGCTAAGGATATAAAAATGTAGATATCTCATTTTTTTAATTTGACACATGAGAACATATCTACCAACATGCGTGTCATTTAAGTAATTATGCTTTGGTAGAAATTTACTCATACTATCTATTTTTCGGTTACATAAAAATGTTGCATTTGCAAAACTTCTAGCAAAACTTATTTATTTAAGGGTCCACCACCCGACCAATCAAGTCTATATGACTTGTTACTGCTAGACAGTTCTCATCAAAAGTATTTGATGATTATTGCATATTTTTCGAGATCAATGAAAAACATCTCGCATCCCATGTGAAAAAAAAGAACTCATTAAAAATCACATCTAAAAGAATATTGATGGTGAATATTATATCTATTATGCGCACACTAATATTTTTTTATGGGATTATGCAATATGCAAGCACTCTTACACATTTTTTAAACCGATACTAGACAACCACGTTTATGTATACCAGTTGTGCCTATTGCGTCTCCCACAACGACTATAATCGGTTTTAAAAGAAAAATGATGTTTATGTTGGATATGAATCCCCAACAATAATCCGCTACTAACCTTAACAAATAATGTGTACACCGCTTTGCGGGATATGACTTTGATGAGACAATTGATTTTCCTGTCATTAGGGGAGATTAGAGAAAGAACTCTCTAATTGAATGACAAAATCATTATGATGGTACATCATTACTTTGTCTCAATGATACATCTTAGACTTCAAAATGTAACATTGAAGTTAAAGTGGTATCATAAATGATTTAAGTAATCAGATTATACACACTAGCTGCAAACATATTTATAAGGCTTGAATTTAAATTAAAAGAAACAATGCTAAAGGAAGAAACATTGCAATCACAAGCAGTGGGGTTGTGGTTGAGGCCGTGGCTCTCTAAAGGAATAGAGGAAAGCCACATGGTTCGATTAATTATCCACCCCAAGTAGTAGAGGGTAGATAAGGCACAAACCAATATACTCGTCATCATATGAATTCCTCTCATGAGATTATCTCTGATTAAACATGTCCATGAATTTATAATGGGGGACGCCCCGAAGTTTAAATAATTTCAGAGAATTGAAATCTCAATGTTAATGAGAGTGTGTATGAGTCGAATGATAGACCTTACACTTATACTGACGATATATTTATACAGTTACTCAAAGGAGCATAGAGCACGATGATATCGAACCATACTCTATTGCAATATGAAAGCAATGAGAATATTGGCCTAAATGCGTACAAGTAATCCAGGTATAAATTTAATATTTGACAAAGAGACAGGTATTTGGTATGATAGTGCTAATCAACCAAGTGTAAAGCCTGTAGGACATGAAATATTTCTTTGTTAGAAAGCGTACTGAGATAATGAGGTCCTAATTATTCTCACAACGCCCTGGATTCAAATATGAAAAGTTATACCTCTCTATTTTGACCACAAAAATGTTCAACTACTTAATCTATAAGTAGACTCCAAAGTAATGGAGACACAGCTAAAGATTGTGGATATTAAATGTCTCAATACAATTTCATTAAAGAGATGTATATAAAGTATTTGTTATGTTTAATCAAGTGGTTTTAAATTATATTGTATATTTACATTGAAACGTTCACATTTGGATGAAATAAATCCAGACGAGAGTGACATACCTGTCTAAGTGACCACTTGATTCAAAAGGGATAGAAAAACTAGATTATGTTTTCCCTCCAAGTATCATTATATGTCGAAGATATAGACAAGGTATATACTCATTAAAGATAATGAGAAATCTTAGATACTTGAAAGTCATAATTGAAATAAAGGATCTTGGGAAACTCGGGTTGTTTTGAAAACACCGAGTTGGTTGAATAATAGTTCACCAGTTGCATATATCCAAAAGGGTTCTCAGGCAAATTAACATGGATAAATGTAAACTGTTAGCACTCCCATGATTGGTCGAAATATGGATGCTAGAAAATATATCCATTATTGGAAAGTTATTGGGAGAAGGAATTCCCTATGAAAGTGCAATGTGCGCATGATTGTATTTTGACAAACACATTCGACCAAATAATACATTCTCAAGAACGTGTTAGCTAAAAACAGCTCAGGACCAATACATCGTGTATCATCATTGAAATAGTATCAATGATGTACTTTGATATCTATATGAAACCATTTGTGTAATCTTTATTCATCCCTTACAAATTAATCAAATGATTGATGATGATAATATTTCTAAAGGAATTGGAAATATCAAAAGTATCACTCTGACACAAAGTAACGTCATTTGAGTTTTACCGATGATGGATATCCCATTTGGTAATATATTTACCATGAAAGAAACCAATATGTTATATACGGAATACCTTGATAAAAGTATATATCAAGTACATATCGAATTCTTATTGGTGTGTTGCATTCAGGGGAGGTCCTTACATACTTATTTAACATCAGTTATATCGGTGCGTTGTACTCTTTTTCTTTTCCCTGTTTGACCAAGGTTTATTTTTTCCCGTTGGGTTTTGTTACTTGGTAAGTTTTTTTTAATGAGACAACATAATATGCACCATCCCACATTTTAATTTTGCGAAAGTAAAACAATGTTGAAGAAAGAACATAATTACTATATCGCAGTCAAAAGTAATTGACTTGTAGGTATTAGTGCACCATACTTCCTTTTGACCGATGTTTATTTTTTCTCATTGGGTTTTGTTCATTGGCAACGTCTTCGCAAGTTAATAATTTGGGAAAATTCCCTACGCTCGACACACAGGGGGAGAATTAAAGGAATTATATTCCTCTATTGTGTGCCTTCGCTAAAGTAATTAATGTGACAAGTATTGAAATGCACATATTTTACAAACACCCTTGATTAATGTAAATATTAAGGGTAGATGTAGACTTGAGGGGGAGTACCCCAACTAGATTACGTTACACTCTTTTCCTTTACCCAAGTTTTATTTTTTCCCACTGGGTTTTGTTACTTGGTAAGGTTTTTAATGAGGTAACAATACTTATAAACTTTAATGATCAAAGCAAAGATCAAATAAAGATAGACTTAATGAAAGAAGCCTATCTTGATGCTATATACTCCTTTTTCTCCAGTCGAGGTTATTTTTTCCCACAGGGTTTTTGTTACTTGACAGAGTTTTGAAGAGGCAACAAGACACATACAACATTCTATCTACAACTCAACACAAGGGGGAGTGTTGAAGGAAATTCTATGTTGTGTGCTATCGTTTAGATAGAATATGTATTAGGGTCTTTCTATGTAAATGATGTATTATGGGCCTATTGGTCCATACTTGTAAACCCTACTCTATCCCTATTTATAGGGACTCTCGGTAATGAAACTCTACGAATCATTCTCTCTACAACAGTGACAAAGTTAATGAAAAAATCAAAAATAAAAAGTTAACAAAATTTTAAGAGACAAAGAGAGTTGTCCATAATTTGTAACTTAAATAATGGGTAACTTGTAATGCCCTTAAGTTGTAATTCGTAAGTTAGTGAATAAAGGTCGGGAAAGGCTATTCATTGACCACTTACAAAACATTGAATTGAAATTTACTGATCTCCGATAAATGTTTGGGCTCTGTGTATCTTATAACTATGGAAAATCTAGTTTAATCTGTTTAAGTGTGATACGGTCTGTTTAAGTCCGATCTAGTCTAGGACTGCAAATAAACTAAATAAAAATATCCTTAATATAAATTAAATAAATTAGCTTCGATATCTTCAATAAATAGGCCAAAATATGAGAGTTCCGTATATTGTAGACCCTTCGGTACCAAGTACCGAGGGTAGACGCCTACATCAACTACAACAATAGGGAACACCAAGTGTTCCTATAGAAGACCCCTCGGTACCAAGTACCGGGGGCTACACATCGAAACTAACACCAAGTGTTGTTTCTAAAAGCCGTACCCCACGAGGACGCATATACCGAAGGCGCCACCATCGGTGCCGGCGGCACGTAGTGCCCCCGGCCATTTGCAACTAGTGTGCAAATGAAAACCCTTCCTTGAAACGCTTTCCGCGTCACTACCCCCAGGGTATGACAGGCATGAGAAATGCCCAGGATTCGACTTTCAAAAACGGAACGCTATCCGCGTCACTACCCCCAGGGTATGACAGGCATGAGAAATGCCCAGGATTCGACTTCCAAACCAAAACGCTCCCCGCGCCACCACCCCAAGGGTGTGGCAGGCCACAGACTATGTCTAGCGCCGAGGAGACGACTTTCAAAAATGAGGCACTTTCCGCGCCATCCCCCAAGGGGAGGCAGGTTACGGACCACCATATCTTGTGCCCAGGAAACGTCCCTCGATCCCCTCGGAACTCGGAAGGTTAACCCGAGGGAGGAGAGCCATTGGTGTATTCTGATGGTCTCCTAATAGGCCCAGCCTTACCAAGAAACCAAGTTTCTTGATGCCTTCCCTTCACCACCAACCAAAAAAAAAAAAAAAAAAGGGGGTGAAGGGGAGTAGACTCAGCGAGAAATCAAAGAGTACACTCCAACAGATCACAACAAGCCGAGGGCTCCCCACGGGAACACCTCCGGTAACTGAAGGCTCCTATTTCCCGAAGGACACTACTCGAACAAATAGCAGCAAGGAACGGCTAAGTCCACTGCCTGGTCACCTCCGGTCACACAAACACCGAAGGCTTCAACAATACAAAGGGACTGGACTATCCAAAGTACACTAAGACGGTACCTTCAAATATGTACCGAAGGCCCCTACCCCATTACAAGGGGCACAACTGGCTGAGTCAAACTCTACAACTCCTCAAAGTGTATGCCGAGGGCACACACTCCTCATTGGCTTTCTTCACAACAACAGGATTCAACATCAACTTACGCAAAGTAATGTAGAGTCAGAGGGCACCTATCACCCGAAGGCTACACAAGGAAACAGCACTTGAAAAAATTCTAAGTCCTAAAGATTGGGCCCCCGGCCCGATCAGCATTACAGCCAAGGGAATATGGTAGCCGAAGGACATGCAATACAACAACACTTGAAAAAATATATCCTGTCCTAAATGAGCAGCCCCCGGGCATCTGGCAAAGCGATGTGGAGTCAGAGGGCACCTATCACCCGAAGGCTCCCAAGGGAAAATCTACACTTAGAATACTTTCTAAGTCCTGCATATTTTCCCCCCCGGTCAACTACTCTTACATCAAGGAGGGATGCCATCTCCCGAAGGCTCCCAAGGGAAATCTACACTTAGAATACTTTCTAAGTCCTGCATATTTTCCCCCGGTCAACTACTCTTACATCAAGGAGGGATGCCTTCTCCCGAAGGCTCCCAAGGGAAATCTACACTTAGAATACTTTCTAAGTCCTGTACATTTTTCCCCCCGGTCAACTACTCTTACATCAAGGAGGGATGCCATCTCCCGAAGGCTCCCAAGGGAAAATCTACACTTAGAATATTTTCTAAGTTCTGCATATTCCCCCCCCCCCCCCCCCCCCCGGTCAACTACTCATACATCATGGAGGGATGCCATCTCCCGAAGGCTCCCAAGGGAGATTTTACACTTAGAATATTTTCTAAGTCCTACATATTTCACCCTCATCTCAAGGGACCTAATTGCCGAAGGCTACCTATCAATCGAGGGCTACATTACACAAGGAATCAACACTCAAGAAAATTTTCTAAGTCCTAAAGAATTGGCCCCCGGCCTATTCAATATTTCAGTTGGGGCTCCACAGTAGTAGCCGAAGGCTACATGACATACTACACTTGCAAAAAATCTCTAAGTCCTCTGCATTGGGCCCTCGGTCCAACATTCACACATCAGGAAGGGATGCCATATCCCGAAGGATCTCAAGGGGAAATCTACATTTAGAAATTTCTCTAAGTCCTAGGATCTGGGTTACTGCAAACACCCGAAGGCCCTATGGTGTGCTACACTTAGAAAAAATTTCTAAGTCCTAATTCCTACAGAACCCTCGGTTGCATATCCAGCAGAGAGTGCCCAACTACCGAAGGCTTCCAGTGGCAAGCTACAATCAGAAAACATTCTAAGTCCTAAAAAATACATTCAAAGGAGCAAAGACATACATCCAGAACAAAAACGAAGGCATGCATTCAAGAAGAAAGGGATTGGAGAAAATAAATCATATAAACACAGCCCGAAGGCAATCGTTCAATCATCAACAAACAATGGGCAAATGTAATACGAACAAATGATACAAGCAGGCCGAAGCCGAAGGATGAATAATGTCATCATTACAAATACATGTTTACATGATACAAAATACATATCAAATCATGTCATTCCCGGGGGCCGCCTCCCCCGATGGCTTCGAGGTGACTTCTGCGTCGGCCTCAGGTTCGTCGCCCTCAGCTTCCTTCATAAGCTCAGAGTCCTCCAGGTCTGGCCTCTCGACATCGGGGGGAAGAGGAACGCGGATGTCTGGCTGCAGGGGGGAGCCCGTATGCTGCCGGGTCAAAGTCCTTTTGCTCGATCTTCAAGTGGCGAGCCATCCTCCGGTAGATGAGGGCTTGAGTGAAAAACTCGCCCCCATCATAGTATTGTTTACCCTTTCGGGAAACCCACTCCACGCCAGGCCCATCACACCACTCGTCGACCGAGGACTCGACGACCGAGGACAGCCATTGCTTGTGCTCCTCGGACCGCCACCCCCCCTGCCAAGAACCCCGAGATTGCGTCCCCTCGGGCTCTCTTGACGGCTTCCACCTTCGCGGCCTCGGCTTCCTTGACAGCTTTCTCCAAGGCCTCAGCTGCGGACCTCTCGGCTTCTTCCCTACCCCGATCTGCGGCCTCCGCCCGCAGGGTCATCTGCCGAAGGCTCTCCTCCAGCATAGCCATCTGCCGAACAGCGTCTGCATTCTGGCGGATGAGCTCCCGCATCTTGGCCTCCTGCTCGGCCTTGCGAAGGCGCCACTCCTCTAGCCGCCGGGCTTGCTCCCCGAGGGCAATGCAGGTCTACAAAAACAAAGGGGTTAGCAAGACCAAACATGGTTTCTTAGCTCGAAGTAAAAAAGGAAAGAAATAAACATAAAAGACTTACTGTGAGGGAAGACCGGAGGATCCTGTCCTCGAGGGCTTCGTCTTCATCAGCCCCGAGGGCCACTCTGTCAATCTCGAGGGTGATGCCTCTCAGAAGCGCCCTCGGGTCGGCCGTACCGTTCATCACAGCCGTACCAGCCGGGAGGGAAACCATGAGGACCTCGGAAGATGGCCCCTGAACTCCCGGCGGCACTTTCGCCACCTGCATGTCCTCATTCGCCCCGGAGGCAGGGCCTTCATCGACAATGATCACCGGGGGGACTTTCTTCCCGGCATCCCCGGTCTTGGGCTTCTTGCCCTCGGGATCTCTGCCCGAGCCCTTCCTTTTGGCGGCAGCAGCAACATCGGTACTTGGGCCCACCGGCGGCCCCTCCGGTTTTTTGAAGAAGTCACCGGCGGGTTTTGGGACACCGGCGTCCGTCCCCCTCGGGCCCTTGGAGGGTTTCTTCTTCTTCAAATCTGCAAGGCCTCTAACATTCATCATTTTCACTGGGACACCTACAAAAAAAGATATGGGGTTAAAATCGAGGGGTCGCTGACCGAAGGCACTAAGAATAAAAAAAACACGAACAGGATAAGCTATGTGCTAAGATATGAAAACCGAGGGACCTCGTAGACTACCTCCTGTTCCCCCGAAGGCCTCAGCAAAAATAGGGTACTTCTCGTCCACTTCCCCAATGAATCGGTATCTCCGAAAGCCGAGGGCGTATAATCCCTTATCGGCATATAGTCTTTGATGGAGACCTGCTTTGTGCGACCCTCCGGGATTTTTGCTATCACCAGGCCGTCTTTTTCGAGGGCGGCGCTTCCAACCTTCGGATGCCGACGGAAGCGATCCCGAAATTCCGTTGGAAATGGGTTCTCAACAACCCTGACATAGCACCAGCGCTCCTTCCAGCCCTTATTGGACGAAGGCGCCTCCGTGAACAGCTTCCACCTGGCCACCTGCTGCAAGTTGGCGAAGCCCTCGGCATTCGCGTGACCCCCTCGACAGAGGTTGAAGCTCTGGAAGAACAAGTCCAGGCTGGGGGTCACCCCTCGGTCCCTACAGAGGTTTAGAAAACCCGCCACGTAGGAGTGGCTATTAGGTGTCAGCTGGCAGGGTACCAAGCCAACAAACCTCAGGTATTCCCGGAGGAAGGGGTGCAGAGGGAACCGAAGGCCCATGGAGACCGACAGTACGTGTACTGCAATGCACCCCTCAGGCGCCCGAGAGAGCACGTCGTCAACTCCCGGCTCGACCACCTCGGCCGAGGGCCCTACATGTAGCTGCGTCACGTAGAGGTCCGCCCTGTCCGCCTTCGACTTTATCTCCAAGGCAGCCGTGTTGAGCCAGGAATACCCCTCCGGCATATCTACGGGTTTCCCCTGATCAGCAGCAATAACCTTCTTCTTGGGGACAGCTGCCTTGGCCTCCTTCTTCCCGGGGGCCACCCGGATGGGAACTGCATTCAGCGGCTGGGAAGTACTGGCCTCACCAGCACCCCGAGGGGGAAGGACGGCCACAGTGACCTTCGCCCTCTCCTTTTCCTCCTCCTCTTCAGCAACTTGGACGGCGAGGGCCAACTCTTCATCCTCGGCAGTTCGCTCGAATTCCTCCGCCTCGGCCTCGGCCGTCAGATCCTTCTGCACCTCAGTGGCGAGGGCTGCATCACCACCATCCGAGGGCTGACCACTGCTGGACTCCACGTCGGAGATGCCTTCGTCCTCCATCGAGGGCGTCCTCGAGATGTCCTGGGAATCGCTCTCGGACGACATTTTTACCACGAGGCGTGTCTAAGGTTTATTCAGGACTAACCCTAATCTAAGGCCAGAGGGCGGAACTTACTAAAAATTTGGAGAGGAAAATGGGCACTGACCTTGAAAGCAGAGTTTTGACCGAAGACAGGAGTTTCTCTCACTAGATTTTTTGGCAGAGCTTCGCTAAGACAACTGAGTTCGCACAGCGGGAATGGCTCTGGCCTTGGGGTATTTATAGGCGCTGGAATCCGGGCTTGGGCCCGGAAACCGGGCCTCCGGACGGACCGTCATCATTACACACCGTCGTTTCACCCAACCGGTGACGCCGCCCACGAACAGCCAGCCATCACACGCCACGTGTGCCACCCCCCCAACGGCTATATCCCGTCGTTACATATTTCAACGGCTATATTTCCAACGGCTATATTCTGGAAGGCCCCGGGTTTTCTACTTCACCCCATTTCATCGAGGATAGCCTCCGGGTACACTCACCCAGAAGTGCCCCCGGGTTGTGCCCCACACAGCACATAACAAACGCCCTCGGGATCACTCCTCCAGAAACCCAGGGCTTCATATCAGGGCACCCCTCGGGGATTCCCCCTCAGCACTGCAAAACCGGGGTAGCCCCCGGGGAGTTGCCTCATTGACGGATGGCCCATGGCACACAGGTAATGGGGAGCCCTCGGGTATCTTCATCACCAACAAATCAACAAACAGTGGACCCCCTCGGTAGCAACTTCACTGCTGCCCTCATCTGGCAGGCCCTCGATCCCTGGATTGAGAGACTCCCCTTCGGCGCCACCAGGACATCAACAGCAAGCCTTCGGCTAATCAACACAGGAGCCCTCAGAAGAGAGAGCCTTCGGCATTCCCGTCATTCTCCACTTTATACCAAGGTTTGACATTTTCGATTCATCATTGGGGGAATTCGGTGCACTCTTTTTCCCTCATTAGGATTTTTTCCCAAAGGGTTTTTCCTAATGAGGTTTTTAACGAGGCATCCCCCCAAAATGAAACGAAAAGCGTCAGCTTTCGGTCCACAACAGCAACATAACTACTTTACTCCTTTTCACCACTCTACAAGTGCCTCAAGGAGTGGGGGACTGGAGGACCCCCTCGGGAAAATCATTAAATTACAAAATCTGTGAAATTCCAACAAACAACAAAGCAAGCCCTCAAGTCCCGACATGTGGGTAACTGAGGGACTGCCTTCGGCAGGGACATAAAAGCAACAACTCCTCACCAACTTCAGAGATCACGACGGGACAAAATCAAAGGGCAAGCACAAATTACTCCTTTTCCCTCAAGTACCTTTCGGCAAAAGGAGTGAGGGACTCCTGATGGACTATATGGCCCGGGAACCCCCGGTCCACAGACTCCTACTACTCCGGCAAGGGCCCAACAGGCCCAAAAGGCCCAACAGGCCCAAATCACAGCGCCCAGAGTACCAAGCAGCCCGCACTACACGCCAGGGGTGCCTTCGGCCCCCTGGCCGAAGGCTCTAAATTCTCACAGAGCGGGTTCCTCAAGCAAATTAAGAGACTGGGAGAAAACGGCGAAAACAGTAGCCCTCGGCACTGTGAGCCCTCGGCACCAGGGTGCCATCGGGTGGAAGAGCCCTCGGCTACTGCTCTATAGCCGAAGGCATCTCACTCGACAAGATATCCGCCTCACATGCGTACAGATCACCGTACCCTGCACAGACGTCCCATCCAACAGCCGCATTAAATGCGGCCACATGCGGTTGACAGCGCCAACCAGTTGAGGTGACCCCTCGGCCAATGAGCGCTTGACACGTGTCCCTGCCCGGCATTTATTGCTACTATAAATAGCACCCCATTTCCCCATTTGTAACCAAGTCATAACACGCTGAAAACACTCCGCATTTATAATACATTCTCTCTCTCTACTTTTATTTACTTGCTCTGACTTCTCTCTAAATTACTCCCCGTAATAACCCTTCGGATATATACCCCCGGGTAGACTATCCATCAGTAGTTTTATTTGAAAATCGCAGCTTCTGTTAATAGATCGGATTCTCTGTTTGACGATCCAAATCATCGGTTATATTTCTCCTAATTCATTTTTTTCCTTATTTTTTCAAATCATTTTCTTTTCGTCACGAACAAATTCGTTCAATAAACTTCTTCTAAACATATGTTTCAGTGAAGATGTACTATGTGGCACATTAGCACTTTCACCACGATCTTCACTTTGATCGGATTCCTTAGACATATGTCATAATTGTTGTTTAATTAGAAATTGCTCAATATAGGAGTAAATATAAATATAATTACACAAATAGAAGTAAAACTTAAAACTTCCTTCAATAGGAGTAAACATTAATTTTGTACCCTTAATATCCCTAACCTAGTTAATTCTAAAATATGACTTATTTAATCCTAACCTAGTTAATTTATGACTTATTCGATAATAATTTATTTATTTATTTATTTTTCAAAAAATAAAAAAATATAACAAAAATTAAAAAAATAAAAATAAAAACTCAAAAAAATAAAATAAAATTCACCGCCGCCTCTGCCGCCTCAGCACCACTACCTCCAGTCAACAGGGAAAAAAATGCCAAGTTCATTACGAATGTCATATTTATGGCAAAAAACAATGAAAATGTTGGCATTCGCAAAGAGAAATATGTCATGTTTTCGGCATTTTCAGAAAAAGGCAGTTTTTAGGAAAAATGGAATTTTTTTTCACCGCCCGAAGGTGGTGGTGCAGGGAGGTATTACAAGCTGTGGGAAAGGCATCCATATTTTTTTAATTTTTTTATGGAGTTTTACTATTTTTTATTAATTTTTTAAAAAAATAAAAAAATTAAAAAAAATATATATTTTTTAAAAATTTTTATTTTATTAATATTTTATAAAATTTTTAATTATTTTTCTACGATTTTTTGATTTTTTTTCGAATTTATTATGAATTAAACATTTAATTAAAAGTTGTTGGGGCTTGGGTAGGGGTATACTTGTCCAAACACTAAAGTTACTCCTATTCAAAACATAATACTCCTATTTTTGCATTTTACCTATGTTTTGCTCCTATTTAGGGAATTCTCTCTTGTTTAATATGCCCAAACATGATGCATTTTAAAAAATGTACTTATGAATATTAAAACGTTAAACGCTTTTAAATTTAGATTTAATGTTAAATTAGTTATTAACTAAAAAAAATATTCCCTCCGTTCTTAATATGAGTCCTCTTAGGCTTTAGCACGGGTTTTAAGAGGAAAATAATAGGAGTGGTGTAAAAGGTGTAGTGGGTTGTGGGTAAATGAAAAAGTAGGAAAGAGAAAGGGGTAATGGTAATAAAAGTGGGGGTGTAGAGGTATTTTGATGGAAAAAACTTACCAAAAAGGGAAAGAGAGATAAATAATTAAAAATGTCTCAAAAAGGAATGCGAGACAGTTAAAAAAGAACGGTGGGAGTAATATGATTGACAGATTAACACACCCTACAATTAATAATATGTAGTACTCCCTCCGGTCCGTATTAAAGTTTTAACTTTCCTTTTTGGGATTCCCTTATTTAAGTTCACACTTCCATTGTAGGAAACAAACAGTGCAAAACAATGTCACACAGTGTCAAACAGTGTCCAAACAGTGTCAAACAGTGCACTCCACAGTAATATCAAATTTATTTTCTTAATCTGTGTGAAGTCAAACTAGGAACTTTAATAGGGACCAGAGGGAGTATAAAACTGCAATTAATAATTTCAAAATTTTAAAAAACCCATCCTACAAATTACAGTTATACACATCGTTAATAAAGAAAAGGGTTAATGAAAAAGTTGGCATTCTCAAAGAGTAATATGCCATTTTTTGGGCATTTTCAGGAAAAAAAATGGTAGTTTTTAGTGATAAAAATGACGTTTTTTACACCGATCGGAGGTGATGGTGTAGGGAGGCAGTACAAGCGGTGAGAAAGACATCCATAATTTTTTAAACTTTTTTATGGATTTTTACTATTTTTTATCAATTTCTAAAAATAAAAATAAATAAATAAATCGATTTTTTATTTTATAAATATTTATTAATTTTCTATTATTTTTCTACAATTTTTATTATTTTTAACGAATTTATATGAATTAAAATACTTAATTATGACTTTTGACTACATTTTACTCATATTTAAAGGAGGGGTAAGAATGGAATGAAAAAATAGGTATGTTTCCAATAGGACTAATATGGTCCTATTTTGGAATAAAAATATACTAAGTCCCTTTTTGTGTTTTTGCAATAGTTTGAGTCATATTTGAAGTAATTTCCATAAAGAAGACCCCATAGATGCTAACAGAACTAATTTTAAACACAAAATTTAAATTAAAAGGAAATCTTAAAGTGATTAACATATGATCTCATGTCATGAGGCATGCATTAGATTAGAGCAATCCCTAAAAAGGGATTAGATCTATAAGCATCTGTGATTTCCACATGAACATACTTGGAAGGATAATCGTGAAATAGGAATCAAATTGTGATGAACTTTAGGTTATGAATGGTTGGATCGAGCCACACCCCGAGGAGAGTAGTGGTTCGAATTGTATAAACAGTGGATGATGAATCCTGGAGTTGTATGAAATACAAACACGGGGAAAGGTCGTAGTCAAGAGAATATGTCCCTGTAGGGTATTGATGTTATTATCAAACATATGGAGGGGTGACATACCTAGGAGTTCTTTCCACACTTGGTATGGGCACTACATATTATTAGGGATGTCAACTAGATCCACTAATGCCCTTGTAGCAAGCATGGACTGGATAAATTGAGTATTTCGAAAGTACTAGAGCGGTCATGAGTGTATTCATAACGACGTCTCGACATACCCAAGATACGAAGTAGAATGAGAAGGACAAAAAGGTGGTTTAGTTGCCCAAAGGTAAATATCTCCTTTCAAAGCATTTCAAAAAAAAAAAAGATTTTTTGGCTAAAGGGTGTAGGCTTTCTTGGGTGTGTGTTTGTTATTAGAGAGTACTACTACCTAAAACACAAAGATTGAAACTATTTTGGAGTACTAGAAAACTAAGGAGGTGAACGAGACAAGTAATAAGTAGTTTTATTTGATATGAAGGACACGGTTAGAAGTTGGTGAATGAGTCCTCTATATTGGAATCACTGTTAGCGTAGCTTACTCAGGAGGGGTTAAGTTACAATGAGGTAACCGTTGTGAGAACGAATTCATGGAATCAAAGGAGAGAGTGTTCAAGCATTGATACTACCTTATCCATTTGGGGGTTAATGTACGTTGGTTATAGTTAAACAAACATCTAAGGGGTAGATGTGAATTGATTCAATAGGGAAAGATGATTGCATATGTTTCATTTCCGTGGAGGAAAAATGAAGTAAGTTGCCCTACTCTTGAATTATGATTGGAGGCTCTAGTAAAGTCATTAAGGATATGAAAAGACTATCTCTATATATAAAAGAGTTGTAGTAGTATGTGTCATATATATAAACTAACTATAAAGGCTTTAAGTAGGTGTTCACTCCAAAAGAGTTGAACATTTGACTGAGATGGTGGATGGGGATGCTGAAAGACTATCGTCTATTGATAAAGTATTGTGCATGTATGTAAAACTTCGTAACAGATGCGTTATAAAAAAAGAACTTGATCGGTCTACTGCGGAAGAGCATGATAGCAATTAGTACACACATAGAAGTATCGTTAAAAGGGCGCCGGTGTGGCGAGTCTAAGATGAGAACCATCTCATCAGTTGAAATCAAGGAGAGTCGAACATATGGTGAACTTCTGAGGGAGAGATGATGGTGTCTTGTTGTTCTGTAATTAAATGTGTGTAGCAACAGATGATGAGCTTTGAAAGACTATTTCATGGGTTCATTGATCGACATATGCCATACACTGGCAAGGTACAATATCTATAGAGGTTGTGATGAAAGACGATGTTAAGGTGGAAACCTTACTTGCCATCAAGTTAAAGTAGTTTACTAACACTTGGAAATGTTATTACATCCACTTTGCATTCATGAGTGGGAGTGGTAACCATGAATTATGGATTTCGTGGCATGACCACCGTGATGGTGAGGGGTTATGATGGAGTTCCGGGTGGTGGTTGATAGACTAACGAATAGTACATAATCAATACCTATAAACACAACCTATCAAACTGATAAGGTAGACACATTGTAGGTAAATGAAAATTTGAGATTTCACTGAGTGCTATTGAGTACGAAATTAAATAGAAACTCATGGTCAACATTACCATTCTGAACAAAGTTACAAGTTTTCTTGGCTAATCAGATGAATTAAACATTGTTTCATTCATGGAAGGATGAACTACGTTGAATTGTTACACATATTTTGGAAGGACATGTCAGGGCATATTCCTTAAACTTTCAAGGATAAAGAGGCCAACATTAAACACTCGTGGAGTTAGCAAAAAAAATGATAGTTATGAGATTAGTATTTGCATGCCTCCATACAAGCCTTGTATGGATGAAGATGTCGGAAACCCATACACTAAGTCGAGTTTGGGACAACAAATCTCTAAAGCACAAGAGTAGTAGGGTCTACTAAGGAAGATGTGACATTGGTTCAAATGGGACCAAAGTTTTGTTTAAAGTAAAGAAGGGATCCGTGCCAAAGAAGGACAGAGTGCTATAAAGTTGAAGTCGGAGGTGAGATGTTTTGAAATTTTGACCTTCTAGAAACTGTCGTATTCTTATGAAAGGGGTAAATGAAATATACAATACATCAGGCTATCTAAAATTCTAGAAGGAATGGAGGCCATAATATACTGACCACGATTGACTCCAGAATTGGAAATGATAATATATGGAGTTCTATACACCAATGCTTAAAGAGCATGTTCAAAATTCGTCTCGTGTCATGGAGAAACCAATAGTAGAGAAGTGTAGAAAATATGACCTATGTTGGACAACCAATAATGATATTGGATAAACCAGTGAGAATTTGAGAAGCATGGGGGTTTCCAATGGTTAAAGACCTTGGTTAAGAAACTGAATCGAAGTGGAGACTCGGGAAATGATGGTTCTAAGAATGAAGCACTACTCAGTATGCTTTTGAGTAGCATTGTGAATTTCGGGAACGAAATTCCCGTTAAGGGGGGGGGGGGGGGGGTGAACGACATTGCTCCCGATTGAACTTGGATTATTTATCGATTAAAATTAAAACTTAACTAAACTATAAACACTAATCAAAACAATAATGATTAGTAGAGTTAATGAGTATAATATTCATTTTCAAACAAGTCATCAATCATATGAGAGGTGATTAATTGATTTTATTAATAGTGACTAATTAAATTGTGTATCGACCTCGAAATATGGGAGAGGCTAACTAATATGTTCTTGGCCATATTATTTATTTAATGGGTCAATAATAATGGAAGGATTAATATATAGATGTATGAGCCAAAATAATAGGGAAGAAGTAACACAATAAGTGATTGAGGCCAAACTTATTAATGATAGAAAATAGCGGGCATCGGGCCTGGATTGTTGGAGAGGACTGCCCAATATATTTTCAGGCCAACCTATTCATTTTTAAAAGCCCAATATAATATAAATCAAGGTATAAAACTCAGGTGGGCCGAATTAATATGGAATGGGCAGCCCAAGTGACCCGAAGCCCAACTTTCTATTAATAGAAAGGATAAGATAGGAAAGTTTATCTCCTTTCATTTTGCGCAGCACACCTTACGTGTATAAGAGAGGGGGAGAGGTCAACAAGAAAACCTCATACAAGCTAGGTGCGAGGGTGAAGAAAGAAGAGAGTTCCGCAAAGAAGAAGACTGGTTCTATGTAACCAAAACGCTATCCCCAGTTATTCTCGTTATATACTATATTTCATATACATGATTTTTGAGAAATCATGTGATGGATTATGGATGTTGTTCTACACGTTTGAAAGTGTAGAAAATTGATATAAAGTGTTGGTATTTAACTTAGAAGAGTCGTTGAATTGATAGGAGTCGAAAACGACGCAAACTGCCATATAAAGGTGTTGTTTTCGTGTTGGAGGGCCCGAAAGCCGCCCAGCTTTTGCAAAAGCCGCCCGGCTTTTGCCTTCTGCCCATCTGGTTCATTTTTTATCGGCTCAGAACGGGGGATAACCAAAGGACTTCACAAAGGCAGATAGTTAAGCACATCATATGGTGAGGAACTGAGGATGACTGACTATATTGTTTATAACTTGTGGGTTAATTCATGAGATTATCTAATTTATGAAAGCATGATTTTAATTGATTAATATGCCTAATAAAGTGTCAATTGATCATATTGTTGTATATGAAGAGTTGATGCATGAGTGATTTAACTATGAATAATTGGAGCATGATTACTTGCTATATTTGAAATGTTGTTCCAGTTGATTTAGTGAAAAACTAATAAAATGATTTATTAATCACTATTTAATCGTATTGACTTTATGTTAGTAAAGTCAATATAGGGTTAAGTGAGAACGAGTCATGGCATGACCGCTATGTTCGTTTGAAAGGGAAAGAGAAATTGAACTACTAAGGGGTCGTTTGGATATTAGCGGATTAGAGCAAACCGCCATTTCCAACAAAGGAAAATCTGATATTTTCAGCATTTTGGATCTGACCCGCCGAAAAACAAATGTCCCCTAAGACCAACTCGGGGTAGTACGAAGTGACTAGCCCGAGGTTGTAGCATGAACCTTAATAAAATTGATCCTAAACATAGGATCATGATGCTTTGTGACTAAGATATTCACTTGGGATAGCCTTAGATGATTTAAATGGTATATTGATCCTAGGATTGGATTATTGATGTTATTTTCTGGGTGGTCTTTAGGACACCCGTAATTGATTGTTTGATTGGTTGCAAGGGTCATGGCTCTGCTCTAGTCTAAGGATAGATGCCCGACCACATGGACTTGCTAATGGATAAGTGGGAGACATGGGTCGGGCGAGTCTAAGGATCGTGCCGGACTGCATGGGCTCATAATAGAATAGATGTAAGGATCATGGTCCTGTCCGACTCTAGAGAGCGTGTTGGATATCATGGACTTACAGCGTGATCACGTATAAGGGTGGAATCCGAATTGGAGACCTAACGAGGCTCTGACAACGGTAACACATAAGATAGGACCCCGAATGGGCCTTACCTTCCCACAGAAACAGGGTATGAGTCTAGGGGCGGGATGCTGGACTCCCACCGAGTGCCCTGCGGGGACTCAGATAGCGGTGACAGGTCCTGTATGATTGATGTGACATTTGGGTTGATTTGTATGAATTATTAATATAATAAATTATCGCAAGGCAATACGAATTGTATTGTTAAATATAAATGGGGCAATAAATTATCGTTGGACGATACAAAGGGTTTGTGACAAATACAAATGGGCCTATGAGCCGACTATTTGACCTTATATACTTATGTATGATTTGAAAGGGGTGACTGTGGGTTATTTCCTAGAATATGATATCACCCTATGTTGAGGGTCTTAAGGATTGAAACATTAATTATATGCAGTATAGTTGTCATTGTACTTTTCAAATGCTTCAAAGTACTGACCTCCCCTTCACGGGGGAGGCCACCTCATAGTTTTCAGGTAGAAGCTAGAGCTTGCTTCCCTGTGTCTGTTGCTTCGGGAATCCTTGGAGAGAAGACGTGGTTCGTGCTTCCTCCGTTTCTGTTTTCAAAACTATTACAATAATGCTCATGGATGATATTTTCTCATAAACTATTTGGGGCTTATATGTCTAACCTTGCCAAGTGTGGTCTGAACACTTGTAATATTATTTCCGCTACTTTAATGAATATTTTTACATTATGTTTGTTTATGGATGTACTACGTGTGAATGATATTTCAGACACCTTGTATAGTATGGATGTGTTGGATTGCGGTTGACTATTCGTACTGTACGGCGGGTTGTTGACGTGTTCGGGTAGGTCCGGGGCGTGACATAGTTAATAACTATCAATTCGTAGGACGTCACTACAGTTGATGGGTATGGAGACCGAAGTCAGGGTTGAAGGGAACAAAGTTGTAGCTCTCGAGTTTGGGCTACCCTTCAAAGCCGATTCTACTTGGGTGGATTGGATTGAGATCTCCGAGTTCGATCTGGTTTCTGGGTCGTGTTTTCTGCCCTCAATTAGATTTGGATGTGTTCTGTTTGCCCGAGATTTGAAATCTGGAAGTACGAATGCTTCACAGATCTTGGCCAATCCATATGGAGGAATACAACAGTGGTCTGTTGACGGAGACGTCCAAAAGCACATAAGGATGACTATAGTGGACCAGAGTCTCACAGGTGATGGAAGATTAGTCACAATGGTACTGATGATCTGACCCTCTCCTGAACCACCACTATGAGTTGAACGAGGTGTTAGGGTCCGAGAAATCTTTTCTGTTAGTTGTGGTTCTTTAGATTACCCTGTTTTTATGTGTTGTTTTTATTCTGAACTGAATGTTGCTTTTGTCGTGTTTTAGGTTCCTAGCAGAAAAACTCTAGAATTTAAGCCCGTTGATGAGAAGTCCGGTTTGTCCGACATTGACTCAGGTAAGCCCATTATAAGATCAGTGAATCTTATTGCTTCTACGGTGGTGATAAATTCTAAATATGATTCAAGGACAAACGATAGACAAAGAATACAAGCCACTTTTTTCAAAAAAAAAAAGGGGGGGGGGGTGTGGAAATTTACTAATGTGAAAAAGGAGAATAAAAATCAAAGAGAGCTGAATCTTAAAGATAAAGAGTGGTGAAAATACATAATCGGATAAGAGAAGAGCAGTTTTATCTTATCTGATCATGTGATTTGTAGACACGTTTTTGTGAGCAAATGACCATTTGCCCTTCACGAATGTATTCATACTACGTATTACTCAATCGACAGTGATGAAGAGTATTGCTCTCAATCCTGTTTTTCTTATTGACTTTTATCAAAATCAAACAATTACAATAATAATTTAAAAATGCCGGATGTGATGACTTCGATATAAAATAACAATTCCATATTTGTATAAAATAAAATAAAATTTAATAAAAATACAAAATCATTATGTATTTTTTTTGTACAATTATATTTTATCTTATTTTAAAATTTTATAATTGCCAACGAATGTTATGGCATTTTAGGGATGAAAAAATTGTTGGTGTAACCATCAAGCTTAATGAGATTGTACAATGTGTTTTAAGATGTGTGCCCTTTTAAAGGAACTTTTTTTTTGAAAATCCATTTTAAAGGAATTTATGTTTCCGTTTTATTTCCTTGTAACCTAATGCCTCCATTCTGTTTGCGTCTCTTATACGACCCCCAACTTCAAACGACCTCTGCTACCTTCGTCTCTCGAGTCATAACCATGCTATCACACACCTGCTCCCCCCGTGCCCTAACTTGAGCGACTTGCTCCCATCCTTTCCGTGTTGTCACACCTAAGTGTTAAAATAATGATATGAGGTCACTAGTGGATGGAAGCCTAAAGCCTTACCGCTCAACTCCACAACACAAGGAAACTCCCGCTACAGATTCATAGCAAGAAACTCCAGCGCGAACTCACTTACATGTATTCACCCTTGTACGTAATGTATTTGATTTTGATATATCGCTTGTAAAGCATCTCAGATAGTTCTCTAAGCACTTGATAACCACCTCCCTCACAGTTTGCATGAGATTTCACTTATTCTATGTCATTTTAAGCCTTAGGTAGTTGTTCCTCCAGCTGTTCTGTTATTGGTCTGATAGTTTTGTTAACTCTTTCTAATGTTCCTTTCCTTCCTCGGAGGCCGTCTTTTGGCAAGTTCACCATGTTCTCTGAAACAGGACCCACCATTTTTGGGGTTCCAAAATTTCCCCTAGTAATATTATTAATGATAGATAGTGTACCCGGGGTAGCTTATCCGAGGGTTATTGCGGAGAATAACTTAGAGAGAAGTCAGAGCAAACAAGTAAGAGAAAGAGTCAAATGTATTAAATGAACTCAACGTGTTTTAAATGCGATGGTAGTACACGTGTCAACAATCTAACGGTCGAGGGGTCATCTCAATCGGGGTGGCACTGGCATACGCAGGTGCACCACATTAAATGCGGTGGGTGGATGTGATGTCGCATTAAATACGGTGGTTGTCTGTCCCCTAAGGGAATCTTTGACGATTATGTTCTTACCGAAGGCTCCGTGTACCCGAATGCTACCCTTATGCCAAGGGCACCTAGGGGTCGAAGGCTCCTAATTTCTGCCATTTTCTCACATCAGCTTTGTATGCTTAAAATCAGCTGCCTCATGTAGTTTGGGGCCTTCGGGTATGGTGTCGAAGGCGTCCCTAAGCGCACCGTGGGTTCTTTGGACCTTGGGCAGTGGTGTTTTGGGCCTCATGCGCTTATTGGGCCCGTTGGGCCTGTGCTGGAGTAGTAGGAGTCTGTGGGTTGGGGGTCCCTGAGCCATATACTCCATCAATTATATAGCATTATAACAAAATAGAAATACATTTATAATAATGATGATGATGATGATAACGATGATGATAATAATATACGGAGTAAATAAATAAAAAGGATGCATGAGTTACTCACTAAAACAAAAGAAGCGATCGCGTGCGGACTGCGGCGCAAGGGCACATCTCCTCGATTCCAGCAGCTACTATGGGAGCAGGCATCTCCTCGTTTCTAGGTTCTCTCGATTCTCGCTAATCGGGTAACTAATTACCAATCGAGCAATCGACATATAGCTATCCGCAAATTACACAACCCCTCCAGACTCTCTTCTCTCTGCAGCCGCGGTTTCATTGTTTCAATCGACGGTGGCCTTACTGCGGAATTTGGGTGTATCAAATTGATAGATTGATTGGCTATTGAGCACCACTGGGTAGATGATGTGCTTGGCTTTGTCAATATTACGTACCCAACCCGAATTGGCAGCGCTGTGAGATCTTTTTTCATGTCCCGTTTGTAACACTTGAGATTAATTTAAAAGGATCAATAGTACTACGCATACCAAATGAGGTGCATCTCTTTTTAAGGGAGCTCATTATCTAAGAACTCCAAAGTTAAGCGTGCTTGCACGAGAGTAGTTTTGGGATGAGTGACCCCTTGAGAAGTTTTTCAGGGCGCACACGAGTGAGGATAAAGCTCGCGGTAACGACTCGTGGTGGTTTGTGAGGACAGTACTAGAGGTCAGGAGTAACTACCTTGGGTCCTGAGGGCTGCGGTGTTACAGGTGGTATCAGAGCAGCCCTACGACAGTGTGCTGATTCGTTGGATATCGGGCAGGCACTTAGCGGGGGGAAAGATTCTGAGATTTGATTGAGATTGGTTTATGGGCGCAACGAGGATGTTGCGTTCCTAAGTGGAGGTGATTGTAACACTTGAGATTAATTTAAAAGTATTAATAGTACTTAAAAAGATTAATAGCACTACCCATACCAACAGATGTGCATCTCATTTTAAGGGAGCTCATCACCTGAGAACTCCAAAGTTAAGCGTGCTTGCACGGGAGTAGTCTTGGGATGGGTGACCCCCTGAGAAGTTTTTCAGGGTGCTCACGAGTGAGGACAAAGTGCGCGGTAAAGGTTCGTGGTGGTTTGTGAGGACATCACTTCGGCCAATTCACATGTTTTCACTTTTAAGATTTAACTTTGCTTAATTCTTTTCGGTTTGAGTATTCACTTTTATAATTTTGTTATTGTTAAATGTTACTACCTTCGTCCCACTAAGATTGGGACAAGAGAAGGAGGCACAATTGTTAAGAAAAATGAGTTTGTGTGGTTGATATTGAACAGATAAAGTAAGAATAAGGTAAGAATAATTTAGAACCACACAAACTTTACCAAATTTGGTATGGAACAATCTTAGTGAGATTTCTCGAAAAGGTAAAATGAGACAATAATCTTAGCGGGATGGAGGGAGTATTAATTTGTTATTTCACTGATTTGTTAATTTCAGAAACCAGAATTTGAATTTCAATTATTTTTATTTGTTAGTTTCATATTTTTATTTTTATTCATATGTGGGACCTAATTTTGGTATTTAGAACAGAACCTCAAAATTTGACGGTTCTACTTCCTGGTCCCGTGATGGATTTGCTCCCTCTTTAAGGATGTTCACAATCGAGGGGTGAAAAGGCCATCATTGAGCTCTTCACCCTTAAAAATGCTCCAACCCAAAGTATTGTAGGGTGCCAAGGTGTAATGGGGGCACCCTTGGGATAGGAATTAATGGGATATAGAGGGAAGAGAGAAACAAGTCGTCGTAAGAGTGTTATAATTTTTTTTATTCGTACTCTAATGTTTACACAAAATATATCAAAATTCATAATTTTTAAGTATCTTTCATATGATACCAATATTAAATATATAAAATAAAAATTTAACTTTTGACTGTTGGGGGTTTTCATATTCATTTTTTCTAAAATAAAGTCAAGTGGTAAAATTAAGGAAAATTGATAGTAATAATCCCAACTATTGGTGGTCCGCTTATAATAATCTCAACTATCGATTATTTCAGAATAATCCCAACTTTAGGGACCTTCCACCAATAATGGTCCGACGTGACTCGTTATAAATAAATTCCTATAGTTTCTAAAGCGGATGAGAAGAGATATAACAAGTAATCCCTATAAATAATTCCAACTTTTAATTTTTACGCCTAATTTCTATTTAAAATTCACTTGTTATAGCAGGTAATATCTGGTCATGGACCATTATTGGCGGACGGTCCATATAGTTGGGATTATACAAAAATAATTAATAGTTGAGATTATTGTTAGCGGACCGGCAATAGTTGGGATTATTAATTTTCAATTTTTCCTAAAACTAATATCTCATGACTAAAATATTTCTCTTTTTATATTATTGTAATTAATATTATGTGTTTCTTGTATTGTATTGTTAGTATTTAAATTCGACAAGTTGTGTTTCAATTTATTCATCTTTATATTCAACAGGTACATACTATTAAAATTAAAAAATAATTACATAGTAATACATTTATATTGCATATAGTAGTACACATTTTGATTGGGAACTACAATTTATTTGAAACTAAGCTCAAGGGTGCATATTTTAATACCTACGAGAAAAATATTTGTTTACATCAAAATGTATGACTTTTAAAATAATAGTTATTGGTAAAAAAAAATCACATAATTGATGTGTGATAATAAATAAAAGTAAGGATTTAAACATTTGTTTATAAAAAAACTATATTGGATGAATATATTGTTGGTGTTGGGTTGCAGAGAAAATTTGAATGCATGAGTGAATACATATAAAATGCTGGCAAATTTGATATGTTGACGGAGTTGAGTTGCTGTTAGCCTAAGGAAGTATTCTTCTTTTGTAATTGTCCATAAAATTCAGGAGTCAATCACATAAAAAATTGATGAAACCGCTCGGATTCACGTCAATGTGCATGCAATTCTCCAAGCTTGTATGTACAATTCAAAAGTAGTTCATAATTATTTAATTCATCCCACCACATTTTTAATTGTTCATAATATTCTGCAACCGTCATAGAAGCGGATTCACGTCAATGTGCATGCAATTCTCCAAGCTTGTTCGCATCTTGCGATGTTTACTTTCAATTGATGTATGTGTGGGCCATCTACAACATAAGACCTCTCTTTAAGGTCCTCCCATAAGAGCTTTGCGTCTTCGTATTGAGAGAGAGTACTTCTCACTTCCGAGGCTATGGTGTTCATCAACCACAACACGAGCATGGAATGGAAGATTTGCCAATCTTCCTCCGTACATTGATTTTCATGGGTTTTGAACGTACCGTCTACAAAGACAAATTTGCATCGTGCTCTTAGTGCCAATCGCACGGAACTTGCCCAGTTGTCAAAGTTTCCCCCGTTGAGGTGAATGGGTGTAATATAATCCCCCGGCCGATCTTGAGGTCCAAGATAAAATGGAGAGGTATAGTCGATCTTCAAGGACTAAGTGTTGGTGCTACGTACTATCTTCGTCATCTTTATCGTTGGCCATCACTCCTTGGCGAAATTCAAATCGCTCACACGAGCGAGCCTCTGATACCATGAAAAGCAGAGATAATATGATAAATGACTGTTCTTATCCTTCAGCACATCAGCTGGATTTTATAATACATTAAAAGGAGTCCTAATGGGACTTAAGTCCTAATCAATGTTCTAAAAGGCGTAAGGCGTGTCGAGGCGGCACGACTAAGCCTCAAGCCTTTGATGCCTAGGCGAGTTTTAGCGAGGCGTAGGCGTGAAAAGGTGTTTTTATTTTTCATCATAATTTTAATTTTTCTACCACCATTAATTATAATGTAAATTTAGTATATTATGAAGGACACCATTACTTTATGAATTTCCAATAAAAGTACATTTCCAATCGTATAAAAATACTTTTTTAATTGGATTGTAATTTTCTGGTCTTTTTTATTTGATCTAAACTTGTTTGGTCGAGTTGATTCTTGCTTATGCTTGTTTATATGTATTTTAAAATTGCAAAACTTTGGTTTGATCTGGTCTAATCTCGCCTAATCTGCCTAATTAGATTTGATCTGATCTAATCTCACATGTTCTAGTTTGCTTAATACTACTACTACTACTACTACTACTACTACTACTACTACTACTACTACTACTACTACTACTACTACTACTACTACTACTACTACTACTACTACTACTACTACTACTACTAATAATAATAATAATAATAATTATAATAATAATAATAATAGTAATATAATAATAATAATAATAATCATCATCATCATAATAAAAAATGACGATAAATATAAAAAAAATGAAAATAACAAACCGATGAAAAAATGAATGACGGCACGATACAGACGAAGTGTCTGACCGTGAGAGGGGTGTTGAAGTCCCACACCGGAAAATTATGAAGTAATAAAGTGTTATATTAAAATTTGTGTTACTCCTCCTATGGAGTTGACCTTTTAGGATGTAACCTCAGATCTTAACATCTCATGTCTACAGAGTACATGCAATCAATCTTAATTTTTTCTATTGAGTGTTACTACCTCCGTCCCATTCAAAGGTTCTCATTGCAAAACAACATGATTATTTAGATAGTAATTAAATATGTTAATTCGATTATATTTTGAGAAATGTTTTCATGGACATATACGATCATTGGTTATTGATGATAATTGTGATGTTATAGATGTATTATTTTAATACTTTAATTGATTATTAAGTTGCCATTTAAGAATGTTAATTATTTCATGAAATAGAAAGTGAGAACCTTTAACTGAGACGTCCAAAAAAGGAAAATGAGAACTTTTGAATGAGAAAGAAGTGGTACTTTTTATTTAGCAATTCTCATCATTTAAATTTGTGCCATTGTGTTTTTTTTACTCTATGGTTGGGACATTTGAATGTTTTATGTGGTAGTTAGTTATATTCAAGTTCTACGTGAATTTGCTATATGGTGTTGCTAACTCAGTTGCTTTAAGCTCACGTTTGTCCGTTTTGTATCTAGCAAGCCAGATTATTTTTCATGGTGAATGACCATGTTGTTAATTATCATAAAACAAGCCTTTTATTATAAAAAATAATTCATTTGTCAACATTTCGAGATCATGGGAGTAAACAATTTTCATTTGGAATGGAATACACCAAGGGCTATGGACACCGCAATTGGAGCTGGGATCGTAGTACATCGCTATCCCGCTGGAGGTGAGTCATCCATTCCGTCACTTCACGCCGGATTTCTTCTTTCATTTCCTCCAATTGCTTATGAAACTCGGCAATCATCTCGTTGCTCGTTCCTTCCACGGAGAATAAATTTCTTGCACGATTTCTCACTGACGGCGTTAAATGTTTTAGCTCAATTTAATCACATTATAATCGAACTTACAAATAAATTGGAATGAGAGAAATCGGGATCGTGCAAGAACTTAATTAATATGTGAATGGAAAATTTGTAATATTCTGTAGTGCATGGGATAGGATTAAAGGTTTATAAATAATATGCTAACAATTGCTCTCCTCTAATACTATGAAATCAGAAAAGTGAGTGGCTACAAAGTCTGAGTGGGGTTCTCAGTAGCAAAATAATAGTATCCATCTCCATTCGTAAAGATAATTGGCCTTATATATCTCACGCATCCATGATTTCTAGTTGCATGGTCAACTAATTGGCGTAGTATGATCTATTCCTTCCATTGGATTCGGTAATTAGTTGCTAGATTTTTATCCACTGCTGCGTTATTCCTCCACGTTCTATTCTTTTTAATCCTTATCTGATTATCTGAATTTTAAACACGTTATTATCCTCTGCTTCACTCAATCGTGTGGGTTGGGCTGTTGCGCCTTTATTCGGATTTGGACCGAACATCCTCATTGTTTGACTCTGACATAAAGTGGTGAAAATGGAGATAGAAAGAATTGATGAAAAATGTACAAATAGAAATTGTGAAAATGAAAGAATGATATGAATATAAATATGAAAGACTTAGATTTTACTCATAAATTATTTATTTCGAAATAAGCTAATGGTGAATATGAGGGACAACGGATAAATTAATGATTAAATAAAGTTGCGATATTATGTTTAATAACATGAAAAGAAAGGAATATTTATATCGCTCCATATGTTATAAATAAAATTACGAGATAATAACAACTCAATAAAGGGTAGAATTTTAATCAGGCTATTGTATATTTTGAAATACATTAAAATAACTACTTTGAACAAAGTGAAATAAATTGAACTAGCTACTACGAATGAAATGGTACTACATGTTTTGGAATAATCATTTTGATCCATTTCATATTACTCCCGATAAATAAATTAAGTTTAATACACAAATGTTATAAAGGAGTTGTATTACATATTCAATATGGATTAATAGATATTAAGGATTTCATATTGAATCATGTTTATAAGCTAATACCGAATTGAGTTAGTTGTGATTATAAACTTTTGAGATTTCAAGGAGTTGATCTTGTTTATTATTATTATTATATGAATTGAAAAGCTTTTTTTTTTATCCCGGAAGGCAAACCACCAAAATCAGTGGGGTAAATGCCGGGCAACATTTACCGGGTATTATTGCTGAGGAGAGAAATACAAAGAGAGGGGGACCAGACCAAAACCTCTCAGGAAGGCATTCCTTCCGAAAATACAATGAATAGAATTAAAAACAGGAAAGCAAATAACAATCAGCACAAAGAATTTAAATGTGTCTAATGTAGGCTAGTCCTAGTTTATCAGCCAAAATTGATTTACGAACCTGATTTGGAAGTTCACTGGACCGAAAATAGGAAATTGGTTCCTCCCCATCAGGAAAGTATCTGGATAAGAAATGGGCAGGCCAATTTGCCTCCCGGTAAACATGTCTGAAAGAAACCAACCGCTCATCTTCCCAACGCTTCAAATCCTCCACCAAGCTCTTCCAGCGAGCACCAAAACAACCCTCCGCTAGCAAAGAGATAACCACCTGAGAATCGGTTTCAGCCACAAAACCCTTGTATCCAAACGGGTAAAATGTATTATTTTGAGATTTATTAGCCAAACGGGTAAAATCAAATCTGGTTAAGTTTATATTTTTCAATTTAGTATATTTGTGATGTCATTTTTAATTGTTGATTTACTATGTGATATTTGATACTAAAATTGTATCGAGAAAGAATGAACACCACTAAGCAAGAGTTGCTTAGCGCGTTGGATTTTTGTCCTTCGCGTAGGCACATAGTCTGTACGAGGCAAAATTCAAGGAGGAAAGCATTTGGGAGCAACCTGCCAATCAGCACTGAGTCACGCTTGCATTTAAAATATATCTCATTTTAGTTTGCATATTAGTTTGCATATTAATATGTAGTCAACATGCTAGTATAATGTAACAGCAATACTAAATCTTTAAGTGTTATGTAAAAAATGTGAATGGTTCCGCAATTATGAATGCTTATAAAATTACTATTTCATAAAGTGACTATCATTAGCCCGTTTTTAAAATAAAAGTATTTTATTTAATAATGAAAAGGAATGGAAAAGTCAGTTAACGTTTTGGTTCTCTGGCACTGCGGGTAGCGCTCCCTGCCCTAGCCTTCCGGGCCGGGTAGGGGGTGTTACAGTTTGCCCAATCAATTATTGATCCAACAATTACCCCCTTTTGAGAAGTTGAAGCGTAGAGAGGTGCACATGTCAATCCGTTAAGCATCAACTTTTCGAAATTTGAAAGAGCCGACTCCTTCCCATTCTTGGCTATTGCGCATATCGGCTCGTTATCTGTCTGACGAGACATGTCGTCAACCCTTCACTCATATAAAGAGACGCTTCCTTCAACCCGTCACTTATCTGACTAGACATGTCGTCAATTTCCTTGCAAGTAGTTTTGGTTGAATTCACCTCTTTGACTGGAGCGGCAAAGAAAGAAGGATGATCTCCTATCCTCTTCCTCCAAATTTGTGCTAATGATCACAACTAGGCAATGCTGACGAGTTGAAACTTGGTCCAGGTTGATGTCGACACTTTAGTTGGAAAGGGTGATTCCGTCCATCTTTGGACAAATGACGAGTTGGGCTCCACAAGTGTGATTGTATCCTGCAAAAACTTTGAATACTGTTTCGTTTATGGTTTTAGTAATATCGTCGACATAAATATTTATGATTTATGTCAATGTCATTCGTATTGCCTCCTTATGTTTTGGAGCTTTTGTTGTCATGCTCTTGGAGCACATGCTTTTGTTTTGTATTTATGTAGTTTTGACCAAACATTGCGAAGAGTCAGTGATGTATGTTTGACGGATGTAGTACTTTAGAGTGTTTTTAGTGTAAGATTTAATTACACATGTCGTTCTGAAATGTTTATTATATGATGTCTTTACTTGGACTGTTTTTAGAACCAAATTTGATCAGACTTAAACAGATCAGACTAGACTTGGATAGTTGTAAAATACGCATAAACCATACTTCTATCAAATCAGATCATACCAGTTCATACCGGATTAGATCATACAAAAACAAATTTCAGTCTAATTAATTAAAACATCCTTAGAGGGCCCTTGTTTATTACTACACTCACCCCCTAAGATTGGGAGAAGAAGTGATGTGATTATTAAGATGAGTGGAATTATGTGGTAGATGTTGATTTGATAAAGTATAAATAATATTAATGGAGTATATGACCCAGGAACCCCTGGCCCACATACTTCCATTACTACAATCAAACCCAACAGACCCAAGTGGCCCAAACACAGCAAACGAGGCCCATGAATGCTCCAGGGGAAGTACGTCTTTCAGCACATGGGAAGCTCCCATGGGACGTACGTCTTTCAGCACATCGGAAGCCCCCAGGGGACGTACGTCCTCCAGCACATGAAGCCCCTGAGAACGTTCGTCCTCCAACACATGAAGCCCCAGGGGACGTTCGCCCTCCAGCACATGGAAGCCCCCAGGGGACGTACGTCCTCCAGCACATGAAGCCTCAAAAGGCGTTCGTCCTCTAGCACATGGAAGTCCCCAGGGGACGTACGTCCTCGAGCACGTGAAGCCCCCAGGGGACGTACGTCCTCCAGCACGTGGAAGGCCCTGGGAACGTACGTCCTCCATCACACGAAGGCTCCAGGGGACGTATGTCCTCTAGCACATTAAAGTCCTCCGGGGTACGTAAGGCCTCCAACACATGGCGGTATCCAGCTACGTACGTCCCCAACACGGCAGCAAGGCCCAAAATGGCCTCTGGATATGTACGGCCTTCGGCACTCTCCTCAACAGAATCTCCTCTCCACATGGTCTGAATCGCCACATTAAATGCGGTGTCACGTCCAACCATCGCATTAACTGCGGCCACATGCTATCAACCACCGCATTAACTGCGGTTACATGTTATGCCGAGGTCACCCCGACTGAATCGACTCGTCACCATTGATTATTTGACACGTGTACCTGCAATCGTTACATCAATCATTTATGACTGCTATAAATAGCAGCCAAACTCTTCATTGTAAGGGATCAGACTCACAATTCATGAATAACACATATCACTTCTTTCTCTAGTTCTCCCTTCTCTCTAGAAGTTTATACTCTATCAAGTATAAAAATCAATTGTAATCATCTAAATATTACTCCCTCCGTTCCTAAAAATTCTTCCCGATTTGACTTGGCACGCTTATTAAGAAAGTGGAAATGTATGGTTGTGATTGTGTGAGAAAAAGGTAAAATGAATGTGAGTCACACAAATTGTCCAAAATGAGAAAGTGGGAAGTATTTTTGGGAACAGCCCAAAAAGGAAAGTGAGAAGTATTTTTGGGAACGGAGAGAGTATCAAATATGATACAAGACAAATTTAAAGATATTATGAGATAAAGATAGGAGGACAAACTGGACAATATCTATTTAACCTAAATGAAATTATTTATGCTAAAAAAATTTCCTTCACACACTTTTGTTTGTACTAAATACTACGTATATAGAATTTGTGGGGGCAAAGTATTTTGTTTCATTCTTTGCGTCGGTGAGAAGTGTCCATGGGACGGTTAACCTCCAGGTTGTGCACTTAAAATACAAGGCTCATAATTGCTTGGTGAATTACAAGCCAATTATTTAGGACGAGTGTGAGTTTGGAGCACAAATTATGCCAGTTTGCAACAGGTTTATTGGTATACATGTCTTATAATTTTGTCAATTTTCTTTTTTGATTGTGTGAATAAAACGATAATCTTTCCTTTTAAGTAATTGATTTGTGATTTCAGTGATTTATTTTTGGAAAAATGGAAATTAATAATCCAACCTTTTAGCGATCTTCATTCGTTGGCCCCACTTTATCGTTATTAATGAATAATCCAACCTTTGCACCTCATCTTCATTCGTTGGTCCCTGACCGGTTGATGACCTGCTATTCCCGGTTTTTCATTTTCTTTACAAATCATTCAACCATAAATCCGACCTTTCACAAATCTTCTCCAAACGGTCCCACATATCATTTTTCTTTTTTCCCTAAAACTTTTCCCTTTTTATTTTTATCGACTTGACTCTTTTATTCTCTTTTTTTGTCTTATTATTATTATTTTTACTACTTTTCAAATTATTTTATTTTTTTCAATGTTTATGTATTCCATTTTTCCTTTTTTTTCTTCTTCCCATTTATTATTTCATTTTCATTTTTATATATTTTTTCGGATTAATTTCCTTATAAAAGATCTTTTTCTCACCGTACTAACTTTTTACTTTATTTTCTTTTTACTTACACTTATATTCCTTTTTTCCTTTCTTACCTTTATTCTACCACTAATATATTTTTGAGAAAAGAGCCCCAAAATAGGACTAAACTAATTTCTAAATGCACAAATAGGACTATGTTATTTATCTTCCCAAAATAGGAATAAAATACCGTCTACCCTCTTATTCTACATTCCTACCTTTACCATAACTTAATAGGATAATCATATTTTACATTATAATAAAAAAGAAAAATAACAAAAGGTATTTCAATTTATAAAAATATAGTAACAAAATAAAAAGAAAGGTATGGTAAGGGTAGAAATGTAAAACAAGAAGATAGACGGTATTTTATTATAATGTAAAATATAATTATCCTATTAAGTTATGGTAAGGGTAGAAATTTAGAATAAGAAGATAGACGGTACTTTAGTAAAGATAAATAACATAGTCCTATTTGTGCATTGGGGATTAATTTAGTCCTATTTTGGGGCTATTTTCTCAAATATATACTAGTGGTAGAATAAAGGTAAGAAAAGGAAAAAGGAAGTAAATAAGTGTAAGTAAAAAGAAAATAAAGTAAAAAGTTAGTACGGTGAGAAAAAGATCTTTTATAAGGAAAATAATCCGAATATATATATATATATATATATATATATATATATATATATATATATATGAAAATGAAATAATAAACGGGAAGAAGAAAAAGAAGGAAAAATGGAATACACAAACATTGAAAAAAAAAGTAATAAAAAATAAAAATAAGAAGACAAAAAGGGGGAATAAAAGAGTCAAGACGATAAAAATAAAAAAGGAAAAGTTTTAGGAAGAAAAAAGAAAAATGACATGTGGGACCTCTTGGTGAAGATTTATGAAAGGTGAGATTTATGGTTGAATGATTTGTAAAGAAAATGAAAAAACCTGAAGTAGCAGGTCATCAACCGGTCAGGGACCAACGAATGAAGATGAGGTGCAAATGTTGGATTATTCATAAATAACGATAAAGTGGGACCAACGAATGAAGACCGCTAAAAGGTTGGATTATTAATTTCCATTTTCCCTTTATTTTTTCTCTATACAAACCTCAATTATACATAATACATTTTGTATTTTATTATTGGGAAAGTTCCCGAAATAGGACTAAAACAATTTGAAAATTTCAAAATAGGACTGTCATGCTTTTTATTCCCAAAATATGACTAAAAACTGTCATATTTAGAAAATACTGCCATGTTTGAAGTCTGTTACTGCCAAAACATGTCAGTAATTAGTCCTATTTTGGGAATAAATTAAACATGACAGTCCTATTTGAAATTTTCAAATTGTTTTTTGTCCTATTTTGGATAATATTTTCTTTATTATTTCACGCGTTGGTCAAACTTAACAAATTTTTAAGAGATAAAAGGATATAGAATCTAGCTTCTGCCAACATAGGGCCTTATTTCGAAAATATTCATTATTAAAACTACTACATAGTATAACCAAAGTATAAAACTTATAAGTTTCATAACAATATGATTTTCAAAAAGATTGGTCAAAATTTATCATCAGAACAGTTGGCTAATTTATCATACTTGTAGACATGTATGTTTATGTTAATTGAGATGACATTTTTTGAAGAAGAAAAAGTCTTCATTTATAGTTTTTGCGCGTTGTAAGACATTTTTTGTGATCTAGATGCCATTGCAAGATTATATTGATTTGATTTGATGATACAATTTTGGTTTGACGGCCGGGCATTATGACATGAAAATGTTAATATAATAATAATATCATAATGATGATATTCTAATTTATGGATGACAGTATGACACTACTCATTCAGTTGGAAGTCCTTTTTTAAAATAAGAGCATTTTGGCACTCCTACTATTATTTCTAGGAACAGGTTTAGTAACATTGGAATCGGTGTAATCAATTGATTTTGCCAAAATTTATGAAGTTTTGGTTAAAATGGTTGGATTGATTGATTCTGTTGATTTATTAAAATATTATATTTAAAATATATTTATTAATAAAATATAGAAAAAATCATATGAAAATAGTTAAAATGATCATTTACAATAACTTCAGACAATAATGACAGAAAAGTAACTTCAACCATATCTTTTCTTATTAATACACAAATCAAAAGTTACGTGTTTGATGAATAAATTGTCTAATATACAAAAATCAAGATTCTATTATTAAATTTTCACCACTAGTCTTGATTATTCTTTTTTTATACTCTCCTGATTCCTTAAAATATGACAAGTTTGATGGATTCACGGAATAATAGAGTAAAAACTATATGTGTGGTTGAGATTTGTCTAGAGGAGAAAAATATTAGGAATTACAAATTGATTGATTAAAAGGAAAATTGACATTTTTTAAAATAATAATTAAAAAAGAAAGACGACAAAGTTATAAGAGATTTGGGCTTTGGCACGTCGAGGAAGAGAATAAGCTCAGTTCTTGGTAGGAGGGAACTCAGACTGTAGATAAGGTTCATTGCTGAAGTTTCCATCCTCCGTGTATCATACTCCGTATACTAGTATAAAGTCGAAAATATTTTTGCTTATATTGCAAGATAGTTCACAAAAATTACAAAAAATTACATTAAAATTGTTAAGATCTAATGTTTCATTCTAAAAGGTAACCCCGATAGTAGGAGTAGCCTGGATCTTAATATAGCACTTAGTTCCTTCACAAGTTTCGGTGTGGGAATTTAACATCCCTCCTCACGACCAGACATTCGTCTTGATCGTGTCGTCATTCATTTTTTCATCAATTCGTTATTGTCATTTTTTATAATCATCTTCATTTTTCATAGGGAAATTACCCAAAATAGGAGCAAATGACACTTGGAATTCCAAAAATAGGACTAGTATGTTTTTCTTTCCGAAATAGGAATTATTACTGTCATGTATGAAAAATACTGTCATGATTGATAAATACTGTCATTAATTATAATAAATAATGTCATGTTAAATGCACTGTACTGCAACTATTTGGCAGTCACGGCCACAAGATGACAGTTAATACTGTCATGTTAGTCTCATTTCGGGAATAAAAACAAAGTAGTCATATTTTGGAATTTCAAACCTCATTTAATCCTATTTTGGGAAATCTCCTTTTTCATAGGGGTCTACACCACGATTATGAATCGATTTGACTAGCGGAGTTATCCCGATTTTAATATAGCACTTGTTCCTTCGCAAGAGTTGTGGTGCGGGAATTCAACAAAAATTCAACAGTTGTCAAGGAGTGTGGCGACATAATTTTATTTTATTGATTAAACGAATGGAGTAGTGAACCACCCACCCAGACAATTAGTTTGAGAATGTTGACATGTCCACGCTGTTACCTACCAAGCTTGTACTACTTTAGGCCTACCATGCATTCTGAAATTCCACTCAAGCCACCGGAGGATCCAGAAATTTTTGAGAACGAGGCACACTAGACACTAAGTTTAGTGTATAATAAAAACTCCGAATTCAAAACAGGCACTGATTTTTACCTTAAGTGATATTAGTGAATTTCCGGGCCTGAAGCGGGGCACGTGCCCTCCCTAGCCCCCCTTAGGTCCTCCACTGACTCAAGCTTTTCGTTAAATGCTTAAAGTTAGTAAGAGTTTGGAAGCCACTGGTGATAGTAGTTGTTACAAGGTCATAACAAAGAATACTTCATCTCTAAACTCAGTTCAACCATTTCAAATACCTAAAGTTAATTCAAAATGCTTAAGATTTACATTGTTAGTTGTTACAAGGTCATAACAAATAAAAAGTACTTTCTAGTGAGACCATTAATTGTATTTTAACAAAACTAGCAACATAATTATCCACTAGAACTCTAGAAGTAAGGAATCCGAAAATACTTTTGTAGAAGATTGTGGGGAAAATTCTCGTCATAGCAAACACGTTCGTAAAATTGAAATTTAAAAAGAATGAAGTAACTATAAATTTGCAAAAATGAAACATTTTTAACAAATTAGTAAAATTGCAAAGAAGCACACACAATGACACAATAAATATTACCGAGTACAGTTAGTAAGAAAAATGAAGAGAAATTACCCAAAATAGGACTATCATGTTTTTATTCCCAAAATAGGACTAATTACTGAAAGTTTTGGCAATACCAGACTTTAAACATGACACTATTTTCTAAACTTGGCAGTAATTACTCCTACTTTGGAAATAAAAACATTGCAGTCCTATTTTGGAATTTTCAATCTTTTTTACTCCTATTTCGGGAATTTTCCCAAAAAATGAATAGATAAAGAAGAATGAATACCAACACTTATGTATTGGTTGTGAAGAATTCGAAAAAAAAAACTCTTAATGATTTAAACAAATTTTGTACTAATATATTTGTCTCAAAAGTACGTTTAAATTATTAAAAGCTTAGACCTAAAAGTGAAATAAAAAATTACAAGGATAAAGACAATTATTGGATCTAAAAATTACATCTTATGCAGTTGTTATACCGTATGACTGGTATACGGTGAGCATTGTATACCGGGATACGATTTTAGGCATCTTTGGAAGGAAGCCACTACAAAAAAACCCGCGTTTTGTCACGGATTTTTGTCATGGATTACGGCCGTGACAAAGTTGTCACGAGCTTTGTCACGGAATATTGGGATTTGTCACGAAAACGTGTTGTCACGGATAGGTCCGTGACAAAATCCGTGACAAAGTATTGTCACGGATTTGGTCCGTGACAAAATCTGTGACAAAGTATTGTCACGGATTTGGTCCGTGACAAATTTACTCTGGCGACAGGTTTTTTACTTCGGTGAAAACTTGTTTTGCTCCCGGGCATGTGTCACGGACAGATCCGTGACAAATCCGTGACGGATTTCAAAAAAACTTTGTCACGGATCCATCCGTGACAAAATCTGTGACAAACCTCAATTATTGATTTTCCAGCGGTAACCTTTAATAATACAGAACGAAAAAGGGGTTGTCACGGATAAATCCGTGACAATTTTTTTATATATCCCAACCTCATCGTCCATTACAATTGCAAGAACAACAATTTTTCTTATCGGTTCAAAAAATCGTAGATTCGAGTGATTTAGTATCGGTTTAAAGATTGAATGATGTAATCTCTCAGTTCATCATTTTTCCTGTTTATGCAGATAAGGTATGTCATTTTAACTAATTTCTTTTAATTATGTAATAAATTATTAGCTTAGTGAGGTTAGTTGTTCATCATTTATTTAAACTATTAACGTAATTTTAACGTAATTTAGTGAGGTCGTGTTAATTTTCATATTATTAACAATTTAAAGGACGGAGCTGAGGTAGTATTAAACTATTAACGTAATTTAGTTAAATTTAAATATAAATATTAATTAGTTAATTGAAATAAGTTTATATCACCAATGATTAATTAGACCGGTTTGTTTATTAGCAATTATTGTTATTAATGCATAATTTAGGATTTGTAGTGATTTAAGTTATTAGCAAGTGATGGAGTATATGGGTCTGAGCCCCAGGACCCACATACTCGGAAGAGCAGAAAACACAAGACAACAGAGTGGCGCCCTCGTCGGCCAAGACGCCCCCGTCGGCCGAAAAGGGGCCAACTCGGATTACGGTCCTGAGTCCAAGGAACCCGGGTGCCCTCGTCGGCCGTGCCCTCGTCGGCCGTGCCCTCGTCGGTCGTGCCCTCGTCGGCCGTGCCCTCGTCGGCCGCGCCCTCGTCGGCCACGAAGACCTCCCAGAATCAGATTTTATACTTACTCATTTGTACAGCCCATTAGTGGCTTTGTATTCGGCCCAGTAGCGGTCCAGTTGTAAATGGGCCTCCCGAGCCCAAGGCTTGGGAGCCCAACCCTAATTTTCTCTATAAATACTCCCTTTGGGAGTAGTTATAGGGGGGACGAAATCATTCTATTGAAGCATATTGTTGCACTTCTCTCTCTAGCTCTCACTTCTCTCTAGATATACTCTATCATTTGGTGCTCTCGTTGAGAGCTAGAACAATCAAGTTAGCACCCTTCGTCGCTGCCAAGCACAGCTAACCACTGATCATGGGGAGAACTAAGTCAAACCGCAACCTCGTCAGCAAAGTCATCCCTGAGGACCAAGAGCCCAGGGAGCACGATGAGGACGCCACGGCCGACCAGGTCGGCGGAGGGGACCTCTTCCAGGAGGCCTTCAACCTCACGACGGACCTCCGCAACCAACTCAACGGCGGAGTCCCCGACGCCCGCCTCGGCCTGGAAAAGAAACGAGCTGAGAAAGCGGACCACGCCCCGGCCCAGCCTATGGCCGCGGCCTCTCCGTCCGTAGATCCTCAGGTCCAGGCCGCACTATCGGCTATCATCGCCAGCTTGGCTCAGAATCCCACCGTCCTCAGCGCACTCTTGCCAAGGACCGGGGGAAACGTCACTCCACCTCCTCATCCCCAACCGTTGGCCGTCCAGATAGGCAACGATGAGGGGGTTGTGGCCCAGGACAGACCCCAGCGCGTGGAAAAGCCTCTGCCTTCAATAGGCTAGGTGACACGCGTCGTCGTCCGGTTTCGGAGAGGATGGCGGGACGGATTGGCGATCCACGTCCTGGCTCGCCAAGGGAAAGCTTGGGGTCTGTGTCCCGGACAGCGGACCAGCCCCGCCCGGACAAGGGCAAGGGGAAGTTGCACGAGGATGACGTGCGCCACCAGATCAACGCGGCTCACAACGAGCGCCTGAGGAACCAGCCGGGCGCCGCTGCGGCCGACAGGGACCCCCGGGACGAGGTCATCGCCCAGCTGGAAAGGAGGCTGGCTCAGATGGAGGCCAAGCAGTCGGCCAACATCCCTACGGCCGGCGCCTCCAACGACCCCGACCTCAACGCGCTCATGAACAAAGTTAGCGCCCTGGAGAGGGAGCTGGCCGAGGGGCGAGGTGACCCCATCATCCAGGTCAGGACCAGGACCCCTTTCACCAACAGGGTCCTCTCGGCCCCCATCCCTGAGAAGTACAGGGGGAACGCCATCAAGTCCTACGATGGCCGATCAGACCCCCAGGAGCACTTCAGCCGTTGCCAAAACAACATGCTGATGGTGAACGCGTCCGATGAATACCTCTGCCGTTGGTTCCTCTCTACTCTCGAGGGGCCAGCGTACGAGTGGTTCAACGGACTGCCAGAGGGAAGCATTGACTCATGGCAAGATCTCGCCCAGCGCTTCCTCACTCACTTTGCCGGGAGGAAGCGCGCCAAGAAGTATTTCACCCACCTCCTCTCCGTCAAACAGCAGCACGAGGAGTCCCTCCGGTCATTCATCGACCGGTGGACGAGGGAGACCGAGGAGGTCGAGGGGGCCGATGAGCGCACCCTCCTCACCTTGTACCAGGGAGCCCTCCGCAGCTCCCCGTACGCCAGGAGCCTCATCACTGACCCCTCGAGGTCGTACGCCAAGGCGCTCCAACGCGGAGGCTTGTATGCCGACGCCGACGAGCTCCACAATCACAAGAGAGAGGGGGGCCATCCCCCCAAGAAGACAAATCCTTCGCCGGCCTCGGGTCCGTCCCCGGCCGGCCAGGGTGCCCAGGGCCGCCAAGGCTCTGGTGGACAAAGTAAGAAAGACCGCCACTGGCGGCCGAGGCTGGAACGGCCGGGGGTAACCCTCACCCACCCGGTCGGCACCATCCTCGATTATGCCGAGAAGCACGGCCTTATCGAGCAGGCTCCTCGGCCGGCCGAGGAGATCCTTGCCATCCAGCAGGGCGGCACATATTGCCGGTTCCACAAGAACTCGTCGCACAACACTGACGATTGCATCACATTGAAGAAAGCCATCGAGCGCCTTATTCGCCTGGGGGAACTCTCCCAGTTTGTCAAAGGTGGCCCACATAAAAACACTTGGGTAAACACCGGCAAACATGGGGGCGAACCCTCTGCGAAGAAGCGCGAGATTGGTAGGCTCAGCGACGACGAGGACTTCGAGGAGCCTCCGCCAAAGAAGAATCACATCCACCTCATCGTAGGTGGGAACACTGGGGGGGACTCCGCCACTCAGAGAAAGAAATGGGCCCAATCCCTTTACATTGGGGAGGTGTCCCACGTTCCCCCTCAGCCGAAGAAGCAGTGAACGGAGGCGATCACCTTCACCGACAAGGATCTGCCTCCAGGTACGGAGTCACACAGGGACGCCCTCGTCATCCGATGTGAGATCGGTGACTCCATCATCCACCGTACTTACATCGATACGGGGAGCTCCGTCAACGTGATGTACTTGGACACCTTCAAGCAGCTGAAGCTGGACAGAGCTTTGCTGAAGCCGATCAAGACCCCGTTATCCGGCTTCACCGGGGACTCTATCGACGCCGAGGGCACGATAGTCCTCCCCGTGGAGGTCGGTGACGGCCCCCACCACGCCAAGATTGACATGGAGTTCATGGTGGTCAACCTCCAGTGCGCCCACAACCTGATCTTGGGCCGGCCAGGGTTGGAGGACTTAGAGGCCATCATCTCCATGAGGCACCTATGTTTGAAGTTCCCCACCAATGACGGCATCGGCTACGCCAGAGGAAATCAGAGGATAGCCAGAGCTTGCTACCTCAAGCTAACGGAGCCGGCCGAGGAGGTCGAGGAAATCCCTCTGGATACCTCCCGGCCGGAGCGGGTTCTCAGGGTCGGAAAGCAACTCCCCCAGGACCAACGAGACGCCATCCTCCTAGTCCTACGGTCATACGCCGTTGTCTTCGCGTGGGGCCCGGACGATATGCCAGGCATCAGCCGCCAGGTGATCACTCATCGGCTGACCGTCGATCCGACCTCCGCGCCTGTCAAACAGAAGCGGCGCTACTTGTCCGCCGACAGGCGGGACTTCGTCAAAGGAGAGGTCGCCATGCTCCTCTCAATCAAGCACATCAAAGAGGTGAAGTACCCGACATGGTTGGCCAACGTCGTCCTCGCACAAAAACCGCCGACGTTCAGAATGTGTGTTGACTACACTGACCTGAACAAGGCGTGCCCCATGGACCCGTTCCCTCTCCCCAACATTGATCAGCTGGTGGACGAGACGGCGGGGTGCGAGTTGATGTCGTTCCTCGACGCTTTCAGAGGGTACCACCAAATCTCCATGCATGAAGATGACGCCGAGAAGACGACATTCATGACCCCAGAGGGAATCTTTTGCTACCTCGTCATGGCCTTCGGACTTAAAAATTCCGGCGCCACCTATACTAGGATGGTGGCCAAGATCTTCAGAGCGGTCCTTGGCCGGACGATGGAGGCGTACGTCGACGACATGATCATCAAGAGCAGGCAGGCCACCTCCCACACCGACGACCTCCGGGAAATCTTTGAAATAATGAAGGAGTTCAAGCTCCGGCTCAACCCCAAGAAATGCGCCTTCGGCGTCCAGGGCGGCAAGTTCCTCGGCTACATGGTCAGCCGGAGAGGCATCGAGATCAACCCGGAGAAGACCCAGGCCATCATCAACATGGAGCCGCCTCGCAACGTCAAGGAGGTACAACGACTGACGGGGCGCCTGGCGGCCTTAAACCGGTTCCTCTCCAGGTCCGCCGAGAGGGCCCTCCCCTTCTTTCAGATCATGCGGAAAGCCAATAGCTTCAAGTGGACGACGGAGTGCCAGGAAGCATTCGACGAGTTGAAGAGGTACCTGTCGTCCCCACCCGTGCTCTCCAAGCCCAAAGCCGGCGAAACCCTCTTCTTGTACTTAGGGGTGAGCACGTCGGCCATCAGCTCCGTGCTCATCCGTGAGGACGAAGGGGTGCAGAAGGCCATCTTCTACATCAGCAAGACACTCAGGGAGGCCGAGCTCAGGTACTCCCCCATTGAGAAGACGGTGCTGGCCATCGTCCACACAGTGAAGAAGCTGGGGCACTATTTCCAAGCCCACATCGTCCATGTGCTGACCCAGCAGCCTCTTGGCGCGCTCATGAGGAGCCCCACTAGCTCCTCGAGGATGGTGAAATGGGCGATCTTCCTCAGCCAGTTTCAAATTGAGATCAAGCCAAGGCCATCCATCAAAGGGCAAGCCTTGGCCGACTTCGTCATTGAATGCACAGCAAGGGAGACGGCCGTCGCCAACCCCGGGCCGGAGCCGGATGACACGTGGACCCTGTTCACTGACGGCTCGTCGGCCGCGAAATCATGCGGCGGCGGCGTCCTCACATCCCCTGAAGGGTTCATAGCTTACTATGCCATCCGCTTCAACTTCAGGGTATCCAACAACGAAGCCGAGTATGAGGCCCTCATCAGCGGTCTCAGACTCGCCGCCGGCCTCAAGGCCAAGCACCTCAAAATCAAGTGCGACTCCAAACTGGTAGTGGGCCAGGTGGAGGGATCGTACGAGGCAAAGGAAGGCCGGATGAAGCAGTACAAACAAGCAGCGGAGGAATTGCTGAAAGCGTTTGAAACCCACGAGATCACTCAGATCCCAAGGGCCGAGAACGCTGAAGCCGACATCCTCTCCAAGCTCAGCTCGGACACCCCGGAGCACATCTCCCACTTGGCCAAGGTCGAGGAGTTGAGCATGTCCAGCATCCATGCCAGCCCCGTCTTGTGCGTCCAACAGCGACCAGAGGACTGGATCTCCGACATCGCCACCTTCATCACCACGGGGGAGCTGCCCCAGGACGAGGAGAGGGCCAAACTTGCCAAACTCAGGGCCCCAAGCTACACCATAGAAGATGGCAAACTCTACAAACGGTCCTACAATGGCACTCTCCTCCGATGCCTGCACCAGGACGAGGCCGACACCGCCATGGAAGAAGTTCACTGTGGCGTCTGCTCCTCACACCAGGGTCCTTTCAGCATGTCCCGGCGTCTCGTCGTCCCGGGCTTCTTCTGGCCGACGATGGCACGGGACTGCGCTGACCTGGCCAGGAAGTGCACCACATGCCAGGTACTCCAGAAGGCCCCTGGTCGGCCAGCTGTCAACTATGCCCCTGTCAGCACCGCAATTCCATTCTCCAGATGGGGGATTGACCTGGTCGGCCCCCTGCCCAGAGCCGCCGGGAATAACCGCTACATCATCGTCGCCGTCGACTACTTCACCAAGTGGGTCGAGGCGGAACCCTTGGCCAGCATCACGGGGGCCAGATGCCAAAGATTTGTTTACAAGAACATCATTACACGCTTTGGCGTCCCCAGGAGATTATATCAGACAACGGCACCCAATTCGAGGCAGCCCCTTTCCAGGAGCTCCTCCGGGAGTTTGGGGTGAGGCACCGTTTCTCCTCCGTTGCCTATCCTCAGAGCAACGGGCAGGTCGAGAATGCCAACAGAACAATAATGGAGGGGCTGAAGAAGAACCTCCAGGCCGCAGGAGGTAGTTGGGTCGACGAGCTCCCCAACATCCTGTGGTGCTACAGAACCACGCCGAGGAGGGCGACAGGTGAAACACCTTTCGCCCTGTGCTACGGCTTTGAGGCGAAGGCGCCCACGGAGGTAGCCATCCCCAGCCGACGAGTGGAGCAATATGAGCCTGACACCAACGAAGAGAACATGAAGATTGACCTACACCTGGTTGATGAGAGGCGTGAGCAAGCTTACGTCCGAGCAGAGAACTACCGGCGTCAAGTGAAATCATACTATGACGCCAAGGTACGTTCCCGGGAATTTCAGGTGGGGGACTACGTCCTCCGCCGAAGGGAAGCAAGCCAGCCGACAGAGGGTGGCAAGCTAGCATTGAAGTACGAAGGGCCCTACATCGTCAGTGCCGTGGTCAAACCCGGCACCTACAAGCTTAAACGCCCGAATGGGTCCAATGTACCACGAACATGGAATGTACACCATCTGGTGAAGTTTTATCAGTAATCCGAAGGAGGTGCAGACGGCGAAGCCCTCACCCCTTAACGGGTTACTGATTGAACGCCACCCTCGGCCTCGAGCTACTTATGAATAAAATCATGTTCTGATTTTTTCTCTGGAAATTCAAAGTAAAAACATTAGCAGGTGCCCTCGTCGACCACCTTAGAGCGAAAGGCTCAGGTATGGCCGACATGGCCCCTTGCATTTGCAGCCTACGAGCGACAAGCTCAGGCACTCCATTGTATTTTGTATCAGCGAAGGGCTCAGGCCTAGCTGAGAGAGCACATCGTCCTGGCCCCGAAAGCCTAGAAGTGAAACACTCAGGTATGGCCGACGATGTCCCCAGGACGAAGGGCCCGCAAACGACCCACGTCTTGAAACGGGAAGCTCACCGCGTCGTCCACGCGCTAGAACGCAGGACGACGGGCCTGAAATCATGGCCGAGGTGACAAAATCCCAAAACTCAGGGATGGGCAACGACAGCCGTTGGAAACCGACCAAAAGTCTAGCCCGCGTCATAAATAGGCGACGGGACCCGCCCTGAGATCACGGACGTTATAAACGAATTCCGAACCGGCCGAAGGACGAGCACACCCTTCGGCCGAAGCCTGAAAGAAGGATACCCCCCGAAACGAAGAAAAAAAAAACAAAATATATATAAGGGAAAAAGAGGGAAGCCGACGGCCGTGCACACTTGCCGGCCTCGAGCAATGAAAAAATAAAATCCCCACAATTCAGGCCCATTTTGGCCAGGTACATATCAGTTGAACACAAGTATAGTACCACAAACAGGTAACATGGACGACGCGTCCACGCACCACAAGGAAATGATCGAGGCCGACACACGCCTATAAAACCCTAACCGCATCGGTTGGGTGACAAGCAAGAAGAGGTGACCTTCATCAGCCACAGTCCTTTGAAGCACCAACGCTTGGTATGCAAGCAACAAGACGTTGGTCGACGGAAAGTTCCTCAACAAGGAACCATGGCTAGCCGACGAAGGCAGGACCTTGGCCGGCAGCGGCACCGCAAATAAGTAAATGCTTAACATTTATACTTAGGAAATTTACCTAAGTACTCAAATGGAAGAATTCTGGACGAAGCGGGTACATATATATTCCAAGGCCGTTAGCTACCTACGCCTTGTATATGTACTTGGGAAAAATTCAAAGTCCACAAGACTATGGCGAACGTGCCCTTGTCGGCCACAACACAGGGATGCAGGCCGACAATGACACTGGTTCAACACTTGGAAAGTCACCCCAACCATTTGCCAATAATGGGGAGAGACTAAACCCCATGGACGTAGCGGACACCACGATCACGGGCAAAAGGACCAAAAGCCGACAAGGCCACCATGCCACAAGGAAGCAACTGTAAAAACCCAAAAACACTTAGAATTTTTTTGAAAAATTCCCAAGTGTTATGATACTGCATCAACACCGGAGTGGCCGACAAGGCCACCAGGCCGAAAGGAAAGCGCCTAAGTGGATCCCAAAGTGTTATGAAACTACGTCCAGGCCGATCAAGCCACTAGGCCGTAAAGACAGCAGTTACATGGACCCAAAAACACTTGGGAAATTTTTGAAACAAAATCCTAAGTGTTATGATAGTAAAGCAAAGAGGAATAGGCCGACCATACTACTGGACAGGAAGGCCAACCCTACGGACGTAGCGGACACTCGCGGGTGACCCAAGTTATGACTTGACACTAACAATTTACAGAATTGAAATGACAAAAGGCAAACAAGCATACAATGGATTCAAAGCCGAGAAGGATGGCAAAAATTCTTTCATTTAATCAATTCATTACAATGGGGGGCGCTTCGGCCGTTACATCACTTGGCAAAAATTGAAAAGCTAATTACAAATGAGTAGCCTATCAAGCTTCGGGGGCACCTCCGTCTGCGGCTGTCTCAACGGCCTCATCAGCTCCCTCATCGTCCTCAGCTTCTTGGCCGGCAGCAGGTGCAGCACTGGTGGCATCGTCCAGGAAGTCGAATTCAGTGTAGTCCGGCTCGCCGAGGCCGGAGCTTTCTATGGGGGACTCTCGCTCCGACAGCGGAAGCTTGGCCTGCTCTTCTGGATCCTTCATCAGCTTTGGCAGCTTCAGGTTCCGTCTAGCCCACCCAGACGTGTAATTCATGGCCTTCAACGCCCGGGATAGCCGCCGACACAGGAGCCTTTGCATCCGCTCCTGGCCCAGGTTGTAATAAACGGACATCTCCCGGCTGAAATACTCCCGGCCGGCGGGGGAGTTCATCCCCCAATTCTCAAGCCTGGCGGCCACCACTTCGTAGCACCAGGGGAGCCTCTCATCGGCCTTCCACCCCTCGGCCAGGAACTTCTCGATGGCCTCATCGGCAGCCTTCACGACGGCGGCCTCGGCCTCAGCCTTCGCCTTGGCGGCCTCCTCGCTCCTGCGCCTCTCGGCCTCAAGCGCCCTGTGGGACTCCTCGAGCTCCCTTTTGCTCTCCTCGAGCTTGGCCAGGGCATCGTCCCTGGCTGCGGTGGCTTCATCAGCCCTTGCCTGCAATGCCTTGGCATCCTCCCGGAGCCGATCAAGGCAAGCTACCGCCTCGTCGGCCGAGGCAGCCTTCTGCTCCAGCTCTTTCAAGCGAGCTATCTCCCAATACTGCCTCTTATGGCTTTCCATAAGCATAAAGGCACTCTGCAGAAGGAAAACAAAGGTCAGGCAAAAGACTCTACACAGACGAAGAGAGAAACAAAAATATAAGGACAGTAACTTACTTGGACGAGGAGGTCCATGCCGCCCTCGTAAATCTTCGGGTCCTCGAGCTTCTTCAAGTGAGCCCGATCTTTGGCCGGCATGGCCTTGGCCAGGACGACGTGGCCAGGGACGAGATCATTAAACACGCCCCCGCCGACGGGGTATTCTACCATCTTCTGGTAGGTGGCACCGGCAATCTCCTTGCCGGCCCTCTGCATCCGTGGTTCCTGGACGAGAGGAAGCGTTGGGGCAGCATCGTCAGCAACAGTAAGGTCCACGACGGGACCACCATCGCCCACGCTGGGGACAGTAAGAGTACCGGCCTCACTAGCCGGAGAAGGGGAAGGAGCCCTCTTCGTCTTCTTAGAGACGCTCACGCCGGCCTCAGTCAACTTTTTCTGGCCGTCAGTGGCCGGTCTCTTTTTCTTTGATGGGGCAGGCTTTGGGGCCGCATCAGCAGTAGCCCCGCTCCCACCAGCAGCGGCACGTCGGGCCGCCTCGGCCGCCTTAGCAGCCAGCTCCTCGGCCGCCTTGGCCTTGGCAACAGCCATTATGGAACGTCGGTCCATGACAAAGTCTACAAAGGAAAAACAAACAGATTAGTAAGGCAAAGGACAAAACATAAAGACAGAAAGCCGAAGAAAAAATTACCATCGGCCTCAGCAGGAATGCCCAAATCCGGGCCATCGGCCTCCTCAAAGGTGGTGGTCATCCTCGGCCAGAGTTGGAGGTCATCCTCCTTATCTCCATACAGGTGATATCTGAAGAAGCCGAGGGCGGTCATCTTGTATTCAGTAATGTAATCTTTCACGCTCCTCGGCCCCCCTTCCAGGAAAGCCTCCACCTGAGCGTCCAAAATAGAGCTCTTCGGCGGGTCATGGAGATTGAACCTCCCGGTATGGCCGAGAGAGGGGAACTCGGTGCCACTCTCACCAATGGACACAAACACGAACTTGCTCTTCCACCCATGAATGGACGTAGGCAAATCCGTGAAGCTCCTCTTCCTCGGCAGCTGTTGAAGAGTAGCATAGGCCGCACAGTTCTTGTGGCTTCCTCGGCCGATCTGGTACAAGTTCATGAATAAGGCCGTGGTCGGCCTGAAGCCCAACTCCTCACACCGAAGTAAAAAGCCCACCATCAAGGAATAACTGTTCGGCGTCAGCAAGGCCGGAGGAAGCCCCACCATGTCCAGATACTCAATGACGAAAGGGTGAAGGGGGAACCTCAACCCCTTAGCAAAACTCATCGGGTATACTCCAAAGTATCCCGGTGGCGGAAGTAGAACATGGTCTGTCGGCCTGGATGCCCTAACCCGCCCGATCGGCCCCACGTACATCTGGGCGACAAGATAGTCGGCCGCACTGCTCTCCGGCTTGATCAGGAATATGTTGGTGAGGTCCAGGTAGGAGAGGCCCGGCCCATTCTTCGGCCTCCTCACCCTCTTCGGCTTAGCAGCTCCCTTCACAGCAGACACCGGCCTCGGGCACGGAACGGCAGCAGAAGTGGACGCCCCGTCAACCATTCGGGACGCGCCTACGTCCTCACCCTCTGAAGAGGAGGCGGACTCCTCGTCCTCGCCTTCCTCGTCCATCAGCTCTCCGGATTTGTAGGGGCTTAAACGCTCTATCTCCTCTTCAAACTCGAGCACCTCGTAGTCAAGCGACCTCGTGGAGGGCTGGTCGTCGTAGGGGTAGTAGTCCTCGTTCAAGCTCTTCATTACTACTACTACGGGCTTAAGGAGAACAACTTAAGATCTAAAGGTGTTCAAACGCCTAACACTAGATCAACTACCTAGGAAGCAAAGTATGAAAAGCGAGGAAGATCGTGATGAACACTAACCTCGAACAACGAAGAACACGAAGAACAGGCTTGAGAGTTTATCTCTCTAGAAAATCGGCCAGCACTTCGACAAATTCAGAATGCAAATGTGATTCCTCGTCGGAGGGGAAGGGGTATTTATAGACCCCCCACCAACGGTCACTACACGTGGCACTCTCCCAATGGCCACATCAACGGCCACCACTGGGAGGCCACCACGTCACCAACGGGCCAGGACCAACCCATATCAACGGCCCACCGGCAAATCAGACTCTACGGCCTACACGCTCGCTGGCTTCACAAGTACCAGCAAGCACCCATAACGTCTCATTTGCTTGCCAATATCAAAAATGCCAAACAATAAAAAGATGGCAACGGCCAGGAACGTAACGGCCACAGAACAAAGGGAACAAATAGCCCACAGCCTTCGGCTCCTCGTAATAACCCTTGATGATAACTCTCTACAAGCGATCTACGCACAAGGGTTCTCCCACAGGGTTACCTTGGCCAGAAAATCGCCATGAGAGTTGGATTCAGGGGGACTACGGAGATGCCGCTTCGGCCAGGGACTCAAGCAACTCCTTCACCCCTCGCACTCCTCGGCCTGAAGCAGTGGGGGACTGGGGGACTACACCGGCCTCAACAAAACAAAGAGTATAAACAAGGTAACCACAAAACATGGCCACATCATCCACACAGCACAACGGAACCTCATCGGCCAAAGGCCCATAACGTCATTAGCGACGGCCAACAAGCCACTAGAGGCAAGGACACTCATCGTCCTCCGCCAACAATTAATCTTGACGGGCCCTTCGGCCAAGAACATGAAGGCCAACCAGCAACGGCCAAAAGGAGCGCGCAAGCACCCTCATCGGCCACCCAAAGGAAAGGACGCCATCGTCCTCAAAGCAAGGAACAACCTCAACGGCCTCACCGGCCCAAACATAAACTTCAACCACCAACGTCCAGGAAAGGGAAAGCGCGCCTTTAATGGCCGACATTGAAACAAGACAGTCATCATCCTCAAACACATTTAAGGAAACAACGGCCTCCCCACCCGCAGCGAAGAACAGGTAACGGCCAAAGCACAGAACAGAGGAAACAACGGCAACGCCGCAACGGCTAAAGGTCCGGGGATGCCCGCATCGGCCAAGGGCAGCAAAGCACAGGAATCTACTCTCCTTCGCTTCGTCTACGTCTCAGCTTAGAGAGTGGGGGACTCCTGATGGAGTATATGGGTCTGAGCCCCAGGACCCACATACTCGGAAGAGCAGAAAGCACAAGACAACAGAGTGGCGCCCTCGTCGGCCAAGACGCCCCCGTCGGCCGAAAAGGGGCCAACTCGGATTACGGTCCTGAGTCCAAGGAACCCGGGTACCCTCGTCGGCCGTGCCCTCGTCGGCCACGAAGACCTCCCAGAATCAGATTTTATACTTACTCATTTGTACAGCCCATTAGTGGCTTTGTATTCGGCCCAGTAGCGGTCCAGTTGTAAATGGGCCTCCCAAGCCCAAGGCTTGGGAGCCCAACCCTAATTTTCTCTATAAATACTCCCTTTGGGAGTAGTTATAGGGGGGACGAAATCATTCTATTGAAGCATATTGTTGCACTTCTCTCTCTAGCTCTCACTTCTCTCTAGATATACTCTATCAGCAAGTCAAAGTGGGAAGAATTTTGTGGGACGGAGGGAGTGTTTGTTTAGTCCTTTTAGGGTATGCTTGACACAACTAGCTGAAAAGATATTTTTGTGAGCTTTTTAATACTCCCTCCGGTTCTCAAAGAGGTTCACAGTTTGACTTCACACAGATTAAGAAAATAAATTTGACTTTACTGTGGAGTGCACTGTTTGGCACTGTTTGGACACTGTTTGGCACTATTTGGCACTGTTTGACATTGTTTTGCACTGTTTTGATGTAGATAATTTGCCAAATAAGGAAATAAGAAGAAGTGTGAAGTTAATTTCGGGACATTCCGAAAAGGAAAGTGGGAAGTTGTTTGAGAACCAGGGGGAGTAACTGTTAGCTTTTAGTGACTGAAAAGATCTTAAAGAGAAAATGTGGTAGCTGTTTTGTAAAAAGCTGACTGTTTGATTTAGTTCGGTTTGGTATACAAGTTGTTAGGACTAATTAATACTAAAAGTCACAGGCTTTTTTTAGATGCTACTCCCTGTAACATCTCAAAAAAGATTTTTTAATTTTTGAAAAGCTCTTAAAAATTGTCATGCCAAACATATATCCGGAAGCTTTTAGAGACTTTTTGAATAGTACAAAAGCTAGAAGATAGAGACTTATGTATGCCAAACAAAACCTTAGTTTCAAATAAGTTTTCATATCTTTTGATCATGAACAATTTCTAAATAATAATGTTGTGATTTATTAGAAATTGTCGGAGCAACATATTTAGTCCTATTGCAATAGGACTAAACATATTTTCTTCCCACAATATGACTTATAAGATACTATCTATCTATATATAAAAATGGGTGAAAAATCTGCCCAATTTCACGCTCAAAAACATCACAATCAAGAGCAAAAATTTGGTTCATAAATGCATATATCCTTTGGGCAATTGGGTAAGTAGCGTTGCCCGTCACATACCTTACATATCCTATGTGTCAATGGATATTAAAGAAAAGAGTTTTGCTTAAGGTACACTCAAGGGTACATCCTATATACCCCCACCTTTTACTTCCCTTCCTCCCCACTTTTTTCTCTCCCCTCCCTCTCCATTTTTTTCTATGGAAAAAACCTTTTGTACAATTTTGTTGTACACACCCACCTAGTTGTCTATGTACACAGGCCCGGCCCTAAGGGAGTGCAAGTGGTGCAGTGGAACAGGGCCTCCACTAAAGGAGGGCCCCAATTTTAATTCATACGTTAGTACCATTAGTTGGAGCAAGAAAATGATTGGTATATTTAATATTTAGAAACCCCCAATATTATGCTTATGGAAGAATGAACGAAGCGGCTCTTCGGAAGAAAAAATCATCATGATCAATCGTGACTCCTCGTAAAACATACAACTTAAAGATTTACAAAATTTTGATTGACGACCAAGTGGCTCGACCAATTTAAGCTCTATTAATTTCTTTGTCAAATCCATTCTACTGAATCTTTTTCTCCAAACACTTCCTGTCAAATAATTTTCTAAGATTCCTGCTAAAATCTTAATCCGAAGTGGAGCAAAAGGATAAGTTCGGTCTTTCACATTTGAGCTCTGCACCGTACAACACTACTTCCACACTTCAATATTTTATCTATCTTTGTAAGGTACTTGCATGTTCTTCATGGGCATATGTACAATATACTATGTTTTCATGTCTTTAATCTTCTCGAGTAGCCCGACTCTTTTTTATAAGCACGGCTAATATATTTTTGGGAGTTATGATGTTTTATTTGTTAAGAAAATAAAATATTATAGCTAGGTTTATGCAAAATATTCTTACACTTTTCTTAATACTTGCTTTAATTTGACTTCATATATTTTATGATTTAGGGCCTCCAATTACATTTTGAACAGGGCCCTCAATATGTTCGGGCCGGCCCTGTATGTACACATGCACTCCATTCCAAAGCTCCTATGTACATAGGTAACCAGACAGTGTATACAACAAAAGTGTACAAAAAATGTATAAGTAGCTTGACTCTTTTTCTCTCTCCTACCTCCCTTCTTGATCATACGCACACCCTCTTCCTCTCTCTTTCTTTCTTCCTCCCTTTCTTTCTTTCTTTTCTTCATCATCATCTTCTTATTGTTTTTCTTTCCTTCTTTCATTTTCTTTCTTTTTACGTTTTATTCACCATTATCTTCCATCATCATCTTCACCATCATTTTCCATCATCATTTTCACCGAAAAAATTGTTGTTTGATAATGACCGGAAATTCGTCGGAAAGTCACTGGAAAATTAGAGCCGTCAGAATTATTGTCTGTATGGTATATAAATATTGTCTGTATCGTGCTAAATAATGATAAGTATTGTCTGTAATGAAAGATGAAACTAAAAAACTATTAACGTTCTATAAATTTTCACCATACACAAAAAAATGAATGTATATCGACAGTGGTTTTGTTTCAGTGTCTGTATACACAGACAATAAAGTCAAGGTTATATTGCACTGAAACAAATATTTGTGTACACAGACAAAAATTGTATATGTACAAACATTTTTTTGTCTACACATACAACTAACAACTAACGTCTATGTACATCAACATTGGTTTCCGTGCAACCAACCTGACAGATATGCAAAAAAGATCAATCAATCAACAAATCTAATTTTGTTCACACCGACAATTTATCGAAAGTGCATGTATTTGTACTTTTTTGTCTGTGCCAATGACAAATAAAGAGGTGTGATCCAGAGTGTAACCACTCAATAAAGGTTATCCTTGGTTTGAGTTATGTGAAATTTGTCACTCAATTGACCTACCTTCCTACTTTTCACTGGCCAGACTATTGCCTAATGCCTAGCTCTTGGTTTCTTTGATTTATTTTCTCCTCCTAATTAAAATCTTCTGGATATTATAAATGTACATTTTGGCTGAAATGATCGACTTGAATTGGCTGATTCAATTGATTTATGAAGAAAAAGTTAAAATATGTTTTATTAATTAAATAAAGAAAAAATTATATAGAATAGCTAAAATGATCATCTATTGACTAAGTAAGAACGTTCAAAATAAAACATGGAAAATAAAATTTGTGGTGTTATAAGTTTGAACGTTCGTATGACAAAGTTTTTTGGAACGGAGATAGTATTATAAATTGACAATGCTTGAGAATCCAGGTAGTTTAAAAACAGATAAAAAGCCCTCTTTATCCACCTGCCTCCATAGAAGCAATTGTTTGAGAACATCTTTATAATATTTTTTAAAGCCAATAGCTATAAACCACATTTTAAAGCGACGTAAATCCCTTCCTAAGAACTCTCCCACTCCGGAACCCTCGAGTTAGGAAAAGGGCTGGTCTGCTTCCAGTTAAGTTATGGTTCTGACTGACCTGTTACGACCAGAGCCTCAATAGAACACAAGGTTTCTAGTTCAGTTATTGTATTTTGTACGAGACTATGAACCGAAGGTCCAAAACCAATGGGTTAACTTCTAGCTCCATTCCCGGCCAGCACCTGTAAAAACGGTTTGATCAAATCTATCATTATATAAAAGCAAAAGGTTTTTGGCACTATTCTTTGAACAGTGTTCCCTCCCAAAGTCTTAAGGTAAGAGAGTACATGGCTGGAAATTACTAAAATAGCTCTGGTGCAATGTAAAATTGCACAACAATTAATGATGGAAATTAAAAAGTTTCTCAAAAGTATCCAAAAAGAAAAGTTCTGTGCTGAAAGGAAGTTACAAGAGAAAAAAGTATGTAAAGAGTCTTCCTCCGTACATGTGCACAGTAGAAACATTAAAGAAAGTGCAACAGTGCAACAATACACAGTCTTTACGGCTCCAATCAAATTTGGCCAGGCTTTTTTAGATGCATGCACACTTATGGTCAACCTGTTCCTTGGGGTACGAGTAATATCAGCCAATCAAAATTTGCCAGCCTATTCTTGAGATGTGTATTTTCTTGATAGGAAGATCATTCATTCCCTTATAAATACTACTCTTTCACAGCGCACATTCCACACAATTGTTAACTTCATCTCTTTCTCTCTTCATTCTCAGCCTACAACATGAAAGATTATCATCCCAAACGTGTGTGTGTAATGTATTATTGACCATTGAGTATTTGAACTCATCATATCAGAACCAATATCTATGATTATAGAATACATGAGTGAAAAATATAGGAATTTTTAGATCAGAAAATATGTTGACAGTTCACATCCTTGATAGATTGATGAACATTGAACAATTGATAAGATCAATATTATGAAAGTTGGTTGGGGTAAGATTGTTGATCTGAGATGAAGATCGAAAAAATAAAGGGGGTGTGTTTTCAACCACTCAACTGATGTATTGTAGAGGATGAGAAGTTGATGCTCCCAAACCATATAAATTACGCCTATATACATAGGTGTTAAGTATTTGCCTATTTCGAGTGTGGTTTGGTGTTGGGTCGGAAGAAAGAGTTTTTGGGCTGGGGGTTACTTGAAGAAAACCCTAATTTTAGGCTGTAAAACTTAGACATACACATACACACACTGACACACTTCACAAGTATATAAATGATATATATATCAAATTTTGGCTCTAATAAAATTTGCTAATTATGTTTCAAGCTTTTAATATGTACCATAACTAACATCATTTGAATGCATATTTCTTGATGAGAAGGTAAGAAAGTTGATCATTTGAATGTATATTTCTTGATGAGAAGGTAAAAAAGTTGTTAGTATAGAACTCCAATGTTTGAATTATCTTTAAATTTTGAATAAGGAAAGTGAGACAAAGCATGAATTGCACCTGAATCGTCCATGTTTTCCTATAAATACTAACCTCATTTCAAGTGAACACCACCCAATCCTTCTGCGTCTTTTCTTTCACTTCAGGTTTTGAGCCTACAAGCAAGAATATCATCCATATATAGGTGTGTGAGTATAAGCAAACTTGAACAACTGAAAGGACAAAAGCAAATGGGAATTCAACTCCAGAGGACAAAAGGACAACTGAAAGGTCTAGACTTCCTACAATTTCTTGATGACTACGGAGTATCTTACAAAGAAGCAGGCACCAACAAAGCAATGGGTCTCTCCACTTCCAATCCCAAATGATCTTTTCCTAAATTTTGATAAAAGATCATCAACATTAAACAAAAAACGGAGTTATCTATGTTTTGATTTATTCATGCATTCTATGTTTTTGTAATTCCAGTCATTACTAAATAGATACACACAGTGATACATACACACATACATAAATAAACACACACAATGATCATTCAAAATATATTTTAAGAATATTAAAGGTTGACTTGGTTGAGGAAATGGATGGAAGTAAATGTTACTCTCAGTTTTGATAGCATGGCAGTTTAGATTTCACATTTTAGGAAACCAATAGGAAACAATAAGCACAATCATATATATGCTGGACAGGTTGTACATCATATCAGAATTTCAAAATCTGCAATTTCAAAATCTAAACATACTATAAAACATTGATGTTTTAATACAACTTCCAAGAATGATTAGGTATGTGCTAACAGTAATTGATTAGGTATCTATTTGCAAAAATGAGACAATTATGTGTATATTGACAGTGACCTTTACATATAATAATACATAGAAAAAGCCTCCAGTAGATAAGGCTACCAATAAATAGGGCTACCTATAGTACAAAACACCTCCGATTACAAAACAATTATTCCAGTTCGTTCTTAAACATTACTTTAACAGACCATTTATCAATACAGAGTATTATTTTAGGCTTCAACCTTTTCGTTGAATGGCTTATAAAACTTTTACAAATAGAAATATTATTTAAAGTATTATTCATGTTGATATTGGTGATGTAAGGTTCTCAATTGCTTGATTGGTTTATTTAGACTGGGTAAGAATTAGTGTAGGCAATAGATCATTAGAAAATTTCAGAAAAGTCTTCATTTTACAAAAAAAAAATGATATTATAAAGTTAAAATATAGGCAGTTAGGCGTAGTTTAAAATATAGGCAATTAGGCAAAGTTAAAATATAGGCAGTTAAGCATAGTATAAAATATAGGTAGTTAGGCATAAATTGATATCTATCTATATTATAAGTTGTGTTTCTTTAGTTGTATTAGTTGTATAGTTAACATTTGTCTTTAAAGTATAGCAATGAGCAATGATTCTTATGGAAGATCATTAATTTTTTCGCTATAAATACCAGCATCCTGACTTCCAATGGATACACTCGATCCTTTTACCTCTTCTCTTTCAAAGTTTTGAGCATAAGCGAGAATATATCCATGGACAATTATGTGTATATTGGTAGTGACCTTTACATATAATAATAGATAGAAAAAGCCTCCAGTAGATAAGGCTAACAATAAATAGGGCTGCCTATAGTACAAAACACCTCCAATTACAAAACAATTATTCCAGTTCGTTCTTAAACATTACTTTAACAGACCATTTATCAATACAAAGTATTATTTTAGGCTTTAACCTTTTCGTTGAAATGCTTATAAAACTTTTACAAATAGAAATATTATTTAAAGTATTATTCTTGTTGATATTGGTGATGTAAGGTTCTCAATTGCTTGATTGTTGTATTTAGACTGGGTAAGAATTAGTCTAGGCAATATATCATTAGAAAATTTCAGAAAAGTCTTCATTTTACAAAAAAAAAGATATTATAAAGTTAAAATATAGGCAATTAGGCGTAGTTTAAAATATAGGCAATTAGGCAAAGTTAAAATATAGGCAATTAAGCATAGTATAAAATATAGGCAGTTAGGCATAAATTGATATCTATCTATATTATAAGTTGTGTTTCTTTAGTTGTATTAGTTGTATAGTTAACATTTGTCTTTAAAGTATAGCAATGAGCAATGATTCTTATGGAAGATCATTAATTTTTTTGCTATAAATACCAGCATCCTGACTTCCAATGGATACCCTCGATCCTTTTACCTCTTCTCTTTCAAAGTTTTGAGCATAAGCAAGAATATATCCATGGACACACACACATATACATGTATGTGATGAATGAAAAGTATAGCAATATATACTACCGGAAGGAGGAAAGCAAATGGGCATACAACTTTACAAGTACAAGGCAAAGAAGAAAAAGTTTAGATCTACTGTAAGTTCTTTGATTTATCACAATGCTTTCACAAAGTGTAGATCTACATTAAGAAAAAATATGAGGTTTAATTATCACAATGTCTAGAAATTAGCTTTTCACAACTGATGTGACATAAAAAAGGCAGCCATTTTGAAGCATATAGGCCACAATCAGATTTGAAAATTCGTAATGATGGTTTTTTGGCCTCAAAAAGCGTTTGAGCTAGATTACCAAAAATATTTTATAAGGTATGTAATATGCAACATCAAATATGAAATCAAATTACAACGGAAGGTGAGTTATTAAATGAAAATATATATTTTGTAATTTATGTTTAATAAATTTAATAAATTATATAATAACAAAATACTATTATAATTTATATTTAATAATTTATATTTTATTCTGATAATATTTATCATATTGAATTATGAATACAAATGAAAAAACTAGCATTTATAATTATTCAGTATCATAATTAATATAGCTCACACTAGATACAGAGGTTTAATTATCACATTGTCTACAAATTAGCTTTTCACAACTGATCTAATAGCAAAAAGGCAGCCATTTTGCAGCATATAGGCCCCGGTCAGATTTGAGAAATCATAATGATGGTTTTTTGGGCTCAAAAACTGTTTGAGCTAGATTACCGAAAATATTTTTATAAGATATGTAATATGCAATATCAAATACCAAATCAAATTACAATGGAAGGTTAGTTATTAAATGGAAATATATATTTTATAATTTTTATTTAATATATAACGTAATAACAAAATACAATTATAATTTATATTTATTCCTGATCATATTTATCATACTGAATTACGAATAAAAATGTATGTATCAACATTTATAATTATTCAGTATCATAATTAATATAGCTCACACTAGATAAATAGGTTTAATTATCACCATGTCTAGAAATTAGGTTTTCACAACTGATGTGACAGCAAAATGGGAGCCGTTTTGCAGCATATAGGCCCCAGTCAGATTTGAGAAGTCATAATGATGGTTTTTTGGCCTTAAAAAGTGTTTGACCTAGATTACCGAAAATATTTTTATAAGGTGTCTAATATGCAATTTCATATACCCAATCAAATTACAATGGAAGGTTAGTTATTAAATGGAAATATATATTTTAAAATTTATATTAAATAAATTTAATAAATAATGTAATAACAAAATACAATTATAATTCATATTTTATATTTAATTCCTGATAATATTTATCATACTGAATTACCAATAAACATGTAAGATCTACGGAGTACCATTTATAATTTTTTAGTATCATAATTAAAATAGCTCACACTAGATAAGTAGGTTGAATTATAACAATGCCTAGAAAAGGCAGCCATTTTGCAGCTCATAGGCGGCAGTCAGTTTGAAAAGTCATAATGATGGCTTTACGGCTTCAAAAAGTGTTTAAGATCTAAAAGGTGGCAGACAGATTTGACAGGTCATAATGATGGCTTTTTTGCCACAAAGAAGTGTTTAATCTAGATCTAAAAGATATTTTGACAGGTGTTATTGCATGCATTGACATGATTTGACTTTGAAAACATCATTAGCGCACATTGGATAACCCAATTAAAAAAGGGCTGATAGTTAAAATTAATGGGCCGCCGTTTCCACCAATCGTATTACCCATTTTGCTGGATCATGAGTTTAAAACAATGATGATGATAGTGCGAACAGTAAAGATGCTTCGATATAAATAGAGTGCTCACCTATTGACATAGCATTGAAGTTATTGTGTTGAAGCTTTTGGTGTACCTGCATCAGGTAAAAGTGCTTCTAAATTTATTATCCTTAACATCTACCCTTACTGAGTATTTATGATGGAAACTGCCTTTAAATGCTTAAGTTTCTTCTTAAAACATTAATATATATTGAATATTTATTATGGTAACTACCTTAAAATGTACAATTTTCTTTTTCAACAACTAAACTTTATAACCATTTACTCCGTACAGAAGAAAACTAATGCATGCATGCCTACTTTTTTTTACTCAAAATCTTATGAATGTCATTTTGAAATTATGTGTAGAGGAACATGGGGAAAAAAGTTTTTCCAAATATGATTTGTAATGTCTACGGGAGCAGTGAATGGGGGCATCTGATAGTGAAGTGTTATGTATGCACAAATGCCCGACACCGCTACTGTATGTACGAGGTGTCTTTTGATCCTGATTTTAGGTGGATGTGTGAAGAATGTCTAGATCATATTCACCAAATGTCTGAACTGGACTGTTTTGGCATGATCCCTGAGATTAAACGGGAAGTTGAAATGGATGATGATCAGCCATTTCAATTTCGCGTGAAGGAAGAAGTTGTGGATATGGATGATTTGCAGCCACTTCAAACTCAGTTGAAAGCAAAAGTTGAGAACACTGATTTCCAGCCATTAACATCTCAGGTTGAAGCAGAGATGGTTTCAATGGCTGATACCAACCCTATGGAGGGTGTGGAAGAGGGTTTGGAGATGGTACCAGGCCCACCCACTGTTAGGCGTTCTCCGAGAAAGAAGAAGCTGAACAAAAAGTATTTTGATGGGGAGCTGGTAGTCACTATGAACATTCAGTGGTTGATTCGGGAGGTTGAGGTTTGAAAATGGTGGTTGATGCATGGCAAATGTAATGTACTTAGTTTAAGTTTGATGGGTTTTTAGTATTTTGTATGGACATGAAGGTTTTGGTACTTTTTTTGTTAAGCAATATTTTCCACTTAGGTCATTCATGGCTTAAGTTCTGGATTTGGTATGTGTTTTGCTTTATAATTAATGTGTAATGTGTAATGATAATGAATGAAGTCTTTTTTGGGTAAATTTGGGTTGTCAATCTTTACTTTGAAATTTTTTGTATATTCAAAAATGTTAAATTAATGTTTCAATCTTATATCGCAAGTTCAAGATAGAGAGATAATCGTGTTGAGGTTGAGTCCATAAGCCATGCCTAAGCTCTATAAGTCTACAACAATAGACGCAAAGAGAGGAACTTTGTCAAACTATACCTACCGTAAATACGCTTTTATTGTTTACAAGTAACCAAAGAATTATTGACTTAACACTACCTTGGTACTTTTAATAGGTTTGAATACTAAAATATCGGATAGAACAACTTACCCAATATTTAAAGTAGGTGTGTATTTTGTGCAATTGAAATAGGGGCAATAATCTCTAATACTTTAAATACTCCGTATACATTTGTGTGTGTGTGATGTATATAGAATAGATGACTTATTTACTTTAGAATGGACTCGCATGGAGCTTGAGTATATGAAAATAATTCGATTGAAAACAGATTATGTGATTTCTAATAGAAAAACAAATTATTTCATATCTAATTGAGTATATATAAATTTGTCCAACAAGATTATTAAACAGCCATCACATAAGAAAATATTTGCCTCTAAGGGTTTGGTCATACTCATTGTTTGTATTTTTAGTAGTTGTTAAATTTCATTGAATCAGTGGATGCGAGGTAGGAAAAAGTAGGATTAAATGTTGAGGTAATCTTCTATCCTATAAGAATCTTTTTGACAAAATCTACTATGAAATTCAATGATATACTCATGTGAGATTAATTAACATGGGCATGATAGGGTTAAAAAATTGTAAAACAAGAGTTGGAATGAGTACAACGAAGTTATTAATTATCCAATAGGCATCATTATTAGCATTCTGTAAGTAGTGTGAGTATTTGCTTAAATAAAAATTATAATGGATACATTTTTATTTGAACAATGAAATATTTGTGGACAAAATATAATTACAGAATAATTAATATTTGTAAAACTAGCCTAGGGAAGACATGATTTCATTGATAATTAGTGAAAAAAAGAGTCATGCAATAATTGAAAAAATTATAATGGATACATTTTTATTTGAACAATGAAACATTTGTGGACAAAATATTAATTACAGAATGATTAATATTTGTAAAACTAGGCTAGGGAAGACATGATTTCATTGATAATAATTGAAAAAAAAAAAGTCATTTTGGTGGTGAAGTGTGACTGTCCTCTTAAAAAATTGCGTTGAAAAGGTCTTAGATTGATAACTTATTTACCAGTTTAAGTAAATCTGTGTTAAAATTTATTCATCAGTATGAAATTGTGTTAAGTATAGATGGTTTTTACGTGTCGCACAACATTCCATTTATGTTTGGGATTTATTGCTTGGATACTCCAGGAATTGCTTTTTACCACCTACAAAAATCCAATGATATAATGTTAACAACCAAAGGTGAGAACTTAAAACACTATTCTGTGATGAGTAGTTGTTAAGATCACACAACTACAGGTTCAGTGCAATAGTCTACATAGAGACCTGTTTATAAAAATTTGTAAAACAAGAGTATAAATAAATATTATACAAGTTACTGTGATCCAAAATAACTGTTATATAAATATGCATATATTGACTTAAAAATGCTTGAAACACTGGATAAGACTCATATTAAACTTGCTTCAAGATTAGGTAAATGATTTAGGGCCTACTTGATACAGTTAGGTGTCTAATAGCCTCTGAAATGAAAATGGTGTGTGAAAATTTGAAATCATACACAGGTAAGTGAGTAATGATAATGATATTTGTTATAGGTTTCAATAACAAACAGCCAATTACATATAACTTGGAAAAATACTCTGTTTGAAATGTAACAAACACTGAATTGAAAATGAAAGTCTTATCATGCCAGAAACAGAACACATGCAGTTGATAATGTCATTTTTAAACTTCAGCCATTTGAATGTTAATTGTTAGTGTATGATGGGTGTTAAGAATGTATTGAGAAAACGAGCTATTCATTTTCATGATATAGTGATATGTGATTAAAAGAGGGTAGAGTGGGTGTTTATTGGTGTATGATACTGTGTGCGGTCTAAAACAGACAGTTATACAAAGTAATTTGCTATTGATTTGATTGTAATGATATAACGTGATTGCTTGTGTTTCGAACTGAGTAATAGATACAGTGTGTGGTAAGTGTTTGATAAAGTTTCACTTTTGACAACACGATTCATTCATTGCAATTATTTAGTTGGAATGGGTAAAACAAAGTTATTAATTACCTGATAGGCATCATTAATATCACGCCGTAAGTAGTGTGAGTATTTGTTTAAATAAAACTATTAAGGTCCTACATTTTTTTGAACAATGAAATATATGTGGACAAAATATTAATTAAAAAATGATTAATATTGTCTTATCAATAATGATAGTCTATATAGAGATCTGTTTTTAAAAAATTGTAAAACAAGAGTATGAATAAACATTATACAAGTTATTGTGACCCAAAATAACTTTTATATAAATACGTATATTATTAACTTGAAAATACTTGAAAATACTGGATAATGCTCATATTAAACTTGCTTCAAGGTTAGGCAAATGATTTAAGGCCTACTTGATGCAGTTAGTTGTGTAATGGACTCTGAAATGAAGATGGTGTGTGAAAATTTGAAAATATACACAGGTAAGTTAGTAACGTTAATGACATTTGTTATGGGATTAATTAACATACAACTAATTACATATTATATGACATTTGTTATAGGATTAAATAACAAACAGCTAATTACATATAACAAACGCATACAAAATGAAAGTCTTATCATGCCTGAAACCTAACACAGGCAGTTGATAGTGTCAATTTTAAACTTCAGTCATTTGAGTGTTAATATTTAAGAAGTATTTTTAGAGATTAAGACCTTGAGAATTCAGTTTCAAGACATTCACTCAACAACTTTCACTGCAAGTATAACAAAAATTGTATATCCATTTAAGTGACAAAAGATTAACAAACACAATTAACCAGACAAGTATCAAATTTTTTCCTAAACAAAATACTTATCTTCCAAGTGGTGGCGTAGGTATGCACACTGTTTAGTGTTGATCGTATAAATGAAGGCTTAATCTTTAGCACTTTTAGATCTGAAAACAACATTTACCAGAAAGTTAGATCTAATTTGATTAAAAGTAATAAACAAATATTCAATCCATGAATCACAAGAAACTTATCTTTTGCGAAATAATCTTGATAGGCTGTGGTTGTTCATGGCGTAGATATTTCAACTGGTTTGAATGAATTTGATTGCAACTTGAAAACACATACGAAAAAATTAAAATGAGTAATCAATCGGAAACGGAAATTGTGAAACTAAGAAATTTTGTATATGGAAACTGAATCCAAACTTACCGGTGCAACAACGATGGGAACGCAGTTGATGGAATCCAAGAAGACTGTGTGACATCCGACAATTGGAACCAAATTCAGGACTGCGTCCTTGGAAGGAGTAGGCGAGGGGTCTGGTGGTATGTGTGAGAGAGATTGGTATGCGAGGGAGAGGGCTGAGGGCGGTAGGTCAGATGCAGAGTGGTAGGTAATGAGGCGGTGTAGAATCGTAAGAGAAACCCTAGGGATGTTATCGAATATATCGATCATGCATTCTAACGGGTATAAGATGGGATGGGCTGGACTTCTAATGGATAGATGTTTATTTTTGGACCCATTTAATATATTGGAAATTAATGGGCTGCAATGATTGGCTGATTTTGAAGAAAAAAAATGGTATTGTTATTACATTAAGAAGCCCAGTTTATGAGGTTTATGAAGTTGTGGTGAAGTGACTTTATTGGCTGATTCTGTTTATTTATGAGGGAAAAATTAAATTATAATTTTTTAATAAAATAAAGAAACAATTATATGAAACAATCTATAGTCAGGTCATTCAATACAGCCAGAAATGTAACTTTAGTCTTACTTCTTCTTATCACGTTCACAGTGAAATTATTTGTGATTATCGGAATTTACATCATTTGTGATTAATCTTAGCTTTTAGTGAAATTATTTATGTTTAAGATTAAATTTAAACTATATTTATGAATAGTGATTATTCATGAAATTTATAGATTCATGAACTGATAGGAATAACTATAGTTTCTTACATATGTGGTTAACCATTCTTTCATCTAGATGATAACGCCAACGAACGTGCTGTAAACCGAAGGAGTTTACAAAATGCTCGGTTTCATCAATCTCTTTGTACCAGTGTTACGGGAACTATAAAGCAAATATCTTCAACTATTTCCCCTTTAATGGATGTCACAGTTGGTAAATACACCAAAATGTCCATGAGCTACCTTTTTTAACACATATTATTGAAGTAATTGTATCGTAGACTCTTTGATTAACAAAAGTTATCCTCCTCATAATGTAGTTAAGGAGTCGAGTGCTCGGACGTTATTGTCAGATGTGTTTTCTCACCAGCCAGCGATTATGAGGCCAAATATGATTGATAAGAGGCCAAGTAACATTGCTTCTACATCGGTTTCATTTAGTCACTTAGATGACACCATGGACAACGCTGATGCAGCTTCGAATAGTTTTTTCACGCAATATGTAGATATTGATGATGTCGATGTAGACGATACATATGTGGATTGTGAAGTTCTAAAGAGCGTTGGTGCTAAATCGTCAAATGGTTGGCTTTCTATAAAATAAAAGTTTTATAGCACCTTGCCCTGTGCTAAATCGTTTAATTTGATACATATTATAATTATAATTTTTTCACATCTCTCGGTCTGAATTATGTAGACATTGGTAATTGTATTTCAGAGTTATGAGATATTGGTGATCCAAATTGTGTGTGCCCGTTTTGTGAAGCACTGTTTTGGTATGAAGAGAGTAATGAATCGAGTTCTACTAAGAGAAATCCGAAGTATTCGCTTTGTTGTTCACAGGGCAAGGTGCAACTTCCTGTCAACAAAGAACCACCATTATTATTGCAAAGGTTGATAGATGGAAGAGATGCAAGAAGCAAGCATTTTCTAGAAAATATCAGATCTTACAATAGTATGTTTGCTTTCACATCTATGGGCGGTCGCATTGAGACGTCGATTAATAAAGGCAAGGCTCCTCCAATATTTAAACTTCATGGTCAAAACTATCACCTTATTGGAAGTTTGATTCCCGCTGTTGGATCAGCTCCTAAATTTGCTCAATTGTATATATATGATACTGAGAATGAGCTACAGAACCGGATCAAATCTGTAAGGTAACCTTAATGTTGCGAATAAATTTCTTATTCTTATCCATTTATGCTAAATATAGGAATTGTCAAATGAAGATTTGTTTCATTTTTTTAGGGGAGACGCTGATACTAACCAGTTGCATATTGAGATTGTGGAGGAATTAAGAAACATGTTGAATGATCACAATGTTTTGGTGAAATCGTTTAGAATGGCTAAGGAAACGATTCATCAAGGTGAGAGTGTTGACGTGAGATTGAGGTTGATAGGAAAACGGAGTAGCGATGCAAGAACATATAACCTCCCAAATGTATCCGAGGTTGTTGCTTTAGTTGTAGGTGATTTTGACGAGTCTATGGGGGAGAGAGATATCTTTGTGGAAACACAGAGCGGAAAGTTGCAGCGTATTAATGATCTTAATCCAGCATATTTTGGCCTGCAAAATCCTTTGTTGTTTCCATTTGGTGAGGATGGTTACCGAGAAGATATTGCACTTTCGGGTTCTAGGATTGTCGTTGGGTCAGGTAGACGCAGTGTAAGCATACGAGAATTTTTTGCTTATCGCTTACAGGAGAGAGAATATAGATATTCGACTATTTTGAAGGCCAAAAGACTCTTCCAGCAATTTGTTGTTGATGGTTATACTTTGATAGAGTCTGCAAGGTTGAAGTATGTTAGAACTCATCAAAAACAACTTCGTTGTGAGATGTACAAAGGTTTAAATGATGCTGTTTTTCATGGAGAGAATGATCCTACCACTCAAGGATAGAGAATTGTGTTACCGCCTACTTTCACTGGTGGTGCAAGGTACATGATACAAAATTACCAAGATGCAATGGCAATTTGTAGATGGTCGGACGATCCTGATTTGTTTATCACACTAACGTGCAACCCAAAATGGCCCGAGATTGATCGTTTTTTATGTGATATGAATCTTAAGTCTAAGGATCGTCCTGATATCGTATGTCGGGTTTTTAAGATAAAGCTGGATGGCCTTGTCAATGACTTGCAGCGTAATAAGGTGTTTGGTAGTGTTAAAGCAGGTAAATATCCAATTTTCCATTTAACACACATTTACTTGCTCTACTTTTAATTGTAGTAATTTTTAAAGCGCATTTTGCAGTGGTTTATACCGTTGAGTTTCAGAAGCGAGGGTTGCCACATGCACACATACTATTATGGATGGAATGTGAGGATAAGTTTCCAACACCATCTGACATTGATAGGCTTATTTCAGCAGAGATTCCTGATAAAGATGAGGACCCACAATATTACAATGTAGTTCGTGATTTTATGATGCATGGCCTGTGCGGTATATATGCTAAGTCAGCTCCATGTATGGTTAATAATAAGTGTACTAAGCATTTCCCTAAAGCTTGGTTCGATGTCACAACGATTGATGGTGATGGATATCCGGTTTATAGGAGAACAGATGATGGATGAACTATTGAGAAAAATAAAGTTCCGCTGGACAATCAATTTGTAGTTCAACACAATCGGTTTTTGTTGATGAAATATGGTCCATATCAATTTCGAGTGGTGCAACCAATCTCGATCCATTAAATACTTATTTAAGTACATCAATAAAGGACGTGATCGAGTGACCGCAGGTTTTTTTGATAACGTGACTGCAAATGAACAAAGTAAACCGGTGGATGAAATCAAAATGTATTACGATTGCCGGTATATATATCCGTGTGAGGCTGCATGGTGTATTCTTGGATTTGAGATTCAGTATAAAAATCCACCTGTTGAACGTCTTAGCTTTTACATGCAAGAAGAGCAAACGGTGATCTTCTCAGACAATGACCCTCTTGATTATGTGATCGGGGGGATGAGTGTTAAGGCTAACATGTTTTTGGGTTGGATGGAGGCTAACAAAAAGTATGAAATGGCACGACAGATAACATATGCCGAATTCCGTCAAAAAATTGTATGGAAAAGTGGATCTAGGGAATGGATGCCAAGAAAGAAAGCGTTTTCCATAGGCCGAATATACTATGTTCCATCAGGATGTGGGGAGTCATATTATATGAGATGTTTATTAAACCATATTCGGGGAGTGACGTGTTATGAGGATTTGAGGACCATAAGTGGTGTGTTGTATAATTCGTATCGTGAAGCTTGCTACGCTTTGGGGCTTCTAGACGACGATAAAGAATTTATTGACGGTTTTACTGAGGCAAGTGATTTCGCAACAACATTTGCACTAAGGATGCTCTTTGTAATATTGTTGTGGTCTGAATCCATGAGTAGATCCGAATATGTTTGGGAGAAATGTTGGATATACTTAGCAGAAGATATTCAATACAAACTACGTAAGTTGTATCAACATCCAAGTATATGGAAATTCCTTTTGTTGTTATACCCATTACCACATCAATTTCATTGCTTCGTGCTATTTATGTTTTGTGCATTAATTTGATTGGTCTTTCATACGACATTCTATGTAATGCAGGATTTGTAATGGACAACGAGCAATTGCAAATGGCAGCATTAACAGAGGTGGAAATGTTGTTGCAACGAAGAGGGAAAAGTTTAGGTGATTTCCCTCCGATGCCATATCCAAAGTCAAGTTCAACTTTACTTTCTGAAAGTAGATTAGTTCAAGAAGAGCTCTTATATGATCGTCAAGTGATGCATGAAGAACACGAGAGACTGTTTCAAGGTTTGACAAGTGAACAACGTGTTGTATATGAAAAGATCATGCATTTAGTTGAAACCGGCTATGGAGGGATGTATTTTGTCTATGGATATGGTGGAACTGGGAAGACGTTTGTATGGAAAACTCTATCAGCTGCATTGAGGTCCAAAGGGGACATAGTACTAAATGTGGCATCAAGTGGCATTGCTTCCTTATTACTACCCGATGGCCGTACCCCCCATTCGCGTTTTGCAATTCCAATAAGTTTGAATGAAGATTCAACCTGCAATATAAAGCAGGGTAGTCCGCTCGCCATGCTAATTGCTAAGTGTAAGTTGATAATTTGGGATGAAGCTCCAATGCTACACAAGTACTGCTTCGAGGCATTGGATAGAAGTATGTGTGACGTTCTTAGGTTCACCAACCCAAATCGTTTAAATTTGCCATTTGGTGGGAAGTCAATTGTGTTGGGAGGAGACTTTCGTCAAGTGTTGCCTGTAATCCCGCAAGGAACCAGGCAAGATGTTGTTAATGCTACGATTAATTCATCTTATCTGTGGGGGGAATGCACCGTTCTTAGGTTAACGCAGAACATGAGGTTGCAAAATGTGCATAGCCCTGTAGAATCTTATGACTTGAAGCTTTTTGTTGATTGGATTGCAAGCATAGGTGATGGTATTGCCTGTGACTCAAATGACGGTCACGGCTCTGTTAAAATTCCAGATGACATTCTTATCAAGTACTCTGGAGATCCTACTGCTAAGATAGTCAAGATCATATATCCCGATTATTTAAATTCAAGTACTGATTTGAATTACCTGAGAGATAAAGCTATTCTTGCTCCAACCCTTGAGGTTGTTGATTTGGTCAATGACTATATGACAAGTTTAAATTCTAAGGAAGCGGCAAGAACATACCTTAGTTGAGATAGTGTTTGCAAATCTGATTCAACTCATGATCTAATAGCAGAGTTACACACTCCAGAATACTTGAATAGTATTAGACTCTCTGGAGTGTCAAATCACAACTTAACTTTGAAGATTGGAACTCCAGTCATGTTGCTGCGTAATATAGATCACTCATTGGGTTTATGTAACGGGACAAGACTCATCATAACAAGGATGTGTGATCACATCTTGGAGGGTAGGGTTTTGAGTGGTACCAGCGCAGGACAAAATTTTTTAATTCCACGCCTATCTTTGACCTGGTCTGATGTTAGGCTACCATTTAGATTTCAAAGAAGACAATTCCCTATTATGGTTTCTTATACAATGACCATCAATAAAAGTCAAGGTCAGTCCATCACCCACGTTGGTCTCCTGTTGAAAAAACCGGTTTTAAGCCATGGACAATTATATGTTACTGTTTCAAGAGTAACCAATCGCGCGGGTCTCAAATCCTCATTCTTAATGAAGAAGGTTGCCCAAAGGATGAGACGATGAATGTTGTCTACAAGGAAGTGTTCCATAATTTGTAATGTTTCAAATTCTATGATAATAACATTACATATTGCCATGACTTACATTTATTTCTTATAATTAATGTTCATAATTAACTTATATCCAATTATATTTTATCTATAACGATGTTTACACCCCAAACACAATTCTCGCACCGTGCATCGCACGGGTGCCATACTAGTATTTGGTAAAATAAAACTTCTTAAACCGTTGGAGTTTTTCATCTTTCAACAGTTCCATGGCATTCTTATCAAGTACTCTGGAGATCCTACTGCTAAGATAGTCAAGATCATATATCCCGATTATTTAAATTCAAGTACTGATTTGAATTACCTGAGAGATAAAGCTATTCTTGCTCCAACCCTTGAGGTTGTTGATTTGGTCAATGACTATATGACAAGTTTAAATTCTAAGGAAGCGGCAAGAACATACCTTAGTTGAGATAGTGTTTGCAAATCTGATTCAACTCATGATCTAATAGCAGAGTTACACACTCCAGAATACTTGAATAGTATTAGACTCTCTGGAGTGTCAAATCACAACTTAACTTTGAAGATTGGAACTCCAGTCATGTTGCTGCGTAATATAGATCACTCATTGGGTTTATGTAACGGGACAAGACTCATCATAACAAGGATGTGTGATCACATCTTGGAGGGTAGGGTTTTGAGTGGTACCAGCGCAGGACAAAATTTTTTAATTCCACGCCTATCTTTGACCTGGTCTGATGTTAGGCTACCATTTAGATTTCAAAGAAGACAATTCCCTATTATGGTTTCTTATACAATGACCATCAATAAAAGTCAAGGTCAGTCCATCACCCACGTTGGTCTCCTGTTGAAAAAACCGGTTTTAAGCCATGGACAATTATATGTTACTGTTTCAAGAGTAACCAATCGCGCGGGTCTCAAAATCCTCATTCTTAATGAAGAAGGTTGCCCAAAGGATGAGACGATGAATGTTGTCTACAAGGAAGTGTTCCATAATTTGTAATGTTTCAAATTCTATGATAATAACATTACATATTGCCATGACTTACATTTATTTCTTATAATTAATGTTCATAATTAACTTATATCCAATTATATTTTATCTATAACGATGTTTACACCCCAAACACAATTCTCGCACCGTGCATCGCACGGGTGCCATACTAGTATTTGGTAAAATAAAACTTCTTAAACCGTTGGAGTTTTTCATCTTTCAACAGTTCCATGGCTACAAAGAGACTTCGTTATAAAGAACGACACACAGGACATTCTTGAATTTTACAGATACTATAATCCTTTTCGGTTCAAATATGCATCTGTACAGGGGATATTGTCTATTTGCTCGGGAAGTCATTCAAGATCAACAGTGCTGCACTTGAGAGCAAATAAGAAATTCATATATGGGTGGAACTCAGCTCACTGATCAGCATTAATCCCAAAGATGCGAACTTTGTGCATATGTGGAAACTTTGCAACCACCAGTACAAAAACTGCTACTGTGTTGAGAAACAGCATTGGGTGTTGGTAATCAGTTGTGTGGGACGCTATTAAGTACCTGTCCATCCCAAAACAAAAACAAACAATAGAAACATTTCCATGCTCAGCAGATTGAGGAAATCTAATACAGCCAGGCGTTCAAATAATAACTGCATTTTCATCCATTGTCTTGTACAATTGTGCATTATGCGTATGTGAATACATAAAGAGAAACTGATATTGGACTTTCACTTATTTTAAACTGTGTGGCAGTTCCAGTAGGGTCTTAAAATATACTATGTGGGACAGTACTCATGTGTAAATACAAAGTACTACCTCCGTCCCTCTAAGATTGGGACAAAGGAGAGTGGTGCAATTTTTAAGAAAAGAAGAGTTATGTGGTTGATAATGAATTGATAAATTGAGAATAAAGTAAGAATGAATTAGAGCCATTCAAATATTACCAAATATGGTATGGGACAAATTTAGTAGGATGGACGGGAAAAAATACGGAGTAAGACAATTATAGTGGGACCGAGGGAGTAAAATTTACCACATCCTTCTCCAAAATGAATTTCACAACTGGACTTTCATGGTCTTGGCCTTGATTTTTTCACCGCCATTTTTTATAGTTATATAATACTGCCTCTGTCCCGTTGGAAGGTTCCCATAGCAAAATGGTACGGTTATTTACGCAATAATTAAATAAAGTACTTCGAGTATATTTTGAGAAATAATTTTAATAGGTATATATTATAACGTAGTTAGTAATTACTAATTAGTATTGATAATTGTGATGTTATAAATGTATTGTTTTTAATATTTAATGATTAATTTGTCACTTAAATTGTTAATTTTTTCTAAAATGGAAATGAGAACCTTTATATGGGACGTCCAAAAAAGGAAAGTGGGAACCTTCTAATGAGACGGAGGGAGTAACACAAACTAAAGTGACTTCACATTTCAAATTATGTAGTAATATTATACTCCGTCTTAAACAACTTGATCAAATAACCTTTCATTAAAAATAATATGGAGTAGAATATATGAATACTTCATGATTGAAAGGGATGAATGTTGAATAAAAAGGTCAATGTGTAAAATTAATTTTGGGACATAGCCTCGGAATGACAAGTTTTGGTGAAATTCCCACTATATTTCTTTTTAAATAAATCATATAAGCTACCATTGTTGCTGTAAACTATCACCAGTTTGAGTGCCAGTTCGGTAGCTTGATGGTTTTCCTTGCCAGCCTAATCCACCAAGATTTTTTACTAGGACTACCTCAAATTGACGGCTATATAGCTCATATGAAACAACATACAGCACTCGTATTAGAACTTGGAAGTTTTTTTTTTTACTGAGATGACTAAATGACACTTTTTAATTTCATTTTTTGATTTTTTTCTTTAATTTATTTGAATCTTTTTTAAAATACAATTATAAGTTAAACAATAAGTCAGTAATTACAGTCACAATTTAAGAAAATTTAAATAATTTATTTGAATAATTCCAGTAAAAAAATACCCGTACGGAACAGGTTTTGTTTAAACAATATCTCTTCACTTTTTTTCTAAAACCTGTAACTTTTAACTCCAACATATTTGACACAATTGCAATCTACACGGATTAAGATTTGGGAGATTACCTCATTCAGGACCCGCTATTAAACTAACAGTTCCTACGCATGAAAATAAGAGCGGATATAACAAAAAAATAAAAACAATATCCATCAGTGAGCGCTTGTTAGCAATAGTCAACAAGCCAGTTAGCCAGCACCGCCATCTCATTGATTCACAACAAAAGTTATTCCACACCTATAGATGATGATGTGTCCCTTCATCCCACATGTGCTTCTTTATTTTCATAGCTAGATGAGTATAGAATGTGTTTTGCGATTTACTTTATGAATCCCATCCATATCATTTTTCATATATGTAGTACAATAAGCACACAGATATAGAAAAATAGCACCTGGGTGACTAAGTTATTGCCACAGGGAATAACTGGTTCATGCTCCTGTGCATTCCATCCTCTCCATCCCCAATTCTTTTTAGTTTTAAAAAGCACGCACCAGGCATGACTAGGTGCAAGGCATGGACTAATGATCAAACAATAGCAACAACTAACATGGGTGTAGCAGATTCCATAGAGTGTGACTTCCTAGCTTCTTTCTGACTTTCACCCATCGAGAGACAAGCGCATCAGCCACCTAAGGGATTGTCATCATTCATCAATTTGACAATTTTTTTGCCGCAAGTTTTTTAGAATCATATTTAAAAATAAGGTCAGGTATTTTCCGGAGTTCATAACAACTTCATCTCTTCTTCTTTATCACAAATCTACTTCTTCCCCTTCTCTTTGCAAGTTGCATCGTAATTGCGCCCTCTTTCATGTATGTTTTTCTTTGCCTTTTTCTTGAATTTCTCTTGATCTCTTCCTATTTTCCCACTTTTCCTCTGTAATCTCTTGCTATTTTTTCACTCTTCTCTTAACGCCTTAATATTTTCCCAGTGCTCTGTTATGCTTGACAGTTGACACATGCTCTCCTGCTTTATTGCTCCCATCACATATACATGTCCTCATGTTCTCCTTCCTTTTTAATAAGATAATTACTTTCTTAAGCCTTACTACAATTTGTGTGTATGAGTATATGTGTCGCATGCCTAGTTTTGTATTCCCAGAAAACCAAAACTAACATTATAATTCCAATTTGTAACTAGAAGTTTTTAAATTACTGATTTTGTAATCTTTCTGATAGTCCTAAAACTAAAAGGCTTAATATAATCTTGTGACTGAATTTAGTGTTCAATATGCTTGTTTATATTTTTATGATTTTATCAATAATTTTGGGTAGAAGATGTCGTCTACAAGAAGCATAAGTGTTGTTTAGAAAAGCTACATGCCTAAGTTTCATGAGGTGCCTCCGCCTCACTCCTCGACTCAATTAAACATACACTTCTCATCCTGCCTCGCGCCTTCTAAAACTAATATTCTTTTACCCTAGTATCCCCCTACACATCATAAATCTCATCTCACTTTTTGTTTTTCCTACCTCACCTCCTTTTCTCTCTCGCTCCCTCTCCCACTAGACAAGTACTAAATGAAGAGGAGCCAAGTCCGAAATGACTTCCATCACTTGTTAACTTACGCAGATCTCCATGACAGGCTTTCTGACAGTATTCACATGGACCATCAAGTGGGAAAATAGAGCAGTACTCTAAGACTAGCAAATGCAATATGGATTCTTATTCCTACACACTTACAGTTATTCCTAGATTTGCTTAGAGTAATTTAATCCACAAGTCCGACTGACGCTAGACTAAGGGCCAAATCCCAAAAGTGAAATAGGTCCCCTGTTTCTATGCATCCGACCACACCAACCCATTAGTGCATGAAACCATATCCAAGCTTGCCCTTTGTGGAGTAACTATTAACTACAACAGTACTGCTACGAACCTAATTATTCACTAAGGCCTAAATTTTAATACATCAAAGACTAAGCCCTTAAATTATTTAAAGCACGCCTCGAGATAAGGCACTTCAGAAGTAAGGAAAAGTTTCCGTAAATCATAGGAATATATACTTTGTAAGTAATAATTTTATTTTTCATCTACCACTCCAACTATTTGCATCGCTGAATCTAACAAGAGAGTGAGAGACATCAAACACTAGGCCTCGTATGTCAGCATAAAAAAAGTAGGGCAGTGAAGAATATACTCACAGTACGACAGGGACAACTGTAAGAAACTTTCTATTGCGTGTGAGCTGCTTGCCACTCTCTATCTGTTCCCACCAAGTCAACCTGTTGTAAATACCCTGGTCATCTGCAAAAGGCGTTCCTTTCTTCCAGTGAAAGAAATGGTATGTTATCTGCATGAAAGACGAAATAAAAGTAGTGATAATCTAAGAGAGATGCACATTAACGCCCATTCAATGATTTGTCCTTTCGTCCATTATACATGATCACATATTCCCCCAAAGACAACACCTTGCATCTTTCACCACTAAAGAGCCTAATGGAATAGTTACCGGTTAAGACATACATGTAACAAAAATTATCAGTTGCAGGAACCCAGAATTCATGTAACTAAAGAATCAGCTAGATTCTCCATCATAAATCCGTCAACTATTTCAAAGATAGATCATGAAATTGCATACAAATCTATTTCAAAGAAGGATTTTTATCAAGATTCTAGGATTAAATGGAACTAAAAAGCATATTAGGTTTGGCAGTAGAGTATTCAGTAAAATCCACATCCACTAATAACAAGTTGCAACTACAATCTCTCAAGTCCAAGCCTCTAATTACAAACACATACCCATCAATTAGCGTAAAGAGAGAAGTAGATCAATATAATCGGCCAATTTCGGAGTAATCTCGAAATACCAGTTAAACTGTTTATTATAAACATATACGTACGACGAAATGAGAGAGATTGACGATTGTCCAGGCCATGCCGGGAGAGCAGCCAAAGACGGAAAGGACGACGAGCCATGAGAAGAAGAGGATGAGGATGTAGGTAGACCACACCCCTGGATACGTGAACCACTCCGTATTTCGATTCAGATCCGTCGACGGCGCCGCCCTTACATACAAATTGGCCATCTGATTCAGGGAAGGAAGCGCGCAGATAGAAATTGGAAGATCCGAAGATTGAAGCACTGGAATCGGTACGCTAATTCCTAATCAACAAGGAAAGTACGCCGTATCTATCACTGTGCGAGAAGCGATTGCAACTTTGGTGTTGCTTTGCGTGGAGATATTCTTCATTGCATATTACTCCGTATGTAGTTAAAAATTGATTTTGATGTGTTACGAAGTAAATGTTCAGTTGCAATTTATAACTTGCTCTTAAATTAGCTTTTACTGATCCTTTCACAAGGTAGGCCGTATTTTTTTTATGTACTGGACTACTAAGTACAGAAGTATGAACTATGGACGAGATAACTTATACTTCCTTCGTCCCAATTTGACGGTTCTCTTACGATTTACGAATCTTGACCGACGATAAAGTAAATGAATCAATATTCGCACTCGAATTATTTGTAGCAAATAAAATTTGCATATTCAGAAACTGCATCATAAGTTTTACAAAATCGCAAAAACCTGAATCAAATTTGATATAAAAAGTAAACGAATAAGAGAGATTTGTGTTGACTGAGTGAATATGTACTAGGATCATCAAATTGGGACGGATGTAGTACTCTCTGTATTGAATAAAGGAGTGTTTGCGAAAAGTTAAAAAAAACGTTGGGGATGATAACTTCTACTTAAATTAATCACTTAAAAGCTAACAGCTTGAAGCAGGTTGGAGGTGCTTTAAACAAACTGTTTTCACTTTTTCTATTACACAAAAAACACTTATTTTATCAAACACTACCAACTTTATTTTTCCAGAATCACTTTTTTCTCAAACACTACCAACTTTTACTATTATACACTTTTTTCAAAATCACTTTAAAAAAATCACTTTTTAAAGTAGAAGCAATCACAAATACTCCCTAAAAACAATAGTTTCTGCCAAGCACCTTGTGGTTCAATGACATCATTGTGACACTCCCAAGAAGGAAGTCACAAGTTCGAAACTCCCAAGAAAGAAGTCACAAGTTCAAAACTCAACCCAATCAAGGATGTTAGTATTTAACATTGAAGTATTAAACACATACTATGAGAGTCTAGAAAATCTAGCAAAAAACAGTAGCTTCTTTTATTTTGATAAAAAAAATTAAGGCACGTTTCTTACATAGGAATAAAAATATAAGTACTCTCTCTAGAGAGATGATCTAATATTTTATTATAGTCGTAGATGAATGAAAAGATTATAGGAAAGAACAATAATCCAATTACATATATAATTTTTTTCTATAACAAGTTTTTTTCAGGGAAAATTAGTTAATTAATATGTAGTACTCCCTTCATCTCGAAATAATTGTCCTGCTTTGACCATCACACAGATTAAGAAAATGAAGTTGACTTCACACTTTAGCGACATTGTTTGGCACTGTAGCGACACTGTTTGGCACTGTAACGACACTGTTTGGCACTGTTTTGCATTGTTTGACACTGTTTTCTATAGATTTATTTACCAAATAAGGAAAGTTTCAAAATAGGACAATTATTTTGGGACATCCATTTTGGGAAAGTAGGACATTTATTTCATGAAGGGGGATCAGACCAAACTTGATGATCACACAAAGAAACGACAACTCTAGCATGGTCATGAGCTACACGGTTCAAAGATCGCTACACATGAGTAAAAGAAATACTAGAAAAACTAGACGATATAACTCTAATGTCGTCAATAAGCAAACCCAAATGTGAATCATTTGTTCGAGATTTGATGCATGAAACAATCTTGAGGGCATCTGATCCAACGTCGATATTATCCCACCCCTCATCCTTAAGCCAGCTCAACGCTTCCCTGATGGACATCGATTCCACCACCTTTGGTGAAAACCCGCCAAACCTGCTACAGGTTTCTCCAACGACAAAGTGACCTCCGTTGTCCCTAAGAAACCGGCCCATACCTCGAGCAGCACTAGCAAAAACGCTAGCATCTGTATTCAATTTTAATTTTCCAAGCCTCGATCTAGACCAGTTCGTCAGGTTCCATTTGTTCCATCTTTGAATTTCCATTTGAGCTCTACGTCAGCCTTCCAAAAAGGTTTTGGCTTCCGCAACTACACTCCCCGCTGAACTGTTTTTGTGCTCCCAACATTTCAGGTTTCTTGCTCGCCAAATGCTCCACGCCACCATAACAAAAACACATCGGTAATCTTCATCATGCGGCAGAAGAACTTCTCCACCCACACTGAAAAACCCTCGCCCCCAACCAATGAAAGATCCCAGCCAAGACTCCTCCAAACATTATGTGCTAGCGGACAAATGCAGAAAGTGTGCATCAGGGTTTCAACTCCCTGATCACAGACTTGGCATACATGCGAACAATTCACCCTCCGAACTAAAAGATTTTTCGGTATAGGTAAATGTCCCGCACAAGCTTGCCAGAAAAAGGCTTTTACTTTCGGCGGAATATGAAGTTTCCAGATACTGGTCCAATATGCAAAGAGGTTCTTCGGATAATCTCCCGATAGAGCCCGGTAAAAACTCTTTACGGTGAAATTACCTTTTTCTTCCAAAGGCCAAAAGACCATGTACGGTACCTCTCTGACGCTCAACGACATTCCCCTTATAAGTTCTCTATCACGCTCGTTACAATGTACCTCAAGCAGATCTTCATCTCGTGTTCTAGCATTGAGTTCAATATGTCCTGCCACCGTTGTCATCTCAAGCCCTTCAATAACCTCCGAGGATAGCCATGGATTTGAATCGTCTGGGAGCCAAGGATCCTTCCAAATATTCACAGATTTGTCATCTCCTACCCGCCATCTAAAGTTGGCTTTAACAACAGATTTTGCTTCAAAGATACTCCTCCAAACAAAGGATGGGGAACCACCTATCTTAGCATCCAAAAAAGAGGAGTGAGGAAAATACCTTGCTCGAAACACCCTTGCAACCAAGGACTCCGGTTCCGTGACTAATCTCCATGCTTGTTTAGCCAACATTGCGATATTAAACTCGTGGAACCTTTTGAAACCCATTCCCCCAAATTTCTCCCGAACACAAAACCGCTCTCAATTTGTTCGCCGAATTCCTTTGCTCGCCTGCCCTTGCCACCAAAACCATTCATAGTCCTCTCAATTCCTCCACACAAATAATGTGGTAAAGGGAAGACATTCGTTGCGTAACTCGGCATAGCCTAAAGCACTATTTTGATCAACACTTCACAACCAGCTCTTGATAAGAATTTATGATTCCAACTGTTGAGTCTTTTGATAACACATTAATAAAAATTTATTCCTGAAGGATTAAATCACATTAATATTGTATTAATTCCAAAGAAAAATAATCCCGAGTCGATGGTTGATTGGAGGCCAATTTTACTTTGTAATGTTTTATTTAAAATTTTCTCCTCCATGGTATATACTTCGAAGCGGTAAAAAGTCAGGCCCATGTTCAAAAAATATTCACTACATGAACGCTCATCCTAAACTAAAAAATGGGAATTGAAATTTGCACCTCACTTTTTGGGTGATACTGGGCTTTGCATCTATTTTGAAAAAACTTTGATTTTGCACCCAACACATAATATTTTGTGAAGATTTTTTTTTGAATGGGATGCAATGTCATACTCTTTCCGTCACTTAAAACTTTGGAAACTTTCATTTTTTGGATGTTCCACTAACTTTGCAACTTTCCCCTTTAAACAAAGAATTTGTGGGTTCGGTTAATTCTCTCTCCTCTGCACAAATCTCAACCACACAGTTTTTACTTTATTAATCTCCGTGCCTGTCAAACTTGGCCAAGTTTTAAGGGACGGAAGTAGTATGTTTTTTAAGTGGAATGGACCAATGGGGTGCAAAGTCAAAAGTTTCGAAAATGAGATGCAAAGTTTAATACTACTTCCATCCCAAAATACTTAGCCAAATCTTAAAATTTGGACCATGAATTTGATTAGTACTCCGTATAACTTTATGAAAGTTAAAAACTTTATACTTTTAAGAAAGCGCTTTTAACAAATACTCCCTCCGTCCCTATAAATCCTTCCCTGTTTGACCCGGACCGCTTTTTAATGCAAGGCATAAAATGCTTTGACTTTCCATAAACACCCTTGTGCTTGGCTGAATAGGGGAGGGGGTAAAAAAATTACTCCACTCAAACAAATGGGAAAGTTAGTTGGACTTGATAGATGTGATCAAGACCAATTCCAAGCTCTCTGCTCGATCTCCTGCCGCCATGGTGAACGTTCCAAAGACCAAAAAGACATTCTGCAAGTCCAAAGAATGCAAGAAGCACACATTGCATAAGGTCACACAGTACAAAAAAGGAAAGGATAGTCTTGCAGCTCAGGGGAAGCGTCATTATGATCGTAAACAATCGGGTTATGGTGGATAGACCAAACCAGTCTTCCACAAAAAGGCCAAGACCACAAAGAAGATTGTCTTGAGGCTGCAATGTCAGGGATGCAAGCATGTTTCTCAGCACGCAATCAAGAGGTGCAATCATTTTGAGATTGATGGTGACAAGAAGGGGAAGGGAACATCTCTTTTTTAAATTAGTCTTGGAATATCATATATTGTTTTATTTTGTTTGTTATATCATGGAGGTTCTAATGCAACAATTTAGTTTTGTCAATTTTGTTGGTTTTGTTGTAATGGTCAAGTGCATTAGAGAATGATATGTATTATGACTGATATTTCTGAAATGTCAAAGTGCTACTTTTAGTTCAAAAAAAATGATAGATGTGATCAAAGAGTGAATAGCAGAACATCCAAAATTTGATTCTAATACACATTCCCTCCTATTTTTGGAAAGAGTTTCTAATTTTCCCTACTACAAATACTCCAATTTCCCTATTCTATCTCCCATTACATACACTACACACACATTGCGCACACACTGCACTAGACACTGCACACACACGCACAAAACAAATGACAACAGCAGTTCATCTTCCATAATTGACAGCTTCCATAAATGTGGATTCCTCGGCCTTCACCTTTCATTAGTGCTCCTCTTTCATCTTCTTCACCCACCAACCTGCACATAACAATAAATGAGGGCCATTCGTAAGAGGCAATCAACAACAACAAAAGTAAGAGATTGTCTAATATCGAAAGGGAGACTATAGTTAATGAAATCCTACTCAGTGCAAAAAGAGACATGTTTGGGGAGTTGTTAGCTCAGAAAGGTGTTTTCACTAAACTGACAACTCAATTTGGAGTTACCGGAAGATCTATTTTCAGCGTATGGGCCATAGCCAAAAACCAACTGAAGAAAAGGGGAGGGGGTGAATGTAAGAACTAGGTGGGCTGGCAATTCTGGCAGGAAAAGGATTGAAGTGGATCTAAGCTCCATCTCTGAAATCCCACTATATAAAAGGACCACTATCAGGGCATTAGCTGCTGCCACTGCCATTCCAAAGACATGTTTGCACATATGTTTAAAAAAGGTATGCTCAGAAGTCACACAAATGCTAATAAGCCTTTCTTAACAGATGCAAACAAATTAAACTGACCAGAATACAATTCTGTTACAGGCAACTTGACAATTCAAATCCATGTAAACCAACATTTCAGAAATTTCAAAATGTGATACACATTAATGAAAAATGGGTTTTCATGTCAAAAACTACACAAAGGTTCTACATGGGTTTGTAAGAGCAAGATCCTCACAGGGTATGCTAGTCAAAGAGGTTCATAACTAAGGTCATGTCCCTAGGAGTATTAGGCAGACCTATATTTTAAGACAGTGGTGAAGTACTTTGGGATGATAAAATATGCATGTTCCCATTCATTCAAAAGGTATCAGCTAAAAGGAGAATCAAGAATAGAGATGCAGGGGGTGATGGAAACAAAACCTATAGTTAGCATGACAAAGGAAGTGTTCAAAGACATGTTAATCAACACTGTCATACTAGCAATTAAAGCTAAGTGGCTTGAATGCTTAAGCAAGGATTGGTCAGACATATCTGGTCATCACATCACCCATACAAGGAATGCTCTGACATATATGGTCATCACACCACCCATACAAGCATTGGTCAATCATATATGGTCATCACAACACCCATACAAGGATTGGTCAGACATATATGGTCATCACACCACTCATACAAACATTGGTCAGACCTATATGGTCATCACACCACCCATACAAGCATTGTTCAATCATATATGGTCATCACAGCACCCATACAAACATTGGCCAGACCTAAATGGTCATGACAGCAGCCTATCACCAACCTTACTCAACCCATATGGACATCACAATTGATAGCCTAAACAGTGGTCACAGAACATGAACCTAGATACATACAAACCAAACATCACACATTCCTTAACCAGCCCACATATTCATCATTACCAACAAATTCAGAAAAACAAACACCATATCTTCATCATTGCTTCCCCAAACAAACACTGCATTACACACACAAACACTGCACTACACTGTAAGGCAGACAAACAAGTCCATAACAAAAGTCTCACACAAACATATGAGAAGTCAAACATACGAAAAGAGATTTAGAAAGAAACTCCCCTGATTGCGAAAGAACTCATACATCCACGTCCCACATCCTAGATTCCCAGCCAGGTAGGATGATTTTTAAGAACGCCTCTAGACGAGGATTTGAGCGTAGAGGGTGCATTTCCACCTCTTTCCGTCTTTTCTCCTTTTGCTCTTCACTGTCCGGAATTAGAACCTCCTTTTCCTGTTGACCATCCTCCTCCTCTTCACTGCCCGGAACCATTAGCTCCATCAAACCTTGACCATCGTCCTCATCCCACGCCTCTTCGTTGTCTGGAACCAGAAGGTCCACCGAAGCTTGACCGTCATCCACATCGGCCTCCACTTCGATGTACGGAACCACAAGGTCCATCAGACCTTGACTATATTCATTGCCTGGCTCGATTTCACTGTCCGACACCATCAGCACGCCCATGCAAGCATTAGATGGACCTAGATCTTCACATAGGATTTCAGAGGTTGATTCTAGATCCATGGAGGTCGAATGTTACGTTAGGGATTTGAAATAAGGACAGGCGATTAGATCAACTGAGAATCTAGGGTTGTTGTGGAATTGAAATTAGAGAAGGACGTGAGACGATGGATCGGAGAGGGACGAAAAAGTGTAGGAGGGGAGGCGGTGCATCGGAAGTCTGAGAGACACAGAGAAAGGGTGAGATAATGCGAGAGAGTGAACAATCAATGGACCGAACAAAGACAGGAAAGAGAGTAAGTGGGGAAAAAAGTAATTGAAGGGTAAATATCAAAAGGGGCAAAATAGGGTTTTTAGTAGTAGAAAATTTCCTTTTTTAGTAGGTGGAAAGAATTTTTTGGAACAACTCAAAAAGAAAAGTGAACAGGATTTATAGGGACGGAGGGGAGTAACATTTTAATATCATTTTTATATTATAAATAATTTCCAATAAATATATATAGGTGGTCAAATTTTTGAATTTGACTAAATATTTTAAAAAGTAGGTAGTATTACAAAAAAAAGTGAGGTGAGTTCGTGCATGCTAGGGCGAGTCTAATCGTCTAAGCAGTCAAGTCGAAGTCTAGACCTGCTGCCGCTCACGCCCGTAGGCTTTCTCCACTTCGTCGGAAAGCTTGAATCGGCTGAATCGCCTCTATAATACTTTTATTTCTTTTCCACGTGCAGCAGTGCCCTACTTCCCTGTGCCCCTCGCCCGATTCCGAGTCCCGCCCTGCGCGGCTGCGCCATCCGGTCTTCCCCTGCCTGCTCGCTGAGTCGGTCTTCTGAATTTTAGGTATGTGTTTTACTTTTAGTTCAGGTATGTATTTTACTTTTATTTAGTTCAGCTTTATGCCTTTTCTGGAATATGAGAGTTCTGTTGATGTGATGTGTGAATTCAGAAAGATTGCTCCCTAGATTTCTGGAATTTAATTGTTGTGAATTTTCAGGCTGTTGTGAACTATAAATTCAGCTTTAGTTCGCGGAATTGTGATCTGTTATTAAATGTGAATATTGTGACTTGTTTGAGTTAAGCTTTAGCCCTTTAATTCGATACAGTTGAGGTTGTTCTTATGATTCGTGAATTCTGAATTCTGGGATATGCACTTGACCAATTCTAAATAACATTGGGGGTTCATCTAAGGATTCTCAGTAAACTATGCGTGAATAATACTGGTCTTTGGGCAATTGTTATGTATTCTTCCTCTACCATACAATTTTTTTATAAGGTGAATGTAACTAGAGATGTTACAGGTGGGAAAATTTGTGTAGGAAGTGCTGGTCAGGGTCTCAGGGAGACTAGATGAGTAACACATGCCAAAGTCTATTTTTTTCAATACAGCGCGAGATGGGTTTTCATGGTTTTAGCCCTTTAGATTCTTTCCGATTACTAAAAATTTTAAAAACGAGTAGCCAAATCAATCTGTTTTATTAATGTACTACCTCTGTCCCACTAACATTGGGACATGAGAGGTAGCACGGTTATTAAGAAAAGTGAGTTTATGTAGTTGATATTAAATTGACAAAGTAAGAATAAAGTAAATGAATTAGAGCCACACAAACTTCACCAAATTTTGTATGGGACAATCTTGGTGGGATTTCTGGAAAAGAAAAAATGAGACAATCTTATCGGGACGGACGGAGTAGTATGCAAGGTTACCATTTAGGTGGTGTTTGGAAATCAACCTTTCAACCACCTTTTGACTTTCTGGATTGACTTTAAGTGCGACAAGTAGCGATAGTAGATCATGGTTGTGTATCTCATTGTAGTAATAGACAAAGAAGAGGAAGCATCTAGTTTTGAGACCATCTTTTTTTTTTTAAATTAATGAATGCTTTCAAATCAAAAATGCATTTTTTTGTTCATTCTTTAAGACAATTTCCATGCTTACATTAAATATTTGTATGATTTAATACGGACCTTCTCTTGACAGGAAAAATGAGGAGAAAATGATGAAAAAATGAAAATCATACATGTGAAGAGCCAGTTATAAATGCATAAGGAGTACTGAGTTTGTCATTTCTCTCCTTTTTCTTGAACATTTTTACGCTAGCATGGCTCATTGGTGCTTGGTCATATTACATCTAGTTGATCAGCATCTCAAAGTTGTTACATTTGATTAGCTATTAATCATTTGCATTCTTCATGCATAAAAAATATATCCTGTACTCTCTACCCATGTTCAGTCTAATAGCTTTGCATAATGCCTAATGCCAATTAGACCTTGAAGTGGTTAAAAATAAAGCTGATATGATTCAAGTTTTTTTAAAATGCTTATAGCCTGTATGTTGACATTTTTTAAATGGGACTTTCTTTGGGTTTCTTCTGAGGTAGTACACCGTTGAAGAAGTAGTATGCGATTCCCACCGTATAATAGCAAAGAAATTGCCTTCCTATGATATGGCCTTGAAACGAAGAGGCAGAGATAGATTACAGTTGATGAAGAAGTCACTATGGTTTTGTGTATAATAATAGAGGTATTGTTGTAAAAGCCTGAATGACATATTTCTATTTTTTGGACTCAAAATGTATCACTTTTTGTTTGAAAGCTATAATCACCTTTTAAAGAAAAAAGGATGAACCACATCCCCGACTGCCCCAGCACCATTCTGTTAAATGAGTGGATGTGACTATAATCACTTTATGTATAGGACGGACTATAGGAGGCTTTATAACCTCAAGGGATAGCCACTTCCATAATCAAAATTTGTAATTACTACTTTGTGCTTCATAATTAGTTTTGTAGTTAGTTTGCTATCCTGCGCAATGCATGACTAAAAGACTACTGTCTCAGTTAACTAGGTTAAATGGAAACTGTTTAGGAGTGGTTAAATGAATACTTGAACGTCTAGTTTTTTAGACTGTCACATCTAAAATTTTCATGGCATTCTATGTGCACCCGAGCCATAACCTTGATGTCCTATTTTCCGTGTCTCCCCCTTTATATTATGCTACGCTTAATTCCCGGTAGAGGTGAAGTGTTATTTCTGAATTCCTATTCATTATGGTGGAAGCAGCCAACCAGGCCTTCTTCCAATTTTTAAAATTTGTTTACCTACTTTTGTTTTATATTTTATCACTCACTTCACTTATTTGGGTTACTTTGTAGGATCAGTACTTTCCACATCAGTGTAGGACTTATTAGCCAAGGGGATGGCTGAGCGGCATGCTATGGACCAGCCTGTTCTAAAGGATGATATGATTGCCTGTGTCATGGCTCTAGAAGCTGCATTGCTTCCGTGCCTACCTGCCAGAGAACTCCAAGCAATTGACCGTTCTGCTCATCCTTATCACCAGAGTCAGTGATTCCAACTCTATTCCTCGATGTAAATACCCTGTCAATTTTATTTGAACCAGATTAAACAAAATTATGAAATAAGAATATTATGCTGGTTAGTCAAGTGTGGAAACTTTATTTGAACCTTGTCAAAAGAAGACAAATTCACAGAGTATAGAAACTTTAGTTACACTTGGATCGAGTGTTTAGGAGGGGAAGGCATCATTGGATTTTACCTTTTGGTATATATTTGAGATTTTATAAAAAATGATTGACTCTAATATGATATGCTGTCGTATAACATTTCCATTACATATTATTCATTTTTAGAAACATTTTTCGTCAACTATTCAAAGCATCCGCCTCCAAGGCCTTCTTAAATCTCCATGCAAATAGACCTTTGGTTCAAGTGCAGCAGGCATCTCAATTTTTGTAAATCCTTTTCATTTTCTAGTTACATCTTCTCCGTCAGTGTGTCTTTTATTCCATCAACCTTCTTGCTTGCCCAGTTGCACTATTTCGGTGGGGAGGGAACTGTAGGGGTAAAATCAGTTTTACTAATTTATCAATATTTTATATTAGAAAATAAGTTCTTATATTATTAGTTAAACAGTGCACTTCGTTATGGTTTCCCACTTTTATATTCATTTTAATCAACAAAGGTGGAAGTTAAATTATTAATAAAAATAAATATCACCCCCCTTCCCTGCCCCCAAACCATACAAGGGGCTAGTGATTTATGCTTCTATATAAAAATCTAATTGCTCAACTAGGTGATTCTTTTACTCTTTTAGTTGATGTTGAGAGGCATGCTAGAGATTTTATGGACGCGGCAAAAAAGCTTCAACTTTTTTTTATTGGATTGCAACGTCAGGATCAGCCAAGCAGAGCAAGTTGTCTCCTAAAGGTAATTTGATTATAACTCAGATGTGCCTCAATTGCCTCAATTACCCCATGATATACCCCTATATTTGACATTGCACCACGAATTACTTCCTTCAATATTGCAACACAAAGCTAGCTGCCAAATTTGAATGCAAGCCATGGGGTGCAAAGTCTAACGGATGGGACACTCTGTGGAGGGCATCCGTGGATTATCAAAAGAATGACTTCCCTAGATTAGTTTCTCACTTGTCATTTGCATTGATCCCATAATTGTCTTCCCATTTCTTTTAAGGGAAAGAGTTTTTTTTTTATATTTTTCTTTGTTTTTTAAGTAACTCTTGACCTTATAATTTTTGTTCTCCTAGAAAGGGTACCAAAAGCATAACGGGAAGCTAATTTTAGGAATGAATAACAGGGTAAACTATTGGGGGAGCAAACTCAAAACTTTCTCATTTTATATGGCCCCACAAGTGCTCCATCTTAACCCACTTTTGTCCCAACATATGTGTTGGGGCCAGTCTGTGGTTCGCCAAGCACCCAATCTACTATATTCTGGTATGAATCATATGATGTATCTCTTGATAGGAGATTTCGACCATGGAAGAAGAGTTGAAAACGAAAAGGGAGATGATAAGTAAGCAAGAGAGACTTATACAAGAATGGAGGGAGCAATTGGGCAACCAATTGAATGAACACATCACTGAGTTGGAAAGGGTTTGAGAAAATGGGATGAATTATATGCTTATGTTAATCGACCCCAAATACTTTTGAAAATAAGGCTCAGATGTTGTTGTTTGGTTTCTACTTTCTACTATGCAATCGAGTCCTATGTCAATAATTTCCGTAGCACAATTTGATTGATCTGTTATGGACCCTCCTTAGCTACCAAGCTTTTATACTTTGCTTTTTAATGAATCAGTTAGGGTGTGTTTGATGCACCTGAAGTGAAATGGAAAGAACAAATGCAGAAGAAAATTAATTTCAAATGTTTGGCTTTACCTTCGACAGAAAATATCTACGTAGTATATATTTAACTTTTTTACTTTTATGGAGATTTATTAAATTAATAAAAAAGAAAGTGCAAATGCTAGAGAAGAAAAACGCTAAAGAAGGAAAAATTAGAGAACAAAATAAAGCTGAAGGGGAAAACGCTAATGGAAGAAAAAGGAATATCTATAGATTTAATAATTGCATTTACCTTTAAGATCTAACAAGTCATGTATAGAAAGAACTTATATATTATTATTATTATTATTATTGTAGTACAAAAAACATGTAGATCAGAGTTGTTGATTTCTGTTATCAATGGTGCTTTGTGTACATGCCGTGCACACTCCCCGCCGGCGTTATGTCTGCACAAACAATTTTTTTCGTTTTTGTAAAGTGATTTGTCGGTAACATAGACAAATATTGTCTGTAGCAAAGATAACAATGTTTGTTCGTGATCCAGACAATTCACTTTAAACAATAATAAAAAAATAATTATCTGTGCACAGATAAAGAGAAGATACACGTGACATGTACAAAACAAATTACTCCCTCCGTCCTGAATTGAATTGCAAACTTTGACGACACAAGGATTAAGAAATGATAATAAATGATGCCTTCTTTTTATACTTTTACCCATCTTTCTAAAAGTAGATGCCTTTAAGTTAATGGAGAAAAAGTAAAAGTAAGAGTAAATTTGTCACTTTATTCTTATTTACATACCTAAAATAGAAAGTGTAAAACCATTTTAGGACAACCAAAAAAGAAAATTTTGCAAATCAAATTGGGACGGAGGGAGTATTCCTCTGTTATCGATGTCCGAGCCTAGAGTTTAGAGGTCTCTTGGTATTGCAGAATTACAAAAGAAATACTGGGATACAATAGGCATTTAATATACTACGTACTACTACGTATATTATTTAAATCTAATCAAGGGCTATGAATAGTAGACTTGCGACTCCATTTAGAATTGGCACATTTTATTTCAAAAGATGTCGTGGAGGCCTTCTTAATGGTCATGGTAAAATAACCGAGGTGTAATTAGAGATTTGTGGGCTATGAATAGTAGACTTGCGACTCCATTCACTCCAATTTTAGTGATAAAATAGGAACTACTTACCTATGACTTCTTGTCAAATTGGGTATAAGAGGTGTAATTAGAGATTTGTGGCCAGAGTTCATAGATTCAAGTCCAACTGTGAAACTTTGGTGGAAAAATTAGTATACATGAAGGCTGTGTTTGGATACTAGCGTCTTGAGCAAAACGCCACTTTTTAACGAAGGAAACACTGTTATTTTTAGCGTTTTGGCCAGAAAATGCCAAAATATAAACAGCTCCATAATGCTATCTTAAATATTGGAATGTGATGACAAGTTGACAGCCCCATGGACCGGACTACTACTCTTTACAAGCCAATGCATGGAAAAAGGTTAGGAATTACGTATGTTTTTCCCATTAATAGTCTCATCTCTACAAAATTATTACTTAGTACAAAACTTTGGTGGAGCGAATGACACCTTTTAATTTTGGTCTTGATGGAGTATATGGCCCAGGGACCCCCGGCCTACATACTTCCTCTACTACAATCAGGCCCAACAGACCCAAACGGGCCAAGCCCAGAAAAATGGAGCTCTAAGCAGCCCACAATACGCAAAGGGGTGCCTTCGGCCCCATGGTCGAAGGCTACCAGTGACGGAATCGAGCTCAGAAACATCACAGGAGAACAAGGCTTGAAAATCAAGCCTTCGGCAACTGCAGCCCTCGGCAGGTAGGAGCCCTCGGTTAGAAGAGGCATCACAGGAGAACAAGGCTTGAAAACCAAGCCTTCGACAACTGCAGCCCTCGGCAGGTAGGAGCCCTCGGTTAGAAGAGGCATCACAAGAGAACAAGGCTTGAAAACCAAGCCTTCGGCACCTGCAGCCCTCGGCAGGTAGGAGCCCTCGGTTAGAAGAGGCATCACAGGAGAACAAGGCTTGAAAACCAAGCCTTCGGCACCTGCAGCCCTCGGCAGGTAAGAGCCCTCGGTTAGAAGAGCCTTCGGCCCAGCACCCTTCAGCCGAAGGCATCCACCTCGACAGAATATCCTCTTCACATGCGCCTGGATCACCGTACCAAGTACAAACGTCACATCCAACCACCACATTTAATGCGGCCACATGCGAGTGCCAGTGCCACCCCGGTCGAGGTGACCCCTCGACCACCAGAAAACTGACACGTGTCCTTATCTAGCATTTATTACTACTATAAATAGCACCCCTTTCCCTCATTGTAAACCACGCTTAATACATATCGAATATACACTCTCTCTCTTACTTATTTGCTCTGACTTCTCTCTAGTTATTCTCCGCAATAACCCCTCGGATAAGCTACCCCCGGGTACACTGTCCATCAGGTCTTTTGGAAGTTATTGAAATGGCTCAATCAACCTTATTCAATAATGAATCTCTTGCCCAAAAACTTGTTAGAGGTTATTCTACCTGTGGGCGTACCTCAACTGATAGCAAGGGAGTGCCACAAGGTTTAGGTCCCGGGTTCGAATCCCGGCAACTGCGATGAGAGGTTACTATGCTAAAAATGCATAGGGCCTCTGCAAGTACCGGGAACAGAATCTCACTCTCTATCTGTCAGATTGGGATTATAGTCCAATTTACATCATCCCAACGTACCGTCCGGTCGGGGTTGGGGGCCTCAGGAATGAGGTGTCATCCTTTTTTGTTAGAGGTTATTCTCGATAATAACAAGATTTTTCGACGGTGTATGATCAAGTTGGACATCATAAAGACATATGGTATGTTGTCTTGTCTAAATTTGTCTTTTCTTGAGCATGTTTTGATTGGTCTAGCGTTCCCTCAATCTTTGTCAGATTCCATTTCTTGAATAGCTATAGACTTTAATTACAGTTTTCTTTTACTATTTGATTTTACTCTCAGATACAGTTTGCTTCCTTTTATCAGCCTTCTGTTTTTGGAGATGAATCCAGGAGGAACCAATGGTGTGTGATGTTTTGATCTTTAATACGATGATGAAGGCCGTCTTATAGGTCACTTTTAAATGGGGCCCACAAAATTAATATGGAATGTGTAGATAGTACTCACATAATTTTAGTATTTGGATTTACTTGGTAGCTAGTTTGGCCCTAAAGCTCTGGATGAGATGAAAGTTGATATTTTTCACATTTTAATACGTAGTATGCAACATTAGTGTCTTATAATGCTTAGACGTGCGTACCAGCTGATCACAGCATTTGGTTATTGTACAAAATGCGTTCTCCGTACTTCTACGGCTAGGCATGTCTACTACCAAGGAGCCATTGGGCCAGCGGGTCCAGTGCAAGGGTGGACACCTACCTAGCCAGGACTCTAGCTAGCTGGGCCATATCATATCCATCACTAACAAAGCTAAGCTAAGGTCAATAGCGAGCGTACGTTGCACTAGTTGAGCCTCACTCCCCGCTCGAGTCCCACAGGGCCCTGGCACTACCACAAGTGTTTGCAATCATCTGCCATCTTATCCTCTCCAGATATGAGCCGGACAAAAGCTATACATGCCCAAGCAAGTCAAAACAAGAAGGATAGAAGCCCAATATATTTACCCACCGGGCCGCTCCTGTATTTTACACCAGTAGCCAAAGTACGCTACCACGGCAACAGTGGAGGACCTAGAGGGGAATGGGGGCAGCGCCCCCGCTTCCTGTCCCGGAAAAGAGTACTGCATACTAAATATTATTAGTACCGGTTTGATAAGTGCTACCTAGTTGAAAATTATGGAATACTCTACGTACTCTCTACGTTCTTTTTTAGTTGCAACGGTCAATATTTCACATTTGTCAACGCACGTCTTTGACTGTAATTATATCTTAATTCTATTAGTAAAAAAATATTAAAAATCAGATTTTGAATATTTGTAATGAGATGAATTGAACAATATTTTTTTAAAAAATAGTTTTCATAAAATAATAGCGTAAAATGCAGTCAAAGTAGAGCATGTGAATAGTGTAAAATTCAACATATTGTGATTAAAACAGAACGGAGGATAGTGTTAGTTTTAGTATGAGACTATGAGTAGAGTTGGACTGGGGTCGGAGAAAGTCGCCAAATGGAGTGGGCCGTGGTGACTTACACGTTGCCAATTTGTTTGGCGTTTCTGCCTACTACGGGAACAAGCCGCAATAGACAGTGCTTATACCGTGGAACCGGTGCATGGTGAGCACCATGCACCCTTTGTTATTTTTTATTTTTCCTTTTCTTAAAATTGTTAATTTTTTTTTTTATTTTTGATCCGATTTTTATAAAATTTATATCAAATTTTTTCATTTTTCATGATCTTTCAAATGAGACCAATATTGTCTATGTAATTTTAATTTTTTACATTCATACATTTTTTTGTAATATATTTTTATATGCATACACTTTTTCTATAATATTTTTTTTATCACTTTTATATGTTTTTAGAGGTTTTTAAGATATTGAGTTTATTTATTTTGCTTCTAGCTTGGAGTTACATTTGATAATATACGAAGTTACATCATCTTATACTCCAGTTACAAGTTATTATATGTGAGTTACATCTTGTTATGTGTGAGTTACATCTTGCTATACACGAGTTACATACTTTTATGTGCGAGTTACATGTAATTATGTGTGAGTTACATCTTGTTATGTGTGAGTTACATCTTGTTATACACGAGTTACATACTTTTATGCGCGAGTTACATGTAATTATGTATGAGTTATATCTAATTATTTGTGATTTTTTACTTATCTTTATCTTGAACTAATTCAATTATAACTGAATTAATTTTTTTCTTTGCCAATTTAATACAAAATTTTATTAATCCACATAAAAAAAGTATATTGTATTTCATATTCATACATTATTTTTCAAATGATAAAAATGAAAGATGTAGCATGAGTTTATTTCATGGTGTAACCCACATACATTAAGATGTAACTCGCGTATATTAAGATGTAATTCGCGTACAATAAGATGTAACTCGCGCAGAAGAAGATGTAACTTCATGATATATTATCAAATGTAACTTCAAAATAATTTGTTAAAATTACATAAGCAATATTGGTCTCATTTGATAGATCATGAAAAATAAAAAAATTTGATATAAAATTTATAAAAATCGGATATCAAATAAAAAAGTTATTACAATTTTTAACAATAAAAGAAATAAAAAATAATGAATGTTGCGTCGTTTTGGGATCGGGGGCACCATCCTCATGGTGCGCCGATCTCAGGATATAAATTACCCGCAAGGGAGAAAACTGTTTGTGGGGCTCATGAATTAAAAATCACATTTTTCTTTAAAGCTTAATAACTTTTTATTCTTTGAATCAATTTTTATAAAAAATATATCAAAATTCATAACTTTTCATTATCTTTCATATGACACCATTATTGAATACGTAAATTTAAAAAAATGTGAAGGCTTGTTAAACGAATTTTTAGCGGATAGATATCATAAGGTTTCGACTGCTATTGGGATAATGGACCGGGTCCAATACTATCAACCCAATATGCCTGAGCTCGGGCACGAATCAGGCCCAGCACACGGTCCGGCTAGAGAATATGGTCCTTGGATAGATTTGTTTAACTCTTGTGCCGACCGGCCCATTGGCCTTAGATCAAGCTTCTTGTTTTAGTTGTTTAATTGGGCCAAGCCCATTAGCCTTAGACAAACCTCTTGTAAGCGCCTATAAATAGGCCGCCCCTCCTTTTGTATGGGGGACGTCACTTTTACTATACTGAATTGCTGCCGAATTTTCTACTCAACATATTTTCTACCAACAATGGTACTCTCATTGAGAGCTTTGCTGTTCTATCAGTTTTCGGTAGAATCTTCGAGGAGGAAAATGGCAGGATCATCAAGGCAAGAGCGAGTTTCCATTCACACCCAGCATTCAGAACAACCCAATGGCCATCATGTGAGAAGCCAGGTGGTGAGACTGATAGGAGATCTCCGGAACCATTTGGCGAGCTCAGGGGACCTGAGGGGTTCGCTGAACCACAGTCGTGACAGACAATCCATTCATGATGGGATTGGAGGCCGCCGTCGTCGGGCTCCGTGCACGAACCGACTTGACGCTGGAGTGTGGGCGCTACAAGAGGCCACGCGCGCCATTGGGACTTTGGCTCAGAATTTCTAGGGGATGATGCCGCGGAGAGCTAATCACGAAACTCCGAGACACACCACCCCTGAAGACATCGAGACTTCCTCTGGGAGATATGAAGGGCGACGTACTAGTTCGGATGAATCACGAAGGGAATCCTTGCCTCGGAGGGAGCATATGCCCCGACGGGTCAAACAGCCTCGACGACCCCGAAAGGGGAGGGCCCCACCGAGACTCGTCACTGGAGGGCGGGGATGACTTCTCTCATCAATTCGCCGTCTAAGTGGTCAAACCGGTTCCATAGAAGGTCACCGTGGTGTCCATTGGCCTCACGCGCGTGAAAGGGTCGCAGAATCCTATGTGCGGGTCCAGCCTCGTGTTGGGCGCGGGCCGGAGGAACCAGCGCCTGAAGCTGTGGAGGATCTCAGATTGAGGTTGGACGAGCTAAGGAGGAGGGTTGTTGGGGGAGAGTCGTACGTGGTCGACCTCCATATCCCGGAGCCCTTCACTCGTGCTATAATGGAGGCTCCGTTGCCAAGGGGCTACAAACCTTGCAATGTGGATACTTACAAGGGCACTTTGGACCCGCAACACCACATATCACGTTACCTGTCGTATATGGTCATGATGGGGTATGAAGATGCCATACGATGCAGAGGATTCACGGCTACTCTAGATGGCCCGACTCGTGAGTGGTATGACACACTGCTCGATGGGAGCATCAGGAACTTCAGGGAGTTGGCTAGGCACTTTCTCTTGAGGTTCGCCGGCTCACGAGATGTGAAGAAGAATTTCAGCCATCTGTTCAGCCTGAAGCAAGGAAAGAAAGAGGCCCTGTCCACTTTCCTGGCAAGGTGGAGGGCCGAGTCGGTCAAGGTTCAGGGCCTTGACGTCAGGACCGGAGTGGCAATGCTGACAAATTATATCCGATCAGGAGAACTTTACAAGGATTTTGTTAGGAATCCACCCGCTTTATACGAGGAAGCCCTGAGGCGGGCAGACCGTCAGACTGAGGCAGAGGACACTGAACAGAGAAAGAGAGATGAAGAGGATGGAAAGAAAGAAGACACGAAGGACAAGGGAAGACGTGGTGACCCAGATGATGAAGACGCCGATAGGAAGTCTGGTGGAAAGGGCGGCCGGTTCAAAGGTAAGAAGAATAAGAAGAAGAGAAGGACGGACGTCCCGAACGATCCACTCCTACCTACCAAATATCTGACACCTTTGGCTCAATCGGCCGGAACGGTCCTTGACTATGCTGAGGAGCAGGGTTTGGTTTCCTTTCTAGAGGAATGTGACGTAGTCACTGCCAAACGCAATACCGACCAGTACTGCAGGTTTCACCGGAATTTCGGGCATGATACGGACGAATGCATCGTTCTCCGTAGACAAATCGAGGCACTTATCAAACAAGGATTTTTGGGCCAATTTGTAGGAAAACCGGGAAATGCCCAGAAAGGGAGGAACCTGACATGGAGGCATTTCGATCAAACCACCACGTCCAAGGAGAAACAGCCCCTTGACCAACTATCAAAGAAGCGCGAGCTCGGAGCTCTGTCCGAGGATGACAAGTGTGACCTAGGAGAGGGAGCCCGGAAGCATCACAGATGCTCCTACATCGTGGGCGGCCCACAAGGAGGGGACACGTCAGGCGAAAGGAAATGATGGGCTCGATCCTTGTACGTCGGGGAAATTACCGGGGTACCTTAATGATTAAGGCGGAGATCAACAATACAATCATTCATCGAGTTCTAGTGGACAATGGAAGCTCGGTGAACGTAATGTATTATGACACATTCCAAGGCCTTGGTTTAAGCGGGGCGGATCTGAGTCCGGTAAGAACACCTTTATCCGTGATGGTGGGTTCGGAACCCTGTGTAGCAAAGTTGAACCTCGAGTTTATTGTCGTACGTTTAACCTATCCGCACAAAATCATCATGGGAAGACCCGCACTGGAGGACTTGAGATGCATTATCTCTCAGGAGCATTTATGTATGAAGTTCCCCACCCCGAACGGGGTCGGGATAGCTTAGGGAGATCAAAGGATGGCCCGGAGTTGTTACATGAAGGCGTGCAAACAACTCGGACAAAGGGACCTCAGGGTCCACACTATCAATAACAAAGCCATGAAGTATGAGGATGGCCAGCTCCGCGCTGAGCCCACCTCCGAGGTTGAAGAAGTTCATATCGATCCCGAGCACCCGGAGCGAAAGATCAAAATCAGGTTGGGGCTCCCGGCCGGACTGAGAGAGAAAATCATCCAAGTGTTGGTCACGTTCAGTGTGATCTTCGCATGGGGCCTTGAGGATATGCCATGGTTGTACCGGAGTGTGGCCGTTCACAGGCTAGCGGTCGACCCGACGGTGAAACCGATCCAGCAGAAGAGAAGACACCTCTCAGTGGAACGAAGGGATTTCATGAAGAAGGAGGTAGCTATGCTCTTGACTATCAAACACATCAAGGAAGTATTATACCCGAAATGGTTGGCAAACGTGATCCTGGCACCGAAGCCCCCAACTTGGAGAATGTGCGTCGATTACACAGACCTCAACAAAGCATGCCCGATGGACCCTTTTCCTCTACCTAACATCGATCAGCTAGTTGACGGGACAGCCGAGTGCGAACTCCTTAGCTTCATGGACGCATTCCGGGGGTATCATCAGATATCCATGCATGAAGATGATGCGGAGAAAACCTCTTTCATCACCCCGTTTGGGATCTTTTGCTATCTAGTCATGGCTTCTGGCTTGAAGAACTCCGGGGCGACATACACGAGAATGGTTGCAAAAGTGTTTCGAACAGTGCTAGGAAGGAACATGGAAGCATATGTAGACAATATGATCGTCAAGAGCGCACGAGCGACAGACCATGCCGACGACTTAGCCGAAATTTTCGGGATCGTTAGGGTAGTCCGGCTACGCCTGAACCCGAAAAAGTGCATGTTTGCTGTCCAGGCGGAAAATTTTTGGGGTACATGGTCACCCGGAGAGGGATAGAGCCAAACCCCGAAAAAGTGAGAGCAATCCTTGACATGGAACCTCCGAGGTCGGTGAAGGAAGTGCAAGTTCTCACTGGCCGGCTGGCATCACTTGGGCGTTTCATGTCAAAATCAAAAGAGAAGTCCCTACCTTTTTTCCAGGTTTTGAAGAAGCAAAATGGATTCACATGGACGGAGGAGTGTCAATGTGAATTCGAAGACCTGAAGAAGTATCTTCTCTCTAAGTCGCTTCTAAGTAAGCCAAAGAAAGGGGAGACACTGATATTGTACTTAGGAGTATCGCAAGGCGCGATCAGCTCCGTGCTGGTTCGTGAGGAAGACGGCATTCAGAACCCCGTATACTATGTAAGTAAAACCTTACAGAATGCGGAGTTGCGGCACACCCCGATCGAGAAGACCATCTATGCGGTTATGCCGCATACGTTACAGCGAAGAAGTTGACTCATTATTTTCAAGCACACCCGATCAAGGCCCTTTCGGATCAACCTCTGGGCGCAGCTATGAGAACCCCAGGGACGACGCGCGTCGTGAAGTGGTCGATGCTTCTCAACCAGTATGAGGTGGATTTTCAGCCTCGATCGTCCATCAAGGGATAGGTGCTTGCGGACTTCATCGTAGAGTGCACGACAAGGGAGGTTACCGAAAGGCAGAGAGATAGTGAAGAACACCGGTGGACCTTGGTGACCGATGGATCATCCGGGACTAAAGGCTGCAGGGGTGGGATCGTTCTCACCTCACATGAGGGGTTCCGGGTGTACTACGCCTACCGCTACCTATTCAAAGTCTCGAATAATGATGTTGAGTATGAGGCCCTATTGTCGGGGTTGCGACTAGCTGCAGCCATGCGGGCAGAGTGAATAACGGTAAAGTGCGACTCCCGGTTGGTCGTATCTCAGGTGAAAGGCGATTTCGAGGCAAAGGAAGAAAGGATGGGAAAGTACAGGGATGATGTCCGGGAATTACTCGGGTTGTTCAAAAGCGCAGAGCTGATCTGTATTCCGCGGAGCCAGAATGGGGATGCTGACCTCCTGTCCCGTCTATCCCAAGGGCTACCCGAGCACATATCCAAGATTGCTCAGCTCGAGGAGATGACGACCTCGAGCATAGCAGCCTCACCCTCTGTAACTGTGCTTCCTCTACAACCAGTAGCTTGGAGTTGGATGGATGATTTGCTATATTACATGGCCGACGGTACGTTACCCGACCAAGAGGAGGAAGCGAAGCACGTCCAGCGACAGGCCCTGAGCTATGTCGTCCTGGGCGGTAAGCTATACAAACGATCTTACAACGGAGCATTGTTGAAGTGCCTGCAACCACATGAAGCAAACATGATCATCACGGAGTTACATGGTGGAGTATGTTCGGCCCACCAGAGAGCTTGCACCTTGGCCAGGAAAGTTGTTCTCGAGGGATACTTTTGGCCCACGATCATGAAAGATTGCGCTGATTACGCAAGGAAGTGCAACACCTGCCAGAAATTTCTGAAGAGCCTCGGAAGGCCGACAACGATGTACATGCCTATTAGCACCGCCCCTCCATTTACCCGGTGGGGTATAGATTTGGTTGGTCCCTTACCAAACGGAGCGGGAGATAGGAAGTTTGTCATCGTGGCCGTGGATTACTTCACGAAGTGGGTGGAGGCGGAGCCGCTCGCCAGCATAACACATCTGTAGTGCAAGAAGTTTATATGGAAGAATATCTTTTTCCGGTTTGGGGTCCCTCTGCAAATTATTTCCGACAATGGAAGGCAGTTCGACTGTGAACCATTTAGGCAGTTCTGCGCCGAGTGGGGCGTGGAGTCAAGTCGGGTATCTGTTTGCTATCCCCAAGCAAACGGGTAGGTGGAGAATGTCAATCCCACGATCATGGACGGCCTCCAGAAGAAGTTAGAAGCCCTTGGAACGGCGTGGGTTGAGGAGCTAAGTAACATACTCTGGACGTTCCGAACCACTCCCAGGAAGGCGACGGGCGAAACTCCTTTCACCCTATGCTATGGCTTCGAGGCGAGGGCACCCTTCGAGGCAGTGATTCCCAGTCGACGGATGGAAGAGTTCGAGCCGGTTGACAATGAGGAGAGGCTCAGGGCCGATCTCCACCTCATAGAGGAAAGAAGAGACCGAGCATTCATCAAAGCGGAGAATTATCGCAGGCAAGTAAAAGCGTACCAGGACAGCAGGACAGCACCGCGAAGTTTCGACATAGGCGACTACGTGCTGAGACGGAGGAAGGCAAGCCGACCAACAGAAGGAGGAAAGCTCACCATTAAGTGGGAAGGACCTTACGTTGTTGAAGCCGTGGTCGGACCGGGAACTTACAAATTAAAGACTACGACGAGAAAGCTCATCGACCACGTATGGAATGCAGAGCATTTACATAAGTTCTATCAATAGTGAAATGTAATAATTGATCATTTCCATTATTTCTAATAAAATTCGTTTCTTTCTTCTTTCAATATTGAACTATATGAGGTCCGGCCTCACTTGGGAACAAACGGGCAGAGCAAAAAAAAATTATAATAATAATAATGAAACTCACGCTCTGCTCTCGGTGTTTAGTCGACCACGGCTCCATCCTCGGGCAAAGAGACGAACAAATTATTCTCCAAGTCCAGAATTAGCCGCTCGGTCAGGGCGACCGCAAGACCGGCCTCCGGGTCGAAAAGGCGTGCGAGAAGTGTGCTCTGAGCCCCTCTCGCGCATACGTTGTCTGGAATTGCTGTCTAAACAGCTCGTAAACTCGTTTGATCTGGTCAATGATGCGGCAACGATATGACCGGTTCCCAAGTCGAAGGTATGCGAGAGGTCGTGCTCCGCGCCCCTCTCGTACATCTGTTGTCTAACGTTGCTAGGCCTAGCAGCCCACATACTCGTTCGATGCGGTCAACGGTGCGGGTCCGTTCTAGTCTGACCATATAGGGCCTTGCCCTTACGTTTGGCTGATTTTAGCTTGATTTTCAGAAAGGGATGATTGAATTTCTCCTAAGTAAGAAATTAGTTATACAAGTCAAGGTGTAAGACTAGCCTAAGTGTCGAAGGTGTACGGGGAGTCGTGCTCTGAGCCCTTCACGTACATCTGTAGTTTGACCGCTCGCCAAGTGGCTTGCTCGCCAGTTGGTCCTAAACCGACGGTGTGCGGGTCAGCCCTGTTTTTCCAAGCAGGGTGCGGTCAAGGTTGGTCCTGCGGCCTTCCGCCCCTCATGGCTTAGGCGGGGAGCTAGATCCCCGATTAATTTCCCAGGTGGTCTCGGATTAAAGATAATTGCATGAGCACGAAAGATGAACCAAAGTGCAAATATGAGATTACGTGACAAAACAACGTGTGAACGGCCTGCCAATCGGGCTAAATATTTGTGAATCCAAACGGAAGTACGGAGTGTAAATAAATAAGCAAATGAATGAAGAACAACAAGGAGAAGGAGTTACAATCTACGATCTAGGGATCAGGCAGGTTATCGGGAACGCTATCTAGGACGGTCACAAAATCAAAGGTGTGTGTCGAGCCCTCCAGGTGATCTGGAATATCCAAGTGCAAAAGGGACAAATCATTCGCTTGCTCGTCGGCCCCATCAGGATGTGGCATGATTTCGGGCAACCCAAATTTTTCGGGATCGAAGTCTGGATAAAACTCTGCCAGCCTATCGTATAACGTGGTCTGCATGTCATATCAGCCACACCTGAAGGACATGAGAATTTCCTTATCCCGTCAAAGCTGACCCTCCTCGGTTTTCAACCATGATTGGACCAGCTCCGAGCGGTGAGCCTCCAACCTCGAAGGGATGATGTCTAGAAATTTCGGGGAAGTTTGGAATGCCGCAATTGCCTGACGCCCCACATCCGTAAACGACGCCTCCAGTCGATCATACTTTGATAGTAGCAAGTCATATTTTGACTGGAGCACGGACAGAGCAGCTGTTGCTTCGTCTGCCCGACGTTGAACGGCAACCGAGTGACGGTGAGCCTTGTCAATCTGATGCTGGAGCTCCTCGTGATGGCGACCTATTGTTTGAAACGCGGTGGCTATGTCCATCAGCCCCTGCAGGAAACATGGAATTAGTGAGAATTATACTGACAATAATAATAAAAAAGAAAGAATGAAACATCAAATCACGACCTACCGCGCTGTGAGATTTGATAGAATGCGCCATATCCAAAATCGATGAAACACTGAGGGTAGGAGCTGGATGGTTAACAGGAGGAGCCTGGCATTGCTTCCCCGCGATGAGCGGAATGGCCTCGGGGATTGTGCTTCCTGCCCACACTACACTCGAAATAGGTGGAACACTAAGTGAGGGAGCCGAACGGTTGACGGGAGGGCCCCCGCATTGTTTCCCCGTGGTGAAGGGAGTGACCTCGGTCTTCGAAGACCGGAACTTGGCGTCCTCCTCTGCAGCCAGAGCGGCGAGCCTGCCTCGCATACCTGCAACCTCTGCAAGAAAATAAACAGAGTAAAAGGGACTAGTACCGGTTGAACTATTTCTCCGCTCCCGAATCAAAGAGGAGGATTCACACCTTTCTTCTTTTTGTCAACTTGTTCTCCGTGACGTGGGGGAACCCCGCTCTTCACCCCGGTGTCTACCTCAGGCATGGTGGCATCGGACACGCCCTTATTGGCACTAGGTATCACGGACTGTGGGGCGACACCCTGCACCGCAACTAAGGGAGGGGGCATGTCAGGCCTGCCTAGCATACCTGCAAGAAAATAAACAAGAGGGTGGTGAAGTCATTTCAGCCGGGTTTTCTCCTCTTGAATTAAAAGGGAGTTCACACCTTTTCCGTCTATGGCAACCTGCTCTTCACGGAACGGGGTGGCCCCGCGCTTCTCCCTGGGATTGAGCGGACATGAATCCGCACCAGGCGCAGAAATGGTCCGCGATGACACGTTGGGGGCGGCAGAAGGTGGGGGCATGGTCCCCGATGACACATTGGGGACGGCAGCTTCGTCTCTGTTGCCTGCCACATCTGAAAATATTAGAAAATTAAGGGATGCTTTTATATGGTATCCGTGATCTGCTGGGAAAGAAGATTTACCTGTATACGAGTTAATCGGGAAAGGGCCCCCTTGGAGCAAGGTCTTGACCTTCTCCTCAAGGTCGGGGGTGAGAGAGACAGGCTTATACTCGCGCATTGAAATACCCCAGGTGGACGTGACGGGGAGCGAGCGGGAAGTGGACGCCCATACCCATTTATTCGACCACTTCCTAGGTGACTCTAGATACTAATCAAAGAGCTTACGGTGCGGTGATTGGCAAAGTTACATGAACCCACCATTATCTGTCTTATTGTTAGGGCGGTTCCACTTAAAGCATGCACGGAACAACGGTATGGATGGTCGGATACCAACCCCATTACAGCGAGCGACAAAAGCAGCCGTAAACATATGCGCGGTTGGAGTCATCTGGCACGGTGATATCCCAGTATGGGCAAGGAGTGCCACCAAGAATGGTCACAAAGGCACCCGCATGCCCCACACGATAGACGTAATGTGAACCCCGAAGAACGATTTCGGAGGGGGGCTAGTGAGGCTACTCTCGGGATCTGGCAACATGAGGGTGCAATCGCTACCGACCAAACTTTCTGCCAACTTCAAATCTGCTTCCATACTGGTGGAACGCAAATGTTCCCTCCAAGCATTAGGATCTTCGACGCTATCCAATTCGCCATCTGATTTGGATGAGCTATCCGACTGAGAGGCAACATCCACTACAGGGGTAACGTTGTTGGAGGATAGCACGGGCTGGTCATGTGGCCCCTAGGAGCAGGATGGAGATGTCCTTTAACAATCACGATCCGCGTAGCGGGTCTGTCCAACCGCGATGAGGTGGTGACCTTTTCATGCGTCGTAAGATTTTCGGAGGCTCCATGATTTTTCCCCAATGCCAAAAATTCGGGTTGAGACATTACATTCACCTCGTTGGCTTGAGTTTGTTTAACCGGGTCTTTATGCACATATTTTTTCTCCACCTCGTTGGATCAGGATTGTACGGCCGAGTCGCTTGGTGATGACCGAATGTTCACATCGCTGGTTTAGGTTTGCATGGCCGCGCATCCAGGTGACGGCTGTACGACCGTCTCGCCACGACGGGCTCGTGCAACCAAGTTTCCAGGCCGTGACAATGCGTCCACCTCGCCAGGTGGGGCTCACGCAGACGATACCTGACCCGCCGGATGTTGCTGGGAATGTTTGGCAGACGGACGACGTTCGCGGGTGGAGAGGGCACTACGATGAGCTTCATGTCGTGGACTGCGTTGAGAACCTATGCGTAGGCTTGGAACTGGGGGCGAGGAGGACCGTGAATCACTGGGTTTTTTCCGACCGCCTGGGCTACGAGATCACGACAGCAAACAACATCGTGAATGACCCTCCCTCCGGTGCGACGGAGAAGGGGAGCTGTTGCGTTTCCTTCACCGGCTGGGGATGGAATGCTGCAGCGACGCCGTGGCTGCGGCTGGAACGGCTGAAGCTGAGGGGACCTGCATGGCTGAAGCGCACGTGGATGATCAATGGTGTTAGGGCTAGGCCACGCTCGGATTCAAGGAAATTAAAAGAATATGGAAAGGAAAAAAAGGAAGGAAATTATTAATTGGAATAGCTCCGGGTTATTTTAGGAAGCTGACCTGGGGTTTCTTTGACAAAATGCGAAGGCTTGGATGAGATTCCAGCCCTGGACGTGCGAGTTGACCAAGCTAGAAGCATACCAATTGGACTACTTCTTTATTGGTCGGGTCGAAAGTATGCAGCTAAAGCCCAAGTATATTCATCGCACGGTCAATATACGGCTACAGAAAAACAAGGCTCACATTTTGGAATTTCAGGCCCGAATTATTTAAGCTGATGGAAAAACAAGGCTCACATTTTGGAATTTTAGGCCCGAATTTCAGCGAGACCCCGTCCTTACGCAAGCAGTAGGTAGCAAAGCAAAGGGGCCGATCAAGGCCCGCGAAAAATGGTCCCCCTTTGGGCCAACGATTACATTGACGAGCACCCCGGGCTGCTACAATGGAGGTGCAACTAGCCAGCCAACCCGATAGCCGGACCGACCTTTGAGCAGCTCGACTACTCCCTTCTAGCCGAGTCTGCTACTCGACTAAGGGAGTGGGGGACTCGTGTTGGGATAATGGGCCGAGTCCAATACTATCGACCCAATATGCCTGGGCTCGGGCGCGAACCAGGCCCAACACACGATCCGGCTAGAGAATATGGTCCTTGGATTGATTTGTTTAGCTCTTAGGCCGATCGGCCCATTGGCCTTAGATCAAGCTTCTTGTTTTAGTTGTTTAATTGGGCCAAGCCCATTAACCTTAGACAAACCTCTTGTAAGCGCCTATAAATAGCCTTAGCGTCACTTTTACTAAACTGAATTGCTGCCGAATTTTCTACTCAACATATTTTCTACCAACAACTGCCTTTGAATTCTGACATTGTGAAATTATAGCGGGAAGTGGTCAAGAAGTTGAAGTTGGTCGTTGGAGGAGGGAACCTTGAGATCAAGTAGCTTGACGATATCGAAATAATTCCTATCAACACGCGTTGAATTGTGTAAAATTCAAAATAAGTAAAATTGTAGTTACTTTTCTAGCTCAATTTTTTAATTTACTATAGATGACCATTTTAGTTATTTTTCATATAATTTTTTATTTATATTTAATTTTTTTGGCTGATTCCGCTGAATTATTAAAAAGTTATCTAAAATATATTTTATCAATCCAAAAAATTAATAAAGTTATTCGACAGTTCAACAATTAGAAAAATTTATATGAAAATAACTAAAATGATCATCTATAGTGAATTCAACAATTCTGTCGGAAGAGTAATTACAATTTTACTGATGGATAGTCTACCCGGGGGGTATATATCCGAAGGGTTATTGCTGAGAATAACTTAGAGAGAAGTCAGAGCACAAGTAAGTAAGAGAGAGAGTGTATTCAGTATGAATGTCGTGGTTACAAATGGGGAAATGGGGGGCTATTTATAGTAGCAATAAATGTCGGACAGGGACACGTGTCAAGCATCCATTGGCCGAGAGGTCACCTCATCCGGTTGGCGCTGGCAAACGCATGTGGCCGCATTTAATGCGGCTGTTGGATGGGACGTTGCACAGGGTACGGTGATCTGTTCGCACGTGAAGAGGAGATCTTGTCGAGTGAGATGCCTTCGGCTATAGAGCAGTAGCCGAGGGCACCCTGGTGCCGAGGGCTCCTGGTACCGAGGGCTACTGTTCTCGCCGTTTTCTCCCAGTTTCTTGGTTTGCTTGAGAAACCAGTTCTGTGAGAGTTTAGAGCCTTCGGCCAGGGGGTCGAAGGCACCCCTGGTGCGCTGTGGGCTGCTTGGTACTCCGGGCGCCATGATTTGGGCCTGTTGGGCCTTCTGGGCCTGTTGGGCCTTTACTGGAGAAGTGGGAGTCTGTGGGCCGGGGGTTCCCGGGCCATATACTCCATCAGGAGTCCCTCACTCCTTTTGCCGAAAGGTATTTGAGGGAAAATGAGTAATTTGTGCTTGCCCTTTGATGTTGTCCTGTCGTAACCTCTGAAGTTAGTGAGGAGTTGTTGCTTTCACGCCCCTGCCGAAGGCAGTCCCTCAGTTACCCACATGTCGGGACTTGAGGGCTTGCTTTGCCGTTTGTTTTGAATTTTTCACCAATTTGTAATTTAATGATTTTCCCGAGGGGGTTCTCCAGTCCCCTACTCCTTGAGGCACTTGTAAAGTGGTGAAAAGGAGTAGAGTAGTTGCGTTGCTGGTGTGGGCCGAAGGCTGACGCTTTTCGTTTCATTTTGGGGGGATGCCTCGTTAAAAACCTCATTAGGAAAAACCCTGTGGGAAAAAATCCTAATGAGGGAAAAAGAGTGCACCGAATTCCCCCAACGATGAATCGAAAATGTGAAACCTTGGTAAAAAATGGAGAACAACGGTAATGTCGAAGGCTCTCTCTTCTGAGGGCTCCTGTGTTGATTAGCCGAAGGCTTGCTGTTGATGTCCTGGGGATGCCGAAGGGGAGCCCCTCAATCTGGGGATCGAGGGCATGGTGGATGAGGGCAGTGATTGAATTGCCGCGGGGGGGGGGGGGGGGGGTCCTATGCTTGCTGGTTAGTTGGCGATGGGGATACCCGGGGGCTCCCATTACCTGTGTGCCGTAGGCTATCCGTCAATGAGGCAACTCCCCGGGGGCTACCCGGTTCTTACGGTGCTGAGGGGGAATCCCCGAGGGGTGCCCTGATATGAAGCCTTGGGTTTCTGAAGGAGTGATCCCGAAGGCGTCTGTTATGTGCTGTGTGGGGCACAACCCGGGGGCGTCTCTGGGTGAGTGTACCCGGAGGCTTTCCTTGATGAAGTGGAGTGAAGTAGAAAACCCGGGGGCTTTCAGAATATAGCCGTTGGAAATATAGCCGTTGGAATATGTAACGTCAGGTTTATAGCCGTTGGGGGGGTACACGTGGAGTGTAGCCGTTGGCTGCTCGTGGGCGGGCGTCACTGGTTGGGTGAAACGACGGTGTGTAATGATGACGCTTGGCCAGAGGCCCAGTTTTCGGGCCCAAGCCCGGACTCCGGAGTCTATAAATACCCCATGGCCAGACCATTCTCCTTGTGCGTCCGATATCGTTAGCGAAACTCTGCCAAATTTTCTAGAGAGAGAAAATCACCCTCGATCACAACAACTTTCAGAGGTCAGTTCTCCTTCCTCCCTTAGCTCCATTTGAGTTTTTAGATTTTGGCCTTAGGGTTAGTCTTTAGGACCCTTCAGGAACCCCCCCTTTGTACGAGTTTCCCGACCCCTCGCCTTTTAGAAGTAATGTCGTCAGGTAGTGATTCCCAAGACATCTCCGGGGAGGCTTCAATGAACGTTGAAATGCCGTCTGACGTGGAATCCTCGAGCGAGCAGCTCTCGGCCATCGATGATAGGGCCGTAGCCGAGGCGATACAGGGTGACCTTCGGCTTGAGCTCGAGGCCGAAGACTTCGAGCAGGTGAACGCGGATGAGGAGCTTGCTATCGCCTGTCAAGTGGCCGAGGACGAGGCCCAGAAGGAGGGCCTGAAGGTGACTGTAGCTATCCCTCCCCCTATTCTTTCCTGAGTGTGGTACTGAAGCTGGGAGCTCCCGGCCTATAGACGCTGTACTCCTCAGTGTGGCCCCAGGGCAGAAGAGAAAGAAGGCGAGGATGGCTCCGAAGAAGAAGCAAGCTGCCGTCGACGCTGGCCAGCCACTGGGACTGCCCGAGGGCTATTCTTTCCTGAATACGGCCACCTTGGAGGTCAAGAACAAAGCTACCCGAGGGGAAATGATGGCGGTACAATTTTTGGTAGGGCCTTCGGCGCAAGTGGTAGAGCCAAAGCCGGATGATGTGCTCCTTCGTGCCCCCGACGGCTGTTTTGCCGTACATCTGCTTTCGGTGGAGCTGGGTCTCAGATTTCCCCTTCATCCCTTCGTGTTGGAATATCTACGCTTCGTCAAGCTAGCCCCCTTCCAGTTGACCCCGAACAATCACTCATATCTGGCAGGGTTCCTGTCACTGTGCCTCAGCCGAAGGGTCCCCCCTACTCTAGAGCAATTCTTCCTGTCGTTCAACTTATGTCGGGGGGGGGGCATTCGAATGCCGGGGGCTATGGTAATTTGCAGCAGCTCCCGAGGTTCAGGATTTTTGATGAGGCGCCTTCGTCTCACAAGGGGTGGAAGGACAAGTTCTGCTATATCCGGTTGGCCGAGAACCCCTTCTCCGCCCCGCTTGGTGATAGGTTTCGACGGCACCTGAAGGCAAAAGGGTATGCCCTCGAAAAAAATGGGCGGGTGTTGTCCAAGAAGCCGGAGGGTTCCGATAAGCATGTGTCCATCAAAAGCGCAACGCTCTCCAGTGAGTTGTACAAGCTCGGCTTCCGTCGGTACCGGCTGATGGGGGAGAAGGAGGAAGGTTACCCCATGATTGATCGCGTATATGAGAGTGCCGAAGGTTGTTGTAATGCTGAGGGCTTCAATTCTCATACTTAGAAAAGTTTCTTCCCCCCTTTTTTTTTGCTTTGTTGTAGTAGTGAACTAACCCTTGTGTGCCTTCTTGTGTTTCAGGACCAGACATGGACGCTCGGAACCTTGTCAAGCTGAAGAGGCAATTTGACAGGGAGGAGCAGAAGAAGGAGGCCTCCGCACAGCAGAGGGCGGTCGATGAGATCTTCCCCAAGGCGGGAGCGACCGAAGAGGCCAAGGAGGTGGGGGCCGTCCCGGAGGCCGCCGTCGGGGGCTCCCCCGGTTAGGAGCCGAAGAGGAAAAGGCTTGGGAAGGACCCTGCACAACCGGAGGGGAAGAAGAAGAAGAAGGGGGCCCCGGAGTCGAAGGAAGCCCCCGTTGTGGTCGTAGACGAATCTTCTCCTCCCAAGCCTTCGGGTCAAGCCACTGATCTGACATGGCCCCTGGACAAGGTCCAATTCTCCATCACGAAGGGGTCTGCTATCATGCACGGGACCCTGAACCCGAAGGAGTTTTTGAGGGGTGCCACCCCTCCGACCGATAAGTCTGTGCTCTCCCGTCAGGCCGACGATGTCATCTGCTCTAAGGTTCTGATGGCCTCGGTTACGGTAAGGTTCCTTCCCTCTCTTTTGTAGATAACTTCATTCTTTACATGTGTAGTGGCTAATCCTCCGGTAATTCATGTCTGCTTTCGGGCGAGCCTTGGCCTTGGCGAGCTGGTACAGAGGATAGAGCAGTATGACTCGGAGAAGAAGAAAGCCGTTGAAGCACTGGCTGAGGCCCGAAGGCAGCTCAAAGAGGCCGAGGACGCTCGCAAAGCTGAGCAAGAGGCTTTCAAAGAAATCCTCGAGGGCTCCAAGACGGTGGCCAGAGCCGAAGGCAAAGCAGAGGCGGAGAAGGCTGCGGCCGATGCTGCCAAGAAAGCCGCGGAGGATGCCAAGAAGGCCCGGATCAAAGCTGTCGCCGAAGCCCGGGAGGACGTTGTTGCCGCTTTTGCTGAGGAGGGATGGAAAGCCGAATGCCGGCAGGAATGGGTAGCCTCGGTGGTGGAAGCTTCGGTGAACGAATGGGTGAAAGGCCCAGGCGCAATGTGGTTGGCCCGAAAGGGGAAAGAGTATTATGACGGGGGTGAGTACTTTACTCAGGCCCTTGTATATCGAAGGCTGTCCCGGCATTTTGGGGTGGACCGAAGGCCTTTGATCCGGCATCCTATGGTCTCCCTCCCCTTCAGCCAGATCCCAGGGTTCCCCTCCCTGAAGGTGTTGCGAGGCCTGATTTGGAAGACTCCCTGCTGATGGCCGAGGGCAGTGACGAAGAGGAGGAAATTGGGGATGATGCTGCGTCAAAGCCTGCAGTAGAGGATGCCTCCGGGAATGCCGTTGTTGATTCGTAACCTGTACTTAGTAAATATTTGAAACTTCTGTTGTAATGAACACCATTGATCCTTCGGCTTCGGCCCGTTTGTAACAGTTACATTTACTCCTTTTTTGTGATGATTTATGGGTGAGTGCTAGCCTTCGGGCATTGTATGTATACATGACTTGTTCGCTTTAATTCATTCTTCCTTGAATGTATGCCATCGTTTCTTCTTGAGTGTATGCCTTCGCCCTTTTTGAATGTATGTTTAGGACTTAGAATATTTTCCAAGTGTTTGAATACAGGTGTAGCCTTCGGTAGTTGGGCACCCTTTGCTGGATATACAACCGAGGGCACAGCTATAGTTAGGACTTAGAAAATTTATCTAAGTGTTGATTCCTTGTGTACTGTAGCCTTTGATTGATAGGTAGCCTTCGGCTTTTAGGTCCCTTGAGATGAGGGTGAAATATGTAGGACTTAGAAAGATTTCTAAGTGTAGATTTTCCCTTGGGAGCCTTCGGGAGATGGCACCCCTTCTAGATGTATGAGTAGTTTACCGGGGGAAAAATATGTAGGACTTAGAAAATTTTCTAAGTGTTGTTGTATCGCATAGCCTTCGGCTGTCATATTCCCTTAGTTGTAATATTGATTGGGCCGGGGGCCCAATCTTTAGGATTTAGAATTTTTTCCAAGTGCTACTTCCTTATGTCGCCTTCGGGTGATAGGTGCCCTCTGACTCTGCATCACTCTTGCGAGATGCCCGGGGGCTACTCATTTAGGACTTAGAATATTTTCTAAGCGTAAATTGATGTTGAGCTTCCGGATGTAGATCCCTCCGGGTATATGAATAGGACCCTTGTGTTGTATGAGTCTTTGGCCGAGGGCTAAATATGTGGGACTTAGAAAAATCTCAAAGTGTGCCGTGGATGCTGAACCTTCGGCAAGTGAGAAGTCTGTCCGAGGGGCAATTGTTTTGGAATAAGCCCCCTCGGTTTGGCCTTTGATGATTTGTACTAGATGCCTTCGGTTGTCGGGTGATTTATTAGCCTCCGGTTGTTGTCATTTTCCAAAAGTGTGGACTTAGGAATAGTGTGGAATCCTGTTGTTGTAAAGAAAGCCGATGATGAGTGTGTGCCCTCGGCATACACTTTGAAAAGTTGTAGAGTTTGACTTAGCCAAATGTGTCCCTTGTAATGGGGTAGGGGCCCTCGGTATTTAGTGCATAACAGGTGCCTTCGGTGTTTGAAGTACCGTTTAGTGGACCTTGGATAGTCCAGTCCCTTTGTATTGTTGAAGCCTTCGGTGCTTGTGCGACCGGAGGTGACCAGGCAGTGGACTTAGCCGTTTCTTGATGATATTTGTTTGAGTAGTATCCTTCGGGAAATAGGAGCCTTCAATTACCGGAGGTGTTCCCGTGGGAGCCCTCGGCATGTTGTGACCTGTCGGAGTGTACTCTTTGATTTCTCGCTGAGTCTACTCCCCTTCACCCCCCCCCCCCTTTTTTTGGTGGTGAAGGGAAGGCATCAAGAAACTTGGTTTCTTGGTAAGGCTGGGCCTATTAGGAGACCATCAGAATACACTAATGGCTCTCCTTCCTCGGGTTAACCTTCCGAGTTCCGAGGGGATCGAGGGTCGTTTCCTGGGCACAAGATATGGTGGTCTGTAACCTGCCTCCCCTTGGGGGATGGCGCGGAAAGCGCCTCATTTTTTAAAGTCGTCCTCTCGGCGCTAGACATAGTCCGTGGCCTGCCACACCCTTGGGGTGGTGGCGCGGGGAGCGTTTCGGTTTGGAAGTCGAATCCTGGGCATTTCTCATGCCTGTCATACCCTTGGGGTGATGACGCGGATAGCGTTCCGTTTTTGAAAGTCGAATCATGGGCATTTCTCATGCCTGTCATACCCTGGGGGTAGTGACACGGAAAGCGTTTCAAGGAAGGGTTTTCATTTGCACACTAGTTGCAAATGGCCGGGGGCACTACGTGCCGCCGGCACCGATGGTGGCGCCTTCGGTATATGCGTCCTCGTGGGGTACGGCTTTTAGAAACAACACTTGGTGTTAGTTTCGATGTGTAGCCCCCGGTACTTGGTACCGAGGGGTCTTCTGTAGGAACACTTGGTGTTCTCTTTTTGTTGCGATTGATGGAGGTGTCTACCCTCGGTACTTGGTACCGAAGGGTCTTCAAATGAAACACTTGGTGTTTTGATTGGAGTGTTCGCTCTCGGCGTTTGGTGCCGGAGGGCCCTCGGAGGAAACACTTGGTGTTTCCCAACAGATGTTTGGAAGTTGATAGAAGAGCATATCCCTGGCACTGGGTGCCGAGGGGTCTTCTTTGAATCATTTGGTGTCTTTCTTCGTTTTGATGTTGATGATGGAGGTGTACCCTCGGCACTGGGTGCCGAAGGGTCTTCTGTAGGAACACTTGGTGTTCTTATATTTTCTTTTTTTGATGTTGAAGGTGGGGATGTACCCTCGGCACTGGGTGCCGAAGGGAAATGAAACACATGGCGTTCCTTGTCGTTGGTGATAGGAGTTCCCTCCCTCGGTACTTGGTACCGAGGGGTCTTGACTGAAAACACATGGTGTTTTCACTGTCGTCGTAGGTGTTGATGGTGTCCACCCTCGGCACTTGACGCAAGAGGGGGTTCTTCTCGAGGTGAGGCCTGGGGACGGTAGTTGGTATGAGGGCTTGGCCGCTCATAAGTGTTTTGTTCTTGGTGTCTTGAATGTATCTTCATTCTTCGAAATTGGAGGCCTTGGGCCATAGGATAGTACATTCACTAGTTATGAGGGCTTGGCCGCTCTTACATTATTGGTAAAATTTAACTAAGTGGTGTACATTCCAGTGCCTAGGGACTTCTTTCCCGTTTGGACGTTTGAGCTTGTAAGTTCCAGGTTTGACGATGGCTGCTATGATGTAGGGACCTTCGAATTTTGGTGCCATTTTGCCTCCCTCGGTCGGTTGGCTGGCTTCCCTCCTCCGGAGGACATAGTCCCCCACTTGGAATTCTCTGGTGCGAACTTTGGCGTCGATGTAGCTTTTGACTTGCCTTCAGTAATTTTCTGCCCGGATGAAGGCCTGCTCCCGGCGTTCTGAAATGAGGTGGAGGTCGAGGGCCATGTTGCTGTCGTTGACCTCGGGGTCATATTGGATCACCCTCCGGGTGGGAAGGGTGACTTCCGTAGGAGCTTTGGCTTCAAAACTGTAGCAAAGGGAGAAGGGTGTTTCACCTGTTGCTCGCCGAGGGGTGGTGCGGTAGGCCCAAAGGATGTTGTGGAGTTCTTCCACCCAGCCACCGCCCTCGGCCTCCAGCTTCTTTTTTAGGCCCTCGAGCAAGGTCCAGTTGGCATTCTCTACTTGCCCGTTGCCTTGAGGGTAGGCAACGGAGGAGAAGGTGTGTTTGATGCCCCATGCCTCCAGAAGGGCACAGAAGGGGGCTGCCTCAAATTGTGTCCCATTGTCGGAGATGATCTGCTGGGGGACGCCAAACCTTGTGAGGATGTTCTTGAGGACGAAGTGACGGCACTTTGCCTCTGTGATGCTGGCGAGGGGTTCAGCCTCCACCCACTTGGTAAAGTAGTCGATGGCCACAATGATGTATCTGTTGTTGGAGGTACCCCTCGGCAGAGGGCCCACAAGGTCTATCCCCCATCGAGAAAAGGGGACAGATGTGCTGATGGGGGCATAGTTGACCGCTGTCCTGCCGGGGGCTTTCTGGAAATGTTGACATGCGGTGCACCTCCGGGCAAGGTCAGCACAATCTCTGGCCATGGTTGGCCAGAAGTAGCCCTGGAGAATGAGCCTTCGGGACATGGAGAAGGGTCCCTGGTGAGCTGAGCAAGTGCCACTGTGCACTTCCTCCATTGCGACCTCGGCTTCATCTTGATGAAGGCACCGAAGTAGCGTGCCATTGTACGATCGTTTGTAGAGCCTTCCATCTTCGATGGTGTAGCTAGGAGCCCTCAGCTTTGCCAGTTTAGCGCGGGTCTCATTCTCGGGTAGCTGCCCTGTGGAGATGAAGGCGGTGATATCTGAGATCCAATCCTCTTGGCGGTGTTGTATGTTCATAACGGGGCTTGCATGGATACTTGAGAGGCTGAGTTCCTCAATTTTGGCAATTTTGGAGATGTGCTCGGGGGAGTCGGCCGAGAGCTTAGATAATATGTCAGCCTCGGAGTTCTGAGCCCTCGGTATTTGAGTGAGAGAGTGTGCCTCAAATACCTTAAGCAACTCCTTGGCCGCTTCCTTGTATTGTTTCATTCTTCCCTCCTTGGCCTCATATTCCTCTGAGATTTGGCCAACGACCAACTTGGAGTCGCATTTGATGTGGATCTGCCGAGCCCTCATGTTGGCGGCCAGCCGAAGGCCACATAGGAGGGCCTCATATTCGGCCTCGTTGTTGGAGACTTTGAAGGAGAAGCGGATTGCATAGTAGGCTCTGAAGCCCTCGGGAGTAATGAGGACTACCCCTCCCCCGCATGCTTTGGTCGCGGAGGAGTCGTCGTTGTAGAGGGTCCACCAGTCGTCCGAGGTAGCCGAGGGCTCCCCGTCCGTGGATGCCCTTGCGGTACATTCCGTCACAAAATCCGCCAGGGCTTGGCCCTTGATGGCAGGCCTTGGACGGATGTCAATGTTGTACTGGCTCAAGAAGATAGCCCATTTCACCATTCGGGAGGAGCTGGTGGGGCTCCTCATGAGGGCGCCGAGGGGCTGATGAGTGAGGACCTGAACCGGGTGAGCTTGAAAGTAATGGCCCAACTTCTTGACAGTCCAAACGTTGGCTAACACCGTTTTCTCCACAGGGGAGTACCTGAGCTCGGCCTCCCTTAGGGTCTTGCTAACGTAGAAGATGGCATGTTGGATGCCGTCTTCCTCCAGGAAGAGCACAGAGCTGATGGCCGCCGGGCTGACCCCGAGGTAGAGGTAGAGGGTCTCCCCTACCTTGGGTTTGGAGAGCACAGGAGGTGAAGATAGATATCGTTTGAGCTCGTCGAAAGCCTCCTGGCATTCTGAAGTCCATTGAAAACCAGCCGTCTTCCTCATGATTTGGAAGAAGGGTAAAGACTTCTCCGCTGATTTAGATAGAAAGCGGTTGAGGGCTGCTAGGCGGCCCGTCAACCGTTGAACTTCCTTCACATTGCGTGGGGGTTCCATGTCGATGATGGCCTGAATCTTCTCGGGATTGGCCTCAATACCCCTTCGGCTCACCATGTAGCCCAAGAATTTGCCCCCTTGGACGCCGAAGGTGCACTTCTTCGGGTTTAGCCGAAGGTTGAACTTCTGCATGATGGCGAAGATTTCCCGGAGGTCGTCAGCATGGCTGGAAGATTGCTTGCTCTTGACGATCATGTCGTCAACATAGGCCTCCATGGTGCGCCCTAGGACGATCTGAAAGACCCGGGCCACCATCCGGGTGTAGGTGGCCCCCGAGTTCTTTAGGCCGAAGGCCATTACCAGGTAGCAGAAGATGCCCTCGGGAGTCATGAAGGCAGTTTTTTCGGCGTGATCTCGCACCCTGCGGTCTCATCCACCAGTTGATCAATATTTGGTAGAGGGAATGGATCCATAGGGCACGCCTTGTTGAGATCGGTGTAGTCCACGCACATGCGGAAGGTAGGGGGCTTCTGTGCGAGGACTACATTCACTAGCCATGAGGGATATTTCACCTCCTTGATGTGCTTAATGGAGAGGAGCATGGCGACCTCCTTCTTCACAAATTCCCTCCTTTCGGCGGAGAGGGGTCTTCTTCGTTGTTGTACTGCTTTTGCCGAGGGGTCCACCGAGAGGCGGTGGGTGATGACCCATTCGGCTGATTCCCGGCATGTCCTCCGGCCCCCATGCAAAGACAATGGAGTAGGCGCGGAGGGCGTCGGTGATACCGGTCTTCAGATCTTCAGGGAGCTGGGCTCCAATCTTCACGACCCTCTCCGGCTGGGCCGGATCGAGCACGAAGTCTTCTACGTCCTCGGCCGGTTCAGCCCTCGGCCTTTTTTCTTCTTGGTCGATGGTTCCGTTGATGGTGTCAACACGGAATTCCGTCTTACTTACCTTCTTAGTGACTTGAAGATAGCAGGCGCGGGCGATTTTCTGATTCCCCCGGGAGTAGCCAATGCCCCCCTCGGCGGGAAACTTGAGGCAGAGGTGCCTCATGGAGATGATGGCCTCGAGGTCCTCGAGGGCTGGCCGGCCGAGGATGATGTTGTGGGCGCAGTCAATGTTGACGACGACGAACTCCACTTCGAGCTGGGCTCTATGGAGCCCGTCGCCGAAGATCACCGGGAGGGTTATTACCCCCTCGGAATCAATAGTGTCGCCGGTGAAGCCGGCAAGAGGGGTCTTAATGGGCCGAAGGGACCCCCTCTCCAGATGCAGCTCTCTGAAGGTGCTGAGGTACATTACATTGACGGAGCTGCCCGTGTCAATGTAAGTTCGGTGAATGATAGTGTCGTTTATTTCAGTCCGAATCACCAAGGCATCCCTGTGAGGAGAAGAAGTAGGAGGGAGATCTGCGTTGGTGAAGGTGATGGGTTCCTCCCTCAACCGCTTTACCGGGGGCATATGAGTGACTTCCCCTACGTAAAGCGATTGAGCCCACTTTTTCCGCTGGCTGGTGGAGTCGCCCCTTGTATTGCCACCGGTGATTATGAGGATGTGGCGTTTTTTCTCCTGGTAGTGGGGGTACTCCTCCTCTTCCTCCTCCAAGTTTCCGATCTCCCTCTTCTTGCCGAGGGGGATGGTATTCAGCTTCACCCAAGCGTTTACCTTCGTGTGGTGCCCTCGGGGAGGTCCCTGATGAGAAGGCCCCTCCTGCCGAGGGCTCTGGATAAATTGGGACAGGTGCCCCGCCTGTATCAATCTTTCGATGGCCGTCTTTAGCTGGTGGCAGTCATCGGTTCTGTTCCCCTGGTGCCGATGGAAACGACAGTAGGGGAACTGAGGGTTGATAGCATGTACCTCCGGGGGCGCGCGAGAATCGCGCTCAACAAGGCCCCTCTCCTCGGCAAAATCAAGGATGATGCTGACGGGGTGCGTCAATGGTGTCCGAGGGCGGTCCAGGAGAATGGGCTGTGCCCAAGTCTTAGGGTTGCTCTTATAACCTCCCCCGGGCTTGGCTTGGCCTTGCCGAGGGCGATCATCAGAGGGTCCTGAAGATTTGGGGTGATTTGGAGGAGCCCCCGGCCCTCGATTGTTTTTGTTGTCAGCCCTCGGGGGCTGCTGATCCGGATGCTGGTGATATTTCTCCACCTCCTCGGCCTCAGCATATCGGTCCCCCCGCTGCAAAGCCCTTATGTAGTCGCGGGGGGTTCAATGATGAGGCTCCTTGAAAAGTTGCCGGTGCGGAGGACGGTTTGTAGGAGGGCCAGGAGGGTCCCGTCATCAGCACCGTCGACTTTGTCGGCCTCCGTCCTCCAGCGCTCCAGGAAGTCCCGAAGGGTCTCATCTCTCTTCTGGCGTATGGTTAGGAGGTGGGAGAAGTGCTTCCTTGTGCGACGCCTCCCGGCAAATTGTGTCAAGAATCGTTGGGCGAGTTCTTGCCACGAATCAATGCAGCCCTCGGGCAACCGGTTGAACCATTCGTATGTCGGCCCCTCTAAGGTGGAGAGGAACCAACGACACAAATACTCGTCCGACGCCCCTACCATCATCATGCTGTTTTGATATTTGCTGTAGTGTTCCTGGGGGTCCGTCTTCCCGTTATAGGGCTGTATGTGTTGCCCTCGGTATTTTTCCGGGATCCGGGCCGCCAGTACCCTTGGGGTAAATGGCGTCCGGGTCCGGAGCTGGATGACGGGTTCCCCGGAGCCCTCGGCCACCTTCTTCTGTAATTCCTCCATGTTGGCCATCATGGCATCGTATTTGAGATCTGAATGAGGGGTGGAGGTGGTGGCGTGAGCTTTGTTGGCCTCCATTTCATCAAGCCGGCGTTGGAGGGCCGCAATAATTTTGTCCCGGGGATCCTTCGGGAGGGTCTCCGCCCCCTGCGGACGAACCCCGGCCGAGTGGGCCTGGTTGATCTGGTGGCGAGCATCATTGGCATGAAGGAGTGCCTTGCCTTTGTCCCGAGGGGGACGCTCCGCGTCTGCCCTCGAGACAGACCCTCCGCTTTCCTGGGGCCTTTGGAGTGCTTTCCCTCCGAGGCGGTCTTGGACCCCTCGGCGGTCTGGCCCTCCTCCGAGCCGGTTGAGGGCGGAAGTGCGGGGCCTTTCTCTGTTGTCATTGTGGCGGTCCCGGGACTGAACTTCCTGGGAGGACGTGTCTTGGGCCACTACCCCCTCGTCGTTCCCAACCCGAGGGATGGGGTTTCCGAAGGGGTGTGGCAGAGGGGGAAGTATGATGTTCTCCCCAACCTGGGGTTGAGCCGGAGCCAGGGTACCGAAGGCACCCGGGTTCTGAGTGAGCGTTTGGATGAAGGCGGAGAGCGCCGATTGCACGTCGATGGTGAGAACCGGAGGGCTGACTTGGTCATCGCTCTGGTTTTTCTTCTTGGCCTTGATGCCGAGGCGGGCATCGGGGGCATTCTGTTGGATCTGAAGGCGTAGGTTGACAGCCGCCTGTTCCAGCCCAGCGATGACACCGCCCTCAGGAGCCCTGTGAGAGGCTTCGGGGGCGTTGACGTCGCCGAGGGCCAGGTTCTTGTCTTCCACGTTTTTGGAGTTGGCACGTGTTGTTCTCACCATTTTTGGTAGAGGGCTAGTGTTTGGCGAAGGGGGTGGGTTTCTTACTCGATTTGTTCGACCTCTCAACGAGAGCACCAAATGATGGATAGTCTACCCGGGGGGTATATATCCGAAGGGTTATTGCTGAGAATAACTTAGAGAGAAGTCAGAGCACAAGTAAGTAAGAGAGAGAGTGTATTCAGTATGAATGTCGTGTTTACAAATGGGGAAATGGGGGGCTATTTATAGTAGCAATAAATGCCGGACAGGGACACGTGTCAAACATCCATTGGCCGAGAGGTCACCTCATCCGGTTGGCGCTGGCAAACGCATGTGGCCGCATTTAATGCGTCTGTTGGATGGGACGTTGCACAGGGTACGGTGATCTGTACGCGCGTGAAGAGGAGATCTTGTTGAGTGGAATGCCTTCGGCTATAGAGCAGTAGCCGAGGGCACCCTGGTGCCGAGGGCTCCTGGTACCGAGGGCTACTGTTCTCGCCGTTTTCTCCCAGTTTCTTGGTTTGCTTGAGAAACCCGTTCTGTGAGAGTTTAGAGCCTTCGGCCAGGGGGTCGAAGGCACCCCTGGTGTGCTGTGGGCTGCTTGGTACTCCGGGCGCCATGATTTGGGCCTGTTGGGCCTTCTGGGCCTGTTGGGCCTTTACTGGAGAAGTGGGAGTCTGTGGGCCGGGGGTTCCCGGGCCATATACTCCATCATTTACATATTTTGATTGTAACACAATTCAACGCGCGAAATCATTAGCTACATGTTTTATAAAAAGTTGACTAATAAGTATGATAAATCGAAAGATATGGTCATCAAACCGTCTCTAAATTGATTATGAGTACACTTTTATAGCCACACTAATATAAAATTCAAACATAAATGTATTTCTAAAAATTACCAAGTCACATCTTCATTCCTTATCTATAGTTTCTTCATATAATAGGAACTATTTCTCTATATAACACGTAGTATGAAATAATCCATATGGAAATTGGAAAATAAAAAATCGTTTAACAAGCCTTTATGTTTTTTTTTTTAATTTACATATTCAATATTGGTATCATGTGAAAGATAATGAAAAGTTATGAATTTTGATATATATTTTATAAAAATCGGAGCAAAAAATAAATAGTTATAAAGCTTTAAAGAAAAATTTGATTTTTAATTCATGGGCCCCACAAATAGTTTTCTCCTTCTCTTGCGGGTTGTTCCCGTATTAAGAAGAAACGTTAGACTAATTGGCCACTTGTAAGTCGCCACTCCATTTGACAACTTTCTCTAAATAGTTTTAACTCAACCCTAATTTCATAAATATTTTTTTTGTTTGTAGTCTTTTAGAGCAAAAAAACTCACTTAATTGTTTATATATATATATATATATATATATATATATATATATATATATATATATATATATATAAACCCCATATTCTCCTTGATCGGCAGTTTTTTCATCATACGGTTAATGATATTGAGCTCCTGCTTTGGTGATTTGCACTCCATATTGTTAGTATGCACTTTCCACATTAATGTCCATCGGATGTTTGCATCCTACGACTGTAGTGGGTTTGCATTTTTCACCTAAGGAGGTGTTTTTAGTGGATCATATCCCTATATATATGTACTAGTTTAACAACGCGTTCGTGGTAATGCCCAAGGTCATTTTAGGGACTTTAATTCCTCGATTTAGGTTGAGTGAATATATGAGTAATATGAATACAATTTTAGTATTCAAAAGCTAAAAGAATATATTAATATGAAAGTGGTATGTGGCAAGTTCTCTCCATCGTTTTTGGGTAGATCCCTTCTCTAAAATAAGTAGCAAGAATTTGAAACAAGGAATCCCTATTCAAGTAACATATGGCCTAGATAGTATTGTTGGATGACAGAGGTGGACATAAATGAAAAACAGGCGCTTATGCCCTAAACACTATTGTGGGATAAGACAGATGGGTGTAAACGAAAAATAGGCATAAACACATATTAGTCACCCTAGAAAAAGAGCTTATACCTACAGAAACTTGATGCAGAAAAGTATGTCCTAAATACTTCTATGGGCTCTACTACAGGTCCAATTTGGAACATCGTTAAAGTGGACCACTAACTTATAGAGTGAAAAGGGTTATAAAAAAAGGACAGCCCTCCAACAAGAGCTTATGAAGTAATTTATGCCCTAAATACTAATGTGGCATAACATCGATTGGCATATATGGAAGATAGGTGTAAACACAAGTTAAAAATAAAAGAATATATGAGAGACTTATTACCAAAAGATGAAGAGAGATATCACAATTAATAACCAACCTGTTTAAAGTAACGGAGGTGGGCATCCATTGTGCCACTAAGAATTCAAACCTTTTCTTTGTTTTCAACATTTGAAAGTGGAGACACCTGGATAGTAAGCATCCAAATTCAATTTGCAAGAAAATTGAGTTTTTTCAGTATAATTGGAGCCAATATGACCAAAATCCAATTATGGTAGTCACAAGTATACCCACCAAGTTGAGCCGTGCTTGCTCAAAGGATGACCTTGCATTATGAAGTTCCTACACCGATTCCATGACATGTTAAAGTCTATAGGGAAAGAACTTAAATACAGCAGCTTTTCATACAAGCAATGAATACAACAGACTCATCATAATACCTCCTCTAACATGCTCGCTGTGTCACTTTTGGTGCCTTTCCTTGGTGACAAAAACTTATCATTAGCCTCTAACAAGAACCACATCTTAACCTTCCCACTCATGATAACAATGACTATTAAGTTAACATTCTACAATATTTGGGCCTGCGGTGCGGGCTGCTTGGTACTCTGGGCGCTGTGATTTGGGCCTGTTAGGCCTGTTGGGCCTTCGATGGAGTAGTAGGAGTCTGTGGGCCGGGGGTTCCCGGGCCATATACTCCATCAGGAGTCCCTCACTCCTTTTGCCGAAAGGTACTTGAGGGAAAAGGAGTAATTTGTGCTTGCCTTTTGATGTTGTCCTGTTGTGATCTCCGAAGTTGGTGAGGAGTTGTTGCTTTTATGTCCCTGCCGAAGGCAGTCCCTCAGTTACCCACATGTCGGGACTTGAGGGCTTGCTTTGTTGTTTGTTGGAATTTCGCAGATTTTGTAATTTTAATGATTTGCCCGAAGGGGTCCTCCAGTCCCCCACTCCTTGAGGCACTTGTAAAGTGGTGAAAAGGAGTAAAGTAGTTATGTTGCTGTCGTTTGCCGAAGGCTGACGTTTTTCGTTTCATTTTGGGGGGATGCCTCGTTAAAAACCTCATTAGGAAAAACCCTTTGGGAAAAAATCCTAATGAGGGAAAAAGAGTGCACCGAATTCCCCCAATGATGAATCGAAAATATCAAACCTTGGTAAAAAATGGAGAATGACGGGAATCCCGAAGGCTCTCTCTTTTGAGGGCTCCTGTGTTGATTAGCCGAAGGCTGGATGTTGATGTCCTGGTGGCGCCGAAGGGGAGCCCCTCAATCCAGGGATCGAGGGCCTGCAGATGAGGGCAGCAGTGAAGCTGTTACCGGGGAGTCCACTGTTTGTTGATGAAGTGGTGATGAAGATACCCGAGGGCTCCCCGTTACCTGTGTGCCAAGGGCCATCCGTCAATGAGGAAACTCCCCGGGGGCTACCCCAGTTTTGCAGTGCTGAGGGGGAAACCCCGAGGGGTGCCCTGATATGCAGCTCTAGGGATCTGAAGGGGTGATCCCGAAGGCGTGTGTAATGTACTGTGTGGGGCACAACCCGGGGGCACTTCTGGGTGAGTGCACCCGGAGGCTATCCTTGATGAAGTGGAGTGAAGTAGAAAACCCGGGGGCTTCCAAAATATAGCCGTTTGAAATATAGCCGTTGGAATATGTAACGACGGGATATAGCCGTTGGGGGGGGGGGGGGGCACACGTGGCGTGTGATGGCTGGCTGTCCGTGGGCGGCGTCACCGGTTGGGCGAAGACGCGGTGAGTAATGATGGCGTCCATCCGGAGGCCCGGAATCCAGGACCAAGCCCGGATTCATCGCCTATAAATACCCCAAGGCCAGGCGGTGCTCCGTGTGCGATAAACTTGTTAGCGAAGCTCTGTCAATTTTCCTAGAGAGAGAAAGTTCATCCTTCGGTCAAAACTCAGCTTTCGAGGTCAGTGCTCCCTGCCTTTCTCCTTCTAGCATAGCTGTACTGTTCCCTTAGTTTAGGAGATAGAAAATTTAGAAAACAATAGTGTCCGCGAGCCTTCGAACCAGAGTCAGCATGTCGTCCCAGAGTGATTCCCAGGATATTTCGGGGGAGCCTTCGGTAGAGATGATGACATGCTCAGACGTGGAGTCTTCGAGTGTGGAGTCTTCGGCAGCTGGTGATGCCGCAGTGGCTATGGAAGTGGAGAAGGACCTCCAGGCCGAAGTCGAAGCCGGGGGCTTCGAGCAAGAGAACGAGGATGAGGAGCTTGCCCTTGCCGTGCAAACCGCCGAGCAGGAAGAGGAGAGGGAGAGGCTGAAGGTGACGGTTGCCATTCCTCCCCCCCGGGGTGCCGGGGAAGCCAGCTCCTCCCGGCCACTGGACCCGACGCCCATAAGTGTGGCTCCCGGGAAGAAAAACAAGACGAAGGCGGCCCCGAGGAAGAAGCAAGCGGCAGTGGATGTCAGGCGGCCGGTGGGCATACCCGAGGGCCACTCGTTCTTGAACACTGCTGCCCTAGAGCTGAAGACGAAGGCGTCCCTGGCAGAATACCAGTCCACCCAGATGCTGGTTGGGCCTTCAGCGCGCGTGGTGGAGCCCAGGGCGGATGACTTGCTGCGATACGCGCCCGAGGGGTGCTTTGCTGCTCACACCCTCTCGGTGGAAATGGGGCTCCGGTTCCCGCTCCATCCTTTCCTCTTGGAGTACCTGAGATTTGTGGGGTTGGCCCCTTGCCAGCTAACGCCCAACAGCCACTCCTATGTGGCTGGCTTCCTTTCCTTGTGTCAGAGCCGGGGGGTCGAGCCCACACTCGACCAATTCTTCATGTCCTTCAACCTTTGCCGGGGGGGACATTCAAATGCTGAGGGCTTTGCCAACCTTCAGCAGATACCGGAGTTCCGGCTCTTCGATGATGTGCCCTCGTCTCACAAGGGGTGGAAAGAGAGGTTCTGTTATATCCGCCTCGAGGAGAATCCCTTCCCGGCCCAGCTCCGTAACAGCTTCCGGCGCCACCCGAAGGTGGGGAGCGCAGCTTTGGAGAAGAACGGCAAAGTGCTTGCCAAGAAGCCGGAGGGGTCTGACAAGCATGTCAAGATCAGAGAAGTCACCCTTCCGGAGGATCTGCTTAACCTAGGCTTCCGGCAGTTCAGGCCGAGGGGCTCCTCGGATGAGAGATACCCTCCCCTCGATAGGGTCTTCGAAGGCGCCGGAGGTGATCACCGAAATGCTTACTGATGCGTTGATAGTTCTTTCGCATTCCGTCTTTTTTTTTATGACGTAGTGACTGGTAGCCTTCGATTTAACCCTTCTGTTTTTTTTTTGTTGCTTGCAGGTAGCAATATGGACGTTGGTTCCCTCTTCGCTTTAAAAAACGCGAAAGGAAAGAAGAAGGCCTCGGCGGGCGCTCCTTCTAGGGAGGGGCCCTCTCAAACTGTTGGCGCTGCTGCTGGCGCCGGAGGGTCCAAGGGTTCCGGGCCCTTTAAAAAGAAGGTTGCTGGAAAGGGGGCCGAGCCCCCGGCCAAGAAGCCGAAGACCGCCGCCCCTACCAAACAACCGATCACCGATGTGGTGGTGATCGTTGACGAAGGGCACGCCTCTGCCTCCACCCCCCAGGAACAAATCAATCAGGAGTTCTTCGGGCGGGAGAGGTTGGAGGCGATAGTGCCGAAGGGGGCCTCCGTGCTGGAGGGCAGTTTGAACCCTTCGGCTTTGATGAGCCAGATGCTGCCGTCGGCCGACCGGCTGGCCCATACCCGGCTAGACGAGGGACCCCTCGAGGCGAAGGTCCTCCTGAATGCCGCCTCCGTAAGTCCCCCTCTCTTCCCTGCTTATTGCTATGTTTTTCTTCCGTACTTTGTTCCTTATGCCTTATTTTTGCCTTCGTGAATTGCAGGCTTTCATGGGCCTCTGCGAGCACCTCCGAAGGGTGGATCAAATGAGGGAGGCCAAGGGTGCCGTCGAGGGGGAGGCTGCCCTCCTCAGGAAGAAACTCGCCGAAGCCGAGGACTCTCTACGGCTGGCCACCGACGGCATGGAGCAGAGGTTGCAGGCAGCAAGGGCCGAAGGGGTCAATGAGGGGCTAGCCAGGGCCGGGGAGGCCGCCGCCGAGGCCGCCCGTATCGCTGCCGATGAAGCCCGCGCGGCTCAAGAAGAGGCCGTCTCCAAGGCTCGAGAGGATGCGGTGGCCAGCTTCGTGGCCGAGGGGTGGAAGGCCGAAGACCGGAGGGAGTGGCTGGCTTCGGTGGTGGGGGCTTCAGTAGATGAGTGGGTCGGGGGCCCCGGGAAGATGTGGCTTGCTGAGAGGGGCGACTCGTACTACCAAGGCGGGGAGTTCTTCACCCAACGCCTCATCTACCGGAAGCTTGCGAAGCACTTCCAGGTGGCACCGGAGGAGTTCCGTCCCGAGGCTTATGGCCTCCCCCCCCCTGCCAGCCAGATGTAAGGATCCCGCTCCCCGAGGGGGAAGAGAGGCCGGTTCTTGAAGACTCGGAGACCCTCCGGGAGTGCGGCCTTGGCGGTGAAGAGGATGAAGCCGAGAGCGAGGCGATATCTACTATTCCCCCCTCTTAAATTGTATTCCCCCCTTTCGGTGTTGTAATTTGTTGGCCTCGGCCCCCTATGTAAAGTACAATCAAACTTGTCTCTTTTTTTGAATGAATGAGTACACACGCCCTCGGGCCTTTGATATGCAATCTGCTTCTTTTGGATTCGTCTGTTGTTGAATGCATGCCTTCGTCTTGATTTGGATGTATGTTTTGATCCTTGGAATGTATGTTTTAGGACTTAGAATGTTTTCTGATTGTAGCTCACCATGGGGCCTTCGGGTTTGCAGTAACCCAATTTCTAGGACTTAGAAAAATTTCTAAGTGTGGGTTCCCCCTTGAGAGCCTTCGGGATACGGCTCCTATTCCTGATGTGTGAATGTTGGACCGGTGGCCCAATGCACAGGATTTAGAGATTTTTTGCAAGTGTAGTGTGCCATGTAGCCTTCGGCTACTGTGGAGCCCCATCTGTAAGTTGAATTGGCCGGAGGCTAATTTTTCTAGGACTTAGAATATTTTCTTGAGTGTTGATTCCTTGTGAACTGTAGCCCTCGATTGATAGGTAGCCTTCGGCTATTAGGTCCCTTGAGATGAGGGTGAAATACGTAGGACTTAGGAAATCTTCTAAGTGTAGAGTTTCCCTCGGGAGCCTTCGGGAGGTGGCATACCTCCATGATGTATGAGTAGCTGACCGGGGGGAAAGCATGTAGGACTTAGAAAATATTCTAAGTGTAAAATCCCCCTTGGGAGCCTTCGGTAGATGGCATCCCTCCTTGATGTAAGAGTAGTTGACCGGGGGGGAAATACATGTAGGACTTAGAAAATATTCTAAGTGTAAAATCCCCCTTGGGAGCCTTCGGTAGATGGCATCCCTCCTTGATGTAAGAGTAGCTGACCGGGGGGAAAGCATGTAGGACTTAGAAAATATTCTAAGTGTAAAATCCCCCTTGGGAGCCTTCGGGTTTTCGTGCATAAATTGATGTTGAATCCTGTTGTTGTGAAGAAAGCCAATGAGGAGTGTGTGCCCTCGGCATACACTTTAAAAGTTGTAGAATTTGACCCTTGTCATGGGGAAGGGGCCCTCGATATTCGTGCATAACAGATGCCTTCGGTGTTTGTTCGAGGTACTGTTTAGTGGACCTTGGACAGTCCAGTCCCTTTGTGACCGGAGGTGGACAGGTAGTGGACTTTAGCCGTTTCCTGATGATATTTCTTTGAGTAGTATCCTTCGGGAAATAGGAGTCTTCAATTACTGGAGGTGTTCCCGTGGGGAGCCCTCGGCATGCTGTGATATTGTTGGAGTGTACTCTTCGATTTCTTGCTGAGTCTACTCCCCTTCACCCTTTTTTTTTTTTTTTTTTTTTTTTGGTTGGTGGTGAAGGGAAGGCATCAAGAAACTTGGTTTCTTGGTAAGGCTGGGCCTATTAGGAGACCATCAGAATACACCAATGGCTCTCCTCCCTCGGGTTAACCTTCCGAGTGCCGAGGGGATCGAGGGACGTTTCCTGGGCATAAGATATGGTGGTCCGTAACCTGCCTCCCCTTGGGGGATGGCGCGGAAAGCGCCTCATTTTTGAAAGTCGTCCCCTCGGCGCTAGACATAGTCTGTGGCCTGCCACATCCTTGGGGTGTTGGCGCGGGGAGCGTTTCAGTTTGGAAGTCGAATCCTGGGCATTTCTCATGCCTGTCATACCCTGGGGGTAATGACGCGGATAGCGTTCCGTTTTTGAAAGTCGAATCCTGGGCATTTCTCATGCCTGTCATACCCTGAGGGTAGTGACGCGGAAAGCGTTTCAAGGAAGGGTTTTCATTTGCACACTAGTTGCAAATGGCCGGGGGCACTACGTGCCGCCGGCACCGATGGTGGCGCCTTCGGTATATGCGTCCTCGTGGGGTACGGCTTTTAGAAACAACACTTGGTGTTAGTTTCGATGTGTAGCCCCCGGTACTTGGTACCGAGGGGTCTTCTTTGAAACACTTGGTGTTTTTTTTTTCTTCGTTTCGATATTTGATGAGGGAGGTGTACCCTCGGCACTGGGTGCCGAAGGGTCTTCTGTAGGAACACTTGGTGTTCTAATCTTTTCTTTTTTTTTCTTTTTTTTTTTGATGTCGAAGGTGGGGAAGTACCCTCGGAACTGGGTGCCGAGGGGGCTTGACTGAAAACACGTGGTGTATCCACTGTTTGTTGTAGGTGTTGATGGTGTCCGCCCTCGGCAATGGGTACCGGAGGGGGTTCTCCTTGTGGTGAGGCCTGGGGCCTGTAGTCAGTATGAGGGCTTGATGTCTTGAATGTATCTTCATTCTTCGAAATTGGAGGCCTTGGGCCATTGGATAGTACATTCACTAGTTATGAGGGCTTGGCCGCTCTTACATTATTGATAAAATTTGACTAAATGGTGTACATTCCAGTGCCTAGGGACCTCTTTCCCGTTGGGGCGTTTGAGTTTGTAAGTCCCGGGTTTGATGATGGCTGCTATGATGTAGGGGCCTTCGAATTTTGGTGCCATTTTTCCTCCCTCATTTGGTTGGCTGGCTTCCCTCCTCCGGAGGACATAGTCCCCCACTTGAAATTCCCGGGTTCGAACTTTGGCGTCGATGTAGCTTTTAACTTGCCTTCGGTAGTTTTCTGCCCGGATGAAGGCCTGCTCCCGGCGTTCTGAAATGAGGTGCAGGTCGAGGGCCATGTTGCTGTCGTTGACCTCGGGGTCATATTGGATCACCCTTCGGGTAGGAAGGGTGACTTCCGTAGGAGCTTTAGCTTCAAAACCGTAGCAGAGGGAGAAGGGTGTTTCACCTGTAGCTCGCCGAGGGGTGGTGCGGTAGGCCCAAAGGATGTTGTGAAGTTCTTCTACCCAGCCACCGCCCTCGGCCTCCAGCTTCTTTTTGAGGCCCTCGAGCAAGTTCCGGTTGGCGTTCTCTACTTGCCCGTTGCCTTGAGGGTAGGCAACGGAGGAGAAGGTGTGTTTGATGCCCCATGCCTCCAGAAGGGCGCAGAAGGGGGCTGCCTCAAATTGTGTTCCATTGTCGGAGATGATCTGCTGAGGGACGCCAAACCTTGTGAGGATGTTCTTGAGGACGAAGTGACGGCACTTCGCCTCTGTGATGCTGGCGAGGGGTTCAGCCTCCACCCACTTGGTAAAATAGTCGACGGCCACAATGATGTATCTGTTGTTGGAGGTACCCCTCGGCAGAGGGCCCACAAGGTCTATCCCCCATCGAGAAAATGGGACAGATGTGCTGATGGGGGCATAGTTGACCGCTGGCCTACCGGGGGCTTTCTGGAAATGTTGACATGCGGTGCACCTCCGGGCAAGGTCAGCACAATCCCTGGCCATGGTTGGCCAGAAGTAGCCCTGGAGAATGAGCATTCGGGACATGGAGAAGGGTCCCTGGTGAGCTGAGCAAGTGCCACTGTGCACTTCCTCCATTGCGACCTCGGCTTCATCTGGATGAAGGCACCGAAGTAGCGCGCCATTGTAAGATCGTTTGTAGAGCCTTCCATTTTCGATGGTGTAGCTGGGAGCCCTCAGCTTTGCCAGTTTAGCGCGGGCCTCATTCTCGGGTAGCTACCCTGTGGAGATGAAGGCGGTGATATCTGAGATCCAATCCTCCTGACGTTGTTGTATGTTCATCACGGGGCTTGCATGGATGCTTGAGAGGCTGAGTTCCTCGATTTTGGCAATTTTGGAGATGTGCTCGGGGGAGTCTGCCGAGAGTTTAGATAATATGTCGGCCTCGGAGTTCTGAGCTCTCGGTATTTGGGTGAGAGAGTGTGCCTCAAATACCTTAAGCAACTCCTTGGCCGCCTCCTTGTACTGTTTCATTCTTCCCTCCTTGGCCTCATATTCTTCGGAGATTTGGCCAACGACCAACTTGGAGTCGCATTTGATGTGGATCTGCCGAGCCCTCATGTTGGCAGCCAGCCGAAGGCCACATAGGAGGGCCTCATATTCGGCCTCGTTGTTGGAGACCTTGAAGGAGAAGCGGATTGCATAGTAGGCCCTGAAGCCCTCGGGAGAAATGAGGACTACCCCTCCCCCGCATGCTTTGGTCGCGGATGAGCTGTCAGTGTAGAGGGTCCACCAGTCGTCCGAGGTAGCCGAAGGCTCCCCGTCCGTGGATGCCCTTGCGGTGCATTCCGTCACAAAGTCCGCTAGGGCTTGGCCCTTGATGGCAGGCCTTGGACGGATGTCAATGTTGTATTGGCTCAAGAAGATAGCCCATTTAACCATGCGGGTGGAGCTGGTGGGGCTCCTCATGAGGGCGCCGAGGGGTTGATGAGTGAGGACCTGAACGGGGTGAGCCTGAAAGTAGTGGCCCAACTTCTTGACAGTCCAAACGATGGCCAAAACCGTTTTTTCCACAGGGGAGTACCTGAGCTCGGCCTCCCTTAGGGTCTTGCTAACGTAGAAGATGGCATGTTGGATGCCGTCTTCCTCCCGGATGAGCACAGAGCTGATGGCTGCCGGGCTAACCCCCAGGTAGAGGTAGAGGGTCTCCCCTACCTTGGGTTTGGAGAGCACAGGGGGTGAAGATAGATATCTTTTCAGCTCGTCGAAAGCCCCCTGGCACTCTGGAGTCCATAGAAAGCCAGCCGTCTTCCTCATGATCTGGAAGAAGGGTAGAGACTTCTCTGCCGATTTAGATAGGAAGCGGTTGAGGGCTGCCAGGCGGCCCGTCAACCGTTGAACTTCCTTCACGTTGCGTGGGGGCTCCATGTTGATGATGGCCTGGATCTTCTCGGGATTGGCCTCAATACCCCGTCGGCTCACCATGTAGCCTAAGAATTTGCCCCCTTGGACGCCGAAGGTGCACTTCTTCGGGTTTAGCCGAAGGTTGAATTTTTGCATGATGGCGAAGATTTCCCGGAGGTCGTCAGCATGGCTCGAAGATTGCTTGCTCTTGACGATCATGTCGTCGACATAGGCCTCCATGGTGCGCCCTAGGACGGCTTGAAAGACCCGGGCCACCATCCGGGTGTAAGTGGCCCCCGAGTTCTTTAGGCCGAAGGCCATCACTAGGTAGCAGAAGATGCCCTCGGGAGTCATGAAGGCAGTTTTTTCGGCGTCCTCCTCGTGCATGAATATTTGATGGTACCCTCGGAAGGCATCGAGGAAGGACATGATCTCACACCCTGCGGTCTCATCCACCAATTGATCAATGTTTGGTAGAGGGAATGGATCCATAGGGCATGCTTTGTTGAGATCGGTGTAGTCCACGCACATGCGGAAGGTAGGGGGCTTCTGTGCGAGGACTACATTTGCTAGCCATGAGGGGTATTTTACCTCCTTGATGTGCTTAATAGAGAGGAGCATGGTGACCTCCTTCTTCACAAATTCCCTCCTCTCGGCGGAGAGGGGTCTTCTTCGTTGTTGTACTGCTTTTGCCGAAGGGTCCACCGAGAGGCGGTGGGTGATGACCCTTCGGCTGATTCCCGGCATGTCCTCCGGCCCCCATGCAAAGACAGTGGAGTAGGCGCGGAGGGCGTCGGTGATACCGGTCTTTAGATCTTCAGGGAGCTGGGCTCCAATCTTCACGACTCTCTCCGGCTGGGCCGGATCGAGCGCAAAGTCTTCTACGTCCTCGGTCGATTCAGCCCTCGGCCTTCTGTCCTCCTGGTCGACGGCTCCGGTGATGGTGTCAACACGGAATTCCGTCTTGCTTACCTTTTTAGTGACCTGAAGATAGCAGGCGCGGGCGATTTTTTGGTTCCCCCGGCAGTAGCCAATGCCCCCCTCGGCGGGAAACTTGAGGCAGAGATGCCTCATGGAGATGATAGCTTCGAGGTCCTCGAGGGCTGGCCGGCCGAGGATGATGTTGTGAGCGCAGTCAATGTTGACGACGACGAACTCCACTTCGAGCTGGGCTCTATGGAGCCCGTCGCCGAAGATCACCGGGAGGGTTATTACCCCCTCAGAATCAATAGTATCGCCGGTGAAGCCGACAAGAGGGGTCTTAATGGGCCGAAGGGACCCCCTCTCTAGATGCAGCTCTCTGAAGGTGCTGAGGTACATTACATTGACGGAGCTGCCCGTGTCAATGTAAGTTCGGTGAATAATGGTGTCGTTGATCTCCGTTCGAATTACCAAGGCATCCCTGTGAGGAGAGGCAGTAGGAGGGAGATCTGCGTTGGTGAAGGTGATGGGTTCCTCCCTCAATCGCTTTACCGGGGGCATATGAGTGACTTCCCCTACATAAAGCGATTGAGCCCACTTCTTTCGCTGGCTGGTGGAATCACCCCCTGTGTTGCCACCGGTGATCATGAGGATGTGGCGTTTCTTCTCCTGGTAGTGGGGGTATTCCTCCTCCTCTTCTTCCAAGTTTCCGATCTCCCTCTTCTTGCCGAGGGGGATGGTATTCGGGTTTACCCAAGCGTTTACCTTCGTGTGATGCCCTCGGGGAGGCCCCTGATGAGAAGGTCCCTCCTGCCGAGGGCTCTGGACAAATTGGGACAGGTGCCCCGCCTGTATTAATCTCTCGATGGCCGTCTTCAGCTGATGGCAGTCATCGGTCCTGTGCCCCTGGTGCCGATGGAAGCGACAGTAGGGGAACTGAGGGTTGATAGCGTGTACCTCCGGGGGTGCGCGAGAGTCGCGCTCAATTTTTGACGTATTCATTCATCTCATTTTTAACCCTCCTTACTGTTCAGACATACAGGTTGGTACAAATTCTCCCTTTTAACCTGGTTTCTCCATTGAATTTTCATCGCATGGTTTCTCAAGACATTTAAGCATCTACATCACCGGTTATGAAAACACCTGGGAAATTTGTCAACTAGAGCAATCAACAATTGTTTCGTCAACCAACTCCTTGTCGCTAAGCTCCTCAATTGAGATGCCTCCCTTCCTACCCTCGACGGATTCTGCAACCTCTTCGAGCGGTATACCCACGACAGGGACTGCCAAGTCATTGGTCGGACTGGACTCTTGCGTAGTTGACCGGACCAGAGCGGGACTGACATCAGAGTGGGACCGAAATCACCACTAGACATAAGTTTGCAAATTCATTGAGTGGCTCTGCAGCATCCGCATATTTGAAATTTGGAAAACTACTAAAACTCATTTCTCCTGTTCATTAACGAAAATAGATACATACTTCATTTTGTGGGATTTGGTAAACACATTTTTCTGTTTTCCTCTCTTTTCCAGCAATTATTTTTGTAAACACATTTTCTTTTTTCTTTTTCATTTTCCAGTTTTTTTGGAAAACTAAAAATATCTCTGTTAGTAAACAGACCTTAAGCCTTTCAATAATACTCTGATCGTAGGCTTTTGAAACGTGCGTAGGTTATTCTCGGGGGTTTTTTCGTCGATCGTCTTCTTCGTGGAATCCGCCACCATCGTTTGATGTCTAGCTGGGGAAACGATAACCGCTTATTAGGTTCTTGTTGGTGCCGTAAAAAATTGAGATGTTGCTGCTTCCGTTGATTCTAAAGAGCGCACGCATTTGGGATCGTCGATGTTGGTCGTTGCTGCGAGAAGAAGAAGATTGCGAGACGACCGATTGAGCCGGTGATTGATAATTTCTGGTTACGCGATAGGCTAGAGGTCGGAGACTGAGTTGGAGTTTAATGAAAAGTTCACAAGATAAGGATTATTGTGTATCGGATTGAAAATTTGAACGACTGGGATTAATTCTCATTTTACACGTTAAGGCTCCTTTTTATTTGAACCCTCCCCTAACGCCTAAAATGAACGAGCATACACAAATGAACTTTTGATTTTTGGCACTCATTTTTCAAGTTATGTAGGCTCATTTGGTATCTATTTTATGCTCATTTTGAAATATTGCATATTTTAAAAGTATCATACTACATAGGATTCACATATTGAAATTAATTGGAATTGATCATAGACATAATTTAATATTTTTTTATAAATGAAAAAAAATAAAAAAAGAAAGTGAATTAGAAGATATGAACCAGAGATCACGATAATTCTTAGGCTCCTACTACTAAGAAAAATATGCTTGATGTTTGCTAAAATTGTACTTCCTCCATCCCTAAAAGGATTGCAAGTTTGACCGGCACGTAGAATAATAAAGTAAAAACTGTGTGGTAGAGATTTGTGCAGAGGAGAGATAAATAACATGAGCCACAAATTGATTGATTAAAAGGAAAAATGACAGAGTTTTTGGGACAACCAAAAAAAGAAAGTTGACAAAGTTATAAGGGACGAAGGGAGTATTAATGTTCATTTAAAAGAAGCCACGGCTTTCACCAAGATTACGAAATGCATGCTACCATTTTTTCTCGGTGATCGGAGCTGGTGATGTTGGGGTGTGGCAGAGGCGGCGACAAAGGCTTGTATATATTTTTTAACTTTTTTCTAACTTTTTAAATTAATAATCTTTATTTTTCTATTTGTTTTTGTTTTTATTAATTTTATTAAGTAATTATTTAAGCCCCAAAAGCTACATGAATATATTTGTCCAAACACACATAATTAATCTTATTTATAAAATGAGAGATTTACCTAAATAGGACTAAAACATCGTGGAATTGCAAAAATAGGACTCCTATGTTTTATTTGACAAAAATAGGACTAAAAAGAGGTAATCTGACAAAACTATCCTTTTTAAAAAAGAGACGCACACCACCGACGCACAACCTGCTATCCTTCACCCCATGGACCGCAAAATTGAATCTACAGAGCAGCACTCATCCATCGTCGATTGTGGCCTCGCACCGCAGCACTTCTGCCGTAGCCCTACACTCATCGGCGACCAGGTAGGTAATCTTTTCTTCTTCTTCTTCTTCTTCTTCCTAGTTTTCTGCTTTTTTTAAATTTTTTTATCAATCATATATTTAAATAAAATTTTAATTTTTTAAAGTTTCAAATGAAGATATATCTAAACTTGAATATCTTGTTATCAATTTTGATTACTTTTAATCTCAAAATTCTATGATTAATGATTCCAGAAAATGTCACTTTTTGAATAAGAGCATGTCTAAATATTGGTTTTTTTTACAAAATGTCACTTTTATGTCATTACAATATTTGGAAATGTCAATTAAGTGACATTCCTCATGGAGGGCAGATCCTTTGTCACTTTTATGGCATTACAATATTTGGAAGAAGAAAATGTCACTTTTTATGACATTACATTTGCTTAGGTGACAGTTTCAAATAAGAAAATGACATTTCCAGAGTAATAAAAGTGACATTTTCAGATTGTCATTTTTGTAAATGTAATGTCACAAACGTGACATTTTTTTCTTCAAATAACCAATAATTTTGACATTCTCATAATATACATGTGGCATTTTACTCAATAAATAAAATTCAAATCCAAAAAATCCAAATTAATAAAAATCCAAAAAATTCACAGAAGAAGAGAACAGAGAACCAGCAATTTGAGGAGGATTAGAAGAAGAAGAAGAAGAAGAAGAAGAAGAAGAAGAAGAAGAAGAAGAAGAAGAAGAAGAAGAAGAAGAAGAAGAAGAAGAAGAAGAAGAAGAAGAAGAAAAAGAAAGGAGGAGGAGGAGGATACCTGTGGTCGACGCTGGAGCTGCGGTGCGTGGCAATAGCGGATGGCGGAACTACTGTCAAGGGATGTGGGGAGCGGCTGCTACGATAAATTCTATCGTAGATTGCAGAAGGGGGCCATCGATGTGCTGCGGATGTGCGTGGCCAGGGATGAATTGCAGAAGGGGGCGAGAGATTGGGGTTTTAATAGCAGGAGGGCAAAATTGTAATGTGGAGTCCTATTTAGAGAATAAAAAACTTAAAGTCCTATTATGGAGTTTAATCTAAGTTTTAGTCTCATTTTGGACAATTTTTTCTTATAAAATCTATAAATATAGTCTTATTTGTGATTATTAGCCAACTTTGATTTAGGTAATTCAATGTTGTGTATTTGAATGTGACGTGTCACTCGAAACCTGGAAGACTGGAACAGGCCAATGAGACCGTAAATGTCGTCCAGACTCCAGACTCTTACTATACCCGGCAATTGACATCAGATAAACCAAAAGGCCATCCCACTTCCCATTCATCCAAGTGACTTATAGCAAAAACAACATATGCTCCCTAGTCCCTATTAGGCATGGAATTGGGTCAGTCTAATCCCGGTCCCAGATCGATATCGTTTGGCCAAATTTCCGTTAAGATCGGGTTCGATCCAGTTATTTTCAATTTCAAGTCGGTTCCGGGTTAATCTGGTCTCGGTTCCATACTCTCATTTTTTGCTATTATTTACTAAAGATGATGAGTTTGGTTCCAACCGTTCCAAGGATGGAACCAAAAATGGGGGAAAAAATTGGCCCGTGAGGACCAAAACCTACGACTGGGTACCTACATGGCTGGATAGGGTCGGTCCCATGTCGTAAATCAGAAAAACCAAACCCGGTCTGGTACTAAACAGTATCAGACCCTCTTCCGGACCAAGTTCTCCTACTCCCTATGATGATTTTGAAAAAAAAAACATACATTGATTAAGAGTAAAATTAATGTGAAATTTGAAAATATAAGTATGTCAGTTATCTTCAAAATAAGAGTAAATATTAGCATGTTTACAAAAAATGTCAATTATGACATATATTGCAAAATTCATGTATGGTTATACCAAAAAATGAAAGTGATTTGCAAAATTTGAGTAATTTACTTCTACTTGGTAGCCAATTTAATTACTATGAATATTTTGTGACGAAGTATTTCATACCCTCTCATTGACAATGTGTTAATTCGTTGGATATTGTGCGGACACTCAGCAGAGGAGAATTATGGGTTTTTGATTAAGATTGGTTTATGAACGCAACAAGGACGTTGCGTTCACTTATCTTCTTATACAGTTATACCTAAAATCATTACGTATAAAAAAAATCTTCCGATTAATTATTAGTCTGCTAATCTTATACCCAAAAGTACTACATATGAGAAATAAAATTTTGTTCCTCAATTATTAGTTCGTTTATCTTATACCTAAAAATACGACATATGAGAGAGATAAGCTTCTCTCGATCATTTATTTGCATTTTTATCTTATCTTATATCTAAAAAAACTATATAGGAGAGAAAATTCTCCTTCTCACTTATTAGTAAGCCTATATTCTTATACCCAAAATACTACATGAGAGAGAAAACTCTTCCGTCCAATTATTATTTCGCTTATCTTATACCAAAAAACATTACAAATGGGAGAGAAAATTATTTCACTTACTATTAACACGCTTATGTAATACCTAAAAGCACTACATATAACTGATATGAGAGAGAAAATCTTATACCTAAAAGTATTATATATGAGAGAGAAAATTCACTCGCTAAATTAGTATTCGCTTATACAAAAAAGGTCTACATATGAGAGAAAAAATTCTCCTGTTCAATTATTAGTCCGTTTATCTTATCTTATACTTAAAAACATTACATATGGGGGAGAAAATTATTCCAATTAATTATGTTCTTACACATAAAAGCTCTATATATGAGAGAGAACATATTTCCGCTCAATTATTAATCCGCTTATTTTATACATATCAGAGAAAAATCTTTCTCTTACTTTTTAGTAGGGAGATTTCCCAAAATAGGAGTAAATGGAGTTTGGAATACCAAAATAGGACTACTATGTTTTTATTCCCGAAATAAGACTAACATGGCAGTATTTACTGTCATCTTGTAGGCGTGTCTGCCAAATAGTTGCAGTACAGTGCATTTAACATGACATTATTATTTATAATTAATGACAGTATTTTTCAATTATGGCAGTATTTTTCATACATGGTAGTAACAATTCCTATTTCGGGAAGAAAAATATAGTAGTCCTATAATGGAATTTCAAACCTCATTTACTTCTATTTTGGGTAATTTCTTTTTAGTGTGCTTATCTTATACCTAAAAGTACTCTACATATGACATAAATTAACATTACTGCGCTCAATTATTATTCCGCTTATTTTTTTATAACTAAAAGCACTATATATGAGAGAAAGAGTTCTCCCGCTCAATTATTAGTACGCTTATTTTGCGTTATAACTAACAACATTACTTATGGGAGAATTTTTTAGTCCTTTTATCTTCTTATACCTAAAAAGGTTACGCATGAGAGAGAAAATTCTTCCGCTCAATTATTAATCCGCTTATTTATACTCTGTATCTAACAACATCACCAATGGGAGAAAATATTATTTCACTCTATTATTATTTATTAGTACACTTATATAGTTATATATATCTTATACTCAAAAGTACTACATATGAGAGAGATAAGCTTCTCTCACTCATTTATTAGTCCGCTTATCTTATACTCTCTCGTCCCGAAAAGTTATTTCCAAATCGACTTTTCTCGGTTAATGACAATCAACATTGATCAATGATATTTTTTAATTTGAAATTATTTAGGATATGAAAACTATATCGAAATGTTCCTTAGCTCATTCAAAGTATTTTCATAAAATTATAAAGTTTATAAAGTATATACAAATATAAGAAAAAATTCTCCATCTCTCTTATTATTACGTTTATCTTCTTATACCTAAAAGTACTACATATGTAAAATACTATTCTCTCGCTGAATTGGTATTTCGTTTATCTTCTTATACCTAAAAACACTACATATGAGGGAAATTCTTCTTCCGCTCAATTAGTAGTCTGCTTATTTTATACCTAAAAACACTACATATGAGAAAAAAATTCCCTTTCTTACTTTTAACTACGTTTATCTTATAACTAAAAGTATTGTACATGTGAGAGACAAAAATTATCGCGCTCAGTTATTAGTCCGATTATCTTCTTATACCTAAAAAGATTACGTATAAGAGAGAAAGTTCTCCCGCTCAGTTATTAGTCCGCTTATCTTATACTCCGTATTATACCTAAAAACATTAGCAATGGTAGAGAATATCATTTCACTCAATTATTAGTATGCTTATATATATATATATATATATATATATATATATATATATATATATATATATATATATCTTATACTCAAAAATAATACATATGAGAGATATAAGCTTCTCCACTCATTTATTAGTCCGCTTGTCATATACTCTCATGTCCTGAAAAGTTTTTTCCTAATCGACTTTTCTTTGTTAATGACAATAACCTTTGATCGATGATATTTTTAATACAAAATTAATTAGAATACGAAAGTTATATAAAAATAATTACAATATTTTCATAAGTATAAAATTTATAAATTATACACAAATATGAGAAAAAATTATCCTCTCTTATTAGTACATTTATCTTCTTATACCTAAAAGTATTACATATGAGAGAGAAAATTCACTTGCCGAATTAGTATTTCGCTTATCTTATCTTCTTATACCTAAAAGCACTACATATGAGAGAGAAAATTCACTCGTTTAATTATTAATCCGTTTATCTTATCTTATACCTATAAACATTACATATAGGAGAGAAACTTATTCCAATCAATTATTGTTCCGCTTATCTTATATCTAAAAGGCTAAAAGCACTTTGTATGAGAAAAAAATTCTCACGTTTAATTATTAGTCTGCTAATCTTATCTTATACCCAAAAGTACAACATATGAGAGATAAAAAAAATTTTTGCTCAATAATTAGTCCACTTCAGTTACATATAAAACTCTAAAAGTATTACATATGAGAGAAATAAGCTTCTCCTGCTCATTTATTAGTCCACTTATCTTATACTGATTTGTCTCGAAAATGTTCGCCAAATTTACTTTTGTTGATAAATGACAATCAACTTTGATCAATGATATTTTTAAAACGAAATTATTTTGAATCAGCAAATTATATCAAAATGTTACTTATTCAAAAAAAAATCATAAAAGTATAAAATTCTTAATTTATATACAAATATAATAACTAAAATCATTGTTCAAAGTCAAATTCATTTTGATAATAACTTAAATTATTTATATACAAATATAAATTATAAATTTATAATATATATATATATATTAGAAAACACAAACTTGCAAAGTCACCCATGATTCACTTACCTTGCAAAAAAAAGAAAAACTGTTGTAACTAAATTCCCGAAATAGGAGTAAAAAAGTTTGAAAATTCTAAAATAGTACTGTCATGTTTTTATTCCCAAAATAGAAGTAATTACTTCCAAGTTTGGAAAATATTGTCATGTTTAAAGTCTGGCACTGCCAAAATATGGTAGTAATTAGTCCTATTTTGAGAATAAAAAACATGATAACCTATTTTGAAATATTCAAACGTTTTTAGTCCTACTTGAGCAATTTCTCTTTTAAATTTTACATATGTAATATTGGTGTCATATGAAAATCACAAAACATTATGAATTTTGATATATTTTTTATAAAAATTGAAGAAAAAATGTAAAATTTATACTCCCTCCGTCCCTTAAAACTTTGTCAACTTTCCTTTTTTGGATGTCCCGCTAACTTTGCCACTTTCCCTTTTAAGTAAAGAATTTGTGGTTCCAGTTAATTCTCTCTCCTCTGCACAAAGTTCAACCACACAGTTTTTACTTTATTAATCTCCGTACCGGTCAAACTTGGCAAAGTTTTAAGGGACGGAGGTAATAATACTTTGATGTATAAAGATTTTTTACATTGGACCCCCCGTTTTCCCACAAAGCTACCTTTTTTTGCTCTCTAATAAAGTAAACTCCATAATAAATTCTTTCAAACAAATAAACGGTGAAGTTACGTGGCATTATGAGAGCAATTGTGTGAAGCATGGAGAGGAAGACACGTTGCTTTAGTTTGGGATAAAATGGTCTTTGAATGAGTTATCTCTTTTCTTATATATAACTAGCACAGTACTCGTGCATACGCACGGGAAAAAACGGTTGATCTACATATACTTTTATTCAAGATCTAATTAAATATAAAAATAGATTTTTTTCCTTACAATTTACTTCATTTCAAAAATGGAGTATGATAAGTGAATATAGAAAAATGTCTTCTCATAAGTTTAAAAGGTCATGAGAGAAAAAATATGAGATGAAATTCTCTCGATCAATTATTAATCTGTTTATCTTATCTTATTATTATACCTAAAAGCATTACATATGAGAAAGAAATTATCGCGCTCAATTATTCGTATGCACATCTTATCTTATCTTCTTATACCTAAAATCATTACGTATGAGAGAGAAATTTATCCTCCCCAATCATATGCACATTAATCTTTTTATATTATTATACCTAAAAGTATTACATGTGAGAGAGAAATTATCCTGCACAACTATTCGTCTGCATATCTTATCTTACCTACTTATTATACTTAAAATCATTACATATGAGAGAGAAAATTATCTCGCCCAATCATCTGCACGTTAAGCCGGCTTATCTTCTTATACCTAAAACCTCTACATATGTGAGAGAGAATTTTCTCGCTCAATTGTTTAAGCCGGCTTATTATATACCTATATTCTCATACCTAATCTTCTTTATTATTATACCTAAAAGCACTACATATGAGATAGAAAATTTTTCCGCTCAATTGTTTCAGCCGGCTTATCTTATCTTATAATTAAAAGCACTATTTATGAGAGAAAATTCATCCGCTCTATTTTTATCCGGCTTATGAGCTTATCTTATAATCAAAACCACTTGTATGTATGAGAGAGAAAAGTATCTCGTTCAAGTTTTAGAAGGTTTATCTTCTTTATACCTAAAATCACTTTGTATGAGAAAGAAAATTCTCCCGCTCAATTGTTTTAGCCGAATTATCTCATACCTAATATAAAAGCATTACATATGAGAGAGAAACATCCCCCGTTGAATTGTTAGTCTTCTTATCTTATCTTATACCTAAAAATACAACATATGAGACTGAAAACTCTATTGCTCAAGTTTTAGCCGGGTTATCTTATTTGACCTAAAAACACTACGTATGAGAGAGGAAATTATTCCGCACAATTATTAGTCCATTTATCTTGTTATACCTAAACACACTACATATGAGAGACAAAATTTTCCTGCTCAATTATTAGTCCGCTTAATTATCTTATATACCTAAAACACTACGTATGAGATAGAAAATTTTCATGCTCATATATTAGATCATAAAAATTATGGATTTTGATATAGTTTTTACAAAAATTAGATAAATGCTAAAAAAATTATAACACTTGGAAAAAATCTAATACATATTTTCTAGTGGGGATACTCTAATATCCTAATAAGTCTAGCATCATCAAAATCTAAATACAATTATTCCTTACAAATTTTATATATGCATTATTGGTGTCATATGAAACATCGTAAAAAATTATGAATTTTGGTATATGTTTTATAAAAATCAGAGAAAAATTGAAAAAGTTATAACACTTTAAAGAAAATGAAAATTTTCTATACAATGAGCCCCATTAATTAATTGATGCCACATTTTTTCTTCAAATAGGAATTCAAATAGAAAGCCACGTGAGTTAGTTTTGGCGAGTTAGTTTAGAAATCCATGTGGCATTTTTATGGAAAATGAGCAAATTGTGGAGAGATGGACACATAGGATTCATTAAGGACATAATTTTATTTTAATGAGCTATTTCTTTTCTTATATATAAATAGATAAGTAATAAAGAGATTTTCATAATATACTGATCATTTTGCATCCTAAATCTGTGTCAATTTTCCATTTCACTTGATAGCAAGAATAAAATAATGTAAATAAAAAAACTCTATTCCAAATTTTGGAGACGATGGGAAAGATTATTCTTCGTAGCACGCGAATCAAGAGGAATGTTTGTGGGTCCCCCTATATATGACACAAAAAGAGAGTAGGGGTTTATCATATCTTCCACAATCTTTTAGGTTTAATAACCATAAAAGGGAGAGAACATGGCATGGGCAAGCATTGCAATCATCACCCATTGAAAATTTCACCCCTCACCTTCCTTGCACAGACCGCTATCTTATTAGAGCATACCAAGGGTGGTCCAAATCAGACTTGGTCACTACTTCCTCCGTTTCTCGAACAACTTCCCACTTTCCTTTTCGTGAAATCCCGAAATTAACTTCACACTTTTTCTTATGATCTTATTCGGTAAATTATCTACACTAAAATAGTGCCAAACAGTGCCAAACAATGTTTAAACAGTGCCAAACAGTGCACTCCACAGTAAATTCAAATTTAATTTCTTAAACTGTATGAAGTCAAAGTGTGAAGGTCTTTGAGAACTGGAGGGAGTAATTTCTTGAAGTTGTCTAACATAAATCATGTCACATTTTATTTTTCAATGAGTCCTTTGCAATCAACGACTCATTCAATTAGTTATCACATGTGGAGTAAAAAATTGTGTGAGTGAGATTTGTGCACAAGTGAAATAACAGAAACCACTAGTTGATTAATTGAAAGAGAAAATGATTTTGTTTTGAAACAATCTAAAAAGGAAAGATGACAAAATATGTAAATGACGGAGTATTTTTTTTAATAAATGGATGGAATATTTTATTAATCAAAAATTTTCTTATTACGAAGTATAATTTATACTCGATCTATGCCCCACATCCAGACGCCTTCATAAACTGTTGCTTGGAAATTTTGATAAAATCACTAGAAAATTTATCACATATATTTTCCGCGGTAACAATGACATGTTAAACAGAGATAATGACATTTGTTAGCGACATAAACATATTAATTAAAGTGACATCATTTTTTTTCAAATTTATTACGGAGTACTTGTTAGTCACATGTAAATGTAATCACTTTTTTTCGAAAATATGTTTCAATTTAATCATATTAATGAAAAAACTTATCTTTTAATTCTTCTCTCACATCACATCTTTAAATTAAATTAAAGTTATCATCAGGGTTTCTTTACCGGATTCCGATGTCTAAGAATGGATACTGTTTGCTAATGATAGCCAAGTATTTGAAGGGTTCACATCTTTAACTTCCATTATGCAATTCTATTACTCCTTTCCGTTATCTTTAAATTCACATTTACTATTCATTAGTTAACTTAAATCACTTTTAAAGTTTTATTTTATATATCAAATTTAAATTTTCTTGATCAGACTTTGTAGCGATTTTAATGTAGTTTCTAAATATGTAAATTTTATTTGCTAAAAATAATCCGAACGTGAACAGGGATCGAGTTGCTTCATCATCGTAAACCGTGAGTGAATCTCTTTTGGGACCGAAGGGAGTACAACACTTGGGCAAACAAATAGTTATGCTAAGGATTTCTGTTTCAATTCCGATCCTTTCTTTTGTCACAAATTTTTAAATATACAATGATCAATACCTAGTACGCAATATTTTTTTTAAATAAGTTAATTGTTAAAAATATGATTTTTATGTGTTTATAATTCTACGCCGTATATAATAGTGACTACGTCATTCAATGCACCATACTTATAGTTACTTCATCATAATATTATCTATAATTTTTTTATTATTTAATTAAATTATTTCAAGCTATAGGTAGACGTCGTTTGGCCAACTATTGTACTAGAAATTGAAAAATATAAGACTGGAATTACCAATTTCGATTCACCTAATAAGGAGCTAATTTTGGAAGCCTATACTACCACTGATTTAATTTGTTTCCGGTTAGCTTCCAAACAAGAACGGTATCCACCTACCGCTCCCTGCTAGCGTGCTTCATCTTATATCATAAACACGTGAAATATACATGCATGGGAAATCTTTGTAATCTTATATGCCTATATAGTAGTTGAGTGAGGACGTGAGTCATTTGGTATTAGTTATTTATAGTAAAACGACATAGGCAGGGGTCAAAATTTAAGTTTTGGTCCCTACTACTCCATATATAAATTCCTTAAATCCCGATCCCCGTGACCTGCCATTTCTGGCTCCGTCACTGGGCGCACGGAATTCAGCAAGTATTTGGTGTATTCGTTTCAAACCCGTGCAACATTTCCTATGTATTTTGACGAATCTCGTTGCCAAGGATTCGTGTCAAATATGTATCAATCTTCTTATTTTTGCAGTGTAAAACTTGATCACTTTTGAAAACGAAAGAATGAAATGAATAAGAGGGTGTAAAACATAAGGCAATTCGGCCAGATGCGTTTATATTGCACTTCGTCGGTGAATTCAAAAGCCACGCACCACAATTGTAATGTGATTCGGTTGCAATGTGAATCCAATTGTAATAATATTGCGGGTATAACTTTTGTTGCGGCCCGTAATTTGAAATGATAGGGGCGTCATTAATTTGTGTTAAAATTATTTTAACATAATGTGTTAAAATATTTGTCTTGGGTGAAATCCTCTATAAAACAATAAAAATATGTAGTACGTACTATATAAGGTTTGGAATACGCAATGAAAACCTGAATCTTAACATTGTATCAGAGCGAGTTTGCGGTTGTGATTTGACTGCTTGTTTAGCATCCATGTTTACGGGTAGCTCGTTAAGGTTCTGATTGATCCATTCATACACCCCGATATTGCCCAGTTTAATTCGGGCTGAGGGGGCGTGTTAAAGTATATTTGTCTCACACCGAAAGTTATAAAACAACAAAAACACTACATAAGGCTTTAGACTACTCCTTTTATCAGGTTGGCTTTTTAGGATGAAACCCCTAATCTTAACATTTCGACAAGTTTATTCTAAAAATATTTTATTGTGCTACTAACTAAATAAGTTGAATTTGAAAATAAAATATTCCACTTGCGCTCTTTTATTGGTGTTCTTTTACTAGTGTGATCGTCAATCTCATTCAAGTCTTCGTATTTGTAATTGGTCGAGGTCTGATTTCTCGTATAATCACCAAATTTTCTGGTTTGTATTTTTTATGGTCCAATTAGGCACATAATTAAATGATAAACCCAATCATCTTTAATTAATACACAATTGACCGTCGTTAGGTTTACACATTGTTATATTATACCTAGTCGATCCGGTTAATCGGTGTCTAGGCGCTACACAGTCCTAAATGCGGAGGACTAATCAGTCTAGTTGGTCAAAAAATAGGTCTAGTCAGCGCCTAGGCGTTAGGCACCCCTCAACCACCCGACTAGCGCCTAACAAATTTTAGAATAGAGATTTTACCATATATATAAGGGGTGTATAACTTGGATAATGGCGTTTCAGCAACAAATGACGGTTTGACCCCTTCTAGCATTTTCAATATGTAAAACCCCGTTTGATTAATAGTTGTTCGGCCCTAGCGTTTTTGAATGTAATCATTGAAATGAAAACTTTACAAATAGGAGCGTTTTGGATTAACGTTTTGAAATATGAAATTTTCTATTAATTGCTACAACCAAATATAGCTAATCTAACAAACATCTTTTTGCACCCCACCAACTTATTCCGCTAATCAAACGATCAAACATGTTGACATAATCCACTATGAACAATCAGCTAACATATTCCGCTATTCGCTAACTGCTAAATGCTAAACACGCCCATAAACTATTTGGTTACGGTTAGAGTGTGGTTTAGATCACTAGTTTGGTTGGAGGTGGGTTTGAGGGTGAAGGGTAGGGGGTAGGGGTAAGATTTGGGTCGGAATAGACTTCAGAGTGGGTGATAACTCACGAAGAGTTGAATGAGATTGACGATCACACATCACTAATAAAAAGATTAAAACAAAGATAGAGTTCACAAATAAGATTCATTTACTCCTACTTTAGTGAATTTAATTAATTTATTTTTTATATGATTAAATAAGTTCTATTTGAATAATAAAACGTACAGAGTATATTTTTTCATGTTGAGTAAATTTTACACTCCACTAAACGAGTTTTGAAGTGGGGAAATTAAATGTAGTCACTGTTTCACTCTTCTTCTTCTTCAAATTTGTGTGCCAACTTTGCAATCTGATTGTGAAAGAGGACTGTGTGGTCATTACATGATGATCACTGCATGGTGTGGATAAGTTCACCAAAGGAGACAGTGGTTACTCACCTTATACCATCCATGCTTGTGATTTTTTTTCCTCTGAATCTGATTCATAGACAAATTATGTGTTATTTTGTCTTTGGATTCGCCGCGATTAAGGCTGGGCTTCGATGGTACATTTGTTCACTCTTGGTGCAACTGGGGGGTTAGACGGCTACAGATCCTATTCAACAACATATGTCACGTCCGGTGGCTTTACGGCTGCCTTATTTTTATCAACCATTCTTGATGCACACACCCTTGTACACACCTTATACACACCATGTTTGTGAAGCTTTTTTTTGTCTGTGAATCCGGTTCACAGACAATATTTTGTTTGTGCAAAACATTGTTTGTGAATCGATGTTTACAGAAAAAAAAGCTTTCACAGACATAGGTGTGTACAAAAATGTGTATAAGAGTGTGTACAAACATCATTTTTGTATTTTTATTTAGGCTGTGGTTGTGTTTACTTTTCTTCTTTCAAAGGTGGTCTACATACATGTAAATGCTATATACTTTTGCAAAATTGGACTTAACACCGTATTTTACACGATAATTGTACACAACATTTTACACGATCAACCAAATTGTTTGTGCGCAAACAATTTTTGTTTTGTTTTGTGGAGAGAATCGCTTTTCGCACCGACAAAATAATGTTTGTGTTATAGACAAATGAAATTGCCGGTGGGAAAAATGTATGTGCACAGACAATTTGATCGACGTGTAAAATGTTTTGTATAATTTACTTTATACACCAGACATGATTGGTATTTGATTGATTCTCAAGTCATTTTCATCAGTTTTTATAGTAATACTGTAATTGACTCATATGATCAAGGAATTTTAATTATGTACCGTATAGTTTGTCTTACGTTAATTGAATTCAGACGAAGTGCGGTATTGAAAAAGCACCAAAGTTTGAAAATAAAAGTTACTTTAATTATTGAAAGAAATATATATAAAGGCATGATTAAAAAACTTTATTTCTCTACATTATTTGACTAAAATAAAATTCCCCTCCGTAGCCATATCATTTTCTGTTCTTTGACTTCTTTAATTTCATCCATTTTATATTTAAACTTTTAATTTAATTTTACGTATTCTCTTGTACTCGTATATGTTTTCTATTTTTCTTCTAATTCCTATTTTTTCTCTTTCTCTTTCATATTGACTTCTCTTTCTCTACATTTTTTCCTATACTACGGAGTATTACTCCTATTTTTTTCCATCAAAACATATGGTACAACCTGAGTCATCTTTTATGTGCATGTCTTACTTCGATTTGACAAACAATTATCAATAAAGTGATTGAAAAATTAAAAAAACTAGAAATTGTGATTGAGATTTAGAATAATAAAGTGAAATGTTATAAACAACAGATTTTTTCCAAAAAAGAAATGTGACACTTATTTTGAAATAATCCAAAATGAAAAGAAGGATAAGTAAAATGAGACTGAGAGAGTACATTTACTTAAGAATAGAGACTATTAAAAAGTGAAAACCAAAGTTAAACTCATTTTCCGTTCTTACATGTTTCAATTTAGGAGCTGCTTGTTAATATTAAAACTGGTTGAATACACTGAATCCAATGAAAATGACGAAATTCTAACTGGAGTGAATGAATTGGCTAAATTTGTTGAATTGGGAAAAAATTATATTTAAAATATACTTCATTGATGTAATTTAAATAAAGTTATACGGAGTATGAAAATAGCTAAAATAATCTTACCTCACTTATTTGTGTTATTACACAATTCAACACACGAAAATAAAAGTTACGTGTTTTTATAAAAAATGACCAATAAGATAAAAACTGTGGTTATGAAAGAGACTCTAGATTAAGAGGAATTTGTAAATGTAATACTGTACTATGGCATGTATTTGACTGACGAGCACTTTGTCAAGGTGCGTCAAAATAATTTCAATACTAAAGACTTATACGTAGTATAGCGTAGTAGAGTTCGTATCCACAGGGAAAGGAATAATTCTCTTTTTATGATACTTAGTAAATAAAAAGGAGGGATTTGGATTGAGTGATTTAATTTAATTAAGAACTAAGATGAACAACCTATATGTGTTTAATTCAAAGATAAAAAGGACTTGGCATTGCTACTTTCCACTTGTTGATATATTTTAGTCGATCATTGTTATATCTATAACTTATTCCCTCTCGAATACTCAATCGGGGAGTATATCCACTTCATCGAGGGTAGTTATTAACCACGACCGTTCATTAATAACCCTTACTATTAATCAAATATAGAACAACGCCTTATACCGATTTAATAGTAGCATTTAATCTTTCTAACTCCTTGATGAAATCAATTGAGATTGATAACCTCAACACAAGCGGTTTCGGTTTAACCAACAAAATTAATCCCTCTTAAGTTTATTAACCACGACCGTGCATTAATAAACCGAAGTTACTTACTTGTGAAACCATCAACGATTAACCATCGGTTCGTTGATTGTTTCTAGTAATAATTAATATATGAAACAAAACTAGTTGATCCTTTAAGTAATGTTCAAAATATTAATATGAAATAAGAGTAGGGATTAATTAATATTCAAGGAAGAATATTATTAAAGAAGATGAATCCTACTATAATTAATATCAAGATGTTAACTAATTGTCATCTTAGCAACACTCCCCAACATTAATATAGAGGAAGAAAATACCATTCTAACTAATGTCGAGATGTTAACTAATTGTCATCTTAGCAACACTCCCCAACATTAATATAGAGATGATATTAAGGAAAGAACTATTAATTAATATTCAAGGAAAGAAGTTAAGAAAATAACTCACAACTTTAATAATCAACAAGCTTCAAGAGCAACACCAAGAATGGAAGTTTAGCTCCTCATTTGGAGACTAAACATAGCTAGAAAAATATAAAGAAATACTATTCTAAACTGAGCTTAAGAGTATGGAAGAAAGGATGATTTTTTGTGAAGAAAAAGTGTGCTATTTATAGGTGTTTTTCAACACCTTTGGCCGGGTACCCGACCGGGTCAAGTACTCACCTGACCGGGTCCGGTCAAAATCAAATATTTCCCCACGTTCTGGTGATCTTCGGCATGTTAAAGTGTCCGGGTCAAGTCAGACCCGACCGAGTGGGGTAGGGGACCCGACCGGGTGAGTGCAAAAATTGGATATTCTTCACGTTCGGGTGATCTTTGCACACCGGGTTGTCCCCGGTCACTTCTCACCCGACCGGGTGAGGTAGTGGGCCCGACCGGGCCATGCACTTTCTTTGCATTTTCGTTTTTCACTTCTTACCCGACCGGGTCAAGTGTTATACCCGGTCGGGTATTTGCTCCTGGGCAGCCAAATCTTCTTTTTCTTCACTTCAAAGTCTTCCTTTCCAACACCACAAATCCTAACTAAACTTTACAACTGACAAATAAAGACTAAAATACAATTACAACTAAAATCACACAAATGTTTACAAACCAAATAAAACGTCAAACAATCACCATCAATGAAACATAAAAACATACAATTATGCACTACTAATTAGTGTGCATCATTGACTCAAATATATGTCTATATATAATATCTTGTAACTAATAAGATTGTTCGCATTAAGGACTTTTCAATCGGAATATACAATTTCTCATGGAAAATTCTGATCAGCACAACTTTAATTACATTTTTTACAAAGTCTATTGTACATTTGGATAGAAAAATCCTTAATGTTACAAAATCCTTAAAGTACATAAACATTTATTTGTTACTGTACATGATCTATGGATAAAAGTTGCAACAATATATATATCAGGGAATCTTCCTTAAATTATTAAAAGTTATTCAAATACAGTAACATTAAGAATACTAGTTATAACTTTATCAAAACAAGCTCTGAAACATGCTTCAAGAATTGTTCCAAACTCAATATCATCCAACCCTTGTAGTATGAAGTATATTGTTTGACATTATCTTAGCACAACAACAATTATCCATAACCCAAAAACTAAAGTTTACTCCGTATTATTTTATTACAAAAAGAGACTACAGATTGAATAATATTTAGTCCTAGTGGAATGAAGCAATTAAAAAAATTGATTGCCCAATGAATATATTATTTTCTTATTGACAAGATGTAAAATTTTGCTCTTTTCCAATGTGGTCAGTCTTATAGTCTTAGGGATACTAGGTGGAGTATGTAGATATAATAAATAATTTTAGTTATGAACTCCAAATCAACCTTAATTTATTCAAAACAATGCTCAGCCCAAAATTTTCCTCATATATAACTAATAACAAATGAAAATCATCAAATGCAAATGTCAGTGGCAGTGGATAGGACTAGAAAATTAGAACTCAATATGGAAACAAATAAGGTGATAATAATCACGAATGAACCAGAAATATGAGAACCTACTCTTGCATTGTTTAATTTCCCACTCGTATATAATATATATCAATCGTTCATTATATGTTAGTTTTTCATCCAAGATATGTGAACACTAAACAATAATAATGAGCACTAAAAAGAAAAGGAAACAGTGAAAATTTAAAAATTCCCCTCCCAAGAAAAAGAAAGAAAACCTGGCCTGAGATAGATGAAATTGAATAAAACTTTTGCATATAATTAATATATTTACCAAGAACCTCCTCCAGCACCCAAGACTCCATTATTCCAGTATCCAGATGGGTGGTCTCTGTCTTCCTCAGCCCCATCATCACCACCTGCACTTCCACTTTTCAAATCCTCAAAAGGGAAGAAAAGCCTTCCACTTCCACCCCCACTACCACTTGTCTCTTGCATGCCTTGAAGATGATGATGATGATGAACATTATACCCTCCATCCCCATTCCCCATCCCATCCAAGGAGAAGTTTAGGGTTGGCTTGAACTCATCATGCAGCTGATGAGAAAAAGATGAGTAGACTGAGTTGTTATTAGGATCAGGTATGGGCATGGGCAGGAATGAACTAATCAGCCCTCCTCTTGCTGTTGCTGATGATGGAGTTGAGGTCATCCCAGTCAACAGCTCCAAAGCTGAAAGGCGTTGACTTGCTGAAGTTGATGATGGATGATGGTGGTTTTGAGGATGATGATGAGGATGAGGATGATGTGGATGGTGGATACCCTCCTTGTTGTTCCTCTCATAGTTGGGGACTTGGATCAGCTCAGCTATAGTCTTCAAGTCTTGATGATGGGAGAAGCTGCCCAAGCTGAGATCTTGTTGGATCTTGTTAGGGTTTTGATGGTGAAGTGGGAATGAGACAGGTGGCACCATCAGATCTGCAGGAAGCAGCTTCTTGACTTCAGAAGCAGCTGTGGAGGAAGGAGATCTGAGCTTGTTCTTCCTTGAACCTCCCCCCACTGGAATATTCCTCAGTGATCCACCTGCAGTCCAATACCTCCTGCATGTCTTGCAGAAATACCTTGGCTGGGAGAGGCTGTAATTGTTGTAGTAGCAAAACTTTGTGTTGGTTGAGTTGCATCTTGGGCAGTTCACAGCCTGATCTTTCTGTGGCCTAACCTGCAGCTTTCTCTCCACACTTGTAGTAGTATTAGTACCAGTACCACCAGTCTTATTGATTGGATTATTTGGTGGTGGTACTATTTCTTCCATTTGCTTCACCACTATCTCCTACATATAAAAGAAAGAAAAAGCAAGACAACCCATAAAAATTAAAGTACTTTCATCAACCCCATCACATATACATCAGAGAAGAATAATTTCAGGGAAAGAAAATTAATGGGTGGAGAAAAAATCAACAAAAGTTGTGTGCTTTGCACTTTTCCATTCCATCAAAAAAGAAGATCAGAAGGCATCATTAACCAAGAAGAAAATAAAATACCCATGATAGAAATTTAATCAGCTTTTCTGATCACACACATAACCAGAAGATAAAATAAAAAACACATCACAATTAATTATATGCACAGATTGAGGCAAATGATATGGATCTCTAATCTCCAGATATCTATGCTGCTCAAAGTTAAGTGCATATATTCCCAGGCATATACATATATCTAGCTATATACCTTTGGCCATTGAGCAAGATCCATGAATGAATTGAAGAAGAAGCTGGAGAGATCAGATGATGGAGTACTATCTAGCTAGAAGAATTGTATAGAATAATAATAAAAAAATGTTTTTCAATCTTGAAAAGAAAAACAGGAGCTTTTTGCTCACTAGTGGGTTAAAAAGCAGGAAAAGGAATGTCGGGATGGTTCTTTTGTGGACGTTCTAATGTGCTTTTATGTGTCACGTATGAATGGACTATCAAGAGAGAGGATTTGAAGTTAGTGGCCGGGGATTATACGGCGTATTCTTTTTCTACTATACAGTATTATTTTAACGTATTATGATTGTTATCGCATATAATTGGTAAGCTTTTTGTTCAAGATTTTCAATTTGACAGACTACAAATTACAATCTTTGCAGACATGTAATAACCCCTCAGCTGTTTTGTGGACTGTGGTTTAGGATGTTTTTACTTGGACCGTAATTCGCCCCAGACCAGACCAGACCTGATCAGACCAGACCAGACAGACCAGACCAGACCAGACCAGTTCAGACTAGACCAGACCAGACTTGGATAGTTATAAAAATACAAAGAAACCAAACCAGACCAGACCAGTTTAGACCAGACCAGACCAGTTTATACCAGACCAGTAAATTACAGTCCAAGTAAAAACATCCTTACACGGGGCATCAGACATATAAAAATTCATTATATATAAAAATTTATATAATGCTTCTTTAATTAGGTTTGTATATTAATTTGACCATTTTTGTCACGAATATTACCTATAAGGTTTAAGTGGACACAAATATGACCTTTTTTGCACTTTCCCAAAATATGGCCTATCAAACCATCGATCCCTCTTCTCTAAAACTTAGTGTCAAATTTCTGTTGCTTTCATCTTCCTCGCAGAACCTGCCCCAACTTTCTTCCTCGTCGCTGAACCACCACCGCCCAAATTCAGCACTGTCGTCGCACCCTTTCCTCCGTCGTCCCCTCCCCTGCGGATTTCTGTTTCTTTTCTTTCTTCTCTTTCCGCTGTCTTCATCCATGGAGGATAGGTCTCAGATCATGTGGTCGTCGAAGGGTACCCGTGCTTGGTTTTCGTCTAGGGCTTCATCTTAGCAGTGGCGGCGACTTCAATTTTGACATCTGCATTCCCTTCGACGATGGCGGTGGCAGGGGAGCGGCGGCAAAGCTAAATCTGGCCGGCTAGGGTTGCGGGTGGTGGTGCGATGGTTGGAGAGGGGGCTAGGGTTGAGAAGGTGGGTTTAAGAGGTGGCTGGCCGCTGCTAAGGATGTTGGGGATGATGGTGATATTCGTGTAATTTCAGTTTGTATGTTTGCAATTTTAATTAGTTTTGTAGTTTGTTAATATGGAAATTACACAGTTTTGATGTAATGCTTTAGTTTGTTAAATATTTTGTAATTTGTTGAGATTAAGATTATTCTAAGCTTAGGACAGGTCAAAATCATCAAAAGGATCAAACGATGGATCCTAAAGACCAAAGAATGTGCAAAAGGGGCAAGATCAAATTAAAGATTTGAGAATATTTCATGTACCCGGTTGGGTATAGGCAATATCCGATCGGGCACTTGCTGTGATTCGAACGTCAAACTCAAATCGGGAAGAACATTGGAACATGGCTGAAAATCTGGAAAAATCAGTTGATACCCGATCGGGTACAACGACATACCCGGTCGGGTATTCCCGTATTTTACACCTTGCGAGAAGCTGCTGAAGGTACCCGATCAAGTACTCAATACCCGGTCGGGTACACAACCCTGCCACCTCCAAACACCTATAAATACACCCCTTTTCCTTCACATTAAAGTCACCATTTCCTATATACTTCTAAGCTCAGTTTAGTCAAGTGCTTTCTTTATATTTTTAGCATGTTTAGTCTCCAAATGAGGAGCTAAACTCTTCCATCTTGGGTTTGCTACGTTGAAGCTTAATGATTTGTAAGTTGTGAGTTATTTTCTTTAATCATCTTCCTTGAATATTAATTAATTCCTATTCATATTTTATATTGATATTTTGAGCATTACTTAAAGGATCAACTAGTTTTGTTTCATATATTAATAATTACTAGAATTGATCGACGAATACACTTGTTAATCGTTCGGTCCTTTCACGGTAGTAAACTTGGATTATTAATGCATGCGTCTCATGTTTAATAATCTAAGGGGAATTAGTTATATTGATTAAACCAATAAACTGCTTGTGTTCAAGTTATACATTTCAATCGTTTTCATCTCAAGTTTATTTCTACTATCGGGTTAATATACGACTCATGTTCTATATTGACTCGATAGTAAGTTTTAGGAAAAAGGGTCGGATAGGCCCTCGAACTTTTATAAAAAGATCAAATAAGGCCTTATATAGGAGGTTCTGTTCGGACGTCGCCATTTGGGGAAGTTTGGGGTGGAATTTTTTGATAATTTTTTTTGATAATCTTATTCATCATATCTAGTTTACTCATACCAAATTTCTGTTAAAAATTCAATCGGAAAGACATTGAAATTAATTCTTGAATATAACTGCGCAGGTAAAAGCGCAGTTATCTTTAAAAATTAATTTGAGTGCCTTCCCAATTGAATGTTTAGCTGCAATTTGGTATGAGTAAACTAGACTTAATGAATAAGATGCTCAAAAAATTTCAATAAAATATTCCACCGGAAACCGCCCCAAATAGCGACGTCCGGACAGAGTCTCCTATATAAGGCCTTATTTGACTTTTTTATGAAAGTTCGAGAACCTATTTGACCATTTTCCCTAAGTTTTATTAATGAACGCGTCTCATTATTAATAACCACCATCGATGAGTTGGATATACTCCTCGATTGATTATTCGAGAGTAACGTAGTTAAAGATATAACCGGGATCGACGAACATTTCATTAAGTGGATATAAGCAAAGCTAAGTCTTCATCTCAATTAAGTAAAACACATAAATCGTTTATCTTAGTGTTTAATATACTTTAAGTTCATCAACAATCTACCCCCCATCTTGTTACTAGTTACTTAAAAGAGAAGATTCCTTTCCATGTGGATACGAACCTTACTTCATTATACTACGTATAATTGTTGTATTGATTAATTATTTTGAGGCACACCACGACATAGTGCTCGTCAGGGGGCTGGGGTTGTGGCAGGTTAAGGGAGGAGGCTGGGGCTGGGGAGTGCGCAAGGCTGGCGGTGCCACCGCCTGGGCTGGATGGTGGTCACCGAGTTTGGGGTGTTGGGGCAGGGGTGGCTGGTGGCGATGATGGATTGTTGCCAAAAAAGTCACTGGAAATTGCCACGTTTTGCGACGACAGTGACATGGACGGTGAGTACAGTGACACGAACGGTGGCTACAGTGACAGGGACGGTGGCTACAGTGATACAGACGGCAGTTATAGTGATACTAGCGGTGGCGACAGTGACACTGACGGTAGCGACAGTGACACGGGCGTTGGCGACAATGACATTTGATAGTGACATTAAAATATGACATTGACATGAATATGACCTTCTTAGTCACTTTTTTGTCCAAATGTTAATGTGACCACATTTTTAAAAATTGCCTATATTTTAGTACGGAGTAATATTTAAGTGAAAACCCTAAGTTAATTGATAATTTATGGGGTGTTTGGTTAATATCAGTAATTTTTTGACTTTTTAGAGTGACTTTTGTTGTTTGACTTTGTCAAACAACTATTATAGTTTTTTGGTAAACAATTTTTTGATTTGATTATTTGCTACGAAAAAGTGAAAAACAAAAAAGTCACTCTATGTAGCTTTTTTACAATGACTTTTTGATACTATTATTTAAAATTCTAATATATTCTCTTGATGTGAGTTTTCTCGCACTAAAAATAGATCGTAGTAAAGTGGTATAACACTCCTCACCAATATCACCCTTCCCCATCACAAAATTTTCAGTCTTCTTATTCTTACCCTCCTCCAAATACGCAACATTCCCAAACTCATTCCCCTCATTATTATCCTTATTCACAATATCCTAGGGCAAGACCGGGCTCCATTCTTGAATATCTTGTTAAAACTAAAAGTCCCGAGGAATTGGTTGATTACTTTCCTAAAAATAACATTTGTTCCTTCTGTGGAGGAGGTCACCATTTATGTCTTTGCTCCATTCTTCCATATGACTATCCTTACCAGGCAACTACATACCCCTCTTCTTCCTCCCCACAAATTAGGAACACAGATGTTTCAGTCATCATTCCTACATCTTTGCCGAGTAATGAGCTACATAATCAACAAGAGGATACAGATTTAAAGAGACTTTCAGACTTGGAAGAGACTCTCATTCAGTTCATGCAGACCACTTCAGCCAGAATGTAGAACTTAAGTAACATGGTGAGTGAGCTGACAGAAGCCCTATCTGAGGAGCCCGAGAGCTCCCATACCAGCGACACTGAAACCAATCTGAGTGAACCAACCGAGATTACCACGCATACAGATGAGAAACACATTGAGGAAGTTGATCACAATAAAGAAGCATCTATCCCCAAGAAATAAGAACTGTCATGTACATATTCAGATTTTCACTTGTGCATTGTCTCAGATCTGGATTTGTTTGATTCACCGCTGAAGGATGATGCTCCTTTTATCAATGACGATCACATCATCCGAGAAGACATTTATAAGAACAATGTTAATGAGAGTTGAGATGCTCCCATGGAGAGTGATATAGAGTTCAGAGGAGATGTTGTGAATTTTCATGATATTTGGGATGAAGAAAAATATTTTTCTATGGTGCAGTTTGAGCATCGTGTTGCTCCAGATTTTTTCTTTGACACATCTTTTGAACCTCCGATGATTCCTGAAGTAATCGAAGTTTTGATTCCTGTTTTATGTACACTCAAAGAGGATGTGAGGTTGATCCTTCACTTCTGTGCTGATAAGGTTTATGAAGACCATGTGATTCCTACATGGTTTCAAGAGTTTAAGAATCTGCGCCACCTAAGGGCATTTGGTGAGGGAAAGCTGGATAAATTGAAAACTAGTGCTCCACTATAGTCTTTGCTATTTGAGAGCATATGAGGTATTGTCGGGCACACGACGTTAAAAATAGCGCTTCTTGGGAGGCAACACAAGCTTATTTATGCACTTACGTTTTAGCTTGTTTCTTTGTCTTTGTGTGTTTTTGTGTTTTTTTTGCTTCGATTTTGCAGCTCGGAGTGTGCTTTTCGGGATGATGCGCCGCGGTTTACATTGACTCAGTTTAATTCTGCACCGACCAACGCCACTAGGGAAGTTTTCATGACTATTGACGAGCACTTTGTCACGGTGCGTCAACATAATTTTCAATACTAGCACTTATACGTAGTATAGCGTAGTAGAGTTCGTATCCACAGGGAAAGAAATAATTCTCTTTTTATGAAACTTAGTAAATAAAAAGGAGGGATTTGGATTGAATGATTTAATTTAATTAAGAACTAAGATGAACAACCTATATGTGTTTAATTCAAAGATAAAAAAGACTTGGCATGGCTACTTTCCACTTGTTGATATATTTTAGTCGATCATTGTTATATCTATAACTTATTCCCTCTCGAATACTCAATCGGGGAGTATATCCACTTCATCGAGGGTAGTTATTAACAACAACCGTTCATTAATAACCCTTACTATTAATCAAATATAGAACAACGCCTTATACCGATTTAATAGTAGCATTTAATCTTTCTAACTCCTTGATGAAATCAATTGAGATTGATAACCTCAACACAACGGTTTCGGTTTAACCAACAAAATTAATCCCTCTTAAGTTTATTAACCACGACCGTGCATTAATAAACCGAAGTTACTTACTTGTGAAACCATCAACGATTAACCATCGGTTCGTTGATCATTTCTAGTAATAATTAATATATGAAACAAAACTAGTTGATCCTTTAAGTAATGTTCAAAATATTAATATGAAATATGAGTAGGAATTAATCAATATTCAAGGAAGAATATTATTAAAGAAGATGAATCCTACTATAATTAATATCAAGATGTTAACTAATTGTCATCTTAGCAACACTCCCCAACATTAATATAGAGGAAGAAAATACCATTCTAACTAATGTCGAGATGTTAACTAATTGTCATCTTAGCAACACTCCCCAACATTAATATAGAGATGGTATTAAGGAAGGAACTATTAATTAATATTCAAGGAAAGAAGTTAAGAAAATAACTCACAACTTTAATAATCAACAAGCTTCAAGAGCAACAACAAAAATGGAAGTTTAGCTCCTCATTTGGAGACTAAACGTAGCTAGAAAAATATAAAGAAATGCTATTCTAAACTGAGCTTAAGAGTATGGAAGAAGGAATGATTTTTAGTGAAGAAAAAGAGTGCTATTTATAGGTGTTTTTCAACACCTTTGGCTGGGTACCCGACCGGGTCAAGTACTCACCCGACCGGTCCGGTCAAAATCAGATATTTCACCACGTTCTGGTGATCTCCGCACACCGGGTTGTCCCGGGTCACTTCTCACCCAACCGGGTGAGGTATGGGGCCCGACCGGGTCCAGCTCTTTCCTCAGTGGTTCGGTTTTCAAATCAGACCCGACCGGGTGAAGTTTCCTACCCGGTCGGGTATTTGCTCTGGACAGTCAAAATTCCTTTTTCTTCACTTCAACATCCTAATTCCTAATTCTACTTTACAACTTACAAATGAGAACTAAAATACAATTACAACTAAAATCACATAAATGTTTACAAACTAAATAAAACGTCAAACAATCACCATCAATGAAACATAAAAACATACAATTATGCACTACTAATTAGTGTGCATCAAACACCCCCACACTTAAACCTTTACTCGTCTCGAGTAAATCAAATCAAATCCAAGAAGTTGTAAATGACAAGAATATCAACACAAAACGTCCAAGAGTGTTTTTACCACAATATAAAGCATCCCCAATAGTAATTAAAGTAAAACGGGGTCTTCAACTTCATCTTTATCTCCATTTCTCTTTTAAACTTATCACCTTCAGGATCCTGCAAAATAGACATTTCTCTCATTCTCTCGTTTTGCCTAGGTGCCCTTTCAGGTTTTCATCCCAGCTTCCCACATTTTTCTTTTAATTCTCACAACCTCACTCTTTATTTTATTGCTTTAATTTTTTCTTGAGTTGTCCTTTGTGGGTTTTCAACACAACAAGCTCTTTTTTTTTAATAAAATAAAATGAAAAAGAGTAGGATTGTGAGCACACCAGAACAATCTCTGCACCCCCACACGTAGTATCTGACACTGTCCCTAGTGCCCCCTAGACCTCCACCTTGGTGTCTGTCCTCATCCATGTGATCCCCGCCATAACCACCATCATCGCCTCCACCACCGGAACTCGATCCTCCAAAGTAACCCCACTGAGAGGGGTCATACCATGATGGTGCGGGAGGGGGAGTGGTCATAGAGGAAAAGGAGCCCTGGTGTGCTACATAGGAGTATATCGGACCAAAGGTTCGCCGTTGGTCCTCTTCATATCTCCGCCAGTCTTCCTGCCATTGTTCTTCCAACCTCTCAAAGCTATGCCTCTGCTCAGTTCTATACTGATCAACTCACTCTTGAAGCAGGATGTAGTTGTTGTTGATCATGTTCATGTTATTGAGCATCTGTTGCTCGAATGGTGAGTATTGGTAGACTGGAGCATCAGGTTGTTGTTGTGGTGGGTTAGGTATGAAGGGCGGGTTTTCTTCAGCATGTTCTTGATCGGGTTCATCTTGTGCATAGTGCACCGGGATTGCCCCGGGGAGACAGTAATGATGACCATCACCGATTTCATGGCCCACGATATCTAGGGGGACGTCAGGGGACGGGATATGGATAGATATGTTTTGACGTGGGATGATAAGCCAGTTGTAGATTGGTGTCCCGGTAGGTGTCATGTGAGATAGAGCCAAATCTTTGGTCTTTTGTACAAGCCATGACGTGCAAATGAGCTGTTTCGGAGTAATGGGGCCTGGGTCTACAAAACCATATAAAGTGGCTAGATGTGTGATTAGGCCCCCTATCACAAATTGTCCGGATGACGTTGCCACATTTTTGAAATGAGTCCATAAGATAGAGGCAACGTCAACTGGTTCTGGTCCAGGTAAAAGCTTGTGCCAGAACACACACATCCCACATTCTTGTGTGATGATTATTCGGTCTTCCGAGGAAACAATTTGAACAGAATTTTAAGAAAATACGGAAGACCGGATGTTGAACACAATTCACACTCAACTTAGAAAGGTCCACCACACCTTGTCCTGTCATTCTTTTCCATAACTCGTACCCCACAAGCGTATCATAAGCACGAGCTTCATCAAACAGAGGGAGGCCAAAATGATGTGCAAATTCTCTTTTTGTCAATGAACGGTTTTCATTTAGTAAACGAAAGGTGATGGTGTCATTTGCATGATCATCATCATCCTTTGTATACACATATGAACTAAAGAATTCATAAACCAAATGAGGATAAGTCACATATTGCATTTCTAGCAACCTAGTCATTCCAATCCTTGCAAATATATCACGCATGATCATATCAATCCAAAGGAGGGCTGGAGTAGTAATGCACATGAATCGAGATTGTTTTACCTCCCTTTGTGCTTGTCCTTCGAAGAGTTGCTTTTGTGCCTCCGTTGCAAATTTCACGCTTTCATAGCCCGCTACCGGTGGGATAGCCCTTGAAGAAGAAGCTTTGGTTTTTTTTGGAGCCATGGGAATGGATTTTTTTTAAAGGGATTTTCGGACTTTTGGGTAGGGTGAGATTTGGATGGCTTTTATGGGTATGGTGTTGAAGAGGATGGTGAGAATAGCAAGAATATGGTATTGGTTGAGAATTTTTGGGAAGATTTCGGACCTTGAATGTCCAAGAATGGAGATTTTCGAATGGTTGGGTAGGGGTTTTTGGGTTTGGTTGATTTGGAAGGTTTTGGGGGATTTTATGGGTATAGAAATGAAGAAGGAAGAGAGGAGATGAAGAAAATGGGGGGTTTTAGTGGATTTGGTTAAGGGAAGATGAAGATTTGAAGGTTTGGGTAGTTGAAAATGGTGGATTTTGGGGGTTTTGGGTGTAGGGAGGAAGAAGAAGTGGGAGGGGAAGAGGTGAGCCCGACCTGGTATAGTTCTGTTTCCCGTTCGCCCGGTCGGGTGGGCTATTTTACCCGGTTGGGCGTAAACTGTTCACCCGAGGCAGATTGTTTTTTGTTGTGTTACCCGGCCGGGTATAGTGACTGACCCGGTCGGGTGTAAACTGTTCACCCGAGGCAGAAAGTTTTTGCTGGGTTACCCGACCGGGTATAGAAGTCTACCCGGTCGGGCATTTGATTTATTCTTGTTCCGCTCTTGCCTCGCCCGGGTGGTTGGCCGGGTGCTTTGTTTTTAGAGGTAACCCGACCGGGTTGGGGTTTATACCCGGCCGGGTCCAATCCCAGTCCATTTTTTTTGATTTTTTTAAAACAGACACACGACTGAAAAAAATTGAAAATAAATGTGAAGAAATTGGGTTGCCTCCCAAGAAGCGCTTGATTTAATGTCGCGGCACGACGTTATTTTTATTTTCTTTTATGTGGGATCGTGAACATCCCTTGTTTCATTTTTCTTTTTCGGCCTTCTCCAGTAAGGCCGAGATTTCTTCTCTGGTATCACTTCAATCCCAGGTGGGATCCATTCTCCTTTTGAAAATTTGAACAATTCTTCTTTTTCAAAAAGTGTGATTTTCTCATATTTTTTCTCAACAAAAATATTCGGGGTTTGTGGTTCACAAACATTTAGAGAACAAAGAGATTGGTCTTTAATTTGTTTTTTCGTAGAATCAAAAATGTTGAATTCTACCTTTTGATCATCAAACTCTAAAGTTAACGGACCATTAGACACGTCTATTTTTGTTTTTGCGGTTTTTAGAAAAGGTCTACCCAAGAGGATGGGTGTAGTTTGGTTATCATCTCCCATTTCCAGAACATAAAAATACACAGGGAAAATCAAATTTTCTACTTCTACTAGCACATCTTCTACTACACCCTTCGGGTAAGTATTAGACCGATCCGCTAGTTGAATCACTACACCAGTTTGATGTAGTGGGCCGAGTTGTAAGGATTTATATAAGGAATAAGGAATGACATTTATTGACGCTCCTAAATCCAACAAGGCCTTAGAAAATAAGGTATCCCCTATTTTGCAAGAAATAGTGAACATGTCTGGATCGCTACATTTCTCAGGGAGTTTCTTTTTAAAAATGGCCGAGACACGTTCACTCACTTCAACTTTTTGTTTCCCTTCCAGTTTATTTTTCTTTTTCATTGTGCATAGTTCCTTTAAGAATTTTGCATAACGGGGAACACTTTTGATCAGTTTGAAGAGTGGGATGTTTACCTCAGAATCAACGAAGGTTTCGTAGATGTCCCGATCATTCTTCAACTTCCTCGTGTCTTTCAATGCCTCAGGGAATGGAGGGAGTGGTTCATATGATGACAGTGGAGGGAATTTAGTTTTCATTGGCTTCTCCTCTTCCGGTTGAAAGCCTTCTTCAAGATCAACCTTTTGCTTCTCCTCCTCGACTTCCCGTGGTTGCAATTCTTTACCGTTCCTCAACATGATTGCATTGACATGTTGTCTTGGATTTTGCTCAGGTTGGGAAGGGAGCCTACCCGAATCTTTTGCTTCAAGTCGACTTACGGCACTTGAAACTTGGCTAACTTGAGTTTCCAAATTTTGAATGCTCGACTTGGTTTCATGTTGGAATTGCATCATGGTTTGTTGGAATTGCCCCATGTTTTGCTGCATTGTTCCCATATTAACGGCCAGTGCTCGAATCATGTCTTCGGTGGACATACTCGAGTTCGATGTTTGGCCTTGTGGTTTATATTGTTGAGGAGAAGGATTCGTTTGAAAATTTCCGTACCTTAAATTCGGATGATCCCTCCATCTCGGGTTGTAAGTATTGCCTTGAGGATCGTACCTCCTTTGACCTTGGAACCCCAAAGCATTGACTAGCTCGGAGTTCTCTTCTTGTAGTGTTGGGCAGGAATCAGTGGGATGCCCCTGTGTTGAACATATGCCGCAGACCTTGGCTTCTTGGGTTTTCGGATTTAAGAGAAAATCTTTTACCAAAGAAGTCAAGCCGGCCACTTGACTTTCTAACGAATTGTTGGATTCCGCTACCATGACTCGTTTCGATGATGACCTTCCGTTGTAATGTCTCGAGTTTTTGGCCAACTCCGAAATGAGGTCTCTTGCTTGAGAAGGGGTTTTGTTAACAATACCCCCTCCGCATGCCGCATTAACCATGCGTCTATCTTGATCAACAAGTCCATCATAGAAGTAGAGGATGAGATTTTGTTCCGAATACCCATGATATGGGCAACTAGCACATAATTTTTTAAAGCGCTCCCAATATTCATACAAGGTCTCATTATCTGCTTGCTCAATGTTGCTGATTTGCTTCTTGAGACTTGAAGAGATAGATGCGGGATAGTACCTGTCAAGGAAGCTCTTTTTCATTTGAGCCCATGTATTGATGCTCCCCGAGGGAAGATAGAATAGTCAATCTTTGGCGGTGTCTTTGAGGGAGAATGGGAAGGCTCTCAGCTTGATTTGCTCCTCGGACACGCCATTGGGGCACATGCTTGTGCACACAATATGGAACTCTGACAAGTGTTTGTTTGGATCTTCCCCTCGTAGGCCATGGAAAGAGGGAAGTAGATGAATGAGCCCAGATTTAAGCTCGAATGTGACCCCCGTATCAAGAGTTGGAAAAGTGATACATAAGGGTTGTTGATTTAGATTCGGAGCCGTGAGCTCCCTCAACGTTCTTGTTTCAAGAGCCATATTGATTGGCTCTTCGGTGTCGCTAGAATGAGAACTAGCACTTGATGATTCCTCCGAAGAAGTATTCGGAAATAAATTCCTAAACCTCTCGAAGGCTTGTTCTGTTTTGGGCTTTGTTTGGTAGGTGATTTGGTTTATAGATCGGTGTTTAACCATATACTCAAACAAAGCTCAGCAAAATAGAAATCTTTTATATTTTTTTTTTTTGATTTTTTCTTGAAATAAAAAAAAAAGAAAAATTAATTGCCTTTCCCCGGCAACGGCGCCAAATTTGACGAGCACTTTGTCACGGTGCGTCAAAATAATTTTCAATACTAGCACTTATACGTAGTATAGCGTAGTAGAGTTCGTATCCACAGGGAAAGGAATAATTCTCTTTTTATGAAACTTAGTAAATAAAAAGGGAGGATTTGGATTGAGTGATTTAATTTAATTAAGAACTAAGATGAACAACCTATATGTGTTTAATTCAAAGATAAAAAGGACTTGGCATTGCTACTTTCCACTTGTTGATATATTTTAGTCGATCATTGTTATATCTATAACTTATTCCCTCTTGAATACTCAATCGGGGAGTATATCCACTTCATCGAGGGTAGTTATTAACAACAACCGTTCATTAATAACCCTTACTATTAATCAAATATAGAACAACGCCTTATACCGATTTAATAGTAGCATTTAATCTTTCTAACTCCTTGATGAAATCAATTGAGATTGATAACCTCAACACAACGGTTTCGGTTTAACCAACAAAATTAATCCCTCTTAAGTTTATTAACCACGACCGTGCATTAATAAACCGAAGTTACTTACTTGTGAAACCATCAACGATTAACCATCAATTCGTTGATCGTTTCTAGTAATAATTAATATATGAAACAAAACTAGTTGATACTTTAAGTAATGTTCAAAATATTAATATGAAATATGAGTAGGAATTAATCAATATTCAAGGAAGAATATTATTAAAGAAGATGAATCCTACTATAATTAATATCAAGATGTTAACTAATTGTCATCTTAGCAACACTCCCCAACATTAATATAGAGGAAGAAAATACCATTCTAACTAATGTCGAGATGTTAACTAATTGTCATCTTAGCAACACTCCCCAACATTAATATAGAGATGGTATTAAGGAAAGAACTATTAATTAATATTCAAGGAAAGAAGTTAAGAAAATAACTCACAACTTTAATAATCAACAAGCTTCAAGAGCAACACCAAGAATGGAAGTTTAGCTCCTCATTTGGAGACTAAACGTAGCTAGAAAAATATAAAGAAATGCTATTCTAAACTGAGCTTAAGAGTATGGAAGAAGGAATGATTTTTAGAGAAGAAAAAGAGTGCTATTTATAGGTGTTTTTCAACACCTTTGGCCGGGTACCCGACCGGGTCAAGTACTCACCCGACCGGGTCCGGTCAAAATCAGATATTTCACCACGTTATTGTGATCTCCGCACACCGGGTTATCCCCGGTCACTTCTCACCCGACCGGGTGAGGTATGGGGCCCGACCGGGTCCAGCTCTTTCCTCAGTGGTTCGGTTTTCAAATCAGACCCGACCGAGTGAAGTTTCCTACCCGGTCGGGTATTTGCTCTTGGACAGTCAAAATTCCTTTTTCTTCACTTCAACATCCTTCTTTTCAACATCCTAATTCCTAATTCTACTTTACAACTTACAAATGAGAACTAAAATACAATTACAACTAAAATCACACAAATGTTTACAAACTAAATAAAACGTCAAACAATCACCATCAATGAAACATAAAAACATACAATTATGCACTACTAATTAGTGTGCATCAACAATTCGTTACGCCTGTTTAATATGTTGACTTGAGTTGAGTTGAGCACGCGTGACCCTTTCCTCTCTACCCCTTGTGCATACTGCATTTTTTGTCATCGAGGGCGACGCCTAATGGGGTTAGAGCAATCACTTTTAAGGAATTTGATATTTCAGAGGATTGCATTCTAGGCATGGATTTACTTTGATTAATTGAACTTTAATTGTTAATTTTCTTTGGTGAGACCGAGATTAGAATAGGGTAATGTCTAGTGAAAATCTGAAAATTGAAAAAAATTAATTAATATAGCTAGACCTTTTTACCTTGCAAAAAAGAGAATGAGAGCCCCGATCAAAAAGCGTAAGTGTTTTGCACAATAAGATGAGACTTGGGTATCTTTCGAAAGAAATGGCGTTCTCGTGCCAACATGACAAGGAAAACTGATTTTAACTAATTGAACTTGGAGGCTATTTCAAAATTAGCATTAGTCATTCGTGTACTTCAAGTATACGTCAAAGCACCAATGTGCCACGGCGGTTTAGCTTAGTTGTACACCATGTATGCTTCTTGCATAGGTTTAGATGATAGTTCCTAATTAGTGGTCTACTGAATTCCTTGATCCTAAGAATAGCCCCGTAATTCCTGAATGCATTAAGTCCTTGTTAGGTTGTTCCAAAACTCTCAAATAAAGGGACTCTTTATTAATTCACCATTCACCAACACTTTCACAAGTCCTGATCAGTAGCTAGTTTATTAGTGCAGGTTGTCACTACTTTGAGGATGTTGTGAATAATCTTGTCATTAATGTTAGCTAGAGTACAAAGATGTAGTTTAGGGGAGAGTCTTCTTGGTTTTATCTGTCTGTTCTGTGAATATCCCTTCAACTAACTGTTCATGCTAATAGTCTTAATTTTGTGGGGTGATTATCGTAAGTCCCGATGTTCAGTTTGCTTGAGGACAAACAAAAGCTTAAGTGTGAGGGAATTTGATAAGTCCGTATTTGGACACGCATTTGATGCATGTTTAGATTGACTTTTGTTGGTTTCCCTACTTATTTTGTGTCACGAGTCTCATTTTTAGTTCAAGTCATAGTTACCGTGTGTTGGTTCGAGTTTTGTATTGTTTGAGGTCAAAATCAGGAATTAGAGTCCAGCACTAGCTCTTGAGAAGCAATCGGGATGAGGTTATGATGCATTCAAGATAGAATTGAGGGCTTTGGCGGTCACCGAGAGGTTCACGATGAAGGTGACGTGCACTTTGTCGTGAGGTGCACTCAAAATAATTAATCAATACAACACTAATACGTAGTATAGTGAAGTAAGGTTCGTATCCACATGGAAAGGAATACTTTTCTTTTATATAAATAGTAACAAGGGGTGTTTTAAGTTTGATTTGATTTAATTTAATTAACACTAAGATAAATGACTTATATGAGTTTAATTTATAGAGATGAGGACTTGGTTTTGCTTTTATCCACTTAATGAAATGTTCGTCGATCCCGGTTATATCTTTAACTATCTTCCTCTCGAATACTCAATCGAGGAGTATATCCAGTTCATCGAGGGTAGTTATTAATAACGAGATGCGTTCATTAATAAAACTTACTACCGAGTTAATACAGAACAAGCGTCGCATATTAGCCCGATAGTAGCAATAAACTTAAGATGAAAACGATTGAGATTGATAACCTCAACACAAGCGGTTTATTGGTTTAATCAATATAATTAATTCCCCTTAGATTATTAACCATGAGACGCATGCATTAATAATCCAAGTTTTACTACCGTTGAAAGAACCGAATTAATAACAAGCGTATTAATCGATTGATTCTAGTAATAATTAATATATGAAACAAAACTAGTTGATCCTTTAAGTAATGCTCAAAATATTAATATGGAATATGAATAGGAAATAATTAATATTCAAGGAAGAAGATTAAAGAAAATAACTCACAACTTACAAATTCATTAAGCTTCAAAGTAGCAAAACCAAGATGGAAGAGTTTAGCTCCTCATTTGGAGACTAAACATGAAGAAAATATAAAGAAAGAGCTTGTCTAAACTGAGCTAAGAAGTACGGAGTATATGTTAATTGGTGATTTTTTTTTGTGAAGGAAAGGGGTGTATTTATAGGCTTTTAGGAGCTGCAGGGGCTGATACCCGACCGGGTATATAGGATACCCGATCGGGTATCTTAGGAAATTTCCCGGAAAGCCACTTTTCTGGGCATACCCGACCGGGTATGTCGGCATACCCGATCGGGTATGTGACAAATTTTAACGAAATCTTGCTCCCACGATCATTTGTTCCCGGATTTGATTTGGACAATCGAATCAAGCAAATACCCGATCGCGTATAGGCAATACCCGACCGGGTACATGAGTATTTTTTCAAATCGAAATCTTTCTTGCCTCCTTGCACTTTCCTTGATCTTTTAAGGTCCAATCTTGATCCCCTAGATGATCTTTGACCTGTTTAGCTCAGAAAAGTCCTAATCTAATCAAATTACAAATAAATATGAAAATAAAGTATTACACCAAAAATGTGTAATTTCCTCAACTAGAACTAATAAAACTAGTTAAAAATACAAACATACAATCGGAAATTACATGAATATCAACTCCCCCACACTTAGCTTCTTTACTCGTCCTCGAGTAAAGTCAAATGTTTAACAGTTCTGAGTCCTCAAAAGTTCAACAATCAACCAGAAAAAGCAAAAGACCACCAAGGATAACATATGAGTTTTACATTGAGTGTTTAGCTCAAAGAATAATATCTTCTTGGGTTTCATGGCCTTCTATGCTCATCTCCTCTTTTCATCTTCAAGAGATTAAATGATGTCCTGTAAAAACAAATATATCTCTCATATCTCTCATTTTGCCTAGGAGCCTTTTCAGGTTTTCATCCTAGCATATCTGTTATTTTTCCACCTCTCCACTCACTCATCATTTTTGTAAGCCTCTTTTGTTTAGATTGCCCATTTTTTGGGTTTTCAACCTAACTAGCATTTCATATTTTTTTTTGCGAAGAAAATAATGCTAGTTTACAAGGTATCAAACTTAAGTACGCACCGATGAGTGACTCCCCCTCACTTAGCTCGAAGCACTGTCCCTAGTGCTCGTCTCCATCATAACCGGGCTGACCGGTGCTCTAGATGAAATACTCTCGCCACTTGTTCTCTTTGGTGCCATTTTCGCTTGATGCTTTGAATTTTGAGTTCCAAATTTCGGACTTGGGGGGAGGGCGTAAGGCATTATTTTTGGACTTGAGTTTTTTTGGGAAAAATGTGGTGTTGATGGATATGGGGTGTAGAGGGAAATGTGGTGAAAATTTTGGCGTTGGTTTGGAAAGATTTGGTGGAGATTTGAGGGAGTAATGGGAGAAAGAAACTTTGAAATTGGAGGTTTGGGGAAGATGAAATGGGTGTTTTGGGTGGCTAATTTGGGTTTAAAGACCGTGTACCCGACCGGGTACCCTGACATACCCGATCGGGTATGCCTGTGTTTCTTCAAAATCCGGGGTCCTACCCGATCGAGTTGGGGTATACTCGATCGGGCGTTTTGGTGCGAACATATTCCCAGAAAAAAAATTAACATACCTGACCGGGTATATGGAGCTGCCCGATCGGGTACTTCATAATTTTCCACTGATTGAGTATTTGGTTACCTGAGCTTCACCCTTTATATTTTTGTTTATACCCGACCGGGTAGTACGTGACATCCGATCGGGTATGGTGCCCCTGTTTTTTTTTTTGAAATGAAAACTACAAGGGAGAAAAGAATACGTACCTTTGCTTGGGTTGCCTCCCAAGAAGCGCCTCGTTTAACGTCGCGGCACAACGCCATCATTGTGTTCAATCGTTCAAGCTTGGATCATGATAATTATTTTGACTCTTCACTTCGAAAATCTTTCCAGGATCAAATATCCAGATTTCCATTGATTCATGTGGTGAGAGTGAGGGAAAGAAATTATCGATTAACATGATCAATGGAAAATGTTTTGATCTCTCAATTTTGGCGAAGATTTTAAAAATGTCTTTATCCTTTTAAATTTTATGAGTTTCCATCGAAGTTTTAAGAACTGTTGGGGGAGCCTCAAAAAATGATAAGGATAGATATTTGACCTTGAAACACGGTTCATCCTCTTCTTTGACCAGCTCGAGCTCCGTGTCTCTTTCTTCTTCTACTTCTTCTGGATTTTGGATCTCCTCTTGCATTTCCTTCGCATTTGTCCTGAAGTGCACTCAAAATAATTAATCAATACAACACTAATACGCAGTATAGTGAAATAAGGTTCGTATCCACAGGGAAAGGAATACTTTTCTTTTATATACATAGTAACAAGGGGGGTTTTTAAGTTTGATTTGATTTAATTTAATTAACACTAAGATAAATGACTTATATGAGTTTAATTTATAGAGATGAGGACTTGGTTTTGCTTTTATCCACTTAATGAAATGTTCGTCGATCCCGGTTATATCTTTAACTATCTTCCTCTCGAATACTCAATCGAGGAGTATATCCAGTTCATCGAGGGTAGTTATTAATAACGAGACGCGTTCATTAATAAAACTTACTACCGAGTTAATATAGAACAAGCGTCGTATATTAGCCCGATAGTAGCAATAAACTTAAGATGAAAACGATTGAGATTGATAACCTCAACACAAGCGGTTTATTGGTTTAATCAATATAATTAATTCCCCTTAGATTATTAACCATGAGATGCATGCATTAATAATCCAAGTTTTACTACCGTTGAAAGAACCGAATTAATAACAAGCGTATTAATCGATTGATTCTAGTAATAATTAATATATGAAACAAAACTAGTTGATCCTTTAAGTAATGCTCAAAATATTAATATGGAATATGAAGAGGAAATAATTAATATTCAAGGAAGAAGATTAAAGAAAATAACTCACAACTTACAAATTCATTAAGGTTCAAAGTAGCAAAACCAAGATGGAAGAGTTTAGCTCCTCATTTGGAGACTAAACATGAAGAAAATATAAAGAAAGAGCTTGTCTAAACTGAGCTAAGAAGTATGTGTTAATTGGTGATTTTTTTTTGTGAAGAAAAGAGGTGTATTTATAGGCTTTTGGGAGCTGCAGGGGCTGATACCCGACCGGGTATATAGGATACCCGATCGGGTATCTTAGGAAATTTCCCAGAAAGCCACTTTTCTGCGCATACCCGATCGGGTATGTGACAAATTTTAACGAAATCTTGCTCCCACGATCATTTGTTCCCGGATTTGATTTGGACAATCGAATTAAGCAAATACCCGATCGGGTATAGGCAATACCCGACCGGGTACATGAGTATTTTTTCCAAATCGAAATCTTTCTTGCCTCCTTGCACTTTCCTTGATCTTTTAAGGTCCAATCTTGATCCCTTGGATGATCTTTGGCCTGTTTAGCTCAGAAAAGTCCTAATCTAAACAAATTACAAATAAATATGAAAATAAAGTATTACACCAAAAATGTGTAATTTCCTCAACGAGAACTAATAAAACTAGTTAAAAATACAAACATACAATCGGAAATTACATGAATATCAGAAGGTTCGATGATAAAAGAGTTCTAGGATTTGCTACGGGATCAAACGAAGATGAATAAAGCTTAAAAACGGTAATCAGGATGACCTTTTGTCAATCGTTCAAGCTTATCTTTTTGTAGAAACATCCAAAGAACATGATTCAAGTTCCATATGAAAGAAAAATTTAGGGGCTACAAATCATATGAAGACATCATTGCGAGAATCGGAGAGAAGAAATGTGAAAACAGACGAAGAAGTCAGATGATCACTGTTACGATTTCAGAATGCGACCTTCCACCATATTATTAATATCGTTTTATTGGATGATTCAAATCACGTTTTTCAAGTTACGGTGGATAAAGAAATTCATTGCCTACAATTTTAATGAAGAAAGTATTGTCAAATTCGGAGGAGAAGGGTGCGCGCCGTGCGCCTGAAGTCGGGAACGTCGTGCCCGCTGAAGGAAAGCACGAGGAAGCTACTGCCGTTAGGGCTGGATTCAGTTCGGGACCCGAACCGATTCACTATATACCTGAACCGAACCGATATTCCGGTTTACCAAATTATCAAAACCGAAATCGAACCATATAAAAACGGGTACCGATTTTTGGCACCCGATTGTTTCGGTTCGGTTTACCGGAACCCGAAAAAAACCAACTTAATTGTAATAATTAAATTTGAAGTAATATTCAATAGACTAAAGCCCATTAGAACTTGCTAATATTTGAGCCCAATTAGCCCAATGACAGCCTAGAACGTATCTTAGCAACCATGAACCGTATCTTGGCCTTCTACACTAAGGGACCTTGTTTATATTGAAGTTTTTGGAGTAGGAAGCTACTCACTTTCCGGTGTGGGACAAAATGGAACAGGAAAGAAGCCAATCCCCCGACGTCCCAGTGAGGATAAGAACATGCTCCCAACTCCGCTACTCGTCCAGTACATGCTATTGGTACTCGGTTTAATCTTTTACCTTTATTAATTATTAGTATTATGACAAATAACAATTATTATTATTAATATAAAAATGTCGGTTCGGTTCGTTCTGAACCGATATTTTGTGCACATAAACCGAATTCGAACCGATTTTTTTTTTCGGGTCCCGATTATTGGGTCCCAATTTCGTTCGGTTCGGTCCGGTTCGGTTTTTTCTAAAGCGGTTCGGTTATTTTCGGTTCGGTTTTTCGGTTCAAAATGCCAGCCCTAACTGCCGTCCACGCTTGCCGAGCGTGGCAGGGACGCTCGCCGAGCGTGGCCCCAAAACGCGGTATTATGCTCCGAACGCTCAGATCCACGCTCGGTGCCGAGCGTGACCCCCAGAAGTTCGGATTTCGCCCGGATTTGACTGTTTTCTATATATATTGGCCCTAAACCCCTATTTTGAGAAGACGGAGCTTAGAGAGAGGCATAAGGACGAAATTTCTTCTACTTTCCATCTTGTACTTCAATTCCCTTGGATTATTTGTAAGTTCCTACTTTTTAATTAATGACAATCAATTATATTCTTCCCAATTCTATCGATTCTTCAATTATGAGTTGCGAGTAGTCTTAATTATGGATTTGAAATTGATGAAGGGGTGAATCATGATGTATGGCTAAACTCATGATGGATTAATTGCATTAATCTTGATTTAATTTGTGTTTGAATGATTTAATTGATATCTCTTGTAACCTAGAATGGCCACTAGGATTATAATTGCATGTAGAATAAATTAAGAGAGATCTAGTTTATTCTAAGACACATTCACACACACACTTAATCGTTCGCTAAAAGAATAGTAGCGATTAAGGGGCCGTAAGCTCGCTCGTTTTGACAATAGTTTTCTTGCACTCAAATAAGTAGTAGAATAGTGGCGTAAGTACGAGTATCATCCCCACAGGGACGGACAAAAGGAAATTAAGAATTAATTAAATTCAACGATAAAAAGAAATAAATAAAATGCAATTGTGCGAGATTGGAATTTTTGGGAAATTAACTAATGTAAATAAAGAAATTAAACATTTGATCCTATGGCAGAGTTGATGTCCTTAAGACAAGAAGGATATGTGACTGATTATCTTGAACAATTTGGAATGATTCTGACCAAATTAAAACTGCCTGATGACTACAAATTAAGTTGTTTTGTTAATGTGTTGAAACATCAGACCAAGATGCATGTTAAAATGTTTTTAACCCAACTTATGTGCAATATGCTGCAAGATTGGCAAAATTGTATGAGAGTTCTAAGAGTATAAGCCAAAACAGTCTGTTACAACTGCCTATAATGAAAAACCAGCATCACTATTACCAACACCAAATTCCAGATCCTTTACATCCAACGCAGCCACAAATACTTATCACGAACAACCACAAATGTTACCAACACAAACTTAAATACAACAACAACAAAAACATCCAAGCCTTAGTCCCAAAAGATATTGATGTCGGCTAACATGAATCGATACATGATATCACCACCAAAAGGAAAAGAAAGAAAATAAAGATAAAAAAGATAAGTTATGATAAAAAGATAATAAAAAAAGAGATGAATATACATAAAAATGAAAAAATAAAAAGGATACAAATAATGCTTATATATAAAAAGAGGTAAATTTAGAAGCTTGTTCTACCTTTATAAATTCACAAGTAGGCAATCACCCTACTGAGATTGAAGCTTACTGGAAAGATATGGTGGCATTTTTGAAGAACCTATTGAACTACCCCCTCTTAGAGGAGAATTTGATCATAGAATACCTATAAAGAATGGATCTCAGTCTGTGAGTAATAGATCATATAGGTATCCCACTATGCGGAAAGGAATCATTGAACAACTGGTTCAGGAGGTGTTAGAATCAGGCATTGTTCAGAACAGTTGCAGTCCATATGCATCTCTTATTGTTTTAGTGAGAAAGAAGGATGGTTCATGGCGTTTATGTGTTGATTACAGAGAACTTAAAGGATAAATTCCCTATTCCTTTATTGGATGACTTGTTAGATGAGTTAGGAGGAGCTACTGTCTTTTCTAAATTGGATTTGAGAGCAGGCTACTACCAATTAAGAATGAGTAAGGATGATATTTATAAGACTGCCTTCAAGACTCATGAAGGACATTATGAGTATGTGGTGATGCCATTTGGATTGACCAATGCACCTTCATCCTTCCAAGGTTTGATGAATCTTATATTCAAACCTATCCTCAGGAAGTATGCTCTTGTATTCTTTGACGATATCTTAATATACAGTAAGTCCTTGAAGGATCATGTAATACATTTGGAGCATGTATTCTAGATTCTGCAAAATCACACCTTGTTTCTTAAGAAAGTTAAATGTGCATTTGCCATGGATAAGGTTGAATACCTGGGTCATATCATTTCAGCTGAAGGTGTCAGCACTGACCCAAGAAAAGTTGAAGCTATCAAGGATTGACAGATTCCAACACTTTAAAGAAGCTAAGGGGATTCCTGGGTTTATCAGGATATTACAGAAAGTTTATTCAAGGCTATGGTCAGATAGCAAAACCTCTTACTGATTTGTTAAAGAAGGACAAGTTCTCTTGGACAGAAGAAACATCTTCTGCATTTGATCAATTAAAGCAATTGTTATGCAAGGCTCCAGTCTAAGCTTTACCCAATTTCAGCAAGACCTTTGTTATTGAAACTGATGCATCAGGTTATTGTATCGGTGATGTGTTGATGCAAGATGGACATCCTATTGCATTTATTAGCAAATCTCTTGGTCCTAAAAATCAAGCTAAATCTGCCTATGAAAGGGAATTAATGGATGTGGTGTTTGCAGTCCAAAAATGGAGCCCTTATCTCCTTAATAGGCATTTTATCATCAAAATTGACCAAGAAAGCTTGAAATATCTTTTGGAGCAGAAAATATCTACCCCTCTCAACAGGATTGCATGGCAAAACTTATGGGGTACGAATTTGAGATTCAATATAAAAAGGGACCAGAAAACAAAGTTGTTGATGCTCTATCAAGAAAAGAAGGGATTCCTAATTATGAGATATTGCATATGATTTTAAATCAGATCATAGTAGACATGTTACAATAAATGAAGAAATCTTGGGATGCTGATATACAGAAGATAATATCAGATTTTGTAGTTAATCCAGCTTCTCATACACATTACATTTGGATCAATGATGAGCTTAGGAAGAAAAGGAAGTTAGTTGTGGGGGAAGATAAAGAACTTAAGAATCATCTACTGCATTAGGATCATAATTATGCTATTGGTGGTTATTCAGGTAGAGATGCTACCATTCACAGATGAAAAGGTCTATTTTACTGGAGTGGCATGTTTAAAGATGTGCAGAGATGCATTAGAGCTTGTGACATTTGTCAAAGGTGCAAGTATGATCAGTCAAGCTATCATGTACTCTTACAAACATTACCTATTTCTACAAGGGTATGGTCTGCCATATCTATGGATTTTATAGAAGGTCTCCCTAAATCCTTTGGGATGGAACTCATCTTGGTGGTAGTAGATAGGCTTAGCAAAGCAGCTCACTTTTTACCCTTATCGCACCCCTTTTCTGCCATAGATGTAGCTCAACTATACATGAATCATGTGTATAAGCTTCATGGCTTACCGACTCTATTCTCACTGATAGAGATTCTATTTTTTTAAGTGAATGATGTACTGGGGTTTTTAAATTACAGGGAGTTGAACTCCTGAAATCTACATCCTATCATCCACAAACTGATGGCCAAACTGAAGTGGTCAATAGGTGTTTAGAAACATATTTGAAGTGTATGTGTAATGCTCATCCGGTATCATGGAGTAAATGGCTAGCCGTGGCAGAATGGTGGTATATTACCTCATTCCACACTACTACTAAGTCTACTTCTTATGAAATTTTCTATGGTCAAGTTCTTCCTTTGCATTTACCATATTTACCAGGTGAATCCCAAAATGCTGCACTGGACAGAAGTTTGGTTCAAAGAGAAAAGATGATGAAAGAGTTTCAATTTCAGTCAGAGGACTCAAAACAGGATGAAGCAACAAGCTCATAAACACAGGTCTGATAAGGTGTTCCAAATTTCAGATTGGGTGTATTTGAAGCTTCAGTATTACTGACAATCCTCTGTGGTTGTTCGTCCACATCAGAAACTAGCACTTAAGTTTTATGGTCCTTTTCAAATCACTGATACCATTGGAAAAGTGGCCTTTACACTAGCATTACCAGCAAGTTCTCAAATTCACAATGTTTTTCATGTGAGCCAGCGTAAAAAATATCATGATCCTACATCTACAACTGCTGATATACCCACATTCTTTCATGATTCAAGCTTACCAAAAGTACCTGAAGAAATATTAGAAAGAAGAATGGTGAAAAGGAGGAATTATACTGCTATTGAACTTTTCATTAAGTGACAAGGTTTGCCCATAGAAGTTGTTTCTTGGATGTTTTCACATGACTTCAGGCAACAATTTTCTGAATTTCATCTTTGAGGACAAAGATGTTGAGCAAAGGTTTTTTGATATAGTATAGAAACTAATTCCAAATTGTTAAAGGAATTTGTGAGAATAAAACAGTTGGTGGTTGTTATCGGTTAGTATTGTAAACTGAAATTTGTATAAATAAGGACTCCTTGCTTGTAATTAGACATCAATGAATACAAAGCTTCTTCTTCTCGTCATATTTTCTCCTCTACTTCTATTCATTTTATTCCATTCCACCATTAATCAATCCATTTCGAGCTAAATTGTCCACCCTTCATTAGCTCCACAGATTGATAAATACAAGGTCATTTTTTCAACTAAATCGACTTGTATCACTGTGATCACTCCAACGACCACTTCGGCAATAATCTGATGCCGACCGGCAGAAAAGTTAGTCTGTTGAGAAGTCCGATCGCCAACTACCATCTCTCATAAATCGTAGTGGCTGTCCGCAAGGTTAAACATTGGTAGCAAAATTGCTACAACCTACGAACGAGATTAGATTGCTCCGCAAGGTTAAAGGGGATTTACCTTAATATGAGTAAAACACGACTTTCTTTTCAAAGTAGAACCAATTAATTTAAACATCCTTAAATAAGACTTTTTATATGTGATTTGACTAAAATACCCACACTGCTGTCCCCGGATTGCTGCTTGCCGCCAACCACCAGCTGACTCTGCCGAATCGCCGCCCCCACAGCTCTTTCCGCCGCCGCCGAAAAATTTCTAGATTTTTTTTCTAGCGGTCTGCCGCCATCCGCTGCCGCCAGAATTTTCCGTCGCTGCCGCAGTGGTGCCACCACTACGAACTGCTCCGCCACCGACGGGCTGCCTTGGTTGTTCAAGGAAACTATGGGGCAATTATTTAGGTCAATTAATTAATTAATTAATTAAATAGAATTAAGGGTAAAAAAGGTAAGGTTAGTCATATTTATGGGAAAACATTCATGTGGTGCTATTTGGGAAGAAGCTTGAGTTTTGGTCCTATGTTAGAACAATTTTATCCAAGCTTAAAGCATGGTTGTACGCAAGGTTACTAAGGGCAATCTTGTCCCTTTAATTCAAAATCAGTCATATTTAGAGTTTAAAAAGATTTAACTCCCATTTACCTTCTACGCTCTTGTTTTACTCCTACTTAGGTCTATTTCTGGTATCTTACTGTCTTTTCTTTGTGGCCATTTCAAAATCACTTGTTACGTAAAAATTTACTACAATACACCGAAAAAGTTGTGCAATACTAACAAACCAAAATCTATCATTATATAAAAGTATAAGGTTTTTGGGAATAGTGTTCCCTCCCAAACTCTCAAAGGTAAAATGGTAAATAGATACTCCGTACATGAGATAAGAATCTTTGTGCAAACCAATAAAGTTGGAAAGTAAAGGTTAAAAGTAAAAAAAGTACAAATCAATCAAATCCAATAAGCATGCCTATCTTGGGGCATGTGTACATAACATTGCAATGACAAAAAATGGACAATTGGAGTTTCAATTAAAAACTAATCAACTCGACCAGCCTGTTCTTTGGGACAAGTGAATCTTCTCATGGAAGGATATTAATTTTTCCCTATAAGTACTTGCACCCTCTTCTGAAATGAACATTATCTTTTGTTTCTTCACTTTCATTTAAGTTTTGAGCCTACGATAAGCAAGAATATCATTTACGATATTACTAGTATATTATAGACAATACACACACACATATGCATGTGTATGTATAATACTGAAAGGAAAGTAACTACTGAAGTGAGAAAAGCAAATGACCATACAACTGTAGAAGTACAAACAAAAGAAGAAAAAGCATGGACTTGATGCAAGTTTTTTGATTCTGCAAAGAAGCAGGCATCTATGCAGCAACAAGTCTTCTTTCTCTTAAAATTCCGAGCCTACAGAATATCATCCTATATTTTTTATATACATTACACATTAATATATATATATATATACACACACACACACACACACACATTTAAATACTGAAAGGAAGGTATACAAAGAAAACTAAGGAAAAACAAGAAGAAGCTGAAACAATGTTCTCGGGGATGTACATGATAAAGCTAGAAGAAGAAGCTGAAGGCTCACGTGGGTATGTTCAGGGCATGGGTTGTCATTATCCAGGTCGCGCCCTATGTCCTGCACTTCTCCGATTAAAATGAGGAGCTAAAGCTCAAATTATAGGCCCACTACTACATTTTTAGACCTAATGTAACATTAGAGATGTAACATATCTATAATAGTGTTACCTATTTCTCTAATGTAACACTTTTTAGACCCAGTGTAACACTTTCTAGAAGTATAAGTGTTACATTAGGTACTATAAAGTGTTACAATAGGTCAAATGCAACACCAGCAAATGTAATGGTAAAAAAATGTTGCATTTTCTCTAATGTAACACTTTTCAGAGAAAATGTAACATTGTTTTACCATTACATTTGCTAGTGTTGCATTTGACCTATTCTAACACTTTATAGTACCTAATGTAACACTTATACTTCTAGAAAGTGTTACACTAGGTCTAAAAAGTGTTACATTAGAGAAATAGGTAACACTATTATAGATATGTTACATCATTAATGTTACATTAGGTCTAAAAATGTAGTAGTGGCTCTTTAGTGAGATAGACTTAGAACAATTATTTGAGACCTGGAAATTGGAAATTGCAAGAATTTTCCTTGAATAATGTTATACAAGAAGGTAGTTCACTCTATATCTTGAAAATATAGCAAGTTTGTTGATTTCAGAAGAGTACTAATCAAAGTCATATGTTGGCAATAACGTGATAATAAATTAAGAGTAATAATTAATTAGTTTAAATACAGGGCCGGCCCTGAAAAATAAAAGGCCCTGTTCAAAATAAAATTGGAGGCCCTAACATTTAAAACAAAATTTTTAAAGCTCCTTTTTGAGATAAAATGAACTCTTAGGTTCTTTTTCCGTTACTATAATTGTAGGGGCATTATAATTTAAAGACGAAAAAAATAAAGAATTCAATTATAATAACTAACAAATAATGATATGATCAATGTTCAATTAAAAGTAAAATGGGAACAAAAGCACCTGAACAACTGAATCGCTAAAGAGTGAAGAATACCAAGGTGGCCCTGCTACTTTGCTACTGCCGCTTCGTTTCTCCAATAAAAAGTTGGTCGCAGGTAGCCAGGTCGACACTCAGAAGAAGAATTGACGCAATCACCAAATCAAAAATCAGAATAATGGAGTTTGAATGGAATAAAAAAATTGGAATATCAGATATTCGAATTGTTGAGATTCTCCAATTCAGAATTGAGAATAGCAGATTGAGGGTGCTTCTTCTTTCTCATGGCATTGTTGGATAGTTAATGTTAAAGCCTAATGGTAAGGAATTAAATTTCATACCGATATACAGCTAATTCACCGATCTCGGCCTTCTCGCTGGGTGTGCCGCTTCGTTTCTCCAAGAAAGGTGTAGATAAACGAGGAGTCAATGACTCCCCGCTGCAGTTACGACTTCGAATAATCCATTGATGGATGAGGCAAGGATATGCACTTCTCTAGTAGGATCGGGTTGGGCCGCTGGTCAAGGTTACCGAGTATTTGATAAAACAAAAGTCTAATGGGGCTAGGTATAACATTATGCTGTTAAAAATGGAGGCCCTCTTGTAATTGGGGGCCCTGTGCACTTGCACCTGTTGCACCTGGGCCGGGCCGGGCCTGTTTAAATATGACATAAAATTCCATAGTAAGTATATCTTCTCTATTTAAACCAAGTTTTTCAATGAAAAAAGTTGGAAGTCGGCCAATTATTAATTAGAGAGATCGCATGAACCCTGGAAAGAATCCTCAAGTGCAGTACCCAGTGAGAAGGCAGAACCTCCAGAAATCAGAAACAGGTCCATGCTGGAGGAACCCACAAGTAGAGAAGAACGCTCAGAGGAAGAAAGAAGCCAAAGGAAGAGACGCCATGAAGATAAGAAACGGGAGAAGCATGATAGGCGCGAGAAACGGCACTCTCGGGACTCGGATGATGAACGGCGGAAGAAACATAGGAGAGACAAGAAGAGGAGACATGATTCTGATTAACTCAGTGGCCCCTTATATCTAAGGACGTATGGTTATCTAATATGTACAATTCCCCAATATGGTGAATGCTAGTTCGGAAATGCTTATGAGAAGAAAGGCAAGTAAGAATAGCAGCTCCTATTCCTGTGCAAACCATAACCAGTGTCTATTGTGTGCGTCCTGAGAGTTTGTGACAACGGTTGTGAAGTATGGGCACTATGGATGTTTTTACTTGGACTGTAATTTGCTGGTCTGATCTGGTCTGGTCTGGTCTGGTCTGATTTGGTCTGGTCTGGTCTGAACTGGTCTGGTCTGGTCTGGTCTGGTCTGGTTTCTTTGTATTTTTATAACTATCCAAGTCTGGTCTGGTCTGGTCTGATCTGGTCTGGTCTGGTCTGTGACGAATTACCGTCCAAGTAAAAACCTCCTATATATTGGTTGAGCATAGTCTTTTTTAGAGTTGTTAACATCGAGGATAAAACCAAAAACAAGGAATGTTAAATTTGCTATCTATGTTATGATAGAATTGGACCACAAAAAATTCATGTAAAAAAAAAGTTGGAAGTCAAATGACATTAAAGAAGGAAAGAAGAAATCAGTGAAAGAAAAACCAAACCCAAATCCATATACAAAAACAATAACCACATGTTACTCTGCATTAAGCCATTCAAATCAAGCTCTTCTCAACAATTTTACTTAAAATTAATTAAAGAACTAAAATACAAAACAATGATTGTTTTATCTAAGACATGTGTCTTAAAAGAAAAAATAGATGAATGATCTATTAGAATGACATTCTTTACTTACATCACATGTCTCATGCTCATCAAATGCTCTTAAGACATGAACATTATACAATGTTCAAAAACATCACAGAACCTGCAAAATAAGACGAAATATTTCTATGTCGTATGTTACATTTTTTACCATGAATATCAACTTGGAAGGGGGGAAGTAGTTTTTGTTACCTCTAATGAAAATAAACTATATCTCCTTTGTATGTTCGGGCCCAGACCCTCAGTTTATTCATAGAAGTAAGGTTTAACCAGTTCACAATCACCAAAGCACGAACAATTTTAAGCAAGATTTTAATAAGTTTTGGTTAAGTAAAAACAATTTCCAATAATGTGAATAGAATGTTGGGATAGGGCATAATTTAACCTAAGAGAGTTTATCATAAATATTGAAATTGAGATTAAACAAATATGACCCTCCAAAAATAATCTTCTATCAAAATTATCATTGAAGTTAAATGTACCTGTTCAGAAAATCGAACATGTATTTATCAAATTTTAAAGCATAGTTATAAAGTTAACAAAAATGCTAACAAAAAACACAAACAGGTCCAACCCTTTTCAACGCTCTTAGAAGCTTTCTCAACGATTTAACGAATCTAATGCTCAAAAGCTCAGAATTAGTCCAATTATAACAAATCTAAGAAACATATACGAAGTATTTTAGTTTATTCAAGTAAGTATCAAATTTGACATATACGTGAAGCTTCAGACTAACTACATCGAATTTTTAAAAATTGACTCGCATAATGAGTGCGATGAACAACTGCGGTAGACAGAGGGAGCCAGAGCACTAGGCCGGACTGAACCGGTACAAAGAATATATTTGAAAAAAAAATTACACGGAATTTTTTACATTAAAAATATGGACATTTTTTTAATTTAGGTTGGGTGAGGACCAGGGTTGGCCCTCCCCTGGCTACGCCCCTTGTAGTAGAAGTGAGATGGTGAGCCTTAGAAGGGGATAACCAAATGCTATGGGATTGCTGGACGGAGAAGGGATAGGCGAGAATAATAGGAGGCGACTTACTATCGCTTATGTCACTGTGAGGTATAGGAGAAGATCGCTCTTTAACCCTAACCACGTGAACGGTGAATATAGGGTAGGTGTTTGAGTATTTGGGTTGTGGCTGGACGACTCGGCCGAAACAGAGTGTTTATACTGGGGTGTTTGTTATAAAAATAAATATCTGATTTTGGGTTGTTCTTTATAAAAAATAAATATGGAGTACTAATTTTATTTTTATAAAAAAGAAATATTGGGTACTAATTTTATTTTTACAAGTTATTAACAATCTAATTTTGAAATATTCAATTTAGAGCCCATTTCATAGCATCAAATTGGCTGAATCAAATAAATAAGTTAAAATTGATGAAATTTTGACTGAAAAAAATAATGACAAAAATATATTTCAAGTACAATATATTATACGTAATAAAATAAAAACTATATGAAAAAATCTGAATGGTCCTTTATAATAACTTCAAGGCTAAAAGGTCAAATAGGTACATGAACTAACTTAAAGTGTTCAATTAGCCCCTTATATAGGAGGTTCTGTACGGCCGTCACCAATTGAGGAAGTTCCCGGTGTAATATTTTGATGAAATTTTTTGAGCATTTTCTTAATTAAGTCTAGTTTACTCATACCATATTTCAGCTAAAACTTCAACCGGGAAGGCAGTCAAATTATTTTTTGAAGATAACTGCGCAGTTAAACAGTGCAGTACATTTCGAAAAATCATTTGACTGCCTTCCCGATTTAATTTTTAGTTGAAATTTGATATGGGTAAACTAAACTTAATGAAGAAGATGCTCAAAAAAGTTCATCAAAAAATTTGACCGAGAATCGCCCCAATTGGCGATGGTCGGGGAGAACCTCCTATATAAGGGGCTAATTGAACACTTAAAGTTAGTTCATGTACCTATTTGACCCTTTAGCCTAACTTCAAATAGAAAAACAAGACATTCTACTTACTTTGAGTATAACTTAGTTTTGCGCACAAGAACTTATTTAATATATTTTTTTCCTAAATAAGACTTCTTTAATCCTAACTAGGAGTGAATGAGTCATATTTTAGGATTAAAATAATGACATTCACATTTGAGAACAGTTGCTATATTTTGTTCCTACTTATGGATTTTTCTTTAGACTTTTAGTTTTGTGCTTACATTTATATTTGAATAGATTTTTAACATTTTTTCATATTTACTTTAATTTGTATTAGATAGACAAAAAATAATATTTATACTTTAAGTTATACAAAATATTTCTTGTTTGAATTTTAACATTTTTAGTTCTATAACTTTGTTTGAAGTATTATAAATTCCTATTTTATATTTCACACATTTTAATTCAAAACCTACGAAATGATAAAATATAATAACATAAAATAAAACATTAAAATAAAATTGAAATCTTAAATAAAATATTGATGTAAAAACATAGATATAAAGTATGAATATAAAGTCTGGAATTAAACTGATGTTTCGATTTTTTTCTTTATATTTTTTTGTTAATTTTCTATTGTTTCTATTTTTTATTTTCGATTTCTTAAAATTTTGACACTTTTAATAGTTTAGGGAGTGATTTTATCAATTGTGACTGGTTCGAGGACCTATTTGAGCTTTGACTTTCAACTTCAGATGCACCGGTGGCAATCAAACCGGTGATGTGGCGGGTGACCGACCGGTTGTTTACCTGTAAAAAATGAATTTTGAACCATTTTTTGCCGATTCAGGGTGCGGATTAGATTTTTTTTTATCAAAAACTGAATTGAGCTTACACAACCGGTACATGGGGTCTATTTGACCCTTAATTTAGACAATTAAAATTTATGTATTTGGTTAAAAAAATATCGATTAGATTAAAATAAGAGTCACAAAAAATGCTCTTAAGAATATTGATTCAATTAATGGAGCTATATTTCCTTCTATCGTAAAAAATAAAGACAATCAGGAGAATAATAATCGAGAGATACAACAATTATCCTCGAGGATAAAAACTTGAATGACATGAATGCGGGAAAAAAAGTTTTAATGCCAAAAAATTTCCTAACACCTTCTAATATTAGTTGTTATATTTCATTTGTTTCTTTTTAGTTGCAACATGTTAAATTTTACACTATTCACATGCTCAATTTTGATAACGTTTTATTGATTAATTTATTAGAATTATTTTGTTAAAAAATATATTGTTCAATTTGTCTCACTGCAAATTTTCCAAATCTGATTTTTTTTACTAATAGAGAATAAGATATATTAACGGTCAAAGTTGTGCATTGATAAATATGCAAATCGAATAGTTGCAACTAAAAAATGGAGGATGATATTAGATTTCAAAGGAAACATACATGATTACGATTTCTTATGCATGCATTGATGATCAATAATTATCAAGGTTCGTTATTGTCTTATATTTTCATTGAAGAAATTCGTGCTTAATTATATACTATTAGAATTACAGTTTCAGGAGTTACGAATCATATTGGTCTCAAAATACTTATTCCAAGTGAAGATGAGACCATTAATGTTGGCAATACAGAAGTATTTTATAATCTTTCAATTTTCACTATATGGAACTTAAATTTATAAATTATTGGTTTCAAAGTATGAAATTCTATTTTAGTGTTATGATTTTAACAATTTCAAGTGACCTTGAATTTTCCTTACAAGTCTTAGCATAGGTGTTGAGATGGTCGAAAACTATACTACCTTTGTGTAACTACCATTTGGACATGTAAATATGTAATTAAGAAAAGTGAGTTTACGTGTTTGATATAGAATGCATATATTTAAAAGTCTATTTTCACCATATATTGGTAGATGTTGCAGTGTTAGGGGTTACAAATATACTTGAGATCATATTGATCTCTTACGGTGTATATTACAGTATATTACAGTGTCAAAGGTTACAAATCATGCATGTATTAATTTTTTTGATGATAGTTTGGGTGATAAAATTACGAATATCATCTAAAGAGTTTCATGTATAACTGCGTGTCATAACATGTAATCTTCATTCTATTGCATGAATTATGATTTTACAATTAACTCTAATATAATTTGTCAACAATAAAGAAGTGAATATCACAATTTTACACACACCTTAAATAGTTCTTATACTTTTTAAGTGATCTCATTATCAAATTTTACTTATCATAGTCGTAGCATGTCCCATTTTCACATATACATGCACTCTTACAATTAAAAAATAACATATTTATTTTCAAACAACATTCACTCACCGTGCATCGCATGGGTTATATTAGTAAACCTTAACACAACACTTTCTCTAATTGTAAAAATATACAAAGCATCCGAACATATTCCATAGGAATATATGTTGATGATAGAGTTGAAGGTATATCACATGCACTAAATTTATAATAATTGACCCCATGGATATAAGAGCAATGATGTATAAGATGCATCTATATCAACATACTCTATCAAACATACTCTATCATGAATTTAACTTAACATTCTCAATAAATTAATTTACTCTAACAATTACAAACACTTTATTAAACTAAGCTATTTGTGAAACGTCTAGTAGGATCGTATAACTAATTTGGAATATTTTGACTTCTACTTTTTTGAAGTAACTACTATTGTTTTCAAACACCGTTAACTCTTCTATCAATCACTTTTCACTCTAGCATTCTTTTTTTACTAGATCATCTTTTTACTTTATTTTTATTCTGCCAAAAAATCAGAACCGTTAATCAGTTGACCAAAAATATTGTATACAGAAAGCACAATCGGTTACACATGATTTTTTTTGCTAGATGGCCGGGCTCATTAATATTTATTGGTTTTATTCTAATTGAATACTCCGTATAATAATATTACAACATGCATGCCTAGGTTGTTTTTACTTGGACTTTAATTCGTCCCAGACCAGATCATACCAGACTAAAACAGACAAGATCAGACTAAAATAGACCAGATCAGACCGGACCAGACCAGACCAGACCAAACCAAATCAGACCATATTTTTTTATTATTATTATTATCGGTGTTGTTGTTGTTGTATATTGTTATTATTATTATTGTTGTTGTTGTAGTTATTATTATTATTATTAATATTATTATTATTGTTGTTGTTGTTATTATTATTATTAGTACTATTACTATTATTACTATTATTACTATTATTACTACTACTACTATTATTATTAGTAGTAGTAGCACTAGTACAAAAACGGCTTTTCACATCGGTCAAAAAAGGCTTTTCACATCGGTCAAACAGCCGATGTGGTTCCAGCACATGTGAAAAGTATTGACTTTTGACATCGGTCAAATAGCCGATGTGAAAATTCTTTCTACATCGGTCGTTTAGTGCCCGATCTAGAAGATAGTCCGAAACAACGTTTTTAATGATATTTCACATCGGTTATAACCCATGTAGAAAAGAAACCACATCGGTTATTTTACAACTGATGTAGAAAAGCTTCAATTTTTTCCGGAGCATAGGGGTTTCACATCGGTTATAACCCATATAAAAAAGAAATCACATCGATTATTTCACAACTGATGTGAAAAGCTTCATTTTTTCCCAGAACATATGTGTTTCACATCGGTTATAACCCATGTAGAAAAGCAATCACATCGGTTATTTCATAACTGATGTGCAAAACTTCAATTTTTTCCGGAATTTTTCATGAAAAAATTTGCAATATCAACCCTGTTTATACTATAATCACATCATCAACTACTATAGCACAATTTTTCACTTGTTCACTTGATTCATCTAAAACAATAACACAAGCTATTTTTCAATTCTTTCACAACTGTTAAACAAGTTCAAGTAACAATTTAGTACATAATAATAAGCTAAAATAAAACAATCCATGCACAAGTCTAGAATAACAACACATTGTATAAAGTAACAAGTCTCATCATCACTCAAAAACTTAAATTAACAGGTTCATCATGTGTTGTTGATGGATTGCGTCATTTCTAAGAAATATGATGCCCAACGAGTTCGTACTTCATCAATCTCTTCTGATGAGAATGGTTCCGGATTGGCGAATCGCTACAAATTAAATAAGAAGATTATTAAAAAACATTACATGTGGAGCAAACCTATTGAATGTAAATAAAATAATAACGTACCTCATCCCACATTTCAAGAATTACCGCCGAAACAATATTCAACATATGCAACATCACATAATAACCACACTTAGCTCATTCACGAATTATAGAATACCAAACTTATCAATGTAGTTGGAAGATTTGAGCAATCATCAATAAGTGAAGGGCACAAACTGATGGTCATAGCAGAAAAATGGGTCATTTCAGCATCAACTAGTTGGGAGAAGGGCACAAAAATGCTACTCAGATAAAATATAGTAAACTAAAAGTATAAAACTGAATATGACTGCAAGAAGGAAGTGTTGCACAAAAAGCATGTAATAAAAAAAATAATTGAAACCACATATGATTTCTTACTGCATACAACTCATTTGAGAACTTTTAGTTGCTATAACATATTTAATGCATTGAAACAACAAGTACCTTATTTATAAGATTCTTCTCGGTGAACTTAAGTGACTCACGATCATCCTTGGATTGGCTTGATTTAATTTTTTATTTGACAATTTCCAACTACAGAAAGAATGTAAGATTAGATGGAAAATCTCCATGCTATGAATACAACTGCATGTTGTTTTCATTATCATTTTGGAATATATAATGTATCTATTTTGACTTTCCACCAAAACTGCTAAAATCCAAAGTAACAGAATTGCTATGATTTCAAGATGTGTAGGTAGTAAGTCCATAAAAAAGGAGCCCTTAGTGCGATGGAGTTGATGCAAAGTTAGCAGAAATTTCACAGGAAGGGAAGCTTTAAAGCTTAGAGGTTAGCACTTAGCAGTTGTTGAAAAGCCAGGGAAGACTGCAGAATATAGACTTCACTGCAGAATAAATTGAAAATAGAGGAAACCATATTTAATTTGTTGCTGTAGAAAATTCCCTAAATAAGAGTAAAACATAGTAGATCTCTTCAAATAAGAGTTTCATAGTTTTGTTCCAAAATAGGACTCATTCACTCCTATTTTAGGAAGGTTTTATTGTTTTATTCTTTAATAGGACTAAATGAGTCCTGTTTTGGGAGTAATGCATACTTAGTCCTCCTCTATCTCTCCACAATTAACTATGGAGGTGGACAAGACAATAGCAAACTGTCCTTTTAAGTTTTAAGTAATGCTATTCTGTTCTACAAGATGAAAAGAGCACTAGCCATCAAATGTGAGAGAAGAGATTTGTTTAATTAAACGCATAAAAATCAGGAAAGTTAATGGATAAATTTACTTGTCCTTGGGTGAATGGATAAATTCAAGAAAGAAGAGGCACTTTGTAGAAGCAGAGAGAAAACCATTAACTTGAAAGCAACAATGCAACTTATTTCAAAGCATTTTTACCATTCAAATTTGCAGGAGAAAAAGAATCTGCTGGTCAACACTTTCATGCAGCATATACTTTTAAAAAGTTTACTACCTCATGGAATAAAGCATTGATGCACTTCATCTCCTTTTCTTCCACGTTTAAGAAAACCTGAGAATGAGTTTTAGAAATTGAGATAAACACAAATAAGAATTCCAGACATAGCATATCTCATGTTATAGGAATTAGTGTACTTAAATAATAACAATACTAATCATAATAAAGTGCAAGTATCCCTTATATTCATGTACAAGAACAACCCCAAGAACTGCTTGATATATGTTAGTACCTGTTGCCCGCGCTTTACTAGAAGCTGCGGGAGAACATCCTTTTTTAGTCTGCGAATCATAACAGTTGCTTTCATCAAGTTGTGCAGCTCTTCATGATTACTGGCCCCTTGATAAATTCCAAAAGTGCCCTAGAATCATTCAAAAAGAAGGTAATCGTAATTCGTGAGGTAGCAGTCTCAAGATGATTATGTTTGACAATAAAGGTTACTAGCAGCTCGCTAAAGTAGTAAACTTACACCCTTGCAATAACGGTTACTATACTCGTGAACATTCTTGTAAACATCAGGATATAGTGCCTCCAGCTGTGAAGTACAACAATCTTAGCCAAAGAGTTAAAAGTAAAGAGATGTAAAAACATAGTTTCAAAGGTGGGCTGCATGAACCATTAAATAATTTGTAAGGCCATCTACCAGTATGTTTGTTTATAAAATTTGAGAACCAAGCCAAGCACACTATTGAATCAGTATTACTATTTCACAGTAGTGTAGTTTTGGTTGGTTATTTTATGTTGCACAATATCTTTCTCTTTATAAAACCAAGAGAGCATTTAATACAAGTTTCCCATTTTGTCATTCTCCATATCATTCCTCAAATAACTTAATATCAAACAGTTCTACGAAAGGTTGGTTTATGTAAGCGCTACTTTCTGGATTTTAGGGTATTTACTAAGTTTCTAAAGATCTTAGTGCGTAATAAGGTTTTAAATGTCAGATTGTCAGCCAATGTGAAACAGAGAGAGTAATTAACAAAAGGATAATAAAATATCGCGATGTGTTAGACTAGCTAAAAAGAATTGTTTAGGAAACGAGAAATAAAACAATGTAGGAGACAAAGTAGGCATACTCAGGTGCCATTATATACACATGTATAGTGCATGAAGAGCTAGTCATTTCATCTACTGCAATTGAAACTCTTTCTGCAGTTTTCCAAAAGTTTTTTATACATAGCCATTCAGGCCCCGTTTGCTAACTTTAGCAGAGTGAATAAAGTTTGATACTCGGTCTGACCTTATTTGGTTAACATAGATGTTATCGAACTCTTTTTACTTTAGACAGATTCCAACCATTTCAGACAAATAATCCTTACCAAAGGGGGCCTTAATTCATTCCATCATTTACGGTTTTTCATCTCAGCCTCGGCTTTGGGAGATCTCAAAAACTATATTAAATCTCTTTTTATAATTTAGAGTGAATAATTCTTTTGTTGTATGTATTCTTCACATATATTTTGAATAAGTAAATACAGGCTTATTTGGCTCTTCATGTATTCACACACACTCCCTTGACATTCAGCAGCAGGTAATGAATTGCACAGAGGCTTACACAAAGATTTCATCTTTTAAGGATATCAATCTAGAGGAAACCTCAGGGAGCCAACCTGAGAAGTTGGAGGTGCAAAATGAGAATGAAGTGTGGGATAGTGAAGCGTACATAATAGATACACAACAGCTAGCAGAAGGGTTTTTGAAGTTTTTAAAGAATGTAGAAAACATCAGTCCTGTAATCCAAGGGGAAAACATCTCTAATGCCTATGATTGCAGGCTTGCAGCTGCTTTTACAATTAGAAAAGCATACTTCAGACCAGTGCATATGATTTTAAAAGAGACAAAGAGTATCAGCAGAGAAATTTGGTCTTTATTTTATGAGTCAAGAAATGATTTTTTTTTTGAAAACTTCTTTCTTTTATAAGTCAAAAGTTTTCATTTCTTCTTTGAGGAATTTTATCAAACACCATAGTTGCATTCTAAATTCCTATCAGCATTAGGCAATAAATTACTCAATCTGCATACAAACTATCTCTTAAGCATATGTCACAAGAAAAATAGGGATATTCTCAAAAAATCTTAATAACAAGTAAGTGAAGTAACCACAATAAATAGTTGAAATATGAAGTATTCATTCCAGAATTATGAAGTATTCAATCCCTAACATTCCAGCGTAACGACAGATTTTAGACATTTAGTTTCAAATATAGCAACAGAATCATGGTAAAAATAGTTTAGAAAACCAATAAAATTATACCTTTAGAGAAAATAGCCAACTGACGAAAGTCCGCTCGCTCAAAGATAGGTCGAAGAGGAAGGTTCGCCTACTCGAACTCGAAAGCCGCTGGAACGCTGTCTGCTCGAACACCTTCTGTTGTCAGCTCGAACACTTTCCGCCGTTTGCTCAAACGATGTCCGCCGTCCACTCGAGCGTCATCCGCTTCCGCTCGAACGCCGTCCACTGGCCGCTCGAACGCCGTCCACTGGCTGCTCGAAGTCCGTCCAAAGCCCTAACTCGCTTAGGCGCGGACTGCTCTAACTTCCCTTCCGTCTCTCAATCTCTCTGTCTTCTTTCCTTCACACAGATAACTTTAGGTCTGAAATCGGCTAAGTGCAGGCGTGATAAAATTTTAATTCATCCAGATCGGGTAACAGCGATCTAGAATAAAGTTTCATTAATTCTGAAAATTACTCCATTTTTCTTTTCACATCGGTTGCAATTATAACCGATTTAGATTATTTCTTAAAATTTAAAAAAGTACCCCGTTTTGGTGTTTCACATGGGTTATAACTACGACCTATGTAAAAATGTTTATAAAATTATAAAAATGACCCCATGTTAGTATTCTACATGTGTTTTAAAATAACACATGTAGAGAATGAGATGTAAAAAGCCTTTTTTGTACTAGTGTAGTATTGTTATTGTTGTTATTATTAATACTTGTACTATTTTATTATTGTTCTGTATTTGTATGATCTGCTTCGGTCTGAGATTGAAATCAATCCAATTAAAACGATAACAATTTTCGATAATTTGGAAGGAATATTATTATTTTTAATTATAAATGAATAAAATATAAATACTTATGGATTATAATATATATAAAAAATAAAATCTTTATGCAAAAAATATAAAAAAAAATTCAGACAAGACCAGACCAGACCAGACCAAAACAGACCAGACCAGACCAGACTAAAACAGACCAGACCAGCAAATTACAGTCCAAGTAAAAACATGCTAGGATATATACGTGATCTCATAGCTTAATATTTTTATAGCTAGACAATATATTCTCATAAATGTTTTGTTTATTTTTGTTCTTATGAGTTGACGAGTTGTATTCCTTTTCTTTATTTTGTATGTTCAATTGTTTCTCGGTTGGTTAGTTGGACGAAAGATTCCGAAAATTGGATAGGATTAGCCAAATTAAAAACAGAGAAGTTACACATAATGTGTTGAAGTAAAGGAATACGATTAACCAATGTTATGGAGTAGTTTGTTAAATCAAAATAAGTCAAGTATTCCAAATAAAATGACCCTATATATATGTATATTCAACTTTCGTAGTGTAACGGGTATCGGGATTTTCTTCCAAACTTTTTCGCAAAGGTTGATTCTTGATGGGTACCGACATGTAAAAACAATTCTTCACATAATGTGATTGTTGGAAATAGGGTGAAACAATTTTTTGATGGATCTCATTAATTTATGGTCCCTAGGAAAATATGATTGTATAAAACATGAATATTATTTGAAGGTGTATTGTACATCAAAGAACAAGTTACATATTTGAATTTGAGAAAAGAGCCTTTGAACTATTTGCAATTTTGCAATCAGACCCATGAACCGAAAGACTTGAAGATATACTCCTTAACTCGTTGAAAATTAAGCAATCACTTCCTGTTTACCTGTTGGTGCCACTAATTTCTCATCTTCTTACCTGCACCAGCAGGCAACAGGTAAAAAAGGATTTGATTGCATAATTTTTAATGAGTTAAGGTGTGTATCTGCAAATCTTCCGGTTCAGGGGTCTGATTGCAGAATCACACATAGTTCGAGGACTTATTTGCCGTTTTTCTCTTTGAATTTTATACTTCACTTAATGACTAGAATCCATAGTTCTAAATATTATAAAGTGATTTAATAATAAAGTGATTTTTTTGTCCAAGTTATAAATAAATATCCTATTATATAGAACATATAATATGTAGTACTCCCTCCGTTCTGAAAAGATTCGCCAATTTGACTTTTCTTGGTCAATGACAATTAACTTTGACCAATGATATTTTTATTAGGAAATTATTTTTAATATGAAATTTATATCAAAATGTTCCTTGTTCAAAATATTTTCGTAAAAGTATAAATCTTGTAAATTTTAGACAAATATAATAATTAAAATCATTGTCCGAAATTCGTAATCATTGACCAAGAAAAGTCAATATGACAAACCTTTTCGAGGCGGATGTAATATTATATTACTCACTCCATTCCATAAAGAAGTTCCCATTTTGATTTACAATATTTGATTGGCGATAAAGTTTAGCGATTCCTGTCAACACACTCCAGATTATTTTTAGTAAATAAAATTTACATATTTTGAAATTACATTATATGTTCTATATAGCCGTAAAAGAAATTAAATTTGATAAAAGTTGAATATATAAAGTAAAACGTTAAGAGCAATTTAAGTTGACCAAATGAATATGAATATATGTGATAGGGAATATGATGGAGTATATGGCCCGGGAACCCCCGGCCCACAGACTCCTACTACTCCAGCAAAGGCCCAACAGGCCCAAAAGGCCCAACAGGCCCAAATCACAGCGCCCAGAGTACCAAGCAGTCCGCACAACGCACAGGGATGCCTTCGGCCCCCTGGCCGAAGGCTCCAAATTCTCACAGAGCGGGTTTCTCAAGCAAACTAAGAAACTGGGAGAAAACGGCGAAAACAGTAGCCCTCGGCACTGTGAGCCCTCGGCACCAGGGTGCCATCGGGTGGAAGAGCCCTCGGCTACTGCTCTATAGCCGAGGGCATCTCACTCGACAAGATATCCGCCTCACATGCGTACAGATCACCGTACCCCGCACAGACGTCCCATCCAACAGCCGCATTAAATGCGGCCACATGCGGCTGCCAGCGCCAACCAGTTGAGGTGACCCCTCGGCCAATAAGCGCTTGACACGTGTTCCTGCCCGGCATTTATTGCTACTATAAATAGCACCCCATTTCCCCATTTGTAACCACGCTTAATACATATCGAATATACACTCTCTCTCTTACTTGTTTGCTCTGACTTCTCTCTAAGTTATTCCCCGTAATAACCCTTCGGATATATACCCCCGGGTAGACCATCCATCATTTGGTGCTCTCGTTGAGAGGTTGAACCATCGAGTAAGAAACCCTCCCCCTCGACCAAACACAAAACACTAGCCCTCTATCAAAATGGTGAGGACAACACGTGCCAACTCAAAGAACGTAGAAGACAAGAACCTGGCCCTCGGCGACGTCAACGCCCCCGAAGCCTCTCACAGGGCTCCCGAGGGCGGTGTCATCGCTGGGCTGGAACAGGCGGCTATCGATCTACGCCTTCAGATCCAACAAAATGCCCCCGATGCCCGCCTCGGCATCGAAGCCAAGAAGAAAAACCGGAGCGATGACCAAGTCAGCCCTCCGGTTCTCACCATCGACGTACAATCGGCGCTCTCCGCCTTCATCCAGACGCTCACCCAGAACCCGGGTGCCTTCGGCACCCTGGCTCCAGCTCACCCTCAGATCGGGGAAAATATCATACTTCCCCCTCTGCCACACCCCTTCGGAAATCCCACCCCTCGGGTGAGAAACGACGAAGGGGTGGTGGCCCAAGAAACATCCTCCCAGGAAGTTCAGTCCCGGGACCGCCATAATGACAACAGGGAAAGGCCCCGTACTTCCGCCCTCAACCGGCTCGGAGGAGGGCCAGACCGCCGAGGGGTCCAAGACCGCCTCGGGGGGAAAGCACTACAAAGGCCCCAGGAAAGCGGGGGATCTGTTTCGAGGGCAGACGAGGAGCGTCCCCCTCGGGACAAAGGCAAGGCACCCCTTCATGCCGATGATGCTCGGCACCAAATCAACCAGGCCCACTCGGCCCGGGTTCGTTCGCAGGGGGCGGAGACCCTCCCGAGGGACCCCCGGGACGAGATTATTGCGGCCCTCCAGCGCCGTCTTGACGAAATGGAGTCCAACAAAGCTCACGCCACCACCTCCACCCCTCACTCAGATCTCAAATACGAGGCCATGATGGCCGAAATGGAGGAGTTACAGAAGAAGGTGGCCGAGGGCTCCGGGGAACCCGTCATCCAGCTCCGGACTCGGACGCCATTTACCCCAAGGGTATTGGCGGCCCGGATCCCGGAGAAATACCGAGGGCAACACATACAGCCCTACGGCGGGAAAACGGACCCCCGGGAACATTACAGCAAGTACCAGAACAGCATGATGATGGTGGGGGCATCAGACGAATATTTGTGTCGTTGGTTCCTCTCCACCTTAGAGGGACCAGCATACGAATGGTTCAACAGGCTGCCCGAGGGCTGCATTGATTCGTGGCAAGAACTCGCCCAGGCTGCATTCGATTTTGCCGAGGAGAGGGGCCTCGTTGAGCGCGATTCTCGCGCACCCCCGGAGGTACACGCTATCAACCCTCAGTTCCCCTACTGTCGCTTCCATCGACACCAGGGGCACAGGACCGATGACTGTCATCAACTGAAGACGGCCATCGAGAGATTAATACAGGCAGGGCACCTGTCCCAGTTTGTCCAGAGCCCTCGGCAGGAGGGACCTTCTCATCAGGGACCTCCCCGAGGGCACCATACGAAGGTAAATGCCTGGGTGAATCCGAACACCATCCCCCTCGGCAAGAAGAGGGAGATCGGAAACTTGGAAGAAGAGGAGGAGGAGTACCCCCACTACCAGGAGAAGAAACGCCACATCCTCATGATCACCGGTGGCAATACATGGGGCGATTCCACCAGCCAGCGGAAGAAGTGGGCTCAATCGCTTTACGTAGGGGAAGTCACTCATATGCCCCCGGTAAAGCGATTGAGGGAGGAACCCATCACCTTCACCAACGCAGATCTCCCTCCTACTTCTTCTCCTCACAGGGATGCCTTGGTGATTCGGACAGAGATCAACGACACCATCATTCACTGAACTTACGTTGACACGGGCAGCTCCGTCAATGTAATGTACCTCAGTACCTTCAGAGAGCTGCATCTGGAGAGGGGGTCTCTTCGGCCCATCAAGACCCCTCTTGCCGGCTTCACCGGCGACACTATTGATTCCGAGGGGGTAATAACCCTCCCGGTGATCTTCGGCGACGGGCTCCATAGAGCCCAGGTCGAGGTGGAGTTCGTCGTCGTCAACATTGATTGCGCCCACAACATCATCCTCGGCCGGCCAGCCCTCGAGGACCTCGAAGCCATCATCTCCATGAGGCATCTCTGCCTCAAGTTTCCCGCCGAGGGGGGCATTGGCTACTCCCGGGGGAATCAAAAAATTGCCCGCGCCTGCTATCTTCAGGTCACTAAGAAGGTAAGCTAGACGGAATTCCGTGTTGACACCATCACCGGAGCCGTCGACCAAGAGGAAAGAAGGCCGAGGGCTGAACCGGCCGAGGACGTAGAAGACTTTGCGCTCGATCCGGCCCAGCCGGAGAGAGTCGTGAAGATTGGAGCCCAGCTCCCTGAAAATTTGAAGACCGGTATCACCGACGCCCTCCGCGCCTACTCCACTGTCTTTGCATGGGGGCCGGAGGACATGCCGGGAATCAGCCGAAGGGTCATCACCCACCGCCTCTCGGTGGACCCTTCGGCAAAGGCAGTGCAGCAACGGAGAAGGCCCCTCTCCGCCGAGAGGAGGGAATTTGTGAAGAAGGAAGTCGCCATGCTCCTCTCTATCAAGCACATCAAGGAGGTAAAATACCCCTCATGGCTAGCGAATGTAGTCCTCGCACAGAAGCCCCCTACCTTCCGCATGTGCGTGGACTACACCGATCTCAACAAAGCATGCCCTATGGATCCATTCCCTCTACCAAACATTGATCAATTGGTGGATGAGACCGCAGGGTGTGAGATCATGTCCTTCCTCGATGCCTTCCGAGGGTACCATCAAATTTTCATGCACGAGGAGGACGCCGAAAAAACTGCCTTCATGACTCCCGAGGGCATCTTTTGCTACCTAGTGATGGCCTTCGGCCTAAAGAACTCGGGGGCCACTTACACCCGGATGGTGGCCCGGGTCTTTCAAGTCGTCCTAGGGCGCACCATGGAGGCCTATGTTGACGACATGATCGTCAAAAGCAGACAATCTTCCAGCCATGCTGACGACCTCTGGGAAATCTTCGCCATCATGCAAAAATTCAACCTTCGGCTAAACCCGAAGAAGTGCACCTTCGGCGTCCAAGGGGGCAAATTCTTAGGCTACATGGTGAGCCGAAGGGGTATTGAGGCCAATCCCGAGAAAATCCAGGCCATCATCAACATGGAGCCCCCACGCAATGTGAAGGAAGTTCAACGGTTGACGGGCCGACTGGCAGCCCTCAACCGCTTCCTATCTAAATCGGCGGAAAAATCTCTACCCTTCTTCCAGATCATGAGGAAGACGGCTGGCTTTCTATGGACTCCAGAATGCCAGGGGGCTTTCGACGAGCTCAAACGATATCTATCTTCACCTCCTGTGCTCTCCAAACCCAAGGTAGGGGAGACCCTCTACCTCTACCTTGGGGTTAGCCCGGCGGCCATCAGCTCGGTGCTCATCCGGGAGGAAGACGGCATCCAACATGCCATCTTCTACGTTAGCAAGACCCTAAGGGAGGCCGAGCTCAGGTACTCCCCTGTGGAAAAAACGGTGTTAGCCATCGTTTGGACTGTCAAAAAATTGGGCCACTACTTTCAGGCTCACCCGGTTCAGGTCCTCACTCATCAACCCCTCGGCGCCCTCATGAGGAGCCCCACCAGCTCCTCCCGCATGGTGAAATGGGCTATCTTCTTGAGCCAGTACAACATTGACATCCGCCCAAGGCCTGCCATCAAGGGCCAAGCCCTGGCGGACTTTGTGACGGAGTGTACCGCAAGGGCAGCCACGGACGGGGAGCCCTCGGCTACCTCGGACGACTGGTGGACCCTCTACACTGTTGGCTCCTCCACGACCAAAGCATGCGGGGGAGGGGTAGTCCTCATTACTCCCGAGGGCTTCAGGGCCTACTATGCAATCCGCTTCTCCTTCAAGGTCTCCAACAATGAGGCCGAATATGAAGCCCTCCTATGTGGCCTTCGGCTGGCTGCCAACATGAGGGCTCGGCAGATCCACATCAAATGCGACTCCAAGTTGGTCGTTGGCCAAATCTCCGAAGAATATGAGGCCAAGGAGGGGAGAATGAAACAGTACAAGGAAGCGGCCGAGGAGTTGCTTAAGGTATTTGAGGCACACTCTCTCACTCAAATACCGAGGGCTCAGAACTCCGAGGCTGACATATTATCTAAACTCTCGGCAGACTCCCCCGAGCACATCTCCAAGATTGCCAAAATCGAGGAACTCAGCCTCTCAAGCATCCATGCAAGCCCCGTGATGAACATACAACAACGTCACGAGGATTGGATTTCAGATATCACCGCCTTCATCTCCACGGGGCAGCTACCCGAGAATGAGGCCCGCGCTAAACTGACAAAGCTGAGGGCTCCCAGCTACACCATCGAAGATGGGAGGCTCTACAAACGATCTTACAATGGCACGCTGCTTCGGTGCCTTCATCCAGATGAAGCCGAGGTCGCAATGGAGGAAGTGCACAGTGGCACTTGCTCAGCTCACCAGGGACCCTTCTCCATGTCCTGAAGGCTCATTCTCCAGGGCTACTTCTGGCCAACCATGGCCAGGGATTGTGCTGACCTTGCCCGGAGGTGCACTGCATGTCAACATTTCCAGAAAGCTCCCGGCAGGCCAGCGGTCAACTACGCCCCCATCAGCACCTCTGTCCCATTTTCTCGATGGGGGATAGACCTTGTGGGCCCTCTGCCGAGGGGTACCTCCAACAACAGATACATCATTGTGGCCGTCGACTATTTTACCAAGTGGGTGAAGGCTGAACCCCTCGCGAGCATCACAGAGGCGAAGTGCCGTCACTTCGTCCTCAAGAACATCCTCACAAGGTTTGGCGTCCCCCAGCAGATCATCTCCGACAATGGGACACGATTTGAGGCAGCCCCCTTCTGTGCCCTTCTGGAGGCATGGGGCATCAAACACACCTTCTCCTCCGTTGCCTACCCTCAAGGCAACGGGCAAGTAGAGAACGCCAACCGGACCTTGCTCGAGGGCCTCAAAAGGAAGCTGGAGGCCGAGGGCGGTGGCTGGGTAGAAGAACTTCACAACATCCTTTGGGCGTACCGCACCATCCCTCGGCGAGCTACAGGTGAAACACCCTTCTCCCTCTGCTACGGTTTTGAAGCCAAAGCCCCTACGGAAGTCACCCTTCCCACCCGAAGGGTGATCCAATATGACCCCGAGGTCAACGACAGCAACATGGCCCTCGACCTCCACCTCATTTCAGAACGCCGGGAGCAGGCCTTCATCCGGGCAGAAAACTACCGAAGGCAAGTTAAAAGCTACATCGACGCCAAAGTTCGAACCCGGGAATTTCAAGTGGGGGATTATGTCCTCCGGAGGAGGGAAGTCAGCCAACCAACCGAGGGGGGAAAAATGGCACCAAAATTCGAAGGCCCCTACATCATAGCAGCCATCATCAAACCCAGGACCTACAAGCTCAAACGCCCCAATGGGAAAGAGGTCCCTAGGCACTGGAATGTACACCATTTAGTTAAATTTTATCAATAATGTAAGAGCGGCCAAGCCCTCATAACTAGTGAATGTACTATCCTATGGCCAAAGGCCTCCAATTTCGAAGAATGAAGATACATTCAAGACATCAAGCCCTCATACTGACTACAGGCCCACCGCCTCACCACGAGAAAAACCCCCTCCGGCACCAAGTGCCGAGGGCGGACGCCATCAACACTTACAACGTCAGTGAAAACACGACGTGTTTTCAGTCAAGACCCCTCGGTACCAAGTGTCGAGGGAAGGAACTCCTATCACCAACAACAACGAACACCATGTGTTTCATTTCCCTTCGGCACCCAGTGCCAAGGGTACATCCCCACCTTCAACATCAAAAAATAAAAGTTGAGAACACCAAGTGTTCCTACGGAAGACCCTTCGGCACCCAGTGCCGAGGGTACACCTCCATCATCAAACATCGAAACGAAGGAAAAACACCAAAATGTTTCAAAGAAGACCCCTCGGCACCCAGTGCCGGGGATATGCTCTCCTTTCAACTTCCAAACATCTGTTGGGAAACACCACGTGTTTCATTTGAAGACCCTTCGGTACCAAGTACCGAGGGTAGACGCCTACATCAACTACGACAAAAGAGAACACCAAGTGTTCCTGCAGAAGACCCCTCGGTACCAAGTACCGGGGGCTACACATCGAAACTAACACCAAGTGTTGTTTCTAAAAGCCGTACCCCACGAGGACGCATATACCGAAGGCGCCACCATCGGTGCCGGCTGCACGTAGTGCCCCCGGCCATTTGCAACTAGTGTGCAAATGAAAACCCTTCCTTGAAACGCTTTCCGCGTCACTACCCCCAGGGTATGACAGGCATGAGAAATGCCCAGGATTCGACTTTCAAAAACGGAACGCTATCCGCGTCACTACCCCCAGGGTATGACAGGCATGAGAAATGCCCAGGATTCGACTTCCAAACCGAAACGCTCCCCGCGCCACAACCCCTAGGGTGTGGCAGGCCACGGGCTATGTCTAGCGCCGAGGGGACGACTTTCAAAAATGAGGCGCTTTCCGCGCCATCCCCCAAGGGGAGGCAGGTTACGGACCACCATATCTTGTGCCCAGGAAACGTCCCTCGATCCCCTCGGCACTCGGAAGGTTAACCCGAGGGAGGAGAGCCATTGGTGTATTCTGATGGTCTCCTAATAGGCCCAGCCTTACCAAGAAACCAAGTTTCTTGATGCCTTCCCTTCACCACCAACCAAAAAAAAAAACAAAAAAAAAACAAAAAAAAAAGAGGGGGTGAAGGGGAGTAGACTCAGCGAGAAATCAAAGAGTACACTCCAACAGATCACAACAAACCGAGGGCTCCCCACGGGAACACCTCCGGTAACTGAAGGCTCCTATTTCCCGAAGGATACTACTCAAACAAATATCATCAGGAAACGGCAAAGACCACTACCTGGTCACCTCCGGTCACAAAAACACCGAAGGCTTCCACAATACAAGGGGACTGGACTATCCAAGGTTCACTAAACGGTACTTCAAACAGACACCGAAGGCATCTGTTATGCACAAATACCGAGGGCCCTTTCCCCATGACAAGGGTCAAATTCTACAACTTTTAAAGTGTATGCCGAGGGCACACACTCCTCATTGGCTTTCTTCACAACAACAGGACTCAACATCAATTTATGCTTAGAACAAATTCTAAGTCCTGAAGGAGCAGCCCCCGGGCATCTCGCAAAGTAATGTAGAGTCAAAAGGCACCTATCACCCGAAGGCTACACAAAGAAACAACACTTGAAAAACTCCAAGTCCCAAAATTGGACCCCCGGCTCAATCAACACTACAGCCAGGGGAATACAATAGCCGAAGGCTATGCGATACAACAACACTTGCAAACAAAGAAAATTTCTATGTCCTAAAGATGGGCCCCCGGCTCAGTCAGTATTGCAACTAGAGGAATATGACAGTCGAAGGCCATACATCAAGGAGGGACGCCATATCCCGAAGGCTCCCAAAGGAGATTTTGCACTTAGAAGATTTTCTAAGTCCCACATATTCCCCCCCCCCCCTGATAGCTACTCATACATCATGAAGGGATGCCATCTCCCGAAGGCTCCCAAGGGAAACTCTACACTTAGAAGTTTTTCTAAGTCCTACATATTTCACCCTCATCTCAAGGGACCTAATTGCCGAGGGCTGCCTATCAATCGAGGGCTACAGTACACAAGGAATCAGCACTCAAGAAAATTTTCTAAGTCCTAAAGAATTAGCCCCCGGCCTAATCAATATTGCGGTTGGGGCTCCACAGTAGCCGAAGGCTACGTGACACAGGCTTCCAACTCGGTTGCATATCCAACAGAGGGTGCCCAACTACCGAAGGCTTCCAAGGGCAAGCTACAATCGAAAAATATTCTAAGTCCTAGACATACATTCAAAAATACCGAAGGCATACACTCAAGGAAAACGAAGGCATACATTCAAGCAGAAAGGAATTGGAAAAACAATTCATATATACAAAGCCCGAAGGCATTCAATCATTCATCACAACAAAGAGTGAATATAGTTATTACAATGATTAGGCCGAGGCCATTACAAAATTGTTCAAATTACAGAATACATATCAAATCATGTCATTCCCGGGGGCGGCCTCCCCAGATGGCTTCGAGGAAACTTCTGCATCGGCCTCAGGATCGTCGCCCTCGGCTTCCCTTCGGAGCTCGGAATCCTCCAGGTCTGGCCTCTCGACATCAGGGGGGAGAGGGACACGGATATCTGGCTGCAGAGGGGGGAGCCCGTACGCCGCCGGATCAAAGTCCTTCGGCTCAACCTTCAGATGGCGGGCCATCCTCCGGTAGATGAGGGCTTGAGTGAAGAACTCACCCCCATCATAATATTGTTTACCCTTCCGGGCCATCCACTCCTCCCCCGGGCCCTCAGACCATTCATCAACCGAGGCCTCAACAACCGAAGACAACCATGCCTTTCCCCTCGGTCTTCCACCCCCCGTCCAGGAACCCGTAGATGGCCTCCTCCCGGGCTGTGGCGACAGCCTTCGCCTTGGTGGCCTCGGCCTCCTCGGCTGCTCTCCTTACGGCCTCCGCAGCGGCCGCCTCAGCTTCCGCCTTCTCCTCCCTGATCCTCTCGGCCTCCGCCCTCGTAAGCCGGAGGTCCTCCTCAAGCTGGGCCATCAGCTTCGTGGCCTGGGAGTCCCTAAGGATCAGCTCCTTCATCTTGGCGTCTTGCCTAGCTTTGTGGAGGCGCCATTCCTCCAGCCGTCGGAACTGCTCCCCGAGGGCAACGCAAGTCTGCAAAGATAAGCGGGTTGTCAGGGCCAAACGTAATTTCTTAGTTCAAAGTGGGAAACAAAGAAACAAACTACAGTGAACTCACCGTGTGGGAAGACCGGAGGATCCTGTCTTCAAGGGCTTGATCATCGTCAGCCCCGAGAGCTGCCCTGTCGATATCGAGGGTTATACCCCTCAGGAGCGCCCTCGGGTCGGCTGTGCCATTCAACACGGCCGTACCAGCCGGGAGGGAGAGCGTGAGGACCTCGAGAGATGGCTCCCGGACCACCCCCGGCACCTGCGCCGTCGGCATCACCGGAGGGTCATCTATAATCACCACCGGGGGGTCATCCTTCGCGGCATCCCCCTTCTTTAACTTTTTAGGGGCTTGGGGGGGCTCCTTTGCCGACGGCTTTCTCTTAGCCGCAGCAGCATCGCCCTCGGGCTTTTTGAGGGGCGCACCGACGGGCTTTTGGCCACCTGCGTCCGGCCCCTTCGGATCCTTGGCCGGCTTGTTCTTGAATCGGGCGAGGCCTTTGACTTTCATCATACTTACTGGAACACCTGCAAAAAAAAATGAGGGGTTAGGATCGAGGGGTCACTATTAAGTGGCATAAAGGATTAACAAAACAAATGGACAAACGTGCTAAGATGAGGGTGAGAATGCCCTCAGCTACTACCTCCGGAGGCTCCCTCAAACACTGGGAACTTCTCATCAGTTTCCCCCAGGAACCGGTACCGCCGGAACCCGAGGGTGTAGAGATCTGCTTCTTTGGTGCAGTCCTTGATGGAGATATTCTTGTCCCGGCCCTCCGGGATCATGGCCAGAATCCTGCCGTCTTTCTCGAGGGCGGCGCTCCTCCTCTTCTCGTGCCTCCTGAAGCGGTCACGCAGTTCCCTCGGGAAGGGGCTCTCGGCTAGCTTCACATAGCACCACCGGTCCTTCCACCCCTTGTTCGAGGAGGGCGCCTCGGTGAAGAGTTTGAACACGGATACCTGCTGCAGATTAGCGAATCCCTCGGCATTCGCGTGCCCCCCGGCACAGGTTGAAGCTCTGGAAGAAGAGATCCAGGCTAGGCGTCACCCCCCGGGACTTACAGAGCTGAAGGAAGCCAGTGATATAAGAATGGCTGTTCGGGGTCAGCTGGCAGGGAACCAGGCCAACGAACCGAAGATACTCCCGGAGGAAGGGGTGCAGGGGGAAGCGGAGCCCCATGGATACTGAGAGGACGTGCACCGCAATGCAGCCCTCGGGAGCCCGGGAGAGAACGTCATCCGGACCCGGTGTCACCACGATGGCCGAGGGGCCCACGTGAAGCTGGGTGACATAGATGTCCGCCGCATCAACCTTTGACTTGATCTCCAATGCGGCGGTGTTGAGATAGGAGTACCCCTCGGGCATATCGAGGGGCTTCCCTTGATCTGCTACGCTCCCCTTCTTCTTAGGAGCAGCGGCCTTGGCCTTCTTCTTCCCGGGGGCCACCCGGAGGGGGACCGCATTCAGCGGCCGAGAGGTGCTGGCCTCCCCGGCACCCCGAGGGGGGAGCACAGCAACGGTGACCCTCTCGCTTTCCTTTTGTGCCTCCTCTTCAGCTGCTTGCCAGGCGATGGCCAACTCTTCGTCTTCACATTCCTGCTCAAAGCCCTCGGCCTTTGCCTCAGCTACGAGGGCTTTCTGCAACTCCAGGGCAATGACGGCATCCTGTCCCACCGAGGACTCCGCACTTGAGGACTCCACGTCCGAGAGGACTTCATCCCCCACCGAGGGCGCCCCCGAGATATCTTGAGAATCACTCTGGGACGACATTCTGACTCTAGTTCGAAGGCTCGTACAACTAGTGTTTTCTAAATGTTCTATCTCCTAGCCTAAGGGCGCAGTACAGGTAGCTAAGAGGTGAAGGGTAACTGGAGAACTGACCTTAAGAACAGAGGATTCAACCGGGGGCTGCTGTTTCTCTCTCTAGAAAAATTGGCAGAGCTTCGCTAACAAGTTTTTCGCACACGGAGGAATGCCTGGCCTTGGGGTATTTATAGGCGATGAATCCGGGCTTGGGCCTGGATTTCGGGCCTCCGGACGGACCGCCATCATTACACACCGCCGTTTCACCCAACCGGTGACATCGCCCACGAACAGCCAGCCATCACACGCCACGTATGCCACCCCCCCAACGGCTATATCCTGTCGTTACATATTCCAACGGCTATATTTCCAACGGCTATATTCTGGAAGCCCCCGGGTTTTCTACTTCACTCCACTTCATCAAAGATTGCCTCCGGGTGCACTCACCCAGAAGTGCCCCCGGGTTGTGCCCCACAGCACATTACACACGCCTTCAGGATCACTCCTTCAGATCCCCAGGGCTGCATATCAGGGCACCCCTCGGGGTTTCCCCCTCAGCACTACAAAACCGGGTAGCCCCCGGGGAGTGCCTCATTGACGGATGGCCCATGGCACACAGGTAATGGGAGCCCTCGGGTATCTTCATCACCAACTCATCAACAAACAGTGGACCCCCCGGTAACAACTTCACTGCTGCCCTCATCTGGCAGGCCCTCGATCCCTGGATTGAGGGGCTCCCCTTCGGCACCACCAGGACATCAACAGCAAGCCTTCGGCTAATCAACACAGGAGCCCTCAGAAGAGAGAGCCTTCGGCATTCCCGTCATTCTCCATTTTTCACCAAGGTTTGACATTTTCGATTCATCATTGGGGGAATTCGGTGCACTCTTTTTCCCTCATTAGGATTTTTTCCCAAAGGGTTTTTCCTAATGAGGTTTTTAACGAGGCATCCCCCCAAAATGAAACGAAAAGCGTCAGCCTTTGGCCCACAACGGCAACGTAACTACTTTACTCCTTTTCACCACTTTACAAGTGCCTCAAGGAGTGGGGGACTGGAGGACCCCTTCAGGAAAATCATTAAATTACAAAATCTGTGAAATTCCAACAAACAACAAAGCAAGCCCTCAAGTCCCGACATGTGGGTAACTGAGGGACTGCCTTCGGCAGGGACATAAAAGCAACAACTCCTCACCAACTTCAGAGATCATAACGGGACAACATCAAAGGGCAAGCACAAATTACTCCTTTTCCCTCAAGTACCTTTCGGCAAAAGGAGTGAGGGACTCCTGATGGAGTATATGGCCCGGGAACCCCCGGCCCACAGACTCCTACTACTCCAGCAAAGGCCCAACAGGCCCAAAAGGCCCAACAGGCCCAAATCACAGCGCCCAGAGTACCAAGCAGTCCGCACAACGCACAGGGATGCCTTCGGCCCCCTGGCCGAAGGCTCCAAATTCTCACAGAGCGGGTTTCTCAAGCAAACTAAGAAACTGGGAGAAAACGGCGAAAACAGTAGCCCTCGGCACTGTGAGCCCTTGGCACCAGGGTGCCATCGGGTGGAAGAGCCCTCGGCTACTGCTCTATAGCCGAGGGCATCTCACTCGACAAGATATCCGCCTCACATGCGTACAGATCACCGTACCCCGCACAGACGTCCCATCCAACAGCCGCATTAAATGCGGCCACATGCGGCTGCCAGCGCCAACCAGTTGAGGTGACCCCTCGGCCAATAAGCGCTTGACACGTGTCCCTGCCCGGCATTTATTGCTACTATAAATAGCACCCCATTTCCCCATTTGTAACCACGCTTAATACATATCGAATATACACTCTCTCTCTTACTTGTTTGCTCTGACTTCTCTCTAAGTTATTCCCCGTAATAACCCTTCAGATATATACCCCCGGGTAGACCATCCATCAGAATATATTCAAGTATCATATAGTTAGGGTCAAATAGGCCCCTGTACCTTTCCGGATTGCTCAATTTGCCCCCTCAACCCAAAAAAGCTCCAATTGGCACCCTGAACTCGATAAAAAGATTCAAATTTCACTTTTTGCAGGTCACAAGTCGGTCACCGCCACGTCACCCGGTAGGGTGCCAACTTAGGGGGTCAAATAAGCCCCTGAACCCGATCGAATCGTTCAATTTACCCCCTCAACCCTAAAAAATGTCAAAAAAAATTTAAGTGTTGAGGGGGTAAATTGAGCATTTCAGGCGGTGACCGGCTTGTGACTTGCAAAAAGTAAAATTTGAATCTTTTTAAGGAGTTCAGGGTGCCAATTGGAGCTTTTTTGGGTTGAGGGGGCAAATTGAGCAATCCGGAAAGGTATTACCCTTTAGCCTATAGTTAGACTTAAAATATTACTACGTATTTCAAACGTACATGTTTGCTTGAGTAGCGTTTGGAAGAACATTTTAAGTTAAGAAAGTAATTAATTTGTTTGGATATTTTGGTGTTAGCATTTGTTTTTTCTAATAAAATGCAGGCTCAGAGAGTTGGACTGATGATCCAAAAGTTTGATCTGTTTTTTTATTTAGAAGCCTGTTGGTCAAGCTTGTAGGATTATGACCAACCAGTTCTTAACTTGTGTTTCCCCAGTTCCTTTTTAATTGTAACAGTCAAATTTTCATTTTTGTCAACGCACAAGTTTGTCCATTAATATCTTTCATTCCTTATTAGTAAACCGTTTAAAAAATTCAGATTTTGAAAATTTAGAATGAGAAGAATTTAACAATATTTTTAAAAAATCTAATTTATACGGAGTACTACGTAATACATTAATAAATAAAATATATTCAAAGTAAAATATGTGAATAGTGCAAAAAGTCTAGTACTTCCAATAAATAGAATAGTCTGATTTCCAAAAGATGATCCCATTCAGTGCATGCTCAAATCCCATTTACGAAAGAAAACATACCACTTCTAAAACAAGAAAAGAAAGATACTCTTCTACATATGTAGTATATCTTTGCATTAATTCTTTCTCTCTAGGGGTTTTCATCGTCTTCCTGCTCTCCAAGTGACCATGATCATAGTTGACGTGCCCTTGTCGTGAGGTGCACTCAAAATAATTACAATACAACGATTATACGTAGTATAACGAAGTAAGGTTCGTATCCACAGGGAAAAGAATATTTTTCTTTTATATAAGTAGTAACAAGGGGGGGGGGGGGGGGGGGGGTAGATTTGTTTGATTTAAAAATACTAAGATGAACAACCTATATGAGTTTAATTAATAGATATGGAGGTTTGGTTTTGCTTTTATCCACTTAATGAAATGTTCGTCGATCCCGGTTATATCTTTAACTATCTTCCTCTCGAATACTCAATCGAGGAGTATATCCAGTTCATCGAGGGTAGTTATTAATAACGAGATGCGTTCATTAATAAAACTTACTATCGAGTCAATATAGAACAAGCGTTGTATATTAACTTGACAGTAGCAATAAACTTAAGATGAAAACGATTGAGATTGATAACCTCAACACAAGCGGTTTATTGGTTTAATCAATATAATTAATTCCCATTGGCATATTAACCATGAGATGCATGCATTAATAATCGAAGTTTACTACTGTTGAAAGAACCAGATTAATAACAAGAGTATTAACCGATTGATTCCAGTAATAATTAATATGAGAAACAAAACTAGTTGATACTTTAAGTGATGTTCAAAATATTAACATGAAATATTGAATAGGAATTAATTAATACTCAAGGAAGAATATTAAAGAATATGAATCTTACTATGATTAATATCAAGATGTTAACTAATTCTCATTTTAGTAACACTCCCCAATATTAACATAGAGGAAGAATTACCTATTACTATAACCAATGTCAAGATGTTAACTAATTGTCATCTTAGTAACACTCCCCAACTTTGATATAGAAATAGCATTTTAAAAGAAGAATTAATATTCAAGGAAGAAGATTAAAGAAAATAACTCACAACTTACCAATTCATTAAGCTTCAAAATAGCAAAACCAAGATGGAAGAGTTTAGCTCCTCATTTGGAGACTAAAAATGATGAAAAATATAAAGAAAGAGCTATTCTAGACTGAGCTTAGATGTATAAAGGAATTGGATATGAATTGTGAAGGAAAGGGGGTGTATTTATAGGTTTCTGGGATGGGATTCGGGTACTCGATCGGGTATATACATGGTACCCGATCGAGTATGTGTGTAATACCAGATTCGAGGTATACTCGATCGATTTTAGGCTATGTTCCAAAGGTATACCCGATCGAGTATATGTTTATACTCGGTCGAGTATGTGTAGAAAGTGATATTCGAGCCATACTCGACTGATTTTTGCGTTTAAACTCAAAGGCATACTCGATCGGGTATGTCGGTCTACCCGATCGGGTATAGACACTCAATCGTGGCCGAAATCTTCCCGGCATGTTCCCTTGTCTTCGGATCTGATCCGATTTGAAGTTTCAATTTAATACCCGATCGAGTATAGGTGATACTCGACCGAGTATAGACCAAAATTTCAGGATCCTTCTTTTGTCTTCAAATTATGCACCTTCCTTCCACTTTTTGGGGTTCACCAACTGTCCTTTGAGTGATCAAGTCCTGTTTGAGCTCAGAATATACCTAATCTAAACTATTTACAAGAATTTAACAAACTAAATTATTACACCAAAAGTGTGTAATTTCCAAAGTAAAAATCAAGCAAAACTAATTAAAAACACAAACATACATATGGAAATTACAAACGTATCAACTCCCCCACACTTAGTTTCTTTACTCGTCCTCGAGTAAAATCAAATATTCACAAGTGTCAAGTCTTCCAAAGTTTCCACAGTTTAAACAACATAAAAACACAAAGACCACCAAGGATAACAAAATGAGCTTTAAGCTCAAACTACAAAGAACATCTTGGGTTTTACGGCTTTCTAGTGTTCATCTTCTCTTCTCTTCCTGTCTTCTTCTTCTTCTTCTTCTTCTTCTTCTTTGTTTTCTGAATCTTCTTATTCTTCAAAGAGATACAATGAGTGCCTACAAAAACAAACATTTCTCTCATATCTCTCATTTTGCCTAGAAGCCTTTTCAGGTTTTCATCCTAGCATCTCTTTTCATTTTCCATTCTTCCCAACTCACTCATCATTTTTTATAAGCCTTTTTTGCTTAGATTGCCCATTTTGTTGGGTTTTCAACCAAACTAGCATTTCTTTTCTTTTATTTATTCTCTTTTTTTTGTGTGCAAAAAGTTCACAAGAATTACATGCATAGTGTGAGGTGGAAATTAAAACTACATACCATGATGAGTCTCTCCCCCACACTTGGACCAAGCACTGTCCCTAGTGCCCGCCTTCCCCGCCGTAGTAGCTACCTCCGAAGCCGCTCCCCTGCCCGCCATCGCCCATGTATGTGTCCCCGCCATCTCCGCCGTCGTACCCTCCACCTTCGGAGCTAGATCCTCCAAAGTTACCCCAATGGGTGGGGTCATACCATGAGGGTGGTGGAGGGGGGTTCGCCATGGTCTGAAAATACCCCTGTTGGGCCATGTAAGAGTACATAGGTCCGTAGAACCTACGTTGATCTTCTTCATACCGATGCCTGTCGGCTTCCCGGAGCTCCTCCAACCGTTGAAAACCGGCCCTTTGCTCCTCCTGTATTTGGTTGAGCCGGTCTCTCATAGCCATGTAGTTCGTGTTCATTTGATTGTACCCTGTAAGCTATTGTTGTTGACCCTCCAAGAGTTGTTGAAAGAAGTCGGGTGGTGGAGGGTTTTGAGTTTGTTCGGGGATGTCGGTGTCCATGTCTTCATGGCCATGGGGTTCAGCATAAGGTTCGTAATCGGGTTGGTATTGGGGAGGTTCTTGCTCCGATTCTTGGAGATGTGGTGGAAGGGCGTGTGGGAATAGGTAATGGGGCTCCTCTACCGCTTCTCTGTAGCGCAGTTTGGGAAGTTCTTGGTTGGGTAGGAGGAAGTGTTTGAGAGGCTTGGGGTGTATGAGCCAGTTATACATATTTTTTGGTCATTCACCACCATAAACTGTATGGGAAAAGGCTGTACAACCCGAATGGCCTAACCAAGAAATGTTCATCAAACAATAGTCGGGTATAGGAGAGTTGTCCGTATACCCGAACTTGGTGGCTAAGTGCATAATTACCCCACCCACAACAATAACGCCCTTGGCTGCGCTTTCCTTTTTCAGATGTGCCCACATAAGATTGCACAGATTGAAGTCCACATGAACACGGAATAGGGCTACAGACATCAAGCATACATCCCCCATCCTAGTGTGATGGTTGTTGGGACGTCCAAGCAAGCAATTGGCAAGGAATTTCAAGAATAAGCGAAGGACAGGATGTTGGACATGACTAATATACAGTTGGGAGGAGCTAAATTTAGCTTCGCCGATCATCTTTGTCCACAGGGAATGGCCGAAAGCGGTATTATCGGATATGGATTTTTGGTAGGGAACTGGAATACCAAAATGTTCGGCGAACTCAAGTTTCGTTATTGAGTGGTTTTGGTTAAACAGATGAAACTTGAGTCTATCATCCCTAAAATCAGCTTCATCGGTCTCAAATTGCACTGAACTCATGAATTCATAGATTATTTTTTCATTAGAGTTGTATTGCATTTTGAATATACGATCCATGCTCAACTCATGAAAAAATTTCCTAGTGCTCTTATACACTCCTAACTCATTGAGAGCATCAAGGCATAAAAAACGGGAAGGTTTTACATGCCTTGCAATTGTGGTGAGGAAACGAGTTCGGTGTTCGTTGTCGGCGAAGATGATGTCCTCGTAGCCTCGAATGGATGCCATAGCGTTGAAGCTCTGCCCTTTATCCTTCCTTGGTGCCATTTTTGGGGATTTGGAAGCTTGAAATCCGAAAAATTGAAATTTGGGGTAGGGTTTTTTCGGACCTTTTGAAACTGGGGGAAAGTTGGATTGGTGGGTATGGGTGTGTAGAGGAAGGTGAGGGGAGTATTTTGGTGGTGGAATGGGGTGATTTGGTGAAGAAATGAAGAAGATATGGTAGAGAGAAGGTTTGAAAATGGAGGTTGGGAGAGAGGGGTTCGAAATTGGGGTTTGGGATTTGGGGAAGATGAAGTGTTTCGGGCGCATTTGGGGTTAAAACGCCTGTATACCCGATCGAGTATGGGTTGTTACTCGGTCGAGTATGACTGGAAACCAGGATTTTTGAGTAGACTGCCTCCGGTACCTGATCGGGTATAACACAATACTCGATCGGGTATGTGTCTTTTTCCACGTTTTGAGGCCTGTACTCGATCGAGTGCGGGAGTCAGCTTTCTTTAACCTTAGCCTTTCTGTACATACTCGATCGGGTATGTAGTGATACCCGATCGGGTATACATTGTTTTTCACTTCTTGAGCCCTGTACTCGATCGAATGCTGGGGGCAGGTTCCTTTTAGCTTTTCCTTTCAGTGTATACTCGACCGGGTATGTAGTGATACCCGATCGAGTATCCTTTGTTTTGCAAATCTTGAGCCCTGTACTCGATCGAATGTGGGGATCAATTTCCTTTGAACTTAGACTTTCTGTACATACTCGACCGGGTATATAGTGATACCCAATCGAGTATGCATGCTTTCTTTCAAAAATGAATACTCCTCCGATCGAGTAATGTCCGGTTCCCCTTCTTTTGGCCATACCCGACCGAGTATAATGTGGTACTCGATCGGGTATGTCCCCAGATGCTTCAAAACCTGTATTTTTTTTTCTTTTTTTCTCCAAAACCTGTGATTAGTGCCCTCTCTCTCAACCTCTCAAAATAGAAACTGGAATTTTGTCAGGGGAATTAACAAAAAAACGTACTTTCTTGGGTTGCCTCCCAAGAAGCGCCTTAGTTAACGTCGCGGCACGACGCCATGGTTGTGTTCATTCTTCAAAGATTGGATCGATGAGATCCATGCATTCAACGCTTTCTTTTGGGAAACCTTCAAGGAACGGTTTGAGTTGATGTCCGTTAACCTTGAGGATTTTCCCGGTGTCGAGGCTTTTTATTTCAACTGCTCCATGGGAGTAGACTTTGACCACCTCGAATGGTCCTTCCCATCGTGATCTCAATTTCCCGGGGAAAAGGCAAAGGCGTGAGAGAAAAAGAAGGACTTTGTCTCCAACTCGGAAATCCTTTCTTATTATCATTTTATCATGCCATACCTTCGCCTTCTTCTTGTACATGGCGGCATTCTCATAGGACTCTAGTCGAAGCTCCTCTAGTTCTTGGAGTTGCAGCCTCCTCAGCTCTCCCGCTTTTTCCATGTCGAGATTGAATGATTTTACCGCCCAATAAGATTTGTGTTCTAGTTCGACCGGAAGGTGACAAGCCTTACCGAACACGAGTCTATAGGGTGACATTCCAATTGGGGTCTTGAAAGCGGTTCTGTATGCCCATAAGGCATCATCCATGCGTAGACTCCAATCCTTACGGTTTGGATTTACTGTCTTTTGAAGTATAGACTTCAGTTCTCTGTTTGATACCTCGGCTTGACCGTTTGTCTGTGGGTGGTAGGCGGTGGAGAGTTTATGAGTGACGCCATATTTCTTCAACAAGGCATTCACAGTTTTGTTGTAGAAGTGAGAGCATCTATCGCTTATCAAGATGCGTGGGACTCCAAACCTTGAGAAGATGCGGGTTTTGAGGAATTCCGACACCACTTTGGCATCATCAGTCTTTGTGGCTTTTGCTTCCACCCATTTGGACACGTAGTCTACCGCCAAGAGGATATATAGATTTCCATGGGAATTAGGAAAAGGTCCCATGAAATCTATTCCTCACACATCAAAGATCTCCACGTAGAGCATAGGAACTTGTGGCATCTCATGTTTTCGAGAGATGTTGCCCATGCATTGGCAATTATCACAAGATTGACAATAGACATGGGCATCTCGAAATAAGTTTGGCCACCAAAAACCACATTCAAGTACCTTTGTAGATGTTCGTTTCCCTCCAAAGTGGCCACCACATGCATGTGAGTGACAAAAAGCAAGAATGGATGCAATTTCTGTTTCGGGAATGCACCTTCGAATGACTTGATCTTTGCAATGTTTCCATAAGTATGGTTCATCCCATACGTATTGTTTTGCATCATGCTGGAGTTTCTCTCTTTGAGATTTGGAGAAGCTTGGTGGAAACCTGTTTAGAACAAGGAAATTAACAATATGAGCGTACCAAGGACGAATTTCCTTAAGAGAGAAGAGGGTCTCATCGGGAAATTCCCCTCGGATATTGATTATGATTATTTCTTTCATCAAGGACCAAACGGCTCAAGTGATCGACCACTAAGTTCTCCATGCCTTTCTTGTCCTTGATCTCAACATCAAACTCGCTCAAGAGTAGTATCCATCGAATCAACCGCGGTTTGGCCTCCTTCTTTGTCATCAAGAACCTAATAGCCACATGATCGGTGTAAATGATCACCTTGGTACCAAGTAAATATGACCTGAATTTTTCAAGTGCATAAACGACGGCCAACATTTCTTTCTCGGTGGTGGCATAGTTGCGTTGGGCATCATTGAGGGTGGTGGATGCATAATAGATCACATGAGATTCTCTTCCCACATTTTGGCCCAAAACGGCCCCGACCGCCTAGTCACTAGCATCACACATGATCTCAAAGGGAAGGGACCAATCCGGGGCTTGGATGATAGGTGCGGTTACTAGCTTCTCCTTCAAAGTATTGAATGCCTTCTTGCAGTCCTCGGAAAACATGAACTCCACCTCCTTTTGCAAAAGTGTGCATAAAGGAGATGCAATCTTTGAGAAATCTTTGATAAACCTCTGATAGAAACCTGCATGTCCAAGAAATGATCGTATCTCCTTAACGGTGGTAGGATAAGGTAGTGATCGGATGAGTTCCACTTTTGCTTTGTCCACCTCGATCCCATTGGACGAGATCACATGGCCCAGGACAATTCTTTCCTCCACCATAAAATGGCATTTTTCAGAGTTTAGAACAAGATTTGATTCTAAACAACTTTTCAAAACAAGAGATAGATGGAGTAGGCATGAATCAAATGAGTCTCCATGGATTGTAAAATCATCCATAAAGACTTCCATAAATAGCTCAACATATTCAGAGAATATGCTCATCATGCATCGTTGGAATGTGGCCGGGGCATTGCAAAGTCCGAATGGCATGCGTCGGTATGCAAAGGTGCCAAATGGACAAGTGAAAGTGGTCTTCTCTTGATCTTCAGAGGCTATAGGCACTTGAAAGTACCCATAGTAGCCATCAAGAAAACAATAGAACTTATGTCCGGCAAGTCTCTCAAGCATTTGGTCAATAAAGGGTAAAGGAAAGAAATCCTTTCTAGTTACCGCATTGAGTCTACGGTAGTCTATACATACCCTCCATCCGTTTTGAATTCGGGTGGGCATAAGTTCTTCATGTTTGTTCTCCACCTCCGTGACTCTGGTCTTCTTCGGAACCACTTGGGTTGGACTAACCCACTTGCTGTCGGAAATGGGAAAGATTATCCCCATTTGGAGTAACTTGATCACCTCCTTTTTGACCACCTCCATCATAGGTGGGTTTAGTCTTCTTTGCGGCTGTCGCACCGGCTTGGCTTCATCCTCCATTAAGATGCGATGCATGCATGTAGATGGACTAATGCCTTTGATGTCGGCTATAATCCATCCAATTGCTAGTTTATGCTCCTTGAGCACTGCTATCAATTTGCCTTCTTGCTCTACGGTCAATTTGTTTGAGATAATGACCGGTAGTGTCTCTTTTTCTCCCAAGAACACATATTTCAAGTGTTTTGGGAGTGGTTTCATTTCAACTTCGGGTGCCTACAAAACTGAAGGCAAAGGCTTTTCTTCAGGGATGGTTAGTGAAATGCTCTCGACCCCGGTGGCATAAGTGGGAGTTGGAAGTGAGTATCCAATTCCACTATCATAGCTTGTGTGTTGGGTGTCAAGGCAAGTTCTAAAGAGTTTTCCCCGAAGTCATTCTCAAGTATACTGATCAATTCGTCTTCTCCATTAATTTCAAAAGTATTTTGTACAAGAGGGTCAACAATATCAATGGCAAATAAAGAATGATTTTCATTTGGATATTTCATGGAGTCATAAATGTTGAATTCAACTTTATCTCCATCAAATTCCATTGTTAAAGAGCCGCTAAATACGTCAATCTTTGCTCTAGCGGTTTTTAAAAATGGCCTTCCTAAGAGGATAGGAACCGCATTCTTATCATTCTCCATTTCCAAAACATAAAAGTCAGCGGGGAAAATCAAATTGTCAACCATAACTAGTACGTCTTCGACGATACCTTTAGGGTAAGCATTTGATCTATCCGCAAGTTGAATGACTACTCCAGTTTTATTTAGAGGGTCAAGCTCAAGCGATTTGTATAAAGAGTAAGGAATGATATTAATTTATGCTCCTAAATCGAGCATGGCTTTTGAAAACGTAGTTCCTCCCAACTTACAAGGTATAGTGAACATGCCCGGATCATTGTATATCTTTGGGAGTTTCTTTTGAAAAACTGCCGAAACACGTTCACTAACTTAGACTTTTTGTTTTCCATTGAGTCTATGTTTCCTTTTTATTGTACATAGTTCTTTGAAAAATTTTTCAAATCTAGGCACACCCTTTATCAAGTTAAGGAGAGGAATATTTACCTCACATTTGGAGAATGTCTCATAGATGTCCTTGTCCTTCTCCAGCTTTCGCGTTTCCCTTAGAGCCTCGGGGAAGGGTGCTTCAATTTCGGGGATGACCGGTGGTGGGGTTGAGATTTGAACTTCCACCTCCGGTTGAGTTATTTCCACCAGCTCCTCTTCTTCCTCCTCTTCACCAATGTGGCTCTTTGCCTTCTCCTTGGCGATAATCAACTCCTTGCCACTCCTTAATGTGACTGCATGGGCTTGTTGCCTAGAATTCGGCTCCGTTTGAGATGGTAGCTTTGCCGAATCCTTAGCTTCAAGCCTACTCACGGCATTTGAGATTTGGCTGATTTGGCTTTCCAAGTTGTGGATGCTGGATTTTGTTGTTTCTTGAAATTGGACCACACTTTGTTGCATTGTTGCCATATTCATGGCAAGTGATCGAATCATGTCTTCGGTGGACATGTTCGAGTTCGAAGTTTGGCCTTGTTGTTTATATTGTTGAGGGGGAAGATTTGATGGCTGAGGAGGTTGAGAGTTTCCGTACCTTAAATTAGGATGATCCCTCCATCCCGGATTATAGGTGTTGCCGTGAGGGTTATACTTCTTTTGATTTTGAAACCCCAGAGCATTGACTTGTTCGGAATTCTCCTCTTGTAGTGTTGGGCAAGAGTCGGTGGGGTGCCCTTGTGTCGAGCATATGCCGCAGACCTTGACTTCTTGAGTTTTTGGATTTAAGAGAAAATCTTTAACCAAACAAGTCAAGCCGGCTACTTGATTTTCCAACGAGTTGTTGGATTCTGCTGCCATAACTAGTTTTGATGACCGCCGATCATAGTGTCTACAATTCTCGGCCAACTCCGAGATAAGGTTTCTAGCTTGAGAAGGAGTCTTGTTGACAATTCCCCCTCCACATGCGGCGTTTATCATCCGCCTATCTTCATTGCCAAGACCATCATAGAAGTATAAGATGAGGTCTTGCTCCGAATAGCCGTGGTATGGACAGCTTGCACAAAGTTTCTTGAATCGTTCCCAATATTCGTAGAACGATTCATCATCCTTTTGCTCCACGTTGCTAATTTGCTTTTTGAGAGAGGAGGAGACAGAGGCAGGGTAATACCTTTCGAGGAAAGCTTTCTTCATGGCCTCCCATGTACCTATACTTCCTGAAGGAAGATAGAATAGCCAATCATTTGCGGTATCCTTTAGAGAAAATGGAAAAGCCCGCAGTTTGATTTGTTCTTCTGTCACACCGTTTGGACACATGCTTGTGCAAACGACGTGGAACTCCGAGAGGTGTTTGTTCGGATCCTCTCCTCTCAGGCCATGGAAGGATGGCAGCAGATGAATGAGCCCAAATTTTAGCTCAAACGTATTACCCTCGTCAAGTGTAGGGAAGGTAATACACAGTGGTTGTTGATTCAAGTTTGGAGCTGTGAGCTCCCTCAGTGTTCTTGTTTCCAGAGCCATGTGGAAGGACTCTTCGGATTCGCTAGAACTAGAGCTAGCGGTGGATGAATCTCTGGTAGATGATTCTTCTGAGTCGGTATTAGAAAATTTACTTTTCAACTGCTCGAAAGTTTGTTCTATTTCGGGGTTGGTTTGATAGGTGATTTCGTTCAGTGAACGATATTTAACCATACACTTCAAAGCTCAGAAATAGAAAAATAAGAACTCTTTATATTTTTATTTAATATTTTTTTTTGATTTTTTCTTGAAATAGAATAAAAAGAAAAATTAATTGCCTTTCCCCGGCAACGGCGCCAAATTTGGCATGCCCTTGTCGTGAGGTGCACTCAAAATAATTACAATACAACGATTATACGTAGTATAACAAAGTAAGGTTCGTATCCACAAGGAAAGGAATACTTTTCTTTTATATAAGTAGTAACAAGAGGGGGGGGGGGGGGGGGTAGATTTGTTTGATTTAAAAATACTAAGATGAACAACCTATATGAGTTTAATTAATAGATATGGAGGTTTGGTTTTGCTTTTATCCACTTAATGAAATGTTCGTCGATCCCGGTTATATCTTTAACTATCTTCCTCTCGAATACTCAATCGAGAAGTATATCCAGTTCATCGAGGGTAGTTATTAATAACGAGATGCGTTCATTAATAAAACTTACTATCGAGTCAATATAGAACAAGTGTTGTATATTAACTTGACAGTAGCAATAAACTTAAGATGAAAACGATTGAGATTGATAACCTCAACACAAGCGGTTTATTGGTTTAATCAATATAATTAATTCCCATTGGCATATTAACCATGAGATGCATGCATTAATAATCGAAGTTTACTACTGTTGAAAGAACCAGATTAATAACAAGAGTATTAACCGATTGATTCCAGTAATAATTAATATGAGAAACAAAACTAGTTGATACTTTAAGTGATGTTCAAAATATTAACATGAAATATTGAATAGGAATTAATTAATACTCAAGGAAGAATATTAAAGAATATGAATCTTACTATGATTAATATCAAGATGTTAACTAATTCTCATTTTAGTAACACTCCCCAATATTAACATAGAGGAAGAATTACCTATTACTATAACCAATGTCAAGATGTTAACTAATTGTCATCTTAGTAACACTCCCCAACTTTGATATAGAAATAGCATTTTAAAAGAAGAATTAATATTCAAGGAAGAAGATTAAAGAAAATAACTCACAACTTACCAATTCATTAAGCTTCAAAATAGCAAAACCAAGATGGAAGAGTTTAGCTCCTCATTTGGAGACTAAAAATGATGAAAAATATAAAGAAAGAGCTATTCTAGACTGAGCTTAGATGTATAAAGGAATTGGATATGAATTGTGAAGGAAAGGGGGTGTATTTATAGGTTTCTGGGATGGGATTCGGGTACTCGATCGGGTATATACATGGTACCCGATCGAGTATGTGTGTAATACCAGATTTGAGGTATACTCGATCGATTTTAGGCTATGTTCCAAAGGTATACCCGATCGAGTATATGTTTATACTCGGTCGAGTATGTGTAGAAAGTGATATTCGAGCCATACTCGACCGATTTTTGCGTTTAAACTCAAAGGCATACTCGATCGGGTATGTCGGTCTACCCGATCGGGTATAGACACTCAATCATGGCCGAAATCTTCCCGGCATGTTCTCTTGTCTTCGGATCTGATCCGATTTGAAGTTTCAACCTAATACCCGATCGAGTATAGGTGATACTCGACCGAGTATAGACCAAAATTTCAGGATCCTTCTTTTGTCTTCAAATTATGCACCTTCCTTCCACTTTTTGGTGTTCACCAACTGTCCTTTGAGTGATCAAGTCCTGTTTGAGCTCAGAATATACCTAATCTAAACTATTTACAAGAATTTAACAAACTAAACTATTACACCAAAAGTGTGTAATTTCCAAAGTAAAAATCAAGCAAAACTAATTAAAAACACAAACATACTAATGGAAATTACAAACGTATCAATAGTCGATACTATTGTATGACAACACTTGAACCGCTTGTTTTGAGTCTCAAAATCAATTTCACCATTATCATCACTAATTATATTAGTATAACTTAGTAGAGAAAGGAATAATCTTTTAAGTTTATATATCTTTTCAAATAAAAGTAATCGAAGGTGGGATTTAGTTTTAAGACTTGAGAGTTATTTTAAATACTAAGATGAATGAATTATGTGACAAAAACTTGGATTTACTACATTCTATGCACTTGTTGAAATGTTTAATGATCTCGTTTATCTTTTGAGCTATCATATCTTGAATACTCGGAGTATCTCCTATTCATCAAGTATAATTATTAACAATGAGACTATTCATTAATGACATTTACTATTAGTCAATAATTATAAAAACTGTCATACACCGACTTGTTAGTACATACTTCCTTCATTCTTTTTTAATTGAAACAGTCCACTTTTCACGTTAGCCAACGCACAAGTTTGACCATTAATATCTTTCATTCCGTATTAGTGAAAAAATTAAAAAATTTAGATTATGAAAATTTAAAGTGAGAGGAATTTAACAATTTTTTTAAAATTTAATTTATAATACATTAATAAATAAAATAGAATCAAAGTAGAACATGTGAATAGTGTAAAAAGTCCAACGTTGCATTTAAAAGAGAACAGAGGTAGTATCATTTAATCACTTAACTGTATGAAATCAATTGAAATTGATAACTTCAACCCATCAGTTCCGGTTCAATCAAAACAAGTAATCTCTTTTTAGATTAATAACCATGAGACCACGCATTAATAATCTACCTAAAGTTACTTACTTATCATGAAATAATCAATGATTCACCACCCGATTCATTGATCATTGATTCGTTTCTAGTAGTAATCAATGTTAAAGTATCAACTAATCGTCACTTGGAAGTACATCAACATTAATATAGAGATATGATTAGGGAAACATTAATACTCAAGAAGACAAGTTTAAGAAAATAACTTTCAATTTTAACATTCAACCACCTTCAAGATAGCAAAACTAAAATAAAAGAGTTTAATTAGATCGTCATTGGAGTCTAAACACACTAGAAATATATGAAATACTACTAATAACTAAACTTTAAGAAGAGGAATAATGAATATAAAAAATGGAAAGGAAAGAAGTACTTTTATAGGGGTTTGAGGTTGCAGGGTTGAATACCCTTCCGAGCATCTTGGATACCCGATCGGATTTCCTTGGTAGTGGCTATTGAAGTGTTGATCCAGTATGATCTCAACTTCAAAACATACCCTACATAGCATTGATGATACGTGACCAAGTATGATATCAAATCAGATTTCTTGCACAAATTCTTACCCCATTGCACCTTCTTTAGATCTTTTTAGTTTCTTTCATTCTCCATTATTGCATATAAGAGTTAAACATAAATAATTAAAGCTTAAAGATAAGACTAAACATATGTTATAATTGGAGTCAGCTAACATTAATCGGTCCATGATATCAGTGCGAAAAAGAGAGGAAAGATAAAGGAAAAAAAAGTAAGATAAAATGGATAAGACAAAGATAAATATAAGATAACAATAACATAAGAGTATAAGAAAGATAAAAGATAAAAAGATAAAAGAGCATAAAAAGATAGAAGATAAAAAAAACATAAGAGCATAAAAGTTAAGATAATGAAGATACACGACAAAAGAAAAGGAGAGAGGAAAAGATAGAAAAGAGACCACTCGTCCACACAAATGTGTGTCCTCCACTTCGCTCTCTTCAAAGCCATACTGTCGTCCAACCCAAGAAGACGCATATCAGTTTTGAGTCTTCTAATCCAAATCTATTTGGATCTTCCTCTTCATCTCATCCTTGTCTCTTCTCCCACCTCTCAAATCGTTTAACAGGTGCATCGCTCGGTCTTCTACGCACATTACCAAACCACCACAAACGAGACTCCTGCATTTTATCTTCTATAGGTGCTACTCCCACATTTTGTCTGATTATCCCATCACGCGAATATGACAGGAGCTCCAATTCCCGTTTGTCCAAGTTGAAGGCGGCCTAGATGGCTGGCTTTTTGGACTTGGCTTTCGGGTGGGGAAGTCTATTTGGCCTCTTAGGTTTCAAACTCGTGTTCGGGGCAACTACGTGGCCGGAAGATTTGGGGTCACAACCGTCTCTTGGTGGTGGTGTCCTGTTGAGGTTGTTTTACTGGCTCTAGATCCTACTCAGGTTGCTTCTGCATCCAAAGAACTTGGGAGATGTTGTGGAGAAGGTGATTGATGTTTGGGTGATAGATGAGATGATGCTCCAGAAGTTGAATGGTGGAGAATAGCTCAGAAATGGGCTGGTGGGAGAGGATACCAAAAAACGGGACGGTGGCTGGTTGAAACGGACCGACTCACCAAAACTCGTAATTAATAATTGGTATGGGATAGTTGGAGCTTTGGTTGTTCGTGGAAGGCCTCAGCTAGAAGTGATCAAGAATAATGGAGCTTGACAAGTAGTGACAGGCTAGTTTAGTTTGCATTTTAATAATTCTATCTTTATGTTGGATCCTTTGTTGTTTGTGTGTGTTACGCTTCTGTGGTGGTAGGTTTTTTATGGTGAGAAGCAAGAAAGTTTCAAAGTCCGAGATGATCTTCAAATCTCTTGCATGGTTAGAGACTCGATCTTCACTAGTTAGGATGGTAGTTTCTATGTCTAATCAAAGGGTGAGGGGACCTTCGGGTTATTGTGAGTCTGGTAGCAGAATGTTGTTTAATATTGAAGAGTTTGTAATGTCGTTGATTTCTTGGATTTTAATATAGAAAGTTTCCTTTCAAAAAACAAGGATTCTCACAAGAGTATTTTCATTGAATTAATGGGCCATGGTCAGGAAGCAGAAAGCCCAGTTAAATTCAATAATGAAATCACAAATATAAACATACATATGTCTGTCAATCATGAAGTTTGTTTGGTAACTACGGTTTTCAGATTATCAACATATCAATCAACCTTGTGTAATTTTTTACTTGACGCGCAAAATTATCCAGTAATACAGTAAATAAGATTGAAATAAGTTTTTTCACTGAATTTGTTGAAGAAGAGTAATTTTTCTATTTCCTCATACCACATGTAATTCCTTTCTTCGTTTTATTATTAATATATATTTGAAATATAATTTTTCTATAATTTAGTTGATTCGGGCTATTTGTTCAGATCCATAAAAAATCACCACTTTCTGTAGATTCAACCAATTTAGTTAATTTCAACGCTTCCAAAAAGCTCATAAACTCATTTCACCTTTCCAAATTTGTAGTTTTGATCTTTGAACGTTATTATTTATTTTTGTGTGGTAAATAAAGTAGTGAAAATTCTTGAAATAAGAGTAAAATTGCTTTAGAATTTCAAAATATGACTGACATGTTTTTATTCCCTAAATCGAAATAATTACTATCAAACTTAAAAAATACTGACATGAAGTATGGTATTGTTAAAACACAGCAATGATTACTCCTATTTAAAAAAATAAAAACAAGAAAATGCTATTTTGAAATACACAAAGCATTCATCAATTCAATAGACTTTTGAAAAGTCTATGTATAGTATATCATCACCTCAATACGATTAAAGTTTTCACCTCAACAATATAAATTGAAACAATCAGTCTATTCATATTTTAATATATAAATTGGTTACCATTTTCTCTATTAATGATATCAGCACAAGAGCCTCAGCTAAAAAAAACTCATTCGGAAATGAAGTTGACACATACTATTCAAATCCAAATCGAGAAGGATTATGGCTGTTGAGTTTGTTTTTATGAAAATTTACAATTTTTGTGCCGCCTAACTTTTTAATTATTGTACTGATACTTATTATTAGTCTCATAATAACATTACTTATTACTTGAACAACCGGTCATATAATTAATAAATGATAGATCTGTCCATTTTTAAACTCTTCACGGTAGAGTACACTTGATCAAATAATGTAATAAACAAAATTCTAAAAATTACTCAATACTTGATTTAAAGCAACAAACTCATCACTCAATCAATTTGAGTAAAGCAGAGTAAAAGGACTGACAAAAACTTTATTTTACTAATTAGTACCTCCTCCGTCCCATAAAATAGTTTCCACAAGTATTTGGATCGGAGTTTAAAAAAGTGGGAATTAAGTAGAAATGTATGGTTGTGATTGAGTAAGAAAAAATTAAATGAATGGTAGTCACACAAAACTTTCCAAAAAGGGAAATGAAAACAATTTTTTGGGACCGCCCAAAAAAGAAACTGGGAACTATTTCGCGGGACGGAGGGAGTATTAATCTACTCATCTGTCCTTTACAACTTTGCCAATTTTTCTTTTTTGGATGTCCCATTAACTTTGTCACTTTCCCTTTTAAATAAAGAATTTGTAGTTCCAGTTCATTCTTTCTCCTCTACACAAACCTCAACCACACAATTTTTATTTTATTATTTCTCATGCCGATCAAACTTGGTAAAGTTATTGGGGACGGAGGAAGTATATTATTACTATGTAATACTAATAATCGTTTATGAAATTGGACCCCATAAATTGGGAGACCATGTTTTGTGGAACATGTTGAACGTGCTATAACCCGACTCTGATTTTATATAATGTTTTCTCACCATGAGTCCCATATTTTAGTTAGGGGTGGGAAAACTCGAATCGAAACCCGGAAACCGGCTCTGGCCCGACCCGAATTATGATATCGGTCTGGGTTTTTTATGTTGAGAAAAGTACAGATTAGCTACCTGTGGTTGTAGCCATTTACGGAGAGGGTCATGAGCTTAAATTTTTGTCAAAATGATGTTCGTGGTTTACCTCCGTTATCGCCAGAGGGGTCTCAGCCTACTGCCGTTATAATTTAATGATGTGGCACGTTATTCGGCCTAAATGGCTGCCGCGTGGGGTTCAATTCGTCCAGCTCAGTAAACATTTTGAATTAAAGCATAAAGGCATTTGATTTCGGCCCTTTTCTTTTTGACCGGCTCGAATAAAAAAACCCGGACCGAACCCGAAATTTCAGGCTCTTTAACGGGCTAATTAAAAGTTACAGATTAACCATATAAGATAATCTTAAACGTAATGACCATGAAAACATATTTATAGTAACTTTAGTCACATTTTTATCCATAAATTTTATTTCATAACATTTTTAGAACACCTATATTACTTATTTTTATGCATCTTAAACAAAATATTATGATAATTGTATTCTTTGGATTTGAATTCTTGGTGATTTTGGAGACTAATATTTGTACTTTTTATTAATTTTATTTGCAGTTTGTACTTTTTATTAATTTTATTTAAAAATAGATTTTAAAATATAAAAGAAAAATGAGTGATTTTACATTCGGACTTTAACCGACCCAACCCGAACCCGGACCGAACCCGGGCTACAAAAAACCCGACTCGGACCGAATATAGTGAGCTTTTTTCGGTCCCTAATTTTCATAACCCGATGTCTTACGGGTAATTTCCGAGTTTAGCAAAAACCCGACCCGGACCGGACCGGACCGATCTCACCCCTAATTTTAGTAATCAATGTGATGGATCATTGAGTTTTATGCGAAGCAAGTAACCAAGTTGCCAAAACGGGCCTTCAACTAAGTTCCGCAATTTTTGGATTTCGTCTTGGACCAAATTGCTAGAACCAGCGGACTATTAAGTCTTGCAAAAAGCGTATTGGTCTTTAGCCCAAATAATCTTATCATAAGAACAGATCAAATAATAACCCAACAAAGCTTGGACGTGCGGGTAGTGTAGGACCCGGAATCGCCCCGTGACATAACTAGGTGAACTCAGGGGCGAACCCAGGAAAGTCATCTTTGGAGGTGAACATATTTTTGGGGGGTTCAAAATATTTTTTGGTAGGGAGAAAATTATTTTCATATATATATATATACACACACACACACACACACACACACACTAAAAAAACTTGGGTGGCGTTAGCCCCCCTGGGTCTCTACTACGATCCGCCCTTGAGTGGACCTGACCCATCCCGCGACCCGCACAGGTCATTAGATGTTGGATCATGACCCGCCCCGCAATAATCTAATACCTAGCTAGTTAATATTTCTAGTTTTGTGAAGTCATTATAGTTTAAAATGTACACAAGGTTTATCTTCAAATAATTATAAAAAACAAATATAATAATTTAAAGTCACAATACAAAAAAAAGTCAAAAATTAAGAAAAAATAATATATACCAAAATAGTTAACTATTTATTTATGAATAAATGAATATATAAATGCTAAATATTAAAAATACATTGACAATTAATCTTTCATCTAGTTTAAAATATAAATATTAATATATAAAAAGATCAAGGAATTCATTAATTACTACTCAACCATATATACATATATGTGTGTATTTATATATTGTGCGGGGCAGGGTGGCACAGATCAATATTAATACCCGGACCTGCCCCATCGTATGTACGGGGTGGGGCGGACCCGCCCTATTTGCAAGTCGGTTTTTTTTACATGCCTATTCTAACCGCAGCGAGGCTATAGTTAAATATCGAAAAAGGAAAAATTTTATTGGTTTGAAATACTCCACATTAGCTATTGCAATTAACGATTTCACTAAACTACCAATAAATTGTGTCCACATTTAGTTAGTGTGTTCTGTTTGAATAATGTGTGTTTGAGTGTTTCTATGGGGTGTTTTGATTAGCTGATATTATTAGTTGTTTATAAAACAATGTTTACTAACTACTTTTAGACTTCATATGTTTTTCACACATTTCGATAATATTACTAGTACAACTAGTTAATCATTTTTTATTTAATAAAAATAAAATTTTAAACATGAATTTTAAAGATGAAGTTTAACACAAAATGTAAGCCTGTCCTGCGGCAGAGAGCAGCCCTCTTTCTAGGTTGACTCCGGTTTTTCCTTTCTCTTGCGGCTGCAAATCTCCTATATCTCCTCCCTTAGCTTGAATCTATATATGAAACACAAACAAATTCTATGTGGCGGTGTGGCTTGGGCTATGAATACTCCATTTGATTGGCATCATAGTATGGATTTGCTGTTTTAAAAGGCTTGGTTTTTTAGAAAGTCTAATAGTTTGGTGTAGGTGAAGCACCTAATGTTGAAGAAGAAAGCTTGCTCTATGGTTTTTTTTTGTCGTAAGGTGTGGAAGAAGAAGTGAAGCAGAAAAAGAACGGAGGAAGTGCGGGTACAATAAGAATTTGAAATCGAAATTCAAACGGCCAACAACCAAAATGATAAATTTATTAGCTTTTTTAATTTTGATTATTTACGATAAAAAGCCAAGTGAAAACCCCAATTAACCGAACACCCATATTAGCTGTTTACCTAGTCAAAAGCCAAATAGCAGAAAAATTAGCCAAAAGAGGGTTGATAGGTTGCTAACCAAACAGGGGAGGATCTATGTATAAGTTATAATGGGCTGAAGCCCACTGCAACTTAATTTTTTCTAATTTATTTAGTGTAAATTTTTTCAATTTTCATATTTACCCCATCCTATTAATGTTTAAGCCTAGTATTATTTTTCAGCCCAGCCCAGTCCAGATTCCTAGATCCGCCCCAGTAACCAAATAGCCCCTATGTCTCATCCCATAGTAGTTGAGGCATATGATGATTGTAATTATTCTAGTTATCTTTATCAACAATAATTATGTTATTTTCTTTCAAAAAAACATCATTTCAAAAAAACATCTTTTCCACAATTATGTTATTATCTTTATTATAGTTGTATATATGAACTTTTATTGAATTATTACCACTTTATGTAGTATAGATAAAACATCAATATGTAACTTGTTTCACGTTGAACAAAAAACTATATCAGTAGTTAAACAGTTGTAAGATTACATTCTATACTTTTCTCTAAACTAAATTATTAGGGAGAACTCTCTAAATAGGACCAAAAGATGCTCAGTTTCTTTAAATAGAACATAATGTTTAAAATTCCATAAACATGGACTTTTATTTGTGTTTGGACAAAAATACCCTTATACGGTTTGCGAAATTACAGAAATATTACATGAAAATAGCTAAAACAGACATCTACAGCAATTTTAGTCAATTCAGCCAAACATTACAAACTCTAACCTTATTGATTTTGATCGTTATACAATGTAGCATACAAAATCAAAACTTACATGTTTTGTGAATGTTTGGCTGATAAACCGAAAACATGGGTCACCAAACAACTTTTAAAACTCGCAGGTATATTTTATTATACACAATTGTATTGGAATACTGACTTTTGAGGGATTATGATATGATCAAAACTGGGATGGTTTTAGATGAACTGAAATTTCGTTATCTCATATATTATACTCCTTCCGTCCCAATTTGATTTGCATAATTTCCTATTTTGGTTGTCCCAAAATGGTTTTCTACTTTCTATTTTCGGTATGTAAATAAGAATAAAGTGACAATTTTACCCTTACTTTTACTTTTTCTTCATTAACTTAAAGACATCTACTTTTAAGAAGATGGACAAAATTGTAAAAAGCAAAGATCATTTATTGTCATTCTTTAATCCTTGTGTCTGTCAAAGTTTGCAATTCAATTCGGGACGGAGGGAGTATCATGTTTAAGTTTGATATCATTTGATTTGTTTATGTATGAAATTATAAATGACAGGTGAATGTTTTTTATATTATTATCTAGGAAAAATCACACTTTTAGTCCCTGAAGTAGTCACCATATTGAAATGTCAGACCCGTATTTCTGAGATTGTAAATGTCACCCCTCAATTGTACAAATTGCTGTAAATGTGATCCTTTAAGGGGTGAAATGTACTCATCGCCCACATTGTACATTCACCTTTCAAAACACTACATTTACAGCAATTTGGACAATTGAGGGGTGTCATTTACAAACTGGAGAACACAAGTCTGACTTTCGATATGGTGACCATTTCAGACACTAAAATTGCGATTTTCCCTATTATCTAAGTCTTCCTAAGATTAGATTAAGTCCAAACAAAAATATCCTAAAATCGAGAATGAAGTCATAAGATGAGATTCTAAATAAACCCAATCACCCGAAAGGAAATCCCAATTACAAACTCAACCCCAACAACAACCCTAATCGAAACCCAGTGAGCAGTGGCATACATATTGGTAAGGGCAATCTAGAAATTGCATGCATATAGGGAAGATAATATTTCTATTGATCGCGTAATTAATCTTGTAATGGAAGTGGCTACCTGAGAAATCCTTGATTCCTTTTATATACATACATTAATTAGTCATTCTTTGAGGGTGGGTGTTATATTTGACCATAATATACCCTGAATTAATGTGTCATTATTCTTAATACTGTGCTTGGTGCTTACCATTTCCAGTGTTAACAAAATGGTCAAAGTAAAAGATTCACAATTAGCTTGACTCTTCCAACATGATAACAACAAATAATAACAAAAACACTTTAATTAAATCATTATTTGGAAGAACTAGCTAGGGTTTAAATTGCCAGAAGCTGGAAAATTGGAATATACATACAATTCCCACTGAGCTAAAACATAGACATGTTAAAGACATAAAAACAGGATAATTGTCCATCCATGCATGACTTATGTATGCGCATGTTTGGCATTGTATTTCGACAAACAGAAACTGCTTTAAAAATGTACTTCTCAAGTTGAAAATGTTCTCACTTTTTGTTTTCTGTCCTTGCCTGGCCACAAAAGAACTCCAAACGTTTCCTCTGAATGTGTTGTAGGCTAGCTAGCTAGACTAGACTTTGGCCCAATAGTCAAAGTATTAATTTCGACCCTGGACCAAGACTACCCCACTGGAAACATTGTAACAGAATAACCATTAAGCCCAAAACTACTTTTATTTGGACTTATATATATATATATCGGCCCTTTAGCCTAAATGATGATATACTGAGATGAATAATCACTATGGTCTAAACTAATATATATACATCCAAATCTGATGGGCCTTTTTGTTTTTTCTTTTAAATTTTGATTTCCAGAGGCTGAGCTCCTGCCCTGATAAATGTGTATATAGACAGTGTAGCCAGATCAGTCAGATACATATCTATGTTATGATTCTATTTGATGAACTTTTAATAATAATCAATCATAAAACTAATAATGAGTCAAATCAAGGAAATTGTGAGGTTGTGAATCATATGGGATATGCGATCTAATTGGAGGGACATGTTTCCACTAAAGTTGTTATTGGTATGATGAGAATATAAAATGATATAAGAAAATATAAAAAAATGGGAAAAAGGCAATTGTGGCGGGGCCGGGGTTTCCTACATACGAGAATGCCTGGCGGGTCCGGGGAGATGGTCGAGCCATTGGGAAATCCTATGCAGCAGCCTAAAAATGCAGGTTTCAACGCCCCTTCACGTGGCCATGGTGATCACCTTCACGTGGCCCGAGGGCCCCGCTGTGGCCCTTGTCATGCAGTTTAAGGGGAGGAAGCATGGATCATGGTCATGGCCTATTGGTGTCTACCCTCTCAATAATACCCTTCGCTCTAATCATGCCAAAAAAAATCTGAATCACTCCTCTTTTGGGCGCACACCATATTTTTTTCCTTATTTGGTAGGTTGCATCGTAAGTTTTCTATTTTTGTTACTACCTTGGTTCCTATTATAACTTCCAAATAGGTTTGACACACAATTTAAGATAATGGACATTATATAGTGGAGAGTTGTGCGAAGGAGAGAGAAATGTGTAAGAAATGTTGTGAAGCACAAATTCTTTACCAAAAAGGGAAAGTGGAAGTTTTAATTAGAACGGACGAAAAAAGAAAGTTGGAAATTATAATAAGAACGGACGAAGACGAAGTACCTTTCTCCTACATTAAACTCTAAAAATCTCATTTTTGACTTATTAGTCTTATCGATAACATTATTGTCAATTGCGTAACTTTTTGACTGAATTGGCTGAAGTTCGGGTCAGTTGAATTGGCTGTAGTCATTCTTCATATGATTTTTCTTCAATTTTTTAATAAAATAATTTTTAAATATAATTATTTGATAATTCATAAAATTCATTCGTTTCAGTCGAAACATATTTAATTACAGCAAATTAAGTTGATTCTGCCAATTTAAGTGTTACCAAACGAGTTATAAATTTCATTTTCTTTTTAACACAAATATTTTGTACTGTGGTTCATATCATTATTTATCTCTACTCTATGTATTTATCAAGGACAATATTTTTACTTGCTTAATCTACATCAAAAGTCAAACCATGAGTTATCATGTTTTTACTTGTACTGAAATTATTTGATTTCGTCCAGTCTAATATGGTCTGGTCTGATCTGGTCTGACCTGGTTTGCTATGATCTGATTCGATACATGTTTGGTCTCTGTGCATATTATAATTATCCAAATCTGATCTAGTTCGATATGATTTAATCTAAATTGGTTTGATCTAGACTAAAACGAGTCTCAAGTAAAAACATTTGGGGAAGAGAATAACTTAGAAATTTAATCCTTTTTTGTCTTCTAGCCATGCCATTGCCTCAGAACCAGCTGCTATCTATCTGCATGTGGGAATGGGACTGTGACTTTGAATTTAATTTGTACCTTCATTCGATACGTCATCCATTCATCATCCCATACATCATGGAATACGTCATACAGTGGATCCCCACCGCTGAATAAAATTAAATTACTCATATTTATTACTCCATATATATTAAAACTTAGAATAGTGTGAGTATTTAATATGGCGCATTGCAAACATAATATCTTTGGGGAGCATATTAAATATTTGTACCATTTTCAGTACCAGAAATTGTGTTTACAAACCGTTATATGCTGTGTTTTGGTCAGTCCTAATTACCTACTTAAGAAAATAAATTGTAATTTTAAATACGTCATCGAGTGCGTCATATTGGTAGGATCCCAGGGGCTCAGCACCATATCTAGATATATAAATACGTTAGATACATATAATAAATACACATTAATTTGAAAAATAAACCTTACTATATATATTTATGAATAAGAAATGGAGTACTTACTACGAAGTGTTTTAGTACCATTTCTAGTACATGAAAAGTGCCAAAGTGGTTAACAAAAACAGTTATGTTACTATGCCTTGATATGATACTTTACGTGCTTAGTACTCCGAAGCTAACTAATTAATTAGCTTAAAACATAATTATTATAACATAAAAATCTAAATCAAACTTTGCTTTTGAGATCCGGCGACAAGTCAAACTTGACTTTGGATGTGGTTTGGTAATGAAATGTAATTACCTCTAATCATTTTGCTCTCAAATAAACATATATTTATACATCAAATTACGTTGTAGTTTGTGCTACACGGGTCAAGTGTAAAATATTTAATCAATAATAAAGATTATTGACTAAACATTCCATCAATTTGACCTTTTAGATTGACAATCATCATCTAGGGTATAGTAGTGCAAATGTGATTATTTGGCCCATTAATCAACGGTTAATTTGACCAATGTATATATCTGGTTGAAAGAATATAATGTATTAGTATTATTTGTCATTTTTCCAAATACCACCTCCCTTCCGACTTAAGGTTCTCATTACCAAAACTACGATTTTGTAACCAAACATTTCAGCCCAGCTGATTGTGAGGTTACCGTGTCTAGTGGGAAGTCTCGAGTTTGAAGCCCACTAGACACATAAGAGTTTGAAACTCAATGGAGTGAGTTTCAGCCCTAATTACTCCTGCACCCTCAGCCCCTCTCCCCCAGACTCCCCTGGAGTGAAAAAAAACCATGATTTTGTAGACAATCATTAAATAAGGTGATTTGAGTATACTTTGATAAGTAGCTTAGGAGGACATATCACTAATGAGATTATTGATGACAAGTGTAATATTTACTGCCATACAAGTGTAATATTGTAATATTTGATGATTGAATTGTCAAGTAAGAATATTAGTTATTTCCTAAAAAGTAAGTGAAAGCTTGTAAATGTAAGTGAAAAGTTTTACCTAGTCCTGTCCACATCATAATTAAGGTAGCACTTAATCAAACTAAGAAGTGTTTAATTAATAAAACCCTATTCAATACAAGAGCATAGTGCAGAGATAATGACAGTTTGCATAGATTATATTCCTTCCAAAACAGTAGTACTGATGAAAAACATACCCAGGCCATATATTTTGAGTTTGATTAGCAAAAATGGTTGATAGTGAATGTCCAAATATTCTTTTTGTTACTAGTCTGTAAGTGTCCTTTTAGGCCCCAGTCAAACACTGCAGAATGGCGAAGTCAGCGTGTAATTTGGATTTACTCTTACAGTAGTTATACGGAGTATATGTGTATATATCTACGCTCCGTACATATGGTTCAAACATAAAATACACTGTATATTGGAGTACTACTGTTTCACACAGATCAAAGGATAATGACTGGTTGACAATGATTTAATACTGTTTTTGAAGCTAATCCCAGTGCTTAGTAAGATACTCCGTACTCTCTTTCTTGATGTACAAAACCAGTCCAAAATGACCATTTGTTTAATTTGTCATTATTCTTAAATCTTAATGAAAGATATTGTTCTTCAAGTCCAATTTAAAGTCCAATTTACAGTTAAAACATTCTTAATGAAAGATATTGTTCTTGTTCTCATTTGTGATGCAAGTGTTTTTTATCGGGGTAATTTGAGTTTGCACACATCTTATTGTGCAAATTGAACTTTGCACCCCGTTTTTAAAAAAAAATTGTTTTTGCACCCCGACCCCAAATGAAAAGACAAAATTGGCCATCCATTAACAATTTTGTTGTCATTCAACATATTCCAGATCGAGGGCATTTTTATCTTTTCACATGGGGTTGGGGTGCAAAAACAAAGAATTTTAAAAACGGGGTACAAAGTCCAATTTGGACAATAAAATGGGGTGCAAACTCAAATTAACTCTTTCTTATCTCGTTAGAAACATTTTATTGAGTTCAAAAACTCATATCCAGGCATTATTTTCGAAATATTATGGGATGGTTACCTAATGAAAGTAATTTTGAATCCAAGATTGAATTTACTCGAGATCAATTTTAATAATTAAAAATTGAATATTCGGAAACCACATTCAAAGTGACAAAATTCAAATTATAATATGCTCCGTAATAACTAATTTAAATTCAAAATAAGTAAATAATATAAAATTGTGTTGACCAACAATTTATATGCGGAGTAACAAATAATTACTGTAACATGCTAAATAATATACTCGCTCTATCTCAAAAAAGTTTGTCAAATTAATTTTTTTTTATCAATGATAATCAACTCTGAACAATGATAGTTTTTTTTAATAAAAAAAATTTTTAATATGAAAATTATATCAAAATTTTCATATGAAAATTAATACTACCACCACCACTACTACCACCACTACTACCACCACTACTACCACCACTACTACCACCAAAATTTATAAATTATATATTATATAATAATTAAAATCATTGTTCAAATTTTGACAACATTGCCCAAGAAAAGATAATATGGCAAATCTTATATATTTAAAAAAAATATGATATTTATAATTTTTTATGATGTTTATTAATTTTTTATGATTTTATTATTAATTAATAATTTCGAAAGCTACAAAGGTATATTTGTCTCCTATGCAATTTTGTAACTTTTTAGTCCTATTTGAAGAATTGACTCAATTATATATTATATAATAATTAAAATCATTGTTCAAAATTTGACTTCATTAAAAATTAAATATGAAAAATGTTTTTGGGAGGAAGGTAATGCATAGTACTATCGTATATGCTAATTACACGGAGTATAATCTCATTTTATTTTACTCAAATCGCATTCACAAGATTAATTTTTAAAACACATTTTTTGATAATTGTGTTTAATTAAAACAAAACATTCAATACGAGTTAGACTTTTAATATTAAGATTTGATATGTTTTTCGAATTGGTCCAAGTGAAACGCACAGAAAAATTAGAGGTGAATCCGGTCTCCCAATTCTACTTTTTGTAATTACTCATCTGACATCAGAGATGACCTCGAAATTATCCGACGTGGACAAAAGTCCACAGATACATGGGCCCACAGCCACCCACAAACGACAACTCCCACATCCTTGGCCCATTCCAGAAACAACGCCCACCTTTCGTATACAATCTCGCCGTGCCCGTGCATGGATTATCACATGATCATACCATATAATTATACAAATATTATAATAATAGTATTTAAAATTATTAGTATTGCTATTAATATATTATTATTCGAATTATCTTTATCATTAATATTTCTTAAAATACAGTAGAGCATCGTAAAAATGCTCACAGACGGCCGTCGGCCAATAATTAAGGGACTTAATTAATTAGTCGTTGGTCATTAACCACTGTAGTATTATGGATGTAATTGATATGTTATATGTCACGGGGTATATAAATCATGCTAGTTATAAATAATGGATTCGATATTATATGATTTGTACTATAAATACGGCTTAGTCTCCATCAGTTTATGAATAATATAAATTAAAAATACTACTCGTAGTACATATAATATATATAATTGTCTGTCCTTGCTTACACAATAGCTAGCCACCAGGAATCTGCGGTATATCTATTATTATATTATTTTCATCATGTAATAACGATTCCGTATAATTGCTCAATTAATGTTTACCAAGCAAAATATATATTTGTAAACCGCATTAACTAAAGGTGTACTTAAACTCCATACTCCATACAATTACTGTTTTAATTACGAAGTATTTAATTAAGGCGTACTATTAATGAGAGGAAACAGTAGAGCACTAGATCGAGCTGGATGAAGAATTAATAAGAACACTTCTGATAACAAAATAAGATAAGATGTGTTGAATGACTGGTTATTAAAGCACATGGTTTGGTCCTAGCTGGTACAATTCATATTGCACAAATACACGAGTTAGAAAATTACATGAATACAACCTCAACACAACATTTACGTACGCAGAAATAGAACTCAAAATAAAGTGTGTGATTAAAATACTCTCATTCTAAATAATTATTGAAGATATAGTATTGATTAGCAATTTAGCATTGTATTCTGCACATGTGACAGCCGAAGCTATATATGGAACTTGTTTACCCATGAAATTTTCCACAAGGGCCAATAACTAGAAGTCAATAAAAAACGTTTCAGGATGACGAAGACTATTTTATCCACCCGATCTACTCAAACTACGACTCTCCCCACAAGCTAGTCACAAGACTCAAAAGATACAAGTCCTCTCACCCGGAGGCAAAAACATACTCAAGGACCATCCAGTTTCACAATAAATTCAACATGTCGCTTTCAACAATTGTAGGTGTGCCTGCAAACTTTGGCCTTGTTTGGCAAATGGCTGTTAGCTATTGCTGTCAGCTGGTTGTGTCAGCTGTTTTCTAACAGCTGGTTGTGTTAGCTGTTTTGACCAACTGGTTATGTTAGCTGACTATAAATAATTATTTGGTAAAATGGATTGTTTCAAAATGGCTGATAGAGTGTAACTCATCTAAAAGAATGAAAGAAGCCAATCTAAAAAGTTGCCCCCTGGGCTTTTCCTACAAGTCATTTTTTCAGCTTTTCGGACTCAACAAGCCAATCTAAAAAGCTATTTACTAAACATAAATATTGACTGCTTTGACTAATGAAACAACTATATATATTTGGTCAAACAAGCTAAATGTTGGCCGATAAGCCATTTGCCAAACATACTCTTTAATTGTTAAAGCTTCATTTTGTGTTTTGCCTTGTACTTTTTAATTTGAACTATGATTTTGTAATTTCAAATTTTATTACTAAATTTGGAAAGTGTTCCCGGACGCTTTCGCACATCCAATGGCTTCTCGAGGCAAAAAAAAGGGATGGTGAAAAATTGATTTGAGTGGCACAACAGCTGCTGAGTCTTGATTTCTAGACATGGCTGCACTTTCTTCAATCCTAAAGTGGAATCACCCACTTCAGGCGCCCTCACACTCCAATTCATTCAAAGGATTTTTTTTTGGACCGAAATTTATTGATCTGGTCTGATTGTGTTTGATTTGGTCTGGTATGATTTGGTAAATGTCTGGTCTCTGTGTATTTTATAATTATAGAAGTTTGATCTGGTCTGGTTTGATCTGGTCTGGTCTGGTCTTGTATGGGACTGAAAATAGTCCAAAAGAAAACATCCTGAGTCACGGTACTATCTCAAACAATTTCTGAGTAAGGTGGTTCAGGGCCTGGTGCGCACAAGGAGTCACCTAATTGGATAAAACGCTCTCACTACCGCTGCCGGGAATTGAACCTGAGACCCTAATCCAACAACCTCACTTAAACACCGTTGAGCTACCCGTTCGGGTTCTAGGGTTGTACTTTTTTTAACCCTACACAAAAAACATTAATACTCATTAGGCAAAAGTTCTCACACGATTTACGATGTTTAACTTATCATAAAATTAACTGATACTAGTCAATATTAAAATTATTTATAGTAAATAAATTCACATATTCAAAACTAGATTAAAAACTTTATAAAATCACAAAAAAAGTTAAAATTAATAAAAGTGGGATATAGAAGGTAAAAGATTAAAAATAATTTACTTTGACGAGAGAACACAAACCTTCACCTACGTTATTATTAATTTATGAGTTCGTTTTTTGTTATATATGATGATGAGACGATACCATTAATTAATATGCTCCGTATATTTTATTATCACGCAAAAAGGTAGGCCTCGTAAAATATTCTAATTGATTTCAAAAGGTGCTCATAAGCTTTTAGAATTGATTCGTTTGATTCACTTTTCCTTATCGCATTATCATACGGCGTCATTAAATTGGAGCATAATATTAATGACTGTAAAAACACGTATATAGCTAAATTACTTAATTATTGAAATATAACCTTTTCATTTGTAACCTGCTTGTTCTTTATGGGGAGTAATCCCTAGTTTCTAAATCTTCCTTTGAAAATAGCATGTGTGTTTTTGTGTGTATGGGGTCCGATTCTAGCGATAAAGGCACCTATTAGAGAAATGAAAATGAATTCAGACCGTTAGATTGTATTATGTCAAAAATTGCATTGTGTATTTGGTTAAACCGAAATGAGTATTAAGTTAAATTAAAATGTATAGAATAAAAGGTAAAACTAAAATGTGCATTCACTGATCCCTGACCGATTTATGACATGTTATTCCAAGTTATTTTCTTATCTTTGCAAAACATTATGTGATCATAAGGTGGGAATTATAGTATAATGTTTTGCAAAGATAAGAAAATAACTTGGAATAACGGGTTATAAATCGGTTAGGGACCAGTGAATGAAGATGAGGTGCAAAAGTTGGATTATTCATGAATAATTAAAATGTATGACTATTATAAGAAAATCACTAAAAGATTGGATTATTAGTTTCCATTTTCCCATAATTATATCAAGTGAAATTGAAAAGTTTTTTGGGACGGAAGCGGTACTACATAGCAATAATAATACTCATAAACCCGCACGGGTAGCTCAGTTGGTCGAGTGGTGGGAGATTTGGAACAATGGACCAAAGTTCGAATCCCCGCAGCGACCGGGTGGAGGTTACAGAACCTGAAATAAGGCTGGGCCTCTGATGCGCACGGGTGTATGAGCCTACTGTCATTCTGCTGATTGAGTCATCGTGACTAATCTCCCCACCATCCTCTCGGGTCGGGGTGGGGGGCTCCTGGGGTGAGAGATTCCACCTTTTTTTTGGAAGAATAATAATACTGATAATAATAATCCTGGCCTATTTAGGGTGTGGGCCGACCTGGCCTGTTCTGGCCATTGTGATAAATCATTGTTTTTGTTTTCGAAATGGCTAATAATTGTTTAATAAAAATAGTTTGATGTCGAAAAACCACAAAGTGAAATCGTTTTTTTCCCTTTTAACTTGTGGTGGGATCGCCACAAACGTTGGGTGAAGCAACGCAACGCAACAGCAAGGGGGCAAAACCGTAAATTAAATCTCCGAATTTCCTTATCTTTATATACTGCTTCTTCCGTCCATCGAATGTGCATCCTGTACAACCAGATACCCTTCGAACCTCTTTCCTCACCTCTCTATTTATTCTTCACATACTTTTCTTCTTCAATAAACTCGAAATCTATATTCAATTTCATCCCCGGATTCCTTATTTGACTATATTTTTGCTGTTCGGTGTTCTTCAGATCGACTCGAAACTTTCTGATCCCCGCAGTTTCAATTTAAAGCAACAATGGAAAGTGGAGGTGTTACTGATAGGGATTGCTTCTTCGATAGCCGCGATGAGATCAGTTCTATTTCGGGCTCAGATTGCTCTGAGTCATGCTATGCCAGGAACGGGGAAGACGCATTGGGGTACGAAATCTGGACTAATAACCCAGACAGCGTTGATGTCCGCCGAAGCAGGCTTCTGAACTGGATGGGATTGGGTTCTGACTGGCACATGAACAACGAGGATGAAATCCAGACCGGTGATAGGGTTAGGGATAACAGCGAGACGGTCCTGGCAAACGAAGATTGTGCCTTTTCTGGCCGGGATGAGGCTTTTGAATATGTTGAAGAGGATAGTGATGAAGAATTGGTAGAAGATGAAGAAGAGCAAGAGAAATCATTTCAAAAGGCACTTGGATCTTCATCATTGGTTCAGAAGTTGTTGCGCAGGGATTCAAAGGAGTCTGATAATGCTTCTACCAAGAAGAAATTGAAGACAAGTTGGTTTCAGAAATTGATCGAAGATCAGAGCCGCAAGATTAAGAGCGCCCGTTTGAATTTCAAGAGTTCGGATTTGAAGTCTGGCAGTGGTATGGAAAAAGTCCGGGTTCACACACACAAGAAGAACTCCAAAGAGCTGTCCTCACTCCACACAGGCCAGGAATTTCATGCTCACCAAGGTTCAATCCTCACAATGAAGTTCAGTCCTGATGGTGAGTACCTGGCAAGTGCTGGAACTGATGGAGTAGTGCGTGTTTGGAAAGTGGCTGCCACTGAAGCTCCTAAGAATCTAAACCGTCAAGATGCTGATTTGTGCTTCTCCATGAGTGATTTGTGCAAATTGACTTCACTTGACCAAGACAAGGGGAAGATGGCCCAAGCGAAGAAATTGAAGAAACCATCAGAATCAGCTTGTGTGATACTCCCTCCCAAAGTGTTCCAGATTCTGGAGAAACCAGTTCATGAATTCACAGGCCATGCTGATGAGGTTTTGGCGCTCTCCTGGTCGAGGAACGGGTTTTTGCTGTCATCCTCTGTCGATAGTACTGCTCGCTTGTGGCAAGTTGGACATGATGAATGCCTTGGAGTTTATCCTCATAACAATTTTGGTAAGTTCAGTTACCTTAAAATATCTTTTTTCTATTGAGAAATGTTTGAGTTACACTTCCTTATTGTCTGTGCCTTTGGCTAACCAAATCTGTTACTATTTATGCAGTTACCTGTGTTGAATTCAATCCCATGGATGAAAATTACTTCATTAGCGGATCAATTGACGGAAAAGTGCGCCTTTGGGAGATCCAGCGTGCCCGAGTGGTCGATTGGATCGATGTTAAAGAAATGGTAACCGCTGTATGCTATCGCCCTGATGGAATGGGTGGTGTTGTCGGATCAATGGATGGAAGTTGCTTTTTCTATGATATTGAAGAGAATCGTTTGCAATTAACCTCTCAAGTAAGCCTTCAAGGGAAGAAGAAGTTGAGCAGAAAGAGGATCACCGGGTTTCAGTTTTGCCCGAAAGATGGGAGTAAAGTTATGGTCACGTCTGCTGACTCCCAAGTAAAGATTCTCCACGGATCAAACGTGGTTTGCAAGTTCAAAGGATCCAGGAACGGTGCAAGCCAAGTTCCAGCAACCTTCACCTCAGACGGAAAGCACGTTGTTTCAATATCCGAAGATTCGAATGTTCATGTTTGGAACTTTGAAAACGAGTCTGGTAATAAAAAAAACATATGGTCATCCGAGAGCTTCTACTCAAACGAGGCATCGATCGCTATTCCGTGGTGCGGTTTTGAATCAAGTTCAACAAGTTTGCCCGGAGGACGACCGTTGTCAAACGGTGAGGCGGATGAAGGTTTCACCAAGGGTCCGGGTTCTGCGGATTGTTTCTCTTTGAGCCGTGGGTTTTTCTTAGACTCCTTGACCAACAAGGTTTCCCCCACATGGCCTGAAGAAACCCTTTCTGAGGAGTCCAGTCCAGTGATGATATCGCCTTCCATTCCCAAGCCTGATTACAAAATTTTGAAGAATGCTTGGCAAAGTGCATATGAGTCCCCCAACTTGTGGGGGAATGTGGTTGTTACCGCTGGGTTGGATGGACGCATCAGAACATTTCTTAACTATGGTTTACCCACTCGTTTCTGAGAAGTGTTTTTTCACCAGTGTACATTGTTGCTGTATAGGGAGGGGTTAGGTTTATAGCATTGGCATGAACATTGGAGATTATAGAAGAAAGTAATTCGTTTTGTATTCAGATAGGAAAACCATATAGCAGAAATTCCCATTATGTAATTAATTACTTGCATCAAAGTTGTCTTATTGCAAATTTGCAATATCTTTGATCCAAATGTTTTTGTTGGATACATTGAAAGAAATATCTTTGATCCAATTTTCTTAACAAAATATTGAGCAATCAAGTACGTTTGTTTCTGTTCAATACCAAGTAAATCTTATAGATAGTATAGAATTAGCTCTGGGATTGTTGTGCAAGCTCACACTATTGTTAACCAGCGTTGACTATAAAAGTTGCAGTAACATTTTTCAAAATTGTCTCAGACAATATAAAATATGTATTTTATTGCAGGATAACACATTCACATGCCACATATGGGTAAGAACCGTACTAATTTATCTCAATGTTCAACCAAAATAAAGTTATCACTGATTGATTTCCAAACTAGTTTGATTGTAGGCATAGCAGCCCCTATGCGCTTCTGTTTTACAATCCTAAAATGTGCCCACTTTTCTGTCATACCATTTTTGTGCTAAATATAATTTTTTTAAATAAGATCATAGAATAACACATTCTTTTTTCAGTTGTATCACTCTATTCTTAAATAAGGCCTATTCACACCCCCTTTTTATTGTTTTAATTCATATTGAATTGAAACTGAGTTCTTCTGAAATGGGAAATAAAACATAGTTAATCTTCATACGAACTTAGTCCATGTCAATCATATTATAGGTAATTACTTAGATTTTAAGTATATCTTCAGTACCATAAAGTTTTTGTGACAACATGAAATGATTTTTCAACTAAAAAACCATGTACACAATTCAATCTCTGATCCACTAAAAATATTCTGTAGTGCTCATGGCTTATACTTGTTCAACTTTTAGCTAATAAACATTATATTCATGTTTTTAGTACATGAACATGGACAGAAACTATCGCTATGTACACATTCATCGTTCATCCGAAATAATCAACTCTTTGCATGTTTCGAATGAAAAATAATAATGAGAAAAACAAGTCATATGCCAAGGAATATTAGCCTTTTTTATGACTAAAAGAAAATAAAAGGCAAATACATAATTCTTTCATCTTTTAAAGACATGTGACTTATTACCTTAATAACTCCACCTACTTAATATAACATTTATTATTTTAGTCTTGTATTTATTATAATGAGAACCATATACAAAGCTGCCAAAGTAAAGGCTACACTTGGATGAGACACGGAGTTGAAAGAAAGCTCAGAAACAACTCAATTCGTTAACCCCACAAGATGGTACACTCCACAACAGCATTGGTGCACCTACTATTAAATGAAACATAAATGTAACTATATAGAGTTATGGGAAAGAGAGAAAAAATAAGAAAAACAAGTTCCAATTTTTCCTGCCACCGGTAAGATAGTGCGGTTTGACCAGCCCCCACCGAAGGAACAGGGGGCTCCCCTCCTCCTTGTCCATCTTCCTCATCACAGAGATCCCCAATCAATGGCTTAGGAGATGCTCTCCAAACAGCACCAACACTTACAAGTTTTTCGGATCTGCACCATCAACATTCATGCTAGCTTGGACGCCTTCATCATTAACCATTTCAATCACCCTACGCTTCCTTGGTTCTTTCTGGTGAAAAGCCACTTCCTTGCTCTTTGAGATCAAGTCTTCCACCACATAGCTTCCCTGATCAACCATAACTCTCCTCGAGTTACCCAAGCTCCCCCCATCCTCCCACTTGTCACTAGGTCGGTTACCGCTAGAGATTAGCCACATGTTCCCAGGTTGCACACCTCCTCGTATCGTAACAACACGTAGCCATGAATCGTATGACTTCTCCCCAATCCAAGGACCATTGTGTAAATTAGAAGGACAAAAGCGATTCGTATGGCCAAGTATCCCACACAAGAAACATAAATTTGGAAGTCTTTCGTACTAAAAATTAGCCCATATCCAATTGTCTCCTTCCTGCTGTACCTGCAACCTTAGAGTCAAAGCTACATTTATGTTAATAGTAACTGTAATAAGCAAAACCGCTCTCTGTTTTCCCCGAAAGAATGCTCATCAAGTTGGACAAAAATTCCAATGTTATTTCCAATCTCACAAGCTCTTTTAGCCGTCATATACCCTAGAGGCAGATCGGGAACCTGGACCCAAAAGTCTACACGATCCAAAGGCACCTCTAGAGGTCTATCTGTACGTCGTAATCGCCTTGTCACCACTAAATTTTGCTTAAAGGACCAGTGTTCCTCCTCGGCAACTCGATTAATATCTCGTTCATGGTAAAATTGAAGAAAGAACTTGGGACACATCGATCTCTTCAATGGTGACTCCCGGATTGGTCTCCAAATTATGGCCAAAGTTTCACAGAAGGAAATAGGACAAATAGGTTTATCTGATACCACTCTTGTCATGGTCGAGAGACAAACTCTCTCGTCAGCCCCGTCATCATTCCCTATCGAGTCTGCTTTGAAAACCAAAACCTTGTTCTCTTCCTCAGCGATATTGACCTTACTGTAAGATTTAACAAGCACATCCATGGTGAAAACTCAACAAGAGCAAACTCCAATAATACTTTAACCGACGGTCAATAAGCAAAACCAACTACAACACCGCCCACACACAAACACCTACAAAATTGCTACTAGACTAAAAAAACACAGTTCACAAGCCTCACGAAGAAAAAAGGAAGACAACACCCTTCGACGGAGCTCAACACTCAGAACAAACACCCATTCAAATCGAACCCATACAAAACCACGGCCAAAAGAAAACGTTTAACCAACGACGGGAAGCAAAGCCTATATGCCAATAATAGTTGGAAGCAAAAACAAAACAAACAAAATGAAAAAAGAAACTTGACACCGGAGAGCATTCGAAGACCGCGATTACATGCCTTGCCGCAATCGATCGATCGATATAGACTATGCGTCCAACATGTACTCTGCCGCTAGGGTTCGGCTTCTAGGGTTCAGCCATTCTAACGTCTTAATATATCTTTATGTCTTGTATAACATACTTGTATTTACTCCACCAACTGCATTCGCCTTTCCGCCGCTACTCTATTGCTACCGCCATAATTAGAGACTATAATGTCATTGATCTGCTGGTTACACCTCCCATGTTGTGTAACTGTAAGGTCACAATTTTTTTGTGACTTCCATCACAGTTGTGATCATCGCCAGTGAAAATTGTTATTGACTTCATTGCTGCCTAGCCTCCAGTGCCAGTGACCACATCCACCATACATACACTTTTTTTTTATACACTTTATGTTTAGTTACCACCCATCCACCCCCAAAATCTAGTGAGTGAGAGTAAACAGTCTCAAGTTGTCGATGACAACATCAACTCGCCCACCCTTTTTGTTTGTTGTGACAACCACTTTCAATGACCGCAAACACCAAAACCAATCTTTTTAATTCTTATTACTGTAAAACTTTGAAGCTTATGACTTTACTTGTTATTAATAATAGTCATCATAGGTTTCAATATCAATTCTGTAATGTACAAAATATCTACCAAATATATTATACAATCTTTTTAAATTTTATATAGCATTATGTTCACATATTATCCATCTAATTTCAAACACATTTTAATTTGAACTTTGTAAAATAACTTTATACATAGTATTTTGGTATATTATTTTCATTTTCTATTCTTATCAACATTATTAAATCTGGAACGTGAGTAGTGTTTTACCATATAACTTAATTTCATATATAATTATACATACTTTGTTTTCATTTTAACCACCGTTTAACAGGTTGAGTTGCGTCGACTGAGCTAACCCTCTTGGGTCTCGGTTGACACTTGACCTGGTAATTTGTCTGGGTCGCTTCCTGGTCCGGTTTTAACAACGTAGATAAAAACCATATACATCTTGATCCTCTATTTCAACTTTTTTTTGCATTTATCTCATGAAATTTTGGGAAAAGGGAAACCCCATATTAAAATAAACAATTCATGCTCAAATTTGATGGTGTTTAGTTCAGTAGCTCTTTAATTCGTACAATATTTATTTAATGTGGTGATCCTCATTTTACACATTGAACGCAATTATAGTCACTAATAGTTACTCCCAGAAAAGTGATACACAAAAATATGACTTAGTAAATAATATTAGTGACTACATGTAGTCAATATGATGTTGTACATTGAACGCAATTATAGACACTAATAGTTACTAAGTCACATTTTTATTCATACATTTTATATTAGTACTATTTTAGGAAAAACTTCAAAAATAAATTCATTATTAATTTATTTTAGAATTGAATTACTCCTATATTAGTAACTGTAATCAACTTTGCATATCCAAAACGTGTCATGTTTTGGTCTTACATAAAAAAAATCCTAATTATGTATGTCATTATTAGTAAATGTATCATACTTTTGAGAGTTTACGAAGTAAATCAATAGGAGCCTTGAGTAGTATAAAACTAATAGAGAGCGAATGAAAAAGTTTAAAATACATTATAAAAATAGAAATAATATAAAAGAGAGAATAAAAAGGTAAGACATATGTTAGTGAAATATAGAAATGAAGCAAATAGTAATGAACTTCTCAAAAAATGAAACAGGTAATAAACCACAGGTAGTATATAATCATTTTCCTACTAAAATTGAATTTTTCACATTTATAATTTGTATTTGTCAAGCTCCCATAATTTGGATTAGACTAAAAAGTTATTTAGTTCAATTCGATAATCTACAACCCCGTTGTAATCTTTACTGTTTTGAGTTTGATTAATTAATTACAAAGCATACATTATCTCTTGAAATTTACAAGTAGGTGAACTGGACATTTAAAACAAAAACAAATTCGCAATTTGGTATAGTATATGGTATGTGTATAACCCATGAGACATTTATTTAAATAAGCTGTGGACCCAAAAAAAAACTGTGGACCTTTAACATCCTGTCCACTACGCACATTACTGGACTGCCCATATAGTATTATTCGTTTGTGTTCCTTCGGTACTTCTTGATTTGAGGTGTTAAAAACCTGGCCCAAACAGGGTTACTTTCAAAGTTAGATTGAAAATCGTGTTAAGGGAATTCCAGGCCTGAAACTGGGCTTGACTTTAAGCCCAATTAGAATGGTGCAACCCAATACCCAAATTATCTTTATTTCTTTGTAGTGGTAATTACCTGGATGAGCCATTTCGCCCATCATATTTCGTTTATGGCATCAAGAGTTTTTCTTTTCAATTATAACTTTCATATTTTCACTTACAACTTTTTATTTCAAAAATAACCTAAATCCTAAATCACTGTCTCAGCCCAGAATAATGATCGTCGATGACTAGCAGTGCGACTCCTCACTCTTCCTCCATCCTTATGACCTCGCTTTGGCTCTCCGATCTCTGCTCTCGCTTTGGCTCTTCGGTCTCCGCCTTCCGCCTTCCGCCTTGCGCTCTCCGACTCCGCCCTTCGGCATCCGCCCTCCGCCCTTCGGCCTCCGCCCCCCGCCCTGCTTGTTTTGCTGCTCCGGTGTGTATTTGATCACTATATCTTCAATTTGACTTGGATTTATTGCGTTGTTTATAGCTTTTTGCGTTTAGATCTAGATCGCAGATTCGTATTTGCAGTACTGTTCATGTGCGATGGAATCTAGTATTTAATCCTAATGTAAGTTCAATTATCAAGTATTTCTTCTTAGATTTAACTTTACCTGATATTTTCAAATGTAGCTATAGCTTTTTTCACTTCACTACACCTTTTGTTTAATTATGTAAATTAGACCGATTTTTTCCGTGTCTCTTGCATGTTGAAAATTGAGGTTCAGAAACCTACCACAAATAGAAGATCAGCTTCTTTTGATACGGTTAATCTGCTTCCTTTGTTGCATTGTTCTTCTTCATTTGAAAGTGGTCTATCCTGACTTTACAAGTATTTAAGATGCTCACAGATTATTCTGGTATAATTAAATTTAGATTGTGTATGATTGTGTTGCACAAGATGTAGGCTTGATTTTGATATTGACATCAATGTCAACGATTTGGATGTTTTTTCTGCTTCTGCTATATAGGTTTATTGGTTTGTTGTAATAATTTATTCAATTCAGTATTTGTGTCATAGTGATTGCATTCCCTATTGCAGGCACGCAATAAAAACGTACATGCAAATGTAAGGATGAGAAAGTTTGACAAGGAAAAATGAAGATAAAGTGGACAAATCTGATAAATTGTGTGAGCAACATAAAAGGAATAAGAAGTGAGGAGAATCAAAAGCCATAGATGTCATAGATAAATGTAATGAATTGTAATAATAGATTGAACTATGCATATTTTGTGATAATTTTATATGTTGCTTTTTGTTTCTCTTTGTTGCATCGGGTGTGTTGCTTTTTGTTGCATCTTGTTACATTTTATTGCACCGTATTGCATTTTGTTGTAATGTGTTGCTTATTGTTCTTTATTATTGATTTTCATTTTTTTTACTATTTACATTGACATTATATTCGTTAGTGATAAAAATCCAAAATTGAAAACAGAAAAGTTAATAGTGAAAAGAGAAAGTGATACGGACATAAATGATATACATCAAAATTCCGTATTGACATTACATTGACAATATTATGCTTCATTTTGTTTGGTTTACTTTAATATATTCCTTTTTGCAATGTACATAGGATCCTGGGCATGTCTGCTAAAATTTGTCCAGTCCTCTTCATTTTTGTCCATGAAAGGTCTAACAATTTCAGCAGTTCTCTTGCTTGTCATTATTGTTCTTATCTAATGCTAATCAGGCTGGAGCTAATAGTAGAAGACAACTTAAAGATCAATAATTTTGTTATATTTGTCTTTTCTCATAGTGACAATTTCCTCCCTCGATTATATTTGAGTTAGTTTATTTAAAAAACTAGAACAATGGTGCATGTATTATGTAACTTTTTGCTTTGTACAGAGTTGCTTTTATGCCTCTGCTAGAACAATGGTTGATGTATTATATAACTTTTTTAATTACACTTCAATTCATTGATCATTTGAGACAATACAATACATGCACTTCTTTCATCACCTATTGCATGTTATAAAGTCAGCTCCGCTCTATCTATCAAGACTCATTCCTAAGTTGCTATCCATTACAGTTCTCTATACAAATTTGTATATCCTTGTGTATAATCCTTACTCTTCTCATTTTTGCTTGCTCTGAACTTTATTTTTATTTCAAGTGATTAAAGTAATAACAAATCATTGGCATGCCAAACGAAGCTAGAAACATGTATGAAAAAATTGGTCTCACCTTAGTGTTCAAGTAAATAAAAAAGCTTAATTTTCAGCTTTCAGGTAATTTAGTCCCTCTAAAGCTTTCAAGATAGTAAGATCATTTATGTTCATATGAAATGCATAAGAAAACATATTTCCTAACGAAAACTCCCTAAATAGATGATTAACTTTTTGTATGATGCAACATCTGTCAAGCCCCGGATCGCATCCGTGCCACGTAGACAACCGACGTACAACCCAATAAGAACAACAGTTCATCCCTATTGAATTATACAAGACGTCCGATAGATTCTATTGTCAAACCGATTAGTAAACACATACAATCAACATCAATAGAATAATCAAACAAATGCGGAAATATAATATGTTTGATAACTAGCCACATGTGGCAAACACGAGCACGCAGGCTCCCAACTGTTTTAGAAGAAAAACATTGTTCAAATATCCATGAGTAGTTTAAAACTTTCACAGAAGAATGGAAGCACGAACCACGTCTCCCTTCTTGATCAACCACCCTATGCAAAGGTGCAGGTAGTAGGACTTTAGCCTTAACCTGAAAAATGTGAGGGCCCCCGGAGGGGTCAGTACTCCATAGAAGTACTAGTGACAAGCAGGCTATATGAGGAATAACTAATGTTTCAGACATGAGACCCAAAAATTAGGGTGATACACATATGTATAGGTGTAACCATCATTACCCCATCTACAAGATGATACATACCGTATATACTTGTGAAAAATACTTGACTCGTAAGTCATTTTCATTCAAAGAGTCTTTTAGAGATAAGGTGCTTACCCGACCTTTCCCATCCATACTCAAATGCCTAGCTCACAAGCTACATTCTACATACATAATATTCTACCGAGTTTTAGGATCATTTACCATCCCGTGGATACTCAACCTCAACCGAGTTTTAGGATCATTTACCGTCCCGAGGATACTCAACCTCAACCGAGTTTTAGGATCATTTACCGTCCCGAGGATACTCAACCTAAACCGAGTTTTAGGATCATTTACCGTCCCGAGGATACTCAACCTCAACCGAGTTTTTGGGATCACTACTGTCCCGAGGATACTGAACCTCAACCTAATTCTTTATCAAACCCTAATCTGGGTATGGCTAACCTTTCATTCCCTTAACTATGGACAATACTTAGTCCTATAGTCAGATAATAATCATTAATAATCAACGTGGGCGGGTCCCACCCGAACGGCCCTCGTTACACTCGTTCAAAACTGACTATTGGGTGAAAACCCCAATACTCGGTCGAGTACCAACCTGTACTCGGTCGAGTATTGGAGGCAGTAGCCCCCCTGGGGCGAATTTTCAATGCATACCTGATCGAGTACTTACATATACCCGATCGGGTAAAAGAGACAGTAGCCCCCGACACAAATTTACAGCAAATACCCGGTCGGGTATTTGCCCGTACCCGGTCGGGTATACCAGTTGACTTGGCGGTCAACGCCTATTTGACCGCCCAAACAGAGTCCGATTAACGTGAAATTTTACATGCAAGTATTCCTTGACGTCCTTAATCCAAAAATACCTATTTGGGTCCTTAGAACATCATACATATCGATTTATGATGATTTCACTGATCAAACCTACAAATCATGTTTTCCAACTATACTATATTCTTTAACATAACAAAACACATGCTTTAATACCATTAATCAATCCATAAACCATATTCTTGATTAATTTAGGTAATCTCATGCCTTACGCAAAATTTATAATGCATAAAGTTGTCTTCTCACCTTAAATGAAGCTTATGAAGTTCTAGCCTTCCTTATTGAGCTCCGGTGAAACTCCGGCGAACTTCAACGAACTCCGGCGACCCTTTCAACTCCGTGATAGTTCCTTGAATACCTTAGACAAGTTACTAACAAGGTTTTATCATCATAAAACCCATATTAATGCAAATAACCTCTAAAAGGTTATTTTCCGGTGAACCAGTCACTTTGGCTTCTAAGTCCATTCTTAGACTTAGAACTACCTTCCAATCCCTCATACTACACTTCTAAACATGTAGAACAATTCTAGGGGTCCTTCATATGATATGAAAGTCATATGATAAAAAGGATTGGAGAAAAGTTAGCAAGAAGCTTCTCACCTTTATTCTCAAGGTTTTCCTCTACTTTTGCAACTCTTTCTTCTTGATTTAGCTTCTTGCTTGTTTGAGCTCCCTTCAACAATAGAGATGGGGGTTTGCATAGCTTTTTATCCCTTTTATTGGTGGCTTGGGTCGAGCATAAAGGATATGGGGGTGATTGAGAATGCCTTTTTGGCATTTCTCACAATAATGTGATAGATGGGTCCCATTTCTTTATATTTGTTTGGCCTCCAATCAATTATTGCTCCTTTCCCATTATCTTGTGTGGCTCCCTTGACCTCCTTGCAGAGTTAAAAACGTGGTTTGGCCCGCACTTACGTGGGAGGTCAATCCTTTGTGTCCCGGAGTGTACAATCGGTCTCGAAAGTTGTATTTTCCGGACTGTTTTAATTATATTTTATTTTATCGGGTCAAATAAAATATAACACTTGTTCCCAATCCTTATTGTAACTTATAAGGAATATGTATTTCTCAACTTTAATTTAGAAGTCTCCGAAATCCCTTTTCGGGCTGTTATCTGATAAATTGCCGATACTGATAATTTGGCCTCGTTTGACCAACCAGTCAACCCTATGCCATTGCCATGGCTCAATTAGGATATCCACCACCATATAAATATTATCTAGGCCCAGATGAATGTAATAGGTGGTCCCGACATTACCGGGCGGCCCCCACTTCCGGCGTGGGCCCCACATGATTTTTTTTACAATTCACGTAAAAGAAATGATAAAAATTTGCAATCACGTAAAATGCGTTTATTCATTTCTCAGGGTTCAATACATAATTTGATAAAGTACAAATACTTGGGGCGGTGTTACAACATCAATGGTTAAGCATTCATCTTAATACCACAAGCTGTAATTTACATCTTCTTTTTTACTTTTTGTATTTTTTGTTGTGTTGCTTTTTTATGGTTATTGATTTTCATATTCTTCAATCTTTGCATAAGGTGTATGTAGCTATAAACAGTAGGCTCATCATAAGCCCGTGAAGATTGACGAGGAAAATGAAGATAGAGGGACTTATTGAATCGTGTGGAAAGTGCAGCTTAAAAGGAAGAAATGAGAAGAATCTAAGCCACATGATGTAATAGATAAATGTAATGAATTGAAATAATGGATTGAATTGTGTATTATTGTGATAGTTCTATATGTTGTTTTTTGTTTCTTTTTGTTGTATCACACATGTTGTTTTTTGTTTCTTTTTGTTGTATCACACATGTTGTTTTTTTGTTTCTTTTTGTTGTATCACACATGTTGTTTTTTGTTTCATCTTGTTGTATCACACATATTATTTTTTGTTTCATCCTGTTGCTTTTTGTTGCATTATGTTGTTTTTTGTTGCATCTTGTTGTTCTTTATTGCATTTGTAGTTTTTTGTTGCATCGTGCTACTTATTATTCTTTATTATTGATTTTCAATATTTATTTAGGAATATATTTATCTCAGATACTTCTTCAGTGAAAACCCCCATAATTCCATATGTATATACACTTAAATGATAAATTTGAATTTTTGAATATCAACAACCACAAGAAACACTAAGAAACAATAAAAAACAAAAAATCAAAATTATCAACAAAAAGAAACACAATGGAACTCAAACTACAATATGAAACAACTAGTAATTATTAAATTGTATAAAAAAATAGTAATAAATTACAAATTTATATATTTCTTCGATTTTTCTGATTTTAATTTTTTATATTTTTCGTTTTTAACAATTTTGTTTTCACTTTTATTTAATTTTCCGCGATTTTTAGTTTACTCTATTTTTCTTATTTTTAATAAATTTTAAGAATCTTATTTTTTATTTTTATTTTACTCAAAAAAAATTAATTTAAATTTTTCGAATGTTTTAGAATTTTATATATTTGCCTTTCCAATAAATACTTATAACTAGTGTTCATATTTTGAAATAGTGTGAAAACAATTTTATCTTAATTTACATATTTTTTATAATTTTTATTTATTTATAATTTTTCTCTTTTTTTGTAGTTTTTTATTTTTATTTATTGTATTTTGTTACCCTTTTAAACTTAAAAAATGATTTATGTTTTTCCACTTTTTATACTTTTTCATATATTTATTGTACTTTGTTACCTTTTTTACCTTTTTAAAGTTTTAAGTTAGCTCAAGAATGCATAACTTTTTATTTCAGTTATTTTTTTGATTTTTTTTAGATTACGAAATTTATGTGTGTAACTATAGAGCATAAAGTTGGTACATGGATGGATTTTCAATCTTTCATGTGCAATCCCTGCAATCCGTAACTTCACATGTGAGCTTAGGGGTCATGGTCTATTATTGAAAAGAAAATCCTTTCTAGTTCATTTTTTAAAGAAACTTTGGAAGGTGAAAGAAGTGATATTACTTTCATTTTTAGTTACTTTGTGTAAAATTCCCTTTTTGCAAGTTCGAGACCCTATCTGACCCTTTTTTCAAAAAAAAAAACATAGTGGGCCAAAAATTCCAAACTAGCTGACGACTTTCAAAACGCCGAACTATTTGGCGACTTTCAATCCAAAGGCAGCCCACATCAACGTTAAATAGATGCGATAAGTTTTTCATTTTTGCTCTACTTTTTATAAAAATTATATCAAAAACTATAACTTTTAATTATCTTTCATATGACATCAATGTTTCATATATAAATTTTAAAAAGGCTAAAGGGTCAAATAGGTCCTTGTACCCTTTCGGGTTGCTCAATTTGTCTCCTCAACCCAAAAAAGCTCCAATTGGCACCCTGAACTCGATAAAAATATAAAAATTACACTTTTTGCAGGTTTCAATCCGGTCACCGCCACGTTACCCGGTAGGGCGCCAACTGTGCATGTGACATGGTAACTTAGGGGGTCAAATAAGCCCCTGAACCCGACTGAAATGTTCAATTTACCCCCTCAACCCTTAAAAATATTTTGACATTTTTTAGGGTTGAGGGGGTAAATTGAACGATTCGATCGGGTTCAGGGGCTTATTTGACCCCCTAAGTTGCCACGTCACATGCACAGTTGGCACCTTACCGGGTGATGTGGCGGTGACTGGCTTGTGACCTGCAAAAAGTAAAATTTGAAACTTTTTATAGAGTTCAGGATGTCAATTGAAGCTTTTTTGAGTTCGGGTGGCAAATTTAACAATCCGGAAAGGTATAGGGACCTATTTGACCCTTTAGCCTTTAAAAAAATTCTAAAAAGTTTTTAAACAACCTTTCTATTTTCCAACTCTGATAAGGATTATTCGATATTAAATAAAGAAATAATTTGTTATATATAACAAAAATAAGGATAATGGAAAAAATGTGAGTTTTTAACTTTTAGTGACCGTAAAAGTGTATCCATAGTCAATTTTTGTCACAATACTTATTTTAGCAATATTTTAGAGAAAACCTTTCAAAATGGAGTTTAAATAAAAATTACTTTTAACATAATTTTGGAAATAAACACCACTTTGAAAAGTTTCCCTAAAAACTATTATTGACAATGCACACTATAATTGTGTTTAATTTTAGTAACTATATTTATGTTTAATTTTATACCAATCTGGTTCCCTATATTATTGTATTCTACGTCGCAAGAGCGGTTAGAGTTTAGTATTGATTTACGTTGCTCGATTAATTAATGTTCATGTGATTAAGCCTAATTAGCCAGAAATCTGATTACCCCGTAATCAATCTATGTTCCCTTTTGTCAATAATTAAAAAAAAACCAAACTTTGTTTTATTCATTTAATTGCATTTTAATTCTTCAACCAATCGAATCTCTCACAATTGCATTTTAATTTATTTTATTTTTATCGCTAAATTTAGTTAATTCTTAATTCCTTTTTGTTCGTCCCTGTGGAGACGATACTTGCACCATATTCTACTACGTATTTTTAAGTGCGAGAAAACTCACATCAGTGTGGGGTTTTGTCATCCGCCGATCTTTCGTGCGGCTCTTTGGATTTTTCCTATTAATTTAATTCTTCTATATTTGGATTTGTTTTTTTGGGCAAGGTGATCTTGTTCAAGGGGCTTGGCTACCTCACTTGAGGTGTGCTCGAAGGTTTCAGCAGTAACATCCCTATAATTTAAGTTTTCTTATGATTCCTGGTGTGAAACTTCCGCTTGGTGCAAGTCTAATTCAGCGCTGAGTGTGCGGATTTAAGGAGAACACGATGCACAAAGAGAATAGTGAGAAAAGAGATGCAATATTGCCAGTCCGTTCCCCTTCGAAACCGCCGCCGTGATGGGGTTCAGGTGGTTAGGGTTTGGAAAAAATGCTTCAAATTTGGATCTGGCCGCATGCATTTTATTGCTCTGCTTTTCTTTCCAACTTTACTTATGTCATTTTAGACTTTTTACTATGTTTTTGGCTTGCTTGTGTTAGATGTATTTTGGGGGTGCTTATGACCGTTACTTCCCTCAAATCTCCCGTATGTTCAACGGAAAATTTCACTTTATTTTGGGTGAATTTTTCTATGTCTGATCAGAGATCGAGGGAACTCTTTGGCCATTTTGAGTTTATTATCGAAGTGGTAAAGAGTACGGTGACCTTAAGGGTAAAAAAGAACTCTATGTATCTCTTTTAGTGGTCACTGATTCGTGTTGCTTCTTTAAAGGTAGCCATTTTGAGTTTATTATTGAGTCTAGCTAGATGGAGTGTGATGAAAGGTAATTAAATTATTGGTTAAATTAATATAGTGGCTTTTTCTTTCAAAATAAAAGGTTTTGAAAACTTTCCAAGGAAGCATATATAATCTAAAGACTGATTTTTAGGTAAAAAATATGAAAGAATCTATTGTTCTTCAATCTGTAGCCCCGGATGCTACTGATCTTCAATCTGTAGTTAACGTTGAAGCTGTTGATGTTCTACTTTATGTGCCTGAAAACTGTGCCATCCCTGGCAATGCAGCCCCGCATGTTGCTGTTCTTAAATATGCCCCTTTGTTTAATTTTGATGGTGTTGTTCTTGAATCAGTCACTATTGTTGGCGTATTGATAATCAAAAACCTGGTGTTAGCGAAGCCCCATCTGTTGTTGCCCCAGTTGTTTTACAACTTCATGCTTGTAACAGAGTTGGAATCACTGCCAGTGATGTTGCTGAGGCAGTTGGTGTGAGAAATTATTAGTTGGTGCCTCAAATATAGTCCCTGCTGCTCATAACTGTGCATCCACATCCCAGGATGCCAATAATGTTGCTGAGGCCGTTAGCCTCAAATATAGTCCCTGCAGGTGGTCAATTTGATGCCATAAGCCCGGATGCATTTGTGAATCTGTGATTGATGAACTCCCGGTGGCTACCTGTAAAAAGGCGGTAACCAAATAAGTTACTCATCATTTGATTACCTATGAATTGAAGATGCCAAACTCTATGATGCCCTCTGGAAAGGATGAGATTATCTCTTATCCAACGACTTTACTATCCAATAATGAAATTCATTCCGAGGACACCCCCTTTATAACTTATACTGTTTCACGTAATAAAGATATTCCTCCAGCCGATGAGGAACTCTGCGAAGGCTATACGCAAGTTAAAAGAAGAAACAAAAGCATCGACTCGCAAACACCTTCTAACGAAGATACAAAAGATGCACAACTATTCTACCACTTAGGATATAGCTTTCACCCAATGATCACCAGAATCACTCCAAGAAACCGCAAAATGAGATGAATGACTTTATCTACCCGGTTTATGAAAGATTTGACTCCCCACAAAAACCGGTGGCAGCTCTCAAGCGATTAAAAAATTCACACCTGAAGGCGAAAACCTACCAGTCCTATTTGCAAAAGGCTATCGAGTTCCATAACAAGTTTAATAGGTCAATTTATGCGTCACTTGAAATTCTTCATTATAATTTCAACTGTTGATGTAATCTAATTTTCTTGTATGTTATTTCCCTTGTACTCTCTATTTTGAATTAATAAAATTGGTTGGTATTCCGGACGCCGCCACCATCACGTGTGGTTTTAAACCGGGAAAAAAATGAAAGAATCTAGACTAATCTTTCGCTATCTTGTTTTTTATAACTTTCATTTATACTGAATCTTATCATATATGATATGATTCACTGATGGTCATACTAATTATAGCTTTAATTAAAGTCGTGATAAAATATCCCAACTATTGGAACATTTACACACAATGACTTACTATCATCCATTATATTCTACCACCTCTTGAACTAGGGGTGGACTTAGCCAGGTCCGGGCCGGGATCTAGGTCGGGAGTGGACAGGCTCCGGGTTCAAAAATATCAGGCCCGGTACCGACCCGGATTTGTACTGGGACTGGGTCGGGTCGTGGCCAGGTCTGGTCGGGTCTTAATTATTTATTTTTTTGAACTTTGACTTTTCGAATTAATTCCAACCCCCAAACCGCCTAGCCCCACCCATCTAGCAGCCAGCCCAATGGAAAAAAATTAAAACAAAAAAGGCTCGGGTCAGGTCCTGGGCCTAGTCCTGGTCCCGTACAACCGGGTCGGATCGGGCCTGCACAGTGGCAGGCCGGGTAGCGGGCCGGATAGGCCCGTCCAAGTCCATCCCTGTCTTCAACCCCTTAAACTCCTTACTTTAACTTTATGGTTCCTAGATTTGCAAAAGTGAAATTATAAACTCCTAATTCAACCCCATAAACTCCTTATTTTTTATGATCAATAGTAGAGTAGAAAAGTAAGGCAACCATATAGAATTTTGGAAAACCCATGAGTATAATGCTATTTGTTGCGGTCATTTTTACCTATTTGTGCGGCTATGAGTCGTAGCAATTGGCAGGGCAGCAAATAATAGAAAAACATATTTGCTGCGGTTCAGAACCGCAACACATAGTCATTCATAAAAAATGGGTTTTAAGTTATTGTTGCAGTGGTTTTTAATAATTGAAGTGACATTCGTTGTCATCTCCCTCTTGTTAGGGTTTTGAGGTTTTCCGTTTTCGTCTTCATCGACGAGGAGCAGCAAGGCTAGGAAGGCTAGGAGAGCAGGTGAAGACGGGCTACAATCCGTGGTCAAGAGATCTTCATCAGGGGCGGCCATGTATGTTTGAAGACCTAGGGGCAAAAAGGTAAAATGGGCCTAATCTTACAAAAATTTTAAAACTTTTTTTGTCTAAACTAACATGCATAATAATAATAATAATAATAATTATTATTAAATAAATCAATAATTGTATTAAATATTATAGTATTGGTGGTCCTTATTTAGGAAGAAAACACTTGTGGTCCTATTTGTGCACTTTACTAATGTTTTAGTCTAATTTAAGGAGTTAACTCTAATGATGTGATTATTCTGAATTGTTTCTTTTCGATAAATAAATCATTCTTCTTCTTTGAAATCTCATCTTGAGATTATTCAGAATTCGACTTCATTACACAAAAAAACTTTTTCATTAAACCATTTTTACTTAGCACCGCTTTCTCTAATTTTTTCTTCTTTTTTTTATCCTATCCGGATTCTATCATTTTTATTAATCTTGAAATTAATTAAATTTATCAATTTAATTACAATTGATTTTTTTTTCGTCTAACAAATTAAAAAAATTATAACACCAACACTCAATAGATAACAATCAACAATTAAGAAATCAAACAATCAACTATGAATGAAAATAATTAATAAACTAATCAAATAATCCTATCGACCAATATGCCTCCAAGCCGATTTTTTTATGAAATTTTATGAACATGTTTTTCATCATGTTTATAATATGTCCACAAAATTTTAACTTAAAATTCAATCAGTAAATCATAGATATAAATTATTGAAAAACATTGCGCCAAAATATGTATAAAAAACGCAGTCTTTTTCAATAATTTATGTAACTGACTTATAGATTAAATTAAACTGAACTTTTTTTGACATAATTTAAACATCATAGAGAACATTTTTATAAATTTGCATCAAAAAAATAACTTGGAAGCACCTAAAAAAATTCACCCGAAACATCATTAGTTTAGGGCTGAAAATTCATCCTACTCACACATGTCATAAAGAACTAAACATGGACCTAATTTTTTCCATTTTTTGGGCCAAAGGCCGCCGGCCCCTTGCCCCCCCCCCCCCCCCCCCAGGTCGCCCTTAATCTTCATCTTCATCGGGCAAAGTGAGTGGAACAACACAAGAGAGGTGGGTGCGGTTTGGATTTTTGTGGGCAAAGGACACAAGAAAACATAAGATAGAGTTTTGTTCTGCACCTCTAACATGGATTTCAATGGTAAACCTCAAGAAATAAATTGGCGAGAGAAAATTGACGAGCGCGTGAAGGGTAGAGTTTTAGACAAATTTTCCGGGGGTCAAATTTCTCTTCTCCCATATTGTAACAGTTCGTCCTCTTTCGAGATCACCTCCATGCGAGGAAGCAATTAGGGGAAAGTTCTTATTTTCGTATTATTTTTCCTTTAGCAGTTCTTCTTTTGATATCAGTTCAAGCAGATATGGTTGGAGTATTTTGACTTTGATAGGCAGTGTTTCATTTCCGGGCATTTTAGGCTTATTTTGTGTCTACCTAGGAATGGACTGGAACTGGTCGGCCCAACCCGGTACTGTTTAGTACTGAACCGGACCACCAACCGGGAACGGTACCGGTCCATGGGGCCCGAACCAGGGTAGGGGGCGGGCTATAGGATAGGGAAAAGGGGGACCGGCCGGTCCAGGACCGGTTTGGGTCGGTAACAGCTATAATTTTTTTAAAAAAAATTGATTGGTTTGGCAATATGGTTTGGAAAATGCGCTTGTTTGCTTCCACGCTTGGTTGAAGGCTGAACGCAGAGTTCAAGAACTTAACATCGCCCCCACCCACCACTTCATGGAGGAAACATGAAGTGGAAATAGGAAGATTTGTAGGTATCTTCCACCTTCTTTCTTGGAAGTTGCCAAGAGACACCTTAACATGGAGGCACCTTCTTGGAAAGAGCTCTCCAACAAATAGGTGTGGGAGAAGATATGGAGATAACTAGGAAGCTTGGATGCAACTTCCTCATGTCTCCAAACCAGCCCTATAAATAGAGTGTTCCATTGTTGTTCATACTATCAGTTTAGAAAGTGAGAAAAGTGTGTGAAGAGTGAAATACACTTAGAGTAGAAGTGTATTGGTGAGGATTGGTTTTTTGTAATAGTTGAGTGTGAGAGTTTGCTCCTCCTATTGTAATTCTGTTCTTGATATTGAATAGAAGAATTTTCCAATCCCAACAAGTGGTATCAGAGCGAGGTTGAGTTTCCATACACTGTTTTCTCATTTTCAGATAAATTTCTACAGGTTAGAAAATCGTGATTTTTCAAGTTGCTCGGAATCAGGATCTGATCATACCGTTAGATTCGTCTCGGCGAGACGAGAAATCTGGTATTTTTGGGGATTTTTTTGGCCACCAGAAGAGGCCGTACACGCCGCCGGAAAAATGCCTGCATCATCACTGCGTCATCACGCAGTCCAGAGGAAGAAGACGATCCACGTCAGCTGCCACGTCATCGCCACGTTGGACCACGTCAGCGACACGTGGTGTCGAGTCATCCGCCACGTCATCCACCCGAGCCGCCCGCTGTGAGCCACGTCAGACGCCACGTGGCTACACGTCATCGCCACGTCATTAAGGGAGCAGAGCCACGTCATTCGCCTGCTGGGCTGCAGGCTGGGCTGCTGCTTGAACCGGACCGAACTGGTTCGTGCTTTTGGAGGCCGGTTCACCCGTTTCCAGACCAGTTTTGGACGAGGTCAGACCGGTTCTTACCATTTTCGGTCATTCCGGATCCAACGGTGAGCTCCGTTTGTCCAAATTCGGCTTCAAAAATAAGGTACGAGATATATAGAGCGTTTTATTATGGATAAATCATCGTCGTACACCATGATTGCGCTCACATCCACAAACTACAATATGTGGAAGCCTCGGATGGAGGATTTGCTAAATTTGGGAGATTTAGCGGATCCTCTTGATAATAATGGTGTGAAACCGGATAAAAAGACGGATGAAGAATGGACAAAAATGAATCGAAAAACTGTCGCACAAATTCGACAATGGATAGATCATAGTGTGTTCCACCATGTTGCTCAAGAACAAAGTGCTTACACACTATGGGAGAAGCTTGGTAGCATGTATCAAGCAAAAACCACCCGAAATAAGACGTTACTAATGAGGAGATTAGTAAACCACAAATTACGTGGGGGTATTTCGGTGTCAGAACACACCAGTCAATTCCAGGATCTTGTGAATCAGTTGAGCACCACCGGATGGGTTCTCAAAGATGAAGAGCAGGCGATACTACTCTTGAGTTCTCTACCTGACAGCTGGGAGACTCTTGTTGTCACTCTCAGTAATTCTGCTCCAAATGGGAAGGTGACTATGCAGATGGTCACAGATGCCCTGATGAATGAAGAAGCCCGAAGGAAGGAAGCCGGGACGGAACAATCATATGTCCTCATATCTGAAACTAACAGACGAGGGGGAGGCAGAAATGGAGGAAGAAGTCGAGGTCGAGGTAGAGGTCAAGGTCAAAGTAGAGGAAATTCTCAAGTTCGCGGAAGATCACAAGAGAGAGGTATGTCCTTTGAAAACAATACTTGGTTCGAAGGATATTGCAATTACTGTAGTAATTATGGACATAGGAAAAGAGATTGTAGAAAGTTTCTACGAGAGAAGCCACAGACGAGTCAAAATACTAGCCAAGAAGATGGTGAGACCATGGTTAGTTTGTCATCAGACGTGTGTCTTGTTACACATGGTGAACAAGAATGTTTACACGTAGGCACTCATGATGTTGAGTGGGTGATTGATACAGCCGCATCATTTCACGCCACTCCACACCAGAACTTATTCACAACTTATAAGTCCGGAGACTTTGGAGCTGTGAAGATGGGAAACACCAGTTTCTCGAAGATTGTTGGCATTGGTGATGTGCACATAATAACCAATGTCGGATGCGCACTTGTGTTGAAAGATGTTCGACACGTTCCGGATCTTAGATTGAATCTTATCTCCGGTACAGCTCTGGATCAACAAGGATATCTTAACCGATTCAAAGAACGTACGTGGAAGCTATCTAAAGGTTCCTTGGTTGTTGCAAGAGGCCATATTTGTGGCACTCTTTATAAAACTCATGCAAAGTTGTGTCATCCGAGTCTCAATGCTGTTGAAGAAGAGATATCACCAAACTTGTGGCACCGGAGGTTAGGTCACTTAAGCGTGAAGGGATTGACAACTCTTGCAAAGAAGGAAGTCATTTTCATGGGCAAAGATGTTGCCCTAGATTCATGCGAGCACTGTCTATTTGGGAAACAACACAAGGTTTCCTTCAGTTCTACCAAGAAGAACCATACAGAGTTACTCAGTCTTGTCCACTCTGATGTATGTGGACCCATTGAAGAGGAGTCACTTGGAGGAAGCAGATACTTCGTGACATTCATTGATGATGCATCACGAAAGGTATGGGCCTACTGTTTAAATCGTAAGGATCAAGTGTTTGATCGATTCAAATCATTTCATGCCATGGTAGAAAGAGAAACAGGGAAGAAGCTGAAGTGTCTGCGTTCAGACAATGGAGGAGAGTACACTTCCCGAGAATTCTCAGCATATTGTGCCGCATATGGAATCAGACATGAGAAGACGGTTCCACGAACTCCGCAACACAATGGTGTAGCCGAAAGAATGAATCGGACCATTATGGAGAAAGTTCGTTGCATGTTGAGTCTGGCTAAGCTACCTAAGCCATTTTGGGGTGAAGCTGTGCTGACAGCTTGTTATCTTATAAACAGGTCACCTTCTGTTCCTTTAAACTTTGAAGTGCCAGAGAAGAAATGGTCAGGAAGAGATGTTTCTTACTCTCACTTGAAAGTGTTCGGGTGCAAGGCATTTGCACATGTGTCCAAGGAGTTGAGACAGAAGCTTGATCTCAAGTCAAACCCATGTATCTTCATCGGCTATGGAGATGAAGAATTCAGATACCGGTTGTGGGATCCCGAAGTGAAGAAAGTTATTCGAAGCAGAGATGTTGTATTTCATGAAAACGAGTTTCATGGGTGTGCTCCAATAATCCGCCAACAACATACTCCAGAAGACGAAGTGCCTGTATCATCAAACATTCCTCTCAACGACGAGGAGATGCACGATTCTACTGAACACGAGAGTGATGGTTCAGCAGGTGATGATGATACTCACAGTGATGATATTCCTCAGCAGGGGGAGCCTTCATCTGAAGACGAATCTGAAGGTATTCATGTTCGACGTTCTATGCGAGGCATAGTTCCACAAAGAAAATACTCCACATCCGAATGGATACTTGTTGCCAGCGAGGGGGAGCCAGCGAGCACCGCAGGAACGAGAGAAATAAAGAAAAAGGTGGAGGGGGAGATTTGTAGGTATCTTCCACCTTCTTTCTTGGAAGTTGCCAAGAGACACCTTAACATGGAGGCACCTTCTTGGAAAGAGCTCTCCAACAAATAGGTGTGGGAGAAGATATGGAGATAACTAGGAAGCTTGGATGCAACTTCCTCATGTCTCCAAACCAGCCCTATAAATAGAGTGTTCCGTTGTTGTTCATAGTATCAGTTTAGAAAGTGAGAAAAGTGTGTGAAGAGTGAAATACACTTAGTGTAGAAGTGTATTGGTGAGGATTGGTTTTTTGTAATAGTTGAGTGTGAGAGTTTGCTCCTCCTATTGTAATTCTGTTCTTGATATTGAATAGAAGAATTTTCCAATCCCAACAACCACTTCATGGAGGAAACAACAATCGACAGTGCCGGAGATTCCGACTGATTATTAGGAAATGTATTTAATGCTTTAAATTTTTCTCAATTCTCAATCGTAGTTCATATTTCAAATTAATATACTTTAACTTTTTTATATCTAGCACTTCTTGAATTGATTTTTAAACAAGATTTCAAAAAAAAATCTGACCCGACCCGAGACCCGGTTGGGTAGACCGGCCCGGACCAGTCCCAATGGAATCCCAGGCCGGTACCAAGCCTTAAGCGCAAAATATCATATCGATCAACCATATTTTACACCTAAAGTTTCCAATCCATAGCCTAAAAACTTTATTACGTGGAATAGCCCTCGTAAACCTAAAATATTAAAAATTTTCAATTACTATACATGTATACCATTCAAGAATGACTTGTCTTATAGACAACTTACAACGATTTGAATACATTTATTAAAAAATCAATTAAGAAAATTAATAAGTATTGTTATGTACATGTTTCAAGTAAAATATTTCGCTGCGTCATAGACAAATCTGATGATATAAAATTTTAGTCCAATCTCTCGAGCTGCTTGATGAAATCCCTGCCACATCATAGAAGTTTAAATAGTTAAAACCGCTCAAATATTAGGAACCATCAGATTACTTAATGGTATAAAAACAAAAGGCTGTGTGGAAACGCTCATTTAGTACACTAACTTCTCAAACCGTGTTAGTCAAAGGGAAGCTAGTTGAACCAAATCGCTCATCTAGTTGAACCAAATCTCTGTAAACTGAAGTACCCTTTTTGCAAAAAACAAACCAAAAAACAGGTCCCAATCAAGCGAGTCTAACGGAAGCATTTCAAAACATAAAGACAATAAGACAGACCAAGCATTCAAACAGTCTCGGCATTCTGCAGATCAACTCAATCAAGTGAAGAATTTTGTTCATCACTAATATGTGGCATAGTCTAAAAATTCTAAAAGATAAAAAAGAAACTAAGAAAAAGCAGTACCCTTTTCCAATACCCTTTTTCTAAAAATCACAACTATATTTCGGAGTATGTAGTGAAATCGAGAGGAAAAGAACTAAGTAAACAGTCGTGTAGTCAACCTGAACCAAAAGCAGAAATAAGTAAACAGAAGCCACTTTAGAAAAATCAAGTTGTAGTCAACTAGAGGCCATCATTTATTGCAGAAGCAAGCTCACGGGATATCGGATTGGATTCTCTCACAGTGGTACCAGACTCTCTCTGGATTTGAGTATTCTTTACCAAGGCACAAAGACACAACAATATTCTAGGTCATTATTAAATCAGTAAACTGACACTTGTTTTTTCAATAAGATTTACGCAGTTTATCAAATCACAATTAAACTTGAATCTATTCCTGGATGAGAATACAACTTACTTCAATTATTTAAAACAGTCAAAATCAAAACCAAGTCTTGCTTTGTGGCATCCTAATGTAATAGTTGAATGTAATACTTTCTAAAAATTCAATCAACCACACATTAAAACACTCAATACCCTGCGGAGGCTGAAACGGCGGCGGCGGTGGTACGATATGGAGGGGGTGGTGGGCTGATGCAGTTTCAAGGTGGCGGCGTTGGTCGTAGGCCATCTCCAACAGTTAACACCATTTTTTACGCTAAAATGGTATAAACATCACATCAAACAGTATTTTATCTCCAACAGTTTACACCATTTTCATCACCAAAAAAGAATATTCTCTTTTTATTCTTTTTACTAACTTTTTATCATTCTTCTATTTAAGTATTTAACTATCTTATATTTATACATTAGCCCCTCATTTAATATTTTGACATTTCACACATTATTTCACACATACAAACTAAAATACATCATTTTAATATGTATTTTCACGCATTTCACTAATTAAAACACAATAATCAATATTTCACAAATACAAGCTAAAACCACATAAAATTAAATGTTTCAATAATATTATAATAAATTGTACGTCATTATTAAATTACTACTTAAACTTAAAGCAATAGATTAATTTGTTTCAGATCAGATCAGACCGGATTAGACCAAACTTGGGTAGTTATAAAAATACAAAGAAATCAGACCATGCCACATCAATTCAGACCAGACCAGACCAAATCAGACCGGATCAACAAATTTCAGTCCAAGTAAAATTTCCTAATTTGTTGTTTTAAAAATGGATCAAAACTATAATAACCAAAACTTTGGGTCACATTTGAAAGCAAAAAAAAAACACAAAAAGAGGATGGTGCAAGAAATGGTGTACACCATATATAGCGCAAACCATTCCCCCTCCCCCATTTTGGTGTAATGGTGTCAAGTTTGGTGTTTTGTTGGAGCATTTTTTTGCCAAATACACCATTTTGGTGTTGAAAATGGTGCTTGTTGGAGATGGCCTGATGCGGTTGCGAGCGGTGGCGTTGGTCCATTGTGCGGTTGCGAGGCAAAGGGGTAGGTTGGTCGAGGCGACTGCAAGGCGAAGACGTGGGTCGGAACTGTGTGCGGATGAAGTGGCCGTACCAACTAATTTTGGCTGATTCATAAAAAAAATTAAAATATTTGTTATTAATAAATTAAATAAAAACCTATATGAAAAAACAGTTAATATGATCTCATTTCAACGTTACTTTTTCTGCTTATTACAAATTCAGCGCTCGAAATCAAAAGTTACGTGTTTGAAGAAAAAACTTACGGAGTACCCCTATTAATTTGATTTCTATATTATAACAGACAAAAAATGAGAAGAATTGAATAAAAGGTGTGAAAAACAAAACACTACCAAAAGGATAATGTGAACATCAAAAGGATAAACTCATAAGTGAAAATAAATAAAAGAAACATAAAAATGTCACTACTACAATCAAATTAAGGCAAAACGTTTCAATATTCGAAATAGCACAAAGGGATAATTATTTATAGTAATTTTAACCCAATAATTTATAAATTATAACCATTTAGTCCTAAGTTTAACTTTAGACCTTTAATTGTATTGTGACCTAACATACACAACTAAAGTTTCACACTGCTAGACTAGTTCACTCACTTATGTGTATTTGGTATTTTAGCATAGAAATTAGGAAATTAACCTTGAAACCAGGATTGGAGACTTTAGTGAACAATTGGAGATACTTTGGAAGTCAACTATGGAGAAAAGAAGGTCCACCTTACTTGAAAGATCATTTATGAGGAAGAAAAGTGTGAAGAAATTGATTTTGGCCGCCCAAACAACTATCCACACAATGTATGCAGAGCCGTGTGCACATTGCACATAGTCGTCCACACACCGTGTAGAGAGCCGTGTGCATCTTGAAGGTTGCTGTCATGTGCACACGGCCGTCCACTCACCACGTGCGACTAAAAAATGCCCCAATATAGTATTTTTCCTATTTAAACAAGCTTTAAACCCTTATTTTAGTAGGGAGTGGAGAGAGAAGCTTGGGGACGAATTTCTTAAGGTTTTTTGAACTTTGAATCTTTAATATTCTGGGATTGTTTATAAGTTTCACCTTTTAATTAATGACAATTAATTATTTCTTTCCCAATTCTATTGATTCTTCAATTATGAATTGTGACTAGCTTTAATCTGGCATTTATTGAGTTAATTATGATCTAGGGTTAATTTCTTGATGATTTAGTTGCATGATCTTTATTTCATTTGTGTTTGAATAATTTCACTGGTACATTTTGTAACCTAAAACTGCAATTAGGATTATAATTTCACATAGAATAAATAAAGACAGGTCTAATTTATTCTAGGACACATTAACATACACTTAATCGACCGTCAAGAGATTAGTAACGGTTAGAGAGTCCTAAGTTCGTTCGTTTTGGCAATAATTTAGAAACTTGTTGCATGAGAGATCAGTTTGATTCCCTAAATTATTGTACTCTACGCCGCGAGAGCGGTAAGAGCTTAACATTGACCAGCGTTGCTCATTTGAATAAATTTCATGTGATTAAGCCTGATCAAGCCCTGAAATGTGATTACTCCGGAATCAATCTTTGTTCCCTTTCATCATTAATTAGAAAGAAACTTTAATTTAGCTTAATTTTCACATCGTTTAATTTTCTAAAATCAAATCTCGCATGTTCGCATTTATTTAATTTAATTTAATTATTGAATTTATTTAATGCTTAATTCTCTTTTTCCGTCCATATGGAGACGATACTCATACTTGCACCTTATACATACTAGTACACATATTTTAAGTGTGAGAAAACTCACATCATGATTATTGTGTTGACAAGGCATAAATACGTGGACATGACAATTGTGCCGACATGGCGGATGACAAGGTAGAAGTAACATTATTTGGGAAAAATAAATTTACACATATTGTTTACAAAAAAGTTATAATAGTAAAAAAAATAATTTACTCATATTGTTTACAAAAAAGTTATAATAGTATCATTTATTTGAAAAAATTCGTGTAAAAAATTCAATATAATAAATTAATCAAGCATTTTTATAATCACCCAATCAAGCAAAATTAATTCACTAGCAAAGTTCACACCCATATATTTAACACAAATAAACTAATACCCTTTACAATATTTTTACACTCAATCAGCCACTTCAGCCAATATATTACCAAACACTTTCATTTCAGCACATTCAGCCTTTTCATCCTATTCATCAGCCGTTGCAGCCATTACCAAGCAGGCCCGTAAATGTTTAATTTTGGGCGTCTATAATAATGTGCCGAACTTTTTGTTTAACGGCTTGGGCATAAGCCGAAGAACTCGTTATATCTTAGGGAAAGGTTTCGCTAGTCACAAATACTTTCTTGAGGATAACATGAGTTAGTAATCAGGGCCGGTCCTGGCGCTTTCAAAGCCTAGAGGCGAGTGATATATAATAGGCCTACTTTTTTAAAAGATATTGTAATTTTTTTCTCTACTCTTTTTCTCTTTTTTACTATACCCCATCCAGATTCGTCCAATTTTATTACAAGTACATTTTAAAATTAATAAAATTTTAATTTTTTTGTGGAAGAAATTTTTATACTATCACAAAATCACAAATCAATTTCATAATCAATTTTAACTAGAAAAGCTAAAATGCTTTCGCAATTTCACCATTTGACAAAATGGTACTCCGCGGTTAATACTCCAACAAATTTAAAATATAGAAACTCAGGATCAAACAACAATAGGCTAAAGGGTCAAATAGTCTCTCGAACTAACTTAAAAAGTGCAAATTACCCCTTATATAGGAGGCTCTATCTGGCCGTCGTCATTTAGAGAGGTTCCCGATGGAATTGTTTGATGAAATTTTTTGAATATCTTCTTCATTAAGTCTAGTTTACTCATATCAAATTTCAGATAAATATTCAATCGGGAAGACGGTCAAATGATTTTCTTAAATGTACTGCATTGTTTAAATACACAGTTATCTTCAAAAATTCATTTGGCTGCCTTCCCGGATGAATTTTTAGCTGAAATTTGGTATGAGTAAACTAGACTTAATGAAAAAGATTCCCAAAAAAATTTAATCATAAAATTCCACCGGGAACCACCCTAAATGACGATGGCCGGACAGAGCCTCCTATATAATGGGTGATTTGCACTTTTTAAGTCAGTTCGAAGGCCTATTTGACTCTTTAGCCAACAACAATATGAACAAATTCACAATTTGAATACTTCACGATTCAACAAGGCAATAATCAATAAGTAAATAAACAACAAAAATCTAAATTCGGTAATAAAAAGTAAAAAATTATCAGATCATAACCATTAACTAATAATATAGTATGTAAAAAAAAAGATAACCAAGCATTCAAGCCCAGCTGGTTGCGAGGTTATCGTGTCTAGTGGGAGGTCTCGAGTTCGAAACCTACTAGGCACATAAGGGTTTGAAACTCAATGGACTGAGTTTCAGCTCTGATTACTCCAGACCCCCTGCCCCCCTCCCATAGACTCCCTGGAGTAAAAAAATGTAAAAAAACAGATTGGAGATTTGAGGGTGGTGCACCAAAGGTAGAATAACAGAATTATGGAGATTTAAGTCTCCCGTGTTTTGACAATTTGTTTACTATTCTTCTTACTTGACATAACTGGCTGGATGAAAATACCAGATAGGACCAAAAACTCGACATACTCAGCCTTAATTTAACACATAAATATTGGGCCTACTTTTCTTTTCACTTTTTTGGGCCTAGAGCCATCGCCCCTGCTGCCCCCCCCCCCCCCCCAGGCCGCCCCTGTTAGTAATATATATAGATAGATTATAGCTACATAACAATATACGGAGTAAATAATAGTCACACACAACTTCATCACTTCGAGACTACAATTATTGTTCAGTCTTAGCCCAAGAAAACTCCTTTGAAGGATTGAAAGAAAAATAATCATGCCAAAAAGAAAGAACAAATGCAGCATGTATTCAAGTACATAAACTACATTTGTTTCACCCTTTTAGATGTTTTTACTTGGATTGAAATTTGATGGTCTGGTCTGATATGTTCTGTTTAAGTCTGATCAGGTTTGGTTTGACCTGGTCTACTAAATGTCTGGTTTCTATGTATTTTATAACTATGAAAGTCTGATCTGATCTGTTTAAGTCAGATCTAACCTGGTCTGCGACTGAAAATAGTCCAACTAAAAAACATCCTTAATATTAGCATTCTCAAATCACTGCCCGAAAAGAAAGAAAGAAATTACATTTAATTCACAATGTTCAACATGTTAAGGGAAAGAACTTAGCTTTTTAATAACTCTTGTATGCGAACTAAACTAAATTGTGTAAAGCTATGTTTTCATTCCTTAAATTTATTTATTTTTCATTTATTCTCATTAAAGGATTAACTAATAAAGGGAAAAGGATAAGATAGAGTCTCAAACTTACAAAAAAATGTCACATAAGGCTTTATATAGGAGGTTCTGTCCGGTCGACGACATTTGGAGCGGTTCCCGGTGGAATTTTTCAATGAAACTTTTTGATCATCTTATTCATTAAGTCTAGTTTACTCATACCAAATTTCACCTAAAACGTCAATCGGGAAGGCATTCAAATAAATTCTTGAAGATAAGTGCGCAGTTAAAAGCGCAGTTATTTTCAAGAATTTATTTGAATGCCTTCCTGATTGAAGTTTTATCTGAAATCTGGTATGAGTAAACTAGACTTAATGAATAAGAAGCTCACAGAATTTCATCGAAACAGTCCACTGGAAACCACCCCAAATGGCGTCGGCCGGACAGAATCTCTTATATAAGGTCTTATTTGACATTTTTTTGTAAGTTCGAGACCCTATCTGACTCCTTTCCCACTAATAAAAGATATTTTTCCACTTCTTGCCATAGTAGTACGTAATATGAAATCTATATATTATTAAAAACGCAATAGTGCAGCAATGCAACAACCTTTGGGCGGGAAGACTTCGACAAAAGTTTGGGGCTTTGGGCGGCCGATCTATATAAAAATGTTTTAGCTGCCTTTGGGCGGGAAGACTTCGACAATAGTTTGGGGCTTTGGGCGGCCAATCTATATAAAAATGTTTTATACGGAGTATATGAATAAATATGCCACATGACTGAAAAGAAATTAATGGCACGAGTGATTTCAATGTAATTGCACACAGCTGAAGAGAAAATTCCAAACACAATTAACGAGACAACTGCTTACAATTATTATTACATTCAAAGAATAAAGATGCCATATTAATTTGGGGTTTTGACCTCAATATTACTAAAAAGTGGATAAATGACAAAAAAGTGACCATTTTTTTAAAGTTCCAAAAATGTGACTAATATGCTTTAAACTTACTAAATTACCCCTAATATGCAGTGACTTTATGTTATAGTTACAAGACTAATCACCGTCGCCGTGACATCCGCTACTGTGACCACTCACCGTCGCCGCCGGTGACTACCGCCGTCGGTGAATGTCGCCGCTGACCACAGTGACAACTCTACAGTGACAACTCCACAATGACACCTCCAAAGTGACTCCGATCACAGTGACTTCGGTCACAGTTACTCCGATCACAGTTACTTCGGCTACAGTTATTCCGGTCACCACCGCTCACCACCATCAGCCACCAACCTCAGCCATTAGTCCCCAACCCTACCACACAACCCAAACTCTCCCTTTCAAGTCCAACAAAAAATGGTCTATTTTTGTTTGTCTTTTCGTATTCCAATGTAAATTTAATCCACCAAGGATGTTTCTTAACTAGTCAGGTGGTTTAGTTTGCACAACTAAAACTAAAAATATACTTGATGACGGAGTGAGAATGCTCTGGAATTTCAAAGCGCCGTTTGTGTTTTCCATGAACATTTGTTGCATGGTCGCATTGCATCATCTATGTATTGGTTGTATGTTTCTGTGTGCAATGACCCCGGTCCCTCTCTCTCTATATATACACCCTGCATTTGAACAAGGCCATGCTTGTCTCCCTCTCTGTGTATACACCTTGTGCGGTCATTGACTCGATCCGCCTTCCAAATGATCGAAGATTTAACTATCTCTGTTTGCAGATCAATCAAGTATGAATGTGCAGGTACAATATCCTTATGCATTGCTAACTTAACGGTCGCATGTGCTCTGTTTTTAGCTTCTCCACCGTGAACAAAATTCTGTATTTATATTTTAGGGAATCCTTAGAAAACTGCAACTTATATTAGATTGTCATTCATTAAATTAGTTTGATTAGTTTGATAAGTATACTTTATGTAATTTTATTTGCCATACTTACGTACTCCAAAACAATGAATGCGCAGATCAGCAAATTGTGCTGGTATCGGAAGTGATTAAAGCAAGGTTGCGTGTCAGGGTATGATGCGGATGATGATGACGGTGATCATGTGTAGCGGCGGTCTTGAATCTTCTTCACGTAAATTGAGTTATGAATCAGGATAAATAATCATAAATTATCTGTGACTTGGACCTGTCCAAGAATCATAAAAATATATGCCCTCACGACTTATATGTTAAAATTTCAAATGACAAATAAGTTGAATGTTCAGACCATGTATATTGATTTATTCTTTTTATTTATAGTTATTAGCGAAAGTACGTTACGATCATGAATTATTGGTAATAGTAAAATTTAGCATGTATTGTCTTACTTAAATTAAATCTTTTCAATTATTTCCGGCATGATATAGATTACAAAACCTTAAAATCATCAATGTGATTAAAAAATATATGGGAGCGGCACCTTCTTCAAAATTGTGGCATTTTTCAGGACAAAATGTTAGCCAACTATAATATATATGTTGGTGGGGGTTTAATGTAATCGGGCTTTAAATAAATGTACTTATTTTTATTGTAACTTTGTTAACTACGTAGGTCACAATTAAGTTTCAACTTTTATAACCATTAATTTATATCATACTTTTTCTGTATAATTTAAGAGCAAAATTGGCTGATATATGTTGTGATAAATAAAAATAATGGTTACCTCATTTTTAAATACACGTAACATGTTGAGTTTTACACTTTTTCGGTGTTGTACTTTGACTATATTTAATTTTTTACTTCATTAGAAATATAACTTTTTAAAAATATTGTCAAAATTTTCTCCCTTTAAATCTTTAAAATATGAGTTTTTTACTAATGAGATATATTAATAATTAAATTTGTGTATTCATAGACGTGAAATTTAAAATATTACATTACAAGTAACAAATAATGCAGCATATATTTTTAAAAGTAAGAAGTTAGATTACAATTTACAATAACTAACAAAGAACGCAGTATGTATTACTTAAAAACATCGTGGAAGTGTACTTGATATGGTAAATTATATTACATGAGATGCCACAATTAACCATCAACTTATATTAATCTAGCTTCTGGCCATGAGCAATCCGCTTAAATGAAATGAATGAGATGCATAAGTTTTATGACTTCTGAAATTTCCTGGACAGTAGCTAAGTAGCCTATTCAAATGGTGCCAATTAAGAATAAATGCCTTAAACTACTCCCATGCAAAGCTAGAATATGGTGCTGGAAGGAGATTATTGGAGAGGTTTTATGTTTTTGAGTTACAAGTTAAGTCTTTGAAAATTTGTGTTGGTGGTAGTGGTGGTGGTGGTAGTGGTGGTGGTGGTGGTGGTGGTGGTAGTAGTGGTGGTGGTGGTAGTGATGGTGGTGGTAGTGGTGGTGGTGGTGGTAGTGGTGGTGGTAGTGGTGGTGGTGGTAGTGGTGGTGGTGGTCATAAATAGGACTAAAATTAAGTTGATGTAATTAAATAGGATCTACTTCTTTTTAATCCATAAATATGACTCAATTAATGTGTTCAGACTTATTTACCCCGCTAGTATCTCTTCCTCCTATCACATCTCTTCTCGACAACCTCTTTCTATGCTGACATCGTTTTCTCCTCCCAACGAAGCATAAAATAGAACATGAGACATATGAGCCTAAGGCGACGCTGCAGCTACGAAAACTTATGGCAGAGATTAACTTTAGGAACTTCAATCGCCTGAAAACAAAGGCCGCCTAGAACTTACCTCATCGCCAGACGCCCGCCGGACTGGATGGAGGAGCTGAGGCATAGCAACACTAGAGAGAAGACCCTCCGCCGCCGCCGGCACAACGAAGTACACACAACAGTGTGGCAGTCCCAGCGAAAACCCCTGATTATTGGTGAAGCTTCTTCTTTGTGGATCTGCGATCAATTGAGGCTGCAAATATTTTTTGATGTAGATAATCATGGAGATTCCTCGAGTGAACACACAGAACAACTCTAGGGACGTGTTTCATTTGCTGCTAAAGTCATAATTATGTTAGTAAGATAAGTGGAGTTAACACACAAACTGCTTGCAAAGTTGCTTACTAATCAAAACAAGTGTTTTAAATGTTGATTTTTAAGCATACCACCCCATGATAACAACCGTAGTGTGTGGATAGAATTGAATTTTTTTACCAAGCTATGGCGCTTTTTTTAGAAAAAATCCTTTTATACACCTTCTTATACACATCAGTATACCTCCGTGTCTGTGAGAGTTGTTTTTGTCTGTGAATCTCAACTGACAGACAAAAATTGACTTGTTTTGTCTGTAAAATTTTCCTCATACAAAACAAGCCGGTTTTGTCTGTGAATTGGAATTCACAGACAAAAAAAATCTTATATATACAGAGGTGTACTGGTGTGTATAAGAACGTGTGCATCAATAAAAAAAATTTTAACCTGCCGCTTACGGAGTATGTTGTTCGGTAAATTGCTGTGTTCTCACTAGTGTCTATATTAGCCTCGTAGGTTTATACGGAGTGCTCCTTAATTTGGTACAATCATTCAATGTAAGAGGAATGGTTAAACAAGCTAGACTACCCGCACGGGTAGCTCAGTTGGTTCAGTGGTGGGAAATTTGGACCAAGTAACCAAGGTTCGAAACCCGCAGCGACCGTGTGGAGGTCACAGAACCTGAAATAAGGTTGGGTCTGTGGTGCGCACGGGAAAAAACCTACCATCATTAGACTGACTAAGTCACCGTGATTAACATCCTCCCAAAAATCATGTCAGGTCAGAGTATGGGGGCTCATGGGGTGGGAGATTCCACCTTTTTTGGACCAAGTTAAACAAGCTAGACTGGTAGATCGAGTGACCTCAATGGATCGTACACCTAAAATTTCCCTTTATTCGTGATGTCATAAGATCATTATTGAGATGAATGAATTTAGTAGGTTCCTGGTCCTTGTCCCATTCGACTTTAATTTGTTAACTTCCATTATTTCTATAGTAAATCATCCATAGTTTATCTGTTTTTTTCCCACTTCTCACATATTCTTGACTATCAACTTTATCTCAAATGTTTTGTAAATTCAACAATTTTTAACAACTATATTAAAGTTAATTCTCCATATTGATAATTAATTTAATTTTAATAATTAAAATTTACATTTTCAAAAAGTACATTAAAATCTCTATGAGGTTGCAAAATCCAAATTAAAAACTAATTAAGAATTGATATCCTAATTAAATGAATACAATGAATTTATTTGATACAAAAAATCAAATTTGTAGCTCAATTTGATATGTATGGAATACTTTTTATTTTTCTTATTTCATACTACCTCGGTCACATAAAACTTGACTAAATTTTCTTTTTTGAGTGTCCAAAAAACTTTGTCAGTACTATTTAAATTAACAAAAATATGGCTAGAGTTATTTATCTTTTTTCCGCACAAATTTCACTTATATAGTTTTTACTTTACTACTACGTAATCTTTTACGTGCAAATCAACTTTTGTCAAGTTATATGGGAGGGAAAGAGTACTTAATACCTCAAGGCCTTCCAAGCCCCGACCCAACAAGACATTTGAAAGGATTTAAGAAATGGTGATCCAATTGTCCTAGCGACAGTAAACCTTATAATCATGCGCATCAAAGATCTAATTATATACACATGAGCAGTAATTTCTACACGGTACTAGTTTCAAACATATGTCAAGGTTCTAATGATTCCACCACTCAACTAACTGAGTTGGTAATGGCACTGAACACCATATCCGGGGGAGCTAATATTGTGTTTGTCGCGTACTTAAGTTTGACAGTTTTACCGCTACCAACATCGTGTATCACATGGGGGAAGGGAGGGCTGAGACGTCATGTCCAAAATAAAAGGAGAAAACAGCTAATAGAGGAGAAGGAGAAAACAGCTAATAGAGGAGGTGATTCCGTACTTATGTGAAATTATGTCCTCACATTTGGCTATTTAAAGCTCTGCTTTTGGCCAGCTCTGCTGCTGCCTATGAAAAGAGCTCCCACGGTTCATAACTTTTCTAACACTTTCCCTTTCTTTTTTCTTTCCCAATTGGAAAGGGATCGAAATGGGAAGAGCCCCCTGCTGTTCCAAACAGGGCTTGAAGAAAGGCCCATGGTCTTCCAAAGAAGATTCACTTCTCACTCTTCACATCCAACAACATGGTGAAGGCCAATGGAGATCTTTGCCCAAAAAAGCTGGTACAACCTCTTGTCCAGTTAAATTATCTCATCTTTATTTTTCATTCATTTTCGTAATAAATTTAATATTAACAAAGTTATTTCTTAATAAGCCATCAGCTCCTTAAGAATCTTCATCCACTACATTGAAAATATTGAGTTTTTGGGACATTCTGAAACAGGGTTGCTCAGATGTGGGAAGAGTTGCAGGCTTAGATGGATGAACTACCTCAGGCCAGGAATCAAGCGAGGGAACTTCACCGGAGACGAGGAGGATCTGATCGTACGGCTGCATTCTCTCCTCGGAAATAGGTGGTCCCTCATTGCCGGAAGGCTGCCTGGCCGGACCGACAACGAGATCAAGAACTACTGGAACACCCATCTCTTCAAGAAGCTGAAGAGCTCCGGCATCGAACCAAAACGGCGGCCCGCTGGGAAAGATTCTTCCCGGAAAAAACAACATGCGGCAGCAAAAGAAGACGATAACAAGGCAAAGAATAAGAAGGAAAAGATATCATTAGAAAGGGACATTGAGATGAAGGAGTCTTGTAAGGGCAAAGTTTTGTACGCTCCGAAGCCGATCCGGCCGTCGTCGGTGTCGTCCCTTTCGAGGAACGGCAGCCTCGAGGATGTAGCCGGAACCGTTTCGTCCAGTTCTTCCGGGCAGGGAGAAAACAGGGCGTTTATCCCCTGTCATTTTTATGAGCCCCGTCCGGAAGATTTTTGTGACGGCATCCTGGACGTCTGCGGTGATGTGTCGCCGCCGCAATGCCCGACGCTCGGCTGCGATGACGGTTTGCTAGATAAGGTGTATGAGGAGTATCTGCAACTTCTTTCGGAGAATTGTTTTCTTGAGGATGGCATTTGCGACTGGTCACCGGAAAATGTTGCAGCGTAATGTACTAATAACTCGCCGACGACAGTAGCCGCGCGCTTCCACAGTCAATAGTGTAAAATTGTACCCTTTGTATAAAATAAAATTGAAAAGCAGGAAAAACTGAAAAAGAATTGGCATCTCACTTGTCTTTACTCTTCTATGATCTTATTTTTTCTCGTTTATAGTTAACTTTTTTAACTACCCCATTCCGGTCGTTTGTACGTTTTTACTTTTTAGCTCTAGTTTCATACTAGTATTCAATTTTTTTTTTTGATAATTCAGGTGTCGGGGCTTACGCTCTTATAATCCCGAAGTCTATGAACTACCCTTCAAAGCTCCTAGACAGTTAAGTCCGGATCTGATCACAGTCGGCCTCGTCAGTCCGGATCTGAACTACCCCAAATGACGAATCCAGCAGGACTTACATCACCTTTCAGGTTGCTCCTCCCACCACACGAGCCCGCTATCTTCATTACTTTCCTCTCCCTTCTCAGCCGCTGAGCAACTTCGTGAAGGTAGGAAGAATCATTGAGAGCAAGACCTCCCTCCTCTCCCCTAAATGTGCCTAGCGGGATTTGAACCCGAGACCTCCGCTAGGACACAGTAACCTTCCACCCACTGAGCTGGAATGGTTGATTTCATATTCAATTATTAAGAGCCTCTTTGGTGACCGTGTTTTCTAGTTAAGAGCGTATTCACTTACTTTTTAACCAAATACATAACTTTTGATTTAGTTGAATTGTGTAATACGTAGTAATAAGAAAAAGTGATTTTGAAGTTATTTTTCTGATTGTATTAATTGAAGTTAGTGTAGAGAATCATTTTAACTATGTTTTCATACGAGTATAATTTTTTTTCAATTTATAAATAAAAACTATTTTAAGTATAGTTTTTTTAATAAATCAACAGAATTAATAAATTCAGTCACTTTAATCAGAACTTTATAAATTTCAGCAAAATGAATCTGAACTAATTTTAGTGTAACCATTACACTAAAATTAGAAATACTAATAATTGAAGTATGGAACTAATAATTGAGAAGAGACGACTATTTGAATATTTGATGATGAGTTTTAAAGAGAAGTTAATGTCGTAATCGCAGGACCGCTCATTTTTGTTTGTTTGTTTCCTCAAAACGGTGATAGCGCATTCAAGATTTCTTTTCTCCACTTGGACACTATTCAAAAATGTTGTTCTAACGTATACCAATTTTTATATCTACCATGTTTGTGCAAATTTTTTTGTCTGTGAATTCTTTTCACAGGCAAAATATGTCTGTGCAAATTTTGCACAGACAAAATAAAATATATTTTGTGTGTGAACTGGATTCACAAACAAAAAAAACTTCACAGATATGATAAGTATAAGATCGGTATAAGGGTGAGTACAACAAGAATGATTGGACACTATAGGGACTTTGTTGAGTTATATAATATCTCTGTTCCTATTATAACTTCCAAATAGGTTTATCACACAATTTAAGATAGTGTGTATTGTGTGGTGGAGAGTTGTGCAGATGAGAGAGAAATGTGTAAGAAATGTTGTGAACCACAAATTCTTTACCAAAAAAAGAAAATGGAAGTTTTAATTGGAATAGATGAAAAAGGAAAGATGAAAGATATAATAGGAACAGAGGGAGTATATGTCAATAATAAGTACATGTGTGTATATATAATTTGAGTTCTAATACAAAGTATTCTCAGCTCTCATGTAAAGTGTAAATGGATTCTGTGTTTCCACAGTGTAAAATCAATAGCTAATAAGGGCGTGTTTGGATTTATTTCTTAAAAATGTTTCTGCTTTTTCTGATAGCAAAAACTGATACTTCTGAGAACTCCAAAATGTTTCTAGAAGCAGTTTTTTAGAAGCTGGGGAAGACCGTTCGACTTCCGAAAACTGATTCTAATTCAACTTCTGCTTTTAGAATAGAAACAAAAGCAGAACAAGAATAAATTCCAAACACCTCTTAATACCCCCATGCATAGCAAGATTTGTGCACTAAGATTGTACATAATTCCTACAAAAAGCAGCAATTACGTATAAACATTAATGGTAGTATACATTTCTGAAATAAATCACTTTATAATTAATCTTTCATTCTCAAAACCCAAAGATGGTAAGTTGCATGCATTTCAAATGCAGAAGTGAAACATATGTGCACTGCATACTAAAGTTACAAGATGTGTATTATATATTGATAATTTGATATATATTTATATAGTGTCTGGATAAGTTACATTAGAGCTTCGTGTTAGTAAAATATATCATTAGTGGTTGATGTGTTCCATTTTACCATGACATTTTAGAAGTTCATAAAATTCATTTAAGTAGGATGAATGTGCATTCTAGAGTTTTGTATGTCGTGTCTTATCCTTATGACATGCATATGAAAATCATAAGGTTACTAGATGCATAATATATGTGAAACAAGTTCTAAATGACAAAAAAACACAACTACAATTTGGATACTAAATATTATAAGAATTCCGCATAAACATGAAATTGATGGTATCAAGTGAAGACGGAAAACGTTAGAATGTGATATGTCCCATTAAGACAAAAAAATCCGATTTGACGGGGATGGCTACTAGGTGCATAATATATGTGAAACAAGTTCTAAATGACAAAAAAACACAACTACAATTTAGATGTTGTTCTATTCTTATTGTTATAGCTTATTTATTATTCTTATTTTATTCAGATCATATCACAAAGATTCAGATCAGATTACAAACATCCAGATTATAACATAAACATTCATATCATAAAATTCCAGAGATAATTTATTACTTTTATTATTATTAAAAAATGTTATCGGGGAATCATTTAAGAGGTTTAGTTCAAAAAAAATTCACATGTATACTCAATATCAAATTTGAAATGAATCTCATAGTTAATACTTTTTACGTAGTATATTTTAAATATTAAGCTTAAAATAAATATACACACTTATTTAAAAAATATTTACATACATATTTAATTATGACTAGAGTAAAAGTAATTTACAAAATTGTGACATCTTAATTGTATTGACTCTTTACAAAATAGTAACTTTAACATATGACCATTTTTTACACTTAAATAATCATGACATTATACTCATAGTAATGTATTTTTTACCTACGAAAGTTACTCTTGACGCTTATTAGTAGTTATTTTTCAACTAAGAAGACTTGAAAAGTACAGCTGCATTTGGGAAATACGTTTACAAAATTATTTGGATAGTCATCAAATGATTTTTGCAAGATAACTGCGCCAGAATATATATATAAAACGCAGTTATCTTTCAAAAATTATTTGATGACCTTCCTGATTGAATATTTTGATCAAATTTGGTATGGATGAACTAGACTAGATGAAGATCATATCATTAAAATTTCATTAAAAAATTCCACCGAGAAGGTCCCCAAAAGCCGTCGGCCGAACGGCGGTTCCGATCAGGAAGGCCTGACATGAGTATTTCTCTCTCTCTCTCTCTCTATATATATATATATATATATATATATAAGGTGAAAGAACCTGCAAGGGTAGCTCAGTTTGTTGAGTGGTGAAAAATTTGGAACAATGATCAAAGTTCGAAATCTGCAGCGGTCGTACAGAGATTACAACTCCTGCGTTCTGAGTTGGACCTCTGATGCGCATGAATACAACATCTATAATTATTAGGTTGACTGAGTATCCGTGACTTATTAGATGAGCGATTCAACCTTTTTGAACAACAACAATATATAAGGTGAAAGAATAATTAGGCATATGCTTTCGTGGTAATGAACTAAAGACCCAATTATTCAAATCTAGCGTATTCACCAATGATAGCTCTTTTGACTTGGCTTGGCGACATGAAGTTCACTATCAATCAATCATCTACTTCTTATTACTCCCATTAAATTCCATGGGCCCGAAATATGATTATATTCTACGTACATTATTTAACTAGTACCTCCGTCCAAGAAGATTGGAACAAGAGAAGGTAACATAATTATTAAGAAAAATGAGTTTGTGTAATTGATATTAAATTGATAAAGTAAGAATAAAGTAAGAATGATTTAGAGTCATACAATCTTTATCAAATTTGATATGAGATAATCTTAGTGGGACTTCTCGAAAAGGTAAAATGGGGCAATCTTAGCGAAACGGAGGAAGTATTTTATATCCCATTATATTATTCACATATGTGTTCCCTCCGGTCCTAAATAAACTTCACACTTTCCTTTTTTGGTAGGTCCAAAATAAACTTCACACTTCTTCTTTCTTCCTTATTTGGCAAATTATCTACACCAAAACAGTGACAAACAGTGCCAAATATTGTCACAATAATGTACTCTACAGTAAAGTCGAATTTATTTCATTAATTTTTATGAAGTCAAAGTGTAAAATTTATTTAGGACCGAAGAGTATATTCTTTGTCAAGCATACCTTGGTTTTAGTTTGCGCCTCTACAGACAAATTTAGTGTTTTAGTGTAGAAGATATACCGAGTATATGAAGACTTGTAATTTATTCACAAAGACATTTATAGCGTGTAAAAATATTCAAAGTATATTTGGTGATCTCTATTTTTGACTTATTAACTTTATCAACTAAAAATGAAACATTTTATTTTGTGTGTTAAAAATGTATAATAATCAAAATAAGTAAACTTGAAGTTATTTTTCTGGTTGAAGTTACCTAGTTTGTAGTGCATCATTTTAACTATTTTTCGTATATATTTTTATTTATTTATTAACATGATACTCCGTGTATTTTAGGGGATATCCTAAATACGACTAAATAAAACTTTAATTGCACGAATTGCAGTATAATTTTAAAATTCCATAAATAAGACTAGCTTTTTAATTCTACCCTTCCTTTTTTTAATACAACTCATATTTCATTAGTAACTAGAACATAAAAGTAATAACATAACTTTATTTATAATAAAAGTGTAAAAACAACGAACATAAATATAAATAAAATTAATAAAAAATAAAAAATCTAAAACTATAAAATTAAAAAACTTAAAATATTAAACAAAATGAAAAAAATGTGGACCTCTGTTGCCGCCTCAACAAGCTCCTAGTACCACCAGATCCGACCACCGGAAAAAGTGCCAACATGTGTTAGTAATCTCATCTTTGTGACAGTTTTCGAGAAAATTTAAGCATTTTCAAAGAGTTAAAAATGCCATCTTCATGGCATTTTCAGAGAAAATGTTCCAGTTTTTATACAAAATGACATTTTTTCATTGATCGCAGCAGGCATTGCTGGGAGGTGGCCGAGGCTGCGACAAAGGTCTCCATACTTTTTATATGTCTAATGTGTTTTATCTATTTTTTTATTTTAATTTTTATTTTATTTTTTTAAAAACATAATTTCTACTCCCTCCGTTCTCCATTAGTTGTCCCTATAGGGTTTGGCACAAATTTTAAGAAGGAAATAATAGGGGTAAGATTAAAGGTATAATGAATTGTGTTTAAATGAAAAATTAGGAAAGAGAATAGATTAATAAAGGTAATTAAGTTTGTGGATGAGGAAGGAAAGAGAAATGAGTAATAGAGGAAAGAGAAAAGAGAACGACTAAAAGAGGAAATAGAATAAATGAATGCTACTCCCTATTACAACCATGCGGCACTACTACAACAACTTAGAGTTGCCGCCCAAAGCTTGTCCACATTAGCCAAAATCTACATTTCCCTCCAAAAATTAAAAAATGCACATTGCTATATAAGGAATGCATATCTCTTTTCAGCCTTCTTCTGCCCTGCACATTTCCTTTTCAGTTTCCCTTTTAGGGTTTCTTTTTGTAGTTGTCCTCCTACACGTGTTGTTGACGTGATGACCACACCACCTTTTGATGGTTTTGCTTATTGTATTGCTAGAGAAGAAATGATGATGATTGAGTAAGGAATCTTCGAAGAAGGTGCTGGTGAAATGGATTCGGAAGATGTTGACCCTTCACCCAACACAAATGGATCTGTACCTACGAACAAATATGTGTTACTCATAAATTCACAACGAAAGACAATAACAGAAGAATTACTAGCTAAATCAAGTGCATGTTCATTCACAAAAGCTTTAAGTTGTAAAAGAGGAGTACTTAAAGAGGTAGCCAACAATCACAGTGTTTTGACCAAGACCATAGGCAGAATTTGGGCAACAACTAAACTGCAAGTTGAACAACGACACGCAATTAATACAGACCATAAAAGGAGTGGAAAGTGCGGGAGGAAAAGTGTACCAATTGATTTAGAAGCAATATGTGCCATTCCAAAGAGCAAAAGGATCACTTTGAGAAGCTTAGCAGCTTGTCTTAAGTTAAGTGTTTCAAAAGTGCATAATTTACTAAGTACTGGTACAATAAGGGCACACACCAATGCAATCAAACCTGCTTTATCCGACAAAAATAAACTGGAAAGATTGAAGTGGTCTATGTGTCACATAATTCCTAGAATAGTGGATGAACCCCCACAGTTTTCAAACATGGTCAATGTCATACATGTGGATGAAAAATGATTCTTTATGAGCCAAATAACCAAACGCTACTATCTTTTGTCCTTAGAGGAAGATCCTCATAGAAGTTGTCAAAGTAAAAGGTTTATCAACAAGGTTATGTTTTTTGCAGACATTGTGAGACCATGGATCAATCTGAATGGATCAATACAATGGGATGGGAAAATAGGAATTTTCCCTTTCACATAACATGTGGCAGCAATTAGAAACAACAAAAATCAAAGTGCAGGATGTATGTAACTAAAGGCAACCTCATCTATTACGAAAGAAGTCATCAGAAATGCATTTCTCACAGAATTGATTCCATCAATCAAACAAAAATGGCTAGCCAATCCATGTAAAACAATATGGATACAACAAGACAATGCAAAGCCTCACATTGATATAAATGATGTAGTATTTAAACTTGCAGGTACAATGGATGGGTGGGATATACAATTGGTTTGTCAGCCACCAAATTCCCTTGATCTAAATATCTTAGATTTGGGTTTCTTTAGGACTGTGCAAGCAATTCAACACCAAAAATTTCCAACTACAGTTGAAGAATTGGTAGTGATAGTTAAAGATGCATATGCAGAATTTGCACCACATAAGATAAATCACAATTTGGTTCAATTACAATCTGTAATGGTAGAGATTTTGAAATGCAAAGGAGGCAACACCTGCAAAAGCCCTCACATGGGAAAAGCAAGTTTGAAAAAAGGGGACTTCTACCAAGTACTCTGGTAGTTGATAATCAATTGATTTCAAAATTGTTGCTTATTTAAATGATGCTATGAAGGAAGACAATCAGCCAATGATTGGTCACCAGGTTTGAAAGTTGCAATTTCCCATCCTAGGTATGTATAGGCATGTAATCTGTATTATGCATTGCAAGGTTATTTAACTGATGTAGTGAAGGAACTACAAAATTTTGAGTTTTAACTTTTGCCCAATTCAGTTAATGTGCAATGCATTGTAAACTTTTGACTTTTGTCAAACCAAGATAATAAAATGCATATGTTTATTCATCATTTGACTTCCTTCTTGTATTTCTCAGATATTGTAGTTGTACGCAATATCATCATTGAAAGGGACACAAACCAGATCACATGACACAATAGCAGATCACATAAATGTGTCATCACAACTATACGAACACAATTTTAAATAAGAATCAAATGTCATCACACACATGTGTCCTCACTGACATACTAACAAAATGTCAGATAACAAACAAATGTCATCACACACAAGTTCAGATCACAAACAAGTGTCATCACAGAAATGCTCACACAATCTGAGATGACACATATATGTCATCACAGATATGCTAGCCAAATCCCAGATCAAAGTTGTGTCATCACAACCATATTAACAAAATGTCAGATAACAAACAAGTGTCATCACACACAAGCTCACACAAGCTCAAATCACAAACAAGTGTCATCACACCTTATCAACACAAGCTCAGATCATAAACAAGTGTCATCACAGAAATGTTCACACAATCCGAGATGACACATATGTGTCATCAAAGATATGCTCGCCAAACTCAGATCAAAGTTGTGTCATCACAACCATATCAACAAAATCTCAGATAACAAACAAGTGTCATCACACACAAGCTCACACAAGCTCAGATCACAAACAAATGTCATCGCACCTTATCAACACAATCTCAGATCACAAACAAGTGTCATCACAAAAATGCTCACACAATATGAGATGACACATATGTGTCATCACAGATATGCTAGCCAAATCTCAGAACAAAGTTGTGTCATCACAACCTTATCAACACAAGCTCAGATCACAAACAAGTGTCATCACATAAATGCTCACATAATCTCAGATCACATACATGTGTCACAACAGATAATCTAGCCAAATCTCAGAACAAAATTGCATCATCGCAGCCAAATCAACACAAATTCAGATCACAACAAGTGTACTCACAGATATCCAAACACAATCTTAAATAAAAAACAAGTGTCATCACACACATGCTCACACAAGCTCAGATTAGAAATATGTGTCATCACAGATATGGTAGCCAAATATTAGATCTCAAAGGTGTCATCACAGCCATATGAACACAATCTCAGATCAAAGAGGTATGATTAATGAAAGAGAATAATTATTTCTATAAAAAAATTATCAATTAATTCAAAAAGCAGTGTCGGAAACCAAAAAAATCAAAGAGCAACACAACAGATAATACATTACAGATTGTTTATTCTCAGGAATAAGAAAATCTTACTGTCACACAATAGTAAAGAAATACAGAGAATAGATGCCTTATCGGACACTGCATGTCCATTCTCGCCACTTAAAAACTATCCACATCTCTGTTAGTCTTCATCAACGCCTTTTCAGACGCAGATCCGACCTTCACCTGGGGAAGTATTATTTTCAACATCACCTCTGCACCTCGACAGACGGCTTGAAGGTGCCTTTCTTCATTTGTCATCGTATCAAGTACATCAAAGTAAGGGGCAGGCGTATCACGCACATGCAAGTATGGATCAGTAAGTTGGTCTGGCGTATCCGACATATCGACGTAAGGATCTGTAAGTTTGTGTGGCGTATCAAACACAGACATATAGTGTTGGGCAAAATCGCGTGTCTGATATTCCATGTGCAGAGAAAGTAATGAGATTAATTGAAGAAGGTATGACAAGAGGTTGATGATGAGGAAGACGAACCGTGATAGAATGAGAGAGGTTTAACGGTGGAGAAGTAAATGGGTAGCGGAAGAGGTTAATCGGTGGAGAAGTAAATGAGTAGAGGTGGGGCATTAACGAGGAGAGTAATTAATGTAGTGGGTGGAGAATTAAATTCGTTTAGATTAAAGGAGAGTAAATGAGGGTAAAATAAGTGAAGGTAAAAATGTATTTGCACTGCAAAAACTTACTAAAATTAGAAAGGGGGGCAAATTATTCAAGAACAACCAAAAATGGAAAGTGGGATAAGTATTGGAGAACGGATGAAGTATTAATTTATTATTTTATTGAATTTTTTATAAATTAAAATATTTTTAACGTTTTTTGTTTTTGACTTTTTATTATAAATTAAAATATGATTATCCTATTAAGTTGTGGTAGGGATAGAATAGGAAGATAGAGTATACTTTAGTCCTATTTTGGGGAGATAAATAACATAATCCTATTTGTACATTTAGAGTTTATTTGAGTCCTATTTAGGGCCATTTTACTTATATTTTCAATACTCCGTATAGTTTTTCCATAATTTAGCATGTTCAACCAATTCAGCTTGATGGAGTATATTGTTATACCCCAAGGGTATCAACATTTATGATAAAGGATCTCCAAAATTAACTAAGGCAATTCCGGCCGAGGTCGAGATCACCGAGTTGAGCTCGAAATCAGTTCTCATATCATCAAGATAAGTACAAAACTGCACTTGAGGCTGAGGCCGATCCTCGTCGAGGTTGGTGACATTTCGAGCACTACAGCCAAGCTACAGGCCAACTACCGTACTACGAGCTTGAAAGATTTACAAAGGAATTACTACTTCACATTATGAGCTGAAGTTATTTACCTCTTGGCTAATACGCTACATTTGAGCTCGACCTTGTACAACCGAGTTCAAAACCTCGTACAAAGATTGTGGACTTGGACATTTCAGCACTTGAATTTCACAAACATTCAGGATTACATAACTACATGACAGTTGTCCCTGGGCTGATGTCGCCTAATCCAGTTACACATGCCATAGGCCTGGGATTTTGGAACCGGGAACCAAAAAACTGACCAGAACTGAACCGTTATGTCTAAGTTCGCTTCGGTTCCTATTTATATGGTCAAAAAAGTTATCGGTTCAGTTCCTATTGTATAATATCGATTCGGTTCCCGGTTAGTTAAAAAAAATTACTGGAACTAAACCGGTATGTCTCGGTTCGGTTCGGTTCCTATTTATATGGTCAAAAAAGTTATCGATTGGGTTCCTATTGTATAATACCGGTTCAATTCCCAGTTAGTTTAAAAAATATGATGGTAGAACCGACAGAGAATCGTTAACTACTAGCTAGTAGGTTATGGGTTATTCGTTATCCCACTTTCCCACTTATACTACCTCGTAGTATTATATTATATATATTCGTATAACCGTATTCCATAGTACTTGACTTACTTATTAGTTACTATTATATTAAAAAACATATACGAAGTATTACCCATATATTAAATAAAATTAGACATAAAATGATAAAAATATTAAAACAATACTGCTCGGAGTCTCCACTGGTCACGTCTCAAAGAGAAGAGAAGTGGAAAACCAGCAAAACCCATAGCCATCTCGATCATCTGCTATTCTTATCTTTCAGATTCACCCCTCTCATTGATTTTCATGGCTTCCTCAAAGAAGATATCATAGATAGGAGGTAAACATCTCTTATTTTTGTTATCTGCGGTTCTTTAACTCGAGTTTTCGAAGCTTGTGGTCAAATCATCACAAAAATAAATTAGCTCATGCCTTGTTGTTCTTGCCAGTGACTTTTTTCATGTGTTGTCTCCTGCTAAGACTGAAGCTCCTATTCGTGCTAGTTATCCCACATTCCTTGTTCCCTCCCTGTGTCCATTGGCCCTCCTTTAAAGAGCGAAGAAAATGTAAAAGCTCGGTATGTGAATTTCAAGCTATCTCACTTCGTCATTTCTCTTTCAAAGATTCTAACCATTATAGTATTTGTTTTTCCATAGGGGATTTATCGATTCTATCTCTTCAACAAAAAGTTGTGTTAGTTTCATGAATAATAACTTACCTGGTATGTTATATATAATTAACTAATTAAGCATAATATTTAAAACAACTTAAATTATTTAAATTAACGACTTGTTTTAGTCACTAAGTACACATGCCTTATTACTGAAAGACCTTATATTAGACCCATCTTTGATGGACTCGTGTAAATGTTGAAAACTAGACCATATATCTTTAAGAAACAAATTAAACATTGCTTTATAAGAACTTCCATATACTGTAATTAATATTGCACTTCACTGTTTTAGTTGATAAATGTAATTATGATTGTTTAATTGTTTTTTATGTGTTTATTATAGATCAAATGGATAGCAATTCTGCAAAATCTATTGCAGTTCAATCAAATGAGCCACCAAAAGTGAAGTCAAGAAAGAGGAAGAGAACTGAAGCTAAGGTGGAGAGAAAAAAACGATCATGGGTATGGGCGCACTACAACACAGAAACAAAGCCTTTGATGAAAGAGAATGAAAGTGGTGTACAGGTAAAAGTTGGTCATACTCAAATATCTGCGTGCAAGTATTGCTCTACTAAAATTGCTTCCGATTCAACCAAAAACGGGACTAGCACACTACAAAAACACTTAGAACAACACTGTCCCGAGCACCCTAGTTGTGTTAAGAACATAGGAACAGGTCAAAAGCGCTTTGTTACTAGCATAAATGGGGAAGATGTTATTGTTGCTCACTGGAGTAAAAAAAAATTGCACTAAAGCGGCTGTAGAAATGATTGTTATAGATGAAATGCCATTTAGTGCAATAGAGAAGAAGGGTTTAGGGGATTTTGCAAAATTGAAATTCCTAAGTGGAAAAGTCCGTGTAGAAAAATAGTGGTGAAGATGTTTTTAAGAATGTATAACATCATGAAAGAAGATTTGAGATCACATCTTAAAAATCGTTGTGTTAGCTTAACAACTTATACGTGGACCTCACTCCAAAACATAAACTACATGGTAGTCACTACACATTTTATTGATAGTAGTTGGATTATGCATAAGAGAATTCTTAACTTCTGTGTCATTGCAAATCATCAAGGCTTGACAATAGGAAAACTTTTGGAAAAAAGTGTGCAAGATTGGTCAATTATGAAGCTTTTGACATTTTCTGTGGATAACACATCTTCTAACAAAGTTGCATTGGATTACATTAACAGGGAATTGAATAATGGTAACAAACAACATGTCCTTGGTGGAAAATATCTACATGTTAGGTGTTTAGCTCATATTGTGAATCTTATTGTGAAATCTGGTTTGAAGTGCATGGAGAAATCAGTTGTTTCAATCAGGAATGCAGTGAAATATGTAAGAAGCTCACCAGCTAGATATGAAGCTTTTAAGGAATGTGTTAAGAAAAAGGAGTTAGCTTAGATATCAAAAAAGTGTGTGTGCTTGACGTGCCAACAAGGTGGAATTCCACCTACATAATGCTTGAGACAGCACTAGAGCTCAAACAAACATTCGACAGGCTGGCCGAAGAGCAAGAATCCAAGTACATTGGATATTTTGATGAAGAGGAATACGAGGATGATGACTAAGAAGACTTGGTGTTGGCCATGACAAGGAAAGGTACAAAAAGAATCGATCCTCCCGTTGAAGTTGATTGGGATAATAGTGGCGAGATTGTGAAAGTTTTGAAAGTTTTTTATGGTACTACTATAGTGGTTAGTGCAACAAACAGGCCAACGACACACAAAGCATTTTTTGAGATTGCAACAATCAGATTTGATATTGAAAATATGCAGTCAAATGGTCCAAATGAAGTGCATGGTGTGGGCAAAACTGTCTCTGATATGTGAGTCCAAATGAAAAGCAAATATGGAAAGTATTTTAATACACTAGATGATATGAACCAACTTCTTCTTGTTGCTTTGGTTTTAGACCCTAGATTTAAGCTCAAGTACTTCAGTAGAATTCTTGAAAAAATGTTGAATGAAAATAGTCAAAAGTGAAGAAAAAGACTGATGAGTTAAAGGAGTGGATAGTCACAATTACAGACATATGCTTCAACATCAGGTACTAGTTCATTTTATAGATTGTTATGTGTATGATAAAAAATGTTGACTTCTTTTATAAGTTTATTAACTTTATATATGTAATTGAACCGTCCAACAACATGTGCATGCTCCAACACAAGAAAAGACACAAGAGAGTCTGACAATGGTGCAAACAGCTACACGTATAAGCTTCCTGTAATTTATACTTATAGAATTCTATTTTTTTATCAGTGTAATCAATTATTATTCTAATGTATATGGACTAGTAAACTATTTTCAATCAAATATAGAAGTGCTAAATATAATATGTAATTTAATACAAATGATTACTAATATGCTTTTATGAATATAATCAGTCTATTGGACTATTTTTTAATCAAACATATAAGTGTTTAATTGCAAGTAATAGTTTATTACACTATTTTAATTTAATATATAAGTTTTAAATATAACATGTCATTTACAAAACTGTTTAGTAATCTATTTTATACATACAATCGGTTTATTATGTTCTTTACTAATCAATCTACTTGTAAGATTAAAAAAATATTTGGAAAAAGAGCGATGATGTTTGATGATTGGGAAAAGGACCTTGAAGAAGGAAATTCACTCATTGTTTCTCATGAAGTTGATAGGTATCTTTTAGATCCTATAGAGAAATTTAGTGATGAATTTGATATCTTGACATGATGGAGGCTAATTGGAGAAAAGTACCCAAACTTACAACTTATGGCTAAAGATATTTTGGCGATTCAAGTTAGTACAGGTTCTTCTAAGTCTAGTTTTAGCACAGGAAAGAGAGTCATTGATCCCCATAGGAGTTCTCTAACCCCCTAGATCAGTTGAGGCATTGATTTGCCTACAAAATTGGTTGAAGTCAGACTCGATAACAAATCTAGGCTACTGTCCGAGCCCTGAGGAATTGGAGTGGTTTGAAAACACTGAAAAAGGTAATCAATATTTTAGTAATATCATATTTTTAATATTCAGTATAGTGCCATTTGAGTTAGATAAGAATATATATACTTATTTAACTCACTGGTTGGTTAAATGCAAAGTTTAAGCAAGAGGAAAGGGAAAACAATGATAAACAGAAAACCGGGGGAAGTTGATTTCAAATGAATGCTATCTAGTTAAGTAACTCAACTGATTGATTTGTTAATGAACATGATAGTATTTCTATGATTATGCTTTTTTCATATTTCTCAAATAAAGTGACAGAACTATAAGGGTTGGTTGATAGGTTGGCACACACATAAAAAGTCCATTGTTGTGATATACTCAATTCTCACCATCTTAATATCATTTTTTATTTCTTATCAATTCAGTATACTCCTTTTCAGGTTTGAATGACTTAAGTTGGGCATTACCTTTTGCTACAGAGGCCATCTACAAGACTATAACCATCTTTGACTCTTTTTTGTTGCCTCATTAAGATTGCATTTAGATATTTCAATTGTGAATCATGTATTCAAACACTAATTTGTTTTGTTAAGTTTTGAGTTTTTGATATTTCAACATTGATGTTTCAGACTTTGAGTACAACTTTCAAATGACATTAATCATTAGGTGTGTTCTTGCATGACAAAAATACGAGGATTACACCATTTTTTGGAACTGTTAAACACTAGGAACTGAACCTTTTAGATTTGATTCGGTTCCTTAATGGTTCTACATATTTTTTATTAAAACTGAAACGATTTGAAGTGTTGGAAATTTTTAAACGGTTCCACCATTTTTTAGTAAGAACCGAACCAATCTCATGCATATTATTCCAGGTGGAGAGAAAGTAAAGAGACTAATTGAAGAAGGTATGACACAAGATGTTGATGATGAGGAAGACGAACCGTGATAGAATGAGAGAGGTTTAGCGGTGGAGAAGTAAATGGGTAACGGAAGTGGTTAATCTGTGAAGTAAATGAGTAAAGGTGGGACATTAACGAGAAGAGTAATTGATAACCGCTTACATGGCGTTGTAGTAAAACGGAGTCTAACCTTTCGGTTTTTCCCCGAGTATCGTGTCTCTTGAGGAATGGCGGAGGAGTTTCTTGTTTTTAAGTCCAGTCACAGGTTATCGCAAATTATTGGAAGCTTTCCAAATTAAAACTTTTGATTGATTTTCTAAACTAACTTTTGAAAAAGAAAGTAAATTAAATTATGCAAATGCCAATTATGACTCAAAAATAAACTAAATGAAAAATATAATATTAAACTCTAAATGGATTGATCAAAGAAGGGCAATGAATTGAATTATAAAATATGGGTACATCCTTTTAGCTTGGACCTAATAATTAGGAGTAACTAAAGATTGGACTATTAATTTCTTTTCTCATTGACAAGATTTAAGTTACTTTCAATAATTTATTCTATTTCTAGGCTTCATTAATGTGTTTAAAATGGTTGGCCTAAATTATATTCTAATCTCATAGACAAAATAGATATAACTTTCCACATTTTAGCTAACAAAATGGTCAACTTCATTAATTAATTATATTTCTCATATTAAACAATTGAATTTATTCCTCATAGACAAAGATTAAATTATATCCATTAATTTATCCTATCTCTAGGCTTCATTAATGTGCTCAATATGTTTGGCTTAAACTATTTATAATCTCATAGACAAGTTATAAATAATCTTCCAAAGTTTAATTAATGAAATGACCAAATCTATTAAGTAATCAAATTAATCATTTTAAACAACTAGTCCATAAAATTAGTTAAACTCCTAATTTTCGGTCAAACAAGGTTAACCCATATTCTTTAATTCAACTCATGCCCAATAATAAATTAACTACAACAACTCATTACTAGTTTTAATGCTTTACATATAAAATAAGACATGATCATAAATCATAACAACAAAACAAAATATTAAAGTGAATACTCCCAACATCTAAACTTTTGTTTCTATAACAAATAAACATCATTTATACTAGGTATTGAGTTTATCTAAGTAGGAGATTAATATAACAACAAGAACTATTTTTCTTGAATAAATATGGAAAATACGAAATTCTTAAAATTAATGCAGAGAATTTTTCACTAACATTTGGAAAATAAAAATAACATATTCAGAATCTACATGACGAGAAGATGAATTTTCATATAAAGAACTTACAAATTGGAGCTAAAATGAGAAAGATATGAAAGATTGAAGTTGAAGGTCCAACAATGGTGGAAATCCGAACTTTGAGGAAGAAGAAGACACCCTTTTTTATCTGAGTTGGGTGTGAGATGGTGTGTTTTGAGTTGGGGATGGAAGAGGGCTTTTATAGCCGGAGTTTCGTGGAAGGCGGTCTGAAGGGAGGCCGCCCTCCGACCATGGCCGGCAGCCTTCGGTCATTTTCCCGACAAAGGTACGTGTACGCGTCAAATCTGCCGCAGGCGGCCATGGAGGGTGGCCGCCATCCGTGGCCTCCTCCCGTCTTGTCTCAGAGATCGGTGTTAGTAAATTGATGTAACGTACCTCGAAAGTACGGCAGCGGAAGTTTAAAATTTTCCCAAAGAGATCTTTCCTGATTATGACAAAACAACGAATATAACAATAATAACAGATCTGAGTTAGAATTTACAGATCTCCCAGACTAGCGGTGATAATCCTTGACCTTAGGTATCCACGTGATTTCTCCTTTCCGAAAGAACGGTTAGATCTCCCTTAGAGAAAGGCTAGGAAATCTCTTGGCAGAGAAATAAACTGGTAATACTGAATCTATAAAACTGGTCTACTAATTATGAAGGAGAAGGATGTATTTATACTAGTTCGAAACTAGTTTCCCAATCACAATGAAAGTCTTTCTAATTAATGAGTTCTAATCCTGCTAGGACCAATACTCCTAATTAATTAAATAAGTAGATAAAATAAAACAAAATAATAATAATAATTGAGATGTGGTTGCACGCCACTTTCTAATTATTATATATTAATATTTATTTTATTTACTTTTCTTTTAATTCCAAATTACAAAAGAAAATATCTACTTTATTTAATAATAAATACATCTTATTTAAGTATGATAAATCTAATTTATCTTACTTAATTAATTCTATCAAATAGAACTCTCCTTCAGCTTCATGAATTAAATATGTTTAATCTAATTAATATTTAATTCATTTTCAGTATTACGAATTAAATATTATTTAATCCAATTAATAATATTTAATTCCTTCTAACAGTTCAATCAGAAGGTATAATCACCTGTTGTGTGACCCATAGGGCCTTATATATTAAGCACTAATCAAATTAAGGTCTTAGCGAATCCCTAGACGATTCTCCAGACAAACTTAATATATAAGGACGTTTGCGAGGACTATACAAACTCCCTGTAATATAGAGCTCATAGTGATACGGTCCTTTCATTCAGCGAACATTCAACTAAGTCTAGAACATGATATAGTGTCTATCCCAATAACTCAGTCTCTGTCTCTCAATCTTTCTAGATGATCCATAACGATCATATTCGATATCCAAAACGAATATATCTTTGCATTGGCCAATGACTTTATGATCCATCTAGATATGAGAAGTAGAATGTTCTCTCTTAATCTATTATGAGGAATGAATCCTTTCTTGGCTCAACTACTACTCCATGTGCTTCGTGATGCACCTAACACATGCCGTATCTACCCCGATTGGAGTGCAAGCGTTGGTCATGATCAAAGTACATCACTCCGCACATGTAGTACGTATTGACCTCAAGTCGAAGGACTATTACACTACTCTATACGCCGATAATCCCATAGACACATGAATAGAACTTATCAAATGGTTTCTCGGTGGGTATGCCAATATTCTCTAAAATATCTATGTGACCATCATGAATTACAGGAACTCATAGTCGTGAGATCAACTATACTTTCTAAAAGTATGATGCAGTCCACATACCAATCTTATCGCATATCATCAATATCCCATTCTTGATGATCATTGATTGGGGCTATTTTAGGACCTTATGTTATATCATATAAGCTCCCACTTACTTATTGACAACATAAATCCAAGGGAACACAATTATGAATAAAACATTGACAATCGAAAACAATCATTCATAAAGTGTAATACCGTGTATATATCAAATATAAAAACTAAATGTGATCAAGTACATATGTCTTTAAAGAAATGATTGTCGCTAGGACATATATACTAACAATCGGTAGGTCATATATCACATCCCTCCGCAGGCGGCCACGGAGGGTGGCCACCCTCCGTCCCCCGTCAGCAGCCTTCCATCATTTTGTCGTTATACAAAGTGTGGTGTGCTAAAACTGTCGAAAACTCGTAGGCGCCTAGAAAGGCGGCCTCCTTTTCGACCTCCTTACGTGAAATGGAAAAGTTGTCTTCCCCAAAGTTGTAGTTCTCTTTCTTGGCTAACTACTGGAATTTGAATTACATGCACTGGATGTGTAGTTTATGAGATATGACCAAAAGTGTGAGCACATGTCACTTTCCATTGCAACTGCAAATGTCTGACTTCTTTGAAAAATATGGTCATTCTACGATTGTTATTTGGTTATGTGTTCTTCATAAGAGTTGTAGAGAAAGAAGATGTCAATGTAATTCAACTAGTATCACAAACTTTGGGCAATCATGTGCCATGTTATGATCAAAATACGAACATGTGTCTTTATACATCGTCCATTTTCATCAAAAGTGGCCATATAGGCGACCCCTTCTTGGTTTTTGAGCTTCCTAGCATGATTTCTTCCTCTCTTGGACTCTTCTCATTGAATAATTTGTCAATATATCTTGCAAACTTCCGTAGCAATTCATTTGTTGGCAAAAAATGTCACTTTCTTCACGCAATTGACCCGAAATTTCACCAAACATGTTATGAATGTGATTTTTACCTGATTTCATGAAACTTGAACCAAAATATATAAAACATGCCTTGTTTTTATATTTTCAATCCAAAAATCGTTTACATTTGATAAGAAAAGTAAGTACAAAAATGAACTTATCAATAATTAATGTAGTGGGTGGAGAATTAAACGGGTTTAGATTAAAGGAGAGTAAATGAGGGTAAAATAAGTGAGGGTAAAAATGTATTTGCACAGCAAAAACTTACTAAAATTAGAAAGGGGGGCAATTATTCAAGAACAACCAAAAATGAAAAGTGAGACAAGTATTGGAGAACGGATGAAGTATTATTTTATTGATTTTTTTATATTATTTTACAATTTTTGTATAAATTAAATTATTTTAATCATTTTTTGTTTTTAACTTTTTATTATAAATTAAAATATGATTATCCTATTAAGTTGTGGTATGGATAGAATAGGAAGATAGAGTATACTTTAGTCCTATTTTGGGGAGAAATAACATAATCCTATTTGTACATTTAGGGTTTATTTGAGTCCTATTTAGGGCAATTTTACCTATATTTTAAATACTCCGTATAGTTTTTCCATAATTTAGCATATTCAACCAATTCAGCTTGATGGACTATATTGTTATACCCCAAGGGTATCAACATTTATGATAAAGGATCTCCAAAATCAACTAAGGCAATTCCGGCCAAGGTCGGCTCACCGAGACCGAGCTCAAAATCAGTTCTCATATCATCGAGATAAGTACAAAACTGTAGCTGAGGCTGAGGTCAATCCTCGCCGAGGTTTGCGACATTTCCAGCACTACGGCCAAGCTACAGGCCAACTAACGTACTACGAGCTTGAAAGATTTACAAAGGCATTACTACTTCACATTATGAGCTGAAGTTATTTACCTATTGGCTACACGCTACATCTAAGCTCGACCTTGTACAACCGAGTTCAAAACCTTGTACAAAGATTGTGGAATTAGACATTTCAGCACTTGAATTTCACAAACATTCTGGATTACGTAACTACATGACAGCTGTCCCAGGGCTGATGTCGCCTAATCCAGTTAGACATGCCAACTGTTAGAGTACACGTGTGGCTTATCCAAGCATTCTGGTAGACAAGGACAAATGCACGTACAACAATACCAATCATTTAGATATTGCCTCTCCAATTAGATTTGCACGTGTCGATAGCTCAATGGGGCAGTTACTTTTACTTGTTCCAAGTATTTTCTTGTACACTATAAATATCACCTTCCGGCTTGTGAAAAGGAATCACATTCTGTATTCTCAAACTTAGTGTTACTCTTTCAAATTTCTTACTTGATTCATACTTGGCAACTTTCTGATTCTCTCCTGGTTTCTGTCCACCCCAGCGAAGCCATCACAGCCATTTCAGCAAAAGATTAATCAATTTTAACAGAATCAACTGATTTAGTCAGTTTTGATGTTATCAAACGAGCTCTCAAATTATGAGCCAACAAACATTGATTTTCACAGCATTGACTTGTATGCTTGTCTGTGTAATTTGTAGAGATGTTTATGTTGTGTGTGCTAAAATTAATATCTTAACGGACATTATTCCGTGTGACAAAATATTACTGCACACTTATTTGTAAAATTAAATCTATTTTTAAATGGATAAACAAAGCTTAAGTCAATACATACATCAAGCCGTGTACATGCAATGGATAAGGAATACATTAAACATTGTTTAATTTAATGAAACATAATTGGTGGGTCACGAAATCTTGTGTGTACTAACAATTTTTTTTTCAATTATTCTTGTTGTACTCACTCTTATACTCACCATGTTATTAATCAACAAGAACTGAAGAATTTGATCTGAAAATATGAATCTGATTATGAACAACAAAGATGAAGAACGCAGAGCAGTTTTGGATGCGGAAGAAGAAGAAATTATGCGAAGCTTAAACCCTATCTATTACACTGTTCCGTATTTATACTATAGGCTATTAAACAGAGGTCCAATAGGGATAAAGGCCCAAAATGTAAAAGAATGAAAGAATCAGCCCAAGTTTATTCTTGATACGCCCCCTCAAGAGGAGCATGAATGTCCATCATGTTCATCTTGACTGCAAATTCATTGAAAAGAGGATTTCCAAGTGCTTTAGTATAGATATCTGCAAGTTGAAAATTATTCTTAATATGAGTCAAAGATATTAAACCAGAATTAATTTTTTCTCTAATTAAATGGCAGTCTAATTCTATATGTTTTGTTCTTTGATGTTGTACAGGATTATGGGCTAAATGAAAAGTTGATTTATTATCAGTATGAATAGTAATGGGTAAAGTAAACTGAATATGTAAATCACAAAGAATATAGTATAACCACTGAGCTTCACAAACTGCATTGGCAGCAGCTCTATACTCAGCTTCAGTAGAAGATCTGCTTACTACTTGTTGTTTTTTAGATTTCCATGAAATTAAAGAGTTACCAAGATAAAAAGCATAACCAGAAACACTTCTTCTAGTGTCTATACAAGCAGCCCAGTCAGAATCAGTATAGCCTTGAATACATAAATCAGAAATAGATGAATAAAAAAGACCTTTACCTAGAGAGTTCTTAAGATACCTTAGAATTCTATGAGCTGCACTCATATGAATATCAGTTGGTGAGGAAAGAAATTGACTAAGAACTTGAACACTATAAGCAATATCAGGTCTAGTAACAGTTAAGTATAATAATTTGCCAATTAATGTTCTATAAGGTTTAGGATCATTCAAAACAGTACCTTCCTTTTTAGAAAATTTTAATTTTGGATCCATTGGAGTAGTATAAGGTTTAGACTGTAAATAACCATATTCATTAAGAATATCAAGAGTATATTTTCTCTGGCAAAGATTTATACCTTTATCAGATCTGGCCACTTCAATACCTAGGATATATTTTAGTTCACCTATATCTTTAATAGTAATTTTTTTATTTAAAAAAGTTTTTACAGCATTGATTTCATCCATGTTATTTCCAGCAAGAATTATATCATCTACATATATTAGAAGAGCAGTAAAAGTGTTGTTATTAGATTTAGTGAATAATGAAAAATCAGCTTTAGATTGTATGTAATCAAAAGATTTTAGAGAATCAGAAAGCTTACAGAACCATTGTCTAGAAGCCTGCTTAAGACCATAAAGGCTTTTAGTTAGTTTGCAGACCCTGTTATCAGTAACAGCTAAATATCTTGGAGGAGACTGCATAAAATTATCCTCATTTAAATCACCATGTAAAAAGGCATTGTTAACATCTAATTGATGTAAAAACCAGTTTTTAGCACTAGCAATAGCTAAAATAATTCTAACAGTAGTAATTTTGACTCCATCACATTCTACACGAGTGAGATCGGTGACTCCATCATCCACCGCACTTACATCGATACGGGGAGCTCCGTCAACGTGATGTACCTAGACACCTTCAAGCAGCTGAAGCTGGACAGAGCTCTGCTGAAGCCGATCAAGACCCCGTTATCCGGCTTCACCGGGGACTCTATCGACGCCGAGGGCACGATAGTCCTCCCCGTGGAAGTCGGTGACGGCCCCCACCATGCCAAAATTGACATGGAGTTCATGGTGGTCAACCTCCAGTGCGCCCATAACTTGATCTTGGGCCGGCCAACGCTGGAGGACTTGGAGGCCATCATCTCCATGAAGCACCTATGCTTGAAGTTCCCCACCAGCGACGGCATCGGCTACGCCAGAGGAAATCAGAGGATAGCCAGAGCTTGCTACCTCAAGCTGACGAGGCCGGCCGAAAGGGAGGGACAACGGATAGATACCATCACGGCCGCTGCCGCCATGGACGAGGAGAGGCCACATGCGGAGCCAGCCGAGGAGGTCGAGGAAATCCCTCTGGATACCTCCCGGCCGGAGCGGGTTCTCAGGGTCGGAAAGCAACTCCCCCAGGACCAGCGAGACGCCATCCTCCTCGTCCTACGGTCATACGCCGTTGTCTTCGCGTGGGGCCCGGACGATATGCCCGGCATCAGCCGCCAGGTGATCACTCACCGGCTGACCGTCGATCCGGCCTCCGCGCCCGTCAAACAGAAGCGGCGCTACTTGTCCGCTGACAGGCGGGACTTCGTCAAAGGGGAGGTCGCCATGCTCCTATCAATCAAACATATCAAAGAGGTGAAGTACCCAACATGGTTGGCCAACGTCGTCCTCGCACAGAAGCCGCCGACGTTCAGAATGTGTGTTGACTACACTGACCTGAACAAGGCGTGCCCCATGGACCCGTTCCCTCTCCCCAACATCGATCAGCTGGTGGACGAGACGGCGGGGTGCGAGTTGATGTCGTTCCTCGACGCTTTCAGAGGGTACCACCAGATCTCCATGCATGAAGGGGACGCCGAGAAGACGGCATTCATGACCCCAGAGGGAATCTTTTGCTACCTCGTCATGGCCTTCGGACTCAAAAACTCCGGCGCCACCTACACTAGGATGGTGGCCAAGATCTTCAGGGCGGTCCTTGGCCGGACGATGGAGGCGTACGTCGACGACATGATCGTCAAGAGCAGGCAGGCCACCTCCCACGCCGACGACCTCCGGGAAATCTTTGAGATAATGAAGGAATTCAGGCTCCGCCTCAACCCCAAGAAATGCGCCTTCGGCGTCCAGGGTGGCAAGTTCCTCGGCTACATGGTCAGCCGGAGAGGCATCGAGATAAACCCGGAAAAGACGCAGGCCATCATCAACATGGAGCCGCCCCGCAACGTCAAGGAGGTACAGCGACTGACGGGGCGCCTGGCGGCCTTGAACCGTTTCCTCTCCAGGTCAGCTGAGAGGGCACTCCCCTTCTTCCAGATCATGCGCAAGGCAACCAGCTTCAGGTGGACGACGGAGTGCCAGGAAGCATTCGACGAATTGAAGAGGTACCTGTCGTCCCCACCCATACTCTCCAAGCCCAAAGCCGGCGAAACCCTCTTCCTGTACTTAGGGGTGAGCACGTCGGCCATCAGCTCCGTGCTCATCCGTGAGGACGAAGGGGTGCAGAAGGCCATCTTCTACATCAGCAAGACACTTAGGGAGGCCGAGCTCAGGTACTCCCCCATTGAGAAGACGGTACTGGCCATCGTCCACACCGTGAAGAAGCTGGGGCACTATTTCCAAGCCCACATCGTCCATGTGCTGACCCAGCAGCCTCTCGGCGCGCTCATAAGGAGCCCCACTAGCTCCTCGAGGATGGTGAAGTGGGCGATCTTCCTCAGTCAGTTTCAAATTGAGATCAAGCCAAGGCCATCTATCAAAGGGCAAGCCTTGGCCGACTTCGTCATCGAATGCACAGCAAGGGAGACGGCCGTCGCCAACCCCGGGCCGGAGCCGGACGACACGTGGACCCTGTTCACTGACGGCTCGTCGGCCGCGAAATCATGCGGCGGCGGCGTCGTCCTCATATCCCCTGAAGGATTCAGAGCCTACTATGCCATCCGCTTCAACTTCAGGGTGTCCAACAACGAAGCCGAGTATGAGGCCCTCCTCAGTGGTCTCAGACTCGCCGCCGGCCTCAAGGCCAAACACCTCAGAATCAAGTGCGATTCCAAACTAGTAGTGGGCCAGGTGGAGGGATCGTACGAAGCAAAGGAAGGCCGAATGAGGCAGTACAAACAAGCGACGGAGGAATTGCTGAAAGCATTTGAAACCCATGAGATCACTCAGATCCCAAGGGCCGAGAACGCCGAAGCCGACATCCTCTCCAAGCTCAGCTCGGACACCCCGGAGCACATCTCCCAGTTGGCCAAGATCGAGGAGTTGAGCATGTCCAGTATCCATGCCAGCCCCGTCTTGTGCGTCCACCAGCGACCAGAGGACTGGATCTCCGACATAGCCACCTTCATCACAACGGGGGAGTTGCCCCCGAACGAGGAGAGGGCCAAACTCGCCAAACTCAGGGCCCCAAGCTACACCATCGAAGATGGCAAACTCTACAAACGGTCCTATAATGGCACTCTCCTACGGTGCCTGCACCAGGACGAGGCCGACACAGCCATGGAAGAAGTACATTGCGGCGTCTGCTCCTCGCACCAGGGCCCTTTCAGCATGTCCCGGCGTCTCGTCGTCCAGGGCTTTTTCTGGCCGACGATGGCACGCGACTGCGCTGACCTGGCCAGGAAATGCACCACATGCCAGGTACTCCAGAAGGCCCCTGGTCGGCCAGCTGTCAATTATGCCCCTGTCAGCACCGCAATTCCATTCTCCAGATGGGGGATTGACCTGGTCGGCCCCCTGCCCAGAGCCGCCGGGAATAACCGCTACATCATCGTCGCCGTCGACTACTTCACCAAGTGGGTCGAGGCGGAACCCTTGGCCAGCATCACGGGGGCCAGATGCCAAAGATTTGTTTACAAGAACATCATTACACGCTTTGGCGTCCCCCAGGAGATTATATCAGACAACGGCACCCAATTCGAGGCAGCCCCTTTCCAGGAGCTCCTCCGGGAGTTTGGGGTGAGGCACCGCTTCTCCTCCGTTGCCCATCCTCAGGGCAACGGGCAGGTCGAGAACGCCAACAGAACAATAATGGAGGGGCTGAAGAAGAACCTCCAGGCCGCCGGAGGTAGTTGGGTCGACGAGCTCCCCAACATCCTGTGGTGCTACAGAACCACGCCGAGGAGGGCGACAGGCGAAACACCTTTCGCCCTATGCTACGGCTTTGAGGCGAAGGCGCCCACGGAGGTAGCCATCCCCAGCCGGCGAGTGGAGCAATATGAGCCTGACACCAACGAAGAGAACATGAAGATTGACCTACACCTGGTTGATGAGAGGCGTGAGCAAGCTTACGTCCAAGCAGAGAACTACCGGCGTCAAGTGAAATCATACTATGACGCCAAGGTACGTTCCCGGGAATTTCAGGTGGGGGACTACGTCCTCCGCCGAAGGGAAGCAAACCAGCCGACAGAGGGTGGCAAGCTAGCATTGAAGTACGAAGGGCCCTACATCGTCAGTGCCGTGGTCAAACCCGGCACCTACAAACTTAAACGACCGAATGGGTCCAATGTACCACGAACATGGAATGTACATCATCTGGTGAAGTTTTATCAGTAATCCGAAGGAGGTGTAGACGGCGAAGCCCTCACCCCTTAACGGGTTACTGATTGAACGCCACCCTCGGCCTCGAGCCACTTATGAATAAAATCATGTTCTGATTTTTTCTCTGGAATTTAAAGTAAAAACATTAGCAGGTGCCCTCGTCGGCCACCTTAGAGCGAAAGGCTCAGGTCTGGCCGGCATGGCCCCTTGCATTTGCAGCCTACGAGCGACAAGCTCAGGCACTCCATTGTACTTTGTATCAGCGAAGGGCTCAGGCCTAGCTGAGAGAGCACATCGTCCTGGCCCCGTAAACCTAGGAGTGAAACGCTCAGGTATGGCCGACGATGTCCCCAGGACGAGGGGCCCGCAAACGGCCCACGTCTTGAAACGGGAAGCTCACCGCGTCGTACACGCGCCAGATCGCAGGACGACAGGCCTGAAATCATGGCCGAGGTGACAAAATCCCAAAACTCAAGGATGGGCAACGACAGCCGTTGGAAACCGACCAAAAGTCTAGCCCGCGTCATAAATAGGCGACGGGACCCGCCCTGAGACCAAGGACATTATAAACGAAGTCCGAACCGGCCGAAGGACGAGCACACCCTTCGGCCGAAGCCTGAAAGAAGGATACACCCGAAACGAAAAAAAAAAAAAAAACATACAAGGGAAAAAGAGGGAAGCCGACGGCCGTGCACACTTGCCGGCCTCGAGCAATGAAAAAATAAAATCCCCAAAATTCAGGCCCATTTCGGCCAAGTACATATCAGTTGAACACAAGTTTAGTACCACTAACAGGCAGCATGGACGACACGTCCACGCACCACGAGGGAACAATCAAGGCCGATACACACGCCTTTAAAAACCCTAACCACATCGGTTGGGTGACACGCGAGAGGTGACCTTCATCGGCCATGGACCTTTGAGGCACCAACGCTGGGTATGAACCAAGGCATCGCAATCCTGAGGATGACCGGGACGAAGCGGGCACAGCACCTCGGATGGCCGACGCAGGCACTAGAACCATAGCTAGCCAACGAATACAGGACCATCTCCTTGGACAAGCTATTTTTTGTCCAGCACCCTCATCGGCCACAAGCCAGACCTCGGCCGGCAGTGGCACCGCGAAGAAGCAAACGCCTAACATTTATACTTAGGAAATTATCTAAGTACTAAAATGGAGAAACTCTAGCCGAAGCGGGTACCAGTATACTACAAAGCCGTTAGCCACCTACACCTTCACATGTGTACTTATGAAAAATTCAAAGCCCACGAGACTATGGTGAAGGTGCCCTTATCGGCCAGAACACAGGGATACAAGCCGCCAACGGCCATGGCCAGATGTATCCAAGGCCAGGACGATGAGGACGCCAACGCTAAAACAGAACGGACACTACGGTCAAGGCTACAAACGGAAGCACCTAAAAGGAATCCAAAACACTTAGGAAATTGTCTGAAAAAATCCTAAGTGTTATGATGACAAAGGAACACCGGTCAAGCCGACAAGGCCACCAGGCCGAAAGGAAAGCACCTAAGTGGATCCCAAAACACTTAGAAAATTTTTGAAAAATTCCTAAGTGTTATGAAACTACGTCCAAGCCGACGAAGCCACTAGGCCGTAAAGACGGGATCTACATGGACCCAAAAACACTTGGGGAATTTTTTCCCAAGTGTTATGACAGTAAATCAAAAAGGCATAGGCCGACCAGACTACTGGACGGGAAGGCCAACCTCACGGACGTAGCGGACACTCGCGGGTGACCCAAGTTATGACTTGATACTTAGACAATTTACAGAATTGAAATGACACAGCAAACAAGCACACAAAGGATTCAAGGCCGAACAGGACAGCAAAAATTTCCTCGATTGATAAAATTCATTACAATTGGAGGGCACTACGGCCATTACATAATTGGGCAAAAAAATGAAAAGCTAACTACAATAGGGACTAGCCGATCAAGCCTCCGGGGCTGGCTCTTCAATCTCGTCGGCCCCCTCCTCATCGGCCTCAGCTTCCTGGCCGACAGCGGCGCTGGTGGCATCATCCAAGAAATCGAACTCGGTATAGTCCGGCTCGCCGAGGCCGGAGCTTTCTATGGGGGACTCCCGCTCCGACAGCGGAAGCGCGGCCTGCCCTTCGGGATCCTTCATCAGCTTTGGGAGCTTCAGGTTTCGTCTAGCCCATCCGGCCGTGTAATTCATGGCCTTCAACGCCCGGGATAGCCGCCGGTACAGGAGCCTTTGCATCCGCTCCTGCCCCAGGTTGTAGTAAACAGACATCTCCTGGCTGAAATACTCCCGACCGGCAGGGGAGTTCATCCCCCAATTCTCCAGCCTGGCAGCCACCACCTCGTAACACCAGGGGAGCCTCTCATCGGCCTTCCACCCTTCGGCCAAGAACTTCTCAACAGCCTCATCGGCAGCCCTCACAACGGCGGCTTCGGCCTCAGCTTTCGCCTTGGCGGCCTCCTCGCTCCTGCGCTTCTCGGCCTCAAGCGCTCTACGGGACTCCTCAAGCTCCCTTCTGCTCTCTTCGAGCTTGACCAGGGCATCGTCCCTGGCCGCGACGGCCTCATCAGCCTTGGCCTGCAGCGCCTTGACATCCTCCCGGAGCCGGTCAAGGCAAGCTACCGCCTCGTCAGCCGAGGCGGCAATCTGCTCCAGCGCTTGCAGGCGGACTATCTCCCAGTACTGCCTCTTATGGTTTTCCATAAGCATGAAGGCACTCTGCATAAGAAAAACAAAGGTCAGGCAAAAACTCTACATAAGACGAAGAGAGACAAGAGTATAAGGACAATCACTTACTTGGACGAGAAGATCCATGCCGCCCTCATAGATCTTCGGGTCCTCGAGCTTCTTCAAATGAGCCCGATCTTTGGCCGGCATGGCCTTGGCAAGGACGACGTGGCCGGGGACGAGCTCATTAAACACGCCCCTGCCGACGGGGTACTCTATCACTTTCTGATAGGTAGCACCGGCAACCTCTTTGCCGGCCCTCTGCGTCCGTGGTTCCTGGACGAGAGGAAGCGCTGGGGCGGCACCATCAGCAACAGTAAGGTCCACGACGGGACCACCATCGCCCACGCTGGGGACGGTAAGCGTACCGGCCTCACTGGCAGGAGAAGGGGAAGGAGCCCTCTTCGTCTTCTTAGAGACGCTCACGCCGGCCTCGGTCAACTTCTTCTGGCCGTCAGTGGCCGGTCTCTTTTTCTTGGACGGGGCAGGCTTTGGGGCCGCATCTGCATTAGCCCCGCCCACACCGGCCGCGGCACGCCTGGCCGCTTCGGCCGCCTTAGCAGCAATCTCCTCGGCCGCTTTGGCCTTCGCAATCGCCATCATAGAACGGCGGTCCATGACAAAATCTACAAGGGAAAAGCACAAACAGATTAGTAAGGCAAAGGACAAAACGTAAAGACACAAAGCCGAAGAAGAATTACCATCGGCCTCAGCGGGAATGCCCAAAGGCGGGCCATCGGCCTCCTCAAAGTTGGTGGTCATCCTCGGCCAGAGTTGGAGGTCATCCTCCTTATCTCCATACAAGTGATATCTGAAGAAGCCGAGGGCCGTCATCTTGTATTCAGTGACGTAATCTTTCACGCTCCTCGGCCCCCCTTCCAGGAAAGCCTCCACCTGAGCGTCCAGAATAGAGCTCTTCGGCGGGTCATGAAGGTTGAACCTCCCGGTGTGGCCGAGGGAGGGGAACTCGGTGCCACTCTCACCAATGGACACAAACACGAACTTGCTCTTCCACCCATGAATGGACGTAGGCAAATCCGTGAAGCTCCTCTTCCTCGGCAGCTGTTGAAGAGTGGCATAGGCCGCACAGTTCTTGTGGCTTCCTCGGCCGATCTGGTACAAGTTCATGAATAAGGCCGTGGTCGGCCTGTAGCCCAACTCCTCACACCGAAGCAAGAAGCCCACTATCAAGGAATAACTGTTCGGCGTCAGCAGGGCCGGAGGAAGCCCCACCATGTCCAGATACTCGGTGACGAAGGGGTGAAGGGGGAACCTCAGCCCCTTAGCAAAACTCATCGGGTATACTCCGAAGTATCCCGGTGGCGGAAGTAGAACATGGTCCGTCGGCCTGGGTGCCCTAACCCGCCCGAACGGCCCCACGTACATCTGGGCGACAAGATAGTCGGCCTCACTGCTCTCCGGCTTAATCAGGAATATGTTGGTAAGGTCCAAGTAGGAGAGACCCGGCCCATTCTTCGGCCTCCTCACTCTCTTCGGCTTCGATGCGCCCTTCACGGCAGATACCGGCTTCGGGCACGGAACGGCAGCAGAGGTGGACGCCCCGTCCACCGCTCGGGACGCACCTACGTCCTCACCCTCTGAAGAGGAGGCGGACTCCTCGTCCTCGATCTCCTCGTCCATTAGCTCTACAGATTTGTAGGGGCTCAAACGCTCTATCTCCTCTTCAAACTCCTCGAGCACCTCGTAGTCAAGGGACCTCGTGGAGGGCTGGTCGTCGTAGGGGTAGTAGTCCTCGTTCAAACTCTTCATTACTACTACGGGCTTAAGGAGAACTTACGATCTAAGGGTGTTTAGATGCCTAACACTAGATCAACTACTTACGGAACAAAATATGAAAAGTGAGGAAGATCGTGATGAACACTAACCTCAAACAATGAAGAACACGAAGAACAGGCTTGGGAGTTTCTCTCTCTAGAAAATCGGCCAGCACTTCGACAAATTCAGAATGCAAATGTGATTCTTCGTCGGAGGGGAAGGGGTATTTATAGACCCCCCCACCAACGGTCACTACACGTGGCACTCACCAAATGGCCACATCAACGGCCACCACTGGGGGGCCACCACGTCACCAACGGGCCAGGACCAACCCATATCAACGGCCCACTGGCAAATCAGACTCTACGGCCTACACACGCTCAACGGCTTTACAACTGCCAGCAAGCGCCCTCAACGTCCCATTTGCTCACCAATATCACAAATGCCAAACAATAAGAGGATGGCAACGGCCAGGTACGTAACGGCCACAGAACAAAGGGAACAAATAGCCCACAGCCTTCGGCTCCTCGTAATAACCCTTGATGATAACTCTCTACAAGCGATCTGCGCACAAGGGTTCTCCCACAGGGTTACCTTGGCCAGAAAATCGCCATGAGAGTTGGATTCAGGGGGACTACGGCGAGACCGCTTCGGCCAAGGACTCAGGCAACTCCTTCACCCCTCACTCTCTTCGGCCTGAAGCAGTGGGGGACTGGGGGACTACACCGGCCTCAACGAAACAAAGGTATAAACAAGGTAACCACAAAACATGGCCACATCATCCATACAGCACAACAGAACCTCATCGGCCAAAAGCCCATAACGTCACTAGCAACGGCCAACAGGCCACTAGAGGCAAGGACACTCATCGTCCTCCGCCAACAATTAATCTTGACGGGCTCTTCGGCCAAAAACACAAAGGAACAACCTCAACGGCCTCACCGGCCCAAACGTAAACTTCAAACACCAACGGCCAGGAAAGGGAAAGCGCGCCCTCAACGGCCACCATTGAAGGAAGGACACTCATCGTCCCAAAACACATTAAGGAAATGACGGCCTCCCCGCCCACATCAAGGAACAGGTAACGGCCAAAGCACAGAATAGGATCACCAGAGAGGAAACAACGCCAACGCCACAACGGCTAATGGCCTGGAAATGCCCGCGTCGGCCAAAAGCAACAAAGCACAGAAATCTACTCTCCTTCACTTCGTCTACGTCTCAGCTTAGAGAGTGGGGGACTCCTGATGGAGTATATGGGTCTGAGCCCCAGGACCCACATACTCGGAAGAACAGAGCACAAGACAGAGTGGCGCCCTCGTCGGCCAAACGCCCTCGTCGGCCGAGAGGAAGCCAACCCGGATTATGATCCCGAGTCCAAGGAACCCGGGTGCCCCCGTCGGCCGTGCCCTCGTCGGCCACGACCTCGTCGGCCACGAGGACCTCCCAGAATCGGATCCTACACTTACTCACTTGTACAGCCCATTAGTGGCTTTGTATTCGGCCCAGTAGCGGTCCAGTTGTAAATGGGCCTCCCAAGCCCAAGGCTTGGGAGCCCAACCCTAATTTTCTCTATAAATACTCCCCTTGGGAGTAGTTATAGGGGGGACAAAATCATTCTATTAAAGCATATTATTGCACTTCTCTCTCTAGCTCTCACTTCTCTCTAGATATACTCTATCAGTCATGTCTACAATTAAGAACATATAAACCATTCATAAGAGGAGCATTTCCATACACAATACCATTTTGTGAAAAACAACAAGTGTTATTAGCAAAATGAAAAGAAAAACCCTCAATGTCTAACATAGGAATGGAAATTATGTTCTTTGTTATAGAAGGAACAAAATAACAATTATTTAGTTCTAATCTATAACCACTGGGTAAATCTAATATATAAGTCCCTACACGTTCAACAGCAACTTTTGCTCCATTTCCTACACGTAGGTCAATCTCACCCAGCCTAACTGCTCTACTGTCATTTAGGCCTTGCACACTATTGCAAATGTGTGAGCCACAAGCCGTATCTAATACCCAACAGTGAGAGTTAGTTGTAGACATATTAATATCAATGACAAAAATGCCTAAGCTAGAAGCACTCGGTGCTTTGGCTAGATTAGTCCTGTATATCTCACAATCTCTCTTCCAATGTCCTGTCTCTTTGCAGTAGAGACATACATCATTTGGTACCTTAGCAATGTGATTCTTCTGAATGTCCTTGTCAAACATGGCTAATTCAGAAGAGCTAACATCAAGGATATCGGGTACACATGTATCAAATACATGTTCGATATTTTCTTGCCTAAGAACGAAACGCATATTTTGTTCCAAGTCTAGAAAGTTGGGTTCAGTCAAATTATTTGTATCCAAGATACTTCTCAATGATAAATTCGACATACTTAAAAGCCTAAAGAAGTTCAAATAGAACGGAATTAAAATCATATACTAATTCCTATGATCACATCTAGTTAACTAAATAATATGGACTTTTAATTATTTAGCTCCCACTATTTTTACATGCTCTTTGACCCCAATAAAAGGAACATGGAATGTTTTACAATCATAGTGGCCAAAATCCTCATTCATACTATTACACTCCCAGCTTGGGCTGATCACTGCAATAATATAATGGGTAGGTCCCTAGACCAATTGCGTCCAAGCAACTTTTGGTTGATCAATTTTTAAATTGATCGACATCCCTAAATTAACACTGACGCTTGGGCGACTCGAGCTAATTTAAGTAAGTCAAAACCATCACACGATCACAAATATATGTATCTATAAATTAGTTCTATATTTTGTCGAATGGAATAAACACTTGGGTGAAATATTCTTCAACGAAAAAATATTTCTACTAATTTAATTATGATGGGGTGATGTCGTTATCCTAGATAAGACTTAAATTTTAATTTATGGGGAACGTTTAGCGTAGTATTAAATTACTTTATTTAATCAAGATGCTAGAACATATTATCAAATAATATTTTAACGAGATCTAACTCGAACATATAAAATTAAAGCATGCAATATAAATCTAATTTATAAACAGTACAATTAACAATTAAAGTAAAAACATGCTTAAAATAATAATCAATGGTTAAATTCAAATTAATCTTTAACAATCTCAAAGATACTTAATCTAATTATAAAGATTAATTTAATTCAATGATTATTATCATTGAAGTGATAATCAATTATAACAACGATCAATCAATCCTAGTAGCTTTCGCCGACCATCATGAAACACTAGAACGAAGAAGACTGCTATTCATTCCAAAACAGTTCGTTTAAAAATTAATTAATTTTCAGATTTTAATTTCTAAAACCAAAATTAAATTGTCGATCTAATCAGATAAAGCAGATGTACTAATTTCCAAAGTCATTCGCAAATAGCTTCCCGGGTTCGTCGCTGCCACATTCAACACTAGTGTAGATTTTGCCGAGCGAATCGCTAGCAAAGGAGCAACGAAAGTCTGCAGGTCGTTTGAAGTCTTTATCCTTTAGATCTTCCAGCCCGTAGATGTTCTCCAATCCAACATGTCAAGCATATGTAAATCGCCAAAGAAAAAGAATACATGATACGCAGCCAACTTGGAGATCAAATCAGATTCAATTCCTTTCATCCAGATTTTAATTTCAAAATAAAATCTCTATATATACGAAGTACATTAACTTATGATTTCAAAAATCAACTCGAATTCAGATTCAGAAAACAAATTACGGCAAAGTATATTTTCTGAAAAATATACTATCAGTACAACCAACGACGGTATTAAACAAAATTCGTATAATGTCATTAGAATCAGTTTGGCTCTGATACCACTGTTAGTAAATTGATGTAACGTACCTCGAAAGTACGGCAGCGGAAGTTTAAAATTTTCCCAAAGAGATCTTTCCTGATTATGACAAAACAACGAATATAACAATAATAACAGATCTGAGTTAGAATTTACAGATCTCCCAGACTAGCGGTGATAATCCTTGACCTTAGGTATCCACGTGATTTCTCCTTTCCGAAAGAACGGTTAGATCTCCCTTAGAGAAAGGCTAGGAAATCTCTTGGCAGAGAAATAAACTGGTAATACTGAATCTATAAAACTGGTCTACTAATTATGAAGGAGAAGGATGTATTTATACTAGTTCGAAACTAGTTTCCCAATCACAATGAAAGTCTTTCTAATTAATGAGTTCTAATCCTGCTAGGACCAATACTCCTAATTAATTAAATAAGTAGATAAAATAAAACAAAATAATAATAATAATTGAGATGTGGTTGCACGCCACTTTCTAATTATTATATATTAATATTTATTTTATTTACTTTTCTTTTAATTCCAAATTACAAAAGAAAATATCTACTTTATTTAATAATAAATACATCTTATTTAAGTATGATAAATCTAATTTATCTTACTTAATTAATTCTATCAAATAGAACTCTCCTTCAGCTTCATGAATTAAATATGTTTAATCTAATTAATATTTAATTCATTTTCAGTATTACGAATTAAATATTATTTAATCCAATTAATAATATTTAATTCCTTCTAACAGTTCAATCAGAAGGTATAATCACCTGTTGTGTGACCCATAGGGCCTTATATATTAAGCACTAATCAAATTAAGGTCTTAGCGAATCCCTAGACGATTCTCCAGACAAACTTAATATATAAGGACGTTTGCGAGGACTATACAAACTCCCTGTAATATAGAGCTCATAGTGATACGGTCCTTTCATTCAGCGAACATTCAACTAAGTCTAGAACATGATATAGTGTCTATCCCAATAACTCAGTCTCTGTCTCTCAATCTTTCTAGATGATCCATAACGATCATATTCGATATCCAAAACGAATATATCTTTGCATTGGCCAATGACTTTATGATCCATCTAGATATGAGAAGTAGAATGTTCTCTCTTAATCTATTATGAGGAATGAATCCTTTCTTGGCTCAACTACTACTCCATGTGCTTCGTGATGCACCTAACACATGCCGTATCTACCCCGATTGGAGTGCAAGCGTTGGTCATGATCAAAGTACATCACTCCGCACATGTAGTACGTATTGACCTCAAGTCGAAGGACTATTACACTACTCTATACGCCGATAATCCCATAGACACATGAATAGAACTTATCAAATGGTTTCTCGGTGGGTATGCCAATATTCTCTAAAATATCTATGTGACCATCATGAATTACAGGAACTCATAGTCGTGAGATCAACTATACTTTCTAAAAGTATGATGCAGTCCACATACCAATCTTATCGCATATCATCAATATCCCATTCTTGATGATCATTGATTGGGGCTATTTTAGGACCTTATGTTATATCATATAAGCTCCCACTTACTTATTGACAACATAAATCCAAGGGAACACAATTATGAATAAAACATTGACAATCGAAAACAATCATTCATAAAGTGTAATACCGTGTATATATCAAATATAAAAACTAAATGTGATCAAGTACATATGTCTTTAAAGAAATGATTGTCGCTAGGACATATATACTAACAATCGGTAGGTCATATATCACATCCCTCCGCAGGCGGCCACGGAGGGTGGCCACCCTCCGTCCCCCGTCAGCAGCCTTCCATCATTTTGTCGTTATACAAAGTGTGGTGTGCTAAAACTGTCGAAAACTCGTAGGCGCCTAGAAAGGCGGCCTCCTTTTCGACCTCCTTACGTGAAATGGAAAAGTTGTCTTCCCCAAAGTTGTAGTTCTCTTTCTTGGCTAACTACTGGAATTTGAATTACATGCACTGGATGTGTAGTTTATGAGATATGACCAAAAGTGTGAGCACATGTCACTTTCCATTGCAACTGCAAATGTCTGACTTCTTTGAAAAATATGGTCATTCTACGATTGTTATTTGGTTATGTGTTCTTCATAAGAGTTGTAGAGAAAGAAGATGTCAATGTAATTCAACTAGTATCACAAACTTTGGGCAATCATGTGCCATGTTATGATCAAAATACGAACATGTGTCTTTATACATCGTCCATTTTCATCAAAAGTGGCCATATAGGCGACCCCTTCTTGGTTTTTGAGCTTCCTAGCATGATTTCTTCCTCTCTTGGACTCTTCTCATTGAATAATTTGTCAATATATCTTGCAAACTTCCGTAGCAATTCATTTGTTGGCAAAAAATGTCACTTTCTTCACGCAATTGACCCGAAATTTCACCAAACATGTTATGAATGTGATTTTTACCTGATTTCATGAAACTTGAACCAAAATATATAAAACATGCCTTGTTTTTATATTTTCAATCCAAAAATCGTTTACATTTGATAAGAAAAGTAAGTACAAAAATGAACTTATCAATAATTAATGTAGTGGGTGGAGAATTAAACGGGTTTAGATTAAAGGAGAGTAAATGAGGGTAAAATAAGTGAGGGTAAAAATGTATTTGCACAGCAAAAACTTACTAAAATTAGAAAGGGGGGCAATTATTCAAGAACAACCAAAAATGAAAAGTGAGACAAGTATTGGAGAACGGATGAAGTATTATTTTATTGATTTTTTTATATTATTTTACAATTTTTGTATAAATTAAATTATTTTAATCATTTTTTGTTTTTAACTTTTTATTATAAATTAAAATATGATTATCCTATTAAGTTGTGGTATGGATAGAATAGGAAGATAGAGTATACTTTAGTCCTATTTTGGGGAGAAATAACATAATCCTATTTGTACATTTAGGGTTTATTTGAGTCCTATTTAGGGCAATTTTACCTATATTTTAAATACTCCGTATAGTTTTTCCATAATTTAGCATATTCAACCAATTCAGCTTGATGGACTATATTGTTATACCCCAAGGGTATCAACATTTATGATAAAGGATCTCCAAAATCAACTAAGGCAATTCCGGCCAAGGTCGGCTCACCGAGACCGAGCTCAAAATCAGTTCTCATATCATCGAGATAAGTACAAAACTGTAGCTGAGGCTGAGGTCAATCCTCGCCGAGGTTTGCGACATTTCCAGCACTACGGCCAAGCTACAGGCCAACTAACGTACTACGAGCTTGAAAGATTTACAAAGGCATTACTACTTCACATTATGAGCTGAAGTTATTTACCTATTGGCTACACGCTACATCTAAGCTCGACCTTGTACAACCGAGTTCAAAACCTTGTACAAAGATTGTGGAATTAGACATTTCAGCACTTGAATTTCACAAACATTCTGGATTACGTAACTACATGACAGCTGTCCCAGGGCTGATGTCGCCTAATCCAGTTAGACATGCCAACTGTTAGAGTACACGTGTGGCTTATCCAAGCATTCTGGTAGACAAGGACAAATGCACGTACAACAATACCAATCATTTAGATATTGCCTCTCCAATTAGATTTGCACGTGTCGATAGCTCAATGGGGCAGTTACTTTTACTTGTTCCAAGTATTTTCTTGTACACTATAAATATCACCTTCCGGCTTGTGAAAAGGAATCACATTCTGTATTCTCAAACTTAGTGTTACTCTTTCAAATTTCTTACTTGATTCATACTTGGCAACTTTCTGATTCTCTCCTGGTTTCTGTCCACCCCAGCGAAGCCATCACAGCCATTTCAGCAAAAGATTAATCAATTTTAACAGAATCAACTGATTTAGTCAGTTTTGATGTTATCAAACGAGCTCTCAAATTATGAGCCAACAAACATTGATTTTCACAGCATTGACTTGTATGCTTGTCTGTGTAATTTGTAGAGATGTTTATGTTGTGTGTGCTAAAATTAATATCTTAACGGACATTATTCCGTGTGACAAAATATTACTGCACACTTATTTGTAAAATTAAATCTATTTTTAAATGGATAAACAAAGCTTAAGTCAATACATACATCAAGCCGTGTACATGCAATGGATAAGGAATACATTAAACATTGTTTAATTTAATGAAACATAATTGGTGGGTCACGAAATCTTGTGTGTACTAACAATTTTTTTTTCAATTATTCTTGTTGTACTCACTCTTATACTCACCATGTTATTAATCAACAAGAACTGAAGAATTTGATCTGAAAATATGAATCTGATTATGAACAACAAAGATGAAGAACGCAGAGCAGTTTTGGATGCGGAAGAAGAAGAAATTATGCGAAGCTTAAACCCTATCTATTACACTGTTCCGTATTTATACTATAGGCTATTAAACAGAGGTCCAATAGGGATAAAGGCCCAAAATGTAAAAGAATGAAAGAATCAGCCCAAGTTTATTCTTGATACGCCCCCTCAAGAGGAGCATGAATGTCCATCATGTTCATCTTGACTGCAAATTCATTGAAAAGAGGATTTCCAAGTGCTTTAGTATAGATATCTGCAAGTTGAAAATTATTCTTAATATGAGTCAAAGATATTAAACCAGAATTAATTTTTTCTCTAATTAAATGGCAGTCTAATTCTATATGTTTTGTTCTTTGATGTTGTACAGGATTATGGGCTAAATGAAAAGTTGATTTATTATCAGTATGAATAGTAATGGGTAAAGTAAACTGAATATGTAAATCACAAAGAATATAGTATAACCACTGAGCTTCACAAACTGCATTGGCAGCAGCTCTATACTCAGCTTCAGTAGAAGATCTGCTTACTACTTGTTGTTTTTTAGATTTCCATGAAATTAAAGAGTTACCAAGATAAAAAGCATAACCAGAAACACTTCTTCTAGTGTCTATACAAGCAGCCCAGTCAGAATCAGTATAGCCTTGAATACATAAATCAGAAATAGATGAATAAAAAAGACCTTTACCTAGAGAGTTCTTAAGATACCTTAGAATTCTATGAGCTGCACTCATATGAATATCAGTTGGTGAGGAAAGAAATTGACTAAGAACTTGAACACTATAAGCAATATCAGGTCTAGTAACAGTTAAGTATAATAATTTGCCAATTAATGTTCTATAAGGTTTAGGATCATTCAAAACAGTACCTTCCTTTTTAGAAAATTTTAATTTTGGATCCATTGGAGTAGTATAAGGTTTAGACTGTAAATAACCATATTCATTAAGAATATCAAGAGTATATTTTCTCTGGCAAAGATTTATACCTTTATCAGATCTGGCCACTTCAATACCTAGGATATATTTTAGTTCACCTATATCTTTAATAGTAATTTTTTTATTTAAAAAAGTTTTTACAGCATTGATTTCATCCATGTTATTTCCAGCAAGAATTATATCATCTACATATATTAGAAGAGCAGTAAAAGTGTTGTTATTAGATTTAGTGAATAATGAAAAATCAGCTTTAGATTGTATGTAATCAAAAGATTTTAGAGAATCAGAAAGCTTACAGAACCATTGTCTAGAAGCCTGCTTAAGACCATAAAGGCTTTTAGTTAGTTTGCAGACCCTGTTATCAGTAACAGCTAAATATCTTGGAGGAGACTGCATAAAATTATCCTCATTTAAATCACCATGTAAAAAGGCATTGTTAACATCTAATTGATGTAAAAACCAGTTTTTAGCACTAGCAATAGCTAAAATAATTCTAACAGTAGTAATTTTGACTACAGGAGAGAAAGTATCAAAATAATCAAATCCTTCTTCTTGAGTATAACCTTTAGCAACTAATCTTGCTTTATATCTGTCTAAAGAACCATCAGATTTTAGTTTATTTTTAAAAACCCATTTACAACCTATTATATTTTGATTTGAAGGTGGAGTAACTAAAATCCAAGTTTTATTCTTTTCAAGAGCTTGAATTTCTGTTGACATAGCATTTTGCCATTCAGGAAATTTGACAGCTTGTTTATATGTTTTGGGTTCAGTAATTTTAGAGAGAGCAACAATAAAGCAAGAATGAGAAGTACTTAATCTATTATAGGTGATATAATTTTGAATAGGATATCTAACTAAATTACAAGAAGAAGAGGGTTGGGAAGTACCTGCAGTGATAGAATTAGGTAAATCATAAGTGTAATCTTGAAGATGAATAGGTAAAGATCTTACCCTTGTTGATTTTCTGTGAGATGGATCTTCTGGAATAGAAGGATTAGTCTGTAGGTTACTAGAATCATTTAAATTGATAGAAGCATTGGAATTGTTAAGATTAATTTCCTCATTAATTTGATTTTGTAGGTAATCTGTAGAAATATTTGAATGTATATTGTAATCATATGAAGAAAGATCATTAGTTTCAATAAGGTTGTTATCAGAATGAGTAGAGTTAGACAGATCAGAATTGTTTTTATAAGGAAAAATCATTTCATAAAATTTAACATTTCTGGATATAAGAAATTTATGATTTGCAATATCATAAAGTTTATAACCTTTAGATCCTAAAGGATAACCAACAAAAACACATTTGACAGCTCTTTTATCAAACTTTGATCTGTCAGCTTTTAAAGTAGAAGCATACACAAGAGATCCAAAAACCTTTAAATGAGAGTAATCAGGAACTTGATTATATAACAATTCATAAGGAGATTTATTATTAAGAATAGCAGTAGGTAATCTGTTTATGATATGAACAGCAGTGAGAATACAATCAGACCAAAAAATAATAGGCAGACAGGATTGAAATAAAAGAGATCTAGCAACTTGAAGAATGTGTTGATGTTTTCTTTCAACTCTAGCATTTTGTTGAGGAGTTTCAACACATGAAAGTTGATGAATAATGCCATTAGTATTATAAAAATTTGGAAATATAAATTCACTACCATTATCAGTTCTAATGATTTTTATTTTAGTATGAAACTGAGTATTTATGAGATTATAAAAATTCATCATATGAAATTTAACTTCAGATTTGGTTTTCATCATAAAAACCCAAGTACATCTAGTATGATCATCAACAATGGTTAAAAAATATCTGAAACCAGAATAAGATTGAACCCTAAAAGGACCCCAAACATCCATATGAACAAGATCAAAAGCATGAGAACCATAAGAAGTACTATCAGGAAAAGGTAAACATTTTTGTTTAGCAAAATGACATATATCACAAATGTTTTTATTCATATGGGAAGGAGCAGTACAATCAACAATAGATTTTAGTTTGTTGAAAGGCAGATGACCCAGTCTATAGTGCCAAACACCATTTTTATTGTCTAAAGACTGAATATTAGCAGAATTAACAAGAGGCAGTTTACTGGAAAGAAAAAAGTTAGAAGCATTGTAGATATAAAGTCCACTTTGAAGATCAGCATAGCCAATCATTTTGTTGGTGAGCAGATCCAGCAAAGTAGCATGATTAGAAGTAAATTGAACAGAAATATTCTCATGTGAAACAAGACTAGATATAGATATAAGATTAAAATTAAATTGAGGAACATATAACACATTGTGAAGAGTAAAATCATTATTGATTGTGATATCACCTATATGAGTAGCATTAATGAAAGAACCAGTAGGTAGTTGAATATTAATAGATATAGGTTTAGGTGTAGAGTTATATAAACTGAAATTGTGAGTCATGTGGTCAGAAGCACCAGTGTCAAGAATCCAAGTAGAAGATTTTGAAGTAGATAATAAAGCAGAATGATTACCTAGAAATAAAGAAGCATCAGGTGAGTGATCATTTGGTGAGACAGCCATAACAACATTCGCAGAAGCAGATTTATCATTCTGAGCTTTCATGAACTCAAGAAATTTGTTATACAGAGTAGGATCACAGAGATCTAAGTCAGTAGAAGTTGAATCATTGGTGGTATTTGCTAGATGAGCATGAGTATTCTTTGTAGAATGGGTAGATTGTGTAGGCTGTTTGAAGCCAGGAGCAATTCTGAGTCCTTTTGGTCCTTTCCAGTTGGGAGGATATCCAATGACTTGAAAGCACTTATCAGCATAATGTCCTTGATAGCCACAGTGATTGCAAATGATAGATTTCTTTTTGTTGTTAGGATTTTTGACTAAAAAGGCAACTGAATCAGCATTAGGAGGATCATGAGTGTTGTTGTTAGAAGGAAAGGGAACAAAATTGAGTGGATGTTGAAGATTTCTTTGAGACTCTTATTGTAGAAAGAAAGAGTAGACATTTGAGAGGCTAGGAAAAGGTGTTTGGAGAAGGATTTGACTCCTTAAATTGGAATAGGAATCATTAAGACCAACCAGAAACTTTTGAACAGATTCTTTCTGAAGCAGTATTTGATATTTCTCATTGATATTACAAGTACATAAACCACAAGAGCAAGAAGGAAGTGTTTTGAAATTGACATATTCATCCCAAAGGCCTTTAAACACATTATAGTAGGCAGTAATAGTCTGAATACCCTGAGAAATATTACCTAGGGTTTTTTCTAGGTAAAAAACACGAGGACCATCAGTTTTACTATACCTAAGCTGGATTTCATCCCAGAGATCTTTAGCAGAGGTGAAGTATAAGAAAGTAGAGCGAATCACAGGAGTAATAGAGTAAATTAACCAAGAAAGAAGTAGAGCATTGATACGATACCAGGCTGAGTAAGCAACAACATTATCTGGAGTCGGTTGATTGATTGAGCTATCGATGAACGCCATCTTGTTCTTGACGCTAAAGGCCATCGTGACAGACTTCTTCCAGGCATTGAAGTTTTCACCAGTAAGCATTTCGGAGATGATTCTTAATCCAGCATGATCGCTCGGATGCAGGAAATAAGGAGAGGACGGATCTTCAGTAGGATTCAAAGGGAATGAAGGATTCGAATTCATCGCAATAAGGTTTTGCGAAGAACTAGGGTTAAGAATTGAAGTATTCGGATGAAAAAAAAAATCGATTGTAGAAATCGAGATGAGAAAGGAAAAGAAAATTGAAGACGATTAGAGGATCAAACCTAATCTGATACCATATTAATCAACAAGAACTGAAGAATTTGATCTGAAAATATGAATCTGATTATGAACAACAAAGATGAAGAACGCAGAGCAGTTTTGGATGCGGAAGAAGAAGAAATTATGCGAAGCTTAAACCCTATCTATTACACTGTTCCGTATTTATACTATAGGCTATTAAACAGAGGCCCAATAGGGATAAAGGCCCAAAATGTAAAAGAATAAAAGAATCAGCCCAAGTTTATTCTTGATACATGTCTGTGTAGATAGGTATTTTTTTGCACAGACATAATAAGACATACTTGGTCTGTGAACGGAATATACAGACAAAAAAAATGTCTTTCACGGACATGACGAGTATAAGAATGGGTACAAATATCATTTTTTATTTTTTTAGTGCTTTGTCCATCCCCTTTTCGTCCCTGGATCCGCCGTTAACTAGCACTCAAGGAGACGATCCTAGCACGCCTATTCCAATTTCAATAAAACAAATCACTATAAGAATTTAATTGAGTAAATATATTTTTATGGTCCTCAATTTTTCGGAGATGGTCAGATGGCAACGTTGATCTTCACATATATTTACTTCCAAATCAAAATAAGTATTTTTGGTAACTTCCTAAACTTATTATACTATGAGCCTGTTTGATAATACGGCTGATTCAGCTGAAACTGTTGGGATTCCTCCTTCATTGGAGAGGTTCTAGAAAAGTCTAGAGCTTTCTAGAGAAGTATAGAATTTTCTAGAACGTTGCGGAGAATCCTAGAAGTCTAGAACTCTTTAGAAGCTTGCGGAATAGTGTGGAATCCTCTAGAATATTCTCGAGATGTGTGGAACCTTCTGGAACCTTGTTAGGAATATTTTATGGTGTCCAATATAATTAAATATCTTTGTATTTGTGTAGTTATTAATTAAACGTGTAATACGGGCCACAAATGTGTATCAGCCCGTGGGCTTCCTTGTAACCCGTAAGTTAGCTAACTTCTCCTATAAAAGGAGGCTAACTTACGGGAACCCAAACTGATAGATAGAGGCTTAGAGTTCAGAGGCGTAAAGATAGAGAGATTAGGGTTGCCGCTGCTCTCCTTCTCCAAGGGAGAGCAGCGACCAGTTAATACGGTATACCAGATTTGGTTTTAATCTTGTCGATTTCTTCCTATCTGCTTCTTATTCTTCTTGCTATGGTTGTTGTTTGTTAAATTATGGGTTTATCAATTGGTATCAGAGCCGAGGCGTGAAACAGGTTGGATCTGTCTGCGATTTTTTTGGATCTAACGAAGGACTGCTCTGCTTTTCTTCTGTTTTTCTATATGTAGAGATTTGCTCCTGTAATCTCGTTTGTGAACGAAATTTTGTAAAAATCATACTGTTGGACTCGCCTTTCAAAACCGATCCAGCAGCATACCTCTTTTTTCGTTTTCTGCAATTTTTATATTTCGAAAATCTCTACATTGAGTTCTCGAAATCCTTATTTTTCACTGCTGCAGAAACGTTTTTGGCTTGAAACTGATACAGGAGAATCTCGACATTCAGGGCTTTTCTGAACAGGTTTCAGATTTTCAAAAATCGATGTTTTCATTTTGCAGGATTTCGACATTGAGGATCTCGACATCCAAATCTCGAGATCGAGGTTTCGATTTTAAGGTCTCGACTTCTGGTCTCGACATTTGACTTCTCGAAATAATATTTCGAGTTTCACTTCTCGACATCTCAAATCTCGAGATTTACTTCTCGATATTTGAAATCTCGAGATTTCAAAACTCGACATCCTAATCTCGATATCAAATCTCGAAACCGGGCCTCCTTTATCGAAATCCTAGATCTCGATATTCAGATCTCGACATCTGATTTTCGACATTCTGCCTCTGAAAATCTTTTGGAATTTCGAGTTTTGGGATTTCGACATTTGGGATCTCAATATTTTGGATCTCGACATTCTGAAGAGTTCGAGATTTTCAAAATTTCTCGATGTTTTGAATCTTTCAAAGTTTGCAGTTTCTTGGAACTCATAATTCGAATCTTGACATCCTTTGCAGTTCATCGAAGCTTTACATTATAGAATTTCTGAATGATTCCCTGTTTATAAATGTTTCAGGAGTTTTCGATGTTCTGATGTTTTTCAAACAGCAAGTTTTCGAGACTATGAGGTTTTCGAAACTCCAAAGTTTTCGATGTTCCAAACATTTTGAAATTCTGCAGATTTCGATATTCTAAGGTTTGTTTTGCAGGTGGATTTCGCCATTATTCTTCGAGGCAACCTCTAGATTGTAATCTCGAGATTTAAACCTCGAGATTGTAATCTCGAGATTTAAAACTCGAGATTTAAAAACTCGAGATTGTAATCTCGAGATTTAAACCTCGAGATTGTTATCTCGAGATTTAAACCTCGAGATTGTAATCTCGAGATTTAAACCTCGAGATTAGGATTTCGAGGTATTGCCTTAGAATTTTGTTTAAAATCCACCTGCTCTCGATATTCAACATCGAGAACCTCATCTTCGAAGAAATTCCTCAAAAACTCAAAATTAGAGATTTTCTGCAACACCGCACTGTTTTGGCCATAACTTTTGACTCGGTGATCCGATTTGAGCAAACTTTTTTTTGTTGGAAAGCTAACGAAAAGATCTACATTAATTCTCGGACTACGCCCCAGAACCCATTTTCACGCGCCCTCACTCGCAGTCCTTGAGGGTCAAAACGTTAGTTTTCCGACAAACATTGTAAATCACCGATGTCCAGGTCAAAACTTAGGCAAATCTGTTCAAATTCTTTCATTGTCAACCCTGAGGTCAAAGAATTTCTAAACTTCAATGTAAAGGTCTGAAAATCGTAGATAATTCAATCAACCTCGCGTCAACGGTCATCTTACAACAATCAACAATCATCTGCTGAAGCCTCCCCTGACTCGTCAACATTATGTGACCATCAATATGCTGAAATTCTACATGATGAGATCAGGGAAACCATCATGTGTGGTACATGTTCAGATTGCTCCACACACATGGCGGGCATGACAAGCTGTGAGCAATCAAACCTTGCACATTCTGAGGGGGAGTTTCAGTTTTCTCCTCCTGGCGCCTTACACCGTCAAAGCAAGGAGTCTCTCAAAGGATGCAACATTTTAGGGGGAGTGTTCAATATTATCCTTCCCGGTGCCTAACAATGACAAAGCATACCGAGTGCTCCAGTTGAGGGGGAGTACAGAGAGAAAATGAAGAAAGTAATGAGAGAACATGTCCCTATGGCTTAGTAAACCCAACTAAGCCTACCCAAGGGACAAAGCCGAGCGTAAGTGAGTGAGCGAATGAGTGAGTGAACATTATGAGCGTTAGGAAGCAGAAGGCTCAAGTGAGAAGAAAAACAATAATCAATGATGAGTCTGCTACCTCAACTGCCTATTATCCATTGAACATTTACTCCTAGCCACTCAAATACTCTGGACAATTCCCAAATAGGTTCAGGACTGATTTAATCAGATCCCGGGTAGAAGTCACTGCATCTTGTCCAACAGTGCATGTTGAACCCTATCCAAGACCACTCACTTGTCTCCCAACAGACAAGTGTTTAATCATATTTCACGGGGAACCGCATCTCTCATTACTACCTCCTTACGAGGCAAGTAATACTGACTACAGTGGCCTCAGCCCCATGCCACTGAACTTTCATTGATCACGTCGTGTCTAGTTACCTCACTCCCAAATGTTTTTGAATTTTCTAGGACACCGACGCACTTTTTGAGTCAGTTGCAGGTCTTCAAAGACCCGCAAGAACTTCCATAGGCCTCATCTATTGCAGATGTAGACTAATGATTGGAAGGAAGTCCTGCTGTTGCAACATAAGAATCACCAACATTTTCAGGCCATTGCTTTAGAGTTTATCTCTATAGTGATGAAAGCGGGTGTCTTCACGACCCTGGGGGGCTTTTATCATTTCTTTCTTTTTCCTGTCTTATTTCTGCAGAATAAAAGAATAAAAGCATGACGTCCCGATTCATCGGATCGTCATGAGGGGGAGAGTGGTCCACATGCTGTTAACACTGAACAAATCATTCTGGGACACTTCACTCATCCATCACAAAAATCTACACCTTCTCTACTATCTCTACAACTCAAATCAAATGGTCAGCTACACTCACAAATCAACAATCATTATGTTCCGCTGTGCCACCGACAAGTTCTCCTCAAATGCATTCATTCCAAATAGTCAAAAAGACTACATTGTGGAGGAGACAGAGGTCAAATACTCGTGCCCTGAAGATGAATTCCATGGGCGTCTCCTATTCTCCAAAGAATATTCATTCTAGAGGCGTCACCGGACTTCATCCAAGCTGATCAAGAGCAACTTCTGGGTGGCAAGGACTACATGCAAGATACTGAAGGTCCCTCAACCCCCGGCATCAAAGATCAAATTGTCAAGAAGACATCAAAGGGGAGATTTGCAAGGATTTCTTCAGATAGCCTTCCTCAGAAGTCAAGTTCAAAGTAAAAGGAAGCTGAATAACAACAAAGACAAAGATATCCACGCTGCAATGCTGATTGAACATGATTGAACAACGAGGGGGAGATTGTTAGGAATATTTTATGGTGTCCAATATAATTAAATATCTTTGTATTTGTGTAGTTATTAATTAAACGTGTAATACGGGCCACAAATGTGTATCAGCCCGTGGGCTTCCTTGTAACTCGTAAGTTAGCTAACTTCTCCTATAAAAGGAGGCTAACTTACGGGAACCCAAACTGATAGATAGAGGCTTAGAGTTCAGAGGCGTAAAGATAGAGAGATTAGGGTTGCCGCTTCTCTCCTTCTCCAAGGGAGAGCAGCGGCCAGTTCATACGGTATACCAGATTTGGTTTTAATCTTGTCGATTTCTTCCTATCTGCTTCTTATTCTTCTTGTTGTGGTTGTTGTTTGTTATATTATGGGTTTATCAAACCTTATGAAAGAGTATGGAAGCAAATGGAATGGAATGAAGAGGTGAAGATATTCTTTGAAATTCTCTAGAATATGTAGAGATGTGTAGAGCATTCTAGAGAACTACTCTCCACCATTCATTATGGAGGTGGAGTAGTATAAATAGGAGTAGGGGCATTCATTCCTAACCATCCTAGCAAGAGAGAATTCATTTCCTAGAGTGAGAAAGCTAAAGAGTTAGAGAGCCTCCTTAAGAGATAAGAGAGTTAGCTTGAGAAGTTCTTATCCTCAAGCTTGAGTGAGCCACCGTTGAGTGAGACAATTTTGTAACATCCTTGTATATCCTACTATTCTTTTATATAGTGGAAGAATCTCCATATTGGAGAATCTAAATCATGTGCTCCCATTACTAGCTTAACTCCTAAGTGTCTATCTTAACTTCACGAAGCGGGAAAGTTCGAGTTTTTCCCAACAGAAACTTATTAAGTTCTAGCTGAATTGGCTGGATTGGCTGACTCTGATGATTTATGTATAAATTATATTTAAAATATATTTTATTAATAAAATAAAGAAAAAGTTATATGACTAAATAGCTAAAATGATCATCTACATTAACTTCAGCCAATACAGCCAGAAAAGTAACTGCAATCTTACTTTTTCTTATTATTACACAATTCATCGCGCAAAATTAAAAGTTACGTGTTTGGTGCAAAAGTTGGTTGATAAGCCTGATATAAACGAAAAACATGGTTACCAAACGGGCTTTATATGATTTATGCTAAAGTTAACATTTTTGAATTGAGATGAGATTTGAACAAGATCCTCCTTCTTAAGAATGTCACAATGATGTCATCAGTCCACAAGGTACTTAACAATAAACTTTTCTTTTACATAAAAAATATTCCAAATGTCATGCTAACTTTTATTTCCTTTGGTTGATTTAATATAAAAAATAAAAAGCTCTAAAAGAAACGCGGGTGTCTCTAGGGTTTTCCTAGTAGTTTTTCCGGCGGTGTTCAGCTAGATCACGGTGTCCGGTGTTTTCTTTTTCAAGCTATGAGCATCGTGAGTTGGAATTGTAGGGGACTCGGTAATGCGGATACGGTTCAAGGTGTTGCGGAAATCGTTCAGAGCCACAGACCAACAATATTGTTTTTTATGGAGACGAAAGTACGTTGTCACAGGGCGAAGGAGGTGTTGTGACAACAGGGTTTTAACCAGAATACTCGGATAGACAGTGAAGGAGTGTGCGGAGGTTTGGCAGAGGGATGGAACGATGATGTGGTGCTAAATATTACTACCGTGCATCAGAATTACGTGGATTGTATTGTGGGTGCTACGAACGGGGAGCCGGGATGGAGGCTCACGTATTATTATGCACCCTGAAAGGCGAAGACGAAGAGAGGCTTGGGAGATGTTACGCGGGCTGGTGAAAAATAATTCTCTCCCGTGGATGCTTATTGGAGATTTGAATGACCTTCTATATGAGTCGGAGAAGAAGGGTAGGATTCCCCATCCGGGGTGGCGGCTCTGAGGGTTCCTAGATGTTGTTTTTTGCAGTGGACTGAGGGACTTTCCGTTTGAAGGATATCAATGGACCTGGGACAGAGGCAAAGGCTCGGCTAGCTAGGCAGAAGAAAAAATCGACCGTATTTTGGTCAACGATGACCGGTGGAACAAGTTTATGGCAGCCCAAGCTTAGTCAGTTGAAGCCCCGACGAGCGATCATATGGCTATGTGGGTTAAAACTATTCCAACGATGCATGGGAGGAAACCGATGAAATTCCGATTTGAGAACATGTGGCTTAAAGAAGAAGAATGCCGGACGGTGGTGACTAATAGCTAGAATCCAGGTACTCATTTAACTTTTAGTGAAAGAATTATTTTTTGTGGGGAAGAACTTCTTCGTTGGGATAGTCGTAGGACTAAGGGTTTTCAACACATCAAATCCAAGGGTGTAAAAATAGACTTGTATGGCTTCAAGAAAGGGATGATTTGGCTAGTATGACAGAACTTGTGCGTGTCAAGGTGGTGATCCAATCTCTCTTGGAAAAGGAAAATCTTTACTGGAAGCAATGGGCGAAGGAATTTTGGCTGAAAGAGGGTGATATTAATTCCAAATTTTTCCATAACGCTGTTAAGCAACAAACAAGGAAAAATAAATTAATGAGTCTGCGTTGTTAGTCCCTGTTTCTGTAACAGCAATGAATAATCGATCTAACAAGGAAGATTAAACGTAAAGATGAACACAGAATGAATCACCGTAAAACCTTCTTTGATAAACCGTGGAACGTACAGCAGAATGATATAAGCGTAAGGCTATGAATAATAAGTACGACGTTCAGCCTTTTCCTAAACCTCGGCTCCCTTTTTATAGGCGAGGTTTAGGTTAGGCGTAACAGGCTTTTGGCCTGTTTAAATGGGCCTAACACTTGGCCTGATTTCTATCTAATTTATGCACTATTTAAATACAAGGATTAAATATAAAGCTAATCTATGACCAACTTGATTCACAATAAAATATCTCCAACAATCTCCCCCTTTGTGATCAAGTGTCATTCTCTTATTGCTTCTGTGATTTGAAGTAGTGCTTCCTTAATCCAAGTGCATGTTCATATTGTCTTAGCATATTCCTCTTTTCGAGGCGATCGTCAATGGCCTTTAAAATTGTCTCCACAGTAGAGTGTTCCTTTTGAACATAAGACGATGCCTCTTGAAGATTTTCTTCCAGCTTTGCTTTCATCTGTAGAATCTGCTCTCTGATTATCTTCAGTGTTCCGTCGCAGTATTTCTCGATTTCACTGACTACCATCAGACGCTTTTCGTTCTTGTGGTTCAGGTAGGTGACTGCTGGCGGTTTGAAGAAGATGTGATAGGCTGGGAAATCTTCAAGTTCTGGACCATACAGTTTTGGCTTTGTCAGGTTTGTCTTCTTTAGATTGCATTCAATAGCCATTTGTAGGTCATGTGAGGAGTGTATTCGGATCTGTCTAAGCATGAATCTCTTGATAGCTGCGAGGCCTTCGCTGTATACTATGTTTTGCCTGACTGGAAGGTATCTGTAGGCCATGAGCATTTGGTAGATGTCATCCGGTTTCAGCATGATGAAGTCGTTCTCTTGACAAGTGAATTCGCTCCCATCGGTGCGTTGAAGTCTGAAAGTGTAGAATGTTACTCCATGATAGTCTTCAGCTTTCACTTGTAGAATTTGATGAATCGGGAGAATATTCGACTTCAGATCTTGTTCCATCAGTTCTCTCTGTGTACCGGTTGACCTTTGCAGCAACATATGCAGATGACCTCCAGCCTGTTTTCCTTTCAAGTGTGTAAGGCCTCTTAGCTTCAGTTCGTTCAGTGGCTTGACTTTGTCTGGTCTACGCCAGATATGCTCTCTGATTTCTTCTTGGAAGGGGGCTTTGATTCGAACGTTGTCCCAGGGTTTCTCTGTCTTGGGAAGTCTTCCCGCTGATTGTCTTACGACTGATTCAAGAGCTTTCTGGGATTCCTTGTAGTTCTCCCCTTCCTTGCGTTCATCGTCCTCGAGCCTAATGATATCTTCAGAGCATTTGTTAATAAGCTCGCGTAGCCACCAGTTTCTTTGCATGTCTTCTTGCTCGGCTTCAACCCGGAGATCATCCCATTCTGTCCATTTTCTCGGCCATTTGTCGTATATCACCGCCTCTTCCAGTGCATCATGGATGTCTTTGCCTGGGGAGATGTATGGAGTTCTTTGTTTAGGCGGTGATTGTTCCTGTGTAGCACTACCGGGTTCACTAGGATTGCCCGTTGACATCAGCTTAGAACTAGGTTCCAACTGATGGCCTGATGGAGAAGATGTACCAGTGGTATCATCATCAGGACTTCCATCCCCTCCTCGGTTGGTATCTCTAGGAGATACGCCTCGGGATGTTATTTCTAGCTCGACCACGCTAGAGAGTTTGGCTGTGGGTGGTGGCTGTTGGTTTGTTGAGGTTTCAGGTTGAATTGGCTGTGGAGTATGGCTTGGAAGAGTAGTTTGCTCAAGTGATCGAGGTCGCTTGTTCTCCCCCTCATGAGGATCCGAATCATCGGGGTCCTCATGGGAACGTTTGCGACCACGAAGACTCTCCTTGCAAGTACTCTTGGTTTCGGGTGAGGAAAGAAGAGCTTCTAGTATGGCTTGCTGATGAAGAGTGAGGTTGTCTTCTGGGGTATTTAAGAGATTGTTCAGCAAAGCCGAAGCTAGGGTGTCAAAGGATAGGGAGAAAAGATCGATGGAGGGTGTGGTCGGGTGTGGGGAGAATACCGGTTCTGTATTCTGGGTTCCCCGAGAAATAGAAGGGATAGGGATTTGGTTGATGGATTGGTGGGATAGAGGGGTGGAGGATATGGGTTGTGTATGGGAGATGAACGGTTCGGGGGAAGGTTGGGGTGGTGTCTGTTCAGACCGAACCGCTTGGGTGGTCCTAAATTCCTGTGCTAGAGCGGTCATTGCATCTTGCACCCATGGTTTAATGGTGGAATCTAGGAAGCGATTTAGTAGAACGTTTACGTCTTCAAAGGTAGGGTGACCAGTTACGGGGGTTGTAACTGTTGACACAGCATCAGTGAAGATTGCTGATGTGTGGCCTGCATTTAATGATGGAATCATTATGGGCGTAGCAGGGCTTCCAACCGTCATAGCTTGCGCTCTGGTTGTTGCGTTCAGGGTGAGTGCACATGTATGTGCTGTGAATAGTGTAGGTGTCCTAGAAAAAGAAGAAAATGTGGGAAATGTGACACCTAGACTCGATGTGAGTGAAGAAGGAGTTTTGACCTCGGGAGATAGGTCAATTGTATGCTCAACTGATTCAGAAAATACCAGCGAGGGGGTTGCATCCCGTTCTTTTGAAACAATAACCTTTTGAGAGGCAATTGAGTGGCTGGGAGAGGGCTGTGCATGCGCAGTTGAGCCAGATGCTGCGACTTCTACTCGGGAACCGAAAAGATCGGCTCATGTGCTTAGGGATTCAGCTCGGCTTATCTGGATAAAGGAGTCGCAGCCCGCAAAGATGTGCTCGTCTGCCTTATCAAACAGACTCTTTTTCGCTCGGGGCTGGGGCTTGGTCTTAGCAACCTTGTCATTTTTGACCTTAGCCCTGGTCTCTCGGATGACAACTTCTTCCTGGTTGATTGATGTCTTGATGGAGTGAGCTGCCTCGTCGTAATCATCCTTTGAGCAATTAGTCTCGCTCGGATCAGCTCTTTGTTTAGCTGTTTCTTTTATGGTGAAGACTTGAGGTCTGCGAGCTATGATTGGTGCTGCGTCTTCAGCAGTGATTCTTCTCTTCTTTGGAGATTCGACGGGCAGCTTTCCTTTTCTGATAAGGGCATATGTGAGCTCCACATCATCCCTGTCGTTGTCATCATCGTCATCATCCGAGTCAGATTTTTCACTCTCCGTGCCTACGCTCTCAGAAGCCTCGTCGTCAGTATTCGTTTGGGCTTCACTTGACGATTCATTGGCCGTATCCTCAGCGTCTTTTTCGGTGCCCTCAGCCGCCTGACTCGTCTCTAGAGAGTCATCAGACTTCCCTTCATTGGGCAAACCGGCCACTGGTTTCTGTGGCTTTTGGGCTCTCTTAATACCCTTACCAACACTCGGCTTTGTCCCTTGGGTAGGTCCAGCTGGGTTTTGCTGAACCATAGGGACGGTCTTCTCGGTGGCTTCTTTGTATTGTTGGACTGCTGGATTTGAAGATTTTACCAGCTGTAGCAGAAATCCAGGTATCTTCAGACCATAGGAAGGATTCTTGTCTGCTTTGAAGTACTGTAGCTTCGGTGCTGTGAAGTGTGGATCGGAGCTGCGTTTTGGGATTGTTGAATGCTCTGCCATGAGGTCGTTGATGATCAACCCAAGCCACCTAGCGTACGGAATGGTACCTGGCCTATTCTTTTCTTTGGCCTTGACCAGGTCCATTAGCTCTGAGAAGAAGAGCTGTGCCATGTCGTAGTTCTTGTTGAAGGCAATGCCATGGAAGATGAGCAGGATCTGCTTGTTGCATTTGTCGAATCCGGCATGCTTCCGCGACAGGCACTTGTTCACCAGCCCGAAAAGATTTTTCCACGGGTGACGGAGATATGCACCGTTGAAATTTGACAGTTGTGGCAGTAGTGATGTGTAGCCAAGGGATGCCACGTCTTTGAGCAGATCGGGGATGGTTGGAAGTGCATCATACGTATCGTGAACTGGCAGCGCTAGAGTAGTCCGTAGAGTTGATGGCGTCAGGATCACGCGCATGCCATTCAGCTTGGTCTTTATTTTTGATCGATCCTTTGGAGATTCTGTATGCATGTGCCCCCAGAACTGTTGTATGTATATCTCTGGCACCGGTTTTGAGTTGTGAAGTGCAGGCCAGAGATAGTGACCCTTCATGATGGCTGGAATGATTGGGTTCTGGCATTTGAAGACTGCAAGGTCTAACTGGAAGTTATTTTCCAGCACCTTGATCCATTTGTCTTGTGAGTAGATGGCATCATCGATCTGTGCTTTCGTGTTTCCTGCCATTTTAAACTGTAGAAGCATGGGGTCAGCACATGAAGTTCAACTGTTTGATTTGATTTTGAAAGAATTTGATTTGCGTTTGTCAGATAGGTTTATGCAGGTGGAATTTTGAAAAAATTACTAAGTCCACATCTCGAGATCTGAATCTCGAGATCATGATTTCGAGATCCAAATCTCGAGATCTGGATTTCGAGATTCAAATCTCGAGATCATGATTTCGAGATCCAAATCTCGAGATCAAGATGTCGAGATGAAGATCTCGAGATCTTGATTTCGAGATTCAAATCTCGAGATCAAGATATCGAGATACAGATCTCGAGATCTTGATTTCGAGATTCAAATCTCGAGATCAAGATGTCGAGATGCCCATCTCGAGATCTTGATTTCGAGAAGTTGAACCGACGATCTTGAGATCCAAAAACTCGAAATCGTGATTTCGAAACGAAGAATCCACCTGCAAAAACAAAGATATATCAATCAATAACAAACGATTTCGACCTAAAGTCTAACAAAAACTTTTTTATGTTGATTTTGAAAATTTGATCGATTTGCGAGAATGATCGTTTTCGAACTATGATTGAAGATTATGATTTCGAGTTCGAAGGATGTTGATGAATGAGATTTCGAACGAAGAACTACCTAGGTAGTTGTTAAAGGTAAACGAAGATGGAGTATTGCGAATTTGGTCTGAGGAGAAGAAGAAGGAGAAACGGCGGCAGGAGCTCTGAGAGTCTAAACGTTCGGATCTTTTGCTAAAAAAATTCTGAGAAGTATAAGGATGGGAGGTTTTACGAGGGCTTATATATGCGAAAAGATTTTGGACCTCCTCTTTAACAGTTTAGCCCGAAATATTGGGCTGGCACACAGTGCTCTTTTAAAAGATTTTCGAGGCCCAAACCAGTAAAAAATAGAGAGCTCCCCCTTAATTAGTGAAAATTAGCTCCCTCTCAAATAGTGAAAATTCTCTCCCCCTCAAAAAATGCAACGAACAATATGTACAAATGCAACGCGCACACACTATTTTTTGTTCTTTTTGATTTTTCACCCACGCAACACATGCAACGCACACACACTATTTTTTGTTCTTTTTGATTTTTCACCCACTCAACACATGCAACACACGCACACTATTTTTGTTCTTTTTTATTTTTCACACACACTCAACTCATGCAACACACGCACACTATTTTTTGTTCTTTTTGATTTTTCACCCACGCAACACATGCAACGCACACACACTATTTTTTGTTCTTTTTGATTTTTCACCCACTCAACACATGCAACACACGCACACTACTTTTGTTCTTTTTGATTTTTCACACACACTCAACTCATGCAACACACGCACACTATTTTTTGTTCTTTTTCTGGTTTTCTCCCCCTCAACACATGCAACGCACACACACTATTTACAAATCCCACACACACACACTTTTTAGATCAGTGGAGACATAATTAAACGGGCTCGAGGTTCAACATGCCCAACTTGGAGACTAGGAACTAGAATCGTTTTTCATCCAATGCCTTAGTGAACAAGTCAGCCAGTTGAAGCTCTGAGCTTACAATATACATGTCAATGTCTCCTTTTTCCACATGATCCTTGATGAAATGATAGCGCAGGTCGATGTGTTTGGTGCGGGAGTGATGAACTGGGTTGTTGGTGATGGCTATGGCGCTTTGAGAGTCACTGTAGATCGGGATATGGCGGAGTGTGTAACCGTAGTCCTTTAGCTGGGTCTTCATCCATAATATTTGTGAACAACAGCTAGCAGCCGCGACGTATTCTGCCTCGGCCGTAGATGTTGACACACAGTTCTGCTTCTTGGAAGACCAGCAGACTAACTTATCGCCCAAGAATTGGACTGCCCCCGATGTGCTTTTGCGGTCCATCCGGCAACCAGCAAAGTCAGCATCCGAATATCCGACTAGGTCAAAACCTGAGTGCTTGGGATACCAAAGGCCTAGATTCACAGTGCCCTTGAGGTATCTCAGAATTCTTCGAACAGCGGTCAGATGAGATTCCTTCGGATTTGCCTGAAAGCGTGCACATAAGCATGTGGAGAAGACAATGTCAGGCCTGCTTGATGTGAGATATAGCAAAGATCCAATGATGGCCCTGTAGTTTGTAGCATCAACTAGCTTCCCGGAGGGGTCTGAGTCCAGTTTGTTGGTTGGGGACATGGGGGTCGTCATGGAAGATTTGCCATCAATGTTGAATCTCTTAAGCATTTACAGAATATACTTTGACTGATTGACGAAAATGCCATCAGAGAGTTGTCTTACTTGCAGGCCTAGGAAGAAATTCAGTTCTCCCATCATGCTCATCTCGAACTTGGTTTTCATCAGTTTCTCAAAGTGTTTGCACAGGCGTGGATTTGAGGAGGCGAAGATAATGTCATCAACATAGATCTGAATCAGGATGATGTCAGACTTCTGTCGCTTGATGAAAAGTGTGGTATCAATCTTCCCTTTTGAGAAACCTGAGTCAACCAGAAATTCGGTTAATGCATCATACCAAGCTCTTGGTGCCTGTTTTAACCCATACAGAGCTTTCTTTAGCTTGTACACATGGTCAGGATATCTGGGATCTACGAATCCTTCGGGCTGAGCGACATAGACTTCTTCTTCCAAGACTCCATTCAGAAAGGCAGTCTTGACGTCCATTTGAAAGACAGTAAAGTTCTTGTGGGCCGCGTACGCAAGAAAAAGGCGGATTGCTTCAATTCTTGTTACGGGTGCAAATGTTTCATCATAGTCTATGCCCTCTTGCTGATTATATCCTTTAGCGACCAGTCGTGCCTTGTTCCGTATCACTATGCCTTCTTCGTCCTTCTTGTTCTTGAACACCCATTTTGTGCCAATGATGGTTTTCTGAGGGGGTTTAGGCACGAGTGTCCACACATCTAGTCTGTCAAACTGATTGAGCTCATCTTGCATGGCAATCACCCAATCTGGATCAGCGAGTGCCTCTGAGACTTTGGACGGTTCATTCTTGCTTAGGAAGCATGCATAGTGACATTCATTTGTTGTTGCTGATCTCGTTCGCACACCTTGACTTGGATCACCTATTATTTGTTCAACAGGGTGTGCTTTTGTCCACTTCCTCTCATGAGCTAGAGGAGTTGGAGTGATTATTGGTTGATCTGAGTCCTGATATGAATTTGAAGGCTCTGGGGCAGCTGTGGTGTGTAGTGGAGATGATTCCGGACTTATGGCGAAGCTGTGATCATCCACACCTCTGGGATTGGTTTGAGGGGTTGAGGGTGTGGATGGTACGTCATCTGGTCCTGTGAGGAGCGGAATCTCTGCTGTTGGAGTTGATGTTGACTCTGGAGTGTATGCAGGAGGTGGAGATTGTGAGTTCTCGTAAAAGTTTCTGAAGAGAGAGTCGAGAATCACATCGTCGTGTTCGGTGTTTGGTTCAGCTTTATCAGAAGCTACTGGTACAGCAGTGGATGGATCGGTCTGGAGATGTTCAATAGCAAAGTCTGCCATTTCATAGAATGTAACATTTGCACTCTCGATAACAGTCCGCTTGTCTCTGAGATAGACTCTGTAAGCTTTGGATTGCAGTGAGTAGCCAATGAACACGCCTTCTCTGGCTTTGGGATCCAGCTTACTTCTCTCTGTCCGATCATTGAGTATGAAGCACTTGCAGCCAAAAACCTTGAGGAAAGAAATATCAGGAGTTTTGTTGAATAGAATCTCATATGGAGTCTTGTCGAAGCGCTTGTGGATGAAGGTTCTGTTCTGAGTGAAGCACGCGGTATTGATTGCCTCTGCCCACATGAAGTGAGGCAGTCTTGATTGGATTAACATGGTGCGTGCTGCTTCAACAAGGGTTCTGTTCTTTCTCTCAACAACTCCGTTCTGCTGGGGAGTTTTAGCTGCTGCAAATTGCTGAGTGATACCGAGTGATTCATAGAACTCAGTGAGAGTCTGATTTTTGAACTCGGTACCATTGTCAGTTCTGACAATTCGAACACTGTGCTGTAGCAGTTTCTGGATCGTTCTGATAAAGGTCATAATGTTTTCCGCAGCTTCGTCTTTTGATCGTAGAAATTTTGTCCATGTATACCTAGAGAAGTCATCAACGAGCACCAGAGTGTATTTACGACCGTTGATGCTTTGAACTCTCATAGGTCCACACAGATCCATGTGTATTAGCTGCAACTGATGAGTAGATGAAGGTTCGGTTTTTGACTTGTGGGAGCTTCGCGTCATTTTGCCCATTTTGCAGGCACTACAATGATTTTCAGCGGAAGACTTTAGCAGAGGAAGCCCCTTGACAAGTTTCTTGGAGGACAAGGTTGAGAGATGTTTGAAGTTCAGATGGGAGAGACGTCTGTGCCATAGGTTGTTCTGTTCAGTTGAAGCTTTGGACAGCAGACAGATGGAAGTGGTGGATTGGACGCTTTTCAGATCAATAGTGTACAGATTTGATGTTCTGTAACACGTTAATAATGTATTTCCTGTGCTGTCAAGAACACAGCATTGTTTTGCAAAGAACCTCACTTCCATCCCGCTGTCGCAGAATTGTCCAATGCTCAGTAAGTTGTGTTTGAGCCCTTTGACGAATGAGACATCTTTTATTGTGACACTGGCACAGACGACGTCCCCATATCCAAGGATAGGAGATGAGGCGTCATTCCCGAATCTGACATTGCCTCCGTAGCAGTTGGTGTAGTTGCTCAAAAGGTGCTTTATTCCGGTCATGTGGGTTGAGCATCCTGAGTCTAAGTGCCACACATGACCGTCCTGCAAAACAATCAAATAAGATCAGGTACCCAACTTGGAGTGGGTCCTTCCTTATTATCAAGAAACACCTTTTTAAAACTTGCTTTGAGCAGTGATCCAAGGTCAGCTGCTCTTTCAACAAGAGATCTATCTTTGATGGGCTTTCCAATAGCCAGATCTGCTTTTGCAGTGTGTCTGGTTTTTGGAGTCCACCTAGCACTTTCCATTTTGGTGGGTCTGATGTTGTGAACCCACCTTTCTATTTTAGTTCTGGTGGGTCTAAATTTGGGGACCCACCTTTCAGTTGCACTTATGATGGGTCTTCGATTTGGAACCCACCTTTCAGTTTCAGTTCTGGTGGGTCTACGATTGGGAACCCACCTTTCAGTTGCACTTATGATGGGTCTTCGATTTGGAACCCACCTTTCAGTTTCAGTTCTGGTGGGTCTACGATTGGGAACCCACCTTTCAGTTTTAGTTATGATGGGTCTACGATTGGGAACCCACCTTTCAGTTTTAGTTTGGATGGGTCTTCGTTTATGGACCCACCTATTCGATTCAGGTTTGGTAGGTCTCATCTTGGGGACCCACTTTTCAGTTTCAGTTTTGACGGGTCTTATCTTGGGGACCCATCTTTTCGGTTTAGGTTCAGGTGGAGAGTAGACAGGAGCTTTGTGATTGAACGGTTGTTTTTTGAGTTTGGTTTTGAAAATCTCCTCCTTAGAAAGCCGATTGATATGTTTCCTAGAATGAACTCTAAGGGCGTATTTCATATCTGGAATACAAAACGTTCCCTTAGAAGTTTCTTTCTTGGTTTCCTTTTCAGGTTTAAGCTTTCTGGAAGGCTTAGATTTAACAACATTCATATCACATTCATAATTATGGGGATCTGGAACAGAATAACCATAAGCAACACTTGTATTAAAAATAGAACTTTGTCTAGAAGATGTCTCAGAAATATTCAGCTTGGGACTCAAGACTGAACTTTTAGAAGTTTGCTTTGAAGAGACAGAATTACAATTAACTTTTGAGTAAAATATTGAACTAGATCTAGGGCTGGCACTTTTCTCAAACACTTTCTTTTTGCCTTCTGCGATTTCCTTCCTCTTTTTCCTCCACTCATTCTTCTCTTCTCCTTCCTTATTCACTTCATTCCCTGTAAACAAAGGAGAAGAGAGATGAGTGGACGAACCTTTAAAAGCATTGTTTTTCTCATGTGAGGTGTGTGAGCTGTCAGGCTTGGTCGTAGAAGGGTCTGTTTTAGCATGAAACTGTTCACTCAAATCATTAAATTTTTGGAGAAGTTCCTGCCAGTTGCGCTCAAAACCTTTCTTTTCAGTTTCAAATCTCTCTCTCTCGTTATCAAGAGTTTTCTGTAGGTTTTTGAGCTTTTGAGCCATGGGAAAAATACATGGTTCCTCGCCAGTTTTAGCAATACCAACTCTTGGAGGAGGATCTAGAGGATGTCCTATGTGAGGAATATCTTTAGCATAGGGGTCTAGGCATTCACTAAAGCAGGAAGTCGGTTTTTCTTCTGAAAGTTGTTTTTCATTTACAGAGGAATAATCACAAGAAATCGCAGGTTTTGGTTTCTTTCTCTTTTCTTCTTCTGCTTCAGCATAATCTTCATCACTTCGAAAATACATTTTCTCGCCAAACCCTAGTCCCATGTAATCTTTGTTATAGAATTGAAGGCAATTAACTTTCTTAAGATTACGTGGGTTTGTTATTCCCAGACCTGTTTTAGCATTGTAGAATCGGTCATCCTTTTGTTTGTTGTTAAGCAGAAAAACAGTTTGTTCAGATTGACCTCTTCTAGCAGCTAGATCTTCTAGTTCTTTTACTTTATTTAAAAGCGTTCTTCTTTTGTTATGCAAAAAATCGCATTCAGCCTTTGCTGTGCTTTTTTCCCGTTCACTGTCCTCAAATTTCTTAGTTAATTCAGTTATCTTTAGTTCAAAGCTTTCAAAATCTGAGGACACCTTTTTGACTTGATCTTTTGCAATTTCAAGTTGAATACTTAAGGAAGACTTTTGGTCTAGATTCTGTTTCAGAACTCTATGATTATTGTCTAGTCTCTCCTTTAGTTCTTTGATTAGATTGTCCTTTTCAAGTAAGGACTGCATTTGATTATTTAAAGAAGTATGGGAGGTACTTACAGAGCTTGTTGAGCAGTTGCCTTCGGGGATCGCAGCATCATCCTTTACTTCATCTCCCTCCACTCGTGCCATAAGAGCATAGTTGTCTTCCTCTTCCTCCTCCTCAGAAGAATCTTCTGCCCAGTTTTCATTTTCAGCAATCATGGCAGAGGTTTCTTCTTCTTTCTGCACCATCAGCATTTTCTGCTTATTCCACAGCATCTTCTGCTTGTAGAAGTTAGCATCTTTCTTCTTTGGGAGGCGGCAGTCTTTGATCACATGTCCAGGTTTGCCGCAATTGTAGCATTTAGGAGCTTCTTCTGCCGATGATGCCTTTCTAGAAGATCCTTGATCATGGTTCTTCTGCTTGTAGTTTGAGGAGGAAGTTCTCAGTCTGTTGGAGGAAGTGTTCTTCTTTGCAAATCTTTTGGCCAGCATTGCCATCTTCTTCTGTAAGTCTGCTAGCTCAGCCTCTAGATCAGATTTGTCATCGTCACTCTCGTCATCATCTGATTCAACCACCACCTTCTTCTTTTTCTTCTTTTGTGAAGTGGTTGTCCTTCTAGGCTGAGCATCCATTACAAGAGCTAAGGGGTTTGTGGTGTGATGATCCTCAGCGCATGCAACCTCGTTGACGAATTGCTTCAGATGTTCATAGAGTGTGCAGAGGTCAATTTCGTCCAGATCTATCCGTGATCTGACATCCTTCACTGTCTTTTCCCAAACAGGATGCAGGCTGGATAAGAATCTAATATTTAGTTCCAGATTGGACCTGAATACTTTGATCTTTCTGAGTTCATTTACCAGTTGAACAAGTCTATTGTAAGTCTCATTCAATGGTTCTCCTGGTCCTGCTTTGAAGGAGTCATAAGCGATGAGAATTGTAGTCTTCTTTGTTTTGAGGCTGATGCTTGTGCCTTGTAGCAGCTTCTCTATTTCATCCCACATCTCCTTAGTTGTCTGCATGCTATCTATGAGAACATAAACCTCATTTGGTATTGCTTGAAGGAGATACGTTTTGGCCATAAGATCACCACGAAGTCTGAGCTTGTCGGCTTCTGTGTATTCAGATGGCACTTTTCTCCTTATTTCTGGAAAAATAGGAGGATTGTTCTCTGGATCTCCACCAACTGAAATTAAAAGTTCAGCTGGTCCTTCAAGTAAGGATTCGAGCATTGCAGAAGAGTTCTCTTTGTGCTCGAGGAAGTTTAAAAATCTGTTCCTCCACATTTGATATTCTCCCTTCCTGAGGCTAGGAGGGGTACTGCTGTTCCCTAGTGCATTGTATTCTGAACCCATTGCTGTACTAAACTGACCGTTCGAGAAAATTGATCAAAAGATTTTCAGAGGCAGAATCTCGAAAAATCAGATGTCGAGATCTGAATATCGAAATTTCAGATTTCGATAAAGGAGGCCCGGTATCGAGATTTGGGCTCGAGATTAAGGGTCTCGAGATTAGGGATCTCGAGATTTCAAATTTCGAGATGCTGATCTCGAGATTTGAAATGTCGAGAAATTAATCTCTCGAAATCTTAATCTGATGAGTCAAATGTCGAGACCAGATGTCGAAACCTTTTCTCGAAATCAAGATTTCGAAATCCAAGATGTCGAAATCCTCAATGTCGAAATCTTTCAACCTGTAAAAATCAGATAATCAAAATCTGAAGATAGTTTCCTGTAGAGTTGAATGTCGAGATCTTCTGGTAAAGTTTTCAGCTCGAAAAACGTAGCAGAACCTGTGAAGAAATAGGATATCGAGAAGCCTATCTCGAGATATCTCGAAAACAAAAATTGCGAAAAACACAAACTGAAGTATACTCTTTGATCGCTTTGAAGAGGCGATTCCAAAGGTGTAACTTTTACAATTTTTGAACAAGAAACAAAATTACAGAGCAAAAAAAAATCGACAGAATGAACTACGTTAACAAAAACAGAGTATTCTGCAGGAGTTCTTCTGATCGTTCTCGATCGGCTCTGATACCAATTGTTAGTCCCTGTTTCTGTAACAGCAATGATTAATCGATCTAACAAGGAAGATTAAACGTAAAGATGAACACAGAATGAATCACCGTAAAACCTTCTTTGATAAACCGTAAACCTTCTTTGATAAACCGTGGAATGTACAGCAGAATGATATAAGCGTAAGGCTATGAATAATAAGTACGACGTTCAGCCTTTTCCTAAACCTCGGCTCCCTTTTTATAGGCGAGGTTTAGGTTAGGCGTAACAGGCTTTTGGCCTGTTTAAATGGGCCTAACACTTGGTCTGATTTCTATCTAATTTATGCACTATTTAAATACAAGGATTAAATATAAAGTTAATCTATGACCAACTTGATTCACAATAAAATATCTCCAACATGCGTTTAGCATATGGGTCCTAGGTCACGAATAGAGTCAAATTGAAAGAAGCGATGCAAAATTACTTTGATGATTATATTTTTGGAAATTTTGCACAGGTTTCGGTGACTCGGAATACGGCTCTTCTGCGAGCAATCACAATGGAGGAAGTTAAATCCACCATTATGAATCCTACTTTTTTCAGAAATTCTGGGATATTGTTGGTCCTGAAGTTGCTAGGATGTGTTCAGGTATTTTCAAAATAGGTGTGCTTCCTAGGGATTCAAATATTACTAGTATTGTTTTAATCCCCAAGAAGGATAAACCTGAAAATATGGGAGACTAGAGACCGATAGCGTTGTGCAATGTGGTTTATAAAATATTTTCAAAAATTTTAGCTAATCGGTTAAAAGGTATTCTTGGTGGTCTAGTAAGTGATAGCCAAAATGCCTTTATTTCTAGCAGATCAATTGTTGATAATATCATTATTGCTTTTGAGACCCAACATTATTTGAAGAGAAAATATTTTGGGAAGGAGGGGTATGTGACGTTGAAGCTTGACATAAGTAAAGCTTACGACATAGTTAGCTAGGCCTTTTTGAAGGAAATTATGGGGTGAATGGATTTTAATGCCAGGTGGGTGGATCTAATTATGTTGTGTATCTCTTTGGTTAGCTACTATGTCCAGTTTGATGAGGATTTTTTTGGCCCCATTTTACCGCAAAGGGGCTTACGCCAGGGGGATCCCTTGTCTCCCTATTTATTTATTTTGGTGCCAGAGGGGCTGAGTGTGATGTTGAGACATGCCAAGAGTCGAGGAAATATTCATGGAGTGACCGTCTGTAGAGGGGCTCCAAGGGTATCTCATCTTTTGTTTGTTGATGATAGTTTCCTGTTTTTTAAAGCTACAAAGGCTAAATGTGGGGAGGTTAAAAATATTCTTCAGGGATATGAGAGCAACTCGGGGCAGATTGTGAATTTTAATAAATCATCTCTAACTTTTAACCAAAATGTGGGTGAACTGTTCCGGGAACAGTGCTACCAGTTTTTAGGGATTCCTCGAGAGAGTGGGAAGAGCGGTTATTTGAGTGTACCAGGGCTAGTGGGGAAGAACAAATCCTCCATCATGGGCTATTTGCGGGATTGAATTTTTAGCAGAATAAAGAAGTGGAATAATAGATTTTATCTAGAACTGGGCGTGCGGTTCTTCTGAGAAATGCTATTCAGGCAATGCCTAATTAGGCTATATGAATGTTTTTCTATTACCAAAGGATTTGTGTGATGAGATTGATAAACTTATGAATGACTTTTGGTGGCGGGGCTCAAAGTTTGAACAAAAAGGGTTGAGATGGCGGCGATGGGAAGCAATATGTAAACCGAAGGAGGCAGGGGGTCTGGGTTTCCGGAGATTAAGAGAATTTAATTAAATCATGCTAGCTAAACAAGGGTGGAGGTTAATCACTGAATCGGGGAGCTTGATGAGCCGTGTGATCAAGACCAGGTATTTTCCAAATTCTAGTTTCCCAAATGCTGAGTTGGGAAATAATATTAGACGAAGGGTGGAATATGAGATTGACGTCCAAGTCTGGGTTGATGCATGGTTACCCGGACCGGGGAATGGGAAGATTACGTCAAACAAGACTGTGGGTATACGAAATATGAATGTGGTAGCTCTCCGAGATATCAAGGGCAAAAATTGGAACCAAGAACGAATCGGGAACTTTTTTAATCTCGAAAATGAGGCACGCATCTTCGGAATCGTTTCAGTTTGCAGGATAGCTAGGAAAGATGGCTATTGGTGGTCCGGAGAAAGGAGTGGCAAGTTTACGGTTAAAAGTTGTTATAGATTACTCATGGGGAATTTATAGGAGAACAGGTGGAGGGGCTGGGGCGGTATTTGGGAATTGCAGATTCCCCCGAAGTTCAAATATTTTATCTAGCAGGTGTTGGATGGCACACTTCCTACAGTTGATTACCTGAGGTGGAAAGGAATTCATATTCAAGGAGGATGCAAGCTTTGTGGAGAGTTGGAGGAATCTCTTGACCATGTGATGCGGTCGTGCTGCTATGCTACAAAGGTTTGGAAGGCAGCGCGTTTCCAGATGCTAGGTGCGCAGCTCCCAGTTGAGCGATGGCTTTGGGACAACCTAGAACAGCCGGATAATGAGGCAAGAGGCCGTTTATATCTATTGTATGGAGCCTTTGAAAGATAAGAAACAATAAGGTTTGGAAAGATCAAAAGGAGGAGGCAGTGGGAGTTCTGAATGCAGCGACTAGTACCTTGACGGGTTGGAGGGAGGCGCAAATTATCTGCAGTTCTAAGGAATCTGAAGGTACACGTGGGGCTCCAAAATGACAAAGGCCTAAGGCGGGTTACTTAAAGATTAATGTTGATGTGGCGGTAAATCAACCTGGAGGAATTAGAGCCTAGGGTTGGCTAGTTAGAAATGAAGAGGGGGAATTTGTTGAGGCAAAGGGGTTTTCGAGTAGAGTGGAGTGGTCAACGGAGGAAACGGAGGCCATGGGACTCCGGGATGCTATTATGTACGCAACAGGGAGGGGATGGCAGAAAGTGGAAATAGAGACATATGCGCTTACAGTGGTACAAGATCTCAAGAATGGGGAGGGCTCTTTGAATGTGGATTTGATTATTGATGACATCCGAAGTTTATTAGTGAAAAAGAGCAATTTTTATGTCTCTTTTTATAAACAGTTTGCGAATCATGCGGCTCATTCTTTAGCCAGAGCACATCTTACTAACTCAGATCAGCAGGTTATTTATGATGTTATGCCTGATTGTATTACCAGCCATGTGGCGAACGATTTATTGATTTAATATTTTTTTTTTTTCATTTTGACGATCAAAACATAAAAAATATACTCCCTTTGGTTCTAAATAACCTTCGCACTTTCCTTCTTGGGTACGAGCAAAATAAATTTCACACCTTTCATTTTAGAAAATAAAAGCGAAAGTTGTCAAATCCAATAGGGAAAATAGAAATTAATAATCCAACCTTTTAGCGGTCTTCATTCGTTGGTCTCACTTTATCGTTATTCATGAATAATCCAACCTTTACACCTCATCTTCATTCGTTGGTCCCTGATCGGTTGATGACCTGCTATTCCAGGTTTTTTCATTTCCTTTGCAAATCATTCAACCATAAATCCCACTTTTCACAAATCTTCTCCAAACGGTCCCACGTATCATTTTTCTTTTTTTTCAAAAACTTTTCCCTTTTTATTTTTATCGTCTTAGACTCTTTTATTCTCATTTTTTGTCTTCTTATTCTGATTTTTACTACTTTTCAATTTATTTTATTTTTTTCAATGTTTATGTATTCTATTTTTCCTTCTTTTTCTTCTTCCCGTTTATTATTTCATTTTTATTTTTATATAATTTTTTCGGATTAGTTTCCTTATAAAAGATCTCTTTCTCACCGTATTAACTTTTTACTTTATTTTCTTTTTACTTACACTTATTTTCCTTTTTCCTTTGCTTACCTTTATTATACCACTAATATATCTATTCTATTTATATATAAGAAAAAAATAGTTCATCAAAATACCATTTTGCCCTTCATTAATCTCATGTGTCCATCTCTCCTTAATTTGCTCATTTGTTACCGGAATGCCAAGTGGCTTTTTTCACTCCAAATATATTTTGAACACCGAAGGAAAGAAGGGTTGGCGCAAGACATGCATTTGGTGGGGCCCAAACTATAAAAAAACCTATTTTATTTAAAGTGTTATAACTTTTTCATTCTTGCTCCAATTTTTATAAAAAATATATCAAAATTCATAATTTTTTGTGATCTTTCATTTGAGATCAATATTGAATATATAAAAATATAATTTTTGAACGGTCTCTATAATTTTGTATAAAATAAAATTATACTCCCTCCGTCCCAATTTGATGGTCCTGTTGAGGTTTACGAGACTTGACCGACGATAAAGCAAATGAATTTCTGTTCGCACTCAAATTATTTGTAGCAAATAAAATTTACATAATCATAAACTACATTAAAAGTTTTACCAAGTCACAAAAACCTGAATCAAATTTCATAAAAATTTGATATAAAAAGTAAATGAATAAGAATAATTTGTGTTGACCAAGTGAATATGAACATGAACTAGGACCATTATTTTGGACGGAAGTAGTATATATATTTATATATAAGAAAGTAGTAGGCTATTAAAAATACGGTTTTACTCTCAATTATTATGTAACATGTCTACCTACAAGTGATAGAGAGCATTGATGTACTTATGTCACATGACTTCATCTTTTGCATTTTTGTTATTTGCTTTACAAAAAACGAATTATGGAGATAGAAAATATAAAAACTTGGCCTACTAATATACGTCATCTATCTTACTTTTAATAAGTATATAAAAAACCTCAATTTTCTTTAAAGTGTTATAACTTTTTCTTTTTTACTCTAATTTTTACAAACTATATATCAAATTTCATATTTTTTGTGATCTTTCATATGAGATCAATATTGAATATATAAAGAAATATTGGTTAAAGGTCTCTATAATTATGTTTACAATTATATATATTTACATATAAGAAAGGATTAGGCTATTAAAAATACCATTTTGCCCAGTTATTATGTAACGTGTCTATCTACCAGATTAGATAGCATTGCTCTATTTATGCCACGTAGCTTCACCTTTTATGCAGAACTTCGTAAATTTCTACGAAATTAGCCAATTCAACCGACTTCAGTGTTACCAAAAGGGCTCATAGTCTTACTTTTAATCAAAATATAACGTTATACTCTCATTATCAAAGTATTATAAGCCATATTCCTTCCTATTATAAGGTCACTCAAAATTAAAAAATTAGCAAATGAAAATGATAACCACATCGGGTGCTCAAATGCTAATAAATAAAACTTTTAAATTTAATTCAATTTAATTCATATGTGTCCATTTCTCCATGATTCACTCATTTGCTATAAAGATGTCATAATGCTAATAAATAAAACTTTTAAATTTAATTCAATTTAATTCATATGTGTCCATTTCTCCAAAGCAATGAAGGCTTGAGGAGAAATATAATCGGCGGGGCCCACCCTATAAAAATAGATTTTCAAGCAAGGGATAATGGATAAAAATATGTTTTATTGACATTTAGTGACTATTATAATAAAAAACTAGCCCTTATATAATATATAAAAATGCTTATATGCTCATTTTTCATTTAAAATTATGTGTTGTTTGGGTGAACCTATTTTGGATTTATCAACCTTATTAGTGATTTTTTCATCAAATACTTAAATTTTTAATTTATGCGCTGAATAGTATAATGATCAAAATAAGAAAGATTGAAGTTCATTTACTTCCTGAATTGAATGAATTTATTATAAACGAAAATTATAGCTACTTTTTCAGATAAATGTTTATTTATTTTTTAGATAAGATATATTTTAAATTAATTTTTCCATAATTCACTATATGCAGCCAGTTGAACGGTTTCAACAAAAACTTCATCAATTTCAATAGATTCAGCTATTTTATGTGTTACCAAACACACTCTAAATAACACTCTAAATGAAAAAAAAATCAATGTATGATAGTATTGATAATGTAAAATAGATCAAAGGTTTTAAAATATCAAATAGATGATGTTGTTCAAATTTCATAAGCATTTGATATAAAAAGTAAATGATTAAGAATAATTTGTGTTGACCAAGTGAATATGAACATGAACTAGGACCATCAATTTTGGACGGAGGTAGTATATATATATTCTATTTATATATAAGAAAAGAAATAGCTTCTATTAGAACTCTACTCTAAATGTGTTCCTTCCTTAAATAGATTATGGGTGAATCATTACACATACATTATTCTAAAAAAAATCACATAATAAAATGTCGTGTCTATTTATATATAAGAAAAGAAATATCTCCTTAAAAGACAAATTTTCCCTCTTTAAAGCTTATGTGCTTTTCTCCTTACAATTCTCTCCTTTACTCTACATATGCCACGTGGCAACCTCAAGGACTTTATATGGAACACAATTGATGCTAAGCATTTGTAAAATAAGGTGGCATCAATTCATCGGACCCACTGTATTTAAAAAAATTCCATTTTCTTCAAAGTGGTATAACTTTTTCATTTTTTCTCTATTTTTTATAAAAAATATATCAAAATTTATAATTTTTACGATATTTCATATGACACCAATATTGAATATGAAAAATTAAAAAAAAACTGAAGATTCATTAGACAATCTTTCTATTTTCCGAACTCAATACAGAGCATTCCTTATTAAATAAAAATAAATTCCTAATATATAACAAAAAGAAAATAATGGATAAAAATATGACTTATTAATTTTTAGTGCCTAACAGATGAGCAAGATAACTTTCTCTCTCTTATGTAGTTCTTTTAAGTATAAGATTAGTGTTTTTAGGTATTAGAAGTTAAGCTTGCTAACCATTGAGCGAGATAACTCTCTCTCATATGTAGTTTTTTAAATATAAGATAAGTCGACTAACAATTGAGCGAGATAATTTTCTCTCTCATTTGTATTGCTTTTAGGTATAAGAAACTAAAGAGATAAACTTGCTAACAATTGAGTAAGAGAATTTTCTCTCATTTGTAGTGTTTTTTAGTATAAGGTAAGATAAACCATCTAACAATTGAGCGGGGGAATTTTCTCTCATATGTAGTTCTTTTAAATATAAGATAAGTCGACTAACAATTGAGCGAAATAATTTTCTCTCTCATTTGTATTGCTTTTAGGTATAAGAAACTAAAGAGATAAACTTGCTAACAATTGAGTAAGAGAATTTTCTCTCATTTGTAGAGCTTTTTAGTATAAGGTAAGATAAACCATCTAACAATTGAGCGGAAGAATTTTCTCTCATTTGTAGCTATGGGAACCGTCCCGTTGGAAGGTTCCCATAGCAAAACGGCACGGTTATTTAGGCAATAATTAAATAAAGTACTTCGAGTATATTTTGAGAAATAATTTTAATATGTATATATTATAATGTAGTTAGTATTGATAACTGTGATGTTATAAATGTATAATTTTTAGTATTTAATGATTAATTTGTCACTTAAGATTGTTAATTGTTTCCTAAAATGGAAATGGGAACCTTCTAACGGGACGTTCAAAAAAGGAAAGTGGGAACCTTCTAATGGGACGGAGGGAGTAATAAAAAAGAAAAATAACAAAAGGTATTTCAATTTATAAAAATATATTAACAAAATAAAAAGAAAGTTATGGTAAGGGTAGAAAAGTAGAATAAGAAGATAGACGGTGTTTTAATTATAGAAAAGTAGAAATGCCATCAAGATGGCAAATTTTGAGAAAAATTAGCATTTGCAAAGAGTAAAATTACCATCTTTATGGCATTTTCAAAGAAAAATGGCAGGTTTTACATAAAATAGCATTTTTTTCACCGATTGGAGGTGAAATTGCTGGGTGATGACCGAGGCTGCGGGAAGGCCTGCATAATTTTTTTATATTTTTAATACAATTTATCTATTTTTTATTTATTTTTAAAGTTTTTTATTTTTACAAAAATAAGTTTTTAAATTTTTAATATTTTAATATTTTTGGGATGAACTTAGATTATTTTTAAAATTAAATGGCCAGCATAAAGTTATCGTTTCCAATGAATGAACTTAGATTTTTTTAATATGATCAAATAAGTCATATTTTAGAATTAACTAGGTTAGGGATATTAAAGGTACAAAATTAATGTTTACTCTTATTAGGAAGTTTTAAGTTTTACTCCTATTTGTGCAATTATGTTTATATTTAGGCAATTTCTCTTTATTAATTTAAAAGAAAAGTGACATGATGCTTACCTAAAAACGGTATTCTCCTATTGTCCGTCAATTAGTCAGCTTTAAAGTTGAAAGGTGGGGCAAAATCACTAAAAGGAGTTTAGCTCACCTTTTAAAATTGCAGCCAGCCGCTGGTTCCGCTCTTTCAGCATCTGGCCTTTCATTTTTAATCGTTAGCGTCTTTTCAATCACGTGTGGGCGTGTTCCTCAAACCCAAATGATTTATACTCCGTATATAATACAGATGACAGCTGCTGCTACTTGGTAAGCTCCGTATTCATTCAGAATTTCAGTACTGTTAAATGTTAATTATCACGTGGGAAGCTATGTTGTAAGACAATAATATTATACCCATCCTTAGGTTAACTATAACTCAGCCCGTTAATAAATCTAATCTAACACTAGTTTATGCGTATTCACTCAGTCAATCATGTTTTTCCTTGCAACCCAACACAGTCAATATATTCACTCAACACATTTTTTAGTTAAATCCTTAACTTTATTATTATACATATTTTTTTTCTCAAATTCTATTTTTACAAATAATTATGATTTAATATATCAAACATTTTGATGTAAAAATAAATAAATTTGAAGTGAAATTTTTTTAACTAATTTTTTTAATGTTAAAATATCAAACTAATTTTTGTCACTGTATATATCCATGACTGGTGTTATATAAAACATTATAAAAAGTTATGAATTTTGATATATTTTTATAAAAATTTGATCTTTAATAAAAAAGTTACTACCTCCGTCCCATAATTTACTTCCAAAATAAAGTGGCACGCGGATTAAGAAAGTGAGAATTGTGTGGTGGAGAGTTGTGCAGAGGAGAGAGAAATGTTGTGAACCACAAATTGTTTGCCAAAAAAGGAAAGGGAAGTTCTTTTTGGGAAGGACGAAAAGGGAAAGTTGGAAGTATTTTCAGGGACGGAGGGAGTATATCATTTTAAAGAAATTTGGGATTTTGAGTTTTCATGGAACCCACTTCTTTTTCTTTGGGGTGCACACCAAGTGAAGCCTTTTCTCTCTCTCCAAGAGTGGATTGAGCATCCAAATTCCCACCCCAAGGGTTCTACCAACCCACTATAAGACCCTAGTATACCTGGATTGCACATCAATTTGGGGTGAAAAAGCTCAAATTTGGGTTTCCACCCCTATGCATTGAGGACAGCCCTTATATTCATCATGAATGTGAAACTTTTTTTTATCTATGAACGTGGTTCGCAAAAAAAAGGATGACACATCATCCCTGATAGCTCCCCAACTCCGATCGGACGGTACGTTAGGGGTGTAAATTGGACTATAATCTCAATCTGACAGATAGAGAGTGAGACTCTGTCACCGGTACTTGCAGAGACTATGCATTTTTAGCATAGTAACCTCTCATCGCAGTTACCGTGATTCGAACCCGGGATCTAACCCTTGTGGCACTCCCTTGCTACCAGTTGAGCTACGCCCACCGGTTGAACGCGGTTCAAAGACAATATTTTATTTGTGCAAAATATTGTCTATGAATCGATGTTCACCAACAAAAAAAAGCTTTCACAAATATGGGTGGGTACAAAAGTATGTATAAGAGTGGGTACAAACATCATTTTTGGTTGTAAAAACTGTTAGGAAATTGATGTAACGTACCTCGAAAGTACGGCAGCGGAAGTTTAAAATTTTCCCAAACAGACCTTCCTGATTATGACAAAATAACGAATATGATAATAATAACAGATCTGAGTTAGAACTTACAGATCTTCCAGCTTAGCGGTGATAATCCTTGACCTTTGGTATCCACGTGATTTCTCCTTTCCGAAAGAACGGTTAGATCTCCCTAAGAGAAAGACTAGGAAATCTCTTCGCAGGGAAATAAACTGGTAATACTGAATCTTAAAACTGGTCTTTAAATTATGAAGGAGGATGGTGTATTTATACTAGTTCTAAACTAGTTTTCCAATCACAATGAAAGTCTTACTCATTGATGAGTTCTAGTCCAACTAGGCTCAATAAATATTGTACTTAATTAAATAGATAAATCAATATAAATGATTGTTAGAGGGGAGGATGGCTCACGCCACTCCTTCCTCTCCTAATATTATTTATATTCTAATTTTCCTTTAATTCTAAATTATAAAGAAAATATCAACTTTATTTAATTAAAATTACATCTTAATTAAGTATAATAAATCTAATTTATCAAACTTAATTAATTCTATCAAATAGAACTTTCCTTCAACATGATGAATTAAATATATTAATCTAATTAATAATTAACTCATCTTATTTTCAGCATTATGAATTAAATATTATTTAATCCAATTAATAATATTTAATTCCTTCTAACAATTCAATCGGAAGGTATAATCACTTGTTGTGTGACCCATAGGGCCTTGTATATTAAGCACTAATCAAATTAAGGTCTCAGCGAATCCCTAGACGATTCTCCAGACAAACTTAATATATAAGGACGTTTGCGAGGACTATTCAAACTCCCTGTAATATAGAGCTCATAGTGATACAGTCCTTTCATTCAGCGAACATTCAACTAAGTCTAGAACATGATATAGTGTCTATCCCAATAACTCAGTCTCTGTCTCTCAATCTTTCTAGATGATCCATAACGATCATATTCGATATCCAAAACGAATATATCTTTGCATTGGCCAATGACTTTATGATCCATCTAGATATGAGAAGTAGAATGTTCTCTCTTAATCTATTATGAGGAATGAATCCTTTCTTGGCTCAACTACTACTCCATGTGCTTCGTGATGCACCCAACACATGCCGTATCTACCCCGATTGGAGTGCAAGCGTTGGTCATGGTCAAAGTACATTACTCCGCACATGTAGTACGTATTGACCTCAAGTCAGAGGACTATTACACTACTCTATACGCCGATAATCTCATAGACACATGAATAGAACTTCTCAAAAGGTTTCTCGGTGGGTATGCCAATATTCTCTAAAATATCTATGTGACCATCATGAATTACAGGAACTCATAGTCGTGAGATCAACTATACTTTCTAAAAGTATGATGCAGTCCACATACCAATCTTATCGCATATCATCAATATCCCATTCTTGATGATCATTGATTGGGGCTATTTTAGGACCTTATGTTATATCATATAAGCTCCCACTTACTTATTGACAACATAAGTCCAAGGGAACACAATTATGAATAAGATATTGACAATTGAAATACTTAATCGTCAATGTGTAATACCGTATATATCAAATATATAAAACTGAATGTGATCAAGTACATATATCTCTAAAAAGTGATTGTCGCTAGGACATATATACTAACATCAAAAAAATGTGTACAAATATGGGTGGGTACAAAAGTATGTATAAGAGTGGGTACAAACATCATTTTTGGTTGTAAAAACCATATCTCGAAACGACTCGGACAAGTACTCATCGGGTTATCGGTAAATCCGGATCCAGCGGGTCAATCTGATCAACTGAAAAATATGGTCTATTATTATACTCCCTCCGTCCCACAATGAACTTCACAGTTTGACTTACACACATATTAAGAAAATAAACTTACCATGTGGTAAATTGTACTGTTTTGACACTATTTCGACACTGTTTGGCACTATTTTGCACTGTTTCGACACTGTTTGGCACGGTTTTGCACTTTTTGACACTATTTTGATGTAGATTAACTTGTCATTTAAGGAAATGAGAACTTGTTTCTGGGACATCCAAAAAAGGAAAATGAGAAGTTCATTGCGGGACGGAGGGAGTATAAAAGTTTATTGTAATAAACCTATACTAATACTCCCTCCGTCCCTTAAAACTTTGTCATCTTTCCTTTTTGGGTATCCCAAAAAACTTTTCCACTTTCCCTTTTAATCAATTATTTTGTGGTTTCTCTTATTTCTCTCTCCTCTTCACAAAACTCAACCACAGAGATTTTACTTTATTATTCTCCGTGCCGGTCAACTTTGGCAAAGTTTTAAGGGACGGAAGTAGTACATTAGAAAACTAAGAATATTTATTCTTTACTATGTAAAGCATAATACTACATTCCGCCTTTGTCTCATTCAAAGGTTTTCATCCACTATTATCGGATCAATGTAAAATTTTCTTAATCTTTTACTTTATCTAATCTATTTTTTTATTAAAGTTAAGTTTTTCGTTTACATCTATATGGTATTTACATGTGATTTTCTTTCTATATTAATATTTAAACATATAACATTGTTTGTTTCAAAAATCCAACATATATAATGTTAAAAGTATCTTGTAAGAGTTTTAACTTATATTTGAATGTAATATACACAATCGTATAGTAATTTTACAAAATGTTAAAAATATCTTGTAAGAGTTTTAAAAATATGTATAATTATATGAAATAATTACATATTTATGACTAAAATAACGATTATTTACAAAAATGTGACTAGTGACTAGAGTAATAATGGAATCATAGAGCCCGTTTGGTAACACTGAAATTGGCTAGATTGGTTGATTCTGCTGAAATATATGAAGTTATGGCTAAAGTTGATATATTAGCTGATTCTGCTGATTTATGAAAAAATTATATTCAAAATATTTGTTATTAATAAGTCAAATAAAAATTATATAAAAAAATAGCTAAAATAATCCTCTACAGTAACTTCAGCCAATACAACCAGAAAAGTAATTTCAACCTTACTTTTTCTTATTATTACATAATTTAGCGCGCGAAAGCAAAAGTTACGTGTTCGGTGAAAAAGCTGGATGATAAGCCCGATAAATCGAAAAAAGAGGTCACCAAACATGCTCATAATGACTTATGTTCAATTTTTAAACTTAAGTTATGATGACAGTCATGACACTATATTGTACTCCCTCCGTTCCCAAAAATACTTCCCACTTTCCTTTTTGGGCTGTTCCCAAAAATACTTCCCATTTTCCCATTTTGGACAATTTGTGTGGCTCACATTCATTTTACCTTTTTCTTACACAACCACAACCATACATTTCCACTTTATTCCACTTTCTTAATAAGTGTGCCAAGTCAAACCAAGAAGAATTTTTAGGAACGGGGGGAGTACTACCTTCGTCCCTCTTATATTGGGACGGAAGGGGGTGGCACAATTACTAAGAAAAGTGAGTTTGTGTGGTTGATATTATTTGATAAAGAATAAAGTAAGAATGATTTAGAGCCACACAAACTTTACCAAATATTGTATGAGACAATTTTGTTGGGATTTCCTGAAAAATTAAAATGAGACAATATTAGCGGGACGGAGGGACTGTAGTACGGAGTAGCTATTAATCATATTAGTGTAAATAAATATTACTCCCTCCGTCCCATGATTTACTTCCAACTTTCCCTTTTCGCGTGTCCCAAAAAGAACTTCATTTTCCTTTTTTGACAAAGAATTTGTGGTTCACAGCAATTCTTACACATTTTTACACATTTCTCTCTCCTCTGCACAACTCTCCACCACACAATTCTCACTTTCTTAATCTGTGTGTCATTTGTACTATGGAAGTAAATTCTGGGACGGAGGGAGTATTTCGATAATATTGTTGAAAAAGCCCTAATTATACTCTGTATTTATTATCTATTCACTAATAGTTTAATATTTAGTGATAACAATTTAACTTAGAAGATTGATATAAGAACACATAGGGGTGTTTGAAAATCAGCTGTTATTTTTTTTTGTTTTTTGTTTTTCTTTTTCTTTTTTTTTTCCTTTTTTTTTTCAGCTGTTAGTTGATAGCCGATATATTGGTTGTTCGATATCAACGGACTCTGTTAACGTTTTGTTTTTTGATAAATAAATTTAACCTTTATTTTATATACACTATTACTTTTTTTTAATATACATTCATTCACACACAATTACATAAATGTTCTAGAATAGTACGTAGTACTATTTGAACTATGATATATATTATTTTTAAATAAGGGCCGAGGGAACTATGATATATACACAAATTCATGTGCTTTTAGTATTAATGTTTTAAATATGATTATTTTTGATAACTTAAAATAATATTATAAAATAGAAATTATATTCATGGCGATTTTTATTACGAGTGTTATTGTATTGTCATAATTATTTTTCATTTTATTTCATTTTTCAATAATTATAAAATAATTAACGAGATGGCTAATAAGCAGTTGAAAATGTCAAACATCCAAAATCAACTCAAAAGGCCTAAAAATGGCTGATAGAACATTAACTAAACACTTGAACAGTAAACACCCCCATAAGGAACTCCATTTTACGATAAGGCTGAGTGGTCGTTGGTATGTGTCCCAAACATCCCGAAGTACACCAGGTAGAGTTCATCTCCCCCTCAACAACAATAAAGTTCAAGTCTTAATCCCAAAAAAGTTATCTCCCACTGAAGTTAGAAATTTTGAGTTTGTTGATTTCCGGTTTTTTCGGGTGTGCGGGTTTCTCTGTTCGGGTTGAGCCCGATCTGAGCGGGTTTTCAGGTTTTCCCAGTTTTAACAATATTTACAGGTCAATGGCACAACCATTTTTTAGGGGGTTCAATAGGTTATCTAGAACATGACCTTCAAATTTACGGGGCCCCAAAATTTCAAAATTTTATTAGTTTTATTTAATACTCCGTAATATTATACTACATATATTAATATTGATCAGTAAAACACAGTTAGTGAGGAAGAAAAATATAGATTCACCATTTTTTTCGTTGGTCGTTTTAGTTTTCTTTACTCAAATTGCTTGAATAATGAGTTGTGTTACTTTAAATAAAATATTAATTCAATTTTAGAAATTTTTATTACATTATTTAACGAGTATTCAATTAATTTAAACTAGTCTTTCACCCGTGCGTTGCACGAGATAACAAATTAGTCAAAAAATTATTTGCAAAAAAACTTTTTACAATGCAATATATAAATAGAAATGAAGAAATAATTGAAAAGAATAATCCACAATTTTATATAAATAATACTTACTACATCCATTACTTGAATGTTGGGATAAGAGAGAGTGACACAGTTGTTACAAAAAATAAAGTTACGCGGTTAATATTAAAATGATAAAGTATGAATAAAATAAGTATGGATTAAAATAGCACAAATATTACCAAATACAGTATGAGCCAAACTTAACGGGATAAGGGGAAAAGGAAAAAATGAGACAAAGATAGTGGAATAGAGAGAGTAACACTTAACATTAATCTAAGTGTTGGACGACTATGAGAATAGGCAACTTGTAGTTTCCATTTTCCTGCAATTCATGTGCTTTAAACCTTAGACATGGAAGAAGAGAAATAAAAGCAAAAATACATTTTTCTCTAAGATTAATATAGTGTTTTAAAATCATAGCATAAGAAGAGATGAGCCAAATATGAAAAGGCTACACCATTTCTCTTTTAGATGTTATTGTATTTAAAAATATTGGGCCAAGAATAGAGGAAATACAGGAAGTATAGTTACAACTTTTGTTTCATACCATTTCAACATTGAAGAAACACACTGAAGGTAATTAAAACGTTTTTTTCTCTTGTTCCATTACTATGTTCAATTACCATAGACCAAGAGGAGCTAAAAGAGAAAGAAGTGCATTTTTTCTATACTTGTCATTACTGTCTTTTCAAATCTTAGGACATGAAGAAAACAACTAAAGGTAAAAAGGCTGCATTTTCTTCATGCATCTTTATTATGGTTTAAAGTCTTACAGCCTAAGAGAAGAAATACTTTAATTTGTCTCATCTACGTTACCAATTGATGATATGTACATTTTGAATTTCTATCCAAAGAAGTGGAGATTCACAGATAAAATGACATTGTTTTACTACCATTACTATGTTTTAAAATGAAGGCAAAACATACTTTATGTTTCCCACCTAAAGGCAGGATCAAGCATGCATCTATATGAAGACATCATCATGTTCTTGAGAATGAAATAAACAAAAAAAACAACATCCAAGTCTTAATCCCAGAAGAATTCTTGAGAACGAAATCAAGTATAAAATTCTACTAACAATTTCTATTTTCCTGTAATTAATATGCTTTAAATCGTAGTCAAAGAGGAGAAGAAATCAAAGTAAAAATGAATTTTTCTCTAAGATTATTGTAGTCATTATATTTAAAAATCTCTGTGTTCTACCTGTTTGTAGTATGGGATATCAAACGAACAAATTATATATGAAGAAGTTGTTCCAAGCTTATGCATCTACACATAAATTCTATTGAGAGGTGCGCTCGTTTCATACTCTGAAATCCTTAATGTTGGAGTGATTGTGATTTCCTTTTTGCTGAACTTCAAGACTCACTTAGAGAGTTGTCATTGGTAGAGTTTGTAAAGGTCGAAGCCAAGCCCGTCTTACACTAAAAAATAATACTATCCAATGTATGAAGATTTGAAATCATTTCCTGTAAGAAAAAAAGTTGTTAAATCAGTATGGCTAGCTTACCTACAAGAATAAGCAAATGCATTGCACATAGTTCATTCATCTTAAAGTAAAATGAGTAAAGGTACAATCAAATGTATCTAAAATGTAGCCTAACCTACACTGGTTTCCCCCCCACCAAATTCAGAACAAAAGCACTTAGATCAATCACAAAATATACCCTTTAACATTTTTTTCTATTTTGGAAAGTCATACTATCAGTTTTCATGTGGTCGAAGCCAAGCTGTCTTACACTAAAAAAGAATTTGATATTTCTTGTAAGAAAAAAGTTGTTAAATCAGCATTGCTAGCTTACCAACAAGAATAAGCAAATGCATTGCACATAGTTCATTCATCTTAAAGTAAACTGAGTAAAGGTACAATCAAATGTATCTAAAATGTAGCCTAGCCTACACCGAGTTTCCCCCCACCAAATTCAGAAACATAAGCACTTAGATCAATCACAAAATATACCCTTTAACATTTTTTTCTATTTTGGAAAGTCATACTATCAGTTTTCACGTTTTTTCTTCTACTGATAAGCTATTAAACCACTCATGCGATTAACATCTTGTGAGGTTACATCTTGATTGGGGAAATTCCACTTTCAGATTCTCTTTCAAAAATGAATAAACCAACAAAAGAATTTGACCGCCTGTTCCAATAGCAGTAACTAATGAGATGATAATTTATATAGCTGAACAAAAAAGAATAGAAGTGCTGGTATGGCTTACAAAATTGATGATTGAGATGATACTCTACTTAGCATAAAATAGTGCAAGACTTGCTAAACACCCAAGACTGAGAAAATAGTATGGGGTCCAATAAAAAGTGATAAAATTATTACAGTGCAATAATATAGTCTGTGTAATGTACAGTCTATGCGTAATAATTTAGTCACTTTTTATTGGATCCCGTATTCTCGTGCAACGCACTGGTGAAAGACATAATTATTTGGTGTATAGTCTATGTGACTGCAATGATGGGTTTACCAAGAATCCAGCATCAAATTTATTTAGTCACACATATACCTCAATTTCAATTAAGTAGAAATCTATAATGAGTAATTTACCTCAATAGTAACAAATAATTAAATATATTTTGGTTTGATGCTTCTCATAGGAATAAAAGACCGGCTTAGTGATAACATTACTAACTAAACTAAAAGACTACGAATAAAGAAATATTTTCTCATAAGAATAAAAGCTAGACCAGCTTAGTAATAACATCACAACCTAAACTAAAGGACTACAAATAAAGAAGTATGTTTTCACCTTTTAGTTCATGTAACCACTAAAGGAATAACAGGTTAAAGACAAATTTAAAGGACTAAGAAATGAAAGACTCATCACCAATAAATTTCATTATTAGGTTATAATAGTCAGTAGAATTTTTTTAGCATCCTAGGAGCAAACTTTTGAAGTGCTTTCCACCCGAAGCCACTTTAGTGCTTGAGAAACCCGCCACATCATACTACTTATGTTAGATATCAAAATTTGAAGCAAATTGTTGGTTGATAACAAAAGAACCTCTAAAACCATCATAAAAGAAGTCTTGAAATCTCCAAACAAATACTTCTCTTACTTTCCCACTTCATGAAAACTTGCAATAGGAAAGTAGGTTCAAATTATATGCTAACACATAGATTCCTCATCAAGTTACATTTAAGAGAAAACTATGTGCATTTCAAAATGAGGTTATTTGTCTGAAATAAACATCACTCTTTTACAGGTCTAAACTCAAAGTAAATCGAACTTTCATTAAAAGTGAGAATAAAAGTAAAGAATCCCGGCAGAGCCACTAAAAATACTATGAACCGGTCATTATATATGGTTAACAAAGTGTTGCAATGGCTTTGTAAAACAACTTTAAATCCTCTATCGCTCTATTACAGGGACAACACACACAATGCATTAGTGATTTTTTATTTAAGGGCAGGGCAATAACAATCCATCAAAAACTACAATTTTAAAGATTGAGAAACTAAAGAGAGATAAAGGGTTGGAAAAAATTCTAGTAACAGAGTGAAACAACTCATTCCCAGAGCTATTATGTTCAAATTAAACAACATATGATATTCATTTATACTCACATATATTTTACACAGGGCCGTTTTTAGAGGGTTCAATAGGTTATCTAGAACAGGGCCCCCAAATTTACAGGCCCCAAAATTTCAAAATTTTATTAGTATTATATAATACTCCGTAATATTATACTACATATATTAATACTGATCAGTAAAACACAGTTAGTGAGGAAGAAAAATATAGATTCACCATTTTTTTCATTGGTCGTTTTAGTTTTCTTTACTCAAATTGCTTGAATAATGAGTTATGTTGCTTTAAATCAAATATTAATTCGATTTTAGAAATTTTTTATTACATTATTTAATGAGTATTCAATTAATTAAGGGCATGGCAATAACAATCCATCAAAAACTACAATTTTAAAGATTGAGAAACTAAAGAGAGATAAAGGGTTGGAAAAAATTCTAGTAACAGAGTGAAACAACTCATTCCCAGAACTATTATGTTCAAATTAAACAACATATGATATTCATTTATACTCACATATATTTTAATTTTTTACATCACCTAAAGTGTAAAGCTAATGACTATTTTTACATAATCACAATTATAGTTGAAGATACCTATATATCATTAGGCTTGATAAATAAGAATGTATAATGACAGGAATTATAATAGATTTGCCAAAAAATAGACGTACCTCCTCGAGAACCATCTCTAGCATACCCAATAAAGTATGCAATTCAATTGTCTCCTCAAGCTTCAGTGAAATACCCTAGCAGGTCCCTTCCTGTGATGCTTGATAAATACCAAGGTAGAGATAGATTTGATAAACATAAAATAGTACTTAGAAAGAATGAGAGTTGTGTGGCTCGCGTGTAGAAGGAAGAAGAGAAACGTGTGGGGGGGGGGGGGGGGGGATTTGAGAGATCATGAAATTCTTAAACCCTGAGAAGAGAGGAGGAAGAGAACCGCGCTGGCTATTCGGAAACTCTTGAGCGATAAGGAAGAAACGCCGAACAGTGGCTCATGATAGAAGTTTACTAAAATACCCTAAAATGATAGGCGGGAGAATGACTTAGTTGAGTTAATAATATATAGATATATGTATTTGGATTGAAATTTTTTTGACACTTTTTTATATTAATGTGGGGGCTCGATTTTACATTTGAAACCGGGGCCTCCGAATTCATTAGACGGCCCTGGTCAATGGGTTACCGGACCGAGTAAGGGGCCAGCTCACCGGTTTCAAGGTCGACTTACCATGTCCATTATGGAGTATATATATATATTATATATATATATATATATATATATATATATATATATATATATATATATATATATATTTATATATATATATACACAAATAGATTGTGGTTCAAGTGTGAATGTCATCTTAGGAGAGAAATAAGAATGTATGTTAGCCATTAGATTCATCATTTTACTTAATGTTCACGTGTGAATTTTTATGGGCAAAAAAGTCATTCATCTACTCATTTATTATTTGCATGCATAAAATATGTTCGCATGATTCACTTTCCTAATTTCCACCCACATTAACTAGCTTTTAGTCCTTATATGTTATACTCTTTATTTTCAATTCAATTTTTCTTTAACGAGGTTTCCTTCCATTTAGAGTATATATGCTACTAGGTCTTCCACCTCCATGACTTTTTTCATATGATTATTAATTAATTATTACTCATTACTATCATAACATATTAATATTGGGTGAATTCCCTAAATAGGAGTAAAAAAGTTTTGAAATTCCAAAATAGGAGTATCATGTTTTTTATTCCTTGAATATGAGTAAATTTTTACCAAGTTTGGGATTATTAGGCTTTAAAACATGACTTTTTTTCTAAACTTGGCAGATTACTCCTATTCAGAGAATAAAAAACATGATACTCCTATTTTGGAATATCAAAACGTTTTTGCTCCTATTTAGAGCAATTTCTAATTAATACTCCGTATTTTATTATTCTAATTGTGCACCTTTGATCTACAGTAGATGCATTGAGATATAGTTTTACGGTTATTATGCACAATGCACCTGTTATATATGCATGTATATATCTTAATTTTTGCATGTATATAAAAAACGCCTCTAGTGAGGCGCCTCCGTTTGTTATTTTTCTACTAGTGTACAAATGGATTGAAGCAGTTATAAAAATAATGATTTGAATTATGATGTATTTTTAAATTTTGAAAATGGAATACATGTGAGATATTATTGAAACTATTGTTACACAATGTTCAAAGAAAAGTGCATCTAAAAAATATTATAAATTAATTTATATGCTATTCGGTATAATGCACTTATACTTGATTATTTAATTATGTACATTTAATAAATTGTCGAAGCAATCGAAGACATATATATTAGTGCAGAGATTCTACAAAAAATGTGCATGGTTGCAAGTGCACGTTAAAATTTTTGTATTCTTTAATTGAGATTAAGTGAAACATTTATTATTTTAAAGGGAAAATTGATTTGCATAAAAGTGCACATTCATAAAATCTTAATTCGGAAGGTCGTAAAATGGTTTTTGGAAGTTAACTGCGTTTTATATGTATTTTTTTGCGCAATTAACTTCAAAAAATCATTTGACGAGCTTCCCGATTGAGTTTTTAGCTGATTTTTTTTTGTGGATAAACTATAATTGATGAAGAACATTCCATAAAAATTTCATATAAAAAATCCACCGGGATGAGCCCCAAAAACCATCGGCCGGACGGCGGTTCCGGTCAGGAAGGCCAGACCGGAACACTACTATATATATAGCTGGGATTTTTTTAGATAGATATTACAGAGTTTAAGCCTTACACATTCTCCAGATTAGCTGCCTGTAGAGATCCTCCATTCTAGCCTTCATCTCTTCAAATTGAGCTCTGTCAATGTTCTGAGAGCCACCCAATCTCCACTCAGTGAAGTTGAAAACTTTCTTCTTCTTGGGGCTCTTCTTTATTGGAGATGGGGGTCTAGGTATGCCTGCTGCTCTCTTCTTTTGTAGGGCAGCTTCAAAATAGGGAGCCGGATCTACTGCAGGCTCACCAGAGGAGGGTGCTCTGGTAGGAGTTCTGTGAGACCTAGGCCTGGTCTGTTGAGGGTCCTCTTCCCCCTTTTTGGCATCATTCAGATCTTCAATCATGAGACTGAGCTTCTGGAATTCTGAGGCCTGGGTTGAGGCTATCTGCTCCAGGGCCTCTGGTAGAGTCTGGGTGACAGAGGTAAGGCCTTCAATCATATATATGGTAAGTTGTTGCCTATAGAGCTGGGATTTTTTTATCGTCAAATGGAGTATATATTAATTCAAAAGGTCATTAGCCAGATGGCTATAAATACAATTGGGAGCGGACTCATATATAACCCATTGATCTTGTGAATTCAAGTGTGCTCTAGCTATCGCATGAGTAACATGATTCGCAGACCTTTTACAAAAAGAGATAGTTAAATTACTCTTTGACTCAAGCAAACTATTAAGTATTAATGTCATCAATAATCATATAAAGATATGAACTTCCACTCTTCCTCTTCAACCTTTGTATCACTGTAAGTGCATCCGTCTCAATTATCACCCTATTTCAACCTGCATCCAAAGCCCCTCGAATAGAAACTGTGACTCCAAGAGCTTCCATTTCCTCAGCCGTCCACTCGGCTCTATGAGAAACCCCCTATGCCCGAATAAAATCTCCTTGTTCATCCCTTGCTATCCATCCCCAAGCTCTAATTCCTCCGGCCTGATTAACAGCTCCGTCGACATTAATTTTCACAGTTCCCGTCTCCGGTTTCCTCCATCTCTCTCCGACCGACCCCCTACCCGATCTGCTGCAGACCCCCTGAGTCCTGTAGGGGCTGCTGCACTTACCGCACCTCTCATATGGGCTTCTTTCCAATTTTCCAGCATGCTAGCCGCCATTTGTACCACACCTCTAGCTTCTTGGTTTTTTTCCTCCCATACAACTTTATTTCTTCTTTTCCAAAGACACCATAGGAGAGCTATAAACTTACCACGTTCTTCTGCCGATGGTTGCGCTATATGTTGTTGTAGCCACTGTTCAACTGGCATCTGTTGGCTCTCGGTTTGGACTCCTACGAGTTGCCAAACTGCCTCCACCCGAGGGCACGATCTCATCGCATGGGCCATCGTTTCCTCCGTTGTGCCGCATAACCTGCAACCTCCTTGAATATTAATACCTTTCTTCCTCAAATTCTCCACAGTTGGTAAAGTACCATCTAAGTGTTGGAAGAAAGTAGTTGATGAGTATTATATTTGGGTGATTGTGTGTGGAAGAGAGAATTTTAGAGAGAGGTGATTTTAGAAGAACTTGGAACTTGTATTGATTTGGAGCTTTTGGCTTGCTTTACAAATGAGTGAGGAGTGCTCTATTTATAGGTCTCATAGGATCCTTCTAGGCACTCCTACTTCCTTAACCTTCTAGAATATTCTATAGGATTCTAGCTTAGGAATAATCTAGAATTGTTTAGGTACATTAACTACTCTAGATCTTTCTAAGTCTATCTTATGGGCTAGCTAATTTATTAATTATCATACAACTTCTAGCCCAATAAGTTAACATCTAATGGACCCAATTATTGGGCTAAGCCAAGTTTAATTTCTAGCATCCCCTCTTAAACTTGACTTAGCAACACCAAGTAGATTTCGCATCTTTGCAAAGACATCATGCTTGAGTGGCTTTGTGAGAATATCAGCGACTTGGTCTTGAGTCTTCACATACTCTACTTGAACTTCCTTCTCCGCTATCTTTCCTCGAATGAAATGATATCGAGTGTCTATGTGCTTGCTTCGATCATGAAACACTGGATTCTTTGCTAATGCAATAGCTGACTTGTTGTCCACAAATATTGTTGTTGCTTCTTCTTGAGACATGCTGAGAGCTTGCAATATGTAGCGGAGCCAAATTGCATGACACACACTTGATGTTGCTGCAACGTACTCGGCTTCACAAGTGGATAGAGTGACGATCGATTGCTTCTTTGAAATCCATGTGAAAGTGGTGTTTCCCATGTAGAATACGAACCCAGTTGTGCTCTTGCGGTCATCAATATCTCCACCCCAATCACTATCAGAATATCCAACCAGCTTAAACTCATCAGATGAAGAGTAAAACAACCCATATTCGGTGGTGCCTTTAAGATACCGCAAAATCCTTTTTGCAGCCTTCAAATGAGTTGTTGTGGGGGCCTCCATGAATCGACTAACAAGTCCAACACCGAAGAGAATATCTGGTCTTGTACATGTTAAGTATCTTAAGCTCCCCACAAGACTCTTAAAGTAAGTTGGATCAATCAATTTTCCTTTATCATACCTTGATAGCTTTAGTCCACTTTCAACAGGTGTACTTACAGGTTTAGAGTCTTCCATGTTGAACTTCTTGAGTACTTCTCTCGTGTATCCTTCTTGAGTGATGAATATACCATCATCCATTTGTTTCACCTCGATGCCAAGATAGTAACTCATAAGCCCGATGTCAGTCATCTCGAACTCCTTTGTCATGACTTGTTTAAATTCATCAAACATCGTCATGTTATTACCTGTAAAGATGAGGTCGTCCACATATATGCACACGAGCAGTATGTCTCCTTGATGATTTTTCTTGATATATAGAGCATGTTCTTGCGGACATTTCACGAATCCATTAGCTTGGAAGTATTGATCAATTCTACTATTCCAAGCTCTTGGTGCTTGTTTAAGCCCATAAAGAGCCTTACTTAGCCTCAACACTTTACCTTCTTGCCCTTTGACTTTGTAACCTTCGGGTTGCTCAATGTAGACTTCTTCTTCTATGAACCCATTTAAGAATGCAGACTTGACATCCATTTGATGTATCTTCCACTTGTTGTGAGCCGCGAATGCAATTATCAATCTTATTGTTTCTAATCTAGCCACGGGCGCAAATACTTCTTCATAATCAATGCCATGTCTCTGGGCGTAGCCTTTGGCCACTAGTCTTGCCTTGTACTTCTCAACTTCTCCTTTTGCATTTTTCTTGATCTTAAATACCTATTTCACTCCAATTGCTTTATGTTTTGGTGGAAGTGTGGCAAGCTCCCATGTTTTATTCTTCACAATTGACTTGATCTCGTCATCCATTGCATCTCTCCATTTCTTGTTTCTTGTGGCTTCTTGAAAACTTAGTGGCTCACAATCACCAAATAGACAAAAGAGTGTAAGTTCATCATTTGAGTTCAAATTTTGTGTTACCTCGTAAAGCTCTTCAATGCTTCTCATGCGTGGTATTTCTCTTTCATCCGAACTTGGTGATGAAGCTTGAGCTTGAGTGGGAGATGGTGGAGGAGTTGTATTTTCATGATTTTCTTCAACTTCTTCTTCATATTCCATGGGAGGCAAGAGACTATAATCTTCTTTGTCACCAATGCTCCAATCCCATAAGCCTTCTTCATCAAACTCCACATCACGACTTATTATAAGCTTTTTCAAATCCGGATTGTAGAGTTTGTACCCTTTTGAGTGTTTATCATATCCAATGAATATAAACTTCTCACTCTTGTCGTCAAGTTTTGATTCAGTCTGATCGGGTACATGCGCATATGCAATGCATCCAAATACTCTCAAGTGTGAGACTCCAGGTTTACCTCCATGCCATGCTTCTTGTGGAGTTTTTCCATCGAGACTCTTCGTGGGGCAGCGATTTTGAAGATAGACAGCACAATCCACAGCTTCAGCCCAAAAATCTTTAGGCATATTCTTTGTTTTTAGCATGCTTCGAGCCATGTTGAGGATCGTCCTATTCTTTCTTTCGGCAACACCATTTTGTTGTGGTGTTCGTGGGACAGTCATGGGACGGCGGATGCCATTATCTTCACAAAATTGATTAAACTCCTTTGATGTGAACTCTCCACCCCGATCTGATCTCATGGCTTTGATACTGTACCCACTTTCTTTCTCAATAAGAGCCTTAAATTTCTTGAATGCTTCAAAGGCCTCAGATTTTTGTTTAAGGAAATATACCCATGTTTTTCTTGAGTAATCATCGATGAAAGTGAGAAAGTACTTACTTTTACCATGTGAACATGGAGTAATAGGACCACATAAGTCGGTATGAACTAACTCCAATGGTTCCTTAGCTCTTGAGGTAACTTCTTTAGGGAATGGTTTCCTTGATTGCTTCCCAAATAGGCAACCTTCGCATAGCTGATCAGGATGATTGATGAAGGGCAAGCCTTTCACCATGCCTTTGGATGATAGCATTTTCAAGCCACCAAAGTTTAAGTGCCCATATCTTAAGTGCCAAATCCATGACTCGTCTTTCAAGCAACTTTTTAAGCATATGGCTTGATCTCTTTGAATGTCAAGCAAGAACATTCGGTTTCTAGTCATCGGCACTTTAGCAACTAGTCTTCCATTATTGTCTCGTAGAGAAAGACTACGATTCTTTAAGTGAATATCATAGTCCTTTTCTAAGAGTTGTCCCATACTTAGAATATTTGTTTTTAAGTTGGGCACATAGTAAACATCGGAAATGAATTGGTGACTTCCATCGTTTAGACGGATTAGAACGTTACCTTTACCATTCACCACGACTTTAGACTCATCTCCAAAAGTAACATGACCTTGAGTTTGTTCTACCTTCACAAACATGTTTTTATCTCCCGTCATGTGGTTGCTAGCTCCGGTATCTAAATACCACGTGCTCTTCTTTGTTTGTTCTTCATGATTTGCCATCAACAAGGTAAGTTCTACCTCATTATTCATCTCCATGAGATGGGCCTCTTCTTTCACATGATTAGAGCGCTTGCATTCATATGCATAGTGGCCATATTTATTGCAATTATGACACTTTAGTTGAGACTTCTCGTACCTTTGTGGTTTGCTTCCTCTCACACGGCCTCTAGATGCTTGCGTATATTGAATTATTTCTTCATTGTTGAAGTTTGTATAACCACGACCTCGACCACCTCTTCCACGTGCACCACGTCCTTGATCATAACCACGACCTCGTTGGCCTCTTTCTTCACCTCTATTCTCCCCTCTTTCTTTAAAAGAGAGTTTGGAGTAAAGAGAATGCTCCAATGATTCATCAGATTTATTTCTCACAACTCTTTCTTCATGGACTTGTAGTGAGCCCATAAGTTGATCAATGGTCATGGACTCTAAATCCTTGGACTCTTCTATGGCCACCACAATATAATCATAGTCTTTGGTGAGAGAGCGAAGGATTTTCTCAATCACCGTTATGTCCTTTAGTTCCTCACCATTCCTCTTCATCTCATTTACAATTACTAACACTCTAGAGAAATAGTCGGATATTGATTCCGAATATTTCGTTTTAAGTTGTTCGAACTCACCTCTAAGAGTTTGAAGACGAATTCTCTTCACCTTGTCAACTCCCTTGAAAGAGTTATGTAGTATCTCCCATGCTTCTTTAGAAGTGGTGGCATTTGAAACCTTCTCGAACATGGCCTCGTCTAAGCATTGATATATGAGAGTGAGAGCTTGTTGATCCTTCCTCCTACTCTTTTGGAGACTATCCCTTTGGGATTGATTTAAAATAGCATCATCTTGAGGTTCCTCATAACCTTTCTCAACAATCTCCCATGCATCTTGAGATCCAAGCAAGGCTTTCATGCGAATGCACCAACTAGAGTAGTTATCTTTAGTGAGACGAGGAAATTGGAATGGAACTAAGCCGTTGGAATTCATTTTTCTTGAAAGGATTGATGGCTCTGATACCACTTTGTTGGAAGAAAGTAGTTGATGAGTATTATATTTGGGTGATTGTGTGTGGAAGAGAGAATTTTAGAGAGAGGGATTTTAGAAGAACTTGGAACTTGTATTGATTTGGAGCTTTTGGCTTGCTTTACAAATGAGTGAGGAGTGCTCTATTTATAGGTCTCATAGGATCCTTCTAGGCACTCCTACTTCCTTAACCTTCTAGAATATTCTATAGGATTCTAGCTTAGGAATAATCTAGAATTGTTTAGGTACATTAACTACTCTAGATCTTTCTAAGTCTATCTTATGGGCTAGCTAATTTATTAATTATCATACAACTTCTAGCCCAATAAGTTAACATCTAATGGACCCAATTATTGGGCTAAGCCAAGTTTAATTTCTAGCACTAAGACCTGCCATGAAAAATGTTTAAATTTCGGTGGAATATTAAGGTCCCATATCCGGCTCCAACCACCCCACGCACCCATAAGTTGATCTCCCATTAATTTCCTATAGCAACTCTTCACCAAAAAAATCCCATTTCGCTCACCCGTCCACCAAAAGCCATCAACCCGATTGATTATGCACACTAATTGGAACGCTCAGAATTAATTTCCGATCAGCCTCATTAAATAAATTATTTATTTTTTCTCGGTTCCATTCCTTCCCAGTAAAATTATGCAGGACAGCAACATTCATATCTCTTATCCCCGGAGGTTTATCTGATCTAATCTTTCCCGACCTCGGACCTGGTAGCCACGCATCTGCCCAAACCTGTACATCAATTCCGTTTCCAACCCTCCTTCGGATATTTTCTCTCAAAATATTCTGAGTCTCAAAAATGCTCCTCAAATAAAGGAGGGATTAGTACCCACTTTAGCATCTAGGAACGAGGAAATAGGAAAATATTTAGCCTTGAGGACATGGCTCATCAAACTCTGGCTCTCCGAAATCAGCCGCCACCACTGTTTAGCCAGCATCACTAAATTAAATTCTCGAATCTTCCTAAAACGCATCCCCCTGCCTCCTTCGGTTTACACATTGCATCCCATCTCCTCCACCACAATCCTTTATGCTCGAATTTGCTCCCCTCCACAAAAAAACCATTCATTAATTTTTTAATGTCATCACGTACATAAATCTTTTGGAAGCAAAAAGACATTCATAGCATAATTAGGCATAGCTTGAACAACATTTCTTAAGAGAACAGATCACCCCGCTCTAGATACAAACATGTTATTCCAGCTTTTAATTCTGCTAAAGATCCGGTCTGTCAGATAACAAAGGATGGCGGTCTTATTTTTCCCTACTAGCTTCGGCAGCCCTAAATAAAGGCTCTGTCCCCCGTCTCCGGATATGCCGAACAGCTGGTTGCAGTATTCCCTGAACGGTTCCCCCACATTCAGGCTAAAAATAAAAAATGACTTATTAAAGTTCACCATCTGTCCCGAATCCTTCATACACCTGCAAAATATTTTTCACTTCTACACAATCTTTTTCAGCTACCTTAAAAATCAGAAAACAATCATCAGCAAATTATAAGTGGGACACTCTAGGAGCTCCCCGGCAGACTAGATGCCGTGCACATCCCTTTTCTGTTCGGCCCGCACCAGCATCGCACTAAACCCTTCTGCCACAAGAATAAATAAATATGGTGAAATTGGGTCCCCCTGGCGCACACATCTTCTCGGCATAATAGGGTCTAGATACTCCTTATCAAACTAGACATAATAGCTGACAGTACTAACGCACATCATAATAGTATCCACCCATCTGGCCTGAAATCCCATCCAAATCATAATTTCTTTTAAAAATTCCCAGGTAACTCTATCGTAAGCTTTACTCATATCCAACTTCAACACCATGAAACCCTCCTTGCCAGTGCATTTCCTCTTCAAAAAATTTTGTGTCTCAAAAGCCACAATAATATTATCAACAATTGATCTCCCAAGAATAAATGCACTCTGGCTCTTCCCTACCAAACCACCCTAAATTTCTTTCGGCCTGTTTGCAATTACTTTTGAAAAGATTTTATATACTACATTACATAAAGCAATAGGTCTCCAATCTCCCATATTCTCAAGCTTATCTTTTTTAGGCACAAACACGATATTAGTAATATTTAATTATTGGGGCAAAATGCCGGTATTAAAAATACATGTACACAAACGAAACACTTCTGCTCCCACCACGTCCCAGAATTTCTGAAAAAGTGTCAGACTCATTCCGTCTGTACCAGGAGCCTTATCTGCGTGCATGTCAAAGATAGCTTCTTTAACCTCCTTCGGACTGATCGGCTTAAGTAGACTCATTCTGGCTACTAGAGAGCTAAGCCAAGTCTCGCACATCCTCCATAGTCCCCTCCACAGAGCCTCTCTGAAAAATATTATCAAAATAATCTGTAACCATATCTTCAAGCTTTTTCCTATCCGTTATCCACGTACGGTCCACTGTCCTCAACCCTTGAATCTTGTTTCTTCTTCTCCTTTGTTTAACCGCATTATGAAAAAAACGTGAATTAATTTCTCCCTCCTTCTGCCAGAATTCCTTAGCTCTCTGCTTCCAATACAAGTTTTCCTTTTCCATTAACGACTGAATAACTAGTTTGAGACGTAAGAATTCCCCTGTCCCCCACGTATTTGTACGTCCTTGTAAATTAGCTAGCTTCTTTTTCAACGCCTGTATATGGTGCCTGAACCCCTTTGGTCTACATATATCCCACCGTAATAGACTAATAGTTCTTTCCCGCAAAACATAATGCGCTCACTCACGGATAGATCATGCCCTGCACTCTAGCTATTAACGACCACTGTTCTGCATTCCTCCTCTTTTAGCCACATATTTTCAAACTCAAAGTGCCTCGGTTTTCTCCCATGAGCTGTCAGCCGAATGTTAATCCATAGAGCCATGTGGTTGTTCACCAGAGCTTCTACCAAAGACGCCTGAGCTTCCATAAAGGTATTCCACCAGTCATCGTTAACAAGAATGCGATCTAATTTCTTCTCCACCCAATATGCTTTCCCTTTACCTCAATCACATGTCCATTGATACATTTGGAAGGGGAAATCACGTAGACCGTTGCTAATAACCACTTCCCTAAACCCCCTTAATCTCCCCCCTGGATGGGGTATATTACCTTTCTTTTCGGATTCATTCAAAATATCATTGAAGTCTCCAATGATCATGCATGGGAGAACATTGTGTTGAAGTGAAACGAATTGCAGAGAAGAGAAACGAAATGCAGAGAAGAAGAATTGTGGAAGAAGAATGAATTATTCAAAGAAGAAGAAATGTTTAATTGTCTTATACAGTAGGTTAAAGAAGCCTATTTATACTAAAGGGCTAATAGGCTAAAAATATATTCAGTCCAGTACAGTTTAGTAGCCCAATAAGAATAGGCCCAAATAATTATTCTTGAGACGCCCCCTCAAGATGAGCATGAATATCCAGCATGTTCATCTTGTCTGCAAACTGCTTGAAGAGTGGATTTCCAAGTGATTTTGTGTAGATATCTGCAAGTTGATAAATATTAGATATATGTGTAAGATTTATGAGTCCAGAATTAATCTTTTCTCTTATTAAATGACAATCCAGTTCTATGTGTTTAGTTCTTTGATGTTGTACAGGATTATATGCTAAATGATATGTAGATTTGTTATCAGTATATAATGTAATAGGTAAGGAATTGTTAATATGTAAATCTTGAAGAATATAAACAAGCCATTGTGCTTCACAAACTGCATTTGATGCAGCCCTGTATTCTGCTTCAGTAGAGGATCTACTGATAACAGATTGTTTCTTGGATTTCCAAGAAACTAGAGAATCACCAAGATAAAAACAATAACCCGAAATACTTCTCCTAGTATCAACACAGGATTCCCAATCAGAATCAGTATATGCTTGAATATTAAAAGAAGATTTGGAGGAATAAAAAAGTCCTTTACCTGGAGAGATTTTAAGATATCTAAGTACTCTGTGAGCTGCAGCCATATGAATGTCAGTAGGAGAAGATAAAAACTGACTAAGTGTTTGGACAGAATAAGATATATCAGGTCTAGTTACAGTAAGATATAACAATCTGCCAATTAAAGTTCTATATGTTTTAGGATTGCTTAAAACAGTGCCATCATTTTTTGAGAGTTTAATTTTTGAATCCATAGGTGTAGAAAAAGGTTTGGATGAAAGATATCCAAAGTCAGAAAGAATTTCAAGAGTATATTTTCTCTGATTTAAAACAATACCAGTTTTTGATCTAGCAATTTCTATTCCCAAAATATATTTCAATTCACCAAGGTCTTTAATAGTAAATTTATGACGCAGAAAAGATTTAACAGCATTAATTTCATTTATATCATTTCCAGCAAGAATAAGATCATCCACATAAAGTAATATTGCAGTAAAAGATGTTTTACTAACTTTAGTGAAAAGAGAGAAACCTGTCTGAGATTGATTATAACCAAAAGATTTTAAAGATTCAGAAAGTTTAAAATACCATTGTCTAGATGCTTGTTTTAAACCATATAAGCTTTTAAGAAGTTTACAAACTCTATTATCATTAGTTGGTAAATAACCAGGAGGGGGTTGCATATAAATGTTTTCATTTAAATCACCATGTAAAAAAGCATTATTTACATCTAATTGATGTAAATACCATTTTTTGGAACTTGCAATAGCTAAAAGAATTCTTACAGTGGTTAACTTTACAACTGGAGAGAAAGTATCAAAGTAATCAAGGCCTTCTTCTTGAGTGTAACCTTTTGCTACCAATCTAGCTTTATATCTGTCAAGAGAACCATCAGATTTAAGTTTTGTTTTAAAAACCCATTTACAACCAATAGTATGTTGATTAGCAGGAAGATCAACAAGAACCCAAGTATTATTGTTTTCAAGTGCTTTAATTTCATCATTCATAGCATTTTTCCACTTTGTAAATTTTACAGCTTGTTTGTAAGATTTTGGTTCTGGAATTTTAGAAAGGGATGCAATAAAACAGTGATGAGAAATATTTAATTTGTTATAAGTAATGTAATTTTGAATAGGATATCTAACCAAGTTACAAGAAGAATCAGAAGTACCTGGAATAATAGAATTAGGAAGATCATAAGCAAAATCTCTTAAATGAATAGGAATGGATCTTACTCTAGTAGATTTCCTTTGAGTATTTTGTTCAGACAGACTGTCATGAACCTGAGAACTTTCTGTGTTCAACAAACTAGAAGAATCATTAGCAATAGAGTTAGTATTATCAGAATTAAACAAATTTACCTCCTCATTGATTTGAGTATCCAAGTAATTTGTGATATTTTGATTAGAATCATTCACATTTTGAGTAAGAGAATTAGTAAGATTATTTAAATAGTCAGTAAAAGTATTATCTTGTGTATTTGTGAAATCAGAATCCAAATTATTTTTAGTATGTTGAGTCTTGTATGGAAAAATCATTTCATAGAACTTAACATTTCTAGAAATAAAAGTCTTATGAGTACCTAAATCATATAATTTGTATCCTTTAGAACCTAAAGAATATCCAATGAAAATGCATTTATGTGCCCTAGAATCAAACTTAGTTCTATTAGAAGAAATAGTTGAAGCAAAAGCCAAACAACCAAAAACTTTTAAATGATTATAATCTGGAGCATGATTATAAAGCATTTCAAAAGGAGATTTGTTATGAAGAATAGAAGTAGGTAATCTGTTGATTATATGCACATCAGTAAGTATACAATCAGACCAAAAAGTTATAGGTAAACAAGATTGAAAAAGAAGAGATCTAGCAATTTGTAAAATGTGTTGATGTTTTCTTTCAACCCTACCATTTTGTTGAGGAGTTTCAACACAGGAGAGTTGATGAACAATACCTTTTGAATTATAGAAATCAGGAAAGAAGAATTCAGTACCATTATCAGTTCTTATGATTTTAATTTTCTTTTGAAATTGAGTTTCAATAAAAGTATAGAAATTTAACATATGAAATTTTACCTCAGATTTAGTTTTAAGTAGAAAAACCCAAGTACATCTAGTGTAATCATCAACAATAGTTAAAAAATATTTAAAACCAGTATAAGAGGTAACTTTATAAGGACCCCAAACATCCATATGTATCAAATCAAAAGCATTAGAAGCATGAGAAGTACTAATAGGAAAAGGAAGCTTTTTCTGTTTAGCAAAATGGCAAATATCACAAGGTAAAGATTGTTTGTCATTATCAGAAACATTACAGTCAGAAAGCATGTAAATTTTATTAAAAGGCAGATGCCCTAGTCTAAAATGCCAAAGAGTAGCAGATGAGGTATGATGTTGACAATTTGCAGAATGTACAGTTGGAGTATGATGAGCTAAAGATGAGTCTGGAGTATAGTCGTATAGGCCATTCCTTAAATCAGCAAAGCCAATCGTTTTGCTGGTAAGGTGGTCCTGCAAGATAGCATGGTTAGAGGAGAAATATACTGAGATATTATCATGAGAGGTTAAACTTGAAATAGAAATTAGATTGAAGGTAAAGTTAGGAACATATAAAACATTGTGTAATGTAAGATTGGAATTCAATTTGATATCACCAATTTTAGTGGCAGAAATAAAATTGCCAGTAGGAGGTTGAATTTTAATTGAAATGTGTTTAGTTGGAGTGGTATATAATGAAGCATCATAAACCATATGGTCAGATGCTCCAGTGTCAAGAATCCATTGAGAAGATTTAAAAGTTGAAAGAGCAAAGTGTTTACCTAAAAACTTTGTGTCACAGTAAGAGGCAGTTTGATCATCATCAGGAGCAATGGTGACAACATTAGCTGAAGCAGTTTTAGATTGTTGAGCTTGAACAAATTGCAGAAACTTCTCATACAGATTGGGATCACAGAAATCAGGGGTAGCAGAAATTGGATTGATAGAAGTAGGAGCAGATTCAGTGTAATTTGTAACCAAAGGAGCATGTTGGTTGTTGTTTGAATTGGTAGGATTTAGAGCAGGTTCAGTGGAATTAGTGGCCATATGAGCATGATGAGTTTTATTAAGATTAGGATTAGGTTTAAAACCGGGAGCAGTTCTATGCCCTTTTGGCCCTTTCCAGTTACTAGGATAACCAATGAGTTGAAAGCATTTATCAGAAGAATGGCCTTGATAGCCACAATGAGTACAGGTAATAGAACTTTTCTTTTTAAAATTTTTAACAAAGAAAGCAGTAGCATCATTGTTGAGTTTTTCAGAAGCAGAAGATTCTGAAAAAGGAGTAGTGAAAGGAAGAGTATTCTGAAGAGATCTTTGAGATTCTTCTTGAAGAAGAATAGAGTAGATACTAGACAGAGTAGTTTTTTCTATGTTAAGAAGAATTTGGCTTCTAAGATTAGAATATGAATCATTCAAACCAACAAGAAACTTGAGAATAGACTCTTTCTGGATAATTTTTTGGTAAGTTTCAGATATATTGCAAGTGCATTGACCACAAGTACAAGAAGGAATATTTCTGAAATTACAGTATTCATCCCAAATTTCTTTGAAACAGTTGTAGTAATCAGTTATACTACGAGAACATTGACAAAGATTTCCTAGGGTTTTTTCAAGATGAAAAAGTCTAGGACCATCGATTTTTCCATATCTAAGCTGAACCTCATCCCAAAGCTCTTTAGCATCAGTAAAAGATAAGAAAGTAGTGCGAAGAGCAGGTGAAATAGAATATATCAGCCAAGATAAGAGGAGAGCGTTGATACGATACCAGTTGATGTACATAGGAGTATCTGGACTTGGTTTTGTGATGGATCCGTCGAGAAATCCCATCTTGTTCTTCACCGCCATAGCCATGGAAACAGATTTCTTCCATGCACCAAAGTTGTCGCCTGTGAGTGTTTCGTAGATGACTCGAAGCCCAGCATGATCGCTAGGATGAAGATAGTACGGTGATGATGAGTCTTCCGTCGGATTTAGCAGTGAAGCCATAGTATTTAGGGTTTTGCAGATGATTGATTAAAAGGAATAGGGAGAGATCGGTTATAGAAATCGATTAGGAATGATGAAATCGATTGTGAGGAATCGATTAGAGAAGAGGTTGAAATCAGGATCGATTTGACCTTAGTCTGATACCATGTTGAAGTGAAACGAATTGCAGAGAAGAGAAACGAAATGCAGAGAAGAAGAATTGCGGAAGAAGAATGAATTATTCAAAGAAGAAGAAAGGTTTAATTGTCTTTTACAGTAGGTTAAAGAAGCCTATTTATACTAAAGGGCTAATAGGCTAAAAATATATTCAGTCCAGTACAGTTTAGTAGCCCAATAAGAATAGGCCCAAATAATTATTCTTTAGACATTGTCTTCCGCCAACCTGCACAACATGTTCCATGCCTCTCGTCGTCTCCTCATGTCTGGATATACGTAATAGCAGGCCAACCGCCATACTGGAGCATTTCCCGCCAATCGAACTTCACAGTCCACATGATTCGAGTTTGTAGCTAATACTGTCAATTCGATATAATCCTTCCAGTTCCAGCCAAGCGCTAATCCCCCGCTGCTTCCTTCGCTATCCACCCCTGTGAATTGGAGAAACCCCAGGTTCCGTAGCACTTACTTCGCTTTCAAGCTCCGAGTTTTCGTCTCCATAAGGAAACATATGTCCGGCCAGTGGGACTGGACGATATTAACCGCAACCTGTATAGTAGCACCATTCGATAAACCCCTGAAATGCCAACTCACTAGACTCATAGTGAGACAATTACTCGCCGGACACCGTGATCAAGATCACCGCCGGAAGAAACTACTAGGCGAAACCCTAGAGACGTCCGCCTTTTCCCACTTGATCGACAATGAAGTTGAATTGCTTATAGAGTTGGGATTGAAAAGTTAAATAATTTTGTAATTTTAAATAAATGCAAACAAATGAATATAGAAATGAAAATTTATCTAATGATATAGAAATTGGGTATGCTTAGTTCCTGATTAAGAGCCAAATCAGCTATATCAATTGATTCTGTCGAAATTCATGAACTTCTGACTGACGTAATTGTGGATTGACTAATTTATAAAGAAATTATATTATAAATATATTTTATTAATGAAATTAAAAAGATATACAAAATCAGCTAAAATGATCCTCTACCATAACTTCATCCAATACAGCCAAAAAAGTAATTTCAACCTCACTATTTCTTATAATTACATAATTCAGCACACGAAATCAAAAATTACGTGTTTGGTGAAAAAGTTGGCTGATAAGGCAAAAACAAGGTCCTCAATCGAGCTCTAAATGTATTGAAATTATTGAAGTGATGACAAACTGTTCCATTGATGAAAAATTTATACTAGTACTTGATCTTAATACTTATTTCATTCTTTTTAATTACAAACTCAACTTTGCACATTTGCCAATGCACACCTTGATCATCAATATATCATATTTTCTATTAGTAAAAAATTTAAAAATCGGATTTGGAAAATTTATAATTAGACGAATTGAATAATATTTTTTAAAAAAAGTAATTCTCATGATAAAAAAGAGTAATTCTCATAAATTAATAAATAAATGGAAAACTTTCAATTTGATCCTCTTGTTATCCAAAAAACGTCAATTAATTCCTCATACTTACAAAAATCAATCAAAACCATGAAATTTAAAATTACGTTCAATTAAGTCAATTAGCAGGTCACCCGCCATGTCAGCAAGTCAGTAGCCGACGTGGCGCACACATGGCAGCCCACGTGTGCACCGCAGTATCGAGAAATGAATGGTTGGGGCTTCCACGTGTGTGTCACGCCAACAAAGTCACTAATGACTTGGCTGGCACATGTGTGTCATGTCAGCAGGTGACTTGCTGACATGGCGGGTAACCTTTTAATGAACTCAATTAAAAGTTTTTCAAATTTTGAGCATTGGATTGAGTTTTTTAAAGTATGAGAATTTAATTGACTTTTTCGTGATAGAACAAGGACTAAATTGACAGTTTTCTTATAAATAAAATATAATCAAAGTAGAGCATGTGAATAATATAAAATTAAACATGTTAGAACCAAAAGGTCGAAGGATAGTGGGGGTGTTTGGCATTTAGCGATTAGCGGATAACAAGTTGTCGATAGCGGGTTGTCAATGACGGACTCAGTCAGCGGGTTTCACTAATGGAATAAATAGGTGGATTGCGAGAAGATGCTCGATAATATAGCCGTTTGGCCATAAAAATAGTTGAAAACATATGTTTTCAAAGACTCATATTTGCGGTGTTTCTATTTTAAAAACTTGTCCAAAAACGCCAAGACCGAAATCTATTTACTAAATGACGTTTTCAAACGAACATCATTTATTAAAAACGCTGAAAGGGCTGGTCAAAGCCTCATTTTTAGCTTTAAACGCCATTTTCAAACGAACATCCTCACTTGCTGTACATTTTTAAAAAAAAGCTGCAAATTTGTTGAAGTGTATATTTTCTCACATTAGAGAAAGCCAATTGGTTGGCAGTGAGTGATACGGCGATGGTCCATGAGATTTGGGTCCCTTCAACTTCATAACTCAGGCCCGAGCTGTCGGTTTATACTCCCATTGGGCAAGGCTGGGCTTTCAGTTGAGGACAAAAAGTTAGCTTCGGAGAGCTGATGTCATGTTTGTTACTTCATGGGACAGAAAGTTTGTGCTTATGAGGGAGTGAGTTTGGCTTCTTTTTATTAAAAAAAGGATGACATCCCATCACTAAGGGTTTCCCAACTGGCTTCTTTTGATTAAATGGTAGTCTCAGTCGATTTGAATTCATTTGATAAAAAAGTTGGAATCTTCAACCCCAGGAGCCCCCCACATCCCGACCCGACAAAATTTTTGGCAGGTTGTTATATGAAAAGATAATTTTGAGAAAATATTGGCTTGCCCTACTGAGTGTCGTGGTCATGTATTTATAATAAAACAGGGTTAAGAGCGTTTACACAGAAGTTCCTAGACTATTACATTATTACACCCCCTCAATCTGTGCAGGGGAAACAACGCGCAGATTGGAACGTAAGAATTCAAAACGCTGACTAGATAAATTTTTAGTAAAAATATCTGCAAGTTGGAACTGAGTAGGTATATATTTAACTTGAAGATCTCCATGTGCCACGCGCTCACGAACAAAATGGTAATCTATTTTAATGTGTTTGCTGCGATCATGCTGAATAGGATTCACAACTAGGTAAGAAGCAGAAACATTATCACAGTGCAGCCGAACTGGTGCGGAGATAAAGAAGCCCATATCCGCAAGTAGCGAGCGAATAAAGGGTACCGATGCCTCTCTCCATCTACGGGTCGTGTCTATGTTAGTAGGGCAAGCCATTATTTTCTTTTCTTTTTTTGGAAAATAATGGCTTGCCCTACTGAGTGTCGTGGTCATGTTTTATAATAAAACAGGGTTAAGAGCGTTTACACAGAAGTCACTAGACTATTACATTATTAGATGTAAGTCACGGTGACTCAATCGGCCCAATGATAATAGGCCTTTTACCCGTGTGCACCAGATGTCCAGCCCAGCACTCAGGAGCTTTAACCTCCACACGACCGCTGAGGGTTTCGAAACTCGATCATTGTTCCAAATTTCCCACCACTGAACCAACTAAGCTACCCGTGCGAGTTTGTAGTTTCATTACACACGAGGCTGCTATGGTTTGATATTAGTGGAAATTTCATTTTAATCCACTTGGAACTCTCGATATTTCATTTTTATGTAAATTATTCCGTTAGAATCAGCACACCTTTCACAAGGTACTCCCAACTCAAAATGACATGTAATATTTTTATTTGGATTGAAATTTGCTGATCTGATTTACTCTAATCTATTTGATTCTAGTCTGGTCTGAACTAGTCTAATCTAATACGTAGTAAATGTCTGGTATCTGTGTATTTTATAACTATAGAAGTTTGATCTAATCTATTTAAGTCTGATTCTGATTGAAAACCGTGCAAGTAAAAGTGTAAAACCATCCCCATCTCTCTTTTCTTCGCAAGTCTATGTCTATCTAGTCTCTTTCATCAAAATTTCTATTTCTTCTTTCTTCTTTACTCTCTTCTTCATAAATATACTAAAGGGATGTTTGGAACTAATTCTGATTCTGCTTCTTTTTTAAAGCAGAAGCAGAATCAGAATCAGTTTTCAAAAGCTGGTCACCCACACTCCCCCAACTTCTAAAAAAACTGATTCTAGGAGTAAATTAGAGCACCAGAATCACTTCTGTACTTTTATCCAAACAATCCAACTTCTGCTTCTGCTCCCTGAAGGAGCAGAAGCAATTTTAAGAATCAAATCCAAACACCCCCTAAAAATCCAATCACAACTTTTCTCTTCTTGATTTTTAACTTAAATTACAAATGAGCCATTCTCCTAACCAATTCACTACTGAAGTTTTATTAATCCAACACAAAAAAATCATACTTGCATTTGACAGGCCTACAAGTCTACAACTCTTCTCCAAGCTCTACCTTATATTTTGCAGTTTATATGGTTTATAACTTTATATTTTAAATCCAACAAAGTTCAATGTGTTCTATAAGTTAAATAAAAATGATTACACTTGGGGGTTTTTTCATAGTATACATTTTTATCAAATTATTTACGCCAAACATATATTACCTACAACATAAGTGAACTCTTGTGTCATCCCCTACAGAACTCATTGAGAAAACAAAACAATACGGAGTATATAATAAATAGATGTCCCCCACATTAAAAAACCACGGCTTCTTTAAATGGTGTCTCGTTTTAAGCACAGTGTCAATCTGTCATCCATATAGAAAACGTTGACTAGCCTGATCAAATGAAACTGTCGGCACAGGATTCTTTCACCGGCTGCAGAGTAATGTTTGAGTGAGTAGAACAATATATGAAAGAGAGTTTCAAAAGGGCCAAAGGTCTCCCCAAAGGGATCTTCTAGCTTGATGATGCAGAGTAGGATTCTTGCTTTTGGTAACTATAACCCGATCAAAAGAGCCTTGTGTGCCTTCAGCATTGGTTGCCCTACAAACGTCCATTTCAACCAGCTTCCCTCTTCGGATCGGAGAATAAATTATTCTTCCCCAACCAGTACCTAGACCCGCGGTGGCTTCTCCTTCCTCCCACTCACCGTCATCAGCTGTTATGGTGTCTGATTCTGTATCATCAGAATTATAGGAAATAGGATCCTCTTCTTCATTAAGGTCATCCTCATTTTCAGAAGGAAATTGGTCCTCTGCAACAACAATAATAATAACATGAAGAGACTATTCAAATAGTTGTCGAATACAAAAAAGAACATGAAGAGACCATATTGCTTCTCCACGAATGAATGAATGTTAATCAATGAAGCACGGAAACTTACCGTTGCTCACGTTTCCCTTTTAGAAACTCGGAAGCGTGTAGAAGGATGTTTTTAAATGTATGGTCTCTACGAATTTTATAACTATGAAAGTCTGGTCTGGTCTGTTTAAGTCTAGCATGGTCTGGGACTAAAAACAGTCCGAGTAAAAACATCTGAAAACTCGAAAATTTCAAATTCCTTTTTCGGCTGTTTGCGTAATTAAATAGAATTTGGAAACTCATTTTCCAAAATAATTAGCATTTCGCAAACTTTTTTTTTCTTTTTATGGGATTGATGGAAAATAGTGTCTTTTTAAAAATAATAGTGAATTCTTATGGAATTTCTTCTAATAAGCAGAATAGGGGAATAATCACTGCGTCTAGGAATCAACAAAATGAAAACTTTGTTTGAAATCAATCGCTCCTTTTTGTTTTACAAAATGAGCTTTTTACTAAAATTAACCAATCATAGTGAAGATATCTAAAGGAGATAATAAAAGTATGGACTATGGACTGAGAGAGCTGAAGCTAAGCAGCCCGAACTTGAACATACACGATAATTCAATATAAAAAAACGTGGGAAGATTTCATTCTTATTTAGAATTTGAGATCTTTTAGGTTAAAGGGTCAAATAGGTACATGAACTAACTTAAAGTGTTCAATTAGTCCCTTACATAGAAGATTCTGCTCGGCCGTCGCCAATTGGGGCGGTTCCTGGTGGAAGTTTTTGATGAAATTTTTTGAGCATCTTCTTCATTAAGTCTAGTTTACCCATACCAAATTTCAGCTAAAAATTCAACCGGGAAGGCAGTAAAATGATTTTTTGAAGATAACTGCGCAGTTAAACAGCGCAGTACATTTCGGAAAATCATTTGACTGCCTTCCCGATTTAATATTTAGCTGAAACTTGATATGGGTAAACTAGACTTAATTAAGAAGATGCTCAAAAAAATTCATCAAAAAATTCCATCGGGAACCGCCCTAATTGGCAACGGCCGGACAGAACCTCCTAAATAAGGGGCTAATTGAATACTTTAAGTTAGTTCATGTACCTATTTGACCCTTTAGCCTATCTTTTATATGAAATACTGTCAAAATGCAATGCATTGTTAGAAATGCATTGCATTCGATATTTAATTATGTACTAATATGTAATAGTTTCTCAATTCAAACATATATATGTATTTGTTATTGAATTATCGTACAATTTATATGAAAAATTTAGGTACATATCTATAAATGAAAAAACAAGTGTACATATATGATCAATGTTTATAAAGAGAGAGAAATCCCTAAGTAGGAGTAAAAAAGTTTTGAAATTCCAAAATAGGACTATCATGTTTTTTATTTCCTGAATAGGAGTAAATTTCTACCAAGTTTGGCATTACTATACTTTAAACATGGCATTTTTTCCAAGGTTGACATAATTAATCCTATTTAGGAAATAAAAACATGAAATTCTATTTTGGAATTTCAAAATGTTTTAATCCTATTTAGGGCAATTTCTATTATAAATATACTCTTATATTTTGTTTTTAGAGTCAATTCTCTAAATAGGATTAAAAAGTGGCAAAATTGCACAAATAGGACTACATTTTATAAAATTTTGCACAAATAGTATTTTATACCCTTGTAGCTTTTGAAATGCTTTAATCCATAATAAAATTTTAAAAAGTAATAAAAAATCGTGAAAAATAATAAAAAATCGTAAACAAATTATAAAATTAATAAAATATTTATAAAATAAAAATTTTTAAAAATATTATTAATTAATACCTTTGGGGGTATTTAGGGTAGAAAATCAATGTTTAGTCCCACTTGGGAAATTTAAAAAGTAGTAGTCCTATTTGTGCTCTTTAGGGACTCATTAGTCCTATTTAGGACAATTTCCGTTTTTATTACTTGTGTGTTTCTCCCATGTTTTGTATATTATATTTTTTAGAAAACATGTTTTTCGTGTTTCCTGTTTCACATTTCCATACCACTTAGAAGCTAATGACTTGCATGATATAAGTTCATACTCTATACTCAAGTTACATACCATAGTCAATCTCTAGATCCTCTGGATTTCTTCTAGCATGTTGCTCCTTCAATGTTTCAAACTTCATTCCATCAAGTGGCCAAGCATCTCTACTTAAAATAAGCATATTATATGATATTTAATCGAACGGTAACCAAACTTAAACAGGTAAATTGTTTGAGAGAAACATTTCATCTCGGCAAGCAACATATAATACTCTAACGTTCAGAAACTAAACATCCTATTATGAACATCTTTTAAAGCATATGTTCACATTGCTTCTTATGCATTATTGAATACAAAATAGAAATTAGTTCAAATAGGACTAAAACTATGGCAAAAACCTAAAATAGGACTTACTATGTTTTTATTCCAAAATAGGACCATATGAGTCCTATTGGAAACATACCTATTTTTGCATTCCATTCTTACCCTTCCATTAAATATGAATTAAAAATAGTCAAAAGCCATAATTAAATGTTTAATTCATAATAAATTCGAAAAAAAATTAAAAATTCGTAGAAATATAATTAAAAAAATTATAAAATTATTATAAAATAAAAAATTCAAAAACTTGTTTTTTTAATAATTTTATTTTAAAAAAAAATTATAAAAAATAGTAAAACTCCGTAAAAAAAATTTAAAAAAATATGGATGCCTTTCCCACCGCCTGTACTACCTCCCAGCACCACCACCTCCGGCCGATGAAAAAAATGCCGTTTTCCAAGAAAAATGCCATTTTTTTCTGAAAAGCCAAAAAAGTGGCATATTTCTCTTTTCGAATGCCAACATTTTCATTTTTTTCTGCCATAAATATGGCATTCGTAATGAACTTGGCATTTTTTTCCTCTAGTGACTGGAGGTGGTGCTGCTGAGGCAGCAGAGGCGGCGGCGATTTTTTTTTTTTTTGAGTTCTTATTTTTTTTTAATTTTTTTTTAATTTTTTTAATTTTTTGAAAAAAAAATTAATTTAATTTTTAATATCGAAATGTTTTTCTTAATTTTTTAGTATTTTTTACGAATTTTTATTATTTTCTATTATTTTATTAGGAATTAAAACATTTTAATAGCTATAAGGGCATAATTGTCCAAGGTACACATAATTAGTCCTATGCAAACATAGTTTATTTTTTGGTCCTATTTGTGAAAAGTGAATGACTTTTAGTTCTATTTTGATAATTAACTCAATACAAAACTAAAACATGGTTGTTCTTCGGTTGAAGCCAAGATATGCGCACTATTTCTTTTAAAGGAAAAAAGTGCAAATGAGCCCTCGAACTAACCGAAAAAGTGCAAATCACTCCTTTTATAGGAGGCTCTCTATGGCCGTCGTCATTTGGGGCGGTTACTGGTGGAATTTTTTGATAAAGTTTTTTGAGCATCTTCTTCATTAAGTCTAGTTTACCCATACCAAATTTCAGGTAACAATTCAACCGGGAAGGCAGTCAAATGATTTTCTGAAATATATTACGCTGTTTAACTACACAGTTATCTTCAAACATTTATTTGACTACCTTCACGATTGAATTTTTAGCTGAAATTTGGTATGGGTAAAGTAGATTTGATGAAGAAGATCTCAAAACATTTCATCAAAAAATTCCACCGGGAACCGCCTCAAATGGCAACGACCGGACAGAGTCTCCTATAAAAGGGGTGATTTGCACTTTTTCGGTTAGTTCGAGGGCTTATTTGCCCCTTTTCTCTCTTCTAAATCACACAATTACATATCTTTCGTAGATTACAAGACATGCAGAAATGGCAGAAGTTTTAGTGCTCAAAGTACAATGGCTCTAATTTGATTACATTTCAAATACTACTCGTATATTATACTACGTATAATGCAATAGCGAAAGTACTTGCCTCGGTCGTTGTCCACGTCTAAAAACAATATAAGAAAATTTCTCATCTTCAAATCCACGCAAAGATGCACCATTGGACCGCTACCAAAAGTAGTTAGAGGTTTAGAAGAATACACAAAAAACAAGACAAGGTAGTGTTCTCTTAGGGTTTGTTGGGGAGTTTGTAGGGAAGAGGTGGGGAAGGTTTTGAAGGTTAATCATTGGAAGGGAAGGAGAGGGAAAGGGTTGAAAACCCTTCTTCTTGTTTGGGAGTAACAAGTTTGAAAAATAAAAGTTTTGAATGAATTATAAGTAAAATCACTTCACATATATGACGAATTCAAATAATTGAGTTTATATTTATTTAAAATTGAGCTAAAGTTGTCATTTAATTAGTTATCCTTCAAAATCCCTCAATTTGGGGGAACTTGAAAATTAAGCATTTGAAGGGTTTTGGAGGGTTACAAAAGCCCTCCAAAACCACCCCTCTATATTTTTTAACTTCCAAACATGAAAATGAGAGTCATAAACCTTTATCAACCATCCTCTCCCCTCAAAAACTCAACTCCCAAACATACCCTTATGAGATGAAAGGTAAAGATAAATAGCAAATATGAAAAGATTAAAAGTGCCTAAACAATACCAAAAGAGAAAGCAAACATGTGAAACATTCCAATATCATATCACAAGTCCCACCATTTTCATTACTAGTATCAAGTCAACTTTTGGCATGAATTCATGTAAGCAAATTCATTACACCGTATTACTTCATATATCAAAAATTACTACCAAGGCAAACCCAATTGCAATATTTATGTAGATTATTACAGATAATTACTCATCCGATTTAGCATTTACGAGGAGATATCTTAGAGATCTCAGAATCTCTAAATATCCCCAATTATCTTGTCTTTATTAGGGAATCTTAATTAGGAGGATTCCTTCCTTATTCCACTTTTCTCTAGCTATATATATTCTGTATTCATCTCATTGTATTACATAGAATAAGAGAAATAAAATACATTTTACTTTCTCAAGTTATTTCTACATGGTATCAGAGCGTGATTATTCTCTAAAATGATTAAGTTCGGATCCTATGGGATGACCACCGAGAGAGATGGATCTATCCCAGTCACCTCTGAACATTCAGAGGTTGTCCCAACTGGAGATGGCAGCAACCAAAATATCAATGGAAGCACAGTCACCACTGAATGGTAGTAATTATCTACAATGGTCTCAGTCCGTTATGATGTATGTGTGTGGAAAAGACAAGGAGGACTATTTGACAGGTGATGCACATGCTCCAGATCAAGGAGATCCAGACTACAAGAAGTGGAAAGAGGAGAATTATACTGTGATGTCATGGCTCATCAATTCCATGACAACCAGTATAGGAGAAAAATTCCTACTATACAAAACAGCTCAAGAGATCTGGGAGGCTGTGAAAGAAACATACTCAACTTCAGATAACACTTCTGAATTATTTGAGGTTGAATCAATGCTACATAACCTTCAGCAGGGAGAATTGAGTGTAACTCAATACTTCAACAACCTTGTGAGACTCTGGCAGCATCTTGATGTGTTTGAGACATACAATTGGTCATGTTCTAAGGATAAGAAGTTATATCAGGAGATCTGTGAAAGGAAGAGAGTCTTCAAATTCCTGTCAGGTTTAGACAAGAGTCTAGATGAGGTTAGGGGCAGAATAATGGGAAAGAAACTCACCCTTAGAGAAGCCTTCTCAGAAGTCAAAAGAGAAGAAAGCAGAAGGAAGGTAATGATGGGTTTGAAATCTCAAGGCCAACAACAAAATATTGAAGGGTCAGCCTTATATACCTCTTCCAGATAGAATGAAAACAAGAAAAAAGGGAGGCCATGGTGTGATCACTGTAAGAAACCAGGCCATACCAAAGAAACATGCTGGAATTTGCATGGTAAACCTAAAGATTTCAAACCAAGCAAAGGGAAAGGAGCCTATGTAGCTACTGGAGATAAAGAAGATATGGGCACTCCTAATCTTGCTGCATTTACCAATGAGCAGATTGAGGTTCTTCAACACCTAATAAGTCAGAGCAAGGGGTCTGCACCATCAACTAGCTTTACTGCTCAGACAGGTAATGCCTTAACAACCCTAGTTGCACACAATCAGCCCTATTGGATTGTTGATTCAGGGGCATCAGATCACATGACTGGAGAGAGTAAGTTTTTTGCTGAATTGATCCCTATGAAGAATAAGGTAACTGTGAAGATTGTTGATGGAACTACTTCAGCAATAAAAGGGACTGGAAGAGTCAAAATTTCTGACAAGATAGTGCTTAACAATGTGTTATATGTTCCAGATTTAAAGTTTAACCTCTTATCAGTCAGTAAACTGAATAGTGATACACATTGCCTAACTAAATTCTCTTCACAATTGTGTGAATTTCAAGATTTGGATTCGGGAGGATGATTGGCAGTGCTAAGCAAAGTGGTGGACTCTATCTTCTAGAACATTCACCACATTCACCCAACTCCACCAACAAGACAACTTCCAGTGAGAGACAATTCAACCATAAGTTCTTAGGGAGTCTTAGTAGGAGTCAATTTGATACTCAAATTCAGTTATGGCATTATCGTCTTGTTCATCCTAATGTCTTGTACTTAGAAAAAATATTTCCTTCATTATTCATAAATAAAAGTTCTGCCTTTGATTGTGAATTTTGTCAACTCGCTAAACATACTAAAAGTCACTATCCCAGTCTACCTTAGAAACCATCTAAACCTTTTTCACTCATCCACAGTGATGTTTGGGGCCCATCTAAGGTCAAAAATCTCACTGGCTCAAGGTGGTTTGTTCTGTTTATTGATGATCATACACGTCTATCCTGGGTCTTCCTCATGAAAGATAAGTCAGAAGTCAATATTATCTTTCAAAAATTCTATTCTATGATCAAAACTTAATTTCAAACCAAGATTCAGGTTTTTAAAACTGATAATGCCAAAGAATATTTCTCATCCAATTTAGGAGAGTTTCTGTCAAAAAAGGGGATTATACACATTAGCTCCTGTGTTGACACCCCACAACAGAATGGGGTGGCAGAAAGGAAGAATAGACACTTACTGGAAGTTGCTAGAGCCCTTATGTTCACCACTCACACTCCTAAACACTACTGGGGAGAGGCTATCCTAACTGCAGCTTACCTGATAAATAGGATGCCCTCCAAAACTCACAAATTTAAAACACCATAACAAATCTTATCTTATCTACATCCTCACATCCCTATTACCAATCTTCCACCAAAGGTCTTTGGTTGCAAAGCATTTGTTCACAACCATTCTCTAGTTAGATCAAAACTGGATCCTAAATCCTTACCTTGTATATTCATAGGATATGCTGCCAATCAGAAAGGATATAAATGTTATTCTCTTGCCACGAAAAAGGTCTACATCACAATGGATGTAACCTTTTTTGAAAATCAACCTTTCTATTCTAAAACTGAATTTCAGGGGGAGAACCACAATGAAATCCAGTCTTTGAATCCTATTTCAGACACTATTCCAGACCTCCAAGAATCTGAATCTAACCACACTGAATCCATACTCCCAGACAGACCTGAATCAAACCCTCCAGACAATATAGTCTCTCCACCAACCACACCATTTCAGCCACCAACTTCATCACCCCAATCATTACCTCAAAATCCTACACTAAATCAAAATTCTCCATTCTACAAGAATACCTATAAGCGGAAACCTAGAACCAGAGTTCCAGAAGAAGAGCACATCACTCCAATTAACACCACCCAATCATCTGACTCAAATTTGAGTCCTGATGACAAAGAGGTTGAGGCTATAGAAGGAGATGATGAGGAACCGGACTTGCCTATTGCTATCAGAAAGGGAGTAAGGGAGTGTACCAAGCATCCTATCTATAATTTTGTTTGTTATAAGAAACTATCAGCAAACTATCAAACTTTTATTTCAAAGATTGATAGTATTCAGGTTCCTAACAACATCAAGGAAGCCCTTGAACATCCAGGGTGGAGGAAGGCTGTCCATGATGAATTAGCAGCATTGAAGAAGAATGGAACTTGGGTGCTTACAGATTTGCCAGCAGGGAAGAGAACTGTTGGGTGCAAGTGGGTATTTACAGTTAAATATCAGGCTGATGGAAAGATTGAAAGGCTGAAGGCAAAGCTGGTTGCTAAGGGATTCACCCAAGCTTATGGCATTGATTATTCAGAGACATTTGCACCAGTGACAAAGTTGAACATCATTAGAGTGCTGTTATCACTCGCAGTGAACCTAGACTGGCCATTACATCAACTAGATGTTAAGAATGTCTTTCTTAATGGAGACCTAGAAGGGGAAGTATTCATGGATGTACCACCTGGATTAGAAGACTTGGGGAAATCTGGTCAGGTTTGCAGACTGAAAAGGTCCTTGTATGGACTAAAGCAGTCTCCTAGAGCATGGTTTGATAGGTTCACAAGATCAGTTATTAACCAAGGGTTCATGCAATGTCAGGCAGACCATACACTGTTTGTAAAGAGAGCAGACTCTGGAAAATTGGCTATTCTTATAGTATATGTTGATGATATTATTATGACTGGGGATTATAAGACTGAATTGGACAGATTGAAGGCTCATCTAGCAAGAGAATTTGAGATCAAGGAGTTAAGCGAGTTGAAGTACTTCCTGGGAATGGAAGTGGCAAGATCTAAGAAGGGCATTTTCATTTCACAAAGAAATATGTTCTAGACTTGCTAAGTGAAATTGGAATGCTTGGGTGCAAGTCTATGGACACTCCTATGGATATATCAAAGAAGTTAGGCAGTGAGACTGAAAGTCCACCAGTTGATAAGGGTAGATATCAAAGGCTGGTAGGGAAGCTAATCTACCTATCTCACACACGGCCAGACATTGCTTTCTCAGTAAGTGTGGTAAGTCAATTCATGAATGACCCAACCGAGGAACACCTAACTGCAATGCATAGAATTCTGAGGTACCTAAAAATGACTCCTGGAAAAGGATTGTTGTTTCAGAAACAAGGGACAAGGAAGATTGAAGTGTTTACAGATGCTGACTGGACTGGAAGCCTCTTAGACAGAAGGTCAACTACTGGTTACTGTACCTATGTATGGGGTAATTTAGTCACCTCGAGGAGCAAGAAACAATCAGTGGTTTCTAGAAGTAGTGCGGAATCTGAGCTCAGAGCTTTAACACAAGGAATCTGCGAAGGATTGTGGTTAAGAAGATCGATGAATGAGCTCAAACTCCCATTTGAAAGCTCCAACCAGATCTCATGTGACAACCAGTCTACTATCAGTATTGCTAAGAATCCTGTTTATCATGACAGGACCAAACACATTGATATAGACAGAAGGTTCTTATCAGAGAAGATTGCAGCAAAGGATATCCAGTTGAACTATGTTCCAACCAGACAGCAAATAGCGGATATACTCACCAAGGCACTTCCCAGAATTCAGTTTGAAAACTTATCTAGCAAGCTGTGCATGGATGATATCCATCACCCAGCTTGAGGGGGAGTGTAGATTACTACAGATAATTACTCATCCGATTTAGCATTTATGAGGAGATATCTTAGAGATCTCAGAATCTCTAAATATCCTCAATTATCTTGTCTTTATTAGGGAATCTTAATTAGGAGAATTCCTTCCTTATTCCACTTTTCTCTAGCTATATATATTATGTATTCATCTCATTGTATTACATAGAATAAGAGAAATAAAATACATTTTACTTTCTCAAGTTATTTCTACAATTTATAGCAAAAGTGAATAATAAAAATATATCACAAAGACAGAAAGAATACAGTATGAAACATGGGTTTAAGGAACACCTTGACAGTACGCTGTGATGTAGTCCTCTCCAACCTTTGAACAAAATGACAGTATTTTCCAGTTTTACTCAAAGGACAAGCACCATCATGTGGGCACTGAAATATAACACCAACAGGACAATCAGATATGACTAGATTCGTGTATAAATTAGGCGAGCACTCATAATGGCACTCTGACTTACAGGTGCTACAATAAATGCGCCACATTTGAGTGCCGTCAAGGCCTTACAAGGTCTGTCAGATAACTTCTCTAATTTGCGGCATCTCTAAGCAGGCATCAGTTAAAATAACAGATAGTTCAGGGCAGTGTACAAACTTAAAAGCTACTAAGCTCCCACCATGTTTTCCTTTAATCACGAAAAGGAAAAAGAGTGCAAAAAATGGCATAAGCTTACCCTTCTTTCCATCCATAAAATATGAGATCTCATTTGAGATATGATATTAGATCCCTGTGGTGTTCCTGGTTCAACTAAGACCTGCACCGTATCAAATAGTTAAATTTGCCCAGCACTAAATATTGTAAATTATCTATAAAAAATTGTAAAGTAGCATTTATTTTTAACAGGGACAAGAGGATGATATATAAACTAAATACCACATACCAGAATATCTGCAGTAAGGCCCCAAAGCTGGCGGACAATGCTGATTCTGTCCTTCAAGGATGGTATTTCACCTAGCACATATGACTTCACCAGTGTAAAAAAAAATATTAAGATCAATTTCAACAAAGCAGGTCCACACAAAATTGTAAAAAAGTATTTAATTTTGCAAAGAGAACACCCTCCTAGAATTCAGGAAACTCCACAAAACCGAAATAAGGCACTACGGGTTTTACTTACAGCAATTACAAGATCGTGTTGTCGATTAGACTTCTTAATATTCTGAGTTAATGCCTGAAGACTGCTGTAGCTTTGAATAAGTGGCATATTTTTTAGACCTGCAGCATTTGTGATCATCAGTAATTCAGTATTGACAAGTGACTAAACTCAGATCCTTTATAAATGGGTTAAGCAAACATGTAGACACACACACACAGTGCAGGCATTGTGTGTCTTGTTAAGGAAAATAGCTCTTAGGTGTCATGTGCGGCAGACATTCCCCAAGCAACGGCAAGAGTTCTCTATTCACATTTAACAACTCATTCACTTGTAAACAAATATACTTGTTTAGTTGATTTTCCACCCAATTGTTAGTTTATGACAAATATGTGTGTGCAAGCCTATACATTTAAACAAAGAATTCTATGATTCATACATAAAATAAACCCCTACTTTTAAAACTCCTAAAAAGATTCGAGAAAATCTAATATGAACTCTAAATCTCTAATAAATGGCCTGATTACTGAAACTAACATTTTGCATGACGCTGTAAATCTAATGATTAATAAGGCATTCTTTTTAAGTATCTGGTAAACAAATGAGGACCCAAAATCACCGCATGCATGCACTAGAGCTTTCTAACTTGAGCGGTTGTTGGGTAATAATAAAAAACACCACATACAAACCATCATGGTATATATGATTATTATTTAGATCATGACGGATGATATAGTTTCCATACATGTGATAGGAACAACAACAACATCCGTGCCTTATTCCCAAAAGATTTTGGGGTCGGCTAACATGAATAGATCAATGATATCAGAACCACAGCGAGAAGAAAGATAAGAAAAGTAACAAGATAAGGTAAGATAAATGGATAAGTTAAAAATTTACATACGAATATAAGATAGATAAAAGATAAAAGAGATGAAGGACATAAGTAAAATATAAGATGAAAATAACATTAAAACATAATAAATAAAAGAAAATAATAGAGAGAAGAAAGAGAGAGAAAAGGAAGAAAAGAGATCAATCATCCACACATATATGCGCCCTCCACTTTGCTCTGTCCAAAGTCATACTTTTATCCAACCCCAGAAGATCCGATTCCTCTAATTCAAGTCTGTTTGGATTCCCCCCATTCTACAGCCTCTTCTCCCCAGCTCACAACTCGTCTAACAGGTGTATCATTCTGTTTTCTACACACATGACCAAACCACAACAATCGAGACTCTTGCATCTTATCTTCTATAGATGTTATTCCCACTTTTTGTCTGATTATCTCATTCCTCAAGCGGTCTTTTCTGGTATGTCCACTTCCAACGTAACACACACATGTGATAGGAACATGAGCAGAAAATATTATAATAATAATGATAATAATAATGGAATTATAGTAAATAATTGTGATTGTGTAAATAAGGGTCCTAGACCAGTTAAGTCTTGAGTTGGGCCGGCCCTTATGTTGTATTATAAGAATGGGAGGGCGGAAAGGAGGAATGGAGGCAGAAATTGGATTTGGAATTAGGCTTGGGAGTGCGAGACTACTCGAAGTGCCTCAATAGTATATTAGTATCCGTTCTTTTCTTTCTATTTTTGTCACTGTAGTTCTGAGATAGTTGATCAATATACTGCAAAAATTCTGTTGCATTTGTTGAGGTACACATCATTGGTATCAGAGCACTCGCTCCTGGAGACGTTCCTGGAGACAGAAAGTCGGAAATTGATCATGGCCAGAGCATCAATGGAGCAGCGATTGGAGAAATTCGAATGGAAGTTGGCTGAAACACGATCAAGGATGGTCGAGATGATTGATGAGGAAGAAACGAGGATGGTCGACATGTTTAACCGCCTAAAAAAACAGCTTCATCGGCGAGGACGATCGAGGGCGGTTCGCCATTGCCAGAATCCTGAAAGCAAGGTTTCATCGCCATCGCAATCACCTTCACAGCGAGCCGATTCTCACTCCACAGGAGTCGTCACCAAAAGTTTATATCAGTTCGCAGGGGTCTCCGCAAGCAGCTTCGCACAGGGCGCAAACCGCATCATTCCTAAACGAGTCATCCACTTTCAGAGCCATGGACCACGTTGAATCAGAAAATGGATCACCGGGAACTCAGCCGCCTACAATGACCACTGAATTGACGCATGTTGCAGTGTTGCACCATCAGTTCTGGAACCTGATATGGACAATGATCTTATTCAATTTTCGGGTAAGGAAATGTCCAACAGTGCTATTGGCTCTATTATAACGGGAATGGGGGAAGAAAACTTCCCAGACTTGGCGCCTTGGCTGTTAGATACTCTAAAATCTAAGGGAAGCAATTTTGGGCTCCATGGAGCCGCACAGGGCCTGAGCTGGGTGAGTCATAGGGGTGAACAGGGCCGGCCATAGGGGGAGTTACCCTAGACAAGTGTCTAGGGCCTCCAAATTTTAGGGGCCTCTAATTTATAAAATAAGCTTATTAATATTATTTAGGAGACTTTGTCCGGCCGTCAACATTTGGGATAGTTTCCTTTGTAATTTTTTGATGATTTTTTTTGAGAATCTTATTCATTATGTCTAGTTTACTCATACCAAATTTCACCTAAAAATTCAATCGGGAAGACATTCAAATGAATTCTTGAAGATAACTGCGCAGTTAAAAGCGCAGTTATCTTCAAGAATTTATTTGAATGCCTTCCATGTTGAATTGTTAGCTGAAATTTGGTATAAGTAAACAAGACTTAATGAATAAGATTCTCAAAAAATTTCATCAAAAAATTCCACCGGGAACTGCCCCAAATGGCGACGGCGGGACAAAGTCTCTGAGGGCTTATTTGACCTTTTTGGTTAGTATGTGGGCTTATTTGCTCCTTTTTCCTTTTTTTTCTTTGTTGGCTAGGGCAGTAGGGCTAGGGATTTAGGATAATGAGTATTCTAAATATATTTGAATGCTGATTGAATAATTGAAATTGTAATTTGTTATTTTGATTCATCGAAATATTGAACATACTTATAATTTTTTATATTTGATTAAATTTTGTGAATTAAATTTTAATCTATGAACCATTAACTTATATTTAGTGATAGTATTATTTTGAATGAAATTTTATGTTTTGTGATGATTGGAAAACAAAATATGAATCAAGATGTACAAAGACAAAGAAAAAAATTAAGAAATGATTTGGTCATGAAATCACTTTCCGGCTCTATCGATCGGTATGTTGTATGTAAGCACAAAACCTTCTCCCTCTAGGGCTCTTTGTATTTTTTCATCAACTTTGATCTTCTGATTTCGAAGAATATTCTCACTGTGTTAATAGTATATGATGTATTTTATATGTAATTTACTTATATTTAATTGCTATTTTTTATATCATTGGATTAAATAAAACATATTTAAAACAAAATTTCTACATGACCGTCTAGGGCCTCATAATTGCTCTAGCCGGCCCTGGGGGTGAAGAGATTGATCTGCTAGCTACAGTTCCTGAAGCTTCAGAAATAACTGCTATACCTTCGCAGTTCAACTTAGTAGTTGCTATTGCGTGTATGGAGCCCTTGGAGAAATGGATGCAAGTGAACAAGGAGGATGCCTTTCACTACTATAAGAAACTCTCTGTATCTGTACACCTACTTTTTTATCACAGAGGAGAAAGTGAGAAACATTAAATTGCAGCTGGTTGACCCCAAAATGTATTGGAATCTTACTTGTAAAGAGGTTCTTACAATGGAGGGGATTGATGGAATAAAAATTACAGATGAAGACTCTCTTGAATTAAGTGAAAGTGATGCTGAATGTATTCAGCGGGTTTCCAGTCCTAATATTCCGACTGATAAACTGCCCTCAGAGGTTGTCAAAGAGACTGGTGAACAGACAAACATTGTTCGGTTGTTCCGACCTGAAATGATTGCTCCTCTGAATCAGCAGAAGCTGAAAATAGCGAGGTTCTCTCGACGGTCTGCTGTGTTCTGATTGCACCAAAGAGGGAGTTAGCAGGGCATCTTACTGTCATGAAGAAATACTTGTACTTCTCTGGTGAATTTTAGTGAAAATGTACTGCTAGATCAGTTGTATCTAAAATCTTTGACTCTTCAGGTGTGGTTGAGCTACGTAGGGCTGAACAGAAAGGTGGAAATACACCCAAAAAGACCCCCAGCAATATCAAGCGGCATGCCGGCATGGAAGATGAATCATAGCCAATGTAAAGGATGTCCAGGGGACCAGATTTCTGCCCGGATACACAACAATTTAGATATTTGTCAAAGACTCTACTGCTCCAGTGTTATTGAATTTTGCAACACAAAAGGATGCAAGGGATTTTGGCAGCTGGATCGTTACAAACAAAAATGAATCAATGTCTCCAAGACAATACAGAGAAAGACCAGCATTATTCCTTTTGTTGATCGACATGTTGCATTGGACGTGGCTGAAATCTCAAGGGAAGGTTGGAGGAGAAAAGGGAATACAAACTCTGAGTACTTGATGATTCTTAACACACATGCTGGAAGATCTTATAACGATTTCACTCCGACTCTGATGAGTAATCATTCATCAAGGGACTTTTTGCACTCTGGTTCTCTTTTTCATAGCCGCAAACAGAAAATGCTTTCAGAAAGTCTATTTGAGCTTAGGCTGACAATTTTGGATAGCAAGAGATTTGTAAAGTTAAAATTGCATAACTGGGGGAAGTTGGCATACTGTGTTATTACTCTTCTGCAGATGACAGAGCAGCAGGTCTACACAGGGTTGAAGGATGCCAAAACTTTGAGTTTTCATAATCACAAGTTCCTGCAACTCATCAAAGACATGGACACACTCATTACTAGGGATGATGGTTTGTTGTTTATGGAAAGACTGTTTGGAGCAATATCAAAACAGGCAACTGCTGTAGATAGAGAAACACATCACAAAGACTCAACCCACTTGAACCTTCTTTTGATATGCGTGCGGATGAAGTTCTGTATGAGTTTTTCGGTGAGGAGCATCCTTCAAGGGATAGGTTGAAAGATGTGAGACATGGAAAACTGAGGGAGGACAAGGGCTTTCAATCTAGGGGACTAAGAGTGAAGCTACTGAAGCTCATGGTACAGCAATCAGGGAGGTACTGGGAAGGAAGAGGCGCAAGAATGAAGATGATGGTCAGGGCTGTTTCCTATCACCCACCTTGAGGACAAGGTGGTTGTCCAAGGTGGGAGATATGATGTGAACATGGGCAGATAATATTATAATAATAATGATAATAATAGAATTATAGTAAATAATTGTGATTGTGTAAACAAGGGTTTTGGGCCAGGTAAATCTTGAGTTGGGCCGGCCCTTTTGTTTTATTATAAGAATGGGAGGGAGGAAAGGAGGGAGGCAGAAATTGGATTTGGAATTAGGCTTGGGAGTGTGAGACTACTCGAAGTGTCTCAATAGTATCTGTTCTCTTTCTTTCTATTTCCCTCACTGTAGTTCTGAGATCGTTCATCAATATACTACAAAAACTCTGCTGTGTTTGTTGAGGTACCTATCAACATGATACTCCGTAGTAAAAATCACTTCATTTCCAACTGGAAAACTAACATATGCATCTACTCAACACACTACTTGTGCTCAACTGCTTATACGAAGATATTAAAAGCCAAAAAAATGATCAACAAACATCTAAATTTCCAACCTAGTGCCTCCTTAAGTGGTACGCTTCCCGTGACTGCTAACATTGTTTTTGAATTAACCCCCAAGACCCGTTTAGATTCTAGGTCTCAGTCTACCACTTACTAGGTAGAGCCTAGATGCAACTACAGAGTTGCCAAACTGGTTTGCTATTGTACAGCATTTGTAAAGGTTATCATCATCAAGGGCATGATAGTACATTATTAGTTCATTTTTTTTTGAATCTATGTGAGCTTTTAACTGAATTTGAGCATAACTATCACTATCAGTCCTAAGGTAAACTGTCTTATTCAGGGGGGAGCATTGCACAGACATTACCTCTTGTAAGACCTTGCCCTGCACGTTGCATAGACTGTGATGGCTCAACTAAATTTACCTTCTGCAACGACTTGGGCCACACCTCTCTTGTTGCCCTGCAATAGTAACCATTCTATTTCCATGCCAATTACTTCTAAAAATAGAAATAATATCAACACTCAACACTTCAACAGTCAACTGTAAACACAATGCTAATGGTCTTCTCACCAGAAAGCAGAACCAGTCCCTGCACCAAAATCCAACACCTTAGCTGGAGAAAAATTAGGTACCCTTCTCCTGACCTGAAAACCCATGGCAAATAAACAAAAACGGCTCCGCATTAGCCAGATCCAGCTTGTATCTCTTATTCATTCTCCTTATAAAAGCAATTATTTCATGAATATTAGATATTTTGCTATGTCATGTTAGAGCTCATTTACCTCACTGAGGACTCTATACAGAGCAGAGTAAACAGCAGGCATCCTAGAAGCCACATAAGCTAAGGTCTCATCTTCTTGATACTTGAGGCCAATATCACCATACGCACTTTGGATTTTCCATCGCTTGGAGCATCCCATGGAATTGAGGGGATCTTGCATGATCTCTTTCGCAGTTGTAGTGGGGAGCAGCAGATTCGCCTCCTTTATGTGGCTGAACGACTCAGATAACCTCAACACTTTTCTCTTCATATGCGGGTCTTCTTGTTCTGCAACAACAAGATGTTTCAACACAGATATCACAAAGAAATTTACAGAGAGATTGGTATTTACCTCGAATGTATTTTTTGATAGCTCGACGAAGCCTAAGGGGAACTATCCGGCAGGCTTCAGACTGCTTTGCTGCTGCGCGGAGGGCATCAGCGGTGAACTTGGGAACTGTTTCTGATACCATAGACGCCATTTCTGGATAGACTGTGGTAATCAACTAGATAGGGATTTAAGGATTTGCTAGCGAGCTTCAGTTTTGTTTATTTTCAAAAACAAAAATTCTACATGTTACATTACTTGTCCTTCTCACAGAATAACAATCTATCTAAAAATTAACTACAAAATATAAGTCATATTGTACAAATTATGGTATTGCTAAGCTGCATACGTTTAGCAAGATCCTATCTTGGGCAATGGTGATGACACCCCTATTATGCAGTAAAACTTGAAACTTTTGTACTTGAATTGATGAAGGAGAAGTGAGTCAAGCAAAAAGAATCTGCAGGGAAATTATTCACATAGTTAAGACCAACAAAAACTAATGGGGAGAATATTCAAGGGCATTTGAAAAGTTTAGAAATACAAGCCTGAGATAAAAAGAAAATAGATCCAAACTTTGAGAAAGAACAAATAGTTAACTGACGAAATTAAAAAAAAGGATAAGGATCCAAAAGGAAGCTTGAAGGAATGCAGTTGGTTCTACTTGCAGATACAATCATGGAAACAAAATAGACAAATTAATATAGAAGATAATGAGTAAATGGCCCAATAAGATAAAAATTTCAATCTTGCTTCAAAGTGAAGGATCAGCTACCCTTCAAAAGGCACATAAGAGGCTCTAACTATCCACTTTGCAGCTCCAAAACTCAATATAATTTGTGCAAGAATGAGCATGACATCAAAAGTAGCTCAAATAGTTAAACGCAGTTATGTATTATGAATAAGCTTAACTAGTATAATGATCAACACAAATCGGTTTTTTTACATTCTCAATTCAGTTTCAGTTTATGAAGTTTGGAGAAAAAGGAACTAAATAATGTGTTCCAGTTCAGACTTTGAAACTAAAATAAACCGAACAGGGGGGCAGAGTAATTGACAACAAGAAAAAGAAATTTCAAAACATACAGCAGCTAAACTGCATTCAATGGAAAAGAAAGATATGTGCATACAGTCATTCACCATGAAATATGTAATGTGTAATGATGCACCATGCATGCTAACACTGATTCTAAAAGAGTGGAGGAGAAAAGTAGTAGGGTTAGTTGAGATTCTTTAGCTCATTAATTGATCTTTTCAGTCTGATTCAAATATCCTTTTAGAGCAATTCATAGATTCTTTTGGTTTTGGTAGGACTGCAATTGTTACTTTTTTTCTTTGAAACTAGTTAATAGAATCAGCAAAAATTAAATATGGAGCACCAGTCCATAAATGTACACAGCCATGTTTCTACATCATATGGCTCCAACCTTGAAAAACTAACAATCATATAGATATTACAAAATTCAGCAAATACTTTGAGAATGCAATCATTGTGGCGGTTTTGGACGGGACAACGTCATCAAAGATGGAATCTTGCTGTCCAAGAAATATTGACACGAGGCTTAAGGTTTTCCAAGACATCACACTGTCTTTGAGTCCAAAAGCAGCCTGACTGCCGTACTGCATACTGTTAACATTATTCTGGGGTTGGTTAATTATATGTTTATTCATTCATTTAATTATTTATTCAATCTCTAATCATCATTCGTAGAGATATACTAGTATTATTGGAGAGATGATGAGATATATAGGGAGATGACCAGCTTGTTGCCTTGTTCTCTTCTAAACTTTCACATTAACTATTAAGAAGATGTCTTCTAGTGTTTATTCATTTATCGGTTCTCTTTGGATGATTATATCAATATAAAGTGTCATTGGGCTATATTGTTCTTAAAAAAAATACAAAACTCAGCAAAGAAAATGTGTCTTGTTCATTGTATGAGACACTCTACATCTAATTTTAGCTTCAATCGAGTTATCAGTTATCACTAAATCTATTCCCATCATTAGCAGTTTTCCAGATCAATTAACAATTTAATTATTACTGAGTTAAATTAGGTATTTAGATACAATCAGAAAACAATCAGATTAATGATTTTTTGAAAACCTATTTCTCATAATTGCATTGAAGCATAAAAAAAGTGGAAGCAAATTCAAAGGATCAACTTGAAAATACATCTAAATGAGATAATTAGACAAAAAGTGGGAGTAGCACCTATGGAAGATAAATTCAGGAGTCTCGTTTGCGGTGGTTTGGGCATGTGCATAGAAGATCAAGTGATGCACATGTTAGACGACTTGAGGGACGGGAAGAAGAGACAGAGAGGAGAGGGAGGGGAAGACCCAAACAGACTTGGGTTAGAGGAATCAGAACTGATATGCGTCTTCTTGGGTTGGATGAGAGTATGGCTTTGGAGAGAGCAAAGTGAAGGGCGCACATTCAGGTAGACGATTGATCTCTTTTCTGTCTTTCCTCTCTTCTCTTTTATCATTTATCTTCATTGTCTTTTTATGTTCTTATGGTATTTTTATCTTCTAGTTTTTTATGCTCTTTTATCTTTTTATCTTTTATTTTTCTTATATTCTTATGTTATTGTTATCTTATATTTATTTATCTTTATCGTATTCGCTTTTTTTGTCTTCTCTTTATGGCATCGATATCATGGATCGATTCATGTTAACAGACCCCAAAATCTTTTGGGATTAAGGCTTGGATGTTGTTTTGTTGTGGAAGCAAACATCTGAATGCGACATATGTATCTAACAAATTATTAGATTATTAAAGTTTCAGCAAAACAACCAGTCAGGAGGCGAGGTCATGACGAATAAGGGGTCGGCCATTGAAGGAGGTGGTCATCCCAAGAAGATGAGGGAAATACTAAAGGAAACAATCTATTAAGGGCCTATTCTTTAATAGCTGAAAAATTCTCATTGTTGTCTACTTGTCTTCATGTAATTTTTCATTACTTCCTCGAAAAGCAATTGAATTTTTAGCAGGATTCTTAACTCAAGAAATTATTCTCTTAAGAACATCTTTCCAATGTTTCTTCTCTTTTGCAAGTGTTTCTGGAATGGCAAAATCAATTGTTTTTTTCCTTTGCTAATTTCATCTTCATATCAATCCATTTGTGAACATTAGCAAAATCTTGGACACTTTTTTCAAGAGTCGAAAGCTTTTGAAGATTCAAAATTTATCTCTTTCTCCCATCAACCAATTTAATACACATTGAAATATATTAAGTTTAAAAATTTTAAAAAAATTATAAATTTTAATCAAACATCAGTTTTTAACACTAGCAGTCTCACTATAAAAAACACTAGCCGTCTAGCACAAACGAATGTTTAATAACATAACAAGTATTGATGCAAAGTAGTTAAAACACATTCACAAATTATCCATTTCACACAACAAAATTTAATTAATTTGTTAAAGATGAGTAGATAATAAAATATACCGAGTATAATCGAACATAAGGGATTCAGTCATTCAGGGAGTATTCATTCACAAATTTCGCACATCACGCCATTTAGACATCAGCAATCACTAACAAGGTACACTTTTTGCAGTTTTAGATTTTAAATATTTAAAATTTTGTATAAACTCTTTTTAAAGGCTGTAACATGTAAAAAAATAAGAGGCAAGGCTGCAAGGGCAAAGGCAGCGTACCTGAGAGTCCCCAGAGGCGGCAGAGCTGCGACTAGGACGTGAACTCTCTGGTCGTCGAAATTCGGCCGTCGCAGCCGCTCGTGGCAGGATGTCGTCGCAGGTAGGTGGCGCGGCGTGGAACGGCTGACATCCGTCGCAGCACAGCTCCGGAACGGCGTGGGTCGGCTGACGGTCGACTGCGGTGGGTTGACGGTCGGCTGCGGTGGGCTGACGGTCGGCTGCGGTGGGCTGACGGTCGGCTGACGGGCCTAGTTCGCTAAGCTGAGGAAGTCTACACAGGTGTGTCCTTGCCGCCTGATCAAGGAATTAACTAACGAGCGGATGTAGATTAAACAAATACACAACTAATTACTACTAATAAAATATTACCTCCATCTCAGGGGTGTTTGGATCTGATTCTCAAAACCGATTCTGCTCCTTCAGAGAACAGAAGCAGAAGCTGGAGTGTTTGGGTGAATATCCAGAAGCACTTCTGGTGCTCTAATTTACTCTCAGAATCAGTTTTATTAGAAGCTGGGGGGTACCAGCTTCTGAAAACTGATTCTGATTCTGCTTCTACTTTAAAAAAGAAGCAGAATTAGAATCAGTTCCAAACACCCCCTTACTCAACTTTGTCAAGATGATGTTAGGTGGGAAAGTAGAATAATAAAATTTGTGTGATTGAGATTTGTGCAGATGAGAAAGCAATGAAAAGAGGCACAAAAACATTGCTTTAAAAAGGAAAGCAAAATGGACATATGAAGTAGTGTGATACTACCATTACAAGTTGAGATGAAGTGTGAATTAAATGGGAATGGTCATGCTTTAAAAGGTAGTATATAGAAAGTTGCTACAAACACACATACACACACGCGTGCGTGTCGGATCAAATAAAAATGGTCCTTAATGTGAAATTTACAAACCTTTCATTTTTTTCCTCCAATATGATGCATTTTAAGGGTTGTCTGTTGCACTTTTTGAACTTTGGTCGAGTCATGTCAAATAAAAACGACAGTGACATTTTAGTAAGTAAGTCAAAAATGTCTCAACGTGAAAAAGAGCAACATAGGAACATAATAGTATATCACATTGTGGAACAAGTGAACGTTTTGCAGTTGTCGTGGGAAGAATGATTTTTATTTTATCCGCACCCATATATATACATATATATATAGTGCGATTCTAGTGAGAACGATATTTAACGTGAGAACGTGAAAACGGTCACATTTAAATCAACGTGGTGCACAATGAAGGTATTCTATTGCACATTTTCAATTTGCTCGAATTATGCCTATATTAAATAACACGGTGGCATTTTGATAAATATTGTGAAAATATGAAAATGTGCGATATACAAATTTCATTGTGCAACATGTTGGGGTAAATATGGTGTTCTCACGTTCTCACATTAAGCATTGTTCTCATATAATGACGCATATACATATGTATGTATATATACATAGATATATATATATTATATGTGTATATATATATATATATATATATATATGTGTGTGTGTGTGTGTGTGTGTGTGTGTGTATACATAGAATAAAGAATAATGTTTAACGTGAGAACACCACATCTACTCCAACGTGTTGCACAATGAAGCTTGTATATTGCACTTTTCTGCGTTTTCACAATATTTACCAAAATGTCATCGTGTTTATTTATATAGGCTTAATTTAAGCATCGTTCTCATTGGAGCCGCACCTCCCCCCCCCCACACACTCACACACACACACACACACACACACACACACACACACATATATATATATATATATATATATATATATATATATATATATATATATATCACACACACACATACATACATATACACATACAAGTAGGGGCTGACCCAGGAAAGTCATCTTGGGGGCGAAAATATTTTTTTTTGGGGGGGGTCAAAATATTTTTTGGGAGGGAGAAAATTATTTTGGAAAGTCATCTTGGGGGCGAAAATATTTTTTTTGGGGGGTTCAAAATATTTTTTGGGAGGGAGAAAATTATTTTTCATATATATATATATATATACACACTAAAAAAATTGTTGGATACAAGGGAATGTTCAAATAAAAATAGATCTTTCTATGCAAGGTTGGATAAATCTTGTGCATTCAATTCCGGATCTAATGACTCATAATAAGCCGACTATGCACTAAAATTGATTTAAAAAATGTGGTGAAAATTTCATAACTAAACTCTTTTTTTTTTCACTGTGAAAAAGTGCAATATAAACATGTAATATTGTATCACATTGAGCAAAAAGTGCATTCATTCACACTTTGAAAGGTAAGGTTTCTGTTTATTTGAACCTTCCCATATGTGTGTGTAAGAATCAAATGATAAGAGTGATTATTTTAGGAAATGAGAATGCATGTGATGCGTTGAATTTGAGATTTAATGATGCCAAAGTTGCTAAAAATATTAAAAAGTGATGCAAGACATGGTGAAAAGTCTGTAATTAACTAGAACTTTTCTGTCATCGTATTAAGTCATCAAATTAACGATAAAGTGCATAAAAAATGTAAATGTGAAACGTCTCATTGTTCACGTTAAGACATCTTCTTATGATGCTTTTACTTGGATTAGTATTTTATGGTCTGATCTGGAAGGTCTGGACTGGTAAATGGTTGATAATGAATCAGTAAGTGGGAATTTGGTTATGGGTCAAGGATCTCCCATGGAAGAACCTTTCATCATTGAGGTGGAAAGCAAACATATGACTGATTTGGGTAATGACTGATTTGGCTTTGTACTCCAAGATATTTGTCCCAAAACTCTTGTCAAGTTTTTAAATTAAAAATCACCTATTATTAATTGGGTGATGCATTTTGGATTGAGAAATGCTCGGAGCCACAGTTTTTCATTAAGAACTATTCTGGATACAGAATAAAAAACAAAGAGACCAAACTGAATTCTAAAAAAATTGCCCTTTTATTTCGAAAGAGAAATAAATAAATAAACGGAATGTTTATATAAAAAAACGCTAGAAGGAGGGCTTGAACCTCCGACCTTGTGGTTAACAGCCACACGCTCTAACCAACTGAGCTATTCCAGCTAGTTGTAATAATATCACGGTAAATTTCTCATAATTAATCACTGGAGTGTTATCTCTGATATATCCGCATAAAAAAAACATAATTATAAGTTCATCGAAATAATACTCACTTTTAAAAAAATAAATCTAAAGTAATTTCGGTGTGCTTTAGGAAGTTTGTTGTTTATTGTTTATTGCGTTATACTTGGTAAAAAGTACGTAGTATTATATTTGATCAAAGATTCAATCAAAATACTGTTTTTAAAATGTTGCAATCAATTTAACATTCCGTAGAATTTTTTAATTTTTTTTTTATTATAAACTTTAACGATATATAGGAAATCATACTTACCTAAAAATTACTCATTACTACTTTCAAATGCAAATTCTACCACGTTCAAACTGAGAGAAAAAGGCGCAATTGTTATTATAATCGTAGTACCAAACAAATTGATACAAACAACTTGATGGAATGTTTGCGATTGCTTATACTCTAAATAAAATGATTTTTAAAGTCCTTACGGAGAAAGTACTTAATAGTAAAAGTTGATAGTGTTTTGAGAAAAATATGTTTCTGAAAAAGTAAAAATTGCTAATCTTTGGTAAAATAAGTGGTTTTTGGATATTAAAAAAGTGAAAAGAAATTTAAAACATCATCTTGAATTCTTGATAACTTAACCTTAATTTGCCCCTCACTTGATGATTTTGGTCCCGACTTGGTATTTTAACCTTAATTTGTCTCAGGCTATTGGGTGGGGTGATCAATTAAGCGCATTTCTTTTTGTTTTTCCAGTTAAGCATACTAGTTACTCCACTCGTGCACTGCACGCGAGTGAGACACCTACGTAATAATTTAGATATAGTTATATATTTAAAAATATTTAAAAAATATGATTGTGTTAGAATTATTTGAAAACATTAAATAAATTCTGAATAAATGGTAAGAACTAAATGTAAAACATCTCTAGTATAGTGCTTTTAGGTATAAGATGAAATTACATTTTAGAATTTTAGGATTATAGGATGATGATTTTTTTGTGGAAAGTGTAATTGCATTTTAGGATTTTAGGCGGAGAATGCTTAGGCGGGAGAATTTTTTTCCCTCCAGTATAGTGCTTTTATGTATAGGATATTTTTTTTTGCAGAAAGTGAAATTACATATTAGGATTTTATGCGGAGAATGCTTAGGCGGGAGAATTTTCTCTCCAGTGTAGTGTGTTTAGGTTATGTTTTTTTTGTGGAAAGTGAAATTACATTTTAGAATTTTAGGCGGAGAATGCATAGGCGGAAAAATCTTCTTTCTCCAGTGTAGTGCTTTTAGGTATAGGATGAAATTACATTTTAGGATTATAGGATTATAGGATGATGATTTTTTTTTGTGGAAAGTGTAATTACATTTTAGGAATTTAGGCGGAGAATGCTTAGGCGGGTGAATTTCCTCACTCCAGTGTGGTGCTTTTTGGTATATAATACACACACACACACACACACACACACACACATATATATATATAGGGAGTGGTTCCGGTGAGAAAGGACTCCCAGGAGAGAAATGAGAATGAATCTGGACCGTTGGATTGTATTATGTGAAATTGAATTGTGCATTTGGCAAAACTGAAATGTGCATTACGTGAAATTGAATTGTGCAGAATGAAAAATAAAACTCAAATGTGCATTACATTAAATTGAAATGTGCGTAATAAAAGGCACAAAAATGCCACTGCATCCTAATTTTTATTTTGCACGTTTCAGTTTCACGTAGTGCACATTTTAGTTTTTCGTAATGCACAGTTCAGCTTCACATAATACCACTATGCCTTACATTTTGTGATGCACATTTCGATTTCACCTAATGCACATTTCAGTTTCACTTAATGCACATTCAATTTCACAGAATACAATCTAACGGTCCAGATTCATTCTTATTTCTCTCCTAAGATCATTTTCTCACTTGAACCTAATTCTACACACACACACACACACACACACATATATATATGATTTTTTGCGGAAATTGATATTACATTTTAGGATTTTAGGTGGAGAATGCTTAGGCGGGAAAATTTCTCTCTCTCCAGTGTAGTGCTTTTAGGTATAGGATTTCATTGAAGTAATTTCACTAATATCACTTCTTAAAAAGTGAGGATACACAAAAATGTAACTTGATAACTTTGGTCGATTATAATTGTGTTCAAGTTACTATGATGTAGTGGCTATGATGTAAACAATGAAAATAATTATACGGCGTAGTCACTAGGACCTACTAAATCAAATATGACTTTTTTATTAGTAATATTTCAGAAAAATTGCTATTTCAATTAACCAATTTTTAGTTAATCAAAGTTTCCATTACTGAATTTCAATAAGATTATGAGAAAATTATCCTAGTAACCAAAATTTTGACTAACCACTAATAGATAAAAAACAACCATGGAAAATAAAATAATTAATGTGTAGTTAAAGTAATTGAAATGGACTTAAATTTTGAAACAATTTATTGGTATATAAAAATCCATACAATCTTTATATAATCTTTATATAATATAAAGTAACAGTTTCTGCACCACAATTGGAGAGAAAAATCTCGCCCAAAATGAAGACATAATGGTGAATTAATGCAAAAATTAAATTTGGTAATGTATTAACTAAGCATTAACGAATGACAACAGCAGGTTTCTATTCGTTAATAAACAAAGAATAAAAATTTTATTAAGTAATATAATAAAGTATGTATCAATTCCATTCCAAAAAAAATTAAGTATGTAACAAAGAATAAAACTTTTATTAAAAACAAAGAAGAAAAATGGAAAAAATGGTTGATAAACCATGATAACCTAAAAAAAGTATGGTCACCAAACGGGCTCATCCCACCACAAAAGTTTTGTTTGTTTCTTTTTTCATAGGTGGTTTATTTTAAATATTAGGTGAGAAGAGATTAATAGTAAATTTCGGTAGTGTTTAAAAACAATTGAATTGAAAAGAAAAAGATATAGCGTTCAACCTCATATTAGACTAGAGTCAAATAGACTATATTAAACCGTACTTCGATAATTGTAAAAATACACAAGACTATGACATTTACCAAATCACTTAAGACCAGACCATCAGACTAGACCATAATTTTTTTTATCAAATTTAAAACATCCTAAACCACAACAGTAATAACTAAAATGTCACAACACATACCCAATGGAATTATCACTGTTAATATAAATTTGAATAATTATTATATTTTACTATAGAATTAGACCACAACTAAATTTTAAATATATTTTTTTGTATTTGCATCCCTTTATTCAATGTGAATTGTTTAGGCTTGATTGAAACCACAAAAAATACATTAACATATGATTGTTCTCCACTTTTTGAGTAAATTAGATGCAACATCTTATTGGCATAGTGTTTTTAATATTTGTATGAATTATATACATCTTTATATAATATAAAGTAACAGTTCTGCACCACAATTGGAGGGAAAAATCCCGCCCAAAATGAAGACATAATGGTGAATTAATGCAAAAATTAAATTTGGTAATGTATTAACTAAGCATTAACGAATGACAACAACAGGTTTCTATTCGTTAATAAACAAAGAATAAAATTTTTATTAACTAATACAATAAAGTATGTATCAATTCCATTCCAAAAAAATTAAGTATGTAACAAAGAATAAAACTTTTATTAAAAACAAAGAAGAAAAATAAAATCCCATATTTTTTTAAAGTGCTGTAACTTTTTTATTTGTACTCAGATTGTTACAAAAATCATATCAAAATTCTTAGTTTTTTATTATCTTTCATATGACACCAATATTGAATATCTAAAAATAAACAAAAACAACGCTTTAAAAACATCTATTTTTAAGTGTTATAAATTTTTTATTTGTACTCCGATTGTTACAGAAAATATATCAAAATTCATTAGTTTTTATTAACTTTAATGTGTCACCAATGCTGAATATTTTTATATAATACTACATATGAAATAGAAAAATTGCTACAATTATTGGAAGGAAAATTCTCGCACAAAATGTAATCTTTATCTTTATCTTTATATAATATAAAGTAACAATGTTGCTACAACTATTGGAGGGAAAGTCCCCGCACAAAGAAAAGACATAATTGGAAATTAGTGTTGAACCTTAAAAATGCCGCCCAAGGGAGAAACGGTACGGTGGAGCATACATGCATATAAGGAAATGAAATATATGATGAAACATTTATTGTACACAAATATTTATCAAACAATACATGTATATTAATCTGCAAACCGAGAAAGATTATGATAAACTACCAACCTACTATAAAAAGTGTATTCAACAAATTAACTAAAAATCAAAATAAAGTGTAAGTAAATATGCAATCAAGATATTAGATTCGCTAACATGATATTGAAATTTACGATCACCAAACAAAAAAGTGTTATATTGTTCAATGATTTTTGGAAAGAAAGAAGACACACTTATCATTTATTTATGTCCACATTTGAAGTTGACATATATGAATTGAGCGTATAAATGCATTATGGTTTGACTGTATTATATATGTCAACTTTTCGAATTGCTTATATGAACCACAAAAAAAGAAAGATATTGCCTTATATGTAATATATGTTGTATATGTTATGTACGTATATATAGGTAATTACACCTAAACAGTAAAAAAAAGCAAGTGCAAATACTTTAGGTTGTTAAAATCTAAATAATCCATACTCTCCCATTGCATAAATGTGCCTAAATTATTCTGTCCAAATTTTGTCCAAAAATAGTACTACATATGTCCCCTAATATTGGGACGGAAGAGAGTGATGTGATTTTTAAGAAAAATAGAATTATGTGGTTGATAATGAGTTGATAAATTGAGAATAAAGTAAGAATGATCGAATTAAAGTGATCACACAAATGTTATCAAATACGGTATAAGACAATAATAGGGGGACATCCCAAAATGAAAAAATGGGACAATCATAGGGGAACGAAGGGAGTACCATCGAAGCAATTTTAAGTTTCTAAAACCAAAATAATTTAATTGCTTATATAAATAACAACAAAATTTCAATTCTCATCCTCAAACTCTGTATATTATATATACTTAATTTTTCGCCTTTCATTAACAATCCCGGTAAGAACAATGCATCTAGATGAAATCGAGTCCAAATCTATTACGCTGTGCTATAATAGATATAATTAGCGAAGAGAAAAAAATCATATAGAATTATATAGAATGCTAATTCTGATGAAGTGTGTAATATTGTTCTTATATAAGCTAATTATTTTATATAAATATGTATACATGTTAAGTTATGCATATCTATATATATACATATTATATGTGTATCCATAATGCTAAAATGTAGGGTGTTTTTTTCTTTCTAAAATTAAGATCATGTGGGAAATGAAAAAGTAATTTTGATTCTCAAGAGCTTAGGGACATTAAAAAGTTAAAAAGTAATATAAGAAGTATTTTATATTGTGTTTACTTGGACTATTTTCAGTCCCAGATCATAACAGATCAAGTTTCAACATACCAGACCAGATCACATTTTCATAGTTATAAAATATCAGACATTTACCAGACAAGACCCGAACAGTTCAGGCCATACCAGACCAAACTTAAACATACCAGAATAGATCAACAAATTTTAGTCCAAGTAAAAACATCCAAAATGGGCTGATGAAGTATATATTATTTACTATGTGTAGGAAAACTTCATTCTAATGCGTGAAATCAAGAGTTACACGTTTGATGGGGAAAATGGTTGATAAACCATGATAACCTAAAAAAAGTATGGTCACCAAACGGGCCCATCCCACCACAAAAGTTTTGTTTGTTTCTTTTTTTCATAGGTGGTTTATTTTAAATATCAGGTGAGAAGAGATTAATAGTGAAATTCGGTAGTGTTTGAAAACAATTGAATTGAAAAGAAAAAGATATACCGTTCAACCTCAGATTAGACTAGAGTCAAATAGACTATATTAAATTGTACTTCGATAATTGCAAAAATACACAAAACTATGACATTTACCAAATCACTTAAGACCAGACCATCAAACTAGACCATAATTTTTTTTATCAAATTTAAAACATCCTAAACCACAACAGTAATAACTAAAATGTCACAACACATACCAATGGAATTATCACTGTTAATATAAATTTGAATAATTATTATATTTTACTATGGAATTAGACCACAACTAAATTTTAAATATTTTTTTGTATTTGCACCCCTTTATTCAATGTGAATTGTTTAGGCTTGATTGAAACCACAAAAAATACATTAACATATGATTGTTCTCCACTTTTTGAGTAAATTAGATGCAACCTCTTATTGGCATAGTGTTTTTAATATTTGCATGAATTATATACATCTTAATAATATAAATGAATATTTACTTTGTATTTATTTGTAAACCATCTAATATGTTTATCCTTGCACTTTATTGAATGTTGCAAGCTTGGAACAATTCTTTGCACCAAAACAAAGTTTGATAAATGAAAGTTTGCACCTAATATGATTTCTCGCTCACGCGGCTAATAGTAAATGTGTTTTGGATGTGAAGATTATATCCGGCATAAGTATTGGTCAAACAATTTTTATTTCACTGTTATCATTGGTCCCATATACATCTTAATAATATAAATGAATATTTACTTTGTATTTATTTGTAAACCATCTAATATGTTTATCCTTGCACTTTATTGAATGTTGCAAGCTTGGAATAATTCTTTGCACCAAAACAAAGTTTGATAAATGAAAGTTTGCACCTAATATGATTTCTCGCTCACGCGGCTAATAGTAAATGTGTTTTGGATGTGAAGATTATATCCGGCATAAGTATTGGTCAAACAATTTTTATTTCACTGTTATCATTGGTTCCATGACATAAAAAACAATCAAAGATAATGTCTGTACAAGTGGATAAACATCCAAATTCCATTTTTATGCATGGGCAATTGTATGTTGTCATGTAAAGTGCCACCTCAATGGGTGAGTTAAGGATTCATATATTTGATGATGAGGGTCATACTATCAACACCAATGGCCTAAATGATTTTTTTGAAAATTTATGATACTTTTTGTATATTATGAAGATATATGATTATTCTTTTTTATAAAGTTTCATGTGATCCACTAATAATTGTATTATAGTGTCATTTCATTGTAACATAGAGCTTACTTTTACACTTTATCATTAATGTTAATTTTAGTTTTAGTTTTACTTGCATTTTTTCATGCAGTCCAAATTTTCATTTGCTTACAACTTCTATGATATAATCAAAGTTACAATATACTCCGTATAAAAGCTATTGTCTTTTTTATTTTGCAAAATTACATAATAGGGAGCGGATCAGGTGAGAAGTACCTTTACATTGAGAACTGCGAAGCTAACTTATAGACTGAAAACAGGAACTTTTAACCGATAAATCATAACTTATAGACCCCTCGAAATAATTACGAACATGCCACCACAAAAAAATAGTCTGGAGACCTTGGAAATTTTTGGGCACGATAGCATTTTCGTAATTACAATGGAGAGCTTTATAAGTTATGATTTATTGGTCATAAGTTCGTATATTCAGTCTATAAGTTTGCTGCGTTGTAAGATTAGATGCAAATCCAAGGGCTGAGATTACTTCTTACTTCTCATTTTAAGAGTAACTTCTCACCTGATCTTTTCTCATATGTATCATCTTAACAAAATACAATTTTAAATAATATGTTAATGTACTCCGTATTATATTCTAGATATATCCCGTGCATCGCACGGGTACTTCGTCTAGTACTCCGTATAAAGGAACAGTGGATGCACAATTGTTGGAGGGAAAAATCCCGCCCAAAATAAGGGCAAAATAGGGAATTAATGAAAAAATAAATTTGGTAATTAATTGTATTAAGTGAAAGGTAGGAAAGAAATATATTATGCATTGATCAAGCATGATATTTACACGAATATTTAGAGGAATGTTGCCATATATGCTTAGCTCGCTATGTTTATGATGCCCACCTAATAGCATATGTATTTTTCCATAAAAGTTCTTTTAAAAATTATTACCTTATTTCTTTTATAAATAAATAATGAGTATATATCTACATTAAATAGACTATATTACGTATAGCGTCTTTGAACAAAGAGTTCTAAAAATTATTATGATCCACTTTTTAATTATGATGCCATTTGTAATGATAATATCTGTATATGATTATTCCCATAAAAAGTTTTGCTTTAAAGTAATCCTGCCATATTATCTTATCTTCTATAAATATATACTTGTTACAAATTGTAATATAAAAAAAGTTGTTATATTTTTGTTATCGTAATTTATCAATTACAAATTATATAGTAAGAAGCAATCATTAATGTGGATCGTTGCGCTTACCGCTACATTAAAAGCAATCGCTGACATTGTAGCACGCTCTTCCCCTTTATAGCACAAGTGAAGCGTCACGCGGTTCGATTGCACCGACAGGCTGGCAGATTGCTGGCATCGCATACCCGACCGCGGCCCAACAATCTCCCCCAGCACCTGCCAGCCTCAACTGCGCAACATGCTGTTGCCGGGGGTCGAACCCGTGACCTTGGCTCTGATACCACTTGTGGATCGTTGCGCTTACCGCTACACTAAAAGCAATCACTGATAGTGTAGCACATTTCCCCCCCTTTATAGTACAAGCGAAGCGCCACACGGTTCGATTGCACCGACAGGCTGGCAGATTGCTGGCACCGCATACCCGCGGCCCAACAATTATTATACATTATTTAATTAAGAAAATACGCAAGAAAAAGTGTTGATCCCAACTTTGGTTTTTAAATAATTTTCACGGTTAAATTTAGACACATTAAAAGTGTTGATCACATTAAATAAGAATATGAAAATTATTGCAGTCTGACAGATTGATGGCATCGCAAGAATATAAATCTCTATAATTATACTCCCTTGTAGGCTTTCAGTTTTTATCTCTCTCTCTATATATATATATATATTAATAATATTTATATAACAAAATTTAAGAAAGTGCCTACAAATATTGACAAGAAAATTCCTGCTTAAAGTAAAGTTAAATTACATATGATTAATCTAGCATAATATCAATGATATTTAGGATATCTCATCTCCAACTAAAAATGTGGACAGTGTACACGTGGCATGAGAGATAAAAATATAAAAATTAAAATGTAGAACATCTCTGTCCTTATTTGATAGGTAATATATGCTTTTGGTAAGTTTTTTTTTCACAATGTCTAAATGTAGACATTGTAATTGACGTTGTTGAGAAAAACTTAACGAAAACTCATAAGACCGTGGAAAGAAGGAGAGACAAATGTCATGAATGTTCTTTTGTGTCTCTCTCATGTCACATACGGAGTATGAATATTGTATGCATCCACTAAAAATTACTCCCTCCGTCCCATAAAATTAGTCTTACTACTTTCCTCTTTTGAATAATGTGTCAAAGTCACACTCCCTCTGTCTCAAAAAAGATCAGGCAAATTGACTTTTCTCGGTCAATGTTGGTCAAGTTTAAACAACAATATTTCTTAATACAAAATTATTTAAATATGAAAATTATATGAGCATATTTTTTAAAAAATAAAATCTTTCATAAAAGTATAAAATTTATAAATCACACACAAATATAATACCTAAAATCATTGTCTAAACTTTAACATCATTGACCAAGAAAGTCAATATGACCAATCTTTTTGGGACAAAGATAGTATGTAAACATTTTTAAAATACGAAGGGAGTATATTACCATTGTATCCGATCGCTAATCACTGCATCTACCAGCGAAATGTTTGTCAGCAATTTGTACAATGCATGAACATATACTATAAATGCATAAAAATATACTAGCGCCTAGGATGTTAGGGTTTAACAGAACATATACTATAAATGCGTGAAAATATGGGAAAAATAATTGTACCGTCAAGTTATTTCATTGTCACATATAGTTATTGTTATACCTTGTTGTTTATTTTAATTTTACTTGAAATTTTTTACGATCCAAATTTCCATTTTCTTACAACTACTACTACGTATATAATTAATAAAAGTAACAACGCATAAACTCTATCGTCCTTTTTTATTTGACAAAGTTACACATTATGTATCATCATAATACTTGATTTTAATTAACTCTGTTCAATTCTAGATATATCTCGTGCATCGGGTACTTCGTCAAGTAATCAATAATGATGACAGTACTCTAGCCCGCATATTGTAAATATGACAATTCCAATATTTTTAAAATGTAAATTCTCAAACTTTATTGTAGGTTTATTCTCTCATTTAATTATTTAACGGTATTTGATCTTATAAAATGTTACAAAATTATTATTATTTTGACCATCAAATCCAACAAATATATTAACTCAAAATAATGTTCATCACATGACTGATAATACAATAAAGAAAATGAAGTAAACAAAGCGATAAAAACCTTATGTCTGTCGTCCGCCCTCGAACAAGACTTAGAATATATCACCTCTGTAGAAGCAATAGTATTCGCTGATCATGTAATGGGCTTAACTGAGCCAATGACTACCAAACTAGACTTCTCATCACCTGACTTACAATCTAGAAACTCTCTACGGAAATAAGAAAACGTCCAAAACAACATGCAATTCTAAATAAAAACACAAACAGAATAAAACTGAATTAAAACAGCGTTCACTCATCTTCTTTCAAACCTTAGACTTGCTTGCACTCCATGGCGGCGGCTCAGGAGGGGGACGTGCCCGCCGCTCATCCGCCTCTATAGTCATGCTTTTGTATTGAATGACGATATCCTCTTTTGTCATCCCTTGATGCTGAATCGAAACCATACTCCGCCACAGCTTGTCCACCTTTTCTTTGTCAACACTCGACCTTCGACCAGAAACAATAGCAGAAGTCGAGCCCTGGCCGCCATAGCGTTGCATCCTTGGTCCCGAGCCTGCTTGCACGATAGAAAACGATCGCTAGCGCTCTTCGTCGATGAAAAAAGCAGAAGAAACAAAACCCTAACTCGTAGGGAGATGACCGCTAGAGAGAAGACTCTCTGATTCCAACAATTGGTCGGAAAACCCCAGCCGCGCTCCTCGGCAAAGGCCGATAGCGAACAAATCCAAGCTAGCGGTTACCTTGCGGCAACCCTAGAGAGAAAATGTTACAAAATTATTAGATCAAATAAAATAATTAGATTGGTTACATTTTCTTGCATTAAACTTTTTATTATTATTTTAGAACTTTTAACAAAATATTTATGCATATTCATTCATGTAGCAAACTGATAGAGTATATCTAGAGAGAAGTGAGAGCTAGAGAGAGAAGTGCAATAATATGCTTCAATAGAATGATTTTGTAACCCCTATAACTACTCCCAAGGGGAGTATTTATAGAGAAAATACGGGTTGGGCTCCCAAACCTTGGGCTTGGGAGGCCCATTTACAACTGGACCGCTACTGGGCCGAATACAAAGCCACTAATGGGCTGTACAAATGAATAAGTATAAAATCCGGTTCTGTGAGGTCTTCGGGGCCGACGAGGGTGTGGCCGACGAGGGCACGGCCGACGAGGGCACCCGGGTTCCTTGGGCTCAGGACCATAATCTGAGTTGGCCCCTTTTCGGCCGACGGGGGCGTCTTGGCCGACGAGGGCGCCACTCTGTGTCTTGTGCTTTCTGTTCTTCCGAGTATGTGGGTCCAGGGGCTCAGACCCATATACTCCATCAGGAGTCCCCCACTCTCTAAGCTGAGACGTAGATGAAGTGAAGGGGAGTAGATTCCCGTGTTTTAGTGCTTTTGGCCGATGCGGGCATCCCCGGGTCGTTAGCCGTTGCGGCGTTGGCGTTGTTTCCTCTTTGGTGATCCTGTTCTGTGCTTTGGCCGTTACCTGTTCCTCGCTGTGGGCGGGGAGGCCGTTGTTTCCTTTAATGTGTTCATTTGAGGATGATGAGTGTCTTGTTTCAATGGCCGTTGAAGGCACACTTTCCCTTTCCTGGACGTTGGTGGTTGAAGTTTATGTTTGGGCCGATGAGGCCATTGAGGTTGTTCCTTGCTCTGAGGACGATGGCGTCCTTTCCTTTGAGTGGCCGATGAGGGTGCTCGCGCACTCCTTTTGGCCGTTGTTGATGATGTTATGTGCCTCTGGCCGACGAGGCGCCATTGTGATGCGTGGACGATGTGGCCATGCTTTGTGGTTACATGTTCTTTGTATTGTTCCTTTTTGTTTTGTTGAGGCTGATGTAGTCCCCCAGTCCCCCACTGCTTCAGGCCGAAGAGTGTGAGGGGTGAAGGAGTTGCTTGAGTCCCTGGCCGAAGCGGTCTCTCCGTAGTCCCCCTGAATCCAACCCTCATGGCGATTTTCTAGCCAAGGTAACCCTGTGGGAGAACCCTTGTGCGCAGATCGCTTGTAGAGAGTTATCATCAAGGGTCATTACGAGGAGCCGATGGCTGCGGGCTCTTTGTTCCTTTTGTTCTGTGGCCGTTACGAGCGTTCGTTACGTTCCTGGCCGTTGTCGTCTCCTTATTGTTGGCGTTTGTGAACCTGTCAAGCAAATGGGACGTTGTGGGCGCTTGCCGGCAAGTAGGACGATGTGGGCGCTTGCTGGCACTCGTGAAGCCGGCACGTGTATAGGCCGTAGAGTCCGTCTTGCCAGTGGGCTGTTGTCATTGAGTTTGGCCCGTTGGTGACGTGGTGGCCTCCCATTGGTGACCGCTGATGTGGCCATTGGGAGGGTGCCACGTGTAGTGACCGTTGGGTGGGGGGGTTCTATAAATACCCCTCCCCCTCCGACGAGAAACCACATTTGCATTCTTAATTGTCGAAGTGCTGGCCATTTTTCTAGAGAGATAAACTCCCAAGCTTGTTCTTCGTGTTCTTCGTTGTTCAAGGTTAGTGTTCATCGCCACCTTCTGTACTTTGTGCATACTTTGCTTCCTAGGCTAGTGATCTAGTGTTAGGCGTTTGAACACCCTTAGATCCTAAGTTACTTCCCTTAGGCTCGTAGTAGTAGTTATGAAGAGCTTGAACGAAGACTACTACCCTTACGACGACCAGCCCTCCACGAGGTCACTTGACTATGAGGTGCTCGAGGAGTTCGAGGAGGAGATACAACATTGGAGTCCTTACAAATCCGAAGAGCTGGTGGCCGATGAAGTCGAGGACGAGGAGTCCGCCTCTTCTTCCAGGGGTGAGGACGCAGGTGCGTCTCGAGTGGTGGACGGGGCGTCCACTTCCGCTGTCATTCCCTGCCCGAGGCCGGTGTCTGCCGTGAAGGGAGCAGATAAGCCGACGAGGGTGAGGAGGCCGAAGAGTGGGTCGGGCCTCTCCTACCTGGATCTCACCAACATCTTTTTGATTAAGCCGGAGAGCAGCGCGGCCGACTGTCTTGTTGCCCAGATGTATGTGGGGCCGTTTGGGCGGGTTAGGGCACCCAGGCCGACGGACCATGTTCTTCTTCCGCCACCGGGATACTTTGGAGTATACCCGATGAGTTTTGCTAAGGGGTTGAGGTTCCCCCTTCACCCTTTCATCACTGAGTACCTGGACATGGTAGGGCTTCCTCCGGCCTTGCTGACGCCGAACAGTTATTCCTTGATGGTGGGGTTTTTGCTCCGTTGTGAGGAGCTAGGCTACAGGCTGACAACGGCCCTATTCATGAATCTGTACCAGATCGGCCGAGGAAGCCACAAGAACTGTGCGGCCTATGCTACTCTTCAACAGCTGCCGAAGAAGAGGAGCTTCACGGACCTGCCTTCGTCCATTCATGGGTGGAAGAGCAAGTTCGTTTTTGTATCCCTAGGCGAGAGTGGCACCGAGTTTCCCTCCCTCGGCCATACCGGCAGGTTCAATCTCCATGACCCGCCGAAGAGCTCTATCTTGGACGCTCAGGTGGAGGCTTTCCTGGAAGGGGGGCCGAGGAGCGTGAAGGATTACATTACTGAATACAAGATGACCGCCCTCGGCTTCTTTAGATACCATGTGTATGGGGATAAGGAGGATGACATCCAACTCTGGCCGAGGATGACCACCACCTTTGAAGAGGCCGACGGCCCGGACTTGGGCATTCCTGCTGAGGCCGATGGTAACTATTTTTCGGCTTTCTGTCTTTGTACTTTGTTCTTTTGCCTTGCTAATCCTTGTGTTTTTCCTTTGTAGATTTCGTCATGGACCGTCGCTCTATCATGGCTATAGCAAAGGCCAAAGCGGCCGAGGAGTTGGCTGCTAAGGCGGCCGAGGCGGCCAGACGTGCCGCGGCCGAGGGGAGCGGGGCTACTGCTGGTGCGGCCCCAAAGCCTGCCCAATCGAAGAAGAAGAGGCCGGCCACTGACGGCCAGAAAAAATTAACTGAAGCCGGCCTAAACGTCTCCAAGAAGACGAAGAGGGCGTCGTCTCCTTCCCAGGCTACTGAGGCCGGCACCCTTGCCGTTCCCAGTGTGGTTGATAGCGGTCCTGTTGTGGACCTCACTGCTGCTGGCGATGCTGCCCAATCGCTCCCTCTCGTCCAGGAGCCACGGACGAAGAGGGCCGGCAAGGAGATTGCCGGTGCCACCTACCAGAAGATGGTAGAATATCCTGTCGGCGGGGGTGTATTTGATGATGTCGTCCTTGGCCACGACGTGCTGGCCCAGGCCATGCCGGCCAAAGATCGGGCTTACCTGAAGAAGCTCGGGGACGTGAAGATTTACGAGGGCGGTATGGACCTCCTAGTCCAAGTAAGTTACTTTCCTTCGTATGTGTCGTTTTTTCTCGTCGTCCATGTAGAGTCGTTTGCCTGAGTTTTGTTTTCCTTTTTTCTGTAGAGTGCCTTTATGCTCATGGAGAGCCATAAAAGGCAGTACCGGGAGATAGCTCGTTTGAAGGAGCTGGAGCAGAAGGCTGCCTCGGCCGACGAGGCGGTAGCTTGCCTGGATCGGCTCCGGGAGGATGCCAAGGCTTTGCAGCAAAGGGCCGATAAAGCCGCTGCAGCCAGGGACGATGTCGTGGCCAAGCTCGAGGAGAGCAAGAGGGAGCTTGAGGCCGAGCGGCGCAAGAATGAAGAAGCCGTGAAGGCGAAAGTTGAGGCCGAGGCCGCCGCTGTGAGGGCTGCTGATGAGGCCGTTGAGAAGTTCCTGGCCGAGGGTTGGAAGGCCGATGAGAGGCTTCCCTGGTGCTACGAGGTGGTGGCCGCCAGGCTTGAGAGTTGGGGGATGAACTCCCCCGCCGGCCAGGAGTATTTCAGCAGAGAGATGGCCGTGTATTATAACATGGGCCAGGAGCGGATGCAAAGGCTCCTGTGTCGGCGGCTATCTCGTGCTTTGAAGGCCATGAATTACACGTCTGGGTGGGCTAGACGGAACCTGAAGCTTCCAAAGCTGATGAAGGATCCTGAAGAGCAGGCCAAGCTTCCGCTGTCGGAGCGCGAGTCCCCCATTGAGAGTTCTGGACTCGGCGAGCCGGATTACACGGAGTTTGATTTCCTCGACGATGCCACCAGTGCTGCGGCTGCCGGCGGCCAGGAGGCTGAGGCCGAAGAGGGAGCTGAAAACGTTGAGGAGCCAGCCGAGGATGGAGGCGCTCATGAGGCTTGATCGGCTACTCCCTTGTAATTAGTTTTTATTTTTGCCCAAATGATGTAACGGCCGAAGAGCCCACCTTTGTACTGAACTGAATATAAATGAAATTTTTTGCTGTCCTGATCGGCTTTGAATTCCTTGTATGCTTGTTTGCCATTTGTCGTTTCAATTCAAAATATTTTCTAAGTGTCAAGGTCATAGCTTGGGTCACCCGCGAGTGTCCGCTACGTCCGTGAGGTCGGCCTCCCTGTCCGGTGGCCTGGTCGGCCTATTCATCTTTGCTTTACTATCAGAACACTTTGGAATTTTTTTCAAAAATGTCCTAAGTTTTTTGGGTCCACGTAGTTGCTGTCTTTCCGGCCTGGTGGCTTGATCAGCCTGGCCGCTGTTTCTCTGCTATCATAACACTTAGGATTTTTTCAAAAATTTCCTAAGTGTTTTGGATCCACGTAGTTGCTGTCTTTCTGGCCTGGTGGCTTTGTCGGCCTGGCCGTCGTTTCTTTACTACCATAACACTTAGGATTTATTCAAAAATTTCCTAAGTGTTTTGGATTCACTTAGGTGCTTTCCCTTCGGCCTTGACCGTGGTGTCCGCTCCGTCCTGGCGTTGGATTTCTTCTTTTTTGTTAGAACTTTTCTAAGTGTCTAACTTCAAGTGGCTGAGCGTTCTCATCGTCCTGGCCTTGGATTTATCATTCTTGACAAATGCTCTGGGAGATTTCCCAAGTGTTTGAACCAGTGTCGTTGTCGGCCTGCATCCTTGTGTTGTGGCCGATAAGGGCACCGTCACCTTGATCTTTTGAACTTAGAATTTTTCTAAGTACACATGCGGAGGTGTAGGTAGCTAAGGGCCTTGGAGTATACAGGTGCCCGCTTCGGCTAGAGTTCCTTCATTTGAGTACTTAGAGAATTTTCTAAGTATAAATGTAAGGCATTTACTTCTTTGCGGTACCGCTGCCGGCCAGGGTCTGGCTTGTGGCCGATGAGGGTGCCGGATAGGGAATGACTTTTCCAAGGAGATGGTCCTACCTTCGTCGGCTAGCCATGGTTCCTTGTTGAGGAACCCTCTTTTTTCTCAGGATTTTTTCTAAGTGTTTGGTAAACACTTGAACAAATTCTCAAATAACTTTCGCTTGATCAACAGCTTTGGTTCCAGTGCCTGCAACGGCCATCCGAGATGCTGTGGCAAGTTGGGATAAGTGCCCGCTTCCTCCTGGTCATCCTCAGGATTGTGATTCTTTGTTTCATACCACGCGTTGGTGCTTCAAAGGATTGTGGCCGATGAAGGTCACCTCTCGCGTGTCACCCAACCGATGCGGTTAGGGTTTCATGGGCGTGTGTTTCGGCCTTGATTATTCCCTTGTAGCGCGTGGACGTGTCGTCCATGTTACTTGTCAGTGGTACTACACTTGTGTTCAACTGATATGTACTTGGCCTAGTTGGGCCTGAGTTGTGGGGATTTTATTTTTTCATTGCTCGAGGCCGGCTAGTGTGCGCGGCCGTCGGCTTCCCTCTTTTTCCCTTATATATATATATATATATATATATATATATATATATATATATATATATATATATATATATATATATATATATATATATCCGGGGAGTATCCTTCTTACAGGCTTCGGCCGAAGGGTGTGCTCGTCCTTCGGCCGGTTCGAACTTCGTTTATAACGTCCGTGATCTCAGGGCGGGTCCCGTCGCCTATTTATGACGCGGGCTAGACTTTTGGTCGGTTTCCAACGGCTGTCGTTGCCCATCCCTGAGTTTTGGGATTTTGTCACCTCGGCCATGATTTCAGGCCTGTCGTCCTGCGATCTGGCGCGTGGACGACGCGGTGAGCTTCCCGTTTCAAGACGTGGGCCGTTTGCGGGCCCCTCGTCCTGGGGACATCGTCGGCCATACCTGAGCGTTTCACTTCTAGGCTTACGGGGCCAGGACGATGTGCTCTCTCAGCTAGGCCTGAGCCCTTCGCTGATACAAAATACAATGGAGTGCCTGAGCTTGTTGCTCGTAGGCTTCAAATGCAAGGGGCCACGTCGGCCATACCTGAGCCTTTCGCTCTAAGGTGGCCGACGGGGGCACCTGCTAATGTTTTACTTTAAATTCCAGAGAGAAAATCAGGAACATGATTTTATTCATAAGTGGCTCGAGGCCGAGGGTGGCGTTCAATCAGTAACCCGTTAAGGGGTGAGGGCTTCGCCGTCTACACCTCCTTCAGATTACTGATAAAACTTCACCAGATGGTGTACATTCCACGTTCGTGGTACATTGGACCCATTCGGGCGTTTAAGCTTGTAGGTGCCGGGTTTGACCATGGCACTGACGATGTAGGGCCCTTCGTACTTCAATGCTAGCTTGCCACCCTCTGTCGGCTGGCTTGCTTCCCTTCGGCGGAGGACGTAGTCCCCCACCTGAAATTCCCGGGAACGTACCTTGGCGTCATAGTATGATTGTACTTGACGCCGGTAGTTCTCTGCTCGGACGTAAGCTTGCTCACGCCTCTCATCGACCAGGTGCAGGTCAATCTTCATGCTTTCCTCATTGGCGTCAGGTTGGTATTGTTCCACCCGTCGGCTGGGGATGGCAACTTCCGTGGGCGCCTTTGCCTCAAAGCCGTAGCACAGGGCGAAAGGTGTTTCACCTGTCGCCCTCCTCGGCGTGGTTCTGTAGCACCATAGGATGTTGGGGAGCTCGTCGACCCAACTACCTCCTGCAGCCTGGAGTTTCTTCTTCAGCCCCTCCATGATTGTTCTGTTGGCGTTCTCGACCTGCCCGTTGCCCTGAGGGTAAGCAACGGAGGAGAAACGATGCTTTACCCCAAACTCCCGGAGGAGTTCTTGGAAAGGGGTTGCCTCGAATTGGGTACCGTTGTCTGATATAATCTCCTGGGGGACGCCAAAGCGTGTGATGATGTTCTTGTAAACAAATTTTTGGCATCTGGCCCCCGTGATGCTAGCCAAGGGCTCCGCCTCGACCCACTTGGTGAAGTAGTCGACGGCGACGATGATGTAGCGGTTATTCCCGGCGGCTCTGGGCAGGGGGCCGACCAGGTCAATCCCCCATCTGGAGAATGGAATTGCGGTGCTGACGGGGGCGTAGTTGACAGCTGGCCGACCAGGGGCCTTCTGGAGTACCTGGCATGTGGTGCACTTCCTGGCCAGGTCAGCGCAGTCTCGAGCCATCGTCGGCCAGAAGAAGCCCTGGACGACGAGACGCCGGGACATGCTGAAAGGGCCCTGGTGTGAGGAGCAGACGCCACAATGAACTTCTTCCATGGCTATGTCGGCCTCATCCTGGTGGAGGCATCGAAGGAGAGTGCCATTGTAGGATCGTTTATAGAGTTTGCCATCTTTGATGGTGTAGCTTGGGGCCCTGAGTTTGGCAAGTTTGGCTCTCTCCTCGTCCGGGGGTAGCTCCCCCGTTGCGATGAAGGTGGCGATGTCAGAGATCCAGTCCTCCGGTCGCTGTTGGACGCACAAGACGGGGCTGGCATGGATGCTGGACATGCTCAACTCCTCGATCTTGGCCAACTGGGAGATGTGCTCCGGGGTGTCCGAGCTGAGTTTGGAGAGGATGTCGGCTTCGGCGTTCTCGGCCCTTGGGATCTGAGTGATCTCGTGGGTTTCAAACGCTTTCAGCAACTCCTCCGCCGCTTGTTTGTACTGCTTCATCCGGCCTTCCTTTGCTTCGTACGATCCCTCCACCTGGCCCACTACCAGTTTGGAGTCACACTTGATTTTGAGGTGCTTGGCCTTGAGGCCGGCTGCGAGTCTGAGACCGCTGAGGAGGGCCTCATACTCGGCTTCGTTGTTGGATACCCTGAAGTTGAAGCGGATGGCATAGTAAGCTCTGAATCCTTCAGAGGATATGAGGACGCCGCCGCCGCCGCATGATTTCGCGGCCGACGAGCCGTCAGTGAACAGGGTCCATGTATCGTCCTGCTCCGGCCCGGGGTTGGCGACGGCCGTCTCCCTTGCTGTGCATTCGATGACGAAGTCGGCCAAGGCTTGCCCTTTGATGGATGGCCTTGGCTTGATCTCAATTTGGAACTGGCTGAGGAAGATCGCCCATTTCACCATCCTAGAGGAGCTGGTGGGGCTCCTCATGAGTGTGCCGAGAGGCTGCTGGGTCAGTACATGGACGGAGTGGGCCTGGAAGTAGTGTCCCAGCTTCTTCACCGTATGGACGATGGCCAGCACCGTCTTCTCAATGGGGGAGTACCTGAGCTCGGCCTCCCTGAGCGTCTTGCTGATGTAGAAGATGGCCTTCTGCACCCCTTCGTCCTCACGGATGAGCACGGAGCTGATGGCCGACGTGCTCACCCCTAAGTACAAGAAGAGGGTTTCGCCGGCTTTGGGCTTGGAGAGCACGGGTGGGGACGACAGGTACCTTTTCAATTCGTCGAATGCTTCCTGGCACTCCGTCGTCCACTTGAAGCTGTTTGCTTTACGCATGATCTGAAAGAAGGGGAGTGCCCTCTCGGCTGACCTGGAGAGGAACCGGTTTAAGGCCGCCAGGCGCCCCGTCAGTCGCTGCACCTCCTTGACGTTGCGGGGCGGCTCCATGTTGATGATAGCCTGCGTCTTCTCCGGGTTTATCTCGATGCCTCTCCGGCTGACCATGTAGCCGAGGAACTTGCCGCCCTGGACGCCGAAGGCGCACTTCTTGGGGTTGAGGCGGAGCCTGAACTCCTTCATTATTTCAAAGATTTCCCGGAGGTCGTCGGCGTGGGAGGTGGCCTGCCTGCTCTTGACGATCATGTCGTCGACGTACGCCTCCATCGTCCGGCCAAGGACCGCTCTGAAGATCTTGGCCACCATCCTAGTATAGGTGGCGCCGGAGTTTTTGAGTCCAAAGGCCATGACGAGGTAGCAAAAGATTCCCTCTGGGGTCATGAATGCCGTCTTCTCAGCGTCATCTTCATGCATGGAGATCTGGTGGTACCCTCTGAAAGCGTCGAGGAACGACATCAACTCGCACCCCGCCGTCTCGTCCACCAGCTGATCAATGTTGGGGAGAGGGAATGGGTCCATGGGGCATGCCTTGTTCAGGTCAGTGTAATCAACACACATTCTGAACGTCGCCGGTTTCTGTGCGAGGACGACGTTGGCCAACCATGTCGGGTACTTCACCTCTTTGATGTGTTTGATTGAGAGGAGCATGGCGACCTCCCCTTTGACGAAGTCCCGTCTGTCGGTGGACAAGTAGCGCCGCTTCTGTTTGACAGGCGCAGAGGCCGGATCGACGGTCAGCCGGTGAGTGATCACCTGGCGGCTGATGTCTGGCATATCGTCCAGGCCCCACGTGAAGACAACGGCGTATGACCGTAGGACGAGGAGGATGGTGTCTCGTTGGTCCTGGGGGAGTTGCTTTCCGACTCTGAGAACCCGCTCCGGCCAGGAGGTATCCAGAGGGATTTCCTCGACCTCCTCGGCCGGCTCAGCATGTGGCCTTTCCTCGTCCATGGCGACGGCGGCCGTGATGGTGTCTATCCTCTGGCCCTCCCTCTCGGCCGGCCTCGTCAGTTTGAGGTAGCATGCCCTGGCTATCCTCTGGTTTCCTCTGGCGTAGCCGATGCCGTCGTTGGTGGGGAACTTCAGGCACAAGTGCTTCATGGAGATGATGGCCTCCAAGTCCTCCAGCGCTGGCCGCCCCAAGATCAGGTTGTGGGCGCACTGGAGGTTGACCACCATGAACTCCATGTTAATTCTGGCGTGGTGGGGGCCGTCACCGACCTCCACGGGGAGGACTATCGTGCCCTCGGCGTCGATAGAGTCCCCGGTGAAGCCGGATAACGGGGTCTTGATCGGCTTCAGCAGAGCTCTGTCCAGCTTCAGCTGCTTGAAGGTGTCCAGGTACATCACGTTGACGGAGCTCCCCGTATCGATGTAAGTACGGTGGATGATGGAATCACCGATCTCACATCGGATGACGAGGGCGTCCCTGTGTGATTCCGTACCCGGAGGCAGATCCTTGTCGCTGAAGGTGATCGCCTCCGTTCGCTGCCTCTTCGGCTGGGGGGGACGTGGGACACCTCCCCAATGTAAAGGGATTGGGCCCATTTCTTTCTCTGAGTGGCGGAGTCCCCCCCAGCGTTCCCACCTACGATGAGATGAATGTGATTCTTCTTCGGCGGGGGCTCTTCGAAGTCCTCGTCGTCGCTGAGCCTACCAATCTCCCGCTTCTTCGCAGAGGGTTCGCCCCCATGTTTGCCGGTGTTTACCCAAGTGTTCTTGCGTGGGCCACCTTTGACAAACTGGGACAGTTCCCCCTGGCGAATAAGGCGCTCGATGGCCTTCTTCAGTGTGATGCAATCGTCGGTGTTGTGCGACGAGTTCTTGTGGAACCGGCAGTACGTGCCGCCCTGCTGGATGGCAAGGATCTCCTCGGCCGGCCGAGGAGCCTGCTCTCTGAGGCCGTGCTTCTCGGCATAATCGAGGATGGTGCCGACCGGGTGGGTGAGGGTTACCCCCGGCCGTTCTAACCTCGGCCGCCAGTGGCGATCTTTCTTACTCTGTCCACCAGAGCCGTGACGGCCCTGGGCACCCTGGCCGGCCGGGGATGGACCCGGGGCCGACGAAGGATTTGTCTTCTTGGAGGGATGGCCCCCCTCTCTCTTGTGATTGTGGAGCTCGTCGGCGTCGGCGTATAAGCCTCCGCGCTGGAGCGCCTTGGCGTACGACCTCGGGGGGTCGGTGATGAGGCTCCTGGCGTATGGGGAGCTGCGGAGGGCTCCCTGATACAAGGCGAGGAGGGTGCGCTCATCGGCCCCCTCGACCTCCTCGGTTTCCCTCGTCCACCGATCAATGAATGATCGGAGGGACTCCTCGTGCTGCTGTTTGACGGAGAGGAGGTGGGTGAAATACTTCTTCGCGCGCTTCCTCCCGGCAAAGTGAGTGAGGAAGCGCTGGGCGAGATCCTGCCATGAGTCGATGCTCCCTTCGGGGAGCGCGTTGAACCACTCGTACGCTGGCCCCTCGAGAGTAGAGAGGAACCAACGACAGAGGTATTCGTCGGACGCGTTCACCATCAGCATGTTGTTCTGGTAACGGCTGAAGTGTTCCTGGGGTCTGATCGGCCGTCGTAGGACTTGATGGCGTTCCCCCTGTACTTCTCCGGGATGGGGGCCGAGAGGACCCTGTTGGTGAAAGGGGTCCTGGTCCTGACCTGGATGATGGGGTCACCTCGCCCCTCGGCCAGCTCCCTCTCCAGGGCGCTGACCTTGTTCATGAGCGCGTTGAGGCCGGGGTCGTTGGAGGCGCCGGCCGTAGGGATGTCGGCCGACTGCTTGGCTTCCATCTGAGCCAGCCTCCTTTCCAGCTGGGCGATGACCTCGTCCCGAGGGTCCCTGGCGGCGGCAGCGGCGCCCGGCTGGTTCCTCATGCGCTCGTTGTGAGCCGCGTTGATCTGGTGACGCACGTCATCCTCGTGCAACTTTCCCTTGCCCTTGTCCGGGCGGGGCTGGTCCGCTGTCCGGGACACAGACCCCAAGCTTTCCCTCGGCGAGCCAGGACGAGGATCACCAATCCGTCCCGCCATCCTCTCCGAAACCGGACGACGGCGCGTGTCACCTAGCCTATTGAAGGCGGAGGCTTTTCCACGCGCTGGGGTCTGCCCAGGCCGAAGAGGGGAAGCAGGGTGGGAGTGGGACGACGCCGTGTCCTGGGGCACCACCCCCTCATCGTTGCCTATCTGGACGGCCAACGGTTGGGGCTGAGGGGGTTGAGTGACGTTCCCCCCGGTCCTTGGCAAGAGCGCGCTGAGGACGGTGGGGTTCTGAGCCAGGCTGGCGATGATGACCGACAGCTCGGCCTGGACCTGTGGATCCACGGACGGAGAGGCCGCGGCCATAGGCTGGGCCGGGGTGTGGTCCGTCTTCTCAACTCGTTTCTTGTCCAAGCTGAGGCGGGCGTCGGGGACTCCGCCGTTGAGTTGGTTGCGGAGGTCCGTCGTGAGGTTGAAGGCCTCCTGGAAGAGGTCCCCTCCACCGGCCTGGTCGGCCGTGGCGTCCTCATCGTGCTCCCTGGGCTCTTGGTCCTCAGGGATGGCTTTGCTGACGAGGTTGCGGTTTGACTTAGTTCTCCCCATGATAAGTGGTTAGCTGTGCTTGGTAGCGACGAAGGGTGCTAACTTGATTGTTCTAGCTCTCAACTAGAGCACCAAATGATAGAATATATCTAGAGAGAAGTGAGAGCTAGAGAGAGAAGTGCAATAATATGCTTCAATAGAATGATTTTGTAACCCCTATAACTACTCACAAGGGGAGTATTTATAGAGAAAATACGGGCTGGGCTCCCAAACATTGGGCTTGGGAGGCCCATTTACAACTGGACCGCTACTGGGCCGAATACAAAGCCACTAATGGGCTGTACAAATGAATAAGTATAAAATCCGGTTCTGTGAGGTCTTCGGGGCCGACGAGGGTGTGGCCGACGAGGGCACGGCCGACGAGGGCACGGCCGACGAGGGCACCCGGGTTCCTTGGGCTCAGGACCATAATCTGAGTTGGCCCCTTTTCGGCCGACGGGGGCGTCTTGGCCGACGAGGGCGCCACTCTGTGTCTTGTGCTTTCTGTTCTTCCGAGTATGTGGGTCCAGGGGCTCAGACCCATATACTCCATCACAAACTTCTACATACTCTAAACTTAACTTTTTATCAAATAACACCATCTACACATAACTCATATTTTGATTGAAGCTCATTGCGTTTTTTAATAAAAACATATGGAGTACTACGTCCGTCCCAAAAAAAATTTGTCATTTCAAAAAATTTGAACCATGATTTTGATTAGTATAATATTATTAAAGTTACAAATTTTATACCTTTATGAGAGTGCTTTTAACAAAGAACATTTTCATATAATTTTTATATTATAAATAGTTTCCAATAAAAAAATACAATTGGTCAAAGTTTTGAAATTGATAAAGTTTTTTGGGACAGAGGTAGTATTTTCTAAAGACTTTTTATGTTGTCAAGTTATGTTGTGGAATGGAGTATATTAAATGTTTGGAAAAATTCACTAAGCAGGAGTAATGAAAATAAAAAATTAATAAAACGTTAAACATGAATATCAAATTGATAGGCATTCTAAGAACACTAAATCCTCATATGGTGAGATTTGGAACACGCCTAAGATCATTTGCACTGAACTCAATGAATGTAGTGAAAAATCTAAAAAAAAGAGAGATTATTCAATCCATAGTTCTTTGAATTGGATGTATAAAAAGAGGGGATAAATAGATGGGGGGGGGGGGGGGGGGGGGGGGGAGTGGGGAACACATTCTCAATTTCTCAATAGAATTTAGGAAGTAAAAAAATAAAGGGAGAATTTCCTAAATAGGAGTAAAAAAGTTTTGAAATTTCAAAATAGAATTATCATGTTTTTTATTCCTTAAAGGGAAAAGGTGCAAATAAGCCCTCAAACTAATCGAAAAAGTGCAAATCACCCCTTTTATAAGAGGCTCTGTCCTGCCGTCGCCATTTGTGGAGGTTCCATGTGGAATTTTTTGATGATTTTTTGAGCATCTTCTTCATTAAGTCTAGTTTACCCATACCAAATTTCAGCTAAAAATTCAACCGGGAAGACAGTCAAACCTAAGCGGTCGAATTTTAGTATACACATAAATAATTTATTTTTTAGAAATTGCTCTAAATACGAGCAAAACATTTTGAAATTCCAAAATAGGAGTATGATGATTTTTATTCTCTGAATAAGAGTAATCTGCCAAGTTTGGAAAAAAATGCCATGTTTTAAAGGTTAGTAATGCTAAACTTGGCATAAATTTACTCATATTCAAGGAAGGGAAAAGAGGCAAATAAGCCCTCAAACTAATCGAAAAAAATGCAAATCACCCCTTTTATTGAAAGCTCTGTCCATCCGTTGGACAGACAACTTGTCTGCTGGTGACAGACATGTGTACACAAAAGGTGTACACATTTGGTGTACACCAAGCAAAGTTGTAAAATCATTCAAATAAAGAGAGATAATTTATTTGATAATATTTATGTTGTTATTTTTGATGGCACATGTGCACCTGCATACTATAACATTGGAGATCTCATCCGTTTGAATGGGGAGAAATGGTTTGACGGGCCAAATTGGAATCAATGTTTAGAAAATTTTATTGTTATTTTCCTTCATCTTTAATTTTCATCAAATAGTAGAGCTATATCATCACGAATTGCGGTGGAATGTGAATTTGATGTGATGAATATACAAAAACTACGTGCACCATAATTAAATTGCTAGTTCAGAGGATAAATAAATGTTGATCAAACCAAGTGTTTTTGAATGGAAACTAACATTACTAAAAGAAATAAGATTACTAAAACAGAATACAAAAGACAAATACTCCATCCGTCCATCCGTCCCGTAAACAACTTCACACTTTGTTTTCACACATATTAAAGAACTAAATTTACTGGGAGATAAATTTTACTGTTTTGACATTGTTTGGACACTGTTTGGGTGTAGAGATTTTGCCGAATAAGGAAGTGAGAAGAAGTGTAAAGTTAATTTCGAGACTGCCCAAAAAGGAAAGTGGGAAGTTAATTCTCAGACAAAGGGAGTATATGATTAGTTTTGATTTTTATGAAAAAGTGACTAAATATGTCATTTATGTCCTTCAATTAATATTACATTTATTATCTTAATATGATTTTTTAGAAAAGAATGTAATTAATGTCGGATTGCAACCCCAACCCACCCCGTCACCCTCACTCTCCACTGTCGGTGATAGTGATCACCGTCAATAGTTACTATATTCTTTGATTTTTTTTGATAATCCAGGTGTCGGGGCTTACGCTCCCATAATCCTGGAGTCTATGAACTAGACTCCAAAGTCCTTAGACAGTTAAATCCGGATCTGATCACAGTCAGCCTCGTCAGTACTGGCTCCAAAGGACGAATCCAGCAGGACTTGCATCACCTTTCAGGCTGCTCCTCCCACCACACGAACCCGCTACCTTCATTACCATCTTCTCCCTTCTCAGCCGCTGAGCAACTCCGTGAAGGTAGAAAGAATCACTAGGAGCAAGACCTCTCTCATCTCCCCTTGGTGGGAATTGAACCCAAGATCTCCCACAAAGGAGAGACTTGGGGGTGGATGGTCATCCATTGGACTTCACCCACCTTCCCACTATATCCTTTGATCTGCTATGATAAGTTAGTTATTACCATATTTTGATCTATAGTGACCACTTTGGATGATATATCGGTTTTGTTTCTATTTTTATTGGTTTGATTTGATTCGGTTTGAAATGGGTTGAAAGAAAGATGGCCATAGAAAAACCTTACTATTTTCGATTTGGTTCGGTTTGGATTTATTATTATTTTTAAAATATACGAAATATTAAGAATTTATTGAATGTTTTAGTTTGGTTCGGTTGTATACGAATTGCATACAATTTGGTTTTAGTTCGATTTACTTCGATGTGGTATAGCTCAATTCGGTCAAACCGAATCGATTTGTCCACACCTGGTGACTACTGTCGATAGTTACTTTAAAAATAAAAACCGGGTTAGTGACTTTGCCCCAACTTTAACCAAATTAATCAGTTAGTGTCAACCGGTCTAACCAGCCACAACAGCAGTCACTAGAAACCCTATCTGCAACCACAGTGATGAAATCCCTATATGGCCCAACTTGAGTCAATGGAAACCCTTGGCCCTCAGCCCTTGTATTAGTGTTATAACTTTGATGTGAACCTCTAAGGTCCACAAATTCTCAAAAGGAGAAGCAATCTTATAAGCTTTGTTGTATTCAGAATAAGTGATTTTAATAACGGTTGAGGAGGTGGGTAAAAATTGGTGAGAAGATTTGCCTAGAGAGATGCTCTCAATTATACTCCTATCATGTTAAGTTTGACATTACTAACTCGTAAGTAAAAGAAAGTAGAAGGTGTGATTGAAATTCAAGCAAAAAATGACGACAAATTTTGTTAAGAACTACTACGTATTAAAACATGGCAAAATGTACATTCAAACACTAGGTAAACATGGAGCACAATTACGCAAGCATGTTTACTATGCCAAATTCATTGCCAAAAAAAAAATGAAACGTGACGCCGGTTGATCAGGGTAATGATGAACAGAGTTTTATGATTGTTCATGACCGATATACCATACTACTGAAGTACGGAGTATAATTTTTGAAGTTATTCGTTTGTCAACTTGGTTGAAGATATATTCTTTATTTAACTTCTTTAGAACTATTTTGGAGCAAGGAAAACGAAATATTATCATGATTAATCTTCTTACTATAAATAACTTATAATAAACCACATGCTATCTTTGAGATGCATGAATACAGCAAATCCTGAATAAAATCACAAACCCAATTATCTTCAAAATAGTACTCTTACCCGGTTTTGATGTTATATGGTCGAAACAAAAAAGTACTCAATATCCACTTCCGAAAACAAACAAAAAACAGAATAGAAAAGGACAGTGGCAGAAGGGAAACCATAAGAAAGGAAATAACTTCCCTTAAATTTCTGAAAACCAAAAATTAATAAATTACACTAAACTCATATCACCTAGTAATTGCCATGTTCGTCTACAGCTCATCATGAGAGTCATCATCATCTTCTTCAGATGCTCCGGCACTTGGGCCACCGCCTGTTCTTTGGTATACAGCGGATACAATTGGATTGCAAACAGCCTCAACCTCTTTAAGCTTTTCATCATAGTCCTCCTTTTCAGCGGTCGGGTTCTCCTCTATCCACTCAAGGGCCTCCTTCACTGCAGTATCAATCTTCTCCTTCTCATCAGACTCGAGCTTATCTCCAAGCTTGTCCTTGTCACTGATTTGGTTCTTCATGTTGTACACGTACGTTTCGAGACTGTTGCGGGCATCAATCTTCTCCTTCATTTTCTTATCTTCCTCAGCGAACTCTTCCGCTTCACGAACCATGCGATCGATCTCTTCTTGACTCAGCCGTCCCTTCTCATTGGTGATGGTTATCTTCTCTGATTTACCAGTCGCCTTGTCTTCAGCTTTAACATTCAATATTCCATTTGCGTCAACTTCAAATGTGACTTCAATTTGAGGGGTTCCTCTGTTCATATCAACCAACCAGTCAAGTTGAGTTTACATTAAAATCCCAAGTTAACTAAAACAAAATTTGGAATGATATTTCTATTATTAACTACATGAAGGGGGAAATGATCAGCATCCAAACCTGGGAGCTGGTGGAATTCCAGAGAGATCAAACGTCCCCAGAAGCCTGTTGTCCTTGGTAAGACTCCTTTCACCTTCATAAACCTGTCATATTTATACATTAGAAAAAACGCATATGGTTTCAAGAGAAATGTAAGGATTGCATACTTGGTCATTGATTATGTTTATTTATTATTCATAACTATGTACCTTGATGGAGACGGTGGTCTGCTGGTCCTGGTAAGTAGTGAAGACTTGGGATTTCTTTGTTGGAATCACAGTGTTCCTAGGAATTAATTTGGTCATCACTCCTCCGACAGTTTCAATACCAAGAGTAAGTGGGGCCACATCCAACAGAAGAATATCTTTAGTTTCATCACCGCCTTCTCCGCTTAGAATTCCACCTTGTACAGCAGCACCATATGCAACGGCTTCATCTGGGTTCACACCTTTGTTGGGCTCCTTGCCGTCAAAGAAATCCTTGAGGAGCTGTTGAACCTTTGGAATTCGGGTACTTCCACCCACAAGAACGATCTCATCAATTTGGTTCTTATCCAATCCGGCGTCATCCATAGCCTTCTTCACTGGACCCATTGTCTTCCTGAAGAGGTCGTTGTTCAGTTCCTCAAAGCGAGCACGGGTTAATGGCTCAGAGAAATCAGTTCCATCGAAGAGAGATTCAATCTCAACTCGGACCTGGTGTTGGCTGCTCAATGCCCTCTTGGCACGCTCACATTCTCTTCGGAGCTTTCCCAAAGCCCTGTAATCTTTGCTAATGTCCTTATTGTGCTTCTTCTTTATCAGTTTGATGAAATATTCCATAACCCTCTGATCAAAATCCTCACCTGCAAAGAGATATATAAAGGAGTTTTTTCAACAAACGCCCACATATCTAGGCTGCTGCTATCTTAAATAGTGTATAGAACATAAACCATTAGTTCCAAAAGACAACTATAGAAACAAACAGCAAATATATCATTTAAGAAGATATAACCTCACCTCCTAGATGGGTGTCACCATTAGTGGATAGAACCTCAAACACACCGTTATCAATGGTCAAGATACTGACATCGAATGTCCCACCACCTAGGTCAAAAACAAGGATGTTCTTCTCACCACCTTTCTTGTCTAGTCCGTAGGCAATGGCAGCAGCAGTTGGTTCATTGATAATTCTTGCAACATTAAGTCCGGCAATAATACCAGCATCCTTGGTAGCCTGCCTTTGAGCATCATTAAAGTATGCTGCAAAAAATCAATAAAGTTGATATAAGCATGATATCCATTAGTAGGCCAAAATGTAGCAGGCATGTGTAAAATAGCCCACTAAACTACGTTTCCAAGAGTTGCCACGCACCAGGAACAGTAACAACAGCGTCCTTAATCTTCTTTCCTAGGAATGCTTCAGCTGTCTCCTTCATCTTTGTCAGAATCATTGCACTGATTTCCTCAGGACTGAAGACTTTAACTTCCCTATCCTTGATGTTTACTTGTATGTAAGGTTTACCATCCTTGTTCACAATCTTGTATGGAACCAGCTTCATATCCTTCTGTACCTCCTTATCCTCAAACCTGTGAACAAGCGCACAATGAGTGCATTTCATACTACATTTATAATATGTCAACTCAACGTGTTTAGAGGAATGTGCATACTTTCTTCCAATAAGCCTCTTCACATCAAAGATTGTTCTCTCAGCGTTGACAGCTGCAAGGTTCTTTGCAGCCTCACCAATCAGTCTTTCTGTGTCTGTGAAGGCAACCCAAGATGGGGTGATACGATTTCCTTGATCATTCGCTATGATTTCAACATGCCCATTCTTGTAAACGCCAACACAAGAATATGTTGTCCCAAGATCAATTCCAATAACAGTTCCTAATTTAGTTGCCTCCTCCTTTGCAATAGAAAGTGCAGATAGACATCCTATTGAATAAAATGGTCCAGTCAGTAATTCAATACAAACTCATCAAACTATTTACGTTCCATTCACAAACAATATTAAAATGGCATAAGCCTTCATAAGAATGCAATTTATTGGAGCACTGAGGAAGAAGTTTGTGTATCAAAGGCACCACCCATAAGAAAATCTAAGGGAAAGTGAATGGAATAATAATTTATGGTTTGAACTACACCCCTACATGTTTATAAGGTAAAGACTGAAGTGACATTTTTCAGATGGACCTGATATAATTTGTACCAAAATTTTATACAAAATGCAGATGGGTTTTTATATGGCTACAACGTTGTATTGTAGTGCCATCTATCCATCATTTTTATCGTGTAACACTATGTAGGCTGATTTGATTATATTCGACTAACTTGGCTGTAAAAAAAGTAACATGCATGTGCAATACCTTATATACAACGGTGGTAAAAGGTCTGATTGGTGGTAAATATCCACCATCTTCCAGTTAGGTTTAGTGGATAGAAGAAATGAACATTTATATTTTCTTAGGATGAAGACATGTGTTGCAGCTTCTTGATTCGCGTAATTACAAGACACAGATAGCAGCAAGTCTCTCAATGGCAGATATAACATACCTTGAGCAGACACAAACGCCTGCTCAAAGCATGCTATGAATGTTTCAAGGTTAACAGTAAATACCACATCAGACTATTGGGGATCAGATTAACAATAGGTTCATATATCAATGTCATTATTTGTAGCAATGACCTGCAAAGTTTCTTTCTTCAAAGAGACATAAAGAGCACAAACAGATTCCAGAAAAATAAAATTGAGTTCTACTGATAAGCATATTGAAAAAGTCTGGTCCACATATTGTTTGCCCCAAAAAATTCTTTGATGAATTTAGAACATTCAAATATAAAAACAATGCCAGATTTACACAACAGAACATACAAATGAGGAGAGAGAGCCAGATCTATTCAGCTTGTTTCCTTATCACATAATTGTACGCTATAAATGAAAAAAAAGATGAGTGAGCTGCTTTTACCGATGACGACGATCGCTAGGACGAGGAGTGAACCGCTTTGCCTCCAATAGCCCCCTACGGCCATGGTTTACTTTCCTCTTCTTCTCTCTACCTGCATTTACGCATATCATCGGTATATGAAACCCAAATAGATCCATTCTCTAATAATAAAACTATAAAGTTCAAATCAATTTAGAAACAAATCAACTCGAATTGAACTAATTGAAGTACGCACTTTAACCCAAGGCCTAGTATTTCCACGAAATTGGACGGAAATATACAGACCCATTCAAACATACAATATGTCAGTAAGTGATCTACGCATATCCTGTATTGGTATGGAAAACAAACTCATACCTTGTGGGCACACCTATGGATCACTGGAGCTCTTGCAATGGAGTTCTGGGAATCGACGACTATACTTTTGGGGTTGAAAAAGACAAGGAGATAGGGATTTGGGGATGTCGAATTGAGAAAGCACGCTTAGCAGTGTTTGTAAGATTACCTGAAGGATTCCCGCGCTTCGCGTCCAATATATATAGAAGAGAAGTTTTTCGGTACCAGTGGTCTAATGTGAGGCCGTGACTATGGTTGAGGTGTTCCAGCTAATTGGCACGCGCCATGTGGCAGTTCCAGAATCATCAAATCATCAAACTAAGAGATGCACAGTACATCATGGCATTTGACAAATTTTAAAAACTTTTGGACTGTTTGTCATCAACTTTTAGAAAATAAACGAGATTTAATACATACACTTTTTATTCGGTAATAGTAATGAGAAAAATTGTCAAAAATTTGTTAAGAAAAACGTTGATTTTTAAAAACGTGTATATACGTATACGTGTATAGTACAATATCTGTTACAAAAATTCGGATAAAAAATACGGGTATTATTTTCAACATTTAAATTATATACTTCACAGAATAAAATATATAGTAAAAAGAAATAAAAGTATACACATATTCGAGTAGCAAATCTCATTACTACATAAAAGAATAATTAGTAATTGTGTAACTCGATGACAAAAATAAAAATAGTAATTAAATCCAAGACATAATTTTCCAAGACATAATTTTCCAAACTAATGTCAACAAATAAGACATAATAACAATAGAATATAATGAGACTAAGTTAAAATCTTTACCTTTAGATGATCATCAAATAAAACTCAATTTAAATTCATCATTTTCATCGCGATGATGGATGACATATGAGAAAAGTTGTGCAACTGCTACGCGCGCTTATTATTGTTTGTGTGTAAAAGTTTATACTAAAAAATGTCTGGTTTAGAAAAACTTTAATTTTGACATGTTTGTTTAGAAAAACATCAGAAGTCTAGTAGTATAGTAGTAGTAGTATAAGTTTTAGTCTTTTACGATGCTAGTTTGAGCCATCATGCAATTAATTTTAGTATGTAATAATTGTATTTTAACAATACAAATATATGTGGTCACAGAGTGGAGTTTTTTTGCTTTTAAACTATTGTTGGTCTCCTATTCATTTAATCCATTCATTCAATTGATCAATCCATGTTTTTTTTTGTAAAATATGATATACCAGCTTTAGTCGCCATGCAATTAATTTTAGTATTTAATAATTGTATTGTAACAATACAAAAACACGAGATCATATGGAGGAGCTTTTCCATTTTTTCGATTAAACTATTATCGATCTCCTGTGCATTTGACGTGTTCATTCAAATGATCAATTCATGTTTATATTTTTAGTAAAATACGAGAAAAATACATTTTATACGGGAAGTAAGAGTTTTTTTCCTTTTTAAACGGACCGACATTATTTTCGTTTTAAACGTGTTTTTGTTTAAAAAACGGTACGTGTTTAAAACGCATTTAAAACGGAATAAAAGCTAACTACGAACGAATATAATATAGTTAACATCTTTACTCTATCTTTTTGAAAATTGGAAAATGAAAAGTATAGATTTTTTATTTCACCAATTTTAGACTTGGAAGACATGGAACGTTTTTCCAATATCAGAATTTTTTAACTTCAAAATGTCTTTTGATTTTATCAAATGCAAAATAGTTCTTCAATAATAATTCAATCATATACGCTATTGAGTAGTATTATTATCTTTTAAGCCTTTTTCGAGTATTAACATCATGTCTATTTTGACTAGAATATTTATTACGGAGTATAAGGTTACCTACTATATCTATCGTATAAGCACAGTTGTTATATCGTGGGAGCAGCCCACCGTGAGCATGCTGCTCCCACAGACAAAAATACGCGTGTTACTGTTCACGCGTGAACAATAACTTATTTTTTGTTTTTTCAGTGTCCAGTAGCAGAGTAATGTAACTCGCGTGTAAAGAAATGTAACTCACGTTGATCAGAAATGTAACTGCAGGCAAGTCCAAATGTAACTTGTCTAATACGAACTATAAGAAATAAAACATTGATTTCCTTGAAACAAGGAGTCTAATTGCTCAATTACTTTACGTAAATAGTGAATATGTTTTGTTTTTAATATTAAGACCATAAATAAATTTTCCCCTTAAAATCAGTTTTTTTTGCCAAAAAATCATTTTTTTGCAAAAAAATCATTTTTCCGCCATTTTTTTCCCTTGCAAAAAACTCGTTTTTTTGTTTCAATAGCATGTGTTTACTTAAATAGTGAATATGTTCTGCCAAAAAATATATTTTTTTTAAATCACTTTTTTGCTAAAGAAATCATTTTTTGCCTTGTTTGGCAAAAAATGATTTTTTTGTTTCAATAGTAGAGCTTTATGTTGCGATGTAACTTATGTTATAGAAAATGTAACTCACGTTGATGAAAAATCTAACTTAGGTCAATGTAAAATGTAACTTGTTAAGGTAAGTCCAAATGTAACTCGTGTAAAGGAAGATGTAACTCACGCATAAAAAGATGTAACCTGCGCATAAGAAGATGTAACTTCATATACTATCAAATGTAAACAATGAAAACATGAAGTCTAATTGCTTAAATTTTTTTAACGTAAATAGTTAGTATGTTTTGTTTTTTGTATTAAGGCCATAAAAATGTTTCAAAGAAAAATAATATTTTTTGCCACAAATATTAATTTTTTTTTGCCGCAAAATCATTTTTTTCCAAAAAAAAATTTTTTTGGTTTCAATGGATGGATTTATTTCGTGATGAAACTCGTGTTATGAAAACATGTAACTCATGCTAAAAAATCTAAATTAGGTGTATGCAAAATATAGCTTGTTGAGGCAAGTCTAAATGTAACTCGTGTATGAGAAGATGTAACTCATTGACAACAAGATGTAATTCGCCTATAAAAAGATGTAACTTCATATAATATCACATGTAATTCCATAAATTGGCTATAAACATAACTCGCACATATGAAAAATGTAATATAATTCATGTTTTATGAAATTTAAATCGAAAAAACAAATTTTATGTCTTAAAAAAACTAAAAACATATCAAAGAGATAAGAAATATATTTTTTTTATAAAGAGATAAAGAAATATATTATAGAAAAAAAATTATGAACATGAAGATAAAGAATTTTTTTAGATGAATTATTATGTATTGATAAAGAATAAAAAATAGATTCAATTATAATTTAAGATGAAGATAAAGAAAGTAGGATTGCAATTAAATTTTTAGTATTTTGATTTGATGGAAAAAGAAAAGAATTGAACAAAAGAAAAAAAATAAGAAAAGCAAAGGAAAAGGAAATAACAAAGTTGGAGACAAAGGAAGTGAGAAAAGGAAAGCAACGTAACTTTCCTAAAAGTGGGATCGGCACACCATGCGGAAGGTGGGCCGATCCCACGGTATAATTTGCGGTATAAGCATTCCTAGATTTTGGATCAAATACCAACAATTTATATTATAAAAATAAGGATTAATCTCAGCCACCAAAAAAGTTATGCACCATAAACCTTATCTGATGCACTTTTCGAATAAACCTATTCTGATGCATTTTTTGAAAAATACATTGATGGAGTATATGGGTCTAGGCCCCAGGACCCACATACTCAGAAGAACAGAAAGTACAAGCCACTACGCAGTGCTCTCGTCGGCCAAAGGATCCTCGTCGACCGAAGAGGGACCAACTCAGAATATGATCCTGAAACCAGGGAACCAGGGTGTCCTCATCGGCCGTGCCCTCGTCGGCCAGACCCTCGTCGGCCACGGAAGTCCCGCAGAACTAGATTTTACACTCGTTCATTTATGTATCCCATCATTTACTTTGTATTCGGCCCAATGGCGGTCCAGTTGTAAATGGGCCTCCCAAGCCCAAGGCTTGGGAGTCCAGCCCGTATTTTTCCTATAAATACTTCCTCTGGGGGTAGTTGTAGGGGTTACAAAATCATTCTATTGAAGCATTTACTTGCACTTCTCTCTCTAGCTCCCACTTCTCTCTAGATATATACTCTATCATTTGGTGCTCTCATTGAGAGCACCATTGATGGATTATAGGGGTATCCAAACTATAATAAAATGGAGAGATTTGAGCTAATGTGAAGAACACAACTCATTCATACATTACTATTCATTCATCTTCTTCCTCACATTAGCTCAAATCTCTCCATTTTATTATAGTTTGGATAACCCTATAATCCATCATACATCAAATAAGGCTTATTCAAATGTGCAATAGATAAGAGTTATTGTGCATTTTTCGAATAAACCTTATCTGATGCACTTTTCGAAAAAACCTAAATTGCAATCTGGACGAGTGATATTAATTTTTATTTTACACGTTAAAATATCATTTGACACAACCCAACATTCATATTCCTATCTTATGTGTTCACTTATAAGAATTGATTAATGCTTATAAGTTTATCTCCTGTGCTAACAAATACTCAATTAATTGTGATTCATCAACGGGCTGGGCCGACCCACATCGTCCCAAAACTAATGGATTTAGACTGGGTCGGGATGGACTCAAAGTAAATAATTTAATTAATGGGTTGGGTCGGGCCGGGCTTTTGTAATAAAATTACAGCCGTAGCCCGTCTATATACTATGGCCTAAGGGGTCACGTCAGGGTGATCCACATGTCACTAATAAGGCTGGACTTAGATGGGCTTACAAGAAAATTCAAAATTCTTTATATATCACAAAATATAATGTACTCAACTAAATCAGTGAAAATGAATTTATTATTCCAAATAATGTAATAATAATAAAATTAAAGCTCAAAACTCTCAAACTCTATCACAAACTTTTTGATGGAGTATATGGCCCAGGAACCCCCGGCCCATAGACTCCCACTACTATAGCGAAGGCCCAATAGGCCCAGAAAGCACAACAAGCCCAAATCACAGCGCCCCAAGTGCCAAACAGCCACGATGAACACTGGGATGCCTTCGGCCCCCTGGCCGAAGGCTCATAAGCTTACAGTACAGCTTCTTTTAAGCACTCAAAGTGTCTAGGAGAAAGCGGCGAAAACAGTAGCCCTCGGCACCTAGAGCCCTCGACACCTAGAGGCCCTCGGGATGAAGAGCCTTCAGCTAATCATCTACGACTGAAGGCTTCTCCTCGACAGAATCTTCCACCCACATGCGCTGGATCAACGTACCGAGTACAAACGTCACACCCAACCACCGCATTTAATGCGGCCACATGCGAGTGCCAGTGTCACCCCGTTGAGGTGACCCCTCGACCGCCAGAATGATGACACGTGTCCCTATCTAGAATTTATTGCTACTATAAATAGCACCTCTTTTCCCCATTTGTAGGGCAGGCTCAATACGTTCAATACATTCTCAGCAATACATATTCTCTCTCTTACTTTTGCTCTGACTTCTCTCTACTCTCTCCCCGCAATAACCCCTCGGATAAACTACCCCCGGGTACACTTATCCATTATTTGGTGCTCTCGTTGAGAGGTCGAACAATCAAGTAAGAAACCCTCCCCTTCAGCTAAAAACACCTACCAAAATGGGAAGAACCACCCGTGCTCAGTCCAAGAACCTTGAGGACAACAACATGGCCCTCGGTGAAGTCAACGCCCCTGGAGCCTCTAACAAGGCTCCCGAGGGCGGGGTCATCACTGAGTTGGAACAGGCTGCTGTTGACCTGCGCCTTCAGCTCCAGCAAAATGCTCCCGATGCCCGCCTTGGCATCGAAACCCGAAGGAGGGACCGGAGCTAAAATCAAGTGAGCCCCCAGGTTCTCACTATCGACGTACAGTCGGCATTCTCTGCCTTCATCTAGACACTCACTCAAAACCCAGGTGCCTTCGGCACTCTGGTGCCCCTTCAACCGCAAATCGGGGGGACTCTGTTCTTCTCCCATGGCCACCCCCCTTCGTAAACCCTACCCCTCGGGTGAGGAACGACGAAGGGGTCGTGGCTCAAGGCGGTCAAGGAGGTCCAATCCCGGGACCAACGCGGTGTGAACAAAGAAAGGCCTCGGACCTCAGCCCTCGAGAGGCTCGGAGGAGCGCAAGACCGCCAAGGGGTTCAAGACCACCTCGGTGGAAAGGCGTCCCAAAGACCCCAAGAGAGCAGGGGATCCGTCTCAAGGGCAGACGAGAGGCGTCCCCATCAGGACAAAGGCAAGGCACCATTTCATGCCGATGACGCAAGGCATCAAATCAATCAGGCCCACTCGGCCCGTGTTCGTTTGCAGGGGGCGGAGGCCCTCCCGAAGGATCCCAGGGATGAAATCATTGCGGCCCTCCAGCACCGGCTTGATGAGATGGAGGCCCATCGGGCACATACCGCCGTCACCACCCTCATACAGATCCCAAATATGAGGCCATGCTGGCCAAGATGGAGGAGATACAGAAAAAGATGGCCGAGGGATCCGGGGAACCCACCATACAACTCCGGACCCGGACGCCATTTATCCCAAGGGTATTGGCGGCCCGGATCCCGGAGAAATACCGAGGGCAACTCATCAAGCCCTACGACGGGAAGACTGACCCCCAGGAGCACTACAATAGATATCAGAACAACATGATGATGGTGGGGGTGTCGGATGAATATTTGTGCCGCTTGTTCCTTTCCACCTTAGAGGGGCCGACATACGAATGGTTCAACCGATTGCCCGATGGCTGCATTGACTCATGGCAAGAACTCGCCCAGTGTTTCTTGACACAGTTTGTGTAACACCCCCAATTTCCCGCCCAAAAATAATTCTTGAAATTATAATTTATTGATAATAAACTTGCTTTATTCATTCGAAATTGATAAAAATCTTGCCGCAGAAATGATTTAAATAGGGAAACGGGTGTTACCGCCACATCCGGTCATCTCTTAACAGGATGCACAGGCAACTAAAACAAAACAGTCATAATTAATTGTAATATAAAGAAACAAATGTTCAACGTAACTAAAATGTTCATTCATGTCTAGGTTTTAATAAGGCATCTAGCAACCGCTCTTACACGCATGCCATCAACAATCAACATAGCCATCATCACCTGCACAAATAAAGTGCAGAAAACAAAACAAAGAAAAGAAAACAAAAATTAGCTTTAGAGCTAAGTAAGTACTACCCAACCCCGTAAAATAATCAGATTTTGTGAAAAATAGTTTTTCATATAATACTATATAAAAATAACACACTCCGCCAAAATTCTCTTCTTTTTGTTTTTTCTCAAAATCGCTTCTTTATTAAAGTCCTCAACTTTTCTTCCAAAATATTATAGTAACTCTTCTCTTAGAATTTCTCAAAATTCACTTCTTCTCGATCTTCCTAGTAATTTAGAAGGGCGGTGCTCAACATTCTGGTTGAGCCCGGTGGTTACGTTATTATGTACGGCCACCCCGGGACTTTTGCCGGTACCACAACTGCTAATGGAAACGAAACGACTACCTTAAGTGTGCACACCCTCTAAAAGGGATTCCAAGCCCTCCGAGTAGTAAGTCGTAACGAGTAGCTGGGACTCAGTCTACCAACTACCCCACCTTTAAAATTCTTAAATGATTAGGGACTACTACTACTACAACTTCTTCTTAAAAGGGATCATAGATCCAAATTTCACTTCAAACTCAAATTGTACTTCTTAGTATTAGCAACCCTAATCACCCTCCACATTTATCCGGATGTGGAAAACCGACACCACAGATTTCTCCCGGGTGCTCACCTCTTATGAAAACGTAAATTTTATCTTGACTTTAGATATACTTCCAAAAATATTTCTAAATCCCTCTAAATAGACTCAAAGGTATCAAAAAGTATTTAATTCCCAAACGTACTTAGTTTGCACTTCTCAAATACCATAGATCTAATATCTCCTCAAAATCACATACACATAATTCAAAATTCACACTTAATCACATAATGCATAATAAGCATATAATACGAGGAAACAATTTTGGATTGACACAGAAACCTACCTTAAGTTCTGATGCTCCTAATCCTCTTAATAAAATCTCTAACTTGGTCTTCACTTGAATTCTCCTTCTAATATATATCAAAATTCTAAATCAATAACTATTCTATTATTTTTGTTATTTCCTATCTATCCCACTTTTAATTATTTTAATTTTATAATTCCTTCTTTAAATATAACTATTAGGTTAGATTCATAAATCTTATTTAAAATGTTAATTTTCGGTCCAACCTTATTATTTTCTTTGACCATACTAATCCCCTCCATAACTTACTTTAATTTATTTGGTTGATTAGTTAACTAGTCTAATTAAATTAATTACATAATAATTTTAGTATTTCGAATTAAATAATCAATTTCAGTCCGAAAGTCAGTTTTCATAACTTATATAGTTTATTTAATAAATCTTTTAATAATAATTTAGCGTAAGCAATAATTCGAAATAATAATCATTAATGATAATCTAATCTCAATAACAACTTTAATTAGCTCAATAGTTTATTTATACTAACTAACCTAATTACATTAACTAATCCAACCCTCCAGATTTTTTATTTGATTAACTAATTTAATTGAACTAACTTCATCAACTAAATAAGTTTAATTATATCAATATAGCTAAATACATTAATCCAATTCAATTAAGACCAATAACCAAGTTCTAATTTCGTTTAAATTTTCTATTTTTACTATAATTCCAACAATATTACCAAGTCCATAATTTAACTAATTTATCCATTAAACTAATTGATTTAGTAAAACTAGTCCAATAAAGTCAATTAACTAAATTATTAAGTACGCATTACTTAATTAATTTATTTATTATTTATTTATATTAATCAACTAATTTTTATAAGTTCAAATAGTTTAACAACTTCATTCAAATCAATAATAATCAAGCATAATAATTATTAATTTAATCAAACTAATTTAATTAGTCCACTAATTCAATAATTTATTTATTAAGTCCAAATATAGTCATTCATTTATGCTAGCTAACCCAACTTTATTTTCTTTTCCTTATTTTATTCCAAACATTATTTTTAGTCCAGAATATTATTTTCAATCTTAATGATTTATTTATTTCACCATTAATATCAAAATTTCCTTATCTAATTACTTAACTAGTTTTATATGGTCCAATTAAATTATATAGCTTAAGAATCGATTTTATAAATTTATAACCGTCCATAACTATATTTTGGGTCTATATTTGAATTAGGTTGTCCATATATTTATTTTAGAATTATTTCCCTTATTTATTCATTTAATTTCATATATCTAATAACTGCTTTTATTACAATTAAATATACTAATCATATATTTTATTATTTATAAATGATCCCAAATGTCCTAGTTATTCATATATTTAATCTAGTTTACTCCAATATTTATTTCATAATTATTTTCGTTATTTAGTTAATATTTTGCTAAATGTGTACAACTTGGCCCAATTACAATTAAATCAACTAAAAATAGCTAAAAATATTATCTTTCAATTCTTGTTGGTCCAAATATGTATATTTAAACTAGGTATTTAATTTATATTTTTCCAGATTTTATTTATTTGATATACTATTTTATTTTTATTTTTTATCGAAACTGGGCCGAACTGGCCCATTAAACTGACCCGGCCCAAAAGTTCTGACCCAGACAACTGGGTCATCTTCTCCAGGTTGTGATTCCGGCGACTTCGCCGGAAATTAGAAAATTTCGACGAGCTATAACTTGACTTACAGGTAACGGATTTCGACGATTCAAGTTGCAAAATGATCCTGACGTCTAGGAGAAGCTCCGCCACCCCTAACTACGGCCAAATCTGCGCGTTTGCTGAAGACCCGTTTCTCCGGCTTGCAAATCTTCGACCTCGTTCTTCCACGTTTCACGACCGTTTTGCTTGATTTTTCTTCCGTTGGCTTCCTCTTATGAAGGGGAAGGTTTTTAGAGTGTTTTCACGGCTCCGCCTTGGCTAGAACGAAGGGTCGAAAATTTGTATATAAATATGTACATACGTATGTATAGCTCGAGCTCAACTTCCGGGTGTGCTAAAACGTTTGTCTGGGTAGCTATTTATAGGTGGAGGTCGATGGTAGATAGCATTAGAGTTTGTGAATTCTGATTCTCCACGTTGCCTTAGTTGATTTCAGCCGAAGGTTTTGGCTCGTGAGTTGATTATACTTGGCCTCTTCCAATTATCTTGAGCATGCCCACGTGAGTTGTAGTTGTGTATGATCATACCTCATTATTTTAAAGATTTGGCTGGCAGGTGTTTTACTAATATGCATGAAGGATGCTTCTTTGGTAGTCCACATTCATGCCCCTATTTCTTTAGATGACTAACATAAACGTAGTATATGCTCCGTGCATGAATATATTGGATATGTATGGATGTGGGTTATTTATCTATATGTAGCATTATTATTAAGTTAGAAAAGTCAACATCTTGAGTGTTATTTGGTGTGGTATTTGGTGTATTTTGTACACATTATTAATTAATATATTTAAAATTGTTAAAATGTCACTTTTATTATTTATGTCATATGCATAATTATCATTTGTTACAAAAATGTCACTTTTGTTATTTAAGTCAAGGTCCTATCTGTTCAACCTAATTATTATAAAGTCGTCACTTTTATTATTGAAACATTTTTATCTGATTAAAAATGTCACTGGTGTTAAAATTTTATTTTATCCACTTGATATTAAAATGTTCCTTTCGTAACATTTTGCTAACTAATAAATTTTATTTATCTTATTTAAGATTTTCGAGGTGTCACATTCTACCCTCCTTAAAAGATGTTTCGTCCCGAAACATAACCTAAAGAAATTTTATCCACAAATGAATACCACATCTTATTAGTTAATATTAAATTCTTTTTATTAAATTTATGGAGTGTCATAGTTTGCGGGGAGACGCCGGACAAAAAAGCACTTCTCCCACTTGCTAACGGTGAGGCAGAAGAAGGAAGAGACCCTTCGGGATTTCTTGGAACGCTTGAGGACGGAGGCCGACAAGTTGACGGCGCCTACGACGGGACCTTCTTGGCCCTCCTGCAGACCGTCCTCCTCACCGGAAACTTTTCGAGGAGCCTCATCATCGAACCTCCCCGCGATTACATAAGGGCCCTACAACGGGGGGACCGTTACGCCGAGGCCGAAGAGGTAGAAAAATATCACCTCATCCCCGACCAGCAACGCCCTCGGCCAGATGACAAAGGCAACCGGGGGCCGGGAGCTCCCGCAAATCATTCCAAAGGCCAGGCACCCTTGGTAATCGCCCCCGACACGGCCAAGCCAAGCCCGGGGGAGGTTACAAGGGTAACCCGAAAGCTTGGGCGCAGCCTATTCTCCTGGAGCACCCTCGGACACCCTTGACGCACCCCGTCAGCGTCATCCTCGACTTCACTGAGGAGAGGGGCCTGGTGGAGCGAGATTCTCGCGCACCCCGGAGGTATATGCCATCAATCCAAACTACCCCTACTGTCGCTTCCACCGACATCAAGGGCACAAAACCGATGACTGCCATCAACTGAAAACGGCCATCGAAAGGTTAATACAGGCGGGCCATCTGTCCCAGTTTGTCCAAGGCCCTCAACAACAGGGTCCTCCATACCAAGGACCACCCCGAGGGCACCCAGCGAAAGAAAACGCTTGGGTTAACCCAAACACCGTCCCCCTTGACGACCCGAAGGGTAAGAAAAGGGAAATTGGAAACCTAGATGAGGAGGAAGAGTACAACGAGTACCAGGAGAAGAAGCGCCACATCCATATGATCACTGGAGGTAATACAGGGAGGACTCCACCAGCCAGCGGAAGAAATGGGTTCAATCGCTATACGTGGGGGAGGTCAGTCATATGCCCCCAGTAAAGCGGCTGAGGGAGGAGCCTATCACATTCACAAACGCCGATCTCTCCCTGCTTCCTCTCCACATAGGGATGCCCTCGTCATCTGTACGGATATCAATGACACTATCATTCACAGAACTTACGTTGATACGGGAAGCTCCGTCAACGTGATGTACCTCAGCACTTTCAAGGAGCTACACCTGGAGAGAGGGTCCCTTCGGCCCATAAAAACCCCTCTTACCGGCTTCACCGGAGACACCATTGATTCTGAGGGGGTCATTACCCTCCCGGTACTATTCGGCGACGGGCTCCATAGAGCCAAGTTCGAAGTGGAGTTCGTCGTCGTCAACATCGACTGCGCCCACAACATCATCCTTGGCAGACCAGCCCTCGAGGACCTCAAAGCCATCATCTCCATGAGGAATCTGTGCTTCAAATTCCCCGCCGAAGGAGGCATCGGGTACTCAAGGGGAATCAAAAACTTTCCCGCGCTTGCTACCTTCAAGTGACAAAGAAGGTTAGTAAGACCGAGTTCCGTGTTGACACCATCACCGGAACCGTGGAGGAAGAAGAGAAGAGGACGAGGGCTGAGCCCGCCGAGGAAGTAGAAGACTTCGCACTCGATCCGGCCAAGCCGGAGAGAGTTGTGAAGATTGGAGTCAAGCTCCCCGAAGACCTGAAGACCGGCATAACTGAAGCCCTCCGCGCCTACTCCATTGTTTTTGCATGGGGGCGGAGGACATGCCCGAAATCAGCAGAAGGGTCATCACCCACCGCCTCTCGGTGGACCTTTCGGTTAAACCTATACAACAGCGAAGAAGACCCCTCTCTGCCGAGAGAAGGGATTTTGTGAAGAAGGAGGTCGCCATGCTCCTCTCCATCAAACACATCAAGGAGGTAAAATACCCCTCATGGTTGGCTAACGTAGTCCTCGCACAAAAGTTGTCCACCTTCCGCATGTGCGTGGACTACACTAATTTAGACAAGGTGTGCCCCATGGACCTCTTCCCCTTGCCAAATATTGATCAACTGGTGGATGAGACCGCGGGGTGCGAGATCATGTCCTTCCTCGATGCCTTCCGAGGGTATCACCAAATTTTCATGCACGAGGAAGACGCCGAAAAAACAGCCTTCATGACTCCCGAGGGCATCTTCTGCTACCTTGTCATGGTCTTCGGCCTTAAGAACTCAGGTGCCACTTACACTCGGATGGTGGCCAGAGTCTTTCAGGTTGTCCTAGGGCGCACCATGGAGGCCTATGTTGACGACATGATCGTCAAAAGCAAACAATCATCGAGCCATGCTGACGACCTCCGGGAGATCTTCGCCATAATGCAAAAGTTCAACCTTCGGCTAAACCCGAAGAAATGCACCTTCGGCGTGCAAGGAGGCAAATTTTTAGGCTACATGGTGAGCCGAAGGGGTATTGAGGCCAACCTCGAGAAAATCCAGGCCATCACCAACATGGAGCCCCCACGCAACGTGAAGGAAGTCCAACGGTTGACGGGCCACCTGGCAGCCCTCAACCGCTTCCTGTCCAAAACGGCGGAGAAGTCCTTACCCTTCTTAAAGATCATGAGGAAGACCGCCAGCTTCCGATGGACCTCAGAATGCCAGGAGGCCTTCAATGAGCTAAAACGATATTTATCTTCACCCCCTGTGCTCTCCAAACCCAAGGTAGGGGAAACCCTATACCTATACCTTGGTGTTAGCCCGGCGGCCATCAGCTCAGTACTCATCCGGGAAGAAGATGGCATTCAGCATACCATCTTCTATGTTAGCAAGACCTTCAGGGAAGCGGAACTCCGGTATTCCCCTGTGGAAAAAACGGTGCTAGCTATTGTCTGGACTGTCAAGAAGTTGGGTCACTACTTCCAAGCTCATCCGGTCCAGGTCCTCACGCACCAACCCCTCGGCGCTTTGATGAGGAGCCCCACTAGCTCCTCCCGAATGGTAAAGTGGGCTATCTTCCTAAGCCAATACAACATCGACATCCGTCCGAGGCCTGCCATCAAGGGCCAAGCCCTAACGGACTTCGTGACAGAATGCACGGCGAGATCAGCCACGGACGAGGAGCCTTCGGCACCCTCAGACGACTGGTGGACTCTCTACACCGACGCCTCCTCCGTTGTCAAAGCTTGTGGGGGAGGGGTAGTTCTCATTTCTCCCGAAGGCTTCCGGGATTATTATGTCATCCGCTTCTCTTTCAAAGTCTCCAACAACGAAGCCGAATATGAAGCCCTCCTTTGTGGCCTTCGGCTGGCAGCTAACATGAAGGCCCGACAGATCAATGTCAAGTACGACTCCAAGCTAGTCGTCGGCCAAATTTCAGGGGAGTACGAAGCCAAGGAAGGAAGGATGATACAATAAGGAGGCGGCCAAGGAGTTGCTTAAGGTATTTGAGGCACACTCTCTTACTCAAATACCGAGGGCTCAAAACTACGAGGCCGACATTTTGTCGAAGCTCTCGGCCGAATCCCCTGAGCACATCTCAAAGATTGCCAAAATCGAGGAGCTCAGCCTCTGCAGCATACATGCAAGCCCCGTTATAAACATACAACAAAGGCAAGAGGACTGGATCTCAGACATCATCACCTTCGTCACCACAGGGAAACTGCCTAAGGATGAAGCCCGCGCCAAGCTAGCAAAGCTGAGGGCTCCAAGCTACACCCTCGAAGATGGAAGGCTCTATAAGTGATCCTACAATGGCAGACTACTACGATGCCTTCATCAAGATGAGGCCGAAATCGCCATGGAGGAAGTGCACAGTGGCACTTGCTCAGCTCACAAAGGACCCTTCTCCATGTCCTGAAGGCTCATAGTCCAAGGCTACTTCTGGCCTACGATGGCCCGGGATTGTGCGGATCTCGCCCGAAGGTGTACCACCTATCAACACTTCCAGAAGGCTCCCGGCAGGCCAGCGGTCAACTATGCCCCCATCAGCACCTCCATACCCTTCGCTAGATGGGGCATAGACCTTGTGGGCCCTCTGCCGAGGGGTACTTCCAACAACAGGTACATCATTGTCGCCATTGATTACTTCACCAAGTGGGTAGAAGCTGAGCCCCTCGCCAGCATCACTGAGACCAAATGCCGTCATTTTGTTCTCAAGAACATCCTCACAAGGTTTGGCGTCCCCCAGCAAATCATCTCCGACAATGGGACTCAATTTGAGGCAACCCCCTTATGTGCCCTCCTAGAGGCATGGGGCATCAACTACACCTTCTCCTCCGTTGCCTACCCTCAAGGCAACGGACAAGTAGAGAACGCCAACCGAACCTTGCTCGAGGGCCTTAAAAAGAAGCTGGAGCCGAAGGGGGAGGCTGGGTAGAAGAGCTCCATAACATCTTATGGGCCTACCGCACCACCCCTCGGCGGGCAACAGGTGAAACACCCTTCTCTCTTTGCTACGGGTTCGAAGCTAAAGCTCCCACGGAGGTGAACCTTCCTACTCGAAGGGTAGCCCAATATGATCCCGAAGTCAGCGACGCCAACATGAGGGTAGACACCCCAATCACCTACGACAAAAGAAGAAAAACACCAAGTGTTTTTAAAGAAGACCCCTCGGTACCAAGTACCGGGGGCCGTTTACCGAAACAAACACCAAGTGTTGTTTCTAAAGCCGTACCCCTCGGGATGCAACTATACCGAAGGCACCACCTATCGATGTCGGCAGCACGTAGTGCCCCCGGCCATTAGAAACCAGTGTGCAAATGAAAACCCTTCCTTGAAACGCTTTCCGCATCACTACCCCAAGGGTATGACTATCAAGTAATATGCCCAGGATTCGACTTTCAAAAACAGAACGCTTTCCGCGCCATTGCCCCAAGGGAATGGCAGACATCTAATATGCCCAGGATTCGACTTCCAAAACGAAACACTCCCCGCGCCACTACCCCAAGGGTATGGCAGGCCACAGGCTATGTCTCACGCCAAGGGGACGACTTTCAAACTGAGGCACTTTCCGTCCCATCTCCCAAGGGGAGGCAGGCTACAGACTCTGCCTTATGCCGAGGAAGCGACCCTCGATCCTCTCGGAACTCGGAAGGTTAACCCAAGGGGGAGCTAATGGTGTATTTTGTTGCCTCCTGATAGGCCCAGCCTTACCAAGAAACCAAGTTTCTTGAAGCCTTCCCTTCACTACCAAAGGGGGGGGGGGGTGAAGGGGAGTAGACTCAGCAAGAAATCAATGAGTACACAACTTCAACAAATCACAACAGATCATACCGAGGGCTCCCCACGGGAACACCTCTGGTACCTGGAAGCTACTAATCCCCGAAGGCTACTATTAGACGGATACCATCAAGGAATGGCTAAGCCCACTTTCTGGATGCCTCCGGCATCACCAACACCGAAGGCTCATATGCTACCCCAGGAGCGAAGGCATCCGCTACACATTACCGGAGGCCAGTCTTACAAGCAAAGGGAAATTATTCTAAGTCTACAAAGTTGGGTGCCTCCGGGACCACCATCCTTCACCAAGGGATTTCTTACTCAAGATACTACAAATCAAAGGGTCTATTCACCGAGGGACAAATCATGAACTATATGACAAAAATTCTAAGTCCTAAATGATTGGCCCTCATCCAACCCACCATGCACCGAAGGCCAATCCATTCAATGCAACTAAGGGTAGGCGTCGACTGAAGGCCAAGTGACAAGCAACACTTAGAAAAAAAAATTAAGTCCTAAAATGCTTGGTCCTCTGTCAAATTATCATTCATCCGAGGGTAGTACACGAAGGCTGGAACATACAATTTGAGCCCCCTATCTCATGCAGCAAGAGGGGCCTACTAGCCGAGGGCTCAGTTGCTAAACCACACTTAGAAAAATTTCTAAGTCCAAACCGATTGGCCCTCGGTCAGCTATCAACGCAACAAAGGCTAAGTGGAAAACTACATCACAAACTCACATTGCAGCGAAGGCCACTCCATTTCACATAGCCTGAAGGTCCCATTCATGGACTACACTCGGGATATTTCTGCGAAGCCCCAAATATTAGGCCCTCGGTCAGATCATCATGCAAGCCAGGGGCCTAATAACCGAGGGCCATACAATGCACACCACTTGGAAAAATTTTCTATGTCCTAAATATTTAGCCCTCGGTCGAACCTCCGTGCAGCCAGAGGGGTCACGGAACCGAAGGCTCAATGGTGAAACTACACTTGGAATATTTTTTCTAAGTCCTGAATGTTAGGCCTTCAGCCATACATCTAACCGAGCATTCATTCACACTCAAAGGAAAAACAAGGAGGGGAAAGACGAAGGCATACATTCAAGGGGAAAAGCAGATTATATGCAAAAGGCCCGAAGGCATCCATTCATCAATTCACAAAAAGAAAAAGGCAAATTGTCATACATGAAGGCTGAAGCCGAAAGTTGCAGGGATGTTTATACAAAAATGTTCAAAATTATACAACCACAATGTCATCATCAACTTCAACAGCATCCCCCTTGGCAGGCTTAGAGGAAACACCCCCCGACCTCTTCATCGTTATCCTGCGCCTCGGCCATCAACACGGAGTCCTCCAGAACTGGCCTCTCTGCGTCCGGGGGTAGTGGAACACGAACGTCAGGTTGCAGGGGAGGAAGGCCATATTCAGCCGGTTCAAACGCCTCTGGATCGACCTTGAAATGTCTGGTGAGCCTCCGGTAGACGAGGGCTTGGGTAAAATACTCACCCCCTCGTAATATTCTTTGCCCTTCTGGGCCATCCATTCAGCCCCGGGGCCCCTCGCCCAGTCATCTACCGAAGTTCTCACTACCGAGGCCACCCATTCCTTGTGGCCCTCGGCTCTCCACCCCTTCGAGAGAAAAGCATCGACGACATCCCCCTGCGCCTTGGCGACGGCTTCCGCCTTGGCAGCCTCTGCCTCCTCGGCAGCCTTCTTGGCCGCCCCTCAGCTGTGGTCTTCTCCACCCTGACTTTCTCAACCTTGACTCTCGCCTGCCGCAGCTCTTCCTCCAGGGTGGCCATCTGCCTCACGGCATCGTCATTGTCGTGGATGAGCTTCTTCAGCTTCTCATCCTCCTGGGCCTTCTGAAGGCTCGACTCTTCAAACCTCCGGGTCTGCTCACCGAGGGCAGTGCAAGCCTGCAAAACAGGGACGATTAGGACACCATGCAAGGATACTCTAAGGCGGAAAGAAAGGAAACAAGGAAAGAGGAGCTTACAGTAAGGGAGGAGCGAAGGATCCTGTTGTTAAGGGCCGCATCGTCCATTCAACCGAGGACAGCCTTGTCCAACGAAGGGGTGGCACCCTTCAGGAATTCCTTCGGGTCCACCGTGCCATGCACGATGGCCGTTCTCTTAGGGAGAAAGAACTGGATGCTCTCCCTGGGTAGGCCCCCCTCGTCCGAGGGGACCTTGGAGGTAGCTGTCGGGACGACTGGGGCCTCGGAAGAGGAGTCCCCCTGAATGCTCACCACTGGGGGAGCCTTCTTCTCAGCATCCCCCTTTTTCGGCTTCTTGCCGGGGGGAGCGACTCCTTTGCCGGCCGCCTTCCTCTTGGCGGCAGCGGCGGCATCATCGGAGGGAACCATCGAGGGCTCACCGCCCTTCTTAAGTAAATTATTGATGGGCTTCTGGCCGCCCGCCCCCTTTTTCTTGGGGTCCTTCACGGACTTCTTCATTAGGCCAGCGAAACCCCTGCCGTCCATATTGGTACCTGCAAAGCAAAGCAACAAAGAGATTAGACCGAAGGATAGAAAACAAGAACAGAAATCAAAGTACAAAATTCCTAAGTACAAAATGTAAGGCTCTCGACAACTACCTCTTGTCCCCCCGGAGGCTCTATCGAGGATGGGGTATTTCTCGTCTGTTTCCCCCAAGAAACGGTACCGCCGGAAGCCGAGGGTGTACAGATCACTCTCGAGGGTGCATTCTCTGATGGTTACATTCTTATTCCGTCCCTCCGGGATCTTGGTGATGATCAAGCCATCTTTCTCGAGGGCAACACTCCTGATCTTCGCGTGCCGCCGGAAGCGGTCCCGCAATTCCCTCGGGAATGGGCTCTCGTCCAACTTGACATAGCACCACCGATCATTCCACCCTTTGTTCGAAGAAGGGGCCTCGGTGAAAAGCCTCCACTTGGCGATCTGCTGCAAGTTTGTGAAGCCCCCGGCATTCGCATGACCCCCCGACAGAGGTTGAAGCTTTGGAAGAAGAGATCCAAGCTAGGAGTTACTCCCCGGGACTGGCATAGATGCAAGAATCCGACTATGTATGAGTGGTTGTTGGGTGTTAGTTGACAGGGGACCAGCCCAATATACCTAAGGTATTCTCGAAGGAATGGATGCAGGGGAAACTTAAGACCCATGGACACCGAGAGAATGTGGACAGCTATACACCCTTTGGGCGCTCGGGACACGGTATCTTCGAGACCTGGTTCTATCACTGTTACCGAGGGACCCACGTGCAACTGGGTGACATAGTAATCCGCCCTATCAGCATTCGACTTTATCTCGAGGGCGGCGGTGTTCAGGAAAGAATAACCCTCAGGCAGATCGATGGGTTTTCCTTGATCAGTGACGCTACCCTTCTTCTTGGGAGCGGCAGCCTTCGTCTTCTTCTCCTTCCCGGGGGCCACCCGGAGAGGCGTCAGGTTAAGGGGCCTAGAGCTTCCGGCCTCGGCATCATTACGGGGAGGCATTACAGCAATAGTGACCTGACGGCTCTCCTTCTCCTCCTCGTCAATAGCCGCCTGCATAGCGAGGGCCATCTCCTCATCCTCTATGACCTGCTCGAACTCCTCCGCTTCGGCCTCGACAATGAGCTGGCTCTGGATTTCGACTGCAACCTCCATGTCGTCCCCGGACGAGAGCTGCTCGCTTGAAGAATCCACATCACGAATGCTTTCCTCCTCCACCGAGGGCTCCCTCGAGATGTTTTGTGAGTCGCTTTGCGAAGACATCCTCGAAGGCTAGGGGACGAGGGTTTCTACAACAGAGGGCTACCTAAGGAACTATATCACTTAGCCCAAGGCTACGAAAGCTGAACTCACCCAAAAAAAAGAAAAGTATGCTGAAGGCAACAGAGAATGGATCGAAATCAGGCAAGGGTATTTATAGGCTCCTAAATCAGGAAAGTATGTTGAACTCACTTGACCGAGGGAATGTTTCTCTCTAGGAAACATTCACCAGAGCTTCGCTAAACAATTGAAATGCACAAGGGGAAGTGAATCAGGCAAGGGGTATTTATAGGCTCCTAAATCCGGGCTTGGGCCGAAATCCGGGTCCCCAGTTCTCGGAATCATCATTACACACCGCCAATTCGACCAACCGGTGACGCCTGCCCGGTGGGAGCCAACGAGCACACGCCACATGGACTCCACTTCCAACGGTGTAATACCCGAGATTAATATAAGAGGATTAATAGTACTACTCATACCAACAGAGGTGCATCTCCTTTTAAGGGAGCTCATCACCCAAGAACTCCAAAGTTAAGCGTGCTTGCACGGGAGTAGTCTTGGGATGGGTGACCCCCTGGGAAGTTTCTCAGGGCGCGCATGAGTGAGGACAAAGTGCGCGATAAAGGCTCGTGGTGGTTTGTGGGGACAGTACTAGAGGTCTAGAGTAACTACCTCGGGTCCGTGTGGGGCCCCGGGGTGTTACAGGTGGTATCAGAGCAACCCCGCGACAGTGTACTGACCCGTTAGATATCGGGCGGGCATTTAGCGGGGCAAGATTCTGGGGTTTGATTAAGATTGTTAAGGGCGCAACGAGGACGTTGCGATCCTAAGTGGGGGTGATTGTAATACCCGAGATTAATATAAGAGGATTAATAGTACTACTCATACCAACAGAGGTGCATCTCCTTTTAAGGGAGCTCATCACCCAAGAACTCCAAAGTTAAGCGTGCTTGCACGGGAGTAGTCTTGGGATGGGTGACCCCCTGGGAAGTTTCTCAGGGCGCGCATGAGTGAGGACAAAGTGCACGGTAAAGGCTCGTGGTGGTTTGTGGGGACAGTACTAGAGGTCTAGAGTAACTACCTCGGGTCCGTGTGGGGCCCCGGGGTGTTACAAACGGTCATATCTCAACGGCTATATTTTGAAAACACAGAGGTGCTCCCGGCCGGTACCCCTCATACAATATTACAAATGCCTTCGGGCTTTCTCCTTCAGGAGCCCACGGCTTAACAAGAACTCCAAAGTTAAGCGTGCTTGCACGGGAGTAGTCTTGGGATGGGTGACCCCCTGGGAAGTTTCTCAGGGCGCGCATGAGTGAGGACAAAGTGCACGGTAAAGGCTCGTGGTGGTTTGTGGGGACAGTACTAGAGGTCTAGAGTAACTACCTCGGGTCCGTGTGGGGCCCCGGGGTGTTACAAACGGTCATATCTCAACGGCTATATTTTGAAAACACAGAGGTGCTCCCGGCCGGTACCCCTCATACAATATTACAAATGCCTTCGGGCTTTCTCCTTCAGGAGCCCACGGCTTAACAAACGGGAAGATCCCTCGGGACCCCTCAACCCTCAACGTGTTGGGAATCAGGGAACCCTCGGGGCCACACCTCCAAACCCCTCATCAGTGGTTAGCCTTCGGCATACAACAACTGGACCCCTCGGGTGCCCTCATCCCCAGCTTGTCAACAACTAGAGAATCCCCCCGGCAACACAGCAACTACCACTTACATTCATCACGCCCTCAATCCCATGGATTGAGGGACTCCTCTTCGGCATCCCTCGGGATATTAACAAAGCGCCTTCGGAAAATCAACACACACGCCCTCAGACAAACGCCTTCGGCAAATCAACAATACTGTCATCCATTTCGGACCAAGGTTTCACCTTTTCGATTCATCGTTGGGGGAATTCGGTGCACTCTTTTTCCCTCATTAGAATTTTTCCTACAGGGTTTCTTCTAATGAGGTTTTTCTAACAAGGCATCCCCCCAAAATGAAACGAAAAGCATCAGCCTTCGGCGACATGATAACAGCGGGCACTACTTTACTCCTCTTCACCACATTACATGTGCCTCAAGGAGTGGGGGACTGGAGAACCCCTCCGGGAACCGGGAAAATAAAAAAATGCTAAAAAATTATTCTCACAAAACATCAACACCCTTCAGTCCCAAAATGTGGGGGACTGAAGGGCTGCCCCCGGCAGAATCGTGTGCAAACGCAAGATCTCACACAGGTTTACAAACTACAGCAAGGCAGCATCAGAGAACAAACGCATCTTACTCCTTTTTCCTCAAGTACCTTTTGGCAAAAGGAGTGAGGGACTCCTGATGGAGTATATGGCCCAGGAACCCCCGACCCATAGACTCCCAATACTATAGCGAAGGCCCAATAGGCCCAGGAAGCACAGCAGGCCCAAATCACAGCGCCCCAAGTGCCAAACAGCCCACGACGAACACTGGGATGCCTTTGGCCCCCTAGCCGAAGGCTCATAAGCTTACAGTACAGCTTCTTTTAAGCACTCAAAGTGTCTGGGAGAAAGCGGCGAAAATAGTAGCCCTTGGCACCTAGAGCCCTCGGCACCTAGAGGCCCCCGGGATGAAGAGCTTTCGGCTAATCATCTACGGCCGAAGGCTTCTCCTCGACAGAATCTCCCACCCACATGCGCTGGATCAACGTACCGAGTACAAACGTCACATCCAACCACCGCATTTAATGCGGCCACATGCGAGTGCCAGTGCCACCCCATTGAGGTGACCCCTCGACCGCCAGAATGATGACACGTGTCCCTATATAGCATTTATTGCTACTATAAATAACACCCCTTTTCCCCATTTGTAGGGCAGACTCAATACGCTCAATACATCTCAGCAATACATATTCTCTCTCTTACTTTTGCTCTGACTTCTCTCTACTCTCTCCCCGCAATAACCCCTCGGATAAACTACCCCCGAGTACACTTATCCATTACTTTTATAACTTATTAATCATCCAAAAATTCATTCTCTTTTATATCAGACGTAATCATCCGATATGGTCTTGATGCAATAATATCTATATCTTATTACTCTTCTTATCCAATATTGCCTTTTCTTGCATCCTAGCTTTTGACAATATAATGTACAATCTTATAAGTAAATTAATGCTTCAATGTTTATGAATTAGTATAAAATTAATAAGTAGTATATACATGGCTTCTATGATGGGCTCAGGTGGCCTTAATAGGGATGGGCCGGGATGGGCCTTGACGGGTTGGGCTAATGGGCTAGGTCGGGTTTCAAATGCTCTGTCCCATGCCCACCTCTTCAAATAGTAGGTTGGGATGGCACGTGGCCCTTACTGTGAATCCCAATAGAAAACATGAATTCTCCTTGATCCTACTATCCTCGCCAATAACTCCTAAGGAGAGTTTGGTAATTTTTTACTTTCTTTACTCACATAATCCGGAAGGAAGTAGGACACAGAATGTTGATGAACAATGAAGATTTTGAGATGTAAGATTCAGAAATTTCACCCATATTGATATATTATTACGAATAGACTAAACTATGTTAATTTTTTGTTTAGTTAATGCCTTCATTCCATCACTAATTGATCATTCAATCCTTAATTTAATTCCTAGTTTCTATATTTATGCTCATACTCTTTTCTTGGAGTTCTTGTGCAGGGAATGTCATCCACTGTAAACATTGGTGTTTAAGTATTACTTCATTTGTATTTTCTTATTCCTTTACATGTAATTGTTGAATCGTGATTAGTATGAGTAGCACACTAGAGGCTAATTTCTAAACCAAGGCCAGGAATAAACCTCTATGAGTGGCCACTAGGTGTTTGATGAAGTTCTGAACCAATAAATTGTAGTTTTTCCTTTACATTATTGATTGTTTATGACTAGGGTGTACAATATAGAAGTCAAACCTAACGTTGATGTCTTAACTATGAACATAAAGGATAAATATACAAGTATCGAAAAAAGAAATATATCCAGTCATGTATATACGTGTGCGATGTCTTGATCATATTTAACAGAGTTTTTGGTACATGAATGTAAGTCGTAATGGGTCTTACATATAATGAAAATCAGGTTCCCATGACCTTAAACGGAGTTGTGAATATGTTGACGACATCGTACTCATAACTATTGGCTAAGAACTAGTATTAAGTTCTAGTAAACGTTAAATTAGGAGAATCCAAATAGCACATTAATCTTTATCCTTACATTTTAATCCAATAACAAAAGAAATCCGGCCTACAACTTCATTCATTTCTATACATCGTATCTAAATCTCAAACACTATAACATCGAAAGTTTCCTTGTTGATCAACCTAGTATTTACCGATATTTATTACTACAATCGGCATTCATATACTTGAAAATTTAGCCCGTTCAAGCTTTTGGCCCGTTCAAGCTTTTTGCTTTTCACTTGTTCTTGCAATACTTTATTTCATGTGTGTATACTACCATATATTTCTGTATGAATGCATTTGAGAAGTCAAAGTCTTAAACGTGTTGAACCTCTTGATCTTGAAATAGAACGTGTCAAAGTATATGCCACACACCGGAAATCTATAAAAATAATAAAACACTATATAAGACTTTGGGTTACTCAACCTATCAGGTTGACCTTTTATTATGGAACCCAGATCTTAACAGAACGAACATGCAAATACACCGAGAAGGAAAGAAAAGAAACAAAGGTGATGCTAACACTCAATGAGAGGAAGAGGACCATTGTTTCCTCCACCCCGTCTTGTATTGTCCTTACAGAGACGGGTAGCGACTATGAAATGAATAATAGCTACTTCAATATTACAGATCACTTTCATGGCCAATCGGGGGAGAACTCTCTCAACTTCATCACTGAGTTCTACAAATTCATTCAAGTGATGTCTAGAAATTGTTTAACCGAAGACGAACTCAAGCTCATAAGTTATCCCTACACCTTGAAAGGAGCGACAAGAGGGTGATTTCTTCAACTAACAAGGGCAATCCGTACAATGTCGGAAGACATTTACAACGCATTCGTATTTAATTACTACATCCCTTCCATAACACATCTCCATCAAGTTTGACACTTACTACTTCATTTAAGAAATAAAAATGTAAAAAAAATAACTTTAAATACGACAAACTACAAACTGTAAACAAATATTTGAGTATATAACAAAAGTGATGCAAAACACTTTTTCACTAAAAATCCAGTCGTTTAACTCATAAAAAATTAATACTAGTATGTCATTTCAAAATACTAGTATTTCAAATAAGAGACTCATTTCAAAATATCATTTGATAACAATTTTTAGTATTTTAAATGCTTGGATATCTCGTCAAAAAGTGATTTTATGTTATGTCTACTATTTATTCATATAGTTGGTATTATTAAAATTTATTTCCAAAATATATATACTCCCTCCGTCCCAATTTGATGTTCTCGTTGTGGTTTACGATGGTTGACCGACGATAAAGCAAATGAATCCCTATCTGCACTCAAATTATTTTTATCAAATAAAATTTACATATTCAAAAACTAAATTTAAAATTATACAAAGTCGCAAAAGAAAAAAATTAAATTTGATAAAAAATTTGATATATAAAGTAAGAGATCAAGAATGATTTGTGTTGAACAAGTGAATAGGAACTGAAAACATCAAATTGGGACGAAGGTAGTATTATTATTGATTTATGAGCAATAGACAGTGTTCTCAAAGGCGGCATAAGGCGGGGCCTAGGCGCGCCTAGGCGTGAGGCGACGGAGAAACACCTCGCATTGTAGAAAGGCGTGGAAAATGCGGTCAACTCCAAAGTTGACCACCAAAGGCGTGAAAAGACGAAGCCTAGGCGTGAAAAGGCGTGAAAAGGCGTAAGTTTTCCATATGAAATATTTTTTGCAAATAAAAACTGATTAAATTTAAAAATAAAGTACTTTTATAAACATGTTATATATGTAATCTAATATGGAATAGTAAAAAACTACAATGTATCCTTTTGTATTTGCACTTTTTATAATATATTAGGCTCAATCTTGTATAATATATTTTGGACATTTATTTTCTTCTTCATATATTAGTATTAAAATAATAATTATCAATAGAAATCTAAAACGCTTTTTCCCGCCTAGGCTTCAAAGGCTTGAGGCTTGGCCTCGACGCCTTGGCACGTCTCACGCCTTTTAGAACACTGGCAATAGATGGTAAAAAGTATCACTTACATTAATTTTTGGAAAATATAATACTACCTCTGTCCCAATAAAATTGGAACATGAGGAAGATGTGTGGTTATTAAGAAAAGTTGGTTTATGTGGTTGCTATTGAATTAATAAAGAAATAATAAGAAAGATTTAGAACTATATAAACTTTTCCTAGGGTTTATTCATTCACCGGGGGATGTCGAATGAGCCTGGGATTCTTGTAGGTGATATGATAATAGACTGGAAGGGAAGGGATGAACCATCGACTTCCATGAATTGAATGCAACTAGGTTGGATATTCCCTTTGATAAGATAGAAACACCTTTGAATCCGCTAGGGATTTAAAAGGTATATTTATGGCTTTCAAGGTCTGGTGGCGCTAGGGATTCATTTGAGGAGCTATGGTTTTGGATCGGAGCAACTACCATTTTAGATCAAGGACGATTGTGGTGGCTAGGTTTTCAGATCGAAAATAAGTGTGGCGGCTAGAGTATCCTTATAGCGGAGAGTGATGTCGTAGGAATTCAGAGTGGTTCTGGTGAACTAGCGGTCTCAGGGGGTGGTGTAGGGGCTAGGCCAGTGGTTGGGGAAGTGGAGAGGGCGCGGGGAAATGGTTGGAGGAGGTGTGGGGGAAGCGGCTGCCCAACACAGTTACATGGTGGGCCGTGGGGGTAGTGGCGGTGAGAGGGGGTTGGGCAGTAATTGGGAAGTGGTGGGGGTATAGTACCGATGGAGTTGGTTATCGTGGAGATGGTGGTGGATAGGGTAAGTGAAAGTGTACACATCAGTGTGGATAACGAGATCACTCGGACCTGGGCAGGTGGTTTGGTCATTGTAGCGACCTGGTCTGTCAGGCCTTAGACCGCGTCCGTGCCACGTGGATAACTGCCATACAATGTAATAGGAACAACTATAGTTCATTCATATTAAATCATACAAGGCACCCAATAGGTTCAAATGCCACACCGATTAGTAAACACATAAAACGAACATCAATATCATAATCAAACAAAATGCGGAACTAATAATATGTTTAATCATTCACCACAAGTGGCAAACATGAGCACGCAAGCCCCCAAATAATTTATAGAAAAATAATGTCAAAATATCCATGAGCATAATTATAAGTTCAAAATGAAATGTGAAGCACGAACCGCCATATGTAAAGGTGCAGGTAGTAGGACCCTAGCCTTAACCTGAAAATAGTGAGTCCCCAAAAGGGATCAATACTCCACAGAAAGTAGTACTGGTGACAAGCAGACTATATGAGGAATAACTAATGTTTCAGACAATAGACTCAAAACTAGGGGGATACATATACTTATAGGTGTAACTACCGTTGCCTCATCCACAAGATGATACATACGATATATACTTTTAAAATATTCAACTCATAGGCCATTTTCATTTAATAAGTCTATTAGAGAACATGTCTTCACCCAACCTTTCTCATTCTTTTCTCGAATGCCTAGCTCACAAGCTACATCCTACATTCGTATATACTACTGAGTATTTATGATCATTTACCATCCAAATATATTCAACCCCAACTTGGAGTATTTAGGATCAATTATCGTCCAATGGTACTCAACCCCAACTCTGAGTATTTAGGAACATTTACCGTCCAAGAGTATTCTACCCCAACGTGGAGTATTTAGGATCATTTACCATCCAAGGGTACTCTACCTCTACTATTCCTACCATAATCCTAAACCGGATATGGCTAACACATCATACATTTCTCTATGGACTATTCCTAGTCCTATAATCATATATTCCTTAGTGTTCATCATGGACGATTCTCACTCGAATGGTCCACGTTAAACTACTCAAAACTGCCAATTTGAGTATTTGACATTTTTTGACTTGAAGGTCAACGCTCATTTGATCGCCCAAATTAAGTCCAATCTCTATGAAATTTTATACACATATACATCTCAACTTAATCAATTCAAAAATTCCTTTTTGTATCCTTGGAACATCATATATAATAAATGATGACATTTTTAATAACCAACTCGTAGAATATGCTTTTCCACAATAATCATGCTTTAACATGGCATATCACACACTTAGATGTAATTAATCATTTCATAAAATATATTCTTGATTAAATTAGGTAATCTCATGCCTCACTCAAAATTTTATAAAGCATAAAACCGTCTTCTCACCTTAATTGATGGTTATAATCTCAAGAACTTCTAGCCTCCCCGATTGATTTTCCGCGAAACTCCGGAAAAAATTCAGCGATCTACGGAAACTACTCCAGCCAGTTCTCAACTTTTTGAGAAAGTCAACTTCACCTTAAACAAGTCTCTAACAAGGTTTTGTGTCCCAAAGACTCATATTAATAACTATAACTTCTCAAAAGTCACTTTCCAGCGAACCGATCTACTTTGACTTCTATGTCTGTTCTTGGCTACAAACCAACCTTCCAACCCCTTATTTTACACTTTTAAATGTGTAGAACAAGTCTAGGGGTTTATAATATGATTTACATAATCATATGAGAAGATTAAAGAAAGAAATGGGGTTAATCAAGCCCTTACCTTGTTATCCTAGATTTTTCCTTCTTAATCTCCCATTTTCTTTTCTTTTTCCTTCATTCTTCCTCCCTTGCTCTTGGTGCAAATTTGAATGATGAAAATTGTGATTTGAAGACTCTCTCCTTTCCTAGATGGGTCTTGGTTAGAATAAATGGCTAATGGGAGTGATGAGAGTGTATTTTGGCTCTTTCCACAATGATGAGGGGCGAGGCCAAGAGTCCTCTTTGAGTAAACTCTTGTCTCAACCTTCTCCTTAGCACGCCTATCTCCTCAAAAGTAAGCATTTTCACACTCCTCTCATCAATTAAGGGCTAGAGAAAACGTGGGGTGGCCCCCACTCATGTGGGAGGTCATCCCTTTGTACCCCAAAGTGTATTTTCGGTCGCAAAAGTTGTATTTCACGGACCACTAGTACAAAAAAGGCTTTTCACATCGGTCAAAAAAGGCTTTTCACATCGGTCAAACAGCCGATTTGGTTCCAGCACATGTGAAAAGTATTGACTTTTGACATCGGTCAAACAGCCGATGTGAAAATTCTTTCTACTTCGGTCGTTTAGTACCCGATCTAGAAGATAGTCCGAAATGGCGTTTTTAATTATATTTCACATCGGTTATAACCCATGTAGAAAAGAAACCACATCGGTTATTTTACAACTGATGTAGAAAAGCTTCAATTTTTCCCGGAGCATAGGTTTTTCACATCGGTTATAACCCATGTAAAAAAGAAATCACATCGGTTATTTCACAAGTGATGTGAAAAGTTTCATTTTTTCCAGAACATATGTGATTCACATCGGTTATAACCCATGTAGAAAAGCAATCACATCGGTTATTTCACAACTGATGTGAAAAGCTTCAATTTTTTCGGTATTTTTCACAGAAAACAATTTGCAATATGACCCCTGTTTATACTATAATCACATCATTAACAGTATCATCAACTACTATAGCACAATTTTTCACCTGTTCACTTGATCCATCTAAAACAATAACACAAGCTATTTTTCAATTCATCCACAAATGTTAAACAAGTTCAAGTAACAACTTAGTACATAATAATAAGCTAAAATAAAAGAATCATTGCACAAGTCTAGAGTAATAACACATTGTATAAAGTTACAAGTCTCATCATCACTCAAAAACTTAAACAAACACGTTCATCATGTCGTTGATGGATTGCGTCATTTCTAAGAAATATGATGCCCAACGAGTTCGTACTTCATCGATCTCTTCTGATGAGAATGGTTCCAGATTGACGAATCGCTACAAATTAAATAAGAAGGTTATTAAAAAACATTACATGTGGAGCAAAGCTATTGAATGTAAATAAAATAATAACGTACCTCATCCCACATTTCAAGAATTACCGCCAAAACAATATTCAACATATGCAACATCACATAATAACCACATTCATAACTCCCAACTTGCATCCGAGACTACAAATTAGAACAACATAATTACTAATCACAAATTATGGTATTCGACTTGATGCTACACAAATGAAAGTAAAAATAACATACAAAGTAAAGTAGTAAGTATTTACCATAGGAATAATCCATTTCACTCTTCCCTTTCTTGAGTTGAGCCTACGGCTTGCCTCCATTGCACTATGTAATTTATAATATTAAATATATATATATATATAATAATAATAAATTATTTATGTAATTATGATATACAATATATATTCAAAAATTAAATAAAACAGAATGTACAAAATACTTACGCATCACTGATATTTTTGAATTGTCTATTTGGCTTATTCCCCAAAGAACACAAGAAGACAATGGTGTTTTGGATAGGAGAGAGAATAAAGAGCTGCCAATGATTCCTGTATACATAAAAAAGGATAAAAGACAAACAATAATTTTAAAAAAATAATACATAAAAAGATGCCAGATTGACCTGCTGGCCGAGTTGTAAAAGGGCAGAAACATGGTTTGGATTCCATGCAGGAGGATACTGCCCGCAGGGTGGTCGAAGTTTGCTGCCCGTACCCATTTGGTCAGGTGTAAAACCTGTTCATTTAGTAATGAGAGTTTCAGGCAAACCACAAATTTCAAAAGAAAATATTACATTTTAATCAGGTCCAGAAATCCATTTAAAGAAATTGCTCTAAGTAGGATTAAAAATAATGTGTTTCCTTGATATCTTCAAATCACGCTAAGATCATTTTTTATTCTTGATAATGCTGCAGGAAATATGATTTTTAGGATGCCCTACTTTTATTTTATTTAGAAACAAAAAAGCAAAGTACTTGTACTTAGATTCAGGGAAAATGACTTGTTTTTACGCTGGATTGTGTTGGTTTTAAAATTATGGACAAAAACATTACAAATACAGCTACCATTAGTCAACTAGAAATGACCAATAAACGTAGTTACCAAGGCCACTGCATTGATATCATTTTTGTATGATGGAAATTTAATTAGTAATAACTAATAAGTAGAAAGATTCAGAAAAACTCGGTCTAGCAAAATACCATATATTTAAAAATTCAGATCAAACTTATCAGTCAAAGAGAACACTTCTATAGTAGCTCCACCTTAATAATTGTTCAAATTAAATGCCCCACAAATTGTTTAAATTCCCCACTAAATACATAAATGTAAAAACTTCGGTACTCTTGGGAGCTAAGTGTACATTTTGTTAAGCTCGAAACTCAAGTGTGACTTTTCTCTTAGGAGATTTTTTTAAAAAATAGAGTTTGACTAGGAAAATGCTTTCCTAGGGAACAACCAAACGTGTTCTTAACTTTTTCTCATCAGCATCATATTAGTTAGGCTTTCAAGAAATTCAGAAAAATAATTAACTAGAACACTCAGTTTTTTTTGCAGACACTATAAAAGGTTAGAATCACAAACAAGAAAAAGCATAAATGAACTTCCAAGCATAACTTCATAACATCAACCATTTTCAGCAATACGTGTTCTAAATAGGTGCCATGGGTGTGCTTTAATTAGCTTTAAACGGTGTAAAATTCATCAATTTGATAGCTTACCCAAGAAACACAAACGGTTTTCTAGTAAAATTGGAAAAAGATCCAGAATCAGCATCATGTGATGTTGAGAAAATACATGTGATGTTCGAGTGTTACAGACTGATACAAGTTCCTGGGAAAAGTCCAGAATGGGAATGTTCATTAACTACTGCAGTCTACTTCCACAACCCAGAGAAAGCTGACCTCTACAAGCTCAGCCTTTACGTTACCCAATATACAGAGTACTATACAGCAGTGTTCGAATACCAACCGAGAAACAGAGAAGAGCAAAGGTAAAGCTACAGACCAGTTCGCAGAAGAAGGTAAACGATTTAAGAGTTTGGGAGTTACCGTAAATTGCTGAAGAGGATGACTCGCCCGCTGCTCGAACGCCGTCCGCCTTTCGCTGGAACACCGTCTGCCATCTGACGTCCGCTTGAACGCCAGCCGCGGTCTTCCGTCTTCGGTCTCTCTGTCTTGCTCTAGGTCTGAAATCGCTCTATGTAACTCGGAACTGCTCTTCCGTCGTCTTCGGTCTCTCTGTCTTGCTTTAGTTGTAAAATCGCTTTAGGTCTGAAATAAGATCCGATGTTTTTATTTTTTTCTTCTTCCGCATTGGTTTTAACCTATCTAAAATAAAGTTTCGTTAATTATGAAAACTACCCCGTTTTTCTTTTCACATCGGTTCCAAACATAACCGATTTAGAATATTTTCTAAAATTTTAAAAAGTACCCCGATTTGGATTTTAACATGGGTTATAACACCAACCCATCTAAAAAACTTTATACAAATTATAAAAAAAGACCCCATGTTAGTATTCTATATGGGTTTTAAAGTAACACATGTAGATAAGGTGATGTAAAAAGGCTTTTTTGCACTAGTGGACTGTTTTAATTAAATTACTCCATCCCTCCCGAAAACAAGTTCCACCTTTCCTTTTCGGGTTGTACCAAAATTAAGTTCCACCTTTGTAAGATCCCCCATTGCTACCCCTCAGAAATCCTTCTATTGTTACCCCTTTGACAAAGCCCTTCATATGTGAAACCCATATATCGCTACTTAGATCTATCCTATATCGCATGGATCCATTTCATCGCTTCCCTTCTGCATGGATCCATTTCATCCTATATCGTCTCCAACTTTACATGGAATTGATGAAACTTCATCTCCAAACCCAGACCTGAAAGTTTCGTCCCCTTTTAAGAAGCTCATAGCCCAGTTCCTCAGAAGCTATACGTAGTGCGTTGCGGAAGTTTGGTTTCGTCTGAAACTGATCTGAACTGGTGGATCCGGAAGAAATATGGTTCTATTCTTTTTTCTGATACCTATGATGGATTAGACGGTTTGGAAGAAGAAGAAGGCGAAGAGGTCATTTTGGCAGCGGTGGTGGGTGGACCATCGAACGACCAAGATGAAGGCAGCATGGGGCCTGAAATGGAGGATGGCAGCAATGATGGGGAAGAAGAGGAATGCAGGAAGGGGCTGGAAGCAGATGACGACAACGAAGGAAAAGGGTAGTAATCATCTTAAACCCCTTTTCATTTTATTGTATTACTTTTGTGTGTTATGTATGATGTCTGATACTTCGTACTATGTGTGATGTGTACATATGTATTGTAATGCGAAATGTGTGGTGATGATGTGGTGAACCCCATTTCTAACTGATGATCATAGATTTATAGGGACCTTATTGTGTTGCTTTCTGTTTGACATGAACATGTTTAATAGTGTGTGTACATTCCAAGTTGCATTTGACTTGCATACATTACCGAACACCATTTTCTTACATTTTGGGCTTAAAATTAAACTGGTGTACACTATGTTTAATAGTGTACTGTCTGCCAACTACAAGTGCATTAAAAATGTGCACTATTAAAGTACTACCAAAAATATGCACACTATTACAAAAACTTAACTGACTTCAGTGCAATTTAATAGTTCAAGTGTGAAGATGTGGTACATCTTCAAACATGAACTCATCCTCTTCCATTGTTAACTATCTTGTGGTAGTTGCCACATGTGCCATTGCTGTCTCATACAGTTGTGGAGATATTTGCACATTGTTTGGTAACAGCCCCTGCCTTTGTAATATGTCCTTACCAATGTGTTTCAATTGGAAATTGTTTCCATCATTATGTGTAAGCATATGTTCCATTACACACTGATAGCTTAAGAAACCATGTTGAGTGTTGTTGGTGTAAAATCATGAAATGATGTTGTGACTGCATGTATTAAGTCAGTGATGGTTTGGGGGGCTTTCTAATCTTTAATGGCATCTATTGCCCTAAAACCCACTAAATTTAGGACATTAAGGTTTGGACTATTAGGTGGTTGTGATAAACCCAGAATTTAACAAACAACAAACATAAGCAGTGATAAAGAAGCAGATAGAAAGAAATCGAGAAGATTAAAACAAAATCTGGTATACCGTATGAACTGTTTGCTGCTCTCCCTGGAGAAGGAGAGCAGCGGCAACCCTAATTTCTCTCTATCTCGCCTCTTCGTACTCTCAGCCTCTTTCGATCAGTTAGGGTTCTCGTAAGTTAGCCTCCTTTTATAGGAGAAGTTAGCTAACTTACGGGTTACAAGGAAGCCCACGGGCCGATACACATTTGTGGCCCGTATTACACGTTTAATTAATAACTACACAAATACAATGATAACTAACTAGATTGAACACCATATAATATTTCCAACAATCTCCCCCTTGGTGATCAATCGTGTTGAATCAGCATTGCAGCGCAGATATCTTTGTCTTTACTGTTATTGAGCTTCCTTTGTCTTTGAACTTGACTTCTGAGGAAGGCTATCTGAAGAAATCCTTGCAATCTCCCCTTTGATGTCTTCTTGACAATTTGATCTTTGATGCCGGGGGTTGAGGGACCTTCTGTATCTTGCATGTAGTCCTTGCCTTCCAGAAGTTGCTCTTGATCAGCTTGGATGAAGTCCGGTGACGCCTCTAGATAGAATATTCTTTGGAGAATAGGAGACGCCCATGGAATTCATCTTCAGGACACGAGTATTTGACCTCTGTCTCCTCCACAATGTAGTCTTTTTGACTATTTGGAATGAATGCATTTGAGGAAAACTTGTCGGTGGCACAACGGAACATAATGATTGTTGATTTGTGAGTGTAGCTGACCATTTGATTTGAGTTGTAGAGATAGCAGAGAAGGTGTTGATTTCTGTGATGGAGGAGTGAAGTGTCCCAAAATGATTTGTTCAGTGTTAACAGCATGTGGACCACTCTCCCCCTCATGACGATCCGATGAATCGGGACGTCATGCTTTTATTCTTTTATTCTGCGGAAATAAAACAGGAAACAAACAGAAAGAGTAAATGATAAAAGCCCCCCGGGGTCGTGTAGACACCCGTTTTCATCACTATAGAGATAAACTCTAAAGCAATGACCTGAAAATGTTGGTGATTCTTATGTTGCAACAGCAGGACTTCCTTCCAATCATTAGTCTACATCTGCAATAGATGAGACCTATGGAAGTTCTCGCGGGTCTTTGAAGACCTGCAACTGACTAAAAAAGTACGTCGGTGTCCTAGAAAATTCAAAACATTTGGGAATGAGGTAACTAGACACGACGTGATCAATGAAAGTTCAGTGGCATGGGGCTGAGGCCACTGTAGTCAGTATTACTTACCTCGGAAGGAGACAGTAATGAGAGATGCGGTTCCCCGTGAACTATGATTAAACACCTGTCTGTTGGGAGACAAGTGAGTGGTCTAGGGTAGGGTTGTGCATGCGCCGTTTGGACAAAATGCAGCGACTTCTACCCGGGATCTGAATAAATTCAGTCCTGAACCTATGGGGACAGTCCAGAGTATTTTAGTGGCTAGGAGCAAGTGTTCAATTCATAGCAGGCAATTGAGGTAGCAGACTCATCATTGATAATTGTTTTTCTTCTCACTTGAGCCTTCTGCTTCCTAATGCTCATAATGTTCACTCACTCACTCGCTCACTTACGCACTTACGCTTGGCTTTGTCCCTAGGGTAGGCTTAGTTGGGTTTACTAAGCCATAGGGACATGTTCTCTCATTACTTTCTTCATTTTCTCTCTGTACTCCCCTTCAACTGGAGTACTCGGTATGTTTTGTCATTGTTAGGCACCGGGGAGGATTACTTTGAACACTCCCCCTAGAATGTTGCATCCGTTGAGAGATTGTTAGTCCCTATTTCTGTAACAGCAATGAATAACGATCTAACAACGAAGATTAAGCGTAAGGATGAACACAGAATGAATCAACGTAAAACCTTCTTTGATAGACCGTGAACTCGTACAACACAAAAGTATGCGCGTAAGGCTATGAAGAATAAGCACGACGTTAACCTATTCCTAAACCTCGGCTCCCTTTTTATAGGCGAGGTTTAGGTTAGGCGTACAAGGCTTTTAGCCTGTTTATATGGGCCTAACACTTGGCCCGATTGCTATCTAATTCATGCACTAATTAAATACAAGGATTAAGTATAAAGCTAATCTATGACCAACTTGATTCACAATTAAATATCTCCTACAATCTCCCCCTTTGTGATCAAGTGCCATTCTCTTATTGCTTCTGAGACTTGAAGTAGCGCTTCCTCATACCAAGTGCATGTTCATATTGCCTCAGCGTATTTCTCTTTTCGAGGCGATCGTCAATGGCCTTTAAAATTGTCTCTACTGTAGAGTGTTCCTTTTGAACATAAGACGATGCCTCTTGAAGATTTTCCTCTAGCTCTGCCTTCATCTTTAGAATCTGTTCTTTGATTATCTTCAGTGTTCCATCACAGTACTTCTCTTTGTGTACCGGTTGACCTTTGTAGCAGCATATGCAGATGACCTCCAGCCTGCTTTCCTTTTAAATGAGTAAGGCCTCTTAGCTTCAGTTCATTCAGCGGCTTGACTCTGTCTGGTCTACGCCAGATATGCTCTCTGATTTCTTCTTGGAAGGGGGCTTTGATGCGAATGTTATCCCATGGTTTCTCTGTCTTGGGAAGTCTTCCCGCTGATTGTCTTACGACCGATTCAAGAGTTTTCTGGGATTCTTTGTAATTCTCCCCTTCCTTGCGTTCATCGTCCTCGAGCCTTATGATATCTTCAGAGCATTTGTTAATTAGCTCTCGTAGCCACCAGTTTCTTTGCATGTCTTCTTGTTCAGCCTCATTCCGAAGATCGTCCCATTCTGTCCATTGTCTCGGCCATTTGTCATATATCACCGCCTCCTCCAGTGCATCATGGATGTCTTTGCCTGGGGAGATGTATGGAACTCTTTGTTGTCTTTGAGGCGGTGATTGTTTCTGAGTAGCACTACCGGGTTCACTAGGATTGCCCGTTGACATCAGCTTAGAACTAGGTTCCAACTGATGGCCTGATGGAGAAGATGTACCAGTGGTAACATCATCAGGACTTCCATCCCCTCCTCGGTTGGTATCTCTTGGAGATACGCCTCGGGATGTTATTTCTAGCTCGACCATGCTAGATAAGTTGGCTGTGGATGGTGTCTGTTGGTTTGTTGAGGTTTCGGGTTGGATGGGCTGTGGAGTTTGGTTTGGTAGGGCAGTTTGCTCAAGTGATCGAGGTCGCTTGTTCTCCCCCTCATGAGGATCCGAATCAACGGGGTCCTCATGGGAACGTTTGCGACCACGAGGACTCTCCTTGCAAGTGCTCTTGGTTTCAGGTGAAGAAAGAAGGGCTTCAAGTATGGCTTGCTGATGAAGAGTAAGCTTGTCTTCAGGGGTGTTAAGGAGATTGTTCAGCAAAGTCGACGCTAGTGTGTCAAAGGATAGTGAGGAGAGATCGATGGAGGGTGTGGTCGGGTGTGGGGAGAATACTGGTTCTGTATCCTGGGTTCCCCGAGAAAGAGAAGGAATGGGAATTTGGTTTATGGATTGGTGGGATAGAGGGGTGGAGGATACGAGTTGTGTATGGGAGATGAACGGTTCAGGTGAAGGTTGGGGTGGGGTTTGTTCAGACCGAACCGCTTGGGTGGTCCTAAATTCCTATGCTAGAGCGGTCATTGCATCTTGCACCCATGGTTTAATGGTGGAATCTAGGAAACGATTGAGTAGAACGTTTACGTCTTCAAAGGTAGGGTGACCAGTTACGGGGGTTGTAACTGTTGACACAGCATCAGTGAAGATTGCTGATGTGTGGCCTGCATTTAATGATGGAATCATTATGGGCGTAGCAGGGCTTCCGACCGTCATAGCTTGCGCTCTGGTTGTTGCGTTCAGGGTGTGTGCACCTGTATGTGCAGTGAATAGTGTAGGTGTCCTAGAAAATGAAGAAAATGTGGGGAATGTGACACCTAGACTCGATGTGTGAGAAGAAGGGGTTTTGACCTCGGGAGATAGGTCAATTGTACGCTCAACTAATTCAGAAGGAACCAGTGAGGGGGTGGAGTCCCGTTCTTTTGAAACAATAGCCTGTTGAGAGGCTATCAAGTGGCTGGGAGAGGGCTGTGCTTGCGCAGTTGAGCCAGATGCTGCGACTTCTACCCGAGAACCGAAAAGATCGGCTCCTGTGCTTAGGGATTCAGCTCGGCTTATCTGGATAAAGGTGTCGCAGCCCGCGAAGATATGCTCGTCTGCCTTATCAATCAGGCTCTTTCTGGCTCGGGGTTGGGGCTTTGCCTTGGCAACCTTGTCATTCTTGACCTTTGCCCTTTTCTCTCGGATGACGACTTCCTCTGAATTCTTAATTGAATGAGCCGCCTCGTCATAATCGTCCTTGGAGCAATTTGTCTCGCTGGGATCGGCTCTCGGTTTAGCTTTTTCTTGGATTGTGAAGACTTGAGGTCTGCCAGCGATTATTGGTGCTGCGTCTTCAGCAGCAATTCTTTTCTTCTTCGGAGATTCGACTGGCAGCTTCCCTTTTCTGATCAAGGCATATGTGGGCTCCACGTCATCACTGTCATTGTCATCGTCGTCATCATCCGAGCCAGATTCCCCGCTCTCCGTGCCCACACTCTCGGAAGCCTCGTCGTCAGTGTTTGTTTGGGCTTCACTTGACGATTCATTGGCTGTTTCCTCAGCGTCTGTTTCGGTGCCCTCAGCCGCCTGACTCGTCTCAAGAGAGTCGTCAGACTTTCCTTCATTGGGCGAACCGGCCACTGGTTTCTGTGGCTTTTGGGCTCTCTTGGGACCCTTACCAACACTCGGCTTTGCCCCTGGGGTAGGTCCAGCTGGGTTTTGCTGAACCATAGGGACAGTTTTCTCTGTGGCTTCCTTATATTGTTGGACTGCTGGATTTGAAGATTTGACCAGCTTGAGCAGAAATCCAGGTATCTTCAGACCAAAGGTAGGATTCTTGTCTGCTTTAAAGTACTGTAGCTTCGGTGCTGTGAAGTGAGGATCCGTACTGCGTTTTGGTATGGAAGCGTGCTCTGTCATGCAGTCGTGTATGATCAGCCCGAGCCATCTTGCGTATGGAATGGTACCTGGCCTATTCTTTTCTTTTGCTTTGACCAGGTCCATTAGCTCTGAGAAGAAGAGCTGTGCCAAGTCATAATTTTTGTTGAAGGCGATCCCATGGAAGACTAGCAGTATTTGCTTGTTGCACTTGTCGAAGCCGGCATGCTTTGGCGCCAAGCATTTATTCACCAGTCCAAATAGATTCTTCCACGAGTGACGGAGATAGGCTTCGTTGAAGTTTGACAGTTGTGGCAGGAGTGAGGTGTAGCCGAGAGATGCCACGTCTTTGAGCAGATCAGGGATGGATGGCAGTGCATCATACGTGTCGTGAACTGGCAGCGCTAGTGTAGATTGTAGTGTTGATGGCGTCAGGATTACACGCATGCCATTCAGTTTAGTCTTGATTTTGGAGCGGTCCTTCGCTGATTCAGTATGCATGTGGCCCCAAAATTGTTGTAGATATATTTCTGGCACTGGTTTGGCGTTGTGAAATGCAGGCCAGAGATAGTGACCTTTCATTATGGCCGGAATGATCGGGTTTTGGCACTTGAAGACGGTGAGGTCTAGCTGGAAGTTGTTGTCCAGCACCTTGATGTTAGTATATATGTCCTAGCGACAATCACTTTTTAGAGATATATGTACTTGATCACATTCAGTTTTATATATTTGATATATACGGTATTACACATTGATGATTAAGTATTTTGATTGTCAATATCTTATTCATAATTGTGTTCCCTTGGACTTATGTTGTCAATAAGTAAGTGGGAGCTTATATGATATCACATAAGGTCCTAAAATAGCCCCAATCAATGATCATCAAGAATGGGATATTGATGATATGCGATAAGATTGGTATGTGGACTGCATCATACTTTTAGAAAGTATAGTTGATCTCACAACTATGAGTTCCTGTAATTCATGATGGTCACATAGATATTTTAGAGAATATTGGCAAACCCACCGAGAAACCATTTGATAAGTTCTATTCATGTGTCTATGGGATTATCGGCGTATAGAGTAGTGTAATAGTCCTCCGACTTGAGGTCAATACGTAGTACATGTGCGGAGTGATGTACTTTGACCATGACCAACGCTTGCACTCCAATCGGGGTAGATACGGCATGTGTTGGGTGCATCACGAAGCACATGGAGTAGTAGTTGAGCCAAGAAAGGATTCATTCCTCATAATAGATTAAGAGAGAACATTCTACTTCTCATATATAGATGGATCATAAAGTCATTGGCCAATGCAAAGATATATTCGTTTTGGATATCGAATATGATCGTAATGGATCATCTAGAAAGATTGAGAGACAGAGACTAAGTTATTGGAATAGACACAATATCATGTTCTAGACTTAGTTGAATGTTCGCTGAATGAAAGGACCGTAATACTATGAGCTCTATATTACAGGGAGTTTGAATAGTCCTCGCAAACGTCCTTATATATTAAGTTTGTCTGGTAAATCGTCTAGGGATTCTACTAAGACCTTAATTTGATTAGTGCTTAATATATAAGGCCCTATGGGTCACACAACTAGTGATTATACCTTCCGATTGAATTGTTAGAAGGAGTTAAATATTATTAATTGGATTAAATGATATTTAATTCATAATGCTGAAAATAAGATGGGTTATTTATTAATTGGATTAATATATTTAATTCATAATGTTGAAGGAGAATTCTATCTGATAGAATTAATTAAGAAAGATAAATTAGATTTATTATACTTAATTTAGATGTATTTATTATTAAGTAAAGTTGGTATTTTCTTTTGTAATTTGGAATTAAAAGGAAAATACAAAATAAAATAATAATAAGAAGAGAAAAAGTAGGGCGGCGTTAGAAGCCATCCCTAATATCTCTCTTGTTATTGTTTTATTTACTTTATTTAGTAATTTAAATAAGATGTAAATTTAATTAAATAAATATGACAATTTTCTTTATAATTTAGAATTATAAGAAAATTAGAATATAAATAAATATGAAGAGAGGAAGGAATGACGTGAGTCATCCTCCCCTCTAATAATTGTTTATATTATTTTATTCATTTAATTAAGTACAATAATTATTGGTCCTAGTTGGACTAGAACTCATTAATTAAGAAGACTTTTATTGTGATTGGTAAACTAGTTTAGAACTAGTATAAATACATCCTCCTCCTTCATAATTATTGACAAGTTTTCAAATTCAGTATTAACAGCTTATTTCCCTGCGAAGAGATTTCCTAGCCTTTCTCTTAGGGAGATCTAACCGTTCTTTCGGAAAGGAGAAATCACGTGGATACCAAAGGTCAAGGATTATCACCGCTAGGCTGGAAGATCTGTAAGTTCTAACTCAAATCTGTTATTATTATCATATTCGTTGTTTTGTCATTATCAGGAAAGATCTGTTTGGGAAAATTTTAAACTTCCGCTGCCGTACTTTCGAGGTACGTTACATCAATTTCCTAACAGTGATATCAGAGATAAACTGATTCTAATGATATTACACGAATTGTTGTTGATATTTTCACGGATGATAATAGTGTTTTTCCAGAAATTGTATTCTGCCGTAAATTGATTAGATCTGTTAGAAAACAAATTGATAACTGTCTGTGCGCCAGATTTGTTATTTAATTGATTTTAGAAATTGGAATTATAATCTAAATTCCAAAAGATCCCCTAGCAACACAGATAAAGGAATACGATTTTCTTTTCACTTTCGATCTGCATGCTATCATCAATTGTGATTCGTTTTTGAAGAACGGAGGATAAATTGGCACTTTCAAAATCTGGAGTTTTTCTCAGTTTCTTTTTGTTAAATTAGATTAACACTAAAGTCTTGTTACAAATTATTATTATTTTTAGAAATCTCATGATAATTTGAATGCCTGCTTCGAATTCACTAAAATAATAACTAAATTGGATTTAACTTGAAAACCTGTTTGTTATTTCCTAGAATTCTAAAGTAGTTTTGTTTGGTTTCTGACTCACACTCGAACGGAAATTACTATTGTTAGAATTTGGAGATCGTATAACATTTCAATTAAAATATCCTTTACTTAATTAGATTAATTTGACGGATTATTATTGTTTTAAGCATGCTTATGTTTTACTATTGTATATGTTTATAAATTAGATTTATATTGCATGCTTTAATTTATATGTTTGAGTTAGATCTCATTAACATATTATTTGATAATATGTTATTAGCATCTTGATTAAGTTTATTTAATATCCCGCTAAACGTTCCCCATAAATTAAAATTTAAGTTTTATCTGGGATAATGACATCACCCATCATAATTAAATTAGTAGAAATATTTTTTCGTTGAAGAATATTTCACCCAAGTGTTTATTCCATTCGACAAAATATAGAACTAATTTATAGGTACAATTGTTTGTGATCGTGTGATGGTTTTGACTTACCTAAATTAGCTCGAGTCGCCCAAACGTCAGTGTTAATTTAGGGATGTCGATCAATTAAAAATTGATCAACCAAGAATTGCTTGGACGCAATTGGTCTAGGGACCTACCCATTATATTATTGCAGTGATCAGCCCAAGCTGGGACTATAATAGTATGAATGTGGATCTTGGCCACTATGATTGTGAAAACAATCCATATTCTTTTCATTGGGGTCAAAGAGCATGTAAAAATAGTGGGAGCTAAATAATTAAAAGTCCATATTATTTAGTTAACTAGAAGTGATCATAGGAATTAATATATGATTTTAATTTCGTTCTATTTGAACTTCTTTAGGCTTTTAGGTATGTCGAATTTATCATTGAGAAGTATCCTGGATACATGCAAGCTTACTGGACCAAACTTTCTTGACTGGGAAAGAAATGTGCGTTTAGTTCTTAGACAAGAAAATATTGAGTATGTGTTAGACACACCGGTACCCAAGATTCCTGATGCCAACTCTCCTGAGTTTGTCACGTTTGACCTGACTGCTCGAGAGAAACACGTCACTGATGCTAAAACTGTGCAATGTGTTATGTTGGCTGCAATGTCTATGGAGTTGCAAAGGCAACACGATAGGATGAGCGCCTTCGAGATGCTTGAACACTTGAAAAGTCTGTTTGATTCAGAAAGTCAGACTCTAGAGTATGAACTTCTGACAGACATTTTCAAGTGTAGGCTTCAAGAGGGTGGCAACGTGTCTGAGCACGTCCTCAAAATGATTGGCTTAATTGAAAGAGTTGCTACCACCGGAATTAAGTTTGAGGATCGTGTCTCAGCTGCTATCATCCTATATTCGTTTCCGAGTTCATTTACTAACTTCATTGTGAATTATAATTTGGACAAAACGAAAGCGACCATGCCTGAACTCCATAACATGCTCAAGTCTTATGAAGCCTCAACCTCTAAAGGAAAGACTGTTCTTATGGTAAGCTCTAATGCTAAGTCTCGTTCTAAGAACAAGAATAAGCAAAAGAAGAAAGGTAAGGTTGGACCTACTCCTACAGCTCTGAAGCCTAAAGGTGGAGGTCATATGAAGCCAAAGGTTGCAAAGGATGTTTGCCTCTACTGCAAAGAGAAGGGGCATTGGAAGAGAGATTGTGAGCTGTATAAGGCTAATCTAGCCAAAGCACCGGGTGCTTCAAGCTCAGGTATTTTTATCATTAAATAAATATGTCTATAACTAACTCTCATTGTTAAAGTATTAGATACAACTTATGGCTTACACATTTGTAAAAATGTGCAGAAGCCTGAGAAGCAGTGTAGCAGTTGGACTGGGTAAAATTGACCTACGCGTGAAGGCTGGAGCAAAAGTTGCTGCTGAACGTGATAGGATCTTATAGTTTAGATTTGCCCAGTGGTTTTAGATTAGAATTAAATAATTGTTATTTTATTTCTTCTATTACCAAGAAGATTATTTCCATTCATATGTTAGACATTAAAGGATTTCTATTTCCATTTTGCTAATAATAACTGTTATTTTCATAAAATGGTGTTGTTGTGGAAATGCTTTTCTTATGAATGGTTAATTATCAATCGACATATTAGATATTAAATGAATAAAATAAAAGGATCTCGATTAAGTAATCAGAAAAATTACTACCTATCTATGACGTTGCAAACTTGGTCAAATTAATGAAACAAGAATAGCAACGTTAAACAAATTAGATTATTTAACACCATTTACTTTTGAGTCATATGGAAATTGTGAATCTTGTCTTTCAAGTAACTTGACTAATAAACCTTTTCTAGGAAAAAGGATAGCAAGCCAAAGAGTACCTAAGTAAAGTTTCTGATTTATTTAAAAGGTTAAAGAATTCGGTCATAATGAACTCCTCCAGAACACCTTAGAAGTCTGGCGTTTCTGCAAGGAGAAATAGGGCTTTGTTAGACATGGCTAGATCCATTATGAATTCATTCTCTTCCAAACATTCTTTTGAGGGTACACGCTATAAATCTCAACATGCATTCTGAATAGTTTGATTAGTGCAAAACGTACTATATGAGTTATAGTACAATAAAAGACAATTTCTTCACATGTTAAATATGGGTTGCCCTACATATGTAAAGAAATGTGGACTAATTAAATTGAAAGGTGAAGTAACATAGAAAATGAAGATTCGTTAGATGGTCTGACGAAGGATTCAGTGGGAGAATTAAGTTGAAGAATGTCTCTAGGAGGATATCCTTCAGCTAGTGGGAGTAATATAGGAAGCGCTTCGCACCAGCAAGTAATTCTTATGAAGAAAGTAATAGCATGGTTGTCATTCCTTCTGCACCCACTTCTCTTTCTCTGGAAACACTTTAAGGTGTAGCACCAGAAAACCCTCTAAGCATTGGATAGTCCAATAAAAGAGAACCTCTTCACGATCAGAATGAACAGCCTGAACAAAACGCAAAACATTCAACTCTGCGGGTCTACTAGGATTCATCATGAACTAAATAGGTTAGGCATCCTCATGGATGATCATGATGATGTTGAAATTCCTGACAAGGATGAACCTAAGACTTACACTGAAGCAATATTAGATATTGATTCAGAGAGGTGGCGAGAGGCCATGAAATCTGAAATGGACTCGATGTATATCAATCAAGTATGGAACTTGGTTGACTTGCGTGTTGGGGTTAGACCCATTGGATGAAAATGGGTTTTCAAGAAGAAAATTGATGCCGAAGGCAAGGTGCAAACATACAAAGCTAGGCTAGTGGCTAAAGGTTATAGTCAAAGAGAGGGAATTGACTATAGTGACACCTATTGGCCAGTTGCAAAACTCAAGTCCATTCGAATTTTGCTTGCGATAGCAGCATACTATGATTATGAGATTTGGCAAATGAATGTCAAAACTGCTTTCCTTAATGGAAACCTCAAGGAGGAGGTGTACGTGGTACAACCTGAAGGTTTTATATCCAAGTCAAATCCCAAATCAGTATGTAAATCGGAGAAATCCATATATGGGCTAGAACAAGCATCTAGGAGTTGAAATATTAATTTTGATGAAAAAGTCAAACCGTTTGACCTCATCAAATGAAATGAAGGTGCTTGCGTGTTTAGAGTGCGCAACAAGGATAGCATGGTCTTTAAAATCATATATGTTGATCATAGAGAATGATATCCCCTCATTGAAGTCCGTGAAAGAATGGTCACCCAAAATCTTCATGAATATCTTTTGTCTATGGTAGACAGAAAGAACTAGTAGAACTTAACTATTCTAGCACTAGTTTCATGTATGATGACAAAGACTATGAGTCACAGTCAGTATATGTTTTTAGTCTCAATGTAATAGTAATGCTAGTAAATTCGACAACTAGAGCCTAGTAAATTGTTGCATTTGATGCAACATAGGTAAGCGTTTAGATACGTTAGTTCTTTAAAGAAATATGGGTAGTTCCTAGCGACAGTTATCCAATAATTGTTATTGTGACTGTACCGGTGCATTTGCACATGTTAAGGAACTAAGATGCAAAGTAAGGAACTAGAAAATACCAGTATGCTATCATGTTTTGATAACAAATAGCAAGATGGGAAGTTGTAATAGAATGCCTTCCCGTAGAGGACAATTTGGCTGGCCCTTTCACCAAACCTTTGAGATGTGAGAAACACACTAGACTTTTGAGAGTCTAGGTGTTAGACACATCGGTGATTGGCACTAGGCCAAGTGGGAGATTGTTAGTATATATGTCCTAGCGACAATCACTTTTTAGAGATATATGTACTTGATCACATTCAGTTTTATATATTTGATATATACGGTATTACACATTGATGATTAAGTATTTTGATTGTCAATATCTTATTCATAATTGTGTTCCTTTGGACTTATGTTGTCAATAAGTAAGTGGGAGCTTATATGATATCACATAAGGTCCTAAAATAGCCCCAATCAATGATCATCAAGAATGGGATATTGATGATATGCGATAAGATTGGTATGTGGACTGCATCATACTTTTAGAAAGTATGGTTGATCTCACAACTATGAGTTCCTGTAATTCATGATGGTCACATAGATATTTTAGAGAATATTGGCAAACCCACCGAGAAACCATTTGATAAGTTCTATTCATGTGTCTATGGGATTATCGGCGTATAGAGTAGTGTAATAGTCCTCCGACTTGAGGTCAATACGTAGTACATGTGCGGAGTGATGTACTTTGACCATGACCAACGCTTGCACTCCAATCGGGGTAGATACGGCATGTGTTGGGTGCATCACGAAGCACATGGAGTAGTAGTTGAGCCAAGAAAGGATTCATTCCTCATAATAGATTAAGAGAGAACATTCTACTTCTCATATATAGATGGATCATAAAGTCATTGGCCAATGCAAAGATATATTCGTTTTGGATATCGAATATGATCGTAATGGATCATCTAGAAAGATTGAGAGACAGAGACTAAGTTATTGGAATAGACACAATATCATGTTCTAGACTTAGTTGAATGTTCGCTGAATGAAAGGACCGTAATACTATGAGCTCTATATTACAGGGAGTTTGAATAGTCCTCGCAAACGTCCTTATATATTAAGTTTGTCTGGTAAATCGTCTAGGGATTCTACTAAGACCTTAATTTGATTAGTGCTTAATATATAAGGCCCTATGGGTCACACAACTAGTGATTATACCTTCCGATTGAATTGTTAGAAGGAGTTAAATATTATTAATTGGATTAAATGATATTTAATTCATAATGCTGAAAATAAGATGGGTTATTTATTAATTGGATTAATATATTTAATTCATAATGTTGAAGGAGAATTCTATCTGATAGAATTAATTAAGAAAGATAAATTAGATTTATTATACTTAATTTAGATGTATTTATTATTAAGTAAAGTTGGTATTTTCTTTTGTAATTTGGAATTAAAAGGAAAATACAAAATAAAATAATAATAAGAAGAGAAGAAGTAGGGCGGCGTTAGAAGCCATCCCTAATATCTCTCTTGTTATTGTTTTATTTACTTTATTTAGTAATTTAAATAAGATGTAAATTTAATTAAATAAATATGACAATTTTCTTTATAATTTAGAATTATAAGAAAATTAGAATATAAATAAATATGAAGAGAGGAAGGAATGACGTGAGTCATCCTCCCCTCTAATAATTGTTTATATTATTTTATTCATTTAATTAAGTACAATAATTATTGGTCCTAGTTGGACTAGAACTCATTAATTAAGAAGACTTTCATTGTGATTGGTAAACTAGTTTAGAACTAGTATAAATACATCCTCCTCCTTCATAATTATTGACAAGTTTTCAAATTCAGTATTAACAGCTTATTTCCCTGCGAAGAGATTTCCTAGCCTTTCTCTTAGGGAGATCTAACCGTTCTTTCGGAAAGGAGAAATCACGTGGATACCAAAGGTCAAGGATTATCACCGCTAGGCTGGAAGATCTGTAAGTTCTAACTCAAATCTGTTATTATTATCATATTCGTTGTTTTGTCATTATCAGGAAAGATCTGTTTGGGAAAATTTTAAACTTCCGCTGCCGTACTTTCGAGGTACGTTACATCAATTTCCTAACAGTGATATCAGAGACAAACTGATTCTAATGATATTACACGAATTGTTGTTGATATTTTCACGGATGATAATAGTGTTTTTCCAGAAATTGTATTCTGCCGTAAATTGATTAGATCTGTTAGAAAACAAATTGATAACTGTCTGTGCGCCAGATTTGTTATTTAATTGATTTTAGAAATTGGAATTATAATCTAAATTCCAAAAGATCCCCTAGCAACACAGATAAAGGAATACGATTTTCTTTTCACTTTCGATCTGCATGCTATCATCAATTGTGATTCGTTTTTGAAGAACGGAGGATAAATTGGCACTTTCAACACACTATTTTTGTTCTTTTTTATTTTTCACCCACTCAACACATGCAACGCACACACACTGTTTTTGTTATTTTTCTGGTTTTCTCCCCCTCAACACATGCAACGCACACACACTATTTACAGATCACACTCACACACACTTTTACAAGTCCCACACACACACTTTGCAGATCAGTGGAGACAAAACTTAAACAGGCTCGAGGTTCAACATGCCCAACTTGGAGACCAGGAACGGGAATCTTTTTTCATCCAATGCCTTAGTGAAAAAGTCAGCCAGTTGAAGCTCTGAGCTTACAAAATACATATCTATATCTCCTTTCTCCACGTGATCCTTGATAAAATGATAGCGCAGATCAATGTGTTTGGTGCGGGAGTGGTGAACTGGATTGCTTGTGATGGCGATGGCGCTTTGAGAGTCACTGTAGATCGGGATGTGGCGGAATGTGTAACCGTATTCCTGTAGCTGAGTCTTCATCCATAATATTTGTGAACAACAACTAGCAGCCGCGACGTATTCAGCCTCAGCTGTAGATGTTGACACACATTTTTGCTTTTTGGAAGACCAGCATACTAGCTTCTCTCCTAAGAATTGGACGGCTCCCGATGTACTTTTGCGGTCCATCTGGCAACCAGCAAAGTCAGCATCCGAGTATCCGACTAGATCGAAGCCTGAATGCTTGGGATACCAAAGGCCTAGATTCACTGTGCCTTTGAGGTATCTTAAAATTCGTCGTACAGCTGTCAGATGGGATTTCTTCGGATTTGCTTGAAAGCGAGCACATAAGCATGTGGAGAAGACAATGTCAGGCCTACTTGACGTGAGATATAGCAAAGATCCAATGATGGCCCTGTAGTTTGTAGCATCAACTGGCTTCCCGGAGGGGTCTGAGTCCAGTTTGTTGTTTGGGGACATGGGGGTCGTCATGGAAGATTTGCCTTCTATGTTGAATCTCTTTAGCATATCCAGAATGTATTTGGACTGATTTATGAAAATGCCATCAGAGAGTTGTCTTACTTGCAGGCCTAAGAAGAAGTTAAGTTCGCCCATCATGCTCATCTCGAATTTGGTTTTCATCAGTTTCTCAAAGTGTTGGCGCATGCGCGGATTTGAAGAAGCAAAGATGATGTCATCAACATAGATCTGAATCAGAATGATGTCAGACTTCTGTCGCTTGATAAACAGAGTAGTATCAATCTTTCCTTTTGAGAAACCTGAATCGATCAAAAATTCAGTCAAGGCATCGTACCAAGCTCTGGGTGCCTGTTTCAACCCATAGAGAGCTTTCTTGAGCTTGTAGACATGATCTGGGAATTTTGGATCTACAAATCCTTCAGGTTGAGCTACATAGACTTCTTCTTCTAAAGTCCCATTCAGAAAAGCTATTTTCATGTCCATCTGAAAGACGGTGAAGTTTTTGTGCGCCGCGTATGCAAGAAAGAGGCGGATTGCTTCAATTCTAGCTACGGGCGCAAACGTTTCATCGTAGTCTATGCCCTCCTGTGTATTATATCCCTTTGCGACCAGCCTTGCCTTGTTTCTTACGACTGTGCCTTCTTCATCTCTTTTATTTTTGAATACCCACTTCGTGCCAATGATTGTCTTTCTCTGAGGCCTGGGTACCAGTGACCATACATCCAGTTTGTCAAACTGATTGAGTTCATCTTGCATTGCAATCACTCAATCTGGATCAAGTAGAGCATCAGAGACTTTTGATGGTTCTGACTGGCTTAAGAAGCATGCGAAGTGGCATTCATTCATCGTTGCTGATCTTGTTCGCACATCTTGACTCGGATCACCTATTATCTGTTCAAAAGGATGTGCTCTCGTCCACTTCCTCTCATGAGCTAGAGGAGTTGGAGTAATTATTGGTTGATCTGAGTCCTGATATGAGGTTGAAGGCTCTGGGGCAGCTGTGGTGTGTAGTGGAGATGATTCTGGACTTGTAGCAAAGCCGTGATCATCCACACCTCTGGGATTGGTTTGAGGGGTTGAGGGTATGGATGGTACATCGTCTGGTCCTGTGAGGAGCGGAATCTCTGCTGTTGGAGTTGATGTTGACTCTGGAGTGCATGCAGGAGGTGGAGGTTGTGAGTTCTCGTAGAAGTTTCTGAAGAGAGAGTCGAGAATCACATCGTCGTGTTCGGTGTTTGGTTCAGCTTTATCAGAAGCTACTGGTACAGCAGTTGATGGATCAGTCTGGAGATGTTCGATCGCAAAGTCTGCCATTTCATAGAATGTAACATTTACACTCTCGATGACAGTGCGCTTGTCTCTGAGATAGACTCTGTAAGCTTTGGATTGCAGTGAGTAGCCAATAAACACGCCTTCTCTGGCTTTGGGATCCAGCTTACTTCTCTCTGTCCGATCATTGAGTATGAAGCACTTGCAGCCAAAAACCTTGAAGAAAGAGATGTCAGGAGTTTTGTTGAATAGGATTTCATATGGAGTCTTGTCAAAACGTTTATGGATGGATGTTCTGTTCTGAGTGAAACACGCAGTATTGATTGCCTCTGCCCACATGAAGTGAGGCAGTCTGGATTGGATTAACATGGTGCGTGCTGCTTCAACAAGGGTTCTGTTCTTTCTCTCAACAACTCCGTTCTGTTGGGGAGTTTTAGTTGCTGCAAATTGCTGAGTGATACCGAGTGATTCATAGAACTCAGTTAGAGTTTGATTTTTGAACTCGGTACCATTGTCAGTTCTAACGATTCGAACATTGTGCTGTAGCAGTTTCTGGATTGTTCTGATAAAGGTCATAATGTTTTCTGCAGCCTCGTCTTTTGAACGAAGAAACTTTGTCCATGTATACCTAAAGAAATCATCAACGATCACCAGAGTGTATTTGTGACCGTTGATGCTTTGGACTCTCATAGGTCCACACAGATCCATGTGAATTAGCTGCAACTGTTGTGTAGATGATGGTTCGGTTTTTGACTTGTGGGAGCTTCGCGTCATTTTGCCCATTTTGCAGGCACTACAATGATTTTCAGCGGATAACTTTAGCAGAGGAAGCCCCTTGACAAGTTTCTTGGAGGACAAAGTTGATAGATGTTTGAAGTTCAGATGGGAGAGACGTCTGTGCCATAGGTTGTTCTGTTCAGTTGAAGCTTTGGACAGCAGACAGATGGAAGTGGTGGATTGGACGCTTTTCAGATCAATAGTGTACAGATTTGATGTTCTGTAACACGTTAATAATGTATTCCCTGTGCTGTCAAGAACACAGCATTGTTTTGCAAAGAACCTCACTTCCATCCCGCTGTCACAGAATTGTCCAATGCTCGGTAAGTTGTGTTTGAGCCCTTTGACAAATGAAACATCTTTTATTGTGACACTGGCACAGACGACGTCCCCATACCCAAGGATAGGAGATGAGGCGTCATTCCCGAATCTGACATTGCCTCCGTAGCAGTTGGTGTAGTTGCTCAAAAGGTGCTTTATTCCGGTCATGTGGGTTGAGCATCCTGAGTCTAAGTGCCACACATGACCGTCCTGCAAAACAATCAAACAGGTTTAGGTACCCAACTTGGAGTGGGTCCTTCCTTATTATCAAGAAACACCTTTTTAAATCTTGCTTTGAGCTGTGATCCAAGGTCAGCAGCTCTTTCCACAAAGGATCTATCTTTTGTGGGCTTTCCAATAGCCAGATCTGCTTTTGCAGTGTGTCTGGTTTTTGGAGTCCACTTAGCAGTTTCCATTTTAGTTCTGGTGGGTCTGAATTTGGGGACCCACCTTTCAGTTTCAGTTTTGATGGGTCTTCGATTGGGGACCCATCTTTCAGTTTCAGTTTTGATGGGTCTTCGTTTGGGGACCCACCTATCTGTTTCAGTTTTGGTAGGTCTCATCTTGGGGACCCACCTTTCAGCTTCAGTTTTGGTGGGTCTTATCTTGGGGACCCACCTTTCCGTTTTAGGTTTAGGAGGAGAGTAGACAGGTGCTTTGTGATTGAACGGTTGTTTCTTAAGTTTGGTTTTGAAAATCTCCTCTTTAGAAAGCCGATTAAGATGTTTCCTAGAATGAACTCTAAGGGCATATTTCATATCAGGAATACAAAACGTTCCCTTAGAAGTTCCTTTCTTGGTTTCTTTTTCAGGTTTGAGCTTTCTGAGCGGCTTTGATTTAACAACATTCACATCACATTCATAATTATGGGGATCTGGAACAGAATAACCATAAGCAACACTTGTATTATAAATAGAACGTTGTCTAGAAGATGTCTGAGAAATATTCAGCTTGAGACTCAAGACTGAATTACTAGAAGTTTGTTTTGTAGAGACAGAATTACAATTAACTTTGGAGTAAGAAATAGAACTAGATCTAGGACTGGCATTATTCTCAAAAACTTTCTTTTTGCCTTCTGCGATTTCCTTCCTCTTTTTCCTCCACTCATTCTTCTCTTCTCCTTCCTTCTTCACTTCATTTCCTGTAAACAAAGGAGAAGAGAAATGAGTGGACGAACCTTTTAAAGCATTGTTTTTCTCATGTGAGGTGTGTGAGCTGTCAGGCTTAGTCGTAGAAGGGTCTGTTTTAGCATGATACTGCTCACTCAAATCATTGAACTTTTGAAGAAGTTCCTGCCAGTTGCGCTCAAAACCTTTCTTTTCAGTTTCAAATCTCTCTATCTCGTTATCAAGAGTTTTCTGTAGGTTTTTGAGCTTTTGAGCCATGGGAAATATACACGGTTCCTCACCAGTTTTAGCAATACCTACTCTTGGGGGAGGGTCTAGAGGGTGTCCTATGTGAGGAATATCTTTAGCATAAGGGTCAAGGCATTCACTAAAGCAGGAAGTAGGTTTTTCTTGTGAAAGTTGTTTTTCATTTACAGAGGGATAATCACAAGAAATCGCAGATTTTGGATTCTTTCTCTTTTCTTCTTCTGCTTTAGCGTTTTCTTCATCACTTCGAAAATACATTTTCTCGCCAAACCCTAGTCCCATGTAATCTTTGTTATAGATTTGAAGACAGTTAACTTTCTTTAGATTACGTGGGTTGGTTATACCCAGTCCTGTTTTAGCATTGTAAAATCGGTCATCCTTTTGTTTGATGTTAAGCAGAAAAACTGTTTGTTCTGATTGACCTCTCTTAGCAGCTAGGTCCTCTAGTTCTTTTACTTTATTTAAAAGTGTTCTTATCTTGTTATGCAAAAAATCGCATTCAGCCTTTGTTGTGCTTTTCTCTCGTTCACTATCCTCAAATTTCCTAGTCAATTCAGCTATCTTAAGTTCAAAGCTTTCAAAATCTGAGGACACCTTTTTAACCTGATCTTTTGCAAATTCAAGTTGAACACTTAAGGAAGATTTTTGGTCTAGATTCTGTTTCAGTACCCTGTGATTATTGTCTAGTCTCTCCTTTAGTTCTTTGATTAGATTGTCCTTCTCAAGTAAGGACTGCATTTGATTATTTAAAGGAGTATTTGAGGTACTTACAGAGCTTGTTGAGCACTCACTTTCGGGGATCGCAGCATCACCCTTTCTTTCATCTTCCTCCACTCGTGCCATAAGGGCATAAATGTCTTCCTCCTCCTCCTCAGAAGAAGAATCTTCTGCCCAGTTCTCATTCTCAGCAATCATAGCAGAAGTTTCTTCTTCTTTCTGCACCATCAGCATTTTCTGCTTATTCCACAGCATCTTTTGTTTGTAGAAATTAGCATCTTTCTTCTTTGGGAGGCGGCAGTCTTTGATAACATGTCCAGGCTTACCGCAATTGTAGCATTTGGGGGCTTCTTCTGCTGATGATGCCTTCCTAGAAGATCCTTGATCATGGTTCTTCTGCTTGTAGTTTGAGGAGGAAGTTCTCAGCTTGTTGGAGGAGCTGTTCTTCTTAGCAAATCTTTTGGCAAGCAGTGCCATCTTCTTCTGTAAGTCTGCTAGCTCAGCCTCTAGATCAGATTTGTCATCATTACTATCTTCATCATCTGATTCAACCACCTACTTCTTCTTTTTCTTCTTTAGTGAAGTGGTTGTCCTTCTTGGCTGAGCCTCCATTACAAGAGCTAAGGGGTTTGTGGTGTGATGATCCTCAGCACAGGCAACCTCGTTGACGAATTGCTTCAGATGTTCATAGAGTGTGCAGAGGTCAATTTCGTCCAAATCTATCCGAGATCTGACATCCTTCACTGTCTTTTCCCATGCAGGATGCAGGCTGGATAAAAATCTAATATTAAGTTCCAGATTGGACCTGAATACTTTGATTTTTCTGAGTTCATTTACCAGTTGAACGAGTCTGTTGTAAGTCTCATTCAATGGTTCTCCTGGACCTGCTTTGAAGGAGTCATAAGCGATAAGAATCGTAGTCTTCTTGGTTTTGAGGCTGATGCTTGTGCCTTGTAGCAGCTTTTCTATCTCATCCCACATTTCCTTAGTTGTTTGCATGCTGTCTATGAGAACATATACTTCATTTGGGATTGCTTGAAGAAGGTATGTTTTGGCCATGAGGTCACCACGAAGTCTGAGCTTGTCAGCTTCTGTGTATTCAGATGGCACTTTCCTCCTTATTTCTGGAAAAATAGGAGGATTATTTTCTGGATCTCCACCAACTGAAATCAAGAGTTCAGCTGGTCCTTCAAGCAATGATTCAAGCATCGCAGCAGAGTTCTCTTTGTGCTCGAGGAAATTAAGGAATCTGTTCCTCCACATTTGGTATTCTCCCTTCCTGAGACTAGGAGGGGTACTGCTGTTCCCTTGAGCATTGTATTCTGAGGCCATTGTTGTACTAAACTGACCGTTCGAGAAAATTGATCAAAAGATTTTCAGAGGCAGAAAGTCGAAAAATCAGATGTCGAGATCTGAATATCGAAATCTCAGATTTCGATAAAGGAGGCCCGATATCAAGATTTGAGCTCGAGATTAGAGATCTCGAGATTAGGGATCTCGAGATTTCAAATTTCGAGAAGCTGATCTCGAGATTTGAAATGTCGAGAAGTTAAAACTCGAAATCTTAACTCTGAGAAGTCAAATGTCGAGACCAGATGTCGAAACCTTAACTCGAAATCAAGATCTCGAAATCCTAGATGTCGAAATCCTCAATGTCGAAATCCTGCAAACTGTAAAAATCAGATAAACAAAATCTGAAGGTAGTTTCCTTTAGAGTATAATGTTGAGATCCTCGGGTAAAGTTTTCAGCTCGAAAAACGTAGCAGAACCTGGGAAAAAGCAAGATATCGACAACCCCTACTCGAGATATCTCGAAATCAGAATATGCGAAAAACAAAATTTGAAGTATACCCCTTGATCGCTTTGAAAAGGCGATTCTAAAGGTGTAACTTTTACAATTTTTGAAAAAGAAACAAAATTACAGAGCAAAATATCGACAGTAAGAACAACTTAAAGAAAAACAGAGTATTCTGCAGGAGTTCTTCTGATCGGTTCTCGATCGGCTCTGATACCAATTGTTAGTCCCTGTTTCTGTAACAGCAATGAATAACGATCTCACAACGAAGATTAAGCGTAAGGATGAACACAGAATGAATCAACGTAAAACCTTCTTTGATAGACCGTGAACTCGTACAACACAAAAGTATGCGCGTAAGGCTATGAAGAATAAGTACGACGTTAACCTATTCCTAAACCTCGGCTCCCTTTTTATAGGCGAGGTTTAGGTTAGGCGTACAAGGCTTTTAGCCTGTTTATATGGGCCTAACACTTGGCCCGATTGCTATCTAATTCATGCACTAATTAAATACAAGGATTAAGTATAAAGCTAATCTATGACCAACTTGATTCACAATTAAATATCTCCAACAGAGATTCCTTGCTTTGTCGGTGTAAGGCGTCAGGAGGAGAAAACTGAAACTCCCCCTCAGAATGTGCAAGGTTTGATTGCTCACAGCTTGTCATCCCTGCCATGTGTGTGGAGCAATCTGAACATGTACCACACATGACGGTTTCCCTGAGCTCATCATGTAGAATTTCAGCATATTGATGATCACATAATGTTGACGAGTCAGGGGAGGCTTCAGCAGTTGATTGTTGATTGTTGTAAGATGACTGTTGACGCGAGGTTGATTGAATTATCTACGATTTTCAGACCTTTACATTGAAGTTTAGAAAAGCTTTGACCTCAGGGTTGACATTGAAAGAATTTGAACAGATTTGCCTAAGTTTTGACTTGGACATCGGTGATTTACAATGTTTGTCGGAAAACTAACGTTTTGACCCTCAAGGACTGCGAGTGAGCGCGCGTGAGAATGAGTTCTGGGGCATAGCCTGAGAATTAATGTAGATCTTTTCGTTAGCTTTCCAACAAAAAAAAAGTTTGCTTAAATCGGATCACCGAGTCAAAAGTTATGGCCACAACAGTGCGGTGTCGTAGGAAATCTCTAATTTTGAGTTTTTGAGGAATTTCTTCGAAAATGAGGTTCTCGATGTTGAATATCGAGAGCAGGTGGGTTTTAAACAAAATTCTAAGGCAATACCTCGAAATCCTAATCTCGAGTTTTAAATCTCGAGATTACAATCTCGAGTTTGCCTCGAAGAATAATGGCGAAATCCACCTGCAAAACAAACCTCAGAATATCGAAATCTGCAGAATTTCAAAATGTTTGGAACATCGAAAACTTTGGAGTTTCGAAAACCTCATAATCTCGAAAACTTGCTGTTTGAAAAACATCAGAACATCGAAAACTCCTGAAACATTTATAAGCAGGGAATTATTCAGAAATCCTATAATGTAAAGCTTCGATGAACTGCGAAGAATGTCAAGATTCGAATTATGAGTTCCAAGAAACTGCAAACTTTGAAAGATTCAAAACATCGAGAAATTTTGAAAATCTCGAAATCTTCAGAATGTCGAGATCCAAAATATCGAGATCCCAAATGTCGAAATCCCAAAACTCGAAATTCCAAAAGATTTTCAGAGGCAGAATGTCGAAAATCAGATGTCGAGATCTGAATATCGAGATCTAGGATTTCGATAAAGGAGGCCCAGTTTCGAGATTTGATATCGAGATTAGGATGTCGAGTTTTGAAATCTCGAGATTTCAAATGTCGAGAAGTAGATCTCGAGATTTGAGATGTCGAGAAGTTAAACTCGAAATCTTATTTCGAGAAGTCAAATGTCGAGACCTTAAAATCGAAACCTCGATCTCGAGATTTGGATGTCGAGATCCTCAATGTCGAAATCCTGCAAAATGAAAACATCGATTTTTGAAAATCTGAAACCTGTTCTGAAAAGCCCTGAAGGTCGAGATTCTCCTGTATCAGTTTCAAGCCAAAAACGTTTCTGCAGCAGTGAAAAATAAGGATTTCGAGATCTCAATGTAGAGATCTTCGAAATAAAAAAAGTGCAGAAAACGAAAAAAAAAGGTATGTTGCTGGATCGGTTTTGAAAGGCGAGTCCAACAGTCTGATTTTCCCAAAATTTCGTTCACAAACAAGATTACAGGAGCAAATCTCTACATATAGAAAAACAGAAGAAAAGCAGAGTAGTTCTTCGTTAGATCCAAAAAATCGCAGATAGATCCAACCTGTTTCACGCCTCGGCTCTGATACCAATTGATAAACCCAGAATTTAACAAACAACAAACAAAAGCAGTGATAAAGAAGCAGATAGAAAGAAATCGAGAAGATTAAAACCAAATTTGGTATACCGTATGAACTGTCCGCTGCTCTCCCTGGAGAAGGAGAGCAGCGGCAATCCTAATTTCTCTCTATATCGCCTCTTCGTACTCTCAGCCTCTTTCGATCAGTTAGGGTTCCCGTAAGTTAGCCTCCTTTTATAGGAGAAGTTAGCTAACTTACGGGTTACAAGGAAGCCCACGGGCTGATACACATTTGTGGCCCGTATTACACGTTTAATTAATAACTACACAAATACAAAGATAACTAACTAGATTGAACACCATATAATATTCCCAACAGACCTTCACACAGATTAAGAAAACAAAGTTGACTTCACACTGTAGCGACACTGTTTGGCACTACAGCGACACTGTTTGACACTGTAGCGACACTGTTTTGGCACTGTAGTGACACTGTTAGGCATTGTTTTGCACTGTTTGACACTGTTTTGTATAGATTTGTTTACCAAATAAGGAAAGGAGACAATTATTTTGGGACGGACCGAAAAGGAAAGTAGGACAATTAATTCAGGACGGAGGGAGTAATATTTATAATAATACTACGTATTACTTTATTACCTTTACACTTATGTGCTCTTTGTAAATGTTAAGCTTTATTTTTACAAGTGGACACCCATGTAACATTGACGCAGCATCTATTGGTGTTCAATTTTTTAGAAGTAAATTACATGAAAATGGTTTTAATAGAATGTACATGACTTTTATAAAGAGCCGCACCTTTTCATTTATTTGAAGGATTTACATCCGGCAATTTGTTTATGTAATTGCCGATTTTCAAAGGGTTACATTTTATTATAAATAGTAGGACCATGTTGAATTGATTGAGGATGAAAAATTTATTTATCAGTCTTCTCTTGCCTTACTGAATACTAATATCGGGAGCTGAGCATCGGTATTGAAGTGTTTAGATCATTTTATATGCAAATCACTTGTTCGGTGTTATTTTATCAGTAGTTAAAATACACCATACACCTTTTTATCCAAAAGTTCTATCTTGTAACCCGATTAATGTGATAAGGGTAGATAGTAAACTTTTAGAAAAATGTAAATTTTATGTGACTAGAAGTGATATCCAGTCTCAGAGAAGGCTTTGGGGGGAGTTAGGCCAGGCAACAGCCTTGGGCCTCACATGCCAAGGGGCCTCCAAAATCAAAGATATTACTATTAGTATTATGTATAATTACTTAATAATTGGAAAAACTAGAATATGAAAATTATCTTCTACCCATCCAGCAAGCAACGACGTGTCACGTGTAGATGTCTAAATAAGGTAATAAGGATTTTAATTTTTAGTACTACAAGTGTTTTAGTGTGATTGCAGTGAATAATTAATGTCTACTAAATGAGTAAAGGTCGTAAAGTTAAATATTTAATATGCTGAACGTATGACAAATAAGTGTATCTAAAAATTATTGGGTTAATATTGCTATACTGGTAAAACAAATTGGTATTTTATGGATTATATTATACGTTATATGATATAGGTTTGAAATAATTAATGAGATGGTATTGGTATTACTAAATTATTTATTTTCTTTGATTTGTCATTTTTATTTATAGATTGGTTTTTGTTAATTTATTGTTTATGATTTTTGTATTATTATATTAGTATTATAAGAAGAGTTTTTTCAGAAATATTACTAAAATAAAATTTATTTACAAAAATATGACTAATAGTTACTACAATGTAGTGTCATAGTAACTTAAGTTAACAAATTGAGCATAAGCTACTATGATTTCATTACCACTCTAGTCACATTTTTGTAAACAATTTTTGTTTTAGTTATAAATATGTAATTATTTCTAAAAAGAAAGAATAAGTTGAGATAACTAGTGAAATTCTCTATGCGATTTCGGCGTTCAAGTTATATCTTCAATTTGAATATGTTTTCTTCATATGATTTTTTATGATTTGCATATGATACTCCCTCCGTCCCAAACAATACTCCCCAGTTTGAATTGGCACACTTATTAAGAAAATAAAAATATATTGTTGTAGTTGTGTAAGAAAAAAGTAAAATAAATGTGAGCCACACAAATTGTCCAAAAAGGGAAAGTGATAAGTATTTTTTGGAACGGACCGAAAAGAAAAGTGGAAAATATTTTTTGGGACGGAGGAAGTAATTTTTTTTGTCTAAGGCCTCCAAAATCCTCAAGAGGCCTCCTCTGTCTAGTCTCCTGCCATATTGCACCCTCATTTTATACCCCGTAGTATTAAATAGCCCCCGTTCTCACATATTGTAATAATAGTTGTGGAGAAGATTTGTCCACAGTGATTCTCTGAAATCTGAATCATACTGCTTTGACAAAAAGTTGGGCCATAATTAATTCACATCAAATAAGAAAGTACTAACTCCGTCCAAATCTTTGCCAACTTTCCTTTTTTGAATGTTTCACTAACTTTGTCACTTTACCATTTAAGTAAAGAATTTGTGGTTTCAATTAATTCTCTCTCCTCTACACAAACATCAACCACACAGTTTTTACTTTATTAATCTTCGTGCCAGTCAAACTTCGCAAAGTTTTAAGGGACGGAAGGAGTAAAAATTTATATTTTTTAAATTAAACAAGGCAAAATACACTTTTAAACATTTGTAAGTTGTAAACATTAGAGCACAATTACGCAAGCATGTTTATTATGCCAGAATTACCCGCACGGGTAGCTCAGTTGGTCGAGTGGTGGGAAAATTGGACCAAGTGACCAAGGTTCGAAACCCGCAGCGGTCGTGTGGAGATCACAGAACCTGAAATAAGGCTGGACCTCTGGTGTGCACGTGTATAAAGCCTACCGCCGCTTTGCTGACTGAGTCACCAAGATTAACCTCTCCACCATCCTGTCGGGTCGGGGGGCTCCTGGGGTGGGAGATTCCACCTTTTTTGGACCAAGTTTATTATGCCAGAGGCCCAGAATCCAGATTCATTGCAATAAAAAAAATGAAAAGCGATCCGGTGGGAAGGTGGGTGTAGTCCAATGGATGATCATCCACCCCCAAGTCTCTCCTTTGTGAGAGGTCTTGGGTTCAATTCCCACCAAGGGGAGATGAGGGAGATCTTGTTCCCAATGATTCTTCCTACCTTCACGGAGTTGCTCAGCGGCTGAGAAGGGAGAGGATGATAATGAAGGTAGCGGATTCGTGTGGTGGGAGGAGCAGCCAGAAAGGTAATGTAAGTCCTGCTGGATTCGTCCTTTGGAGCCAGTACTGACGAGGCTGACTGTGATTAGATCCGGATTTAACTGTCTAGGGGCTTTGGAGGGTAGTTCATAGACCTGCACAATACCGGGCCGGCCCGCCCGGCCCCCCATATAAATGGGCGGGTTTGGACACATGCTTTAGCCCACCGGGCCGGACCCGACCTGACCCGTTTAAAATATGGGCGGGCTTGGGTTGTAATATAGGCCCGGTCGGGCCTAAAAGTCCGGCCCGTAAACATATTATATATATTATTCTATATATAATTATACAGTATATGACTATACGTATAAAACTTAAAATACTTGGAAGTATTAAGGTTTGGACTTTGGAGACCAACAAACATCCTAATGGCTACTGCTATACCATCGGTCCAACCAAGTAGTTCGTATTAAATTAAAAATTTAAAAACTCAAAACCCTATTGGTTTTTACTCAAATAATGAAAACTCAAAACCCTATTGGTTTTAAAAATTATCTCAATGTTTTCACTTTGTTTATAAATAATATATGGTTTTCATTATTTGATATTTATTGGCACTTGGCAGAGCAGTCTGGGAGATCAATTACTTTCTGGTGAAATGAAGGAGTGTCAAGAAGTTCTTGGAATCTTGGGATACCAATTACTTTTTGTGTTCTACTATTTAAATTTGAACTGTAATGATATACATTTGTTAAGTCTTTTTGGAGATACTCTTGACTATTTCCGCTGCACATTGTGAATCTGTGATTGTGCTTTTAATTATGGAATATGGATGCTTATTTGGAATTTGGATGCTTTTTGTTTTCCAGAATCGTTTTTTGTATTGCATTTACACGTATTCTTGTGTTCAAAATGTGTTGTGAGTACATTAATTATTTAATTGCATTTAAAATGTTGTGATGTTATTTTATAAATGTTTTCATTTTTTTAACAGAGTTGACAAAAGGATATTTTCCGGGCCCAAAAGCCCGGTGGGCAGCCCGACCTGCTCTCATGGACGGGCTTGGACATATGAGGAGGCCCGTTTTACTGGGCCGGGCCGAGCCCACCCACTACAAGTGGGCAGATTTTTTAGAATAAGCCCGGCCCGAACCCATGTTTGTGCAGGTCTAACTAGTTCATAGACTTCAGGATTATGGGAACGTAAACTCCGACACCTGAATTATCAAAAAAAATGAAAAGCGATCCGGTTCATCAGGGTAATGATGAGTAGAGCGAGAGATGCTCCTTCTGTCAATCTGTCCCAAATAAGAGTTATGATTGTTCATGATCGACATGTCATACTATAATGACAGAAGGTATTACTCCATAGGTTAGAGCCCTTGTTGTTGTACACACTTTGTACATTTTTCTATATACACAGACAATTGGGAGGCAAAATAGGTGTACAAAAGTGTGTACAAATAGATTTTTTGATTAGTTTATTCAACTTGGTTGACAATAGTCTTTATTGAACTTTGGGACTACTTTGGAACTAGTAGGGATGGACTAAACCGGGCCGGCTCGACACGGAACCAACCCGGCCCGTTACTGTTTGGGCCCAGACCGGACCGGTTGGTCGGTTCCGGGCTTTTAGCCCGTTTGGGCGGATCGGGCGGGCCGGGCTCGGGCCCAACTTTTGGTGAACCAGCCCGGGCAGTTAGGGCCGGGCCCGATTCATTTTTTTTTCATTTTTTTTTTTCATTTTGTTTTTGCTTTTCTAGGTTAGGGTTGGGTGTTTTGGGGGGGTTTGGGGGTGGGGGTGAAGGGGGGGGGTCAGGTGTTAATTAGAAACAAAAAAAAAATGAACTTGACCTGGGCCCGGCCCGGTTAGGCCCGGACCCGGTATCAACCCGGGCCGGTTCCGGGCCCAACATTTTGCAAAAAAAGCCCGCCCGGGCCCGGCCCGGAACCGGACCGGCCCGAGTCCATCCCTAGGAGCTAGGGTAGCGAATAATTACTCTTTTAAATTAAGCTTCTTACTTAAAATACACCACTTGCTAAAAATCTTTGAGATGCAAGAATAAAGAAAATCCTAAATAAAATCGCAAATCAAAGGCAAGACATGTAATAACTTCAAAAAAGTATTCTGACTAAGTTTTAATGTTCCGTGGTTGAAACAAGAAATTAATCTATATCCACTTCCAGAAACAAAAAACAGAATAAAAACACCAACCAAAAGGACAGTGGCAAAAGGGAAACCATAACAAATGAAATAACTTCCCTTGAGTTTCTGACAAACAAAAATTACACTAAACTCATATCACCTAGTAATTGCCCTGTTCGTCTACAGCTCATCATGAGAGTCATCATCATCACCTTCAGATGCTCCGGCACTTGGGGCGCCGCCTGTTCTTTGGTAGACAGCAGATACAATTGGATTGCAAACAGCCTCAACCTCTTTAAGCTTTTCATCATATTCCTCCTTTTCAGCGGTCGGGTTCTCCTCTATCCACTCAAGGGCCTCCTTCACTGCAGTATCAATCTTCTCCTTCTCATCAGACTCGAGCTTATCTCCAAGCTTGTCCTTGTCACTGATTTGGTTCTTCATGTTGTACACGTACGTTTCGAGACTGTTGCGGGCATCAATCTTCTCCTTCATTTTCTTATCTTCCTCAGCGAACTCTTCCGCTTCACGAACCATGCGATCGATCTCTTCTTGACTCAGCCGTCCCTTCTCATTGGTGATGGTTATCTTCTCTGATTTACCAGTCGCCTTGTCTTCAGCTTTAACATTCAATATCCCATTTGCGTCAACTTCAAATGTGACTTCAATTTGAGGGGTTCCTCTGTTCATATCAACCAACCAGTCAAGTTGAGTTTACATTAAAATCCCAAGTTAACTAAAACAAAATTTGGAATGATATTTCTATTATTAACTACATGAAGGGGGAGATGATCAGCATCCAAACCTGGGAGCTGGTGGAATTCCAGAGAGATCAAACGTCCCCAGAAGCCTGTTGTCCTTGGTAAGACTCCTTTCACCTTCATAAACCTGTCATATTTATACATTAGAAAAAACGCATATGATTTCAAGAGAAATGTAAGGATTGCATAATTGGTCATTGATTATGTTTATTTATTATTCATAACTATGTACCTTGATGGAGACGGTGGTCTGCTGGTCCTGGTAAGTAGTGAAGACTTGGGATTTCTTTGTTGGAATCACAGTGTTCCTAGGAATTAATTTGGTCATCACTCCTCCGACAGTTTCAATACCAAGGGTAAGTGGGGCGACATCCAACAGAAGAATATCTTTAGTTTCATCACCGCCTTCTCCGCTTAGAATTCCACCTTGTACAGCAGCACCATATGCAACGGCTTCATCTGGGTTCACACCTTTGTTGGGCTCCTTGCCGTCAAAGAAATCCTTGAGGAGCTGTTGAACCTTTGGAATTCGGGTACTTCCACCCACAAGAACGATCTCATCAATTTGGTTCTTATCCAATCCGGCGTCATCCATAGCCTTCTTCACTGGACCCATTGTCTTCCTGAAGAGGTCGTTGTTCAGTTCCTCAAAGCGAGCACGAGTTAATGGCTCAGAGAAATCAGTTCCATCGAAGAGAGATTCGATCTCAACTCGGACCTGGTGTTGGCTGCTCAATGCCCTCTTGGCACGCTCACATTCTCTTCGGAGCTTTCCCAAAGCCCTGTAATCTTTGCTAATGTCCTTATTGTGCTTCTTCTTTATCAGTTTGATGAAGTATTCCATGACCCTCTGATCAAAATCCTCACCTGCAAAGAGATATATACAAAGGAGTTTCTTCAACTAACGCCCGCATATCTAGGCTGCTGCTATCTTAAGTAGTGGATACATCATAAACTCCCCACTAGTTTATACGAATTCACTTAGTCAATGCATTTTTCCCTAGCAATCCAGCACCGTCAATATATTCACTCAACAAAGTTTTTTTGTTTAAATCCTTACTCTTATTATTATACTCACTTTTTTGCCAATTTTATTTTGCAAATAATATTGATTTAAAAAGTCAAACATTTCGATGTAAAAATAAATAAATTTGGAGTTTTTTTTTGTTATTACTTCAGATCTATTTAAATATATAAATAAATGAAGAACATCAAAACCAATTTTAACCATGAGATCTTAATTTTAGCACATGGGTCTACTTAAGAAAAAATTTTGGGTGTAAAAGTTTCCTACAGATGAAACTTCACATTTATTTTAAAAAATTTATATATACCATATTGGTGACATATGAAAGAAAAAAAAATTATGAATTTTGATATAAAGATGGATATTTGTTTCCCCTAGGTCCCATGCCCCTGCCACCTGAGCAGTCCATTTCCGCACGCACATTTCTCCTTTTGGTCGAGTGAATAGAGGTCCTCCATATTCAGCCAACGTGTGCCCTGTACCCACTATCCCACCTATGCATACTTTTTTTTTTCTTTGGGTTGGACCATACTTTGAGTGAATACCTTAAATTTAGGGTTTTCACCCTATGGGTTGCGGGTAGCCTTAGTTCCAAAAGGCAACTATAGAAACAAACAAATAATCATTTAAGAAGATATAACCTCACCTCCTAGATGGGTGTCACCATTAGTGGATAGAACCTCAAACACACCGTTATCAATGGTCAAGATACTGACATCAAATGTCCCACCACCAAGGTCAAAAACAAGGATATTCTTCTCACCGCCTTTCTTGTCTAGTCCGTAGGCAATGGCAGCAGCAGTTGGTTCATTGATAATTCTCGCAACATTAAGTCCGGCAATAATACCAGCATCCTTGGTAGCCTGCCTTTGAGCATCATTAAAGTATGCTGCAAAAAATCAATAAAGTTGATATAAGCATGATATCCATTAGTAGGCCAAAATGTAGCAGGCATGTGTAAAACAGCCCGCTAAACTACGTTTCCAAGAGTTGCCACGTACCAGGAACAGTAACAACAGCGTCCTTAATCTTCTTTCCTAGGAATGCTTCAGCAGTCTCCTTCATCTTTGTCAGAATCATTGCACTGATTTCCTCAGGACTGAAGACTTTAACTTCCCTATCCTTGATGTTTACTTGTATGTAAGGTTTACCATCCTTGTTCACAATCTTGTATGGAACCAGCTTCATATCCTTCTGTACCTCCTTATCCTCAAACCTGTGAACAAGCGCACAATGAGTGCAATTTCATACTATAATTATAATATGTCAACTCAACGTGTTTAGAGAAATGCGCATACTTTCTTCCAATAAGCCTCTTCACATCAAAGATTGTTCTCTCAGCGTTGACAGCTGCAAGGTTCTTTGCAGCCTCACCAATCAGTCTTTCTGTGTCTGTGAAGGCAACCCAAGATGGGGTGATACGATTTCCTTGATCATTTGCTATGATTTCAACATGCCCATTCTTGTAAACACCCACACAAGAATATGTTGTCCCAAGATCAATTCCAATAACAGTTCCTAGTTTAGTTGCCTCCTCCTTTGCAATAGAAATTGCAGATAGACATCCTATTGAATAAAATGGTCCAGTCAGTAATTCGATACAAACTCATCAAACCATTTAAGTTCCATTCAAGAACAATATTAAAATCACATAATCCCTTCACAAGAATGCAATTATAGGAGCACTAAGGATTCAAGTTCGTGGATCAAAGGCACCACCCACAAGAAAACTAAGGGCAAGTGAAGAGAATAATAATTTATGGTTTGAACTACACCCCTACATATTGCATAAGGTAAAGACTGAAGTGAATTTTTCCAGATGGACCAGATACATTTTGATATGGCTACAACGCTATATTGTAGTGCCATCTATCCATCATTTTTAGCGTGTAACAATATGTAGGCTGACTTGATTATATTCGGCTAACTTGACTGTAAAATATGTAACATGCATGTGATGAAAGGTGGTGAATCGTCAGCTGCAAGTCGATGCATTGAAAGGTCTGAGAGGTGGTAAATCGTCACCATCTTCCAGTTAGGTTTGAGATGAACATTTATATTTTCTTAGTATGAAGATATGTGTTGCAGCTTCTTGATTTGCGTAATTACAAGACAAGGATAGCAGCAAGTCTATCAGTGGCAGATATAGCATACCTTGAGCAGACACAAACGCCTGCTCAAAGCTTGCTATGAATGTTTCAAGTTTAACGGTAAATGCCACATCAGACTATTAAAGGTCAGATTAACAATAGTTCATATATCAATGGCATTATTTGTAGCAATCTCCTGCAAAGTTTCGTTTTTCAAATAGACATAAAGAGAACAAACAGATTCCAGAAAATTAAAATTGATTTTTAAAGTTAAGCTATTATGCATTAGAGATATAGAATAACTCGAGTCCATATTGTTAGCCGAAAATAATTCTTTGATGAATTTAGAACATTCACATATATAAAAAGCGACACAAGGATCATAGTTTGCTAGGAAAAAGAATGCCAGATTTACACGCAGAACATACAAATATAAGAGAGAGACCGATCTATTCAGCTTGTTTCCTTATCATGTACTCCTAATTGTAAGCTATAAATGAAAGAAAAGATGAGTGAGCTGCTTTTACCGATGAAGACGATTGCCAGGATGAGGAGTGGGCAGTTTTTCCTCCAATAGCCCCCTACGGCCATGGTTTACTTTCCTCTTCTTATTTCGACCTACATTTATACATATCATCGGTATATGAAACCCACATAGATCCATTCTCTAAAATAATAAAATTATAAAGTTATGATAAATATAGACAAAATCAGCTCGAATTGAGCTAATTGAAGTACGCCCTTTAACCCAGAGCCTAGTATTTCCACGACATTGGCCGGAAATATACAGACCCATTCAAACATACAATAATGTCAGTAAATGATCTATGCATATCTCTAAGAAGACAGTGATAATCGACTAACCTCAGGATATTAGAATGCGTAGGACGGGAAGAGAAGATGGAAATGGAGATTGTAATATTGCTTTAGACCGTCTGGCTGAGATATGAGCGATTGAGAGAGATGGTGGATCGGATGAATTGGGACACCGAGAAGAAACGGTATAAATACAAGCGGAAGTAAGGTTTGGCCACGTTTTGCAAGCCAATCAAATCACATTACGGTGCCATGTCACATTACTGTTACTTCTACGGTAGCCATGTTTCTCAGCCAATCATATAATAACATCAAGCCATGTCACATGCCCAATCATCATAGTAGCATAATACGTAGTATTTGCTATTTAGTCCTTAGCAAGTTACAAATAAAAAACTAGAAAATAGTCAAAATGATACATTAAGTTGTTTAGACGAGAGTAAGTAGTACTTCATCTAACATTCGAAATTTTAAAGTATATGAACGTGTATTTTTATAATCGATCAAATACTTCTGCTATGTCAGTACATTAAAATGGTTGACCTAACCAAACTGTTTGTTTGTATTATACAGTTGCAGTTCAAATCATCAAATAATCCATTTATCTATTTATATACAGAGTATAAGAAAGCAAATAGCTCATCAAAATACCATTTTGTCCTTCATTAATCCTACATGTACCTCAAACCAACTTTTTCTCCTTTGCTATTCTAAAGCCACGTGGCTCCCTCATGTTTAAGCTTTTCTCCCCTCATAAAAAAAATTGAACGAACCAAATTTTATGCCTCTTCCCATTTTCTCCGCACTCTCCCCGCTTTTTGCCTATTTTTCTCAAATCCCCCCTAGCAACAGCTTCATACAATCGTTAATCTGTGAATTTCACCAAATATAGAATTCTTCAGTGGCAAGATTACCGCACACAACTCTTCACCAGATCTAGGAGACTCAAAATAATATTGTCACTATATATACAAATGAAGATCGACATTAGGGTTCATAATACTCTCGCTGCACGAGTAGACAAGGTAATTCTTCGTTTTCTATATTTTTTTTATTCTCTGTAATTCAACCATGCTTATTTCTCTCTAAACCCATTTTTATTTGTGTCTCGGTGTAGTTTTCATCCACATCAACCCAGCTTTGCAATCATAAATCCTTCCATGCCGAAGTAGCAGAGGTACCTTCTAATTCTTCCTTTCTGTAATTCTCGATTCTCTGTGAATGGTGTTTCAGTCCAGAGACTAATTGTCTAATAGATGTTGCCTTTATATATAACTTTTAAGTATTAAAGTTAAAATGCAAGACATTTTTTTGTTGAACAGAAGTTGCCATAGACTTTCTATATAGGTCTGGATTGCCTATAAAACAAAGGTGTTTTACAAGGAGCTAGATGTAACATTATATTTTTGGCTTAAATGTTTTAGTCCTGCAAATGAAACATTGTTCGTTTAATATTTTGTTATCACCCCTACAGTGATTAGACCTTCTCTAACTCTAAATATTTTTTGCAAAACAGATGTTGCTAGAGACTTTTTTTATTAAAATGTTTTGAACTTATTACTTTTATAGTTCGACGATGAAAGGACCCCGCTTTATTTGCACTTTAACATATTCTTTACTTATCACATTTACCATTCTAACTTTTATTTCCTCTATTTTGCTAACATCACAACATTATCTGTGATTTGAATTCCATGTCTTACAGTTTGCATTTATCATGTTTGAAGAAATGCTTAGGTGGTCTTTCTTTGGTAATAGACATAGCACTGTCATAGAAAATCAAATATAATTTTATTGCATGTAAATGATTATATGTGTGTGATCTCATTTTAACATCACAACATTATCTGTGGTTTGAATTCTGTGTCTTACTGTTTGCATTTATCATGTTTGAAGAAATGCTTAGGTGATCTTTCTTTGGTAATAGACATTGCATTGTCATAGAAAATCAAATATAATTTTATGGCATGTAAATGATTATAGGTGTTTATCTCATTTTCGGTTCTTAGCATTGACTTTTCATCTAAATGCAATTCTCAAATGACTGTACAATTGCTAAGCTATGATTGATATACATAAATTATTTTGTACTTATGCCTTTTTAATGATGGAAATGTTTGATAAAATGGCCTTTTTATTTTTTGGCTTCAGTTAATAAGCAAGCAGAACCATTTGAGATTTGAGAACTAATGTTGTTGGGAAATGTCATCTTATATTTACCTTTTATAGCATAAATCAAGTGCTTTCAAGGGAAGTGAGTATAGAATGAATATCTACGACAAGCAAACATCTTCACTTTGCTAACCGACCAATGAACAATTAGAGCTATAACCACGTTTAAAACCACGGTATATTGAAAACAGTCATTCAAAGCTACAAATAAATACTCCCTTAAATGTAAAACTCCAATCAAGAAAGTGAACTAGGGGGGAAATAAAAGAGGGTTTTATATATCCAATTGCACTACAGATTGATAAGAAGAAAATCAAAAAACATTGAGAATAAATATATCCTCACTTAAGATGGTTGCATAATGCTCCTTTTTTAGTCTAATGCTCCTATATTTTTGGCTTAAATATATTTAGTCCTGCAAATGAAGCATTGTTCCTTTATGATTTTGTTATCACCCCTGCATTTTTTAGACCTTCTCTAACTCTAAAGTTTTTTTTGCAAAACAGATGTTGCTAGAGACTTTTTTTATTATGCTTCGTTTTTCCTAAGCTATGACTGATATACATATATAAATTATTTTTTACTTATGCCTTTTTAATGTGGAAATGTTTGATAAAATGGCCTTTTTATTTTTTGGCTTCGGTTAATAAGCAAGCAGAACCACGTTTAAAACCACATTATATTGGAAACAGCAATTCAAAGCAACAAATAAATACTCCCTGAAATGTAAAACTCCAATCAAGAATGTGAACTAGGGGGAAATGTAAGAGGGTTTTATATATCCAATTGCATTACAGGTTGATAAGAAGAAAAACAAAAAATATTGAGTAGATGAAATATATTCTAACTTAAGATGGTTGCATAATTTTGTTATCACCCCTTCAGTTTTTAGACCTTCTCTAAGTCTAAAGTTTTTTTGCAAAACAGATGTTGCTAGAGACTTTGTTTATTATGCTTCATTTTTGCTAAGCTATGACTGATATACATAAATTATTTTTTACTTATGCCTTTTTAATGATGGAAATGTTTGATAAAATGGCCTTTTTATTTTTTGGCTTTGGTTAATAAGCAAGTTAAAGCCATAGTATATTGAAAACTGAAGAGCCATCATGTAAGGAGAGATGATCTGTCGTAGATAAGGGAGTCGGGGTGGGTGCTGCGGTATCCATTTGAAGTCTGCGTAATAGATCCGTTATATATTTATGTTGTGTAAGAAAGAGGCCTTGTGAAGTACGGGTAGCTTCCAGACCCAAAAAGTAAGAAAGAGATCCAAGGTCCTTGATAGAAAATCGTTGAGCAAGAGCTGCAATACAGGAGTTAAGGGCCTGGGAGTTGTTGCCGGTAATAATGATATCGTCGACGTATACTAGAAGATATAATAGTGTGCCATGCGACGAAAAAACAAATAGCGAGGTATCACAATTGCTGTTCTTAAAACCTGCATGGATAAGGTAATTTTTTAACTCACAGTACCAAGCCCGCGGTGCTTGACGGAGACCATAAATGGCTTTGTGTAGACGGCATACATGATTAGGAGCTGTGGGATCAACATATCCGGGCGGTTGTTGCATGTAGACAGTATCCGTTAAAGTTCCCTGCAAAAAGGCATTATTGACGTCAAGTTGGCGAATAGGCCAACTGTGCATGACGGCAAGTGTTAGTACAAGACGGACAGTTGCCGGCTTGACAACCGGACTAAAGGTGTCGGTAAAATCAACACCCGGACGTTGATGGAATCCTTTGGCAACCAAGCGCGCTTTGTAGCGGGCCAAGGAACCGTCCGGATTTTGTTTAACCCGATAAACCCATTTGCACCCGATAACATTTTGTGCGGAAGAGGCAGGGACAAGATACCAAGTGTGGTTGCGGAGCAGAGCTTGGTACTCTTCATTCATGGCTTTACGCCATTCGGGAGAGGCGGCGGCTTGTTTGTATGAGGTGGGTGTGGTAGGGACGTGGGTATGGAAAAGATATTTTGGGTTGGGTTTATATATGTGGTTTTGGGAGCGAGTGACACGTTTTGATATGGCAGGTGGGGCTGGAGTAGATGTAATAGGTGGAGTAGGTTGACTTTGACTAGAAGAGGAGATAGGATCGGTTATGGAATTATGGGAGGTAGTGGAAGAATTGGGATCAGTGTTTGGCATGGAGGGATCTGGTAAGATACGTTGTATGGGTGGGGAGGAAGTATGTGGAATGGATGTATGGGGAGGGAGAGATGTAGGTGGCGCACATGATGGGGCAGTATTTGGATGAGGATATTTTTTTAGGAAAAGACGAAGTGCATTAGTATATGTAAATTCTGAGGGAGGCTGATTGGTGGAAAATGGAAAAAGGGTTTCAAAAAATAAAACATGTCTGGATGTATATATTTTACGGCTTTTAGGTTCTAGACATTGATGAGCATGATAGATATTGGAGAATCCAAGATAGATACAGGGTTGTGAGCGGGGCTGAAGTTTGTGTGTGGTGTAGGGACGTAACCAAGGATAGCACATGCAACCAAACACTTTGAGAGATTTATAGTCAGGAGAATCATGAAATAATTTTTCATATGGACTAAAGTGATTTAAAAGTGGGGTAGGCATGCGATTAATAAGATATGTGGCATGTTGAAATGCATATGGCCAATAATAAAGAGGAATATTTGCTTGAAAGAGAAGTGAGAGAGCTGTTTCTACCACATGGCGATGTTTACGTTCAACTGTGCCAACATGTTCAGGTGTATATGGTGGAGATATAAGATGTTGGATGCCATGAGTGGCTAGAAGAGGAGCAAGAGCTTTGAATTCACCACCACCATCAGTATATAATGTGCGTATTCGTGTTTTAAAATAATTTTCAATGAGAGTGCGAAAATTATTAAAGATTGAATACACATCGGATTTTTGTTGCAATGGATATAACCATGAGTACTTTGTGTAATAGTCAACAAAGATAACATAATATTTGATATTATTAATGGCAGAAACAGGTGCTGGTCCCCAAACATCAGAATAAATATATTCAAAGGGACTGGTACATTTTATGGATGAGACGGAAAAAGGTAACTTATGACTCTTGGCCTTGAGACATGGGGAACAAATAAATGGTTTAGAAATGGACTTTATTCTATGTGTGGAGAGGACTTTATTTTGGACGGAAGGAGCTGGATGTCCAAGTCGTTCATGCCATAATTGAGAAGTGGCGAGAGCTGCACTGGGCGGTGAGGAGGTCCATGTATAAAGATTGTTTTTACTCTGGCCTTGCGCCAAGAATGCCCCTGTCTTTAGATCCTTCACAATAAAGGAATCGGGTAAGAATTCGATGGATGTATTATTTTGTTTGCAAAATTGGTTGACTGAGATAAGATTTCGGCGGATAAGGGGAGCACACAAAACATTATTAAGTTTAAAAGATTTATCAGGAGAAACAATACCAGAGGTTCCAATGTGAGAGATTGGAATACCAGTGTCGTTGCCCATGACCACTGAATCACCACCATTATAATCCGAGTGGATCGCCAGATTATTCAGATCGGATGTTATATGATGAGTTGCTCCTGTATCAAGCAACCAGTTTGCGTGAGTGCCAGAACCATTGACTCCATCGGCTACATGTGCTGCGGGGAAAGAAGCATTCCTGTAGTAGCATTGGCGGGCTGTGTGGCCCACTTTATCACAAAGTTGGCAGATGGGGCGTTGAGAGGTGAAGCCGGATGATGACCCTTGAGAGTCATTACCTTGATAGGAGAAAGTTCCATGGTTCTGTCGAGTGCGGCCACGATCACCACGGCCACGATCACCACGACCACGATCACCACGGCCTCTGTTATTGTTATAGCCACGCCACTGTGTATAGTGGGCAGTGACCGGAGTTTCAGAGACGTCTCCGGCCAACATCTCAGCTTGGAGAAAGTGGCTACGCAGATCTTCAAAAGAAAGAGGCTCACGAAGTATGCGCAAAGCTCCAACAGTTTCCTTAAATTCCGAGCCAAAACCAGTGAGAAGATAGGACATTATTTGTCCATCTGGAAGGGGATGACCTATGGTGATCAAGTCATCAATGAAACCTCTCATAATAGTGAAATACTCCATCACTGTTTTTCCGACCTTTTTGGTAGTTGCAAGGCTATTGAGAAGGGAGAGCATCCGGGTTGTGGATTTATTAGCAAAGCTAGAATCTAGTTTTTGCCAAGCTTGAGAAGATGAGGTGCAACTGTTGATAATGGGGCTGACTGTGTTGGACACAGTAGATTGAATAGCTAGTAGAACAAGACGATCCTGTCTTGACAAAAAATTATACTCCGGAGAAGTGGATTCTGGCTTCACTTTAGTCCCATCTACATAACCTAGTAGATCATATCCAAAGAGGAGGTTTGTGATTTGAGCTTTCCAGGAGGAGTAATTACTCCCATCTTGAGAAAGTTTAAAAGGTATTTGAGAAGAGGCATTGAGAGATATGAGTTGAGTGCTGGAGACAGCCTCAAGCGTGAAGGAGGAATTTCCAGAAGTTGTTATCTGTGGATTAGACATTTGATTATGGAAGAAGAATAAAAGAAATGTTGTATGGTGGCTTTTGAATGGATCGTGCAGTAACTCTTACTGCGGCTCTGATACCATGAACAAGAGTATAATAGTAGAGAAAATTCAGAATTAAGGCTTACTTCAATATATCAAACGTACACATATTTATACATGCTATACTAGGTTAGGTTGTTGAGAGATCCAAATATAGTGGAGTGCTCCCGTAGAAATGTGAGGCTACCGTAAGATTAGGTACAATATAACAATAATACAAGTCATCAAATATTATCTAGAATATTTATAATATTATCTAACAAAAACAGCCATTCAAAGCAACAAATAAATACTCCCTAAAATGTAAAACTCCAATCAAGAAAGTGAACTAGGGGGGATGAAAAGAGGGTTTTATATATCCAATTGCATTACAGATTGATAAGAAGAAAAACAAAAAACATTGAGAAGATGAAATATATTCTAATTTAAGATGGTTGCATACGGCTCCCTTTTAAGACTAATGCTCCTATATTTTTGGCTTAAATATATTTAGTCCTGCAAATGAAGCATTGTTCCTTTATGAATTTGTTATCACCACTGCAATTTTTAGACCTTCTCTAATTCTAAAGTTTTTTTTCAAAATAGATGTTGCTAGAGACTTTTTTTTATTATGCTTCGTTTTCGCTAAGCTATGACTGATATACATAAATTATTTTTTACTTATGCTTTTTAATGATGGAAATGTTTGATAAAATGGCCTTTTTATTTTTTGGCTTCGGTTAATAAGCAAGCAAAACCATTTGAGATTTGTGAACTAATGTTGTTGGGAAATGTCATCTTATATTTACCTTTTATAGCATAAATTAAGTGCTCTCAAGGGAAGTGAGTATAGAATGAATATCTACGATAAGCAGTCATCTTTATTTAGCTAACAGATCAATGAACCAATTAGAGCTACAACCACGTTTAAAACCACGGTATATTGAAAACAGCCATTCAAAGCAACAAATAAATACTTCCTGAAATGTAAAACTCCAATCAAGAAAGTGAACTAGGGGGGAAATAAAAGAGGGTTTTATATATCCAATTGAAATACATATTGATAAGAAGAAAAACAAAAAACATTGACAAGATGAAATATATTCTAACTTAAGATGGTTGCATAATGCTCCTTTTGAGTCTAATGCTCCTATATTTTTGGCTTAAATGTTTTAGTCCTCTAAATGAAGCATTGTTCCTTTATGATTTTGTTATCACCCCTTTAGTTTTTAGACCTTCTCTAACTCTAAAGTTTTTTTGCAAAACAGATGTTGCTAGAGACTTTTTTTTTATTAAGCTTTGTTTTTGTTCTGTATTTTTTTTATCATCTGTATTTCTTTTGTTAATGGCATTAAACAATTTTTTCACTTTTACTTTTCTACATGTAAGGTATTGAAATGCTTAAGCGAGTTTTGACTTTTACGCTCTTAATTTTAGTATTGTTGTTATTATTAGTCGTAACATGTGAGAGTCTGAGGCATTGCATTTCCTATTCTCTTTTTTTTTGCATTTTAAGTACTGTTTTTTAATATCTCTTTGGTCCTTGCACAAAAAAGTACATCTCATTTTACTTTTTTACATTTCTTTGAAGCCTACAATCTATGTTTATTTACCACATGTTTTTATTTACTTTTCACCTATGGCTGAACAATAAAATAAAGAAGCTGAAATATGCATGCTAATTAACTTCAGATAAACAATGTGATGGACATGTCTTTAATGTATCAACATCAGAATACTTTAAATGGATAGCAGATAATTAATGTATAACAAATCTGTCCACACATTCTCATTTTTTGAAACTGACGTGCACTTTGTCGCAATGTGTACTCAAAATAAATTCAATACTAGCACTAATACGTAGTATAGGTGAAGTAGAGTTCGTATCCACATGGAAAGGAATAATTCTCTTTTTATGAACATAGTAAATAAAAGGGGAGTTTTGGTATTGAATGATTTGATAAAATTAAAAACTAAGATGAATGACTTATATGAGATTTAATTCAAAGATAAAAAGGACTTGACATTGCTACTTTCCACTTGTTAATATATTTTAGTCGATCATCGTTGTATCTATAACTTTGTCCCTCTCGAATACTCAATCGAGGAGTATATCCAATTCATCGAGGGTAGTTATTAACAACGACCGTTCATTAATAACCCTTACTATTAGTCAAGTATAGAACACCGCCATATACCGACTTAATAGTAACATTTAATGTCACGCCCCGGACCTAGCCGGACACGTCAACAACCCGCCGTACAGTACGAATAGTTAACCGCGGTCCAACTCATCCATACTATACAAGGCGTCTTGAATACCATTCACACGTAGTACATCCATAAACAAACATAATGTAAAACATTCATTTAAAACAACGGAAGCATTTAATAAAAGTGTCTTAGCCACACTTTGGCAAACATGGGCATACAAGCCCCCAAATGATTATTCAAAAATAATATCCATGAGCATTGTTATAATTGTTTTGAAACAGAAATGGAGGAAGCACGAACCGCGCCTTCTCTCCTGAATTTCCCCGAAGCCACAGACAATGGTAGCAAGCTCAGTTCCTACCTGAAACTGTGAGGTGGCCTCCCCCGTGAAGGGGAGGTCAGTACTTGGAAGCATTTGACAAGTACAATGACAACTATACTAAGTATAATCAATGTTTCAATTTCAAAGACCCTCAATCTAGGGTGATATTATGTTATAGGCCATAACCCTTGGTTATCCCCTTTTTAAAAACGTACTTACTTTATATAAAGTCAAGTAATCGGCCCGTGGGCACATATTCATTTAGAATTCACCATTTTAATTCCCCGTGACTACTAGTCACGCCAACCCCATAGGGTTCCCTCGAGTCCCGATTGTATAGCAAGGGCTCGGCCCAACTACATTTCTATACAACCCTTCAACTCAATTTAACACATTAAAATTATATGGCAAGAGCTCGGCCCAACTACGTTTCCGTACCAACCACAACTTCGTGGCCAGGGCTCGGCCCAACTACGTTTCCACGAAGATCACAAATACATGGCAAGGGCTCGGCCCAACTACGTTTCCATGCTAATCACATTACATGGCAAGGGATCGGCTGTCACGCCCCGGACCTAGCCGGACACGTCAACAACCCGCCGTACAGTACGAATAGTCAACCGTAGTCCAACTCATCCATACTATACAAGGCGTCATGAATATCATTCACACATAGTACATCCATAAACAAACATAATGTGAAACATTCATTTAAAACAGCGGAAGCATTAATACAATTGTTCAAGCCACACTTGGCATAACTAGGCATACAAGCCCCCAAAGTAATTGTTCAAAAATAATGTCCATGAGCATTGTTATCATTATTTTGAAAACAGGAACCAGAAGAAGCATGAACCACGTCTTCTCCTTTGAATATCCCCGAGGCAACGGGCGCCGGTAGCAACCTTCAAGTTCTACCTGAAACTGTGAGGTGGCCTCCCCCGTGAAGGGGAGGTCAGTACTTGGAAATATTTGACAAGTACAATAGCAACTATACTAAGTATAATCAACGTTTTAATTTCCAAGACCCTCAAAATAGGGTGATATCATAATATAAATAATAATTTATATTCCCCACTTATTATCTTCATAATAAGTAAATTTATTTATTTGTCGGCACACGGCCCTTCTTATATATCCTTTTTCATTTATCGTTTGCACAACCCAACCCTTGGGTCCTATTATTTCTACGGGACTTGCTACCGCTGTCCGAGATCTCATGAGGCTCCCGGTTCGGACTCCAACATCCCGCCCCTGGACTCGTACCCATCATCCCGTAGGAAGGTAAGGCCCTTCGGAGTCCTATCTTATGTGTTACCGCTACCGGAACCTAGTTAGGTCTCCGGTTCGGATTCCACCCTAACCCGTGATCACGATGTAAGTCCATGCTATCCAACCCCGCTCTCTAGAGTCGGGAAGGGCCATGGTCCTTACTATTTCCATAATTCAACCGGCTATCCACAAGAATCACCGATCACACCCGTAGGCCAATCCTATACTTAGGATCAATTTAATATTCACACTATCTTGGGTATCCCTTAAGGCCTACCCCTAGTATAACTTAAAGTTCATACTTTCCTACCTTAAAGCATCTCTTAAGACTACTTAAGGCATAATATTTCACAATCCAACCTTAGGATCAATTTTAACAACATTTCATTTAAATGTCCAACTAGCATCTTAATACTAGTCAAATTAATATCAACAAACCAAGTTCTCAACTCATAGTCATATAGACAATTCCAACTGATTTTCCTTTGAAAATATCATTTATGTCAATATCCAAAATATCACTTTTAATCACTCATATATTCTAATATGAAGAAAAAGTATATTTCAACACATGTTTCATAACAAGTTCCACTTTCAAGTCAACATACTCATAACACATGAACATACACAATTTATTCCTAAATTTGTATATCATGCTCTTTTTTCTCTAGACATTTAATCTTTTCATTTTTAGGCATTATTAATCGTTAATAATCCATAAAAACACATTTAATTACCTTCGGTAATCTCATGAAATTAACTCACTAATTATAAGTAATATAGTCAGCCATCCTCACCTTATGAAGTGCTGAAATAGTTGCCTTTGCTAAGCCCCTCGATCAATCCCCGTTCTAGGCCGATTGAAGGTGTAAAACTTAGCTGCTGGGCAAAAGCCGGGCGGCTTTCACGAAAGCCGGGCGGCTTTCGTGGTCTGCAAAAACGAGCAGCTCCCTTAAAGTGGCGGTTTCCGGCGATTTCGACTCCTATCGATTCACCAACTCTTCTAAGTTAAATATCACCACTTTATATCAATATTCTACACCTTTAAACGTGTAGAACATCATGTTTAATCCCTCATATGATTTCTCAAAAATCATACACCAAAAACTAGTTAAAAGAACTATTTGAATTCTTACCTTTCTTTTAACTTAGTTTCTCTTGGGTTTCCTTCCTCCTAGCTTTCTCCAACTGTGGCTGAGGTTTGTAGAAGTCAACTCCAGAGCTTCCTCTCTCTCTTGAGGTTAAGCTTGTGCGGGTGAAATGGAATGGGGGGGATATCTTCTCCTCAATCAATTTGAGGGATGATTGAGGGAGTAAGACAAGGGAGTTAATGGGTGGGTGTAGACTTTGTCTCCATGAGGCTTCCTCATGCACGCCCCTCCCCCTCAAATTGTCAATCTGGTCACCTAAAAACGTGGGGTGGCCCCCCCTTATGTGGGAGGTCATCCCATTATGTCCCGGTGTGTACAATCGGCCCCGAAAGTTGTATTTCTCGGTCCGTTTTAATTATATTTTATTTTATCGGGCCAAACAAAATATATCACGTGTTCCTAATAATTATGGGCTTTTAGAATAGATGTATATTCCCCAACATTAATTTAGGAGCCTCCAAAACTCATTTCGGGCTGTTATCCGCTAAATTACCAATACCGGTAATTGGGCCCCGTTTGACCAACCGGTCAACTCCATGCCTTTCTTATGGCCCAAATAAAATATTCACCACCATATACATATTATCTAGACCAAGATGAATATAATATGTGGTTCGGGAATTATCGGGCGGTCCCCGTTCCCGCTGTGGGCCCCACATGCAATTTACTATTTACGTAAAAGGAATAATAAAAATTTACAATTACGCAAATTCATAAATCATCTTTCAAGGTTTATTACATAATTTACTAAAAGTAAATATGCTCGGGGTCGGTGTTACAAGTTCACCCCCCCTTAACGGGAATTTCGTCCCCGAAATTCACAATGCTCATTCAAACAAAAACGTGTATTGCTCTTTCATCAAAGCTTCCGTCTCCCAAGTTTCCTCCTCAACTCGGTCACTTTTCCAAAGGATTTTAACCATTGGAACTTTTTTGCTTCTCAATTTCTTGACTTGCCTGTCAAGTATCTTCACCGGTTGCACGGCATAATTCAAGTCTTTCCGTATTTCCACGGGTGGTTTTTCCAATACATGAGATGGATCCGGCATATACTTCTTAAGCATGGACACGTGGAATACGTTATGTATCTTCTCCAATTCTGGAGTCAACTGTAATCGGTATGCCACGGCCCCAATCCTCTCAAGAACCACGAATGGCCCTATGTATCGTGGGTTAAGTTTCCCTCGGCTCTGAAATCGGATGATTCCTTTCCAAGGTGAAACCTTCAAAAATACCTCATCTCCCACCTTAAACTCCAAGGCTCTTCGGCGCTTATCGGCATAACTTTTCTGTCTATCCTGGGCCGCCTTAAGTCTCTCACGAATCATCTTCACCTTAGACTTGGTGATCTCCACCAATTCCGTGCTCTCGAGTTTGGCCATGCCAACCTCATCCCAACACAACGGTGTACGACATCTCCTCCCATACAATGCCTCGTATGGAGGCATGCCTATACTTGCCTGATAACTGTTGTTATAGGCAAACTCCACAAGTGATAAGTGGTTGTCCCAACTCCCTTGGAACTCCAATGCACAGGCTCTCAGCATATCCTCTAATATCTGTATAACCCGCTCAGATTGCCCATCCGTTTGTGGATGAAAAGCTGTACTGAATTTCAACTTTGTCCCCATAGATTCTTGGAACTTCGGCCAAAATCGTGATGTGAATCGCGGATCTCTATCGGATACAATGGTTATAGGAACCCCATGTAGCCTCACGATCTCGTCCACATACAACTTGGCTAACCTCTCCAATGCATAGGTAGTGTTGATAGGTAGAAAGTGTGCACTCTTCGTGAGCCTATCGACCACAACCCATACGACATCATAATTCTTAACCGTTCGTGGCAGCCCCACCACGAAATCCATAGTCACGTGTTCCCATTTCCATTCAGGAATGGAAAGTGGCTGTAGTAACCCAGCCGGATGCTGATGTTCTGCCTTAACTTGCTGACAAGTAAGACACCTACTGATGTACTCGGCTATCTCCCTCTTCATCCCTGACCACCAGTAACTTTCTTTTAAATCACGGTACATCTTCGTGCCTCCTGGGTGCATGGCATACGCCGATGAATGAGCCTCCTCTAAGATGGACTTTCGGAGCTCATCATCCAACGGTACACATACTCGGTCACGAAATAATAAGAGACCATCGTCTCTCTCCCTGAAATCCTCAACCGGTCCCGTTAGCATGCGTTCACGGATCTTCATAATTTCTTCGTCGGTTTCTTGACCCTTCTTGATTTCATCAAGCAATGTAGGTCTCACCTCGAATCTAGCTAATAAGGCACCATCGTTAGATACCTCCAATTGAGTCCTCAATGCTCTCAAGCTAGTCAATAATGCCCCAGATGAATTCTTTCGGCTCAAGGCATCCGCTACCACGTTGGCTTTACCGGGGTGGTACTCGATAACTAGATGGTAGTCTTTTATCAACTCCATCCACCGTCTCTGTCTCATGTTTAACTCTTTTTGAGTAAACACGTACTTCAGGCTTTTGTGGTCGGTGTATATATGACATGTTTCCCCGTAGAGATAATGTCTCCAAATCTTCAATGCGAACACCACCGCCCCCAGCTCTAAGTCATGAGTGGGATAATTTACCTCATGCTTCTTCAACTGTCGCGAAGCATAGGCAATCACCCTCCCATTCTGCATCAAGACACATCCAAGCCCTTGGATGCTTGCGTCGCTGTAGACATCGTACCCCACACCCTGTTTGGGTTGTGCGAGTATCGGTGCCTCGGTCAATCTCTTCTTCAGTTCAAGGAATCCCTTCTCACATCGGTCATCCCATACAAACTTGGCCCCCTTTCGAGTGAGCTTTGTCAATGGAGATGCCAAAACTGAGAACTTCTCCACAAATTTCCGGTAGTACCCTGCCAATCCAAGGAAGCTACGAATTGCCTTGACGTTCTTTGGCCTCTCCCATTCAGTAATGGCCTCAATCTTCTTGTTATCTACGGCAATCCCTGATCCTGAAACCACATGCCCGAGGAAGCCAATCTCCCTTAGCCAAAATTCACATTTGGAAAACTTGGCATAGAGTTGCTTCTCCCGTAGTGTCTCAAGAACAAGTATCAAGTGCTCCTCATGCTCTTCTTCACTCTTTGAGTAAATCAAGATATCATCTATGAACACAATCACGAACCGGTCCAAGTATTTATGAAATACTCGGTTCATCAAGTCCATAAATGCCGCCGGGGCGTTGGTTAGCCCGAACGACATAACTAGGAATTCGAAATGACCATACCTTGTGCGGAATGCACTCTTCGGTATGTCATCCTCCTTTATTTTCAGTTGGTGGTACCCCGACCTCAAGTCTATCTTCGAAAATACCGTCGCTCCTCGGAGCTGATCAAACAAGTCATCAATCCTAGGCAAGGGATATCTATTCTTGATTGTGACCTTGTTCAGTTGACGATAATCAATGCACATTCGAAGCGTTCCATCTTTCTTTTTCACGAAAAGGACCGGCGCTCCCCACGGAGAGTGACTCGGCCTTATGAAACCGTTGTCCAATAGCTCTTGCAATTGGGTTTTCAACTCGTTAAGTTCAGCGGGTGCCATTCTGTATGGCGGTATAGAGATTGGTTTGGTGTCGGGTTCAACCTCGATCACGAACTCAATCTCCCTATCGGGTGGAGGTCCCGGCAAGTCTTTTGGGAAGACATCCGGATACTTGCACACAATTCTCACATCGTTGATGTCTACCTCTTCTTTGGTTTTGTCCACCACATAAGCTAGATATGCGTGACATCCTTTCCTCATCATGTTCCTCGCTCTCACGGCGGATATGATACAACTGTTTGATTTGCCTCTATTTCCCTCAAAGCGTAAGGTCAATCCTTCACTGCTTTCGAGTTCAAGAACCTTCGTGTAGCAATCGACCCTAGCATGATGTTTCTCAAGCCAATCCATTCCTAGGATTGCATCGAACTCGATCATACTCAGCGGTACGAAATCACACGTCAAGGTTTGGCCCTCCACTTCCACCTCACACGATGGATAGTGGCTATTTCTTTCGATATCATCCCCTAGAGGCGTGGACACCAATAGGGTTTGAGTCATTGGTACAAGTGGTCCGTTGAATCCGCTGGCGAACGCCTCACTCACAAATGATCGTTGCGCCCCGGTATCAATAAGGATCCTTGCGTCTCTCCCGTTTATCTTTAGTGTTCCTACATTCATAAGTAATGTAAGACACACTATCTAATTAATAGGCTCGTTTCTAAATTCGTAGAGTATGTTGGTCGTGTTCGGGTGGGGTCCGTTCGATACCCTTCCGAAATTTCCCGGTTTCTAACCTTTAGGACCGTTTTAGGACCAATTTAGGTGAAAGCCGGCCGCTTTTCACGAAAGCCGGCCGGTTTTCGTCTGCGAGAAAAATCCATCTATGAAAATCACGAAAGCCGGACGGCTTTCACGAAAGCCGGCCGGTTTTCGTCGCCGCAGTTTTATTCGTGGAAAGATTTCGAAGGTCGGCCGGTTTCTACGAAACCCGGCCGGGTTTCAGCAGCACAGGAATCCCCAGGCTTAACGAAAGCCGGGCGGCTTTCCCCCAAAGCCGGGCGACTTTGAGCGCCGCAGATTAATCCGGACCAATTTTTCAAACGCCGGCCGGTTTCTGTGAAAGCCGGCCGATTTTCGTTTGCGAGAAAAATTTGTTGATTGTTATATACGAAAGCCGGGCGGTTCTCGGTGGAAGCCGGCCGGCATTCGTTGCCGTAGTATTTTTCCCCAATGATCAAGACGAAAGTCGGGCGGCTTTCGTCAAAGTCGGGCGGCATTCGCCCAGGGAGAGGATTCTCCTCCCCTTTTTCCTCCTCAAACCCGACCAAACTCGTCGGGGTTATCATTTTACAAGTTCTACGCTCCTATTGTTTATGAAAATTAATACGTGAGTTTAAGGAATTACCCGCAACGGAGTCTGGGTTGGCACGAGCATCTGCCTCCGTCATAGCATAGACCCGAGCTTGGGTCCTTCCTTGGTTTACGGACGGCGCGTTGCTTGCACTCGCCCCACCGTGCCCACCGCTAGCATTTGGTGCTCCGGTTCGGTTCCTGCTCACCGTCGTTGCACTACTCGGTCCGGCCCCCATGGCCCGCCCAAGTTGTGGGCAACTCACCTTCAAATGCCCGACCTCCCCGCATTGATAGCACCTCGGGGGGTCGCGGCACTTGCCAAAGTGGTTCTTTTTGCAGTTGCTGCACTTCTTCGCGCCTGAGCCTTGTGACACAGAGCTTTTCCCGCTCGGGCCTTGATTTCCCCTTACCGGTGGTGCAGGGGTTTTGAAGGATCCGCCTCCCCCATGGTTCCCCTTCTTGTTGGAACCTTGAGGGCCATGGCTCTCCCATTTTCTCTTCCTTGCCTCCTCGGCATTCCTTCGTTTTCTTTCCTCCCACTCCTTCTCTCCTTTCAGGCCTTGTTCAACCACTTGACTGAACGTCATATTAGGCAATTGTGTTGCCCTCTCGCGTATGTCAAGGTCCAAGGCATCCCAGAAATGGTTCACCATCCGGTTTTCATCACAAATGTACTCCGGTATGAACTCAGCAAGTTTTCTGAACTTGTGCTCAAGTTCCTTCACCGTACATTCACCTCCTTGGGTCAAATTCGTATACTCCCTCCTCTTCAAGTTCACCTCGAAGTCGGAGTAGTATTGGCTGAAGAACTCCTGTCTGAAATTCTCCCAAGTGACGGCCTCACCGTACTTCCCTTTTGTTCCATCCCACCATGTGGACGCCATGCCTTCTAGTAGCCTCGTGGCTACCCTCAGCTTCATGTGGGGTGGTAGTTGCATGTCGAGGGCCGCCTCGTTGAATCTTTTGATCCACTCGGCCGCCACGGAGATGTCCCCCGTTCCATCAAACGGTTTACATCCCAAGTCTCTTGCCTCCTTGAGGTACTTTGAGATCCTTATTATAGGGACCTCAGCACCTCCCCCTCCTCGGGATTCTATGATCTCCCGGGGAGTTACACGGCTTCCTCTTCTTGAAGCCCCTTCCAAAGCACGCCTTGCTCGGCGCCTTTGGCGATCTTGGTGGTATTGCCGGAGCAATTCCTCAATCCGTTCGAGAGCTTCATTATCATCGCTCTCGTCACTTGCATCATCGTATTCCCCATCATATGGGGTCTCAACCGGCTCAGTTCCCGGTCGGTAGGTTGAATCCTCCTCGGACTCATAGTGCTCGTCGATAGTTTCCACATGACCGTCACTAACGGTCAGCGAGTGGCCTGCACGGCCTGGTCTCCTAGACACCCTCGATCCTCCCCGACTGCCACGTTGGGATCCTCCCGGTGCTTGGCCAGTCGGGTTCCGTCGAGTAACCTTCCCGGTACGTTCCATTTCTGAAAGAAATTTAGAATGAGTCATTAGACTCGTATCAAATGTCAATTGACGGATAGGCACTTAAAGACATCTTTTGGCTCAAGTCACCGCCATACCAATTGCTAAGGGTACCATCTTAACAATTAGAGATATTGCAACTCAAGTACCAAAAGTTCTATAAGTACAAAACCTTATGCTCATGGTTTTCAAATTCGTTTTCAAAAAGAAATTTTGAAGCTTCATTATGATATTTACGGACTAAGGCTCTGATACCAATTAAATTGTCACGCCCCGGACCTAGCCGGACACGTCAACAACCCGCCGTACAGTACGAATAGTCAACCGTAGTCCAACTCATCCATACTATACAAGGCGTCATGAATATCATTCACACATAGTACATCCATAAACAAACATAATGTAAAACATTCATTTAAAACAGCGGAAGCATTAATACAATTGTTCAAGCCACACTTGGCATAACTAGGCATACAAGCCCCCAAAGTAATTGTTCAAAAATAATGTCCATGAGCATTGTTATCATTATTTTGAAAACAGGAACCAGAAGAAGCACGAACCACGTCTTCTCCTATGAATATCCCCGAGGCAACGGGCGCCGGTAGCAACCTTCAAGTTCTACCTGAAACTGTGAGGTGGCCTCCCCCGTGAAGGGGAGGTCAGTACTTGGAAATATTTGACAAGTACAATAGCAACTATACTAAGTATAATCAACGTTTTAATTTCCAAGACCCTCAAAATAGGGTGATATCATAATATAAATAATAATTTATATTCCCCACTTATTATCTTCATAATAAGTAAATTTATTTATTTGTCGGCACACGGCCCTTCTTATATATCCTTTTTCATTTATCGTTTGCACAACCCAACCCTTGGGTCCTATTATTTCTACGGGACTTGCTACCGCTGTCCGAGACCTCATGAGGCTCCCGATTCGGACTCCAACATCCCGCCCCTGGACTCGTACCCATCATCCCGTAGGAAGGTAAGGCCCTTCGGGGTCCTATCTTATGTGTTACCGCTACCGGAACCTAGTTAGGTCTCCGATTCGGATTCCACCCTAACCCGTGATCACGATGTAAGTCCATGCTATCCAACCCCGCTCTCTAGAGTCGGGAAGGGCCATGGTCCTTACTATTTCCATAATTCAACCGGCTATCCACAAGAATCACCGATCACACCCGTAGGCCAATCCTATACTTAGGATCAATTTAATATTCACACTATCTTGGGTATCCCTTAAAGCCTACCCCTAGTATAACTTAAAGTTCATACTTTCCTACCTTAAAGCATCTCTAAAAGACTACTTAATGCATAATATTTCACAATCCAACCTTAGGATCAATTTTAACAACATTTCATTTTAATGTCCAACTAGCATCTTAATACTAGTCAAATTAATATCAACAAACCAAGTTCTCAACTCATAGTCATATAGACAATTCCAACTGATTTTCCTTTGAAAATATCATTTATGTCAATATCCAAAATTTCACTTTTAATCACTCATATATTCTAATATGAAGAAAAAGTATATTTCAACACATGTTTCATAACAAGTTCCACTTTCAAGTCAACATACTCATAACACATGAACATACACAATTTATTCCTAAATTTGTATATCATGCTCTTTTTTCTCTAGACATTTAATCTTTTCATTTTTAGGCATTATTAATCGTTAATAATCCATAAAAACACATTTAATTACCTTCGGTAATCTCATGAAATTAACTCACTAATTATAAGTAATATAGTCAGCCATCCTCACCTTATGAAGTGCTGAAATAGTTGCCTTTGCTAAGCCCCTCGATCAATCCCCGTTCTAGGCCGATTGAAGGTGTAAAACTTAGCTGCTGGGCAAAAGCCGGGCGGCTTTCACGAAAGCCCGGCGGCTTTCGTGGTCTGCAAAAACGAGCAGCTCCCTTAAAGTGGCGGTTTCCGGCGATTTCGACTCCTATCGATTCACCAACTCTACTAAGTTAAATATCACCACTTTATATCAATATTCTACACCTTTAAACGTGTAGAACATCATATTTAATCCCTCATATGATTTCTCAAAAATCATACACCAAAAACTAGTTAAAAGAACTATTTGAATTCTTACCTTTCTTTTAACTTAGTTTCTCTTGGCTTTCCTTCCTCCTAGCTTTCTCCAACTGTGGCTGAGGTTTGTAGAAGTCAACTCCAGAGCTTCCTCTCTCTCTTGAGGTTAAGCTTGTGCGGGTGAAATGGAATGGGGGATATCTTCTCCTCAATCAATTTGAGGGATGATTGAGGGAGTAAGACAAGGGAGTTAATGGGTGGGTGTAGACTTTGTCTCCATGAGGCTTCCTCATGCACGCCCCTCCCCCTCAAATTGTCAATCTGGTCACCTAAAAACGTGGGGTGGCCCCCCCTTATGTGGGAGGTCATCCCATTATGTCCCGGTGTGTACAACCGGCCCCGAAAGTTGTATTTCTCGGTCCGTTTTAATTATATTTTATTTTATCGGGCCAAACAAAATATATCACGTGTTCCTAATAATTATGGGCTTTTAGAATAGATGTATATTCCCCAACATTAATGTAGGAGCCTCCGAAACTCATTTCGGGCTGTTATCCGCTAAATTACCAATACCGGTAATTGGGCCCCGTTTGACCAACCGGTCAACTCCATGCCTTTCTTATGGCCCAAATAAAATATTCACCACCATATACATATTATCTAGACCAAGATGAATATAATATGTGGTTCGGGAATTATCGGGCGGTCCCCGTTCCCGCTGTGGGCCCCACATGCAATTTACTATTTACGTAAAAGGAATAATAAAAATTTACAATTACGCAAATTCATAAATCATCTTTCAAGGTTTATTACATAATTTACTAAAAGTAAATATGCTCGGGGTCGGTGTTACATCGGCCCAACTACATTTCCATGCAATCCTAGAGTCTGGTTCTAATTCATTTTCGTAGTCCAATTCTCAAGCAAATCTTATGCCTAGAATCAACCCACTTGGGTAGCCTTTTGGCTTACCCCTAACACACCTTAGTGTTCATTCAATTCAACCTTAAAGTATCTCTTAAGGCTACTTAAGGCAAATCTATTCACAATCCTATCCCTTAGGATTAATTCCATTATATTATTCTCCCAACTAGTATTTTAATACTAGTAGGTTTGTCTTAGAACATATCAAGTTCTTAATTCAAATTGGCATTTCTTTTCAATTGATTTTCCAATCCAAATATAATTTGATCCCAATATCAAAAATATCATTTTTATCCATTCATGAATTTCATACATGATGTAAAAGTATATTTTATCACAATATATACATAGTTAATTCCATTATCATGCCATTCCTTTCATGTCACATAATCATACACAATTTATTCTAAATTTGTATATCATGCTTCATTCACTCATATCAATAGTATTTTCATTAAGCATTATTACTCATTAATAATCCATGAAAATCACTTTTAATACCTTAGGTAATCTTATGAAAGTAACCCAACAATTATAAGCAATATAGTCAGTCATCCTCACCTTATGAAGTGCTGAAATAGTTGCCTTGGTTAAGCTCCTCGATCAATCCCCGTTCTAGGCCGATTGAAAGTGGAAAGCTGGACTGCTGGGCAAAAGCCGGGCGGCTTTCACGAAAGCCGGGCAGCTTTCACGAAAGCCGGGCGGCTTTCGTAGTCTGCAACTACGAACAGCTCCTTTGGAGTGGCGGTTTCCGGCGATTTCGACTCCTATCGATTTGCCAACCCTTCTAAGTTAATTACCACCTCTTTATATCAATATTCTACACTTTTAAACGTGTAGAACATCATGTTTTAATCCACCATATGATTTCTTAAAAATCATACAACATAAACTAGTTAAAGATGGTTTGTTGAGTTCTTACCTCAAGAACAACCCCTTTTTCCTTGGATTTCCCTTATTGTTGCTTCCTCCACACTATGGATTAGTTGAGAGAGTTTCCTGGAGCCTTTCTCCTCTTTGGGTCGTTCAGATGGTGCAAGGGGAAAGTGGAAGGCAACTCTACTCAATCAAGCATCAAAATAATGCATGAGTAGGGCCTTAGGAGGTGTGATGGTGTCTTTGGCCATCCCTCATTAACTCAGTCCGCACACACCCTCAATTCATGTCCCTTCAAGCTTTCCTTTAGTCAACTAGGGCACATGAAGACGTGGGGTGGCCCCCACTTATGTGGGAGGTCATCCCATTATGTCCCGATGTGTACAATCGGCCCCGAAAGTTGTATTTCTCGGCTCGTTTTAATTATATTTTATTTTATCAGGCCAAATAAAATGTATCACGCGTTCCTAATAATTATGGGCCTTTAGAATAGATGTACATTCCCCAACATAAATTTAGGAGTCTCCGAAACTCACTTCGGGCTGTTATCCGCTAAATTGTCGATACCGGTAATTGGGCCCCGTTTGACCAACCGGTCAACTCCATGCCTTTCTTATGGCCCAAATAAATATCCACCACCATATAGATGTCATCTAGACCAAGATGAATATAATATGTGGTTCTGGAATTATCGGGCGGTCCCCGTTCCCGTTGTGGGCCCCACATGCAATTTACTATTCACGTAAAAGAAATAATAAAATTTAACAATTATGTAAATTCATAAATCATCCTTCAAGGTTTACTACATAATTTACTAAAAGTAAACATGCTTGGGGACGGTGTCACATTTAATCTCTTAACTCCTTGATGAAATCAATTGAGATTGATAACCTCAACACAACGGTTTGATTTAACCAACAAAATTAATCCCTCTTAAGTTTATCAACCACGACCGTGCATTAATAAACCGAAGTTACTTACTTGTGAAACCATCAACGATTAACTATCGGTTCGTCGATCGTTTCTAGTAATAATTAATATATGAAACAAAACTAGTTGATCCTTTAAGTAATGTTCAAAATATTAATATGAAATATGAATAGGAATTAATTAATATTCAAGGAAGAATATTATTAAAGGAGATGAATCCTACTATAATTAATATCAAGATGTTAACTAATTGTCATCTTAGGAACACTCCCCAACATTAATATAGAGGAAGAAAATACTACTCTAACTAATGACAAGATGTTAACTAATTGTCATCTTAGCAACACTCCCCAACATTAATATAGAAATAGTATTAAGGAAAGAACTAATAATTAATATTCAAGGGAAGAAGTTAAGAAAATAACTCACAATTTTAATAATCAACAAGCTTCAAGAGCAACACCAAGAAATGGAAGTTTAGCTCCTCATGTGGAGACTAAACATAGCTAGAAAAATATAAAGAAATGTTATTCTAAACTGAGCTTAAGAGTATGGAAGAAGGAATGAATTTTAGTGAAAGAAAAGTGTACTATTTATAGGTGTTTTTCAACACCTTTGGCCGGGTACCCGACCGGGTATAGTACTTACCCGATCGGGTACTGGTCAAAATCAGATAATCCGCCATGTTCTCATGTTTCTGCACATCGATTTGTCCCGGGTCATGTCTGACCCGACCGGGTGGCATATGGGACCCGACCGGGTCTGGCAATTTCCTTGCTTCTTCGGTTGTTAAATCTTGCCCGACTGGGTCGGGATTTCTACCTGGTCGGGTTTTGCTCCTGGGCAGTCAAATTTTTTGTTTTCTTCTCTTCAAAGTCCTCTTTTCCAACACCATAAATCCTAAATCTACTTTACAACTTATAAATGAAGATTAAAATACAATTACAACTAAAATCACACAAATGTTTACAAACTAAATAAAGCGATAAACAATACACACAAATCCAACATAAAAACATACACTTATGCACTACTAATTAGTGCATATCAGAAACACATTTTGAATTGATCCTATATTAGTTTAATTGGGCATATTGAGCTGTTTCTGAGTTTCGAGAGTGTTATTATAGTCAAGAGCACTTTTATTTGTGTCTCGGTTTAGTTTTCATCCACATCAACCCAACTTTGCAATCATAAATCCTTCTGTGCCGAAGTAGCAGAGGTACCTTCTTATTCTCCCTTTATGTATTTCTTGATTCTCCGTGAATGGTGCTTTAGTCCAGAGACTAATTGTCTAACATATGTTGCCTTTATATATAACTTTAAGTTTTAAAGTTAAAATGCAAGACATTTTTTGTTAAACAGATGTTGTCAATGACTTTCTATATATGTCTGGATTGCCTATAAAACAAAGGTGTTTTACAGGGAGATGTAACATTATATCTTTGGCTTAAATGTTTTAGTCCTGCAAATGAAGCATTGTTCGTTTATGATTTTGTTATCACCCCTGCAGTGATTAGACCTTCTCTAACTCTAAAGATTTTTTGTAAAACAGATGTTGCTAGAGACTTTTTTGATTAAAATGTTTTGAAATTATTACTTTTATAGTTCGACGATGAAAGGACCCTGCTTTATTTGCACTTTAACATATTCTTTACTTATTGCATTTACCGTTCTAACTTTTATTTCCTCTATTTTGGTAACATCACAACATTATCTACGATTTGAATTCTGTGTCTTACAGTTTGCATTTATCATGTTTGAAGAAATGGTTAGGTGGTCTTTCTTTGGTAATACACATAGCATTGTCATAGAAAATCAAATAAAATTTTATGGCATGTAAATGATTATAGGTGTTTTATCTCATTTTAACATCACAACATTATCTGTGCGTGATTTGAATTCTGTGTCTTACGGTTTGCATTTATCATGTTTGAAGAAAATGTTAAAATAATGATTGGACCTCCATTGAATGAAATGGTGAATGAGTGGCATAATTACGGACTACCAACGATTTTATGTCATTTTAAACTCATTGTTCTCTCGACACACAATTATTATTTGAAAAGGTATACCTCACTTCACATCCAAATTGACTTATGCACGATTACAAACTATCATAATGTTTCATCTTCTTACTAGTTTGTGTGTGAACTAATGTATATCATGTATTTACATATATCCTTTCTAAATATATTTAGGAAGGTAATTTTTTCATACATACAACTATTGTATTGACACAGACAAATATCAAACAGATACAAACAACTACTGTCTGGCACAAAAAACTACTGTCTGTCATAGACAACTACTGTCTCGGAACAAACAACTATTTTCTGGGCGTAGATAGCTATTGTCGAGCACATGCCGCACATACAACTATTTTCTAGGCACAAAAATGGTTGTTTGGGCAGGGCAATTATTGTTTGGATAAAGACAACTATTCCTTAAGAATAAACATCCGATACCTATGCACAAACAAGTATTATGTGGGGTTAAACAATTGTGAATGAGAAACTCAAAGGAGTCGACATGATGATGGATCAAAACAAATCAACAAAAGAATATTATCTTCTAGTTTAAATGATGTTATTATTTGTGTAATTTTCAAAATGTTCTATAGTGTGTAAATAAAATTAACTTCAAAAATAAATGATGTTGTGTACTTGTGTGTGTAACATCACAAATCCATACAAATATAACAATGTTATAAGCACTCACTTCAACATCATAACAACATATATTCTATAGTGTTTACCCCATTGATGGGTTGTTTGCCTTTTGAAAAAAACATAAAATTTAAAGAATGAAACTATATAACCCTAAATACACAACGATATTTCGTCTGTGCCAGATATTTCATGTCTGGACCTTGCAAAAGAATTATGTGTAACAAACAATATTTGTCTGTGCCAGACAATTTGTGTTTGTATCTTGCAAAAGAGTTCTGTGTAACAGACAATATTTGTCTGTGCCAGACATTTCATGTTTTGGATTGACAAGAAATTTCTGTCTAACAGACAATATTTGTCTGTGCAAGACATTCGTGTTTGGGCCTGATAAAAGAGTTCTGTATAACAAACATTATTTGTCTTTCCCAGACAATTCGTGTCTACGTCTAGCAAAAGAATATTGTCTAACACACAATATTTGTCTCTGTCAGACAATCATGTCTGACAATGTTTTTATTCATTTCACAGACAATTCACTTTAAAAAACGAAATTATTGTCTATACACAAATAAAACTTGTATTGAAATTGTTTGTACACACATAAAACTTGTACACAAACAATGTACACAAACACTGTGCACAGACAATTCACATACGACTATTGTTCAAACACACAACAACTATTGCAACATGTCTTTACATTTTCAACCAACTTATACCGAAATGAGTAGATTACCAATTATTCATCTAAATTACAACATGTCATTCGCCAAGACGTTTTCGATTGCTAAATTCCTAGCTCTCTAGTTGTGTGCGCTTCTTATATATCGTAAAAGTACAGCTTTACGCCCTCCTTAACAACACAAGTTAGGGTTCCAGTGCCCCCATCTAAGCAATTCAAAATGTTAAAATCCCCACTTTTGGATGCTGCCTCTTTGCCAACCACTTCCTTACATTTAAGGACTTCCTTATCAAAGGACTTCCTGAAATTGAAAACAACTTTACGCCCTCCCCTGAAGACAATCACACACATTTAAGTACTTCCTTATATTTTTATCATGATCATGTTGAGTGCAGTGGAAACTTAAAATTAAAAAAATAAAAGAACAAAAACAGAAAAACTCTAAAGTATAAGAAAAAAGCATGTTTACATTCAACTCTAACCTATTTTGCATCCAACTCAAGCCTCGTAAATTTCTAAAGTTAGATAAGATTACCAATTATTCAACTAAATTACAACATCTCATTCGCCAAAATTTAAATTCATTCTCATTATACAGTAGATAGTCCATTCTAACTATCTCAAGCCAATTTGTAACTCTTTTGCTAAAAATCCTAATTTCACTAAGGTTTAACACTAAAACATCAAAAACAAACATAGAAAATTTACAACAATAAAGTAAAGTAGTCAAACAAGCAAAATTAGCAAAATTTAAACTGGAAAATTATAAAACAAAATCCAGAAACCATCAAATATAATGTGATATAAACAAAAAATTCATTGAATCATTTCAACAAAAATGTTATGGGCAATTTAAAGACATAGAATAATTGGACTAAATTTTCAATAATAAGCATCGCAAATATCCACAATAACACATAATAATCAACCATTCAACATTACAAGATGTACAAAGTATTATTCATAAAATAAAAAGTAAATAACAGAAAAGGAAGAAAATGGAAAGAATGGAAAAAGAGGCATACTGGAAGGAAAATGGCGTGGAAGAGGCATACTGTAGATCAACTCCATTGAAGAGACTTGCAAAGGGTGCATCAACAATGACCTCGGTTCGTTCGAGCACTGTAGCTCTCACGTTTGAAACGAAAAAGAAGAAGAGGGAGTAGCTGAAGATAGAGGGGAGAAGGATGAAAAAAGGTTAGGCGCTGAAAAGGAAGAAAGAAATAAGAGAAAAAAAAGAAGTGAGAGGAAGAAGATGAATTAGGTGCAGAGAAATATGAGAGAGATGAGTTAGGGGCAGAGAAGGAGAAAAGAATGAAACAGGGAGAGAGAGGGGTTAGGCACAAGAAAGGGAAGGAAAAGGGAGAAAAAATTGGCCTATTTATTTAGTGTGTCAAAGGTGTACACATTTTGTGTACACATTTTGTGTACACCTAGCATTTTGGTTGTGAAATACTCCCTCCGTCCCTTAGAAATTTGCCAAGTTTGACCGGCACGAGGATTAATAAACTAAAAATTGAGTGGTTGAGAGTTGTGCAGAGGAGAGAGAATTAATTAGAGCCACAAATTCTTTACTTAAAAGAGAAAGTGACAAAGTTAGTGGAACATCAAAAAAGGAAAGTTGACAAAGTTTTACGGGACATAGAGAGTATGTAGTTTGTGTTCTAGGGGGTGTTTGGAACTGCTTCTGCTTCTGCTTCTTTTTTAAAGCAGAAGCAGAATCAGAATCAGTTTTCAGAAGCTGGTCACCCCCAGCTTCTACAAAACTGATTATATGAGTAAATTAGAGCACCAAAATCACTTATGCACTTTCACCAAAACACTCCAACTTCTGCTTCTGCTCCCTGAAGGAGCAGAAGCAGTTTTTAGAATCAGATCCAAACATCCCTCTAATATGTAGCAATAGGCACAATGCTTAAGTTGTGCCACTTTTAAATAAAGTCCCTAAAAAGGCACATACATAAAAAGTGGTAGATACCTAACGTGCTGGTGGAGATGCATGTTCAAATTCAAACTATCATGGACCCCTACTATGCACATTTTCTTATGAATCTAAATTATAGCACAAGTTATACGTCTAATATTTAGGTTATGGAAGTGGTATTGTCGATCTTTAAAGAATAACATTGGAAATTCGTGATGATCTTGCATTAAAACATGACAGTATCAGAATAGTTATAGGTTAATTTGGAGCCTTTATGAATTCCATTCTGATCTCAAGTGAAAGAAGAAACATAACAATAGGTAAGCAGCGAAGCGAGTGAAACACCATGGAAAGAAACCAATCCTTTGTTATAGATGTGGAGGTATTGGCCCATAGGCCATGGCAGCCCTCTTCCTTTTGTTGGGCCTGTTTGCTTGCCTCTTGTCCTGGCCCATGTTGTTCTGCCGCTAGCCTTGTTTCTGGAACCCTCCTTTAGGGTTTCCCCTGCAGCCCTGGTACTTAAGACCCTCTTCGTCTTCTCTTGACGCTGAGGTCTTCGGTTAGAGAGAGAGAGAGAGTGAGGTTAGAGAGAGTAGAGAGAGAGACTCCCTGTCTCTTCTCCTTCCGGTCCCTCTGTGGTCATCTCTCTGTGCTTCCACTTTTCTGACCTTTGGCATGCGTTGAGATGGCTGGGCTGGCCTGAGTGTGATTGTCCCTTCCGGTGGTGCTTGGTTGTGTGTGCTGTATGAGCGTGGTCTGAGCTGGAGAGGTGAAAACCTGACAGTGGTATCAGAGCCGGACCTCCTGTCGTCCTCGTCTACAGCCCGAGAGCTCCTCCACCGCTATCCGTCGCAGATCTCCTTTTCAGTGGTAAGTCGAGAAGCCCATCCTCGGGTTCTCGCTCGTGTAAATTGGCGATAAACACCCTAGGTAGCCGAGTGCCTCCGGTATTGTGTGTTTTTTGGTGTTTTTTACTTGCTTCATCCCTTTCCCCACTTTGCTTTTGCTGTTGACCTTGTTGGTCGGGCTGTCAGTTGTAACTGACGACTCCCAGGTGCGTTCTCTTTACCTTTGTGTGTGAAGTTGGTCTGCATGAGTGTTTTCTGTCCCTGCATGTTTAGATCCATGATTTGTACTGGTTTTGTGTTTGCGGGATTGAGGTTTTGAACTTGTATTCCGTGTTTCTGTCTCCCTTGTGTGTTTATCTCTACTTTACTGCCCTTTTGTGCTTACTTGGTACCCTTGTGAACTGGGATTTTTTGCCTTGTGACTCGACACCTGAGGTTAGGACTGACAAGTTCCCTGCCAGTCACTCTAGTGGCCTTCGGATCTGTGTGGCCTGTCAGCCCGCAGCCGGGTACACTGGTGAACCCTAGCTCTTTGGTTCTCTGTCTCTCTGTTTGCAATTTTTTTTCATTTACCTTGTCTTCTGCAACTGATTCTTCAGTGTTATCCTTATTGTGTTCACCCTTATGTGTGTCCCTATGTCTGCCAATATGTATGGTATGTTACCTTTTAATGGGAAAACTAATTTTGACATTTGGAAACAAAAGATCAAATGTGTTTTAATCCAGCAAAAGGTTTTCAGAGCTGTAAGTGAACTTTATTTGGATTCTGATGATAGTGCTAAGAAAGCTGAAATGAATGAAACTGCCTGCTCTACTATATATCTTAACCTATCTGACTGTGTGCTTAGAAAGGTTGGTATTTTAGATTCTGCTAAAAAGTTGTGGGATAAGTTAGATGAGCTTTATACTGACACCTCTCTGCCTGGTAAACTTTTTTTGCTTGAAAAGTTCTTTCGGTTTAGGCTAGATCTAACCAAAGACATTGATGAAAACTTGGATATTTTTAATAAGTTGATCCAGAACATTAAACAATCTGGTGATAAACATATTGATGATTATACTGCTGTTGTGTTGCTTAATGTTATTCCTGATTCTTATAATGATGTTAAATCTGCTATTAAATATGGTAGAGATGATAGGAGTATCTCTAGTCAATCCAAGGATTCAGGTGAGGCTATGTTTGTGAGGGGTGGATCTAAGAGTAGGTCTAAGAATCAGAAGTAGGATGCCCAAGCTAAAAATAGTAACTCAAATGGTAAGAAGAGGAATAAGTCTAGAAAACGTGTGTGCTACAACTGTGGCAATTCTGGGCACTTTATAAAGGAATGTCCCCATCCCAAGAAACCTGAGCAGGCTAGTATAGCTATAGAGAGAGATGACCTTGGTGAGGTTCTCATGGTGTGTGACCATGTTAATTCTGTTCGTAATACCTTGACTGAGCATGAATGGTTAATTGATTCTGGTTTTAGGGATTTGTTTTCCAAATATGAGAAATGTGATATGGGTTATGTTTCCTTGGCTGATAATAAGAGATGCAATGTTTTGGGTGTTGGTGATATATGTCTCAAGTTTTCTTGTGGCTCTGTGTTTACTCTTACGAATGTGAGGCATGTCCCTGATTTATGTCACAACTTGTTATCTGTTGTTGCCTTAGAGGGTAGTGGATTAGAGGGAAAGTGGGGGAATGGTTGTATGAAAATTTTGAAAAATTCTCTGGTGTTGTTTAAAGCTGAGAAGGTGAACAACCTTTATGTGTGTCATGCTAAACCTTATATTGACTCTGTGAATGCTTTGAATGTTGTGCATACTAATAAAACCTTGTTGTGGCATAATAGACTAGGGCATATGAGTAATAAAGGTTTAGGGATCATGCATAAACATGGTTACTTTGGTAAAGACTCTGTGAATTCTTTGACTTTCTATGAATCATGTGTGTTTGGTAAACAACATAGAGTCCAGTTCCCTCTATCTTCTTATCCTAATATGACAAAGTGCTCCTTTGTGCTTGAATATGTGCATGCTGATGTTTGGGGGAAACAGTATTTCTTGTCCTTAATTGATGATTTCTCTAGGAAAGTGTGGGTCTACCTTCTAAACATAAGTCTGATGTTTGCGAGAAGTTTAAGGCCTGGAAGTTACTTATAGAAAATCAAACTGGACAGAATGTTAAGACCCTTAGGACTGATAATGGCCTAGAGTTCTGTAACCATGAGCTTGACCAACCGTGTGCCACTTCAGGCATTAGGAGACATAAGATTGTGCCCTACACCCCCAACAGAATGGGGTGGCTGAAAGGATGAATAGAACCCTTCTTGATAAGGTTAGAAGTATGTTGTCTACCTCAGGATTACCTAAGAAGTTTTGGGGTGAAGCGGTTACCACTGCCACCTATCTGATTAATAGATCTCCCTCTGTTCCCATAGGGGGTCAATGCCCTGAAGTTAAGTTTACTGGTGGGCCTCTTGACCTAACAAACCTTAGGGTCTTTGGGTGTGCTGCCTATGTTCATCAGAAAACTGATAAGTTAGATCCTAGATCCAAAAAGTGTGTTTTCTTGGGTTATCCTGATGGGGTAAAGGGATATAGGTTGTGGGATAGAAGTGTGCCTGGTTTTAAGCTGGTTATAAGTAGGGATGTAATTTTCAATGAGTTTGATTTCCCTTGCTTGCTTAAACCTGTTTCTGAGCATGAACCTGAGAGGACACCTGTTGAGGTGGAGCCTCAGGCCCCTTCTGCACCTACTATTCCTTATGTTATGTATGACACTCCTCCTGTTGTACCTGTCATCCCTTCTGATGTGCATGTTAATACTTCTGCTGATACTGCTACCCCCAGTGAGGTGGAGTTCAATACTCAAGATGACCATGTGCATAATGATTCTCTGTCTGGTGAAACCAATGTGTTTGATGATTCTGCTGAGGATGATAATGTTGATTTGCATGACTACCAACTTGTTAGGGATAGGGGTAGAAGAACCATTAAGATAAAATCTGATACTTTGTCTGACTATGCTTTTACTGCGTGTGATATATCTGATTTTGCTTTTACTGTGTTTGAGGCCCTAGACCTAAATGAACCTAAGACCTATAGTGAAGCTATAAGGTCTAGAGAGTCTCAAAGATGGCTTGAGGCCATGAAAAGTGAGATGGACTCTCTCAGAGTGAACCAGACTTGGACCCTTGTTCCTAGACCTAATGCCAGCTCAGTGGTTAAGTGCAAGTGGCTGTTTAAGGTCAAGGAAGAACCGGGTAATAACATTAGGTATAAGGCTAGGTTAGTTGCCAAGGGGTTTACTCAAAAAAGGGGGGTAGATTATGCAGAAATCTTTGCTCCTGTAGTTAAGTTTACTACTGTTAGAATCATGTTGGCTTTGGTTGCTCACCATGACTGGGAGATGAAACAAATGGATGTCACCACTGCATTTCTGCATGGTGAATTGGATAAGAAAATTTACATGACTCAACCTGAGGGTTTTGTGGATCCCAAGAGGAGTGACCATGTCTGTCTGCTTAGGAAGGCCTTGTATGGCCTGAAGCAATCCCCTAGGCATTGGAATATTAGGTTTGACAAGTGTATGCAGTCTATGAAATTTGTGAAATCTGCATGTGATCATTGTCTTTATTTCAAGAATACTAATTCTGTTCCTGTGTGGATGACATGTTGATTATTAGCCCTTGTCTTAAATCTATTATATCTGTTCAAAAATGTCTTTGTGAGAATTTTGCTATGAAAGATCTTGGTGATGCCAAGAGGATACTTGGGATTAACATTATTAGGGACAGGAGCAAGCATACTCTTGTTCTAAATCAAATTTCTTATGTTGAGAAGGTTTTGAGTAAGTTTAATATGTCTTCTGCTGCACCTGTGCATGTTCCTCTTGCCTCTCATTTTGTGCTAAGTAAGAATCAGTCTCCTAAGATTGCTTCTGAAATTGAGCTTATGAAGTCTGTTCCTTACTCTAATGCTATAGGTTCTGTGATGTATCTGATGGTTAGTTCCAGACCTGATATTGCCTATGTTATGAGTTGTTTGAGTAGGTTTATGTCTAATCCTGGTAGGCTGGTATGCCTCATTGGAATGCTTTGAAATGGCTTTTGAGATACTTGAAATTTTCTGCAAATCATGGTTTGATTTTTACTAAGTGTACTGAAGGTGTGAAACTGAGTGGTTATGTTGATTCTAACTATGCTAATGATAAAGACAATAGGAAATCTACCACTTCCTATGTGTTCACTTTGTGTGGTTCTTGTATTAGTTGGAAATCTCAGTTACAACCTATTGTTGCCTTATCAACCACTGAAGTTGAGTATGTAGCAGCTACAGAAGCCTTCAAGGAAACCATCTGGTTAAGACGTCTTGTTACTGAAATAGGTTTTCTTAAACAGGATGTTACTGTGTTTTCTGATAGCCAGTCTGCTATCCAACTTTGCAAAAACCCTGTTTTTCATGATATAACCAAACACATTGATGTGAGGTTCCACTTTATTCGTGATGTTTTAGATGCAGGCAAGGTGAAGCTGTGCAACATACCCTCAGAGTTCAACCCTGCAGATATGGGGACGAGGTGTCTATCTGCTGAAAAACTATTGTCTTGTAAACGAATTTTAAATTTGGACTGCGATTAACTCTGTTTGCAGGTTTTGGGTATGATGGAGAGTAGATTCTTGAAAGCGTAGTGCTTGAGAGAATCTTCTCTCATGGTTAGGGAGAGTACCTTGGGTACTTCTCCAATTTCTTTTTGGGAGTATTTTGTGTATCTCCAATTTGTTTGCCAGTTGTGTCTTTAGGATATCATTGGTGACCCAGCGATGATGAACCACGTGCTCATGTTACTTTGTGATACCATGCACCACCAATGATTGCCAATAAGGTGGAGAGTGTGGAGGTATTGGCCCATAGGCCATGGCAGCCCTCTTCCTCTTGTTGGGCCTGTTTGCTTGCCTCTTGTCTTGGCCCATGTTGTTCTGCCGCTAGCCTTGTTTCTGGAACCCTCCTTTAGGGTTTCCCCTGCAGCCCTGGTACTTAAGACCCTCTTCGTCTTCTCTTGACGCAGAGGTCTTCGGTTAGAGAGAGAGTGTGAGGTTAGAGAGAGTAGAGAGAGAGACTCCCTGTCTCTTCTCCTTCCGGTCCCTCTGTGGTCATCTCTTTGTGTTTCCCCTTTTCTGACCTTTGGCGTGCGTTGAGATGGCTGGGCTGACCTGGGTGTGATTGTCCCTTCCGGTGGTGCTTGGTTGTGTGTGCTGTATGAGCGTGGTCTGAGCTGGAGAGGTGAAAACCTGACAATAGACATGTTTAATATAGACATCCATTGAAAGTTTATTCAAATAGATTAGGGAGATTCCCTATATAGAAGTAAAATCGTTTTAAATTTTAAAGTAAAATTGTCATGTTTTCATTCTCTAAATAAAAGTAATTTCTGCCAAGTTTGGCATTATCGGGTTTACACATGCCATTTTTTTCAAACTTGACAGAAATTACTCCTATTTAGAAAATAAAAAGATGATGACCCTATTTTCGAATTTTAAAATGTTTTTACTCCTATTCAGGGCAATTTCTAAATAGATTACTGATGAGATAGAATTTGTGCTTCATTTTTATATTACTTTACTACAATTCTTAGTTTATTGTTTTCCTAATTTAGAGGATTGAGTTACATTTTATGTTAAAAATGACTTTTACATGTGGAGGGCTTTAATTGAAGGATTTTCCAGGGGTTAAAAGAAAGTGAGGCCAATGATTTTTTTTTTGAAGCAAATCCAATGATTTTTTAATCACATACATGTATCATCACTAAGTGACCAACCTTTGACCAACCTTTTATGACTATTATGTCATTTCCACATTAATCCCCTGAGTTTCAATTTAACCAAATGTAGTCCTTGACCTTTTCCACATAACCACCCGTGGTCCTTCCGATCACAATTCCGGCTAAATTTAACCGGAGACCAATTAATGAAGGTTAGTTGCGTCATTTAATAGCATTTATTGGTTTGCAACCTAACTCCAACATTTAAAGGATTCGGTCAACCGCAAAATTAGAAACGCATACTCCCTGACCATAGCTTCTCCCTCGCCATACCTTCTCCTTGCCATAGCTACTGTACTCGCTCGTCAGTGTGACCCCCAACAACATTTGAGTGGGTGCAAAAAAGCATCTCACCATAGCTTTTCCCTCGCCATGTCTAGCTCAAAATCGGGTAGTTCAAATTGTACGGGCCAATATGAATATGGAGAGTGGATTCCGGTGAAGTATTGTGAATGTGGGCAACAAATGAAGATGTTGACAACTTGGAAACCAGAGAACTGTGGGAGAAGGTTTTGGAAATGCATTGGAAGTCAGGTTATATATAGTTGTAATATATGAAATATTTAGAAATTCGATATTGGTTGACTGAATTGGAAAATATATATATTCTTACAGAGATTTCAAGGTTGTGGTTTGATGGAGTGGTTTGACCCTCCGATATGCAAAAGGTCTCAAAAAATAATCCCTGGATTATTGAAAAAATTGAATGCCTATGAAGAAAAAATCCATTCATTGGAATTGAAGGTTCAAACATTGGAGACAAACTCGTTCAAAGCGCAGAAGAAGAAGACAAAATGTAGTAACTGCATTACAGTGGTGTGCTTTATGTGTGTTGTGGTTATTATTTTTTCAGTGTACTTGAAAGGAAAATAATGTAGTTGTAGTGGTGATGAGGTGTGTGATGATGTACTTGTAAAAGCTTTGTAAAAGCTGTTGATTATCATGATTTGGTATGAAATGAAATGAAAGTTATATGATCATGAGTCACATATGACTTGAAAATGTGCTTAACACATATGTATGTTAACTGATGACCTGAAAATATTGGACCAAAAACCTGACTTAAAAAACATGCAATTATGACTAAGTTAACAACCATATAGTCACTTGACAAACTTAACAACCTGTTAATACATCACTACCATTGTTTGAAGTTACTTAACAACCTGTTAATACATTACATGAGATCATACACAACCAAAATGCTAATCCATGCATTACATGAGATCATCCAAAAACCTGATATCATAGACAACAAAAATGCTACTCCATACATTACATGATCACACTGAGGTTGCAGCTGATTACATGTAAACACATAATATTAATGCACACATTATACGCAATATACTATAATAATAAAATAAGCTTACAAAATATAGATCCACACTATACCAGCTTTTCCTTGTTGTTAGGATCATCCAGACATCTTCTAGCATTGTGACCAGCCTTTTTGCACTTTGAACAATGCAATTGAATATGTGTTCTTGCAACTCGGACACCATCTGTGCTCAGATCTACCGCAGATTTCCTCCTTAGCTTTCTTGGTCTTCAGCTCTAGCAACATCTCATTTGGGCTTGCCATTGGCTTTATGGACCCTCCATAGATATTCAAATAGGTGTCCTTGAAATAACATGGGTGGACATATGCATCAACAGGGCTTTTTCCAAATTTCAGCCATATAACACAGATTGCATGCTTGCAGGGGATCCTTGTTAAGTTCCACTGCCTGCAAGTGCATGTTCTCTTCTCCAAATCCACACCATGTTGGTTGCCATGGCTTCCCATTATCTCAAAATCATTGTTACCACACTGATAGCCAATCAAACTTGCAGCTAACTTCTCAGTGTCTTGGATTTTCTTGGCTATTCTAGGGCAAATATTTGAAGACCACTTCCTTGCATTGGTCCTGCTAGTGAACAACTTTGTTAGAAGTAGTTTCCTGATACTTTCAAGACACGCCAAAAGGGCTTGTTGTCTGGCCTCAAGTATGACACTGTTAAAGCACTCACAAATGTTGTTGGTCAACATGTCAGTTTTGGAGTGAGTTGAGAAGTGTGCTCTTGACCATTCTCTGAGGTGCTTGTCTGCCAGCCACTCAAACGCTTGCCCATCAATTTCTTTGAATTTGGATAGGGCAGCTTTATAAGAGTTAATAGTGCATGCCTTGCTACATTCCTAAATACAATCTTTTATGACTTTCCTAGTAAAACCTGTAGCCGTCATGTTGACATGTAGATGCCTCACACAAAATTTATGCTCAACACTGTGTGGCAATTCATTCACAGCTTGAATTAGCCCTTTCTGCTTGTCTGTCATCAAAGTGAAAACATGCTCATTTGCTTCTGTGATATCAGCATCCCTCTTCACAAGGTTCAAGAACCAAGCCCAGGATTCCCTACTTTCACCCTCATCAATAATAACATAAGCTAGTGGAAAGATGCTATTATTTGCATCAATTCCAATTGCAACTAAAAGCTGGCCCCCAGTAGCTATTTTCAGATGGGTCCCATCAACCCCAAGCACTAGTCTACACTGTTTAAATCCTTCCCTGCATGCTTCCCAACACATATATATCCTCAGAAATCTTTGTTGTCCATCCACTTCTACATTTTCACTCAATTTCACAACGCATGTGCTCCTAGGATTGGTCCTTCTTATTTCAGTCACATATGACAATATCTTCTTGAAGTAATCTTCTTCTTCACCTTTCAGTTTTCTCTTAGCCTTACTTATTGCTCCATAAGCTTGCTTGAGACTCAAATGGAAGCGTTCTTCAGTACATACTTTCTGTCTAAATTCTTTGGTTTTCTAATTTGAGTGACCCTCAATCTCCTTGAACCACCTATTTGCTACCTTGCTTGAGTTCACCATTTTGTTGTGATAGACCCAAGAGCAACCTTCATGCGTGTCATGGTACTGTAAAATCCTCCAAGAATGAGAATTCATTACCTTTCTAATTAAGATTCATCTTCCATGGGCAGCCTATATGTTTGCACTCCACAACAACCCGTTCCTTATCATTTTTGACAAACCTCACCTCTTTACCATTCTTAAATGCATGATTTTCCACAACTTCTTTGAATTCTTGTTTGGTGCTAAATGTCAATCCCAGTCTAAAGGTAGGATCTTTCATATCAGTCTTGGCACAAAATTTAGTCCATTTCTCAGACTCAGTGTCAGATTTTTTTTCCTATTGAATTTATATAAATTTATCCGATTGAATTCCTAAGTACATTTGTAAATATATTGGTACAACCTATTGATATATTAATCTGTTAACACACATATTTCAAAGCACCAACGTTGAATTTATTAATGCCTATAATGTATGTAGCCTTTGTATTTTTGTTCATTTTCTAGTAGGATTACACAAATCCGGCCTAGGTGTGAGCCCAAACTCACATCATATGCTCGAACTATGAGATCAAATTTATTTTGCATGCTCGAGCTCGGTTCAAGTTCAATCGAGCCTATATATTATAGCTCGAGTTCGACTCGAAAGCTTTTACTATACATCGCGAGCTGCTCGAGATCAACTCGACAACCTAGTCAGTGTCAGATTCATGTATGGAACCATCATCAGACAAGTTAGGATCCGGGTCCACAATTGAAGCTTAAATAACATTTTCTTCACCTTCACTACTCTTGTTTAACCCTCCATGAGTAGACAACACAGCATCCTCCTTAGAAATGAAGTCTTCCGAATCAGAGTCATCCTCATCACCAGAAAAGTGTTCTAAGTCATTCTCAGTGAAGTCACTACCTTCAGGGTCATCATCATCTTCAGTGTCACCACTGGGTTCTAATTCTATCCAAAACTCCACCACCTTACCAACATTTCCGTCATTCACAATCCTCCAAACCTCTACCTCATTATTTAGTTGCTTTAGGGACTCATTCTCATGTGAATAGGAATACACAGTCATTACCTTTTTGGTGCAACCAAGTTCTTGTAATTTCTCATTCAACTCAATCAAACCGAACTCATCGACCTCTACATCATGAAATTAATGGATTGACCCTCCCAAGTATGAAGGTTTATCCATGTGATTTACTTTTCCTCCATAAAACAACCTCAAAGTAAAAGTGTTTCTACAGTTGGCTGTACTTGTTTTATAAATGAGATCAATAATGTGTTTAAAAGGTTAACACAACACCATAAATGAATTTCATAATTACTAGTTCAAAAAAAAAGCATGTATGGGTCTAAGCTTGCGTAAAGATAAATGTGAACTGGTCCCATGTCTTAAATGGTTAAAGACAACCGGCCAGGGGAATCTAAGCCAAAAAAACACATGCCTACCCTACCATGTTTTGGAATAAAGGGAAAAAGGGAAAAGAGAAAAGGGAACCTCAACATAAAACCCCTAACATGTGCAAACACTGCAAACACCGTATATATAAACCTCAGTTCAGCCTTATATTCATTATTTTCTTCCACTCTTAAAAAAGTTCACCCTCTTACCTTTATCACCAGCATTTGTTGGAGAACGCCGTTCAGCACTTGTTCCTTCTCCTTCACGTCGGCGGTTCAGACGGGTCCTCATTGTTCGAACGGTTTTGGGGATTTCTCAAGCTGAAGGAAGCTTTCTTTAGAGGGAGAAGAGAGTTCAGTTTTGAGGTAGAGGGAGACGGCGGTATTAGCTCACCATTAAGTTAACTTAATTGAGTAGTTTATTAGGTAGCCGTTTTTGTAATTTAAATTTACTAAAATGCCCCCAATAAATGTTCGTTAATTGGTCTCCGGTTAAATTTAGCCGAAATTGTGGTCGGAAGGACCACGGGTGGTTATGTGGAAAAGGTCAAGGACTACATTTGGTTAAATTGAAACTCAAGGGATCAATGTGGAAGTAGCATAATAGTCATGAGACCAAAAATGGAATTTTTTCGTTATAAAAGTGCAAATCTCAAAGTTCATCTAACAGTGACTAATAATACTCCCTCCGGTCCCAAATGAAATTCACACTTTCCTTTTTGGGTAGGTCTAAAATAAACTTCACACTTCTTCTTCCATCCTTATTTGGGAAATTATCTACATCAAAACAGTGCAAAACAGTATCAAACAGTGTCACAACACTTTACTCTACTGTAAGGTCAAATTTATTTCCTTAATTCGTGTGAAGTCAAAGTGTGAATTTCATTTGGAGCCGGAGGGATTAGAAATGAACTCATAAACACGAAATGAACCATCATTAACACTAAAAATATAATTTCAAAATTGTTCCACAATGACATGAAGGTAGATAAATGAAAACTAAATTCAAAGTTAACAATTTAAGTGTTAAACTAAACCAATTAAGAACTTAGTCTCAAGTCCTAAACACATAAATAAATTTTAGATGCTGCTAGTAGCATTACTCTGCTTAAATTTAGTCCGATATTGCATTGCTTTTTGTTCTTCAGACGCTCCACCACCCGGGCCGCCGCCTGATCTTCCGTAGACAGAGGAATTGATAGGATTGCAAACAGCCTCAACCTCTTTAAGCTTTTCATCATAGTCCTCCTTTTCAGCAGTCTGGTTGTCATCTAACCACTCAAGGGCCTCCTTCACTGCAGTATCGATCTTCTCCTTCTCATCAGACTCAAGCTTATCTGCAAGCTTGTCCTTGTCACTGATTTGGTTCTTCGTGTTGTAAACGTACGTTTCCAGACTATTGCGGGCGTCAATCTTCTCCTTCATTTTCTTATCTTCCTCGGCGAACTCTTCCGCTTCACGAACTAGGCGGTCAATATCTTCCTGACTCAGCCGCCCCTTCTCATTGGTGATGGTTATCTTCTCTAATTTCCCAGTCCCCTTGTCTTCAGCTTTCACATTCAATATCCCATTTGCGTCTACCTCAAATGTCACTTCAATTTGTGGGGTTCCCCTGTTCAATGATTCAGTCGGTCAAGCATGATAGGGGTGTTTGGTATTGATTCTTTCATTCTTCTTTTTTAAAAGCAGAACCAGAATCGGTTTGCTAGCTTCTGCTCTCCCCAGCCTCTAAAAAACTGTTTCTAGGATCATTTTGGAGCATCTAGATTTACTTCTGGTTTTAGGTTGCTTTTATTTTGCTAACTAATGGAATGCAGGTTTTATCACACCCCTCATTAAAAATAAAATTTGAGATAATATTTATATTAATAAAATTTGGGGGAGAGATGAGCAGATACCAAACCTTGAAGCTGGTGGAATTCCAGTAAGATCAAACTTTCCAAGATGTCTGTTGTCCTTGGTAAGACTCCTCTCACCTTCAAAAATCTGTCAAATATATATTGCAGAAAACACATTTGGTATCAAGAAACATGGCAAGATAAAAAAACATGTCTGCTAGTTGTGTTTATTACTTAATGGCAACTAAATAAGTACCTGAATGGAGACGATGGTCTGTTGATCCTGGTAAGTAGTGAAAACTTGGGACTTCTTGGTTGGAATCCCAGTGTTTCTAGGAATCAGTTTGGTCATCACTCCACCCACAGTTTCAATACCAAGGGTAAGTGGGGTGACATCAATTAGAAGAACATTTTTAGTTTCATCACCACCTTCTCCGCTTAGAATTCCACCTTGTACAGCAGCACCATATGCAACTGCTTCGTCTGGGTTCACACCCTTGTTAGGCTCCTTGCCGTTGAAGTATTCCTTGAGAAGCTGTTGAACCTTTGGGATTCGGGTGCTTCCACCAACAAGTACAATCTCGTGAATTTGGTTCTTCTCCAATCTGTCTGGCATCTTCCATAGCCTTCTTCACAGGTCCCATTGTCCTCCTAAAGAGGTCATTGTTCAGCTCCTCAAAGCGAGCACGGGTCAATGGCTCGGAGAAATCAGTCCCGTCGAAGAGAGATTCAATCTCAACTCGGACCTGGTGTTGACTGCTCAATGCCCTCTTGGCACGTTCACACTCTCTTCTGAGCTTTCCCAAAGCTCTGTAATCCTTGCTTATGTCTTTTCCATGCTTCTTCTTTATCAGCTTGATGAAGTATTCCATGACCCTCTGATCAAAATCCTCACCTGCAAATGGATATATAAATAAGTTTCTCAGCATACAAACACACACGCTTTATGTCTAGGATGCTGCTATTTTCAAAATTAGTGGATAGAGCCTCAAGCCCTCAACGATTGGTTCCAGAAGGCCACTAATTTATACTACGTACAAGACAATGAGAAATAACCTCACCTCCCAGATGGGTGTCACCATTAGTGGATAGAACCTCAAACACGCCGTTATCAATGGTCAAGATACTGACATCAAATGTCCCACCACCAAGGTCAAAAACAAGGATGTTCTTCTCCTCGTCTTGCTTGTCCAGTCCATAAGCAATAGCTGCAGCAGTTGGTTCATTGATAATTCTTGCAACATCAAGTCCGGCAATAATACCTGCATCTCTGGTAGCCTCCCTTTGAGCATTGTTGAAGTATGCTGCAAGAAATCAATCAGGTTAAAGTATGCATGATATCAATTAGCACGTTAAAATGTGGCGGGCATGTGTGATACAACAGATCAAACTATGTTTCGATGAATAACCACATACCAGGAACTGTAACTACCGCATCTTTAATCTCCTTTCCAAGGAATGCTTCAGCTGTCTCCTTCATCTTTGTTAGAACCATTGCGCTGATCTCCTCGGGGCTGAAGACTTTAACTTCCGCATCCCTGATTTTGACTTGTACATAAGGTTTCCCATCCTTGTTCACAATCTTGTATGGAACCAGCTTCACATCCTTCTGAACCTCCTGATCCTCAAACCTGTCAACAAGGAAACTATTAGCGCAATTTCATATGATATAAACCAAGCAGATGTGCTTAGAAAACTGTGCATTACCTTCTTCCAATGAGTCTCTTAACATCAAATATGGTTCTCTCGGCGTTTACTACTGCCTGGTTCTTTGCAGCCTCACCAATCAGTCTTTCCTTGTCAGTGAATGCAACCCAAGACGGTGTAATACGATTTCCTTGATCATTTGCTATGATTTCAACATGCCCATTCTTGTAAACACCAACACAAGAATAAGTTGTCCCAAGATCAATTCCAATAACAGTGCCTAATTTAGTTTCTTCCTCCTTTGCAATAGAGATTGCAGACAGACATCCTATTGAATAACATGGCCCAGTCAGCAATTCAATACTAACTCATTGAACTATTTGACAGTATGTGTTATCCAAGTATGAAGGCATGCATATATTGCAGCTTCTTGATATAGTACAAGACATGAGCATTAGTAGCAGCAACTCTAGCAATCTCTGGCAGCCTATGTTGCACGGATACGGATACGCCGATACGCCGATACGTGAATACGGGTACGGTGATACGGCAATTTCAAAAATTATAGGATACGGGTACGGAGGTATATTTATAAATAATAATAATATAGGGTATAATTTGCAAATATATATAATTCAAAGGTTCATAAGCAAAATAATAATAGTACCAAAAATCAACAAGACTAGTTTCAATTAAAGCTCATGAAGCGACAAAATGACAAATTATAGTATTCCAATATTTTGCATACTCCCGAAATCATCTTTATCAATATTCCACATCTTGTGGTTGTTTAGACGGCTACTAAATTTTCGTTATGTCACGTATGAAATGAGGGTTATGCGATTAGATACGTGTATCGGTTCACGGATGCGGATATCAGAAGCATCTGTATATTTAAAAATAATCTCAATACTTTTATTAAATTACATATACGAACCCAATACATACATGACGTGTATAAGTGAGTATCGGTATCGGAAACGTATCGGGTACGCGGATACGGCATTAAGAAGAAGTATCGGTGCACCATAGCTGTCAGCTATGATATACCTTGAGCAGACACAAACGCCTGCTTAAAGCATTCGACGCATGTTTAATTTCAAATTTTAACAGTAAAGAATATTATATAGGGTGCGTTTTGTATATATTACTCTTGGGGATCATATTGACCATAAACAATCAGTTCATTTTTCAATGACAATATTTATAGACATCTCCTCCAAAGTTATTTTTGCCTTCATATTGACATCACAAGCACATAGATTCCAGCAACAGAGTTTGAAACAGAAGCTATTATGCATGCATGCATACATATATATATATACATATATATATATATATATATATATATATATATATATATATATATATATATATATATATATATATATATATATATATGGAGTATTAGATAATGTAAGCTACATGCAGGGAAGAAATTAATAATCATCATAATAATAGCAATAATAATAATAATCATATAGAGTATTATTTCCTTATATAGGAGTATATATTACATCCCCCCCCCCCCCCCCCAAGAATCCCAAGATTGTCATAAAGGAGTCCTCTCATAAACTCGTGATAAAAGACATTAATTGAGAACACAATTAATTGCACTTATATATATATATATATGATACCACTTAGCTTTAATTTTGAGACTTTCTTGATATGAAGACCTTAATGTACGTGAATTAAGCAATACACATATAAAACTAGAATTACCTAGGACTTTAGATAGAATTAATAATTGTAAATAATAAGTGTTCCTTTAAACAATTAATTGTGTACATAATCCAATTATTGAATTGCTCGGCGTCTAAACTAGTTACAGACATAGAATAAGTCCAGTCCACATATAGTTTTCCCGAAAGATTTCATTGATGAATTAATTAAGAAATTCCTAGCATTATTTTTGTGACAAAAATAACATAATATCCCATGAAAACAATCGTCTATTTAGACAAACAAATTAGATTAAATACTTCGTACTACGTATAATGCATGCGAGAGCTAGCTAGAAACACTGCACAAGTTTGTGTGTTATACACCCTTATACTACGTATATATACATAATATATTATATATACACACATATAGGTTTTGAATCAAATAAAAATCACCATTATCGTAAAAAAGTGCAAACTTTTTTTCAATGTGAGCACTTTAAAGGTGGTCTGTTGCAATTTTTAAAGTTTGATCGAACTATGCCAAATAAAAAATGCAATTGCATTTTGGTAAATAAGTCAAAGTTTTCTATCAAAAGTGCAACATAACACCCTAAAATACATTACAGTTTTCACGTGAAATTAGTTTTTATTTGACCCGCACTTATGTACATATACTATAAATTAAAAAAACTGAAGCTATTAATTGATTTACCGATAAAAATGAAGATGAAGATGAGTGCTAGGAGGAGGAGTGAACCCCTTTGCCTCCAATAGCCACCTCTGGCCATGATTTTAGTTATACCTACATTATATTACATTTATGCACATACATGAGAATCATTATTATCTCTATAAAAACAAAACTATAAATTTATTAAGTTCAAATAAACAAACACATATACAATTAAAATAAGCTCCAAATTAATCAAATATAATAAACGAACTGATTGAATTAATCAAATATACGTATGCTTATGAAAAGTTAAAATAAACGTGTCATTTTTAAAATGAGAACCTTTATGTCGGAACAAATTAATCAAATAAACGAACCGATTGAATTAATCAGATAAACGAACTTATTGGCAGTTTGAGAGCCCGTTTGGCAGCACAAAAATCGGCTGTTCTGGCTGATTCTGCTGAAATTTATGAAGTTCTGGCTGAAGTGGCTGCATTGGCTGATTCTGCTGATACAAGAAAAAAAATATTTTTAAAATATATTTTATTAATAAAATAAAGAAAAAAATATATGTAAAAATAGCTAAAATGGTCATCTACGGTAACTTCAGCCAATACAGCCAGAAAAGTAACTCCAACCTTACTTTTTCGGCTTATTACACAATTCAGCGCGCGAAAGCAAAATTTACGTGTTTGATAAAAAATTGACTAATAAGCCTGATAAGCCGAAAATGAAGGTTGCCAAACGGTCTATGAATTGTACGATGAAGGTTGGATTTCTCGCGCGACGTACCTATTGAGAGAAGCCTGTGTATATATAGAAGAGGAAAAGTTTTCCGGTATTTCGAGGACGTGAATATGGGGTGTGGTGTTCCAGCTAATTAGGATGCGCCACGTGGAGGTACTTCATTGGTTGAAAACTATCATCGGACTAGTACTCCATTGAGAACATGCATACTATATACTACGTACTACGTATGTAACTAATTTGGCATATTTCGAAAACCTCTAGGAAATTAAAACGGAAATTTCACATATTTCAAAACATCTAGCAGTGTTTATAATTAAATTAAAAGGATTATTGATAAAACTAATATTATTATAAATTTTTCAAAATACAAAAGTAGAATTTGTTTTAAATGGATTATTTAATTATGCTTTTATGTATGATCAAAAAAAAAATTATGCTTTTATGTTATCCTTCAACCCTAAATCTAGTTTACAATAGTTTTAGACTATTAGTATTGGTCGTTCACACAAATATAAGAAATGGACACAATAATCATTTATACCTCTTTTATTTCCACCATGCCTGCATCATTTATCTCGATCACCGATTATCAGAACATAAAACCTGGATCGTCAACTATCACACCTTTGTGAATAATTGGAACAGGTTACCCTGAATAGGGTCCTGACAGATCTTTATATAATAAAACGGGTTTCCAAAATCCAACACAATTCCTATTTAATATAAACTATTACACCCCCTCAAACTGTGCATGAGATATAACGCGCATGTTGTCTTTTAAAAAATGAAACTGTTGACTAGACAAACTCTTAGTAAAAATATCAACTAACTGAAGATGAGTAGGAACTTATCTAACGATTAAATCTGTAACACCCCGGCCCCGCAGGACCCGAGGTAGTTACTTCTGACCTCTAGTACTGTCCTCACAAACCACCACGAGCCTTTACCGCACACTTTGTTCTCACTCGTGCGCGCCCTGAAAAAACTTCCCAGGGGATCACCCATCGCAAGACTACTCTCGTGCAAGCACGCTTAACCTTGAAGTTCTTGGTGATGAGCTCCCTTAAAAGAAGATGCACCTCTGTTGGTATGAGTGGTACTATTAATCCTCTTAAATTAATCTCGGATATTACAAAATCTCCATGAGCAACTCTCTCACGAACAAAATGATCTATATATAATAAAATAGGTTTCCAAAATACAACAGAATTCCTATTCAATATAAACTATTAACCTCGTTAAAACAAACCAATTACTACTTAATATCATAAGAACTAATCGGAGAGAAGAATAGCTCACGCGTTACTCACTGCGAATTGAATGAAAGTTTTGTACCATGCATATTAGGAGCGCTTTGTATATGCATGTCTTGTGAGAGAAAAAATGTACAAGAGTATCACTTTTTTTTTTAAAGTGTCGCTATTTAAGTGCCTCAAAAGATTGTTTTCCCATTAGTGAATTGTAGTGAGTATTGGGTTTTTGAGTATGATGTATAATGGTCTTGATATCTGTTATATCAATATAAGCGTTTTCGAGTAGAAAAAAAAAATAGGACTTGTTTTTATTTTGGATAAGAAAAGAGACAAAATGATACTAAAATGGCTAATACACTCCTGAAATAAAAACCTAATCCTCTACTACCTCCCACTCATCTACTCTCACCTCTATCACTAGAATTATCCTCGCATTCAGTTGCAATATCCGCTTCCCCTATCATTGTTGATAGGCACGCCTCTGCCGCTATCCACGTCGATAGCCACACCGCCACCACCCTTTCGTCCAACACCATTCTTATTCTTCCCCTTCTATTCGTTAACTGTTTTGTTGTCTTCATATTTGCATTTCTTGTCTTTTTGTTAGAGTTAGATCTCTTGTCCTCAACCAGGTGACTCCCATATATGTTGAACCAAACACATTTTTTATATTTGTTTTAAAGCACATTTAAAATCGTTTTAAGAGAGTGGATGTTTGTCAATTATACTCGTCACGACAAGTATTGATACCTATATCTATATTGTGGAGTGTAAATTGACCAAGAACATGAAAAAGTTCATTGTGTTGTTCCATAACCGGCCTTGAGTCAACCGTTTTATAATTATCTAAAGTCATTCACCAATTAAGAAATTTTTGCTAGAAGCATCTTCCCCAATGTATTTTGACTCAGGAGAACTCCACGCTTCCTTCGCACTCTCCACGTTTTGATAAATATTTGGCCTCTACATATGTAGTCATCATTCTCCCCTTGTTACGCCTCCTAGTTTTATCCACTTTTCAACACATACACTACATTCAAAGTCATGAGAAGGAAGTGTTGGAAAACAATAAAAAGGGGCCTAATATGTAATTAATTAAAATGTGTTTACCATCAAATAAATAATACAGTGGCTATTCATGAAATAATAAAAGTGTAGATACTGGGATAATATATTTCTTTTGGTGACGGGTCAAATTAAATATATTATACTAAAGTGATACAACGGTTATGACCCCCGATGCATGTAAATAACGAGATAATTGTAACGACATAGTAACGGAAAATAGCCTAATAAATTATTCTACTTATTGTAGCAATAATGTAGGAATTAGAAAGGTTAACCGTTACTATTCTCAAATTAGTCCTATAAATACCCATCAATTATAGGATTAAGCTTTATCTCATAAGCTACATAGCATTGGAAGGTTAGGCCGATCAATCGTGTTGGATTCCTAAGTCTTCCTAAAGTGTTAATGCAAATGAATTCTCAAGGTATTGTTCTAATCTTATTTCATACATATTTGATTTCATGGATTTATATGGATTTAGCTATTATATATTTATATATATATTGCATATGGAGCCTTGTTGATATGTATATGAATATCCATCAGGAAGCACATCTTCTTCCGCCATCTTCGGAAATCATTCCTTTGAAACTAGACTTCTTGAATTCGCTAAATTTGGATGTCATCTCTTGCACAATACTCGTGATTATCACAAAGAAAAAATCAATTTCAATGTGGAGGTACGTAAGGGGTGATAATCGAGTTCTTAGATTTTTTAAGGCTTGTGTAAGTTTGCTTTTCAAAAAGATTATTTAAAATACACAAAACATTTATGAAGATGCAATTAAAATTAAGTTATATCAGAATGTTAATTAATTGCATTCTAACAAAACTCAAAGTATTTTAAATTACATAATTATTACAATAAATTTCTATTTTTAAAAAAACATACAATTATGATGCGAAAATAATTTTTTATATAAAATTTAGAGTAAATATTTTACATATTTGAAGTACTTATCTCATACCGTTAAAATTTATACAAGTGTGATGTCTCGAGTTCGAAACCCGCTAGACACATAGATATTGAAATTCAATGGAGTGAATTTCAACTGTGATTACTCTAGAGCCCCCAGACCCCTCCCTAGACGCCCTCTAGAGTAAAAAGAAAATTAAATTGTTCTCCTGTTTTTATCAACTTCAGCGTTCGGACATGCATTGCGTTCCACACGGCTTCTGCACTGTGTGTCTGTGTCTAACGGAAACTTCGAACAAATCAAATCGTATCATGGGCCCAGCCCATTTGCCCGAAAATATTTTATCGGAAGCCCGAATTACATGTCGCCAGCTAATTGGCCCATCACTTTCCGGTCAGTTTAGATCCAGTCGGATCTTGATGAAAATATCAGGTGTCGACGGTCTACTGAACAGTGGCCCCCAGTCTCGTCTCCAACGGAACACAATCTCTATCTTCCCACTCTCCCTCCGTAGCTGTAAGCTGCTGTTCCACTGGTCAGAGAATGGTGGCTTGTTGTAATATATAATTATTTCTCATTTTTTTCAATAGATTTTGAATTCAAAACGCGTTTGTGAAGCACATTCTACATTATAATAATTATAGAAAGCAGTTTGATAATTTCGATTGATTTTATTGTGGAAATAGAGAGTAAATTTCTTCTTTCAGTTCCTTTTTTTGGTTGTGAATTGAAGAAATGCCGGGGGTAGTGTCAATGAAAACGCCGCCAGGAGCTACTCCATTGAGAATCATAGTTCCTGAGGGGAGTGAGAGCCAGATCGGAACTAATTCAGTTAGATCCGAGCATGCTAACGCGAAATTTAGCTCGCCAGCTCAACGGCGCCCCCCCTCTCCTTCACCGTCGTCTTCTCGAGCCAAGCCGTCTCCGGATCGGAGCTCCGGAAAGAAAAAATCGCCGCCGGAGAAGGTTGTTATTGATGAATCTTCGCTTGACAACCCGGATCTCGGGCCGTTCCTGTTGAAGCTGGCGAGGGATACGATAGCGTCCGGAGAGGGCCCGAATAAGGCCCTGGATTATGCTCTCCGGGCTTCGAAATCATTTGAGAGGTGCGCTGTCAACGGCGAGCCAAGTCTCGACCTGGCGATGAGTCTGCATGTTTTGGCGGCTATTTACTGTAGCCTAGGCAGGTTCGAGGAAGCTCTTCCCGTGCTTGAAAGAGCCATTACGGTGCCGGAAACATCCAGGGGTGCGGATCACGCGCTTGCAGCATTCTCAGGGCATATGCAGCTGGGAGACACTCATTCCATGCTTGGTCAGCTGGATCGATCGATTGAGTGTTACAAAGAGGGTCTAAAAGTGCAGATGGATGCTTTAGGAGATACTGACCCGAGAGTTGCAGAGACTTGCAGGTAAACCAAATCTATTTCATCCTTTAGCTACCTATTTTAGAGAAAACATTAGATAAGAAGATTGCGCCGAACTTATACTAGTATGATTCTTTACTTGAAAATCAAATGGTTCCTTTTGAACTGTATTATATCAGTTGTAATTATATTATGGTACTCTAGATAATAGTGGCGGGTAAGACAGATGAGCAGGGATAGCATTAGATCAGCAACAACTGGTCACAAATTCTTAGATGGCTGGAAAATATAGTTGGCTTTAATTTTGTAATTGAATGTCACAGTAAGTGAAAAATCATATTTCTTGTTCGGTTGTCTTATAAGGATATAAGGTAATTCTGTTTAGGTGTATGGGTAACATGAAATATAAATAAGTATGTTAATGTTAATTTTTTACTCACATATGGATCAATGACTTTTACAAAATTAAATGCTACTGCACAAATTTATATCATTTGTAATTTCATCAAGTTTACAAAACGGTTGAAGCTTAAATTTGAAAAGTCAATAACATTGTTGAAAGCTAATGATTGAAACATACTACTAGTAATATGCTTTGAGTTAGGTAAAAACGGAGTATGTTTTATCCTTTTGCGTAAAATACTTTTAACAAATTTAATTGAAAGTGAAAATATCAAAGTTCTTACTAAGGGAAAATTCCCAAAATAGGAGTACTGTGGTTTTAGTCACTAAATATGAGTAATTACTTCCAAGTTTGGAAAATGTTGCTGTGTTTAAAGCTTGGTTATGCCAAAACATGGCTGCAAATCTGCAATTACTCCTATTTAGGGACTAAAAATTAAAAACATAGTAATCTTATTTTGGAGTTCACGAACATTTTTACTCCTATTTCTGGTAATTTATTTAAAATTAATTATGATCATGTTTGTATCCTGGTTTCACAATATAAATCCTATTTAGAGACATGATTGTAACAACTATCTAAACTCATGGTCCTTTCATGATATTTTGTGTGCTTATGTAAGCATGCATGATGTAACTATTAAAACTCAGGTTTCCATTCTAAGATGTCAAGTTGAATAACATGTAGGCAGAATCAATGGAACAAACTTAATTGAAAGTGAAAATATCAAAGTTCTTACTAAGGGAAAATTCCCAAAATAGGAGTACTGTGGTTTTAGTCGCTAAATATGAGTAATTACTTCCAAGTTTGGAAAATGTTGCTGTGTTTAAAGCTTGGTTATGCCAAAACATGGCTGCAAATCTGCAATTACTCCTATTTAGGGACTAAAAATTAAAAACATAGTAATCTTATTTTGGAGTTCACGAACATTTTTACTCCTATTTCTGGTAATTTATTTAAAATTAATTATGATCATGTTTGTATCCTGGTTTCACAATATAAATCCTATTTAGAGACATGATTGTAACAACTATCTAAACTCATGGTCCTTTCATGATATTTTGTGTGCTTATGTAAGCATGCATGATGTAACTATTAAAACTCAGGTTTCCATTCTAAGATGTCAAGTTGAATAACATGTAGGCAGAATCAATGGAACAAACTTAATTGAAAGTGAAAATATCAAAGTTCTTACCAAGGGAAAATTCCCAAAATAGGAGTACTGTGGTTTTAGTCGCTAAATATGAGTAATTACTTCCAAGTTTGGAAAATGTTGCTGTGTTTAAAGCTTGGTTATGCCAAAACATGGCTGCAAATCTGCAATTACTCCTATTTAGGGACTAAAAATTAAAAACATAGTAATCTTATTTTGGAGTTCACGAACATTTTTACTCCTATTTCTGGTAATTTATTTAAAATTAATTATGATCATGTTTGTATCCTGGTTTCACAATATAAATCCTATTTAGAGACATGATTGTAACAACTATCTAAACTCATGGTCCTTTCATGATATTTTGTGTGCTTATGTAAGCATGCATGATGTAACTATTAAAACTCAGGTTTCCATTCTAAGATGTCAAGTTGAATAACATGTAGGCAGAATCAATGGAACAAACTTAATTGAAAGTGAAAATATCAAAGTTCTTACTAAGGGAAAATTCCCAAAATAGGAGTACTGTGGTTTTAGTCGCTAAATATGAGTAATTACTTCCAAGTTTGGAAAATGTTGCTGTGTTTAAAGCTTGGTTATGCCAAAACATGGCTGCAAATCTGCAATTACTCCTATTTAGGGACTAAAAATTAAAAACATAGTAATCTTATTTTGGAGTTCACGAACATTTTTACTCCTATTTCTGGTAATTTATTTAAAATTAATTATGATCATGTTTGTATCCTGGTTTCACAATATAAATCCTATTTAGAGACATGATTGTAACAACTATCTAAACTCATGGTCCTTTCATGATATTTTGTGTGCTTATGTAAGTGTGCATGATGTAACTATTAAAACTCAGGTTTCCATTCTAAGATGTCAAGTTGAATAACATGTAGGCAGAATCAATGGAACAAACTAACCTCTTCCCCCATTTCACGAGGTTCTATCTTAAAAAGTTAACGTCATAAGAGTAGTCCATGGTTAATATGTTGAATTATTTTTTTATATTTAGTTGTTGTGGCCATGTGCGACCAACACTTCAACAGTAGCTACAATCTTGACTCATTTCCGTTTCGTGCTCAGTGCTTATATAGCTATTTATATTTTCATGCATGTGGAAATAACCTATGGTGATGATTGTTTATAAAGTTTCTCATTATATCTTATTTTGGTAAGAAGATTAAGACAAGAAGAGCGTCTAGTGTTAAACGTTGCCTTTCTTCTTTTTTGTATGGATTTATGATATTAACTAATTTTAGACAATCAATGGAGCTAAAAAAACTATGCCACCCACCCCAAATATGTGGGAAATTTTTTCGTCGTGATGAGGCCTTATGGATCATGATGAGTGATAATAATAATCTTATTCAGCGATTTTTTATATCTATATTACTCCTTTCATCCCTATTTAAAGTTCATTTATTCCTTTTCGGAATGTCCTTGATAATGTTGTCCTCTTTCCTTTTTTGGTAAAAAAATCTTATCAATCTGAATCTACTTAATTAACCTCAATTAATAATAGCAGTATGGTCAAACATTGTACTATAAAATCATATATATCCTCAGTAATTTTAATAAACATGTAACATGCTCACTAATGAGCCTGTTAGTCCATGTGGAAGTAAATGATTGGTTCTATATATTTAATATTTCAATACATGGTAATTCCCTTATATTAATTTAAGGTACTTATTTATAACATATTTTTAATATGTCAACCTTACCACTTGACACGCTCATTAATGAGCATGTCACATGCTCATTAAAACTTTTGTCAATAAAATGGGGTTAATGGGCATTATAGGAAGTCAAAAAAATTATCATTAAATTCCGTGAAAGTCAAACTAAGAACTATTTTTAAGAGACGTGGGTAGCTTTAACTATTAATGCTCTATCCGAGTATGTGTCACAAATGAATGGTCGAAGTTACTTTTATACAGATACAAAGAATAAAATGACATTTGATGACTGGTGAACTTTTCAATTTTACTACAATAGTATATATTCTTAATTTACATCTAATACTACGTACATGTTTACTTGTAGAATATTTACAAAAGTACAAGCAAAACAAATGGGGTTATATCATAGTAGTCAATGACGAGATATGACGCGCGCCATATGCGCCATCGCCATAAAAAATGGACGTCGCCATAGCGCCATATGTGCCTTATGCGCCATTCGTATTTGCGCCATCGCCATGCGCCATGAAAAATGCCTTTGAGCCATGGCGATCGCCATGCGCCATGACAACTATGGTTATATCACCGTTCCTAATCATTGTGCCACAAATTAGGAGCTCATTTGGTAGCCAAAAGTCTATTTATTGAAGGATCCTGTTTGGTAGCCAAAAGTGTTTTGTTCTTCAAGTTAGGAATAAGAAGAAGAGCTTTGAATGTACATATTTGGGTTAAATGAATTTTAGCAAACAATTTTCATTTTAAAAAGTCAGCAGATTCAAGTATTCAACCATATCGGCTATATAAGGCTATAAGTCGAATAAGCCTTACCAAATGTGCTCTAGATAAATAGGAACATTTTTTCAACCACACAATTTACATAGTTATACAGAATAATTATTAGGCAAAAAGCCAAACCAATCCCTATTCCCATTTTGCTCAAAACTATTTTTAGCTTATCAACCTTATCGGGCCATCTGTTTCATCCACCACCAACTTATTTTAATGTACTCGCATACTCGGCTTATAATGAAAAGAGTAGATCATGAGTTGATTTGTTGTCTGAAATGGCCAAAATGGATGGAATTGACATTTTTAGTTTTACAAATTATGGTCCTTAGTTTATTTAGATATACATTTTACAATACTTATTCTTTATATAATTTAGCAGATTGAGCATCAGCTATTTCTCCTACAACTTAAGCATACTTAGCCATTCAGCCATTCTAAGGATTAAACAGGCTCTAAATCCTCTAATTTACACAATTTATGCAAACTTTTGTTATGTTTTCTTTGCAGTATTACTTACACCAATATATTTTTATCAAAATGAACTTATTCATAATTTTTTTCATTATTTTTTGTTTGACTGCATATGAAAGCATTCCCTTAATTCATTATTTTTTAATTATAATGAAGTCATATGTTGGGAATGTAGGAGTATTAGATCTACTCTAGGTGCATCTATATGATGCAGAAAATTGGAGAAATTTTGAAAGAAAATCTGGAAATGAAAAATTGGTGGAACATGCTGTTTCAAGGGATCTAGGGTATGTTTGGAATTTTGGATTCAAGGAAATGCTAGGTAATGGGGGAAAAATTGGCCAGGCAAATTATTTTCTTATTTCTTGTGAGGCAGCAAAACCATAAAAGTTTAAATCTTGTGAATCTAGGTATAAGGATAATCTTGTGGATCTTGTGAGGCGGTAATTCTTGTCTTTTATGCAAGAAATTAAGTTCCTTAATGCGGCATCCTAAGTTGCATATTTATCGGCTGCCTTGTGGCAAATGGTCTAATATCGCAGGTACCTTGCGGAGGCACATGTTCAGGCAATGCAATTCAACGAGGCTGAGAGTTTGTGTAAAAGAACACTTGAAATACATAGAGTCCACAGCCCACCAGCATCTCTCGAAGAAGCTGCTGATCGGCGGTTAATGGCTCTCATATGTGAGGCAAAGGGTGATTATGAATCTGCACTTGAACACCTTGTGCTCGCCAGCATGGCAATGATTGCCAATGGACAGGAGAATGAGGTTGCTGCTATTGATGTTAGCATTGGTAACATCTACTTGTCTCTGTCTCGCTTTGATGAGGCGGTTTTTTCCTACCAGAAGGCACTTACTGTGTTCAAATCATCAAAGGGTGATAACCATCCTTCGGTTGCCTCTGTTTTTGTGAGGCTTGCTGATTTATACTACAAAACTGGCAAGCTGAGGGAGTCTCGATCATATTGTGAGAATGCCCTTAGGATATATGCAAAACCCGTTCCTGGTACTAGTGCAGAGGATATTGCAAGTGGAATGGCAGAAATTTCTTCCATATATGAACTTTTTAATGAACCCGAAGAAGCACTGAAGCTGTTGTCCAAGTCTCTGAAGTTTTTGGAGGATAAACCGGGGCAGCAAAGTACAATTGCTGGATTAGAGGCAAGGATGGGTGTGATGTTCTATATGGTGGGAAGATATGATGAAGCACGAAGCTCTTTCGAGAGTGCAGTGGCAAAACTTAGAGCCAGCGGGGAGAGGAAATCAGCCTTCTTTGGGGTGGTGTTAAACCAAATGGGCTTGTCATCCGTACAGTTGTTCAAAATTGATGAGGCTGCTGAACTGTTTGAAGAAGCAAGAGAAATCTTGGAACATGAGTGTGGCCCTTGCCATCAAGATACACTTGGTGTGTACAGTAACCTTGCGGCAACTTACGATGCAATGGGAAGGTAAAGTTGTATACTTGTATTTCTTGTTCATTACATAAGGTTAATGAGATTTATCAGTCCAAAGTGAATGAAATTCCATCCTTTTTCTTCTTTTAAAGAATATTAATAATGGATCGGTCCTAATCCATCCATTTGTATCATATGGATGGTTAGTGATACATCCGTTATTGCTTTTGATCCATTGGACCACAAAACTACACTAACAAAATCTTTAAAATACCATCCATTAGACTGGTTGAATTTTCTACATTTAATATGATTTATTTCTATGTTGGCCAAAATTGTTAATGGATGGATTGAATGTATTATAGATTGTTTCACACTACTAGGTGATTGATGAAATATGAAATGATGGATGAAAGATGAAAGTAGAGTATATGATGATGACTTGCGATATTAAAACAGTACGCAAGTTTCCAGGATTAGATGAAATGATTTGTGAAAAATGTGAAATGACATGACAATGTTTTAGTATATATATATATATATATATATATATATATATATATATAAGAAATAAAATTATGGGAATTGAATAAACGTTGGAGAGAATAGAGGATATGAGAAAAGATAAAATGGTGTTAGATAAAATGAAAAGATACTCCAAGTATCTATTCATTTAATCTACTTAAATGCTCATCTACTAAATGGGCAGTCTAGGGCATGATGGCATCCCTGTAAGACGAGGGTCCGAAGAAGGGTGTTTAAGGGGCAAGCCTTCCCCATCAATTTGTTTACAAAAGGAAACTCCTAAGACTTGAGCCCATAACATCTCGGTCAGACAACAACACCTTAACTAGTGCGTCAAGGTTCTCCTTAAGTGTTCATCTACTAAACAAAAAAAAATCCTGCTGTAGATTATAGATGAAATCACAGCATTTCTTCTACAAACTAGATGAAATGTAATGAGTCATGACAAACATACTATGCGCCCTTTTTAGTATAAGGTATTCGACTCCCCGGAAGTTATTCAACTACCGGGAAGTAATTGACTAGCTAAGTCACTTTCTTTTTTGAATTTTGAATAGCCTTTTTAGAAGAAGAATCTTCCATACGGAGACAATGCCTCGAATGTACTATTTTTCTTCCCTAGTGGAAAATTGATATTAAAAAATGCCGTTAAGTAGTTGGTATGAACAAAATAAGAATGAATTAAAACGTACACAAATATTACTAAATATGGTATATGACAAACTTAGTGAAACGGATGAAAAATGAAAGATGAGACAATGATAATGGGACGGAGAGAGTAAATCTTTATATAGACTTGTAAGATCATGCGTAGATTGTTTTTACCTTTTAGGGAATATTAATGGGTTAATGAATTCTATTTAATCCATTCATTATACTTTCAAATAAATAAATAAATAAATAAACCATTCAATTCATAAACTTCACACATAAGTTTTATCACATCCATCATATGCTTCATTGATTGCTGAATTGTATGAATGCACAGAGTTGAAGACGCAATAGAGATTTTGGAGTACGTTCTTAAATTGAGAGAGGAGAAGCTTGGAACGGCAAATCCTGACTTTGACGATGAGAAGAAAAGGCTGGCTGAGCTGCTGAAAGAGGCGGGCAAGTGTAGAAACAAGAAGGCCAAATCACTGGAAAACCTCATCGACCCTAATTCCAAGAGGACAAAGAAAGAATCCTCATCAAGGAAATGGTCTGCGTTTGGCTTTAGAAGTTAAAATACTAACTCTAAGTTTCATCTGTTTTCCACTAGCTTCAAGGAAAGCCTATTCTGTAGCATAGACGATCGTGTATAGTGTATCCTTAATCCTGTGAGCCTTCCCTGTTCCTTGTCTGGTTTGGACTTTGGATTGGCATTCATTTTAGTTTTTATCATTTATTCTTATTCCGCATTTGTTTTTGGTCCAACAAAAGATCTGATGTCCCCATGTATTCCAATTTATTTATTTTTAAAGAAAAATTATTTAGTTGCCTAGCACCTTTGAGTGAACAAATGAATTTGATGCCGTCTTTGTAATGTTTTTCATGCTATAAAATGTTATCATTCCAATTTCCAATATTATTTATTTATTTGTTTATTTATTATTGGCTAGTTCTGGCAAAAATATCTGCAGAAAATTTGTTGTTTTGTACAATGGTTTCCCTTGATATTTTTAGGCGTCCGAGTTAGGTCATATTTTGTCAAAAAATCAGACTTGATGAAGGCTGAAGAGTCTAAAATTGATATTTGTAAATTGTAATCGTGATTTGCTTGACAAGCATGACAACGATTTAAGTAGGACTCTTTTTAGAACTCTCCAGTTCGGTCGCCTACTCTTCAAGACTTTTGACGACAATAATTGTAGATGAGACGATATGTAAGCTTCCATCAACTTTGGATGATTTGAGTTTGGTTTCTTTGTTATTGAGTTCGACTTGAGTTTATCTTTTCCAGAATTATATTGGGTAAAATATATTAGCATAATGGAGTCTTAAGTAGTCTGATCATTGTAAATTAATAAAATGTACTGCAAACTCAGTAATATGCTTTGAAAAATTTGAAAAATATACGACATACTAAAATAGCTTTTTTAAATTCGAATATAGGATATATGCACATTGAAATAACAAAAACATATCAAAATTAGAAATTTAATGCTTTACTACTCCCGGGATTTCTTATGTCCTGGCTGGAATTAACGAAACAAACACTTGTTGCTTTGAGATAGTCTGTTTATTATAATCACTTTGTTTTTCGAAAATATTATAATTAGTTTTAAAAACTGAAGTTACTGAACTATATACGTTATATATCCAATTGAGATTTGAATTTTGGGTATTTTTGTTAGCTTTTGTATAAGTTATTATCCAATTGAGATCTGTATTATATTCATGTGCAGTTTTTGAACTTCAGAGTGCAGCCCAAAAAAGATTAACGAAAAAAACGAAAAGTGACGCATACAACAACAACATCCAAGCCTTAATCTCAAAAGAATTTGGGGTCGGCTAACATGAATCGATCTATGATAACGATGCCAAAAAGAGAAGACGGACAAGAAAAGGAAAAAAAAGGTAAGATAAAATAAATAAAATAAAGAAATAAATATAAGATAACAATAACACAAGAATATAACAAAGATAAAAGATAAAAAATAAAAGAGCATAAAAAAGTTAGAAGATAAAAATAACATAAGAATATAAAAAGATAAGGAAGATAAACGAGTCCATTTGGACGCGTGCAACGCCGTGTAGATGACCCACATAATCATAACCTACTGAGTCCCATTCGCGGCAAGAAGGTTAAAGTAGCAGCTTTCGACATGTTTCCTGACAAATCCCCTGGTCCGGATGGCTTCAGTCCGGGATTCTACCAGCATTTATGGGATGTGGTGGGTCCGGATATTGTTGATTTTTGCAGGACAACGTTCGAGAGAGGTAAGCTTCCAAATTTTATTAATCACACTAATATTGTTCTTATTCCGAAGAAAGAAAAAACTGAATCTCTTAGTGATCGGAGACCGATTGCTTTATGAAACGTCATTTATAAAATTTTCTCTAAAGTGCTTGCTAATCGCTTGAAAAATATTCTCCATTTGTGCAATTCTGAACAACAAAGTGCTTTCATACCGGGTTGATGTATTGTTGATAATATGAAGTTGGCTTTTGAGTCCCAACAGTATTTGAAATGTAAGTGTCAGAGAAAGATGTGTATGGTGGGTCTGAAGCATGATATGAGCAAGGCCTATGATCGTGTCGAATGACCTTTCCTGGAGGGCATGATGAGGAGTCTAGGCTTTCATGAAAAATGGATAGGGGTGATCATGGAGTGCGTCACTTCTGTCTCTTATTCCATCCCGTTTGATGATGGAGTGATTGAGCCGATGACACCTGGGAGGGGTTTACGACAGGGGACCCTTTATCCCATTATCTTTTCTTGCTTGTGACGGAAGGCCTTAGTACCTTACTCCGTAAATTTGAATCCATTGGTCGTTTGCATGGGGTCTCAATTGCCCGAAGGGCCCCAATGATTTCTCATTTATTTTTTGCAGACGATATCATTCTTTTCTTTAGAGCTAATCATGATGAGGCTTCCTTGATTAAAGAAGTGCTGGCGGATTATGAAAGTGCATAAGACCAGGTAATTAATTTTAATAAATTGAAGGTATTTTTTAGCTCTAATGTTGAGGCGAATTATCGGGAGGGTCTGATTGATTTACTTGGAGTTGGGTTGGCTGGGGAAGATGAAAAGTATTTGGGCTTGTCAGCATTGGTAGGACGCAATAAGAAAAATATTTTAAGCTATCTCAGACAGAGAGTGATCTCTCGAATAAATAGCTGGAATAGCAAATTCTTATCTAAGGCTGGTAGGGAGGTTCTCTTGAAGGCTGTCATCCAGGCTATGCCAACTTATTCTATGAATGTTTTTCTTTTGCCTGTTGATCTTTGTTGTGAGATTGAAAACGCTATGTATAGTTATTGGTGGAAGGGTAAGGCAGGAAGAGGTATTCACTGGAAGAATTGGGCGTCTCTCTGTGTTCCTAAAAAAGCGGGCGGAATGGGATTTAGAAGACCCCGGGATTTTAATCTAGCCATGTTGTCCAAGCAAGCATGGAGAATTTTCACGAATCCTGACTCTTTGGTTAGTAGGGTCTATAAAGCTAGATATTTTCCGACGGGGATTTTCTTAAAGCAAAACCTGGTAGCAACCCGTCCTTTGTCTGGTACAGTTTACTTCACACCCAGACTATTATTCGGGATGGCTATTATTGGAGAGTGGGTGATGGTCTTTCCATCAATATTTGGGAGGAACCGTGGCTTCCAGACAGAGAAAATCTGAGGATTATTTCAGAGAAGTGTGAGGGGCTGCAGGAGGTGGTGGTGGCAAATTTGTTTGCTGTAAATCAGAGAGCTTGGGATATGGATGTCATCGGGGATATTTTTGAGGCTAGAGACGCAGATATCATTCGGGGCATACCTTTGAGAAGGAATCCAATAAAGGATTCTTTATGTTGGCGATGGGAGGAAAGCGGGAATTTCTCGGTGCGCAGTTGCTACCAGAAAATTGTGGGCGACCTGGGAGGACTTTCTGATACGGAATGTACCGGTATGTGGGAGTTTAAACTTCCACCTAAAATTAAATTGTTTTTTGGCAGGTATGTAGCGGTTGCCTTCCTTTGAGATTAAATTTGCAGGTTCGTAGAGTTGAAAGCTCGGAGCTTTGTGGATTATGCGGAGCTGGTGCCGAATCTTTGGAGCATCTTTTTATACATTGTGCTGCTGCCCAGGATTTATGGAGAAACATGCACTGGCAGTGGACTTTTGGGGTGGATTTTTGTTTCTTGGATCAAGTTAACAAGGAATTCAAGACTAAGAAGATGGAGGAGCTAGAGAGGTTGATCTGGGGTTGCTGGGCGCTATGGAACGAGCGCAACCAACGAGTTTGGACGGGCAAATCCTCATCGTCGCAGCTGGCTAACCGGGCTCGTGTGCTGGTGGATGGCTGGAAGCAGGCGCAGATGCAGATCTTACGAGGAAGGAGGCAGCAGGTCAAGCAACAGAGCAGGATTTCCTGACCCAGACCAGCTCTTGGCTTCTAGAAACTGAACGTTGATGCAACAATCAGGCCGGACAACTGCGGTCTAGGCTGGTGCCTCCAAGGTGACGATGGCCAGTTCATTGCTGGAGTGTCCAAGGATTGGCCGGGAAGATTAATGCCATTAGGCGCTGAGTTGGTCGGGATTAGAGAGGCTTTGAGTTGGTTGAAAGATTTTGGCGGGACTTCAATCAAGGTAGAATCCGATGCTTCGGGAGCAATCTTTGAAATTCTAAACGGATCAAGTTATTCATTAGTGGGTCTGCTAAGAGAAGACATTAATATGTCCTCTTGCCGCTTGATAGTTCATAACTCATGAAAATTTGACTCACTTTTTGAATATAGAGATTAATGCATAAAGTTCAGATTTGGGAAGGGGGTTGGAGCATAAACCAAAGTTTAGAAACCTTTGATATATATCAATATTTTTAAAATTGCACCAATGAGTACATTTATTTTAATTTGTACTACTTACAGGGCCGTCTTTGAGAATTTTGGTGCCTAGACGAAAATTAAAATTACACTATCATATTAGTGAGTACCATTCATATCGCCACAAAATAAATCATATTGGAGTACTTGATTGAAATAAAAATACCATCAATACTTAAATTGTAGGCCAATAATTAAAAATAGCAATAGTCACACACACACACACACACATATGCGTGTGTGTGTGAGACTAAAATAAATGTAGTTTACAAAAATATGATTAGTAACTATAGTAGTAACTTAGTCATAACAACTTATGTTTAATTTTTACACTTAAGTGACTATGAGATTATACTGTAGTAACTATGTTGGGAATATTTTATGGTGTCCAATCTAGTTAAATATCTTTGTATTTGTATAGTTATTAATTAAATGTGTAATGTGGGCCACAAATGTATTTTCGCCCATTAGCTCTCTTGTAAGTCTTAAATTAGATATCCTTATGTATAAAAGGAAGCTAACTTAAGAGAAACAGTTACATATCCTTAAGTTACATAAAAGGAAGCTAACTTAAGTCCTCTTGTAAGTCTTAAGTTAGACACCCTGAAGCTAACTTCACGCACCGCAGATTATACCGTGCAACCGGCGCACCATGAGGATGGTGCGCTTGGTTGCAAAACGATGGAGTATTGTGGCCCGGTTCCATTATTTTGTATTCCTTTTATTGTTAAAATTTGTAATAACTTTTTTATTTCATATCCGATTTTTATAAATTTTATATTAAATTTTATTATTTTTCATGATCTATCAAATGAGACCAATATTGCTTATGTAATTTTAACAAATTATGGAACTATTATATAAATGAATATTGGATTATAACGAAAACCGAACTAAATTTAATACAGAAAAATAATTGTGTAAATCACAATTTATCTTAAAATTGTGTATATAAAAAATTTATTGTATTAGGTATTTATACATGTGAGTTACATATTTTTATATGTGAAGTTACATATTTTTACACGTAAAGTTACATATTTCTATACGCGAGTTACATATATATACACACGAGTTGCATTTGACCTGCCTGAACGCGAGTTACATATATTTACACGTCAAGTTACATATTTTTACACGTAGAGTTACATATTTATACACGCGAGTTACATATTTATACACACGAGTTGCATTTGACCTGTCTGAACGTGATTTACATATTTTTTACGTAAAGTTACATATTTTTACACATAGAGTTACATATTTATACACACGAGTTACATTTGGCCTGACTGAACGTGAGTTACATATTTCAACACATAAAGTTACATATTTTTACACGCAAATGTTAATATGTTAAAATTACATGGCAATATTGGTCTCATTTGAAAGATCGTGAAAAATAAAAAATTTTGATATATATTTTATAAAAATCGGATCACAAATAAAAAAATTATTAACATTTTTAAGAAAAGGAGAAATAAAAAATAACAAAGCCCAGTGCAATTTGGGATGGTATACCATGCGCACAGTGGGACGGTTGCATGGTATACGAACTGTCATGCACATATCATTCTAGTGAGAGAGAGCCGCAATTTTGCTATTTCGATACCCTTTTCCGTATTTTCCATCATTCTTGGCATTGAATCAATAGAAATTGCTCTAAATAGGAGCAAAAACGTTTTGAAATTCCAAAATAGGAGTATCATGTTTTTTATTCCCTTAATATGAGTAATCTGCCGAGTTTGGAAGAAAATGCCATATTTTAAAGCTAGTAATGCCAAACTTGGCAGAAATTTACTCCTATTCAAGGAATAAAAAACATGATACCTCTATTTTGGAATTTCAAATCTTTTTTACTCCTATTTAGGGAATTCTCCCTTGAATCAAAGATATTCCTTCTCTACCCTATATATTTTGTATGATTGTTGGATGAAATAGGGAAAAACAATTGGAATCGGAGCCGAGACGTGAAATAGATTGAATCCATCTGCGATTTTTCGGATCTGCCATTTTCGAAAAAGGCCTTTGTATTCGAAAATTTGATTTTCGACATTTTGGTTTGACTAATCTGCATTCAACACTATTTTGCCATCGCTGGAAGTTTTCGATCAATATTTGAGATAAACAAGGGTGAAATTCTGTTTTTGGGATTTTTGAAATTTCGAAGTTTTGAGATTTTTTGCAGGTTTTGTGAAGAAGACATGTTTCTCGAAGTTCAGGTTTATCGAAAAAAGACGGGTTCGAGAACTTCAAGTGCGAAAAATATATCTCGATATGCAAATATTGGAGTTTAGCAAATCTCGATAAATATATCGAGATAAGCAAATTTTTTTGGCATTCGTGTCAGCAGGTCACCCGCACAGGGGGTTGGGGTGTGAATTTTCGATCTGGAAGCGGAAATCCTATGTGCGCAAGAGCTCCCCTCTTTTGTTTCACCTTTTACTACTAAGGAAGGAGTGATTCCTGTTTATAGGCTCAAAAGTTCCCAAAGAGTTTAGGTGTGGGATAGTTAAAAAGATTCATTTTATCCTTCACTTGAAAAGCACACTTTTTCATCTATCTTTTTCAAGAGCTAGTTTTGAGCCACTTCAAGGTCCAAAATTCCAACACAAAATGTCAACCTTACAATCAAAGCTTCCAAGAGTCAACCTTGAGATTAAAAAAAATCTCAAGGTTAAGACTATTTTTCTCAAGATCCAAGCTACATTTCAAGGTTCAGAAAATTGCAGAAACTTCAATCAACCTCTCGTCTACTGTCAACATTCAACAATCAACAATGAATACCTCTAGCTCATCATCATTATGTAAGAACAAATGCGCTAAAGTTTCTAATGAGCCTGAGGTAAGTACATCTGGCAGTCAACAAATTATCAAGGAATTGGAAGAGAGATTAACAAACAATCACAGAGTTTTGATGGAGCAGCTGGATAAATCTTCCTCACTTACCATACAACTAGAAAATTCTAAAGAAAAGGTCAAGAAGTTAACTTTAGAAAAGGAAAAGTTAGAAGTAAATGTTTGTGATTTAACTAAACAATTGAAAGCTTATGAACTTGAACGCAACATAACAAAAGGCAATTATGAATTTATTCAAACTGAACGATGTAAATTATATTCTAAGATTAAAGAGTTTGAGGACTTACTTGCTCAGAGAGGTCAAACAGATCAAAATATTTTCTTAAACCGGCCTAAAGACACTATTTTCTACAATCCCAAGGAAGGCTTAGGTATCCAAAACCCATGCAACTTGAAGAAAATCAATTGTCTTCAACTGTATGACATTGGATATATGGTCTTGGGTTTGACGAAACTTATGTCCTTCGTGGGAGCGTCAGAAACTGATGCCGAAGAAAAGGAAAAGAGAGAAAATAATCCTAAGGCTGAGATCTCGTTTGACTACACCAAACTGAATGATAGTTATAAGTCTAGGGAAATTCCTTTGTCTGATGACTATGTATCACTTTTTACTCCGGCCAGTGAGTCTGAGTCTGTGTCTGCAGGGGAAGAAAAATCTGTTTCTCAAAATTGCCCCCCCCCCCCCCGAACAGACACAACCTCCACCTCCTCTCCTATTTCAAAGAGAGTTTTAAAAGAAAGTTCAAGTTCAAGCTCTCAATCGTTTAGCTCTGTCACACACCATTCTTCCTAGTCCTTTTCTAATGACTCTGGATCTGTGTTTTCTAATTCAAGTGATGAGGTTAGAAAGCCTGAAAAACTTAAGCAAAAGGTTAAGGCTTCCAAACCTCATTGTGATGTGAATGATGGCAAATCAAAACTGAAAAGATTTAAAGCTTCGACTTATACTGTTTGTGATGGAGTTTGCCTGAATTATCCCCTCAAGGTTTAATCAGCCAAACACCTAAAACGGTTATCGAGGGAGAAAATCTTTACTTCTCGAAAATCCGTTTCATCATTCACTTGCGCTGAAAATTCTCATACACCTGCAATAACTCAAAAATGGGTTCCTAAATCAGAATCCCAGTCATATAGCTCTTCAAAAGCTTCAAAAGAGACTGGTTTAGGAACAAAAATAAAACAAAAATTTCAAAATTTGTTTTGTGTTAAAAGGGATGGACCCACCCACCCTAAAATGGGTACCAAAGGTTTCTTAATCCTTGCAGGTCCGTCATGTGTGGTAACTGATCCGATTGCTCCACACACATGGCAGGTATGAAGACGAGCTGTGAGCAATCAACTGGTGCACATTATGAAAGGGAGTACTGGCATGTACACTCCCGAATGAGCTGAAAATCATCAAATGCACACCTCAACACCAACACGTGCCAAGAACAAACAACAAGTGCTTATTCTAAGGGAGGGTGTTTCTTATTCACTCCTCTTGGTGCCAAACAATGAAGAAAGCACATTCCAACGGGGAGTTTTCTACTTTACTCCCCTGGTAACAAACTACACAACTTGCAACTTTTGAGGGGGAGTTTCATTTTTCTCCTCCTGATGCTAGACAATGTAAAATGCAAGGATTCTCTCAAGGATGCGGATTTTGAGGGGGAGTTTTCAAAGTTCTCCTCCCAAGCGCCAATCATCGTCAAAGGTGTCCTACTGAGTGCTCTAGTTGAGGGGAGCACAAAGAGAAAAGAAAAGAGCAAAGAGAAATGAGAGATAAGTCCCAATGGCTTAACAAACCCATTTAAGCCTACCCAAGGGACAAAACCGAGAGTGAGTGAGTAACTGAGTGAACACTATGAGAGTGAGGAAGCAGAAAGCTCAAGTGACCAAGAGAACAATAATCACTGTCAAATCTGCTACCTCTATTGTGCTATGAATTGAGAAAATTACTCCCAATCACTCAAATACTCCGGATAATCCCCATAGGTTTAGGACTAAATTTATTCAGATCTCGAGTAGAAGTCAATGTATTTTGTCCAAACACCGCATGCACAACCCTACCCAAGACCACTCACCTGTCTCCCAACAGACATGTGTTTAATCATATTTCATGGGGAATCTCATCTCTTATCACCGTCTCCTTCTGAGGCGAGTGATACTGACTACAGTGGCCCACAATCCCACACCACTGAACATTCATTAATCAGTTCGTGTCTAGTTATCTTACTCCCAAATGTTTTGAATTTTCTAGGACACAGACACCTTTTAGAGTCAGTTGCAGGTCTTCATGACCCGCGAGAACTTCCATAAGGCTCATCTACTATCGATGAAGACCAATTATTGGAAGGAAGTCTTGCTGTCAACATAGAAATCACCAACATGTTCAGGCCATCGCTTCAGAGTTTATCTCTATAGTGATGATAACGGGCATCTACACGACCCCTGAGGGCTATGTTGTTGATCTTTATGATCATTCCATAACAACCAGAGTGACATCTACCTCAGATGCTTCAAAATGACTGGTTGGAAGTCCTGTTAAAGCTTTAATGCTTCTATCATTTTATACACGCCACACGTCAGTGTTTACATTGATGTTGTGATAACGGAACACCTTAGTGTATCAGATTTTATCATTTTACCTTTCTATTTTGTTTTTCTATTTTGTTACCCTGAATAAAAGAATAAAGGCATGATGCCCCGATTCATCGGATCATCATGAGGGGGAGAGTGGTTCGTATGCTGTTTACTCTCAAAAATCATTCTTTACTTTCTCAAGACTACCAAGTCAGCTTCACATCAAATGGTTAGCTACACTCACAAATCAACCATTATTTTCCGTTGTGCAACCGACCGATTCTCCTCAAAAGCATTCACCTCAAATAGTCAAAAAGACTACATTGTGGAGGAGACAGAGGTGGGGTGGTCAAATTCTGAAGATGAATCCCATGTGCATCTTCAATTCTTCAAGAACACTCATTCTAGAGGCGCCTTTGGATTTGCAGCCAAGATGATCATGAATAACTTCTGGAAGGCAAGGATCACAAGAAAGATTTTCAAGATTCCTCAACCCCCGACATCAAAGATCAAATTGCCAAGAAAGCATCAAAGGGGAGACTGCAAGGATTTCTTGAGAAAGCCTTCTCAAGAAGTCGAGTTTAACACGAAGACAAAGGAAGCTAAGCTGCACTAAAGATCAAGACAAAAGAGGAGCAACTCAATAGATTCTATGTACGCTCTCCTCTACATTGCTGAATAAACACAAAGACAAAGATATTTGCGCTACAATGCTGATAAAACACGATTGAACACCAAGGGGGAGATTGTTGGGAATATTTTGTGGTGTCCAATCTAGTTAAATATCTTTGTATATGTGTAGTTATTAATTAAATGTGTAATATGGGCCACAAATGTATTTTAGTCCATTAGCCCTCTTGTAAGCCTTAAGTTAGACATCCTTATGTATAAAAGGAAGCTAACTTAAGAGATCATTTTAGGTGTTTTTTGTAAATATGTTTTATTTCAGTATTATTTAAAAAAACTCCTAAAAATTTTGTAATAAATTTTTGAATGATATCTATGTTGGTAATACTCCATCCGTCCCGCAATGAAGTTCCCGCTTTCCTTTTTTGGCAGTCCCACAAAGAAGTTCCCATTTCCTTAAAAATACGTAGTACAAGGGCTCCTAAAGCCCTAGCCGCCGCGCTGCTTGGGCGAATGATTGTCGACCGATGCTCGATGGTCTTGCTCGTTTTCTTCCTTTCGCCCGTCTTCATAAATAAGGTAACAATGGCCATTGTCCCTCTAGTTAGGGTTTTAGTTCTTCTGCCGATCTAATAGATTGGGCGGTTTTTCGATTCGAGGTTTCTCCTGCGACGAGTTTTTTTGGTGCGAACAAGGAACACGGTCAGCAATAATATAAGGATGACATCATCGAGTGAAGGTCATGAACGAAACTTGGGGTTAAAAGCTGGAACAGGTCTGGATTCAAGGTCATCTGTGATTGGTGGCGAAAGTGGAGGCTTGACAGAGATGGATAAGTAGCGGGCGCGTCCCCCTCCCGAGCCGCCGCCATGGAGTGCAAGCTAAGCGAGTCTGGGGTTTGGAAGAAGATGAATGAACTCTATTTTAATTTTGTTTTTTTTTTGTTTGTGTTTTTCTTTGGAATTGCATGTTGTTTTGGATGTGTTCTTATTTCCTAGCAGAGAGATTTTAGATTTTAAATCTGGTGATGAGAAGTCTTATTTGCCATTGGCTTAGTTAAGTCGGAATGTTATTGCCTCTAAAGGATTAGCGAATGTTATTAATTCTACAGAGGTGATAGATTCTAAGGCTGGTTCAAGGGCGGACAACAGACAAAAAACTTTTTATCGTTTTGTTTCCTGCTTTTTCTTTAATTGTATTATCAGCCATGTGACTAACGTTTTGTTGATTTAATATATTTGTTGGAGTTGATGATAAAAAAAAATGAGGCGGGTATCATTTTTTCATCATATACGGGATATCTTCAATAACTTGAATTAAGTATTTATAGACTTTATAGCATACTTAAATATTATAATTCAGGAACTTGATTCTTCATTCTAGCATACACGCATTTTTTCGATATTACTTCGGGTAAACATCAAGCGGATGTCGTGGGTTTAGACTATGAAATTGACGCAATAATTATTATTGAAATTGAAAAAATGGGCCCCCAGCTAGAATTAGGATCATTGAATCTGTTAGACCTAAAGTGATTGGAGAGTCGGAACCAATGTTTAACTAAAAATGGTTCAATGGTCATAGGCCGGCTGAACTTGGACGTAGTATAAGTCTATAAGAATATGTATGGGAGTTGGAAGGAAAAAAGAGGGGTTAGGACTAGTCCTATTTCCCTCTCAAATTAAATACTCCTTCCCTCGCATAACATTTTACAAAATTTTCCTTTTTAATCGTCTAAAACAACTTTATCGTTTTAATATAAAGTAATAAATAAGTGATTAAAATTAATTAACGTACCGCATGCATTCACGGGCCGGCCTAAAGCAAGCTCCACGGGCATGGTATCACCGTTTTGCTATGTATGTTACCACTCTTGGATTCGTACATAGCAAATGTGACCATTCCCTATTTATTCTTCACTCCACGCACGGGACGGCCTACATCCTCCTCTACGTGGACGACATCATACTTACGGCTTCCTCGGACACTCTTCGCAGCACCATTATTTCTCACATACGCCAAGAATTTGCCATTACGGACCTCGGACCTTTATCCTTCTTTTTGGGAATCTCGGTTACTCCATGTGCGGGCGGGCTGTTTCTATCCCAACAACAATATGCCTGTGATGTTATATCCCGCGCCGGCATGACAGCTTGCAACCCCGTTGCTACTCCAGTAGACACCCAAGCCAAGCTAAGTGCTAGTGCCGGTCCATCCGTTCCAGACCCCACGTTGTACCGTCGGCTAGCCGGTGCACTTCAATATCTCACCATCACCCGGCCGGACATCTCCTATGCCGTCCAACAAATTTGTTTGTTCATGCATGATCCTCGGGTCCCACACCTTAACGCCCTCAAACGCATCATCCGGTACATTTGTGGCACTACTCACCTTGGCATGCATCTCAATCGGTCACCACCAACCTCCCTCACGGCTTATACGGACGCTGATTGGGGCGGCTGCCCGGACACCCGACGGTCCACTTCGGGATATTGTGTCTTCCTTGGCGAGATTATATTATCGTGGTCTTCGAAACAACAGCCCACCATCTCCCGGTCCAGTGCCGAGGCCGAGTACCGTGGGGTGGCTAACGTCGTCGGCGAATTGTGTTGGCTTCGGAATCTACTGTTAGAACTTCACTGCCCTATACCGAAGGCCTCCTTAATTTATTGTGACAATGTCAGCACAATCTATATGGCCGGCAACCCAGTCCAACACCAACGGACAAAGCACATCGAAATAGACATTCACTTTGTGCGGGAGAAAGTTGCCCGCGATGAAGTCAAAGTCCTTCATGTCCCTTCCCGCCACCAGTTTGCGGATATATTCACCAAAGGACTACCCCGTATTCTTTTTGAAGATTTCCGGTCCAGTCTTCACGTACTACCACACGACGTTTTGACTGCGGGGGCGAATTAACGTACCGCATGCATTCACATGCATACGTACGTTACAAACACATATGGCCAGCACTCCCATCTTATTACTCTCTATTATTGTTTACCTTTTTGTATTATTCTCCATAATTATTCCATTTAATATTGTTTATTACCTTCCTAGTTTAGCCGAGCCGTTGGTATCCTTAGTAGACCAACTTGTACTTTAAATAGAACTTTGCATAAGAATAGAGACAAGCTTTTACATTCTATCTAAATTATTTGTATTTTTTGTATGAATTCCAATTGCAAGTCAAACTTGTCTAGATTTTGTGAGACATATGAGTAAGTAATTAGCATTATAAAAGCTGGTTTGATCAATAAGGTAGAATTATATATTAAGAGAGCATCACTAAATCATGTCTGTCTTTTTTAACAAAAAACCATACTTTACGTAACAAAATATAAACTATTCTCAACAACTATTTCTATACTTTTTTGAAAAAGGGTTAATTATCAAAATAGGACTAAAAGTCACTCACTTTGTACAAATAGGACCAAAAACTAAACTATGTTTTCATAGGACTAATTATGTGTGTCTTGGACTAATATACCCTTCTAGCTATTGAAATGTTTTAATTCATAATAAAATAATAAAAATTCGTAAAAAATACTAAAAAACTAATTAAAATATTTCGATAATAATTAATTAATTAATTTTTTTTCAAAAAATAAAAAAATTAAAAAAAATTTAAAAAAAATAAAAAACTCAAAAAAATAAAATAAAATTCACCGCCGCCTCTGCCGCCTCTGCACCACCACCTCCAGTCACCGGGGAAAAAAATGCCAAGTTCATTACGAATGCCATATTTATGACAGAAAATAATGAAAATGTTGGCATTCTCAAAGAGAAATATGCCATGTTTTTGGCATTTTCAGGAAAAAATGGCAGTTTTTAAGAAAAATGGCATTTTTTTCACCGCCCGGAGATGGTGGTGCAGGGAGGTAGTTCAGGCGGTGGGAAAGGCATCCATATTTTTTTTAATTTTTTTATGGAGTTTTACTATTTTTTATAATTTTTTTAAAAAATAAAAAAATTAAAAAAATTTTTTTTTTTAATTTTTTATTTTATAAATATTTTATAAATTTTTTAATTGTTTTTCTACGAATTTTTGATTTTTTTTCGAATTTATTATGAATTAAACATTTAATTAACTCATATTTAAAGGAAGGGTAAGAATGGAAGGAAAAAATAGGTATGTTTCCAATAGGACTTATTTGGTCCTATTTTGAAAAGAAAAACATAGTAAGTCCTATTTTGAGTTTTTGACATAGTTTTAGTCCCATTTGGAGTAATTTCTATTTGAAAAATTGAACTTGATTACCTAGCACATTGACATTTTAAAAATAAAGACTCAAATAAGAATAGCCCATAATAGATATATGATACATGTTCTAAAACCATATTCTAGGGATTTCTAGGTAATACATTTAGAATTATCTGGATTAAACGAGTATAGAATGAAGATATTTTTTGAGAATATTCTAGAGATTCATTGATAGTCACTAGATTTAGAGCCTGTTTGGTGTCCTCTCTTTTCGGCTTATCACGCTTATCGGCCAGTTTTTATTCAAACACGTAACTTTGATCTCGCGCGGTGAATTGTGTAATAATAAGAAAAAGTAAGGTTGAAGTTACTTTTCTAGTTGTATTGGCTGAAGTTACTGTAGAGAATCATTTTAGCTATTTTTCATATATTTTTTTGTTTTATTTATTAATAACAATTATTTTAAATATAATTTTTTATAAATCAGCAGAATCAGCCAATACAGCCATTCTAGCCAGAACTTAATAAACTTCGACAGAATCAATCAATTCAGTCAATTTCAGTGTTACCAAACGAGCTCTTAATTTGTGGTATCATGGATTTCCTGGCCATTCATTCAGGAAGTACCTTAGTATAAATAGGACTGTCCATAGCTTATTTTGGATCAAGCAAAATTTGAGAATCCTCTTGTAGAAATAAAAGCCCTCTTTATAAAAACTCTCTTTTGCAAAATACGGAGTAGTTTACTACTACTACACGTCTACACCCCACTAATTGTCCATCTTTTAAAATACTTTTGTTTCAACAATTTGTCCATTGTGCAGCGAACACCAATGTTGCCACTCGGCCATGTACTAGTACAAAAAATCTAAAGCATCTTCAATGTAATTAAAGAAGAAAAGTATGTAAAATATACTTGTAGTTTGAACCGTTTTAAATAGGGGCACATGTTACATTTTTAACAAAGTGGGACATGCGTTTTAATTCCGTTATCACACCTAGAATATGACGTCTAACGTCGTTAGAAAAATTAACTCTGATTTTCAAAAGTTTCCGTAAAATTACTAGGAGGTGCGCCTCATAAAGAAGGCCTCCATATCATCTTTCTTTTTTATTTCCAGCCACTCTGTCGTCAGAAAGTCCACCAGAAAAGTGATATTAGCGAATTCGTTTTTAAAAATAATCCAAATAGAGCTGAAAAATCCAAAGAGCACTATAGTTTGTTGGTCTCCTTGTCGAGGCGCACCTCCGAGCTAGTATTTTTCTTTTAATTTTTCGGAGACTTTTGAAAATCGAGGTTAGTTTTTCTAACGACATTAGATGTCATGCCCCAGCTGTGATAACAGAATTGAAACACATGTCCCACTTTGTTAAAAAATGAAACATGTGCCCCTATATGAAAATGACTCAAACCACAAATACCTTTTTTGTACTTTTCTCATTAAAGAAACATAGACATATAAATTTAAATGAATAAAATTTCATGTTCTTTCTTTCCACGATATTATGTATTATAAGATATTTTTATGGGATTGTCATATTTTTATTTATTAAATAAGAGTGATTACTGATAATCTTGGGAAATACTGTCATATTTAAAGTCAGATAATAATGTCAAAGCATGACAATAACGATTCTTATTTAGGGAATAAAAACATGTCAATCAAATTTTGGAATTAAAAAATATTACGTTTATGATCTCCTATTAAGGGAAAGTTCTTATTTTTTTCATCAATAATGTAAACCATGATGCCTACATCTAGATGTTATGCTTGATATTGTGGAGAAATACTTATCAAAACAGAGAAAACCCGTGAAATAACGAATGAGATATATCATTTCTTATATTTTGTGTGTTTCTTGATATCTTATCACATCTAACACCGTTCACATTTTTACAATGGAGACACTGACTCTAAAGTTTAAATAGAAATTGCCCTATATAGGAGCAAAAAACGTTTTAAAATTCTAAAATAGGACTTTCATGTGTTTATTCCCTAAATAAGAGTAATTCTGCAATGTTTGGAAAAAATGTCAGGTTTAAAGCTTAGTAATGCCAATCTTGACAGAAATGTATTCCTATTCAAGTAATAAGAAATATGATACTCTTATTTTGAAATTTCAAAACTTTTTTACTCCTATTTAAGAAATTCTCTCAAATTTAAACTGCAAATCTTAATGAAAAGAGATCAAATAGACATCTAAAAACTGGTATTCAATTGTAAAGATCTACATACATTCCATTTTCTTTCTTTCTTTACTCCGTGCAAAGAAGTAAGGATCCGTTTCAAAAGAAGTTTGACATCAAATAGATAAAAATTAAAGTTAACAAATGATTTCTTTAAGAGTAGATATAATACACATCTAAAAATGGGTATTCATTTGAAAGGCTCTAGCTAAGAGTCTGTTTGGTAATCCTATTTTTTACTTTAATAGGCTTATAAGTAAATTTTTCGATCATCAAATACGTAACTTCTGATTTCGCATGTTGAATTGTGTAATAATAAGAAAAAGTAAGATTAAAATTACTTTTCTGGCTGTACTGACTGAAGTAACTATTGAAGACTATTTTAGTTATTTTATATACGTAGTATAATTTTTTCTTTATTTTATTAATATAACATATAACATACTCCCTCCGGCCCTTATTAAACTTTACACTTTGACTTCACACATATTAAAGAAATAAATTTGATATTACCGTAGAGTACACTGTTTGGAATTCTTTGACATTGTTTGACTCTGTTTTGCACTGTTTGGTGTAGATTTGTTTGCCAAATAAGGCAAATAAGAAAGTATAAAGTTTAATATGGGACGACCCAAAAAGGAAGATGTAAAATTAATTAAGGACGTGAGGAAGTATTTTAAAGTTACTTTTTCATAAATTAGCGAAATTAGTCAATTTAGCTAAATTTTCATAAATTTCACCAGAATCAACCCATTAAGCCGATTTTAGTATTACCAAATCCATTCAAATGACATGAACTCACAAAGTATGGAGTAGGTCAAAAGGTGTGCCATTTGTAAAACCATGCAGGTCAGGTCAGCCCTAACTGTCGCTGCATATACGTTCGTTTGGTTGGGAGCTAATTAATTTGCCTCATCATTAAAACAGTCATTGTCAACGTACGTTATTTTCATTCATCTGACTCACTATGTATAATCACTCGAGGCTTTCTCTCCTTCAATTCTCTTCCATTTCATAATCATAAATAGCTCAGTATGTCGTCAAATGTTTTAAAATGTTTTTACCTTATCCTTTTGTATTAAATCAAATTTATCTATGTGTTGACTGTGCAGAATTAATTGCGTTCTGCAAAAAAATTAATTACCGTCTGAATTCTCATAGTAGTATGAAGTAAGATGTGGAGTGGAGTGGAGTGGTGGTGCATGGCAGCCATGAACACTTCATCCGTCCACCCATATCTTAACAGCTTAGAGGTCAAAGGTTTTTGGTAATTCATACTTTCAACTTATCATCAGTTAATTTTTTTACCAATTCAAATTGTACTGTCATTTTTATCTTGCGCCTCAATTGTAATTAGGGGCGGAGCCAGGGCACTGAGTCAGACTGAACCAGTATAAAAAATATTTTTGAAAAAAAAATTACACGAAATTTTTTACACTAAAAATATAGACATTTTTTAAATTTAGGCTGGGCCAGGGCCAGGGTTGGTCCTCCCCTAACTACGCCCCTGATTGTAATAATTAAAATAAATAAGATTAAAGTCACTTTTTTAGATGATTGAATTGTTAAGTTAGTGAGATTTAAGATCATTTTAACTATATTTTATTCAATCATATTCTGAATTTTCTTTAGTCTATTGATAACTATGTTTTAAATACTTCATTTGTATTATAAAAGTTTTCACGGTTTGACTTGGATTGAAGTTTTAGAAAGTTGAAATAAAGTGGAAATGTTAGATTTTTGTTGAGTAAAAAGGGTAAATGAATGTTAGCTATACAAAACTTTTCAAAAAGAGAAATGAGAATGTTTTTTTGGGGGAATACCAAAATGGTAAGTGGGAAAATTTTATTAAATGTAGAAAGTATAATTTTTCCATAACTTAGTATATTCAGTCAGTTCAACCGCTTCTGCAAGCATTCATCAATTTCACCAGATTTAACTAATTTCGGTGTTATCAGAAGGGCCTGATTATTTTTTTATCCACGAGCTATGTTTTAATTGTATTTAAGCAAAACCTCTATTAATGTCACTAAAAAAGTACTTTTAGAAAAAATCAACATTCTCTTTAGGATAGTCGATCTAATGAAGAAAATTAGAATGAATCGAGTACATTTTTACTGCTTCCAGTGCTACCTAAGTATGCAAATGTACGTGGATTTTACAATTAGTTTCGAAACTAATTAGCAATTAAAATTTAAAATTGAGTAAATCGAGTTGAAACTAAAAAAAAGTAATACTATTATTATTATTATTATAAATAAAACACAATACACGTACATTTGCTCATATTTTCCTATTTCTTTCGTGTTGAGGTAAAACACTTTAGAACAAGCTAGCTAGGTGACCCCTACTCATAACCCATACATATGTCATATGTGCCATTAAAGAAATTAATGGATAAAGCTGATTGGTTGGATGACTTGGATCATTTTATCTGAGTAAAAATAATTCATCCCAGTGTCGGCACCCGGCAGATCAGGGAGGAAACTGATGAGTTCAGAGGCATCAATAATGTTACTGCTCTCATTGAAGGGACTTTTACCATTACGGATAAGGGATCATGAATTGCTCAGTCCAGATCAAATATACAATTATTAAAAAAACACCGGTGGGTGTAGCTCAACCGGTAGCAAGGGAGTGACACAAGGGTTAGGTTCGGGTTAGAATCCCGACAACTGCGATGAGGGGTTACTATGCTAAAAATGCATAGGGCCTCTGCAAGTACCGGGGATACAGACTCACTCTTTATCTGTCAGATTGAGATTATAGTCCAATTTACATCCTCCCAACGTCCTGTCCGGTCGGGGTTGGGGGCCCTCAGGGATGGGGTGTCATCCTTTTTTACAATAATTAAAAAAATTAATTAAAGAAGTAAAAATAGTGATGGTGATTTGAGTATAATAAAATGAAATGTTGTGCACAATGTGGATAGTAGCATGGTCTTCCACCATTATACTCCCTCCGTCCCGAAATAATCGTCCTGTTTTGACCTTCACACAGATTAAGAAAACAAAGTTGACTTCACAATGTAGCGACACTGTTTGGCACTGTAGCGACACTGTTTGGCACTGTAACGACACTGTTTTGCACTGTTTTGCACTGTTTGACACTGTTTTGTATAGATTTGTTTACCAAATAAGGAAAGGAGACAATTATTTCAGGACGGACCAAAAAGGAAAGCAGGACAATTATTTCGGGACGGAGGGAGTAGAACATGCAAAACAACATGGTTGATTGCATCGGCAGGCTGATAGAAATGCAGGCACCGCATCCCCGTACGCGGTCCAACAATAACCTCCAACACCTGCCAACCTACAACTAAGTAGCATGATGTTATCGGGGGTCGGACCCAACAATAACCTCCAACACCTGCCAACCTACAACTGAGTAGCATGAAGTTATCGAGGGTCGGACCTGTAACTTTTGACTCTGATATCACTTGTGTGTCATTGCACTTACCATTACATTAAAAGCAATTACGGATAGTGTCACATGCTCTTTTTCCTTTATAGAGCAGGCAAAGCATCATGATCGATTGCACCGATAGGTTGGCAGAACATCTGGCACCGCATCCGGCGGCCCAACAAACAATATATTTAATTTCTTTCAAAAAAAATATATGAAACTTGTATTAGGATAATCGAAACAGGAAAGTAAGACATGTAAATTAGTATGAAAGGGTAATATATAATTTCTTAATTCTTTTCAATACACACGAATTCTTTCATTGTTTTATTGTCTATGTAAATTATAAATAATTAATATTTATAAATTAATACATACAAGGAAAGACTAGTGATTTAACAACATTCGACACAACACGTATATAGTGCATCTGGGTGTACGTACATCCGGTCCAAGTAAGAAAGGCAGCCCAATCACTAATACAGGTTAAAAAAATTTCGGTGACATTTTTGTAATTTAAGCGAAAAATCATGACTTCCGCTAAATGAGCAATATTGTATTTTTAATGAGCATCAGATCTATTTTATTGAGTAACACTGATTATCACGATCTCTGCTTCATATCTTCTAATTCTTTTTTCTTTTTCCTATTTTTTCTTTTATAAAATCTTATTAAATTATTTGATACTTTTGAAATATGCATTGATATAACAATTCAAAAATGAGCACAACATCAATACAAAATGAGCATACATAACTTACAAAGTGCACATTGATATGAATATCACGACATTTTAATTGAGCATCAAACCTCTGCTATTGAGATGAAAATCATGGTTTGTGGTGAATGAGCACTAATGAAATTTTAATGAGCATCAGACCTATTATGTTGAGTATTAGCAGTCTAATATTCAGAATCGTGATCTCTGCTTCATAACTTCTAATTCACTTTCTTTTTGTTATTTTTTCTTTTATAAAAACTTATTAAATTATATTTACAATCAACTCCTATGAATTTCAATATGTGAACCTAATGTAAAATAGTACTTTCAAAAAAATACATTGATATGACATTTAGAAAATGAGAATTGGATGAGTACCAAATGAGCATACTAACTTACAAAATGTGCATTGATGGAATTCATGATTTCTGTTAAATGAGAATTAATGAATTTTTAATGAACATCAGACCTATACAAATGAGCATATATAACTTACAAGAAGAGCATTGATATAAAAATTTTAAGTTTTGTTCGTTGAGCATCAAAGTGGGCATCGAAGCTCCGTTATTGAGTATTCGAATCGTGCATTGATATAACATTTTGAAATTAAATATGAGACTTTTGAAATATGCATTGATATAACATTTAGAAATGAGCATAATGAAGGTACTAAATGGATAAATTTACAAAATGAGTTTTCAAAAATTCAAAAGCTAATTCGTATATGTTCATTCTTTTTAGACTTTATTTACTTGAGTTTAAAGGAAAGCTTATTTCTAATGTGCATGATATTAATATATAAAGAAAAAGAAAGAAGGAAACAAGAAAAGAAAGAAACGAAAAGAATAAAAGAAAAAAGACAAAAGAAAAGAAAATAAACTAACTAAAACTAAAAGTAATAAAAAAATAAAATCAAAAAGATAAAGCACAAAATGAAAAACTACTAGAGAGTAGCAAGACAAACCAAAGAAAATGGCGGCTGGAAAAGAAAAGGAATGGGGCGGCTCGAAAAGAAATAAAAGGAACAAACATAAAGCAAGATAAGAGAATTAAAAGGCTTAAAGTTGCAAGAAACTACAAAAATAACGGGTGTATGTGTACACCCGGGTGTACCGTATAATTTGCGTACACACACTTTGGATTTATATATGAATGCAAACGTATTATCAAAATAGAATATACGAATAGTGCAATTAACAATGAAACGATATGATTACAGTTATAGATATTCTCGTCACTTGTATTTTTTAGGGTTCTCCCACCATGATCGAGTATGTTTTATTTTAATTAATCTACATAAGTTTGGTTAAGAGCAAATTGTACGGAGTAAAATAATTAAAAGTACCTTTAACAAAATCGGACGTGGAACACAACTTCAGCCAAAATGAAAGAATTTGATTAGCAAATAACTTCTGAGAAAGAATTTGATTAATCTTTTTAAATTTGCAATGAAAGTAAAAGTCTAAGAGTTAATTCCCTAAATAGAACTAAAAGATGATTCATGTGCACAAATAGGACAAAAAATGAAACGTATGTTTCATAGGACTTAAAATCACATACTTGTACAAATATGCCCCTACTCAATTTCTTTTGAATAAATAATTAAAAGAAAAATGTAAAATTAAAATGTTGAAACCCTAAATTTCAATCGTAACAAACAAGCCACCCTCGCCGCCGCACACTACCTCTCTCTTTGGTGCCGCCTGCCGCCACCCTTGCCGGCACTGCCTGCCGCCGCCCTCACCGGCATCGCCTACCACCGCCCTCTCCAGCGCCGCCTGTCGCCTCCGTTGTTGGATCTACCACCATCCTTCGCCACCACCACCATTAAGTTGGCAGGTTTTTAGATTTGCCATAAAGATGGCAGATTTTCGTTGGAAGATTAAAACAAAAATGCCATAAATTTGGCAAAAATATGAATTCAGTATCCAAATATTTGAAAAATAAAAAAAAATGGAATAAGCACGTTAACACAATCGGAAATTTAGAAAACGAAGCTAATGACAAAAAATTAGAAAAATCGTTTTACATAAATGAAATTTTGCCATAATCACTTGTCAGTATGCATTTTTTTGGCATAAACTTGGCAAAATCTGAAGACATCATCCAAAATTTTGGAAAATTGGAAATTATTTAAAAAATATGTAATCGGAAATTGTAAATAAAAAACAGAAATCCAAAAATTGGCAAAATCAATGTCAACATCCAGAAAAATAGAGAAATAGAAGAAACAAAAAGAAGAAAGAGGAGGAGTAGGAGAAGGAGGCAGAGGAGAATGAAGAGGAGAACCTCAACGACGACGACGTGAGGGAGAGTGGCGGTAGGCGGTAGCGGTGTCTATGGGAGCGATGTGCAAAGAGGAATCCATTGTTCCTACCGCGGAAGAAGCAGATCTAGTGTGCATCCGATTGATTGTGCGGAAGAAGAGAGTCGAAGGCGGCGTGAGAGAGAGGATCGGTCGGATGAAGTTGCTTCTGGTGCATAGGGGAGAAAGCTTCTGGTGCATAGAAGAGAAAGCTTCTGCTGCACAAGTAGATCTGATGCCTGGTAGTGGAGGTTGGGAGAGAAATTTGGTCTACGTATGAAAAATAACCGTATGGGCAAAATTGGGATGCAAATTTCTTTATGTTTCGTAATAGGATTAAATTGATCCTATTTGGGGAAAAAAAGATAAGAAGTCTTATTTTTGCATTTCAGTCTTGTTTTAGTCCTATATGGGACAATTACTTAAAGTCTAACTAAAACCAAATGTCGAATTCTAAGTAGGTGCATGGGTGCAGAGCACGCCCGCAGTTTGGCGGGTCTATTTCTATTCTCTCGAGCCAAACCATACATTCATTTGGTGGTGGAGCCACAATTCAATAATTATATGTATAGAGTAGCTAGTCAAAAAGAAGTACCAAGTTCATAATATTTGATTGGTCATTTTAAGTAACACAAGTCATAGTTCAAATATTCTATGATATGCTAGTAATTATGTATACAAGTCTCTAAGGGTATGTTTGGGAGTTTGGAGGGAATGTGAGGGGAAGACTTTGGAGGTATGTTGTTAGATGGGAAAGGGAAGGGAGGGTGAAGAAACTCTTCTTTGTATTTGAGAGTAATAAAATCGGAAGGAGAAAGTTTTTGAATGAATTATAATTAAAATCACTTTGAGATATGACGAATTCAAATCATTGAGGTGATATTCAATTCTAATTTAGCTTAAATTACCATCTTGTTAATTATCCTTCAAAACCCCCCGAATTGGGGGAACTTAAAAATCAAGCATTTGGAGGGTTTTGAAGGGTTACAAAAAACCCTCCAAAACCATCCCCTCTAATTTTTTAAGCTCCCAAACATGAAAATGAGGGTTATAAATCCCCATTAACCTTCTCCTCCCCTCCAAAACCCAATTCCCAAACACACCCTAAGTAAATACTCTCTCCCGTCATAATTACTACCCCAATTACCATTATTACCCCGATTACCGATCGGGATTCTCTTTCTGGCTTTAGAAGCCAAATAGGGTTCCTGATCTATTACAGCCGCACACTTCCCCTCCCCAAACTCTTCCTCCCTGTTGCCGTTGTCCGTTAGATGCGTAAGGCACCGCTGCCGTGTGGCGGAGGATCCAAATCCGTTTCCTATATGAGTTGTAGCCAAATAATTGTGTCATTCACATTTTGATATAAAAAATCTACACTAAAAGTAACTACTACGTACAATATACTTTGATAAAGTATGCAGTACAGTTACAGTATCAAAATCTCTTATTTTGATGAAGCGTATCGACAACCAATATCATCATTATCTTAAACTACATGAAAAACTTAATGAAACACTTATTTCTAATACATTTTTATATTTGGAAGAAGATGAGAGATTGAGAGAAGAGGAGGGTGGGAGCCGGGTAGGGTTCTACTCCCATCCTCTCCCCAACGAAAGCTTTTTTTTTAGTTTCATTTTTAATTAACAACATGATCGACTGAATTAACTAAATAACATTTTCAATATCAAATACATTCCAAATTTGACCTTGAATATTAACGATTAATAGTTAATTATGACTTCGTGGCTCCGATTCCTTGAAATTTTTACTCATATTCTGGAAAGTTTAAACAATAATCTACTCTTACAATGGGATCTTACTTACTTTCTGTTGGACATTTCATCGTTATAGAGAGAGGAAGTATTTAAGGTAACTTTGATAATTATTATATTGGCAGAAATTACTTTAGATGATTATTTTAACTATATAGAGAAGTTATTTAAAGTAATTTTCTGATTGGAGTCTAGCTTATTAAGTACTTCATCCGTCTCTTAAAACTTTGTCAACTTTCCTTTTTTTGGATGTTCCACTAACTTTGTCACTTTCCATTTTAAATAAAGAATTTGTGGTTCTAGTCAATTCTCTCTCCTCTGCACAAACCTCCACCACACAGTTTTTACATTATTAATCCTTGTGTCGATCAAAATTTACAAAGTTTTAAGGGACAGAGGTAGTAGATAAGTATGCGTTATGACTTATGAGGGAGGTATTTAAGGTAACTTTTAATGTTCTGAGTTCTGACCCGATCCGTAGATGTCATGTTGCCGGTAGCGTGACGTCCAGATATTACCTCCCAACTTCCCAAACCTTAATGGGGCAGATTTCAAATGTAACGTGCATGCGCAATATAGCTCTGTACTAGAGTACTAGGTATTAGCTAGCTAGGATTAATTGTATACGCATTTGTGTGGAAAGTATTTGCCCAAAATATGTATGGAGTAATTTAAAATGGAAATATTTAGATGCATTTAAGCAGTAAGTTGTTATTTTTTTTTTAAATACGATGAGTGCCTCTACAACATTTTCCTTTTTAAGTATATAAAAACTAGACGCAATACTCGTGCGATGCACGGGTACATTTAGGACAGAATAATAATTTGTTTAAAATTAACTTTGATTATGATGATACATAATATGGAACTATTTTGAATAAAAAATATAATTGAACTTATATGTTATAACTTTGATGATATAATGATAGTTCGTAAGAAAAAGGGAAATGTTAATCGTATGAAAAATTGCAAGCAAACTTAAAATAATAGGTAAGATGAAAGAATAAGTACTACTACCTCCGTTCCTATTAAAACTTTCAAATAGGTTTGGCACAGAGTTTAAGATAGTGGGTATTGTGTGGTGGAGAGTTGTGCAGAGGAGAGAGAAATGTGTAAGAAATGTTGTGAACCACAAATTCTTTACTAAAAAGGGAAAGTGGAAGTTTTAATTGGAACGAACGAAAAAGGAAAGTTGGAAGTTTATTTAGGAACGGAGGGAGTACTTGATAATGAAATAACATGATTCAACGATTATATTTAAGTCTCTCATTCAATGACCCTAAGGAAGCTTTATCAAAATTAATTGTCATATATGTTGACACTACAAAAAGAATCATTTTAGAAAAGTTCTTTATAGACCATAATCAATGACGTTGACAACACGACTCTCTTAATCACATATAAAAATGTTCAACTCACTTGACCCTTGACATGACAACGTACAACATGATTCTTAAGGTAACCTTTGGCATGACAATGCTCAATTGACTACGTGTAAAAACAAATTTTGGTAGATATATGCTGCTTAATGCAGAGATTGTAATTGACTTATATGTATAAAAAAAATTAGCTACGTTTTTGGAAGTTAACTGCGTTTTATATATATTTTTCAGCGCAGTTAACGTCCAAAATTTATTTGACGGCCTTCGTGATTGAGTTTTTAGCTGAATTTTGCGTGGATAAACTGGACTTGATGAAGAACATGTCATAAACATTTTGTCAAAAAATTCCACCGCAAACTGCCCCAAATGACACCGTCCGGACGGCGCTTCTATTCAGGAATTCCTGCCCGAAACACTACTCTCTCTCTCTCTATACACACACACACACACACACACACACAAATATTCACCTCCCTCGAGTTTGGAGGAAGGGCCTGTCCGGCCACCTCAATTTAAGGTGATTCCGGGGGGTATTTTTTCTGATTTTTTTTGTATGTTCCTCATCAAGTCTAGTTCATCCATACCAAATTTGAGCAAAAAAATCAACCGGGAAGGTCATCAAATGATTTTTTCATTATAACTAGTCCGGAATATACATATAAAACACAATTTTCATGCAAATATCATTTGACGACCTTCCCGATTGAATTTTTTGCTCAAAGTTGATATGGATGAACTAGACTTGATGAGAAACATACACGAAATTTTTTAGCCAAAAATACCCTTCGGAACCACCTCAAATTGCAGTGGCCGGACATGACATTCCTCCGAACCGGCCGTAGGAGAAGACTTCTCATATATATATATATATATATATATATATATATATATATATATATATATATATATATATATATATATATACATATATATATATTTTGCATAAATATTTTCAATTACGCCCTCTGCTACTTTATATTATATAAAATTTTTATATAAATTTCTAGCAAGACATGACATTCCTCCGAACCGGCCGGAGGAGAAGACTTCTCATATATATATATATATATATATATATATATATATATATATATATATATATATATATATATATATATATATATATATACACTTTGCATAAAGATTTCTAGCAAGATATATTTTGCATAAAGATTTTCAATTACGTCCTCTGCTACTTTATATTACATAAAAATTTTATGTGCATCTCTTTACTTGTCTATTACTTTCCCTAGATATCTCAAATTCTCAATCACTCACGCAAATTAGTACTCCGTATATTTTTATCTAATTTTTATTAATATGTACGAAATATTAGTATTATATATACTAATATATATATAGGGAGCGGATCAGGTGAGAAGTGCCCTTAGGCTGATAAGCTGCGAAGTCTAACTTATAAGCTAAAAGTACAAACTTTTAACCAATAAATCATAACTTATAGACCCCCTAAAAAATAGTTACGAAAATGCCACCGTGTCCAAATAACTCCAGAAACCTGGATTTTTTTTTGAAGTGGTGGCATTTTCGTAATTAAGATGGAGAGCTTTATAAGTTATGATTTATGGGTTATAAGTTACTATATTCGGTCTATAAGTTTGTTGCGTTGTAAGATTAGATGCAAATCCAAGGGCTGAGATTACTTCTCACTTCTCATCTTAAGGAGGACTTCTCACATGATCTTTTCTACACACACATATATATATATAAATATATGTATATATATATATATATAGAGAGAGAGAGATTTAGGATCAAATGAGAACAACACTTAACGTGAGAACGTGAGAACACCACATTTACCTCAATATGATGCACAATGAGGCTAGTCCAATACACATTTTCGTATCCAGCATAGTATTTACCAAAATGCCACCGTCATTATTTATATTGGCTTATTTAGAGCAAAGTCAAAATGTGCATCAGACGGGCTCTATTGTGTATCACATTATGTTAGTTGTAAGTGTTCTCATGTTCTCACGTTCTCACGTTCACACAATATATATATATATATATATATATATATATATATATATATATATATATATATATTGTTCAAATAAGAACATGATCTAGGAGAGAAATGAGAATGAATCTGGACCGTTAGATTTTTTTAAGTGAAATGCAGTGTGCATTAGGTGAAACTGTAATGTGCATTAGATGAAATTAAAATGTGCAACACAAACGGTATGATACGTTGACATTAAGTGAAGTGGAATTGTGCATTAGGTGATATTGAAATGTGCACTATGATAGCCCAAAACTTAACAATCACACAATCATAAGTAAGGAAAAAGAAGCAGATAGAAAGATATAGAGATAATCAACGAATCTGGTATACCGTGTAGAACGCCGCTGCTCTCCCTCGAGAGAGAGAGCAACGAAAACCTAATCTCTCTATCTCACCTCTATGCACTCTCAAGCCTCGATCGTTAGGGTTCCCGTAAGTTAGCCTCTTTTTATAGGAGAAGTTGGCTAACTTACGGGTTACAAAGAAGCTAACGGGCTGATACACATTTATCGCCCGTATTAAACGTTTAATTAATAACTACACAAATACAAAGATATATAATTAGATTGAACACCATAAAATATTCGTAACACACTACGTGAAAATGAAATGTGCGGAATAAAAGGTACGATGTGATGTTATTTTTGAATCTTTTATTCCGCACATTTTGGTTTCACCTAATGCACATTTGAGTTTAAATTTTTATTTTGCACATTACAATATCATCTAATGCACATTTCAGTTTCACCAAATGCACAATTCAGTTCCACATAATATAATCCAACGGTCCAGATTCATTCTCATTTCTCTCCTCGGAATCCGTTCTTACCAGAATCGCTCCCTGTATATATATATATATATATATATATATATATATATATATATATATATATATATATATATATATATATATATATATATATATATATATATATAGCATGTGAATTAGTACCCACTTTTCGAATTGTTCGTTTTCATCCTTAGTATATTATTAATGGATTATTATTGCTAGGAGTACTAACAATTGCAATTTCAGTATATTATTACTGAAATTAATTAAAGAATATATTATGAAATACTACTGAATTATTTTAATTAGTTAATCAATTTACACAATTACACTCTCACTATTGGCGGTGAGAGTGATATTAAACACTCTCACGTAATTGTGTAACTTAGGCATCTACATTTACCCAAGTCTTTAATGTATATCATGACCAAGCTGTTGAAGATGGAGCCTTATTCTGAATGCTGGAGCAGATACCTGACCGCGTATGTTGGGTTACCCGACCGTGTATGAGGATTGATCTACCCGGGCAGCTTTCTGGAAGTGATACCCGACCGGGTAAGGTATTTTACCCGACCGGGTATCTTGTCAATGAAGGAAACCCTCCTGGCTACCAGACCGGGTAGCGTGAAGAAAGACCCTCTGGATCAAATACCCGACTCGGTACATGGGTTTACCCGTCCGGGTGTGCAGGAAAATTTAAGTACGGGCTTAGTTGTTGGGCCTGCGGCTCTAATTACCGTTTAGGTTTTCTTAAACCTATTTAAACGACTCTTATGTACTTGTAAACCCTGAGACGCAATGATAATAATACACTGCTCTTTCTCGTTCGTCGTGGACTAGCACAATCATCCCGATTGTGTGAACCACGTAAATTCTTGTGTTCTAGTTATTTAATTTATCGTTTTGCTTAACCTAAATTGTAACAACTCATATCAGAGCTATGGCTGACGAAGGGAAGGTTAAGATCGATAAATTTGATGGTCAAGATTTCGCTTTCTGGAAGATGCAGATCGAGGATTATCTGTACTAGAAGAAGCTTCATCTACCCTTGTCTGAGAACAAACCAGAATCGATGGCGGAGGCGGAGTGGAACTTGCTGGATCGACATGCTCTTGGTGTGGTGAGGTTGTCGTTGGCGAAAAACGTTGCTTACAACATCGTCAACGAGAAGACAACGTTTGGAGTGCTCAAGGCGTTATCCAACATGTACGAGAAACCATCAGCGGCCAACAAGGTTTTCTTAATCAGACATTTGGTGAACACAAGGATGAAGGAAGGTGCAGACGTGACAGATCACGTCAACGAGTTCAATTCAATCATATCCAGGTTAGGTTTTGTTGAGAGTAAATTCGATGATGAAGTTCAAGCATTACTTTTGTTATCATCTTTGCCCGATAGTTGGTCTGGTACAGTCACAGAAGTTATTAGTTCGGCTGGAACCACTAAGCTTACCTTTGAAGGTATTCGTGACTTAATCCTTGGTGAGGATATCCGGAGGAGGAGTTCGAGGGATAGCTCCAACAGTTTGTTGAGCACTGAAGATAGGGGTAGAAAATCCACTAAAGGGGGTAACAAGAAAGGAAGGTCAAAGTCGAGAAAGAGAGGTCAATCCAAGAACAGGAAGGACATCAATTGTTGGAATTGCAAAAAGAATGGACATTTCAGAAATCAGTGCCCAAAAGCCTCTGCAGACAAAGGAAAGAAGGAGGTGAACGTGGCAGAGGATTATGAAGATGTTCTAATTTGCTGCGTTGAGAATTCAATTGAGTCCTGGATCATGGATTCAGGTGCGTCGTTTCATGCTTGCCATTGCAGGGATTTGATGCAAAATTTCAGGCCTTACAGCGGAAGAGTTCGGTTGGCGGATGACAAATCCCTGGAGATCACGGGTATTGGATGTTGCTCTCAGTACCACTTTGGGTACAACCTGGAGGCTAAAATATGTGAGGTATATTCCAGACCTGAAGAAGATGTTGATCTCAGTGGGATAACTTGATGAGGAAGGCCATAACGTGAGTTTTGGCAACAAGCAATGGAAGGTGACAAAGGGAAATCTCGTCATTGCTCGTGGACAGAAGCATGGTACACTGTAAGTGGCTGAAGTGTCCGCAGATGGAGCTAATGCAGCGGTTGAAGATGCAGGGGTCTCTACTTTGTGGCACCAAAGACCTGGGCACATAAGCGAGAACGGAATGAAGATGCAGTCTTCAAAGGGCAAAATCCCAGATTTGAAGAATTCAAAGTTGAGCTTTTGTGAGCCATGTGTTCTTTGCAAACAAATTAAAAGAGGGTAACCTTTGTGAAGACAGGACAACAACCCAAGACTGAGCAGCGGGAGTTGATTCATTCAAATGTCTACGGACCTACAATGGTCTCTTCGATTGGAGGTTAAGTGTTTAAAGAATGATAATGGGGGTGAGTACAGTAGCACATAGTTTGTAGAGTATTGTGCTGAATAGGGGATCAGGATGCTGAAGACAGTTCCAGAAACACCACAACAAAATGGTGTTGCAGAGAGGATGAAGAGAACACTGAATGAGAGGGTCAGGAGCATGAGATTGCATGTAGGACTTCGAAATAGAGGTGGACTCGGGCCGGGTGGCCCGACCCGGATCCGGCCTGAGACCGGTACTGTTCCGGCCCGGCCCGATGGCCCGGCTAGGGACCGGTACGGGTAGGCCCGGCCAGGTGGTTTTACGGTGCGAGCTCAAGTCCGCCAAATGATGAACCGGCCCCGCTTTCGGGTCTTTGTTTTTATGTTTTTTCAATTTTTTTTATTTTTCAGGGTTGGGCTGGGTGTTTTGGGCCATTTGGGGTGGTGAGGGGTGGGGGGTGGGGGTGGGGGGGGTATTAGGGGATTAATTAGAAAAAAGAAATAGGAAGTGGCCCGAGGCCTGGCCCGGGCCCAACTATTCTGAACCGGCGGCCCGCCCAGGCCTTGGCCCGACCCGGACCCGGCCCGGCCCGAGTCCACCCATACTTCCAAAGATGTTCTGGGCCGATGCGGTGAACACAGTAGTGTACTTGATGAACAGAGGACCCTCATCTCCCATAGGTTTCAAAATTCCAGAAGAGGAATGGAAAGGTCGAGAGGTATCTTTTAATCACTTGAAAGTTTTTGGTTGTTGTTGAGGTTTATTCCCCTCAACTTACAGGCCCAACACGTAACCTGGGGGTTTCGAATGGGTAGAAGGCAAATGAACTCACTAAGTCAACGAGGGGTGGATTTAATAATAACTGCTTTCTTCACTATTATGATTACAAGCCGAAAGGTCGAACGTACAGAAAATATACTACGTACTGCTGATGCTATTACAACTCTAGAGTAACGATGTGCGAACCCTTTACAATGAAATAAATGCGACTATTTATAGTACCCCTGGTGGTTGGGGGGCTGACGTGGCCGGCTGTGGGCGACATGATTCCAACTACCAAATCTTCAGCATTAAATGCGCTTCCCGCCAAGATCTTTGGTTTCCCGCCATAATGCGGGGGACGTCCGTCCCCTAAATTGGACTCAACTCTTTAGTGGCAACCGGGGCCTTTAAGTATAGCCCACAAGACGTCCCTCCCCTAGTCCTTGGACCCTGAGGCCCGGCTATGCTGGGCTACATACGTCCCCTGGCCCTTGGACCCTGAGGTCTGGCTATACCAGACTACGTACGTCCCCTGGCCCTTGGACCCTGAGGCCTGGCTATGACGGGCTACGTACGTCCCCTAGCCCTTGGACCTTGAGGCCTGGCTATGGTGGGCCACATGCGTCCCTTGGTTCTTGGGCTTCAGGGGTTGATGGGCCGGTCCTGGAAGGCCATTAACCCAACACAAGTCCCCCACTTCTGATGTTTCGAGCCTGCGCGGGACATGAAGAAGTAAGATAACTTCCGCCGTACCGCTTTGAGCCGTTGCTCCCTTTTCTCTGGGTGATGGTTACTTTCCGCCGTACCTCCTTGAGTCGTTGCTCCCTTTTCCCTAGGTGACGGTTACTTTCCGCCATTGTTTGCGGGGCTCTAGGTGCCAGCTATCGGGCCGGTTCAACTTCCAACAAAAAAGTAATCATTCCGTATCAGCCCGTCTCTATGCGACACGCGTCCCTGTATACGCTCCTTGCCACATGTTGCCCGCGGGTTGGTTGTTGAGTCGGTGCCTTCCCTTATAAATACCGGAAATCAGGGAAGGGTTGGGGCTTTTCATCTGTTGTCTTCTCTTGCCTTCTTAGCGCCGATCAACGAGTATTTCGGTCCCGGTGTTCGTTTCCTTTCCAAGCTTCTAGCAAAGGTAATTCCCCGACTCCAATCTTCTCCTTTTTCCTCGTACCTCTCCCCATGGCCTGCTCCATGGAGATTTCCTCCTCCTCAAAAACTAGCTCCGGTTCTTCTACTGGTTCTTCGGCTGGTTCATCTTCGGCGTCAGAACTCAGATCCCGTTCTTCGGCTGAAGCGAGTGGTTCTGGCCATTCTAACGCTTCTTCAATGACAGTCCCCGATGTAGTAACTGATGCCGCTGTCCCGGTCGCAGGGGAATATGTTGACATGGCCGTTGACCCCGAAAACGCCGTTGCGATGGCGGCACAACCTGCCGCGGTGGCGGGGCATCCAGCCAACCACGACTCGGGCGAGGAGGCTGAAGAAGGGGATGACCTCAGAATCTACAAGCGGGGCATCCCTATGGACGATCACAGGCACATTGTGCTTATCCCGAACGTAGCTGTGATCGAGCAGGTTTTTTCCAAAAGGGCCTTGAGGGAACTGCAAGTTATCCTCCCCCCACCTGCCTATTATAGCCTCCGGGGCGCAGATAATCTCTTTATGAGATGTCCGGGGATGGTGATGGTACATATGGACTCTTTAAAGGCTGGACTGCGGTTCCCACTACATCCGTTTTACCTGGACTTCTTCGAGTTTTACAGCATGGTCCCGGCTCAATTCATGCTGAACTCCTACCACCAGATCTCTGCGTTCCTTGTCCTTTGCAAATCGTTGGGGCTTGCTTTCTCCCTGGAGCTCTTCCATTATTTTTTCCAAGTTACCCCCCAAAATGCTGATGGGTCCCTGAGAGAAAGCTGTTCGATGGGGCTCCCTCCTCTATCCATGACTGGAAGAATCGCTACTTCTTTATTCATTATGCGGACGATCGGCTCCCTGTACGGTGGAATGGGTACCCTCCGAAGGTCCAGACACCGGAGCTGACCCCATTGTTGCGGGAAGCCGTGGACAAGCTGAGGCTGGGCGGCATTAGGAAATTAAAAGGCCTTCTGACCATTGAGGCACTCTCCAACGCTGGGATAGGTACCGCCCGTGATCCCTGGACTGGCCTTCTCTAGTGTTCATCTTGTGGGCCCGGGCGGTCTGTTCCCTGAGGAGAGTGCCTTTGTGATTCGCACCGCCCGGTACTAATGTTACTTTTCCGTTTTTCAGGTCCTCCCCCTACTCAAGAGCAAATGGACAGCGCGGCTATGGCGGCTAGTTGTGAGGCAAAGGCTGCCAAGGAACGGGAGGTGCTAGCTAAAGCCCATGCGGCCTCTCAATCCTTTGGGCTACCTCTTCGGCCGCGTCCCAGGCTAGTCAGCGGGTTGTCGATGCAGAGCGGCTTCTGGTCGCTGAGGTGACCGGGCAAACCTCCGAGGCCCCTCCTCAAGATAACCGGGTTCTGAGTGTGAACCCGGTCGGCGTTGTTATCCCTGCTGGCGGGGATAAGGATAAGGGGAAGAAGATGAAGAGGCCGCGCCTTGAGCCCTCTGCTCCCAAGTCTACGGGCGTCGTGGTTCCCTCCGCCGTTAGTCCCATTTCTGAGGTCTGGAAGCACATGGCCCTCCAGGCCGGGCTGGAGTTATCAGGTCGTTCCTCGGGCGACTCTGTTGATAACGCCCTGCTTCTGAGCCTTGAGGTATGTTCTCTAGCCATTCTCTGTGTTATCTTCTGAATCCGCTCCTCGTTTCCACCTAATCCTTTTTTTCTTTCTGGCAGGCTGGGCTGAGCTTGCTGCAGGCTAGGGCTGCTTGGGAGAAAGATCTCGCTGAGCTCAAGAGGAAGGCCGATGCGGCTTTCAAGAGGGAGCAGGAGGCTTCGCTGCTGCGGGAGGCCGCTCAGGCGGAGGCGAAGAAAGCACAGGCTGCCCTGGCCAAGGCCCAACTGGAGCTCCAGGCCGTTCGTGCTCAGGGCGAACGTGAGAAACAAAGCCTGCTGGCCAAGGTAGCCCTTGCTGAGAAGAATGGGATTTCGTTTGTTCCCGCCGCAGATCCTGCCCCCCGTCCCGAAGGTGGAGATCCTTCCACTGACGTTCTGACCCTGTCCCTTAACGTGGAGGAATTCAAGAAAACTTCTCAGTTCCTCCAGGCTGCTTATGAGTACTGTGGGGGCGCTGTTGGAGAGGTTTTTGAAGTCGGGCTGAAGTTGGTGGTGGATACGAAATGTTTAGATCATGGGGTGCAGCTTTTGGGGAAGACTGCCCTCGGTGGTGAGTGGCTTGCCGAGTTTGCTGATGATGCCTTCGCCAAGGGGTACTTTGAAGGTGTTAAAGCCCTTAGAAGCGTGCTCCCTCTGGTCGGTTGTCCCCCGTTCAATTTGGATGATTACACCGATGGGGCTGAGCTTCAGCGAGTTATGGGCAAACTTGACCGGGCCGAGCAGCGCACGACGGCTGTTTAGAGGGGTGATATCCCTGATCCCCCCACTCCCGAGCCTCCCGTGGTGCCATCAGACGAACCACCGGCCTCCCCACGCTCCCCTCCCCACGGTTTTCTTACATAGCTTTGTTAGTTCCCCCTTCTCCTTAATTGTATGTTCCGGCTAGTAAGGCCGAAAAATAAAGCCTCCTTGTATTTATAGCTTGTGTTCTGTTTACTCATTCGTACTTCCCTACTTTCTCCCCCTTCCTTTTTTTTCACGAGGAACGGCCCTTGGTCCTTGTTCATGGGTTTTCACCTTTTCTTCTGACGAGGAACGGCCCTTGATCCTTATTCATGGGCCTTCACCTCTTCTCCTGGCGGGGAACGACCCTTAATCCTTGTTCATGGGCTTTCACCTCTTCTTTGACGAGGAACGGCCCTTGCTCCTTGTTCATGGGCTCTTTCCCCTTCCTTTTTTTTGGAACATGTGAGGGGTGGTTTCAGCACTTGTCTCCTGCGGCGTGGATCCCGAAGCGTCCCCAGCCGTAGGATGCACCAACCATGGCCCGCCACGTGTCTCTCCTTCATTCGGGAGTCGGGGTGGTTTTCGCCTATAAATTCCCCCTTGCTAAAATAGGGGGATTGCTTTGTTACTTCTGTCGGATTATTTCCTCTCTCTAGATTCCTTGTAAGTCTCCCATTTCTCCTCCGTACCTGCCATGTCTTCCATTGTCCCCAAGCCGTCCGCCCATGGCCGTTCCGGAAACTTATCCGATGATGGCTGTAACTCAGGGGACAACCTCTCGGTCTATAGGCGTGGGATGCCCCCCCAGCCTCCTCGTTTCTCTCTTAACTTCCACCTCGTTCGGCGTCAGCACCAACATCTGCTCCTCAGCGAGAAGAACCTGATTCCCCGGTTGCTTCCCCCCCACGGGTTTGGGACGCACGGTTCCTCCGCCACCCTATGCGGCATCTTCCTGGCCATGTGGTCATCCATCTGGACTCTGTGGCAGCGGGTTTCCTTTTCCCGCTGCTTCCTTTCCATGTTTCTCTTTTCAGGGGACTTGGCATCGCCCCGGCCCAACTCGTTCCGAATTCTCATCGGATTCTCGCCGGTTTCATAATCCGGTGCCACAACGTGGGGGTCGAGCTGTCTATGAAGTTGTTCCTGCATTTCTTCCGGATTTCCCCGTACGGCCAAACGGGTTATCTTAGTGTGGTGGCCCATTCATGGAGGGTTCTTTTTTCCAACAACCCCTCCAACCCGAAAAGCTGGGAGGAGAGGTTCTTCCTCGTCGGGGTTGGTTCCCCCCTCCTCTTCTTCGATCGGTGGAATGCCTTCCCGGCAGAGTTTGAGCCCCCGGTTCTCCATTCAGCCGAGCTGGAACAGGTCGCGCGTATCGCCGGTGAGGGGGTCCAGAACCTGCGTTTGCTGGTGAATGACACCAACTTGGGCAAGGTTGGCATAGGTACGTCCTCGCTGTGGCCCTGGTTTTGGACTCTCTTTTTTATGACTCCCAACTTGTTCTGACAGTTTCTTTTGTTTTTGCAGGGCTTTATCCCAGATCCTCTGCCATGGTTCCCCAACCCCGGGCTACTCCCTCCTCTGTCCGGGCTGATGCTAGCAAGGGAAAGCAGATCGTTGGTGAGGATCAGGGCCAAAAAAGGCCCAAGGCTGAACCTACTGGGGATGAACGGCCCCCCAAGAAGTCTCGCCACGGGGAAGGGTCCTCCAAGGCCGTGGTGGTTCTTGATGGGTCTGACAATGAGGCCGCCTCTCCTCCTAAGCCGCCCCCAAACCCCTGCTGGGCCAGGGTTCGAGCGATCCTCCTCCGTCCGGTTCTGAGGATTCGTTTTCTGATATCATTGAGTTCTCCGGGTTGGGCCCCCGTGCGGAGTCAAAGAGGCTGTTTGGGCAGACGGCCTCTTCGATTTGGTGTTCCCTGGGGTTGAAACTCCCTCGGGACTTCGCTGCTCGTGACAGCGCGGTGGACCTTCATGAGTGCGGCCTTAACACGCTCAACAAGGCCACCATCTGTTTCTACAAGGCGCGGTTTGCCTATGAAGCTCAGGAGCGTGCTTCCGCCCAGGTGCGTTGTGAAGTCGATGATTTGGTGAAGAAGGCCAAGGAGCGCCTGCACCAGATGCAGCAGGATTTGAACGCTGCCCTGGGGCTTGCTAAGGGAAGCACGTCACTTCAGGAGACGGTGAGGAAACAAGCCGAGGAGCTGCAGTTGCTTCGTGCCAAGGTGGCTGCCGTGGAGAAGTCCGACGTGCAGCTTCGCCAGGTTGGTACGGATGGGGTCGTTCCTGTTTTTGAGGCTGATGTTTCCAAGATCAAGGAGGCTGGCTCTATTGAGTTCCAGAAGTCCCGTGCCTATGTCGACACCGTGAATGTCCGTGTAAAGGAGCGCCTTGCCCAGAGCTTCGGGGAGTTTCTGGCTAAGAGTTCTGATCCGCTGAAGGACGACATTGGGTTGGTATCGGGAACCTCCGCCGGCCAGGAGTTCCTTGCAGAGCTTGCCGACGATGCCTTTGCCAAAGGTATGATCGGCCTTTTGGCCAGAAACCTCCCAGCCCTCCAGCGTTATCTCCCCACGCCGTTTGATCCTGAGGCCGCTGGTTTCAATGCTTCGTTTGTTGAAGCTTACGGGTAGGCTTTAAAGGGCAAGTGCCAGGTGATGGACAGCCCCCTCTGGCAGGGTGAGTTTGTCAAATTTGGCTTTCCAGCCGTACCTCCTGGCTTACCGGCCGTTCTTCCCGAGGCGGCTAATGTTTTTAAGATGGCTTACTTCGGCCCTCACGCCTCTGGGTTCATAGAAAGCTCTTGCAGTCACATCTATATTCAAGGATAGGTCCCCGAGGCGTGATGGTTCCGATTATTTTGTACTCTTGATTTCACTCCGAACTCGTGTTTGTTGTACTTCCCAGCCGGTAGAGCCGATGAATAAAGTGTATCTTGGTTGCCGCGATCGTCTTTAAAACTTGTCGTCCGTTGGTCTTCCTGTTTATCCTTCCCTTTTTTGGGGATTCCCTCGTGCCTCTCTCCATTTTTTTTTGTTTTTTTGGAGAGGTCTTTTGTTTTGCCCCGTCGTCCGTTCTTCTTACCTGCCCATTTGGCCCGGTCCTTGGGATCCTGAGCTGGGCTCGGCCGCGATTGTGAAGCGTAGCGGGTTTATCCCCTTTGGGGATTCCCCGGTCTTCGTCCCGTCATCCGTTCGTCTTACCAGCCCATTTGGCCCGGTCCTTAGGATCCTGAGCTGGGCTCGGCCGCGATTGTGATGCGGAACGAGTTTATCCCCTTTGGAGATTCCCCAGTGCCTCTCTCCATTTTTTTGGAGAGGTCTTTTGTTTTGCCCCGTCGCCCGTTCGTCTTACCTGCCCATTTGCCCCGGTCCTTGGGATCCTGAGCTGGACTCGGCCACGATTGTGGCGCGGAGCGGGTTTATCCCCTTTGGGGATTCCCCGGTCTTCGTCCCGTCATCCGTTCGTCTTACCTGCCCATTTGGCCCGGTCCTTAGGATCCTGAGCTGGGCTCGGCCGCGATCGTGATGCGGAACGGGTTTATCCCCTTTGGGGATTCCCCGGTGCCTCTCTCCATTTTTTTTGGAGAGGTCTTTTGTTTTGCCATGTCATCCGTTCGTCTTACCTGCCCATTTGGCCCGGTCCTTGGGATCCTGAGCTGGGCTCGGCCGCGATTGTGACGCGGAGCGGGTTTATCCCCTTTGGGGATTCACCGTTCTTCGTCCCGTCATCCGTTCGTCTTACATGCCCATTTGGCCCGGTCCTTAGGATCCTGAGCTGGGCTCGGCCGCGATTGTGATGCGGAACGGGTTTATCCCCTTTGGGGATTCCCCAGTGCCTCTCTTCTTTTTTTAGAGAGGTCTTTTGGTACGGTAGTTATACCGTTTGAATGAGTGGTCCCGCCGTTTGAGGAACGTTGGTTTTCCCCGGGAGGCTCATAGTGTTTTTGTGATGTCGTCGTACACCATGATTTTATCGTGGAAACCCGGAAAGGGAAAAACCACAGGACTTTTTGGGCTAATGTCCAAGCCTCTTGTCTTTATTAATTCCTGCTGTTACATTTGTATGAACGGAATACTTCTTATGATTCCTTCCCTCTGTCTTTATTTTTTTAGGGGGGTCCTATTGGTAAAATTTCTTCAGGTGCTCCACGTTCCATATGCCGGCGGAACGTCCTTCCATAGTTTGTAAGAGAAACGTCCCCGCCGCCAATCTCTTCTCGTATACCCTGTACGGTCCTTCCCAATTTCTGGCCATTTTGCCTCCTTCCAGCGGCTTGCTCTTCTCCCACTTCCGTAACACCAAGTCTCCGACCCTGATTTCTCTGACCTTTACTGCTTTGTTAAAATACCTCTCGGTTGCCCGATGATATTCCTCCATGCGCCGTGCGGCTAAGTCCCTTCTTTCCTCGATGAAATGCAATTCGGCCCTTAGGTTCTCCTCGTCCTGTCCTGGGTCAAAGTGAAGAGTCCGGTGCGTGGGCACAAGTACTTCGGTGGGGACCTTGGCCTGAAATCCGTATGCCAGCGCGAATGGTGTTTCCCTGGTCGCCGTTCTAGGAGTTGTCTTGTACGTCCACAGGACATAATTCAGCTGCTCTGGCCAGGTTGAGGAGTAATCTTCTAATTTCTTTTTTATGCCATCCATGATGGTCCGGTTCATATTCTCCACCTGACCGTTTGCCTGCGGGTATGCGACTGAAGCCTTTGAATGCCGGATGCCCCACTTGGCCAGATATGCCTCGAATCCCTTGCCGACGAACTGCCGGCCGTTGTATGTGATGATCTGTTCCGGGATGCCGAACCGACACAATACGTTCTGCCATACGAACCGTTGGCATTGGAACTCAGTGATGTTCTTCAATGGTTCGGCCTCCACCCACTTCGTCAAATAGTCAATGGCCACTATTATGAATTTCTTTCCGCCGGTCGTACTGGGAAGGGGTCCCAGCAGGTCTATCCCCCATCTCGCAAATGGCAGGGCGACTGTCATTGGGGTGTAGAAACCGGCCGGTCTTCCTGACATAGGTGCGTACTGCTGGCACACCGCACACCTCTGGGTGTGATTGAAGCAGTCCCGTTGGATGGTTGGCCAATAGTACCCCTGTAGGATGATATTTCTTGCCAGCGTCCGGGGCCCTTGGTGGCTGGAACAGATGCCCTCATGGATTTCCTCCATGACTGATGCTGCCAAGTCCGGCGCTAGGCATCTGAGATATGGCCTGCCGAACGTCTTTTTGTACAATTCACCCCCAATGATCTCAAAGCTTGCTGCCCGTCTCTTTACCCATGGGGCCCTTCCGGAGGTGCGTCCATCTTTCTTGAGGGGGAGGGTCCCATCTTTGAGATAATCTGTCACCTCCTTTACCCAATTGGGATCTGCATAAGACACAACATTTACCTGGATCATTTATGTTGCCGGTCGGAGTAGTATGTGCCTCCTGTCTTGCAAAATTCCGGATATGTTGTGGGACGGCCGTTGCCTGTTCCCTGGGCAGGGGATTGCCTAGCTTGGATAGGATATCAGCTTCGGCATTCTCTACCCGAGGTACTAGGTCTATGATCACTTGTTCGAACTGTGCAGTCTGCTCCTCTGCCAATTCCTTGTAGGCCTTCATCCGTTCTTCCCGAGTTTCAGCCGTGCCATTCATCTGTGTAACCACCAACTGGCTATCCATTCGCACCTTCAGACGAGCTGCCCCGAGGGCCCTTGCATATCTCAATCCTGCGATCAGAGCCTCATACTCGGCTTCGTTGTTGGTGACTTTGAATTTGAACTCCATGGAGTAATAGGCCTTGAACCCTTCGGGGGAAGTGATGACCGTACCCCCCCTGCATCCCTTTGCACTTGCTGCCCCATTGGTATACATTTCCCACCAGTTGTCTAGGTCATTGCTACCATATTCTCCTTCCTCCGTTCGTGCTGTGCATTCGACAATGAAATCTGCCAGCGCATGTCCCTTGATTGTCGGTCTGGGTTTAAATTCCACATTGTACTGCCCGATCATCAAGGACCACTTCGTAATCCGCCCACTCGCCATTGGGTTCCTGAGGATAGTGGCCAAAGGCTGAGTGGTGAATACCGTCACCGGGTGTGCCTGGAAGTACGACGCCAAGCGTTTTATTGTTGCGATCAATGCCAGGACCGTTTTCTCCATCAGTGTGTACCTTGTCTCCGGGCCATTCAGCGCTTTGCTGACGAAGTATATAGGCCGTTGAACGCCCTCAACCTCTTTCACCAAGACGGAGCTTACTGCCAAGTCAGCCACCGCTAGGTACATGTATAGTGGTTCCTCGAGGTCTGCCTTAGTTAGGACAAGTGGAGAGGAGAGGTACGTCTTGAAATCTTCAAAGGCTGTCTGACATTCCGGCGTCCATTCAAATGGGTTGGCCTTCTTCATGATCTGAAAGAAAGGGATCGCCCGATCGGCCAGTTTTGACATAAACCGGCTCAGTGCCGCCAAGCGCCCCGTGAGTCTCTGTACATCTTTCAAATTTTGGGGGGCCTCCATGTCCATGATGGCTTTGACCTTCTCGGAATTAGGCTCGATTCCCCGCTCACTCATCATGTAACCAAGAAACTTCCCTCCCCTGACGGCAAGGGCACACTTCTTTGGGTTCAGCCTCATGTTCGCTCCCTCCATAATGGTGAAAATCCGCTCCATGTCCTGTACATGATCCTCCTTTTTCTTGCTTTTGATCAGGATATCGTCGACGTACGTCCCATGATCTTCCCAAGGACGTCCTTGAATAATATCCCGATCATTCTTTGGAAGGTGTCCATTGCGTTCCTCAATCCGAACGGCATGACCACATAGCAATACACCCCGTCTGAGGTGACGAATGCAGTTTTCTCGGCGTCGTCTGGGTGCATGAATTCCTGATGATACCCCCTGAAGGCATCCATAAAGCTTAGCAGCTCGCATCCTGCAGTTTCATCCACCAATAGGTCAATCCTCGGGACGGGATATGGGTCCATCGGGCAAGACTTGTTGAGGTCAGAGTAATCGACGCACATCCGCCAGGTAGTCCCTTTCGGAGCTAGGACGACGTTGGACAACCATTCCACATGCATGACAGTCCGTATGTGGCGTATGTCCAGCAGGGTGGTGACTTCCACCTTGATGAAGTCCCTTCGCTCGACTGCCATATATCTCTTCTTCTGTTGCACAGGTCTGGCATCTGGCCGAATGTCTAATTTGTGACAGATGATGTTGGGATCAATCCCCGGCATATCCTTCGGTCCCCTAGCGAATAAGATCTTGCACCTCTGGAGAGTCATGATCACCCCTTCCCGGATTTCGGGCTCCAAGCCGGTCCCAATGGACACCTTCCGATCGGAAGGATCATCCAGTTCTACTTCCTCCAGCAAGGTGGCCGGCTCTGGTCGGAACATGGCCTCCTCCTGCTGGGCCGTTTCTGCAATGTTGTTGACCCTCATGTCCTTCTCTGTCATCCTCTTCACCGCCTCCTTGTAACAAGCCCTTGCTGTATCTTGGTCCGTACGGGCCACGCCCACCCCAGTTTCCGTGGGGAACTTTATGCAGGAGTGTCGTACGGAGCAGATGGCCTCCAGGTCTTCTAGTCCAGGTCGTCCCAGAATGGCGTTGTGGGCGCATTTGAGCCGCACCACCACAAACGTCATGGGGATTGTTGCCCTGTGTTCGTCGTCCCTGATCTCAACCGGTAGGATGATGGTTCCTTCTGCATCGATGCTGTGGCCGGTGAAACCAGCCAGGGGTGTTCGTAGGGGGCTCAAATCGGCCCATCCCAGGTGCATTTTTTCGAACACGTCCTAGTAGAGGACATTGACGCTGCTCCCTGTATCAACCAGAACCCGTCGGATTATCCACTCCCGGATATCCATACTTACTACCAGCTCATCCCTGTACGGCCCTGGTGTCTGTGGCAGATCCGCTGTCCCAAATGTGATGGGCTCGACCTTGTGTTTCTTGGCGAGGGGTGCGGAGATAGAATTTATCCGGAGGGCTCTCTCAAACTTCTTCCTCTCCGCCGGGGTATCCCCGGTCTCCGCCCCTCCGAAAATCATTTTGATTTCCATCTTCTTCTTGGAGCCGACCGGTCCCAGAGATGCCTCTGGCCTTTTGTCGCCATGGCGGAAATCATCCTCCTTGACTCCGGCCTCTCACCGATCATCCCGGCGCCAGCTGTAGGGCCTCCTATGATGTTGTGAGGGTCCCTGATATGCTCCCCCCGTGGTGAATTCACCCAGATACCCTCTATCAATGAGCTTCTGGATGGCATACCTCAGACTTTTACAGTCGTCAGTACGATGTCCCTGTTTGCGGTGGTACTCACAATATGATCCCGCGTCCCGGCCCATCATGAGCCCCTTGGTGGGTACCGACTCCTTGAGCAGCCCCTGGTCCTTGATGGCCCCAAAGATTTGGCTGATAGGGTAGGCCAGGGGTGCCGACCCTAGGCTCATATGGGGGCCATCCCCCGTGCGTTCCTGTGCGGCCCACGGGACATACCCGCCGACCGTCTTCTTCTTTTTCAAGGGTGGCGATTCCACCGGTGCGGGACCCAGTCAGTCTGATGCCTTGCGCGCAGCGGGGTTTGATGCTCCGTCCCGCTGTGAGACCTCTTCCTCTATTGCCGCGAATTTGTGCGCGCGGGCCAGCACCTCGGCGTAGTTGTTCCCGGGGTTCCTCTTTAAATCCCGATAGAGGTCCCCGGTCGCCAGTGTATTGGTGAAGAGGGTGATGCCGGTGCTCTCCGGAAGATCCTCCACCTTCAAGGTCTCATCCCTCCACCTGATTATGAAGGCAGAACCACTCCTGTGCTGGCCCTCTAAGGGTGCTGAAGAAAAGTCTGCACACAGCCTCATCGGAGGCTCCCAACATGGAGATCGTCCCTTGATAAGATAGTAGATGGGCTTTGGGGTCCCCGGCTCCGTCATAAGTTAATGTTCCAGGAGGCCGAACGTCCCGCGCTATGTCTACCGCCATAACCCTGTCGATGAAGGGGGGTGAAAGTGCAATCCTGGGCTGGGCCTGAGCGTTCTCCGTCCGACGATTCAGCTCATTTATTTGCCTCTGCATATCCAGGAGCATGGCATCCCGTGGATCAGTCCCAGCGGGCGCGGGGGGTTACTACTGCCAAGGTGCCCCCTCTTGGTGCAATGCCATGATTGTGTTGGCCAAGGTACCCTCGGGTCTCCGCCGCCATGCTACCCACTACGGGGGTATGTTCCCTAGCCGCTCCTCCATCGCGGGGCATGACCGGCGTGGGGTCCTGAAATGTATGGTGCTGTGCTCCTCTGAAGGGCCTAGCTCCCGTGGCGCCCCCATACCTGGAGGGCGGGTGTTCTGGGTTATTCTGGAATGGACCGAGCGACAGTGATTGCTATTCTCGCCAGTGTGTTCGGTGAAAGACTGCATGGGACGGACGGGTAAGAGCGAGGTGCGCTCAGTATTGGCGGTGTACACATGCTCTTCCTCCCACTGATCCGCCAGTCGGCGGTTAGTATCCGTGATATCTCGCAGTGCGTGGGGGTCCCTGCGGAGTTCCTGTGGAATCAGGTCGGTGAGCATCCCGAAGTCCTCTCGGCTCCATAGACTAGTTGATTGGGCCCCTGCCGCCTGGTTACGGCTCCTCCTGCTGTGAGCCAGTCGTGATGATAGGTCTTGAGAATTGCCCACGTTGTTAGTGTTGATTTTGTTTGCTTTTTGGTTGTCTTAGAAATTTTAAATGGAGAGCTTGAAAAAAGAGCTTTTTGATCAGTTTCCCACATACAACGCCAGTGTTGAGGTTTATTCCCCTCAACCCACAGGCCCAACACGTAACCTGGGGGTTTCGAATGGGTAGAAGGCAAATGAACTCATTAAGTCAACGAGGGGTGGATTTAATAATAACTGCTTTCTTCACTATTATGATTACAAGCCGAAAGGCCGAACGTACAGAAAATATACTACGTACTGCTGATGCTATTACAACTCTAGAGTAACGATGTGCGAACCCTTTACAATGAAATAAATGCGACTATTTATAGTACCCCTGGTGGTTGGGGGGCTGACATGGCCGGCTGTGGGTGACATGATTCCAACTACCAAATCTTCAGCATTAAATGCGCTTCCCGCCAAGATCTTTGGTTTCCCGCCATAACGCGGGGGACGTCCGTCCCCTAAATTGGACTCAACTCTTTAGTGGCAACCGGGGCCTTTAAGTATAGCCCACAAGACGTCCCTCCCCTGGTCCTTGGACCCTGAGGCCTGGCTATGCTGGGCTACGTACATCCCCTGGCCCTTGGACCCTGAGGCCTGGCTACATCGGGCTACGTACGTCCCCTGGCCCTTGAACCCTGAGGCCTGGCTATGACGGGCTACGTACGTCTCCTGGCCCTTGGACCTTGAGGCCTGGCTATGGTGGTCCACGTGCGTCCCTTGGTTCTTGGTCTTCAGGGGTTGATGGGCCGGTCCTGGAAGGCCATTAACCCAACAATTGTATTTCTTATGTCAAAGTTAGAGATGCAGATAGTGACAAGCTTGAGGCAAAGGCAAAGAAATGTATCCTTATTGGGTATGGGTTGGATGACATGGGCTACAGGTTCTGGGACAACCACAACAAGAAGGTTATCAGAAGTAGAGATGTCACCTTCAACGAGAATGCACTATATAAAGATGGTCTTGCAGCAGATACAAGCAAAGGTAAGTAACCAGAAAACAAACAGCAAGGGGTGTTTGACGGGATGACTGAAGATGACATAGCACAACCTGTTGGTTGTGATGAGACGGTTGGAGGCTCAGGGAGCAGTGGAAGCTCAGGAGATACATGAACTTCTGAAGATAGTGGGAGTGATGAAGATAGTGGGAGTTCAGAGGTAGCTACTCCACACATTAGATAGTCCGCTGGAAACAGAAGACCTCCTAAAAGATATTCTCCTTCAGCAAATCACCTGTTGCTGACCGAGAATGGAGAGCCAGAATCTTACTCAGAAGCGCTGATTGTGAAAGATTCCATATAGTGGAATAAGGCCATGGAGGATGAGTTAGATTCACTTGACAAGAACCAAACTTGGTCCATATTCAAGCTACCACCGGGAAAGAAAGCTTTGGAGAACAAGTGGATGTTCAGAATCAAAGATGAAGCAGATGAGAGCAAAAGATACAAGGTCAGGCTAGTTGTCAAAGGGTTCCAACAGAAGAAGGGGGTTGATTACAATGAAATCTTCTCTCCAGTTGTGAAGATGACTACTATCAGGTTGATCCTTGTTATCGTTGCTGCTGAAAATTTTCATTTGGAGCAGCTGGATGTGAAGACTGCCTTTCTTCATGGCAACCTTGAAGAAGACATTTACATGGCTGAACCAGTAGGTTTCCCAGTGAGTGGTAAGGAGAACTTGGTGTGCAAACTCAAGAAAAATCTATACGGACTGAAGCAAGCTCCTAGACAGTGGTACTTGAAGTTTGACAGTTTTATACAGCGGAATGGGTACACTAGATGCAAGATGGACCATTGCTGTTACTTGAAGAAATTCAAATCATCATACATTATTCTTCTTTTGTATGTTGATGACATGTTGGTGGCTAGATCAGACATGCAAGAGATCAACAAGCTTAAGAAAAAGTTGTCCGAAGAATTTGAGATGAAGGATTTAGGGTAGGCGAGACACATTCTTGGGATGAGCATAGTCACAGACAAGGTGGAAGGCACTTTAAAGCTTTCACAGCAGAAGTACATTCAGAAAGTCATTGAGAAGTTCAGAATGACGGATGCCAAACCAAGGAGTACACCGTTAGGGAATCGGTTGAAACTCTCAGAGCAGCAGTCTCCAAAGACCAATGAAGACAAAGAAGAAATGGCTAAAGTTCCTTATGCATCAGTCGTTAGCAGTTTGATGTACGTGATGGTGTCAACAAGGTCGGACATTGCTCATGCAGTGGGAGTCGTTAGCAGGTTCATGTCAAATCCAGGGAAGGAACATTGGGAAGAAGTCAAGTGGTTGTTACGCTACTTGAAAGGCACCTCTGAAACTGCCCTTTGTTTCAGAAGGAATGGTGTAATCCTAGAAGGATTTGCCGATGCTGATTTGGGGGCTGTTTTAATTCCGGGAAGAGCACTACGGGTTATGTGTTCACAATTGGAGGTATGGCGATGAGTTGGACGTCCAGACTACAAAAAAGTGGCTCTTTCAACCACATAAGCAGAGTATATGGCCCATGCTGAAGCGGTCACAAAGTTAATTTGGTTGAAGAACTTTCTTTCGGAGTTGGGCATGAAGCAGGGGGATTGCGGTCTATACTGTGACAACCAGAGTGCTATTTATCTCGCGAAGAATCCGGTGTTTCACAGCAGAATGAAACACATCAAGATGCGATACCATTTCATCCGAGAGTTGATTGAAGATGGTACCATAAATTTGAAGAAGATCCTTGGTACGAAGAATCCAGCAGACATGCTTACCAAGGCGGTGACAACGGAGAAGTTGAAGCTATGCATGGCTTCAACTGGCTTTCCAGATACTTGATGAGAAGGCGTGAACGAGAGAGAGAGAGATAAGAGGTTTTGCAGAGGATACATGTTCTTGGACGATAGATGATTGTTGAACAAGCCTCCAAGTGGGAGATTGTTGAAGATGGAGCCTTGTTCTGAATGCTGGAGCAAATACCCGACCAGGTATGTTGGATTACTCGACCGGGTATGAGGATGGATTTACCGGGGCAGCTCTCTGAAAGTGATACCCGACTGGGTAAGGTATTTTACCCGACCGGGTATCTTGTCAGTGAAGGAAACCCGTCTGGCTACCAGACCGGGTAGCATGGAGAAAGACCCTCTGGATCAAATACCCGATCAGGTAGATGGGTTTACCTGACCGGGTATGCGGGAAAATTTAAGTACGAGCTTAGTTTTTGGGCTTGCGGCTTTAATTACCGTTTAGGTTTTCTTAAACCAATTTAAATGACTCTTATGTACTTGTAAATCCTGACGACGCACTGATAATAATACACTGCTCTCTCTCGTTCGCCGCGGACTAGCATAATCACCCCAATTGTGTGAACCACGTAAATTCTTGTGTTCTAGTTCTTTAATTTATCATTTTTCTTAACCTAAATAGTAACACAAGCCCGCCTCTGTTTCTTACCAATTTTCCTTTTCTGAAACAAGTTTTTGTGTCCTAAGTTATTACTGTTTTTGTGTTTTTTTATGCGAGTTCGATTTATTTTGGTTTTTCCATTTTAATTAGTTTTTAGGAGTCTTTTTCAAATATGCACCCCAGGTGAATGATGGGGGAATTCAGATTCATTACTTTTGGTTTACATGTATATATCCGTATTGGCATTAGCGAGTCATATTACTCTTTTTGAAGGTGATTAATTTACTCTTAACTTTATCTACAAACTAGTGACTGAATCCTGATATTTTAGTATATGTCATTTACTATAAAAAAACATAAACTATGACTTGATGACAATTACAATTTATAATTCCGTCATATGTTCGTGTCAAGTAAAATTGACTGATGTTTTATACTTGAATAATAATTTAAACATAGATGACTAGATCCTTTAAACCAAAATACCAAACAAAAATTGAAAAAATACATCTTCTATGCAACATAGATTAATTATATTTGAATATCCATCACACTATGGTCCATATTTTGTAGAGTTGGCCTCGCACACAGGGAACCAAAACCGGTCCCAATTATAATTGCATATTAAATGAAGTTGAAGGCAGTAATAATGATCAGTCAAGTAATTGAAGTAAATATAGCTTAATCCATAGTTGATATATTTGACCTTTTTGAAGTAGTAGCGTAATCCAGAAATGTAGTTAAGAAGAGTAATAAATTCAAGGTCAATTCCACGTAGATCAAAGCTAAGTTCAACTAATAATGCAAAACCTACACAATCTGGAAAATTAAATGAAAAGTTCATTTTAAAAGTTTTGGATATATATCGATCCACAACACATCTTACGAAAGCATTCAATGGATAGATTACGCCTCCATTGAAGCAATACACACCATTTTTTTTAATTTATCATTTTAGTGGAGTATGAAATTATGGAGATATAATAATAATATAATATTTTCTTAAAAATATATACTAAAATAAAACCTCAAGTGGTCCCACATACACTCCATTGTCTCTCTATATATACCATCCCACAGAGAGCTCTCAATCTCACTTCTCATCCTATCCTCTTCTGCTCTCCCTTTGATCTCTCAATCTCATTATTTCATATCTATATATTTTATTAAATTAATTATCAAATACTTATTTTATTATTTTTTCTTTTGAAAAATATATATTATCAAAACACCGGAAATTAGCCGATCATCAATCATGTTATCTAGAGACGCTCTCCGTACGGTTGTCGGTGTCATCGGTAAGTTATGTCATTTCCCCAGAGGTTAATTAAATTATTTTCGAATGTATATAGTTTTTTTTTACTATATGTTATATAGAAGAAACAAATTATATGAATTATTAATTATTGGTTCTATTCATTTTCAGGTAACGTGATTTCGTTCATCTTGTTCTTATCACCCATGTGAGCTTCACTTTCTCTCTACCTAAAAGCTGGCCAGCTTACCCCGCCGGCCGGCTAAGTATCTCAATCTACACAAAGATTATATTCTCTTTTTAATTTATAACTATTTATAAAATATATATTTATTTATATAAATGTTTATAAATATATATAAAATATAGCCATCGACTGGCAACTGACATGACTGTTAGTGTCAAAATGAGAACCAACACGTGAAAAAAAAAATTGAGCTTCAATTTGATATGTCACTTTTATTTTCGGTGGAAAATGACTAAAAATGATAGATTAAATAATGATTTATGAAAAAGAACATTTTGAAAAGAGAAGACTTTTGGTCAAATAATAACGTCTGAAGTGAAATGTGGTCACGGGTTAGATGTGAGACCGTCTCACGCAAATGGTACTAACGTTTTAACGTTACCATGCATTTCTTAGAAGATCGAAAATGACATGTTTCTCATCATTTTTAATTAATGTTTAAGTTTTACTTTTACAATTTACTCTGTTTTATAATTTTATTTGAAATATACGCCGTACAACATTTTGAAATCATTTAACTAGTTTGATGCTGCTAAAAATTATCATTCCAAGAATAATTTCATTAAGTTTAACTTATTTTTTTGGAAAAATTTTCTTAATAAGAGTAAAAATAATGTGAAAATTTCGGGCTGTCATGTTTTTATTGTCGAAATATGAGTAATTATTGTAATATTTTGGCAGTACCAGACTTTAAATAAAACAATATTTTTCAAACTCGATAGTAATTTCCCTTAATTTTTCATTATTTTGAAAAAAGTCCAGAATAAATTAAAGTCTGGCAACCTTGGAACTGATTGAATAGATTTAATTTTTAAAAGTTTTTAAAATTTTATTTCAAACAATTATGTGCATATATATAATCTGCTAGAATATGAAAATTTAGATTTCAATACATTTTTTAAATAAAATAAGTAAAAAAATTATATGAAAGACTGAAATACTTTTTATCCTAAATTTAGACAAAAAAAAAAAGCAAACTCCAATTTTATTTGTTGTGATTATCACACCATTCACCTCCTGAAATCAAAATTGGCTGATAATCGGGAAAGAAGTTAAGTTAACAAACAATAAATTAACAAATTAACAGATAAATACAAAATAAATAAACTGAATAATAACAATATAGAAAAAATATGTGCAATTCAGGCCAACATTTGTGACGATATGCAAGAAGAAATCGGTGGAGCAGTTCTCGGCGGTGCCATACTTGGCGACGTTCATAAACTGCGCTCTGTGGGTGCTCTACGGGCTTCCGATGGTGCACCCACACAGCCAGCTGGTGGTGACCACCAACGGCATCGGCCTCGCCATCGAGATCGTCTACCTCCTCCTCTTCCTCATCTTCTCCGACTCCAAGAAACGCCTCCGCCTATTCCTCATCATCCTCGCCGAGATCATCTTCGTCGCCGTACTCGCCGTACTTGTCCTCACTCTCGCCCCTAACTGGAAGCTCCGGTCCGCCATTGTTGGTAGCATTTGCATGGCTGGAAATATCATGATGTACGCCTCTCCATTAGCTGTCATGGTACGTACGTTGCCCTCTTGCCTTATTTTATTTTTTCGTCTTTTAAAATTGGTAAAATATGAACTAATAAACAATTAAGGAGTACTACGGTATAATTACACTTGTTAGTCAATTTTAACTTTTCCAAGCTCATTCGTAACAACATTTTCATTTTCATACTCTCTATCGTTTTCAAATCATTAAAAGCTGTCATATTCAATTACAAAAGTAAAAAATGAATAACTAAAGAAATACCTTGTATTCTATATTTAGAAGAGAAATTACCCAAAATAGGACTAAAAACGTTCATATATTTCAAAATAGGATTATCAAATTTTTATTCCCAAAATATGACTAATTACTGTCATATTTTGGCAGTATGTATCAAACTTTAAACATGACAGTATTTTCCAAATTTTGCAATAATTACTCCTATTTTGGGAATAAAAACATGACACTCCTATTTTGAAATTTTCAAATTTTTTTACTCCTATTTCAGGAATTTTCCCTATTACGTAGTAGGAAGTACTACGTAATTTACCACCGTGAAAATGCTTATAACATTTCTTTAGTTTTTTTATTTACTGTTACTATTTTGTGTGTGTCCATAATTGACTGATACTAAATGGCCCGCCGACTATGAAAACGTTCAAAAAATAGTACTCCACTTTTGCTATTAATAGATTTATTTTTCTTATCACGCTTTTCTGCAGAATAACTATAATTAGGAAAAGTATTGGATTGAAGTTATAATAATTGAGAAAACAAGGTCATTATCCATAAAAACCAAAACAAGCTGTTTATGATTGGGTTTTACGTTAATACGGATTTTGATTCTTGGTACCAACTTTTGGATGGAACATCAATTTGTTAAGGATTGTGTTTGATCAAAAGCAAATGAGTTAATTATATTCCACCATACAAACAAAACCTTCAATCAGGCAAAAGTGACTACTAACTCCTTCTATTTTTTGACTACTAACTAACCATACAAACAAAACCTTCAATAAGACTTGAGATCCATTCTTTTATACATTTTTTTTCCTAAAACTTCAACAAATCCTACTGTTTTAATTAAATAACCATTACTACCTTGATTATAAGTATTTTGTAAATACTAATTAAGAAATGAGTGTAAGGGTCTTGTTAAGACTTTAAGTTCCATCCGAAAAGATGATAGGAGGACCCTGATAGAAGGAGTAGTTCATTTCTTAATATAAGACTTTCTTGATTCAAACTTTTCCTCGGATTCTAAGAGGTCTATTTACTTTTTCATTTTTTCATTGTTTTACATCTTTGCTTTTGGTTTAAACCCTGTTTTCTAATTTGTGTTGAACCGTTGATTAGGACCAAAATTTCTTTGTTCAGTTTCATGACAAAACTGAAAAGCATTAAATATTAGATTGCTATTATTATTATTTAATACGGAGTGTGTATATATAATATTAATATTAGTATTATTATTTTATATTAATATCGGTGTAACTGCATATAAAGATTCGTACGTTTTTTGGACGCGTGTTATATAAGGAAGAGGTCCGTGTGTATACATAAAATGTGTGTTCAAATTAAAAAGTACTGGAAAATAAGATGCACGTGATCTGTTCATGCTAACATAAGCTATTTTCTGCTTTCCCTGAAATTTAGTTAAGTTTGATTAAGACGTCAATGGAAAAGTGGCTATAGAAGTTTAGAATAAACTGATGAATAATATTGACCTTTTTTACTTGCAGCCCTTTGATTTTAAACTATTCAAACACCTTATTAATTACATTCTCCATGTTTTGTATATATAATGTAATCATTGTATATAAAATATTACTAATTCCATGTAAGTTTTCAAAATATTAATTTTTATACTGCGTTACTTTTATCAATACGTAATTAAATATAAATGTGGTATATGTTGCGTGTTTGGTAAAATAAAAGTTAATAAGAATAGAGCTAAATAACATAAATTAAAGGGTTTCTTACTTAAATATTACTAATAAAAAATTATGGAAAAAAATATTACTCTTAGTAATTATTAGTGAGTTTATTTATGTAAATTTGAACAAAATTATAGTCACTTATAGTTACTAAGTAATATTTTCGTCCATCAGATTTGAAGGACTAATATTAATGAATATTTTTCTTATTTAAAAAGTTATTATTACTAATTAGAGTGAAAATGTCTTTAGATCAACACAATGGTTAGCATGACATGAGACTAATAAAATTAAAAAGGAACTCTTTATGAATGAGTTTAGAATACTATGATATGATAAAGTCTACCTATTTATATTTATACATAGTATGATATTATGACGTGAGTTTACCCATGTTATTTTTCTCTTAAAACTTGTGTTAAACCATATAGGGACAAGTATCGGAGAACGGGGGATGTACTAGTATGTTAAATTATGTCTTTTTTACACAAATTTTAACTATACAATTTTTTATTAATATGTATCGATCAATTTTAACAAAGTTATAAAAGAATGAGAAAACATATACATACATTTTCATATATATAAAAATACCGAGTGTATGGATATACACGCAGAGACATGACGGGTACTTGAATTTGTTTCTATTTTTGTTGGATAAAGTGATAAACATGAGGTATATGTATTAATTAAGTAGGATTGGGAGGTAGGTAGTAGGTGCAGTGGGGATGAATACATGTGTACGTTTTGATTGTGTGTTTTTTCTTTCAGAAACTGGTGATCACCACAAAGAGCGTGGAGTACATGCCATTTTTCCTCTCTCTCTTTTCCTTTGCCAATGCTATTTGCTGGACTACTTATTCCTTCATTCGGATTGACCCTTATATTCTGGTAATTTCAATTCAGTCCCTTTATTTTCTGAACAAGACCAATCGGTTTTATTGTAGATATAATTCGAAAAGAATAAAATTGAACAAGATATAATGCGATTTGAGCTTTCAGGCACCAAACGGAATGGGAGGAATACTGGGGCTGGCCCAATTGATATTATACGCGATGTTCTACAAATCAACCCAGAAGATACTCGCAACGAAACAGGCCGAAGGAGATATCGGGCTGACCAAGGGAGGAGAGACCAAAGCAGCCCAACTGGAGCCTTGAAATGAAATAAGAAGTGAAGAATGGGTTTAGGTTTTTCAATGTTTGCCCTAAAGTTTATGTTTGTTTGTTTTCAACCCCCACCCCCAATTATGATTGGAAGTAGGTAAATGTAACTTTTTCAAAAAACATGAAAAGACAAATTCTGGGCAGGGTAAGGAACTTGCCTGTTGCTTTCATTCTCCCATTAATTTCTTTTCTCCAATTCTGGGTAATACTCCATAAATCAATCAAGTCGATCAGTTTGGTCAGGTAAAATCTGGAACAATAATGAATTGAAACTCATTTGCAAGTTGCAACGACAGACCTGATGTGACTGCAATTCCAACCTCATCGATGGCTATGATCGATAATGCATAATGGAATGGAACCACTTTATACAATGTGGCAAATTTGAGATTTGCCACTACCTAGAATCTAGAGATGACTGACTGAAAGGGTCAAGATTGGAGTAACCCAAATCCAATCTGGCTTTCAACACCCAAACCCATTCTTGCTCACTTACCTTAAATGTTTGGGAGTTTGAAAGGAATGGCAGCGGAAAGTTTTGGAATTAAGTCATTGGAAGGGAAGGAGATGGAAAGGGTTGAAACCCTTCTTGTTTGGGAGTATCAAGTTTGAAAAGAAATGTTTTGAATGAATAGTAGTTAAAATCACTTCACATATATGACAAATTCAAATAATTGAGTTTATATTTATTTAAAATGGAGCTAAAATTGTCATTTAATTAATTATACTTCAAAATCCGCAATTTGGGAGATTGAAAATTGAGCATTTGAAGGGGTTTGGAGGGTTACAAAAGCCCTCCAAAACCATCACCTCCATATTTTTTAACTCCCGAACTTGAAACGGAGGATCATAAAATACTCAACTCCCAAACATACCCTTAGAGAAGCACAACAACAATCTTGTTACCCTCCTGGCTATACAATATCGCTCATAACTCTTAACTTAATGACTTCACGTACCCGCATAGGTAGCTCATCAGTTGGTTCAGTGGTGAGAAATTTAGAACAATGATCAAAGTTCGAAACAAGCAGCGGTCGTGTGGAGGTTACAGTTTCTGCGTGCTGGACTAGACCTCTGGTGCACACGGGTAAAAAGCCTACCATCATTGGGCTGACTGAGTCACCGTAACTTACATCCTCCCAAAAATCTTGTCGAGTCGAGGAGTGAGGGCTCTTAGGTTAGGAGATTCCACCTTTTTGAACAACAACAAAGTTAATGACTTCAAGTGTTTCAAGTATTCCAACATAGTTCTTGATTTGAACCGTCACCAATTGGTCAAACGCTGTTGGGTTCTTAGCAAGGATCTAAATCCCACAGTGGAACTTGAGATGGGATTAAGCATTGATTAAGCAATCACCCAAACTAGCCCTAAGGGGTTAGAGGATCATTATTTGAGAAAATTCTCTCAAATTCACCTTGTTGATACATTTATCCTAGCTAAGACCTCCCACATATGGAAGATATTGAGTGTGTGATCTAGTCCGATTGAACCAGACCACTTTGTCATGTTTGACCGGCGTAAAAACTATGTGTTAAGGTTTGTACATAGGAGAGAGAAAAAATAGAATCACAAAACAATTGATGATATGAGAAAGGGACAAAGTTTTTTTGGACAATAATGCAATATGGAAAGATGAGAAAGTTTTACAGAAATTGTCCTAAATAGGAGTAAAAACGCTTTGAAATTCCAAAATGAGAGTATCATGTTTTTGATTCCCTGAATAGGAGTAATCTGGCAGGTTTGGAAAAAATACCATGTGTTAGAGCCTAGTATAGCCAAATTTGGCAAAAATTTACTTCTATTCAAGGAATAAAAATCATGATAGTTCTATTTTGTTAACAAAAAACAAAAACTAGGATTATGTTTAGCATTTTAGATTGAGAAATAATCAATTCTTATCAAAAGCACAGTTAAATTAGCAAATCCTAACTAAAACACGCTTTCTGGGTTTAGCGTTTTCTTATCTTTCCTTATTTCATTATATTATTCAAAATTTCATTTTAAATTTTAGATGGTTGTACTTGTGCGTGTCATCCTTGACGAGGGTCATGCTAATCTTCTCTATATCGTTCCAATTTTATCGGATGTCCCCGAAGGGACATCCGATAAAATTAGTTATGAATTTTATATTAAATCAAACTTAAAATCTATTTTAGATGTTGTACTTGTAAAATTAGTTATGAATTTTATATTAAATCAAACTAAAAATCTATTTATGTGTTTTTAATTTTAAATTTGTTTTTATTTTTGTTTTGAAAAACGTTGGCATGATTTGCCGGGCCAGTCAACTTTTCGGCAACATTTTCTAATTTATGCTTAAAGGTTCAATTCGTGCTGATTTAAAAGACTAAAAGGTACTTATTTTAAATTTCCAAAATAAATTTAGGCGCGATTGCTTTCTCACATACTCCGTATTTATTTAATTTGTCAATTTGTCTATTTATATATAAGAAAAGAAATAGGTCATTGAAAGACAATTCTACACTTAATGAATTTTACGTATCTATTTCTCCACAATTCACTCTTTTGCTATAAAAATGACACTTGGCTAATTCTATTTATTTAATTAAGATTAAGAAGAGAACCGTGTAGCGCACCAAAGCAATGAAGGCTTGAGGAGAAAAATAATTGGCGGGGCCCAAGTATATATATATATCAAAATTCATAATCTTTTATGATCTCTTATACGAGATCAATATTGCATGTAGAAAATTAAAAAAAAAACGAAGGAGTATTAAGTAACCTGTTAATTTTCCAATCATGGTACGAGCTATTCCTTATTAATTAAAGAAATAATTCCTAATATATGACTAAAATAAGGATATTGACTAAAGAATGGCTTATTAACTTTTAGTGACAATAATCATGTTTAAAATTATATCAAAGTGACTATAAAAGTGTTCTCATAGTTATCGATTATTTCTTTACTTAATACGGAATGATGGATATCGACTACAACAAAAAGTTGGGTTTATCAACCATATTTGTCAATTTTTTCAAAAAATTGGCTACAAAATTAAAAAAACAAGGCCTTATATAATAAAAATGCTTATATGCTCATTTTTTCATTTAAAATTACGTGTTAGGGGGATCCTATTTTTAAGTTTATCAATCTTATCATTCATTTTTTTCAACATACACGTAAATTTCCTAATAAACTCTTCATTGAGTATTTATTGTATGAACTTATATTTTATGGTAATAGGTTATTGTAATTTTATTTTTCATCAAATGTAGAATCCTAAAAATCAAAATCATTTTTGTTTTAATATTTAATTAGATAATGAGTTAAAATATATGCACCAATTGTTTTTTCCCGTGCGTATGCACGCGTAATATACTAGTTTTTTTAAAAAAAATTGTAACTTGCTCCATTTATTATTATTTTTGTCAATTTATTTTCTCACATTTATCTTTTGTAGTTCTCTGTAATGCCCCATAATCAATCAACTCACTCCCTGACTGTTGATCCAAGATAAAACGTAAACAATTCAAAATCATTTGCAAGTTGCAACGACAGAAGTGATATGAAGGCATTATTCTACAAAACAATTATGGGTCGAGCTAGCCGTCTAGGATACATGCATAACAATGGTAAAACTGGACAAAGATTTTGAGTAAATTTTATTTTCGCCAATAATTTGATTAAAATTCAATTAGCATTCTTTCACGTAACTACCTGGTCGGTTCTGGAAAGTGTTCAGAGATGAGATTATGTCATCCTTTTGTAGCCAAAGTTTTGTGAGATAGAATAAAAGTACATATTAAGAGTTGGAGAGTTGGAGTTCCGTTCAAAATTTAAATAGGAAGACAGTATATATTTTAGGAGAATATAATTGAAATATCTCAAACATTTAATTAAAGAGTGTGAGAATTGAGATGATTACCCAAAACTTGCATGTGTAATATATATATATATATATATATATATATGTGTGTGTGTGTGTGTGTGTGTGTGTGTGTGTGTGTGTGTGTGTGTGTGTAGGTCAAACTTTATATAAAAGTTCTGTTAGCCCCATGAATATATATTTTTTGCAAATGTAATTTTACGGTGTTAAGTACATAATTTAAAATATACAAAACATTTATGAAAATGCAACCAAATTAAACTTTACTGGATGTAATGTCATTTATTTCACAAATGAATATTTAGAATGTTAACTGCATTCCAACAAAGTGTAGAATATTTTAAATTATATGTAATTATTTCAACAAATTTGTATTTGTAAAAAACATAGAATCATTGTGTGAAAATAACTTTTTATATAAAGTTCAGAGTATATATATTACATATGCAAATTTTGGATGTTTGCTTCACACCCCATTAAAATTTGAGGTATTTAAATTATATATCCCTTTATTTTAAATAATAGTTTGTAATGTGATGTTGGGAACCAAAATATTTATCACAACATTCTCACGATGATTTGAAATAGTTATGATGCTGGGAGTATGTTTTTATTTTTTTTCTTCAGGTAAATGTAAAATATAACATAGGTGAAGATGAATAAAAAAAGTAAGTACTAGTCATGCAACATTTCAATATTGACATTGTTAAAAGAATAATGATGTATTATATGAATATGCCCAATGTTCTTCATAGAATAATTAGAATTAGTTATTTATTTCCTAATCCCTTCTCACACACCCCAGATAGAGTATTTTATATAATACCAGATTAGGGTATTTTGAATTATGTACGGAGTATTTAGTATAAGGCCTTGTTCGTTAGTTTAGGTTTCAGTTCATCATTACACTGTTGTTTTGATAAGTTTTTTTCAACAATGTCAATCACAATGTCTACATCTAGATATTGTGTTTGACATTGTGGAGAAAAACATACCAAAAACATATAAGACTGTTCAAGTAAGGAGATAGATATTTTATTTGTTGTTTTTTAATTGGCTGTTTATCGTGCCACATATGCATCTTTCACGTTTTTGTATTGGAGATGCTATAATGTATGATTTAGATTCCATCAAAAACTTGGATACCTCTATCACTTGTCTTGTTAAAAAACAACATTCATCATAAAACATTCTCTTGGTATAAGTCGGAGAAAATATGATGGCAATTAATTTCAATACTCATCATAAAATAACTTTGAGCAAATGAGCAATATAATGATGAAAACACTTTCAAATGGAGCACAAATGCACAATAATGATTTACCACTTTCTTGAAGACTAATTAATTAATGCCTTCTTTAGCAAACAAAATTTGTAGTGGCTTGCGACAACTAACGGGCCATGCTAACCCCTTATGGCCTAATTTCAGCTTAAATTCTCACCGCACACTAATTTCCTTTCTGTTATGCAACACTTAATAGATGGGAACCAATCACATCCCCAATTACACTTTAAACCCATCCAGTGCTAACGACGTTTTCACAAATCATCTTTAATTTAAGGCAGCACACTTTGAATTAAAAGTCTATATACATTATAAGGGTTTGAGAAAAGTACACTTGGAATGAAAAATTGCAAATTAAACATGATCATTTTTTACTACTAGATATATGTTTGTGTAATAAGAGTACGTAAATGACATTTAAAAGATCACACATTTTCTCAAGCCGAAGGTAGCATACTAGCATGCCACCCACAGGTGGGATCCCTTCTTAAACCGACCTCCGAGTGAAGTACATTGTACATTGTACATTGCTAAACCGCATAAAAAGGTTATTGTTTAGGACCAATTTACCAAAGGGGTGTTAGTAGTTGATGGAGTATATGACCCAGGAACCCCCGACCCACGTACTTCCAATACTACGATCAGGTTCAACAGGCCTAAGTTGGCCTAAGAACGACAAACAAGACTCCAGCCAGTCCATACTACGCAAGATGTGCCTTCGGCCCCATGCCCGAAGGCTCTATACTAAGCAAACGATTGAATCTGGTCCAGAAACATCGCTGGGGAACAATGCTTGAAATGCGAGCCTTCGGCATTTACAACCTTCGGGACATGATGCCCTTGGGTATGTACAGCCTTCGGCACATGATGCCCCCGGGCCCCCCACCCCCGAGTATGTATAGCCTTCGGCAAATGAAGGCCCTAGTATGTACAGCCGAAGGCGCTCTCCTCGACAGGACCTCCTCTCCACATGCGCTGAATCACCGCATCAAGTACAACGTCACACCCAAACCACCGCATTGAATGCGGTCACATGCTATGTCAGCGCCACCCTGGCTGAAGTGACCCTCCATCGCTGGTTGCTTGACACATGTACCCTCATTATGGCACCTAGCATTTATGGCTGCTATAAATAGCAGCCAATTCTTCCATTGTAAACAACACAACACATATATTGAATACATACTCACTCTCTCTTACTTGCTCTGACCTCTATCTTGATATTTCTTACACTATCCATCATTTGGTGCTCTCATTGAGAGGTCGAACAATCAAGTAAGAAACCCTCCCCTCCGGAAAACAAAAACGCTCATTAGTAAGAACCCTTCGGCTAAGTTCATGACAGTAAGCTGGTCCCCTCCGGCACAAGACGGACGTCCTCTCAGTCTGAGCATGGAGAAAACAAATTCCACATTTTCACCCTGCAGCAAGGAGAAGCCTTTGTGGATGCCCTCGGCCGATGAAGCTAGTGGGCATCCCTCGTCTATAATGGCTCCCGCTTCGCCCAAACCCGATAAAAGGAGGTCAATTCTCTCCCCCGACAGAAGTAGCTTCACCCTAGGCCAGAGGACCCTCGTCCTCGGCTAGAGGACCCTCGTCCTCGGCTAGAGGACCCTCGTCCTCGGCCAGAGGACCCTCGTCCTCGGCCAGAGGACCCTCGTCCTCGGCCAGAGGACCCTCGTCCTCGTCCTGGGGACACCACCGCCCCGGCAGAGCAAGCCTTCATCTGAAGGTGGCACAACCCCAGAGCAGCTCCTCACGCAGGAAAGGATCACCCTCGTCTCTGGACCTCCTCGGCAGAAGGCAAGATCATAGGGGACGAACATCTCCATTACTTGGGCCAGGCGCAACGCAGAAGACAAGCTTCGGGGGACGCTCGTCCCCGCCCCTTATGCCTCTTCTTGGGACGCTCGTCCCCAACCCCAAGGGTATTGGCAGCTCAGGTCCGGTATGATTATTATTATTATTATTATTATTATTATTATTATTATTATTATTATTATTATTATTATTACTCCCTCCGTCCCTTAAAACTTTGTCATCTTTCCTTTTTGGGACGTCCCAAAAAACTTTGTCACTTTCCCTTTTAATCAATTATTTTGTGATTTCTGTTATTTCTCTCTCCTCTACACAAACCTCAACCACACTGTTTTTACTTTATTATTCTCCGTGCCGGTCAACTTTGTCAAAGTTTTAAGGGACGGAGGTATTATTATTATTATTATTATTATTATTATTATTATTTAATGTTACTAATGTAACTATTATATTATCACCACCACCACCGGTGGGTCAAATCCCCCCATCGTAGTGCAAGCCAAGCTCTTGGCCTCACGGCCGATCTCCTGTCATTTTTAAATGATCCGAGCTTGCTTTGGATCCCTCGACCTAGCCCAAGATGACGCAATTTACCAGCTAAGGTTTTCCCTCGGCAAACTGACGACACTAAGGGCTGGGCCGATGGTCAAGCACACCAACCGAGGGGTACCAAGTACCCCCGACCTTCTTCCTTGAAGAGCGCTCTAATTCAACACGATACCAAGTGTCATACCGAGGGGACCAAGTACCCACGGCCTTCTTCCTGGAGAGCGCTCTAAATTCAAGGCAATACCAGGTATCATGACCGAGGGTTACCAAGTACCCCCGACCTCCTTCCTTGAGAGCGCCCTAATTCATGGTGATGCCAAGTGTCATACCGAGGGGTATCAAGTACCCCGGTCATTTTTGTTCCCGGTCCGAGGGAACAAATTTCAAACCCCTCGGAATGCGGAGGGCTAATCCTGAGGGAGGAACCAACGGATTGCGCCATCGCCTCAAAAGGGACCAAGTCTCTCGAGGAACCAAGTTCCAATCCCCTTGGGCTCAGATCACGAATGGCCCCTTGGACTCGGCGTGATTCGATACCGGCCCTCGGCCTCAGCATAATGTTATACCTCAATATCGGCCCTCGGCCTCAGCTTGATGGTCTATCTCAAGATCAGTCTCCTAGGCCTCAGCTTGATGATCTATCTCAAATTGGCCCTCGGCCTCAAAATGATGCCATATCTCAAATTGGGCCTTTGGCCTCAGCGTGATGATCTATCTCAAATTGGCCCTCAGCCTCAGCATGATGATCTATTTCAAGTTGCCCTCGGTCTCAGCATGATGTTATTTCTCAAGATCAGCCCTCGGCCTCAACATTATGATATATTTCAAGATCGGCCCTCAGCCTCATTTTGATGGTCTATCTCAAGATCAGTCCCTCGGCCTCAAAGTGATGATTTATTTCTAATTGGCCCCTCGGCCTGAGCATGATGATCTATTTCAAATTGGCCCTCGGCCTCAACATGATGATCTTTTTCAATTCAGCCCTCGGCCTCAGCATTTATATATATCTCAAGATCGGCCCTCGGCCTCAACTTGATGATCTATCTCAAGATCAGTCCCTCGGCCTCAAAATGATGCTTTATTTCAAATTGGCCCCTCGGCCCCAGCATAATGATCTATTTAAAATCGGCCCTCGGTCACAACTCGCCCTTATACAACGATTGGTCTATCACTGATGTCGTACTCAGATCACGGACGGCCCCCTCAGCCAAGCCCTCGAACGTGATCCCTGGCCCAAGGCCCTCTTTTCATGAACAAGAGGTTACTCCATAAAACACCGAGTGTTTCCAACCTATAATATATCCCTCGGTACCAAGTACCAACGACGGGTTCGTCGGTAAAAACACCACAACATCATGCTAAAAACAAAGTTGTTCCCCTTGAGGATGCCCCCACACCAAAGGCACCGCCTATCGGTTCCGGAAGCACCAAGTGCCTCCGGACATTTGCGTCTAACACACAAACAAAACCCTTCCCTGAAACGCTTTCGGAGCCATTACCCCAAGGGAATGGCAGGAAACGGACGATGTCACGGGCCCTGGATTCGACTTTCACAAACGAATCGCTTCCCGCGCTATCCCCCAAGGGGAAGCAGGCAACAGAGGATGTCTCGGGCTGAGGGAACGACTTTAAAAAACGAGACGCTTTCCGCGCCATCCCCAAGGGGAGGCAGGCAATAGACGATGTCTCGAGCCGAGGAAACGGCTCTCACACCCCTCGGATCCCGGAAGGTCAAACACCGAGGGGGGAGTCAGCGGTTCATACCGTTGCCTCCCAAATAGACCAAGTCTTTCCAAGAAACCAAGTTTCTTGAAGCCTCCCCCCATCTTCCATAAAAAAAAAGAAGTGAGGGGCAGTAGACTCAGCGAGCAATCGATGAGGAATTTTATAAAGCCCACATTTTAGAACCCTTCAGCAGATAAGCCTGAGATATTTCAAAAGAGGACGTACGTCCCCATGCAGACAAACAGGAACGGGAGGCTACCACCTTACATGTCGGTTTTTTGAAGACGAACGTCTCCCATGGGAACGAAACAAAGAAGCCTTGTGCACCTGAAGATGAATTTCTCCATTGAGAACGAAACAAAGAAGCCTTGTATCCAACGTATGTCGCCACATGTGTCTATTGACGTACCTCTCCTGACGGTTATCCTGGCTATCGCCTTTCTGGGTTTTGCACCCTGAAGCCGGATGTCCCCCACAGGGACAAAAGGAAGAAGAATCTGATGTACGTCGCCCTATATGTTTCCTAACGTACGTCCGATGATGTGTTTCTCGGAAATAAGTTGTCTCCTTTCCTTGGAGTCCGACGTACGTCACCCTCCATGTTTCCTGACGTGCATCCCCATGACGGTTGTCCTTGGAATACTGCTATCTCCTCTCCAGGTTGGTAGAATGAGGAAGAACGGATTGTATGGGAATGGGCTTCTTCTCTTGGGCTGTTTCATCATCGTACCGGCTCCACCATCCTTCGATCACTGCAGACCCCTCGGTCTCAATGTGATCCTCTACATCACGACGAACGGCCTCATCAGCGCCTTCGTCCTCGGATCACGGCAGATCCCTCCATCTCAATGTGATCCTCTGCATCACGACGAACGTCTTTATCAGCGCCTTCGTCCTCAGATCACGGCAGACCCCTCGGTCTCAACGTGATCCTCTGCATCAAGACGAACGACTCATCAGCGCCTTCATCCTCGGATCACAGAAGACATCTCGGTCTCAACATGATCCTCTACATCATGACGAACGGCTTCATCAGTGCCTTCGTCCTCAGATCACTGCAGACCCCTCAGTCTCAACGTGATCCTCTACATCAGGACGAATGGCTTCATTAGCGAATTCACCCTCAGATCATGACAGACCCCTCAGTCTCAACGTGATCCTCTACATCACGACGATCGGCTTCATCAGCACCTTCATCCTCAGATCACGGCAGACCCCTCGGTCTCAACGTGATCCTTTACATCACGACGATCGGCTTCATCAGCACCATTGTCTTCAGATCACGGCAGACCCCTCAGTCTCAACGTGATCCTCTACATCACGACGAACGGCCTCATCAGCGCCTTCGTCCTAGGATCACAGCAGACCCCTCAGTCTCAACGTGATCCTCTGCATCACGACGAACGGCTTCATCAGCGCCTTCATCCTCGGATCACGGCAGATCCCTCAATCTCAACATGATCCTATGCATCACGACGAACGGCTTCATCAGCACCTTCATCCTCAGATCACGGCAGACCCCTTGGTCACAACGTGATCCTCTACATCACGACGAACGGCCTCATCAGCGCCTTCGTCCTTGGATCACGGCAGACCCCTCGGTCTCAACGTGATCCATTGCATCACGACGAACGGCTTCATCAGCGCCTTCGTCCTCAGATCACAACAGACCCCTCGGTCTCAACGTGATCCTCTGCATCACGACGAATGAATTCATCAGCGCCTTCGACCTCAGATCGCAGCAGACCCCTCGGTCTTAACGTGATCCTCCACATCACGACGAACGGCCTCATCAGCGCCTTCGTCCTAGGATCACGGCAGACTCGTCGGTCTCAACGTGATCTTCTGCATCATGATCAATGGCTTCATCAGCACCTTCGTCCTCGGATCACTGCATACCCCTCGATCTCAACGTGATCCTCTGCATCAAGACGAACGGCTAATCAGCGCCTTCATCCTCGGATCACGGCAGACCCCTCGGTCTCAACATGATCCTCTACATCACGTAAGAGAGGCTTCATCAGCACCTTCATCCTCGGAACGCGGCAGACCCCCTCGGTCTTAACGTTATCCTTTATATCAAGACCGGCTCCTCAACGCCGAGCGTCTTGACCTTGCGAGTGGGCTCGCCATTCACTTCTTGGATGGTGACCCTCGCCTTCATAAGACGAACGGCTTCACCAACACCTTCGTCCTCGGATCACGACAGACCCTTCGGTCTCAAGGTGATCCTTTACATGAAGACCAGCTCCTCAATGCCGAACGTCTTGACCTTGCGAGTGGGCTCGCCATTCCCTTCCTGGATGGTGACCCCCGCCTTCATGCGACGGACGGCTTCACCAACACCTTTGTCCTCGGATCACAGCAGACCCCTCGGTCTCAACATGATCCTTTAAGTCAAGACTAGTTCCTCAACGCCGAACGTCTTGACCTTGCAAGTGGGCTCACCACTTCCTGGATGGTGACCCTCGCTTTCATACGATGAACGGCTTCACCGAAGCCTTCGTCCTCGGATCACGGCAGACCCCTCGGTCTCAAGGTGATCCTTTACATCAAGACCGGCTCCTCGACGCCGAACGTAATGACCTAGCAATCGGGCTCTCCATCCCTTCCAGGATGGGGACCGTCGCCTTCACGATGAATGGCCTCTCAGTGCCGCCGTCCTCAGATCACGAGCGGCTTCTCAGCACCATCGTGATCCTTTATCTCATGCCGAAGGGTTCACCCCTCTTGCTTCATTTTCGGGGCATCCGGTGTACTCTTTTTCCCTCATTAGGATTTTTTCACACAGGGTTTTTCCTAATGAGGTTTTTAATGAGGCATCTCCCCATCGTGGATCAAAAGGCGTGAGCCCTCGGCCCACCTTTGAAGACATGAATTACTCTACTCCTCTTCACCCATCACATGTGCCTCAAGGAGTGGGGGACTGGGGAACCCCTTCGGGAAATCACAAAAAGTTAAAAGATTTTTTAAAAGGAATCAACAGAAGCCTTCATTCTCAAAAGATATGGGGGACTGGTAGACTGCCCTCGACAAAACAAGCAAAACGCAAGGTTTTCATTACTCCACAGCAACATCATGGCAACCACCAACGATTTCACTACAATTACTCCTATTTCCCTCGAGAAGCTCTCGGCAAAAGGAGTGGGGGACTCCTGATGGAGTATATGGCCCCAGGAACCAGACCGGGGCCGGGCTTTGGGACAGGTCGAGGCGGTACAGGATGTTTGGGCTTAAGCCCGTTACCAGCTCGGGATTCTACTGGGACCAGACCAGGCCGTGTTTTTTTTTTGAAATCTTGTTTAAAAATTAATTCAAGAATTGCTAGACAACTTAAAGTTATAGTATGTTTACTTGAAATATGAACTATACAATTGAGAATTGAGAAAATTTTAAAACATTAAATACATTTCCTAATAATCAGTCGGAATCTCCGGCACCGTCGGTTGTTGTTTCCTCCATGAAGTGGCAGGTGGGGGTGATGCTAAGTTCTTGAGTTTTACGTTGGGCCTTCAACCAATCGTGGAAGCAAACAAGCGTCTCAAGAGATTTTGCGCTCAATCTCGTTCTATAATCTGTTAGGACGTTGCTGGCCGCACTAAATTCTTGTTCCAAGGCAACTGCTAATATCAGCATTGCTAGCACTTACTTAGCCATCTTTGATAAAATCGGGAACGTTCTTTCGTTTTCCTTCCACCACTGCAGAACGTCAAAGTCATCCTTGTCTTCATAGTCAACAGGAAACACTAGATATAAAGAAAGTTCGTTAACCGAACTTTTTGCAACAATGGGAGTTGTTGTACTTTTTTCATAAGATTGCTAAATGTAGATTTCAAAAACGATTTTCCTTTAGATGAAGAAGATGTTCGTGTCGGGGGAGGGGGTGTGTTACCATATTGTGCATGAAACTCATTATATAATTGATGAAATAAATTACTAACCTCGTTGTATTATTGCTCTTTAGGATAATAGGATCTATGGGCTTATCTTCATGCATAGGAAATGGACCAAAAAAGAAGCATAATAGTACTCTAAACAAATTTGAAAAGCATTGAGTTTGAAACGAGGATCAAGAATAAATGCAATACCATATATATGCAGAATATGTGAATAATATTTTAAAAACTTTTCTTTCATATATGTAAGAACAAAAATGATGAACGTAAGATTTTTAATATAATTAACATAATCTTTTAAAAAACAGAAAAATGGTCTTTAAATCTAATAACTGCAACAATTAAGTTATAAGTACTATTGTATTTTTAGTGGATTACTAGCCCAAATAAGTCTATTTCCCCCTTTCACTATCTCCACAGCACCTCCTAGCGCGGCTAACCCGTCTTTTATTCTCCTAGGGTTGGTCAGTTGCAAACCTCGATATTTGAGTTTGCTTCTCCTTGCATTTTAATTTCGCATACTCCATGGGGTGACAGGCCTTAATATGCCTATCGTCGCCGCCGTATCCTCCAGAAATCCCCAGGCTACTATCTCTCTTACCATGCTTGCAAGTTGCGTACCACTTCTCGGTTGTCGGGTCCTTCCAGACCACTTTTTATAATTATTTTTCATAAGGAGAGATTGACCTTTCTTACCATGTTGGAATGAACCAGCCCCGTCCTCGTCGTGGGTGTCATCGTCCGGGATTTGAGAGGCGTCTTGTTCGTCCTCGACCGTCACCGGATCCTCCTCCTCTGCGTCCTCATCCTCGAGCTCAAAATTGTCCTGCCTTGCGAATGAGGATGGTTCTTTCCAATCTCCTTCTTTTGGTTGCGTTGAAGGTTACCCATATCTACAGAATGTCAATCACGTTCCATCTTAAAATGTAACAAATATTAAATTCTAACAAATATGTTAATGTGAGTACAAAAATAATGCAATTAATAACAAATGTAAGTAATTTGTAAGAATACTTAAAATGTGACTTCTATATTAAAATGTAAGTAATGTGATTATAATATAAAAATGTGACTTTTTTTCATTAAAATGTGACTAGTAAAATTAAAGCGAAATTCCAAGTAGTTTAATAAATACTTTAATCCAAAAAGTGTAGTAAATTAATTAAAATTTGCAACTAGTTTAATAATTCAATCTAACAATTGTAGTAAAATTAACTAAAATTTCAACTAGTTTAATAGTTTAATTAACCAAAATTGCAACTAGTTTAATAATTCAATATAACAAGTGTAGTAAAATTAACTAAAATTCCAACTAGTTTAATAGTTTAATTAACTAAAATTGCAACAATTTTAACAATTCAATATAACTAAGTGTAGTAAAATTAACTAAAATTTCAACTATTTTAATAGTTTAATTAACTAAAATTGCAACAACTAAAAAATTCAATCTAACAAGTGTAGAAAAATCAACTAAAATTCCAACTAGTTTAATAGTTTAATTAACTAAAATTGCAACTACTTTAGTAATTCAATATAACAAGTGCAGTAAAATTAACTAAAATTCAAACTAGTTTAATAGTTTAATTAACTAAAACTCCAACTAGTTTAATAATGCAATCTAACAAGTGTAGTAAAATTAACTAAAATTCCAACTACTTTAATAGTTTAATTAACTAAAACTCCAACTACTTTAATAATTCAATCTAACAAATGTAGTAAAATTAACTAAAATTCCAACTACTTTAATAGTTTAATTAACTAAAATTTCTAACTACTTTTATATTTTAATCTAATAAGTGTAATGAATTAACTAAAATTGCAACTAGTTTAATACTTCAATCTAACAAGTGTAGTAAAACTAACTAGAAATGAAACTACTTTAATAGTTAAATTAACTAAAATTCCAGGTACTTTTATATTTTAATCGAACAAGTGTAGTAATATTAATGAAAAATGTAACTAATAGGAAAAATGTATGAATGTATACTAATTAATGGGAGTGTAAGTGTGTAAGTAATAGGAAATTTAACTAATAATATTGATTGAAGTGTAACTAATTTATAATATAATGTTCATAGTATATAGTATATAAGTATACTACTATATGATGAATAGTACACTTATATTTAATACTTTAATATATATATATATATATATATATATATATATTTAATATATTAATTAGATGTAATATATATATGTAAATATAAGTTTATAACAAGTACTCCCTTCGTCCCCCTAACTTTGTCACATTTTACCTTTTTCGTCTGTCCCATTAAGTTTGTCTCATACCATATTTGGTAATAATTGAGTGGTTAGAATTTATTCTTACTTTATTCACACTTTATCAATTCAATACAAACTACGCAATTCTACTTTTTCTTAAAAACCACATCACATCCCTTTGTCCCAAACTTAGAGGGACGGAGGTAGTATATAATAAGTAGATATTAAGTAAATATAATAATTGTATAACTAATTTAAATAGATATGATATATATTAATAGGTGTAGAGAGAATTGGATATGATGAAGATGATTAGATGGTATTAAAGAACAGAGAGTAGAAAGAATTGGAGGATAGGTGTAGAAAAATACGTAGTATTTAGAAATTAAGAGTATTTATAGATTTTTTAACCCCCCAACCCCCATTCAGCCAAGGGTGGAGACAGGGAGGGCTGGAACCTGGAGGGGGCCTTGGCCACTGCAAGTAGAGGTGGACTCGGGTCCGGGCCGGGTCCGGGTCAAGCCTAGGCCCGGGCAAGCCGGCGGTTCAGGAGTGGTGGACCCGGGACCGGCCCGGGTAACCACTGGGTCCGGGCCGGGTCGGGCCAGGCCCATTACCAATTTTTTTTCCTCTTCCTATTTAACCCCCCTCCCACCCCAAACCCCCCAAACCACCCCAAATGGCCCAAAATACCCAGCCCAACCCAAAAATTTAAAAAAAAATGAAAAAAAAATCAAATTTGGCCCGAACCGGGCCCGAGCCCGGCAGGGTCGGGCCTTGTTTTGGGTGACCCGAGCCCGGACCGGAAAACCCACGGGTAGAGCCGGGCCGGAACAGTACCGGTCCCGGGCCGGTACCGGGTCGGGCCACCCAGCCTGAGTCCATCCATACCTATTAATGGACTCGGGCCGCCGGGTTGTATGACATGGGCCCGGGACCGGCCCGAGGGTTGGACGGGTCCGGTTCGGGCCGGGCCACCCGCCCGGGTCACGGGTTGGGTCCGGTTCGGGCCGGGCCGGTTAATTTTTTTTATATATAATTTATATTTTATAGTTTATAGTTTTATACGAGTATTAAAAACAAACTTCAATTGCATTTATTTGAAATGAAATAGGAACTACATTTGAAAATTAAAACAAACTTTAAGAGATAAACATTTTGAAAATTGTAATCAATCGGAACTTCCGGCACCTCCCGATCCTTTGGCTTTGTCACATGACTTCATATGCTTGATTGCCATCCCGAATCCGCCTGAAACCCCCATGCTACATTTTTTCTCGCACCATTTGCAAATTGCGTACCACATCCCGATCTTCGGGTCCTTCTGCTTATCAAAATTATACCGTATAATGGCATCTTGATTTTCCATCTTAACTTCTTAAGTATAAACTATAAAGTAGATATATAAATAATAAATATAATATATTGGAGAATAAGAGAATTAGAGAGTGGAGAGTTAAGAATATGATTTAGGAAGAATTGGAGAAGAGATATGAAAAAATGTTTAAGATTAGGAGTATTTATAGGTTTTTTTACCCCCAACCCCCCCACCAGCCAACCCCCCCGGACCCCCCCTTTACCCCACCCAACGGCTATATAGCCGTTTGGGTTGTCCCCACCCCCACCCCCAACGGCTAGTAGCCCAAGAGCCCAAACAAAAAAAAAAAATTAAAATAAGATCGGACCCGGGCTCGGGCCCGACCCGGCCGGGCCGGGTCACATTAATCCAGCACCGAGCCCGCCCCGCCCATTCCCACCGGGTCGGGTCCATACCCGATCCCGGACCGCCCGACCGGGCCGGTCCCGGGCCCGCACAGTACCGGGCCAGGCCGGGCCGGGTCACGGGCCGGGTGGCCCGAACCGAATCCACCCCTATCCATACCTGCAAGAAAAAAAATCTTAAGTATATATTATGTATAAATACTTTGAATCTAGAGAAAATATGTTGATATTTTAAACTTTGACCCCGAAAATGTAAAATTCTCACAGCTCGACCCACTTAAACATATATTTCTGGCTCCGCCACTGCAGACAGCCTTCAACGGATATAGAGACGTTTGGCCACCCACACATGGCTACAAAGCCATTTAAAGTTTTAAACAATTTGTTTTTAAAAAAGTAGCCGTTAGGCCGGGACCGGATCCGGGCCGGTCAGCATTTTCTTCAACCCGTAGCCCGCCTCCCCTACCCCCGGTTCGGGCCCCCAATCCCGGTCCCTGTCCCGGTCGGCCGGGCCGGTCCCGCACAGTAACGGGCTGGGTACCGGGTCATGCCAAACCAGCCCAGTCCATCCCTAGGCATAGGCAATTAGGCATTGTGACTAGTAGGGACTAGGGAGTATAGTGAGGGACTAAACAGCAAACTGCCAACCTATGATGGGGGGTTCATCAGTTCATGGGGTGGGGGGTCTAGGTCTGGGCAAATGAGTGAAATGACAGCTTTCTTAAATCTCATAATAAATGCAGGACTGATAAGTGATAACAATACATCACCTTCTGCAATGAAGAAAATGCGTGTATAGTTTGAGCTTAAAAAGAGCTCACAACAATATGGAAACCAATACTCCAAACGTAAACATGATATACAGCTCACTTTATGATCTTCATGTTGCAGTGTTGAAAGTGAATGTTAAGAAATACAAATAGTTACTGTGGACACATGTAGTAGAAATGAGAAGGCCGCAAAAACGTGATGAGAATAAAGGGGTCTGATATACGGAGTAAAAAAGAAGAAATGCAGCATAAGTCACTGGGCTTTATCCTCCTGCTTCTGCTGCAGGTACCTACACATCAAGAAAGAAAACACAAAACATATTAGACAATACATCATATATGCCTATAGGTTCAACTTAGTAATTTGGTTGGACTCTCAAATCGACCCATATGCATTACTAATTAATTTCATTGGCACCACCCGTATCATAACTCAAACATGTTTCTCTAGAACACATGCCAAGCTTTTGACTTCTTCCCAACAAAAAGAAGAAAGGACGTACACGACGACAATTAGTCTTCTGTGCACCAGACACTGTTTATAGATGTTTGAAGATCTTGGGTTTACTTTTATCGAGAGACAGAACTCCCAAGACTCTTGAATTTACTGTCTTCCTTTTCTATAATAAGGGGATGCAAAGCAAACACAAAAACAGATGATGACTTTCAAAAGGGATAGAATAAATGACAGGGTACATAGAATCCAAAGATATGATAGATAAGAGGGAGTGACTTGTAAGCAAATGACCAATCACAACTCATCCAAACCAAAAAACTGCAAATAAATCAATACAGATGAAAAGGTTCGCACTTGTGTTCCCTACTTTCCTGCTTTGCAAGTACATCCAGAAAATGTAATCTGAAATACTCAAAAGATGTTTTATTTAGAATATACTATCGCATATCATAAATCATTGATTCATTGTCTGGATTGACAAAATGTTCAATAGAAAAATATTGGAAGGAAAAAATACTTCGAAGATGAACATGCTCCCATGCAATAGTAAGTATGAGGTTGGTTGGACAAGTGGGCCCCCATCGTCTAGTGGTTTAGGACATCTCTCTTTCAAGGAGGCGGGTTTCCAATTGCTATGTTGGCTATAGATTAGTAAGTGGGTTACATATGCAACTCAATTGGGAAAACCTTTGGGCTTTGGCTACAATTGCAATGATCTCAACATCTTTGACTAAATTAGATTTTCATCAAAAGGCACGGCTTATGGTAAGGGCAAGGACCCATTTGAAACTCTGTAAAATACTTAAAAAATGAGGAGGAAAGTAGAGAAGAGTGGTGGAAGGGAAGAAATCTGGAAAAAAGAAAAAACACAGATGAGCTCAAACTGAATAAAATTAATCTAGCTATCCATTCAAAATCATGTTTTCTGTTTCTATTATATAAAGGCTAAAATCCTAGTACATGGAAGCGACTAAATACAGTTAATAAGGTGATCGTTTCATTTTTTGAAGCATTGCCCAAGGTAAAACAAACATAGAAAACTAACTTTCCTGAGCATTTGTTTTCCTTACCCTAACATTTTACGGGATCCAGACTTGGCCTAAATAGATGGAGGAGATGAATATACATCCACAATCACTTACCCCTGACCTTTTGCCCAACGAGACAGTTGATACAGCTGGACACACTCATTTGAGGCGTGGCATGCCAAAAGTAGATAGTTGCGAGGCTGAACCATCCATGCAAACCTCATGAACAATGCAGAATATATACACATTGCTGCAACAACAATAAAATGGGGAACATTAGGCTCTAAATCAGGAGCTACACTCACTCTTACTTTAAGGCAGGTGGGGTTTGATTTACCTGATGACATGTTTCCAGATATCATTTCAGGGGGCTTCTGTGTGTCCAATAATCCCTGAAATGAAATGCCTGTTAACAGAAATCAAGCAAAGCAGAGTGACATAACCCAACTTTTGACTTGCTTAAGATCACTAATGGAGAAACGAACCGCGGCAACAAATCCCCAGTTCGCGATAGGACCCCAGAAATGAGTAGTTTTAGGGCCAACTGGACTGTTCAAGAATGCTCTAAATGATGCCATAAGGATCAACTGCTCAATAGTACACAGTTGTTAGAATTTGAAGCCGGAAATGATACAAAGAAAAACAATTCTGTATGAAAATTTTAGCACAGCAAAGCAAGGACAAATAGTGGAGTTTATGTATATATATAACAAAAAGCTAGCTATTACAAGTAATTTGCATCTACAGAAAAGTACTTCCATCCTCTAAAGCTTGGTTCAAAAGAGAATATGAGTTTATCTGGGTATGCACAACTTACCACTGACGTCAAAGCCAGGGGCCGGTCTAGCATTCTAATCCAGTGGGGGCCAAACACATAATATACCGAAGTATAAAATAACTTCAATTACAGTAAAAAGTAGATTACGAAAAATAAATAATGCACATTTTTTACATGAAGGAGTTTTTAACAGAGTCGAATACCGAAAACACATCACAAATCACAATTGTTCTCAGATGTTCATAGACTAAAATCACTTGATAATGATATCATTGTCAATTTCCAAGAAGATATATTTTTCTATATTAACAAGAAGCCTATCATGGAGGCAGTCATCCTCATTCTATTTCTCAATGTATCCTTCGTGATATTCATTGCTCAACGCCTCAACCTTTCCTAGCTTCCTGGAAAGGCAGATTCATAACTCCTCACTAAATCTCTAACCACACGGGTCAATTCATTTTCAATCACTCCCACTACCAAATTAAATGATTAATGATCAATTTAGTCACTTACTCTATTATTCGATTTTTTCCATCATTTGTAATGAAGCCAAAGATTCACTATTTTTTTTCTTGAGAATATGATGGAATAAAGCAAAATGGCTCACTAAACTGTATGCGCTTCTTTGTTATGAAGCAGCAGTCCGTCCATGCAATTTTGGACGCGATTTTCACTATGGGTCATCCGGAAACAATCTCTTTGTGCTTTAGGACAGGGGTAAGACTGCGTACATCTGACCCCCTTACCCCATCGTAAGTGGGAGCCTTTGAGGCACTGGGGTAAATGATGATGATGACTCTATTATTCGATTTCAATTACTCCCCTGACTTCACTTTTTTAATTTCCTTAAAAAACATCAACGAATTAATTAACTAACACACTTTTATTCACTAAGTAATTAAATATATTGCTGCAATGAGTAACAGCCTCTAATCCTCTAGCGAATTCTGGCATCAAATGGACCAAGTTTGACTTTTTTAATATGACCGTCGATGGTCACTTGGTATATGCCTATATGACATTAACTATTTCCTTTAACTTTTCTTCCTCGGATTATTAATCTGATTTAGAAAATAATTTCCTATAGATTAAGTAATTTTAGCCAGCAAATACATTTTTACGATTATATGAGATAAAGAAAGGATAAAGCTTAAAGCTTCGCGGGGTTTTACCTGGTGCAGAAATCCTCGGATTGGGCGGAAGAAGGCAGCTTCGGGCGGTAGTGTGGTGGGTCGGTCGCACAAATCGCGCTCCGGTGCAGCTCGTGGCCTTGTCCCTCGTCTTTGTGAGTGCGAAAGAACTTAGGATCCCGAGAAGAGCGATTATCCGCTGATTTCAATCTCCTTTTAAATGTTGGGCTTCTGGACGGCCCATGTGTCGTGTATCAACAGATTTTTTAGAGCGGCTCTTTAGTAACTGTAGGCAATATTCATAAGGCAAATGGGCTGAAATTTCTTAAATCCAGCCAAGTATTTTGAGTGTCGTCTTGTTTGGCAAAAGACCTTAAATGAACTGAATCTGAAATAATCCAGCTGAAGAGCAACGCTATCTACCCAAACGTTTCAGTTCAGCCGGTAATACAATTCTGAGGCCGTTTGGCAACCCTCATTTTCGGCTTATCAGACTTATCAGCCAACTTTTTTACCAAACACGTAAATTTTGCTTTTGCGCGCTGAATTGTGTAATAAGCCGAAAAAGTAAGGTTGGAGTTACTTTTCTGGCTGTATTGGCTGAAGTTACTATAGATGATCATTTTAGCTATTTTTACATATAATTTTTTCTTTATTTTATTAATATAATATATTTTAAAAATATTTTTTTCTTGGATCAGCAGAATCAGCCAATGCAGCCACTTCAGCCAGAACTTCATAAATTTCAGCAGAATCAGCCAAAACAGACGATTTTCGTGCTACCAAACGGGCTCTCTCTTTCATTCCCAAAGTGTCCTCTGGACTCCCATCTTTCTTTTCTCCTATATACTTCCTCATCTCTTTTTAGTTGCAACAATCAACATTTCACGTTTGCTAACGCACAACTTTTACCGTCATTATATTTAATTCTGTATTAGTAAAAATAAAATAAAAATCAGATTATAAAACATAGTAATGAGACGAATTTAACAATATTTTTCAAAAAAAATAATTCACATACATTAATAAATAAAATGTAGTTAAAGTAAAGTATATAATATTGCATATATTCCAATGTTGCAATTAATGCGATATACGTGAGGATAGTATATCTCTCATGTATTCATTGTCCACTCTAATTCCCGAGATTTCATTTGTCTTCTTCTTCAAGCATCTCACTATATTTTCAAGCCTATTTATCCGGGCAAAAGTAACTAACATCATCTTCACCATAAAAATTAAAAAAAAGGTAAACTCTTCTCCTTCTCCCTTGAATTTCGTTTTTGGTTTCCTCTGCCAGTATTTGAGGTAAACACATTCTATGTATGCGCCTAACACTGAAGTTGGAAGGTATGAAGGCGTGAAGTTGAATCCTCCGTGAAAAAACTTATATTAAAACACACAAGTAGTTCACGACGAGAAGGCAAGCACGGTAAATGACCCAAAGGAGAGAAGAAAATAGTTAGAGACATCTTTTTGCTCGCCCTGTTTTTTTATATATTGAGTTGATTAGCATGCCTAAATAGTGTTCGATGAAAATCCTGAAAGAAGTTGGGCTACAGTCTAAGATTACCAGATTACCACATTGTATACTTAAGATTCTGACGCATCATTCCCACTTGAGAACATATTTTTTTCTATCGTAGACTTGAATTTTATGCAGTAATGCACAGCATGAACATGGAGTTAACTATATAAACATGGGCATAAGTTTGATAAAATTTTGCTTGTGGACTAAAGTTTGCATCTTTTCATTTTCGGGAATGATTTTATTTTTGTGCGATTAAATTTGAATACATCAATACACATATTCGTTGGACTATATATGAAAATATATACTCCCTCCGTCCCGCTAGAAGGTTCCCGTAAAGGTTTACGATGCTTGACAAACGATAAAGCAACTTAATCCATGTTCACACTCCGATTATTTTTAGTAAATAAAATTTACATATTCAGAAAATTATATTAAAACCGCTACAAAGCCTGATAAAACAAAGTAAATGTGATACAAATTTAATATATAAAGCAAAATATTAAAAATGATTTAACTTGACCATATGAATAGTGAACAGGATGCTTCTAATGGGACGGAGGTAGTATATATTTGTGAGATTATTTATAAAATAATTAATATATACACACACATATACACATATATATAGATAGATATATAAACACATGTACAAATACAAATATATATATATATATATATATATATATATATATTCTCTCCATCCCAAAAAGATTGATACATTTTGACTTTTCTTGGTCAATGATGGTTAAGTTTGACCAATGATATCATTTAATACAAAATTTCTTAAAATATGAAAATTATATGAACATATTCTATATTAAAAAATCTTACATAAAAGTGTAAAATTTATAAATTACAAACAAATATAATACCTAAAATCATTGTCTAAACTTTACCACCATTGATCAAGAAAAGTCAAAATGTATGAATCTTTTTGGGACGGAGGTAGTGTGTTCAGCTACTGGGATTTACCAACAACTTTATTGATGCCAAAATCAGGTTGGAGGAAGGAGCTCCAGAATGGCGTTTCACGGGTTATTATGGGACCCCGGAGCGGCATAGAAGAAGGGAATCATGGGAGATTCTAAAATCTTTGAGTATGGGGTCTGATCTTCCTTGGCTGATGATGGGAGATTATAACGATATCATGGTTGCTTTGGAGAAACTTGGAAGGGTCCCACATCCGGCTTGGCTATTGCGGTGGTTTCGTGAGACAGTGTGGGAATGCGGCCTCCAGAATTTTTATTTTCATGGCTATCAGTTTACTTGGGAGCGGTGGAGAGGCTCGCCTAATTGGGTTGAAGAGAAGTTGGATAGGATTCTGGTTACACAAAATTGGCTAGATTTGTTTGGAGAGGCTGTATGTGGTTGAATCTCTGGAGGGATCCCCGAGTGATCATTTAGCTCTTTTCATAAAACTAATCCCCTCACAAAGTGTGGTCCGAAGACGTAAATTTAAATTTGAAAATGTTTGGCTACGTGAAGCGGACTGTCGGGAGATTGTGGCGCGCAGCTGGGGGATTGGACGTGATCTCGGTATTATGGGGCAGGTCCAGGCTTTTGGAAAGGCAGTCAGTGATTGGGGGTATAGACAAGTCAGTTCCTATGGCAGACGTATTAATTTCTGCAAAAAGCGGTTGGATTACCTACGCAGATGCACAAATCACTGGAGTGTTGGGGAATTTCAGAGTCAAACAAGAGTATATGGAGCTGTTGGAAAAAGAAAACATTTTTTGGAGACAGCGAGCCAAGGAGTTTTGGCTACAAGGTGGGGACCTTAATAGTTAATACCAAATATTTTCATAACTCGGTCAAGAAAAGGCGTCGCAAAAACTGAATTGAAGGGTTCCGGACAGATGACGGTCGGTGGGAAGTTCACAGGGCAGCGATTAGAGATTTAATTGGAGACCACTTCAATCAGCTTTTTTCGGCCGGGACAGGAAGGGGTGATTTTGTTTTCGAATTTGTTCCTCGCAGATTAGAGGATTATCACAACCAGGATCTTCTTCGGCCTATTTGCGGTGCGGAAGTCAAGGAGGCCCTTTTTGATATGTTCCCTGATAAATCTCCGGGACCAGACGGTTTCAGCCCGGGTTTCTACCAGCATTATTGGGATGTGGTGGGTCCTGATGTTGTCACTTTTTGCAGAGAGGTGTTTGAATCGGGTAAGCTCCCTAGTAAAATTAATCACACTAACCTCATTTTAATCCCCAAGAAAGATAAACCTGAAGGTATGGGTGATCGGAGATCCATTGCTCTCTGCAACGTGATTTATAAAATTTTCTCTAAAGTTTTGGCTACCAGGTTGTAGCGTTGGTTGTACCTTTGTATTTCTGAACAACAAAGCGCATTCATTCCTGGTAGATTTATTGTTGATAATATTATGCTTGCTTTTAAGTCTCAACATCTTTTGAAGAAAAAGAGACAGGGTCAGGTGGGTTTTACTGCTCTGAAACTTGATATGAGTAAGGCCTATGATAGGGTTGAATGGCCTTTTCTCGAAGGAATGGTGCAGCAATTAGGGTTTAATGAGAAATGGATTCGTTTGATTATGGAATGTGTTACTTGTCTCTTACTCTATTCCGTTTGATAATTCTGAGATTGATCTCCTTCCTTCTGAAAGAGGATTACGTCAGGGAGACCCTCTAGCACCTTATTTGTTTTTAATTGTTACAGAGGGCCTGAGGGCTAGGGGTGGACTCAGGCCGGGCCAACCGGCCCGGAACCGGACCGGCCCGCTACTGTGCGGGTCCGGCCCGGACCGGTGAACCGGTTCTGGGCCCGGTTCGGGCCAACCGGCCCGGTGGGATAGCGGTTCGGGCTCGGGCCCTTCAAAAGGTGAACCGGCCCGGCCGGTTCGGGCCCGGGCCGGGCCAGTTTTTTTTTTTTTTTTTTTTTTTTTTAAGTTTTGGGGTTGGGCTGGGCATTTTGGGCCATTTGAGGTAGTTAGGGTTGGTTTGGGGGTGTGGGGGAGGGTTGGGGGTTAACTAGGAAAAGCCAAAAAAAAAAAATAGAACCGAGGCCCGGCCCGGCCCGGACCCGGGGGTTACCCAGGCCGGTTCCGGGCCTCCCCTTCTTGAACCGAGGCCCGGCCGGGCCCAGGCCTGAACCGGAACCGGTCCACCCCTACTGAGGGCTTTACTCTGTCACCATGAGTTCATTGGGCGACTTCACAACATTAGGGCCCGGCCCAAACCACCCAGGCTGGTTCATGAAAATCATGGCCCGAAACCGGCCCGCCAGAACCGCCCAAACCAGGCTAAAGCCCGGAACCGGCCATCCGGGCCCGGTCCGGTCCAGGCCCGCATAGTAGCGGTTCAGCCCGGTTGGGTGCATGCCTATAAAGGAGTACAAAAATAACTTTTTAGTAGAATTTTACATTTTGATTAATTAAGCACAAAGCCACAAATCCATATTTGCACAGCTTAACTGGAAAATACAATGAAGGTATAGGGTAAAAGAGTCGAGTACCACGTAAAGTGTCGCTTAATAAAATCTAACATATTTGAAATGTTTGGAAAATATAAAAAATCTAATGAGCTATGAGTGATCATATGTCCAAGAGGAGTGGACCTGAACTTCCAAATCAAGGGAAATGATTTTTCCTGAACAATCTGCAATATGAAACAGTCACAACCAAAGCAATGAAAAATGATTCTTCTTGTTAGGCAATATTTATAGTAAGTCACTTTATCCAATTTCATCAAATATGATCAAGAGAATAAGAGAAATATAAACAGAAAATGTAATACGATAGTCTATCAGATATAAAGGTGTAGGAAATCAATTTATATTTATAGTGATAGCTCACCTGATCATTGTTGAGTAAAAGCTTAGCAAACCGAGTAGCAGAACCCACCACCGAGTAGCAGAACCCACCACCGAGTAGCAGAACCCACCTGGAAAATAACATGAACAATAATTTTTTAATTCCTCCTCATATTTAGGTTAGAGATTTCAAAGTTATCCAATATCTGCAATAGTTAAGCTCAAATTTTCTACATCACTTGTTTTTGAATGATAAATAAGATGACTAAGTTAACCTTTCTTTATATCTTTGTATAGCTTGTGAGCAAATGCGATGATTTATATGTATACGTATGCAGGATATAGCCAATATGTTACTATCAAGTTATAAACGCATGAGAACAATTCATTAAATAAAATATTTGAGTTCAGTTAAGAAAATAACCAATGTTTATTAAAGGCCGTGATACTTTTGAGAGGTCTGCCTATCAACTGGAAACGATATGACTTGGTTGTAGTTTGGAGTGCAATGTTAGACACCAGTGAAGAAATGAAAAAGGAAAAATATTTTGGTCAAAGTTATCTCACCTGCCCCAGCCTTTGTCAGTGTGGAGACATGCTTACAGGAGAGCAACATTGCCTCCTGGAATACCTTGCTTCTTCAGGCAGTGTATATGCTGTGTTTGTATACGCAGGGCACACATATCAATAATAAATACACACACAACCCTTAATGCAATTCCTAAGTTGACTCTTCTCAGCCTAAAGAGTAACAGACTAACAGTTGAAATGAAATTAAAAAACAAATGAAAGCATAAAAAATATTGTCTGCTAGAGACTTCCAATAATAGAGAATGTTAAGATAACCAAACTTCTTAGATTAGAAATGATCCAGTAACAATGTAAAAACTCTATGATCAATAGAACAAAGTCGTAAGAAGCACATGATCTCTCTATAGGTGTGGTGTGTGAACAGATGGATCCATTGTATTGAAGATATAAAAATCCAAGACATACCAGCTCTCATCCTTTGGGCTATTTCAAAGATAAAGAGTGAGGCTAAATTTAATTTAAGAGTTCCAAGTTTGACAAAAATCAGATTATTCACCAAGTAAAAGGTTTTATCAATTATCTTGGGGCTGCTATAAGGACCTAAGGCCCGCAAATTACAACAAAAACTCTTCATCCTGCTATTATGCATGCATTAATCAATAATGATCATTAAGCTAATTTAAGCGGTATAAAAGTACATGCTCATTCAAACTGAGAGCACATAAGACAGTGAATGCATCATGATGCATAGCTAACACAAGTGAAGAGGTCAGACCAGACAACAGTAGGTTAGAAACAAGCAAATTTGCAACAAAATACACACTACATCATCAGAACTTGAGACTATTGATAAAATGAACTAGAAATGTGTTGAAGAATGAGCCAATATTAACTGACTGGTAGAACATTTAATACAGCTAATGAGTAGAAGGATGAACTACTATAAAATTGTAAAAAATGGCAGGGTGCTTCACCTTGATGGCAGCTGTGATGGCTTTTCTCACCAGCCCCATTATCTCTCCAGGTTCTAGGATGCACTTAGATATGGATATGTTAAAGAGGGAACCTTTTCCCAACAGAAAACCATTACACTTGGATGGCTGTGAGTCACATTTTGAGGGCCTGCAATAAACTGTGTCGGCGCATAACATCATGCAACAATTTACATTACAGTCAGAGTAGTATCCTTCATTGAAAGGTCGGCTATGTAAAACAAGGAATACCAATCAAGTAAGAAGATCTTCAAGCTATTATATTTCGAGCAAAAGTCAATCAAGACTTCAAGACATGAGGTCTAATATCTATACATGATTCTACATTTTAAATACGTGAAATGAGAATTTAATAAACTTATAGAGCCTCTTACGGCCAGCCTAACATACTTTCAGCTCACAGCAGAGCATTTTATTTTAAACATCTCCAATGGGAATTTAAGCAAACTTCCTAGACCTTAATATTTTGAGCTTAGTGCTTCAAAACTATAATAGTAAATATAGCAGTAACCAAAAAGATGTTCTGATCACTCCGAAAATGAGAAGCCATCCTCACTCCTACTAGGATAGAAGAAATAATGCTTGGCAACAATTGTGGAGGCAATCTTGAATATATGTAAATATAGACTCCACAAATCAAATATTAGAAATCATACATAACGTAAAAAAGAGATGAGGCATTGTATTTATGGCCATACGCGGCACTGCAGAAGGAAGTTATTTTCTTTAGTAACTATACTACACAACACATCATATTCTTGCTATTTTTATCTCTTCAATGGCTGATTACTTCAGTAGGTAATGACCATTAAATGATGATATTAACATTTACCCAGAAAATTCTGACTATAAAATTTTCAACTTCTTTTTTTATCATTACAACATTATTTTCAGGACTGTAGTAATAAAATTAATAAATACTCTGTAATAAAAATCTTATACTATGTAATTAATAAGAGCAATGTGTTGAATGAATTCATACATACTTTAGGTGAATCTTTGCATCCCCAAAACTAATCACAAACATCTAATTTTACCAAACACTTCAAGAAAATCACCTAACTCAGTCCGTTGGTCAAAACCGCTAAGTCTACTAGCTTGTCAAAATAGTAAATACAACTAACTAATCAATAACGACTAATCACCAAACAGGGCACTCTTTATGCTTTAGCCCTCCTTGAAAAATTGTTCTAGTTCGGCCTGTGGCCCTCCACACGCTGCATCCTTTCAAAGATCTATGAGATCTAGGTGCTACCGGAGGCTGATGGGCAGAAATCCATTCTTTTAAAGACTTCAAAAACGGAGCAACCATATAAAGTCTGAGGCCGCTGGAAGTACGAGACGTGACATCACCCATTCCTGGCTGGAGCTCATCAAGTCGCTGCCAGGCAATTTCACTAATCTCCTTTTTTGTGAGCGGTGCAAAGACCGTATCATCTTTCACTCCAGCCATTATGTAGAGCCGAACCCTTTGCTCATCAAAAACCATCTCAATGTACTCTTCTTTTTTAAGAAGTTTTGACACTTCAAACCCAGTTTCCTCCAAAACCTCTCGAACAGCACATGCATCATCTTCTTCATCCTGGTTCTTTTTCCCACGAGGGAAACTCCAGCTTGATCCTTTCCAACCCTTCACTAGCAAGCACCGCTCATAAGTTTCGTCCATGATTATGCCCCTACAACAGGAACCTGAACCTTATATGACATGAAATCCTCGAAGATGTCATCTATATGGGCAGCATATGGTTTGAAAACGTTACAACTGTTGAACAAAAGAAATGATATGACTTGGTTGTAGTTTGGAGTGCAATGTTAGACACCAGTGAAGAAATGAAAAAGGAAAAATATTTTGGTCAAAGTTATCTCACCTGCCCCAGCCTTTGTCAGTGTGGAGACATGCTTACAGGAGAGCAACATTGCCTCCTGGAATACCTTGCTTCTTCAGGCAGTGTATATGCTGTGTTTGTATATGCAGGGCACACATATCAATAATAAATACACACACAACCCTTAATGCAATTCCTAAGTTGACTCTTCTCAGCCTAAAGAGTAACAGTTGAAATGAAATTAAAAAACAAATGAAAGCATAAAAAATATTGTCTGTTAGAGACTTCCAATAATAGAGAATGTTAAGATAACCAAACTTCTTAGATTAGAAATGATCCAGTAACAATGTAAAAAATCTATGATCAATAGAACAAAGTCGTAAGAAGCACATGATCTCTCTATAGGTGTGGTGTGTGAACAGGTGGATCCATTGTATTGAAGATATAAAAATCCAAGACATACCAGCTCTCATCCTTTGGGCTATTTCAAAGATAAAGAGTGAGGCTACATTTTATTTTAAACATCTCCAATGGGAATTTAAGCAAACTTCCTAGACCTTAATATTTTGAACTTAGTGCTTCAAAACTATAATAGTAAATATAGCAGTAACCAAAAAGATGTTCTGATCACTCCGAAAATGAGAAGCCATCCTCACTCCTACTTGGATAGAAGAAATAATGGTTGGCAACAATTGTGGAGGCAATCTTGAATATATGTAAATATAGACTACACAAATCAAATATTAGAAATCATACATAACGTAAAAAAGAGATGAGGCATTGTATTTATGGCCATACACAGCACTGCAGAAGGAAGTTATTTTCTTTAGTAACTATACTACACAACACATCATATTCTTGCTATTTTTATCTCTTCAATGGCTGATTACTTCAGTAGGTAATGACCATTAAATGATGATATTAACATTTACCCAGAAAATTCTGACTATAAAATTTTCAACTTCTTTTTTTATCATTACAACATTATTTTCAGGACTGTAGTAATAAAATTAATAAATACTCTGTAATAAAAATCTTATACTATGTAATTAATAAGAGCAATGTGTTGAATGAATTCATACATACTTTAGGTGAATCTTTGCATCCCCAAAACTAATCACAAACATCTAATTTTACCAAAAACTTCGAGAAAATCACCTAACTCAGTCCGTTGGTCAAAACCCCTAAGTCTACCATCTTGTCAAAATAGTAAATACAACTAACTAATCAATAACGACTAATCACCAAACAGGGCACTCTTTATGCTTTAACCCTCCTTGAAAAATTGTTCTAGTTCAGCCTGTGGCCCTCCACACGCTGCATCCTTTCAAAGATCTATGAGATCTAGGTGCTACCGGAGGCTGATGGGCAGAAATCCATTCTTTTAAAGACTTCAAAAACGGAGCAACCATATAAAGTCTGAGGCCACTGGAAGTACGAGACGTGACATCACCCATTCCTGGCTGGAGTTCATCAAGTCGCTGCCAGGCAATTTCACTAATCTCCTTTTTTGTGAGCGGTGCAAAGACTGTATCATCTTTCACTCCGGTCGTTATGCAGAGCTGAACCCTTTGCTCATCAAAAACCATCTCAATGTACTCATCATCTTCTTCATCCTGGTTCTTTTTCCCACGGGGAAACTCCAGCTTGATCCTTCTTGAGAAGGGAGACTCATTGTTAGATCCTTCTTGATAGCAGTGCAAAACGCGTGTAAGAGCACCCCTAGGCGTGATGCGTCGATAATGGGCGCCGTGTCTTTTCTTAAAATACGGGAATTGCTCTACGGGAGTTTGCGAGTCGGAAGTGGCCTTTCCGACTAAATTAGGTTTATAAAAGATATATCCAAAAGAATACACAGTCGGAATTCTCTGTTCCCAGTAGGAATACAATTCTTTTATGTTTCAGTCGGAATTGTGTTGTGCGAGTAGGATTTTGAGTTTTAATTCTGGGCTTTCAATTCTTCATCAATTTTATACCCAAATTATTAATTTTTACATACGAAGTATTACATATTCAGACGTTAAACACGTGGACTTTGGAGCCTTATTGTTATTTTTAATCTAGAACTCATAATAACTTTTTTATTTATTATCTGATTAATTAAAAAAATATCAAATAAAATAATTTTTCATAATCTTTCATATGACACCAATATGGTGTATAATTTTTAAATAAAATTATCACATGACTATACTAATGGTTACTTACTTTGTCCCACTAAGATTGTCTCACCTTTCCCTTTTAGGGTTTCTACTAAGATTATCTTATACGGAGTATCTAATTTGATAAAATTTGTGTTGTTTTAAATCATTTTTACTTTATTTTAATTTATCGATTCAATATCAATTCAACTATATACACCAACTGTTATTAATACTCACATCACCTTTTCATGTCTGAATGTTAGTGTGGCGGAGCCACAGAGGTAGCCCTAGATTGTACGAAAATACTAATTGAAGAGTAAACACATAATTGGTAGGTTGCACGAAGCGCTGTATTATTAGCGATATACGATAGTATGTATTTTGTTCCCAAATATGAGTTATTTTTTCTAATAAAAGAATAAATCTTTACGAATTATAAGTGAAAGAATTATAGTTACTTGATAAAAAATTACTGTTTCATTTAGTTTTGTTTGGCATAACAACTTATTATGATTATTTGTCAAATAAAATAAAGAAAATTTAATCTTATTAATATATGCACTAAACTTCAATTTTATTAATAAAATACTGGTGTCATTTGAAACCTTATATAAAATTATGAATTTTGATATATTTTTTGGAAAAATTGAAATATAAATACAAAAGCTACAATACTTTAGGACCACAACGCTGCCTATGTATTTATACTGATATTGGAGGGAGGAACCGCCTCTTGTTTCGGTGTGGGAATAAAGGAAAAAAATTTCATTGTGAGGTTTACTTGGTATAATATGGGGCTTTTACGGATGTGCATAATCTACTACCCATGCTTTTACAAAGCAAAAGAATTCTCATTGTGCAAATTTACATTTTTGCACTGCCAACTCATTGTTAACTCATTGTGACTTTGGAAAGATATTAAAACTTTATCCTACAATCAATTAGCCACATAATTTCGAAATACTCTAAGTACTCCGTATTATTTACTATTATTATTTTATCAATCAACTTCTATTTTAATTCTTTTTTTTGTAGTAAGTAAACGTACTTTTTGTGTCTTTGAGAAACTTATTTCTATTGAAAATTTAAAAAGTGATTTTTATGTGTGATAGTTTTTGTTTTTATTTACTCCAGGGGTCTGGAGGAGAGGTCTGGACGGGGGGAGTAATCAGAGCTGAAACTCACTTCATTGAGTTTCAAACCCTTATGTGTCTAGCGGGTTTCGAACTCGAGACCTCCCACTAGGCACGATGACCTCACAATGAGCTATGTGATATTTTCTGATAGAGTTTTTCTCAAAACTATTAAAACATAACATTTATTTACAAAATTATGACTAACAGTTACTATAATTTAATGTCATGATAACTTAAGTATATAAATTGAGTACAAGTTACTATGATTTTATTACTATACTAGTCACTAGTCACATTTTTATAAATGCTCTTTATTTAATCATAAATATGTAATTATTTCTTTCTAATACTCCATGTTAGGTTTACATATTAACAATTAACTAATAAGAATTTCAAAAATATTACTAAAAATATGACTAAAGTTATTGTGAGTATAATATCATGATCATTTAAGTGTATAAGGGAGATTTGCAATTTTAGTCCAGTAACTTTCGGGTGTTATCATTTTTGGTCTGTAACTTTATGCACTAGCAAATCTGGTCCTGTAACTAATAAATCTTTGTAATTTAAAGACTTTCTCACCGGAAAGTACACTTTCCAGCACTTAATGATACACGTTTATGTCCGCTATCTGTACTTTAGTTGTAAGTATGTCATTATTTCTCAAGTGATAATAGCTCTAGAAAAATTAAAATAATAAGTAAAAATTAAGTTAGAACGCCTTTTGACGCCTAGGCCTCGCCTAGGCTTCAAAGGCTCCGGGCTTGATCGTGCCGCCTCGACAACGCTTTACGCCTTTTAGAACATTGGCACGTAGCAATATATAGGCTTTTCACTTCTTCCTAATTTGTAGGCTTTCCAAATAAATGTCCGCATTTATATATAGGCTTTTTTAAATAAAAAAATTACATGTTATCCGCATGATCACCGGTAGACATGCCTATTAATTTTTACAAAAATGATGTTTGTACCTACTCTTATACCCACTTTGATACTCATTCATGTTTTTGGAGGCGTTTTTTTTTTGTATAAGAGACCCGCTTACAGACAATTTTGTATGTGCAAAATTTGCACAACAAAATAGCACATATTTTGTCTATGAACAGGATTCACAGACCAAAAAAACTTTCACAAACATGGTGGGTATAAGGGTGGGTACATCACGCATTGTTGTTACTTTTATTTAATTTTTTTTTATAATTCGTACATTACAAAAATATAAAATGTTTTTTTACTTTGTACAATTCTAGATTGAGGTATTTAGTTGAATAAGTGACATCTTTAATATTGGTAAAGTAATTGTTTTCAATTTTTATTTCTTTGACTTATTCCAAATATTGAGAGCCCAATTATTTAAGACTCGATCACCACCATGTTGACTCACTCCGTCCCCTAAAACTTGGTCAAATTTCATTTTTTAGTCGTCCCAAAAACTTTGTCATTTCCCTTCAAAGTAAGAAATATGTGACTAAAGTTGTTTCTCTCCTCTGCACAAATTTCAACTACACATCTTTTATTTTGTTAATCTACGTGTAAGTCAACTTTGGTCAAGTTTTGTGGGACGGGGGGAGTATTTAACTTCCAAAAATTGGATCACATGTTTTGTTTTCCTCAAATAAGAACTAAACATTATATTTCTGGCCATAATATATTTAAATGCCCCCAGTTCCCTTTCACAAACAAGGTTAGTCTAGTGGTAGTGATAGCTTGCGGTTGTGGTCATTCAGGCAACAGATCAGCAAGAAAAATTCTCCCGGCACCAGGCTAAGGACCTGAGACCAACACAACTCCAACTCTATAAGGTTATTTTTGTCCAATCATAATAAAAAGTCAATTTTATCAAATTTTAAACTATTAATTAGCTTATACTTTTGGAAAATGGACAAGTTTTGAATCTATTTAAGGCATTATCCCCTAGACATTTAGGATGTTTTCAATTACAATGATTTTGTTTCCAGATGTGGCCAAATTTAAACAAACTACATCGGATTAAGCGTGACTAGAGCAGGTCAAGCCAAATCAGATCACATATCAGACCAGGCTTAAGCAAATAAGACTAAAATATATTATTTCAAAATTTACATATGTAATATTGAATATTGATGTTATACCAAAGACCATAAAATATTTAATTTGATATATTTTTTTTATAAACATGGGAGCACACATGCAAAATTTATGAAAAATTTTCTGTTTGGGGGTTGAAGCTTGAGAGAAATTCTCTAAATATGACTAAAATATGGATAAAGATCATAAAAAGTATTATCAATGTTTTTTCCTGAGAAATGGGACTCATTCACCCCTATTTTAGAAAGTTTTAATCAAGTTATTCTTTTAATAAGACTACAAAAGTCCTATATAGAGAATAAAACATACTTAATCATATTATTGAATTTTGTGTATATTTTGATTCTATATTGAGCAATATTTATTAAAGGCTTTCGTTTAAAGACATTGGCGGTTGCACACTACCTATATTAATAGGTGTGATCCCCTAGCTCGGATGTTTTGTCTTGTTCATTTTTCTATATTTTTTTACTCAGATTAATTTATATTGAAAAATGAATACCCAAAGTACTATTTGATGATTTTTGCAGTCCAAGATGAGTACTTTAGGTATTCATCCCTCCAAAGCTCTAGAAAAACTGGCCTAGTGGTGCTTGACATGTGATTTTGGTCCTGTCTATTCTTTTCTTCCCTCCTCTCCAATTCTTGTGCCCACCTCTTTGTGAAGATTTTTCAGACTCATCGTTATTTGTATCTTGACTGTGAGAGGGTTTGATCTTGTTTTTGTTGCCTCTACTTCTTCCCGTTTGTACTGGAAGTGCTTGTTCTATAGACCTATTTGTTGAACGCTCAAGAATCCTTACCTCATGGGCTTCAAGAGATCCCTAAATATTTTCAATCTTCAATTCAACAAGTATTTTGGACTCTTTAATGGCCACAACTATGTGGTCATAGTTAGGGTAAGAGTTCTCAGAATCTTCTCAACAATTGTATGATATGTTATCTTTTCTTCATATTCCTTCATCGCATTAGATATAGTAATAACTCGATCAAAATAATGAGCTATTGTATAAGAATTGTTCATCTGCGTCAATTCATATTTCCTTCGTAAGGTTTGCAATTGTACCTTCTGTAACTGGTCTGCGCCCTTGTAACACTTCTCAAGAACCTGCCAAGCTTCATGTGACGTTCTTGCAACAAAGATCTTCTCAAAATGTGGTTCATCAACACACTTGTGAAGAAGGTACATGGCCTTGCGATCATTTCGATTATTCTCCTTATACGTCAATCCTTGAGTCTCTGTTGGATTTGCCGGAAGATCAGAAAAGCCGCTTGCAACGATTTCTTTTAATTCATGAAAGCCAAGAATGGCTTTCATCTGAATGTTCCATCGGTGCCAGTTCTTGCCATTGTGGACTAGAAGCGTCGTCGAAAACCCATTACTATTCTTCTTCTTCTTTTCACTGAAGTCCTAAAGATCCCCGTATGCTCTAATACCATTACATATATGGCAATATGCTATACAAAGGATTAGAGTAAAATTGTTTCATAGCTAGTAACTAAGTCATAAGTAGCTAACCACCTACTTGAATTAGGTATTATTTAACCGACAACATATGGTTTTAAAACGTCACAATTGTAGATCTTCTTTTGGAACATTCAAAACAAACCTAGTGCCAATATCATCCCGTAATTCTTGTGGAGGAAATCGGAGACCCTTCTTTGAAGGATTGATAAACCCATACATTCTTCAACTGGACGGGATGTTGCATCTGAGGTAGTGAAGTTTTGCGCTGAGGTAGTGAGGTGATTGCGCTGAGGTAGTGAGCCTTTATAAGTTACGTATTATGTAGTAGTTTCCAAATATTTTCCTCATTCTTTTTGGAATGAGACTGGTAGACTACCGGTTGAAATTACTCCCTAATTGTTAGTCCTTATTTTTTTATTGTTTCCAAAAACTGACCAACCGATTTGTACACTTTAGTTATATTATTTATACTTTGGAATATATTACGTATATAGTTGGAGCGAGCACGGTCCGGATAGTTTTTTAACTATAGAGGATCGGGTTTTAAAATAAATGCGAGAGAAGATACAATATAACATCCAGAAAATTATGACAGATCCGATTGTGAGCCCTACGAATAGACATAGAATCAACCACCTCATACAAAGCAACATGATTCGCTAGACACAAAATAGACAATTTAAAGTCTAAAACAATCGGGACTGAAATACTGCTTCTAAAACAAATGCCAGAAGTCTAAATTTCTAAACCAAATCTACTGAAACTAAAATAAAAATAAGTACTACTACTAAAAACATAAAACTGAAATAAAATCTTTCGACAAAACTCTTCATTGCAGGGAGGTGGTTTTGGATAGTTGATACATTTTTAAAGATCGTCGGTTTTATTTAACGGGTAGATTCAGTCCGAGTATACCAAATCTCGAAATAGAAACTGGATCTTACCCTCCCCGTTTGAAACAGGCCGGTTCAGTCCAAGTTCTTGATTTTTTGTTTGTAAAAAAATGGCTATGCTAGCAAAGTTTCTAGTAATTTATAAAATTCTCAAACTAATTGAGTATTAATGTAACCACAAATTTATAATCAACGTATTAAATACGGAGTATTAAACAATATTTTAAACTAGTTAACAAAATATCTAACCACAAATTTATAAATCGAAGAGCACACAACCACCTAGATTAAAATTTTAATCATTATTCATAAACTAAAACAATAGGACTATAAAGTCTTTTTTTACCAGATCACTATAAAGTCATATGGAATTAAACCAGTTACTATACATATTTGTTTACAAAAATAATTTAAAGCTTATTAAATCTCGAATATAAGTACACTTAAGATAATTAAACGAATATGTCACACTTCATTAAGTAAGAGTCTTTGTTTACAAAAAGTATTACAGATTGAAGGTTTCATGCATTTGAAATAATTTAGAAACTAATAATTTAGGACTTTAGATGACTTCGAAACTCTTTTTAAGAGTCGGACAAATTTCTTTAATGGAGAGTCTTTGTCCAGACACAAGAACATTAAGAGGCATCTTGTGTCGTTAGTATATTATATGTAGTATTAAATATAACAGAATTTATTAAAATAATACTTTAAAACAGTTAGGGTACCTGTTTTTTCAAATTTTAAGACTTGTTCGATTCCTAAGTTCTTAAGGACTCGCTCCGCCACGAACCGTTTGGATTTTCTAAAATTAGGACTGGATCCTCACTCGCCCCGAACCTGTATTACTCAGCCTGACCCACGGTTCATGTTCTCATTTGCCCACCCCTAACATATACTACGGGTACTAAGTATTAATTATCTTTATCTTCAAGGAAGATTCAAATTTTTATTTAATTTTTTTATACTACATACATTATAAAAACATATAATGTTTTTTTTACTTTGTACAATTCTAGATTGGATTATTTATTTGAATAAGTAAGATCTTTAATATTTCTTTGACTTATTCCAAATGTTGAGAGCCTAATCATTTCAGACTCGATCAACACCTTAGCTTGTTGGCTCCATATTTATGGGCACACATATGAAAGACATATTAAAATTGAATTCAAAGGGGCAATTTTGCCCTTAGCTTGGTTTGGGAAGACATCCGTCCACATAACCAAAAAGGTCGAACCTAAAAAAGATGTTTGCCATTTGAGATTGCCAGGACAATAAGATGTTTCCATCCTTGGATAGCTTAATTGAAATATGTGAAGCTGCTTTTAGGGATCGAAGATATGATTAGAGGTTTTAGCATCATTGGTGGGAATTATATATGATGTTCCTGTCATAGTTTAAATTGAGATAAAGAGCTAGAAAGAATAAAGATATTTCAGAAAATGAATCATAGTAGGAACAACCAATTTTACAATTGGAGCTCTGATACCATATTTGATAAAATGCAGAAAAGACTTTCCTCTTTATGCGAGGTAGTCTTATGCACTTATAGTGAAGGATCAATTTGTTATGATCCTAAAAGTCAAGAGATAGTTGTAGTACCTAGCTTATTCTAAAGGAGATAGTTAGAGATGCCAAGCTACGAATATAATGATCGATAATAGAACAGAAACTCATTAAAATTAATAAATGAATAACTATGACTTGATTTTATCATGTAAAACCAATGTGCATACTCCACTAGAAACAAAATCCTCTGAAAAGACTGTAAATCTTTTTTTGGAACATTCATAACAAATCGACTTCAAAGATCATCGAGTATTCTTGTGGAGGGAGGCGAAGACCCTTCTTCTTTGAAGAAGAAGAAGAAGTCCGATTGAACCACCCAAACATCGGCAGTGACGGAAGATAGCAATAAGCTTTCAGGATTTCTTGTCTGAATTCTTGGCACTGAGGTGTGAGATACTAAGAAATAGTAGGAACGAATCTTAATCGTCTCTTTTAAATTCAGTATGTTAGTGAGAACTCCGTAAATGGTACATAGTATAGTTTAGGGAAATTTGAAAAATCACGAGAGTTTTGGTAGGCAGTGCAAAAAAGTAGAACGTATGAATGATCTTTGGTTTTATCACATTTTGATGTTAAAAATCTTCCACTTTTAGTATAGTCTAGGAGATTGTGCTTCTAAATCAGTTAAATGCCAAAAAGTTAAATCAGCTAAGGTCATGCTAAACCTATATTTCTTTCTACTGTTTTCATCTTTCTTTTTACAATTCTGACTTTTTCCCCATATGTGTTGCTTATAATGGAAAAGCACAGAAAAATGGTGGTTATATCTCTAAGAAAACCTTTGAATTGCTGAAGTGCTTGTGATAAACTCAAATAGTTGAAATGGTCTTCTGTTTCATAAGGTAAGTATGATGATTTTGAGGTAATGATAATTCTTATTTAATAATTTAGATGTAATCACAACTATTACATGGCAAAGTAGAAGTTTCCCACTCTTGAAATGCTCATTTCTAGGCAATAATAGTTCTATACTTCAAGATTTTAAAGCATTTTTAATATATCTGATTCACTGCACAAGACCATTACAAAAACCTTGACCTATGTATATGCGATTAATATTCTCCATGGAATGATGCCATTACAAATTTGGATTTTAAACATGAACCTGGTATGCTAAAAAACTTGCAGATTAAATAGTGAGCTAACCATGATATGAAGTAGGTTAATAATAATTTGCTCAATGTATAAGAACTCCTTGCTTTACATGCTCAAAAATAAGGTAAGAAGACAAAAGAAATAGGTATGATTGTGCCAATTTTACTTCTACTCCAGTTTAGTTTAAGTATTTTTAAATTTGTATTGAATAAATTCCATTGCAAATGGCTGAAAAGAACAAGATGATAACTAAGAAAGCAATGGTGGCATGAGGGGAATTTCTTGCACTGGACTAAAGCTGTAATCTGGGATAATTATCCAAAAAAATTGTCCTTAAATGTGATCTGTTGTGGTATTATCTTATAAAATGCAAAGGAAGTCCAATATTGATTAATACGTTTAGAATAATATATATTGCTTGGCTTTATTAAAATAAAATCTAGCTCTTTCTTATTGAACTTTGGAAGAAGAATGAAATAACAGTAGATATAATCGGTCAAGTGCGACTAACATGTTTCTTAATAGAAATAATTACATAAATATGACCAAAATATGACTAGTTACTAGAGTAGTAATGAAATCATAGTAATTCATGTTCAAGTTTTGAACTTAAGTTACCACAAGACTACATTGTAGTAATGAATATTCATATTTATGTAAATAAATTTTATTTTAGTAATATTCTTCTAAAAAACCCTTCTTAATATTTATATTTCCATCTTAACTGTCCATCCCTATACGTGATGTTTATTTCCATTCAGGTCTCAACACGCTCTCATTTACGTCCAGAACATTTCATCCAAGCCCTCTTTTTGCCCTTCATCGTCATCATTCATAAATTTCATATTCAACTGCAAATCAGCTTTTGACCTCAACCTACAGGCTCAAAGCACCACCATGCCTGAATCGAAAAGTTTTGCGGGCATGTTTCCATATTCATAGAGGAGCTGAAGTCCTTCATTTCGGTAATGCATGACCTAATATATTATAATGACTAATGTAAAGTCAAATTGGATTCCTCTTATTAACTGACTCTGATTTTGATTCCTCTTATTAATCTTTCTTCTATTACCCAATTTTGTTTTTCTAATGTATGAGTTAAGCAGTCCAATTGATCTTTCTTCTGTTATCTAAAATGCAATAAGGTAATAGTTTTTACCTTAATAGGATTTGTTATCCTACCAGTTAAATATTTGGTTTAGTTTATTCATACTAACTGGGCCAATCATAAGAAATACTTGTATCAAATAAACTAATCTATTTACTTAACTGGAACACAAAATGCAATAAGGTAATAGTTTTTACCTTAATAGGATTTGTTATGCTACCAGTTAAATATTTAGTTTAGTTTATTCATACTAGCTAGGTCAATCACAAAAAAAATACTTGTATCAAATAAATTACACCGGCAAACTCAAAATGCAATAAGGTAAACTCTGTTGGGTGTGTTTCGAAAAACGAAGAAAATTAATTAATAAAGATTAATTAAATAAAATGACTTAAAGAAAAACAAGAAATGAGATGAAGCAGAATAAGCCAAATTAAAGTTGCTAGGATTTCCTTAAAACGTATTCGTTGCCTCCCGAGGTGCTAGGAGCGTTGCAACTAAAGTTCCAACGAACGTGAACAAAAGCAGAACACCGAAGAACAAAAATTAACATTATCTTTAGAAGATAGATTTTCAGACAGCATTCGTGTGTGTAGATCGCCCGCACACGCAAGTGAGAGAGCCTTTCCCTTTAGGAATCTTAACTCCTTAGGGGGGGTTTCCCTTTATAAAGGGTTCAAATTCCCTTGTGATTTTCGGTGTGGGAGAGAACCCACACTCAAACCCACATTTTCCTAGTTTTCTCCATTCCAACGGGTAAACTTCGAAAACCAATTTCTCATTCACCCGTTATCCGTTTTGAGTGTACCATATATCGAATTGTAGCCCTTAGCAAGGACAATCCGAAACCACTTTAACCCGACCCAAATCGGAAGTGGACCCCACTCAAATAATTGCCCCCAAATGACCATTTAATACACTTTTAACACACTTTTTCCAACAAACTCTACCTTGAACAGGATATTTAAATCCTATCGGAATAATTTCATTTATATAAGTATTATCTCATTTTCCCGGAAAAACATATATATGATTGAAGACAAGCTTGACCGGCATTTAATGCCAAATTTGTACTGGGGCCCTGAGCATTGAAGACACGCATATGGGATTATTCTGAAGAGATGTTCCAGCGGCTGAGCAAAATTATTGAAGACAAGTGAATCACCGCATTAATAGCTCCAGCACAAGAAGACGAATGTACAAGTCGTCCGTGTCAACCATCAACGAACAGGATTAATCCATCCTAACCAACGGATGAGATTAAACAACTGGAGAAGCCTATAAATATAGGCTGAAACGAAAGTTTCTAACAGAGCTTGAGCATCCTAAGTAGAGAGATATTCTATTGAGCATTCAAGAAATATCTAGCAAAAGAAAAGTGTTATTCTATCCACGACTCTCTGCTTAGTCTCTTGCTTCACTAAACTTCTTAGTATCAAGTGTTCATTGCCAAAAGCCTAGAAGTTTAGTTCCTAGTTGGAGGTTAGAACTTTCTTGTAACAAGATCAGAAATTGTTGTAAACACTTCAGGAGGACAGTTGTTCCCGGCCTGAGTGTTGTTAGATAGGTCAGGAGTACATTTTGATCCCCACTGGATCAATTGAGAAAAACCTAAAGGATTGAGTAGCCTGGAGTGGTGTTGTACTCCTCGTGAAACACCTTCAATCTAGGCCAGAGTTGTCAAGGCTAGATTGGCACTAAGTGTATTGGGCCTAATACATTAGTGAAATCCATCCGAAAGAGGGTGGGACTGGATGTAGAAAGATTACACCACCTCTGAACCATGCTGCTTATCCTACTGCTTAATAACTAACTTTCTTTGAGATACAAGAGCTTCACAATATCACAACTATAAGGTCTGTTCCATTAGACTTCAGGAAATCCTACTTAAGGCATAGCAGTTGCCTCAGCAGTCCCCTGAGGACTACCCAACTGCTAAGCCCACTGCTCACGCAAAAGTGTTTCCTTTGAACATCTCCACTTCACCAGACCTTCACAACTCTATCTCCAAGAAGTCTGTTCAAACTAATCACTGTAGTTCAAAGTGGTAACCCAGCAGTTGCCTCAGCAGTTCCCTCAGTATCACCCAACTGCTGAGACCACTGCTCCAGTAAAACTCCCACTTACTTGAACTAATGCACATCTTCAGAAAGCTCACATCATCCTGAGCAACACCATATAATCAATATTCCCATACCTTCACTTTTACTTAAGCAGTTGCCTCAGCAGTTCCCTGGTTACCACCCAACTGCTGAGATCACTGCTCTCATTAAGATTGATTATCAATCTACCTTGTCATATCATCAGAAAGATCTTCCCACTCTAAGAAAGATTCTGAGTGCACTTTCATCATACACTGAGCATTTCGCTAGTAGTTGTCTCACAAGTTCCCTGCTTTCTAGACAACTGCCAAGCCAACTGCTCACCTTACAAAGCCCAAACTTCATCCATCATAGAAAGTCGTTATACACCATTTATCTAAGAGGTTAAAGACTTCCGTTGTGCATCTATAAATCTCCCAAAAGATTATAGATCAACTCATCTAGAAGAGAAAACTTTTAAAAGTCGAAAAAGATTTAAAAGTCTATTCACCCCCCTCTAGACTTTTACCTCTACCCGGGACCATCACTTACACATGTAATATTTACCGTCTAAACCTTATATAAAAAGTTATGTTAACATCATGATCATATGTTTTTTACAAACAATAGTTATTAAAAAAGTAGTTAATGTTCATAATGATCAACTAACGATAATACTTGTTAAACATTTAACCCACTCATAATATTTCAAAATAAAATTTCGATCCTATTAAAATACATTATGATATTTGTTATTTTTATTGTTTATTTATAATATAAATTGACATGATTTTATTTGTTAAATAATATATAAATATATTACTTATTTTTCTTTTTAGGGTATTGAAGTTGCAATTTTTTAGTTTAAAAAGCTTAAAATAAATTAGAGAGAAAAAATGTTATTTTTTGCGGAAAATTCAAAAGGACACTATTCAAGTTGCATCTGAAAGCCAACTTCATGCGATACAAATCATATGAACACACAATTGCGAGAATCTGAGAGGAAGAAAATGAAAACAGACAATGAAGTCAGATGATCCCTGTTGCGATTTCAGAATGAGACCTTCCACCATTTTATTCATATCTCTTGATTGGATGATTTAAATCCAATTCGGCAAGTTTGTGGTGGATAGATGACTTCATTATCTACAACTTTCATGAAGGAAGAAAAGTCAAATTCGGAATTTTGACGCACGATCGTGTGTGAGAGGTGAGAAACCGGAAAACCCACTGGCAGCCACGCACGGCCGTGCGTGGGGGGACACACGCGTGCGTGGCACGTTTTGATGCGCAATCAATTCCGGACGCACGGACGCCACACACGCCGTGTGCGGTGCCGTGCGTGCCCCCCCTGGAGTCTTAATTTCGTCTGAATTGCTCCATTTTCCCTATTTAAACGGTCTGTAAACCCCTGTTTTGATGACGGAACTTTGAGAGAAGGCCTAGCACGAAAATTTGAGAGCTTTTTAGGCTTGTTCTTCAATTCTTTGAGATTCTTTGTAAGTTCCTACTTTTTAATGAATGACAATTAATTCTATTCTTCTCAATTCTATTGATCTATCAATTATGAGTTGTGATAGTTTTAATTAGGGATTTGGGATTGATGAAAGGATTAATCATGATGTATGACTAGACTCTTGATGAATTAATTGAATGAATGTCATTTAATTTGTGTTTGAATAATTTAACTGATATTTCTTGTGACCTAGACTGCAGCTAGAATTACAATTGCATGTAGAATAAATTAAGAGAGATCTAATTTGTTCTATGATCCATTCACACACACTTAATCGTTCGCTAAGAGATTAGTAGCGATTAAGGGGCCGTAAGCTCGCTCGTTTTGGCAATAATTTAGGATCCTGTCGCATGAGAGATCTGTCTGGTCCCCTAAATTATTTTACTCTACGCCGCGAGAACGGTAAGAACTTAGTAATGACTAGCTAGACTCAATTAAATTAATTTCATGTAATCAGACCTAATCTGCCAGAAATACGGTTACCCCCGAATCAATCCCTGTTCCCTTCGTCGTTAATTAGAGAGAAACCAAATCTTTATTTATTCGTTATTTAGCAATTTTATTTTCCAAATCAACCAAATCTCGCATGACGCATTTATTTTATTTATTTTTAATCGTTGAATTTATTTTATTCTTAATTCCCTTTTGTCCGTCCATGTGAAGATGATACTCGTACTTACACCACTATATTCCAATCTATTTTAAGTGCGAGAAAACTAACATCAGTTTTTTGCGCCCTCGTCGGGGACAGTGTCGGTCTTAAGGGTTAATTAGGCTCAACGATCTGTTTTTTTTTTTTAGTTTTTCGTTGGATTTTTGTCTACTAACCTTGCAGGTCAGATTTGTTTATGCATACACGCTCTAAGAGGGGAGAACCATTAATCCCTCTTAATCTTGAGATTGAAAGGCTCGCTAGACAAAACCACAAGACTCAACGAGAACAAAAACTAGCCATGGATCCATCATCATCTGGTAACCCTACTTCTTAGCCAGAATTTTATATTAACACTTAATATAATGGCTACAGTATAATAGAATGGTTACTTGCAACCTATCTCCGGAGTGGGAGATGTGCGTATTTATTGAGGCATTCCAAGGCTTATTTCTTCACTCCCACCGATGTGGGACAAATGGATGGAAGTAAAATCGAAGGAGCAAAACTCAAATGTACGGAGTAAATTTTCTACATAAGGGATTTGAATTTGGGTGGGCTGCTACCTTTAATCCTATTATTACTTATTATTGTTATTATTGTTGCTAATACTATAATTATAATTATCATTTTTGTTGTTATCATTGTTGTTTTTTATTATATAGTTACAATTATTGCTACTATTATTGCTGATGTTTTTATTATTATTATTACTATTATTATTATTATTATTATTATTATTATTATTAGAATGAATATTTCACAACAACAACATTCGAACCTTATTTCTAAAAGATTTTAGGGTCATTAGAACAAATATTTCAAATACAATAAATCCTAAAAGAGAATAAATGTTGATATAACCCTTGTAATTATATCTTAAAATAGAATAAATATTGTATATATACACACATAATGGCTCCCGAACCGGCTCGCGAGCCACGAGCCTAAAATAACTAGGCTTGAATTGAGCTCGTTAAGTACTCGAGCCGAGCCGAACTCGAGTCGAGCTTAAGTTTGACCGAACTCGAGTCGAGCTTTGACCAAGCGGTTCACGAGCGGCTCGCGAACGGCTTGGCTCATTTACACCCCTACCGTGAATAATTCTGACAAGGTTTTGATGTTTAGGAAACTAGGGGACTAATTTGTTAAGTTTAGGGAATTTTGGTAGGAGCCAATTTTGGCACTGTTGTTATGCCCCAAGTGAAGTAAAGAGCAGTCACTTTTTAGGAATTTGATATTTTCGAGGATTGCGTTGTAGACATGGATTCACCTTGATTAATTGAACTTTAATTGCTAATTTTCCTTGGTGAGGCCGAGATTACACTACAAAAAAATCGCCTGTAGTCACGGACTTAGTCACGGACCGCAGTGTAAAAAATCCGTGACTAACATAGTTAGTCACGGATTTTGTCCGTGACTAAGTCCGTGACTAATTCCGCGTGACTACAATGTAGTCACTGAAATTCGGCCATGACTAAGTGTAGTCACGGATTAGTCACGGACAAGGTCCGTGACTAATTCTTGACCGGGATTTGCTACTCCGGCACGGTAGTCACGGACCTGGTCCGTGACTACCTTTAATTTAATTTTTTTTATTTTAGTCACGGACGGATTCCGTGACTAAGATTTTTTTGTTTTTAAAATTTGGCCATTTTAGTCACGGACTAATCCGTGACTACGTTTTGAAATTTTTGAATTTTTAAAAGTCCGCGGTTTAGATTTTCAAAATTTGTTTTAGTCACGGACATGTATCCGTGACTATGTTTTTTTTTTAAAAAAATTGAATTTGAAAAAGAGTTCCGGACCAAAAAATAGTCACGGATTTAGTCCGTGACTTTATTTTTTGGTTTTTTTTTTAAAATTCATTTTAAAAAAATTGAAAATTGTTTTAATTTTACTTTAAAGCAATTAGAACATTAAATGAAAAAAAATCCATACAATGTTAAACATAAACAATGTTATTACAGACTGAATTATAAAACTAATATGAAATGTTAAACTTAAAAGATGTATTATTACATGCCCGCACGTCGGACTCCATTATGATAAATTTAACTAATAATATTAACAAAAGTTTAATTAACTAATGTAGCTAATTAATTAATTTAACTTAATGCGTCACTACGATTAAACCTATGTTTAAGTAACTTATTTTTCAATAAATTAAATGAAATTGACATATATATAATTCGTTACTTAGCTTATTATAATTAATAATCTCTATAATTTATTACACTTAAAATGAACCAACTAATTCATACAAAAAATACGTAATTCAAATTACATACCTTATCTGCATAAACAGGAAAAATGAAATGAGATGGGTAGATTACATCCTTCAATTCTATCTGGAATTCTATCTCGAGTAGATGGTGTGATTTTGTTGAATGAAGCGGAGACTGCATATATAAAACTTGTAGTCACGGATGTGCCCGTGACTACATTTTTTTGTACGATTTGTCGGTGCACTTTAAATTTGGAACGTTGTAAAAATTAATTTTGCACTTGTCACGGAACTAGTCACGGAACCGTCCGTGACTAATTTAAAATTTAAAATAAACCCCGCCGGAGGCGAAATTGGGTTGGCCGGAACACGTTAGTCACGGACTACATCCGTGACTAACCATAGTCACGGACGTAGTCACGGACAAATCCGTGACAATTTTTTTTTAAAACGATCCATGACTGAACCGTGATTAGATCCGTGACTAACTAGTCACGGACCAAATCCGTGACTACGGTCCGTGACTACAAGCGGTTTTTTTGTAGTGTTAGAATGAGGTAATGTCTAGTGAAAATATGAAAATTGAAAAAATTAATTAAATGAACTAGACCTCTTACCTTGTGAAAAAGAGAATTGGAGACCCAGTCGAAAGTAAGTGTTATACACAATAAGATGAGACTTGGGGATTTTTTGAAAGAAATGACGTTCTCGTGCCAACATGACAAGGAAAATTGATCTTAATTAATTGAACTTGGAGGCTATTGCAAAATTAGCATTAATCCTTTGCGTACTTCAAGTATACGTCAAAACACCAATATGCCGCGGCGGTTTAGCTTAGTTGTACATCATGTCTACTCTTTGCATAGGTTTAGATGATAGTTCCTAATTTGTGTCCTACTAAATTCCTTAATCCGAAAAATAGCCCTGAAATTCCTGAACGCATTAAGTTTTTGTCAGATTATTCACGTAATCATTATCTAGAAATCATAATTGTGATTTCTAGATTATCTTGATAATGATAATAATGACTTATTAATCATGAATAGTTAGGAGATGACTAATTCATTATATTTCAACATAATAATTATAATTTGTATTTATTCATTGATTGTTGATGCAAATGTCAGTAAACGAGAAAGGAACTAAAGTATGAGAACGATTAGATGCAACCATTATATTATAATTATTTTTGTATGTGTAGATGTAATATTAATAACTTTGGAAAATAGAAGCTTTGTTTTTACTTGAATCGAGCTCGAACCGAGCTCGAGTTGAGCTTGAGTTGATCTCGGCTCGAGTTCGAGCTCGAATTATTTAATTCATCCAACTCCGAGGTCGAACTTGAGATCGTAAATTCTTATCAAACTCAAACTCAAGTATACACATGTTCGGGCTCATTTTGGTTTGCTTGCATCCCTAGACGTGAAATGATTGTATACAAAGCTGAGGGATGTAATCAATTTACATGTAAATAAAATAGATGACATTGTTTGAATAGATGTATAATTTATTTTTAATTTTGCATGCAATTATGCAAAAAAATTTACCACCTCTCCATGTAAAATGCTTTACAGTGCAAAATGTTTAAAAAAATGCCCTAAAATTTGCATTAAATAATCAAGTTAAACAGAGTAAACCTTTTACCTGATTGGAATTCCATGTAAATTAATTATGTTACAAAAAAGGGAAAATTATTATTACCCCTGAGATCATATCATAATTATTAATGCAACCTTGCATTTTCAAAAATCAATTAGTTACCCCCTAAGTTTTGATCATTCTCACTATATACCCCCTCACGTTAATATTTGTTAAATTAAATTTAATATACCTCTTAAATTCAATGAAGGTTGTATTTAAAATTAATTTTTAAAATATAAAACAATTTATCATCATAATTATAAGTCATTGTTGATGATCATTTGTTTTCTACTTAACTACTCGATCGTGGAGTAACAATTAATGAGAGTGGTTAAGGGGAAGACTCACGAGTCATATTCATGGGATACATGAAAAGAATTGTTTATAAAATGTGTTATCAAAAATTGTAGCCACTTTTTCATTATTAATATACAAGTCTTATTTGTAACTCATTCGTTTGAATTAATCGCAACGACATTTCTTTTGTGTGTAGCAAAGAAGAAATACTAAGATTTTTTTTATCATTCCATGACCTAAAATATATGTTTAGTATCAATAAAGGATCTAAAAGATAAAATGTGTGATGATTATTCCAATTATTACATGATCCGAATAATTGAAAGCTATCAATCTAAGACCTAAAATATCATAGATTTTAATTTATTTAAAATTTTTATTAACTACGATCAACAACAATAATTTATAATTATGATACTCCCTCCGTCCCAATTTGATTTGCAAAATTTTCTATTTTGGTTGTCTCAAAATGGTTTTCCACTTTCCATTTTAGGTATGTAAATAAGAATAAAGTGACAAATTTACCATTACTTTTACTTTTTTCCCTTTAACTTAAAGACATCTACTTTTAGAAAGATGGGCAAAAGTGTAAAAAACAATCATCATTTATTGTCATTCCTTAATCCTTGTGCCGGTCAAAGTTTGCAATTCAATTCGGGACGGAGGGAGTACTAATTTGTATTTTACATTAAAATTTAAGTTTATAGACATCTTTCATTGAACTTAAGAATTATATTAAATTTAAATTTAACATATATTAACGTGAGGGGGCAAAGAACAAGAATGATCCAAACTCATAGGGTAATTAATTGATTTTTTAAAATGCAAGATTACATTAATAATTATGACATAAATTCAAGCCGTTAATAGTAAATTTCCCTACAAAATATCTCTGTATCCGCTCATCTCTTAAAAAAAGAGGTATTTTCGTCTGTAAACATTTTCAATCAGAAATCATCTTATCTGAAAAAATCCCGATTGGACCTTGGCATCTTCCTCTGCTCTTCGACTTGTTGCCAACTTGCGGCCGCTTGTTCAAATCAACCTCGCCGCACGCCGCCGGCTTCACCCCTCGCCAAAACGCTCACCCTAAGTGAGTACGTCCCAAATAAGCTAATATAGATTTGCTCACCCCGTCATGCAGTTACGCCCTTCGGTCCATGTCGCCTGTTTGAGTCCTTGAGAGTTCAAAGTTTGAATTTCAGCATTTGGGGTGAGAATAGATTATCTTCTCATCTGGGTCGTTAAGACGTCGTTTTTTAGTTTTAAAGTTCTTCGTTTGGCTTTAGCTTAAAAAGAATTAACATCTTCATACACGCTGAACGGAGGGTTGACGATTTGCATCATGTTGACAGACAGGAGAAGTAAGCAAGAAGAAGTTTAGGGGTGGCATTACATATATATATATATATATATAGTATATAATTACCCTATCTATATTTTGTGTTTTTGTGCTGTTTGGTAATACTTTTAAATTCCTAAGGGTTCTTGTGTGGGTGCTCATTTAGCAGAACTTTGCTACTATTTATAGGGAAGTTTATTGTGTGTTTGTGCCTTTGCATTTATCGCGATGTGATATTGTATCTTAGCACATGACACGAGAAGTAGCTACTTGATATCACACAGAATGAGACTTTATGCTTTACATTATTCTTCATTTTGTATGTGGATGTTTTTTCTCTATGATAAGATGTATTTATTCTCGTGGAGCTCTTTCGGTAGGAATACTGTATGGCATTTATTTTGTTTTACATATTACTACGTAATAGATAGATTAATTGTGTATATTCGTTTATCAACCTATAGAAGTTGTTTAGTTTATTTGACTTGGGGAAAGCTATCAAGTATTCAAGTAATCTCTTTAGTATTTCCGAAATGGCAATTAAACCTCTGTCCTGAAAAAATATGCAAACGAGTACACATACTATTGAGAAACACTCATATTGCCATTTTAGCATGTCATCTCTAGGTTTCCAGGTAAACTAATGAAGATGATCCATTTTTTGAACATCTAAATCTGCCGTACTTGGGGAGTAACGGGAAGAATGATGTAAAACTGGAAATTGATTTCAAGATGCTGAAGCAAGAAAAGAAGGAAATAAAGGGGAGTTTCTGTGACAAGAATCGATGTAGTGAGTTCACTAACTTCTCTTGGGGTAGTTCATATACACCCACACAAATCGCACAAGCACAGGCTCCGTGCATCCGCTAAATCAACGACTGATATAAAATCTAATGGAATATCAGAATTTTTTAGTTTCAAGATCATTTTTGGGTTCAAATTATCGATTAATTCCAAAAAAATTAAACCAGTCGTTTGAATCAGCTTCAACTCCAATCAATTGAGTTGTGAATCAAAAAAGCAAAAGAAACAAGAGGGGCAAATGAATTAAAGAAAGAGAGAAAACAAGATGATGGGGTGAGGAGAAATAGAGAATTCAAGTTTAGGAATAGAAGTCGAAAAAGAAAGAAGAGGAAGAAACATTGGAATATAATTTTTAGTTGACTCAAAAAATATGATGATGATGATGCTGAGATATATGTCATTAAATGGCACCTCAGCATGTAAATGGGGAAAATATTAGTCACATAGGATAAGATTACCTGATAACCGGATGTTAACCTTCAAAAAAGAAGAATTGGTTGTATTTTTACAATTCCTGTACTCATTGAGTGTTTTCTTTGTACGAGGGCATAATTGCCGAGTTGACTATACTATGAGGACTTATTTGACAGTTCTCCCTTTTGATATATTTATTCAAATATTTCCTTGATACATATTTAGAGTTGCACATTAAAATATTTTCCCAAGAAAATTTTACCTGATAAAATTTTCCAAGGAATTACTTTCCCCAGAAATTAAACCCAAGGAAAATACCAAAGGGGCTCTTAGTGAATACAATAGCCAACTGGTTGATAGTAGAAACACGAAGCATTTTAGCAATGCTTCTCTGAATTATTCCTGGGATGATATGAGTCTATAACAATCGATCTCTATATGCTTCACAAGCTCATGAAGCATAGGATTATGAGCAATTGCCAAAGCTGATCTATGATAAAGGAAACTCTTTCCAAAACTGTATTCATTGTGCTTAACATATATTTGATGACATTTTCAATTCTGTGTTGATGTTAGTGCTGCATTGTGCATATCCAGAAAATCTCGTACTCTCCTTTGAACCAAGCGTTAGTTAGAGCTTCAACTATTGATGACAGTACTTTTCTGTAGATGTATATTTTTCTAATAGCCATACTTTTAGCTATATGTTACCATAGTATGTTTTATTTTTTCTTGCTTTGTTGTGCTAATGTTTTCACAGAGAATTGTTTCTTTTTCCTTGTATCATTACCTGCTTTAAATTTTAACAGCTGTGTACTATTGAGCAGTTGATCTGATGAATTCATTTAGAGCATTCTTGAACAGTCCAATTGGCCCTAAAACTACTCATTTCTGGGGTCCTATTGCGAACTGGGGATTTGTTGCAGCGGTGCGTTTCTCCATAAGTGATATTAAGCAAGCAAAAAAGTTTGATTATTTCACTCTGTTTTGCTTGATTTGTGTTATTGGACCTTTCAGGCTTTATTGGACACACAGAAGCCCCCTGAAATGATATCTGGAGAGATGTCATCAGGTAAACTGCATCCCACGCGCCTTAAAGGAAGAGTGAGTGTAGCTCCTGATATAGAAACTAATGTTCCCCTTTTATTGGTGTTGCAGCAATGTGTATATATTCTGCATTGTCCATGAGGTTTGCATGGATGGTTCAGCCTCGCAACCATCTACTTTTGGCATGCCATGTTTCAAATGAGTGTGTCCAGCTGTATCAACTATCTCGTTGGGCAAAGAGTCGGGGGTAAGTGATCGTAGATGTAGATTCCTTTACTCCATCAATTGAGGCTATCTTTGGGTCGTGGAAAATCCTAGAGAAAGGAAAATGAATAGTAAGAAAAGTTAATTTATTATTATCTGGCATTACCTTTGACAATGTTATGAAAAATATAATATGATTACCTGATTACCTATATTTAGTACAGAGCATTTCATACTCTCCCTGTTCTTATTTAACTGTCTCATACTCCCTCCGTCCCATAGAGAGGTTCCCGATTCGGTTTACGATGCTTGATTAAAGATAAAGAAACATGATCCCTTTTCACACTCTAATTATTTTAAGTAAATAAAATTTATATATTCATAAACTACATTAAAAGTTTTACAAAGCCTGATCAATAAAATTTAAATTTGACAAAAAATTTATATATAAAGCAAAAGATTAAGAATGATTTAGAGCCCGTTTGGTGATCCCCTTTTCCGGCTTATCAGCCAGCTTTTTCACCAAAAACGTCACTTTTGATTTCACGCGCTAAATTTTGTAATAAACAGAAAAAGTAAAGTTGGAGTTACTTTTCTGGTTCTATTGGCTGAAGTTACCGTAGATGATCATTTTAGCTATGTTTTCATATAACTTTTGATTTAATTTATTAATAACAAATATTTTAAATATAATTTTTTTACGAATCAGCCAATACAACAACTTTAGCCAGAATTTCATAAATTTCAGCAGAATCAGCCAATTCAGCCGATTTTTGGGTTACCAAAAGGGCTCTTAAGTTTATCATGTGAATAGTGGTTTGGAACCTTTGAATGGGACGGAGGTAGTATTTCTTTTTGAGAAGTTTTTTATTATTTGTGCACCTTTTCATTCTTAGTAAATTTTTCCTATCAAAATACCTTTATATCCTTACCTTTTGTACTTTTTACAAACTACTTTTTCTTTCATACTTTTCTATTACTTTCCTTTTCTTATTATATTCTTTTTCCTACTTTTTTGTTTACCCTACACTCTCTATACTTTTCTCTTAAAAACCACAAAATACCTAGTAGAACATTTAATTAAGAACAGAGGGAGTGTATACTGAAATTTTAGCCATTATATAATAGAAATAAATAAAATAATGATTTTGAACAAACACCTAAAAAAGTTTAATTTAGATTGAGGCTTTGAGCTATTCTTTGTTTTCTCACTCTCAATTTTGTTCCCTTGCATCTTTCTTCTCTATTTCTCTCCCTAATTTTTTCCAAGTATTTCCCGAGTTCAAAGCGGACCCTTGCCTTGCTATAAGCCAAGCCTTTTGGTGTAAATCCAATTTTGTCAAAGATGTTGAGGTCATTGCATTTGTAGGCAAAGCCTAAAAGTTTTCCAATAGGTTTTGTATTTAAACCACCTACTACTTACTCTGTAGCTAACGCATTTTGAAACCCAAAGTAAATAAGTACATTAATAAATTAGTAAATATAAAGTGACAGGCAGGGGGGAGAGTTTTTTTCTTTTAAAAAACCTTCCGCTGTATAGAAATTGTAGTAAAAAATAAGTTTGAAAATAAAAGGGAAAACACAGAGTATGATAGAAAATGAAGTATGAACTTTTCACTCCGAAATATATATGGAACAATGCAGCATGCCAAGTCACCAGCATGCTCACTATAAAGCTCGTTGGCGTGATAAAAGTCGGAATTCTCTAAATCTTTATAAAGGGGTGAATCCTGGCCAATTATCATGCCAACTTGCTCCACATTAAGCATGTTGGCATGCTCCACATATTTACTCCTTTTACACAGTTATTTGCTACACCAACTTTGCCGTAGTTTGATATTATATATGCAAACATTTGTTTTCCAAGGAACATCTTTCTTTTTCGGAAAAGTAATATTCACATTCATTTTCACCGTAGTATTTGACTTTGCACCTCATGTTTTATGAAGGTAAAACATGGGGTGTAAAGTGTAACGGAATTTGGCATTTTCACTTCATGCTTACCTCAATAGTATTTAACTTTGCGCCCTATACTGGGGTGATCTAGGGTGCAAAGTAAAATATTGTTGTAAACATGAGGTGTGGATACCAACTATTCCTATCTTTGTTTTTATTTTTTAGTGCTGTATGTTTTTGTTGGTAGTTTTTACAATTGGAAGGGAGGATGTTGAATGAAAGAACCTATTCTTGAATTTTTTGTAATCAAGGCAATGAATCAATAATATATGATATATTTCCATTTCCAAATAAAGACTATTTGAATCTTTCAGATTACATTTTGGGGATGCATTTGCATACACAGGGAACACAAGTTACTATGGGACAGAACACTAAATGACCTAGGAAGTTTACAGTATAAGTAGAATCCAAAGCAATGCATAAAACCTGCTTATAGGTTTAAGATATTAACCAAGGGGTCATCTAATATATAGGTATAAGATAATAACCGAGGAAGAAAAAATGTTTCCTCCTAGGCATTTTTTTTTTAAAAACTAAAATATACTGTTTGCGCTTCTTTATTATCAAGCAGCAGTTAGTTCATGCAATTTCTTACGCGGTTTTCATCACAGGTCATCCGGAAACAGTCTCTCTCTGCTTTAGTACATGTATAAGGTTGCGTACATCTGACCCTCCCTTACCCCACCATTGGTGGGAGCCTTTGCGGCATTGGGGTAATGTTGTTGTTGTACAAAACTAAAATATACTCCCTTCGTCCCTTATAACTTTGCCAACTTTCCTTTTTTGATTGTCCCAAAAACTTTGTCACTTTCCCTTTTAGTCAATCAATTTGTGATTCCTATTATTTCTCTCCTCTTCACAAATCTCTACCACACAGTTTTTACTTTATTATTCTACGTGCCGGTCAAACTTGATAATACTTTTAGGGATGGAGGGAGTACTACGTAAATTGCTTGGACTGTATATTGCTGGTCTGGTCTAAATTGGTCGGGTTTGGTCTGGTTTCTTTATATTTTTATAACTATCCAAGTCTGGTCTGAACCGGTCTTGTCTAGGCATGGCAATGGGTCGGGGCGGGTACTTCAAGATCCAGACCCACCCCGTAACTTGACGGGGCGGGTCCGCCCCGCCCCGTGACCTGCACGGGTCCAAACTTGTTGACCCATGACCCGCGGCCCCCGCCGTAACCTAATTAGCTAGTATGTATTTTTATTTGTGAGAAGTTGTTACCAATTGAATCTACAAAAAGTTTATCTTTAACTAATTATTAAAAAATAATATATTAAATCAAATTCACGATACGCTAGAAATTTCAAAAGTTAAGGAAAAATCACTTAGACTTCAATAGTTAATCTATTTAATTATATTAATACTTGAATATATGTATTAAAATGCTATATATAAAGAAGACATTGATAATCCGTCGTTCATCTCAATCTTATATATATATGTGTGTGTGTATTGATATATTATAAGATCAAAGAATTTATGATTTATTGTATACACATATGTATGTTGAAGTATATATTTGTAGTATAATTTAAAAAAAAAGTATATATACTTATATATTGAGTGGGTCGAGGCAGGGCGGCACGGGTCAATACTAATACCCGGACCTGTCTCATTGTATAGGCGGGGCGCCCCAAATGTCTCGGGCCAGGGCGGGTCATTGCAGGCCGGGTTTTTTGACATCTCTAGTCTGGTCTGGGTGGAATTACTGTCCAAAGTAAAAATATCTCTAGTAGTATATTTTTACATAAATCTTAGCTCATTAATCTACAATAAGATATTATTAATTACATTTCTTCAAATACCCCCCCCCCCCCCCCCCCTCCGCTTTTCAAATTTGTAGCTCTCAAACAAGAGGAAGGAATCCCTTCCCATCTCCCTTTCTCTTTACTCCCCCTCAAAGCCTTCCTCTTACCTCACCTGCAAACTCCCAAACATACTCTAAAGGTTTTACGCAGACGTGGAACCAGAAAACATTATGAGGGATCCTCTAATATATAGGTATAATGTAATAACTGAAGAAGAAAAAGAAGCTTAAAACGTGCTAGGGAAATATTTTTTGTTTACCAAACATTCCAGCCCAGCTAGTTGTGAGGTTACCGTGTATAGTGGGAGATCTCGAGTTCGAAACTCGCTAGACACACAAGGGTTTGAAACTCAATGGAGTGAGTTTCAGTCCTGATTACTCCAGGCCTCCCGGCCCCCTTCCCCAGACCCCCTGGAGTAAAAAAAAAGTAGTATATTTTTAACATATATTAGTACATTGCTGTGTGCCGTCTTGTATGTCATTTTGTGTTGTTGGGTCGATTAAGTTGCAATGCATATGGGTAGATTTGAAACATAAGAACTTGAGTCCTACGAATATACTAAGTTGAACCTATAGTCTTTTATGATGTAGTGTGTCTAATATGGTATATTGTGTTTTGTTTTCCCCATGTGCAGGTACTTGCAGCAGAAGCAGGAGGATAAAGTCCAGTGATTTATGCTGCATCTCTTCTAATTTAGAATAGACCTCTTTATACTCATCAACTCTTGGCAGCTTCATCATTTGTGCATGCACCAAGAGTAACCATTTGTAGTGCATGAAAAGCTATGTGCACAAAAAATGTAAAAATGTAAAATGTTACCCTATCCTTACTCTCAGTATTCAGGGTTTAGTGTTTTACTAGAGGTAGGAGTGACGCAGTGTCTTAGTAATTTAGAATACTAGTTATCCAACTAGGCAACTATTGTAGTAGCAGAATTTTTATGATATATTAATGTTATTTTGCCCTATTGAATAAAAAATCTATCTAGTTTGTAAAATTAAAGTGATTTACATTTTTTAGTTTTTAATTATTCGTTTTAAGTTTACTTTTGTCAAATCCCTTCTCATTATTTAGGATATGTTTACTTCATTTCTTAGTAGCAGATATGTTTACTTTTGTCAAATCCCTTCTCATTATTTAGGATATGTTTACTTCGTTTTAAGACATATGCTTTCTTCTTCCATTTTTTCTCTCCAGATTGACCGATCAGGCATATTTTCTTCTTACTCCGCTGCATCTATCTTCTCCATTTCCAGTTTATATATATACTATATGCTATTACGTATATAATTTATAATTAGCAAGTGGTTATAGATAAGATTGAACAAGCTGGTTCTATAGATAATAATACTCCTTATAATACTCTGTAAAAAAATTCCGATATAACCAACAGCCCATACTCTTCTTTTTAAATCCAATAAACTGCTGCACACGTAAGCTATCTTAAATGGCAGCTTTGATATGTATGTGTGTGGCTCGTTGATTATTGGTAATTTTTAGTTAGAGTTAATTAAACCAGAACAACAAAATAATAATTTTCAAGATTCATTTATGTATAGCATACTATTGATTAGTATCAAATATTAGTAATAAATTGTAACCACATGTAATATTGCTCTATGTATTAGAATGGAAGGAACTCAGGGAAGTGGAACATCACAACCTGATTCTGTAATGTGGCGTAATGCATCCAATCCAAAGCATATCTTAAAGAGGAAGTCACAAAATTGGTGGTTCAATGCTCAATCATGTCTTATGAATACCATATTTTGGATGTTTGTTGTATTATTCACAAGGCGTAAGCGAACACAAAGTATTCGTTACATAATAGACAATCATTCTAAGAGGCAGGGGTATTTTCAAAGATTAGTACATGGACCCGAAGCAAATTGCATTTCGCAATTGCGAATGAGTCGTGCTGCATTTTTCAAATTGTGTGATATGTTGGTTGTAAGGGGTGGGTTGAGACCCACGAGACATATGATAGTAGAAGAACAAGTAGCTATTTCCCTACTTGTATTATCGCATCATCACAAAAATAGAACATTAATTACTGAATTTCAAAGATCGGGGAGAACGATAAGTAGATGCTTTGCTAGTGTATTACATGCTATACTACAACTTCATCTTGTTTTGTATGCTAAGCCTCAACCAATTACAATGGAATGCAATGATGACCGATGGAGTATATTTCAGGTTCTTATCTTAGTTATTATATTGAATTTATAATATGTAACTAGTCATTGATATATGGTTTTAATACTTACCACTATAATGTTACAGAATTGTGTGGGTGCACTAGATGGCACTTATATTGATGTGCATGTATCACCAAGTGATCATAATCGTTTTCGTTCTCGAAAAGGAATGATTGCTACAAATGTACTTGGTGTGTGCAATCCACAAATGCAATTCATCTATGTGTTTCCTGGGTGGGAGGGATCAGCCGCAGATGGTAGAGTTTTGCGAGATGCCCTCACAAGAAGGTTTCGAGTTCCACAAGGTATAATTGTATGTATATTATAATATATAATACAGTAAACATTCATACTTTTTTAAAATAATGTAAAAAACCAAGAAATTGGGGCCAAATGCCCCCTGGAGAGAAGGAAAACTGAATTGTGAGGATCATAAACATTAATAATGTAAAAAAAAAGAAATTGGGGCCAAATGTAGTGCTGATTATTAATAAAAAGTACTAACATAAATGTATTAAATTTATCTTCATTGTTATACAGGATGTTACTACTTGGTTGATGGGGGATATGCTAACTGTGAAGGGTTTCTTGCGCCATATAGAGGACAAAGGTATCATTTGTCTGAATGACAAAACAATTGTCAACCGCATAACGCGCATGAGTATTTTAATATGAAGCATTCACAAGCTAGGAATGTGATCGAACGTGGATTTGGATTACTTAAAAATCGATGGGCCATTTTACGGAGTGGCTCGTGGTATTCTATATGTGTGACATGTAAGATAATAGTGGCATGTGCCCTATTACATAACTTCATTCGACGTGAACATGATATTGATCCAATGGAGGACGATGATATAGAAGAACAGGAAGGTGTTGATGAAGAAGAAGATGCAGAAGTCCACTGGGGAGGAGTTGATTTACGCCCTACTGAAGCATGGACTGCATTTCGAGAAGATTTAGCAACAGAAATGTACACCGCTTGGCAATCATAAATATAATTTCGTCTCTCTGTTTGTTTTCATAAAATGTAATGTGACTGGAACTTACTATGAATGCTTGCTTTTCATTGTAATTCAAAAGTATTTTTAATATTTTTGGTTGTAAAATGTTCTAAATTATTGCTATAATAGAACAATGATGTTTGCAATTTAATATCAACATCCCTTCTGTTTCCTTTTCCGTTAGTGTGGATCATTGTTTTGTGAAATCATGTTTGTATTTCAAGAGCTGCTTGGATAATATGGAATTTAGTCTTACACCAAGAGCACAAATTATCTTCTTGGAAATCAAATAAAGCTATACCAAACTGGCTGATTTTGTTCCTGGATATTATTAGACCATTTGCAACAATTTAGAATGGCAGCTTAATGGGTTCTGGTTGTGCTTATATAAGAGCACAAAACTTTGATCACTTGTTTTGTTAGATAATTTTATTTTGTGACTGAAAGCTTCTCACATGTGGTGATTAACCATACAGTATTATTCACAAAACACACAGCAAAAATGTGGTGATTATTCAACTGTCATCATACACACAGTTGGCCTCCAAACAGATTCTGTCTTGTATAAAGCTAAGTCCTTGATGGGAAAATTACATACATCTAGTGCTTGCATAACAATATTGTCAAACTCAAAAAACAATACCCTTGTTCGAAATCATAACAAAATAATAAAGTGACAATAAACACGCTCAAATGGTAACAGGCGTAATGAACTGCTACTATGGTTCAAATGCAAAATAGAAATTGATAACAGTGTATCATAAGGATAGTCACTCTAAGAACATAAATATAAAAAACGCCATGTTTCATCCATCGATGCAATAAATCATGATTCATCTTCTAAATACCACTTGCACCAATCCATCTTTTCCTCATCTGGCAAACCATAGAAGTACAACAACTCACTTTGGTTTTTTCCCATTTTCTTCATGATCTTAAATTTCATAGGTAAAGTCATGCCTTTGAGAGCGCCTAAAGCAATTGGGAGACGTGATGTCTTATCTGCTATATCTGTATCCACCCTTGACATTTCCAATCCCGCCTTTTCAAGTCGAATAGAAGCCGCCTCTACATAAGTTGAGAAACTGTCAATGCTTGAACTACTCTTACCCTTCTTCTTGCCACGACTATTGGAGGTAGAAGAGTTAAGACTACTCTGTGGAGTGTCATTGTCACTTGTTGCAGGTCTCTTTGATGTTTTTTTTATTTGCAACACCAGAAACGGAGGAATCATTTACGTCTTGCATGTGTTGTGATTCAAAAGCTGGATCAAATTCACTTTCTTGAACCATGTCTTCACATTCCATCCCAGTTGCTCCAGTAGCGCGGTCCACAGACTTTTTCGTCTTAAAGCTCCAACTTTAGATTTACTCTGAAAGTATAAAATCACATTAATAAAAATATACCAACGCAGATATATATATATATATATATATATATATATATATATATATATATATATATATATATATATATATATATATCTAGGAAAACTACGCTATACAAAGTACAAACCACATTCCCAAAACTTCAGAAATATCTACTTCGAAGACACAAGAAATTACTTATCACAATGCCAATAAGGTTACTATTTCACGCATCATTTTCTCCCCATCTAAACACCACCCATTTTACTTTATCCTTGCTTCAATTCCACCTAAAACATAACAAACATTGAACTTCAAAGCACAGGAAATTGCAGAAATAATAAATTCATCTCTTTGTGATATTGTTCTGACAAACTAAAAAGAGACTTGTTTTAAGACATAAAAGGTCATTTTAAGTCAGCATCAGTATAATATTGTAACAACCAGACCTAAAATATATCTATATCTATATATATAATTACCTCAGCAATAGCTTCCCACACTTCATTAGAGGCAGTGATCATTTTGGATATAGGATCCCATCCAAATCCACTTAGTGAGGCAGTGCGGCCATTTAACAAGTCATAATACTCTTGCCAAACTTGTTTCAATGTTCTTATACGAGATTCAATGTGTGGTTTAGCTTCCAAGTGAGAATGAGGCAACTTCTGTGACATCATTTTTGCTAGCTCACTTAATAACCTGCTTCAAAGCCTCCTTTTTTTCCATTATGTGTGCCATGGGTATGCAATTCGACCATACAATTAACAAGAGTTTGATCTTCTTGGGCAGTCCATTTCCTTCTTGTGCCTTTTGCAACATGTGCCATCTATCAAAAACAAACACAAGAAACAAAATATAAACCAAGAAAGATATCATCTAAAACTTTGAAACTTACACAGATTGTAAATACTATTCACAGAAGCATTTTTTATGGAATAAAAGGACTAAAGTTGGTTTGTTAATTTGCACTTACACTTTAACAAGCATGTTATTGGATTTTTATTACTTGTAAATAGAATTCATTCTCAGATGATTAATTTATTTTTGGATCAGTGTTCTAGCTTGTATAAATAGGTAATCAAAAAAATTCTAAACTTCATTTGTCTAAATAAGGGTTACTGCTAAACAAAACAAAAAACATACTAATATACTCAAATTATTTAACTAATAGCACATGTATAAATAAGGTATACTGTAACGAATTAGTGAATAATTAGAATGCAACAGTGGTAACATAAGTTCTACTTCAATAAATTTGTTAATTATATAACTAATTAACATGGCAGGTGAGAAGGGAATTGCGTTTAACTAAACTCCACTTTACTAGCCTCCATGAAAAATATCAAACACCTTGAAGGCATGTTTCAGTTTAGCTATACAGTTCAGAAAACAATCATACTAGATATCCATTTCCGAAATTGCAGGCATACAACATTTCAGTTTCTAGCTATGTGACCCAAGCGATGGTTTGGACTGGGATTTGTCAAAAACACGTACTGAAATATAGCTTGATGAGAGGATTTTCAGTGGTGAGAATCCCAAAACAAAAGAGTTCAAAATTAATATTAAGAAATCTTTGTCGTTTATATCGACCAGTAAATAGTTTCAACATAGCAAGTTAGGTTTGGTTAGATATTTGTCTAACAAATTTTGAAAGTCTAACCTACAAAATCTGCATAAATTAATGTGCGATATACCTGAGTTGATTGTTGCGACATAATATACTGTTCGAGCTTCACAGGTATTGAAGAATTGAGGGTTTCGAAGTGAGAACGATTGAGAGACTTCAGAGATGTGTTTGTTTTTTCGAAGAGGAGGTCTGGGGAGAGTGAAATGTGTCGTAGGAATGGGAAATGATGGGAGGGGTTAGGGAAGGACACAATTGTAAATAAAAATGTCAGAAGCAATAAAATAAGGGCACACGGGTCATTATTGAAATGCTTAACTCGTCGGCTATATAATACATGGGGGGAGCGATCGGTTATTAAGCACCGCTTAAGAGGCGTTGCTGCTTATTAAGCATACTTTTAAGCATCCGAAATTGTTTACTTCAGCCTTCTTAATAAGCTAACGGTCTTCTTAACAACAAAGTAAACATATCCTTAGACTTTAAGTTCAAGCGTGTTCCCTCAAAGATGGTTTTTAGTACGTTGTTAACTTTGTGTGAGTTAAAATGTAATTGGGTATGTCATTGGATCTGCTAAAATGCGAAATAGAAAGGAAATTAGTGTGGCAAATCAATTTTGTGCGCTATCTGAAGGTGTTTTATCATTGTTCATTAGTTCAAAGAAGAAATACATTAGTTTGAATGGGAGTATGGGCCATTTGAAGTGGTTAGGGTTGGTTTGGGGGTGAGGGGGAGGGGTGGGGGTTAACTAGGAAAAGCCAAAAAAAAAAATACCCGAGGCCCGGCCCGGACCTGGGGATTACCCGGGCCGGTTCCGGGCCTCCCATACCTTGAACCGAGGCCCGGCTGGTTCAAGGCCCGAACCGGGCCCGGCCCGAACCGAGTCCATCCTTAACCCCACCCGGCCACCTCAGACCCCTTTCAACTTTCCCCTTTTTTCAGCTTGTGTCTTCTACTTCTATTGCATTATCTTCTTCTACACTTCTCCATTTGAAGATCTTTGTACAAGCAGGTAATTGAAATCATTTTCAATATAGATATATTATATATACTCCATCCGTTCTGAAATAATTGTTCTGCTTTCCTTTTCGGTCCGTTCCGAAATAATTGTTTCATTTCCTTATTTGGTAAACAAATCTATACAAAATAGTGTCAAACAGTGCAAAACAGTGCCAACCAGTGTCGCTACAGTGCCAAACAGTGTCGCTACAGTGCCAAACAGTGTCGCTACAGTGCCAAACAGTGTCGCTACAGTGTGAAGTCACATTTGTTTTCTTAATCTGTGTGAAGGTCAAAACAGGACGATTATTTCGGGACGGAGGGAGTAATATATTCACTTTGTACATAATCGTTTGCATGTTATTTGACTACGTCTCTTGTGATTAAAGTTCATCTAATTCATCCATTTACAAGTGATTAAGGGTTAAGATCGATTCTCACTTTTTATGGGAATACTACTTTTTACTTGAACTCACCCCTATATATATATATATATATATATATATATATATATATATATATATATATATATATATATATATATATATATATACACACACACACACACACACACACACACACACACACACAAAGTGAGGGTTCAAATACAAAGTGAGAATTAATCTCGTGCGTTCATTTTGAGATCTAATGGCTCAAAATGTGCCAAAAGTGAACTAAATTTGATCAAAAACGTGGTGGCAATTTCGTAATTAAAACGAAGTTTTTTCCATCGCGAAAAAATGCAACAGAAACACGCAAAAGTGCAACGCGGTGAAGAAAAAGTGCAATTGTTTGCACTTTGCACGGGAGAACCTCTTTTTATTTTATCTCTTCCCTATATATATATATATATATATATATATATATATATATATATATATATATATATATATATATATATATATATATATATATATATAGGGTAAGGATCAAATGAGAATACAATCTTAGGAGAGAAATGAGAAATGATTCTGGAGCGTTGGATTTGAGCATTGTGCATCATAAAAAACAGAAACGTGCATATAAAAAATTGGAAAATGTGCATTTCGTCTGTGCAAAATTTTAAACGTAAATGTGCACATTAGAATTTTGCATTACTTTAACTATAAATGTGCAGTTTTGTGAAGGATAAAATGCATCGTTTTGGAGTGTTCTCATTTCTCACGTTAAGGAGTCTTCTCACCGGAACCGCACCCTATATATAGGGGAGGGTTCAAATACGAAGAGGTCTTCCCATGCAAAGTGAGAATTAATCTTTTGCGTTCATTTTGAGATCTAATGGCTCAAAATGAGCCAAAAGTGAATTAAATTTGATAAAAAATGCGGTGGCAATTTCGTAATTAAAACGAAGTTTTTTGCCATCGCGAAAAAGTGCAACAGAAACACGCAAAAGTGCAACGCGGTGAAGAAAAAGTGCAAGTGTTCGCACTTTGCACGGGAAAACCTCTTTTTATTTGATCTCTTCCCTATATATATAGAGGTTTTGGTTCAAATAAGAACATGATCTTAGGAGAGAAATGAGAACGAATCTGGACCGTTAGATTTGCTTTAAGTGAAATTCAATGTGTATTAGATGAAACTGTAATGTACATTAAGTGAAATTGAAATGTGCAACACAAAGCGTATGATACAATGTCATTAAGTGAAGCTGAATTGTGCACTAGGTGAAATTTAAATGTGCACTAGGTGAAACTGAAATGTGCAGAACAAAAGGTACGATGTGATGTTATTTTTGTACATTTTATTCCGCACATTTCAGTTTCACCTAATGCACAATTGAGTTTAAATTTTTATTCTGCACATTTCAGTATCATGTAATACACATTTCAGTTTCATCAAATGCACATTTCCGTTCCACATAATACAATCCAACGGTCCAGATTCGTTCTTATTTCTCTCCTGGGAGTTCGTTCTTACTACCTCCGTTCTTAAATAAATGCAACACTTTGACTTTTACACTATTCACATGTTCCTCTTTGACTACGTTCTATTTATTAATGTAATAATATTATTTTATGAAAAAAATATTGTTAAACTTGTCTCATTGTAAATTTTCATAATCTATTTTTTTAAATTTTTTTACTAATACAAAACCATTTATATTAATGGTCAAAGTTGTGTCTCGGCAAGTGTGAAATGTTGACCATTGCATTTATTTAAGAACGGAGGAAGTATATATATATATATATATATATATATATATATATATATATATATATATATATATATATATATATATATATATATATATATATATATATATATATATATATATATATATGGGGGTGAGTTCTAATACAAAGAGATCTTCCCATGAAAAGTGAGAAGTCATCTAAGCCCTTGATTTCTTGAAAATGGATGGAATAGATCAAAACTAACAGTAAATTTAAATGTGTAATACATAATAGTAAAAGTGCATATGTCATATGTAAGAGTGCATATTCACCTCCTAAAAAATAGCACAAACGATTTCTATACTTGTTATTTTTTTTCCTGACAAGTGATGCACTTTTGTGTTACTGCAATGCACTTTTTCTCCATAGTCATGCACTTTATCATTTACACTTTCATACCAAATTTTCTAATATTTACACTATTCGCACCAAATTTCCCACTTTAAAATTGATCTGATCCATTCATTTTCTCATTTTAACGACTAAGATTACTTCTCACTTTTCATATAAGGCGTACTTTGTATTTGAACCTCCCTATATATATATATATATATATATATATATATATATATATATAGATTGATTCAAGTAAGAACACTTGTTTAGGAGAGAAATAAGAACGCTTTAGACTCGTTGATTTGTGTATTTGAACGGTTGGATGGTGTGCAAAATTACCTCAGCCGAAAATGTTGTAGAAGGAAAGTTATTAATGAGAGGTTGTGGGCAATTAAAAGAGAGGCACATGAGGGTTAAAATAGACCTTTCAATTGGAGAAAAATTCAGGCCTCGTGCAGAAAAAGGCGGCAGACGTGGGAGAATCCCAGAACAAACGGCCTTACCAAAGATAGGCGATTGAAATTTGGTAGGTTCCATTCTGTAAATTTCCGATTCAGAATATTGAAATGGAAAGAAGACATACAAGGTCTTGTGCAAAAAAAGCAGAGGGTACCACAGAGAGGATGAACTGTGAAGTGATGAACATCCCTGGTGCTGGCGCCGGAAGTGGTAAGTGCATTGTTTGGTACTTAATTGTTTAATTTCGAGTACGAACAGAGCATTGGACGAAGGAGTTTGAAGTGAAGAAATGTTGAAGTATAATAAAAGATTTCATGAATTTTCGTGTGTTACAGGAGGAGGAGATGTTGATTTTGGGACATGCACGGACGAAGGTATTGGAGTTCAGAACTTGGTGCCGGAAGGGACTGAAGAACACGTATGTGCATCGAAAGTGGAATGTAAGTGCATGTCATTGTACTTTAAGTTTTGAGTGGTGAATTTGAGCGTACTTGAATGTGCATTTGTGTAAGGGCATTTGTGTTAGAATGCATAGTGATGAAATTCGCAATTCTAGTTTTGTGGTAAGCTGTGTAAAATACGTATTCTTCAAACATATGTGTGCATACCAGTAAATGTTAGTGTGCAAAGAAAGTAATAATAGACCACTAAAAACTTAATAATTTATGAACTTACAAAAAGAGTAATGTAAATGTAATCTTGTAAGAGGCCTGAATAAAGACCAGTAAATTTATGACTATTGTCAAACAATCTTCACAGATTAGACACAAAATAAAGACAAAATACTAAAAGTGCAGATTTGAGACTAATAGTATGCAATTATAGTGCCTATGTTAGTCTAGTGATAAATGAAGTGTAATTGCAGATTAAAATGAAAATGTAAGGTGGATTAACTGATTTGCTATTATAGGCATTATAATAGTGCAATATGTTGGTGTGTTTTGATATTGTAGTGTGTGTGTGAAAAGGTGCAAAGCTCAGTAAGAGAAAGAGAACTAAAAAAGAATTTGAATGATGCATAGTAAGTGGGTTTTTCTTGTTTGTCTTGATAATGCAGTGTTAGTTCAGAAAGTTGCAAATTTGAATAAAAGAAAAAGAATTGGAAAAGAAAAAGACTATGAAAAGGATATGGATTGTGGCACAGACAGTGATGATGATTTTGTATCCACAAAAGAGGATATGAAAGTGCTAAGAAGATGTGATGCTAGTAACATTGATGTGAGCAGAAAAAGAGTGATGGAGACAAAGCTGAATGTCCTTCAAACAAGATCTTCTCCACGTCTACTTGTGAGAGCAATAAAAGCAATGAACAATGCTCAAAAGAAAGCAGTCCAAGAAATTGGATTTGGTGGTTTGCTCAATCTGGAGATTTCACAGTTGCCTTCCAAAATGGCGTTCTGGGTTGTGGAGAATTTCAACCCAAGAAACTGCACTCTAAGGCTACAAGAGGGACACATCGTGCATATTTCAGATGAAGATGTGGCACATGTATTCGGTTTACCAATGGGAGCAACGCAGATTGTGCCACAAGCAAACCACGAACCATGCAACATTCTGAAGGAGTGGAGGGTGATGTTTAAGAAAGGTGGGAGGAAAATTACACCGGCTGATATAAGTGATGCCATGCTTTTGTGTGAGGAAGGTGATATATGGTTTGTGAGGCATTTTGTGGTGTTGGTTGTGACTGTAATTTTTGACAGTGGTGCGAATGGATATGCACACCCGTTGATAATGAACAACCTGAAAGATGAGAGCAAGATAAAGGGACTAAATTGGTGACGTTACGTAATATCATGCCTGATAGAGAATAAATTGAGTTGGGAGAAGAACAAGAAAACAGCATTCAACAGTCCTTTGCTATTTCTAATGGTATTGTTTAATGTATTGAACATATTTAATTCGTTAAACTGTTTTAAAACAACTAACACAAACTTTACCTTACATGTAGATGATGTATGTTGATAGAGTCGTGCTCTATCAAAGAACTATTGAAAGAAAGCTACCTGTTATCATCGGATGGAATGCACACATGTTGAGAGAAAGAGAAAATGCTGAGATCGAAGCTGGTGGTTTTGGGTCAAGGTATGTAGATGATCCATTGCAGCTGATTGGGAGTGATAACATTGATGCAGATTCAGGGATCGGTGATGATGAACCTAAGTTCAGATTTGCTTGTTGAATTATTTATTTGTATGAGTGTTTATATCATTGTTATATATGTGTGTAGGTGTATGTGCGGATGTTTGCAGAAAAAACAAGATGTATAGCTGAGCTTGTGAATGACATAATAACAATTGCCAATGAAGATCCAGCTTGCATAATGGAGAAGGAGAGTATGAATAAACTCCAGGAGGCAGGAGAAAAACTGATTGCTTTTGTCAAAAAAAAGGATACAACACAACAAGAAATGGAGAATGATGCAATCAGTGAAGAGCATGGTGGAAATGGTGTAGAGATTGATGATGATGTGTTCTGGAGTCACCCAACCACTCTTGCCATACTAGAAAAGGCTGAGAAAAATGGGGTGAAGGTAGGAATTGTTGGAAAAATGTGTTAAAATTGCATTAAATGGTCATTTTGGGGCAATTATTTGAGTGGGGTCCACTTCCGATTTGGGCCGGGTCAATGTGGTTTCGGATTGTCCTTGTTAAGGGCTACAATTCGATATATGGTACACTCAAAACGGATAACGGGTGAATGAGAAATTGATTCTCAAAGTTCACTCGTTGAAATGGAAAAACTGGGAAAATGATGAGTTTCTAGTGTGTTTTATCCCACACCGAAAAACCCAAGGGATTTTCACCCCCTTATAAAGGGAAGCCTCTTCTAAGGAGTTAAGATTCCTAAGGGTAAAGGCTCTCTCTTACGCGCAGGGGGGGGGGGTGCCGATCAAATCCCGAAACGGAGAAGAAAAACTGCGACTCGTGTGCGCGGGCGACCTGCGGACACGAATGTCGTCCGAAACAGAGACGCTCGAGGTCTTCTGGTCCGTTACAACAATTAATGCCCAACGTTCTTCTCTTTTAATGTTGCGTTAAATGGACGATTCAATGCCCAACGGACTGGTCATTGATGTCCAACGTTCAGGTCCATTAACACCCCATTTAACACACAACAAATCCTCCTATAAATAGCTGGCAGGTGCTTTGCAACAAACACACGGTTTGACAACGCACAATACATTCCTCACGTATTCTTGATCTAAAAACTCTTCCAGCTACTCCCAAATTTCCTAGTACCGTGGGAGGCGATGAATACGTTTTAAGGACATCGTGCGTAGCACGAGCTCTGGCTAAAATATGCTCCATCTTATTTTCTGTTTTCTTTTAGCTATTTTGTTTATTAATTAATTTTATTTAATTAATATTTCTTCGTTTGGAAACGGTCGTTGCAACGCTCCTAGTACCGTGGGAGGGGACGAATACGTTTTAAGGACATCGTGCGTAGCACGAGCTCTGGCTAAAATATGCTCCATCTTATTTTCTGTTTTCTTTTAGCTATTTTGTTTATTAATTAATTTTATTTAATTAATATTTCTTCGTTTTTTCCGAAACACACCCAACAGGAATGACCAATAAGAATACATCACCATTGCCATCATTCTCTATTGGACTGACACAGCAAGAGAGGGATGCGGATTTGGAAAGACAATGCCCAAAAGAGATGGGAGGACCATTAAATACAAATAAAGAAGGCATTGAAGATAGAGTGTGCATTGAAGAGGTAAGCTTTGTTAGAAAATTCAAATTTTTTTCGGACATTGTTGGAGAAATGTAATAGTGTATATGATGTTTAATGTGGAGTTTCGTTTGTATTTGGGTAGGATGAAACTGAGGAAGTGCATATTGGTAAAGAGGAGGGTGCAGATAGATTAGCTCTGGTGGTGAGAGGAAATGTATGCAAAATAACTTAGTTATGTGTGCATTGGCGTATATGTTAAACGGCTTAGTATTATATATTGAAAACTGTGCAAAACATGTAATGTACAAGTGCAGAATAATGTAGAGATTACAGCTACAAGGGAAAAGCGACAACAAAAGATGGTTGTGGTGTTAAAGTCACCATACTTGTTAAGAGCAATAGATCATATTCAAATGTGCACATCAATGGAGAAAAGCGTAATGGCATGGTTGTTGAACAGTGAGCAGCGTGGAAGGTGAATTGAAATTATTGATATTGAGAACAACCATTGAGAACATAATGTGCAGATATAATAAATATATTGTGTGTTTGTAGGGAGCAAATACTTTTTAAATATGAAGAATTTGAGGTTACAATGAAAGAGATGTGGTCGTTGCGTGAAAACCAACATATAAGCGCATATGTTTTGGATGCGTGGTCCACGATGCTTAATGCTAGGGAATGTTTGAGGAGCAGTGATTCACCGTGCCGAATATTTGCAAGAACTATTGATTGCGTATGTGATAGTGTAAACCAAAATTTGAACTAGTAATTTGAAGTGTGCTTTAAGTGTATGTTTCATGTGCAGGTGCATAGCTTTGTGGGTGAACCAACACCTAAGAAAGATAGACCTCATATATTCAATGGAGTTGTGGAGGTTGGTTTGGCAGCATTGTCGGCAGAAATAACCATAGACCATGTCGAGTTGGTAAGTGTGTATGATAATATGTGTTCATGCATGCATGTCATAGAAAATTATTTTTTTTTCTAAATTTGGATGCAGTTTTTCCCGATTATGAAACCACGGCATTGCTATGTTATATGTTTCAACCTGATGACTTAGCAGTGGGAAATTCTTGATGCATCAACGTCTACACTGAAGGTTGCTGATAAGTACGGTCAAATGTCTGACATTGTGGTAAGAGCAATTGATTTATATATGTAAATAATATAAAAAGTGTGGGGTGCCTTAATAGATACTAAAAATAATGATTTCTATTTTTGAATTAAACAGATAGACATGTTTGTGCACTACATGACTGTCAACGGATTGGGTAAGAAGGTGAAGGGGCTGAAAAAAGCAAAAGTGAACAAAGTTTTGATCAATTGGTGTCATGAAAACAATGAGTTCGAATACGGTGTGCTCACAATGAGGCTAATGGAGACATATATGGGCCAAGGCACTAAAGGTTGGGACATGGGAATGAAAAAGGGAGACAAGAAGATTATTGATGTATTAAGGGTTAAATATTGTGCCGCGATTCTTTCAGCGGAGTGCAATGAGATGAAGAAAAAGAATGAGGAAGAGGTTAAGGAGTATGCAAAAGTGAAGAAGCTCAACAAAGGGAAAACAAAGAAGTGAAGTGAGGTGTTTGAAAAACATTACTACATTTGATTGTGGAATTTCTTAATTCCAAGATTCGGGTTTTGTTTGTCATGTTTTATTTGAAGGTTAAAACGTTGTTATTTTGCATGGGTTTAATGACTTTGTTATTTTATTGAAATTACTAGGTGTTTTTGCATGGGTTTAATATCTTTGTTATTTTATTGAAATTATTAATGTTTGATAAATGGTGTGTTGATGGTGTGAGGTTCAAACTGAAATGAAAAGCATGATACACTCTAATCTTAGTGAATAATAGAGTGTGCAATATTTAACACGTGTAGTCCTTCCTACATGTTACCCAAAAGTGTGCATTGTTGAACATTTAAATGTGCCAAAAAATGTAGAAATTTTTACAGTCAGTGTGATACCGTATTGAACATCAAAGTGTGCAAAATACAACAGTTTCATTGTGCAATAAATGTTTTTAAGATGTGAAAAAGAAAATCTACCAACGTAATAACAAACAATGTAAGATTTTGAGTGGCTGTTGCACGTAATTGTACATTAGTGTGCAAAATATTACATGATTTGGTTATGAATTGGGAAAAAAACTGTGATGACGAATGACGATGCATTCACTATATTTGTGCATTTATCAACATTAATATGTGCACAACCCATGTAGATATTGTATGCCTATTTAATTAAGTGTGGATCATGAAAGTTAGTCAATTTTGAAGTGTGCCAAAAATTACCATATCATTGTACTGAGAATGATAAATATGTGAGCAAAAACATGGTTGATTAAAAATGAATCAACTAGCACTAATAAAAATGAAGTGTAATGGTGATGTTAAAGATTTTTCCATAAAATGTGCATAAAACTAGTAAAAATATAATGACTACAAAAAAACGTAGTCTAGACGTAAAGGCTAACAATAACAAAAATTACTAAAAAAAGGCAACAAAACACATCAAAGTAGAAGCGTGAAGTTTTACAAATAAATAATAAAGAAAAATAATTAACTAAAACATTTCAAGCAGATTTATTCATGGGGCAGTTGCGGCTATCATGGTGACACATCCCGTTACAAGTTCTACACAACCTTAACTTCTTCTTTGATTGTATTGCCACTCCTTTACCACCTTTTAATCGCTTCCCACAACCCTTGTTCCTAGCTTGTTGCGGCGGAAGTACCGTGACCTCTGAGGGAGCTGCTGAACCACAAAATTGTTGAATCACAGAAGTCTTCCTGGTTACGTGTGCACTTTCATTCTCTGATGAGAGCAGAATACTCTTCTGCTCCTTAATTAGTTGTGCAAACTGTTCAAACAAAACCGGCTTATCCTCGATAAGAGCAATACAACAATGAATGTCAGATCATAATCGATTTACATGTAACTTTCTCTCCTCATTGGTCACGCATTGGTTAAATACGCTATTGCCAATATCGAACATGGGTTTAATGATACTGTTTTTACACCAACGACTAAGAACAAATTCAGCAGGAATGGTGTGCAACTTGAGGTCTTTAAAAATAACAAACATGTGTCTACAAACCAACCCAACTAGATCAAAGTCTTTGTAACTGCATGTTGTAGTAGTTGCGGTTAAAGAATGAACAACATTGAAAATCATACCGCACTCATCATTAATAGCATATTCACGCACACCATTGACTTCTTGGACGCTTAAAACCGAAAATGAGAAACATGCTGAGCATATCTCCTTCTGAATTTCATAGAAAATTGAGACGGTGTATACAGATGATGCATGCTTTTCAATAGGTAGCGGTGTACTGTGGACAGGTGTGCAAGACTCAAAAACATGGTTCAATTTGGAATTCTTGTGTCGTTGAGCATCTATTGCACTTTCAAACTGCATGAAAAACTCAATAAGGCTAAATTTGGGGTTAGTAAACTCACCAAAAAAATTATTTTCACTTTCAGATCGCGATGTGGTCCTAAGTAAACCGGCCATGAATAAATCCCTAAAAAACCCGGGATCCAATAACGTCGAATGGAAAACATGTGAGATAACCATGTGTGGCTCACTAAATCATATTCCATAATGACTTGCATCCACTCCTTTTCAAAATCTTCGGGTGAAAGATAGTTACTCCAAACTACAGAATTTAGTTTGGACAAAAATTCTTCATTACTGCTAAGAGTAGGACCAACCTTCTCAGTCAGTTTAGACAATATGTGCCACATGCAGTAACGGTGACGAGAATTGGGAAAAACCTTTTCAATTGCAATCTTCGTAGACGGGTCTTGATCAGTAACGATACACTCAGGTGCGTGTCCCATTGCATTTAGAAAACAACGGAACAACCAAACATATGATTCAACGTCTTCTTTAAATAGAAGACCGGCACCAAATGTGACACATTTTTTGTGATTGTCGACACCGGTGAAAGGTGCAAAAACCATATTGTATCTGCAAAGAAAACTGCGTTAAGCTGATGTGCGTAGCTAGAATTTATTAAAGTAAGTGTGCATAGAAGCAGAAATCGGTGTGCATAACATATTAAACGGATGAATAACATATTTTTGAAAATAAACGCCAATTAAAGAAGTAAATTAGTTGTGCACAAAATAGTGCTTACGAGTGCAGGCAGTTTGATGGATAGTCTACCCGGGGGTATATATCCGAAGGGTTATTACGGGGAATAACTTAGAGAGAAGTCAGAGCAAGTAAGTAAATGTAGAGAAAGAGTGTATTCAGTATGAATGCCGTTTTCAGCGTGGTTACAAATGAGGAAATGGGGTGCTATTTATAGTAGCAATAAATGCCGGGCAGGGACACGTGTCAAGCGCTTATTGGCCGAGGGGTCACCTCAACTGGTTGGCGCTGGCAGCCGCATGTGGCCGCATTTAATGCGGCTGTTGGATGGGACGTCTGTGCGGGGTACGGTGATCTGTACGCATGTGAGGCGGATATCTTGTCGAGTGAGATGCCTTCGGCTATAGAGCAGTAGCCGAGGGCTCTTCCACCCGATGATACCCTGGTGCCGAGGGCTCACAGTGCCGAGGGCTACTGTTTTCGCCGTTTTTTCCCAGTTTCTTAATTTGCTTGAGAAATCCGTTCTGTGAGAATTTGGAGCCTTCGGCCAGGGGGCCGAAGGCACCCCTGGCACGTAGTGCGGACTGCTTGGTACTCTGGGCGCTGTGGTTTGGGCCTGTTGGGCCTTTTGGGCCTTTTGGGCCTTCGCTGGAGTAGTAGGAGTCTGTGGGCCGGGGGTTCCCGGGCCATATACTCCATCAGGAGTCCCTCACTCCTTTTGCCGAAAGGTACTTGAGGGAAAAGGAGTAATTTGTGCTTGCCCCTTGATGTTGTCCCGTCGTGATCTCTGAATTTGGTGAGGAGTTGTTGCTTTTATGTCCCTGCCGAAGGCAGTCCCTCAGTTACCCACATGTCGGGACTTGAGGGTTTGCTCTGTTGTTTGTTAGAATTTCTACATCTTTTGTAATTTAATGATTTTCCCGAGGGGGTCCTCCAGTCCCCCACTCCTTGAGGCACTTGTAAAGTGGTGAAAAGGAGTAGAGTAGTTGCGTTGCTGTTGTGGGCCGAAGGCTGACGCTTTTCGTTTCATTTTGGGGGGATGCCTCGTTAAAAACCTCATTAGGAAAAACCCTGGGGGAAAAAATCCTAATGAGGGAAAAAGAGTGCACCGAATTCCCCCAATGATGAATCGAAAATGTCAAACCTTGGTCAAAAATGGAGAATACGGTAATCCCGAAGGCTCTTCTTTTCCTGAGGGCTCATGTATTGATCAGCCGAAGGCTTGCTGTTGATATCCTGGGGGTGCCGAAGGGGAGCCCCTCAATCCGGGGATCGAGGGCCTGCTGGATGAGGGCAGTAATTTAACTGTCGCCGGGGGGTCCACTGTTTGTTGATTAGTTGGTGATGAAGATACCCGAGGGCTCCCATTACCTGTGTGCCACGGGTTATCCGTCAATTAGGTAACTCCCCGGGGGCTACCCGGTTTTGCAGCGCTGAGGGGGAATCCCCGAGGGGTGCCCTGATATGAAGCCCTGGGTTTCTGAGGGAGTGATCCCGAAGGCGTCTGTCATGTGCTGTGTGGGGCATAACCCGGGGGCACTTCTGAGTGAGTGTACCCGGAGGCTGTCCTTGATGAAGTGGAGTGAAGTAGAAAACCCGGGGGCTTCCAGAATATAGCCGTTGGAAATATAGCCGTTGGAATATGTAACGACAGGCTATAGTCGTTGGGGGGGGGGGGGTGGCACACGTGGCGTGTGATGGCTGGCTGTTCGCGGGCGGCGTCACCGGTTGGGTGAAACGACGGTGTGTAATGATGGCGGTCCGTCCGGAGGCCCGGTTTCCGGGCCCAAGCCCGGATTCCAGCGCCTATAAATACCCCAAGGCCAGAGCCATTCCCGCTGTGCGAACTCAGTTGTCTTAGCGAAGCTCTGCCAAAAAATCTAGTGAGAGAAACTTCAGCCTTCGGTCAAAACTCTGCTTTCAAGGTCAGTGCCCTTCTCCTCTCTCAAAGTTTTTAGTAAGTTCCGCCCCCTGGCCTTAGATTAGGTTTAGAATCCTGTAGAGATCCTTCGAAGTCTTAGGCGCATTCGTGATAAAAAATGTCGTCCGAGAGCGATTCCCAGGACATCTCGAGGACACCCTCGATGGAAGACGAAGGTATCTCCGATGCGGAATCTAGTAGCAGTCAGCCCTCGGGTGGTGATGCAGCTCTCACCACCGAGATGCAGAAGGATTTGGCGGCCGAGGTCGAGGCGGAGGAGTTCGAGCGAACTGCCGAAGATGAGGAGTTAGCCCTCGCCGTCCAAGTTGCTGAGGAGGAAGAAGAAAAGGAGAGGGCGAAGGTCACTGTCGCTGTTCTTCCCCCCCGGGGTTCTGGGGAAGCAAGTAGCTCGAGGCCGCTGGACCCGACGCCATTAAGTGTAGCCCCCGGGAAGAAGAGTAGAAAGACGAAGGCTGCCCCCCAGAAGAAAGTAAAGGCCTTCGATCAGGGGGGGCCAGTTGATCTACCGGAGGGTTATTCCTTCCTGGACACCGCCGCTCTGGAGATTAAGTCTCAAGCTGACAGGGCGGACATCTACATCACCAGTTGCATGTAGGGCCCTCGGCCGTGGTAGTCGAGCCAGGTCCTGATGACGTGCTATCGCGGCCCCCCGAGGGATGTATAGCCGTGCACGTGCTCTCGGTCTCAATGGGCCTCCGGTTCCCTCTCCATCCGTTCCTCCGGAAGTACCTGAGGTATACCGGCCTGGTTCCCTGCCAATTGACCCCCAATAGCCACTCGTACATAACTGTGTTCGTGAACCTGTGCAAACTCCGGGGGGTTACACCGAGCTTGGAGCTATTCTTCCAAAGCTTTAACCTATGCCGGGGGGGCCATACCAATGTCGAGGGCTATGCAAACTTACAGCAGATAGCCCAGTTCAAACTGTTCACCGAAGCCCCTTCTTCCAACAAGGGGTGGAGAGAGCGATGGTGCTACATCAGACTGGCCGACAGCCCATTCCCGAGGGAGTTGCGGAATCGCTTTCGGCGCCATGTGAAGGCCAAGAGTGCCGCCCTCGAGAAGGATGGCCTGAAGATTGCCAAGATTCCCGAGGGTCGGGAAAAGAACGTAACCATCAAGGAGTGCACCCTCGAGGAAGACCTGTATGCCCTCGGATTCCTGAGGTATCGGTTCATTGGGGAGATCGATGAGAAGTATCCCCTCTACGATAAAGCCTTCGTGGGAGCAGAAGGTAGTGGCCGGGGGCTTTACATTTTCGTACTTAGAGATTTTTTGTTATGTTTGTCGTCGTGTGTCTGACCCCTCGGTTCTAACCTTTTAACTTGTTGTTGTCATTCTTTGCAGGTAGCAGGATGAATGCCAACGCCCTGTTCGCGAAGAGGAAGGGCAAGACCCAGTCAAAGGAGAAGGGGCCCTCGGGCCAGAAGCCAGTCGACACACTTTTTCCGAAGGTTACAGAGCCTTCCGCCGGGGACGCCCATGCTGCTATGGGGACCGGGGGGGTCGAAGGACGAGGCGGCCGCTAAGAAGAAGAGGAGCGACAAGGGGGTGGAGCCCCCCACCAAGAAGCAGAAAGGCGCCGGGGGTGCTGTCGGGGCGGCGGCCCCCCTCATAGTTATTGATGACATGCCCGCTGCTGATGGGCCTCTGGCCTCGGTCCCCCCGAGGGATCCGGTGAGTCCCCCCGGGAGGAATTACCCCGGGAGATCCGTCAGCTCTCCTTTGCCCCCGGCGCTTCATTGATGCACGGCACTGCCGAGCCGAAGGCCTTCCTGCGGGGCATCACCTCGAAGATGGACAGGGAAGTCTTCGAGACCTACGACGATGATGCCCTCGAGAACAGGATCCTCCGGTCCTCTCTCACTGTAAGTATCTACTTCCTTTTTCCTTCTCTTTATCGGTTTAGTATTATTTTTTCCCGAGGAATAATCTAACTCCTTTGATCGTTGTTTGCAGGTCTGCATAGCCCTCGGGGAACAGGCCCGGAGGCGCGAGGAAAGGCGCCTTCACGAGGCCGCCCAAGATAAGAAGATGGAGGTGCTGATCCGCAAGAACTCCGAGGCGGTGAAGCATGCTGCACAGCTGGAGGAGGCCCTCCGGGAGGCGAAATCGGCGGCGGAGAAGGCCAAGGCTGACGGCATAGCCGAAGGCAAGGCAGAGGCCGAGAGGGCTGCTGCCGAGGCGGCGAAGAAAGCTGCCGATGAGGCCCAAATCGCCAAGGAGGGAGCTGTGGCCGAGGCCCGAGGGGAGGCAGTCGCTGAGTTCCTCGCCGAGGGCTGGAGGACCGAGGGCCGCAAGGAATGGGTGGCCTCCGTGGTGGCAGCCTCGGTGGATGCTAGGGTTGAAGGCCCCGGGGTTGACTGGCTGACCGATAGGGGCGACGCCTACTACCAGGGGGGTGAGTTCTTTACCCAGCACCTGATATACCGGAGGCTCGCCAGGCACTTCGGCGTACCCCTTGATCAATTCGACCCCTCAGCATACGGCCTCCCCCCGCTGCAACCAGACGTGAGAGTTCCCCTCCCCACGGGCGAAGAGCGGCCAACGATATATGATTCCGTGATGATGGGGGGTGATGGGGGCGGAGCCGTCGGAGGTGATGCTGCCGGGGAAGAAGTCTCCTCCAAAGCTGCCGTGGAAGATGCCCCCGGAGATAACGATGCTGAAGCCGCAGAGAAAATTTGTACTTAGCTATTATCTAAAACTTTATTTGTAACGGACACCTCTGATCCTTCGGCTTCGGCCTGTCTGTAATGATTACATTGACTCTTTTTTTTGTTGTAATTGAATGATTGCCTTCGGGCTTTGTGTATATATGATATGATTCCTTTTGATTTGTTCATTGTCGAATATACGCCTTCGTCTTGCTTTGGATGCATGCCTTCTCCTTTTTGAATGTATGTTTTAGGACTTAGAATATTTTCTGACTGTAGCTTGCCCTTGGAAGCCTTCGGTAGTTGGGCACCCTCTGCTGGATATGCAACCGAGGGTTCAGTAGGAATTAGGACTTAGAAAATTTTTCTAAGTGTAGCACAGCATGGGGCCTTCGGGCGTTTGTAGTAACCCAAATCCTAGGACTTAGAAAAATTTCTAAGTGTAGATTTCCCCTTGAGGTCCTTCGGGACATGGCATCCCTTCCTGATGTGTGAATGTTGGACCGAGGGCCCAATGTACAGGACTTAGAAATTTCTTGCAAGTGTAGTATGTCACGTAGCCTTCGGCTACTGGGGAGCCCCAACTGAAATATTGAATAGGCCGAGGGCCAATTCTTTAGGACTTAGAAAATTTTCTTGAGTGTTGATTCCTTGTGTACTGTAGCCCTCGATTGATAGGTAGCCTTCGGCAATTAGGTCCCTTGAGATGAGGGTGAAATATGTAGGACTTAGAAAATCTTCTAAGTGTAGAGTTTCCCTTGGGAGCCTTCGGGAGGTGGCATCCCTCCATGATGTATGAGTAGCTGACCGGGGGGGAAAATATGCAGGACTTAGAAAATATTCTAAGTGTAAAATCTCCCTTGGGAGCCTTCGGGAGATGGCATCCCTCCTTGATGTATGAGTAGTTGACCGGGGAAAAACATGTAGGACTTAGAAAATATTCTAAGTGTAAAATCTCCCTTGGGAGCCTTCGGGATATGGCATCCCTTCTTGATGTATGGCCTTCGACTGTCATATTCCTCTAGTTGCAATACTGACTGAGTCGGGGGCCCATCTTTAGGACAGAATTTTTTTTTGTTTGCAAGTGTTGTTGTATCGCATAGCCTTCGGCTATTGTATTCCCCTGGCTGTAATGTTGATTGAGCCGGGGGCCCAATTTTAGGACTTGGAATTTTTTCAAGTGTTGTTTCTTTGTGTAGCCTTCGGGTGATAGGTGCCATCTGACTCTGCATTACTTTGCGAGATGCCTGGGGGCTACTAATTTAGGACTTAGAATATTTTCTAAGCGTAAATTGGTGTTGAGCTTCCGGATGTAGATCCCTTGTGTTGTATGAGTCTCTGGCTGAGGGCCAAATATGTGTGGAATCCTGTTGTTGTGAAGAATGCCAACGATGAGTGTGTGCCCTCGGCATAATTTTTAAAAGGTGTAGATTTCGACCCTTGCTGGAGCCTTCAGTGCCTGTGTGACCGGAGGTGACCAGGCAGTGGACTTAGCCGTTTCCTGATGATATTTGTTTGAGTAGTATCCTTCGGGAAATAGGAGCCTTCAGTTACCGGAGGTGTTCCCGTGGGGAGCCCTCGGCTTGTTGTGATCTGTTGGAGTGTACTCTTTGATTTCTCGCTGAGTCTACTCCCCTTCACCCCCTCTTTTTTTTTTTTTTGGTTGGTGGTGAAGGGAAGGCATCAAGAAACTTGGTTTCTTGGTAAGGCTGGGCCTATTAGGAGACCATCAGAATACACCAATGGCTCTCCTCCCTCGGGTTAACCTTCCGAGTTCCGAGGGGATGGAGGGACGTTTCCTGGGCACAAGATATGGTGGTCCGTAACCTGCCTCCCCTTAGGGGATGGCGCGGAAAGCGCCTCATTTTTGAAAGTCGTCCCCTCGGCGCTAGACATAGTCCGTGGCCTGCCACACCCTTGGGGTGGTGGCGCGGGGAGCGTTTCGGTTTGGAAGTCGAATCCTAGGCATTTCTCATGCCTGTCATACCCTGGGGGTAGTGACGCGGATAGCGTTCCGTTTTTGAAAGTCGAATCCTGGGCATTTCTCATGCCTGTCATACCCTGGGGGTAGTGACGCGGAAAGCGTTTCAAGGAAGGGTTTTCATTTGCACACTAGTTGCAAATGGCCGGGGGCACTACGTGCCGCCAGCACCGATGGTGGCGCCTTCGGTATATGCGTCCTCGTGGGGTACGGCTTTTGGAAACAACACTTGGTGTTAGTTTCGATGTTTGATGATGGAGATGTACCCTCGGCACTGGGTGCCGAAGGGTCTTCTGTAGGAACACTTGGTGTTCTCATTTTTTCTTTTTTTTTTATGATGAAGGTGGGAATGTACCCTCGGCACTGGGTGCCGAAGGGAAATGAAACACATGGCGTTCCTTGTTGTTGGTGATAGGAGTTCCCTCCCTCGGCACTGGGTGCCGAGGGGTCTTGACTGAAAACACGTGGTGTTTTCGCTGATTGTTGTAGGTGTTGATGGTGTCCGCCCTCGGCACTTGGTGCCGGAGGGGGTCCTTCTCGTGGTGAGGCCTGGGGCCTGTAGTCAGCATGAGGGCTTGATGTCTTGAATGTATCTTCATTCTTCGAAATTGGAGGCCTTGGGCCATAGGATAGTACATTCACTAGTTATGAGGGCTTGGCCGCTCTTACATTATTGATAAAATTTAACTAAATGGTGTACATTCCAGTGCCTAGGGACTTCTTTCCCATTGGGGCGTTTGAGCTTGTAGGTCCCGGGTTTGATGATGGCTGCTATGATGTAGGGGCCTTCGAATTTTGGTGCCATTTTTCCTCCCTCGGTTGGTTGGCTGGCTTCCCTCCTCCGGAGTACATAGTCCCCTACTTGAAATTCTCGGGTGCGAACTTTGGCGTCGATGTAGCTTTTAACCTGCCTTCGGTAGTTTTCTGCCCGGATGAAGGCCTGCTCCCGGCGTTCTGAAATGAGATGGAGGTCGAGGGCCATGTTGCTGTCGTTGACCTCGGGGTCATATTATCACCCTTCGGGTGGGAAGGGTGACTTCCGTAGGAGCTTTGGCTTCAAAACCGTAGCAGAGGGAGAAGGGTGTTTCACTTGTTGCCCGCCGAGGGGTGGTGCGATAGGCCCAAAGGATGTTGTGGAGTTCTTCCACCCAGCCACCGCCCTCGGCCTCTAGCTTCTTTTTGAGGCCCTCGAGCAAGGTCCGGTTGGCATTCTCTACTTGCCCGTTGCCTTGAGGGTAGGCAACGGAGGAGAAGGTGTGTTTGATGCCCCATGCCTCCAGAAGGGCACAGAAGGTGGCTGCCTCAAATTGTGTCCCATTGTCGGAGATGATCTGCTGGGGGACGCCAAACCTTGTGAGGATGTTCTTGAGGACGAAGTGACGGCACTTCGCCTCTGTGATGCTGGCGAGGGGTTCAGCCTCCATCCACTTGGTAAAGTAGTCGACGGCCACGATGATGTATCTGTTGTTTGAGGTACCCCTCGGCAGAGGGCCCACAAGGTCTATCCCCCATCGAGAAAAGGGGACAGAGGTGCTGATGGGGGCATAGTTGACCGCTGGCCTGCCAGGAGCTTTCTGGAAATGTTGACATGCGATGCACCTCCGGGCAAGGTCAGCACAATCCCTGGCCATGGTTGGCCAGAAGTAGCCCTGGAGAATGAGCCTTCGGGACATGGAGAAGGGTCCTTGGTGAGCTGAGCAAGTGCCACTGTGCACTTCCTCCATTGCGACCTCGGCTTCATCTGGATGAAGGCACCGAAGTAGCGTGCCGTTGTAAGATCGTTTGTAGAGCCTTCCATCTTCGATGGTGTAGCTGGGAGCCCTCAGCTTTGCCAGTTTAGCGCGGGCCTCATTCTCGGGTAGCTGCCCTGTGGAGATGAAGGCGGTGATATCTGAGATCCAATCCTCCTGACGTTGTTGTATGTTCATAACGGGGCTTGCATGGATGCTTGAGAGGTTGAGTTCCTCGATTTTGGCAATTTTGGAGATGTGCTCGGGGGAGTCGGCCGAGAGCTTAGATAATATGTCGGCCTCGGAGTTCTGAGCCCTCGGTATTTGAGTGAGAGAGTGTGCCTCAAATACCTTAAGCAACTCCTTGGCCGCTTCCTTGTACTGTTTCATTCTCCCCTCCTTGGCCTCATATTCTTCGGAGATTTGGCCAACGACCAACTTGGAGTCGCATTTGATGTGGATCTGCCGAGCCCTCATGTTGGCAGCCAGCCGAAGGCCACATAGGAGGGCCTCATATTCGGCCTCATTGTTGGAGACCTTGAAGGAGAAGCGGACTGCATAGTAGGCTCTGAAGCCCTCGGGAGTAATGAGGACTACCCCTCCCCCGCATGCTTTGGCCGCGGAGGAGCCGTCGGTGTAGAGGGTCCACCAGTCGTCCGGGGTGGCCGAGGGCTCCCCGTCCGTGGCTGCCCTTGCGGTACATTCCGTCACAAAGTCCGCCAGGGCTTGGCCCTTGATGGCCGGCCTTGGACGGATGTCAATGTTGTACTGGCTCAAGAAGATAGCCCATTTCACCATGCGGGAGGAACTGGTGGGGCTCCTCATGAGGGCGCCGAGGGGTTGATGTGTGAGGACCTGAACTGGGTGAGCCTGAAAGTAGTGGCCCAACTTCTTGACAGTCCAAACGATGGCCAACACCGTTTTTTCCACAGGGGAGTACTTGAGCTCGGCCTCCCTTAGGGTCTTGCTAACGTAGAAGATGGCATGTTGGATGCCGTCTTCCTCCCGGATGAGCACAGAGCTGATGGCTGCCGGGCTAACTCCAAGGTAGAGGTAGAGGGTCTCCCCTACCTTGGGTTTGGAGAGCACAGGAGGTGAAGATAGATATCGTTTGAGCTCGTCGAAAGCCCCCTGGCATTCTGGAGTCCATAGGAAGCCAGCCGTCTTCCTCATGATCTGGAAGAAGGGTAGGGACTTCTCCGCTGATTTAGATAGAAAGCGGTTGAGGGCTGCCAGGCGGCCCGTCAACCGTTGAACTTCCTTCACGTTGCGTGGGGGCTCCATGTTGATGATGGCCTGGATCTTCTCGGGATTGGCCTCAATACCCCTTCGGCTCACCATGTAGCCCAAGAATTTGCCTCCTTGGACGCCAAAGGTGCACTTCTTCGGGTTTAGCCGAAGGTTGAATTTTTGCATGATGGCGAAGATTTCCCGGAGGTCGTCAGCATGGCTGGAAGATTGTTTGCTTTTGACGATCATGTCGTCAACATAGGCCTCCATGGTGCGCCCTAGGACGGCTTGAAAGACCCGGGCCACCATCCGGGTGTAGGTGGCCCCTGAGTTCTTTAGGCCGAAGGCCATGACTAGGTAGCAGAAGATGCCCTCGGGAGTCATGGAGGCAGTTTTTTCGGCGTCTTCCTCGTGCATAAAAATTTGGTGATACCCTCGGAAGGCATCGAGGAAGGACATGATCTCACACCCTGCGGTCTCATCCACTAGTTGATCAATATTTGGTAGAGGGAACGGGTCCATAGGGCACGCCTTGTTGAGATCGGTGTAGTCCACGCACATGCGGAAGGTAGGGGGCTTCTGTGCCAGGACCACATTCGCCAGCCATGAGGGGTATTTCACCTCCTTGATGTGCTTAATTGAGAGGAGCATGGCGACCTCCTTCTTCACAAATTCCCTCCTCTCGGCGGAGAGGGGTCTTCTTCATTGCTGCACTGCCTTTGCCGAAGGGTCCACCGAGAGGCGGTGGGTGATGACCCTTCGGCTGATTCCCGGCATGTCCTCCGGCCCCCACGCAAAGACAGTGGAGTAGGCGCGGAGGGCGTCGGTGATACCGATCTTCAAATCTTCAGGGAGCTGGGCTCCAATCTTCACGACTCTCTCCGGCTGGGCCGGATCGAGCGCAAAGTCTTCTACGTCCTCGGCCGGTTCAGCCCTCGGCCTTCTTTCCTCTTGGTCGATGGCTCCGGTGATGGTGTCGACACGGAACTCCGTCTTGCTTACCTTCTTAGTGACCTGAAGATAGCAGGCGCGGGCAATTTTTTGGTTCCCCCAGGAGTAGCCAATGCCCCCCTCGGCGGGAAACTTGAGGCAGAGGTGCCTCATGGAGATGATGGCTTCGAGGTCCTCGAGGGCTGGCCGGCCGAGGATGATGTTGTGGGCGCAGTCAATGTTGACGACGACGAACTCCACTTCGAGCTGGGCTCTATGGAGCCCGTCGCCGAAGATCACCGGGAGGGTTATTACCCCCTCGGAATCAACAGTATCGCCGGTGAAGCCGGCAAGAGGGGTCTTAATGGGCCGAAGGGACCCCCTCTCCAGATGCAGCTCTCTGAAGGTGCTGAGGTACATTACATTGACGGAGCTGCCCGTGTCAACGTAAGTTCGGTGAATGATGGTGTCGTTTATCTCCGTCCGAATCACCAAGGCATCCCTGTGAGGAGAAGAAGTGGGGGGAGATCTGCGTTGGTGAAGGTGATGGGTTCCTCCCTCAGTCGCTTTACCGGGGGCATATGAGTGACTTCCCCTACGTAAAGCGATTGAGCCCACTTCTTTCGCTGGCTGGTGGAATCGCCCCCTGTATTGCCACCGGTGATCATGAGGATGTGGCGTTTCTTCTCCTGGTAGTGGGGGTACTCCTCCTCCTCTTCTTCTAAGTTCCCGATCTCCCTCTTCTTGTCGAGGGGGATGGTGTTCGGATTTACCCAGGCATTTACCTTCGTATGGTGCCCTCGGGGAGGTCCCTGATGAGAAGGTCCCTCCTGCCGAGGGCTCTGGACAAATTGGGACAGGTGCCCCGCCTGTATTAATCTCTCGATGGCCATCTTCAGCTGATGGCAGTCATCGGTCCTGTGCCCCTGGTGCCGATGGAAGCGACAGTAGGGGAATTGAGGGTTGATAGCGTGTACCTCCGGGGGTGCGCGAGAGTCGCGCTCAACGAGGCCCCTCTCCTCGGCGAAATCGAGGATGATGCTGACGGGGTGCGTCAATGGCGTCCGGCGGCGGTCCAGGAGAATGGGCTGGGCCCAAGTCTTAGGGTTGCTCTTATAACCTCCCCCGGGCTTGGCTTGGCCTTGCCGAGGGCGGTCATCAGAGGGTCCCGAAGCCTTGGGGTGATTGGGAGGAGCCCCCGGCCCTCGGTTATGCTTGTTGTCAGCCCTCGGGGGCTGCTGGTCCGGATGTTGGTGATACTTCTCCACCTCTTCGGCCTCAGCATATCGGTCCCCCCGCTGCAAAGCCCTTATGTAGTCACGGGGGGGGGGTTCAATGATGAGGCTCCTTGAAAAGTTACCGGTGCGGAGGACGGTTTGTAGGAGGGCCAGGCGGGTCCCGTCATCAGCACCGTCGACCTTGTCGGCCTCCGTCCTCCAGCGCTCTAGGAAGTCCCGAAGGGTCTCATCCTTCTTCTGGCGTATTGTTAGGAGGTGGGAGAAGTGCTTCCTTGTGCGACGCCTCCCGGCGAATTGTGTCAAGAATCGTTGGGGGAGTTCTTGCCACGAATCAATGCAGCCCTCGGGCAGCCTGTTGAACCATTCGTATGCCGGTCCCTCTAAGGTGGAGAGGAACCATCGACACAAATATTCGTCTCACGCCCCCACCATCATCATGTTGTTCTGGTATTTGCTGTAGTGTTCCTGGGGGTCCGTTTTCCCGTTGTAGGGCTGTATGTGTTGCCCTCGGTATTTTTCCGGGATCCGGGCCGCCAATACCCTCGGGGTAAATGGCGTCCGAGTCCGGAGCTGGATGACGGGTTCCCCGGAGCCCTCGGCCACCCTCTTCTGTAACTCCTCCATTTTGGCCATCATGGCCTCGTATTTGAGATCTGAATGAGGGGTGGAGGTGGTGGCGTGAGCTTTGTTGGACTCCATCTCGTCAAGCCGGCGTTGGAGGGCCGCAATAATCTCGTCTCGGGGATCCTTCGGGAGGGTCTCCGCCCCCTGCGAACGAACCCGGGCCGAGTGGGCCTGGTTGATTTGGTGCCGAGCATCATTGGCATGAAGGGGTGCCTTGCCTTTGTCCCGAGGGGGACGCTCCTCGTCTGCCCTCGAAACAGATCCCCCGCTTTCCTGGGGCCTTTGGAGTGCTTTCCCCCCGAGGCGGTCTTGGACCCCTCGGCGGTCTGGCCCTCCTCCGAGCCGGTTGAGGGCGGAAGTACGGGGCCTTTCCCTGTTGTCATTATGGCGGTCCCGGGACTGAACTTCCTGGGAGGAGGTTTCTTGGGCCACCACCCCTTCGTCGTTTCTCACCCGAGGGGTGGGATTTCCGAAGGGGTGTGGCAGAGGGGGAAGTATGATATTTTCCCCGATCTGAGGGTGAGCTGGAGCCAGGGTGCCGAAGGCACCCGGGTTCTGGGTGAGCGTCTGGATGAAGGCGGAGAGCGCCGATTGCACGTCGATGGTGAGAACCGGAGGGCTGACTTGGTCATCGCTCCGGTTTTTCTTCTTGGCCTCGATGCCGAGGCGGGCATCGGGGGCATTTTGTTGGATCTGAAGGCGTAGGTCGACAGCCGCCTGTTCCAGCCCAGCGATGACACCGCCCTCGGGAGCCCTGTGAGAGGCTTCGGGGGCGTTGACGTCGCCGAGGGCCAGGTTCTTGTCTTCTACGTTCTTTGAGTTGGCACGTGTTGTCCTCACCATTTTGATAGAGGGCTAGTGTTTTGTGTTTGGTCGAGGGGGAGGGTTTCTTACTTGATTGTTCGACCTCTCAACGAGAGCACCAAATGATGGATAGTCTACCCGGGGGTATATATCCGAAGGGTTATTACGGGGAATAACTTAGAGAGAAGTCAGAGCAAGTAAGTAAATGTAGAGAAAGAGTGTATTCAGTATGAATGCCGTTTTCAGCGTGGTTACAAATGAGGAAATGGGGTGCTATTTATAGTAGCAATAAATGCCGGGCAGGGACACGTGTCAAGCGCTTATTGGCCGAGGGGTCACCTCAACTGGTTGGCGCTGGCAGCCGCATGTGGCCGCATTTAATACGGCTGTTGGATGGGACGTCTGTGCGGGGTACGGTGATCTGTACGCATGTGAGGCGGATATCTTGTCGAGTGAGATGCCTTCGGCTATAGAGCAGTAGCCGAGGGCTCTTCCACTCGATGGTACCCTGGTGCCGAGGGCTCACAGTGCCGAGGGCTACTGTTTTCGCCGTTTTTTCCCAGTTTCTTAATTTGCTTGAGAAACCCGTTCTGTGAGAATTTGGAGCCTTTGGCCAGGGGGCCGAAGGCACCCCTGGCGCGTAGTGCGGACTGCTTGGTACTCTGGGCGCTGTGGTTTGGGCCTGTTGGGCCTTTTGGGCCTTTTGGGCCTTCGCTGGAGTAGTAGGAGTCTGTGGGCCGGGGGTTCCCGGGCCATATACTCCATCACAGTTACATGTTTATAAAATAATCAAATGTTTGAAATTAAACATGGGTTTAATAATACTAATTAAACACAAACAAAGAAATGTGCAAAAATTAAATTACAAAAGTGCAGAACCTGTTAGTCCCATATGTAGCATCGAAAGAAAGCACATCTCCAAAAAAGGCGTAATTCTTTCTGCAGATTGGGTCAGCCCAAAAAAGACGTGTCAATTGATCACTCTCATCAACGTCATACTCAAAAATATATGCTGAACAAGTTTCTTGCTTCCGAAAAAGCTTATCAATTAGCATTTGAGCATCCAAGCCAGAAATATATGCCTTCAAATCTTGCTTAAAGTTCTTGAAATCAACCGACGTTGCACCAATATTGCAATATCCTCCAACAGTTTCCTTGTACAGCCGGTATGATTTCATAGTTCCTGTATTAGCCTTTGCACAATCGAGAACAAACTTCTGATGACCAAGATCAAGCTTCCTATTTACTTTAAGAAACGGTCTGACATCAAGAGACGACATAGGATGATTGTGGCGCTCTTCAAATAACGTAATAACATATCCCTTAAGACCATCGAGTCTTAATCTTATGTGTGCTTTACAGCCAACACGGTTTGATACACGGTGATGCCTCTGTTTTTTTTCTCGGTGTCGGGAATAGCATGGGAGGATTCTGGATGCTCTGGAAAAACGTGAGCCTCTGCATCATTATTTGAACATTCAGTGTGTTCATCACTAACAACACTAAAAGGCATAACACGACTAGTTTATGGAGGATTGACTTTAGCAAAAATTTTGAAACCAGCTCTATTGCACACAACATATTTCCACACAATGGTGTCCGTCCTCGGCCGGCGATCCTTAGTTTGAGAACCAATACGAGAATCGAAGCCACAACAAGCTGCATACTGCTTATAAAACTCAATACCATCCTCAAGGGTTTTGAATACCATGCCAAGCTTTGGTTTAAATGATTCATCACATTCCGGGATCCAATACTTGGTTAATCCAGGAGAAATTTGTAAAGCTTCTACAAGAGTGAAAAAAAGAAACATAAACGATGAATGCCATTGGTTCAAGAAAACAAATGAAACAAAGAAACACGTAGAACAAAAGAAAGAAAGTTAAAAAACATACCTTTGTCCATTAATGGAGCTTCAGAGTTTTTGGGGAGGAAGAGACAAAGAAGCTGGAATTCATGTACATGAAATGGCCGGATGGCATCCATAACTGAAAAGGAAATAACTAAGACTTAATTAATTAACAAACAATAATGGAAAGAAATAATGGAATGGGTCTTGGCCGGATACCTACGTACAAAAAGGAAAGAAATGTCACAATGACCATCATGGCCTGCCCATTCTCACGTGAGAATTAAAAAAAATGAGTTGATCTAATGGCCTGGATTGTTTCTTATTTATATCATTAGATGGTGTTCTTATTTGAACCAAACTCTCTCTCTCTCTCTCTCTCTCTCTCTCTCTCTCTCTATATATATATATATATATATATATATATATATATATATATATATATATATATATATATATATATATAGAATAAGGATCAAATGAGAATAGTGCTTATCGTAAGAAGTGAGAATGCATCTGGTGCGTTCAATTTAAGATCTGTGCATCAGATTAGCAAAAAAGTGCACGGGAAAGTGCAAAACATATTAAAAAAGTGATGCTAGACGCGGTGGCATTTCCGTAATTAATTGGATCTTTTCTGCCATCGCAAAAAGTGCATCAGATTAGCAAAAAAGTGCTTCAGAAATAGGTAAATGTATAACTTCTCACTTCTCACGTTAAGATGTCTTCTCATTAGAACCCGACCCTATATATATATATATATATATATATGAAAAAGTGTCACGTACAAACGTTATAGTGTATCACATTGAGTTAAAAGTGGAGTTTTCGCGTTAAACATGGTTCTCATTGTATATATATACATATAGGGAGTGGTTGCAATGAGAATACTCCTTATTGTAAGAAGTGAAAACAAATCTTGGTCATACATCTTAGTAAATTAAAGGTCAAAAAGGGTTTAGATACATGGATGTATGGTGGGAATGCAAACATTGAAAAATAACTTTGCACTATACAAAGCAATCACTATATAAAGCAATCGTAGCTTAAATAAAGGACATTAGAGTAATTATAAACAAACCATTTAATATGGTAACGGATGGAGAATTCCACTTTCCAAAAAAATAGGTTAAAAGTAAAACTCAAATCATATAAAATGCTTTTATTTTAAAATTGATTTAACTTTTTAAAATATAATCCAATTTCATACCAATATTGCATGTATATTTTTTTTAAAAAAATATGTATACAATACACCATAAAAAGCATCTTCAGCTATCGCATACAGAAGAACATATATCCAACGCACAACAACTAATATATATTGCACACGAAAAGTAGTATTTCACAGACAATTTGTGTAAAAAGCACCAAAACAAGTATTTCGATCACAAAAAACGGTATCCAACACACAACCATTAAGAACTAATTTCGAACACCTAAGGATTTCATATAAATTAAACTATTATATAATACACATGAACTAGTATCTCCAATACAATATGTATATACAATATAAAACTCGTATCTACAATATGAACTTTTTGTTTTTTTAAATGCACCGCAAAATATGTTAAGTTTTTCAATGCACAAGAACCATTACCCAATGCATAACCATGAGTTTTTATTGCACATAAACTAACATCTAACACAATCTTTATATAATATGCACAGGAACCGGTATGCACCGCACAAGAAAACAAATCTTAATTTAATATATGATTTAAAAACCATAATTTAATGTACGAAAATAGAGTTTATGTAATACACGTGACTTAATAATTAATGCACAAAAACTAAAAAGGTTTTTAAAAATATGAAATTAATATGGTTATTAATACGGAGTATCAAATAAATGAAACAGAAAATTGGTAATGCATTAATTGCTTCCAATGTCAATTTTGACATTATATGCCACATGCAATATGTGTGATGACACTCCGGAAAAACTCTTTCGATAGCGATACACATGGAAGGGTCTTGATATGCTATAAATAATTTGGGGTGGCAGCCCATTGCATTACAAAAATGCGTCAATAGCCAAACATAGGATGCGACATCCTCCTTGAGTAATAGGCCAACAGCGAAAGTAACACATTTTTTATGGTTATCTACTCCGGTGAATGGCACAAAAACCATATTGTACCTACAACATCACAAATTCATAATATACAAATTAGTGCACTGTACAAGAACCACTGTGACGCAAAAACATTAAAATATGCTACACATAAGTGTTAACCTGTTGGTTGCGTAAGTCGCGTCAAATGAAACTACATCATCAAAACAAGAGAAATTCTTCCTACACATAGGATCAGCCCAAAACATCCTCGTCAATTGATCACCTTCATCAACATGGTAGTCAAAATAATACGCAGGGCAAACTTCCACCTTACTAAATTGCTTGTCAATCAACATTTGGGCATCCACTCCTTCAGTATAAGCCTTCAAATCCCTTCTAAAATTTTCAAAGTCTACAGCTGGGGAACCAATATTATTATAGCCACCGACACACTCCTTGAATAATTTATATGATTTCATTGCACCAATATTAGCTTTGGAACAATTAATCACAAAGTTTTGGTGGCCAAGATCAAGCTTTCTATTAATTTTGAGAAATTTTCTAGAGCTATCAGAAGTCATACATGCGGTGAGTATGTCGCTCTTCAAATCTAAACATAGAGTACTGCCCAATTCTGCATATTTAAAAACTATCAATGCATTACGCCCACTCCTATTAGACACTCGTTGCCTTTTACTTGAATTTGATGAAGAGCCTTCTTCATTTACAACATCAGTCAAATGAGCTTCATCATTTACTAAGATTGGTGCACACGTTCTGTACGTGAATCCCAGATTGTTGGGGTGTGTTACTTTCTGGTTTAAAACCCTCACGGCTACAAACAACATACTTCATCAAGAGGGTACCAGACTTATGCTTTTTCGATGTAGAAAGACGAACATCGAAACCACGTATGGATGCATATTGAACATAAAAGTTTATGCCATCGCGCAAACATGGAAAAACTTGATCAACAACTGGCTTGTTATCACTTTTACAATTAGGAATCCAATATCTCCTGTATACCCGTTGTGTCACCTACGCATACAGAATGAATGTTAAATAAAATAAAATAAAAAGCATTGGACTTTTCCTTTTATTTGTGAATGCAATCTAATTTAAGTATTCTATCGATTGTTTTTACAGAAAGAGTAGAAAGAGTAAGTAATTACAATAGAAGAGAAAAACATACAAGCTTCCATGGGATTGAAATGACTTAGAAATGACACTTCACGATTGATAGACTAAGTAATGCAAAAGTTATCTTAATATCATCAGAATTAGTATTAAGAATGATGGAGCCAGAACTTTTTTGGGGAAGAGAAGATTTAGTTATGATTTGCGGCTGATTATACGTTAAGACCCCAACAGAACACCTCTTGGAGGGGTTCTGTCCGAAGCCAACAGAACACCCCTCGGAGGGGTTCTGTCCGTAGCCAACAGAACTCCCCTTGGAGGGTTTCTGTTCGAGGCCTTCTGTCCGAAGCCAACAGAACCCCCTTGGAGGGTTTCTGTTCGAGGTCTTCTGTCCGAAGCCAACAGAACTCCCTTGGAGGGTTTCTGCCTCTTGAGAAATAGATTTTTGGACGGCATTCGTGTCCGCAGGTCGCCCGCGCACACGAGTCGCGGTTTTTCTTCTGCGTTTCGGGATTTGATCGGCACCCCCCCCTGCGCGTAAGAGAGAGCCTTTCCCTTTAGGAATCTTAACTCCTTAAAAGAGGCTTCCCTTTTAAAAGGGGGTGAAAATCCCTTGAGTTTTTCGGTGTGGGATAAAACACACTAGAAACTCATCATTTTCCCAGTTTTTCCATTACAACGAGCGAACTTCGAGAATCAATTTCTCATTCACCCGTTATCCGTTTTGAGCGTACCATATATCGAATTGTAGCCCTTAACAAGGACAATCCGAAACCACTTTGACCCGACCCAAATCGGAAGTGGACCCCACTCAAATAATTGCCCCAAAATGACCATTTAATGCAATTTTTAACACATTTTTCCAACAATCCCCCACATGAATGAAAATTGATTTTCGAGACTTAAAAAGACACGAAGATAGGAGGACACGTTGTGTTCACCGGATGATCCTTGCATACGGAGAGGTAGGTTTTATCCTTTGAACCTTCCGTTGTAAAGACACGTTTATTTACTGGCTGTCTAGTAGACTCGATGTCCTTGAACTATACTGCCGTCGTGTAAACATTGACTTATCTTTACACAAGAACCTTCCAACTTTGTTCCGTTCTCATGGGTGTGCCCGTTTTGGCCATGGGTCACCGTCCTGGTTCTGCAAGAGTTTCTAAAGAATTGAGCCTTTACAGTTCTCCTTCGAAGCGGCCCTCTTCTCTCTCACATAGGTGATTCTTTCACGAGTATCCCGCATACTCTTCCAATGTTATCGAGTAGATCAACATTTTAGAATCATTAAAGCAAACGTTTTTGCTAACCTCGTGCGGGAGTCACTGTTTTTAACGAGGAGTGGTTAGGAGTCCGGGACCCCCACAGTGACCATCCTTCGCTCTATAATTTAGTTGTCCCTTTTGAACCTAGGACCAACTAGGTTGGGTATCCACTATAGAACTTTTCAATTCACGGGCTTTAGTCCCATTCCTCGTGACAACTTCTCCAACAATTCTCTATCCAATGCCTTGGTTAGCGGATCCGCTATGTTATCCTTTGACTTCACGTAGTCAACAGTGATAACACCCGTTGTGAGGAGTTGTTTAATGGTGTTATGTCTACGACGAACGTGTCTAGACTTACCATTGTAGAGATTGCTCTGTGCCCTTCCAATTGTCGCTTGACAATCGCAATGTATGCATATTGGAGGGACAGGCTTCTCCCAACTTGGAATATCCTTGAGAAAATGGCGTAGCCATTCAGCCTCTTCAGTGCACTTATCCAAGGCTATTAGCTCAGATTCCATCGTGGATCTAGCTATTAACGTTTGTTTCGAGGATTTCCACGACACGGCTGCACCTCCCAAAGTGAAAACATATCCACTTGTGGACTTAGAGTCCTTTATGTCGGATATCCAACTAGCGTCGCTATACCCTTCAAGTACAGCTGGATATCTTCCATAGTGCAGTCCAAGGTTTTGGGTTTTACGTAAATACCTCAAAACCCGTATTATTGCCTTCCAGTGTTCATCACCGGGGTTGCTAGTATATCTACTTAGCTTACTAACCACAAAGGCAATATCAGGCCTGGTACAACTCATTAGATACATCAAACTTCCAATAATCCTAGCGTATTCTACTTGAGAAATACACGCTCCACGATTTTTGGTAAGATGAGTGTTTTTATCTAAAGGCGTCCTTGCCTCTTGATAATCATCCTTATTAAATTTAGTAAGGATTTTATCAACGTAATGGGATTGGCTTAGCGTTAGACCGTCAGGTCCTCTAATTATTTTAATCCCAAGGATTAAATCGGCCAGCCCCATATCCTTCATGTCAAATTTAGAATTTAACATGCTTTTGGTAGAATTAATCATTAGGTTATTGCTACCCACGATGAGTATATCATCCACGTATAAACATAAAATGACATAGCCGTCTACCGTGCTCTTCACATAGACGCATTTGTCACTTTCGTTTATTTTAAACCCATTAATTAACATTGCATGATCGAACTTTTCGTGCCACTGTTTAGGGGCTTGTTTCAATCCATACAATGATTTAATTAATTTACACACTTTCCTTTCTTGGCCTGGAACACGAAAGCCCTCGGGCTGTTCCATATAGATTTCTTCGTCTATATCGCCATTTAGAAAAGCGGATTTTACATCCATTTGATGAACTTCCAATTTCCGCAATGCGGCAATTGCTAGTATCATCCTAATGGAATTTATTCTCGTCACAGGAGAATATGTGTCAAAGTAATCATGGCCCTCACGTTGCTTGTATCCTTTGATTACAAGTCTGGCCTTGTACTTATCGATGGAACCGTCCGGTTTCATTTTCCGTTTAAAAATCCACTTGGATCCCAAAGGTTTATTTCCCGGAGGAAGATCAACCAATTCCCATGTGTGATTTTTAAGGATAGAATCCACCTCACTTTTGATGGCTTCTTTCCACATAGGACCTTCAGTAGACGTCACGGCTTCCGTATAAGTCCGTGGCTCATTTTGTACCAAACATGTTAGAAAATCCGGTTCATTTTCTACCATACATGTTAGAATATCTGATTCAAATTCTACCAGGTAGGTGAGAAAATCCGGTCCGAAGGATTTTTCGACTCTAGCACGTTTGCTACGTCTGGGTTCGGGTTCTTCTCCGGATCCCTCGCTAGTATTTTCCATAGCTACGTCAAATGTTCGTTTTGACGTGCTAGGCCCTTCGTTGGACTTGCATGGAAATACATCTTCAAAGAATGAAGCATTCCTTGATTCAATTATTGTGTTTTTATGTACATCCGGATTATTCGAATCGTACACTAAAAACCGATAAGCACTACTATTTTGTGCATACCCAATAAAAATACAATCCACCGTTTTTGGACCTATTTTTATTTTCTTAGGTGTTGGTACAAGCACCTTAGCAAGACACCCCCACACTCTTAAATATTGATAGGAAGGCCGTCTGTCTTTCCACAACTCGTACGGAGTTTTATCATATTTTTTCCGGGGAACCTTATTTAAAAGGTAATTGCTTGTCAAGATTGCTTCGCCCCACATATTTTGTGGCAAGCCCGAACTTACTAGCATCGCGTTCATCATATCTTTCAATGTGCGATTCTTTCGTTCGGCAACACCGTTTGATTGAGGTGAATAGGGTGCGGTACGTTCGTGTACTATACCCTCACTAGCGCAAAAGTCACCAATTGGTGCTTCATACTCACCACCTCGATCACTCCTAACCGTCTTAATCCGTCGATTAAGTTGGTTTTCCACTTCATTCTTATAAAGAATGAATTTATCGATTGCTTCGTGTTTATTTTTTAATAAATAAACGTAGCTATAGCGAGTGCTATCATCGATAAAGGTAATAAAATATTTATTACCACCACGTGTTTGTATTGATTTAAAATCACAAACGTCACTATGAATTAATTCAAGTGGTTCCGTTTTTCTTTCAACTGATTTGAAAGACGTTTTCGCTAGTTTTGCCTCTACACAAACTCCACATTTGTGCTTCACATCAATTGTGAATTTAGGAATGTGCTCCATGTTAATTAATCTACGTATAGAATTAAAATTAACATGTCCTAGTCTACCATGCCACACATTAGAAGACTCAAGCAAGTAAGCAGAAGGGATTTTATTATTATTATTAATAATAGTCATTACATTGAGCTTAAAAAGCCCATCACATGTATATCCCTTGCCCACATACATTCCCGATTTGGACAAAACCAGTTTGTCCGACTCAAAAACCATGCGGAAGCCATGCTTGTTCAACAACGAACCGGAAATCAGGTTTTTGCGTATTTCCGGAACAAACAGCACTTGGTTGAGAGTCAGCTCTTTTCCCGAAGTCATCTTCAGGACCACCTTGCCCACGCCTTCAACCGCGGAATGAGCCGAGTTACCCATCCACACTTTCTCACCATTTGATGGCTCAAAAGTTGTGAATAACTCCCGATTTGAGCAAATGTGCCGGGTTGCACCGGTGTCCACAAACCACTCCTTGGAATTGGATCCAACGAGGTTGACTTCCGTTACCACAGCCGCTAGGATGATGTCTTCGTCCTTTTGCCCACCTTGCACTAAATTGACTTGAGAGTCTTTCTTCTTCCGTGGTGCCTTGCAATCCGAGGACTTGTGTCCATTTTTATTGCAATTGAAGCATTTTCCGTTGAACTTTGTCTTGGAAACGCCTCCCTTGGGACCGAGCTTGCCCTTCCCATTATTTTTATTTTTGGAGCCTTTAGCATGCTCCACTACGTTGGCCTTGGCGCCATGAACAATTGGGAGTTTCCCATCGTTCTTCCGGTTATCCTCTTCAATCCGCAGACGGAGGATCAATTGCTCCAAGTTCATTTCCTTTCGCTTATGCTTAAGGTAGTTCTTGAAATCCTTCCAAGCCGGCGGCAATAAATGGATAATTGATGCCACTTGGAAAGACTCACTAACTGTCATTCCTTCATCTCGAATTTCGTTGAAGATCATTTGCATCTCCTCAACTTGACTCAAGACCGTCTTCGAATCCACCATTTTAAAGTCAAGGAATCGACCAACAACAAATTTCTTTGCGCCGGCATCCTCGCTTTTATATTTGTGGTCCAAAGCATTCCATAGCTCCTTAGCCGTAGCTAATTTGCTATACACGTCGTACAAAGCATCATGCAGCCCGTTCAACACGTAGTTTCGGCAAAGGAAGTCAGAATGCTTCCAAGCTTCAACCGCGTTGAAAGATTGCGCATCCACCTCACCCCCGGTTGCTACCGGCGCATCTTCGGTCAAGAATCTAGCAAGACCGAGAGTAGTGAGGTAAAATAGCATCTTTTGGTGCCACCTCTTGAAGTTTAACCCGTTGAACTTCTCGGGTTTCTCCACAGAGTTGCTTGGCACGGTCACCATAGGGATAGCCCTTTGGTTGGCCAAAGCATATACACCGCGTTGTGAACTATTGTTCACCGGCGCTCCGCTTTCAGAGTGATTGTCGTTCAGAACATTCTGCCCAACACCAATCTCGTTTTCAGAGTGATTGTCGTTCAGAGTGTCCGCAGGTCGCCCGCGCACACGAGTCGCGGTTTTTCTTCTCCGTTTCAGGATTTGATCGGCACCCCCCCCCCCCTGCGCGTAAGAGAGAGCCTTTCCCTTTAGGAATCTTAACTCCTTAAAAGAGGCTTCCCTTTAAAAGGGGGTGAAAATCCCTTGAGTTTTTCGGTGTGGGATAAAACACACTAGAAACTCATCATTTTCCCAGTTTTTCCATTACAACGAGCGAACTTCGAGAATCAATTTCTCATTCACCTGTTATCCGTTTTGAGCGTACCATATATCGAATTGTAGCCCTTAACAAGGACAATCCGAAACCACTTTGACCCGACCCAAATCGGAAGTGGACCCCACTCAAATAATTGCCCCAAAATGACCATTTAATGCAATTTTTAATACATTTTTCCAACAGTGATTGAGTAAGAAAAAGGTAAATGAAAGTTAGTCACACAAAACTTTCCAAAAAGATAAATGAGAATTTTTTTGGGGACATCCCAAAAAGATAAATGAGAAGAATTTTGTGAGACGGAGGTAGTATAATTTTGAGAAATGTGATTAAAATACTTGATATTTTAAAGAGTCCAAAATACTTGATGAATTGAAGATTGAAAATATTCAGGGATCTCTTGAAGCCCATGAGCTAAGGATTCTTGAAAGTTCAACAAATAGATCTATAGAACAAGCACTTCAAGTACAAACCACAAGAGAGGTGGTTTTACTAGAAGATGTGGTTCCAGAGGTAGGGGAACAAAAACAAGATCAAACCCTCTCACACTACGTCAAGATACAAATAAAGATGAGTATGAAAAATCTTCACAAAGAGGTGGACACAAGAAGTGGAGAGGAGGGAAGAAAAGAATAGTCAGGACCAAAATCACATGTCAAGCACCACTAGGCCAGTTGTTCTAAAGCTTTGTAGGATAAAGTTTTAATATCTTTACAAATTCACAATGAGTTAACAATGAGTTGGCAGTGCAAAAATGTAAATTTGGACAGTGAGATTTCTTTTTTGCTTTATAAAAGCATAGGTAGTAGATTAGACATAAAAGCCCCCTGTCATACCAACTAAACCTCATAGAATTTTTTTACTCAGTTTATATACTTAAGTTATCATGACATTAAATTATAGTAACTGCTAGTCATAATTGTGTAAATAAATGTTATGTTTTAATAGTTTTGAGAAAAATCCTATTAGAAAACATCACACATAAAAATAACTTTTCAAATTTTCATTAGAAATAAGTTTCTCAAAGACACAAAAAGTATGTTTACTTACTACAAAAAGAAGAATAAAAATAGAAGTTGATTGATAAAATAATAATATTAAATAATATGGAGTACTTATAATATTTCGAAATTGTACAGCTAATTGATTGTAGGATAAGGTTTTAATATCTTTTCAAATTCACAATGAGTTAACAATGAGTTATAATTTTTTGAATTCATACCAACTAAATACCACACGGTGACACCGAAGAGGCGGATCCCCTCGTTTCTAAATATATCTACCTATGTATAAATGTATTCACATGGATTCCAAAGTGACTAAACATTACCAAATCCGGATTTGGCAAGTCCGACTCCCGCATTTAAAGAAACTCATTAAAAAACCCGTATATTTGCAGTGTATTTATACATAGGTAGGGTAGGGTTGTAGATCAAAGACATTCAATTCGGGTCCTTGTCGAAGCCCTTGTCCGTAAACTCATTAAAGTATTCTCACCTGAGGCAGATATACCGGAAGCCCTTGTCCGTTTTCTTCTTCCTGAAGTCAGCAAGCCGAAGATCGAGACGAAGCCCTTGTCCGTTTTCTTCTGCCACTCATTGCCTGCGTCAGCCCGGCAACCCTTTTAGAACACTGCTACGTGCTCAAGAAGTTATCATGGCTACTCTCCCTTCCCAAGAACTGCTGGACGACCTTTGCAGTAGGTTTGTTTTGAATGTTCCAAAGGAGGATTTACAATCTTTTGAAAGAATTCTTTTTCTAGTGGAGCATGCCCATTGGTTCTACGAAGACAATTCAGTTGAGAACGATCCATCCCTGAAATCTTTCACCCTTAAGGAGTTTACTTCTCTTTTGTTCAACAGCTGTAACGTTTTCAAACCATATGCTGCCCATATAGATGACATCTTCGAGGACTTCATGTCATATAAGATTCGGGTTCCTGTTACAGGAGCCATAATCTTGGACGAAACTTATGAGCGGTGCTTGCTAGTGAAGGGTTGGAAAGGATCAAGCTGGAGTTTTCCTCGTGGGAAAAAGAACCAGGATGAAGAAGATGATGCATGTGCTGTTCGAGAGGTTTTGGAGGAAACTGGGTTTGAAGTGTCAAAACTTCTTAAAAAAGAAGAGTACATTGAGATGGTTTTTGATGAGCAAAGGGTTCGGCTCTACATAATCGCCGGAGTGAAAGATGATACAGTCTTTGCACCGCTCACAAAAAAGGAGATTAGTGAAATTGCCTGGCAGCGACTTGATGAGCTCCAGCCAGGAATGGGTGATGTCACGTCTCGTACTTCCAGCGGCCTCAGACTTTATATGGTTGCTCCGTTTTTGAAGTCTTTAAAAGCATGGATTTCTGCCCACCAGCCTCCGGTAGCACCTAGACCTCATAGATCCTTGAAAGGATGCAGCGTGTGGAGGGCGACAGGCCGAACTAGAACAATTTTTCAAGGGGGGCTAAAGCATAAAGAGTGCCATGTTTGGTGATTAGTCGTTAGTGGTTAGTTAGTTGTATTTACTATTTTGACTAGCTGGTGTACTTAGCGGTTTGACCAACGGATTGAGTTAGCTGATTTTCTTGAAGTGTTTGGTAAAATTAGATGTTTGTGATTAGTTTTGGGAATGCAAAGATTCAACTAAAGTATGTATGAATTGCGAAACCATGCATTCATGTACTATCCTCCATATCTCATTAATTGCAACATCGGAATATATACATTATTCATGTATTTTACTTTGACTACATTTTATTTATTAATGTATGTGAATTATTTTTTTTGAAAAATGTTGTTAAATTCATTTCATTACTAAGTTTTATAATCTGATTTTTATTTTATTTTTACTAATACAGAACTAAATATAATGACGGTCAAAGTTGTGCGTTGGCAAACATGAAATGTTGACTGTTGCAACTAAAAAGAGACGGAGGAAGTATTAATTTATACAAGATTCATATAATACTGAAAATGTTTTTCTTTGTGCTATTTTTATGAATTGCGAAACCATGCATTCATGTATTAAAGTTTTGGTACGCAAACTTAGTTGCTGGGACAGTACTCATGCATTCATGATAGTATGATAATGTGCATGGTTTCATAATGTGTCGATCAAGTCCAATTGTGATATTGTTTAAGTTTCTTTTTTAGAATCATTCGGCTGTGAAACAAGTTCATCCGGCAATCGAAAGTTGACAATCATTTTGCAGGCTGCTGCTATCAACTGCTTGATTGCCGCTTTATCCTCATCAGCTTTCTCAACACCAGCCAAAGACATGCTTCTCTCAGAGGTGACAAAAGGTAATCTTTTTGCTGTCCTGCCTGACTTCTCAATGCGAACGGGGAGAAATCAATATTATTTCTGTGTATGTTTAGATTTAAGCGGCATTGGTCCATCACATGCCTAAACTGAGACAGAATGCACGGCCCAAGTGTCGTGCTTTGTTACCACTATGGCACTATGTCACTATGTGTGATAACATATTCACACTAACCCGTGAGAGGGGAGAGCTTGTGTATGTGCTACAGTGCTACTAATAAGATTAATGATAAACACTTCAAATACAACCTAAAATAGCCATGCATTTACTGTAATTACTTTGCAGGAAAAGAGCTGATGATGTGTGTTACAGAATTGGTGCCTAGACATCCTAGTAGGACAAGAAGCAAGAGCCTCCATCATCGTCATCCTCGGCAGCCATCGGCCCATCACAATGTCATCTTCCAAACCCCAACCAGGAAAGGGTGGGAAAAAGAATCGATAGTACACAAAATGAAGGAGCTAAAAGTGTGTTGTTATTCATTCATCAAATATGCAATGCAACGGAATTTATCAAATATTTCACTATAAATAAAACGTAGTAATAGTTACTCTAAACCTGTACACTTACATGGTCGTCTGATTCTGATGAACAATAAGCATCAAAAAATGAATTCCATAATAACACGTTGTATCTGTAGCTGAATCTTTGTTATTATTTCCATCATTACATGAGGGTACGGTACAATACAATATGAATGATACTGGTTTGCTACAGACATGATCACCATCAAACGACTTCACCTTTGAGGAGGAAACAATGAAATATATGCACATTTAGGCACAAAAAATGCTGAATTAGTAGTGTGATCCTATCACATATGGGCACCCAACATACTTGAAGTCAAGGACAAGCCAACCTGATACGACCTATGGATTTTATTAGCAGAAACAACTTTGGGCAGGTCTCCTTTGCTTGCATCATGATCACCTACCAAGGGGGCTTGTTCTTTTGTTGTTTTGTCCGCTTCAACAATGAACTGAAGTCCCTGGACAAGCAGCACCCGCAGTTTCGTCAGACCATGTCCATAATAACAATTTAATACAAACAATTCAGATAGCATACCTTTACTGGATTATTATTTGCAGGAATCAATTTTGAATGCTGTATTAGCTTAGCACCAACCTCCTATACCACAAGCAGAATAAACCTTAATTACGAGAGCACGTTGTGGAAATGGGGATGATATGAGTATGGGGTTTGACCCTTGAGTAGATGACTACGTGAAAAGCAAATTTGACCTCACTTTTTTTTTCTTGACATTTGTAGATCAATTTTAGATACCACCATACTTTCAGGAAAATATATGTTCTTTATTTGCAAAATATGTCCTAGTTACATTTTTTACATATCACCAAGTTCAGCAACCAATTTCAGCCACACTTTCAGGAAATAAGATATTGATATTAAAGAATAATTACGATGGGGTTGTGTCAAAAATATTACTAAAAATGAGCATTTGACATAAAAGTGACCATTTTTTCAGTTTCCAAAAATAAGACTAAAAAGATGTTAAGAGACTATTATACCCTTCCATCATTTGCAATGGAGCCAAAGACTCACTATTTTTTGGTTTGAGAATATGATGGAATAAAGCAAAATGGTTCGCTAAATTGTCTGCGCTTCTTTGTTATGAAGCAGCAATCAGTCAATGTAATTTTCGACACGTTTTGCAGTATGGGTCATCCGGAAACAGTCTTTCTGTGCTTTAATACAGGGGTAAGACTGTGTACATCTAACCCCCCTACCCAACCGAAGGTGGGAGCCTTTGCGGCACTGGGGTAATGATGTTTATGATGATGATGACTAATATAATCTCACTCACTAGTGCTAAAATGACGCAGTAACCTAAAATCAATCAGTGACGCAGTAACCCGACCTGCCAATTACAGTTACCCGACCCACCAGTTAGTTACCCGACCAAATACAGTTAACTGCTCTGATGGTGACCACCACCTCCGGCAACCCACCGCCACCATCCACAGCCCCCTGCCTCACCGAACCCCCTCCCCTGAGTCACCCCAGTCCCCAGCCTCGTACCTCACCTAACCCCCTGCCCCATCACCACCTCACAAATCCGGAGACTCCAGTCCAGCCACCGTCCAAGAGCCCCATCCCTTGGTCAACCCTGTAGCCATTGCCGATAGCCACCGGCCGGCGTCAAGACCCTAGCCGCCATATAACAAGTGCATTTGACTCATCATATGTTTTCCGGCACAAACTATTATCGCCTTCAACGTCTCAATTAGAAGCGTCGATTTCTCAATTCCTAGATTTGAGAAGCCATCGTTGTTCATTCACCTGATTTGAGTCGAAACGAGAAGATGAAGGCGATGATGGTAGACAGATGAGTAGAAGAAGAAATGAAGAATGCAAACTGATATGAACAGAAAAACAAAATCAACAGGGTGAACCGTTGCCTAGATAATCAACGATAAATAAATACTGTTGCCCAGAGCCAAAAGGCTAAACCACTTTTATTCCCAGATTATCAAGAATGAAGCATACAAGGGGTATAAATAACCCTCTAGGTCTAATAAGAATAGGTATCCTAATTAAATTAATCTAGGAAACTAAATAGAATAGGAAACCTCTAGTTCTAATAGATAGTTCTAATAGAACTCCTGATTAAATCATTCTAGGAAACTAAATAGAAATAGGAAACCTCTAATTCTAATAAGAATTGTAGTCCTAAATAAATCCTACTAGGAAACAAATTAAATTGGGAAACAACATAAAAGGAATGATAAATATTAATTAAAAAGCCCGCAACCAGCCCACGAAGGTGGGCTCAAGCCCGTCCCGCCTTCGGTAAACCCACAGAGGCTTCTGCCCCTCTTCTTCCAAGCCCAGATTCTACTTCATATCAATTCCATCCCCCTTCGAAAAAACCTTGTCCTCAAGGTTGAAATCCGGAAATCGGCTGACATTTGTTCCTGGTGGCTGACCAGTATCTTTAGGAAAAATTGAGATGTACTCCTCCACAGTCCCTGTCTGCTTGCCTCCGGACAGCCGTTCAAAGCAATTGCCCTTAAACCGTGAGTCAAAACGAGCCCCCAATGCTTGTGTAAGCTCATCCCATGACATGCCCGGCTTTCGTGCCCGTAATGAGGTCAACCGGTACAGGGCTGACCCTTTCATCACAACTACAGTGGTTGCCACCTTCTTTCCCGGCGGAGTACAGCTCAGTTTGATTTGATGCTCAGCCCTAGCAACCCAACTGATCGGGTCTTCTCTGTCAAACAAGGGAAGCGTCGTGAGAGAAGTGTTGCACAGTCCAGTTCCGAACGTGGATGTTGCTGCCGCGTCAAGTGAGCCATCACCGATGAATTCTCCTCCGCCGCTGGCGGCACGAGAGCCTTTGTGAGCGCAGTCAAGGAGGAAGTGACACTGCGCGGCTGTCCATCGCTGATGGGCGCAAATACGGTGGGGCTGCCAACCGCGTCAGGGCTTGTTTCCGTCGTGACTGGCGGAACGAACGCCTTGGTAAGCGCTGATCTCTGCCAGACGCACGCCGTGCTCCTCTAGGGTTTGATTCATCCGAATTTGCTTGGCCACCATCTCAGACAAATGTTCACTGATAGATCTCGTCATTCTGGCAGGACGGGATCCGGCAGGTCGGACCAATTGATATGAACAGAAAAATAAAATCAACGGGGTGAACCGTTGCCTAGATAATCAACGATAAATAAATACCGTTGCCCAGAGCCAAAAGGCTAAACCACTTTTATTCCCAGATTATCAAGAATGAAGCATACAAGGCGTATAAATAACCCTCTAGGTCTAATAAGAATAGGCATCCTAATTAAATTAATCTAGGAAACTAAATAGAATAGGAAACCTCTAGTTCTAATAGAACTCCTAATTAAATCATTCTAGGAAACTAAATAGAAATAGGAAACCTCTAATTCTAATAAGAATTGAAGTCCTAAATAAATCCTACTAGGAAACAAATTAAATTGGGAAACAACATAAAAGGAATAATAAATATTAATTGAACAGCCCGCAACCAGCCCACGAAGGTGGGCTCAAGCCCATCCCGCCTTCGGTAAACCCACGGGGGGCTTCTGCCCCTCTTCTTCCAAGCCCAGATTCTGCTTCATATCACAAACAGAGACGGTGGAGGCAGAAGAGAGATTGTTGAAAGCGTTTTCATCCGCGCAAGGCATCGCAGATCTCAGGTGTGTTGCAGCGGAAGAGAACCCAGCTTATTTCATTTATTTTATATTAAAGGGCATTTCAGTCCTTCCATGTCTAATAGGTCTCTTTTGAGTCTTTTCTGTCCAGATTCAAAAGTGAATTTATTTTTGTCCTATAAAAGCTGGAGGTATTAATGTAGTAACTAGTAAGTAATGTAACGATTAAAAAGATGAACAACTCTTATACCTCGATAAGCTTAGGATGTGGACCACGTTCAACATCCCCAGCGACTTGGCACAAATACCATAAACCGGAATTAGTGATATCCTGTAAGTAGAAAGCCATACTGATGATGTTTGTAATGTAACTAGAATATATTCAATGAATAACAACAGGGGAAATGGAAGTGGAATATGCTTATGACATGTTTTGAGGGTTACCTGGTTATTCTCAAGAAGTTCAAGTTTGCCTTCCTGCATTTTGGATTATTAATAATATTTACAAGTATTAGTTTAAAGAGTTTACACTTTACAAACAACCAGTGTTTTAAAAGGCCTTGAAAGGCGCCGCTTAGACGGGCCAAGGCTCAAGGCGTGAAATAAATGCCTCGCATACAGCAAAGGCGTGAAAAAAGGCAGATCAAATATTTAAAAAGCCAACAGCTGTAATAACAGCTGGCCAAGATGCACAAGAGCCAATCAATGGGTCTCTTATCATCAAGCGTACTTGTCATAGTCGCCTGCTTGAAATGATATGAGGAGGGATTTATTTATAGGGCATCCCCAAGGATGAACTACCCTTCCCAACCAGTGTGGGAAAACAAAAACATGCATACGGAATACAAAAGCTTACGGGTAGTAGAATCCCATCTCACCCGTACGGCCATACCATCAATGTATTCTTGAAATTTATAATACTACAACATTACTTTTTTGGGAAAAGTACAGAAAAGATACTTGTGGTTGAGCCCGTTTTCAGATAGGATCATGTGTTTAATTCTTTATCAAAGTGGTTCATGTGTTTGAATTCCGTTATCACAAGAGGGTCGCTATAAATCCGTTAAAAACATCTGAAAAAGACCGTTAAAAGTAACTCCGATTTTCATAAATTCCCGAAAAATTAAAAGAAAAATACTGGAAGGTGCGCCGCAATAAAATAACCGCTAGGCCATCTTTCTTTTTTGTTTTCAGCCACCCTTGTCACCGGAAAGTCCATCGAAAAAGTGATATTAGCGAAATCATTTTTAAAAAATAATTCAAACAGATCTCAAAAATCCAAAGGCGAAGGTTGTTTGAAGGTCATCTTGACGAGGAGCACCTTTCACTATTTTTCTTTTAATTTTTCGGGCACTTCTGAAAATCGGAGTTGCTTTTAACGGCCTTTTTCAGACGTTTTTAACGGCATGACCTCTTGTGATAACGGAATTCAAACACATGAACTACTTTGATAAAAAATGAAACACATGACCCTATCTGAAAACGAGCTCAACCACAAGCACCTTTTTCGTACTTTTCCCTACTTTTTTTACAATATAGTTATGCTAAACATCAATTTTACTAATATTATATTACTATTATTATTATTATTATATTACTACAACTATTATTATTATGCTTGTTATTTGATCATCCACTTACTTATCTAGTTCTACTTTTGTTCCACTTATTTATCCAGTTCTACTTTTGTAGCAAGCATAGTTACAACTATTATTTGTGATTTTTAAAACTCCAGAAGTATACTTCTGTAAAAAAATTGAATTGTATAATTTCTTTTGCATGATTTTATCGAATATTACATTTATATACTAACTAATAGCTCTAGGAAAACCAAATAACTAGTAAAAACTCAAAACGCCTTCACGCCTAGGCCACGCCTAAACTCGCCTAAGCTCCGAAGGCTTAAGGCTTGGCCATGCCGCCTTGGCACGCCTTGCGCCTTTTAGAACACTGCGAACAACCACCATTATCATGGACATAACCGGGGGCAACCCATGCCCTGGCCCACCCCAATTTTGATAACATCCTTTATTTGTACATGTAAAGAGATTCTATGTGAAAATTTAAAAAAAAAATTATGGATGATTTTTTTTCTGACACCCCAATTTTCTCTTACCTTACCCCACCGTAGGTGGGAGCCTTTGCGGCACTGGGGTAATGACAATGATGACCCCAATTTTCTCTTACCTGGCTATACCACTGCCCTTTATCTCAAAGAACAAAAAATAAAAAACCTATAATCTGTTATTATCCCATAACATATACTCCGTAATAACTTACCAATCCAGATACCATTTGATGAATAAACTCTATGTCATATCCAATTTGATTTAGATTAGCCTTCACCTCCTTTACCTGCATGTACCATATACGCAGCATAAACAATTAGCAGTTGAGTTGCGGTAAACTACTGCCACTTCCACATCATTGTAATTTACCTAAATAAATTCATCCTAAAACCTACAAAAGTTGATACTACCTCTGTCCCACTATCTTTGGGACATAAGCGGCACACATATTTAAGAGAGTAAAATTATGGTTGATATTAAATTTGAGAAGTATGAATGAATTTGAACCACGCATACCAGATATTGAATGGGACAAATGAAAAGGAACAACGGCACAAAGATAGTAGGTTGGAAGAAATAACAGCTACATGCTTCAAATCTATGGAGAAGGTCATTAAATCTTCTAAACTACACCACGAGGCATAATAGTGAAATATCAAAGCCCACATTTGATATGACTTTTTTTCCTATCCAAATTCCAAAGTTGGACTAGTTTTTTCCTTATTCGCAAGAAGAGAGACAACCATCTCTAGAGCTATCAATCACCTGATAGTACATGCAATTTGCACTACTGCCTGTCATTGACACCTCTGAAGACGGATTTGCCTCTCCTCTTGAGAAAATAGAAACACCAAAGACAACCAGAGATTTCCCCCTATGAAACTCAGCATAACTAGAATAATGGAGGATCTTATTGTGCCAGTCATGTCTGACTGTCTGCAGAGAGGAAAACATATTTCTGCAGCAAAGTTAATTGGTAAACCTGGTAGTTAATCAAGTGGTTTCCATCACTATCTTTCTGTAGCTAATGCTATATATCTGTTAAGTGATTCTTGTTCACTGAAATATTATTTCCCTTCGAAACTTTAATGAGACAGCTCGCTTGAGCCTTGTTTTCTGGTACTAAACTAACTTTAAGTACAGCTCATTCTAGTGTGAAGGATCTTCTCCACCACTGGATTAGCACTTATATCTTTTCTGTGCTAGAGATTGTTGTGTTACATTAACCTTATGTGCACAAATCATTTTCTATTTGAATAAAGTCACTCCCTTGGCAATTTGGCATTTAGAAAAAAGTATGATGTGCATATCAATGAAATACACACAGACAAACATATCAATGATGAGCAACAATTTCCTACATCTTTTACAATCAGCTCTGATGTCTCTTTCTGCTCATCCAGCTTCCAATCCAAGGTTTCCAGCCTCTTCGCCAAATGCCTCTTTGTTGACTGCATGAGCAAAACTATATATAAGAAATAAAGCAAATCATAACTATTGTTACAAATTATAGGGTCAACACCTACAGCCAATGCATCAGATACATTCTCTAATTGCTTTGAGACAGAAGCAACAGCATTGGCCATATTACTCTTTGTAACGAACATAACATCTGAGAATGACCAACCCTGTCAAAAAAAGCACAGGCTAGTTTATCTTCCACAACAATAGAAATATGAAAAAATAACACAAAGAAAATCTACATTTACGAGGGTCCACTGGTTTAAACCGACTGTACTAAAATCTTGCCTGCCACTTCATGTAACAATACCCCATTGCTCCGATTGCAGCAGCAGGAAGAAGGTAAGATGCATAACTTCCTGCACAAAACCCAGGATGGTTGCTTTTTTCTTTTAATACAGTTAACTCTTTGATCACATTAGTGAGTACTTTTATTTCATGCTACTGTCTCAAATTGAGAAGCCGGCCATCATAAGAGTGAAATAGATGATATCTAAAATGACCTAAAATGATTTCTGGAACCTTCTCAATTCTGATGCCAATGATTAAAATGAACAATGATATTAAGCATCGCAGAAATCAGGGTGAAATAGATATGAGAGCATTGCGAATAACTCAGAGTCTCAGATATTACTATATTAGTTTCTTTTTATAACGCACGCATCTGCTATGGTAAATATAGGTTTTACTTAATATCTAGAGATGCATAAATAAAATGGCTTGAAGCCTAAAATTCAAAAATTGCCAAAAATGGGGTTGAGTCACACAGTAACTTACTATTGGAAGAATCGTCGTTGAAGATGGTTACTGATCTTGTGATACTTAAATCCTTAATGTCTTGTGCCAACTGCCGAATCTGAAACCGAGTAGAGTAGGGAGGTGAACAAAGTGAAAATATATATAGTTAACATACTTCTCATATATAGTTATTATACTTTACATTAGGCCATCATAAGTTTAAATCTTTGTGTTTGTTTGTGCTTCTGAGAACTGACTTATTTTAGAGATTACACAAAATGTGCTTAATAATAAACACTAGTCGTGTTTGAAATAAGAAATGAATTTAAAAAAGTAGAAGTTGGAGAGGGGTAAAAAAACTAATCATGGTGTATTGTTTGTGTGAATCATTACACAGAAAACAAAAAACTTTAGGCATCCTTCTCTTAGTCCCTTACTCAAAACTAAAGCAAAACACACAAAGCTGCTTCTGAAAATAAATTTTAACACTCCTTAAATATGCAATGAGAGAAGTAGAATCAGTTACAATAACTGTTTCGCTTTGAAGATTTAATCATTAGGTCCCGGGTTGGAACCTGGATTTGATACCATGATAACAATTATATAATGAGTATAATCTGACATTGTATATATAACCTTTTCCAAGTACAGCTTGTGTACTTATTGATAGTAACTATGTGAGTATGTAACTATGTGAATATGCATGAAGACTATAAATAGGCTTCTTTAAGGCTCTTGTGGGGGGGGGGCTCGAAGAGTCGAAGACCAGTATAGAGAAGCTGTGACAAGTGACAACTACATCATGATGATATACTTCAACAAAGTTAAAATAGACCACTCAGATTTCGAGAGAACTCAAATTACATGAATGTAAGCTCTATACACAAAAAACATCTAATAATAATAAAGTAAAAACATCCTGCTACATCCGAAAAAAATTGATCGCCCACTTTTATAAGCCATTTATTCTGATCCATCTTTTGTACTGTGACATAATTCAGTACTTGAACAGCACATTGTCAGCTGAATCTATACCAAAATAGATGAGATGATGAAAGAGAATCACAAATTCATAATAATACCTGAGCAGCTAGAAGAGCAGCATCATACCTCCCAGGTGACGTCTCAGCATCATTTACTCCCTTCATCAACTCCTGAAGCTGAGAAATTAAATCAGACAACCGTCCACTCCTTAATACTATTGAGCCGGTCAGACCTATAGAATGACTTAATGTGTGAGCTGGTAAATACTACAAAATTTATGCTACGTAGAATGCTCGCAGCCTAGCAATTATAAGGTGATCATAATTGGATCATTATATAGTAATATACAGATGTGTGTATCGGTTCAGTATTCAGCTTAAGTTCAATACTTCAATAGGGTATCTAAATAATGATTACAGGTCTGATTTTACCTGACCAGTGAGTACCCGGCATAAAATACTGTCGAGTAAACATTAATATCCCCCAAGTTTAGATCTTTAAATGAATTATCATACACCTAACCTAGTCTTAAGCAAAACAAAAGTGCAAACACCTAGCCCGTGAGTGTACCTTACAAAATTAATCAATCACGGTGATTAATACATTATAAGATCATAGAAGAAAGAAAGGCATGAACCCTATGATGGCAGAAATACTTTTCATTTGTTGTATTTTAGGAATTCAGGTAATTGCTTGAACTGTTTATTTGCTCTGACGAGATAGATGGAAAGATCACCTGCTCCGACCAAAACGATCACTTTAGAGGCTGAAACCCCGGTCTGCATCGCCATGTCTGCCGTCTGCGAGCTTCCTTTTCTAAGATGAAGGGGTCGAATTTGTTTCCAAGCCAACGAATGAGACTGCGAGACCAACGAAGGGGTCTATAGGGCTTTGAGTTTTGAGTCTCTTTTGTAAAAAGTAGATACTTGATTTGTTTATAAGATGAATGATCCTGTCCAGCCGCCGGAGGGACAGAAGGCGCCCGCCGCCCTTTGGAGAGAGGTCCTGATTTAACTTTTGAAGAAATTTCTTAAAAATGTTCTTCATAGTTTATACACACAAAAAATCATTTTAAAATTTGATAGGCAAGTTAGTAAAATAAATTTTTGAAAATAATTGCTCCTAATTATACTTATAAAATGCAGTTATTTTTCATATTATTTTACTGTCTTTTCGATTGAATTTTTAGCTGAATTCTTTTGTAGATAAACTAGGTTTGATAAGAAACATGCCTAAAAATTTTCATCAAAAAATATCGGGAAAACTGTCAAATAGATTCTCGAACTTTCATAAAAAGGTCAATTAAGTTCTTCTATAGGAGGTTCTGTCCGGCCGTCGCGATTTGGAGCTGTTCCCGGTGGAATTTTTTGATGAAATTTTTTGAGCATCTTATTCACCAAGTCTAGCTTACTCATACCAAATTTCAGCTAAAAATTCAATTGGGAACACATTCAAATTAATTCTCGAAGATAACTGCGCATTTTTGCGTTCTCGAATTAATTTGAATGTGCTCCCGATTAAATTTTTAGCTGAAATTTGAATGAATAAGATGCTAAAAACATTTCATCAAAAAAATCCACCGGGAACCGCCCCAAATCGCGACGACCGAACAGAGTCTCCTATGGAAGGGCTTAATTGACTTTTTTATGAAAATTTGAGGATCTGTTTGACAGTTTTCCCAAAAATATCACAATGAAATTTCCCAAACAGCGGCGGCCGGACGGTGCCTACTGTTCATTCGGATGGACATGATATTTTTCCTTGTTTATAAATCTACTGATATTATACTCGTGCGATGCATGGGAAAATACATTTCTCGTATGAAAAAGTAGGATTTTAATAATACAAATAATATATACAGAGTATATAATTTAATAACTTCACATGGATGAATTTAGTTGTCATAATGTAATAATATGAAAGGTAAATATAAACGATAGAAAAGAACTAAGAAATCAAATATTTTCATAATAAAAGTATATTAAAAGGTGAAAGTTATAAGTGTTTTAGAATTTCATTTTCCCCTGAGTATTACTAAACAAAAGCTAAATTACAACAAAGTGACCACATTTACATTTGAACAAAAATGTGACTAAGATGCTTTATTCATGTTACTGCACCACTTTCATGTCACTGTCGGATGTCACTGTTGCCGATGTCATTGACGTTGTCGCCGGTGTCAATGTGATCGCCATAGTGACAGGCCACGTCAGCTCCGATCGCATTGAGATGCCGCCTTTGATCACAGTGACACGCCACGCCATCGTCTGCCACAATGACACCTGCACGGTGACACCTCTGTCGTCAATGTCACTGTCGCTGCCGCCTGTGTCACCGTGATTGCCACAGTGACACGCCATGCCACCTCCGTCCACAGTGACACGCCGACTTCGGCCACGGTGACACCGCCTGCTACCTCACCGGCACCCTCATCCCACTGCCACTGCCATCTCCGCGTACCCGTGCGATGCACAGGAAATAATCACATGTACAAATATAAGGCACAAGATAAAAAAATTGAAATTTAAAAATAATACGTAAATTTAATAACATTTTATACATATTTAGAGTATCATATTATAATAATATCAATATAAATATAAATGAATATTCCATCATAGTACTCATGCGATGCACGGGATATAGTATAAGGTGACTATATACCTATAGATTATAGTGGCAATATCTTGTATACTTTGTTGTACAAAGAGTGTTATATCTTTGTCATCTTTCTCATTTTTTGGAAATTGTTAAGAGGAATCACATATTTTTCTTAACCATATATATCTAATAGTTAACCTCACAATAATATGAAAGGTATACATTCAACATCATACTTTTGTCTACTTATTTGGTTTAAGAAAATCAAAGAATAATATTACTTTCGTCCCACTCACATTGAGATTTAGGGGGTGACACATAAACTTACCAAATTTGGAATGGAATAATCTCAGTGAGATTTCCCGAAAAGTGAAAATCAGACAATATTAGCAGGACAAAGGGAGTAATAATTTATTGATAAATGGAATTATAGTACTTAGTATTACCTACTTTCTATCATTGTGTTTCATTAACATATGGTATAAGAGTAAATTTAAAAACAGGAAGTTGCTTGGAGTTACATAGTGACCCCGTTTAGTGACCCCGTTTTTCGGCTTGTCAGACTTATCAACCAACTTTTTCACGAAACACATAATTTTTGATTTCGCATGCTAGATTGTATAATAATAAGAAAAAGTAAGGTTAGAGTTACTTTTCTGGCTGTATTGGCTGAAGTTACTGTAGGGGATCATTTTAGCTATTTTGTCGTATAATTTTTTCTTTATTTAATCAATGAAATATATTTTAAATATTTTTTTCATGAATCAACAGTATCAGCTAATCCAGCCACTTCAGTCAGAACTTCGTAAATTTCAGCAAAATCAACCAATACAACCGATTTGGGTGTTACCAAACGGGCTCTATGCCAGCTCAAAAGTATACCATGTTGGTTAAAAAATTTAAAAATGTGTCAGAGTTCATAAGTATGGTTAAAGTCATTTATCAATGCTACATAGAATGATAAGCTCACTCTACTAGTAAGAGAGTTGATGATAAATATTCGACAGTAGTTAAAACTGATCTCAAAATAGCATTGAAAACATAAATATCCTCTAATTTCTCTGTTACGCATTTTGAATTGTTAAAAAGTCAATAAGTACAATCACCTATGCATTTTTTATATTTTAGTTTTAAACTTTTTATATTTTGCTAGATCAGTTTTGTTTGACTACATGAACAATGTGGCTGTATACTTCATCCAAGTTATTAGTTTGAACTTTGAATTAGTGTATTTTCAATTACAATTTGTTGAAGTGCAGTTTCTATTGTTCAAATTTCTCAAAGTGCATATCCAATATCAAATGCAACAATATGCTTTAAATTTAGAACAATACCAAGTACAATAAAATGCCTTGTAATGTAAGGAGTAATTAAAAATGATCAAAATGGAAATAGCTGAAAATTTCTAGCACTAATTTCCTTAGGCGGCCCTAACAATCAGGCGGCCCAAAATAGCAGCCCAGATAACGCGTACCGACTCTGGTCGCTTCAATAACAGTATCGACCACAGTTCACACTCCCGATCCTCAAACGAAACTTAAATATGTTAATTAGAAATTGCTCTAAATAGGAGCAAAAACGTTTTGAAATTCCAAAACAAGAGTATTATGTTTTTTATTCCCTGAATAGGAGTAATCTGTCAAGTTCGGAAAAAATGTCATGTTTTATGTTGGAAAAAGTGTGTTAAAAGTGTATTAAAATGTCATTTTGGGGCAATTATTTGAGTGGGGTCCACTTCCGATTTGGGTCGGGTCAAAGTGGTTTCGGATTGTCCTTGCTAAGGGCTACAATTCGATATATGGTACACTCAAAACGGATAACGGGTGAATGAGAAATTGTTTTTCGAAGTTTACCCGTTGGAATGGAGAAAACTAGGAAAATATGGGTTTTAGTGTGGGTTCTTTCCCACACCGAAAATCACAAGGGAATTTGAACCCTTTATAAAGGGAACCCCCCCCTAAGGAGTTAAGATTCCTAAAGGGAAAGGTTCTCTCACGTGCGCAGGGGGGTGCGAATCAAATCCCGAAATCGAAGAACAAAAACCGCGACTTGCGTGTGCGGGCGACCTGCACACACGAGTGCCGTCCGAAAATCTATCCTCTAAGATAACGTTAATTTTTGTTCTTCCGGTACGTTCCTACTTTAATTTTTGCTCCATGCACATAAATGCCCAACGTCTATATGCTGTCATTGATGTCCCAACGTTCATATGAACGTTTTGGGTTGTTTAAGGACTGGAATCAATGCCCAACGTTTAGGACATTGATGTCCAACGATCATAACCCTTAAACAGCCATTAACACACCTTAATCCACCTCTATAAAAGGCTAGTAGGTGCTTTGCAAAGACACAACCTTTCATACACTCCGTTCACGTATTTTCATAGCTAAAACAGCACTCTAGCACTCCATACAATCTCCTTCGGTGTTCTGCTTTTGTTCACGTTCGTTGGAACTTTAGTTTGAGTGCTAAACTATTGTTCGAAGTCATCGTATCCTGGGAAACGATCGTTGCAACACTCCTAGCACCCCGGGAGGCAACGAATACGTTTTAAGGAAATCGTGCGTAGCACGAGCTTTGGCTTATTCTGCTTCATCTCATTTCTTGTTTTTCTTTAAGTCATTTTATTTAATTAATCTTTATTAATTAATTTTCTCTGTTTTTCGAAACACACCCAACATTTTAAAGTCTAGTAATGCCAAACTTGACAGAAATTTACTCTTATTCAAAGAATAAAAAACATGATACTCCTATTTTGGAATTTCAAAACTTTTTTTACTCCTATTTAGGAAATTCTCTCTGTAAATAAGACACACAATTGAAATTCGTAATTTGTAGTACATATATAAATTGTTTTCATCATTTATCTCAACCCCACGCTAGTGGACGGGGCTTGGAGATTTTCTATTGGTATTGTACAATTCATTTGGTTATGACTTGCGAAAGAGCAAAAGAGAAAAGGATAGATTTGTGCGGAGCAACCCCTTTTCAATCGATAAACTTTGGAATGTTTGAAATTAATTATACTTCTATTTCTATTTTAAAAATAGAAATAGAATGAAAATCGATTTTAAAAATACGGAATGTTTGATATACCACCCAACTTATATACTACCTCCGTTCTTAAATAAATGCAACACTTTGACTTTTACACTATTCACATGTTCTACTTTGACTACGTTTTATTTATTAATGTCATACTCCCTCCGTTCCTAAATAAACTTTCAACTTTCATTTTTCGTCTGTTCCAATTAAAACTTCCACTTTCCCTTTTTGGTAAAGAATTTGTGGTTCACAACATTTCTTACACATTTCTCTCTCCTCTGCACAACTCTCCACCACACAATATCCACTATCTTAAACTTTGTGCCAAATCCATTTGGAAGTTAAAATGGGAACGGAGGTAGTAACATTATTTTATGAAAAAAATATTGTTAAATCAACACCTAAACACTGCACTCTAATTTTCCCGCTCTTTGGAGCAGCATTTTGCCACTCTTTTCCGTTTGTGAGGTCGCATTTCGAAACCGGAGTTCCTAAGCTGGGAGTTTATTTTACTTCCAGCGCCGATAATGGGGGATGTGAAGCGCTGGGACGTGACGTACACGAAGCACATCAAGCAGAAGCGCAAAGTGTACCAAGACGGTTTTCTAGAGGTTCACTCTTCAAGCCACAAGGCAAGCCATTCGCGCGCGTTCCTAGTTTGGCTCTTTTGTTTTGTTTACTTTTGTTTCCTGTGCGGAAATTTAACTGCATGTTCCGTGTAATTCCTGCATTATCTCCTTCATCGAACTCGCTTTTTCCTCTCCACTTTCCCCAAATTCAAAGTTGAAGTTGAGCGGAGTTGATTCCCCTGAGCAGAGCGTATTATTGGCTATCCGTATGCACTTGTTTAGTATGATAGTGTATATAGGCAATTATGTGTATACAAATCCAAACAATATTTCACATAATGTTTGTTCATAACTCACATGAAACAGAACGCAATTATGTATTGGTTGTTGTTGATATGATTTCATTCGAAGTTATTATAGGGATGGTTGAGCACTTGAGCAGCTGTCCTTATCACTTTGTTATATCCTTTAAGAATCATTTCATTAATAAAGATAGGCCTGCGTTGGTATAATGGTATGTTTTATAAGACGTTTTCTAATTTTTTTATTATTATTATTTCCTTAAACAGGTTACTCTCTATGATGATTGTGAGAACGTTTTGGGTAGTAAGTTTATGAAGATTGAAAGTAATGTTAAATCAGGTGAAACACTAGCATTTGATTCTTTCCTTGTTGATATTGGTGATCTGCATGGTGAACACAAACCCACAGGAAATGAAACTTCCAAGGCAAGGGATAAGAATATTGATATGAAACCTCGGTCATTGCACAACCATAAATTCAGGAATAGCTCAGTTGCTGGTACTCATCTTTGTTAGTATTTTGTCTTCTAAGCTGTTTGGCCTTTAAACATCTTTCTAATTGGTTAGTGTTACATCAGAGGACAGGAAGCCATATTTCAGGGAGAAGAAAGCATTGCCAAGTTCTCTAAGCCCATCACAGAAACTAATAAGAGGTTTGTCAATATTTCTCTCCCTCGTGTTCAATCATCCATGTTTAGCTTTTAAAATATTTTCCTATACACTCATTTCTGCCATAGGGAAGAGTGCTTTATGAATTTTGGGGTTTTTACTATAACATAATATCTGCCACAACTCTCTCCACAAGTTTACAAGTGATAAGACTATACGAACACATGTAACTCTAATACTACCTCCGTTCTCTTTTAGTTGCAACATTGGTGATTTTGTACTATTCACATATTCTACTTTGACTACATTTTATATAATAATGTATTATAAATTAACTTTTTAAAATTTTTTGTTAAATTCCTCTCATGTTAAATTTTCAAATTCTGGATATTTTAATTTTTTTAATTTCAAACTTGTGCGTTGTCAAACGTGAAAAGTGGACCATTGCAATTAAAAAACAACGCAGGAACTGAGGAGATATGAGTTTGCATCTTTCTTTCCAGTTTCCACTCACCTCAGTTCTCCTTTTAAGAAGAGGATTAAAGCCAGTCAATAGGGTAAACAGTAGAAGTTCACATATAAACCTAGGGCGTGGTTTAATAATCTAATGGTTAAGAGGAGTGACTGATGTCCCTAAATTTCAGAGTTCAAGAAAGTTGAGGTGCAGAAGTATAGTTCTTCTCCAAGCTGTCTTGATACTACAAAATCTTGTGATGGAGGTAGGCTAGAAAATCTAATATTGCTTCACATGTATGTAAAAATCTCAGTTCTGGTTTTATTCTTTTGACTATCTTCTATTTGCTTTTGGTAATGGCAACTTATGCAGTTTTTTCCACTCTTTTTTTAAAGAATGGCAGGTCTTGTACACCACTCAATTAACTCAAAAAGCTAAGAAATTCCATGATGGTTTTTTACGAGTTTCGATGAGTGGTTCACAATGCAAGCAGGTTGATTTTCTCATTTGTTTGTAACCGGCTGCCTAATGCATTCTCTATTTTCTGAATCAGCTTCTCAATTAGCTTGCATTTACTTAAGATTCTCAGATTCTAGTTCCACACTAATCGGGGTGAATTATTATGAACTTAATATGTAGTACTAGCTCAGACACTCACACATTCATTATCAGTTGCTACTTTTGTGTTCTGCCAGGCCATGCTCTATGATGCCGCCAAAGGACTCTTAGGTAGTAAGTTTCTGAAAGCGAGTGAAACTATTCAGTGTGGCGAATCAATAACTTTTGATGGTTTCTTAGTAGAGATTGGAGAATGTGAAGGAAATCAAAAGCCTCTTCAAGACTCAAGTTTTCAAGGAAGAAATATTGGAGTGACACATGATCAATTACACTGTCAGCGTACATCTCCTTCTGGTAGAATAATCACCTATGCAGTTTCCATTTAATGAAGTGCCTGATCACTCATATTTTTGTTTTCTTTTGTAGTGTAGAAGCTACTTATATTAGTCTATTAGAAAAACTATATTCTCTATCCCACTAAACTTTGCCAACTTTCCTTATTCGGGTTCTCAAAAACTTTGACAATTTTCCTTCAATGTAACAAATTATTGGTTAAAATTATTTCTCCCTCAGACGCACAATTCTTACTTTCTTATTCTACGACTCTACGTTATAGGCAGACTTGGATAAGCTTAGTGAGATAGAGGGAGTATAATTTTGCTAAAATATTAGATTCCTAAATTCCTTTGGTGCCTATTTGTAGCTTTCCTGTGGTCTCACTCTCACGCATGACCATGCACTTCACTTTGACTTAATTTTGTATATACTCTGTAGTCTGTGTTATATACAATTATGGGAGAGAGACAATAATACACTCCACCTGTTCTTTCCACGATGCATTAAGTTCTATAATAAATGCAGAATGGGATGTCATGTACACTTCTCAGTTAACTCAGAAAAGAAAGAAGTATAATAGTGGAGTTCTGAGACTCTCATCTTGTGGTTCTTTTCAATCTCAGGTCAGTTATATTTGAATCCACATTGGCCATAATATTTGATTGTGCTAGTCATCTTTGAAGAGTATGTGCCATAAGTGATTAATCGTTGCTTTCCCCAAATCCAACGAGCCTGTCTAGCAAAGAGTAAAATACATTCATTTATTAGCAAATGTCATGTCATGTTTGAATCAACTCCATATGCAATGCAGGTCACCCTGCTCACAGAAGGGGGAGACATACTAGGTCGCAGGTTCCTCAAGTCATCTGAACATGTGGAAACTGGAGCTACATTAAATCTTCTAAATTACTTGGTTGAAGTTGGCGAAGCTCACACAGCTCTAGAAGGTATTTTTCTGTTGTGCATGGAAAAATGTCCAATTCCTATATATGAGGTTTTTTGCAAAATATATACAGTATGATATAGCATCTTCGTTGGCACTCTTTGTAGTACTTGGGTTGTTGGCCTTAGTACCTTAGGGTTATGCTACTTATAGCTCTTATGTTAGTATGTAACCGTGAACGTGTTTTTGTTTTATTTGAATACATAGAACCTCAACATGGCGCTTATGTGCATAAAGATACTGTTTCAATCACAAAAAGATTCAGTGTAAACCATAGCAAGTTCAGCAGGGGCATCTCTGCAAACAATTCTGCTCTTGAAAGCAATTCAGAAACTTTGCACTGTAAGCATTAATGAACCTGTAAACATACTAAGTTTCCTCTCTTTTTGGCCTATTCTTCCATTCATTGTTTGTGGAATCTAAATTCCATAAGGCTCAATATACATTCATTTGAAGAGTATATAACTGCTGCCTGATGTAGTCAGTAGTATACCTATGCAGTGGTAAAACTATATGGTGAGAATGTGAGATGATATACCCTCATCATAAGCTACCTAAATCCTAAAATAAATACTCCATCCGTCCTAATTTATGTGTCTTATTTTTCTTTTTGGAATGTCCCAAAATAAATGTCATATCTCCTATTTTGGCAAAAAATATATGGTTCATATAGTTTCACTTTATTCTACTCAAACCTCAACCACAATTTTATTAATAATTGTGTTAAATCAAAACAAGACACATAAAATGGGACGAAGGTAGTATCAAATATACTTTATGGAACATTAGTACTACAATATTTTCAGGATACCATTTTAGTGTGGCATAATTTATGCCCAGTGCCCCAATGAAATTTGTATTGAGCTCTCAGTTTTCACATTTCTATCAATTTCAGGCAAAGCTCAAAATAGAACATCTTTGAAAGAGGGCGTGAATTTGAACACTACAAACTCCAGTTTCGCAAATTCTACCATCGGTGCAGAAGTTTCCAAGAAGCACGTACGCGCTGGTAAGCTGTGATACCCCACTGTTCTTTAGCTATTTTTTCTTTATACTTTTTCCATCATTTGCAATGGAGCCAAAGATTCATTATTTTTTGGCTTGAGATTATGATAGAATAAAGCAAAATGACTCACTAAACTGTCTGCGCTTCTTTGTTATGAAGCAGCAATGAGTCCATGCAATTTTGGACGGGACTTTCTCTATGTGTCATCCGGAAACAGTCTCTCTGTGCTTTAGTACAGGGTAAGACTGCGTACATCCGACCCCCTTACCACACCGTAGGTGGGAGCCTTTGCGGCACTGGGGTAAATGAAAATGAAAAAAACTTTGATACATGAGGACCGAATCAGATTCTTGGTTAAAGCTTTGAAGTTTAGTCAAGATCGCAATAGACCATATATTGATTTTATTTAGTAGTTTTGTGTGTGTGGGGGGGGGAGGGTGGGGGGTGACTATAAAGTTACCCCTCTGTATGTATACTCACTAAAGTTCACACCTCTTTGCAGCTTGTGAAATCTTGTGTATTCTAAAGAAACCCATTATTTCGGGACGTGTTTCAAGGGAAGGTGCCTCTACTGATGAGATTGAAACAATGCAACCATCAGATCACAAGAGACTTCGCAAAGAAGAAGATGAAGAAACCATCATTACAGATACCACAAGCTGCAAACCTATTGCTGTTGAATCTAATGTTTACTTTAGAGGCAAGCTCAAGTTCTCTTTTGCCTTACTAATGAATATGTACGGAGTAAAACCAAACCCACTTAATAGACTTTTTTTAGTCAGTGCAAGTGCTATGGTTTGATCGTGTACATGTGCAGAAAATCTAACCGGAGAGATACTTGGAGCAACAACAAATGACCTAGCCCCTAATTTTTCTAAGATGGTAAACATTAGAAACATAAAACCAGTTTTTATCATACCTTTTCCTCTTCTAATTGCTTACTTTTGCTATTGTTTTTAAAACAGCAGCCGTCGTCCTCACATGAAAGTTCTGTAGAAATTGGAATACCAGATGGAAAAGAAGAGGAAGGGAACCCAAGATTGGAAACAAAAAGAAAAGAAAAGTCCTTTGAATTTGCTTTAGGGGTGATGCAACATTTTCAAGAGACAAAGGAGTGTGAAGTAGAACCACTCTGTCCTTCAAAATCCGAGTCAAGTGCCCTTGAAATGGCTGTCCTTCGTGATACTGAAGACAACGTTGAGCTAAACACAGGAGGAAGTATAGATGATGAGTTTCCAAGTTTTGATCTCGGATTTTGAACTCAAGTTACTCAACCAGTGCAAACTAATAAGCTTCATTTATATGTGGGTCATAACCATTTATAAAGTCCATAACATGTGGAGAGAGGGTTCTTACAAGAACACTCTTATTATAAATCCAATTTTTGTAATATTCACACTACGGCACTTATGGAATTATTTTACAGTAAGTGCCGAAAAACTACCCTATTAGATTTAGGATAATTAAAAACATGATACCCCATGAGTGTTAGCCAATGATTAGGAAATGGAAAGTAGAAGTTAAAAGTTCTCACATTAAAAGGTGTTGTCATAATAAGAACCTTTCATATATCTATATATATCACTACATCTTGTGGTGTTCAAATGAAAAAGGTTATCTTGAAGAACAACACATGGGCTGGCTGAAATATACACAAAGTTATCCATGCTGAAATGAAGAATGGTTTCTTGATTCCCTTTTTCACCTCTTATCCTGGTAACTGGATGCTACTTCTTTTTTTGACTTATGGATGTTAAGTAATGCTTTCAGCATATGTTTAGTCTTTTTAGATTGGAGTTCCAAATCTTGTGGATCGTGCCTTGCTTGATTTATAGGTGCGTGAACCATTCTCCTAGGCGCTGATGGGCACTGTCATTTCACAAGTTAAAGCTATTAGTTGTCTATATGGAGCATCACTTAGCTACTCTGATCAGAGATAGGTGATAATATTATGAAGCATTACCCGTTGTTGATTGTAAGGAGTGGGAGAATCCGATCTATTGGCATATGATCCCGATCGCTTAATCATAAAGCGAAGTGGAGAATGTGACCGCTTCTCTGATTTGGGATTGTCATGTTGATGTTAAGAAATTTCACTATATTATACTGGCACTACAAGTAACAATATCTCAATCTGTCTATGCATGTGTTGAAACTTACCAACTTCCTTGCTAGGTGCATTCCTCATAAAAGAAAATGCTTGAGGATTTGGTTTTGGTGAGGCTTCTATTGATGATGGCTTATGATTTCTTTTCCTGCAACGTAATTATATCCCCTTAGCTGCAACAACATGTCTATAACTATTCACAAATAATAAAAAATGGTGTCTCCTTAGAAACCAAACAAGGATGCCCCACTTTGATTATAGGGATGAGTTCGGGTTTGACCCCACTATAGAAGTAGTGGTAACAGTAGGATTACCCTTAATGACAAGGAGATACTAGTTTGTGATATGTTCCATGTTTTGGACTCCATAATTCAAAAGAACGGTGAATTAGATGGGGATGTAACCCATAGAAGCATAGCATGAGGACGGAATGAAAGAGTGCACCAAGATTTCTATGTATGGTGACTAGAGTGAATGATAAATTTTATTGAACACCAATTAGGTCCCTGCATTAATGTATGTCGTAGAGTATTAACTGGTGAAACAATTCACATTTATGTTCTTTTATACTACGTACTATATTTACCTTTATTTTATCATTTTTATTGTACCTTATCTTTTTATTTTTAGAAATTGCTCTAAATAGGAGCAAAAACTTTTTGAAATTCCAAAATAGGAGTATCATGTTTTTTATTCCCTGAATATGAGTAATCTGCCAAGTTTGGAAGAAAATGTCATGTTTTAAAGCCTAGTAATGTCAAACTTGGCAGAAATATGAGTAAAAAAGTTTTGAAATTCCAAAATAAGAGTATCATATTTTTTATTTCTTGAATAGGAGTAAATTTCTGTGAAGTTTGACATTACTAGGCTTTAAAACATAACATTTTTTCCAAACCTGGCAGATTACTCCTATTCAGAGAATAAAAAACATGATACTCTTATTTTGGAATTTTTTTTTGCTCCTATTTAGAGCAATTTCTATAAAATTCACTATACTACTTTTTTACTGATCTATTCAAAAACCATTTATTTTCGTCACTTTTTGTAGGGGTAACATTGTCCCACCTCTCTTTCAAAAAAAAAACATTGTCCCACCTCACTTTCTATAAAAGACATTATAATTATCACTTTCTGTGAAAGACATTACAATTATAATTCAATTCAATATGGGTATTGGGGGGGGGGGGGGGGGGGGGGGGGGGGGGGCTTTGGGAAGGGAAGGAGCCTTATGGACCCAACCTTGTTCCCTAGTCTGTAGCCAGTTTCCATTTTTAGCCTTACACATCACGATTATGGCACAACTTTCTTGCCAGGTTCCACGTTTTTAAAGCATGTCTATGCGTATTTTATTTTTGATCATCTGTCTATGCGTATTTATTTTAAATCGAATTAGGTGATTTTTAAATACGGAATATAAATTATTAAAATAAGTTTTAAAATTACAACTTCACAATTAGAGGCTTATTAGTTGGTAACATAAAAGAATAACACGTGAGTAAATAATTTCACAAAAAATGGATGATACTTGCTCTAAGTTAAATACTAGTATAACAAAAGAATTAGACTAATAAGCTGAATACATACTTTTAATTTAAAAACTTACGGAGCAATATTTAGATTTATGAACAATTCATAAAAGGATCAGTCCAATAATTAGGCATTGGATATAAGAAAGTCTTTGCAAGCATGGCTGCATGGATTTACCTATGTATGGGAGGACGTCCCTTTGCTGTACTTGGTCTTAGAAAAGCTGAAAGTCAAAGCAAGTAAACAATTAAAAAGATAGATTCTATCGTACCCTTAAGGTATCATACCTTTGTCCATGTGGATCAATCGGAATGTTGTAGTTGAATTATTTAAATCTAAATTCAAAATAATATAATGATTTGAATCAATCAAGTAATTGGTATGTACGGTACCCCATTTTTACCCCATTTTTAATAGGTACTGGAGTTGGCACTTTAAAAAAAATGTACTCAATAAATACACTCAAAATACAGCAAAACAAAAATGTACCTCGCTTGTAATGACTTCGGTGCATATCCTCTTCTAAGTACACTGAGGTTTTCTCTGAACTGTTTTTCTCATTTGACTTTCCTAAGCCACACAATGTGCCCCTTATTAGACTGTAAAAATAGTCGTTAATTCTCCTCCAGTCCCAATATTAACTACGATTTTGACTTTATTAAGAAAGTGAAAATTGAATAATTGAGAATTGTGTTGAGAAGAGATAAATAATACTACCTCCGTCCTACTAAGATTGAGACGAGAGGAAGTGACACGATTATTAGGAAAAGTGGGTTTGTGTGGTTGATATTAAATTGATAAAGTAAGAATAAAGTAAGAATGATTTAGAGCCACACAATCTTTACCAAATTTGGTATGAGACAATCTTAGTGGAATTTCTCGAAAAAGTAAAATGGAACAATTTTAGCGGGACGGAGGGAGTACCACGTATTCCGTATGAACCATAAATGGTTGGTCATAAGGGAAAATAAAGTTAACTTTGATATGGGTGAAAAAGGAAACAATGAGTTAATATTGTGACGGAGGGATTAATTAAGAAATAAAATGCAAAAGAACATAAATAAACAAAGGTATATATACTGACAAAATATAATATACGGAGTATATAATAAAGTCCAGAAATTGAATTACGGTGGTTGATATAATAATGTTTCTGATACTTTGGTGCTATGGCAGCCAAGGAGTTTTGCACAAGTCCACTCCGGTCAATGAATTCTTGGTATGATCTTGATTTCTGTGGTCCATCAATAGTAAAAATTAGTAATTGTTATATTATATATATATATATATATATATATATATATATATATATATATATATGTGGGCGGCAAGAGAAAATTAATATATGGCAAATCCCACATTTTTCACATGTAAAACTACAAAATCCAAATAAAATACACTATTCCTTCTATAAAAGGAACTTTTTAAAACATTTTTTTGAAGGGAGAAATCTTAATAATAAAGAATTTGACAGAACTTCAACGAATCATCTGGACGGTGCAATTTTTCTTCACAGAAACACTTTGAATCATGCTTTCTTTGCCCCAATAAAATTAAACTCTAATCTTGATGGTTCACATAAATTAAGAAAGCGAAAGTTGTGCCAAAGAGAGTTCATATAGTTTTTCTACAAGTATAACCATGATTTTTTTTATACTACTCACTCCATTCTACAATAATAGAACACTAGGTAACAGAAATCAAGAAAAAGTAGGGAATTTCAAATGCGGTAGAGAAAGTGCCAAAGAGAAAGAGTAGGAAGTAGACAAAACATGTGAGAGAGAAGTAAAAAAGTGATAAAAATACGGAGTAGGAAAAATAATATGAAAAGTAAGTAAAAAGTTTCCAATAGATTTTGAAGGTCATAATTGGAAAAGTAAGTTAAAAGTTAAAACATATGAGAAATCAAAAATTACATTTTTCATAAAAAAGTTGGTTGAAAACATGTCGAAATAGTCTAACTTGTTCTAATCAAATAGTCAAATCATTTTTTTCTAAAATCATTATTTTCAACATCATTTTATAGGGTGATTGTCATTCATTATTTTCTACTCCCTCGGTAACATTGACATCTTCTCACTTTTCTTACTTTTCTTTTGTAACCGTAACATTCATATCTTCTCATTTTTAAATTTTCTCAAATATCCTCGATAATTTTAAAAATAATACACTATTACAACTACTTTTTTGAATGTATCTTTCATTCCAACACATTATTTCATTATCTTCTATTACACCCTCAATGATTTATATCTTCTATCATTGTTCATAATTTCACCTAATTTTAAGTGAGGAGATACTAATGTTAAGGGAGATAGTATTTAATTAGCCTATAGAAAAACCATCCATTCCACAGTACTAACCTGTTCAATGCAGGAGAGTCGAAGTGTTGTGGAAGAAAACTCATCCACCTTTTCATCCAAGAAAGTGTCCAGTTTAGATGCCACACACCCCAAGTGATCCACTGTGCTAATCACTGCTTTGCTCAAATAATCCTTCAAGCTATCCACCACTCTAATCACAGCAACCATTTATTTATCTACTTGATTAAAAAAAAGAACACTTTCACATTAATTTACTTAATTATCAGCATCAATTTAATCTCACTTACAGGCGCTGCTTCTGTACTTCTCCAAAAGACAACTCAAAATGCTCTGCTGCTGAGTATAATTGCATCCTCAAACACTTCAATTCCTGCACATAGAAATTCAAGAAATCTGTATTTGCAGATAGATGAACACAAAACATATAATTACTCAAACACCCAGACCTTCAAACTGTCTGCGAAGTGTAAGCTGTGCTGCATAATGGTTTCATCATAGTTGGAAGTTTCTTGATGAGCATTTACTGGATAAGAATCACAAGATGAAGGAGATTCTCTTCCCATTTTGAAGTCACTGTTTTTCTCAGTGAGGCTGAATGAGCATGTGATTTTTGGTCAATCTGTAAAATCAGTTTTAGATTTCTGCTCTGAACTATGACCTTCAAAATCTATTGAAAGTGCAGAGTATTTTAGAGGGCATATGAAAGGGAAAAAGTATCAATAATGCATTGGGTGAGGATGATGGCCAATGGGGTTGCTACAAGTCTACAACTAATTTGTAAGGCTCTGCAGGCAGGAGTGGTTGTGCCAGAAATTAATTAATTGATATTTTGGGTACTGAAATGTAATTTGTAAGACAGGGCGGACACAGTTTTTCGTTCCATCCAATACCTATTTTTAACATCTAGCGAGTGTACTGCTTGTGTTCTTGTTAGCCAAACTTGTTATATTGTACACCGTCCTAAAATCTTTTTTAATTTGTTTTTTATAATCTACCCCGCTCTAGTGGACATTATCAAGTTTAGTTCAGAATAGATGAGAAATAAGAAAATTAAAAATTGTTTAGTTGAAGTTTGTTAAGAATAGAATCATATATTAGATGCTTTAATAGGAAATTTACAGAGATTTTTTAGACAACAAAAAGGGAAAAGTTGACAAAGTTCAATGAGAAGGAGGGGTATCCCATTTCCATTTATTTTCTGATTTTGAGTATCAATTCAACACAATATGGTAAAAATAAAATTGACTAAATATGTTGAATTTTGAAAATAATGACATTTAAATAATCAAAATAAATGTCACAGTAGTAACTTTTGGGGAGTATTTTTATTTAATTTTTACAATTAATTAAGTGACAGTGAGACTCACTAACTTTAATGCGTAGTCATAGTTTTACCGCTTTACTTTTTTACCATTGAATTAATATTTTGCGAAAAAACTCAGGTCTTAACATACTTTATCAATCCCCGTGTCAGTCAAACTTGATAAAATTTTAAGGAATGTAGGTAGTATAAATCGTGAATTCTTTGTGATAAAAAGAAATAAAGATTATTTTGAAATGAGAGAAAAAGGAAATAAGAAGATTAATATGAAACAGAAAGAGTATACATTTAGATGTTGATATTTAAAATGATTTTATATTGATCATGATCGGTAAATGGCTGATCAACTATTTTTCAGCTTATTTGACTATTTTCAATTGATTTGACCAGTCAAATTGTCAATATTTGTGTTTGGTAAGTAGCTAGTGAGCAGGGCTACACACCGGGGTTGTTAGGTCCGGTTTCAGTGAGTTTCACTACTACATTTAGACACTTTTTGCAACGACGAAAAGTGTTGCAACAAGTTAAAAAACTATTACAATATATCTTATGTAACGATTTTGTGGTGTTACATTCGCTCGCGTTTTGTAACGGTTGGTAACGCTTCAAAGACAAAATGTAACGATTTTGCTCTACTCCTTGAAAGTGTTACATAAATTGTAAATCGTTACAAGAGTGCAAATGTAACAACTCTCCGCACGTAAAAAGTAATAATTCAGGGAAAATGTGAAATTCTTAGTTATTTTATTATTATTACTAGTATTTTACCTGTGTGCTGCACGGGGTGTAAAATACTAATATTATAAATCTAAATCATTGATTAAAGATTATATTATAATTTATCACTGGAATGAGAGTAACCATTACTAAATGCATAATAAAAAATATTTGAAGTTTAACATGCATACAATTTTACAAATTATTGAAGAATTCTTTGTTGACAACATTTTTGCCGTCTTTTCTATTTTCCCTCGTCGTCGCATATCACGAACTTCAATCCAGACGTACTCGTCACTCCAGAAACTGCAACACATAACTGCCCATGGGTAAAACCGAACGTCATAGAAAAACACCCACATTTTCTAACCATTGTCTTTGGTTCTTGTTCATCGTCATTGCATAGCTAACCATCAAGGGAAATTGCCTATACATAAATGTGTAAGGTAGTCTCATTAGTTCGAGACATCATCTATGTCTCAATACTATGTTCACCTAGTTTTGTCACTAAAAGTCGGGTACCATTAGATTGTTCTTGTTAGCCAAACTTGTTAAATTGTACACCGTCCTAAAATCTTTTTTAATTTGTTTTTTTATAATCTATCCCGCTTCGGAGGACATTATAAGTTCAAGTTCAGAATAGATGAGAAATAAGAAAAGTAAAAATTGTTTAATTGAAGTTTGTTAAGAGTTGAACCATAAATTAATTACTTTAATAGGAAATTGTAAGAGTTTTTTTAGATAATAAAAAAGGAGAAGTTGACAAAGTTCAATGAGGAGGGGTATCCCATTTCCATTTATTTTCTGATTTCTAGTATCAATTCAACACAATATGGTAAAAATAAAATTGACTGAATATGTTGAATTTTGAAAATAATGAAATTTAAATAATCAAAATAAATGTCACAGTAGTAACTTTTGGGGAATATTTTTATTTAACTTTTACAATAAATTAAATGACTGTGGGACTCACTAACTTTAATGCGTAGTCATAGTTTTACGTAGGGGTGGGCAAAATAACCGAACCGGCATGACACCGAATCGGACCGGAAAACGGGATTTCAAAAGGTTCTCAAAAATTTTGTCCCGAACCGGACCAGACCGATTCCATACCATGCCATGAACGGTTCTCATAAAATGAGAACCGGTATCGGATCGAACCAAACTGAATTATAATTTTATTAATTTATATAATTTTATAATTATATATACATGTATACCATATTACCATTACTTTGATTACTCATTTGGTAATTGCTAGTTATTTATGTTTTGTACTAGAGAGAATTCTTTAAATAGGAGTAAAAAAGTTTTGAAATTCCAAAATAGGAGTATCATATTTTTTATTTCCTAAATAGGAGTAAATTTCAGCCAAATATGGCATTACTAGGCTTTAAACATGGCATTTTCTTCCAAACTTGGCAGATTACTCCTGTTCAGGAAATAAAAAACATGATACTCCTATTTTGGAATTTCAAAACATTTTTGCTCCTATTTAGGGCAATTTCTATTTGTACTATTATAGTTTATAAGAAATTCATTAACTATGTAATACTACCTCTGTCCCAAAAAACTTTTCCATTTTCAAAACTTTGACCAATTATATTTTTTTTATTGAGAATTATTTATAATATAAAAATTATATGAAAATGTTCTTTGTTAAAAATACTTTCATAAAAGTATAAAATTTATAACTTCCATAATATTATACTCCCTCCGTCCCGCTAACAATGGGACAAGAGGAAGTGACATGCAAATTAATAAAAAGTTGTTTATGTGGTTGATAATGAATTGATAAAGTAAGAATAAAGTAAGAATGATTTAGAGTCACACAAACTTTGCAAAATTTTATATGGGAAAATCTTAGCGGGACGGACCGATAAGGTAAAACGGGACAATCATAGCGGGACGTAGGTAGTACTAATCAAAATAATGGTTCAAATTTTTTGAAATGACAAAGTTTTTAGGACGGAGGTAGTATGAAAATTGATAATTGTGTACATTTTTGGATGATGACTAAGTTTTAATTTATCGAAAAAAGTGGCATTGTTTGACATTGGTATGACATGGTACCGGACCGTTTGAAAATGGAACCGAACCAAACGGGTTTGGGTCTAAGACCGAACTGAACCGAACCGTTTCAATAGTAACGGTCCGAGTACGGGTTCGGTAAAATATTGGACCAGACCGGATCGCGTCCACCCCTAATTTTACCATTGAATTAATATTTTGTGAAAAACTCAAAACTAAAATACTCTTTACTTTATTAAAATATTCATATTCATCAATTTCAAAAAATTGTAATACGGAGTATAAGCTAACACCGTCACCCTAACAAAAACAAAAAAATCTATTTGTACACGTTCTTATACACGTTTTTATACACGTTCTATCCATTTTTTGTCTGTGAATGAGTTTGTTTTGTTTGTCACAGACAAAACACGTGAGTTTTGTCTGTCACAGATGTTTACAGACAAAAAAATATGATCTGCCACAGACAAATGTATAAAAACGTGTATACAAATAGAATAGTTGTAACAAAAAAGGAAGGATGGATCATGGGTTTGCAAATGAATCCTTGTCCAACATTAAATCGCCCCACACAAATTTGTTCATTATTACTTGAAAATTTATTTCAGCCTCTTGACCGGCTGAACAACTAATCTAGTGGGCACAGAGAGGCCTGGAGCGGGAAGGCATAGGCAGCATTTGGGCAGTAGCTTACATAGAAACGCCATGTTTGGTAAATGGCTGATCAGCCATTTTTCAGCTTATTTGACCACTTTTATTTGGGTTGACCAGCTGAATTGTCAAAACTTTTGTTTGGTAAATAGCTGGTAAAATTAGATGATTGGTCTCCAAAAGCTAAGTTTCAAAACGCTAGCAATAGCAGCGTTTGTGCTTGGCCGGTTGCTATGTACTACCTCCGTCCCGCTATGATTGTCCCATTTTACCTTATCGGTCCGTCCCACTAAAATTGTCTCATACCAAATTTGGTAAAGTTTGTGTGGCTCAAAAGCATTCCTACTTTATTCTTACTTTATCAATTCAATATCAACCACATAAACCAATTTTTATTAATTTGCGTGTCACTCTCTCTTGTCCCATTGTTAGCGGGACGGATGGAGTAATTATTTAATACTATCGTACCTATTTAAACCTTCATGCTACTTCAATTCCATTTAACGTTTTGTCTTCTATGCATCCAGTTATTATTACTTTGACGAGTACAAACTACAAACTACGCCTCTTTAATCTTTATAAATTGAGTGTTACTAGTTTATTTATTTATTTCTCACAAATGCTGATATGCATCGTAATGCTTACATGATGCAGCGCACCTTCTTTAATATAATTTTTTAAATTACAAATAAATAGACTTGATTTTTTAATTCAAATTATCCACATTAAATTAAAATGTTTGTATCAATTTATTCTATTTTTCATGCAGTTTTATCTATCAAATTCTAAAATTTGAATGGTTTACTCTGTAAGTAGATAATATTATTTTTATAAGCAATAGTTAAAAATGCAATGAAATAGTAATGTCCTTATACGTCTTTTTGCATTCAAACAAATATTTTATAACAGTTAATTTTACCAAACATTTATTAACAACAAGCTAACATAACCAGTCAATCAAAATAGCTGACACAACCAGCTGTGATCAAACAGCTGACATAACCAGCTAACAGCTAACAGCTAACAGTCGATTGCCAAACAGCTTAAAACTTTGCCAATTTTCTTTTTTGGGTTGTCCCAATAACTTTGTCACTTTCCCTTTTAAATAAAAAATCAGTTAATTCTCTCTCCTCTGCACAAAACTCAATCAAACAGTTTTTACTTTGTTAAACCCACATCGGAAATGTTTGAGTCAACGAAGTGCTATATTAAGACATCAGCTACTCCTCTTACCAGGTTGACCTTTTAGGATGAAACTCAGGTATTAACATGGTATCAAAGCCAAATCAATCAATGGTGTGGGCCCCCTTATGAAGAATGATTGACACGATTATTAAAAAATGACAATGACGAATTGACGAAAAAATAAATATCGGCATGATCTAGACGAAGAGTCTGGACGTGAGGAGGGGTGTTAAATCCCACATCGGAGATGTTTGAGTCAACGAAGTGCTATATTAAGACATCGGCTACTCCTCCTATCAGATTGACCTTTTAGGATGGAACTCAGGTCGTAACATACTTTATCAATCCCCGTGTCGGTCAAACTTGACAAAGTTTTAAGGAATGTAGGTAGTATAAATCGTGAATTATTTGTGATAAAAAGAAAATGAAGATTATTTTGAAATGAGAGAAAAAGGAAATAAGAAGATTAATATGAAACAGAAAGAGTATACATTTAGATGTTGATATTTAAAATGATTTTATATTGACCATGATTGGTAAATGGTTGATCAACTTTTTTCAGCATATTTGACAATTTTCAATTGATTTGACCAGTTAAATTGTCAATATTTGTGTTTGGTAAGTAGCTAGTGAGTAGGGCTACACACCGGGGTTGTTGGGTCCGGTTTCAGTGAGTTTCACTACTACATTTAGACGCTTTTTGCAACGAAGAAAAGTGTTACAACAAGTTAAAAAACTATTACAATATATCTTATGTAACGATTTTGTGGTGTTACATTCGCTCGTGTTTTGTAACGGTTGGTAACGCTTCAAAGACAAAATGTAACGATTTTGATCTACTCCTTGAAAGTGTTACATAAATTGTAAATCGTTACAAGAGTGCAAATGTAACAACTCTCCGCATGTAAAAAGTAACAATTCAGGGAAAATGTGAAATTCTTAGTTATTTTATTATTATTACTAGTATTTCACCCGTGTGCTGCACGGAGTGTAAAATACTAATATTATAAATCTAAATCATTAATTAAAGTATATTATAATTTATCAGTGGAATGAGAGTAACCATTACTAAATGCATAATAAAAAATATTTGAAGTTTAACACGCATACATTTTTACAAATTATTGAAGAACTCTTTGTTGACAACATTTTTTGCGGTCTTTTCTGTTTTCCCTCGTCGTCGCATATCACGAACTTCAATCGAGACGTACTCGTCACTCCAGAAACTGCAACACATAACTGCCCATGTGTAAAACCGAACGTCGTAGAAAAACACCCACATTTTCTAACCATTGTCTTTGGCTCTTATTCATCGTCATTGCATAGCTAACCATCATGGGAAATTGCATGTACATAAATGTGTAAGGTAGCCTCATTAGTTCCAGACATCATCTATGTCTCAATACTATGTTCACCAAGTTTTGTCACTAAACGTCGGGTACCATTAGACAAGCTAGCCGAATGATCTATATTCCTCATGAGCATCACCGGTACACCAACATTTAGCTTCAACTCGTGACTTGGAACACTAGAGCATTTTATTCCGTTAAGGAACTTAGGAGAATGAATTTTCTGAAGGAGCTCATTGTCTGAGGTTGAGGAACACGCTGAATCTGAATTGAAATATGTCTTTTCATTTGAGATGTTCTGCAACAACATGAAATCATTGGCCTTGTCTACCTCATCAATTGTCATTGCAGGGATCGCTCTCCCTTCAAGATATGTGATATTGTTCATGTTCTTAAAAAAATATGGATAGGTACTGTTGACAATGGATTTGATGGGATCAATTACTGGAACATGAAAATTTTCAGGTGTATCAATTTCTTCTTCTCCATCATTGCTCCCTCCCAGAACATCATCACCAGTTTGCAGTATCCAATCGGCAAAAAGCTTCAAAATACTTGGATTGACCGATTCATTGTGAAGTCCTTGAGTCTTATATTTTTTGTTAACTTTAACACCGTACAATATTGCCACAAATGTGATGCATTCAAAGATGCATGAACAATATCTTGTCTTGTGTCTTTAGGAATGACATGCAACACTTGGCTAAAAACTCCACCAAAATAACCGTTTTTCCACCAAAAGGCAATTTTGGATATCCATCATGAGAGCAAGAAAGTACATCTCTCATACTTCTATCTATAGCTTCAAAGCAATGCCTGTTGAAATTTATACAAAAATGTAACAATAGTACATTAATTTATAGTATTGAGACCCATTTAAATGTATGAATTATGATGATTAAATGTAATCTCTTAAAAGATGTAGTTATTTCAAAAATATTACTTTTTTTAAAATTTAAAAAAAGTTACAACAATCTAGTTAACATAAGTTAACATGACTAATGTTACTATTTCAACCTTTTTTAACAACCTTTTTTTAATTCATAAATATGTAATTATTTCTAACGTTTTTTTGGTACAATTTGTTTTAACTTTATCAATAAAGTTTTTAATGTTTAATAATTAATATCAAGAATTAGAACAATAAGATAATCTAGATTAAATAATAATACTAATAATTGTATTCATAATAATATTTTAAGAAGAAGTTCATGATGTTGTTGATGATAAAAAACAATACAATAACCAAACTAATTTTATTACGTAGAATAATATAAATATTACTACTTGACGAGCACTTTGTCACGGTGCGTCAAAATAAATTCAATTCTAAACACTTATACGTAGTATAACGTAGTAGAGTTCGTATCCACAGGGAAAGGAATGATTCTCTTTTTATGAAACTAGTAATTAAAAAGGGGGGTTTTGGTTTTGAGTGATTTAATTTAATTAAGAAATTAAGATGAACTACCTATATGTGTTTAATTCAAGAATAAAAGGGACTTGGCTTTGCTACTTTCCACTTGTTGATATATTTTAGTTGATCCTTGTTATATCTATAACTTATCCCCTCTCGAATACTCAATCGAGGAATATCTCCAATTCATCGAGGGTAGTTATTAACAACGACCGTTCATTAATAACCCTTACTATTAATCAAATATAGAACAACGCTGTATACCGATATAATAGTAGCATTCAATCTTTTTAACTCCTTGATGAAATCAATTGAGATTGATAACCTTAACACAACGGTTTCGGTTTAACCAACAAAATCGATCCCTCTTAAGTTTATTAACCACGACCGTGCATTAATAAACCGAAGTTACTTACTTATGAAACCACCAACGATTAACCATCGGTTCGTTGACCGTTTCTAGTAGTAATTAATGTCGGAACGTTAACTAATCGTCACTTAGCAACCCTCCAACATTAATATAGAATGAGATTAAGGGAAGAATTAATAATCAAGAGAAGAAGTTAAGAAAATAACTCACAAATTTAATAATCTACAAGCTTCAAGAGCAAAACCAAGAAAGGAAGTTTAGCTCCTCATTTGGAGACTAAACATAGCTAGAAAATATAAAGAAATGCTATTCTAAACTGAGCTAAAGAGTATGGAAGAAGGGATGATTTTTTGTGAAGAAAAAGTGTGCTATTTATAGGTGTTTTTCAACACCTTTGGCCGGGTACCCGACTGGGTTTAGTGCTTACCCGATCGGGTACCGGTCAAAATCAGATTATCTCCCACGTTTTTGTGTTTCAGCACGTTAAAATGTCCCGGGTCAAGTCAGACCCGACCGGGTCAAGTAGGGGACCCGACCGGGTTTGACTCAAAAATCAGATATTCTTTATTCGGGTGATCCTTGGCACGTTCTGGTGTTCCGGGTCACATCCGACCCGACCGGGTCAAGTAGGGGACCCGACCGGGTCTAGCTATTTTCTCAGGGATCTAGTTCTCAACTCAGACCCGACCGGGTGTAGTGCATGACCCGACCGGGTTAGCGCTCCTGACCATTTTTATCTTCAGCTTTTCTCCCTTTCCTTGCTAAAAACACTACTACTATTCTACAACTATAAATGATAGCAAAAAAACAATTACAAACAACATAAAACAAATGTTTACAAACTAACTAAAGAGCAAAGAAAATCCATACAAAGTTAATACAAAAACATACATTTATGCACTATAAACTAGTGCATATCACTACTATTTTTGTTTTCATAAAATTGTATTGTAATTTAATAGAATAAATAATAATTCAATTCATTGTGGGCAAATTATATCTATGTATCACTATCGCAAATACGTTTGATGTTAGTAATTTATTTGTCATAATAGGATGCCATATTTTATTGAGATTTTGTATTTTTTTATGATATGGTTTTATTATAATTGTTGAGGTTTATTCCTTCAACCCGTAGGCCCAACACGTAACCTAAGGGTCTCGAGTGGATAGTTTAGTAAGTTAGATGAAGAAACGAGCAAGGAAGGCCCAATAAAGAGTGTTTACTCACTCAAACGATTACAGAGCCGAGAGGCCGTTCGTACAATGCTAGGCTATGTGCTAATATAATTGATATGATGCTAGAGTGCTAAAATGTGAACCTTTTACACTGAAATAAATGCCTCTATTTAGGGGGTGTTTGGATTTGATTCTTAAAACTGCTTCTGCTCCTTCAGAGAGCAGAAGCAGAAGTTGGAGTGTGTTTGGGTAAAAGTTTAGAAGTGATTCTGGTGCTCTAATTTACTCCTACAATCAGTTTTTTAGAAGTTGGGGGTGACCAACTTCTGAAAACTGATTCTGATTCTGCTTTTGCTTTAAAAAAGAAGCAGAATGAGTTCCAAACACCCCCTTATAATGTCAAGGGCTGGTTGGATGCGTTGACGTGGTTGGCTGTGGACAGCACGATCCCAACCACCAAATCTTCTGCATTAAATGCGCTTCCCGCCAAGATCTTAGTTTCCCGCCAAGGGATGGGGACGTTCGTCTCCATGCGCTTGCTTCCTGTCTTCTGCCGGAGTTTTGGCATCCTGCCAAGGGGTGGGGACGTTCGTCCCCAGGCAGTTGGCTCGTGTCTCCTGTTGGAGTCTTGGCATCTTGCCAAGGGGTGGGGACGTTCTTCCCCCGTCACTTGGCTCCTATCTCCTGCTGGAGTCTTGGCATGCACCCAAGGGATGGGGACGTTCGTCCCCATGCACTTGCCTTCTGTTTCCTGCTGGACCCGGGGTCCCGCAACACGAGCATCTTGAGCTATTCTTGGTCCAGGATACTTGCTAACAATAGGGTACGTACGTCCCCTGACCCTTGGTGCTGATGCTTGACCCTCTTCGGGACGAACCTCTTTCCGAACCAGCGGGCAAGTAACCCATCGTCTTGGGCCTCCAACAGGACGTTCGTATGAGGTCCTTGTGGGCCTTCTGGGTACGTTCGTAGGAGGCCCTTATGGGTTGATGGGCCGGCCCTTGTTGGGCCATTAACCTAACATAAGTCCCCCACTTCTGATGTTCAGAGCGTGGACGAGACATAAGGAAGTAAAAATGCTCCCGCCGTGTCGCCCTAAGCCGACGTCCTTGACGTGACGATTGTCTTTCTTGCTACTGTTCACGGGGCTATAGGTGACGGTTAAGCAGGCCGATTCAACTTCCGATGAGTGCTAATCATTACGCGTCTGTTCGCTCCCACCCGACACGTGTCCATAGGTACGCTCCTCGCCACGAGTCACACACGGGTTGGTAAGTGGAGAGGCGTTAGTTTCCTCCTTTAAATACTGGATTTCCTATCGAGATTAGGGTTTTCAATCCTCTGCTTTTTTCCCTCGATTGTTTCAGCGTTCTTCTGCAAGTGCTCTCCTGTTCCCTAGCCCGCATGCGTTTCCAAGTTGTAAGGTAATTTTAACTTTGATCTCTTCTTCCCTTTTCTTTTAGCTCCTCCCATGGCGTGCTCCATGGAGATATCCTCTGAATCGGGCTCCGGATCTGGTTCTTCCATCGGCTCCTCCTCTGCTTCGGATTCTGGGTCCCGTTCCTCGGGAGAAGCGGGTATTTCTGGTCATTCCGGCGCCTCCACAATGGTGAGACATGTCGTGGCGGACAGAGTTGTTCCCGGAGGTGCGGGAGAAGAAGCTGATGTGGACGTTGCTCCTGGAATCGCTCAGATGGTGTGGCCTCAACCAAATCTGGGGGCAAATCGCTCTGCCGACTACGACTCTGTAGATGAGGCCGTCGAAGGGGATGATCTTCAGATGTTTGATATAGGTGTACCTGTGGACATTCCCCAACACATCATGCTTATACACAACGTTGCCGGGATTGAGCAAGCCTTCTCAAGCAGGGCTTTAAAGGAGCTGCAGACCCTCTTTCCCCCGCCGTTCACCTATAGCCTCCGCAGTGCGGATAATCTCTTCAGGATATGCCCAGGGATGATTATGGTGCACATGAATTCCATCAAGGCCGGACTGCGCTTCCCTCTTCACCAGTTCTACCTTGATTTCTTTCGTTGTTTCATTGTCATCCCGGCCTAGTTCATGCCGAACTCGTACCGGCTCGTCTCTGCATTCATTATCTGTTGCCAGAAAAAGGGGTTGACTCCGAGCCTGGATCTCTTCCACCATTTCTTCCAGGTTGCTCCCCAGAATGCTGATGGATTCCTGAGTGTGGCCGCCCATCCTCACCTGAAGTTTTTTACGGCGCTCTGACCTCCAACCATGACTGGAAAACCCGCTTCCTCTTCTTGCATTACTCGGATGACCGGCTCCCCATGAGGTGGAATGGATTCCCCCCCAAAATCAAACCACCGGAGCTGACCGCAGAACTGAAGGATTCTGTCGAGAAGTTGCAGCTGGGCGGCGTCTCAGACTTGAGGGGTTCCCTGACCATCCAGGCACTCTCGAGCGTCCCGTGCTTAGCTCCCTTAGGTACGACATTTTTTCCTCTCTCGATGACGGTCCGTACGACATGATTCGTAGGGATTATGATCTGATGGTCATGTCGACGTCCGTCTTTTTGTTATGTCCCAAACATGTGTATTTGGTCGACAAGGGTACCGAAGCGCTGTGTCCGCCGTAGAATCTACCAAACATGGTTTGTCACGTGTTCCTCCTGGGTTGGGGGGGGGGGGGGGGGGGGGGAACCACGGTGAAGCCTATAAATACCCCGTTTTTTCTGATGGAAATGTCATGCTTCCTTCCTTAGTTGTTATTCCTTCAACCCGTAGGCCCAACACGTAACCTAAGGGTCTCGAGTGGATGATTTAGTAAGTTAGATGAAGAAATGAGCAAGGAAGTCCCAATAAGGAGTGTTTATTCACTGAAACGATTACATAGTCGAGAGGCCGTTCATACAATGCTAGGCTATGGGCTGATACAATTGATATGATGCTAGAGTGCTAAAATGCGAACTCTTTACAGTGAAATAAATGCCTCTATTTATACTGCCAAGGGGTAGTTGGATGCGTTGACGTGACTGGCTGTGGACGGCACGATCCCAACCACCAAATCTTCTGCATTAAATGCGCTTCCCGCCAAGATCTTGGTTTCCCTCCTAGGGATGAGGACGTTCATTCCCATGCACTTGCTTCCTGTCTCCTGCCGGAGTTTCAACATCTTGCCAAGGGGTGGGGACGTTCGTCCCCAGGCACTTGGCTCCTGTCTCCTGTTGGAGTCTTGGCATCCTGGCAAGGGGTGGAGACGTTCGTCCCCCGGTACTTGGCTCATGTCTCCTGCTGGAGTCTTGGCATGCACCCAAGGGATGGGGACATTCGTCCCGATGCGCTTGCCTCCTGTTTCCTGCTGGACCCGGGGTCCCGCAAGACGAGCATCTTGAGCTATTCTTGGGCCAGGATACCTGCTGACAATAGGGTGCATACGTCCCTGACCCTTGGTGCTGAAGCTTGACCCTCTTCGGGACGAATCTCTTTCTGAACCAGCGAGCAGGTAACCCATCGTCTTGGGCCTCCAACAGGACGTTCGTAGGAGGTCCTCGTGGGCCTTCTGGGGACGTTCGTAGAGGCCCTTATGGGTTGATGAGCCTGCCCTTGTTGGGCCATTACCCCAACAATAATTATAGGTTATTTATGCTAATATGTCAATTTCTAAGAGAGGAAGTGAATTTATAAACTATCAAACCAAGATTGTATTTGGGTATTATTTATACAAACTATCAAACCAAGATTGTATTTTTTGGGTATTATTTATACATGATGTCAACATTATGTATTTTTTTTCATTTTAAAAAATACTCAATTACTCTTTTTTTTTCTACTTTTTATCTTTTTTCTTTTTACATTTTAAAAATTTCTCCTATCTTTTCTACACTATTCATAACTCATACTATTTTCCCCTTAAATATTGTACCAAAGTCTAATGTAGTGATCTTTTAAATATGAACGAAGTATGCGACAATTTTAGTGAAACATACCCCAAAAGAAAGATATAGTGCTTGTTTGGTAGACATAAACTTCTACCTTCTAGCTTTTGTATTATTTAAAAGTATTTAAAAGATTCTAGTTACTACGTATTTGATATGACAATTTATAAGAGCTTTTGTAAAAATAAAAAATATTTTTTTAATTGCAATAACTTGTATACCAAAATGACTTAATCATACAGTTAGCTTTTTATCAAACAACTATCGTCTTTTTCTTTTAAAATCATTTGAGTCACTAAAAAGATAACAACTACTAAAAAATTCATAAAACAACTTTTCACCTGGTTATTACAAACTATCCAATCTTCTGGGAGAAGGAGTGAGTAATTTATGGCCATGACTAATGAATTAATTAATTGATGATGGTATGGTTAGATTAGAGCCCTAGCTCCCTAATGCATTTTGAAGTCATCCACTTTCCCGTTTCTTCTTTCAACCACACAATGTTTGTTTGTCTACGCTTCGTCGCAGGAAAGATCTGTTAATTACGAGTATCTTTTAGCCGTTTAGGACCAAAACCGCACTGCTTTATCCACTCTTTCCCAGTCTTTCCTTTCATCGCCTCCGGCTACAATGGCTGCTTCTTCTCCTACTATAATCCCTACCCTGTCAACGTCCCGCTTATCCAAGACACCGGTATCGTGCTCTTCGTCTCCTTCCCTCACCGCCTTCAACATATTCCCCAGTGCCTTAAGGCCTCTGCTGCTCCACACGAAGAGGAACAAGCATTCTGAGATGCTCGCCAATGCCCAACAGACTTTTGAATTCTCGGGTTCATTATTCGATTCCGAGTTCGAAGATGATTACGAGCCACCATCTACTCCCGGTTGGGGCATTTCCGATATGGAAGATAGAGAGGAGCCCCAGTGTCCTCCAGGGCTGAGGCAGTATGAAACAATGGCGGTTTTGAGGCCCGACATGTCTGAGAATGAACGGTTAGCACTCATCCAAAAATATGAAGAGGTATTCAACTAAACGCTTCCCTTCTTTGTTCAATTTATACATTTATTTGAATCGCAGTATGCTTATCGATATGAGTGTGTAAAACATTAGTAGCATAAAAGAGAGAGCTTCTTTGGCTCCCAATTTCAGATTTTTCATAATCAGATGATCAAAACTCCATATAAATAGTGTGTCAAGATTGATAGTTTATATTGCACTTTTGCAGTCAACTACTCCTCTTTAGGTAAAAAATTTTGAATACAGAATGTTGGCTATGCTGGCAATTGAAGTAGTTGTATTACTATTTAATCTAGTTCATTCGGTTGCAATGTTAGTAATGTAGCTTGTTGGAATTGTTATTTTAATTTGCCAATTAGGGTTAGTTTTCCTCTATCCATTAGTATCAGTAGCTTAGTTTACTTTTTCCATTGTATCATATGCAGTAGCTGCTAGGGTTCCCCCCACTGGTAATTCTTTTTCATGCCCCCTCCTAAAGAGAGTATTAAAGGGAATGCTTTAACCGTTATTATCGGTAATGGAGGATATTGCAAATTCCTTTACATGAATACATCAATGAATCTTTTCTTTGGATGATTGGGTAATCCCTTAATCAATTTAGTATAGGTGCTTGAGAGCCTAAAACCAATACTCCGTAACATGTAACTTCTCACAACTTCAGTAACTAACTTTAGAACTGCACCAACAGTTATGGAGACATGGAGATACAGAGATATAACACTTTATAACCTATATATGTGTCTTTTGGGCTTCTTCAGTTTAGATACAAAACATGTTCCACAACTTTTTTATTAAATTTATTCCACAGAATAATTAGATTTTGTATATCTTTCCAGGCCTTATCTAGATTACGCTACGTATATAGTATACATTAGGCTCTTTATATCACATCTAGTGATTTAGCCATTTAGGGGATTAAAGATTGGTTCTTTAGAATGTACATGACATAATGCTTATACTCTGCAGTACTCCCTCCTTCCCCAAGTAAACATCCCACTTTCCTTTTCGGGCCATCCCTAAAAAAGTCCCCTTTCCTTATTTGGTAAACAAAACAGTGCCAAACAGTGCCAACCAGCGTCTTTTCCTTAAATGGTGTCTAATTCAAAAGGGGACTTTTGAATAGGGACAGAGGGAGTATGAACCTTACCTATGTGACATAATTGAAAAATGAAAAACATACACCAACTTAAATTCTGTTTGAAAACGCAATGAGTTGAGGTAGCATACGCCCACACTTTACATATAATGAGAGTATGAGACTTTAAAAAAAGTTAAGTCCTGACACTTTGACAGTGTTTTCTTGCTAAGTGTTGGGGATGCCCTTCAGTCTTTCACTCTAAAAGTTTGCACAAGTTCACCCACATCTTATGACTCCATTTTTTACTTTCATAGACAGAAAGTGTGTGTCTTGATCTGTCTTCATTGCTTAAAATAAAGTTTTCATTACTTTCACTCCATTTTTAAACATTCATCGTTTGAATGTATAAAACAATACATGTAAATGAACATTGTTTTAATCAAGTAATCCATGTTCTTTAATACTTATCCGCTAATCATTATGGATGAGCCTGTAAACAGGCTCTATACTGCCACTAGAAGTAGAAGGGTCCAAATGGAAGCTTAGAAGTGAAGACCAACTTATAAGTCATTTTGTATTATTAGTATTATTAATTATTTTCAGTCAATGATAAGTTGGAACTTTATATTTTTCTTTCCTGTTGTGATTAAGACTCGTCTTTATCCCATTTAAGTCTTATTAGTTAGAAATGTAAATTGTCTTTGGAGTAATAACTAATAACTTTTGTGCTTATTAATTCACGCGTTACCCCATTTCTGCCTAGGTTTAGGAGGTTAGATTATTGGTCTCTTCCTATCGTTTCATTATAGACCGTGGACAAGGTCTAGTATGTTGGCTGATAACACTAATCTAGAATTTTCAATAGCTTATCTTCAGTCTACCTGACCATTTTTTTCTTTTCTAGCTGTAAACCTCAGGCACTGTTTGGCCTAATAGTGGAAAAGTTGTTTGAGCGAATGCAAATTAAACAAGAGTGTTTTAAATATAATTGTTATTGAGCAAACACAGTTGGGTATTTAACCTATTTAATTATAAATCTTTTATTAAATCTTGAAGAGTAACAATTGTTTTTTAAAAATAGGTAAGGATATTTTTTATAATGGATAGTTTTAAAAAAGAGCATTTAGAAGTTGTTTTTAGTAAAAGCACCTTCTAAAACAGACCAAACATACAACTTTCAGTTTTTAGATTCTCTTAAATCGCTTGTAAACCACTGCTAGGCTAAATGTAGCCTTACTTTCGTATATTATCTTGTTCTTTATTCCCTGTCATATGTAGATACGACATGTAGCCTTATGCGTATAACTAAACATTACGGAGTATATGTTTAGTTGGACATTATGGTAGGCTGGTAACTTGACTCGAACAAATCAATTTGATCCGTGAGATAAAAGAACCCTCAAATCCAATTGAAATCTGAAACATTAAGAGTTTTTTCATTACGTTTATCTGTATGGTGAAATACTGAAATGACAGTATTACACACGCATCTATATTAGAATTGATTCTTTCGCACCTTATTGGATAATAAGAAGGTGATGATAATACTCATTTGCTTGTGATGGAGCTTATATTTAGATATTTAAGCATCAGTCGATTGTTCTAGTATCATTAACTGAAAGTTGAAAATTGGACATAATAAGCTGCAAGCACTTAAATATCTGATTCTTTAGAATGTTCCAAAACCAGCAAATCGATGAGTCAATTACTACGTTTCAAATTAAGTATATACGTCATTGTTAAAAATGTTACCAATTAATACAGGATTAAGTTTGGGGAGTCTTATGACTTTCATATGGAGTCGTATTGACGTATTGTTCACTTGATCTCATCATCACCTTTCATTTGCATAGTGGGATGACACCATTATAAAAATAATGGTGTCATTAGACCCGACATCACCCTTTTGTTTGAATATTTCTGGTTTGGTTTAGTCTAGTAAATCTTTTTGGTGTAATCGGGTCTGGTCAGTTAGAATAAGTAATAAGGAGAAAAGGGTAAAGACAGCACCACCTAAATTATTTACTTTCACATCTTTCTCAATAAGGCATGTTTAATTCATTCTAAAAGTAATATGGAGTACCCAATTCCTTAATCACGTTATTATTGAGTATCATCTTTTGGGCATAATTATACGGAGTCCTTGGAGGTTTTGGCCATGGCTGGGTTTTCCGAACATTGTTTATCAATCTGTTTCTATTTGTTTCTTGTAGTTGCTTGTTGCTGGGGGTGGTGTGTATGTGGAGGTGTTCAATCGAGGGATTGTTCCTCTTGCTTATGGTATTAAGAAGAAAAACAAAGCAGGAGAGACCAACATATACTTTGATGGAATCTATATCTTGTTCACATATTTTACCAAACCAGAGTCCCTAGAAGAACTTAAGGAGATGCTGAATGCTGATGACAATGTCATCCGTTCAACCAGTTTCAAGATAAGGAAAAGGAAGTATTGATTTCTTGCGTGGCTCATGGAGTGACTATTCATTCCAGGTTTAGGCATTTAGTATGAATTTGCTTCCTGGAATAATGAAGTCCCTAGACTCATTGTCTTCCCCTAGTGATTGCTTTCCCATGTTTTGAAGCAGCTGTGCATATGATATTGGTATATGAAAATCTGATTGATCTATGTGTCCTGCACCAATCACATGTACTAAATAGTAATTTAACTAATTGTTAATCACATATGCATCCTTTTCTTCTGCCTTATCTCTTAATCATATCAATACACAATCACGTGCGTAGTGGTAACTGGTAAGGGCTGTCACGGGCCAGTTTGGGTCTGAAAACCGGAAGAGCCTTAGCTGAAATGGGTATTAATACTGGTTGACCAGGAAAATTGAGTTAAAAATCCAGAACAGGAATATGAAACGGATCGATTATGGACCCACTTCATTGCAACCCTAACTGGCCCGACCTTCATCAGTTGCTTGTCCCGTTCAAGCCCGGAAAAGCGTTTATGGAGTCTTTGGGTAAAATAACCTCAGTCTTAGTCAGGTTCTGGTTTGGAGTCGGACTGTCGGAGCCATGACCAAAGAGTACGTAATGTTGGGAATTGACTTGAACAAGAAAAACTAAACCAGGAGCTAAATATATCAGCTCCGAGCCTCTTTGATTGTAACTCCTACTATAGACCAATTACCTGTCAGGTTGTCAGGTTCTCCGGGCCTCTGTTCCTAGAAACTTTGCTAATTTTCCTTTGTGGTTTTCTCACTAACTTTGTCACTTTCCCTTTTAGGTAAAGAATTTTTTGTTCCAGTTAATTCTCTCTCCTCTGAATAAATCTCATGATGGATAGTGTACCCGGGGGTAGCTTATCCGAGGGGTTATTGCGGAGAATAACTAGAGAGAAGTCAGAGCAAATAAGTAAGAGAGAGAGAGTGTATATTCGATATGTCTTAAGCGTGGTTTACAATGGGGGAAATGAGTGCTATTTATAGTAGTAATAAATGCCAGATAAGGACACGTGTCAGTTTTCTGGTGGTCGAGGGGTCACCTCGACCGGGGTGGCACTGGCACTCGCATGTGGCCGCATTAAATGCGGTGGTTGGATGTGACGTTTGTACTTGGTACGGTGATCCAGGCGCATGTGAAGATGATATTCTGTCGAGGTGGATGCCTTCGGCTGAAGGGTGCTGGGCCGAAGGTTCTTCTAACCGAGGGCTCCTACCTGCCGAGGGCTGCAGGTGCCGAAGGCTTGGTTTTCAAGCCTTGTTCTCTTGTGATGCCTCTTCTAACCGAGGGCTCCTACCTGCCGAGGGCTGCAGTTGCCGAAGGCTTGGTTTTCAAGCCTTGTTCTCCTGTGATGTTTCTGAGCTTGATTTTGTCACTGGTAGCCTTCGGCCATAGGGCCGAAGGCACCCCTTTGCGTATTGTGGGCTGCTCAGAGCTCCATTTTGCTGGGCTTGGCCCGTTTGGGTCTGTTGGGCCTGATTGTAGTAGAGGAAGTATGTGGGCCGGGGGTCTCTGAGCCATATACTCCATCAGGAGTCCCCCACTCCTTTTGCCGAAAGGTACTTGAGGGAAAATGAGTAGCTGTGGTGATTTCCCCGAAGGCTTCCCTGTTCTGTTGGGTGTCTCATTTTCTCAATTCCCTCATATGTCGAGGGCTGAGAGCTTCCTGAAGGGAGTGTAAGAGTGTTGCTCGTATGTGTTTCTTTTTTGTAGTTTGTAAAGTAATGAGAGATCTGCATTTGTGTGCTTTGCTGAGGGCATTTGTTGACTGAAGGCTTTGTGTGGTTGAAGGCATCATGTGGCCGAAGGCATCATGTGGCCGGAGGCATCATGTGGCCGAAGGCATTGTGTGGCCGGAGGCATCATGTGCCGAAGGCATTGTGTGGCCGGAGGCATTCTGTAAGCCGAAAGCATCATGTCGATGGGAGTAGATTGCCGTTGTGATCTTGCCTCAGCTTGCTGTAGCTGAGAAATAGAAAATTTTTAACATTTGTGTGTTTTGCCGAGGGGAGTCCCCCAGTCCCCCACTCCTTTTGCCGAGAGTTTCTCGAGGGAAACAGGAGTAGAGTGATGCATGCCTTCAGCAGGAGCCGCCGAGGGGTGACGCCTTTTGTTCCAAAATGGGGAGATGCCTCGTTAAAAACCTCATTAGGAAAAAACCCTGTGGGAAAAAATCCTAATGAGGGAAAAAGAGTACACCGGATGCCCTCAGAATGAAGCAAAATGAGTGCACCCTTCGGCCTTGATTGTTAAGCGGCGGTTGTGTCCGTCTGCTGAGGGGATATCTAAGATCAGCCTTAGATCCTGCATGAAAAAGCTAAGGAGCTTGTAAGGACCCCCCGTTATCAAATAAAGGTGACGGAGGGGTGCAAGGCCAGGTGAGCCTATGTGAGAGCCCCTGGCATCAAATACAGATGCCGGAGGGATGGAGACCGAGGGGCCTGTGCGATTGCCTCCGACATCAAATAAATATGCCAGAGGGATGAAGGCCCAGGGCCTGTGTGATAGTCCCTGACATCAAATAAAGATGTCGAAGGGATGAAAGCTAGGCTGAGGGGCTTGTATGACAGCCCCTGGCATCAAATAAAGATGCCAGAGGGATGAAGGCCGAGGGACCTGTGTGATTGCCCCCGACATCAAATAAAGATGCCGGAGGGAGGAAGGCTGAGGGCCTGTATGATAGCCCAGACATCAAATAAAGATGCTGGAGGGATGAAGGCTAGGCCGAGGGGCCTGTATGATAGCCCTCGACATCAAATAAGGATGCCGGAGGGATGAAGGCTGAGGGCTTATAGGATAGCCCCTGACATCAAATAAAGATGTTGGAGGGCTGAAGGCCGATGGCCTGTGTGATGGCCCTCAACATCAAATAAAGATGTCGGAGGGATGAAGGCCGATGGGCCTGTATGATAGCCTCTGACATCAAATAAAGATACCGTAGGGATGAAGGCCGAGGGACCTGTGTGATTGCCCCCGACATCAAATAAAGATGCCGGAGGGATGAAGGCCGATGGGCCTGTATGATAGCCCCCGACACCAAATAAAGATGTCGGAGGGATGAAGGCCGAGGGGCCTGTGTGATGGCCCTTGACATCAAATAAAGATGACGGAGGGATGAAGGCTGATGTTGATGTTGAGGCCGAGGGCCATTCTGATGCTGAGGTCGAGGGCCGTTGTTGGTGTTGAGGCCGAGAGCCGTTTTGATGTTGAGGCCGAGGGCCGTTGTTGATTTTGAGACCGAGGACTGTTCTGACGTTGAGGCCGAGGGCCGTTGTGATGTGGAATCACGCTGAGGCCGAGGGCCGTTGGTGATGTGAGATCACGCTAAGGCCAAAACCGTTATGACATAGAGTCATGTTAAGGCTGAGGGCCGTCTGATGTTGAGGCCGAGGGCCATTGTTGATTTTGAGACCGAGGGCTGTTCTGATGTTGAGGTCGAGGGCCGTTGTTGATGTTGAGACCGAGGGCTGTTCTGACGTTGAGGCCGAGGGCCGTTGTGATGTGGAATCACGCTGAGGCCGAGGGCCGTTGGTGATGTGAGATCACGCTGAGGCCGAGGGCCGTTGGTGATGTGAGATCACGCTAAGGCCAAAACCGTTATGACATAGTGTCATGTTGAGGTCGAGGGCCGTCTGATGTTGAGGCGGAGGGCCATTGTTGATTTTGAGACCGGGGGGTGTTCTGACGTTGAATCATGCCAAGGCCGAGGGCCATTGGTGATGTAGAATCGAATTGAGGCCAAGGGCCTTTCCTTGATAGTTCCGGGAGTCCTTCGGGTGTATGTTCCTTCTTTCAGGCATCGACCGAGGAGGTTGATTCCCCGCCTCGGCCGAAAGGGGGTCCAAGTGATCCGTCCGGAGGTTCGTCTGTTAGTCCCCCGGCGCTGGGCCGTCCCTTGATTGTTCCAGGAGGTCGTATGTTAGTCCTCCTGATGTGTGTTACTTCTTTCAGGCTTCGGCCGAGGGTGTTGCTTCCTCGGCCGGAAGGGGGTCCAAGTGATCCGTCCGAGGGTTCGTCTGTTAGTCCCCCGGCGCTGGGCCGTCCCTTGATTGTGCCAGGAGGTCGTATGTTAGTCCTCCCGATGTGTGTTCCTTCTTTCAGGATTCGACCGAGGGGGTTGCTTCCTCGGCCGGAAGGGGGTCCAAGTGATCCGTCTGGGGGTTCGTCTGTTAGTCCCCCGGCGCTGGGCCGTCCCTTGATTGTGCCAGGAGGTCGTATGTTAGTCCTCCCGATGTGTGTTCCTTCTTTCAGGATTCGACCGAGGGGGTTGCTTCCCCGCCTCGGCCGGAAGGGGGTCCAAGTGATCCGTCCGCGGGTTCGTCTGTTAGTCCCCCGGCGCTGAACCGTCCCTTTACCTTGGGGGGTCCCGTCGTCTATTTACGGCGCGGGCTAGGCTTGGTCGGTTTCCGACGATTGGCGTTTCACCCCCAAGTTTGGGGATTTCGTCACCTCAGCCATTCTTTCAGGCCTGTCGCCGTGCGTTGCGCGCCGGCGACGCGGCGAGCGTCCCGCTCCAAAAACGCGGGCCTTTTGCAGGCCTCTCGTCTTTAGACACCATCGGCCATACATGGGCATTTTGCCTCGAAGGGGCCGATAAGATGTCTGTATTGTGTTGTAGTTTACTTAAATTCATATAAATAAGCGGAATACAAGGGGTGCGTTGTTTGACAACGGCTTTGTTAAGATTCACCGCTCAAGGCCGAGGGCTCTTAGGCCGAGGGGATGATAATGTGCCTCGAGGTCGAGGGCCCAAGGCTGAGACTAACGCCGAAGGCGAGGAACATGATTAGCGGAGATGTCGCTTCTTCGACTGGGGCTCCTCGAACTCCTCGCCGTCGCTGAGCCTCCCGATTTCATGTTTCTTCGTTGCGATGTCCCCTTCTTCTTTATCGGTGTTCTCCCTGGTGTTTTTCCTTGGGGCATTTTTGATGAATTGGTGGAGCTCACCCCTTTGAATTAAGAGTTCAATAGCCTTCTTTAACGAGACACAATCGTCTGTATTGTGGGAGGTGCTTTTGTGGTAACGGCAATAAGTGCCGCCTTGGTGGATGGCGTAGATCTCCCTCGCCGACCGAGGGTCCTTGGGGAAAAGGTCCTGCTCTTCCGCATAGTTGAGGATAGTGCTCACCGGGTGCGTGAGGGGAGTCCTCGGCATGTCCAACCGACGGCGCCATTGGCGTTCGTTACGGCCCTGCTGGGTGTGGCTTCCATGGTCCCGGCCTCCGGCCGAGGGCGCATTTGGGGCCGGCGTGTTGTATGTCTTCTTCGAGGGCTGGCCCTCGTTCTTCTTGAAGGAGTGGAGGTCGTCGGCGTTGGCGTATAGGCTCCCCCGCTAGAGTGCTCTGAGGTATGATCTTGGGGGGTCGGTGATGAGGCTCCGTGCGTAGGGGCTGCTGCGGAGAACCCCCTGGAAGAGGACGAGGAGGGTACGCTCGTCGGCGCCCTCGACCTCGTCTGTCTCCTTCATCCACCGGTCAATGAAGGACCGAAGTGTTTCGTCAGGCTGTTGCTTGACGGAGAGGAGCTGGGAGAAGTGCTTTCTCGCGCGCTTCCTTCCGGCAAAATGGGTGAGGAAGCGTTGGGCAAGATCTTGCCAAGAGTCAATGCTGCCCTCGGGAAATCGGTTGAACCATTCGTATGTTGGTCCCTCCAAGGTGGAAAGGAACCAACGACATAAGTATTCATCTGATGCCCCCATCATCATCATGCTGTTTTGATACCTGTTGTAGTGCTCCTGGGGGTCAGTTTTTCCTTCATAGGGCTTGATGAGTTGCCCTCGGTACTTTTCCGGGATTTGGGCCGCCAATACCTTTGGGGTAAATGGCGTCCTAGTTCGGAGTTGGATGACGGGTTCCCCGGAGCCTTCGACAAATTTCCTTTGCATCTCCTCCATTCTGGCCAGCATGGCCTCATACCTGAGGTCTGTATGAGGGGCAGAAGTGGTGGCGTGTGCTTTGGTGGCCTCCATTTCATCAAGTCGGCGTTGGAGGGCCGCAATAATTTTCGTCCCGGGGGTCCTTCGGGAGGGTCTCTGCCCTCTGCGAACGAACCCGGGCCGAGTGGGCCTGGTTGATTTGGTGGCGAGCATTATCGGCATGAAGGAGTGCCTTTCCTTTGTCCCGAGGAGGACGCTCCTCGTCTGCCCTCGAGACAGACCCTCCGCTTTCCTGGGGCCTTTGGAGTGCCTTTCCTGCGAGGCGGTCTTGGACCCCTCGGCGGTCTTGCCCCCATCCGAGCCGGTTGAGGGCGGAAGTGCGGGGCCTTTCTCTGTTGTCATTGTGGCGGTCCCGGGACTGAACTTCCTGGGAGGCCGTATCTTGGGCCACTACCCCCTCGTCATTCCCAATCCGAGGGATGGGGTTTCCGAAGAGGTGTGGTAGAGGGGGAAGCGTGATGTTCTCCCCAACCTGGGGTTGAGCGGAGCCAGGGTGCCGAAGGCACCTGGGTTCTGAGTGAGCGTCTGGATGAAGGCGGAGAGCGCCGAGTGAACGTCGATGGTGAGAACCGGAGGGCTGATTCGGTCATCGCTCCAGTTCTTCTTCTTGGCCTCGATGCCGAGGCGGGCATCAGGGGCATTCTGCTGGATCTGAAGGCGTTGGTCGACAGCCGCCTGTTCCAGCCCAGCGATGACACCGCCCTCGGGAGCCCTGTGAGAGGCTTCGGGGGCGTTGACGTCGCCGAGGGCCATGTTCTTGTCTTCTACGTTTTTGGAGTTGGCACGTGTAGTTCTCACCATTTTGGTAGAGGGTTGGTGTTTGGCGAAGGGGGAGGGTTTCTTACTTGATCGTTCGACCTCTCAACGAGAGCACCAAATGATGGATAGTGTACCCGGGGGGTAGCTTATCCGAGGGGTTATTGCGGAGAATAACTAGAGAGAAGTCAGAGCAAATAAGTAAGAGAGAGAGAGTGTATATTCGATATGTCTTAAGCGTGGTTTACAATGGGGGAAAGGGGTGCTATTTATAGTAGTAATAAATGCCAGATAAGGACACGTGTCAGTTTTCTGGTGGTCGAGGGGTCACCTCGACCGGGGTGGCACTGGCACTCGCATGTGGCCGCATTAAATGCGGTGGTTGGATGTGACGTTTGTACTTGGTACGGTGATCCAGACGCATGTGAAGATGATATTCTGTCGAGGTGGATGCCTTCGGCTGAAGGGTGCTGGGCCGAAGGCTCTTCTAACCGAGGGCTCCTACCTGCCGAGGGCTGCAGGTGCCGAAGGCTTGGTTTTCAAGCCTTGTTCTCTTGTGATGCCTCTTCTAACCGAGGGCTCCTACCTGCCGAGGGCTGCAGTTGCCGAAGGCTTGGTTTTCAAGCCTTGTTCTCCTGTGATGTTTCTGAGCTCGATTTCGTCACTGGTAGCCTTCGGCCATAGGGCCGAAGGCACCCCTTTGCGTATTGTGGGCTGCTCAGAGCTCCATTTTGCTGGGCTTGGCCCGTTTGGGCTTGATTGTAGTAGAGGAAGTATGTGGGCCGGAGGTCCCTGGGTCATATACTCCATCATCTCAATCACACGATTTTTATTTTATTAATTCTCGTGCCAGTCAAACTTGACTAAGTTGTAAGGGACGGAGAGAGTATAAAGTAAGCAACAAGTAACTCCTGCGGTAGAAATGATTGTCATGTAACTCCTAATGTTATGGGTGCGTTTTTTCTTTCGAAAAATGCGTGATGTACACAAAATGTGTACACTCGTCTGTCCCCAGCAGACAAGTTGTCTGTCCATAGACAACTTTACTGAGTGGTGCTTTTGTTAAAAAGTTTAAGCCGTATAGAGTAAAAGTTTACTTATAGAGTAAACTTATAGACTAAGCCGTTTAACAATCATTTATTTATTTATTTTATGAGCGCTAGGCTATGTAGCACCGATACCGGTACGCGGAATCGCGGAAACGCGGACACGGGTACGGGGATAGGGCAAAACAAAAAAAAGTAGGATACGGATACGGGGCCATATTTATAAATATTAAAAGTTATGGGGGCGTATTTAAAAATATTAAAAGTTACAGGTGTGTATTTATAAATATTAAAAATAGTTTTTTTGGAAATATATACATATAATATCTTATGAAATATACAAAAAACATATTTTTTTTTGGGATATATATATATATATATATATATATATATATATATATATATATATATATATATATATATATCCTATATATACATATATACCCATTCATTACATATACATCATATTATTTCTCATATACACTAGTGTATCTCGAAATATAAATGTAGACATGTAGTCGATAAGTCATTAATTTAAAATGAGAAATAAGTCAAACAACTACAATCTTGAAATTAAAAGTGCAAGTACTAAAGTTCTAGAATAACTAAGATAGAAAACAATATTTTAAAAGCTCTAACTTCTAATATATATTTTCACCGGAAGTATTAATTTCCAGGAATAATATCATCTTCCAAAAAAACGGCCTCCAATACTGGGTTAGAGATAGGCTTCTGGACTTGCTCAGTAAATTAGATACGGAGTATGAGTTGATGACTTGATTGAGTTGATTCAGATATACCATTATTTGATTACCAAGTAAAATGTAGTTTTAGATTTTCATTTTTTTAGAATTTCATTAAGTAAATTTTGGGTTTTTTTATTCAACAAAGTTGATACGGGTATCCGTCAGGATACGAGTATCGGAAACTTTCAAAAAATTACAAAAAAAATGGAAACTTTTAAAAATTACAGATACGGCCCGGGAACGTACGGTACGGGTATCCTAGAGTATCGGATACGGGAACGTATCCGATACGCCGATACGCAACCCTAGGGAAGTATCCGTGCTTCATAGGCGCTAGGACAATTCTATGATATCTTGAGTGGTGCTTTTGTTAACATTTTTTAATGCACCCTTAAAAGTTTAGTACTTTGGTAAAAGTATAATTCGGTGATGAATAATGCATATGTAAGTATTAAGAGCATTGCAATGCTACAACGTGCACTGTGCACATGTGAAATGAGAGATAATCACATAAATAATATCAAATAAGTTATCTCTCCTTATTTAAATGATTTTATACAATTTTGATAAGTTTTTATCTGCAATGTCAACCACATTGTTAATATCTAGATGATCTTCTTGACATTCTGGAGAAAAATTTACCAAATTGTATAAAATCATTGACAAAATAGCACTTTTAATCCCTCAAATAGTCACTATATTGAAATGTTAGACCTGTGTTTCCGAGATTGTAATGTCACCCCTCAATTGTTTAAATTGCTGTAAATGTTGTCCTTTGGAGGTGAAATGTACAGTGTGGTCGAGTAGATTTCACCCCTCAAAGGATCACATTTACAAAAATTTGGACAATTGAGGGATGACATTTACAATATGCGAAATACGGGTATGTAATTTCAATATGATGACTATTTCGGGGAATAAAAGTACGATTTTCCCTAAAATCTTTCAAATAAAGAGACAAATTTTTTATTTGCTAATATTTATGTGGATCTCTCATGTCACATGTGCACCACATTATAGCATTAGAGATGCTCTAAAAATATATTTAGTTGAACAGATTTCACTCTCAAACCAAATTAGATATGAATAAATTAGATTTGCTAAGTCTTACGTAGTACATAATAGTAAAAACATATAGAGTAACTACGTATAAATATATCCTTATCAAATTAGATCAGACTAGACTAGAAGATCCTGTCTAAGTGAACACTCTAAATCTCTAACTTTGACTCATTTACTAAAAGATGTCACTTTCTTTTCAATAACTTTTAGTACGAATGACCAAAGATATGAAAATTTCAATAATTTTAAAGTGTCTAAATAATTTTAAACTCTAACGCTTTGTTTGGATAAAGTGAACTTAAGTAAATCTAATTCAATAAAGTAAAGGAAAAATTGAAAATAATAACCTCAACTATTACCGGTCCGCTAACAATAATTCCAATTATTGATTATTTTTGTATAATCTCAACTATATGGATCGTCCGCCAATAATGGTCCATGACCGCATATTACATGCTCTAACAAGTGAATTTTTAATAGAAATTAAGCGTAAAAATTAAAATTTGGGATTATTTATAGGGATTACCTGCTATATCTCTTTAGAAACTATAGAAATTTATTTATAGTCGGTCACGTCGGACTATTATTGACGAAAGGTCCCTAAAGTTGGGATTATTCTGAAATAATCGATAGTTGAGGTTATTATGAGCGGACCGCCAATAGTTGGGATTATTATAATCAATTTTTCCTAAAGTAAACCTAAGTTTTAATAAAAATGATTATTAGCTAAATACATTCCCAACTAACCTAAGTGAATCAAGGTTCATGCGTAAAATATTGTTTGTAAATAAATAAGGTGAACCTAGGTTAATGTAATAAATTTTGTTTGGATGAAGATATTCTATAGCTCATTAATGACATGTTTACCCTTTATATGTAAAATATAATTACAAGATAGATCGAGGGAGCCGAAAGAGAAAGAACATGTAAATAAGGAAAGTACAGAATGAGCGGAAAACAATATTTTACACGAGAACTTAACATCCAAAACCCCCACTACAGAGGTTCTCCAATTTTAGTTTTTTTCATGTTTTTGGAAGTTATGTGAGGTTAATCCAAATTTATTAATAACCTAGATTATTGTTGTAAAAATACAAACAAACAAAATTAATTAAAAATTGAAACTGCAATAAGTTAAGCCAATCCCAAAACAAACACATCATAAATCTACTTCAATCACTTCTCTCTACATCATCAACTGGGCAACTGGCTAGCCATCAAACACCTTCATAACGTTTTCTAAATAATGGTCAAAAAAGTCATCGGAACTTTCATTACAGGTATAATCGCAGTTTTACTTGTGACATACGTAGTATTTAATTGGAAAAGTAATTAAGTTATTGTCTTTGGCCTTTCTTTAGACATAGTTACCAAAATCCCCAACTTTGATAAGATTAAGGGAAAATCGCACTTTTAGTCTCTGAAATAGTTACCATATTGAAATGTCAGATCCGCATTTTTGAGATTGTAAATGTCCCTCAATTTTTCAAATTGTTGTAAATGTGGTCCTTTGAGGGGTGAAATGTACTCCTCGCCCACATTGTACATTTCACACCTCTAAGGATCACATTTACATCAATTTGGATAATTGAGGGGTGACATTTACAAACTGAGGAACATAGGTCTGACATTTCAATATAGTGACTATTTCAAGAACTAAAAGTGCGATTTTCCCTAAGATTAATTATCATTATTATATAAAGTCAATTTTTCATATGAATATATAGATACACAGTTTTTTTTCCTTTTCCGAACTTTTTATGAATAATGATAATTTTCAAAAAACGCACAACTCGATCTAAAAAAGTTAAAATTGGAATAATAGAATTCAAGTTTGTTGTAAAACATTTCGAAATAGCAGTATAAATATTTCCTCGATCTAAAAAAGTTAAAATTGGAACAATAGAATTCACATAAAGTTTGTTGTAAAACATTTCGAAATAGCAGTATAAATATTTCCTCGACCTTTTTGAAAGAAAAAAATATGATTAATTTTTACCTAAAAAATGTGATCAGTCTTTGTCTAATTAATTTATAATTTCTGGGGGTGTTTGGATTTGATTCTTAAAACTGCTTCTGCTCATTCAGGGAGCAAAAACAGAAGTTGGAGTGTTTGGGTGAAAGTGCAGAAATGCTCTAATATACTCCTAGAATCGGTTTTTTAGAAGTTGGGGGTGACCAGCTTCTGAAAACTGATTCTGATTCTTCTTCTGCTTCTGCTTTAAAAAAGAAGCAGAAGCAGAATCAAATCCAAACACCCCTCTATCCTCCTAATCCATATCCAACTTGCTTCCCATTATCAAATGTCAAAAAGTCATTGAAAAAATTAGAGTCATTATAAGTGCAAGATTGCCATTGCTTTACAAATGTGATTTTTTATCTTTAATTTATGAAGTATCACTAAACTACTTGAGTGTGATATCTTGATATTGATCCGCTTTTAATTTGTGGGTGACAAGAGGAATAGCATCCACATCACTTTGATGTGGTTATGGATGACTCTTCTCTTCTCTTAATAACCGTTGATCTTTGTTCATGTGATTCTTTCATCTTCAATGTCATGCCAAATTCTTACATATTATGCCAAATATTCCACACTTTGTAATATCTTTAGAAATGGAATTAATTGTTTTTTTTTTATAAATTTAATCTATAGTAATGAGTTTAAGGTTATGTTTGGCAGGTATAAGTCTCTACCTTCTAACTTTTGTACTGTTCAAAAAGTTTCTAAAAGCTTCTAGTTATATGTTTGACATGACAATTTTTAAGAGCTTTTCAAAAATTAAAAGATCCTTTATGAGATGCTACATGGAGTAGCATCCGAAAAAAACCCGTGACTTTTAGTATTAATTAGTCCTAACAGCTTGTATACCAAACCGAACTAAATCAAACATTCAGCTTTTTACCAAACAGCTACCGCCTTTTCTGTTTAAGATATTTTCAGTCACGAAAAGCTAACAGTTATTAAAAAGCTCACAAAAGTATGTTTTCAGCTAATTGTGTCAAGCATACCCTAAATGTAGTATATAAGATTCGAGGTGAAAGGCTTTTCAAAGACCAATAGTACATAAAATTTTACAACCCCCTTCTTCAAACAGCTTAGTTGCTATAGGAGTATATGTCTTGTCTTAACACCTGAAAATCCTGAAATAGGCATCATAAAAATGCAAAGCTTTTAGAGCATCGTATTTTTTTTCCCTGTTTCTGGCTCCCTTTCAACTCTTTTGTAGTATAACGCCTTATAAAATTGCATCCTACAAATATGAGTTGTCTCGTGCATTTCTTTGCTAAAAAAGGCGAACATGATGTTACAACACTAACATATGGCACCCAAAATATTTAGAGTAAGTTAGGCTTCGTGATTGAATGCCACTTATATAGCAAGTATGTATGCTTTAAATAAGAAAAGAAACGAAGTGGAAGGCATCTTGGCATTCTTGGGTGTAGGCAGATCCTAAGAGTTTTTTGGTCTAGCTCTAAAAAAAGCCTTCAAGAATTTTTGGGGAGGAAAGTTCATGTCCTTCATCAAGTCTAATTTTTGGGCGCCTTCCCGGTGGAATTTTTTGATGAAATTTTTATTTCATTTTTTTCATCAAGTCTAGTTTATCCCCAAAAAATGTCAGCTAAAAATTCGATCGGGAAAGCCGTCAAATGATAACTGGGCCAAAATATACACATAAAACACAGCTAAATTCCAAAAATTATTTGATGGTCTTCCCTGTTGAATTTTAAGCTCAATTTGTTTGTGGATAAACTAGACTTGATAAGGAACATGCTATAAACATTTCATCAAAAAAATTCACAGAAAAGACGACCAAAGGCAGTATTTCCTGTCCGGAATTCCGGACATGAACTTTCCTCTATATAAAGGTAACTAATAATATTTTGGGGTCCTAATTTTTTCCCAAATTTGTGGGGCTGAGGCAAGTGCCTCTTTGCCTCATGTAGAGGTTCGGCCCTGCTTGGGTGATGGACAAAAATGTGAGTTGGTAGCTTTTAGTGATTATAAATATGTTCAAAGTTACTATGATATAAACATTGAACATAATAATAGTCACTAAAAGTTATCAACTCACATTTTTGTTCATGACTTTTTTATTAGTAATATTCTAATAAAAACCTCATTTTATAAAAGGGAAATTGCCCAAAACAGGAGCAAATGAGATTTAGAATTCCAAAATAGGACTAGTATGTTTTTTTTTCGAAATAGGAGTTGTTACTGTCATATATGAAAAATATTGTTATGATTGAAAAATACTATCATTAATTATAATAAATACTGTCATGTTAAATGCACTGTACTGCAACTATTTGACAATCACGCCTACAAGATGTTGACAGTAAATATTGTCATGTTAGTCCCATTTCAGAAATAAAAACATAGTAGTCCTATTTTAGAATTTCAAACTCCATTTACTCCTATTTTGAGAAATTCCCTTATAAAAGTCCTGAAATCATAAAAAGTTATCCTTAAAAGTTGTCCTATACGAAACACTTTAAAAGTGACTGTATATTCAAATAGGAAGAGAGATCCTTTTGCCCTTAAAAACTTTCCACTATCCTTGTTAAAATGTCCTTATCTAAAGTTGTCTTTTCTTATTTGATGAACCATTCTCATCAGTTTACTCTACTACTCTTAGTAATATTACCTCATCACATTGGACATTGCCAAATACTCCGTATGTGTTTGATAGAAATAAGAAAAGTACTCCCTCCGGTCTCTATTAAAGTTCCCAGTTTGACTTCACACAGATTAAGAAAATAAATTTGACTTTACTGTGGAGTGCACTGTTTGTCACTGTTTGGACATTGTTTGACACTGTTTTGCACAGTTTTGTTTCCTACAATGGAAGTGTGAACTTAAATAAGGGATATCCCCAAAAGGAAAGTGAGAACTTTAATAGGGACCGGAGGGAGTAAAAATTAGGGGAAAATACGGAAAAGATACTTGTGGTTGGACCGTTTTTAGATTGAGTCATGTGTTTCATTTTTTATAAAAAAGGTTCATGTGTTTGAATTCCGTTATCACAAGAGGGTCACGCCGTTAAAACGCGGTTAATAGTAACTCTGATTTTCAAAAGTGCCCGAAAAATTAAAAGAAAAATACCGGAAGGTGCGCCTTGTCAAGATAACCTCCAAATCACATCCGCCTTTAGATTTTTCGGATCTGTTTGAATTATTTTAAAAATGATTTCACTAATATCATTTTTTCGGTGGACTTTCCGGTGACAAGGGTGGCTGGAAACAAAAAAGAAAGATGTCCTTGCGGTCGTCTTGTTGAGACGCACCTTCCGATATTTTTTCTTTTAATTTTTCGAACACTTTTGAAACGGAGTTACTATTAACCGTCTTTCTCAGACGTTTTTAACGGCGTGACCCTCTTTTGTGATAACGAAATTCAAACACATGAACCACTTTTATAAAAAATGAAACGCATGACCCTATCTGAAAACGGGCCCAACCACACGTACATTTTCGTACTTTTACCTAAAAATTATGTGATTGACAATTGTGTACAAGAGAGAAAAGGTAAAATCACAAATTATTTCTTTTAACGAGAATGTGACAAAATTTTTTAGACAAACAAAATTAAAGTTAACAAAGTCTAATGAGTCGGAGACAATAATAAGCATAGTGTCAAAAAGTGTTAACAAAGTGTACTCTATAATCATATTTACCATCAGTAAAACTATAAAAGAACATTTCGTGAAGTTAAAGAAAGAAAAGTTTATAATAATTCATGTTTTGCATGTGAATACAAATATATCAAGCAGCTCCTTAGTCCAAATTAACTTGATTGAAGGTGTATGTAGTCCCAATTATATTAACTTATTAATACTATCCTCGTCTCTTTTTAGTTGCAACATTGAAAATTTTACACTATTTACATACACTACTTTGACTACATTTTATTTATTAATGTATGTAATATTTTTATTTGAAAAATATTGTTCAATTTGTCTCATTACAAATTTTCATCATCTGGGTTTTAATTTTTTTTACTAATGTAAAAATAAATATAATGACGATCAAAGTTGTGCGTTAGCAAACATGGAAATGAGAATTTTGCAACTATAAAAGAAGGGTGGAAGTATTTTATACTTTGTACATATGATGATGGATCACAAATTGAGGAGTGGGGAGTTAGAGGTAGTGGGAAGCTATGAAAGGAATGATCACTTTGGCTGATCTTATAAGCATGCCTATGCGCAGGCCCAGCAGTATCTTCTTCTTCTTCAACTCATCAAGGATTTGATTCATGGGGTTGCCTGAAGCAACTGCAAGCCCACCACACCTCTATCCTCAGACAATTCAGCTCATAAAACTCTATCAGGCTTTCATATTCTCAATCCCAATTCTCTTCTCTATCATAGTGTTCCTTTTGCTTTACTTGTTCTACCTTAAGAGGAGGATTTCCATTGCCTCAACACTTCCCACAACTTTTGCTAATCAGACTCCCATGGTAATTCACTCATCTTCTCCCCTTTATTTCTTAACTGGATATATTCAAAATTCAATTTATATAAGAAAAACTCCCCTTGTCTTGACTGTAGAATGAAGGAGGCTTTGATGGGATAGTCCAAAGTTTCAAACTCCCTATAATAGCATTTGGTGAAGATTCCACAATGGAAGAATCACAGTAAGTAGATGTTGATCAATTGGTGCTAATTAGGTAACTCTTGCATGAAAAAATCATCATCATCATGACAAAGAAGCGCACACAGTTTTTTCAACCATTTTGCTTTATTCCATCATATTCTCAGGCCAAAAAGTAATGAATTTTTGGCTCCATTGCAAATAACGTTGCATGACAAAATGATTACAAAAAATCACTTTTGAATTTTAAAATATTTTTAATTCTTTTTATATCCTCCATAGTTTTTTGGAAATTGTCATTTTATTCTCGATAGCTATAGCCTACAAATATAAGAGAATGAAAGTTAGTACTGCGTAGTGCGTACTACGTAAGTTACTAGCTTCGATATATTTCATTTTTAAATGCATAGCTTATATATGTAATTTTCCTACTCATTTTCGTGTTTGGATTCACTATTTAATTTGGGGATATTTTATATTTTAACAATATATTATAGCACATACAGTGATACGGAGTATAACTTTTTTACCAAACACTTCAACTTTTACATTTTAATTACAATCAATTTTGAATTTTCAAATACTACCAACTTTTACTACAAAATACTTTTAAAAATCACTTTTGAAAAGCACAAGCAAACCAAACACCCCCTTAAACGATATATTAACCCAAATATTCCATTTTACTCTAATTTTTTCGGTATCAAATCACATCAAACTAAACAAAATTTAAATTGAAGAGATTAAACTTAAATAAATAGACAGAAATATTTTGTTTTGTTTTCATCCACTATGTTTAGATCAATCATATACTCCGTATTTGTCATTATTTTATAATTTTAGTGTACCAATTTTTGATGATCTAATGGGATTGCAGGTGCTGTTGCATTTGTTTGGGAGAGTACGAGATGGAGGATGAATTGCAGCAGCTCCCACCCTGCAAACACATATTTCACTCTCATTGTATATCCCATTGGCTCAGTTCCAACTCTACTTGCCCTATCTGCAGATGCTCCGTCTTTACCGGCTCCGGCAAGCTCCCGTCGCCAACATCTTCTGTACCGGTCCATTAGTTCCACACTTCCACTGCCGGGACGCAGCAGTTTCATTTTAAACCCTAACATCCACAATGAATAATTGTCCATAATATATATCTCATTTGATTTTGACATTTTTAGGGACTTAGGCCATACTTGGATGTCATGACTTCTGGAGTTACTCTTGACCAACCAGTTCAAACCAGGATCCATTTATTTACTATGTAAATGAAATAAAATGAACTTATGAAGAAAACTTTTAAAAAATGTACTCTAAATTAGTCAAATCTGGCATTCTGGCCTCTAATGGAAATTGAAAAGCCACCCAACTCACTCAGACACATACACAAGTAAAAAATTAAGAGTACCAACTACCAATGCCAAACATATAGAAACTCCAGAAACGACAAATGGGCATAAATCAAAGAACCAACACCAAACTTGGGGTTTCTCCTGTTAAGCCTCTTGCCTTCCTTCTCTGTCTTTCTCCCCTCCTTTGACTTGTAGTACACACTCATGAAGGTGCCAAGAACCAACACCAAACTCCAATAATCTATGGCTAATTAATCAATTAACATCAGGGGTCTCCACTTTTCTCCTGTTCAGCCTCTTGCACTTCCTTCTCTGTCTTTCTTCCCTTCTTTGACTTGTAGTACACACTCATGAAGGTGCCTATGGCTTTGTACTTGCGCCTGCAGTGCTCATAGAGCCCAGCATCAAACATCCTCCAGAAGCTCTTCTCCGACAACTCAGACACTGCATATTGTGGTTGGAACCCGTGGTTTTCAATCAACCAATTCTCCAAGCGCTGCACTGCCAATGAACCATCAAAGACTTCACGTCATCACCCCTAAGGACAGGGCCAGGTGTGTAGTACACTCCAATATCAGTGTACATTTGGGCATAGCTCGTGTCGCCCTGCCTTTTGTGCAGCTCAAATCCCGGTTCCCGATATATCATGGTTTTCAACGGGAGCCTGTAAGGTCTGTGTGGGCAAAGCCAGATGGGGTACACCTGTTTATAATTAGAGAGTCATACAATGAAATGATGATATATCATGGTTTTCAACGGGAGCCTGTCAGTTTGGTAGAAGAATTTTCCATCTTATCAGCCGGATTTAAAGAAAACGCATACTTATTGATAATTTTTTTTTTACCGAAAATAGAAATTTATGGGCAAAAAGTAAGATGCATAGTTTGTAGCAAAAATACTACCTTGGTAACTACTCTGCAAACATCAGTTGCACCTATTAAAAATAACACTTTCATCCATTGCTCTTTTATTTTAATCACACATTTGACATTATTTCACTTACTGAATCATGTGGGCTGACAACTGAAGAAAAACAGTATATTCATAGTTTGGGGCTAACGTGTCTTAAACAGAAGAAGGGCATAAAAATACACTCATTTTCGGTGTTGCTTTCTTTAATTGATTGAATATATGTATAATGTATTTCATATATCTTAAATATAATTCCAATCATTTAATCATTTCACCCACAATTTTTAAAACTGTTCTCATAAATTAAGGAAAGAATGAGTAAAAAGAGGTACCTCCATCTCTCGGTGAACCCACTCGAGAGCATCTCCAACCTTGTGGAGAGGAACAAGCAGATCCTGAATGACATGATTGTCATGGTAATAGTTCCTAATGGCCTCACCTTGAGTAGCCTTAAGTAGAGATACTTTAGGCGGCATCAACCACCCGATCGAGCAGAAACCTAAATCACCACTGGTCAGCAAATGGGAGGATAAGTTTGCCTTCCCAATACAAGCACCTTATGTGCCTATGGTAGTATTCCCTCGTCGGTATGTACTCCACAAACTCTCCTTTCTTAAGTGCCGTTTGGGCGTGTTGATAAAACCATGTCTTGAACCACCGCCCGACATCGTTGATCTTAGTCGCCTCTTCTTTAGACGCATATCTACCTGTCATGCAAACAGCTTCTGTAGGAGTATAGATCCATGGTTTCCACAAAGTCAGGAACCTTATCCGAGTTGTCTTGGTCTCCATCTCTGGGTGCAAATGAGTCTATGTAAGCCTGTGCGATTTCTCTAAGATTACCAACCACAGGTGTGTAAGTCACTTTCATGTATTCCTTAATCGGTATTAGCTTAATCTCCGCCGAAACAAGATGTCCAAGAGTACCCTGAGACCAAGGAATCCCATAGAAGAGGTCCGAATACTCATTGTCTTTGGTAGCCCGAACTACCTCTCCCTCTGCAAGAATGATCTCGTATGCCACGACTGTGTCCGGAAACAATCCGTACAATGATCCATCTGAACTGCACTAGGAAGTCCACCCAGCCCTTCTTTCTTTTGGGACGAAGGGGAGCCTCAAGGTCTGACATTGCTGTTGGTAAATGAGGGATGCCCTGCACAGCAGCAACAACAAACACCCGTGTGTGAGACGAAATAAAAGATTGATTTCGTTGTGAAACTAAAAGTGTTGTTTGTTAACGCTTTTTAAAGCTTTATGTTTACAGTGGGAAGTGGGAGCTGGCCAGAGAATTGCAAAACTTTCACTGTCCCTCTTTTGTGCTGACCACTAAATTTATCCCCACACAAAGAAAGGTGTGAAAATTGTACTTGCTACTTATTCTATAAAGTGAACAATAAATTTTCATTTTCAAAATCTAACAAAAAAACAGATTTGTAAATTTATTTACTATATATGGAGTATAATACTCCATATAAAATTGAAATAAATATGGAGTACGTTTTAACAAAACAATATATACTCATATTTAAAAAAACACTGAAAATCTGTTTGAGAGAAAAAGTCATTTTGGAATTTATAAATAAATTAAAGATATACTACCTCCATCTCACCTCGATTTTTTCTACCCACTTTGAATTGACACGTTTATAATAAAATGAAAATACATGATTGGAGTTGATATAGAAAAATGAGAAAAAGAGGCATTACATAAATGGGACAGGAAGAAAGTTATAGGAAATATGGAAAAGGAAAGTGAGAAAAAAAATGGGAATGAGAGTATAAAAAAGTCATAATATTGAAAAAATATACTTCGTACCCAGTAACACAGAAATAGTCAAAAATCAAAATACTCATTGGAGATGTGAACGAAATCTGTACAGGGATGTTTCAGGCACATTTTCGAAAATAAATAAGTACTCCCTCCGTTCTTGAATTTACTTCCGTAGTACAAATGGCACACGGATTAAGAAAGTGAGTTTTGTGTGGTGGAGAGTTGTGTAGAGGAGAGAGAAATGTGTAAGAATTGCTGTTAACCACAAATTCTTTGACAAAAAGGGAAAGTGAAGTTCTTTTTGGGACGCACGAAAATGGAAAGGTGGAAGTATTTTCAGAGACGGAGAGAGTACTAAAGAATAAAGAAAGCCACAATACCAAACTACTCATTAAAGCAGATAAAGTAGGTGAACTCAAGCTTTCATTGTGGCTGTTCAGCAGGTCCAACACTACAATCACATGGATAAATCAGGGAAAAACATCACTTTCTTTTGTACACTTTTTGGTCACAACATGGTTAGATCCGGAGGAAATGTGGTGGGTTAAGACTTAGGAGGATGAATGATTGGGTAGCAGTACACCATTTCATAAACATGCAGAAGCTAGAGAAGCTTAAACTCAGATCTAAACCTCACATGAAACCAAACAATAGCTTAAATATTTAATGCAGATTAGCAGATCTACAACCCACTTGGCAACACATGTAAAAGGTAGAAACAAATAAATGTAAAAACATAAAAATATACAGAACAATTTATAAAAAACCATTGATTTTTAAAAACACAGAAAGGAAATGAATTTCGTTACAAAATGAATCTTGACCAAATATTCAATGATTAAGAAAAATCCATGTTTGGTTCAACCCATAAATCTTTTTTAAATAAAATCCAAAGCAGAGAAGAAAACATCAAACTTGAGGTCTTGAAGTGAAAATTTTGAAAATTGAGCAAAATATTAGTAACAAACCTTCAATGCTCAATTAATTTCAGATATAGAATAAAAGTACTAAGCATTGCCAGGGATTTGATTGGAAATGACCTTACTTTAGAGTAAGGATAAGGATGAAGGTCGCAAAAATGAAACAAAAATTATGAATATAACTTAATATTTCTCAAATAAACAACCAGAATCAATCGAAAATTCGAAATCGAACCATCAAAAGGAATGAAACAAGCTGATATGTGAACACGGGATAATGACAAATAGACAAAGCAGTGAAGGTGGTTAAGCAAGACTAGCCAGAAGACAGAGCATGATATCACAAAGCAAACAAGATCTTCTCTAACACTTCAATTTATATGAAGAAAGACTCAACCTTCAAAAAAGCAAAGAAATTGGGACAATAAACATTTGGCATAAAGAGTTTGGCACCACCACTTCATAGAAATGTGAAATCTTATACAATAAACATATTTAGTACTACCTCTATCCCACTGACATTGAAACATTGACACACTATAAAAAAGGATGACACCCCATCCCTGAGGGCCCCCAACCCCGACCGGACGTTACGTTGGGAGGATGTAAATTGGACTATAATCCCAAATTCCCAATCTGACAGGTAGAGAGTGGGACTCTGTCCCCGGTACTTGCAGAGGCTCTATGCATTTTTAGCATAGTAACCCTCATTGCAGTTGATGGGATTCGAACCCGGGACCTAACCCTTGTAGCACTCTCTTGCTACCATATTGACACACTATAAAATAAGCATAACCTAAGAATCATTTAGAACTTTTTAAATGTTACTCCATGCTAAATTTGGTACGAGACAATAAGTAGTGAAACAAAAGGTACAGAGAGCTCACTTAACTGAAAAAAGAAGAGAAACTAAGTATGCTTCAAAAAGATTAAGAATGTGGTTTAATTGAGATGAATTAAAGACTTACGGGTGCTGAAAAACGCTATATTGTGCAGAGGCTAATACACTACGGGTCCACTAGTATACCTCTTGGCTTAGCTAGAGAGTGGAAACGTCTAGCGCTGGTAGAATAGAAAAATGAAGAAAAGAGCTTTCATTAGAGACAGAAGAAAGAAAGCTCGTATGAGGGAGAAGAGAACTTGCATTACCTTTGAATCTCCGTATTGAGAAAAGATCAAATGTTTGCCTTCTTCGCTATCGCTGGAGCTAATAGCCACAGGTTTTGTTCTGTTGGCCGGATGGGGTTTACTTTACGGTTGCCGGGCGTAGATTATGGATTTAATTGGTCTGAAATTTGGTCCTCTTTGTCTTATTCTTATCTGGGTTAATTTAGGAGAAATGGTGACAAATAGGACCTTAAGTTTCAGTATATACCTAAATAAGACCTTTGACATTTTTAACTCCTAAATAAGACCTAATTTTAAGATGTTTCCAAAATTGACCCTAAGATCTCATCCCCTGGCAAGCAGTCCCTTTCTCTAATCCTCCCTCTTGGTGACAAACTCAGCCAGATACAACATGCTTCAGCAAAACCTTTGTCGAACAACGCACACAGCGGCAGCGTGTACTTCTCTTCGTTGATTAGTATATGGAGCTCCTCGACGAGCTTCACTGTGGCGAATCGGATCCGATTGGTGAAAAAGACTCGTGATTGCTCCGGCAGATCCAGTGACTATTCATCGTACGGAAAATTTCTCGATTTTGGGGGAACTGTTCAACATCAATGCAATGGCTACAAAATCTATGAAATAGAAAGATGTTTCGAAGTTGCCGTTGCAATGGAAGATTAGGGACTGGGCAGAGAACCAGAGGAAGCGTCGACGCTTTGAGAGAAAGGCTGTCGCGATGAATTTTTTTGTAGGCAGCAGGGATACGAGCCGATGACGAAGGATGGCGAAGACTAGGTGCAGAGCGCCGCCGGGGAAACACATTTCTTCTTCTTCTCCCTGCTTTTTTGTTTGCTGCAGACATTGGCTATTTTTTCTAGAAGCAGACATGATGAATTGTATTTTATTTTATTTTTCAATTTTCATTTCTTTTTTCAGATTTATTTCTACCCCACTTCTTCCATCATCTCTTTTTTTCTATTTCGATTTTTCATTCTATTTCACTCAATAATGCTTAATTTACTCACATTTCATTAAAATGGGTGTTCCCATTTTAATGTATGAATTAGTGAGTTTTTAATGTAGAGAGTAGTTGTTATTACAAATAGGCAAATAGCTTCTATGTGTTGGACTAATGGAGAGGGTAGTTGTTGCATTTAATGCATGCGTCGCTGAGTTTTTGTTTTGCATCAAAACTATTTGATGAAATGTCTATGTGAAAAACTTTTCCTGTTTTACATTTTCAGTTGAGTAAAATCGTTGACAACTTATTTAAAGTGCATGAACGAGTGGACTGATAATGTCCAAGCTACATTAACAATGTCACAACAATGTCATTGAAATTGTCACGACAATGTCATTGACATTGTCACGACAATGTCATTAACATTGTAATGAGAATATAATTTTCATTGTGTCATTTTAATGACATTTTTATAACATTGACATCATCACTATACAAAATTGTGACATTTTTTTGACATTGTGACATTTTCATACATTTTGACAATATTTGCGATATTGAGAGATTATTTATTTTGTTAAAGTTTAATAAAATAACATTGACATCTATCAATAATGACATTAATTTGTAAACAATGACATCATATTACATTGCCATACAATGACATTGATTTTTAAACAATGACATAGTATTACATTATCATATGATTACATTGACTTTTAACATGTATGATATTTTAACATTGTGACATTGTTTAATTTATAACATGTGGCATTGTTTGTACATTTGTCATTGTTTAGATTCTCATGCTTTGTTCAAGTTTTATTTGAGTCTTTTTCCCAACTATTTTCAAATTGAACATGGTCTTCAATAACAAACACTGCCCACCAATATGCGCTACCAATATGCGGTTGCTCAGAGAAAAGAAAGTAAAAAAACAATTAAAAGGGAAAGTCGAGAGAAAACGAAGAAATCAAAAAGAAAAAAAGGAATCTACCAACTTCACTCGAAGGAAAAGTAGTACTCCGTAGACGAAAAGAAGAAGAATAGAACACAACATTCGAGCTTGACACACATACTTCACTCGCGCTTGACACACAACATTCGAGCGTCCCGGCGGCGGTTGACTGCGTTGAGGAATGCTTTAGTGAGAACATTAAATTCTAGGATTGTCGATGGAGAGCGCGAGGCGGCGACAACGGAGGTGGTGTCGCCGTAGATGGTGGCCGGCAGTTCTTTCCTAGACGGCGAGGGGCGTGAGTGGGAATGAATTTTCCTTACTTTGGCTTCGGACTTCGGTTGATACATCCATTTGTTTGTCCCTCTGCAAATAACGGAAGCTACAGATTGCAACAAGGGGACGGCTGCAGAGATGCTTCAGGGGCAAGGTTATTTTTGTCCGTGCCTATGAAATTGTCTTATTTAGGAGTAGAAAAGTGTCGACTGTTATTTACGTTCCTTGCTCATGTATTAGTCCTATTCATGTCTTTTCCCCGTTAATTTAGTCTAATTAGACTGGGTAAGAATCTATTCTAAGTCTAATCTGCTCTGACTTTTATCTAAAAGTAAAACCAAATATATTTAAAACTTTCCAACGTATGTAGACTGTGATCCCGTTTGGTGATTCTGTTTTTGACCGATCAAATTTAAACCATTTGTAGTGGTCAAGATTCTAAAATGTTAAATATGGACTCCGTTCATGTGAAAACAGTGTTTAAACTCCTACCTTCCTGCATCCCAACACCGTCATTAAGATACATTCGGCATATTTTTTTACATGTCAATTTAGTAAAACATTAATTGAATTATTATAAGTAATGTTTTCTGTTTGAGTTTTTCACTAAATAATTATGAAATAAATAATACACATTTTAATGTAAGAAAACATATATTTCATTAAAAAAATTGTTACTTTTATTTTTTACTATTTCAGTTTTAGTAAATAATAAAATGATTTCATGTAATATTAGTTATTTATTGAGGTTCCATGGATTAAAAACTTGTGTTTCATATTTTATTGGGATCAAGAAACTACACCGGTTAAAATTTCAAATTAAATACACTTTATATATGTAATATGATGTCATTTGAATGATTGTAAAAAACTATGAATTTTGATATATTTTTTGAAAATTTTGAAGTAAAATTAAAAGAAAAAATGGCACACATATACAGCCAAACTTCCCATTTCCAAAAATATAACTCTTTTAAATTATTCCAAAAATATGACCTCCGCTTCACATTTGCGGTTGGTTCTTTGGCTTCTCTCTGAGCCGCATCTTTCTCTGCATCGAAGACGCGACAAACCATCTGCAAGAGGTCATCATCTTCATCGCCCAAAGCCTCGTCATCAGGGGCGGACCCAGCCTAGGGCTAGGGGGTGCCCGTGCCCCTGCGGTGATTTATATATATATATATATATATATTGGAAAATTCTCAGGTCCAGCACCTCCCGGTCTGAACGCCGTCCGAACACCGCCGTTTGGGGCGGTTCCAGGTGGATTTTTTTGATGAAGTTTGGTATGGATAAACTAGACTTGATGAGGAACATGCTCAAAAAATTTCATCAAAATATTCCGCCGGGAACCGCCCCAAACGCCGGTGTTCGGACGGCGTTCGAACAGAAAAGTGTTGGACAGAAAAGTTATGCCGATTGAGACTTATGATGTTAATATTAGAGATGAGTTGAGGAGATCTTATTTGAGAAAAGGTCCTTGCCAACCGCGTGACTTTAAATTTCCACAAAGTGATTTTAATGGGTGCAACAGATCATTCCAAAAACAGTGGGTTTATTTAAATTTTATAGTTTTGTTTATTGCTATACTCGTGATGCATATGATTTTTTCTAGATTAGTATATCATTTCTTTGTTATTGTGCCCCTGCGAGTCACCGCCTTTCGTCACTTACGAGATGTCACCCCATCTCGCCAGAGGTCTTTGCATCATTGCCGCCTTCGTTCATCACTGCATCGGCGCCGCCTTCCTTAATCACTGCATCGCTGCCGCCTTCGTTTATCATTGAATCGCCGCCTCCTTCGATTGTTTCTGCATCTGTCCGACTCCGATTTGCGTTTGTAGTTATGGATCTAGGTTTCTGGTGGTTCGAGGGATCAGATCAGGGGCCGGCTGAGCAGATCTGGGCGGCCACTTCGATGGCTACAACAGCTGGGCCTGAGATTAAGGGGTGGGGCAAGGGTTTTCCGTCAAGTTTGGGCTGGTGGAGTGGTGGTGGCTTTCGACAATGACAGTGCAGTGGGTTCCGACGGGGTTTGAGGCGGTCTGAGACGGTCTGTGGCAGGTTGCTGAGGGCTAGTCACGAAGGGAGAGGTTGCTGAAGGCAGATGGGGCAGGTCTAGTGCATCATGGCAAGGGCTGGGTGGGTCTGATGGGCAATGGGCAGGGCTGGTAAGCATGGGGCGGTGCTGGGTGGACTGGTGGGGTCTGGGCTGACTGTTGTAGCACAAGGGTGGTTGTGTTTGGGGCAGAAGGGGGTTGGGGAGGTGGCTGGGGGCTAGGGACTGGGGAGGTGACTGGGGGTGGGGAGTCAAGCGGGGGCGGGGTGGGGCGGGCCGTGACAGCCCTCATTGGCGGAGGGTGCGACAGCAGTCACTGGCCGGTGGACGGGCAATCACTGTGAATCACTGTGACCGACTGAGTCACTGTAACGGTCGGAGTCACTTTGGGCGTAGTCACTGTGATTGGTTGGACAGACACTGGTCCGTGGGGCAGTCACTGTGACGTCGGAGTCATTTTGGCCGGAGTCACTGTGACTGGAATCATTGTAACCGGAGTCACTATGACCGGATCAACAGTGGCGGCGGCGGTGTCGGCGGTGGCAGCGGCGTCGGCGGCGGCGGGGTCGGCGGGGTCAGCGGTGCTGGTGGCTGCAAAGGAATATTATTAAAATAAAAAATGTATTATTAAATAATAGGATTAAATGACTTTTAGTCACGTTTTTGGAAAAATTTAAAATATGTCACATTTTTGTCTTATTCATTCTTTTTAGTAATATTGGAATAAAAAGGTCTAATAGTTTAGATCCAATTTTATAAAAATTAGAAAAGGTGATCCAACTAACCCAAAGGATTAAATAAAATTTTAAGTAAGTTGTCCTTGTAATAGCAAACAAAGAAATAAATAGCACACATCAAAATTAACATCATGAAATGAAGTACCACATAAGTCCATAAATCTGTCAAGAAAGTTACGTATAAATTATTATAATATTCCTTATATCCAACACAAGGCAAACATAGGTGATCATCAAGTCCATACATCTTCATCACATATCACAAACATCAGCCCCAGGTTGAGATGTTACTCTCAAAATCTTCACGTACACATGTCCATATGTAAGAATAGGGCAACTGAGGAAGATGTCAATTTATTTGTACAATTGTCGTTTCCTCTTATTAATGATCATTGCATACTTAATCATTACTCCGTTCTCCCCCCTTAACTTTGTCCCGGTCTACATTTTGTCTATCCAATTAATTTCCTCCCCAATCATATTTGGTAATATTCCGATGGTTACGATCCATTCTTACTTTATTTGCACTTTATCAATTCAATATGAATCATAAAATTTCACTTTCCTAATAAACCGCATCACACCCTTGTGTCCCAATCATAGGGGACGAAGGTAGCAATAAAAACTATATGCATTGAAAAATGAATGAGAGTCTAACGCCTCATGGTGTTATAGTGAGCGAGATAAAGCTATTTTCAATTGGAGTGAAATTCTATGATCTTGCTTGTTTTCCTCTCTTATGCACAAACTTCAATCAGACAATTTTTCCTTTTATTTTTTCTCACCTAATTCAAAGTTCACAAAGTTTAATGGGATTGGAGTTATATAAAAAACATACCTATTGATTTTGTACAACACTAATCACAAAATCTTTTCAATTTTTGTGAAACTTGAAAAAGCGTAAATAAAATTTTATTTGGCAATTTTGCTGGATCTTTTTTAATAAAATTTTTGAAAGTAAATGGCAATCTTATATTAATTCAACTCGTCTTTCACCAAAAGGCTTACAATAAAATCCGTTTGAGAATAAAAAAATAACATCATGCTCATCACCTAAAATTGCTGCCCAAACTAATTCATGGGCAGCTAGATTTGCTGATCTTCTGCAAAAAGTCACTTCCATGTGCTCATTACCACTAATCATACCTCTCAAGTCATCAAGAATCACGTTTGTATATGATATTCCCTGTTCCCCTTCGATTCTGGACACAACTAAAGTCGCATCTGTTTTCACTACCATTTTCTCCCACCCGTTGTTTAAAGCCCAAATAACTGCCTCCCTCCCTCTAGCCTCTGTTTCAAGTGGGGACTACTCCGCACGTACGGACTTTTGTCTAGCTTTAATAAAATGCTTGTCATCATCTCTAGCTAACCACCCATGCCCTCAGACTATTGCCTTTACTAAGTGCAGGGTCGACATTGATTTTTATCCACTCCGCCGCCGGATTCTTCCACCTATCTGCACCCTGAGATGGCACTTGGACATCAACATTTCTTCCCTTATTTTGTGCAGCACGCCTGGCCCAAGAGGAAAGCTCCTGCCATGCATTTCACTCCCCTAGCAGACCCCCATTCCATAGTGTCATTCCAATTGTTCCATAAGCTCCATAACAACATGATAAATTTACTTCCTCTTTCTTTGGATAGTAAACAAAAAACCTTCTCATTTCTCAACCCATAGTAGCAAATCAGGCCACGTACCTGGAGGCTCAACCCAACATTTCCCCAGACTTCTTGAGCTAACGGACAGTGATCCACTTTTAAAACTGTCTTTTGGTTTGCTTTTAATTAGCCTTCCTTCTGATTTACAATTTTACCAGTGACCCACTTTATTGAGATTTTATAATTTCTATATATGCATAAGAATTTTATTTCCATCATTTTCAATATAGCCTTCCATCATTTCTAAAAACCGTCTCCATGTGAACAACTTCACTGTAACCCCTACATAGAAGCATTAAGAAGATTAAAAACGGAAAAAACCTGCAAAAGATTACAGCATTAATACTATAATAGGATGTTCAACATGCAGGGATACAGTTGACAACATAATACTGAATAGGACAATGTTGATTTGTATTAAATAAATAACACTGTAAAAGATTATGGCCAAGAAATTCATCATATCACTATAAAACCAAACTGTTTTTTGTTCATTTTAAGATAAGCTTCGTTCAACTGAAAAAGAGATTAATAGAGTCATCAAGTTTCTGGTCTTAGATTAGTTAAATAAAGTTAGGTTTCATCTTAATGGGGAAGCTAACAGACTTATAACTCATCAATTAGCAAAGAATGAAACACACACACACTCATATGCATGACGATTCAAAGAGTGTAATACTAACTTAGCAATAATCATTGTCTATATATTACTTGGAAGAAAACATTGCAACAATTCTCCTCTGGGAGTAAAATTAAAAAGTTTGGGTAAGCTAATGTCGAGTGCAAGGACTGGAGAACCTAGAATAGTTTTTCACCTCAGAAAGAAAGCACAAGTGTAAAAATGAATAAAACATATAAACAATCACCATAACGTATCTGAGCAGCCTCCATAAATGCATCCTTTTACTCATTTTTATCTCTTCATCCTCTTTTTTTCATAAATGAAACATCCCTTTTTTCAATACGAAGAGTAAATACAAAATAGAAGAACCCTGCTACAAACAGGTGCTAAATTTTTTAGATAATACAACGGGTGCAAAAATAAAAAGATAATTAATTAGAATAAATACACTTACAACTTAATTGAGTGTTGATGAATGGAGCATTCTCCATTATGGACATAAAACCCAAATTAAACAAAAGATTCTTTTGAAAAATTGTTCTCTAATTTTTTGAACTATACAGTTTAAGACAAATCAATTCATATTTATACAAATATGGATTGATTATATAATTTTTTGGCAAACCATAACTATTGAAGTTGAAACCTATTTTTATAAAGATAACCGAATTGAATATATATACAAAAAAAAATCTTGAATCAATTTAAATTGTAATGAGTGATAGAACATGAAAAAATCAGAAAAATAAAACTAAAAGCAAAAATTTGAACCTCACTGAGAGAATTTAATTTGTTCAGTTGTATTGACTTAAGATTCATCCATACTCCTCCATCCTAATCGGAATAGTAGTAGGTGTGGAGGAGGAAGGGTTGATCTGCATCCGAAATGAGGAAGGATGAAAAAGAAGAAAGTAACGATAAAGCTATTTTTTGAAGCTAAACATATTTTACTTAAATAACAGTCAAAAAAGAATGAGCAAGGTTGGCCATCCTTTCTTCACCTTCCGTTTTCCTTTTACTTAGCTTTTAATAACAATTCATGATAAAAGACTCATGGTTAGAAAGGTGATATGTGGAATTATGGATACATAAGACATTAAAAATAGGATACCGAGAATATATAGTTCTTTCCATTAACGAATAGCTAGTGGCCAGACCATTTTATCATTTATGTTCCCCTTGCAAATCCCACAATCAACAAATTGTGTATGGCAATCTTCGAGTGTTACTTACAGAAAATATGCTCAAACAAAAGTCATCCTCCTGAAAAGAAGGAAATAAGATACTGTCAAGTGATAATTTCATCTCAAACTAAACTTTGACAAATATTTTTAAAATAGACATGAGTTATTGAGTACTGAATCACCAATCTAACTGGAGCTAAGCAACTAAATTAGGCAAAGAGATACTTTAAGATTGTAATTAGTCTTTTTTTAATTCTTAGGTTTTCACCCTAGACGAAATGAAGAAGCTCGATATTTCGTCATCCTCTCCCCTCCAAATGCAATGGCAAGGCTATAAGTCATATAATAGTAAAAGGCTATATTAATATCCTAGAAACCTGTACTGAGCAAGTAAATTACAATCCTAGAAATTCGAAATCAAAGCAGTGTGAAGAAGCTGGTGATGAAAAAAGTTTTACTTTCAACTTTTGAGGTAGAGGTGCTGCCTTATGGGTTTAGAGAGCTGCAAATTAAGTATAAATGATCTCACACAATTATTCAACATTCCAAATGAGTTTTCTGCAGCAGGCTGTTATAAAAAGCTTTGATAAAATAAAATTACTGGAACTTAGAGAAGGAATATCCTAAACTGAAAATAATGCAATAAGTTTTCATCAAGGTAGGTTAAATTAAGCAAACAATTTCCAATTACCGAATTAGGAGAAACACAATATGTGTTACTCAATCAAACACCCATTGTAGGTGAGACATCATTCTTCAATCAAGGGTTTTTTACAAACTCTGGAAGTATGATTGAGACCGACTCGTTAATGCATGACATTAAGAACCCTAAGTAGTTATAGAATGAAGAATAATCAAAAGTGGGAATTTATATCAACTTATTAAAGGACAGAAAGAATTTTAAAGCCTCGATACAATGGAGATGAAAGAAATCCAAAGCAGAAAATTAAAAGGCAATAAATATTAGGGAGTACCTTTTATTTTCAGGACCTCGCTAGAGTCGCCAACTAAATTACAATCCTAGAAATTTGAAATCAAAGCAGTGTGAAGAAGCTGATGATTATGGTGTAATTGACCTGAATTTCTTCCCCTTCACAAAATCTTCTTCCACAGTGGATGGGGTTGGACGGTGCGGCCAAACTGGTGTGAGTGATCGGCTGAAGAAGAAGGTATATAAGGAAGTAGCCAGGTGCGAGTGGGAAACCGTGGATTTCTTGCGGAATTGTAAAATTGCCTGTGAAGCCATGGCGTTAGGTGGAGAAAATTCTCTCTCTAGTGTGGTGTTACGGAAGAAGAGAACGTGAGCATCTGGAAAGGTGAGATTTAGGTGAGAGATGTTTAGACGGGAGAAATTTCTCTCTCCTATGTAGTGCCTTGTATATAAAAATAAAGATAAAGATTAGTATTATGACAAAAGAATGACATCAGCATGATGTCATTCGAACCCAGAGCAAACCTGCGGCGAGTTCCTTTATTTTCCTTTTTCTTTTCTTTTTTCCTTTACCCACTCCTCTCAAGCCACTCTATAAAAATACACCCCACCACCCCCTCTACTACTTTTAACCACCTTTTTAACACGCTACTTCACTAAGAGCCCGTTTGGTAACACTGAAATCGGCTTAATTGGTTGATTCTGCTGAAATTTTTGAAGTTTTGGCTAAAGTGACTATTGGTCGATTCTGTTGATTCATAAATAAATTATATTTAAAATATATTTTATTAAAAAAATAAAGAAAAAATATTATGAAAAAATAGCTAAAATGATCATGTACAGTAACTTCAGTTACGTGTTTGGTTAAAAAGTTGGTTGATAAGCCTGATAAGCCGAAAAACAGAGTCACCAAACGGGCTCTAAATTAGGAGTTCAAAATTTTCAACTTTAACATTTTGGACTCCTAATATTACACCACTACAAAAGATCTTTTTAACCAAACATGTGATTTTTTATTTTACGCGCTAGATTTTGTAATAATAAGAAAAAGTAAGGTTGAAGTTACTTTACTGTAGATGATCACTTTAGGTGTTTTTCATATATATTTTTCTTTATTTTATTTATAAAATACTATGTATATTTTAAATATAATTTTTTCATAAATCAGCAATATCAGCCAATACAGTCACTTCAGTCAAAATTTCATTAATTTCTGCAAAATCAATTGATTCAACTAATTTCAACGTTACCAAACACGCTCTATGTATTATTGTAGACATAGGATGTTTTTACTTGGACTGTAATTCGTCCCAGACCAGACCAGACTAGATCAGACCAGACCAGACCAGACCAGACTTGGATAGTTATAAAAATACAAAGAAACCAGACCAGATCAGACCAGACCAAACCAGACTAGACCAGACCAGCAAATTACAGCCCAAGTAAAAACATCCATATTTATATAATTCATCTTTGCAAGAATGTCAATTATCACTAACCCATTGAAATCAAGGATTTAGAACCATTTAATGATTGAAAAACTGACAAGACGAAGCGGTCCAACTGAGTTGATTGCCGAGTCACTGGAGGTCCCCGAGTGTAATTTTCAATGGAGAGATGTTGATCCATGGCTTAGTTTGATTTTCGATTAGGTCAGTTTGCTCGATTATTTGATCACCCCTAAGGGTATGTTTGGGAGTTCCGGGGCAAGGGGAGAGAAAGACTTTGAGGGAGATTTAGGGGGTGTTTGGATCTAATTTTTAAAACTGCTTCTGCTCCTCCAGGGAGCAGAAGCAGAAACTGGAGTGTTTGGGTGAAAGTGCAGAAGTGATTCTGATGCTCTAATTTACTCCTAGAATCAGTTTTTTTAGAAGCTGGGGGGACCAGCTTCTCAAAACTGATTCTGATTCTGATTCTGCTTCTACTTTAAAAAAGAAGCAGAATCAGAATTGGTTCCAAACACCCCCTTAATAGAAGGGAAGGGAAGGGAAGGAAGATGAGAAGAGATTCCTTCCTCATGTTTCTGTTTGGAAGTTACAAATTTGAAGAGAGGAAGGGTTATGGGGGTTCATAATTAAAATTACATATATATCCTTTTTTGTTGTATGAGTTATAATACTCAAATATGTACTTAAACACAACCTAAAGTATATTTAGATAATTAGATAATGATAATGTTTAATTCCAATTTACACATCATCAAAGAAAGAATTATTTAAAAATTAAAATAATTGAAGCAGAGTATTAAAGATTATTTCAAATACATTCAAGTCAATAACATAAAAAAAACATCGAAAAAGGACATTTGAAAAATATAATTTTAATAAAATTATCAATGAAATATTCGAAAGTGGGAAATAAGTCCCACCTCAAAGTTAAAACTAGAAAGAACTAAATTGTTGACACGTAACTAAATGATTAATAAATAGTTTAGCACCTCTAGAGCATTTTAACATCATTGAAATCAAATTGAATGCTCCAGAGCATTTGAGTATATAGCGAATTACGAAACACGTTCGTATAGCATAGTAAGGCAGAGATACAATAGCCATTTAATTACTTAGCTTTCAAAAACTCCCGATTCGGAGGAACTAAGAAACTCAATTTTTGGAGCGTTTCCAAGGATCGCAAAACACCCCCAAAACACTTCCTCCCAATTTCTTAAACTTCCAAACGTAAAAAGGAGGCTTATCAACCTTCCTATGCCTTCCCCTTCACCCCAAATTTCAACTCCCAAACACATCATAATAGAACTATTGTATAAGTAGTTTGCTTTCTTTTCATTTATTGTTAGCTTGATGCTTGCGAGTTTGGAATTTGGGCTTCATCCAGTACGTATGTACTTCGTATATGGAATTTGAGCCCGTGCTTCTTTGAGTTTGCCTCTGTTAATTTTCTATTGAATTCTCCAATTTCAATTAGATATATGGGCTTTAATTATTTGTAGCTCAATGCAAAGGCATGGTTCGCACAGCGGACGGTCCTGGTCATGTTTTTACTTGAACTGTAATTTGTTGGACTGATCTGTTTAAGTCTGATTTGGTTTAATTTAGTCTGAATTGATCTGGTCTGGTAAACGTCTGATCTTTGTGTATTTTATAACTACGGAAGTCAAGTTTTGACTGGTTTGTTTAAGTCTCATCTGGTCTGTTTAAGTCTCATCTGATTTTATATGTTTAAGTCTGGTCTGGGACTTAAAACAATCCAAGTAAAAACATCATAAGTAGCCATATTAATTTCGTTTTACATACATTAAAAAACTTAAAATTAATGTTTCAAAAGTAAAACAAACTTGTTTAAAGTCACAAGTTTATTAATCTTAGGTGAAGATTGATTCAATAATAGAGCGTACAAATTTTTAGGAGTTCATGGAGTGTCTTCAACTTAAAATTTGAAGAAATTTGTAGTCTATGAATTTTTTAAAAATCAACTCATTCTATTATTTTGTATGAAGAGATTTCTATGAAAGTGATGTGAATTGAGAGGAATGCTAAATGGTCAAAGTTTGATAAACATCTACGAAGTTTTGTTTTGGATTTGAAACTAGTGTTTTACCGGGGCATTGCCTCGGACAGATGTTTAGAATGTTTGAATACTTTGTAAGATGTATGTTTTATATAATATGTAAATAATTCATCATTTTTACTTCAAATAAACGTTTGTTTGTTGTGGATAGTAATTTAATTAAAGAGAATATATTAAAAAGTGACATTGTAATGTAACACCACACACACCAAACATCACATTTTTAGGTTTTGGGAAACCTCTTCATTAACCACATTCACCGTCTTAGTGAATAAATTTGTTTATTTTGAAGGAATTAGTATCTTAAGATGTCTTTGCTCATTACTCTTGGTATTGCAATGTATAATTGGCCATTAATGAAACTTATCTCTCAATGTATAAATTAAATTTTATGTGATACCACCTAAACTTAACTTTTATTGATTGTCATTGCCAAGTTTGTCATCATATGAAATTACTTTCTTCAGAAATCGAATAATGTTGTCATATGCGACAATGAGATTCTCGATATGTAAACTTTATATTTCATAGTTTTTTGGGTTACGACTCGTCATACTTTCTTTTGTGGTCTAGTTATGACCAACCACGTTCCATTGAGTAAAACTTATACGCGATTAATATTTCCCAATGACATTATTGGGGCTTTAATATTCAAATGGAGGACATCACTAGGTAATGCAGCCGTTGGAACGCTATTAAGATATTCAACAATGTACATATCAACATAAAAGGAAATACCGGTGTGCAAAGGAATAATATTAATTGAACTAAAATATGCAACTTCTATCAACGATAGCATGTAGTTACTTAATAGCGTATATAGTATGCGCAAGTTAGGGTCACTCTTTCTTAAAGATGCATATGTTGGTTCGCTTAATATACATCACAAAAGTCATGATATGTGCTTTCAACTATAACTATGATATGATTACCTTTTACCTTAAAAAACCCATTCAATCACTCACGATCTCCACTTCTAAAAAGTCATCATTAATTATCTACTCTAATGTCATTAACTCTTATCTTAACAACTCACATAGCAAACTCTTTAGTTTGTGTTTGCTACGGTCATTGTGATATATCGTTAGTCTCGTATTCTTTGTGAGAATAAGAACTAAATGGTGATCTCAAAGTGTGAAGAGTTAAACCCCACAATAATCACATCGGTTCTCCCTAACTCCCTTCAAGACGATAGAAACTCTCTGTTTAAAGTCTCCCCACGAACAACAAATTTCTTTCTTAATAACATATGTCCATTTTCTACACATCACAAGTGCATGATGTCTCTGCGTGTAAAGTCTAAAACCTTAAAACAAAGCTCTTCATTCATCACAGATTCATCGCATATAATCAAAGACACGTCAAAAACAATTTTGCCTTCACACTTTATTAGCTTGATGAATATTGCAGGTAGAATATGACAATATTTATGAGAGTAGAAAATTAAACGATGAGTTGAAACTTGCTTTCAAAGTAGAAGACGTATATAATTTTATTTAATATATACCACCAATATTTAATTGCACTGTACATTTTCTGCAAAAAATCTCATTTCTTGAATTTTTTACTTATAGCGGATTATATATATTGATAATCAAAGCAGTGTGTTGGTAAATGTGAAAATGGAAGTTTTGTGACTAAAAAAGAATAATGGAGAAAGTATAAAAGATATTTTTTCAGAAACATAAAGTGTGTCATCGTGTCATATAAGCATTGTACATTTTCTGTAAAAAATCTCATTTCTTGAATTTTTTACTTATAGCGGATTATATCTATTAATAATCAAAGCAGTGTGTTGGTAAATGTGAAAATGGAAGTTTTGTGACTAAAAAAGAATAATGGAGAAAGTATAAAAGATATTTTTTCGGAAACATAAAGTGTGTCATCGTGTCATATAAGCATGCAATTTCATTATCATATACTACCTATGTTCCATTCAAATGTTCCCATCCACTATTCTGCATTCAACGTAAAGCCTTCTTAATCTTTTACATTTTATATACAACTTTTATCAAATTTGAGTTTTTCTTTTGTGATTTTATAAAACTTTCAATGTAGATTCTGAATATGTATATTTTACTTACGATTTTTTTTAATTACGGACAGGGATCAGTTAACTTTATGACCAGTCAAACATTGTAAACCATGTGAAAACCTTTCTACATGATGGAGGGAGTACTTCTTATTATATTATACTTTATAAGTATTATTTCAATTCTTCAATTTGAAAATTTCAATTCATATTTTAAAATGCTTCTCCTATTTTAAGTGTGATTTGAAAGGTAATTGTATTAATAAGTGTAAAATGTAAATTTTGAAAACAAATGAGAAAAATATATGGGAAATATATCAATTAATTTTTAATCATTACCTCTTATGTTTTGAAAACACTAACATTTTTATCACATATTTTTCTACAGAACTTATGGTTTTTATTGGTTATCTTATAAGGAAAACTAATCACTTGATTTTTTAAAATAAAACTCACTTTATATTTTAAATAAATATAAAACTCACTTGACTTTTTTGAAAATTCAATTTATTCTTTTATATGTTTTTTTAAATAAAAATAACTATTATCATTAAAAGCAACTTAATATTGTAGAATTAAAAAAAAAACTCTACAAATGTAAATATGCATGAAGATGAAATTAAATTAGTTAAGTCACTTTTCAAGAAAAATTATACAGAGTATATTTGAAATGATTTGATGCTTCTCTCATATTATTTGTAGTTTGTGCATCACACAAGTTTGAAATATAGCATTAGTATGTAAATTGATTTGAATATATTAAAAATACAAGACATTTCAAAATATGCTTATTTCCTTTTTGGAAGAATTTGGCTTAAATTGAAATCCCAGCATTCAGATAATGGGTAATCCGACAAATAGAATCCTCACAACCGCTGTCCCGCGAATCAGACTCAGAGTTAATCACCTCATCCAAAGAAATATAACTCGTTGATCCATTAGTGGGCACAAATGAGCCAAAAACGGTTACCCTAATTCCACTGTCACCCACATCTAAACTCAAAGTCTTACAAACAGTAAACAAAATAACAAACCAAAATGAAAAACAAACAGAACAGTCTGAAAAGTAAAAGAAGCCAAAATAAAAAATAATAGTCTGTCTCCCAATCTGCATGCTCTGCACCCTTATCCATATTCCTGGCCTAGGGTTCTTAGACTTCATAGGCGGGCCTACTGCTCGAAGCCCGACTCCTTCCCGTTTTTTGTCCCATCCAGTGCCATATTTTCCTTCCCTTGCAGGTCATCTTCCTGTGTCTCCCATAGCCTCCTACGCTTTTGTTCTCCTGAGCCTTCTTACTTATTTTCACCTCCTACACCTTTTGTTGTACTCTGTTCTGACTCAGCCCCTGATTCTTTTCTCCCGACTCTCATCCTATCCTCGGTTTTAGCCCCTTTCCCCATACCCCTGGTCCCTGCCAGAGCTCGATGAACCCTCCAGCAACCATTGGTTTCCCCTGTAGGACTCGTCTTCCCTCCAATACCAGCTTTGAGATAAACTCCAAACTTTTTTCCAAAACAAGATCTTCTTCATAGTTCAAGTAGAAAAATTTGTCTGAGTGCCCAATTAAACCACAAATAAAACAGAAGTTTGGCAATCCCTCATATTTAAAATCAACCCAGTAACTTTTGCCATCCTTCTTCAGATTGGTTCCTCTTTTCAGAACTTTTTCCACATTCATACACACTCGTATTCTCATATAGGCCTCCCACTTTTCACTATTTTGGTTATCAGCGTATTTTATAAACTTTCCTATAAAATTATCAACTTTCCTGGCCGTACCTAAATTAACCAAGCTATAAGGCACATTATGAACCTGGACCCAGAAATCAGCCTCATTCAGAACAATTTTGTGAGGAATATCATCAGGTTTAACCTCTTTTAATAACAAAAAAAAATTCTCAAATTGCCATGGACCTCCATCTAACACACGATTCATATCTAAGCGGTGATAAAAAGTAAACAGATACCTTTTCTCCCCAACTTCTTTGACTGATAGGCCCTTACCTGGTCTCCATAGCGTCGCTACCATCTCCTTTATAGCCGTAAATCGGACTTTTCGGCCCGTCAGCAGCACTCCGACCACAGGGAAGCCCGGCCTGTTCTCCTCCTTCAGCCCCTCGGTCGCCTCCGTATCATCGAGATCCAGCTCTTCCTCCTCCTCCTCCTCCAAAGCCATCTGTCTGTACTTGTCCACTACGCTTTCCATACAGTCGCCCATGTTCCTTCCTAACTCAGTAAACACGGTCACTTGAACCCCTCCTAAAACGAAGCCGAAGCCTGCCCTTCCCAATCGTCCAAAGCCAACTCACCGAATGACTCAAAATCCAAATAGGACCACACCGACGTTTCGAGAACGAAGCTCGGCCACAGAAACCACGCTTCACACGGACTCCTAGCGCTGGCCTAGTTGAATCCGGCGGCGGCGGAAATTCCTAGACGTTACCGACTGGTAACCCTCAATTTAATATGCTTATGTCCTTAGAACAGAATATACAAAATATTTCAAAATACCGAATAAAGTTTTTTCAAATTATATTTTATTTTCTAGAACCAACTCAATAAAGCATTCAAAAATATTTACTAAAATTCAATTACAAAATATTCCAAATATACATATTCTCTCTAAATGGAATGATTATATTCTTTGTAATTTATTTGGAAATTGATGCTTCATAATATATGTAAATACTATAAATTTAGAACTTAATTGCAATTAATGACTGTTCACTAATTGGACTAAATAACAATTAATTGATAATTCAATTTTAATTTAGAAGGTTGTACTTTGTTATTAAGTAAGTTGATTCATAATAATGCTTATATGTTCTCTCTAGATAAAAGAAATCATAATTTTTTTCAAAAACTCATCACCTAAATTATATCCAATTGGGTGAATTGATATTTTATAGGATATTTAACATTCAAAAGTTAGGACCTGAAATTCTTTGAAATTCAAAATATATCAAGTATCATATGGAACACTCACTCGTATTCTAAAAGGCCTCAAAAGGCACTGCAAAAGCGGGCCTAGGTGTGAGGCGTTTATAAAAAGCCTTGCACGCCAGTCTTACATTACAAAATGCGGTCAATTGCTTTGTGGACCAGGCTATTCGTGAGTAGGTGCCAAGAGGAACTCCCTTTATTTTTTTTGGATGAAATGTAAATATATATTAACACCCAAGAAAACTATACATCAAGAAGGTTCTAGATCTCCCAAAAATCCCACCCGTGTCAAGGGTTAGGAGAGGTTTTTGTTCGATCTAAATAGAAATCAAAAGGGGCCTAAGTATACAATACTAAATGCCCAAGACCACAAAAAAAATAACTCGGTGATGCAAGCGTGCACGCACACAGGTCACAAAAAAAAAAAAGGGAACCCAGTCAAGAGGAGGTTATAGTATACACTCCCCTTAGCCCAAACAGAAATCCAAGGTGTTGCCAGGCGCGCACACACTTGTCCCAAAACGGTTATGTCGTGGCTTCAGCAGCCATCCCTCAGAAATTGATCAAGTCATGCGGGTATAGGCTATATAGGACCTTATACACCACATGCTTGATCTTAGCAATGATATCTTCTTCCGTCTTCGATCCTCCATCAAAACGTAACTCATTCCTTGCATGCCAAATGTAGTAGACCGCGGCACAGAACACTAAACGGGCAGCATTTGCCTTCAGCGTTGATCCCTTGCGCGTCTTCATGATCCACTTGATGGCGCTCAACAGTGTTGTCATATCATGTCCGAGTCCCATCCAATTCCTAATATGCTGCCATACCCTACAAGTAAAGGGGCAAAGGAAGAAAATGTGTGGTATTGTCTCCAAACCACCCTTGCACAAGTCACACCTATTTACCAAGTGTAGATAACCGAGGCTATCCTGGGTAGGAAGCCGGTTCCTTAAAGCCAACCAAACGTTAAATGAGAGTTTCGGGGGGATGTAAGATTTCCAGATGAAACTCATCCATGCCCTAACCGTTCCTTTAATTCTTAGAAGCTCATACACTTTGCTTGAGATTAGTTTCCCGTTAATTGATCGAGAGGCTAATCCCAAGATCGTGTCATTTTTATTATTAAAACATCTCTTGATATTATCGCGTATGGTCGCCAAATTCTTCATAAACATCGAATCCCGGTTGTGTGGGACGAATTCCCACACACACTTACCCTTAAGGTAGATGCCATTTACCCACTTCACCCACAAGGTGTCCTTTTTTAGGTGGACATCCCATAGTGTACGAGAAAGGAGGGCTTGATTCCAAATTTTTGCATTATGTATACCAAGACCCCCTCCTCTTTTGGGAGGCAAATGTCGTCCCATGCCACTTTCGCAAATTTCCCTCCCCATAAAAATATACGACAAATGGATACAATTCTATCTAGAATAGCTCGAGGTACCGGAAAAACTTGTAGCCAAAACGATTGGACCCCTTGGATCACTGATCTTATTAGCTCGAATTTCCCGGCATAAGAAATGGTTTTCGTATTCCAAGCATTTAAGAATTCTAAGATCGTATCAATTAGAGGGGCATATTGGGTCACCGATACTTTAAGTGGGGCAAGGGGAATTCCAAGGTACTTGACCGGGAAATTTCCTTGCCCAAAGTCTACAATGTCCAAAATGTTTTGGAGTTCAAATTCATTCACACCCCCCACGAAGATGTTTGATTTATTGTAATTCACCCTAAGACCCGATGTGTCCCCAAAATCTTGTAGGGCTTTGACGAGAATTTCAATAGAGCTCTTGTCTCCCCTAGAGAACAACATAAGGTCATCAGCGTAGGCCAAGTGGGAGATTCGCAATGGTGCACATTTAGGGTGAAAATTAAAATTGGGTCCATTTGTTCTCAAGTTGAGTGATCGGGATAAGTACTCAAGGCACAGGACAAACAATAAAGGAGACATTGGATCTCCTTGTCGAATGCCCCTTTTACCCTCAAAGAATCCATATAGCGACCCATTCAATGAAACAGAAAAAGATGCAGACGTGACGCATGCCATAATCCATTCAACAAATCTCAAAGGGAAGCCCAAGCCCTTGAGCACCTTATCAAGAAAATCCCATGAAATAGTGTCATAGGCCTTACAAAGATCCACCTTGACCATGCATCTCGGTGAGATCCGCTTCCTCGTGTATCCTCTAACGAGTTCCTGGGCTAGGAAAATGTTATCAAACATGAGGCGGCCATCAACAAATGCCCCTTGGGCCTGATCAATCATGGCGGGAAGGCACGGTGTGAGTCTCGCCGCTATAATCTTTGTGATAATTTTATACAACACATTCGTACAAGAAATGGGTCTATAGTCCGAAACTTTTGGGGAATGGTTCGTTTTTGGGATAAGTGCGATAACCGTGTGGTTAATTTGTTTGAGCAACTTGCCCGTACGAAAAAATTCCTTAATAGCATGGACTATGTCATTCCCCACTGTCTCCCAATTTGCTTTGAAAAAAGCCGAAGAAAACCCATCCGGGCCCGGAGCCTTGTCATTGCCAATATCAAATAGAGCGTTTTTAATCTCTATTGATTGAATTGGAGCAACAAGGCTTTCATGAACACTAGGTTCAATGAGGGGGCCCGAGGCCAAGACCATGGGGTCAAGACCGAAACAATCAACCTGTGTACCAAATAAATCAATAAAAAACTTTACAAACTCATTTCCCACTTGGTCTAGAGACGTAGTGAGTGAGCCATCTTCCAAGGAGATAGAAGAGATTGCATTTCTTGATGCGTTTCTCTTCACAATGGCGTGAAAATACCTAGTGCCCTTGTCGGCCTCCAAGATGTGAGTCACTTTCGCCTTTTGTTGATAGAAACTTGTTTCCGCTTCGCTAAGGAAGGTGGCCCGTTTCCTTGCTTCTTTCAATTGGCATTGAAGTCCCTCATCAAATGGATTTTGGAGCACTAGCTTATTGATTCTCTTGAACTCCTCTTTCGCCACTTTAGCCTTGCTAGAAATATGGCCAAAATCTTTTTCATTTAGCTTCTTTAACGGGCCCTTCAACATCTTTAATTTTTTAACCAACGAGTATTGGGCCGTGCCCTCTACCCTTTGGTTCCATACCTGCGCTAAAAGGTTAGAAAAATCGTGGTGTTTTAACCACATGTTGAAGAATTTAAATGGCTTTACTTTATGTGAATGGTTGCGGAGTATAGATGTAACGGAGGCCGTATGATCAAACTCGACTTCCATTTCGTTAAAGTGTGTGCTACAAGTAAAGCCATTTTGTCCCCAACCATCATTAATTAAAACACGGTCAAGCTTAGCCCAAAGGACACCCCTATTCCACGTGAAGAATTCCCCCGTAGATGGGGCGTCCATTAAGTTATTCGAGACCTTAAAATCCAACAAATGTTGCATCATATATGCCGTAGGGGGGGAGACCCCCACCCTTTCATTCGGAGCGCAAACACAATTAAAGTCACCCGCAATTAGCCAAGGTTCGGTAAAACCATCCCCTAACGAAGTGAGATATTCCCATAATGATTTACGCTCCAAAACGGAATATAGAGTATACACAAAAGTAGCAAAGAAAGAAGTTTGCGTAATACGACAAACGATTTTTGTATGCATAAACTGTTTTTCATTCTCTAAAACCACACAATTAATAAAATTTGGGTTCCACATTAAAGCCATGCGGCCCCCATTTATTTTTTCAAAATTATTTTCGTACAACCAGCCGGGCCATTTGTTAGAAACAAAGTTTGTAAAATTGGCCTTTGTCATTTTTGTTTCTAAAAAACAACATAAATTCACATTGTTTGATTTAATAATACTAGCAATTAACTTATGCTTGGAGGTTTTATTCAAACCTTGTACGTTCCATGTGAGGATCTTTAGCATTAGGAGAGATAGAAGTCCGAGGTGTACCCATCATCCCCCGGTTGGACAACCCCCTTCTCTTTATCACGAGCCTCTTTCCTCTTCCTTCTTTGCATTTCTTTGAAGTATTTTTTGTTCCATGCGGTGTTGGCATCAAAAAAATTAAATACTTCGTTAGTAAAAATTAAATCATCAAAATCATACCAATCCTTGTTTTTCTTGACCGTTGGGAGAGAAAGTAGGCATGGCTCGGTGAAAAAGACTCCCGGTTCTTCACAAGACACCCATTGGAGATTAGGTCCCACTTTCACCACTTTCTCATCATTATCCACATCATCCAAAGGCAATACAAAAGCCACCCTTTTGTCATTTTCATCCTTGAAGAAGCCGGTGACTACATCATCATCATACATTTGATGCATGTTTCGAATCAAGCGTCCTTCTGGATCTTCTATAGTAGCCCGTGTGCCCTCCTCTCCGGTAATTGGATCACACATTGAAAGCATGGTGTAAATAGGCTTCGGCTTTGTAGCTTTGGATGTGCTAGCACCATCCACGGTTTCAGGGGGCTTCGGATCCACGGTGGCAGCTCCCTTGGGCAGAACTTTAGCTTGCAAGAAGTGTTGATTGTGCCTAGCATTGACATCAAAAAAACTAGCAACTTTAGCAATAAACAAAGGTTTATTAAAAGCATACCACCTTCTTGCACGTTTCACCCCGGGGAGAGATGTGAGACATAGGTCCGTGAAAAAGATTTCCGGTTCGCTATCCTTTGCCTCTTTATGCAACACCATACCGATCCTAGCCACCGAGTAAATGCTCTTTATTTGATGACTCTTTTTCACAAAGACTTCTTGAACACCGTCTTCATTAGTAACAAACTTGTTAACTATGTCGTCCGGCTCCATTTCGTGTACACTTGAGATAGCACGGCCCTCCCATTCGTAGTCACCTTCCTTGAATACTTTTTTGGTCTTGCGTTTGTGGCTAGGCAAAGCAAGGGAAGTCGGCAGCTTGAAGAAATAGCGGCTATTCTTGGACTGGACAGTTTGGAAAGGAGGCTCAGCCGGTTCATTAGCAACAATAGCTTTGCCTTTGTTAGCCCCCACTTGACTCGTATTTGCCTTGACCACGGCCAGTGTAGTGCCCTTAGCCGTGTCACCTCCCTTGGTAACTTCCTTCCGTGGGTTAAGAATATTACACGTGAAGGCATGATGGCCAAATTTTTTGCAATGGTAGCAAAAATTTGGATAGGTTTCATATATCACTCTTTGTGTGTGTTCTTTCCCGGATGGAAGAATAATTGGAAATTGGAGGACCGGCTGTTTTGATGCATCAATTTCAATGAGAACCCGAGCAAAAGAAGTATAGGTTTGCTCTTGGGTTATTTTATCCGTTGTGATCGGAACCCCCACCATTGAAGCAATACGCCCAATCTCATTTGCTTGCCACAACCGCATCGGTAACCTAGGGAATTTAACCCATGTTGGTACTTTTAAAAATTCATCACTGTCCACAGAGAAATCCTCCGATAGCTCTTTAAGGAACATAGTTTTTCCATACAAGACATAGGGCCCTTCGGAAAGCACTTTCGTTTGGTCAACCTCGCATGGAAACTTGAAAATCACTCAACCCTTGCTATGAGTCTTAACCTGTACTTCCACTTCCCAAGCTTTGGTCATAGCGATTATAGCTTTCATCCCCGGAAACCTTCCCGAGAAATGGCCTACCAAGCAATAACCCCACACCTCAATGAGTGACGGTACCTTGAGATGTGAGAAATCTAATTTTTCTCCGGTAGGAGGGAAGTATTCAAGCTTTAATCTATATGAGGGGGCTCGGTTATCATGGAACAATTTAGACCATTGTTTATCACCACCCTCCTCCTTTTCAATTGGTTTCTTTGGCATGGTGTCTTGTGATCCTAGTGTGATAGATTCATCCTCTTCTTCTATAGTCACTTGATTCTCATCCGAAACCTCAATGGAACTTGTTTTAGCATTGGTAATAGAAATCTCATTTGTTGCCCCAACATTTGTTGAGGAGGAAATCCCCAAGAGTGCCTCCGCAAAAGAACCACCTCCCCCCGTTGTATGGGGGGCAAGAGATGGCTCCTTATTTGAAGCATCATCACCTTTAGCAATAGAAATAGCCAAGGAAGCCTCGGCCACAATAGTATCCTCAGGAGATGGAGTCTCAATCTCAGCGTTCGGGTCCAAAGAATCACCCCCAATGGAGTTGGAAGAGCCTTGTTGATCCGGTGTTGGTAAAACCTCCACCATGTCCACACTTTCACCTCTCTTTGCTTTCCTTTTTAGCTCAGCCGCTAATTTCTTAGCCTGTATGTACTTGGCCTTCTCTTCAAACTTAGCATCTTTTGGCGGGGGGGGTACGGGTTTGCTTATTCTTCTTTGTCATCACAAAGAGAGAACCTGTAAACAGTACATTTCCAAACCAAAAAAAAAAAAAAAAGCTCCAGAAATTCTGGAATTAGTGTTAGAGATACCTCAAAGGATGATGAACACAAAGGTACAATCAGTTCCAGAAAACAGGTAGAAATGAAGCTAGAAAAAAATTTCTAACTAATTCTAAGTGTGTAGGAATTACTGTAGCAGGCAGAGTGTCCAAGAATTTTGTAAGTGTTCCAAAAATTCTCAAAAAAAAAAAAAAAAAAAAAAACTCTAGGAGATACCCCTCAATATGCTGAACAGCCTGGTATAGTTAGATTAAACAAAAACCAAGTATAGATACCTGGACAGATGTTTAACTAGCGAAAATTACTGTAGCAGGCCGAAAGATTGGGATTTTTGGAAGTGCTCCAAAAAATCTCAAAAAAGTGTGGAAGATGGCCCTTGATATGGTGAGCAACCTACACTAGTTAGTTTCCACAAAAGAGCAGTACAGAAGCCAGGGGAATTACTTAACTAGTTTTTATTTCGCAGGAATTACTGTAGCATAATCCAGTAAATTGAGGAAGATGAACAGTAACTTACGAAATCAAAACTACTCAGAAAAAACCCAAAAAATCAGCGAATGAACTCCTTAGCTAGACGATGCTAACAGTATAAGCAGAATTCACAGAGCCCAAGTAGAAACTAAATTAAAAATCGTCAAAGTCCACAGAGTTCGAGCAAGCTATAGTACCCAAAAAAAATTGGGGGAAAACGGAAACCTTACTCAACTCCGGCGAAACAGGTATCCAGATGCTCGCCTTGAAGTTACGAACCTCGGACTGTGCTCAGAAACCAATTTGAACGAAAGGATTTTGAGAAATCTTTGGTCAAAGCTTCGTAGGTGAACAGTGCAAACCCCAACGGATCTTTACTAACTGCGGTACGGCGGCGTCAGGATGGTCGGAATCCAGGCGGGGGAGGTGCGCCAGAGGCCGGCGACCCCCAACCAACCTTCTTCTTCCACGAGCAGCCAATATAAGTTGGGATTCAAACTCACCTTCTAAATCGGGAGTGAATAGTAATTCAGCGACCTGGGACTTCAAGCTTCGTTCGTTCTTTGCCCAAAAAAATCAAACTCTCTGGAATCTACCGGTAGATAAAAGAGAATGATGATTTAAGAGCTAGGGGAAACAAACTATTTGAAGATTGAACGGAAAAAATCAAACGAGAAAGAGCAGTTTTGACGCAAGAAAGCTAAGAAATTCCGACGTGCGAAAAATCCTAGAGAGAAGCAGGAGCGTTCTTAACTTGCGTTTTTACTTCTAGAGGAACTCCCTTTAGAATCATATATGTTGAAGAATTGCAACAAAGCTAGTTTATACATGGAAGGTCCTCTTATATGTTTCCAACTAGATTCACACATGTGCACAAATATTTTTAAAACAAATAGAATCCATAAACATAAAAAAAACAAAGGATATTGCATATCAAAAGATAAAAAAATTTGGGAAGAATCAAAGTATATCATCAACAATTTATGAAAAATATATAGTACTACCTCCGTTCCCATTTTAACTTCCAAATGTGTTTGGCACAAAGTTTAAGATAGTGGATATTGTGTGGTGGAGAGTTGTGCAGAGGAGAGAGAAATGTGTAAGAAATATTGTGAATCACAAATTCTTTACCAAAAAGGGAAAGTGGAAGTTTTAATTGGAACGGATGAAAAAAGAAAGTTGGAAGTTTATTTAGGAACGGAGGGAGTATAAGTTAGGGTACAAACCAAATATTATAAAATGGAGTAATACATATAAAGAAATGAAATATAAATTCTACCATATAAATGATAATATATATCTTTTCTGATTGTTAAAGAATTCATTCAATAGAAATTGCTCTAAATAGGAGCAAAAACGTTTTGAAATTCCAAAATAGGAGTATCATGTTTTTTATTCCCTGAATAGGAGTAATCTGCCAAGTTTGGAAAAAAATGCCATGTTTTAAAGTCTAGTAATGCCAAACATGGCAGAAATTAACTCATATTCAAGGAATAAAAAACATGATACTCCTATTTTGAAATTTCAAAACTTTTTTACTCCTATTTAGGGAATTCTCTCTTCATTCAACTATCCAAGAGAGCTCTCCCTGGGTGGCATTGGGAGTAAGATCTTAACCGTTTCCCCTCTTCTCTCAATATATTATCTTTTTTCCAAATAAAAGGTTATTTAGTCGCGATTGTAATTGATTATGTATCTTTCTCTCCTCACGATGACTAGACGTTATGTATTCCTCTTCGGTGTACTAATTTAAAGGTGAACTTTCGTTCCTCATAGTTGGCAAGTCTTGTGCGACCTAGTTTTTCTAGGATGTTGACTCCAGCTATTCGTGGCTCTCAGGTCTTAGTTGCTCACCCTCCTCTCGAGAATGATACACTATAGTTAACTCATCACTAATAAAAAATCCCCAATGAATTCCAAGAATTCTGGTATACGTTTTTCCCAACCCACAAACCTCCTTTGTATATTCATTGATATGTAATCAACTAAACACACTTCTATGACATTTTCATAGTTAAAAGTAACAATTTGATAGCCGCCGAAAAGGGAGTTTCCAAAAAGGCCATGAACAATTGCTCTAGGAGGGGCTAAGTTGATCGTATTACTACAAGGTCAAGTTTGACAAGAATAACTTGACCCGAGTTTAGAACATTTATTTGTATTAGTATTAGTACATTTTTGACAAAAAAAAATCCTAGACTTGGTCTTTTAGATGCCATTGTCAATCATTTTGTTAAAGAAAAGACAAACTGAATACATTTAAAATAATTTTACTGCATGAATTAGAATTTTAAAATTTCTCATTTTCGGCAAAGAAATAATATTTAAAATTGAATACAAACAACAAACAACATCCAAGCCTTAGTCCCAAAAGAAAACACTAGGGGAGAACTGGAGGTGGGTGGCCAAATAGCCAATCAAGTGGGGCCTTACACTTGTTCCTATTTAGGGTACAATAACATTGTTCTTTAATCGAAGAGACCAAGTTTGGGCCCCTCTCTCTTCTCTAATGAAAGATTGTTTGGAGCTTTCTTCATTTGAATTTCCGTGGACAAGCTCACCTAATATACGTACCATTTTTTTGTTTTGAAGAAAAAGACGTTGACTTGTTCAACAATGTAATAAGACCCTACTGTGTTTGGTGAGTTGAATAATTGAAAGGTACAACAAGTGGCCTTTTTAATTGATGAATACTGATATGGGTACAAAGATGCTATGGAATCATAAAGGAAAATATAAAATCAACGTCACAAATCACAATCACCCCTCAAATGAATGACTGAATGAGTTTCACACAATTATCAATGGTTATTTCCATATTTATTAGTGTTTTCCAGTTTCCATCCAAACAAACATACAGGGCTTTAGTGTGAGGATAGGCACAACAAGAAAAGGAAAGATTAAAAAGGGTATTAAGGAGAGCGCCATGTAACATCCAAATAATCAATACCTTACCAAATTATCCATTACAGTTGCTGTCAGAGTCAGTTACCAAAAAAGAAAAAGATATGCAACAATTTTAGTATCTACAAGAGGTAAAACAATGTAACAATAATGTGGGAGTATGTCCCTAATCCTGATTATGTTAATCAATGTTCTAAGCTAAGCCGCATCGGTACTACGGCCACTTTCCAAGTTTCCGTTCATCTGCAAAAAAATCCTTTTTTCCCACATGTAAACAAAAGGGCAAAAGGCTGATTTTTACAGTTTACATAGGAGTGGGGGAGAGAAAAGGAAACCAAAAGTCAAGGGCCGTAGAAAAGAAAAAGATGAGTTAAGAGATGTGGCTAGAAATGGAGATTTCTATTATTTTCGAGTTAGTGATTCCTATGCAGAAAGTAGCGGATTGCTTCTAGAATTCATTTTCTTCACCTCTGTGTGGCAACAAATCAGAATCCTCCTCACCACACTGCAGAATTCTCTGCAAATAATCAAATAACTCAGTTAAGTTCCAAAAGAACACATTTGGGAGTTTCACAGCATTGGAAATGAGAAAAAATATATACTTACAGCCATGGGTGATCCCCCAAAAGCATCATGTCCCCCTCATCATCTGTGAAGACGATCTCCCATTTGTTCCGTGTGCGGAGTTCCCCATGGATCTCAAACATATTCTCAAGATCACTAATAAGTTCATCATATCCCTTTATCGCTGTCAAGTCCACTGCACGACCCACTGCCACTCCTTGCATTTGTACCTACTCGATGATAATGCAGCCGGTTTTTAGTATTTTAACTCTTGTATAATTGGGTACAAGATACTAAGACTTGTAATTTCATTCTAAAAGGTCAAACTGACATGAAGAAAGTAAGTTTAAAATTTTATATTTAACCGGTATGGCCTGAGGATATTAGCGGCTCATCAGAGCAAAAAGGTCAATCTAGATAAATTTTCAAGGACCTTGCATGTGAACTTATATTCCGGTATTTGGCCTGGATTATAAACATAACATACCTTGGTACGACTTCTAATGGAGAAACCATGGTTGGTTAAACTGTCTTTTGGTTGGGAGGCCTGTGACTGCTCTTGTTTTGGATCTTTCGTATCAAAAGAAAGGTCAGACTTTTGCTCTGAATCACTAAAGGTCACTACCGTCTCTGGATAGGAACCTTCGACCGAGTTCAAATCAATACCAAACAATCTAAAAGGTCCAGATTTTCCTTTATCGCCCAAATGTTTTACAAGATTGTTATTCTGCCCATCATTGTGCATTGTAGGCAAGTGGTTTGAATCAACGGACCAAGTTGAAGCACTTTTACCATCATCACTTTCAGTTGTGAAAAGATTTAAAGAAGTTTTGACAAGAGTAGGGCCCACAATCTCTGTTCGGTTCTGTAGAGAGCAATCAGTATTGCTAGCTTTGATTGGAGCTATCTGTTCAGTTCCCAAATCCGATGAAGGATTCCAAGCAGCAGATGCATTTGACAATGTTGGTGGTTCTACAAAGTTTAATTAAAAATAAAGGGTTAGTGCGTGTTTAGTACTCCGTATAGTAATATCCTTGGAACCAGCTAGCTAGTAGCTCTATTCAATTCGAAGCTAATGAACAATTTCTAAGTTTGAACCAAAATATGTTTTAGTTTTAAAATAAAATAAATAGATGTTATTCTTAAATAGAGATTTTGCTCGATTAAGCTTGTTCGTAAATATATTAAAGGCTTAAAATAAGCTTTTATTGGAAAAGCTATCACCTATAGTACTTCAGAGATAAGCTCCCAGCTTTCAATCTGTTTTCAATAATGACATTACTCTTTTCAAATAATAACGAACACCCTTTATCAATCTATGACAAATACTCAGAAATGTCTATTTTACATGAATATAATCAACAAAACACCTAATTTTAACAAACACCTCTAACACCCATCAGAGCTTTCAACTACCTACAAACTTTTCAGATTTCAGCAGTTTTTTTAGCTCTGAGCTATTTGTTAAGCTATGTGTCCCAAACAAACCCTAAATTTCAAACGCAGGAAAATATTTGAACACTCAGCTCACCTAGAACTGTGGTATCAATAGTCAGTCGAGGCTTTTTGTTCTTGGGTACCACCGGTGGAGCAAGTAATGAAGGGGCTGAGGGGATGAAAGGTTCTATCTCCCATGGAGAAACCCTTTCAGGCCTATTAATGGTGCCAGGTTCATCCCAATGAACCTAAAAATGAGAGAACTGAATAATTAACATGGAAGGTATAATTATGAGATTCCCAATCTTGCAAATGTATACAGCAGTTAATTATGTAAACCTTCAATGAACGCCAATCAGAGTTTTTCCATTGGGCAGAAATATCTTCAACCCCAATTATGGTGCCCATAAACCTGGATGAAAAAGGAAATATTAAAAAGAGCCTTCAAGATATATTCCCTCAGTTTCAGATCAACACAGGTAAAAGTTCATTCTCCCCACATAATATTCAAACTACTATTAGTAATTAAAGTCTACATATTTAGAAACTACACTAAAATTTCTATTGAACCAGAAATCCCTAAACTTGAAACTTAACATTAGATATTACTATATTAGAAAACAATTGGGTTCCGTGCATGAATATTGAATGAGAACAGCATTATAAAACATAAGTAATTCTATAGAGAAATGATGGCTATAGGTGACACTGGCAGAATAAAATAACTTGTGACAGTTTCTCCCACCTTCTATCAGGAGAATCATCCACTTCAAACCGCATCTTGATTCTCGTGCCAACTGAATACCCATGATTAACAGCTTCCAGGTATTTCTTCGCATCTATTATGAACTGGCTCGTTCTGTTACATGTTGTGATAAAGTAGTTACACAGATTTTACTTTAAAAAAAAACTTAAGAAAGTTGTCTGCTAAAAGATGAAGAGAAAATTTAGACTAATAACATAGCTCATATATTTCATGATAGGATTGGATTCGCTAGACTAGGCCATAAGACGCTAGGTCAAACCACACCATAAGACTGAATCACATTCATTTGCTGTTTCAGTCCAAAATCTTATTGACCAACTTTGCTTTCTAATTTTAAAAGTGGAACTTTAGCAACAGCTATTGTACCTTGGCTTGTAGTTAACAACAAAGAGAGTTCTCGTCGAAACAGCATGTGAAGCTGTAGCAAGCACTCCCAAATGCATGCTTTGACTTGAAATGACTGAAGATTGAATAGAGTGTTGCTTTTGGGACAGATGTCTGACTCCAACTCGCAGTTCCCCGTTCTCTCCCCTAAACAAAGAGATAGATGATAAAAAAACATTAAATAGATAATCATGCTTGGATGTCTTATATTCCATATTTTATCACATAGGATGAGCAGTAGACACTCGACAGTGAAACAGATTAAAATGATGAAAATAGAGAGATTACTCATTACCTCAAGAATATAAAATAGTCCCCGGCGACCAATTTCTTCGAAGATACAAAGTTACTCCATCCTGTTGTAAGCAAATGTCTTCGAGGATGGCCTGGACGACGAAATAGTTAAAAAGATGTCATTTTATTTACAAAAAAGTACAATGCAGTTAAAAATGGCTCCACAAGTTGCTTTTACACATGCCCACAACAAGGTGAATCCATACATTCCCCTCTAACCATGCATATCGCCGCCTTACAGTTGCCACTATATGATAGAAGTAATAATTTAAGGTCTTATATGTTGGTCTATATCTTTATGTTTGCTCTCTGTGTGATGACTTATATCCACCCAACATGGACCACGTTAACAACTTTCCGGGGTCAAAGAGGTCATTTACTTGTCTCTCACTTTGAGAGCTAAAACAATAGGAAAAGTAATCACAAATGGATCTTACACGGAAGGAAAACAATAAAAAAGGCAGCATAGTATAATGTCTCTTAAAACACTCCACACTTTTAAGGTAAGAAATTACCTCTGAATATGTGTTTAAAACGCCACTCGATGCCATGAAGATCCTTTGCTACCAGATCTTGTGACGGAGTTTGTTGATTCAAATCCTGCCATAGATAATAGGATGGGTTGAAAAGAGAGATAAAAGGACGCTGAGAATGAAAAGGCAATAGGATGTGGGTATGAATAAAAAAAGTACCAGGGGAGGAAGACATTCAGTAGCATGCTTCCTGAGGACAGAGAAACCACCATGAGTACTAGTATCAGATGCAGTCAACACCTTGCAGAAGGAGTAAACTTTGGGTCTTGAAGGTTCAGCAGAAGAATCTCGACTTGCTGGCTCCATTAGCTACAAACATATGTCCAACATCATCAGGAATAAGAGGGTGTGTGTGACAGTGTGTGTGATGGGAAACATTCCACATGGTGCTTAATGAGTTCAAGATTCTTACATCCTGTGGCATCAAAGTGATTTGTGCATAAACCTCATCGGTATCTTGTTCAACCTACACGCGAGTATGAACAATCACTTGACAGCAATCAAACCATATTTTATGCAGTTCCTAAAAATGATCATTTAAAACATAAAGAAATGAAGAACCAGAAAGTACCAGAAGTTGAATGTTGACAACATGACAAAGGATCTTGGATGGCAGAGAGAACATGGAGCTCCTCTGATTCAGCTCTTGGTTTGTTGATGCCTCCAACTATACAAATATACAAGGAAGGTCAATATTAAAGACACTCCTTCCTCCAACATCACACATTTTTCACAAGGATACATATATAATATACATTGCGATGTTACCAACAATGAAATTAAACTTGATTAATTGACAGAAACATATCCATCATCAAATAATACATTGAGGTGCAAAGTTACTATTGACTGATGGATGCATTCTACTTATCAAATTCGAATATGGTTACCACATTTCAATAGAACTTTGTCTAGTTTCTAATTATATAGATCCTAATTATCAACACCACTTCAGCTATTACTAAAGAAAATAATTAACTTTACTGAGATATTTAAGCAATTTTATCAAACTTTATACTAGGTCAATCTTATAGACTGTTAATTGCACCTCTATTTGGTAGGGGTAACCCAGAAAAGAGAAGAGAAATTCAAACTTAGCAAAGTGATAATCATAAAAAGAAGGTCAATCATAATTTAACAATTTGAAGACATAAATTACGAAAAGAAGGGCGTCACCAAAGGCAAAAGGATAAGCAAGAAAAGAATATTCCTACTTGTTCCATATGCCCCTGCGGGAAATAGTAAACCCTTTCATGAATCCTCGGAACCTCCGCCAACGGACCTGCACATAGCTTCCATAGCTCCTCGTAAAGGTAATCCTTTCCTGTAAATTTCAGAAGAGCCATTTTCAACGGAGAAAGCGAGCGAAAACAGATCCTCAACTGCTCTAGATTTTCAACAGCTTATACAAACGAAAGGAGAAAGAATAAGACAGACCAGTGGTTGGGAGGTTGCTTTGCTGTTGCTGAGAAGAAACGGAACCTCTAATCGTCATGATCAAGCGGAGAGTTGATACAATTTCAGAAATTCAGCAACACACAGACGTTGTCAGCCTAAATTCTCCGCATTGCAGGCACTTACCGCATGATTAGCTAAAACCCAGATATACCCAACAACTCCAGTGCTCTGGTGGCCGCTGCGCTGTCTTCCGCCCGCCGTGGAGTTGGCCGGAGAGAGTTTGGTGGCTGAAAGCAGAGCAAGAATTATGGTGTGAAATTGGGGAGAGGGAGAGAGAGATGTTGTGAGCAGAGCGTCCTGGGAAACAGCATAATATACGCCTCGATTTGTTGCTTTTCTGGGTGTGTCTTACACCGAACGTGGATGTCCCCTTTTCCCCTGTAGGTGTTTGCGTCTTTTTCTTCCGGTTTTACACCCACCACTGCCACTGCCACTGCTCTGCACTGCACTCCCCTTTTATTTTACACTCACTCTAGACTAGTCATTAATAGCAGTACCTTTTACTGATTTCATTTTAATTTTATTTTAAATAAAATGATCGTACTTCACTCTGTCTCTTAATCTGATTATAAGATTCGCTCAGGTGACATTAAAATCGGTTGAATCCATTGATTATACTGAAATTTATGAAGTTCTGCCTGAAGTGACTTTATTGGTTGATTTTGTTGATTTATAAAAAAATTATATTTAAAATGTTTTTTATTAATAAAACTAAAATATATATGTGAAAAATAGCTAAAATGATCATCTACAATAACTTTAGCCAATACAGCCAGAAAAGTAACTCCAATCTTACTTTTTCTTATTATTAAACAATTTAGTGCGCGAAATTAAAAATTACATGTTTGTGAAAAAGTTTGTTGATAAGTCTGATAAGGCGAAAAATACGGTCACCAAACGGGCTCTAAGCTACTAAGTGTAGCTCAACCGGTAGATAGAGGGTGGCATACAGAATAAAGAGTAAGTTTCAGGTTCGAATTCTGAAACTGCAATAAAATGTTACTATGTAATACTACATATTGTTTTAACTTGGACTGGAATTTTTGGTCTCGTCTGTTTAAGTCTGGTCTAGTCTAGTCGCATATACTAAATGTTCAGTTTTTGTGTATTTTATAATTACAGAAATCTGGTCTTGTCGGAACTGGTCTGATATGGTTTGTTTAAATCTGGTCTAATCTGGGACTGAAAACAGTATAAGTTAAAACATCATAAGAATGCATATGACCTCTGCAAGTAGGGGTGAGCATGGAACGGTGGGATGGTTATTTAAAAAAACTTGTCTCGTCCCAAAGTACGCTTCTTTTAAAAATCAAAGAAATGGTACATTTCCGAATATGTATAGAACTTGTTCCGTTTCGTACCAATTTTCAGCACGGTTCCTACGGTTTGGTACGATTCTTCGATACTATTCGATTCCTAAATAATTAAGTTCCACAAAGAAAAAATATTTTAGATTTTAGCATTACTAAATAATTGTACAAAAATTAAAAACAAAAAATTGCAGGATTGGAATCAAACATAACTTGAGAGAACTATCAAATAAGCCCTCGAACTTTCATAAAAAGTGCAAATAAGCTCTTTTACAGGAGACTTTGTCCGGATGTCGCTATTTGAGTCGGTTTACGGTGGAATTGTTTGATGAAATTTTTTAAGCATGTTCTTAATTAAGTCTAGTTTATCCATACAAATTTCAGCTAAAAATTCAACCGAGAAGGAAGTCAAATGATTTTCTGAAATATACTGTGCTGCCTAACTGCGCAGTTATCTTCAAAAATTCATTTCACTGCTTCCCGATTGAATTTTTAGCTGAAATTTGGTATGAGTAAACTAGGCTTAATGATGAAGATGCTCAAAAAAATTCATCAAAAAATCCACCGGAAAACGCCCCAAATGGCGACGGCCGGACAGAGCCTCCTATGAAAGGGCTTATTTGCACTTTTTATGAAAGTTCGAGGACTTATTTGGTAGTTCTCCCTACATAACATTCAACTAAAAATAAAAAACTTTGATCATAGTTCTTGATTGATTTGTTTGGAGGTGGTAGAGCATTAGAGAAGAGGTTGTTGACAAACACTAAACTAGGTTCAAGTTTGTTCCTTATAACAGTTATTACTCCTTGAGTCCCATTTTACTTGTTTTACTTTCCTTTTTAGGTTATCCCAAATAAGCGTCACATTTTCCTTTTTGGAAAGAAATACGTGGTTCACACCATTTCACTTTATTATACTCAAATCTCAACTACAACTTTTACCTTTTCAACTATTTTATTAAAAATTGTGTCAAAACCAAAATTTAGTACTACTTTAATAGTACCCATAGGCGGGAGGTTTAAGTGTTCTTAAAATTTAGTATAATTGTGTTGGAGCCCAGAGTATTGAGTAATCAAAGTGTAGATTTTTTTTTTGAAAATATCAAAGTGTAGATTAATAACTAATACGAAGTATAATACTATCATATAGTTTTATATAGCCACTATTTCGGGACATTACAAGACGGTTCAGTTTAACACGATTATGGGACAGTTATGGAACGAATCTTACTTAAGAACCGGTACGTCACCATATTATTTAAAAAGTTCGGTACAGGATGGCATTATATTTTTTCCAGTATGCTAGGTTGTGATACAGTTCTAGACGGTTCTCGGTACGGAACGGGAAACCCCAAATCCGTGCTCAGCCTTATTTGCAAGTACTAGGATCAAAGTGAAATACCCGAGATTAATTTAAGAGGATTAATAGTACTACTCATATCAACAAGATGCATCTCCTTTTAAGGGAACTAATTAGCCAAGAACTCCAAAGTTAAGCGTGCTTGCACGGGAGTAGTCTTGGGATGGGTGACCCCTGGGAAGTTTCTCAGGGCGCGCACGAGTGAGAACAAAGTGCGCGGAAAAGGCTAGTGGCGGTTTGTGAGGACAGTACTAGAGGTCAGAAGTAACTACCTCGGGACCTACGAGGCCGGGGTGTTACACAAAGTAGGGGTGGACTCGAGCCGAGCCAACCGGCCCGGAACCGGACCGGCCCGCCACTGTGCAGGCCCGGACCGGCCCGCCACTGTGCGGGCCTGGACCGGCCCGGTGAACCGGTTGGTTGGTCGGTTCGGGCCCGGGCAGGGCCAATTTATTATTATTTTTTTGAAAATTTTTAAAATTTTTGGGTTGGGCTGGGTATTTTGGACCATTTGAGGTGGTTAGGGTGGTTTGGGGGTGAGGGGGAGGGTTGTGGGTTAAATAGGAAAAGCCCAAAAAAAAAATAACCGAGGCCCCGTCCGGCCCGGACCGGACCCGGGGGTTACCCGGGCCGGTTCCAGGCCTCCCATACCTTGAACCGAGGCCCGGCCGGTTCAAGGCCTGAACCAGGCCCGGCCCGAACCGGGTCCATTCCTAACACAAAGTCTCACTCGCTACCTGTCAGCTTGTGAATAAAGTCAAATTTATACTCTCTCAGTTGACTATTCGGCCGACGCTGGAGACCGTTGGGGATGAATGTCATCTTTTTTTAATTATACTCGGAATGAGATTTCTTTTTACTCCGTATAAAAGATATGAGTCATTCCAATGAATAGGTCACATTACTGAAATCAGGGTGGAGCTAGGGCACTGGGCCAGATCCAGTATAAATAATAATTTTAGGGGGGAAATTACACAGAATTTTTTATCGTAAAAATCAAAGTTTTTTTAAGGGAGAACTATCAAATAAGCCCTCGAACTTTCATAAAAAGTGCAAATAAGCCCTTATATAGGAGGCGCTGTTTGGCCGTCGTCATTTGGGGCGGTTTCCGGTGGAATTTTTTGATCAATTTTTTTTGAGTATCTTCTTCATTAAGTCTAGTTTATTTATAGGGAGAGCTATCAAATAAGCCCTCAAACTTTCATAAAAAATGCAAATAAGCCCTTTTACGGGAGACTTTGTCCGGCTGTCGCCATTTGGGACGATTTCCGGTGGAATTTTTTGATGACATTTTTTAGCATCTTCTTCATTAAATCTAGTTTACTCATACCAAATTTCAGTTAAAAAGTCAATCTAGAGTGCAGTCAAAAGATTTTCTGAAATATACTACGCCGCCTAACTGCGCAGTTAACTTCAGAAATTCATTTGACTCCTTTTTCGATTTAATTTTTAGGTGAAATTTAGTATGGGTAAACTAGACTTAATGAAGAAGATTCTCCAAAAATTTCATCAAAAAACTCCACCGTATACCGCCCCAAATGGCGACGGCCAGACAGAGTCTCCTTTAAAAGGGCTTATTTGCACTTTTTATGAAAGTTCGAGGGCTTATTTGGTAGTTCTCCCTTATTTATACCAAATTTCAGCTAAAACTTCAATCGAGAAGGCAGTCAAATGATTTTTTAAAGATAACTGCGTAGTTAGACAGTGCGTTATATTTCAGAAAATCATTTGACTGCCTTCTCGATTGAATTTTTAGCTGAAATTTGGTATGGGTAAACTAGACTTGATGAAGAAGATGATCAAAAAATTTGATCAAACAATTCCACCGGAAACCACCCCAAATGGTGATAGTCGGACAAAGCTTCCTCTAAAAGGGCTTATTTGCACTTTTTATGAAAGTTCGAGGACTTATTTGATAGTTCTCCCTTTTTTTAAAATTTTGGGGTGTATCAAGGCGTAGGTTAGCCCCCTTGAGCTTCACCCATGATTGAAACTTATCACAGTTAAAGTTGTTAACATTTGTCACTTAACTGGAACAAATACTACTCCATATAATAAATTAAAAGTATCCTTCAAAAAAAATACATTAAAAAACATACTCTGGTATCATTTTCAAATTCTTATCTTTATTTTCTAATTTCGTGGGGGTCCCTAATTTAATGCAGGAGGACCCAACCTCTTTTCATAACAGAAGTATGACAGCATCGGAGGAACTTATATCCATTTCAAAATGGTTGTTCCATTTAGATATTCAGGCAGCATGCGCCAACAATCAATAGGTTCTTTCTAAAGGAAGCAACTTACCGTGCAATTGAGGTTGTGAGCCCTCAGGGATGAGGTTTCATCTTTTCTTTTTCTACAAGGAGGCAACCCATTATTCTAAATCAGGCCTACTCAGATGTCTCTGACAGCTTTGACTTTTCCGATGATCATTCTTCTCAGATGACTTTATGGGAAATGCTACGGAAAGCGACTGTCGACCTCGAATTTCAAATCAGGATGACACTAGGGACTCAAAATTCAATCAATAGATCAATTTCCTGCAAAACCAAGTTCATTACTTCAGATATAACTGCCTGCCAGCAGAGAATCTGAACACACACAACTAACAAATTATAAAAAAATCTCAAAAGAATAAAAAGCACCACATCATGAGGACTAGGTCTCAGTCCAAAAGATTTTTCTAGTAATAGTTTGTTACTTTTAGTTTGGTTCATAAATTTTATATCCATAATGTTTGAAAAAAAACTTTATATATATATTCCCTCCATGTTTGTTTATTTACTTACTTTTTCTATTTTTATATTCTTCTCTTTTACTATTTCCTTTAAATTCATGAGAAGTATAATGTAATTAACAAATAAGGATGGAAGTGATTAATTTTCACGTGCACTTTATAACAATACGTGCGTTTGGATAGTAAGTTTTAATTAGCAAATATCATGATTAATTTCATGTGCAACTGATTAACAAGAAAACCAACACGTTACTTATTCTGGATTTTTTTTTGTTATGGAGCATTATTTACTCAAATACAATGAGTTTTTGGCTGTGGTCCAGTGAGCAACTGGGCATTACGTTTGTTCTTTTTTTGTTTTCTTTATCATATTTTTATTTCCTAAATATGAGTAAATATTGTCAATCTTGGAAAATAGTGTCATGTTTAAAGTTTGACTGTCAAAACATTACAATAATTACTCATATTTTGGGAATAAAAAATATCACAATCCTATTTTAGAATATACAAACGTTTTTACTCCTATTTTAGAGCAATTTCTGAAAAATCAATTACTCATATTCTCAACAAATAAACAACATCTTGGAGCAAATATGCGGTTCACTTTAGGCCTTTTCCCATCAATATTACTACACTATTCAAAAGAAAAAATATGTCTTACTTTATTCACTAAGCTGGAAATATGAATATGTGCACTTGTCCAGTAACTAGTCATATTTTTGTTTGAATAAACTTTATTAATAATATACATAATACATTTCATTTTTTCTTCTTTTTAAACCACTAAAAGTTACTCCTTTACCCACGTTTTGGCAACAAGTGCCATGAGCTAAATTGAGTTTTTTCTTTGTCAAAATGGAAGATACATAAATAATGACTAAGCAAGACTCTAACAGATACAGCCAAGGCAAGCTAGCTAGGGTAACTTGGCACCTGTAGAATTACCTAAGTTAGATTGCGAATTGAAGAGCGTTTTGGAAATATTTCAGCTTTTAGTTTGAATAAGTTGTGGGAGCGTCAAATAGTTAATTAATTAATTAATTTTGATGCTCTGTATTTAAAAACCAACTTGCCAAATTAGCTAAAGTATTCCAAATGTTGTTGTCGGGCCATTTCGAACCTTGGTATCGTGTAATCTAGAAGCCTTTTTGGAATAGCTTTTTAGAGCACTTTTGTGGTTTTCCAGGTTTTTTATTCATGTTTGATTAAAGGAAAAAATTAGACTCCCTCCGTCCCGCAATTAAGTTAATTACCACTTTTCTTTTTGTGAAGTTCCTAAATTAAGTTCACACTTCCTTATTTTCCTTATTTGGCAAATTATCTACATCAAAACAGTGTCAAACAATGCAAAACAGTGTCCAAACCGTGCCAAACAGTGTCCAAACAGTAAAATTTACCACCCCAGTAAATTTATTTCCTTAAAAAGTGTGAAATTCATCACATAACTTAATTGGGGGGCGTAGGGAGTATTAAATTCATAGCATCAAACATCCCCGCATCATCATCATTAAATCATGTCTCCCCTCTAGATTTCATACAACTAATAAACTCTCTCACTCTCTGATCAAACATAGGATAGACCATCAAAAAATGAGTGAGACTAATCGCTAAATATGTGAGAGCTTCGAAGCTATTATCGGTCAGATTAGTCTGATTGCTTCCGCTCTTTCACAACAAAAAGTACTCACAACTCCCAATTATTAAGTGAATAAAAAAAGTACACGATAACATAAAATAAAACTTGAACGAAAGATAGGGCACAAGAGCACAGGTGACCAAGTCCCATCGTGAAACATCGCCCTCCGATCCCTGGCTCTTCGGCTGCTCCAAGGTGGTGGCTCAAAAGGAGGACAGGACCGTCAATACTTCGTCTTCTCTGTTCATCTCATCATCTATTCCCTCCTCTGACCTATTCATGTCTCTTGCATCGTCAAGGTTTGCATCTAACATGTTGTGTTGCCCTCCATCTCCCCGCTACACTCTCGCTGAAAAAGCTAAACAAAACACAGACATCGACAACTTTACGCGACTCCAACCCCTAGACGGTGATCAAGCGCGGCTCCAAAACCCTAACACATGAAGGCGTTCTCTTCCGCTGTCTAAGTAGTTGTCCTAATTAAAAATACAATGTAGTATTCTATTTTGGAATTTCATAATGCATGCTTTAATCATATTTAGTAAATATTCTTTTATTTAAGTTCGTAGTTCCTTTCAAAAAAGAAGTCAATAATTAGGGATGCCAATTATAATCTACCCGACGGATACAGTCAAAATGGGGAAAACATCATTGACATGATAACATGTAAGTGAGGGAGGATAATATAATTGCTAATTTTTAAGGGTAATGGGTTGGTCACGATTTTATACATGCATATGTGCGCCGTTACCCAATTCGTTCTTTAGTTATATATCATCCAACACCGGAAAAATCAAACGAAATTGTCCTCTTATATATTGTGCATAGACAGCATGTATCTTATTTGAGAGTCTACTTCATATTCTCGTTGAGTCCAATAATAGACCTTGTTGAAGTTTATTACCTTCAACCCGTAGGCCCAACACACAACCTAAGGCCTAAGGGTTTTGAGCGAGTAGTTTAGGAGAATAAGGTCAAACAAGTAAGATGAGGCCCAATAAGGAGTCTTGATTTAATTCCACTTTTAAAGGCGTGATGCCGTTCGTACCTACAAGGCGTGAGGTCGTTCATACAGATGTTATGCTATAAGATAATAAGAGTGCTATAATACTAGAGTGCTAAGTTCCCCCCCCCCCATTCAATGAAATAAATGCTACTATTTATACTGCCAATGGGTAGTTGGGTGCGTTGACGTGGCGGGCTGGGGATGGCTGATCCCAACCACCGAATCTTCTGTATTAAATGCGCCAACCACCAAATCTCATGCATTAAATGCACTTCCTGCCAAGGGGTGGGGCGTCCGTCCCCTCGAGTTTGCTTCCTGCTGTCTGTTGGGTCCAAGGTCCCGCAAGACGAGCGTCCGGTGCTGCCCTGGGCCAAGGCATCTGCCCACGCTAGGACACGTATGTCATGCAATTGGGCCTTGCTGGCCTGTTGGGGACATACGTCCCCTGAAGTAGGGGGAAAGCGTCTCCAGTTGCCCAAGTCCTTGGAAACTTTCGTACTGCCCTTAGCCAGCACTCCTGACGTGACGGTGGCTTCCTTGACATGGTTTCCTGCCAATGGGTGGCGACGGTCGTCCCCAGGCATCGGCTGCCTGGTGTCTCGTGGTGCCTTCCAAGATGCTGAGTTACTCTGTGTCTCCTGACGTACGTCTCCTGATGCTCTGCTTGCCTGCTTAGATACCCCATGAGAGGAGGTCGTACGTCGACACCGCTTACTGCTATTTTGGTGCAGGAGCCGAACGTCGTCACCGCCTTGGACCACTCTGATGGTATTTGTCCCTAGACGTTGGGCTTTGGGTACGGTCGTCTGGTGAGCCTCAGGGGTTAATGGACCGGTCCTATTTGGGCCATTTACCCAACAACCCTTTAGAATTCAATTTAATTGTTAATTTGTTATGACATTCTTGATTGATTGATAAATGCAGATTATTTCAAACTAATTATGTATAGGCTTTGTTTTGTTATTAACGAATGGGTGGAAACGCTGACCTAATCTGTTACAATTTGTAGCGTTTTTAGTATAATTCATGTTGATGTTTTGGCTAAAACACCAAAAGCCAAACATAGTCATAGTTTTAAATGAATTCAAACGCCTTTCTTCCTCACCATATGGATGTACCATCCCATTACTTTTATTAAAATACAAATGGAATTTTATCAAATTCAGGACCTGAAAGATAGATAAATTATCAATCCGGGATCTGAAAGATGAAATGTATCGATATATGACCCAAATGATGGAAAACTGTCAATTTAGGACTTGGATGATTGGAAATTATCAATTTAGGACCTAAGTTGTCCAAAATTTTATTAATTTGTTTATCTTAAAATTTTCAAATATTATCCAGTTTTATGAAACTAATAAACTTCTGTGAAGAAAAGTTTATCAAAAATTAGCAGTGGAATTAATAAAAAATTAAATAAATCAAAACCTATGAAATTTTAGGTCGTAGATTGATAGTTTTTCATCATTTAGATCCTATACCGATAGATCTCATCTTTCAGGTCCCGAATTGATAATTCATCTATCTTTCGGGTCCTGAATTGATAAAATTCCACAAATATTCCATTTAAATAAACATGTATGCGCAATTATAATCACAACAAAAAATACGGGATTGACACAGATTTCGCACGGATTTATCGATGATTTGAAGTCAAAAAGCTCGTGCCAAACTGTTTTTGTCATGGATTCGGCATATCTCTGCCAAAATCCCTATCAATTTTGAGAAATTTCTGCCAAAAGTTCCTGTCAATCCCGCGTTTTCTTTTTGTAGTGAACTATTATCCGTTGGGGTGGTTATAAATTGAATAAAAATTATCTTTGAGTAATGGGTGGTTAGTGGTTACGGAGCAAGAAATTACCCAATAGGATGAGTATGCATAACGAGGGACGGATCCCCGCCCCCCTAAGGCTTCCAAAAAAATCTACTATATATGTAATATTTTTATAATTTAATTAGATATATATGTTTTCGCCCCCCTTAATTTTTAATTTTCAAAATTAATATATAGCCTTACATAATGTAATTATTAATTGGAGATTTAAAAGAAGCTAAGTAACATCTAAAATAATTCACATAATTTAAATAAATAAGTAATAGAACAACTCATTGTTTAAGGCTCAGGATACCTATTATATAAAAATTTCTAGTTTTGTGATGTTTAATTATCTTTATTAGATAATTAGCACTCGATTTTGTAAAATATCAAATGATACTCGATTTAATGTGGAGTATTAAATATCACACATTAGTTAAACAGTTTTTAGATCATGTGAAGTGAATCTAAAATGTAAATGTTTATTGAAATTAAATTACACAATTCATTTATTTCTTACTTTCTAAAACAATTTGTTGTATAGATAAAAAAAACTTTAACTTATTTTGACATTAATACAAATATGATATGCACAATATATATGAATTAACATTGCTACGTATAGTATTATTCTAAAAATAATAATTTCATACATACTATTCTAATATTAATGAAACTCCTCTTGACCCACGAACACCCTCTATGTTATCAAATAAAAGTTATCTTTCATTGTTAAACTTAGAATGTACGGAGTAATAAATTTAAATTTCATCGTGTATGTACTAATGGATTTTTTTGAAAAAAATCGTCCAACTACACCAGCAAAAAAAATTGTCCCACTACACTGTTTCGTTAAAATATCCTTTTTAACATGAAACGCTTGTTAGCCCATAAACAAACAATGTTTGAGAGAGAATTTTTAAATGCTCTTTTCTTACTCATATACTACGTAGTATATTAATTACGTAGTAAGTATAGCGAAAAATGTGAGCATATCAACTATTCAACTTCAATAGATCATGTCATCATTCATCAATGTACTACTTATGAGTAAATGCTCACTAAGCTTGCTTAATAATGTAGGTAACCGTAATTAATTAAATATAAAAATTACTCCATTAAAGCTAGTATGCAGACATCCCAACACACTCATTTTTAAAATCAAAGGATGATCCACCCAAATACTTCGTATGTTTTCAAACTAAAATGTGTTTTAAGTGTTTGGTCCAAATGGTGCAACCGTTGGGTAATACATAGCCCACAATCATGTATTAACTTTTGGATTTTGCATTACAAAGCACCATTAATTGGGTTGGGTTGAATTGATTTTGACCATGATTGTGGCATTTTTGAGCGAGAAAATTGCCAAAGTTTCCACTCTGTTTTGTGTATAGATAGATTGTGACATTTTTTAGCAGGGAAATTGCCAAACTTTGCACTCTGCTTTGTATATAGATATATTTTGAAATAAGTCTTAGAAATTTGAAAAACGTAAAATAAGGGAAAATGTAAAATAGTTAATCTAATATAGCCGTATGCTTTTCTTTTTTTCAAAAACTGAGCTTGAATATGTTTGTTCGATAAATAAAAATGATAATTTTGATTTTTTTATCAACAGAGTAATGGAGAACATCAACTGTTTCTGGTATTTTAAAAATATATATTTGTAAATATATGTATATAGACACATAACTTGATTTTTCTTACATTTCTTTGTTATTTGTGTAGCCAAATGTACTCCCATCAATATTTCATCATTATTGCACCAAACATCAACAAACATTCAATATTCTTTTTTTAAAAAAGAAATATTCAATTTGCTAACCACTATTCCAAGATTGTTTATTTGGAATTGCCTGGAAGGACACCAACACCTCACATTTAAACCAACAAGGAGACAGTTTTATCTCCTTGGATCTCCTCATCCGTTCGGCACCCCCAAAGACAATCTTCATCTCCTTCTCCATCGTTCAGGAATCAAGCCTCACACCATTCGATTCTCCATCATCATCAATAAAAGTTTAACCGACGACCTATCGATGTGTGGAGACACACTGCTTCAATCGATCTATACACTGTGGACTTATCAAGTGCATCCTACTGAACAGGTAAAAAACTTTACTCGACGAAAAATTGAAGGATGAATGGATGAAGTGTGGAATTGAACTCACAGATTGTGACATTTTTATACTACAACTTCTGTGGCGCTCTGCTGGTTCGTGAGCAAGTACCCCAAAAAACCCAATGGTTCATCTCCCGGGCCAACATAGTGTGTGCTACAATCCTGAACAATCTGTCACTTCAGTGCTTAGACGTCCTACTATCCACGCTACTAAGTTTCTAGCTTGGATGAATGCAAATAATTTGTATCCTCAAGCTAGGAGCTTAACTTATGCTGAATTTCCTACAAAGTTCACCTGGAAAAACAATACAAGAGAGTGGGTACCACGACAAAGAGGCACCGCAATTGGAAGACTATATTTCATGCGTCCAGGAGCAAGGGAGAAATATTATTTGAGGATGCTCCTTGGTGTCGTGAAGGGGCCCATGAGTTTTGAAGAACTCAGGACAGTTGATGGAGTCATACACTCGACGTTCAGAGAAGCTTGCTCTGCCCGTAGTATGTTAAATGATGATAAAGACTATATAGATGGACTTATAGAACAGAGTCATTGGGCAACAGCACATGAACTTCGCGTCACATTTGTTCATCTTTTACTACAAGAGTCATTATCTATGCCTGGTATGGTTTGGGAGAAGTGTTGGCCCTATCTATCTGATGATATACTCTACACTATTAGGAAGAATCTCAATGATCAAGGTATGTTATTATTTAATGACATTCCTTAAATTTACATAAATTTAATAAATGACGATATTAAGAGTGATGTAGATTTACAATAAGCAATATATTATGAAACTAAAAATTACCTTTTCATATATTATAGTTAAAGATCATTATTCACTAATATAAAAAAGTTGAGACTTTTTATTGTAATAAATTAAATATTGATCTCAGGGTAAAATTTATTTTTATGTCATAGATAATTTTTAAATATGAAGTACTTCTCTTAAAAAGTGTTCAAAAATAGTTCATTATATATAAGTTAATAAACTTTTTTTTTATATAGTAGTTGGTTTAATAATTTGTTTCCAAAACACCATATTTGCAGATGAAAGTCAAATTGTTTATGATACACACAAATTCAATTATTTAAGCATATAGAAATTTAAATAATATTCTAATTACTTCTTAAATTTATTAATATTAAAATTGCACTAACCATTATGTTTTTTTACAGAATTGCAGCTCGATGAGAAGCAAACAGAGAATTATTGTTTGTTGGAAGTTGAGAAACTTCTACAACATCGTGGAAAGTCTCTATTCTACTATGACGGAATGCCTCGAGTGACGAATCTTGACATTCCATCTCTTGATGATGTTTTGATACACGAGGAATTGAGATATGACAGATTTGCTTTGGCGGAGGAACATGCTAAATTAATTTCCGCCTTGACGGAGGATCAAAAGCGTGTTTACGAGACAATAGTAACTTCCGTAGAGGCCAACCGTGGCGGTGTGTTCTTCTTATATGGGCACGGCGGTACAGGTAAAACATATCTGTGGAAGACCTTATCAGCATATATAAGGCATCAAGGAAATATTGTGTTGAACGTAGCTTCAAGTGCGATCGCATCATTGCTGCTTCCAGGTGGAAGAACGGCACATTCCAGGTCAGTTTTTTTAGTTTTTAAAACTTATAATTCCAAATGAATACTAAGACAATGAATTGTAACTCTCAGGTTTAAAATCCCACTCATAGCAGCAGAAGATTCAACTTGCAACATAAAACCAGGAAGTGCACTTGCGAAGCTGATTCAAATGACAAAATTGATAATTTGGGACGAGGCCCCCATGACTAATAAGTACTGCTATGAAGCTCTTGATCGGACTATGCGGGATATTCTTCGACATTCATACGGTTGTGATGGGAGCAAACCTTTTGGTGGAAAGACAATTGTCTTTGGCGGAGACTTTAGACAGATTTTACCGGTAATTCCAAAGGGTAGTAGGCAAGATATTGTGCAGGCGACTTTAAACTCATCCTTCATTTGGCCGTTTTGCAAGGTACTGAGGCTAACGAAGAACATGAGAGTGCGAAGTGGATCAGACGATCTTAATTTTGCATACATACAAAGGTTCATTGATTGGATTTTAAAGATAGGGGACGAGGTTCTAGGTGACAATGAGGATGGAGAATCATATATTGACATACCCGAAGAATTCCTCGTGCCTTGGATTTCTGATCCAGTTACTTCTATTGTCCAGAGTACATATCCCGATTTTTTAGCACAATGCACATCACCGTCATATTTAATGTCAAGAGCAATACTTGCGCCAACAGTTGACGAGGTGGACAAGGTTAATGATTACATGCTCGAACAACTACCATCAGAGATGAAGACATATTACAGCTCCGATTCTGCATCATTATCTGATTCTGATAGTAGTTTATCGCAAGAGATCCATTCTCTAGAATTCCTTAACGGAATCAAATGTTCCGGAGTACCTAGCCATGAGCTCAAATTAAAAGTGGGTGCCCCTGTGATGCTTATGAGGAATCTTGATCAATCATTGGGTTTGTGTAATGGCACTCGACTTTTAGTGACCCGACTTGGAAAGCATGTTATTGAGGCCCAAATGTTGTGAGGGCCAACTGCTGGCCAAAAACATTTCATTCCCCGTCTTACCTTGACTCCTTCTGATGTCAGACTGCCATTCACTTTCCAGCGCATGCAATTCCCTCTGATGGTTAGTTATGCGATGACTATAAATAAGAGTCAGGGCCAGTCATTGGAAAATGTGGGCATATTCTTACGGCGACCGGTTTTCACCCATGGGCAACTTTACGTTGCTGTATCAAGAGTCACGAGTCCAGCTGGTTTGAAGTTTTTGATATGTGATGATAATGGTAGACCGACAAACTCCACATTAAATGTTGTATACAAAGAGGTCTTTACCAATTTGTAATATTTCATTTTGTCTTGAATAAAATTGAGAACATTATAATTATAATTCACAGAGGGAAAACAATATTATGCGCTCATTTAGAAAAATAATTGAATTATTGTCAAAATAATTCAGTTTTCATCCCGTGCAACGCACGGGTTAAATAACTAGTGGTTCATAACATGAATCAACTTGAAGCACACATCAATAAATTTGAAAGGACAACACAGTACAGATTATTACTAACTATTTCAAATTTTTGAATCAACCGCGAAAGTCAATTTCTTAAACAATTCATAATTCACAATCCAAAAATAAATTTGAAAGGACAACTCAGTACAAATTATTAAGATTTCACGATCGTAATACGCAACCTAATTGAAAAAAGAACAATTCTGTCTGATCTGCAGTACAGTGCAATAAGTGCGCATTTATGGCAATAAAGTTGAGCTCTTGCTTGTAACCTGACCCGGCCCATAGTTGGCCCAATTGTATGGGCGAGAAAACTGGCTTGATTTCCACCTCCTTTTGTATAGAGTAAGATGATTGTTCAAAAAAGTTCCCAGAACTTTATTAAGGCAAAATTTCCTAAAAAAGGATTACACCCATCCCCGAGGGCTCACCAATCCCGACCGACGGTACGTTGGGATGATGTAAATTGGACTATAATCCGAATATGATAGATAGAGAGTGGGGCTCTGTCCCCGGTACTTGCAGAGGCCCTATACATATTTTAGCATAATAACCCTTCATCGCAGTTGCCGGGATTCGAACTCGGAACCTAACTCTTGTGGCACTCCCTCACTATGAGTTGAGTTATGCCCATCGGTAAGGCGAAATTTCCTAATCTTTAAAGGCTGGGACATAAATCACACAAGTATAATGTTTTTCTTTTGTCATCGATCACCACATGCTGTCCTTACTTTTTCAAAAATTAACTAACAACTACGCACCTCATTAATTCATACGCTGTAATACGAGAATATACAGCCGGCCCGCTCCTATTACACAACCCTGACCACAATTATTACAACTTACAATCACATTATGCAATATCATAACCGTAATTTGTGATCTTATTTTAGTTTTTAATCTGTTTTTGTAGAAAACAGTGTAAAGCGTCAACATTTTCGGGATTTAGAGCGTGTTTGGTAATCCACGTCTTCAGTTATCGAGATTTACTTTGCGTGCACAATCGTGTAACAATTAAAATAAGTAAGGTTGAAATTACTTTTACAATTGAATTAATGAAGTTATTGTAGAAGACTATTCTAATTATTTGTTCATGTAATTTTTTCTTAATTCTATTAATAAAAAAGGGTTTTCCTAAAATATTACTAATGAAAAATTTATGGATTAAAATGTGACTATAATTACTATGTGTAAGAACCCGTTCGGTAATACTGAAATTAGCTGAATCGGCTGATTCTGAAGTGGCTTTATTGACTGATTCTGCTGAAGTGGCTTTATTGACTGATTCTGCTGATTTATTAAAAAATTATATTCAAAATAAATTTTAGTAATAAAAAAAAATATATGAAAATATAGCTAGAGTGGTCATTTACAATAACTTCAGTCTATACAACCAGGAAAGTAACTTCAATCTTACCTTTTCTTATTATTACACAATTCAACGCGAAAATCAAAAGTTACGTGTTGATTAAAAAGTTGACTGATAAGCCAAAAAACAGAATCATCAAACAAGCTCTATGTTTTATACTCCCTCCGTTCCTGTTAAAACTTCCAATTTTCCTTTTTCGTCCATTCCAATTAAAAATTTCACTTTCCATTTTTAATAAATAATTTGTGGTTCACAACATTTCTTACACATTTCTCTCTCCTCTGCACAACTCTCCACCGCACAATACACACTATCTTAAATTGTGTGTCAAACCTATTTGGAAGATAAAATAGGAACGGAGGGAGTAGTTACTGTGATGTATCATTTGAATATATCATTTGAATCACGTTTTTGTCTATTACTTATATTTATTTGTTTATATATTTGGAGTTATTTCTTAAAAAATATATATTTTAAATATTTAATAGATTCCACCAATTCAATCAAGGTTTCATAAATTCCAGCCATCACTGAGACTAATGGTTTGCGTAACTCGCTTATAGACATTAATTGTCGGTATGTGGAGTTCAATTTTATTTTTTCGAAATGCAAGTTAATTTGTTGGTAGACATGGATTGTCTCTATAAAAGTGTATGCAAAACATTATGTGTAGCTATAATCTTTCAAACTAATTTTAAAAAGAAAAATACTTTAGACGGAACAATTTTATTTTACTACTCTCTCCGTCCCAATTTGTTTTGCAAAATTTCCTACTTTTGGTTATCCCAAAATGGTTTTCTATTTTCTATTTTCGATATGTAAATAAGAATAAAGTGATAAATTTATTGTTACTTTTACTTTTATTTCATTAACTTAAAGACATCTACTTTTAGGAAAATGGACAAAAGTGTAAAAAGCAAGCATCATCATTTATTGGCATTCATTGAACCTTGTGCCAGTCAAAGTTTATTTGAAGATAAGTGCGCAGTTATCTTCAAGAATTTATTTGAATGTCTTCCCGATTGAAGTTTTAGCTGAAATTTGGTATGAGTCAACTAGACTTAATGAATAAGATGCTTAAAAAGTTTAATCGAAAAATTTCACCGGGAACCGCCCCAAATGGCGTCGGCCGGACAGAACCTCCTATATAAGGTCTTATTTGACATTTTTTTGTAAGTTCGAGGCCCTATCTGACCATATTCTCATAACTTAACTACGGAGTACTTTATAAATTTAAGACAATGATAGATGATTTTAGATCACAATGAAAAATAAGAATTGGTTTGATAATCTTTATTTTCAACTTATCAGTCTTAACAATCATATATTTTAATCAAATACGTAAATTTTGTATTTTCTCGCTGTGATAATCAGAATAAGTAAGATTGTTAAAGTCACTCTTAGTTATTGTTGAATTGACTGAAGTTATTGCAGATATGATGACCGTTTTAATTTTTTTTCGCAAATAGTTTGAGGCTTATCCGCCCTTTTTGTCTATTCATATATTCAAAACTTGAATAGAGCAAATGGACTACTAGTAGTAAATAGTGCTCTTATTAGTGCTCTTATTCAACACACAAGTCACCAACTATGTTTGGCTGATGCTCTGATGCTCATACGATTTCCCTTTTGGGGATTTGATTGGAAATTGAATTCCACATCCTTTTCTACCCCACTTCAAGATTTGATTGATAAATCATAATTTAAATCCAGACAATGAAATCACACAGGGGGAAACTAACAAAATCTGGATATTCATTTATTGGAACTTACCCCTTCACTTTCTTGAATTAACACAGGCCATTATTGGAGAATATACTATACTGCCATCCCAATTCCAAATCTTAATATTGACCTATCTATCTATGTTGCGTTCATCTTTGGCTTGCTAGCTTCATCATGTGCTAACAATAATGACTACTTATAATGTGTGTTTTTTGTTGATGTGATTATTCAATAACAAAAATGTATACATCATACTGTCCTAGTCATGTTTATGTATTTTAATGAGGTTTTTGGGCTCCTCACAGGGAGCTGAATGTTCTTTAAATCTGCTTTATTTTATTTTTGTGGGTTTTGGGAACACACCAAATCCAAACTGAATCAAATTTAATCAAGATCCCGTTTGATAAGTCTATCTTTCGGCTTATCAGACTTATTTATCACCTTTTACACAAAACATAACTTTTGAATTCGCGTGTTGAAATTTCGTAATAATAAGAAAAAGTAAAGTTGAAGTTACTTTTCCGACTTTATTGGCTGAAATTACTATGGATGACCGTTTTAGCTATTTATACACATAATTTTTTCTTTATTTCATTAATTGAATATATTTCAAATGTACTTTTGTTCATAAATCAACAGAATCAGTCAATCCAACCATTTCAGCCAGAGTTTCATAAGTTTTAGCAGAATCATCAGATTCAGTCTATTTTGGTATTATCAAACAGGTTCTAAGTCGACCCAAATCAACCGAAATATAGTACGGGGTATGATTTTTGTTTGCTAATGATTCTTCCGATCCATTTCAACCTAATAAAAAACCGATAAAATAGAAACTGATGTCACCCCTACATAATATTGATTTGTGTTGGTTGGACTATAAAATTTAAGCTTCATCTTGTAATCCGTCTGATATACCATAGTATATTATATGTGACCACAATTTCTCGTGTATAAGAGGCTACATGACTTGTATAATTGTATAAAATTTCCCCCCCTTCAATATCCCTTAAAAAAACAATATTGTAGTACTCGTAGACTCGTAGTCTCGTACTTACTAAATTAGTAATATCTCTACTTTAGATGTACCTTTATGAATCTTTTAACATGCTCTATTAAATGTTAAAAGGTAATATTAGATGTACCTTTAGCGAACACAAAATGACTATTAAATGTACCCTTATGAGTCTTTTTACTATGTATTTGTCATACTAACATTCTCATGTACTTCATCCGTCCCTAAAAAAAAGTATCTGTTTCCTTTTCGGGACGTTCCTAAATAAAAGTTTCCTTTCCTTTTTTTGGCAAACAAAACAGTGCAAAATAGTGCCAAACAGTGTCCAAACAGTTCCAAACAGTACCAACCAATCCCACTTTCTTAAGATGTGTGTAAAATGAATGGATACTTTTATACAGGGACGGAAGTAGTACTAAATTTAGTAATGTTTGTGAGGTTTTTAATCTTTTATTAATACTTTATTTTTATTTTATCAATTCAATATCAATCACAAATTCGCCATTTTTCTTAAATTAGTTACCGCACCACCTTCTCATATACCAAACTTAGAGGCCGGAGATAATAGTTAATAGAATACGCTAAACAAAGCAATAAGTGATTAGTAGGGTTGAGTGTTGAGCATGGATCTGGAATTTCCCGTTCCGTACCAAGAACTGTCTCTAACTATTCCAGAACAGAATGAACCGGGAAAATATAATAGTGTATCATACCGCACCAATTTTTTTAATAATATCGTAAAGTACGGGTTTTTAAGTGAGAACCGTCTCAAAGCCGTTTTGGAACCGTATTACACCGAACCATCCCACATTGTCTCGAAAAAATTGTTATAGAAAATAATATACTCCGTATATTACGTTATTCATTCTATTAGCCAACAATTTACACTGTGGTTACTCAAAGCTTTGGTATAGACTCTATAATGTACATTCTTTGTGCCTCCAATACAATTATTACGTGTACAAAATTTTATAATTAATAGGTAAAACTGTCAATTACGCCCTTTTACTATGTACGGAAAGTCGATTAAGTACTCGTACTTTAAAAACAGGGAGAACTATCAAATAAGCCCTCGAACTTACATAAAAAGTGCAAATAAACCTCTTTATAGGAGGCTCTGTCCGGCCGTCACTATTTGGGGTGCTTCCCTGTGGAAGTTTTTGATAAATTTTTTTTAGCATCTTATTCATTAAGTCTAGTTTACTCATACCAAATTTCAGCTAAATGTTCAATCGGGAAGGCACTCAATTTTTTTTTGAAGATAACTGCACAGTTAAACAACGCAGTATATTTCAGAAAATCATTTGACTACCTTATGGGTTGACGTTTTAGCTGAAATTTGGTATGGGTAAACTAGACTTAATGAAAAAGATGTTCAAAAAATTTCATCAAAAAATTCCACCGGAAACTGCCCCAAATGGAGACGGTCGGACAGAGCCTCCTATAAAAGGCCTTATTTGCACTTTTTATGTAAGTTCGTGGGCTCATTTGATAGTTCTCCCTTAAAAACACCTAATTATATCCTCGAACTCTTAAAAAATGTTCAATTGAGTATATTTAGCAGGTCACCCACCGATCTCCCAGTTAACTACATGCGTGGCAGCCCATGTGGCAGACGACGTGACAATTTTTTCATTTTGCTTTTTGTTTTCTTTTTCCTTCCCTTTCTTTATTCTCTTCTTTCTTCCCATTCTCTCATTGTTAGGGGTGGGCGCGGTCCGGAACGGTCCGGTAAATTGGTAAAACCCGTAATGTATCCGTGAGGTTTTTAACGGTTCGGTACGGTCCGGTTCCAAGGATAGAACCATTCGGTATCATGTCATTTCGGAACGGTACAAAACGGTACGGTACAATGCCAAACACATGTTAAAAAATTTGAACAAATCTTGCAATTAGTGTGAGAATAATAAACAGGTTTGACCAGACTGGTAGCCCTGAGAGTATATTTATATGAAATAAGTATCCAAGTACAATAAGGAAACTAACTAATAATTAATTCTAATTATTGCACTATTACACCCCGTCAATCTATGCAGGAGGAACTACACATAGATTGTCTCATAAAAACAAAAACTGCAGAGGAGCTAAACTCTTGGTGAAGATGTCAGCCAGCTGAAACTTCGTAGGAACATACTGCACCAGGAGATCTCCATGAGCCACTCGTTCACGAACAAACGAACAAAATGATAATCAATGTCAATGTGCTTAATGCGAGCATGCTCAATGGGATCAGGGCCGTAGATTAGCCTGTGCAAAAAGGGCCTCTGCACAGGGCCTCAAAAAATAGAAGGCCCATTATTTTTTAAATATATATAGTATATATACATATAAAGTAATCATTTAATTTATAATTAATTTTTTTAAATAGGAACTACGAATGGCCCATTGAAAATTTTGAAACACGCTTAAACAAAGCCTAACTCAAAACCCTACTTCTGTCTTCTACACTCCAGCCTCCAAATTAAATCAAATGTAAACAAAAAGCCTAAAAACCCTCCCACTTCCCAAACATGTTCGCATAACACAAAGCACCGCTACTCCATCTCCCATCTTCTCTCTGCTTCTTGACCATTTAGAGTTTGAATTGAAGCTGTTTGTGAATTGCGATTCTTCTCAAAAAATCAAATTGTTGATTGCCTGAGTTGGCCGTTCGATTCAACTAGTCGAGTTATCCAGATTCCAGACAAAGGTAAAGTCATTCACTTTTTGTTATCTAATTTCTTAGCCTCTTAGGTTATGAAGTTGCGATTTTGTCATTTTAATTCGTTTCTTTCTGATTTTATGAACTGAACAGCAAGGTAGGGAAGTAGGCAGTGCGTTGCTAGTTGCCTAGTTCACTACATCGGTATTGGATTTCCAACTTCCAAATATCAGGTTATCTCCATCTTTTTTAACTCCAATTAAAGTTATTTTGATTTCTTGAATCTTGATATTATGGCTCCTGGAATGAAAAAGTATGAATCTGGTCATGAAAAGCTGTTGAAAAAAAGAAAAGTTGAAGCATTAATTAAATCTCAAGCAGGAGCTCTTGATAAATTTATCAAAAGAGACCCTCAAGTTTCTGTTCAAAATCAAAATTTTAATGTGGTTGGTTGTGATGATGTGATAATTGTGAATGATAATGTAAATGCCGGATCTGGAAATTGTAATGATGTGCTAGTAGAGAGCGATAATAATCATCTAGAGAATGAAAATGTCAATTCCCTAGAAAATGAAATTCGTGATATAGGTGATGATATTAATGAAAATGAAGGACCAGTTAATTCTCCAGAAACATCTCATATGGTAGATATATTTGATCCAAGAAACTGGGATGGTCTTAGCTCCAAAATGGTTGATTTATTAGTTATAGAGGGTCCAAAAAGAGATTGTTCTATTGTCAAGGGTCCTAAAGATAAATTTTCTAGACGATTTACTGCAAATTCGTATACTAGAGTTTTATCAAACGGGGAAAAGTGCGATAGAGATTGGCTTGTTTATTCGAAAGAACTTAACAAAGTGTTCTGTTTTTGTTGTAAAATTTTTAAAAATGGAATTGGTAGAGGTCAGTTAGCGAATGAAGGGTTTGCAGACTGGGCACATATTGGTGAAAGACTTAGAGAACATGAAATAAGCATGGAACATGTAAAAAATATGGCAACTTGGTATGATGTGCGCTTAAGATTTGTGAAGAATCAAACTATTGATAAAATGGCTCAAGCGCAAATTGAGAAAGAGACAGAACATTGGAAATTTTTTTTACTAAGAATTATTGCAGTTGTGAAATTTCTTGGCAAACATAGTTTAGCTTTTCGTGGTACTAATGAAAAGTTATATGACAATAACAATGGCAATTTTTTAGGTTTAATTGAACTTTTGGCAGAATTTGACCCAATTGTGCAAGAACATGTTAGGCGTATTACAAATAATGATATTCATAGTCATTATCTTGGGCACACTATTCAAAATGAACTAATATTTTTGCTTGGGTCTGCAATAAAAACAGAAATCATTAAAAAAATAAAACAAGCAAAATACTTTTCTGTTATTCTTGATTGTACTCCTGATGTTAGTCACCAAGAACAAATGACTTTGATATTGAGATATGTGGATGTATCTACTAATTCTGTAAACATTGAAGAATCTTTTGTAGGATTTTTGAATGTGAATAACACAACTAGTCAAGGGCTTTTTAATACTGATGGATAGTGTACCCGGGGGGTAGCTTATCCGAGGGGTTATTACGGAGAATGATAAGAGAGAAGTCAGAGCAAGTAAATATAGAGAGAGAAAGTGTATTGTAAAGTGCTCAGCGATTTCAGCATTGTTACAAATGGGGAAATGGGGTGCTATTTATAGTAGCAATAAATGCCAGACAGGGACACGTGTCAAGCGTCCATTGGCCGATGGGTCACCTCAACTGGTTGGCGTTGGCAGCCGCATGTGGCCGCATTTAATGCGGCTGTTGGATGGGACGTTGTACAGGGTACGGTGATCTGTACGCATGTGGCGTGGATATCTTGTCGGAAAAGGTGCCCTCGGCTGTAGAGGACCAGCCGAGGGATCTGAATACCGGGGACCCCCTTGGTGCCGAGGGCTCCAGGTGCCGAGGGCTACTGATTTTCGCCGTTTTCCCAGTAACTTTGTTTTGCTGTCTTGGCCCTCCTGTGAGAGTTAGAGCCTTCGGCCAGGGGGCCGAAGGCACCCCTGGTGCGCATCGTGGGCTGCTTGGTACTCTGGGCGCTGTGATTTGGGCCTGTTGTGCTTTCTGGGCCTGTTGGGACTTTATTGGAGCAGTAGGAGTATGTGGGTCGGGGCTTCCCGGGCCATATATTCCATCAGGAGTCCCTCACTCCTTTTGCCGAAAGGTACTTGAGGGAAAAGGAGTAATTGTGTTTGTCCTCTGCCGTTGTTCCGTTTGTAGTTTGTAGAGTCGTGGGTAGTTTGCTGTTTGTTTATTCTGCCGAGGGCAGTCCCTCATATACCCACATGTCGGGACTTGAGGGGTCATGTTTGTGATTTTTGTGATTTTTCCCGAGGGGGTCCTCCAGTCCCCCACTCCTTGAGGCACTTGCAAAGTGGTGAAAAGGAGTAGAGTAGTTGCGCTGCTGTTGTGGGCCGAAGGCTGACGCTTTTCGTTTCATTTTGGGGGGATGCCTCGTTAAAAACCTCATTAGGAAAAACCCTGTGGGAAAAAATCCTAATGAGGGAAAAAGAGTGCACCGAATTCCCCCAATGATGAATCGAAAATGTGAAACCTTGGTTTGAAATGGAGAACAATGCAGATGTCGAAGGCTCTCTTTGTTCTGAGGGCTCATGTGTTGGTTAGCCGGAGGCTTGTTGTTGATATCCTGGGAGGTGCCGAAGGAGGGTCCCTCAATCTGGGGATCGAGGGCGTAATGAATGCGGGTAGTAGTTGAATTGTTACCGGGGGGTCCCCTGTTTGTTGATTAGTTGGTGATGAGGATATCCGGGGGCTCCCATTACCTGTGTGCCGTAGGCTGTCTGTCAATGAGGCATACTCCCCGGGGGCTACCCGGCACTCAAAGTGTTGAGGGGGGATCCCCGAGGGGTGGCCTGATATGAAGCCTTGGGCTTCTAAAGGAGTGATCCCGAAGGCATATGTTATGTAGTGTGTGGGGCACAAACCGGGAGTGTCTCCGGGTAAGTGTGCCCGGGGGCTCTTCTTGATGAAGTGGAGTGAAGTAAAAGACCCGGGGGCTCTTAGAATATAGCCGTGGGAAATATAGCCGTTGGAATATGTAACGTCAGGATATAGCCGTTGGGGGGGGGGGGGGGGTCGCCACGTGGTGCGTGATCGTTGGCTGCCCGTGGGCGGGCGTCACCGATTGGGTGAAACCTCGGTTGGTAATGATGGTAGTCCAACCGGAGGCCCGGTTCCCAGGCCCAAGCCTGGATCCCAGCGCCTATAAATACCCCATGGCCGGCTTCCTTCCCTTTGTGCGAAATCATTATAGCGAAGCTCTGCCAAAATTTCTAGAGAGAGAAACAACAGCCCTCGATCAATCCCTGCCTTAAGGTCAGTTCCCCCCTGCTCTTCTCGTTGTAGTTAGCTGTGCCTTGTGACCTTAGGCTAGGAGATAGAAATTTTAGAGAACTCTAGTATTTCCGAGCCCTCGAACCAGTGCGAAGATGTCTTCCCAAAGTGATTCCCAGGACATCTCGGGGGCGCCCTCGGTGGAGGATGAAGTCTTTTCGGACGTGGAGTCCTCAAGCGAACAGTCCTCGGTGGGACAAGATGCCGTCGTCTCCCTGGAGCTGCAGAAAGCCCTCGTTGCTGAGGCGGAAGCCGAGGGCTTCAAACAGGAGTGTGAAGATGAAGAGCTGGCCCTCGCCTGGCAAGCAGCTGAAGAAGAGGCGCAAAAAGAAGGCGCGAGGGTCACTGTTGCTGTTCTACCCCCTCGGGGTACTGGCGAGGCCAGCACCTCTCGGCCGCTGAACGCGGTTCCCATCCGGGTGGCCCCCGGAAAGAAGAAGGCGAAAGTGGCTGCCCCCAAGAAGAAGGGCAGCGTTGCAGACCAAGGGAAGCCCCTCGATATGCCCGAGGGGTATTCCTACCTGAATACCGCCGCCTTAGAAATAAGGTCGAAGGCTGATGCGGCGGATCTGTACGTCACTCAACTACATGTGGGCCCTTCGGCCGTTGTGGTGACACCGGGTCCCGATGACGTCCTCTCCCGGGCTCCTGAGGGCTGCATCGCGGTGCATGTCCTGTCTGTTTCGATGAGGCTCCGGTTCCCCCTACACCCCTTCCTCCGGGAGTACCTCCGGTTCGTAGGTTTGGTCCCCTGCCAGCTGACCCCGAACAACCATTCCTACATAACGGGCTTCCTCCAGCTCTGCAAGTCCCGGGGGGTAACACCTAGCCTGGACCTCTTCTTCCAGAGCTTCAACCTGTGCCGGGGGGGGGGGGGGGGGGGGGGGGCATGCGAATGCTGAGGGCTTCGCAAACTTGCAGCAGGTGGCCCTGTTCAAGCTATTTACTGAGGCGCCCTCCTCGAACAAAGGGTGGAAAGACCGGTGGTGCTATGTGAAGCTGATCGAGAGCCCCTTCCCGAGGGAATTGCGTGACCGGTTCAGGAGGCACGAGAAGAGGAGGAGCGCTGCCCTCGAGAAAGACGGCAGGATCCTGGCCAAGATCCCGGAGGGCCGGGACAAAAACATAACCATTAAGGAGTGCACCAAAGAGGAGGATCTCTACACCCTCGGGTTCCGGCGGTATCGCTTCCTTGGGGAAACAGATGAGAAGTTCCCGGTGTTTGAGGGAGCCTCCGGAGGTAGTGGCTGAGGGCACCCTCATTTTTGTATCTTAGCAAATAGTTTATCTGTTTGTTCGTTTCTTTTTTGTGCTATCTGTTAGTAACCCCTCGGTTTTAACCCCACACCGTTTTGCAGGTATCCCAGTCAACATGATGAACGTCAGGGGGCTCGCTGATTTGAAGAAGAAAAAGCCCTCCAAGGCCCCGAGGGGAACGGATGCTGGTGTCTCGAAACCCGCCGGTGACTTCTTCAAGAAGCCGGAGGGGCCATCGGCGGCCCCAAATACTGATGCAGCTGCCGCTGCCAAGAGGAAAGGCACGGGCAAGGCTCCCGAGAGAAAAAAGCCCAAGACCGGGGATGCCGGGAAGAAAAGCCCCCCGGTGGTCATTGTTGACGATTGCCCCGCCTCCGGGGTGCACGAGGAGATGACGGTGGCGGAAGTGTCGGGGGGTGTCCGGGAGCCATCCTCCGAGGTCCTGACGGTCTCCCTCCCGGTTGGTACGGCCGTGATGAATGGCACGGCTGACCCGAGGGTGCTTCTGAGGGGTATAACCCTCGAGATTGACAGAGCAGCCCTCGGGGCTGATGATGATCAAGCCCTTGAGGACAGGATCCTCCGGTCTTCCCTCACGGTAAGTTTTTGACAGTTTATCTTTTTTACTTTGAGCTAGGAAATCATGTACGGCCTTCCTAACTTCTTTATTTTTGTAGACTTGCATTGCCCTCGGAGAGCAGGCCCGGCGGCTAGAGGAGTGGCGTCTTCGCAAGACCGAGCAGGATGCCAAGATGCGGGAGCTCATCCGACAGAATTCCGATGCCATTCGGCAGATGGCTATGCTGGAGGAGAGCCTTCGGCAGATGACCCTGCGGGCGGAGGCCGCAGACCGGGGCAAGGCCGAGGCCAAAAGGTCCGCAACTGAGGCCCTTGAGAGAGCCGCTAGGGAGGCCGAGGCCGCCAAGGTGGAGGCCGAGACCGCTAAGGTGGAGGCCATCGAGAGAGCCCGAGGGGACGCCATCTCTGGGTTCTTGGCAGGGGGGGTGGCGAGCTGAGGAGCACAAGCAATGGATGTCCTCGGTCGTTGAGTCCTCGGTCGACGAGTGGTGTGATGGGCCCGGTGTGGAGTGGGTTTCCCGAAAGGGTAAACAGTATTATGATGGGGGCGAGTTTTTCACCCAAGCCCTCATCTACCGGAGGATGGCTCGCCACCTGAAGATTGAGCTAAAGGATTTCGACCCGGCGGCATACGGGCTTCCCCCCTGCAGCCAGACGTCCGTGTTCCTCTCCCCTCCGATGTCGAGAGGCCAGACCTGGAGGACACCGAGCTCATGAAGGAAGCCGAGGGTGACGAACCTGAGGCCGATACAGAGGTCACTTCGAAGCCATCGGAGGAGACGGCCCCCAGGAATGTTAACTTGTAATTTTTTTGATTTAACATGTTTTGAACAATCCTTTTGTAACGAATGCTTGTGTGCCCTCGGCCTTCGGCCCTCTGTAACTTTGAATTTATTTTCTTTGGTGAATGAATACTCGCCCCCGGGCTTTTGGTATATAATGCGTTTCTCTTTAATTCATTTCTTCTCGGATGTATGCCATCGTTTTTTTTGAATGTATGCCTTCGCCCTTCTTTGAATGTATGCCTTCGCTTGTCTGAATGTACGTTTAGGACTTAGGATATATTCTTCCGGGTGTAGTGCTTCTTGTAGCCCTCGGCTACCAGTAATCCTTAGTCAGTTGATCCTTTCACCGAGGGCACGATGCTCAGGACTTAGAAAATATTTCTAAGTGTTTGTTCATCTGTTGGCCCCCGGCTGATCCTTCCCTCCGGTTCTATGTAGCCTTTATGAGATGACCGGAGGTGAGGTGCTTAGGACTTAGAAAATTCTTCAAAGTGTTTGGACACAATTTTAGCCTTCGGTAGTTGGGCACCCTTCGCTGGATATATGACCGTGGGCCCAACAATAGTTAGGACTTAGAAAATATTTCTAAGTGTAGTCCCACCAAGCCTTCAATCGTGTGACCCCTCGGGCTGCAGGGAGATTCGAGACTTAGAAACTTGTCACCGAGGGTAAGAACTTTTGGGACTTAGAAATTTTTCTAAGCGCAGCATGTATGAGGTAGGAGCCCTCGTGCAGCATGGAGATTTGACCGAGGGTCAAAGTATGTAGGACTTAGAAAAATCTTCTAAGTGTAGATTCACCAAAATTTTCAACCGCGTGGCCCCTCGGGCAGCATGGAGTTTTGACCGAGGGCCAAAATATGTAGGACTTGGAACATTTTTCTAAATGTAGTATGTGTGAAGTAGGAGCCCTCGGATGACTGTGAGGGCCTTGTCTCAGATACGCCTTCGGTTGACTGATGGCTCCACAAGGGGCAAAGCATTTAGGACTTAGTTTTTTTTTAAGTATTTCCTGCTGCTGGCCTTCGGGGGAGGACCCTTCGGTTGTAGGCGTTGTATGTTTAGGATAGTTTCCTTTGCCTTGTGATGTTGGCCTGTGGCAATAAAAGCCTTCGGTTGTTTGTCATATGGTGCCCTTCGGGGATTTTTTGAGAACATTGTGCCTACGGTTTTAGGTATAGCCGGAGGCAATCCTTGAGTGGACTTAGCCATTTGTTGATGATGTCTGTTGTGAACGGTATCCTTTGTACTTGTGAACTTCCAAGGTGCCGAAGGTGTTCCCGTGGGGAGCCCTCGGTATGTTTTTGTAAATTGTTGGAGTGATGTACTCATTGATTTGTCGCCGAGTCTACTCCCCTTCACCACCCTTTTTTTTGAGTAGTGAAGGAAAGGCTTCAAGAAACTTGGTTTCTTGGTAAGGCTTGGCCTATCGGGAGGTAACAGAATACACCATTAGCTCCCCCCTCGGGTTAACCTTCAGAGTTCCGAGGGGATCGAGGGTCGTTTCCTGGGCACAAGATATGGTGGTCTGTAACCTGCCTCCCTTTGGGGGATGGCGCGGAAAGCGCCTCAGTTTTGAAAGTCGTCCCCTCGGCGCTAGACATAGTCCGTGGCCTGCCACACCCTTGGGGTGGTGGCGCGGGGAGCGTTTCGGTTTGGAAGTCGAATCCTGGGCATTTCTCGTGCCTGTCATACCCTTGGGGTGATGACGCAGAAAGCATTCCGTTTTTGAAAGTCGAATCCTGGGCATTTCTCATGCCTGTCATACCCTTGGGGTGATGACGCGGAGAGCGTTTCAGGGAAGGGTTTTCATTTGCACACTAGGTGCAAATGGCCAGGTGCACTACGTGCTGCCGGCACCGATAGGTGGCGCCTTCGGTATAGGCGTCCTCGAGGGGTACAACTTAGAAACAACACTTGGTGTTTGTTCCGATGTATGGCCCCCGGCACTTGGTACCGAGGGGTCTTCTGTAAAAACACTTGGTGTTTTTCCTTCATTTGTCGTAGGGGATTGCGGTGTCTACCCTTGGTACTTGGTACCGAGGGGTCTTCTGTGAAAACACTTGGTGTTTCCTCCCATTTGTTGAAGGTGATTGTCTTGTCTACCCTCGGTATTGGGTACCGAGGGGTCTTCTGTGGGAACACTTGGTGTTTCCTCCCATTGGTTGAGAGTTGATAATGGTGTACCCCCCGGCACCAGGTGCCGAGGGGTCTTCTTTTGAGGACGGGTGGTACTTTGTTGTAGGTGACAGTATTGTCTACCCTCGGCACTTGGTGCCGAGGGTTCTTCTATTGTGGTGAGGCCTTGGGCCTGAGGGTGATATGAGGGCTTGGCCCTTGTGATAATCTCGTTCCGTGTTCCCGATGTCTTCAAAATGCCTTCATTCTTCAGAATTCTTTAGGCCTTGGGCCGTAAAATAATACATTCACTAGTTATGAGGGCTTGGCCGCTCTGATGTTATTGATAAAATTTAACTAAGTGATGTACATTCCAGTGCCTAGGGACTTCGGTCCCGTTAGGGCGTTTTAGTTTGTAAGTTCCTGGTTTGATGATGGCTGCCACAATGTAGGGGCCTTCGAATTTTGTGCCATCTTTCCACCCTCGGTTGGTTGGCTAGCTTCCCTTCTTCGGAGGACATAGTCCCCCACTTGGAATTCCCGGGAGCGAACCTTGGCGTCGATGTAGCTCTTCACACGCCTTTGGTAGTTCTCTGCGCGTATGAAGGCTTGCTCCCGTCGTTCTGAAATAAGGTGGAGATCGAGGGCCATATTGGTGTCGTTGGCCTCCGGATCATACTGTGTGACCCTTCGGGTTGGGAGAGTTACCTGAGTGGGGGCTTTGGCTTCAAATCCGTAGCAAAGGGAGAAGGATGTCTCGCCAGTTGCCCGCCGAGGGGTGGTACGATAGGCCCATAAGATGTTGTGGAGCTCTTCTACCCAACCACCCCCTTCGGCCTCCAGCTTCTTCTTGAGGCCCTCGAGCAATGTTCTGTTGGCGTTCTCCACCTGTCCGTTGCCCTGAGGGTAGGCAACGGATGAGAAGGTGTGTTTGATGCCCCATGCCTCTAGGAGAGCATAGAAGGGGGCTGCCTCAAACAGAGTCCCATTGTCGGAGATGATTTGCTGAGGGACGCCAAATCTGGTGAGGATGTTCTTGAGAACAATGTGACGGCACCTGGCCTCAGTAATGCTGGCGAGGGGCTCAGCCTCCACCCATTTGGTGAAGTAATCGATGGCGACAATGATGTACCTGTTGTTGGAGGTACCCCTCGGCAGAGGGCCCACAAGATCTATGCCCCATCGAGCGAAGGGTATGGATGTCCTGATGGGGGCATAGTTGACCGCTGGCCTGCCGGGGGCTTTCTGGAAGTGTTGGCATGCGGGACACCTCCGGGCAAGGTCCGCACAATCCCGGGCCATCGTAGGCCAGAAGTAGCCCTGGATTATCAGCCTTCGGGACATGGAGAAGGGTCCCTGGTGAGCTGATCAAGTGCCGCTGTGTACTTCCTCCATTGCTACTTCGGCTTCATCTTGATGAAGGCACCGAAGCAACGTACCATTGTAGGACCTTTTGTAAAGCCTCCCATCCTCGATAGTGTAGCTGGGAGCCCTCATCTTTGCCAGCTTGGCGCGGGCCTCATCCTCGGGCAGTTGCCCTGTGGTGATGAAGGCAACAATGTCTGAGATCCAGTCCTCCTGTCTTTGTTGTATGTTCATGACGGGGCTAGCATGTATGTTGGAGAGGCTGAGTTCTTCTATTTTGGCGATCTTGGAGATATGCTCAGGGGATTCTGCCGAGAGCTTTGATACAATGTCGGCCTCGGAGTTTTGAGCCCTCGGTATTTGAGTAAGAGAGTGAGCCTCAAATACCTTAAGCAACTCCTTGGCTGCCTCCTTGTATTGCTTCATTCTCCCTTCCTTGGCCTCGTACTCCCCGGAGATTTGGCCGACGACCAACTTGGAGTCGCACTTGACGTGGATTTGTCAGGCCTTCATGTTAGCTGCCAGCCGAAGGCCACAGAGGAGAGCCTCGTATTCGGCTTCATTGTTGGAGACTTTGAAGGAGAAATGGACTGCATAATAGGCCTGGAAGCCCTCGGGTGAGATGAGAACCACCCCTCCTCCGCATGCCTTGATGGCGGAGGAGCCGTCAGTGTAGAGGGTCCACCAGTCATCTGAAGGGGCCGAGGGCTCCTCATCTGTGGCTGCCCTCGCCGTACACTCCGTCACGAAGTCTGCTAGGGCTTGGCCCTCGATGGCGGGCCTAGGACGGATGTCGATGTTGTATTGGCTCAAGAAGACAGCCCATTTTACCATTCGGGAGGAGCTAGTGGGGCTCCTCATCAAGGCGCCGAGGGGTTGGTGAGTGAGGACCTGGACCGGGTGAGCCTGGAAGTAATGGCCCAACTTCTTGACGGTCCACACGATAGCCAACACCGTCTTTTCCACGGGGGAGTACCGGAGCTCCGCTTCCTTGAGGGTCTTGCTAACATAGAAGATGGCATGTTGGATGCCATCCTCTTCCCGGATGAGTACAGAGCTGATGGCAGCTGGGCTAACACCTAAGTAGAGGTACAGGATTTCCCCTACCTTGGGTTTAGAGAGCACAGGGAGTGAAGATAAGTATCGTTTCAGCTCCTCGAATGCCCCCTGACATTCTGAAGTCCATTGGAAACTGGCGGTTTTCCTCATGATCTGGAAGAAGGGTAAGGACTTCTCCGCCGATTTTGATAAGAAGCGGTTGAGGGCTGCCAGGCGGCCCGTCAACCGTTGGACCTCCTTCACGTTGCGTGGGGGCTCCATGTTGATGATGGCCTGGATTTTCTCGGGGTTGGCCTCAATACCCCTTCGGCTAACCATGTAGCCCAGGAATTTTTCCCCTGGACTCCGAAGGTGCACTTCTTCGGGTTCAGCCGAAGGCTAAACTTCTGCATGATGGTGAAGATCTCACTCAGGTCGTCGGCATGGCTTGCTGACTGCTTTATTTTGACGATCATATCGTCAACATATGCATCCATGGTGCGCCCCAGGACAACTTAAAATACCCTGGCCACCATCCGAGTGAAGGTGGTGCCTGAGTTCTTTAGGCCGAAGGCCATGACAAGGTAGCAGAAGATGCCCTCGGGAGTCATGAAGGCTGTTTTTTCAGCGTCTTCCTCGTGCATGTATATTTGATGGTATCCGCGGAATGCGTCGAGGAATGACATGACTTCACACCCAGCGGTTTCATCCACCAGTTGATCAATATTGGGCAGAGGAAAGGGGTCCATGGGACACGCCTTATTGAGATCCGTGTAGTCCACGCACATGCGGAATGAGGGCGGTTTTTGTGCGAGGACTACGTTCGCCAACCATGAGGGGTATTTCACCTCCTTGATGTGCTTGATAGAAAGAAGCATGGCGACCTCTTTCTTCACAAATTCCCTTCTCTCGGCCGAGAGGGGTCTCCTCCGCTGTTGTACTGGTTTGGCCGAAGGGTCCATCGAGAGGCGGTGGGTGATGACCCTTCGGCTGATCCCCGGCATGTCCTCCGGCCCCAATGCAAAAACAATGGAGTAGGCGTGGAGGGCGCTGATGATGCCGGTCTTCAAGTCTTCGGGGAGCTTGGCTCCAATCTTCACGACTCTCTCCGGTTTGGCCGGATCGAGCGCGAAGTCTTCTACCTCCTCGGCTGGTTCAGCCCTCGGCCTCCTTTCTTCTGCTTCCACAGTTCCGGTGATGGTGTCAACGCGGAACTCCGTCTTGCTAACCTTCTTCGTAACTTGAAGGTAGCAAGAGCGGGCAAGTTTTTGGTTCCCCCTTGAGTAACCGATTCCCCCCTCGGCTGGGAACTTGAGGCAGAGATGCCTCATGGAGATGACGGCTTCGAGGTCCTCGAGGGCTGGCCGGCCGAGGATGATGTTGTGGGCGCAGTCGATGTTGACGACGACGAACTCCACTTCGAGCTTGGCTCTATGGAGGCCGTCGCCAAAGATGACCGGGAGGGTTATGACCCCCTCGGAATCAATTGTGTCGCCGGTGAAGCCGACGAGAGGTGTCTTGATGGGACGAAGGGCCCCCCTCTCCAGATGCAGCTCTCTGAAGGTGCTGAGGTACATTACATTGACGGAGATGCCCGTGTCAATGTAAGTTCTGTGGATAATGGTGTCGTTGATCTCTGTGCGGATGACGAGGGCATCCCTGTGGGGGGAGGATACTGGGGGGAGATCAACGTTGGTGAAGATAATGGGTTCCTCCCTCAGCCGCTTAACCGGGGGCATATGAGTGACTTCCCCCACGTAAAGTGATTGAGCCCACTTCTTTCGTTGACTGGTGGAGTCAATCCCGGTATTCCCCCCCGTAATCATGAGGATGTGGCGTTTCTTTTCTTGATACCGGGGGTACTCCTCCTCCTCCTCCTCCAGATTTCCAATCTCCCTCTTCTTGCCGAGGGGATGGTGTTGGGGTTGACCCATGCATTCCCTCTCGCAGTTTGCCCTCGGGATGACCCCTGATGAGGGGGGGCCTGTTGCTGAGGGCCCTGGACAAACTGGGACAGATGGCCCGCTTGTATCAATTTCTCGATGGCCGTCTTCAGCTGATGGCAATCATCGGTCCTGTGCCCCTGGTGTCGGTGGAAACGACAGTAGGGGTAGTTTGGATTGATGGCAAATACCTCCGAGGGCGCGCGTGAATCTCGCTCCACGAGGCCCCTTTCTTCAGCAAAATCAAGAATAACGCTGACGGGATGCGTCAATGGTGTCCGAGGATGCTCCAGGAGGACCGGCTGTGCCCAAGCCCTCGGGTTCCCCTTGAAACCTCCCCCGGGCTTGGCTTGGCCGTGCCGGGGGCGATCACCGGAGGGGGAAGGATCCCTGGGATGATTGCGGGGAGCCCCCGGCCCTCGGTTACCTTTGTCTTCTGGCCGAGGGCATTACTGGTCTGGGACATGGTGGCATTTCTCCACCTCCTCGGCCTCGGCGTACCGGTCCCCCCGCTGTAGGGCCCTTATATAATCGCGGGGGGGTTCGATGATGAGGTTTCTGGAGAAGTTCCCGGGGTGGAGTACTGTTTGGAGGAGGGCCAGGAGGGTCCCGTCGTCAGCGCCATCAACTTTATCAGCCTCCGTCCTCCAGCCTTCCAGGAAGTCCCGAAGGGTCTCCTCCTTCTTCTGCCTCACTGTTAGTAGGTGGGAGAAGTGTTTCCTTGTGCGGCGCCTCCCCGCAAATTGCGTCAAGAATCGCTGGGCGAGTTCTTGCCATGAGTCAATACAGCCCTCGGGCAATCGGTTGAACCATTCGTAAGCTGGCCCCTCTAGGGTGGAGAGGAACCAACGGCACAAATATTCATCCGATGCCCCCACCATCATCATGCTGTTTTGATACCTGCTGTAGTGCTCCTGGGGGTCAGTCTTTCCGTCATAGGGCTTGATGAGCTGCCCCCGGTATTTCTCCGGGATCCGGGCTGCCAATACCCTTGGGGTAAATGGCGTCCGGGTCCGGAGCTGTATGGTGGGTTCCCCAGAGCCCTCGACTATCTTCTTCTGCATTTCTTCCATCTTCACCATCATCGCCTCATACTTGAGGTCCGTATGAGGGGCGGAAGTGGTGGCGTGGGCTTTGGTGGCCTCCATCTCGTCAAGGCGGCGCTGGAGGGCCGCAATGATTTCGTCCCGGGGGTCCTTCTGGAGGGCCTCCGCCCCCTCCGAATGGACCCGGGCCGAGTGGGCTTGATTGATTTGATGGCGTGCATCGTCGGCATGGAGAGGTGCCTTGCCCTTGTCCTGAGGGGGACGTCTCTCATTGGCCCTGGAAACGGACCCGCCACTTTTCTGAGGCCTTTGGAACGCCCTCCCCCCTCGGCGGTCTTGGACCCCTCGGCGGTCTTGCGCCCCTCCGAGCCTCTCGAGGGCGGAGGTCTGAGGTGCTCCTTGTTCACGTCGTGGCGGTCCCGGGACTGGACTTCCTGGGAGGCCGTATCTTGGGCCACGACCCCCTCGGAGTTCCTCATCCGGAGGACCGGGTTACCGAGGGGTCGTGGATGAGGGGGAGGCAGAATATTCTCCCCAACCTAAGGCTGGTGGGGAACCAAAGTGCCGAAGGCACCCGGGTTCTGAGTGAGCGTCAGGATGAAGATGGAGAGCGCCGATTGAACGTCGATGGTGATGACCGGGGGGGCTAATTTGATTTTCGCTCCGGTCCTTTTTCTTGGCCTCGATGCCGAGGCGGGCATCGGGGGCATTTTGCTGAATCTGTTGGCGTAGGTCGACAGCCGTCTGGTCCATCCCGGCGATGACGCCGCCCCCGGGAGCCCTGTTGGAGGCTTCGGGGACGTCGACCTCGCCGAGGGCCAGGTTCCTGTCCTCTACATTCTTGGAGTTGGCACGAGTTGTTCTCACCATTTTAGATGGGTGTTTTTGTGTTTGGTCGAGGGGGAGGGTTCCTTACTTGATTGTTCGACCTCTCAACGAGAGCACCAAATGATGGATAGTGTACCCGGGGGGTAGCTTATCCGAGGGGTTATTACGGAGAATGATAAGAGAGAAGTCAGAGCAAGTAAATATAGAGAGAGAAAGTGTATTGTAAAGTGTTCAACGATTTCAGCGTGGTTACAAATGGGGAAATGGGGTGCTATTTATAGTAGCAATAAATGCCGGGCAGGGACACGTGTCAAGCGTCCATTGGCCGAGGGGTCACCTCAACTGGTTGGCGCTGGCAGCCGCATGTGGCCGCATTTAATGCGGCTGTTGGATGGGACGTTGTACAGGGTACGGTGATCTGTACGCATGTGGCGCGGATATCTTGTCGGAAAAGGTGCCCTCGGCTGTAGAGGACTAGCCGAGGGATCTGAATACCGGGGACCCCCTTGGTGCCGAGGGCTCCAGGTGCCGAGGGCTACTGATTTTCGCCATTTTCCGAGTAACTTTGTTTTGCTGTCTTGGCCCTCCTATGAGAGTTAGAGCCTTCGGCCAGGGGGCCGAAGGCACCCCTGGTGCGCATTGTGGGCTGCTTGGTACTCTGGGCGCTGTGATTTGGGCCTGTTGTGCTTTCTGGGCCTATTGGGCTTTTATTGGAGCAGTAGGAGTCTGTGGGCCGGGGGTTCTCGGGCCATATATTCCATCAAATACTTTACAAACTGAGTTGGAAAATCTTGATCTTAGTATATTTGATGTGCGAGGACAAGGTTATGATAATGGCTCAAATATGAAAGGAAAACATCAAGGAGTGCAAAAGAGACGGTTAGACATTAACCCTAAAGCTTTTTATACTTCTTGTGGCTGCCATAGTCTAAATTTGGCATTGTGTGATATGGCCAATACATCTACTAAAGCTAAAGATTTTTTTGGAATCATACAACGTATTTATACAATTTTTGCAAATTCAACAAAGAGGTGGGAAATTTTGAAAAATAATATAAAAGAGTTGACTCCAAAGCCATTGTCAGCCACTCGTTGGGAGAGTCGGGTTGATAGTATTAAAGCTATAAGATCTCAAATATCAGAATTACGAGAAGCTTTACTACAAGTAGCAGATGTTGATAATGATCCTAAAATAAGAAGTGAAGCTAAATCTTTAGCAATTAACGAGCTTGCTGATTTTGAGTTTTTAGTTGCCATAGTTATTTGGTTTGAAGTGTTATGTGCTATTAATTTGGTTAGCAAGTTTTTACAATCAAGGGATATGCTTATTGATGTTGCTATTGAAAAAATAAAGGGGTTGATTTCCTTTTTCGAGAAATATAGAGAAACTGGTTTTAATGATGCCTTAAATAGTGCTAAGGAAATTGCTATTGAAATTAATATTGATCCCGTATTTCCTCAAAGGCGTGAAATTCGAAGGAAAAAACATTTTGATGAGAATATAAATACATCACCTGAGGCTAAACTGTCAATGGAGGAATCATTTAAAGTGAATTATTTTCTTTACATTGTTGATAGAGCCATAACTTCTCTGAAGAGCAGATTTGAGCAATTTCAGGAATATGAAAATGTCTTTGGTTTCTTATTTACTTCTCACAAATTAAAGGCATTAGATGATGCAAGTTTAAAGGCTTGTTGTATTCAGTTTGAAAATGCTCTCAAACATAATGAAAAGTCTGATATTGATAGGAATGAGTTATGTGCTGAGTTAAAGTTACTGAGACAACTTTTGTCTGAAAAAAATGGGTCCTATTGAAATTTTGAAGTTTTTAAAAGACTTGGACTGTTTTCCAAATACAATTATTGCATATAGAATTTTGTTGACTATTCCTGTCACTGTTGCTTCTGAAGAAAGAAGCTTTTCGAAGTTGAAGATTGTGAAGTATTACTTGCGTTCAACAATGTCACAACAACGACTTAATGGTTTAGCGTTGATAACCGTAGAGAAAGACGTCTTGGAGAAAGTGGACTGTCAAGAACTGATTGATGAATTTGCTTCTAAGAATGCTAGGAGAATGACTCTTTTTAATTAAATGATGTGCTTAAATTTGAATCCTTTACTTTATTTGGATGCTTTATTGTACTCAATGTGCTGGGCTGCTGGATAATTTTGGTATGCTTATAGCAAGTCTGGATTTGAACAATTCATATGTACCATATATCTATGCATTTTATTGAATAAAAGGCTTCATTTTTGTGATTTGCACAGGGTCTCTTAATGAGTTAAGCCGGCCTTGAATGGGATTGGCAGATAATTATGAAGCAGATACATTATTACATAACAAGCGAACCGGATGAGAAAGAGGAAAACCAAGCTCAAACAAAATGGACCGAATGTGTAATGTATCCTGAACTGTGTATGCAATGGCTCTATACTCAGCCTCAGTTGATGAGCGGGAGACAGTAGGCTGTTTCTTGGACCGCCAGGAAATCAAATTAGGACCAAGAAAAACAGCATATCCAGACGTGGAACGACTGCTATCAGGACAATCAGCCCAATCTGCATCAAAGTAGGCCAGAACCGTGTGTGGGAGTGGCGACGGTTGAAGATGTAACCCATAGGTTTTATTGCCCTGTAAGTACCTGAAAAATCTCTTAACAGCCAACATATGTGAGGTACGGGGAGCATGCATAAATTGAGATACCAAGTGAACAACATACGTAATATCAGGTCTAGTCATAATTAAATACTGCAATGCACCTACCATGCTACGATACTCAGTAGGATCAACAAGTAACTCACCATCAGTGAGAGATAGCTTGGTTCTAGTCGGTAATGGTGTGCGAACAGATTTAGGTGTATGAAGATGAAAACGGGTGAGAAGATCAGATACATATTTGGCCTGGGACAAAAATAAACCTGAAGAATTGCACACAGCATGAACCCCGAAGAAAAAAATGAATATCCCCTAAATCTTTCATAGCAAAATATTTCCCTAGGAGAGAAATAAATTTACTAATAAGAGTAGAGGAACTGTCAGTAATAATAATGTCATCCACATATAGGAGCAAATAGATGATACGTGTATCCTGACGAAAAATAAACAATGAACTATCAGCACGACTACAAACAAATCCATGAGTGGGAAGAAAACTACTGGAACGATGAAACCATGCCCGGGGAGCCTGTTTGAGACCATAAATGGCCTTGCGCAAGCGACAAATATGATTAGGAAATTGAGGATGAACAAACCCAGGTGGTTGACGCATGTAAACCTCTTCTGTGAGATGACCATGAAGAAATGCATTTTTAACATCTAACTGACGAATAGACCATTTATAAGAAACAAGTAATGTAAGAACAATGCGAACAATGGTTGGTTTAACAACAGGACTAAAGAATTCAGAGAATTCCACCCAGCTTGCTGTTTAAACCCTTGGGCAACCAGACGTGCTTTATGCCGTTCATTAGAGCCATCAGACCGATATTTAGTTTTATAAATCCATTTAGACCCAACCAAATTTTTGCTAGAGTCAAACGGTACTAGATCCCACGTTTTATTAGTGATAAGTGCATTAAATTCTTCAGCCATAGCCGCTCTCCATTTAATATCTTCAATAGCCATAGAAAAACAAGTTGGATGAGGAACCAAAACCGCAGTGTTTAGATTAAAAATAGTTCTGGGTTTAAAAATTCCTGATTTAGAGCGTGTTTTAATGGGATGTATATTTTCATGTAGGGAATCACCAAAACTCATATCATCAGCCACCACCCCCTCGGCCGAGGCCACCGAATCTAACGAGCCAGTAGATGGGGAACCCGGACTCGGAGAACTGCGGCCAGATGGGATGTCCGTAGTGGAGGACACCGGAGAAACAACCGGCTGGAGTGCCGGGTGCTCTGCCGACGGTGAGCTTGACGGCGGTGATGGTAAACGCAAATCCAAGGAAAAATTCACAGGGGTCATAGGCGAACCAGTAGCAGCTGAAGACTCAGAAGAAGTCCGGGAAAATGACAGTGGGTGCGGCTGTACAGTGGTGGACTCAGAGGAAGGAGGGGACATTGACTGGGAGTATGGAAAAATATTTTCATGAAACCTAACATTGCGACTAATATAAATTCTACCATTTTTCGGGTCCAAACAACGATATCCTTTATATTCAAACGCATACCCTAGAAACACACATTGAACGGAACGAGGAGATAGCTTATTTGCAGAAGTGGCAGGAAAATTTGGATAACAGGCACAACCAAACACACGCATAAAAGAGAAATCTGGGGTCCGGTGAAATAATTTTTGATATGGAGAAAAATTAGTGAATTTAGTGGAAGGGAGACGATTGATAATATAAGTAGCAGTCAAAACAGCCTCAACCCAAAAACTGGCCGGTAAACCAGCATCAATAAGCATGGTTCTAGCCAATTCAAGTATATGACGATGTTTTCGTTCAGCTAAACCATTCTGTTGAGGTGTGTCAGGACATGATTTGCGAGAAAGAATGCCATTATTACTAAAAAATGACCGCATACTTAAATCATCAAATTCACCCCCTCCATCACTCTGAAAAATTATAATTTTATGATCAAGTAAATTTTCCACCAGACACTTAAATGATTTAAAATGCTCAAAGACTTCACTTTTACGGCGCAATGGGTAGATCCAAGTAAAACCGGAAAAATCATCAATAAAAGAAACATAATACTTGAAACCAGAAGAAGATAAAACTGTAGATTGCCACACATCTGAATGTATTAAAAATAATGGTTTAGTAGCATAATGAAAAACATCTTGAAAGGGTAATCTCTGAGATTTACCCAATTGACACGAAGAACAATCATGATTAAAAGAGGACACACTACAAATTTGACCAGATTTTCTAAGACCATCTAAATCTCTACTACCACAGTGTCCGAGACGGCGATGCCACATAGGTCCATTCGCCACACTAGAAGCAAGAGCCAGAATCGGGGAAGAAGACAAATGAATGGGATAGAGACTGCCGCTACTGGAAGCTTGAAGAAGGATTGCCCCCGTGGTTTTGTCCTTTAGCAAAACAGAATTATTGTCAAAAATAACCATGCAATTATTGTCAGAACACAATTTTTGAATGGATAATAAATTATATTTAATTTTTGGAACATGGTAAACAAATTTTAAATGGAGAGGTCTTGAAAGATAATTAACAGACATATCACCAATATTTTTAATGGGTAAAACAGTGCCATTTGCAACAGTAACATTAAGAGGTCCGGAATAAATAGACTTATTAACTAAGTTACCTTCCTGAGGGGTCATATGCGCAGAAGCACCGAAGTCTGAAAACCAGACATCGTCATTTGGGTCACCCATGGGTGCAGCAACTGCTGAAGCAGTAGTCTTATTAAAACGGGACAGACAAGACACTGTAGAATGACCTGAAGAATAGCAAATTTGACAAACAACCGGCAGGGGAATGGAACCAAACTGTCCATCTACTAACGGTGAGCCTGCATAACCATGGTTAGTACCAACAAAAAAATAGGGATGCGTATATAACGATGAAAAAACCGTATTACATATAACTGAACCTGGTCGTGTAGGAGTTGGCGAACCGGGTAATAACCCTGCTGAAAATACCCGGCTGGAGGCTGTCCAGGTCGTGGCTGATGGTAGGCGCCCTGCTGGCCGTAACCTGGAGCACCGTACAGGTGCTGCTGCTGTCCATATCCTCGGCCGCGCCCTCGCTGCCCCCGTCCTCGTTCGCCGCGGTGACCTCGGCCGCGATTAAAGAAATTGTCGCCGCGAGGATCTCCCCCAGGTGCAGGTGCTACCGCCGGAGCCGCGGGCTGAGCAGCAAACGTCGCAGGTTGGAGCGTGGTTTCTTGAGCACGAAGGTAACATAGGCGGTTCTCTTGCTCCATGAGCTTGGTCCGTAATTTGTCAAAAGTGAGACCCTCAGGAAAAGTAGTCAAGGTAGTAATGATGGACTCATAATCCGAACCAAGTCCCAAAAGAGTTTGTTCAAGTAGATCTTTCATACACAATTGCTTCATGTATATTGTTCAATGGATTGATTTTCTTTCTTTCTGGAAGCTGAGAACATTCGTTTTAATTCCATTGAACGAGCCATATTAGCAGCCATAAATCGAGACTCTAGACGATCCCAGATGGTAGCAAAGGTCTGGAGAGTGTGAACCTCAACAAGTATATCACGAGATAAAGTAGCAAACAGCCAAGAACGAACTGTTTGATCTAGCTTTAACCAATAATAATACTCATTGTTTACAATCTCTCGATGAAGATTATCAAAAATATATTGAGAAGGAGCAGTAATCGTACCATCAAGAATACACATTAAGCCGTGTGAGATTAGGAATGACTCAAATTGTGTGCGCCAAGGAAGATAATCTTCAACCGCATCAAGCTTTGTGGTGACAATATGAGTAACATTGGGAGTCGAAAAACCCATAGCTTGTGCAATAGCCTCCAAAAGGAGACCGAAGCCGCTGCTGGCCGACGATGCACCGGAGCAGTTGCTGGCGGCGCGACTCCCTGCGCACCGACAAAAGTGGGGCCGCAAAATTGTAGGCGTGAGGGCGATGCCGGAACCGAAGTCGGACCTGGCGTGCGACTGCCGCGGGCTGGAGAAGACTAGTCAAAAACCGGCAGCATCCATGTATTCGGATCTAGGGATGAGCTGCTCATCGGGAATGGCGCTACGAACGAAGGCTGCAAAACTGCGGAGGTTGAGCCAAAACTTAAAGAAGCCGGTGCAGAGGATGTGGAAAAGGCGGCCGACATCGTTACGAAGGAAACCGCCGTCGTGAGAGGTGGTGCGGCGGTGCTCTGCGATGCTGCCACCGTGAGTGGCACGGTGGTGGGGTGTTCGGCGGCCAGAGAGAAGGAAAAAAAATAGGTTAAAAAAACTAGGTTCTGATACCATGTGAGAATAATAAAAAAGCTTGACCAGATTGGTAGCTCTGAGAGTATAATTATATGAAATAAGTATCCAAGTACAATAAGAAAACTAACTAATAATTAATTCTAATTATTGCACTATTAATTAGTAGATATCATCACACTAACAAACTCACATGAAATGTTAAAATAAATACAATAAATTGCATATGTAGTACTAAAATTCACAAATACACAAATAGTGCAACACAAATAAGAAAAAGAATAGCAAAACGATGACGCACGAGATAAATATCATTTTTAATTTACTAAGTTAATGTGAATATAAAAACGAATATCATCAAATTATTGAATATAATAGAAATCTTCGATGTTCTTCTTCTTCGTTCTAGATTAAATATTAATCCTTAGTTCTAATTTAATTTGTAGTTGAACCTTGATAACTAAGATTTAAATCATATTGATTAAGTTGTGAAAATTGCACAACCATGATACAACAAAAAGTCATGTACACTACATTACTAGAAATAAATAATCATTAATGATTTCTAAAATTTTAATATTCTTTCAATACATACCAAAATAGAGCATAAATTATCTAAAAAGAATATATATATATATATATATATATATATATATATATATATATATATATATATATATATATGATGGAGTATATGGGTCTGAGCCCCCGGACCCACATACTCGGAAGAACAGAAAGCATAAGACAACAAAGTGGCGCCCTCGTCGGCCAAGACGCCCCCGTCGGCCGAAAAGGGGCCAGCACAGATTATGGTCCTGAGCCCAAGGAACCCGGGTGCCCTCGTCGGCCGTGCCCTCGTCGGCCACGAGGACCTCCCAGAACCGGATTTTATACTTATTCATTTGTACAGCCCATTAGTGGCTTTGTATTCGGTCCAGTAGCGGTCCAGTTGTAAATGGGCCTCCCAAGCCCAAGGCTTGGGAGCCCAGCCCGTATTTTCTCTATAAATACTCCCCTTGGGAGTAGTTGTAGGGGTGGAGAATTCACTAATACGAAGCAAATATACTACTTCTCTCTCTAGCTCTCACTTCTCTCTAGAATCTAGGAGTTAATACTCCATCATTTGGTGCTCTCGTTGAGAGCTAGAACAATCAAGTTAGCACCCTTCGTCGCTACCAAGCACAGCTAACCACTGATCATGGGGAGAACTAAGTCAAACCGCAACCTCGTCAGCAAAGTCATCCCTGAGGACCAAGAGCCCAGGGAGCACGATGAGGACGCCACGGCCGACCAGGCCGGCGGAGGGGACCTCTTCCAGGAGGCCTTCAACCTCACGACGGACCTCCGCAACCAACTCAACGGCGGAGTCCCCGACGCCCGCATCGGCTTGGACAAGAAACGAGCTGAGAAGACGGACCACGCCCCGGCCCAGCCTATGGCCGCGGCCTCTCCGTCCGTGGATCCACAGGTCCAGGCCGCGCTGTCGGTCATCATCGCCAGCCTGGCTCAGAACCCCACCGTCCTTAGCGCACTCTTGCCAAGGACCGGGGGAAACGTCACTCCACCTCCTCATCTCCAACCATTGGCCGTCTGGATAGGTAACGATGAGGGGGTAATGGCCCAGGACACGGCGTCGTCCCACTCCCACCCTGCTTCCCCTCTTCGGCCCGGGCAGACCCCAGCGTGTGGAAAAGCCTCTGCCTTCAATAGGCTAGGTGACACGCGTCGTCGCCCGGTTTCGGAGAGGATGGCGGGACGGATTGGTGATCCTCGTCCTGGCTCGCCAAGGGAAAGCTTGGGGTCTGTGTCCCAGACAGCGGACCAGCCCCGCCCGGACAAGGGCAAGGGGAAGTTGCACGAGGATGACGTGCGTCACCAGATCAACGCGGCTCACAACGAGCGCCTGAGGAACCAGCCGGGCGCCGCCGCGGCCGACAGGGACCCCCAGGACGAGGTCATCGCCCAGCTGGAAAGGAGGCTGGCTCAGATGGAGGCCAAGCAGTCGGCCAACATCCCTACGGCCGGCGCCTCCAACGACCCCGGCCTCAACGCGCTCATGAACAAGGTCAGCGCCCTGGAGAGGGAGCTGGCCGAAGGGCGAGGTGACCCCATCATCCAGGTCAGGACCAGGACCCCTTTCACCAACAGGGTCCTCTCGGCCCCCATCCCGGAGAAGTACAGGGGGAACGCCATCAAGTCCTACGATGGCCGATCAGACCCCCAGGAGCACTTCAGCCGTTACCAGAACAACATGCTGATGGTGAATGCGTCCGACGAATACCTCTGCCGTTGGTTCCTCTCTACTCTCGAGGGGCCAGCGTACGAGTGGTTCAACGGGCTCCCCGAAGGGAGCATCGACTCATGGCAGGATCTCGCCCAGCGCTTCCTCACTCACTTTGCCGGGAGGAAGCGCGCGAAGAAGTATTTCACCCACCTCCTTTCCGTCAAGCAGCAGCACGAGGAGTCCCTCCGGTGCTTCATTGATCGATGGACGAGGGAAACCGAGGAGGTCGAGGGGGCCGATGAGCGCACCCTCCTCGCCCTGTATCAGGGAGCCCTCCGCAGCTCCCCGTACGCTAGGAGCCTCATCACCGACCCCCCGAGGTCGTACACCAAGGCGTTCCAGCGCGGAGGCTTGTATGCCGACGCCGACGAGCTCCACAATCACAAGAGAGAGGGGGGCCATCCCTCCAAGAAGACAAATCCTTCGCCGGCCCCGGGTCCGTCCCCGGCCGGCCAGGGTGCCCAGGGCCGTCACGGCTCTGGTGGACAGAGTAAGAAGGATCGCCACTGGCGGCCGAGGCTGGAACGGCCGGGGGTAACCCTCACCCACCCGGTCGGCACCATCCTCGATTACGCCGAGAAGCACGGCCTCATCGAGCAGGCTCCTCGGCCGGCCGAGGAGGTCCTCGCCATCCAGCAGGGCGGCACGTACTGCCGGTTCCACAAGAACTCGTCGCACAACACCGACAATTGCATCACACTGAAGAAGGCCATCGAGCGCCTTATTCGCCAGGGAGAACTCTCTCAGTTTGTCAAAGGTGGCCCACGCAAGAACACTTGGGTAAACACCGGAAAACATGGGGGCGAACCCTCTGCGAAGAAGCGGGAGATTGATAGGCTCAGCGACGACGAGGACTTCGAAGAGCCCCGCCGAAAAAGAATCACATCCACCTCATCGTAGGTGGGAACACTGGGGGGGACTCCGCCACTCAGAGAAAGAAATGGGCTCAATCCCTTTACATTGGGGAGGTGTCCCACGTTCCCCCCCAGCCGAAGAGGCAGCGAGCGGAGGCGATCACCTTCACCGACAAGGATCTGCCTCCGGGTACGGAATCACACAGGGACGCCCTCGTCATCCGATGTGAGATCGGTGACTCCATCATCCACCGTACTTACATCGATACGGGGAGCTCCGTTAACGTGATGTACCTGGACACCTTCAAGCAGCTGAAGCTGGACAGAGCTCTGCTGAAGCCGATCAAGACCCCGTTATCCGGCTTCACCGGGGACTCTATCGACGTCGAGGGCACGATAGTCCTCCCCGTGGAAGTCGGTGACGGCCCCCACCACGCCAGAATTAACATGGAGTTCATGGTGGTCAACCTCTAGTGCGCCCACAACCTGATCTTGGGGCGGCCAGCGCTGGAGGACTTGGAGGCCATCATCTCCATGAAGCACTTGTGCCCGAAGTTCCCCACCAACGACGGCATCGGCTACGCCACAGGAAACCAGAGGATAGCCAGGGCATGCTACCTCAAACTGACAAGGCCGGCCGAGAGGGAGGGCCAGAGGATAGACACCATCACGGCCGCCGTCGCCACGGACGAGGAAAGGCCACATGCTGAGCCGGCCGAGGAGGTCGAGGAAATCCCTCTAGATACGTCCCGGCCGGAGCGGGTTCTCCGAGACGGGAAGCAACTCCCCCACGACCAACGAGACGCCATCCTCCTCGTCCTACGGTCGTACGCCGTTGTCTTCGCGTGGGGCCCAGACGATATGCCAGGCATCAGCCGCCAGGTGATCACTCACCGGCTGACCGTCGATCCGGCCTCCGCGCTTGTCAAGCAGAAGCGGCGCTACTTGTCCGCCGACAGGCGGGACTTCGTCAAAGGGGAGGTTGCCATGCTCCTCTCAATCAAACACATCAAAGAGGTGAAGTACCCGACATGGTTGGCCAATGTCGTCCTCGCCCAGAAACCGCCGACGTTCAGAATGTGTGTTGATTACACTGACCTGAACAAGGCGTGCCCCATGGACCCGTTCCCCCCCCCAACATTGATCAGCTGGTGGACAAGACGGCGGGGTGCGAGTTGATGTCGTTCCTCGACGCTTTCAGAGGGTACCACCAGATCTCCATGCATGAAGATGACGCTGAGAAGACGGCATTCATGACCCCAGAGGGAATCTTTGCATCCCCATTGAGAAGACGGTGCTGGCCATCGTCCACACGGTGAAGAAGCTGGGGCACTATTTCCAGGCCCACACCGTCCATGTGCTGACCCAGCAGCCTCTCGGCGCACTCATGAGGAGCCCCACCAGCTCCTCAAGGATGGTGAAATGGGCGATCTTCCTCGGCCAGTTCCAAATTGAGATCAAGCCAAGGCCATCCATCAAAGGGCAAGCCTTGACCGACTTCGTCATCGAATGCACAGCAAGGGAGACGGCCGTCGCCAACCCCGGGCCGGAGCAGGACGATACATGGACCCTGTTCACTGACGGCTCGTCGGCCGCGAAATCATGCGGCGGCGGCGTCCTCATATCCCCTGAAGGATTCAGAGCTTACTATGCCATCCGCTTCAACTTCAGGGTATCCAACAACGAAGCCGAGTATGAGGCCCTCCTCAGCGGTCTCAGACTCGCCGCCGGCCTCAAGGCCAAGCACCTCAAAATCAAGTGCGACTCCAAACTGGTAGTGGGCCAGGTGGAAGGATCGTACGAAGCAAAGGAAGGCCGGATGAAGCAGTACAAACAAGCGGCGGAGGAGTTGCTGAAAGCGTTTGAAACCCACGAGATCACTCAGATCTCCAGGGCCGAGAACGCCGAAGCCGACATCCTCTCCAAACTCAGCTCGGACACCCCGGAGCACATCTCCCAGTTGGCCAAGATCGAGGAGTTGAGCATGTCCAGTATCCATGCCAGCCCCGTCTTGTGCGTCCAACAGCGACCGGAGGACTGGATTTCCGACATCGCCACCTTCATCACAACGGGGGAGCTGCCCCCGGACGAGGAGAGGGAAAAACTTGCCAAACTCAGGGCCCCAAGCTACACCATCGAGGATGGGAAACTCTACAAACGATCCTATAATGGCACTCTCCTCCGATGCCTGCATCAGGACGAGGCCGACACAGCCATGGAAGAAGTTCATTGTGGCGTCTGCTCCTCACACCAGGGCCCTTTCAGCATGTCCCGGCGTCTCGTCGTCCAGGGCTTCTTCTGGCCGACGATGGCACGCGACTGCGCTGACCTGGCCAGGAAGTGCACCACATGCCAGGTACTCCAGAAGGCCCCTGGTCGGCCAGCTGTCAACTACGCCCCCGTCAGCACCGCAATTCCATTCTCCAGATGGGGGATTGACCTGGTCGGCCCCCTGCCCAGAGCCGCCGGGAATAACCGCTACAACATCGTCGCCGTCGACTACTTCATCAAATGGGTCGAGGCGGAGCCCTTGGCCAGCATCACATGGGCCAGATGCCAAAAATTTGTTTACAAGAACATCATCACACGCTTTGGCATCCCCCAAGAGATTATATCAGACAACGGCACCCAATTCGAGGCAGCCCCTTTCCAGGAGCTCCTCCGGGAGTTTGGGGTGAGGCATCGTTTCTCCTCCGTTGCCTATCCTCAGGGCAACGGGCAGGTTGAGAACGCCAACAGAACAATCATGGAAGGGCTGAAGAAGAAACTCCAGGCCGCAGGAGGTAGTTGGGTCGACGAGCTCCCCAACATCCTGTGGTGCTACAGAACCACGCCGAGGAGGGCGACAGGCGAAACGCCTTTCGCCCTGTGCTACGGCTTTGAAGCAAAGGCGCCCACGGAAGTTGCCATCCCTAGCCGGCGAGTGGAACAATATGAGCCTGACGCCAACGAAGAGAACATGAAGATTGACCTACACCTGGTTGATGAGAGGCGTGAGCAAGCTTACGTCCGAGCAGAGAACTACCGGCGTCAAGTAAAATCATACTATGACGCCAAGGTACGTTCCCGGGAATTTCAGGTGGGGGACTACGTCCTCCGCCGAAGGGAAGCAAGCCAGCCGACAGAGGGTGGCAAGCTAGCATTGAAGTACGAAGGGCCCTACATCGTCAGTGCCGTGGTCAAACCCGACACCTACAAGCTTAAACGCCCGAATGGGTCCAATGTACCACGAACGTGGAATGTACATCATCTGGTGAAGTTTTATCAGTAATCCGAAGGAGGTGCAGACGGCGAAGCCCTCACCCCCTAACGGGTTACTGATTGAACGCCACCCTCGGCCTCGAGCCACTTATGAATAAAATCATGTTCTGATTTCTCTGGAATTTAAAGTGAAACATTAGCAGGTGCCCTCGTCGGCCACCTTAGAGCGAAAGGCTCAGGCATGGCCGACATGGCCCCTTGCATTTGCAGCCTACGAACGACAAGCTCAGGCACTCCATTGTATTTTGTATCAGCGAAGGGCTCAGGCCTAGCTGAGAGAGCACATCGTCCTGGCCCCGTAAGCCTAGAAGTGAAACGCTCAGGTATGGCCGACGATGTTCCCAGGACGAGGGGCCCGCAAACGGCCCACGTCTTGAAACGGGAAGCTCACCGCGTCGTCCACGCGCCAGAACGCAGGACGACAGGCCTGAAATCATGGCCGAGGTGACAAAATCCCAAAACTCAGGGATGGGCAACGACAGCCATTGGAAACCGACCAAAAGTCTAGCCCGCGTCATAAATAGGCGACGGGACCCGCCCTGAGATCACGGACGTTATAAACGAAGTCCGAACCGGCCGAAGGACGAGCACACCCTTCGGCCGAAGCCTGAAAGAAGGATACTCCCCGGAAATAAACAAAATATATATATATATATATATATATATATATATAAGGGAAAAAGAGGGAAGCCGACGGCCGCGCACACTAGCCGGCCTCGAGCAATGAAAAAATAAAATCCCCACAACTCAGGCCCAACTAGGCCAAGTACATATCAGTTGAACACAAGTGTAGTACCACTGACAGGCAACATGGACGACACGTCCACACACTACAAGGGAATAATCAAGGCCGAAACACACGCCTATAAAACCCTAACCGCATCGGTTGGGTGACACGCGAGAGGTGACCTTCATCGGCCATAGTCCTTTGAGGCACCAACGCTCGGTATGAAACAAAGCATCGCAATCCTGAGGATGACCAGGACGAAGCGGGCACTTATCACACCCGCGGAAGGATCAAGCAATCAAGAAACAACCTCTACTTGCCACAGCATCTCGGATGGCCGACGCAGGCACTGGAACCAAGGTTGTTGGTCAAGCGAAAGTTCTTTGGGAATTTGTTCAAGTGTTTACCAAACACTTAGAAAAAATCCTAAGAAAAGAGAGGGTTCCTCAACAAGGAACCATGGCTAGCCGACGAAGATAGGACCATCTCCAAGGCCGTTAGCTACCTACACCTCTGCATGTGTACTTAGAAGAATTCTAAGTTCAAGAAGATCAAGGTTAAGGTGCCCTTATCGGCCACAACACAAAGGATACAGGCCGACAACGACACTGGCTCAACCACTTGGGAAATCTCCCAGAGCATTTGTCAAGAATGATAAATCCAAGGCCAGGACGATGCGAACGTTCAGCCACTTGAAGTTAGATACTTGGGAAAATTCTAACAAAAGATAAGAGAGCCAAAGCCTGGACGGAGCGGACACCACGGTCAAGGCCGGAAGGAAAGCAACCACAAGAATCCCAAAACACTTAGGAAATTTTTGAAAAAATTCCTAAGTGTTATGACATTACATCAACACCGGACAGGCCGACAAAGCCACCGGGCTGAAGAGAAGGCACTTAAAAGGATCCAAAACACTTAGGAAATTTTGGAAAAAATTGCTAAGTGTTATGATGGTAGAGAAACGACGGCCAGGCCGATCAAGCCACCAGGACGGAAAAACAGCAACTACGTGGATCCAAAACACTTAGGAAATTTTTGAAAAAATTCCTAAGTGTTCTGATAGTAAAGCAAAGATGAATAGGCCGACCAGGCCACCAGACAGGGAGGCCGACCTCACGGACGTAGCAGACACTCGCGGGTGACCCAAGTTATGACCTTGACACTTAGACAAATTTCAGAATTGAAATGACAAATAGCAAACAAGCATACAAGGAATTCAAAGCCGATCAGGACAGCAAAATATTTCATTTTATATTCAGTTCAATACAAAGGTGGGCTCTTCGGCCATTACATCAGTTTGGGCAAAAAATTGAAAAGCTAAATACAAAGGGAGTAGCCGATCAAGCCTCTGGGGCACCTCCATCAGCGGCTGGCTCTTCAACCTCGTCGGCTCCCTCCTCGGACTCAGCCTCCTGGCCGGCGGCGGCTGCAGCACTTGTGGCATCGTCCAAGAAATCAAATTCGGTGTAATCCGGCTCACCAAGGCCGGAGCTTTCAATAGGGGGCTCCCGTTCCGACAAGGGAAGCCTGGCCTGCTCTTCTGGATCCTTCATCAGCTTCGGCAGCTTCAGGTTCCGTCTAGCCCACCCAGACGTGTAGTTCATGGCCTTCAAAGCACGAGATAGCCGCCGACACAGGAGCCTTTGCATCCGCTCCTGGCCCATGTTATAATACACGGCCATCTCTCTGCTGAAATACTCCTGGCCGGCGGGGGAGTTCATCCCCCAATTCTCAAGCCTGGCGGCCACCACCTCGTAGCACCAGGGGAGCCTCTCATCGGCCTTCCACCCCTCGGCCAGGAACTTCTCAACGGCCTCATCAGCAGCCCTCACAACGGCGGCCTCGGCCTCAGCCTTCGCCTTCACGGCCTCCTCGTTCTTGCGCCGCTCGGCCTCCAGCGCCCTTTGGGACTCCTCGAGCCCCCTTTTGCTCTCCTCGAGCTTGACCAGGGCATCATCCCTGGCTGCAACGGCTTCATCGGCCCTCTGCTGCAGAGCCTTGGCATCCTCCCGGAGCCGATCAAGGCAAGCTACCGCCTCGTCGGCCGAGGCAGCCTTCTGCTCCAGCTCCTTCAAGCGAGCTATCTCCCGGTACTGCCTTTTATGGCTCTCCATGAGCATAAAGGCACTCTGCAGAACAAGGAAAACAATTCAGGCAAATGACTCTACACAGACGACGAGAAAGACAACACATAAGGAAAGTAACTTACTTGGACGAGGAGGTCCATGCCGCCCTCGTAAATCTTCACGTCCCCGAGCTTCTTCAAATAAGCCCGATCTTTGGCCGGCATGGCCTGGGCCAGGACGTCGTGGCCAAGGACGACATCATCAAACACACCCCCGCCAACGGGGTATTCTACCATCTTCTGGTAGGTGGCACCGGCAATCTCCTTGCCGGCCCTCTTCGTCCGTGGTTCCTGGACGAGAGGAAGCGATGGGGAAGCATCGCAAGCAGCAGTAAGGTCCACGACGGGACCACTATCGTCCACGCGCGGGACAGTCAGAGTACCGGCCTCGCTAGCCGGGGAAGGAGACGGCGCCATCTTCGTCTTCTTCGAGACGTTCAGGCCGGCTTCGGTCAATTTTTTCTGGCCGTCATTGGCCGGCCTCTTCTTCTTCGATTGGGCAGGCCTTGGGGCCGCATCAGTAGTAGCCCCGCTCCCATCGGCCGCGGCACGTCTGGCCGCCTCGGCCGCCTTAGCAGCCAGCTCCTCGGCCGCTTTGGCCTTGGCAATAGCCATTATGGAACGTCGGTCCATGGCAAAATCTACAAAGGAAAAACACAACAGATTAGTAAGGCAAAGGAACAAAACATAAAGATAGAAAGCTGAAGAAATAATTACCATCGGCCTCAGCAGGGATGCCCAAATCCGGGCCGTCGGCCTCTTCAAAGGTGGTGGTCATCCTCGGCCAGAGTTGGAGGTCATCCTCCTTATCGCCATACAAATGGTATCTAAAGAAGCCGAGAGCGGTCATCTTGTATTCAGTAACGTAATCCTTCACGCTCCTCGGCCCCCCTTCCAGGAAAGCCTCCACCTGAGCGTCCAAGATCGAGCTCTTCGGCGGGTCATGGAGATTGAACCTCCCGGTATGGCCGAGAGAGGGGAACTCGGTGCCACTCTCACCCTGGGATACGAAAACGAACTTACTCTTCCACCCATGAATGGACGAAGGCAAGTCCGTGAAGCTCCTCTTCTTCGGCAGCTGTTGAAGAGTAGCATAGGCCGCACAGTTCTTGTGGCTTCCTCGGCCGATCTGGTACAAATTCATGAATAGGGCCGTTGTCGGCCTGTAGCCCAGCTCCTCACACCGGAGTAAGAAGCCCACCATCAAGGAATAACTGTTCGGCGTCAGCAAGGCCGGAGGAAGCCCTACCATGTCCAGGTACTCAGTGATGAAAGGGTGAAGGGGGAACCTCAACCCCTTAGTAAAACTCATCGGGTATACCCCAAAGTATCCCGGTGGCGGAAGAAGAACATGGTCCGTCGGCCTGGGTGCCCTAACCCGCCCGAACGGCCCCACGTACATCTGGGCAACAAGATAGTCGGTCGCACTGCTCTCCGGCTTGATCAAAAAGATATTGGTGAGATCCAGGTAGGAGATGCCCGGCCCATTCTTCGGCCTCCTCACCCTCTTCGGCTTAACTGCTCCCTTCACGGCAGACACCGGCCTTGGGCAGGGAATGACAGCAGAAGTGGACGCCCCGTCCACCACTCAGGACGCACCTACGTCCTCACCTTTTGAAGAGGAGGCAGACTCCTCGTCCTCGCTTTCCTCGTCCACCGACTCTTCGGATTTGTAGGGACTTAAATGCTCTATCTCCTCCTCGAACTCCTCGAGCACCTCGTAGTCAAGTGACCTCGTGGAGGGCTGGTCGTCGTAGGGGTAGTAGTCTTCGTTCAAGCTCTTCATAACTGCTACTACGGGCCTAAGGAGACTAACTTAAGATCTAAGGGTGTTCAAACGCCTAACACTAGATCAATAGTCTAGGAAGCAAAATATGAAAAGTGAGGAAGATCGCGATGAACACTAACCTTGAACAACGAAGAACACGAAGAACAAGCTTGGGAGTTTATCTCTCTAGAAAAATGGCCAGCACTTCGACAATTCAGAATGCAAATGTGGTTTCTCGTCGGAGGGGGAGGGGTATTTATAGGACCCCCACCCAACGGTCACTACACGTGGCACCCTCCCAATGGCCACACCAACGGCCACCAATGGGGGGCCACCACGTCACCAACGGGCCAATCTACACATCAAGAGCCCAATGTCGGATCAGACTCTACGGCCCACACGCTTACCGGCTTTACAAATGCCAGCAAGCGCCCACAACGTCCCACTTGCTCGCCAAGATCACAACTGCCAAACAATAAGGAGACGACAACGGCCAGGAACGTAACGGCCACAGGACCAAAGGAAACAAGAGCCCACAAGCCATCGGCTCCTCGTCATGACCCTTGATGATAACTCTCTACAAGCGATCTGCGCACAAGGGTTCTCCCACAGGGTTACCTTGGCCAGAAAATCGCCATGAGGGTTGGATTCAGGGGGACTACGGAGAGGCCGCTTCGGCCAGGGACTCAAGCAGCTCCTTCACCCCTCACACTCTTCGGCCTGAAGCAGTGGGGGACTGGGGGACCACACCGGCCTCAACAAAACAAAGAAAAAATGCAAAAAAGGTAACCACAAAGCATGGCCACATCGGCCATGTATCACACTGCGCCTCGTCGGCCAAAGGCACACAACGTCATCATCAACGGCCAACGGGCCACCTAAGGCAAGAACACTCATCGTCCTCCGCCATCACTTAATCACGATGGGCTCTTCGCCCAGGAACATGAAAGCCAATCAACGACGGCCAAAAAGAGTGCGCAAACACCCCCATCGGCCATCCAAAGGGAAAGACGCCATCGTCCTCGAAGCAAGGATCAACCTCAGTGGCCTCATCGGCCCAAACACAAACTTCAACCATCAACGCCCAAGCAAAACGTGCCTTTCAACGGCCACCATTGAAAGAAGGACACTCATCGTCCCAAAACGAAGACATCAAGTAAAACAACGGCCTCCCTTTCCACAACAAGGAACAGGTAACGGCCAAGGGCAACAAGGCATAGGAATCTACTCTCATTCACTTCGTCTACGTCTCAGCTTAGAGAGTGAGGGACTCCTGATGGAGTATATGGGTCTGAGCCCCCGGACCCACATACTCGGAAGAACAGAAAGCATAAGACAACAAAGTGGCGCCCTCGTCGGCCAAGACGCCCCCGACGGCCGAAAAGGGGCCAGCACAGATTATGGTCCTGAGCCCAAGGAACCCGGGTGCCCTCGTCGGCCGTGCCCTCGTCGGCCGTGCCCTCGTCGGCCACGCCCTCGTCGGCCACGAGGACCTCCCAGAACCGGATTTTATACTTATTCATTTGTACAGCCCATTAGTGGCTTTGTATTCGGCCCAGTAGCGGTCCAGTTGTAAATGGGCCTCCCAAGCCTAAGGCTTGGGAGCCCAGCCCGTATTTTCTCTATAAATATTCCCCTTGGGAGTAGTTGTAGGGGTGGAGAATTCACTAATACGAAGCAAATATACTACTTCTTTCTCTAGCTCTCACTTCTCTCTAGAATCTAGGAGTTAATACTCCATCAATATATATATATAAACAACACATTTAGATATCTTAGGGACACATGAATACATACTTGGGGTATAAAATTGTTGGTCTATAAAAGAAGGAGTGGACTCGGGCCGGGCCAACCGGACCGGCCCGCTACTGTGCGAGCCCGGACCGGCCCGGTGAACCGGTTGGTTGGCCGATTCGAGCCACCCGGCCCGGTGGGATGGCGGTTCGGGCTCGGGCCCTTCAAAACGTGAACAGGCCCGGCCCGTTCGGGCCCGGACCGGGCCAATTTTTTTTTTTTTTGAATTTTTTTAAGTTTTTGGGTTGGCCTGGGTATTTTGGGCCATTTGAGGTGGTTAGGGTTGGTTTGGGGGTGAGGGGGAGGGTTGGGGGTTAAATGGGAAAAGCCAAAAAAAAAATTAGAACCGAGGCCCAACCCGGACCCGGGGGGTTACCCGGGCCGATTCTGGGCCTCCCCTTCATGAACCGAGGCCCGGCCGGGCCAAGGCCCGAACCGGATCCGGTCCATCCCTATATAAAAGAGGTCTATTGATATAGAAAAAATATAAAAAATTCAAATGCATTATATTTGAACAGTTCGGTTCGATATTTTTCGGTTCTCAAAATCTAGGACCGGTCCCGTACCTGTTTCAAGTGATACGATTTCGATACAAGATAAAAATATATAGAACCGTTTAAATACCCGGTATTCGGTACGGTACCATTACAGGACTGTTCGGTACCGGTTCGGTTCGGGTTTTATGTCCACCCCTACTCATTGTTACCTGGGTTGTACGCCTCCTGAACCTATCCCCCCTCTGTGTTTCTTTCTTTCTTCTTATCTTTTTAGGCGAAATTGACAAGATTAATCCCTACTTTCACCAATTAAACAAAAATAATTCATACTTTAAACTATTACATGAATAATCCAAACTTCCATTGAGGTCCACATAAATATAAAAAATTAGACGGCGCTTTCTTTTAGCCTAACACCGTTTAACCCAACTCTCTTATCTGTATTTATTTCTCTTTATGATCTTATTCCGAACTTCTCCACGCATTTACTCGTCCCGATTCTCAAATGACATGACAGAGAGCTGGACAAATTATTTTCTCCAACAACAATTTCTTCGTAGCTGGAATTCTCTCTGACTCATTCTTAAGATTTTCATTCCTTTTCACAATTAACAGAGATCATATCTCGAACACTTGAAGCTGTGATTTTTCTCCAGCAACTCAATTATTGGACCTGTTCCCATAAGAAGACAACACACTTATCACTTAATCATTCAGCAAAATCAAAACAAAAAATTTAAGCAACAATTAGCATACACTAAAGCTCAATTTTTTACAGTTTTTAGTTCTAAAACTCAAAAGTAACAAGATTATGACACTTCATAACTACAAAAAATCTACCTAGTATTTGTTTTACCTTCGATATTTAACCAGATTATGACACTTCATAACTACAAAAAATCTACCTAGTATTTGTTTTACCTTCTGCAGATGCCTGGCTGATCTCGTTGCATTAGGAATCTACCCATACTCAAAGCCGCCATCGTCGATAGTGGTGTCGTTGAAACTGATGCTCGGATCTACGATGAGCTCACCATTGTTGGCAGCTTGGCACCTTAATTTCTGAAAGAGTCAAAAGAGGAGTCCGAAGAGAAAAAGAAAAGGGTGATCGGAGCCCTAATACTCCTTATATTTTAGGCAATGAAAATGAAGGAAGAAAAGATGAAGAGGGATTGAGGGAACAAATACTCCGTATATTTTATGAGTGCCTATACCGTACGACCGTATACCGCACGAATTTTTATATTTTTTTCCTTTTGTTTTTAAAAAAGGGTAATAACTTTTTTATTTTTGATTCGATTTTTATAAAATTTATATCAACATTTTTTATTTTTTTTATGATCTTTCAAATGAGACCAATATTGCCTATGTAATTTTAACATATTAACATTTATGTGTAAAATATGTAACTTTACGTGTTAAAATATGTAACTCACGTTCAGTCAGGCCAAATGCAACTCGTGTGTATAAACATGTATCTCTACGTGTAACAATATGTAACTTTACGTAAAAAAATATGTAACTCGCGTTCAGACAGGTCAAATGCAACTCGTGTGTATAAATATGTAACTCACGTGTATAAATATTTAACTTTACGTGTAAATATATGTAAGTCACGTTCATGCATGTCAAATGCAACTCATGTTTATATATATGTAACTCACTTTTAAAAAGATGTAACTTGCTTATAAAAAGATGTAACTTGTTTATAAAAAGATGTAATTTGCTTATAAAAAGATGTAACTCGCTCATAAAAAGATGTAACTCAATGTATTATCAAATGTAACTGAGGCCACTGATCCACTCCCAAACAGATTCAATCTTCTATTTCACAAACCTATCATCTCCCAAACAGATTCGATTTTCCTTATAATCCAATACTCATTAATATAATAGTTCGATAATTTCTTAAAATTACATAAGCAATATTGGTCTCATTTGAAAGATCATGAAAAATAAAAAATGTTGATATAAATTTTATAAAAATCGGATCAAAAATAAAAAAGTTATTATCAATTTTTAACAACAAAAGCAAAAAAAAAGGGGAGGGGGGGAAGCTGCGTCGTTTTGCAACCGGGCGCACCATCCTCATGGTGCGCCGGTTGCACGGTATAATTTGCCGAGCTGGGAACAAAGAGAACGAGAGACAAATAAGAAATGAAAAAAAGAGAGAGAAATGGAACAGGCAAAAATTGCCATGTGGCCTACCACATGTGCAGCTTACCGGGAGATTGATTGGTGACCTGCTAAATATACTCAATTGAACATTTTTTAAGAGTTCAAGGTAGGCATGGACCGGTTCCGGTTCGGGCCCGGCCGAGCCTCGGTTCAAAAAGGGGAGGCCCGGAACCGGCCCGGGCCGGGCCGGGCCTCGATTCTGTGTTTTTTTTGGCTTTTCCTAGTTAATCCTCAACCCTCCCCCTCACCCCCAAACCAACTCAAATGGCCCAAAATACTCAGCCCAACCCAAAAACTTAAAAAAAAATTCAAAAACAAAAACAAAAAAAAATTGCCCGGCCCGGCCCCAAACCGGCCGGGCCGGTTGGCCCGAACCGGGTCCGGAACCGGTTCACCGGGTCGGGCCGGCCCGCACAGTAGCGGGCCGGTCCGGTTCCGGGCCGGTTGGCCCGGCCCGAGTCCACCCCTAGTTCAAGGATATAATTGGGTGTTTTTAAAGTACGAGGACTAAATCGACCTTTCGTAAATAGAAGGGCGTAATTGACGATTTTCCCTAAAAAATACTAGTAATAACTATGATATGGAACACTTGAACCTAGTTTAATTACCTTTTTAGCAATCTCGGATGCTCTACATCCTCCAGAAGACCGAAACTATAACTTTATTAACTTTATTATAACTTTATTTTAGTTTAACGTAAACTTTTCAATCTTGCAATCCCATCTCTTAAATTTTTGTACCGTTAAAAATGCCGTATGCTAAAAGGTGAGTTAATTATTTAGGAATCGAATAGTACCAAAGAACTGTCTCGAACAGTACTGAACCGTACTAAAAATTGGTACGAAACATGACAGGTTCTATATATGTTCGGGACGGTACCGGTTCTTTGGTTTTTAAAAGAATTGTACTTTGGGACGAGACAAGTTCTTTGAAATAACCATCCTGCACTGTCCCATGCTCACCCCTAGTGATTAACGCGATCATATATCCATTGCCCCGATCAAATGATGTGTCATTCAGTTGTTGAATGATAAACAAGGCCAATCAATATCATGAGATTGGTGTATTCTAAATCAAGGAAGATAAAGGTAGACATACCCCTCACATAAGCATATTGTTAGATTTCACATACAGGATTAGTTATGTTGTGTTAGGTCAATAAAATTTTGCAGAATTCTTATTATTGTAAGTAGCTAAATGATAACAAATGGAAACTGGTTAAATACTTAAATCCTTGCTTAACCCTCCCTTGCACATCAAGTTCATTAAATTGCACTTTGACATATGTTGAACAAGCCTTGTCAAGATCTATGCCAAAAAAAGGTGTAATAACTAAATATAAGTATAATAAAACTCACTTCCAACTGTATTATGATGAGCTACAAACTTATAGAAATAAATAAAATCAAATATATATACCTGGAATGAAAATTTTAGTGAAGAATTTGAGCATGTCGTAGTTTAACACTAGTGCCATGCTAAACTAAGCTTAAGCAGTGATGCCTTTGTGTGTCACAGTACCTCAGATTGCACATCATACACAAACTGCAAAAACATTAGGATAAAAACTTGAAAGTGTGGAGCATAAATTACAATAAGATTACAACAAACAATCATCTTGCAAATGTAGGGCAATGTTCAAGGTAAATTGAACATTGAACCATGATAATGCAAGCTATGACAATATCTATGAACAAATATATCTGATACTCTGCTTATACCGTTAGGACAATGCCCGAACTATAAAGGATCAGAGCCAAAGCCAAAATGCCATTGAAATTTAACCCTCTTTTCATAGTAATAAGTACTACATAATTGTTTTGAGATAATAGTGGACTTTAAAGTTGAAAGTATGGGTACTTTAGAATTTCAAAATATACCTCCTTAATTTCAGAAAGCTGCAACTGACTCTCTGAGCCAACGAGTGTTACATACCTAAACATTCAAGTCAAGAACTTGATGCAATCTTCTTCAGCTTTTCCTTCATTGAAACAAACCAAAAGAGAAATGCACAACAAATTAGCAAACCAAATACACTTTGGGTTTGTTTGGAATGAGGGGATGGAAACAATTGGCCGAAAATTGTAAACAAAAGAGTCTAAACTAATTATAAAGTATAAACATCTCTCTGAATATTAAGGCATCACGAATACTCACCACAAATTCTTCTTCAAAACTGAAGCAGCCATTATCAAGTTGTAGTGGTAGGAATACTAGTTCCTGCATCAACATAAATGCAATGTGGGTGGTAAGCATTTGAGTGCCACTGCGCGTTTGAGACTAAAACCACCACCAATGATCAAAGCAACTTACATTATGGGAGGCAGGATCACCAGGATGCATGGCCTTAACAGACATTTGTGAAAGAAAATTGCACTTCTGATTAATGTTTTGACTACCCACTAGAGGCACTCCTGAATCAGACCTCATTATTCATTCTAATAAGGCCCGCACTCTGGCACCATTCAAATCATGTAGAAAATACACCATTCTACATCATAGAAAATACACCAGTGACAATTTGGGCAGTCTGATAATGACAATTCATAGAAAGGTTTATTATTTCAAAAGAGATTCAACATACATCGTTGATGGTAAACTTTTCTGGTTTGTGCAGAGATGGTAACAGCCACTCTATAAAATAAGTAGGTCGGCTTTTGTTCTTGCAATTATCATCTACGCCTAAAAATCAGAACACTGTAAGATTCATTTTTCAACAATAACAATGGAAATTGGCAGAACAAGAAAAATTTACATGCCAAATATTTTTAAGCAAACCTGAGGTGTACACAAGCATTCTGTGAGAAACAAAAGACTGCAACAATCAGTAAGGTATGCCTATTAGCTTTAGTTCCGTACAAAACCAATTAATGCTAAGTAAAGAAACATGTCCAAAAGCTATAAGAGTGAATGCCTGTTTGGGACTGTCATAATTTATGAAAGTGTGTGTATGATTTTTGAAAAAAGTGGGGGGTACTGTAGCAGTAATATGCACTATAACTATGGGTAGGTTTTTTCCATACACGGAAATGAGGCAAAAAAAAATGGGACAAGTATTTTGGAAAGGAGGGAGTATTATATAGAGTAGTTTATTAGCACTTCCATGCACAACATGAGCATGTAATGCAAAGTTCGTTTTTATGTAATTTAGGAGAAATATTTTGTTTCGGGGTAACTCCAAGTTAATAATAAGAATTACCAAGATCCACCCTGCATTCATTAATATAGCACTCCAAAATGCTAGACAAGCAAGACAGCTTAAACAGACACAAAAAACTTGCTTCTTTAAGTAGGAGGCCTATGGTTCCAAATGTGTTGGGGGCTCATTTACCAGTGTTGGCTTTGATTAGCTAGCACATTGGTCAAAAGAACCGAACATTATAAGATTATCTTATTAAGGGGAAATATGATGCGTATATATCCTCAAGATGCTTACGAAAGCAGTAAAAGGATCATTACCTGCCAGACTAAAGGCATATATTCACGATATGGTAGAATTTGATTATTCCATCTTTCAACATTCCTGTTCAAAGAGTTCAAAGATCGTATTGTAAAGAGAAATATATTTTTCCCTAAGTAACACTCTTAACAAATTAATGGAGATCTTGATTCAAATAAGTTGTAAATGCATGTCTGAATTTATTAGACCATCATCAAATGAAGTGAACATAATCCTGAAAGCTATTTTAGAAATAAAAATAACACTAAAACTACCAAACTTATGCTAGGCTGCTAGCAAGGGCATAATACTCCCTCCTGCCAATAAGCTCATACCTGTATATATAAATGTATATATACTAAATGTAGCGGGCCAGGCTTATTGGTCCGAACGGGCCTACACCACAACCCAAGCCCGCCCATATCTTATTGCGGTCCGGGCGGGCAAATAAATATGCCCAAGCCCTCCCATTTGAGCGGGCGGGCCGGGCGGGCCAGCCTGGTTTTGTACAGGTGTAATGCTAGCAAGGGCATAATACTCCCTCCTGCCAATAAGCTCATACCTGATTGTAGTACTAACATGTGCATGGTCTGCCGTGCCCTCTATTTGTATATTTCATTGTATTCACTTTCTAATCTGTTGTTCCAATTATGAAATTCTAGCACATTTACTTCATATATTTTCTTATATAAATTACATTTATTTATTTGGCTCTTGGGCGCAAATCCCATAGATGGATAGGCTACACCGTACCTCTTAAGTCCTAGCCAAAAGATTGTGGTCCAACCTAATAACACCTTTTATGCTATCCCTGCTGCATCATTGTCAGTTAAATAATTGCTGAACAAATTGCTTCTATTGAATCATGTGACTTAACTTGGTTTCTATTACACATATGAATAACTAACCGTGTGTCCTTATGCACTACGTAGTACTCCCTCCGTCCCTTAAAACTTTGCCAACTTTTCTTTTTTGGATGTCCCACTAACTTTGCCACTTTCTCTTTTAAGTAAAGAATTTGTGGTTCCAGTTAATTCTCTCTCCTAGTTAATTATCTCTCCTCTGCACAAATCTCAACCACACAGTTTTTACTTTATTAATCCTCGTGCCGGTCAATAAAGTGGTTGATATTTGATATTGGCACAATTGTTAATAAAGTGGTTGAAAAAGTAAAAGTTGTGGTTGATATTTGAGTATAATGAAGTGAAATGTTGGGGACCACATATTTCTTTCCAAAAAGGGAAATGCGACACTTATTTTGGGACAACGCAAAAAGGAAAGTAAGACGGGTAAAATGGGACAGAGGGAGTAATAAATATACATACACTTCTGAATCCAACTAATATCACTCTACATTAAAATCATTGATTATACAAATGTTCAATCAATAATTCAAAGGTTTGCCATCTTTACAAAATTAATTTAAGCAAGAAAAAATGTGTGTCCTCTTAAGTCGTACCTTACTACTTCAGTTGATGTGTACTTATCCTCCAAATTCACAGTTTTGGTACTAAGGACAAGCATTGGATGAGCCAGAAGAATCTTTTGAATTTCTTGAACCACAGCTTCTGATACTCCTTGAAGAGAGAGACTTTTTCTAGTAAATAAAAAACAAAGTTGCTAAATCATTAAAGAAAAAATCTTTATAGAAACATAAATTGAAAAGAAGAATTACAATATAAGATAAAGTAATGTAGTAGTAGCAGAATTAATATTGAAATGAGTTCCACCATTTCAAAAAGTTCCAGAAGCTTTAGGATACATCACTTTGGCAAGATGATTGCATGAATGGGAAACTTTTTTATTTAGGTATTCAACATTATTTCAACTTAGAGAGCGAGAACTACTGGGGCAAAAAGGAACACACCACACACCAGAGGATACGAAGTTAAGCACTTAGGTCATGGATTTATTCAATTAAATACATCAGGAATTAATGTAGGTTACTCAAGCTTCACTTTGAAATGACAGTAAAAAGAGCCATTGAGAAAGTATGGAATGAAAGATAATTACTGTTTACGATATTCTTTCTCTCTTCATTATTGCTTTGCCACTATGGTTTTGCATGAATTAGTTAGTGTTAATTAATTTAACCAAATTATTAGCACAATAAATTTAATGCCACCGGTCCAACCTAGTTGGAATTAAGGTTCTGATAAATGATAATGATGATTTATTTAGTGAGAAGCAAGAATTGAAAGTATGACATTATAGCCAGATAACTTGGTGTTTAACTATCACAAAACACATAACTGCAACTACAAAAGCATTGTATTATTAAGTCCCTGATCCACTAACATAAACCAATAAATGAAATATGTACAAAGGCATTTGGACTGTTATAATAGCTATCTGCATATTATTCTATGAGCACCCTTGAGTGGTAATGGTGGTTTTAGAGGGTGGGGTGATTTACATGAGTCAAAATCCATGTTCTGTTGTAATTACCTGTTGCTGCTCCCATGTGGAATGAATGCAAGAGCCCGATCCATCCAGTGAAAAGCTCCAATACTGATTTAAAAAAATGGTGATAAATGTGAACTTCATTGAGCAAACTATGAAGCAATTGTACTTTAAACCCATGTTTTCTGTTGAAGCCTTATGCTCCTAGGTTGAGCCAAACATGTAATAAAAAACTAGGAACCATTGATAAGGTTACCCAAAAATTTGACATAAAAAACTACCTAAGTCAAATACTCCCTCCGTTCCTAAAAATTCTTCCCGGTTTGACTTGGCACGCTTATTAAGAAAGTGAAATAAAGTGGAAATGTATGGTTGTGGTTGTGTGAGAAAAATGTAAAATAAATGTGAGCCACACAAATTGTCCAAAATGGGAAAGTGGGAAGTATTTTTCGGAACAGCCCAAAAAGGAAAGTGGGAAGTATTTTTGGGAACGGAGGGAGTATGTACATACCAAGTACAATTCGAGAGAACTCCTAAGATCAAAAGACAAAATGAAGAAATCTAGGGAATGTAATATTAGGCGACGAGACTAGAGAAAACCTGTCAATAATCAGCAAATAAGCACCAACACCATGCACCTCTTTTCCCTTTTGAAGTTGATTGTGCATAGTCTACAATGAATAAGGAGGGATGAAAAGAATGAGTATTATATGTCAGATAATGCATCAAGTATAATACATATTACATCAAATATAAAGATGCATCTCAGTTACACAAACTCCTTGAGTTCCACATTCCCTAAAACACTCAAGAGGAAAAGACACACAGAGGAAAAATCTCGTGAAAGAAAAAATTGGAGAAATTTGAAAGGAAATAAAATATTGAAGAAAACAAAACATTGGTTCAAGCTCAGTAGATTTATTTTTTATAATTGTTCTAATACATAGATATTTATTTCTTTATAAAAATACTAAGCAATCTAAACATACGCAAAAAACTATTAATCAAATTACATATTGCTTGGCATTCTCCGAAACCAACATAAGAAAATAAATTTAATATTTTCTAGCATACTTTTCTTTCCCTAGCATTTTCCGGAACCAAAGATAGCCTAAGAGAAGCAGAAATCAGTGAAATGCAGAAAGCCATACTAAAAATTACACAGCTACAACTTGGTGAAAACCAAGAAATAGAAGACTGAGTAAAGAATAAAAGATAACTTGAGAGTTATCACATGCAAAGATAAAACTGAAGTTATAATGTTGTAAGCAGGAAACAACTAACCTTAAGTGTAGCCAGAAACTGGATACTATCATAACAACGGACGTACATGAAACGTCTCATGCTTTCTACAACTAAATCATTTTCATACATGGCATCCGCCCCTCCTTTTAGACTTTGCATACTCTTTCCTGATAACATAAAGGCCAAGCGTGACTATATCAACCAGATTAAAGCATAATTTTTTATCATCCCGCAGAAAATTGTCCTCAAAAGATTTCTTACCAACAGTTCATTTTAGTAGGCTTATACAGCAGCAGTAGTAATAAAAATCTTAAGTCAAATACCATGAACTGAAAGACACAACTACAATTAATGCAGTAATCCCCAATCACAGCTTCGCGTTAACTTTACTGGAATTGAGTATAGTCAATTACCTTTGGCTTCTAGTATACGCTGCTTCAGAGAACGTGAAAGGCTCAAAACATCAAAGCGACAATCCAAGTCGATAAACATGACTAAGCGCTCCAAACCTCCATATTGCACGCCCTTCCATTCCTTGGGCAGAATGCAATTGATTGAAGCCTGAAATGCACTTGATCTTATCAGAATAACTCTTGCGCTTGGATTAATGTAATGGTCTCGTAAAAATATACACAGATATGGACAGCGTCATTGCCTGTATGAGAATCTGGGTTTTGGCTGAAGGCGAAGGGCCGACTATCTCGACTACGTTGCCAGCACGGAGGGGAATGCGGTGAAAAGGAGGTGGAAGAGGCAAGAAAGGTCGTTCCGTGAGAACCCTACACAGGTACTGCTTTGCGGTTTCATCTGTTTCAATCCAATCTCTCGCCGATGACATCTTCTCTCGGCTGAATAATTTCTCACCGGTTTCGCGGCAACCAGAGCTTCGGGCTTTCAGGTGCAATTTTTCCACGGCAACGAGTCAATAAGAAGTCAAATTTGGATACCTGATACCGTACCAAATTTACAGAAGTTTATATACCTTTAACGTACCAAATTTACCGAAGATTATATACCTTAAAACTTACTTTACGGAAGTTTCCGTATACGATATCGGGTGTATCGGTAATTACCGTGCATGTCTTACGATACAACAAATTATCATACATTAACAAAACATACTAAATCGGTGTTACTAGCGACATTTTTAATTCATTACTAAAATGTTACAAAATACAATTAATAATCTATTGATGTCATATTCAATATTGAACAATAATTATTATTAGTATATTTAAGCAGTTCAACGTGTCACATATTAAAAAATAGGTAGTAACACATTCTCATAAAATAACTTGAACAATATAGATATAATTAAATGAATATCAAAATAAATAAAATTATTCAAACAACATGGATACAAAATCATCTATCTCTAATATGATATAGTGTATTTAGTCATTTTTTAATTTTAAAAAATATTTGAAATAGACTTTCAGACAAAATTGTATGCCTTGACTAAGAGGGGTGTATTGTATTAGGAATTAGTGGCAAAATTTTAAAAGTTCATGTATTTTAAAAATTTAGGTGTATTCAATGTGGACTTTTAAAAGTCTACAAAAGTCTAGGTGTATTCAATGTAGACTTTTAAAAGTCTATAAAAGTCTAGGCATATTCAAAGTTCCGTTCATTCTTATGGATTTCTAAAATCATGGATTCTCGTGGACTTTTAACTCATTTTTAGTACATTAATTCTCTTCGATTGTCTCTTCTCCTCACTAAAGATTTCCGTGGACTTTTCTTATATCGGTTTTTCATCTCGTCCCCCACCTCACCCCGCCAACTCTCCTCTTCTTTAGCCAAGTCACTCATTCCCCTTCGATCATTCTTCTTCAGCCTAGCTCACTCCACCCCTCTCCTTCCATTCTTTTTCTTCTTCAGCTTGCCTCACCCCCCTTGATTCGTTAATCCCATACTGGTTCTATTCTAGAAGTTTCTAGAAGAACTGATATAAGAATCGATAATATTACATTAGTGCAATTCTGGTACGTCGTCACTTAACCATTAAGAAAATAAATATTTTAACTATTACTTTCTTTCATCGTTAAATCGCTAACACATTTAAATATAATTTCAAATTAATAAATATATGACCGTAAATAAGTACACAAAATTTTACAAGATAGAAATGAAAAGAAAACAATTATTAAGAAGATAAACTCGATTGCAATTGTGCTTGTACCACATGTAGCAATGAGTGTAACGATTAATGTTCTTACTCATTAATAAAATGACCAAAATTCTTGAGCATTCTTGAAACTTTGAGTTTTTTTAATAAAAATAATTTTGGATTCTTATGCTTCATTTATTCTTGTAGAACTTTGTGTTGCTATATGAATTACATTTATTTCATTTATTTATTTATTTATTTATTTATTTATTTATTTGTTTGTTTGTTTGTTTGTCTATTTGTTTCTTATCATACTCTGTATTATACAGAGGAAATTATTCAGGGTAGGACTAAAACATACAGAGTAGCATTCTTTTTAAAGTATGATCATATGTTTGATTTTCCTTAAATAGGACTAAATATTACATATTCACCCCTAATTTAATTAATTAATATAAGTAATTGTCCATAATTCCCTTGCACCGAGAACATCTGTGCGGGGATATCTAAACTATTCAGGTAGTTTAGGGCGACATGAATATGACAGAATATCTACAGTTTCTCATCTCGAACCAGCAAATCTTGGTCCAATCTGTTGGATAGCCCAGGACAGCACCTCCTGAGTCGCCAACTCGGCATCGGTCAATGCCGGGGCCGGCTGGGATTCTCCCTGGGAATAAGGAATCGATCCTAAACGTCTTTGGTTCCCGGCTTTGATAGCTTGAAAGCAAAGGTGGACTTTGTTGGTGGTGGACCAGTCCGATGATGACAGCGGGGAACTCAAGTGACGGAGGCGGACGGGCAGATCGGTAGCGGCGATCTAGGTGAAAATTTCGACAACCAGCAGTGGTGGTTCCGCATTTAAAAGTCTATGGACTTTTTGAAAGTCAATAAACTTATCCATGGATTTAAAAGTCCATAGAATTCATTCATAAAAAAGTCTATGGATTTAAAAGTCCATTGACTTTTTTAAAAGTCCACGGATTAAAAAAAATCCACCACAATCCATATTCAATACATCCCCCTAAGTAGATCCCTATGTAGATACATCTGGCACATAAATGTATCCCTCTTCACTCGTCAGCTACTCAGCGGTTCAGTCATCGCGACGTACAAGCTCATGCAACAAGATGGACTAGTTTCTGAACATTAGCATTACTCATGAGTCATTATGCTTATTTGTTTGAAAGTTACGTAGTAGAAGCCTAAGCTAAAAGCTTATAGCGGGTTTGGGGAATTGCGCCTTTCTTTTTGTATTTTAGTATGTGCAACCAACCTACATATTAATTTTGGGCTTCAAAATTGTAATGGACTTTTACAATATTTTAGAATTTAAAGTAATTGTTGGGTATGAAGCCGGTACAGTATTGTACCGGTATACCGCGGTATTTGAAAACATTTACCGTTACTGTACCAAAATAAATCGGTATGGTATGATACCGTACCGAAAATGATGGTATACCAATATTCCGGTATTTTTCGGTATGTTTCGGTACGATAAGTGCGGTATACCGATTTTTCGGTATTTTTGCCCACCCCTAAGTAGGGGTGAATTCGGGTCGGGCCGGGTCCGGGTCCGGGTCGGGCCTAGGCCCGAGCGTGCCGGCGGTTCAGGATTGGTGGACCCGGGACCGGCCCGGGTAGCCACCGAGCCCGGTCCGGGTCTCGGCCTCCGGTTTGGGTATTTTTTTGCTTTCCTAACCCCCCCCCCCACCCTCCCAAACCCCCAAACCCCTCCTAACCATCAAGCCCAACCCGGGTGGAACCCCCAAAAAAAAAACAATTTGGCCCGGACCCGGGCCCGACCCGGCCTGGCCGGTTCGCCAAATGTGAGACCCGAGCCCGGACACGCCCTACCCCTCAAGCCTAGGCCCGACCCGGACCTGAGAACCGGACCAGTCCTGGTCCTGCACAGTAGCGGGCCGGCCCGGGCCGGTCCACAGGCGGGGTCACCCGACCCGAGTCCACCACTACCCCTAAGTATTTTATAGGCACTATTCACATGCCAAGTATACATAACCATGCACGCAACAAGTAATTAGCTAGGAGTGGACTCGGGCCAGGCCAACCGGCCCGGAACCGGACCGGCCCACTACTGTGCGGGCTCGGACTGGCCCGGTGAACCCGTTGGTGCTCAGTTCGGGCCACCCGGCCCGGTGAGGTAGGCGGTTCGGGCCCGGGCCTCCTAAATCGTGAACCGGTCCGGCCGGTTCGGGCCCAGTCCGGGCCATTTTTTTTGCTTTATTTTTTATTTTTTTTTAAGTTTTTGGGTTGGGCTGGGTATGATGGGCCATTTGAGGTGGTTTGGGGTAGTTTGGGGTGAGGGGGGAGGGTTGGGGGTTAATTAGGAAAAGCCAAAAAAAATAAATACAAGAACCGAGGCCCGGCCCGGCTCGGACCGGACCCGGGATTACCCGTGCCGGTTCCGGCCCAGCCCGGACCGGACCCGGGGTTACTCGGGCCTCCCCTTTCATGAACCGAGGCCCGGCCGAGCACAGGCCCGAACCGGGCCCGAACCGGAACCGGTCCACCCCTATAATTAGCTGAATCATCCCAATACTTGGACAGTTTTGACCAAAACAAACAAAATAGTAAGTTTGCGAAGAATTGGGATCGCACCAACATATATGTACATAAATATGGACTTCGTTCCCCTAGCCGGCCATGCTAAAAAACGACCGAACAAATACCTACATATAAGTTAGGAGAAAAGAGGAAGAGAGAGCACATCTGCACGCCACCGGAACGCTGGACGCCACTGACGAAGAAGAGGACCATCCTCGCTGGACTTTTGGATACCCCTAGATACAGTTGACTTACCAATATCCATAGAGGATATTGTGTACCTGTACCGGAGTAAATTTATGAATGGAGTGCAAAGTTAAAGGATTTTTAAGTGGAATGGGGTGCAAAATCAAAGTTTTTTTCAAACTAGGATACAAAGTCCAATATCGCTCAAAAAGTGGGGTGCAAAGTCAAATTCTTCCTTAAAATTTCCATAGCAAATTAAAGCTTCACTTTTTTTTAATGAACGTATCTGTGAAAATGATTTTGCATCAGATGAGATTCCAAATTGTATAAAATATTAGACTAAAGAAATTTTCTCTCTTAGCAGGCCAATTGTTTTAGGTTAATTAGATAGGTCCTTAATGCATTCTACTTATTACTAATTAATACTCCGTAGTTTTAACAATCATCAAAACCATTGTGCATTTTTTTTAAATTTAGGCTAACTTTCAACCTCTTTTGTACAACGATTTTAAGGTTTAGGTGGAATTTGACTCTGCACTTCACTTTTCGAGTGATATTGATTGGATTTTACATCCATTTTCTGAATCATTAATTTGTGCACCCTATTTAATATAAAATCATTTGACTTTGCACCATCATTTCTTCACAATTTCGGGGTGTAAACTCCAATGTCACCCAAAAAATGAGGTGCAAATTCAAATTCCCCATAAAGTTTATATGTATGACTTCTAATCTAAATATTTCTAAAACTAATGAAATAGATTTGAATAACTTTTGTTAGGCAATCCAAATAATGATACAATTATACAAAGAAAATATTAACTTTAATAAATGTTTATCATAGCTAGGCAACTTGTTTGAACAAATACACCCTTCTCGAGCAGCAGCCTCTTCTTCAGCTCACGGTGTCCGGAGGAACTCCGTTTCTGTTGTGACGAACAGTCCGGCCGGCTATTTCGTCTCTTGAGCAGATTTCATAAATTCTGCTTTTTTGTGTATTTTCTGGTTAATTTCTACTAAAGTGATGTGACAAACAATAGAGACTCTTAATGAAAGCATCAATGTTGGTCCAAAATAAGACGCTAGTAGGCTTTTAAGAAAGTTACGTTAGACACTCAAGCAGGAATTCGGCATGGACCGGGCCCGGCTCGGTTCAAACCGAGCTTTTTTTCAAGATGTTGGGCCCGGAACCGGCCCGGGTTGATACCGGGTCCGGTTCAATGTAATTTTTTTTGACTTTCTAATTAAATAATTAATCCCCGACCCCCCCCCCCCCTCACCCCCACCTCCCAAACCCCCCCAAAACACCCAGCCCTACCCAAGGAAAAGGAAAAAAATTGAAAAAACAAAAAAATGGACCGGGCCGGTTCATGAAATATAGGGCCTGAGCCCGGCCCGCCCAAACCGCCCAAAACGTGCTAAAGCCCAGAACCGCCACTCCCCAACCGGGCCGGGCCGGGCCCGAACAGTACCGGGACGGTTCAGCCCGGTTGAGTCCACCCCTAGCAGGAATTAAGAAAGTAGTACGGAAATGGAAAGATGCTAAAGAGTTTGATAGTCAGAAATAGCATATCTTTGTTTGGAATTCGACTTGCCTTTTATAGGCATTTACAAATCGTAACCGCTATCAATAATAATGACGAATTAATTACATCATTAATACGAAATTAAACACATAATTAAATAGCATATTAAATGCTTGACCTTACTCTTCATGATTGGCAGAATGGTAGGTCGGCCAAGCTGGCAAGCTACCGGTTGGGCTGGTAGGCAAGCCCCATGCTTGGACATGGGCCTACTAGCTCAAGTCGTGAACTTGGACTCACGGATCCAAATTCAGGGCTTGGGCCGATTAGGCTATGGACAAGCTAGATCTTGGGCGCCACTGATTTTTCCGTTTCACTTCTATTTTATTAGTACTGTTATTATTGTAACATTGTTTAATCCAGTTCATGGTGGCAAATTATATCCTACACCCGGGTGTACTTTTACACCCGGTTTTTTTGTAATTAGGAGAAAGTCTGAGGCTAATAAATAGGCTAATGCCCCCCTCTTTTTTTTCTTCCGCTGCCTTCCAATTTTCTTTCTTTTCTTGCGCCGTCTTCCACTTTTCCTTCTTTTCTTCCGCCGCCTTCCACATTTCCTTTCTTTCTTCCGCCGTCATCAATTCTTATCGTTGTTTACTTTTTGTTTTTTTTTGTTTTTTATTTTCTTTACTTTTTTTTAGTGGTTCTGATTGTTAGGTTTTTTGTCTTTTTGTGTTTTATTTTCTTTACTTTTTTTAGTGGTTGATTTCACTTTCTTTGGGTTTGTCTTTTTCTTTTACTTTCTTTACTTATTTTCTTTGTTTTTTACTTCTTTTCCTTTCTTTATTTGTTTTACCTCTTTCTCTTTTTCATATATTATACCGAGCACATTAGAAATGAGTTTTACCTTAAACTGAAATGAGTAAAACGCTTAAAAAAATGAACATACACAAATGAACTTTTCAATTTTTGAATACTCATTTTGTAAATTATGTATGTGCATTTAGTATCTCTCTTATGCTCATTTTTAAAATGTTTTAGCAATGCACATTTCAAAAGTCTCATATTACATTACATTTATATAATAGTTGATTATAAACACGAGACAACAAATCATGATACTCAATCACATATTCTAATACTCAATAACGGAGGCTTGATGCTCACTGAAAGTGAATTAGAAGTTATGAAGCAGAAATCACGATGCTCGATATTAGACTCTTAATACTCAATAGAATAGGTCGGATGCTCATTAAAAGTTCATTAATACTCATTTTACATAAACTGTGATTTTCATATCGAGATATGAGTTTTGATGCTCAATGAAAATGTCGTGATGTTCAACTAACAAACTTTACGATTTTCTTATCAATGCGCATTTCGTAAGTTACATATGCTTATTTGGTATGATGTTATGCTCATTTTAAAATGTTGTGTCAATGTATATTTCAAAAGTATCATATGACATTATACTATCATATTGAAATTAATAAGAGTCTATTATAGATATAATTTAATAATTTCTTATAAAAGAAAAAATAAGAATAAGAAAAAAAATTAGAAGATACTACCTCCGTAACACAAAGATCTTCCCATTTTGACTTTTCACGGTCTTCTAAGTTGAACTTTGACTCTAAATATCTATGTATCTATATTTATAAAATTCATAATAAATTAACATTCAAATAATATGTTTTACAATGAGGTATGTGAAAGAAATTTTTAATCATAACATAATATGAGTTTTGAATAATTAATGGTCAAAGTTTATAAAGTTTGACCCAAAAGAGTCAAACTGGGAAGATTCTAGGGTTACGGAGGTAGTATGAAGCAGGGATCGTGAAACTCATTGTTAGCCTCTTACATACTCAAAAAGATAGGTCAGATGCTCATTACAATTACATTATTGCTCATTTAGCGAAAGCCGTGAATTTTCGCTTAAATTACAAATATGCCACCGAACTTTTTTTGACCTACATTAATGATTGGGCCGTCTTTCTTACTTGAGCCGGGTGTACGTACATGTTTCTATTTTGGATGAAAGGTAATTGTATTAACACCCAAAAATAACATCATACAGTGTGTCCAAGAAATCAGAAATCGACAATCTAAGCTAGAATAAACTAACCTAGATATAATCATATAAACGTCCCAAAAAAGTCATGTTTCTAAGGATCAGGATTGGTTCCTCCTGGCCAAGTAATGTTACCAAAAGTCTTGCATAAAACAATATTTCTAGGCTTATCCCTTTCATCTACGATTTAATAAACTTGCAAAGATAAGAGGACATGTACATTGTACGAAACCTCTTAAACAACTAGACTAAAGGAAAACGCACATAAAAAGTGATCAGTGTGTCTATTGCTTCCGCCCTTTTGCCTCCAGTGAATATCATCCCTATAACACCCAAGAATAATAAAGTTAACAGACTCGTTGGTCATAATAATTCATCGGGTAAGTCCAAGAGATGAATCATTCCTTCTCTGTTTCATTATTTCAGAAAGACAAACCCTTCTCTAGTCTTCTTTCTCCCCAGAGCGTTGTGTATCTCTAGCATCTGGCTCGGACGTGGTTGTATTTCCTGCCTCTTCTCTTGTGCCAACCCTCAAGGGCTCCTCCTTTAGGGATTGAATGATCATCACCACACAAACCAAAAATACAACAATGGTAACCGACCCAATCCCAATCATTGAATTTACAAAGCTCATGAAAGAAGGCCCGTTTATGCGTTTCTGTATAACATTTCCTTCCCTAAATCCTCCAAGAAAGCGTGTGATATGGGATCCCTGATCATCCTCGCCGATGCTCTCTGAGCCAATGACCTATTCAAGTTCATGGCAAGAGTAAGGAGACACAGAGTACAAAAAAACATTTAATCATCATGTCACAGAAAAATAAAAATACAGTGAATTGTTTAAGCCTTCACACATGTTTAACTTCCCCAAAAGGTTCTGTCAAAGTAACATATTTACATACATATAACATACTCAAAGGTAATCCACTAAGTCACAAAAATTAAGTGCAAAACTGCCCAAATAAGCCACCCCAGGAACAAACTTCCTTGTGGTCTCAATTTTTCATTAAAGACAACTATGGTTTGTTTGTAGCGCAGAAATTACTAGGAGAAAAAATATGAAGCAAAAAAATCGAGTATACATATACAATGTTTATTTAAAACTAATCATATTTCACTTTCTGGTGAATTCCCAAGGTCAAGCCAAACATAAGAAATTAACTTTTCTCGAGAAAAATACCATTTCCCTAACATTTTCCGTGATCTAAGAGATACACTACTTCAAGGTAATGCGTTGCTAAGAACTACGAAAGCCATGTATAGTGTCAGAGTGGGGTGTCTATGAGTGGTAATTTTATAAGCAGAAACCGGTTACAAGTGGAAACTTCAAGCTATCAAGCGGGGGGGGGGGGGGGGGGGGGGGTCATTACTTTTATTGCATCTTTTCAATGAAGTGAGGATTCTCCTTTTTCCTATTTTACTTGCAGCATTAAAAAGTATAAAATATATCAAGGCTATAGATGCCTACGGGCTTAAAGAGGATGTTTATCTAAAATGGTTAAGGTGACTGACTTTGGTTTACTTTTTCCTTTTGTAGTGATAAGTTATATATCCCACCTGACTAGTTACATTAAACGCGTAATGTCAGGCATCTCTGTTATAAGCTTATAGAGCCGTCCAACCTTTCACCAAGCAGTGGAATTCTTCTAAAGAACACATAGGCAGTTAGGGACACTTTAATTTGCCCACATTACCAAATGTGGTAATAAATAAAATTCCTATCGTCTCCTTATATTCACCTGGGGCCCGCATGGGCTTATTACTATCATACTATATACAAAGCAAGGATAAAATTTTGTACAGTATCAGTGTTCCCACTAAAAGGAGTTCATATAAAGCCTTACAACATCGGAAAAATCCTCAATTATTCAAAAAAGAATAATAAACTACATTCTGTTACTCTATTCTTTTTTTAGGGTAACTGTTACTCTATTCTATTTCACTTCATGCATGTCAATTCTAATACATTAGAAACGACATCCTATATCTCGAGACATGTGCTAAGCTTGAAAAGGAAACACTTTTACAACTTCACATGCAAATACATTCAAGTAATAATTATTAAGTTGTGCGACTCGATGTCATGAAAGGCTGGTTTAACGATTTGTTTTAAACCATTGCCCACTATATATACTTGTTCCATGTCATGAAGGGCTGCTTTAACCTCTGCGGTGTCTTTGAACAAACATAAATTGTTTACAATCAGTCACAATTATACTATGTATGTGATTGTGTTAAAGGTTACCATTCGTAGTATAGTCTAATTTATTTAGAGATAACCCCATGAGATACGAATCATACGACATTATTGTAGAGTATCCAAATTTTGTAGAATTTTATTTAGGCATATTTTTAAATAAATGTACTAATTTTGCCTAATTTAGAATCATACGAATCATACGACATTATTCCGCGTAAGCAACATTGCTCTCATTTGGCCTAATTTTTAAATAAATGTACTGTTGTAAAATCAATATGACATTTCATCTCTCCTATATCATTAATTTAATTTTGTATGTTTTGTTTTTTATTACACATTTGAAATTATTTAGTACAATATTTCTCCCGTGCATCACACAGGTGGATTACTAGTATTTGTTAATGTGTGCACGCTAAGTGTGCTTACATGGGTTCCTTAAAAGATCTAAGTGACACCAATATAGCTCACTAGATGAGATTCATGAGAACCAGTGTGCATGACAGTAAGCATTATAAAGGTGAGGTAAATGAAGATGCATGGTAACTTCTTACTTACAGTAAAGTATTCCTCATCTCCATCCCAGATAACCATTTTTGGTAGTGGTGTTTTCTTGTTAACATCAAATGACTCAGCAAAGTCTTGCCATTGCTTGAATCCAACAAAAGCAAAGACCAAATCACGGTTTGCAGATGCAGCAGCCTTTAAGGTTTTAATTAATCCCTTGGACTTCTCCGTTGTCTCGTCATCCATGATTGTGAGGACAATTTTTCTAAGATCATCTTTCATTAATCTTATTGTATCATGATTTATTGGTAAAGCCAAAGGCAGCAAACTCTGTTTGATGTAATCCTCGAGGAATTTCTCTGTAGTACAAAACACAAAGGATTAACAAAGTGCAGCTCTCATCATGTCCAAATTTAGAAACAGAAAGTCTTTTATTTCAAACTTCACAATTTCCATTTTGACTTGCATAGAAAATTGAAGACCACAATCAGCACTTATCATCGAAGCACCATAGGACTACAAAATGAAGTTATAAAAGGCCGTAAATCCTGTAGTTTATGACAGCATAAATGGAATCTCATATCTGTGTCAGGGGCAGAGCCAGGGCACTGGGCCAGACTGGGCCGGTATAAAGAATATTATTGGAAAAAATTTTACACGAAATTTTTTACACTAAATATATTGACATTTTTTAAATTTGGGGTGGACCAGGGCCTAGCCTGGGCACCCCCTAGCTCCGCCCCTGATCTGTGTCTAAGGGTTTCATCCAAAATGGTGCCAAAAGGTTGCCTGATTTTTCAATTTGGTAGCAATATTTAGTTTTCTTTAAGCTTTTTGGCATGATAACTTTAATATGCGCATCAAATTAGTATCTTTTTTCAAATTTTACAAACATTTAGCTGATATAACACCAGGATCTTCAAATAGAGTGCCAGGGACCTTAATTTTGCATGAAATGTGATGTCCTAACAAGCAACAGCTCACTTACATAAAAATCAACTAGGAAATATATTTAGGAAGTCCAATCATTGGAGTTAAGATTTATACTGGATATTAGCCATCCCATAAAGTAATTGCTTTACTCACAAACTACAATGGTAACTAGGAAATCCAATCAATATTTATTAACTCAACTGGCTACATGATTCAACTACACATCATAAAAGGGACGGGGATGAGAAAATAAAAAGATGTGCACAGTTGTGATATGTTCAAGTTTTTAGTATGAATGAAGTTGTATACAATGGAATGGAAAAGCAACAAAAGATTTATATGCTCATCAAATGTGGAAGATAACGGTGAACACAGAAATAAAAGACAATAAGCTAACCTTCAAATGGGCCATAGAAAATGTTCTGTTCATTGTAGCTTGGATGAAGAGCTAGCAAAGCAGGAACCTTATCAAAATCATACATAGCCATGGTTCCATCAGAAAAATCATTTGCAACAGAAAACCACGCTTTCTTCTTATACTGGACAGCCAAATCCAATACCACAGATCGATTCAAACCAAAGCCTATGAATATAGGGAAAAAAGAGCCAGCTTTTTCAATAAAGTCACTAATGGCAGAATCAGAGTCAAGAACAGCCACATCAGTTGCAGCATATTTCATCAAAAACCTAACAAGTAAATCTGATTCCCGTGGTCCATAATAGTCAGTAGGAACTCCATGCAAGAACATCTTTAGTGTGGGATATCCACTGCATTATAACCGAAGAAAAGAAATATTATCAGCATTCTCTTTTGTGCATCTTTAATTCTAGCAATTCAACATTTAATCATTAACTTGCAACATTCCTAGTTGAATTTATCTATTCTTGGAGCAGATCTCAGTTTCCATAGAAATAAATATTGATCTGGTCAAAGTTAAAAGTGATATTTTGGAGTCCACAAGCATCAATCCAATTAGCACTCATGTGTTCTGATGGGAGAGGATATATAGCAAACATACTCGATGTCATATTTAGAAGCAAGACTTCTGTATTTGTCTGCATTTATTTTAGCTATCACTATAGGTTGCTTCAATTCAGCCAGAGCAGGAGCAGCTTTATCCAGCTGCAAATAAACACCTATGCATGTCAGAGTAATTCAAAATTTACCACTGGTTGAACCAATGCTCGAAGCAACATCAACAAAGAATGATAAATGGACTACAAAGCATTCCCAACTTTAAAGTAAGCTATCATGTTTGAGATGCAAATTAGGTCTTATTCACAATACTTATATATATTTGTCAGTTCAAGTTAATCATTTTAACTTCAAATCTAACAAGTCTTGTGACATCACTTCAAATTTCCGGCATAAATAGAGAAAAAAGATTCCGATTTTATTTAATTTCAGAATGGCATGTTTATCTCGTCAATGCATGTTACACTATGACACCTGGTACAAAACTAAAACAGTATAGTTCAATAGAAAGAGGAAAGAGAATGAAAACCTCTGGAGCAAGACGCTTGCAGTGGCCACACCAAGGGGCGTAGAAATCAACAAAGACATGATCGAATGTCGATATGGCAGCGTCGAAGTTGGATTCGTCCAACTCTAATACTGTCCCGTCGATGGAGAACTGAGGATTCTCAGCAGCTAAGATCGCCGGGGATAGGAGATGATAAAAGATGAAGATCGCACTCATCGCAGATGGAAGCATGTTTAGTGCAAATGTTGTTCGCATACTTGATTACCAGCTTTTGTCAAGCACAGCATAGTCTGGTGGCTGCCGGACTCTTTTTGATCTTTTTCTTTCAAAAAAAATACTCCTTATCAAACTTTGTCTATGAAAAACAAGTTTTATGTAATTGATATTGAATTGATAAAATAAGAATAAAATTAAAATAATTCAGAATCATACTGAATTTACTAAATTTGGTATGAGTCGATCTTAATGGGATTTTCCGAAAAAGAAAATAACACTTTTAGTGGGACAAACTGAGTATGTGACTGTATTTATTTTTCTCTCATCTACACAAATATTCATCACACGGTTTTTACTTTATTATTTTACGTGCAAATCAACTTTGTCAAATTTAATGAGAGAGGGAATAATAAATTTGAAAGGCCAAAAAACAATGGCAATTAAAATCTGAAAGGAAAGAAAATATATACTCTGTAAACTATAAGCTCTAGTTAATTAATTACAACTCTTTCACACTATAAAAAATAATGTGTACTTTAATGAAGATTTTTTGGTTTTGTTTTAGCTCACAAAGCCACAGAGGGGGCAGTGATTAACTGATACGGTACAAGTTAATCTTCTAACTTTGAAGTTTGAATATACTATTTTCTTTTTTTTTACGTCACCTTTCAGGCTGCTGCTGCTCCCATCAATGTAGCAAGAATCATTGGGAGCAAAACTTCCCTCACCCCCCTTGGTGGGAATTTAACCCCAAGACCTCACACAAAGAAGAGAGAATTGAACCCAAGACCTTCCACAAAAGAGAGACTTGGGATGAATGATCATCCATTGGACTACACCCATCAACCCTGAATATACTGTTTTCTTCTTCTTTAAAGTGTATTATTATTTCTTAAGTGCTAGCCTCTCAATAGTTTGTGCTTAAATTATTTCTTTATATAGTGATGACAAATAAAGGACCAAAGGTTTAATTTAGTCCACATTTTAATTTTTTTAGAGTAATGTCCCCACGTAGGATATTTGAATGGACACAAGTGTAGAAATAAAGTGACCATGTAAGGCGATTTGCTATATACATTTCTCAATTCTGATGAGTAGGGATGGACTCGGGTCCGGGCCAGGTCCGGGTCAGGCCTAGGCCCGGGCGGGCCGGCGGTTCAAGAATAGTGGACCCGGAACCGGCCCGAGTAGCCACCGGGTCCGGGCCGGGCCGGGCCTCCGGTTAGGATTTTTTTTTTTGCTTTCCTAACCCCCCCCCCCCCCCCACCCTCCCAAACCCATCCTACCCATCAAGCCCAACCCGGGTGGAACCCCAAAATGAAAAAAAAAATAAAAAAAATCAATTTGGCCCTGGGCCCGGGCCCGACCCGGCCGGGCCGGTTCACCAAAATTGAGACCCGAACATGGTAAGCATTTTAAAAGGGATGGGAGTACACTTAAAAGCTGAAAAAAGTAGGGAGTAGGACAAAGCGTTTAAAATGTATAAAAATAACAAGACCAGAGCACCAGACCAGAACCAGGACCAGGACCATGGGGGACGGGAATCGGCTGAAACCAGAAATATAGATCCCATTTCTGGGCCTTCCAAATTCTTTTTAGGACCGGCCGGTCCAGGAGTCCAGGACCGGGACGTGTCCACCGCTACATAGGCCTGTAGCAAGAAATGTTGCACAATTTAACATATTGATCAATGTTTTAACTTTTAAGAGCAATGGCATATTGAGATCTCCCTGTGCAAAATAGTAATAGTGGTAATAACAACATAAGAAAGAGGACGATGCATATGATGATAATTAACACTTTAAATGCCTCAAAATGCATAGATACAAACTGTGCAACCATATACGATAGTATTACAATACTATTGAGCCATGTTGCAGATGTTATACTAGTTTCCAGAGTACTAATTTGAAGGATTTAATAGTAATAACCGCAACAAAACAGGGGAGGGTGTGGCGAAGAGTGAAGTAAGCAGTTGTCAGCAAACCGGGGTTGTCCGAATGAAGGAGTCATTCAGTTGGGGCAGCTTTCTTTGGATCATCAGACAAGGTCACCAAAGATCTAAGAACGCCAGGGCTGATCTTGTCAGCAAGAACTCCTTTTTCTGATATACAAAAAGACTTCTCCTTCACATGGCTTTGGAGTTTCTTAGCTTCATAATCTAGTTTATTTTGATCTGCATTAAAAGTTAAAGAGTGCTGATGTTACTCCAACCGTTTCATCTTTTGTACTTTCTGCAGAAAGGCCCTATAACTTAGATTGAACACCAAGCTATCATTAGTTCAGAGTGACAATTCGTACACATCCCTTTTAATTTGTGCAGATATGCAAACACAAAAAAGATCATGCCATCAAGAAAGAGACGTGAACAGTATAGTCAAAAGAAGAAACCTTGCTCCAGAATCGTATGGACAGCATGAAATGGAATACTAGCAAACACGTCAGTTCCTGGAAACATAAGCCAGTTGCTTTCCTTCACATCATGATTGCCGCAAGTTGAACAAATCTCCTTCACCAATGGTCTTGACTCGATACCCCGCATAATCGACTCAAAAGGTAGACTTATGCTGCTTTTTGAAGTCTTGGCTCTCTTCCTTAACGCCGTCAATGCTTCCCTATTTCTGTTTCTTTCCCTGTCATTCTCAACTAACTGCAATTACATTAGAATAATTTCACTTTTCTTTCCATTATTATGGGTAGTAAAAAGAATTATTTCAAGCACCTCTTGTCGTGCCAATAAAATACTCTCTCCTTCAATTTCTAGCTCGATCAATTTTTCTTGGAAGTGAGTCATTGTGGCATCCATGTTATACCACAAAATGGATAGCCTTCTATATAACAAAAAAAACATCAAAATCAATAAGCAAATATTAAATGCTCAGGGAAATCAATAAGCAAATATTAAATGCTCAGGGAAAGCAACTCTATAGTCACTTGTCCCAATAATACTAAAAAATTATCATTTGTTTACAGGAAAAAGAAGATTAACAAGCTAAATAACGAAGTCAAGTCTAATTCACGACAAGAACATAATAAGGCATATGAATAAAAGGTAGTCAAAATTGCTGAGCTGTCGTGATGAAAAAGTGGGAAGGAAAAGGCCTTGTCCAGCTTTTTTCCTTTGCAGAAAACAGATTTTATTAGACAGGGAAAACCCCCAAGTATAGTATAAAAACAAATATTTTAGAAAGAATCATTTCCATTTACATGGTTCTGTTATCCTCAGGGGCGGATCTAGCATTACAATTCAGTGGGGGCCAAAATGGAAAATATAAAATAACATCATGCAACAAGTCAGAGAGAATATGAGATTAATAAGTTAATACTAACCACAACTAATGAGAATATGTGAAAATCAGAAGCATATACTCACAATCTCACATTAACTGTACATTGACTAAAGCAAGAGAACAACAAAATAGAACAATACACAGGAAACAATCTAAAATAACAGTTAAGAGAGTAAAATTGTTGTACTTTCAGCTTTATAAACCCTCGCACTAAAAAATTAGATTGTAGGTTTTACTTGTTTAATTCACAACAACAATCTAGGGGGCAATCCAGGGATATTCCAGGATTCATAATTCAGAATCAATTCACAACAACCTGAAGTGTACCGAACTAAAGGTCTAAACCTGAATGCAAAGTTGCAAACAAATCGCAATATCTTACTATATACAAAATGGAGTGGAAAATCAGTCCACTTTCCCGCCTAAAGACACGGGTTACAACTTTGGTCTGGTTGGCCGAAGCTCTCTTGCTTTTATTATATTGTACGGGCGATGGCTTAAATGCAATTTTAAAAGCTGTCATACAATCCATTCATACTGCACCATACGAGGTGAGATGATGGTTGCGTGTTATATACGATTGAAATCTGCTTTATTAACATCCCAGATCTCTTTTTCGATAAAATGAGAGGTGTCCGAGACTTATTGCTTCTCAATTTATTTGGTTTTCCATGGCTGAAAAAGGGTTCATCTGAAATCGGAAGGATCTCATGACGGCTTGCTTCATCTGGGCTTTTGGAATTCAGGTGGTGATTTGGCATGGAGGTAGTCCATCGGGAGACTGGCGCTAGCAGTGCCACATATGTTGCAGCTACCCATGGAGGCCACAGACGCACTGTCAGCCTTTGACTCAGCAAGATGACGGTGACCGCTAATTGAGGCTGCTTGCAACCCGGTGTTGTCTCACCTACCAATTTCCCAATCTTGAGGTCGGGGACGGCGGACCTTGGGCTCTCATTTTTCAACTGCCGTGACTAGCAGCAAGATGGCGCCACAATCAACGGGGCGGGTGGGAGCCATTAAAGTCTAGGGATTGGCGAGTATGAGATGGCAATAGCTAATGTGGGCTGGAGCTTTTGATCTTGAGAAGGTAATATAATAGTTTATTACATTTTAGAGTAATTAAATGAGTATTTGTTTAGAACACCAGCAGATTTTGGATGAGGCTGCCGTTTGATCCGAAGGTATTTTGATGTCCTTAAAATAGTACTCCATATTCGTTAACATGTACGGAGAAATAGTATATACGTAGTATGTTAGAATTTATATGTATTTAGAAATTATATATATTAAATCAGTATAGTTACTTAAAGAGTATTTATTTAATTTCTAACAAATAAAATTAAATAAATACATTGAGTCTAACAAATAATTTCTAGCAAAGACTCTTACGGTACTTGTGAGGAAGACGATGAGCTGGTGGTTTTGGATGACGGCAGCAGAAACAACGACCAAGTGAGCAGTAAGAGGGCGGCGGACCGAGTGAAAGAGCCATGGTCTCAGGATAGGGATGCAATACTCAGTAAACTTGAATTGTGAGTAGCTCTGGTCCTGGGAATTGGAGCGTGATTGTGCGAGGAACAGGTAGATCGGGGAAGTCTTGCCGCCTCCACGTGTGCATCAGCTTGACCCTGCTGTTAAACGCAAGCCATTTACTGAGGAAGAAGAGCTCAAGACCCTCCAGGCACATGCTGTCCACAAAAATAAATGGGCAACAATTGCATAACTTTTGCCACAAAGAACCTGCAATGCAATGTTGGTCTTTTTTTGTATGAAGCAAATGGCTAACGCGTGCACAGCTGATATTCTGTTGCAAGGATTTTGTTGCATATTTAGAAGCTAATCCACCTATTTTGTTGCCTAAAATATTGTAACGTGAATGTTTCGTGATGTGTTTTAATGTGGTCTATATTTTGAGAGCTTTATTTAACCATGACACATTTGGACCGCATGTTTCAAGGGTTCGAGGTCCATACATAATCACTGATACACAACACAAAACATACGTTCTTTTAAAGATTGGTTGAAACAAAATGAGTTGTTTATCTTCAATAATTATGGTGGCAGATAAATATTGGACCGAGCAACCATGACACAAAAGCACTACTACATACGAATAGTCATCTATTTGTAAAATAAAACGCTGGTGAAGAATACATGATTCATAGTGGAATGCAATCCATTTAAGAGTTTATTTCTGAATAAAATAGAATGTTAAAAATTGAATTTTAAAACTCAAGTAAATTCTCAGTAAAATAATTAAATTCACTGGATAAATGTAGACTAATGGTGGTGACATATAAAGTGTACAAAAATAATGCTTAATCATTAAAACACAAGGAAATAAACTTCGATTATCTTATATTCTTATTTATATACTTCTTGTATACACAATTGCTTATTTAGGAGCCCGTTTGGTAATACCAAAATCGGCTGTAACGGCTGATTCTGCTGAAATTTATAAAGTTCATATTAAAGTGATTGGATTGACTGATTCTGTTGATTTATGAAATAAATATATTTAAAATATATCTTTTAATAAAATAATGAAAAAATTATATGAAAAACAACTAAAAAGTTGAGGGCCTGTTTACTAACAGATTTTTCCTGTTATCTACTTCTGTTTTTCGTTCTCCAAATTTCTGTTTTTATTTTTCAGTTTTTCTATCTCCAGTTTTCTGTTTCTATTTTCTAGTTTTCCATTTTCAAATCTGAAAACATGTTCATCAATTTTTTCACCCAGTTTTGTGATCATCCAGAAGACTGACATGTTTACTTCACAGGTTACTAAATGGTGCTGATTAAGACTCACGTTAATAAGCGACGCATAAAATAAGCAATGTTATAAGATCATGTTTACTTCAAAAAGTTTAAAACACCGTTTAACATTAAAATGTCCAAAATAACCCTATACATATATAGACACACAAACATTCATGAACACAAATATATAATATAATATGTGGGGTTGATCACCTCGTACGTACACCCATAATCCTAACCCCTACCCTGCCCCTATACCTCGTACCCCCCACCCTACACCCTACACCCAATTTCACACCCTTGACCCCTACCCCTACCCTTACCACGATCTTACACTCTACCCATACTACCCTAAAAACCTTCATACCCACCCATACCTACTCGTAGGGGTCGGGGTAAGGAAGAAAGGTATGGGGGTGGGGGTGGGGGTGGGTGAGGGTGGGGTAAGGGGTATGGTCAAGGTGGGGTGGTAAGCTCTAAGAGTACGAGGTTGGGTGGGGTAGTGGGTGGGTTAGGGTGGTGGTTAGGGACTTAGGGATAAGGGTGGGGGTAGTGAGTAGGGTTGGGGTTGGGGTAGGGTAGAGAGTTGGGATAGGATGACGGTAGGGTGGGGCTGAGATCAGGGGTGGGGTCGAGGTAAGGGAAGGGGTAGGATGGTGGTGGGGGTAGGATGGCGGTACGAGGGTGGGGCCGAGGTAGGGGGCATGTGGGAAGGGGTAAGGTAGGGGTAAGGGGTGATATACGAGGTGGGGGTAAGGTAGGGTGGGTCGGGGTGGGGTTGAGGTGTAGGGGTGGCAGTAGGGTAAGGTGGATCGGGGTGGGACCGAGGTAGGGGCATGTGGTAGGGGTGAGGGTAGGGTCATTGTAGGGAAAAGGGGTATGCTGGAGGTTGGGTGGGTAGGGTAGGGGTAAGGTACCTATAGCATATGTGTTTTCCAAATTTGGAAAACTAGTAAAAGTCACATCTCCAAATCATCAAGGAAAAGAGAGACATGCCTCATTTTTTCGTTTTGCAAAACGGTTTGGTAAACGCGTTTATCTGTTTTCCTTATCCAGTTTTCCACCAATTTTCTTTGGTAAACACGTTTCTTGTTTTCTGTTTTCTAGTTTTCGAGAGTCTTTCCTCTTAAGTTCTTAACCGTAAATGACTCATTCAGAAACTTTTTTCTATTAGATATATTTACTTGAAAATTTTAATATATATGCATTTGTATACTTTTTTTACAATACCGCCCCTCCAATCGGCAATTCCTGCATACTCCACAACTAACAATGTAAACAAATAATAAAATACGTATAATTGATGCTTAATTTTTATCCATGCATCGCGAGGATGAGAATCTAGTTCACATTAAATCACAGATCACATTTCCTCGGACTAAAGCTGAGTTAAAAAATTCACAACAAGTAAATTCCGGATATTTAGGCAGCAATCTTTCTGAATTCAGGACCACAACAACCCTCAAATTCCAGAAATAAAGGCATAAAGCTGAACTAAATAAGATATAACAAAACTAAAACTAACAGTAAAATACACACCTGATAATCGGAATATCAGCGACTCAGCGAACAGGGAATCGGGAGCGGGCGAAGGCACAGTTGCACAGGCGCAG